>CM057455.1:265155000-269955000 GCA_016271365.2 Neoceratodus forsteri
AAACGTATAAATGTGAACTGTTGAAATAAATAAATAAATAAATTTCAGTCTTCAAGCTCTTCTCCTAGGGAGAAAGGACATACCTGAGATCCCAGAGAAACAGCCATAGCACATTATCCCAAAACATTCCCCTACACCACCCGTGATAGGTCAGTTTTATGGTGGACATAGGGCTGTGGGACTTTGGAACTGAGGGGCAGTTCAGGAGGCTCATGGGACCGTGGTTTCAGAGTGAAGTCCTGTAGGAAGAGAACCTTAGCCACTGAGGGCCCCGAAGGTTCATAGAACAATACAAAGGGTAGCCCTATGAGCCTTACCTCTAGCCACGCCAGCAAACCGGGTTCAGAAACAAGCTTATGTCATTGAGGGTTGATCGGGGAGAGAGGATTGAGCATCTGGAGGACAGCCTCTTGGGGGCGATTATCAATCTCAGCCCTTAGCTGCCCCTGGGTGGAGGCCCACAGGTAGCATCGGCAGCTCGAGTGGCATGAAAGGAGGAGTGGCAGTCATAGGTTGTGTATGCCTCCATGTACATGTGCTTACGCTGTGGCAGGGATAGAGGGGAGAAAAACTGGAAAATGGCAGTCACAGGCTATATGAAGCCTTGCCTGCCTGATCTCACTCCATGCTGTCACCGGTTCACCAACCCACAAATCTGGACACAGGGTCTAGAGATGGGGGAAGGACAGCTCTCCCCTTCCTGGCTCCGCCACAGGGGGCGGTCCTTGGGGAATATGGGGCTTGGTGGACTGGGGAGGCAGTTGCCAGGAAGGGGAGACAGGGACAAGGCTGAGAAGCTGCTTTCGGTGCACTCAGCGGAAAAAATGTATATGGAAAAAAGAACAATACAGTGGGTAGGTGGGTTATCATTAGTAGCATTTCAATAAACTTGATAACAGCAGAAACCATGTCCCAGCAATTAATTTTGTTAGATCTACCTAAATAGTGAAAGGGAGGCAGGGCCTCAATATTGACAGAATAAACACAATATGACACTCATTCCACCCAGACAGCATACTAGCAAAACTTCAGAAGAAGCAGTATATCAGTACAGGCAGGATACAGTCTATTAGCCTAGCAAAAAAATTCAGTCCACCCAAAATAGTCTCATCCCTTACCCAAAACAGTTAGGCATAAGGCCCGCGGTCTTGCAATAAAACAATGCAACTGCACAGTGAAACCTAGTAAGTGCAGTATCATGGACAGCCTTGCAGGTTAGGCCAGTAGCAATATGGTGAACAACCAAGAGTCACTACAACAATAGCAGGGAACACAGAACAACAATTACTCTAACACAATACAGGTACTTGTACATACACAGTACTAAGGACAGTACTCACAGATCAGTGGAGACTTACGTACAGGTTACGAGGTAGCATCCCAGTGGAGCAGCATGGCCAGCCAAATGGCTGCCTCACAGCTGACTCCAGGCAGACTCCTTCCCTGGCCTTTGAGCTATGGTCCTTAGTGCGGAAGGCCACAGCACAGAGGGCTGTTTAGCAGTAGTCAGCTGAGGAATGGAAGTGTAGCCCTGCACACGAACCTCCCAATTGAAGGAGATATGCAGCAGTGGTCTAGCGGCAGTCCAGGGTCCAAATTACAGGCACGAGTCCACATGACGAGTAGTAGAGCCCTGCCTCAAACCTCCCGATTGAGGAAGATTTGTAGCAGTGGTCTTACAGCAGTCCAAGGTCCAATTTACAGGCAGGAGTCCAGATGTAGGGGGGAGAAAGAGCCAATTCATGCCCGAAAAAAAAGAAGAAAGCTCTTTAATAGGCTGAGACATGACAAAAGGTGTTAAACTCACAAATCTAGGATGCAAGCTTGGAGATGAGCCTTTGAATTATTGCTTTTGAGTACATGTGGTATTTTGAGTTCCAAGGCTGTTAAATTCCATCACGGCATCATCAGAGCCAAGCTTGAAAAAGAGTGTTTATTCAGAAATTGTAGCTGCCAGCAGATACAGGAGTTCCCAGCAAAGATCTTCATGACATATCTTGATAAGTTGCGAAAAAAATTATATTTAAAGGGGAACTTTCAACATTCCGGCAGCAACAGTGCAGGATCTATAAGTCCTAAGAAGCTAAAACACACTAGTTTTAAAATGTTTTAATCACTTATGTAGCTGCAATCTGTAAGTGTATCTGGCTGATCCTGCGAACCTCCCACACTGGCCATAGAGTCCCCTGCAGCCAGCCCTCTGATGACAGGCTGAAGGCTAAGCCAAGGTGGACTCCTGTGTACCAGTATAGTTGTCAGGACATATTAACAGATAAACAGCACATATGCCCAGTCCTTTGCTGCTGGAGGCCACTCACATCAGCACAAAACCTGCTAGATTTCTAAAGGAGACAACGAATGAGCACTGCAGTCTACAGTCTCCACTCTCGGATTGGTGTGAGTGAGCTCCTGGTGTAAGGGAGAGACCAAAATGTCAACCAGAGGAAGCTCTTACACATAATAATCCCTGAACACACTGGTCCAAACCTTCTTTAGAGCATCTATGTTTTGCAGCTGCCTGGTAGCCGCCTGGCAGTGACAATATGTTCTCAAGTGCAGACAACCTAGGTTTGGAAGGGAGCCTGAGTCCCTTGCGATCAAGTGGCTCATGTTCCCAGTGTGAGGCAGAGGCCAAGATGTCAACTCTTGGCAGATCCTACATTTAATATTTCTTGAGCCCTCTGACCCATATCTGTTTTAGAGCATCTGTGTTTTGCACCCGCCTGATGGCTCAGTGGTGGCACTATGTACTCCCATGTGCACGACAAGGATTGGGGAGTGAGCCCGAGTCCCTCGTGATCGAGTGGTTTGGGTTCCCACTGCTGAAGGAGAGATCGAGATGTCAAGAGTAAGGCAGACCTTACATTTAATATTCTTGGAACCCACTGGTATATCCCTCCTTGAGAATGTCTGTGTTCTGTGGCCAGCTGATAACTCAGTGGTAGCCCTATCTACTGACATGTAGGCAATCTTGATTTGGTAACGAGCCCTAGTCCCTCATGATCATGCAGGTCAGGTTCTCATTGTGAGAGGGAGAGAGACAGAGAGAAAGAGAGACCAAGATGTCCACATATGGTGGCTTTTACCTTTATTATTCTTTGAACCCACCAACCCATACCTCCTTTACAGCACCTGTTTTTTGCAGCTGCACGTTGCTCAGCGCTCCATGTGTCCGACCCCGGTTCAGAAGCTAGCCTGCGTCCCTCCTGATCGAGTGGTTCAAGGTTCCCACTGTGAGGGAGACAGCAAGATGCTACCTTGTGGCACATCTTGCATCTAATATTGCATGACCCCGCTGACCTACACATACTTTAGAGCTTTTGTGCTTTGCAGCCACCTGATGTGTTAGTGGCAGCACTGCATGCTCCTGTGTGGGTGACCTGCGGTTGGAAGCAAGTCAGAGTCCCTCGTGACTGAGCAGTTTGCAGCCTGGGGTTCTGTCGACAGCAGCACTTTCTGATCTTGGGAGGGGGAAGTCACCTTAGTCTCTCACACAGCAATCCCTGTGGGTGGGTCAGTGGGACTTCCTTGATGCATGTCTCAGTTCATCCCCCTGGCTGGGCTGCTATGGACGCACAACAATACCAGTGGGGTCATGTGGGAGAGAGAGAGAAAAGTTTCAGTCACGCAGATGCCAGGATCATGGCCTGGCACTGACACACCCAGGCCCCGACCAGCCAGTTCCACCTCCTATACAGACTAGGGGGACATGGACAGAAATACCCCACTGCTGTTAAGATTCTTTACAGAAAAAGAGATGTGCAAGAACAAGGGGGCACAATTTGAAGACAGAGGGGAGACAGCTCAGAGGTAATGTGAGGAAGCATTTTTTCATGGAGAGGGTTGTGAATACATGGAACGGCCTTCCTGAGGAGGTCAGAGGTCATGGAGTCAAAACCAGTGACAGAATTCAAGAATACATGGGACAGACATAAAGCAATTCTAGTGGGGGTAGGGAGGAAGTAGGCTGTTGGTTAACTAGATCTGCAGTTTATCCATTAGGTAGGTAAACAGGCAGACTAGGTGGACCAAGTGGTCCTTATCTACAGTCAAAGTCTATGTTTCTATGTTTCTAAGATGATTTATTTATTTAAAGATTGGTAACCGAGAAAGGCACACTAAGCCAAGGCTCATTTCCAGGTGCAACCTGGGAAAACTGGGAGCAAACAATAACAATAACAAAGGATTACAAGTACAACATAAAACACAAATTACAGATCACCAAAATAAAGTGAGCACTAAGGCACATTGTCAGTAAACACAAAGTTACATAGCATGGGTGCAGGATGCAATTATTTAAGCAGACGACAACCAAATAAAACTAAGTAAACTTGGAAGATATAAGGTGAGCTGGTAGGAAGGGGGGAGTCAGGGGACTACACTTACACTGTATGCGTCTTAGAAGCAAATGCAGGAGGTTACCGGAGACAGTCTAAGCAGTCGCTTTAACGCTGGAAACAATGGAATGAGACAAATGGGGGGGGGGGTAGTTTGTTCCAAAGGGAAGGGAGACAAAAGGAGAAAGCACGTTGACCAGCCAGTGTGGGCTCAAGGAAGGGCGAAAATACGGGAGAGACTAGAGCGTAGAGGGAAAGGGATAGCCAGAGCAAGAACAGAAGAGAGATAAGACAGGAGGGATCCAAACCAGTACTTAGAGATGAAGGTAAGGCAGTGGGCCAGACAACTCTGCTGAACTAAGGGGAAGGGGAGGGTGAAGTAAAGGTCACAGTGGTGAATCAGGACAGGGGAGTTGGAGGCAAAGTGACAGAAAACATTAAAAAGTACATCAAGTCTGGCAAGGGAGGAGACTGGCACTGAGACTTAGACAATATCGGCATAGTCAATGTCTGAGAGGCTCCATTTAGTTATTAGGTCATGCTGGAATGGGAGGGAGAGACAATCCTTGTGCCTGTAGAGCATTCCCAGTCTGGGGTTAAGTTTTTAGTGTAAGGCATCAAGGTGGAATGAGTAGTCAAGGGACGGATCAAGTCAAATCCCAAGGTATTTGTACATGATGGCCTAGCAGTGGCACGCCTGGGCCCTGAACAGCCAACTCCCCCCTGTACAGGCAGGGAGGGGCATGGGCAGAAATACTCCACCTCTGTCATGATAATGGTCTGGCAATGGCACTCTTGGGCCCCAAATAACTTCCCCCTGTACAGGTCATGGAGGAGGGGCATGGGTAGACATACCCTGCAGGTGTCATGATGGCCTGGCATTGGTACTCTCTGGCCCTGACCACCAAACTCCCCCTATATAGGCCACGAGGGGGGGGATGGGCAGAAGTACCCACTGCTGATGCAGTGATGGTCTGGCACTGGGACCCTTGGAACTCGACCAGTCAGTTCTCCCCATACAGACCGAGAGGAACATGGTCAGAAATACCCTGTTGCTGTCACAGTGATGGCTTGATACAGGTAGTCCTGGGCCCGGACCAGCCAACTCTCCTCCATGCCAGATCCAGGCAGGTCGAGGAAGGGGGGCATGGGAAAAATAATACAGCCGCTGCCAGGATGTTGGCCTGGATGTGGGATTCTTGGGTCTGCCCATCTGACCCTCATCCATACCAGATCCAGAAAGACCAGAGGCACTCCCAACCCATGGCCCCCCACCAGAGAGGAACAAGATGTGGGTCGGCTGGGCTGGGGCAGTGAGATTATCCATGATGGCTTGAAGGCTGAACAGTCTGGTCAGAAAAACTTTGATACACAGAACCTTCTGTCCCCAGACTGCTGAAGCTTAGAAATAGGGAAAGAACGAAAGAAAGCCAGCATCGGAAGAACAGAATGAGCAACAAAAACTAAATAAATAAATGGGTGGTAGGGTACTAGGAGATATTTTAAGTAGTTTGGTCCCTAACTATGTAGAGCCTTGAAAGTTATCCAGCGTTATCTTGAAGGTTATGCGCCACCGCACATGGCACAGGCGTAATATGGTTTCTACGAGAGGAGCCCCCAATCAGCCAGGCCGCAGCATTCTGGACTAGCTGCAGGTGTCGCATCAAACCTCCAGATAACCCAAGGTGTAGTGCGCTGCAATAACTGAGCTGCCAAAGGCATGCACAGTTGTTGCCAGGTCAGCAGAGGATAGATGCCATTTTATCCTGGCGATGTTACGAAGGTGGTAAAAGTCAACCTGGACAACTGCTGACACATTTTGATGGCTGACACCTGTTGATCAAGTGTCAACTTGCTGTCCAAGATGACCCCCAAGATTCTTAACTGCATCTACAGCTCTGAGAGGCTGACCGCCCAGCAAAGGACATAGGGTCCGTCCACTCATCACAGCTGGGCCCTGCCCACCAGGCTCAACAATCATGACCTCTGTCTTACCCGAGTTAAGACACAGGCAGTTTGAGGACATCCAGGCGGTAATTTCAGTCAAACAGCTCTCTATCACCAAGACCGCATCAGACCCACCAGAAGTTCCAGACAGGTAAAGCTGAGTATCATCTGCATAGTTTTTTTTCTATTACATTGGGAGGGCTTTAAGCCAGAGGTTCAATGGGCAGAGAAACAAAATCACTCCCCCATCAGGCTTAAAAGCTCACACATCCTGGAGCCCATCCAAGATTCTTTTTTTGCTGCAGCCGGAGGCACAGTTCTTCGTCACCTCGCTGGCGTCATGCTGCTTTTCCCCTGTATCTGTAGCTATCTCCGGCTGCCCATTCATTTATTTCCTCATATTGGCTCATTTCACCCAGCCATCATCGGCGCATCTCCTCTCTCCCCCTCGCTGGTGCTCCCCTCTTCCTTCTCTCTGTTATCTCCCTGAGTTCCTGCCTCTCTCCCTCGCATTTGGTTGCTCTCCTCCTCGGTGGCCCTGCCGCCTACCCGCTCTGTTCTTCATCCCCTTCCTTTCCCAGTTGTTCCTGGGTTCTCTCCTCACCTTGGTTTCTTTCTTCTCTGACCCCCTTCGACCGGTGCTTTGGAGCTTTTGCAGTTCCATCGCCCCTCCTGCAGTTCCACTTCCTGTCCTTTCCTGCTTAGCACTCCCTTATCTCCTCACCTCCCTGCAGCTGCCCCAGCTCCTTCCTTATTTCCCACATTACAACCTTCCTCCCCTCAGACCTGCACCTCTTGCACTCGGTGGAAGGAAGCGATGTTGCTCCCGTGCTTTCGGACTTGCTGTGCCACCCTGCGCTCTCAGTCTGCTCCGCACAGCTCAGCGATAGTTTGGCTCCTACCATACTTCCTGACCTGACATGGGTTTGTGCCAGGTAGATCATGTCAAACCAATCTTGTGGAGTTCTACGAATGGGTAACATCAGAATTGGACAGGGGAAAGCCTGTGGATGTATTATTCTTGGACTTCAGCAAGGCGTTTGACTCTGTCCCCCACAATGGTCTGGTGGAGAAACTGACAGGGTTGGGAGTAGGCCCTTTGATGGTCAGATGGATTGAAAACTGGCTAGCTGGATGCACCCAGAGAGTAGTGGTCAGTGGGGAGCTCTCGAACCCTAGAGAGGTCAGTAGTGGGGTACTGCAGGGCTCGGTCCTGGGTCCAATCCTGTTTAATGCATACATATCGGACATCAGGGAGGGTATAGGGTGTGAAATGAGTCTCTTTGCTGATGACTCCAAGATGGGAGCAGTAGTTGAGGGGGAAGAGGGGAGGTTGGCCCTGCAAGGGGACCTGGACACCCTGGAAAGCTGGGCTCACACATGGAAATTAAATTTAAATATCACCAAGTGCAAGGTTTTACATCTTGGGCAGGGAAACCCTAAACACAGTTACACCCTGGGAGGGGAGGCGCTGGAGGCCTCAACAGGGGAAAAAGGACCTAGGGTTCATGGTGGATGCATGTATGAAAAACTATGAGCAGTGCAGGAGAGCAGCTAGCAAGGCAAACAGGATGTTGGGATGCATCAAGGGGGATCACCTCTAGGAGCAGGAAGTGATTCTGCCGCTGTACAATGGACTGGTTAGACTACACCTGAGTACTGTGTACAGTACTGGAGACCACACTTGAAGAAGACACAGCTCCTGGAGAGGGTACAGAGGAGGGCAACTAAGATGATACGAGGACTAGGGGATTTGACATATGAGGACAGATTTGAGGAGCTCTGCCTGTTTTCATTGGAGGAGAGGAAAGACAGGGGGGACATGATTGAGGTCTTCAAGTACCTCAAGGGAATAAATAGGGTAAACATGGAGGGGATCTTTATACTAAAGCAGGGAGGTATCACCAGAGGGCATGGTTTGAAGTTGGAAGGTGGAAGGATGGGGGGGAAAAGAGGAGGAGGTTTTTCACTGAGAGGGTGGTGGACCCTTGGAATGCGCTGCTTGGTGAGCTGGTTCAGAGATCCACAGTGGAGGGTTTCAAGAGAGGGTGGGACAGACACAGAAAGCGGATATATCAGATGATGGACTGGCCCAGGGGTTGGGGATGGATGATAGGGGTTTCTGGAACACAAGGGGGGGAGGGCCTCGGCACCCAACTAGGGATCTGAGGTTCGAGCAGACTCGATAGACCGTGAGGCCTAATCTGCTGGCATTTAGTAAGTTAGTATGACTTGCCTGCCACAGTGACTGCCTTTCCTCTTCTCAGCTTTTCATGCTGCGCTCTACCCACCCTTCCTCACTGCTTGTCTCGACCGGGATTAGGATACATTCCTGTGAGCTACCTGCATTACCTCACGGGTTCTCCCTTTGCATCGCTTACTTGTATCTCCTGGTCAGCTCTTGCTGCTTCCCTTGCCCTAGCAACTGTTTCTATCCATGGGCTTCACCTCGGATTTCACTGTTCCCGGAGACACACGTTTGTTCTCCATGCCTTGGTATGTGATGCCTGTTCCGACAGTTACCATGCATCAGATTTGCCGAATTGCCAGACAAATCAGGGACGCAGACCACAGATCAGGGATCTATCTGTACAACTGGTTCTCTTTCCTCAGCAAGCTGCTCACATTAAGTATTTCTGTTTAGCTGCGTTTTCTGACACATAACATGTCTCTTGCTTTACTGTTTGACATTGTTTTTGCGCCTTTCATCCGCACTGTTCTGTCCCAAGATCTTGAATTTTCTGAGGGGCAGTGGAATGCTCTGCAGTGACTACTGGGATGTCCCTGAACCTAAGGGACTGTTGTGACAGATGCATTTTCCTGCTGTTTCCTACATTCCCTGTTACCTGCCTGTACTGGACTCCTGCACTCCCCCTAGTCAGTCTGGTGTCTAGGTGCTTCCGCCTGGTCCTCCTCTGCTCAGTCTGACCTCAGTTTTCATCACCATTCAGGTCCCCTGCAATCGTTCTTTTGGGGTTCCCCATCCTACCATGCCTTGGCTGCCTCAGTCTGGCCTCCATGCCAGCCTCCATGGCCTCAAGCTCTTATGGACTCCGTCCAGCCTCATCCGACTCGCCCTATTGCAGTTCTCATTCCATACCAGCTGGGTCCTATGCTACCCCATTGACCTCTCTACCGTCCTTCATCCTTTCTTACCGTGCTTTCCTTTACCAGCCTCCATGGCTTCAATCCATCATCGTACCTCATCCGTTTCCTATTTTACCTTCCTCATTCTAGCGCCTTTCTCGTACCAGCCATCATGGATTCACTCTGCTCATTGCTCCACTCCTCATCGTACATCGTATGATTTTGCTCCTCTCGATCGCTCGACCTGAGTGTACCTTCTGGTTTGCATACCCTCTGGTTCCAGACATGCCTCCTTGGTCTCGGAGTGTACCTCCTTTTGAAAAGCCTACTTAATCACATCACTCTATCGAACATGCTACCTTCATACACTTTCGTTTCAAGTTCATACCTCCCATTAGGTCTCCTGCTACCTAATCTATCTACTGTGCTCCTGCAGCAATCATCGTCATCCGTATTCATCTTCCTCAGTCACCTCAGTTCAGCTTTATCTCCTATCCTGGCCCTGCCTTCCTGTTTGTCACCCTTTGCTATGGGCCAGCTGGCTGCTCTCCACCATCGTTCCTGTTCACTTTCAAGTTCATTCACAGTCTCCTTTTCCCCGATCTGCTCCTGTTGCACCACTGCACTCCATCGGCACTCCTCATTATCACTGACTCATTCTTTGGCCATGCCTTCATGCCCACCCCTTGCTACTGGCTGGCTGGCATCTCTCCACCATCGTTCAAGTTCATTCCCTCATGGTTCATCCGTTCCATCATTTCCTCGAGCACTGTCTCACGCTCATGGCTTCGCTGCTCATTGTATGTCATATGATGTTTGCTCTAAACTTGCCTTTTTGGCCTCATCTCTACCTCCTTTCAAGGAGCTTACTCACTCATACTACCTTCCTACAAGTTCTTTTACACCTATTACTTTCGTACCAGTTTATTTCAAGTTCATTTCTGTCTTCTTCTCCTCCGACTCTGTACCGACTGTCCAGGATTCACTCCACTCAAGGTCTGCAATTGATATTTCATTTGGGCATACTTATCATTACTCCCAAGCCACCTTATCAACCCACAGACGTCCTGCCACATGTATCGGGTTCATAACTCTCGTCATCATTCACTCAGTCTTACCTCAAGATTTATCTATTTACGTCATTTACTCGAGCATTCGCCTCGAGTATATTCTCCTTTGAGGGAGCCTCCATTACCGTGATTACCTATTGAACTTAAGGTTCATCGCCTCGACATCAAGGTCTAATTGTTCCTATCGCATAATCATGCCTTATCAGCCTCAGCATCCACTCCCTCACCTTGCTCAATCAGGTGTACCTCTCACTGGATCTGCTACCTCATTGACCTGCCACCCTCTTGTGGCAATCATCACCATCAATATTTATCTTTGCCTCATGTTCCCTATTCAATCTGTGCTTTCTTTTGGAGAGTTTCCCTATTCCGTCATCATCCTCCTCCCTACTCTTATCCCTTTCATTACCGAAACCTTCTTTTTAATGACGTGCATCCTCAAATTAAACATTGTCAGCCTGGAGGGAAGGCGACCTAGGCCTCGGATCCCCAGAGGTTTCCTCCTCAAAGGGGGTTTTTCCTCTCCTCCGTGCCAATGGTCATAATATTAGTTAAAGTTAGTGCTTTCTTAGGTTAGTTAGTTAGGTTCCGCTGTTGGATGGAGGCGGATGGTGGCTCCGGCTTTCCCCTCTCTTATTAGGAGGTCAGCCCTCATTTTCTCAGAATTCATTCACTCATCATCCTCGCCTCTTCGATGCTTGACACCTTTAGGTATTCTTTTTGGGCTTCTTCCTAACCTACCTTTAGCCGACACCATCATTTCCACAGCACCTGTAGGGGAGAACCCTCCTCTAGGGTTCCTTGCGTGGTACCCCTACAGGGTGGTATATCCCAAGGATAGAGTGGTGCAAAGTCACAAATCAAACCAAGTTACACAAGCATCATCTCACATCATGTCATCAGGTTGCATAAGCACATCGAAGTATCTGTTATACTGATCTGTCTTCAATTTTTGATTATGCTCTTTGATATATTGTATTTGCTGTATATGATTTTCCACATCCCCTACCCCCAGGACACATCTGGAAACAAGCTGTTAGCAGCTCAGTATGTCTCTCCTGGTGAAACTTTTGAAATAAATAGCAGTGAAACTCAACACCATATTGTCTAATGATCTCATCGAATGGCAACGTGTATAGTACAGCATCTAGAACTCCACAAAGCCACTTACACTAAAAGCTTGAGTACAGCAAAGGCAGGTCTCCATGGCAGATAATTACTCATTAATTCAGTGTAACCACAGAACCACTAGGGAAAGGAGATTTTTTTTAAGGGACAATGTCAGCCTATAAAGCCTCAACATGTCTCTAGTTTAAAAAACACATACTATGACTGGTCACATTCTGTGGAGATTGCTGATGTAGCTGGTAGTTTCATTCTGACTCTTTTTTCCTTTTTGAAAGTGAAAAAAGACTGCCCACCATGCTGGTGTTGCCACACAAAATGTGTATGTTCACAGTCCTTGATCAACTCCCACTGCATCTTTCCTGAACTTGGGAACACCCAAAACACAGTCTAGCCATTCAAGATGCAGTGGGAGAAGAGGAGACTATTGCACCATAAGTGGCTGCACTGTCTGAGGGTGTTCCTAATGCCTAGGAAGTATGCGATAAGAGTAGATCAAGGATCTGAAACAAAACAAAGTTGTGTGTATTACGATATGAGCATGCATTTCAGATTTACTATGAAAGGATGCAAATAAAACAACCAGCAACACCACTGAATTTTACGGATGGCAAGCAATCATAGAATGTGGGTTTTTCAAGTAGAAATAATATAATGCGAAAAGGGCTTACAGTGTCCCTTGAAGGCATTTGGGGACGTCTTCCAGCCCCTTAACATAGCTGCTTGGGAGATGCTTACATGCCAGTGAGCCAGGTTCACACCCCAAGCCCGGAACATAGCACTGGTTTTGTAGGAAGCTGAGGTAACGTCTTGCCAGATGTTCTTGGTTTCTGGGGGACGGAGGTTGGCTGTCCCAGTGCTTTGCTGCGTTTTGGACTGCAAACGTATGCTTGGCAGTGTGTCACCCTAACTGCACTGCCCCTCCTCCCCCTTATAGCCTATCACTGTCCAACTGGCCCATCCGCCTATACACCCTGTCTCTGATTGCATCATACCTCCTTATGGCCTGTCTCTCTCCAACTTTGCCATCAACACTTGTGGTTTGTCTTGCTCCAGCTTCATCATCCTTCCCCAATGGCCTGTCTCTCTCCGACTTCTCCACTGCCTACTTACATCCTGTTTCTTCCCAACTGCCCCCCCCCCAATAATGTCCAGTATCTCCCCAGGTGTACCATCCCACCTTACAGTCTGTCACTGTCTGACTACCATCCCACCTTACAGCCTGGCTCTTTCTGACTTTGTCATCCCCCTTAAAGTATTTCTCTCTTTGAATGCGCTAGTCCCCCATCCCACTTTGTGCCCTGTCTCTTTCCGACTGCACCACCCCCTTATGCCTGTCTCTCTAACTCCTGACTGCCTGCTTCTTTCCAACTGTACTCTCCCACTGACAGTCTTCCTCTCACCAACTGCACGGTCCCTGCTGACAGCCTGCTGTTCTCTAACTATACTGTCCCTGATGACAGCCTATCTCTCTCTGGCTGCACCCTCCTCCCTCCCTCCTGACAGACAGCCTCCAAATACACCATTCCTCCTAACAATGTGGATGGTATTTTTGGAAAGATTCTTTCATCTTTAAATAACTTTTGGAGAGCTGCATCAGCGTTTCCACATAAAATGAGAACAGTCAAACCACACTGCTGATGGACCAAAGTTTCAAGACCGTGGCAGTAAACAAACCCACTATACCTTATTATTGTGAAATGGCATCACCCCCCTCCCCCTTGGCTGCCCAGAATTAGACTGCAAATACTGTACTCACAGGCCTCCATGTTGAGGATGTTAGGTGATTCATCAGCAAAGATTGCTTGCAAAAAGCAGGCATAGACAGCTCTTGATCATGAGTAGAAGACAGAGAGAATGAGATGAATTCCTCAGCACTACCTCATACTCGTCTGACAGTGTATCCCACAGTATGGCACAGTTTTCATGTTCCGCTTACCCTGCAGAGCGTCTCATAGACCCTTAAATAAAGGGATCAAATTGCCTTCTAACTGGAGAAGCAGCTGATGAATGAAGCCCTCTTTTAACAGCCCCCTGCAACAAGTGCACAGCTGCTTCTGAAGCCATCAGCCAGCTGTCTAGTACCCTTCAGCTGCAGGATTTGTGGGGTTAACATTATCCCGTGGAAAAGATCTATATAAAATCTCCAGGCCTCGTGGAGGTGCTCCACCCAATCTCTTTCTGTATCTCTACGTCCAGCTATAGTTATCAATAGCAGCAGTGCACTCCTGACTTCCTTGTGAGTCTCAGGGAATTATAACCCCCAAGAGGACAGCTGAGATCCAATATCCCTCCCCCAGGTAGTAATACAGATTCGGGGTAAACTCCTAAACAATATCCCGTACGTTTGTTCTGCGGATTATAAATCACGTATGTGACTTCAGCCAATCAGCACACAGAGCCACTGTATCTGGTTTCCTGCATGCTGTGGTCTCTCATGCAGAAATGATGGGACAGGGGTGTTCCATTTTACAGCCTTAGGGAGGACAGCTTCATTTAACTTTTGAAATGAAAGAAAAATACTTACACTTATTACAAATCTCTAGCTAGGTCAAGTCATTTATAATAATAGGGCCTCCCTTTGTGTTTCTTATGGTATGAAAGGCTCTTCTTGTGAGGTTTAGATGGTTAGAACCGCCCAGCTTTGCTTCACGGTTCTCTCGCCCAAACCTCAGGCTCAGAATCTCTTATACCATGAAAGACACTGCACTGAGGCCCTATTAACTTATCTGGGTGAGTGCTCAGGTCTACAAAATCTTAGCCATCGGGGCTGAAATGCACCAAATTATTTTAGCCACATGTGAACTGGATTAGTCACTGTGTCAGGTTGAATGAAAAGTAAAAATTCATAATGGCCAAATGCCATAGCCAAAGTGGTAACTGGAAGCATAAAAAAACATTAGCCAGATTTAATTTAAAGTAGCCCATGGTGATGGTGGCGATCCTCAGTGCACAGCCAGCTTATAGACTGTGACCCCACATACCTCTCAACTGTCACATATTTTAACACTTAGAGTGACTCCATCAGTGGCACTGCCCTAGTGAGAGTGATTAAATCAGAGGCACTGCCCCACTGAGAGTGACTCCATCAGTGGTGCTGCCCCACTGAGAGTAATGTCATAAGTGGTGCAGCCCCACTGAGAGTGACGCCATCAGTAGCACTGTCCCATTGAGAGTGACGCCATCAGTGGAACTGCCCCATTGAGAGTGACTCCATCAATGGTGCTGCCCCATTGAGAGTGACTCCATCAGTGGTACTGCCCCATTGAAAGTGACACCATCAGTGGCACCGCCCCACTGAGAGTGACTACATCAGTGGCACTGCCCCATTGAAAGTGACACCATCAGTGGCACTGCCCCTCTGAGAGTGACTCCACTAATGATGCTGCCCCATTGAGAGTGATTCCATAATCGCACTGCCCCGTTAAGAGTGACTCCATCAGTGGCACTGCCCCACTGAGACTGACTCCATCATTGGC
The DNA here is from genome assembly GCA_016271365.2 of Neoceratodus forsteri. Classification (NCBI taxonomy): domain Eukaryota; kingdom Metazoa; phylum Chordata; order Ceratodontiformes; family Ceratodontidae; genus Neoceratodus; species Neoceratodus forsteri. The sequence continues at coordinate 265,170,046 of CM057455.1, forward strand.
ACTGCCCCATTGAGAGTGACTCCATCATTGGCACTGCCCCATTGAGAGCGATGCCATCAGTGGCACTACCCCACTGAGAGTGACTCCATCAGTGGCACTGCCCCATTGAGAGTGACTCCATCAGTGGAACTGCCCCATTGAGAGTGACTCCATCAGTGGTGCTGCCCCATTGAGAGTGACTCCATCAGTGGTGCTGCCCCATTGAGAGTGACTCCATCAGTGGTTCTGCCTCTTTGAGACTTGACAGTGACTCCATTAGTGGCGCTTTCCCCTTGTGAGTGACTCCATCAGTGGCTCTGCCACACTGAGAGTGATTCCATAGTGGCACTGCCCCACTGAGAGTGACTCCATCAGTGGCTCTGCCTCACTAAGACTTGACAGTGACTCCATTAGTGGTGAGAGTGACTCCATCAGTGGCTCTGCCTCACTACGACTTGACAGTGACTCCATTAGTGGTGCTTCCCCAGTAAGAGTGACTCCATCAGTGGTGCTGCCACATAAGAAACACAGAAACATAGAATTTATTGACAGAAAAGGACCACTTGGCCCACACAGTCTGCCTAGATGGTCCCTGCCTAGTGTTTCTCCGCCGACCCTAACAGGTCTGGGGCAACCATGACTATTTACTAATATTCCCCTATGTCTCTCCCATGTGTGCTTGAAGCCTCCTGTTTTCATGTCCACCACGTCCACTGGCAGTCTGTTCCAGGCATCCACCACTCTTTCAGTGAAGTAGTACTCCTCACATCCTCTTAAACTGCCCCCCCACCCTGCCAGCTTCATTTGCATGCCCTCTGGTCCTGGTACTCCTTCTGATTTGAGGTCTTTTCTGGGCACCCCTGTTCTTCCCTGTGTGATACTTACAGGCCTCTATCATGTCCCCTCTTGCTCTCCACTCTTCCAGGACGCACATGTTGCGATCCCTCAGTCTCTCTTCACAGGGCTATTGGTGCAACTCTTGCACCATTTTAGTTGCCTTCCTCTGGACTGCCTCCACCCTGTCTATGTCCCTCCTGAGATAAGTCCTCCAGAACTAGACATAATACTCCAGGTGGGGCCTCACGAGTGAGCAATATGGTTGCAATGCCACCTCCCTCCTCCTGCTAGAGATACCTCTCCCTATGCATCCCAGCATCCCACTGGCCCTACCCACTGCTTTGTCACACTGCCCTGCCACTTTGAGGTCAACCGATATAATGACCCCAAGGTCTCTTTCCCCGCTTAGTAACTTTCAGTACTCCCCCATCCTATACTCAACTCTTGGGTTCCTATGCCCTAGGTGCATGATTTTGCATTCTTTGGCACCAGAATCAACTGCCATGCTCTTAACCACTCCTCCAGTTTACCAAGAGACTAGCTCTCACCACCCCCTTCTGAGTGCCCACCTTGTTACGGATTTTGATGTCATCTATAAAAAGGCATACACCCCCCCCCCAGTCTAGTTCTTCTGCAGTGTTACTTTTGTGAGCGTGACACCATCAGTGGCGCTGCCCCATTACTCAGAGGGTTGCATTGTTGTGCCAGCAGCCAGGGTCTGCCAACAAGCCCGGGACACCAGCAAATGGGCAGCCACAGTCAAGGTGTGTCGCAGACAGCAGCATGTCCTCAACTGGCTGGGCGGCGTCTCTCTTCTGCAAAATAAGCAAACCCTGTGGTTGGTCTCTGGAGGGTTGGCCTTCCAGCCACAGGGGGAAATTGATGTCTGTGTGGCATCCAAGGACTACAGCAAGGCACTGCTCTGCGGAAAGGTGGAGAAGGGAGAAAATAACAGCAAAAAAAAAAAAGTCACACTGTCATCTTGAGGACCGCTGCCAGTCCTCTCAGACCCCATGCCATGTTAACCCCCACGCTGCAATGTTTCCGATGGGGCAGCGAGTGTCAGGTCCAGAGGCTGCCAGCTGTACAGATGGCCCCGAGAGGAAAAAGTTTAAAACAAACTATAATATGGGTTAGGAAACATAGAATTTGACATCAGATAAGGACCAACCAGTCTGCCCTTTTCCCCCTACCTACGCTATTACCGTAGACCATGCCCGATCTACAGCTCTTCCTCCCTCCCCCCTTCCTTTTTCCTACCATTCCCTTGTGCCTATCCTGTACATTCTTGAACCACACCACTGTTTTTGCCCCCACCACCTCCGCTGGAAGGCTGTTCCAGGAATCCACCACTCTTTGTGTGAAGAAGTACTTCCTCACATCTCTCCTGAATCTACCACCCTCCAGCCTAATAGCATGTCCCCTTGTTTTTGAGCACCTTTTCTTCTGAAAAATACTTCCGTCCTGTACCTTATTTACCCCCATGAGGTAGTTAAAGGTCTCTGTCATATCCCCCCTCCCTCCTCTGTTCCAGGGTGTACATATTGAGGTCCTTTAGTCTCTCCTCATAGGGCTTTTGATGCAGACCCTGGAAAATCCAGGGTTGTGATTGGTTGAATATGATCACATGGTGGTATTGCTCCAGCACAACAGCACAGGTTAGAAATGTTTAACTTTCTGAAACCTCATTTCTCAGTTTTTAAAATAAAAATTAGATAGGCCATTTTAGAATTGCAGTAAGGCACCCCGGGGTGTGGGTAATTGGGGCAAAACGGCACCTCTCAGGTGGATAATGAACTTGGCTTGTCTCTTGCCTCACTTCCTGAGGCATGCCATTATCCCATAGCAATGCACAACCTGTCACATCTTATTACTTAAATAACTGCTCCATCCCATACTGAAAAGGTGATGCCCCCACACAGCCAGAAGGTGCAGTAAAGTCTGACTTTAATGCAGACATTTCTAGTACTTTGATGTGAAATAAAAATGAAACTTTGTACAGATAAGTGCACACAGAGCTCATATCTTCATGTCTGTGACAAAAGATTGAGAGGTATGATGAATCCCCAAGCAGCCAGTATTTTATGCTCCCAAATCATATTCATCTTTGCAGAAAACAAGCTGCATTACTTTAGCTGGCTAAGCAGTGACCATCATCAGTTCACCCCTCTGGGGTGTCAAGAGTTAAGCAAAAATGTACAAACTGAGCATTTAGTGCTCAGTCCATGATGCCCCCCCCCCCCAACACCACATGACTCCATCAAACTACTTTACATAATCACAATAGCATAGTGAAAGCTGATTGCTCAGTTGCAAACCTTCAACAGGGGTGGGTTCTGGAGATGCTTTGGCCACTCCCACTGCAGCTACACTCTCAGCCCTCAGCTCTTCCACAGCCTCTGTCTTCCGGTACATCTGACGATCTTGCAGAGACCCCAGGCCTTCCCTTCCACTGGGCCGTTTCGGGGCATAGGCAATGGGGCCAGTCACCTTCTGCAAGGGGCCACTGCACGGCGACTGATGTTCAGCGTGGCAACAGGGCGGCGCACCCTCTGCAGGGACGCTGGGACGATCTCCGGTGGAAGGTGAAGATAATCTCGCAGATAGGCAATGCCCTCGTTGGTCAGGTACCAGTAGAAATGCCTCCAAGCAAAGGTCTCTCGAATGTAACCCCTTGACTTCAGGGATCCCATGGCCCTCATCACCTGAAGATTTGTGGCCCCATGGATTTCGGGGTGTAAACTCTGCGGCCTCTTGTCCTTCTTGGCCACCAGCACGCCATCTTTGAAAAGTACCTCATAAATTGCCCTCAGCTGCTCCAAGGGCATCAGCATACCAGCTACCATGTTTGCTGAAAAACTTTTGGTACAAAAGCAATCCTGCTAAGATGGAAAAAGTCTCTAAAACCTCAGAGAGAGAAACTCTATTTTGAACAGGCAGATCCTGCTGCCAACGTGTTCACAAACTGTTAAGTCTTGAAGTTTTCTTGCTCTCTCCAAAAATAAATAATAAAATAGAAGAAAAGGCTGCTTCTGTCAGCTCCGTGGAAAAAAAAAAGGCAGAAGCAAGCCCTGTCTGACAGTCAGCTCTGTGGAGTGTTCCTGAAACCACTCCTACGGTTTTTGGGCAAGGAGAGGGAGGAGGGGGAGTGGAGAAAGGGAGAGCACATGTGGAAAAAAGGAAAAGAGAATGAAATACTGTAAGTCAGTGAGGCTCCTCTGTACTGGCAGGAAAGAGAGACACATGGAACTGGTCCAGGGTACCACTGAAACGCATGCACACACCCCGAAGACACGCGCCCTCTCCTTCCCTCACTCGCTGGCTAGAAAAGGAGAAGGTCCTGAACAGTCTTAGGCAGCAGCAGCACACAGCTGACTTGCATACCCCGTGCTCTCTACTGTCTTTCTGTCATTCATTTTTTTCCTCCTCCCAGCCAGTCACTTCAGTTCGAAACCTGCCCTGCCCATTGGTTCTCCTTCCTGCAGGGCATTCCTGAGGGTGGAGACAGTCAGCAGCACTAGGGCCGGTTTCTTTTTTTCTTCGGGGGTTACCAAAAAGGAGGAAGGCTATAGCTTCAGAACCTGTGTGCTGTCTGTCATTTTTTATATAGAGACCTTTCTCCTTCCCTGCCCGTCTCTTTCACCTGCTATCGCTGTCATTATAACCAGATACTCTCTCTCTCTCTCTCTCTCTCCCTCTCGTGCTACTCTTCTCTCTTTTCATTTTGTTGGTGGGTGCGGGAGGAAATTACCTATCAATTAAAAGTTGAAATGCAGGCTTATTGGCTGAGTGTAAGGGACACCTCACATCTTAGCACTGACTCCCTGCACACCAGTCTAGTTCCACCAATCCTGGGACATTGTCACCTGCTATCAGCCACCACCCAGCCGACAGGTTAAAAGGCAAACACACTGCTAAGATCTAAACTTCCATGTTCTGCAGAGGCTTAACCCTTCATGTGCCAACTTGATTCGGGGGCAATGGAGAAAATTTATTCTGTAAAGCTAGATGCCCCAAAACAGATGAATGGTTTAGAGACCAAACGTAAATCACTGACATCTCACTCACTTAATTTAAGGTTTTTTGAATCCTGTTGGAGAACCAAGAGTTGAATTCACTACTGCAGGCAGTAGTTTTGTTAAAACTAACAGAAAGACTGGAGAAAAGCTCATCCCCTTTCTGATATCAATCCCAGAACAGAACACAAATTGAGCCCCAAATACCAATCCCACAGCAGAGCAGAGACCCCAAAATTCCAAGCTCCCAACAGATTCTGGCACAAAGCCCCCCCCCCCCCATCACCACATATTAAGATACAAATCATATGAAATACAAGCAGCAGCTAGCTCTCCACTCGGGAAAGGAGGTTCCACAGTTTAGTACTTCAGAAATAAGCCCTTTTTGTTGGGGGGATCTCTAATGTAACTGAGCTTGGGGTGCTGACACTATAGCAGACTGAGAATTCCAGGCCAGAGGACACTCTCTCCAAGCACAGTGGTTGGACATTGCTGGGCTCTGGGAAGGTGGAGGAGGAGGGAAGGGTACACATTCCTCAGCCTGTACCACTATATAATTCCTCTTCCATACTGGCAGGATATGACAGCCGTGAGGAGGCACCCATAGCAATGCGAAGGGAGGAAGTGGGTCTCAAGGGATGCCCCAAGGAGGGAGGAAGAAGCCCCCAGCCAAGAAGGAAGCAGCTGTTGTTGGGGGACTCTACTGATTGGGGATAGACTTGGGAGCGGGGGTAGAACAGGTGAGGGAGGGAGGTAAAATGCCTGAGATGTGCTGTGGCTTGGAGGGCTGGACAGCAGATGCAGGGATTACTAGACAGCCAAAGATGAGAGGGAGCTAGTTGTCATTTTCCACCTGGGGACAAATGACCTGGCAAGGGACAGGGGTAGGAGTTGTGCAGGGGAATTTCAGGGAGCTGGGGGAGACTTCTGCCAAATTATTACCTGTGTATGGCTAGGGAGAGAATAGGGCACACTGTGCACCATGGCTTTTAACAGTTGGTTGAAGGCATGGTGCATGATGGGGGGCTTCAGCTACATTGGGGACTAGGGGCCAGTTTGGGAGGATATAGTGCAGTGGTTAAGAGCACTGAGCTGTAAACCTGGTGACCTGGGTTCGAATCCCATCAGCCCCCACCTGCATACTGTGTGACCTTGAGCAAGTCACTTAATGTCCTTGTGCTTCAAGGTTATACCTGGAAACAAGCTCTGGCTTAGTGTGCCTTTCCTGGTTAAACAGTTTCCCCGTTCCCCTTTCTATATGGGCCTCTATGGAAGAGATGGTTTGCATCTTTCCAGGAGAGGGACCAGAGTCTTTAGAACCATAGCACAGAATCTTAGAACAGATATGTGCCTGATAGTCAAAGGCCTATATGACTCACCTAAAACTAATAAGAAAAGGAGGTGGTTTTACTACCCAAATATTTGTCAAGTGATATTTCAAATGCATTCATTAGTGGGAGGTTTAACAGCAACTTGGATGAGCATTTAAACTAGCTGGGGAAGGGGTAAACTTTAAAACCAAGGGAGGTGCCGGCCCGGTGGCGCTGAGGGTTGAAGCACTGGATGCCACACCTCACGCCATGCCGGCAACCCATGTTCAGGAGCGAGCAGGGGTCATCGTGAGTCAGAGGGCTGAGATGGATTGAGTGTTGGACAGACTGCTCTCCATCTCCGGGTGGGGGAGGAACCTTGGTCGGTGTGCGCCTGACCCCTAGCGGAGGCTGGGGGTTGGTGACATGGTGCCATGACTGCAAGGTGGTGGGAGCACGGCAGATGCTTGATGTGGTGCGCACAGGAGCGTGCGTGACCACGTCGCAGGTGTCATTGCATGCCACGCCTGATAAAGGGGAGAAAATCAGAAACAAGTGGCATCCTTGGTCACAGCAGCTTGATAACTGTCCTAAGGGCACCCTGGCTTCAGGGGGCACCACTGGAACCGGATCAGGACCTGGTGAGTGAGATGGGGGCTCCCTGCTGCCCCGCCGTGGGGGGGTAAGCCGTGGGGGAAGAAGGCATTGGCTTCATAAGAAGCTGGGGGACTGATTGGACCGTGGATGGATATGAGTGGGATGCTCCGAAGAAAAGTGCAGACCAAGGAGCCAGTAGAAAGATGTAAGCAAAAAAAAATAAATAAGGGAGGTAACAATTACCCCATAGATAATAAGGTAGCAGGGAGGGAGAGCCCAAGAGGAGTAAGCTTGAACCAGGGTAAAGGTGCACAAGAAAACAGTGGTGGAGAAAAGGCATGGGGGGAGGTTAAATCAGGAAAGCAAGAAGAAAGGCGTAAAGGAGACAGGTAATGGGGAGGGTGACAAAGGAAGACGGGGGGGTCAGAGGGAGCTTCAGAAAACAGCATGGGCAGTGGGGAAAGCAGGCAGAGAGTCAGTAAGGTATAGCGAGTCATGTACACCAATGCAAGGAGTCTGGGAAATTAAATTCCAGACCTGGAGGCCATCATGCCAGAGGCTAACCTGGATTTGGTGGCCCTAATGGAGCAGTGGTGCACTGAAAGCCAAGACTGGGGCATGGCCATACTGGGCTACGTTCTGTTCAGGAGAGACAGGAAAGGGGGGAGGGGTTGTACTAACTATGAGGGAGGAAATCAAGGCACGGAAGTACAGGGGCACTCAGAGAAAAAAGAAGGGCTAGAGGACGGAGGTGCTGTGGCTCACCTTGGAGACAAGTAGAGGGGCTGCTCTTCATACAGAGGAGGCAAACAGACCTCCAACACAGGGAGAGGAGTTGGATTAGACACTCGAGGAATCCATCATGAGGATAGCAAATATGGGAGGTGCTGCTAGTTAGGGGCTTTAATGTGCCAGATGTGGACTGCAGCATTCCTGGCTACAAGTTCAATGAGGAGCAGGGCCATCCTTGAATCCCTAGAAGGGGCTTCACTCAGGCAGCTAGTCAAGTAACCCACTAGGGATGGGGCAGTGCTGGACTTGGTACTTATAAACACGAACCGCATTGCAGACGTCACAGTGGGCAGTCCCCCAGGTACCAGAGACCACAGTACAGTTTGGTTTAACATTACGACAGAAACCGAGGTAAACCACAAGAGGACGAAGTCTTGAACTTTATCAGGGTGGATTTCAAAGAAATGAGAGGCTGCTTTAGAAATTGCCTTTTGGGGGGACTGCTAGGGAGGGCTAAAGGCACAGTGGCGAATAATGAAGAAGGGTATAATTAAGGCAATCACCCTCTGCATGAAGGAGGTGAGTAAAAGTAAAAGGGGGAAAAAAGTAAAGGTGAAAGGTTGTGCCAAAAGCCCTATGAGGAGAGATTGGGGGGGGGTCTCAACATATACACCCTAGAAGAGAAGAGAATGAGAGGGGACAAGATAGAGAGACCTACAAGTACCTCACAGGGGAGAACAGAGTGTAGGAGGGGAGTCTCCTTGAAATGAGGAAGAGCACCAGGACCAAAGGCCAAGTGATAAAGCTGGGGGGAGGGGGGCCTTTAAGGGGGATGTAAGAAAGTACTGCTTCACTGAAAGAGTGGTTGATGCCTGAAATAGACTCTCAGCAAACGTGGTGGAAGTACAAACAGTAGGAGGCTTCAAGCATGCGTGAGATAGATACAGAGGAATGTTAGTAAATAGACAGGGAGTGACCAGCAAGGCGCTGTAGGGCTGAATAGTGGGACCAGTCGTCTTCAATGCCCTCATAACTGAAACTGCGGAAGAACTAGAAGGGAAGTTATGCCTTTTTGCAGATGACACCAAAATCTGCAACAGGATGGACACTTGGAGGGGGTGTAGAGAATGCGTAAGGACCTTGGGAAACTCGAGGAGTGGTCAGAGCATGGCAGTTGGGGTCCAATGCCAAAAAGTGCAAACCCGTGCACTTGGAGCATTGGAACCCAGGTGCTAAGTACAGGATGGGGAAGCAGTACTGACTGTCACTAAGCAGGAACGGGATCTTGGGGGTTATTATATCTCATAACCTCAAAGTGGCAGGGCAGTGTGACAAAGCATTGGGTAAAGCCAGTAGGATGCTATGATGCATGGGGAGAGGTGTCACCAGCAGAAGGAGGGAGGTGGTGTTGCCACTGCATCACTTGCTTATGAGACCCCACCAGGAGTATTGTGTTGCACCTCAGAAAGGAGATAGACAGGGTGGCGGCAGTTCAAGGTATGGGAGCCAAAATGGTGCAGGAGTTGCATCAGAAGACTTACAAGGAGAGACTGAGGGATCTCAACATGAACGCCCTAGAAGAGAGAAGAGCGAGCGGGGAGATGACAGAGACCTAGAAGTACCTCTCAAGTATGAACAAGGCACAAGAGGGGAGTCTCTTTCAAATGAGAAAGAGAACCAGGACCAGGGGGCATGGGATAAAGCTGGAGGGGGTAGGAGTTTAAGATGTAGGTGAGGAAGTACTGCTTCACTGAAAGAGTGTTGGAGGTAAAAACAGTAGGGTACTTCAAGCAGGGAGGAGGGAGGGTCCCTGGAGACCAGTTAGGGTCTGTGGAAACAGACTAGACAGGGAATCTTGGCTGACTGTGTCAGCCAAACAGTCAAGCTCCTGGTTTATCTCAGGAGGCAGTGCAGCTTGGGAATACTTAATGCAGTAGGCTACATGTTGGGTCTATTATGCGCTACTGCATACCCACATGCTGCTACATTTAAAGGGCAGGTCTCATGAACCATTTTTTTTCTGTAACACTGCACAGTCTGTAGGCTTGAACAATGAATGCCTGTATTGCTCCTGCCTAATTTCATATGGATAAAGAGTGAAATAAATTCCATTCTGTCCTAGTGTTGTGGAAACCTGCTTGGCTCCGCTACGGAGGTCATGACCCTGTTTCTGCAGTACGTCATGGGACTTGACAATGTGTTGGTGCTCAAGCTGCTGTCCTCCTTTGTATCTGATTACCATTTGTTCTTGCCCCATGTTGGCTAATAAACATCAAGGAACGTGCATTGCTGTTTTCTAGAGCTGAAGTGTTAGGGTTGACAGTAAGTGCTTTGACAGGAGGCCTTAATCCCAGAAAATAGCAGCACGTGTTCCATGAAGTTTGTTAGCTGACATAGAAACATAGAAACTGTCAGCAGATGAGGACCGTGGGCCCATCTAGTCTGCCCATATGCCCTATACATGTATGTGGCCACTGACCCTATGTGGTCAATGGCTTTTCATCACTCCCCCCTCTCAAGGTTCCCTTGTGCCCGTCCCAAGCATGTTTAAAACCCTTCTCTGTACTTGCCCTCACTATGTCTTGTGACAGACTATTCCAAGCATCCACTACCCTCTCTGTGAAGAACAAACTTCCTCACATTTCCTCTTAATCTACCCTCCTCCAATTTCATATCGTGGCCCCCTCGTCCTAGCACTTTTTCTATATTGGAAAAGGTCCCCCACCTGCACCTTATTTATGCCCTTGAGGTACTTGAAAGTGTCTATCACGTCTCCCCACTCTCTTCTTTCCTCCAGTAAGTACATTTTGAGGTCCCTTAGTCTCTCCTTGTATGTTTTGTGGTGCAAGCCATGTACCATCTTTGTCGCCTTTCTCTGGACAGCTTCCACCCTATTGCTGTCCTTGCGCAGGTGTGGCCTCCAGAACTGCACAAAGTACTCTAGGTGAGGCCATACCAATGTTTTATACAATGGCATTACCACCTCCTGCTAGTGATACCTCTTCCTGTGCGCCCCCCAGCATGCCACTAGCCCTCCCTGCAGCCTTTGCACACTGCTTTGATAGCGGAGAAGAACAAAGCAAAGACACTGAGGTTAGTCAAGTGAGCAGAGAGGCAGCAGGAATACAGCAGCTCGAGCACCAACGCATCATCAAGTTCCATGATGCAGTGCAAGTGTAGGGTTATGGGTCCAGATTTTCAAAGGGGCAATGCAGGGTTTGCATCAAGCCCCACGTCAAACCCATGTTTGTGACACAGCTGCGCCAAACACCTTTACTGCAACTGTGCCCAACACACACATGGCACATAGGCATGTTTTGTAAAAATGGCACTGGGCATAGAAAAAACGGAGATTTTTATTTTTTTATTCAGTTATTTATACTGACCGAGCGCTGGCAAGGGCTTTGGCCCTCCAGAGGAGGGACACTCTCTCAGGTCCCGGCCGCACCACACTCGTCAACCCCAGAGATTCCCCTACGGTTTGCCCCCCCATGGTGGGGTCAGGAGGTGGCGCCTCCCCGAGAAACCTAATCCAGAAGCTGGGGTCAGCCCTCAGCGCGGCCGACCATCATGGAGCCCTACCAGGCTTCTTTTCCTTCCTGCTTCACCCATCTCCCCCCCCCACCGACGTAACCACATCAGAGCATGTCTCCCGACCCATATTACCCTCCAGTCACCACTAGAGGGCAATCAGCAAGCGGAACGATGTGGGACCCTCCCCACGAGAGAGGAGAGCAGTCCTCCGGAAGCTCAATCCTCTCCCTCTCACTATTGAACCCGGGTCGCTGGCATGGCACAAGGTGTGGCATCCAGCGCCTCAACCCTCAGTGCCACCGGGCCAGCTAAATATGCAGATTTTTAACTCTCCGAACATAAGGGCAATATAACAGAAGGGGCAAAACCATGTCAGCATATCGCAGTTTCTGGCAGCGCAATCTCCAGCATCTGTGCCCTCTGTAACAAAATGCCAGCTGCACTGCAGGGATAATTCAAGTTTACGAGCATTAAGGTTACTTCATCTATAAAATATATATCAGGTATCAGGACTACAGGGAGGACCGAGCCACGATGTATGCTGTGGTGGCTCAGTTAACTTTGCCTGTAGATCTCCTTTAAATTTAAAGTATAAAGTTTAAAAATCCATTAGGTCTCTGTGCAGTAAGGTACTGACCCTGTCACCCTCTCTGTTGTTCACTGGAATTGATTCAATGCCCACATACCTCACAGTATGTTGTCCACTGCCTTGCATTTCCACAAGGTGATTGGCCCTTTTGTTGATTGCCCTGTAATGCTCCTAGACTCTTTCCGTGAGTATTCTAACAGTTCTACCTCTATAGGTCTTCCCACCAGAGCACCACCACAGAGCATAAACAAAAAAGGTAATGTTAACATGCTATTTACTGTCTGATGGTGACAACTTCCTCGATGCCAGATTGTACTTGGTTAGCGAACCTATAACCCTAAATGGTAAATCTGCATGCTGCACAATTGCACAATTTGTTCACTACAGCAACCAGCCCCTCCCCCATCTCAGTGGACCAGCAGAGACAGTCTATGTAACTTGTTCTTCAAATTTACCCCTTTATACTTATTTAAAGGTCGACCTCACATAAGTCAACCCAGTACTTATGTCAATTTAGAAAAAATTCAGAAATTATTTTACTTCCAAATTAGATGGTAAAATCTGTTTTGTGACCAACACCATGGCTGGCACACAGTCTGTCTCAGTGGCCAGAACTGGACACAAAATTAGGTTAAACTGTGGCAAAACATTATTTATTACTGTAAGCCCTTCAGATAGGCCAACCTTGCAGATACGCTGAGTCTCCCTTCTTGGCCTAGTTTTATCATCAAAAAGTGAGCTTATACACGAGTATATACAGTAACACAAAAAGTGGGCAGAACCCTGGTGTTCTGTACCCCACCCACATATAGCATGTACCTCCCCCTGCCTCACTTTCAGACCCACTGCATCAGTACCCTATTGGCAGGTGCCTCACACTTTAGCATACTTTCGCACTGGGTCTTTTTTCATGCTCAGACAGTTCCAAGGAACTCCAGTCCTAAAAGGAAAGAGCTTAACTGCTGTAATTAGAAGGTACCAATCTATATATAATATATATATATATATATATATATATATATATATAAAAATATAGCCGAAAAGAAACCTTCCCAAATGCTGATGTAACCCAGCTCTCTGATGCAAGACTGGATGGTAAAGGCTTGCCCTGCACTCCACAGACAGTAACTATTTTACAAATCCATATATAGCCAGAGCTATCATGGTGTCACACCTGTTTCTCTGTAAAGGTCAGCATTCAAAGGGTTAATCCGGTTGCTCTTAACCACTCCCTCCAAGAAACACCCACGTAAATAAGATCACCACTTTAATTTAGAACAAAAAGGACACGTCAGACAGTGGGGTGTCCTTTGGCTAGAGAGGTGCTGGATTGAGTTATTTATTTCAGAAGTTTCACCAGGAAAGACATACTGAGTTGCTAACAGCTCGTTTCCAGATGCATCCTGAGAGTGAGGGGAAGTGGAGGTAGATCAAGAGGTGGAAAAAAAACTAAACAGTAATACATTACAAAAATGGAAATCATACACAGCAATACAATGTATCAGAGGAGCACCTGACCAGGCTGGGTGACAAACTATCATCCATTTCGTCCGGCATCTCCTTCTCTGAGATCCTGCCAGTCTGGGAGAGGGGGGCAGATGGACAGAAGGTCAGAGAAGGGGAGACAGGGGAGCTAAACATGTGGCTTAAGGGCTGGTGCCAGGAAAAAGGACACAGATCTGTAGGGAACTGGCAACAGTTCTGGAAGCCAAAGTTCTTTAAATTTGATGGACTGTATCTGACTAAGGAGTGCATTGGGGCAGAAGTTTGACGTCTTTGCAGAATATTTAAACTAGCAATTGGGGAGAGGGGTGCAGCACCCCATATGTCCAGTGGGAAGAACACCCCTCCCCCCTCAGCTAGTGGTCAAACAGGGATTCAGCATGTTTGAGGTTCATTTGCATCACTAGGTAAGAAAAAAGGTCCGTCTCCCCATACGACGCACAGGGGGAATGCCAAACCTCACCCAATAACATCTGGCCAATGGAAAATCATGTACACAAATGCTCACAGAGACCTGCAGGCAATAATATCAGAGGCTAAACTGGACATAGTAGCAATTAGTGAGATGTGGTTTACCAGTAACTACACTTGGGAGACTTCAGTACCTGGCTATGTACTGTTCAGAAGAGGTGCAAAAAAGGGGGTGGGGTGGAGTGACCCTGTATGTCAATGAAAATATCAAAGCTACAGAAATTCAGAATACACATAAGGAGCCAGAAGAACTGTGGGTCACCCTGGAAAGAGGAAAGGGGACAGTCATAAGAACTGGGGTTGTCTATCGGCCCCCAGACCAGGGGGAGGACAAAGACACATTACTGTTAGAAGATATACAAAACGTGACGGCTAAAGGGGAGGTTCTGATAATGGGAGACTTTAACATGCCGGATACAGACTGGTCAATACCAGCAGGAACATCTGCCAGAACTAGACGCATGGTGGATTCCCTGCAGGGGGAGGGCCTCAAACAACTGGTACAACAACCCACAAGAGACAGGGCTATCCTAGATCTAGTACTGACCAACAGGGAAAGGATCACAGATCTCCAGGTAGAAGGTCACCTGGGGGCCAGTGACCATCACATGGTATAGTTCAATTTGGCCACTACCTCTAAGTCATCCCATTCCAAGGCAAAAATATGGGACTTCAGAGGAGCTGACTTTGATAAGATGGCCAACAAAGTTAAGCTAGCCCTGGCAAAAAGAAACACAGGTGAAGGGGTACAGGCAAAGTGGGCAAGCATTAAGGATGCAATTCTTGAAGCAACATCCCATTGTGTTAGACAGAAAAGGAAGTGCAAAAGAAGAAGGAAACCACTTTGGTTCTCAAATACAGTAGCAGAAAAGGTCAGAGCCAAAAGGCTGGCCTTCAGGAAATATAAGTGAACAGATCGGGATGAAGATAGGGAGGCATACCAAACTGCCCTAAGGGAAGCAGGGAAGGCAGTACGGCAGGCAAAGTCCCAAACTGAGAAAACACTAGCACGAACAGTAAAAGAAGGTGACAAGACTTTCTATAGATATATTAGTGAAAGGAGAAAGTCCAGAGGGGGTATTACTAAGCTCAAAGGAGAAAAGGGGGCATGTGAGGAGGAGGACCCTGTAAAAGCATCTATCCTAAATAGATACTTTTGCTCAGTATTCTGGAAGAGAAGGTAGGGCAGGGCCCACAGCTCAGCACCATGGACACAGGGGGGAGGGAGGTGAGCACTACTCCCTTCACAAAAGAAAGGGTCCTACAAGAGCTCGCTAAGCTCAGGGTGGACAAGGCAATGGGACCTGATGGCATACATCCCAGGGTACTTAAGGAGCTAAAGGTGGAACTAGCAGAGCCATTAGCAGAACTGTTTAGTGAGTCTCTGAGCACAGGAGAGGTCCCAGAAGACTGGAGAAGGGCTCATGTGATCCCGCCCACAAGAGTGGTAGCAGGAGGAGGCAGGGAACTACAGACCAGTCAGTCTTACCTCAGTAGTGGCAAGATTATGGAGGCACTCCTTAAGGAAAGGATAGTGCAACACCTGGAATCCATAGGGGCACAGGATCCATGACAGCATGGGTTTACAAAAGAAAGGTCTTGTCAAACTAATCTAATAGATTTCTTTGACTGGGTGACCAGAGTGGTGGACCAAGGGGCAGCAGTTGATGTCACCTACCTTGACTTTAGCAAAGCTTTTGACACTGTTCCACATAGAAGATTGATAAATAAGCTGAGTAGACTCGGGGTGGGTCAGAAGTTGGTCAACTGGGTGGCAAACTGGTTGACGGGCAGAAAACAGAGAGTGGTGGTAAATGGTATACAGTCAGAAGAGATGCAAGTCACAAGTGGGGTACCTCAGGATCAGTCCTGGGGCCAGTCCTCTTCAATATCTTCATTAGTGACATTGCAGATGGACTAGAGGGTAAGGCTTGTCTGTTTGCAGATGACACCAAGATCTGCAACAAAGTAGATGATCCAGATGGGGTGGGCAGAATGAGAAGAGATCTGGATAAATTAGCAAAATGGTCAGAAGAGTGGCAACTGGGATTTAATGCAAAGAAGTGCAAGATCATGCACATAGGGAAGAGAAACCCTGAAGCCACCTACAGGCTGGGAGGGGAGTTGCTGGCAGTCACAAAGGAAGAAAGAGACTTTGTCATCATCATCACCAATGACCTGAAATCATTCAAGCAGACCTCTAAAGCAGTAGGTAAGGCTAGGAGGATGTTAGGGTGTATTAGTAGGGGTAGCACAAGTCGTAAGAGGGAGGTAATAATCTCTCTTAACAAGACACTGGTTAGGCCCCTTCTGGAGTACTGCATGCAGTACTGGAGGCCACACCTTCACAAGGACATTAACCAAATTGAGTCAGTCCAGAGAAGGGCAACCCAAATGGTGCAGGGACTGCATCAGAAGACATATGAGGACAGATTAACGGAGCTCAATATGTATACCCTTGAGCAAAGGAGGGAGAGAGGTGATATGATCGAGACATTCAAACACCTTAAGGGCATTAACAAGGTGAAAGAGTCTAACATGTAAAATATAAGAAAAATAGCAGGACAAGAGGACACAGCATGAGATTAAAGGGAGGCCGATTAAGGGGAATGTGAGGAAATTCTTTTTCACAGAAAGGGTGGTGGATGCATGGAACGGCCTACCTCAGGAAGTGGTGGCTATGGATACAGTGCAGGGCTTCAAACAGGCATGGGATAGGCATAAGGGAGCAATACAGATGATTATGAATAGATAGGCCACTGACAGAGCAAAGGCCGATGGCATATTTATAAGGTAGAAAAAGAAATGGGCAGACTGGATGGGCCTTGCAGTCCTCATCTGCCGTCAATGTCTACATTTCTGTGTAATCATACACAGCAGCGACAGTACATAAATAGCAGCGACAGCAAATCGGTACAAAAGGCACATGTAGTAGAAAAAATTGAGTTATGATAGGCTACTATTATACTAGCCTACTTTAGGATTGGTGGTCCGGAGGGTCCTGAACTAGTAACAGTTAAGTGAAGTGGCAGCCTAGTTTTGGAGCTAGCAAAATGGACTGGCAGTGTGATACAGACTGCATCGTCAGGAATGGCCAGTTTGAACAGTGCCAAGACATGACCCTAATAAACCAGTTTCCAAGGATCACGAAACCCTGTGTAACAGCTTACATATACCCCGCTGGGTTTATCCTCTAAGGTACATGGAGCCATGGGCATAGGAACACATATGTCAAGTAAGCTATGGCTTACAAGTTGATTGGAGAGGGGGACAGCATTCCGGGCCCAGACCATTGATTGTGGTTACTTCTACTGTCTGATATCCTCTCCTTCTGGTGTTTTAATGAGAATGTTGGGCTTTATTTAAATGTTACATGTAAAAAGTACTGCGGTTATGTTTTGCACTTTCTGCAGTTCCTAAAGTACACCATGGGATGTACGAGGGCTCTGGTTAACAAATCTGGGCATGACCATAAATGGGGGTTGTGGGGGGTGGCGGCAGAGAAATACAAAAGGATTTTGGCTTACAAATCTGATTTTCCTTACATCACTGCAGAGCCAACCCTTTCCCTCTACATCCAGCGATCAGTACTTGTATTGATTCCGTCTGTAACAGTGCCTGGACCAGTCTAACCCCAGCTCCAGTATCTGCAGAGATTTTCTTGGTACAGTACGAGTACCCTCAATGAATCCTTCAGTAACAGTCCCTATGTAAGCAATAATACCCAACAGGGTGGGCATTATTGGGAAATACTGGACCACCCAGGGGCGTAATGAGGCCTGACGCCACAGGCGGAGGGCCTTATAGCCCCCGGAAGGTCCAGTATTTCCCAATAATGCCCACCATGGAGGGTATTATTGCACTTACAAAATGGCCCGTCGGAGAATGTTACTCTGTGAAGAGGCACTTGAACTAGCTCTTATTTTTAGCTGGGCATCTATTGAAAAATAAATGCCCGGCTTGGAGCCTGTCTCAGCCAGTCAGGTTTAAGAATTGATTGTTGCCATTTTCTAAATCCCTTTACCCCAGTGGTACAGTAGAAGCCACTTAATCGGGACACCTTGGTGAAAAGTCTTTAGTTCAGGATAAGAAGCATCCATCTCGGTTATCAGGAGCCTGATTTTTCCACTCCCATGGCACCCTCCAAACTACAGTTTCTCCTTCTCGCCTCTGTGCCGGACTGTGATCCTCACAGCTCGAAGTTCTCACTTACTGAACAGTTCAGGTAAGTTCCTTTCCTTCAGGCATGATCGTACAATGTAGATGCAAGGACATGCTCACGGTGCTCCCCTCTCTGCCTGTCTCTGATCCTCACAGCTCATGGTTCTCTCTGGTTCCTGATGCCAGATCTCAGGCAACCGTACCCACAGTGATTCTAATATCTGTAGTAGTTTTATCGCCAGTGCCAGCACCTATCTAGCACCAGTGCTCGCCTTTACGCTCTTGCTATCAGTGGTGAACATGGTCCATTGTACTGGAAGTTAGAACAGTGGAATGTGCTCACCCAAAGAGGGAGGGGGTCTTCAGCTCTTTCTGTAATATACTCCTTGTGTACAGCAACTAGGGTTGGATTGTGTTATGTGCTGTGAGTGAGCCCTCCATGATGCTGCAGCAGTACTCACAACCTGTGTAGCGCGGTCTGTAGACAGTGCGTATCAGGTCTTCAGCTCTGCTGCAGCAGGAAAAACTCCTGAATCTGGCTACTGCCTATGTCCTGAAATGAAGTTTTGTTTCTCAGTGTAGGCACCCAGCACAGCCCCAGCAATAAGATGCAACATCTTTTTCCAGCAGGGTGGTGGGTTCCTTCCTCTGCGCAGGCTCACACCTGGGGGTGACGGAAACACAGGGACATCAAGTGGCTGAATCGGCTATAATTTGAAATACAGAATGAGCCAGAGCCAGTGGCTACTGCAGGGTTTGAACCTGGAATCCCCCAGTTCACAGCTCATTTCTCTAACTACTAGACCACACCGTCTTCAAACAGCCTCTGATGTCACAGCAAAAAATAAACTTTTAAGTCAAATATTTCCTGGTTTTCCCTTTCCCATATTCTTTGCTACTGTGAACGTCTTCTCAAACAGGATCTCTGCCACTTGGTCACCATCTACTCTGACTGCTTGTCTACAAGTGACATCATTATCTTCTGCTTCTGACATCCTAACGAGCTCTACAACAACTGGTTGTGATGTCACAGGCAGAGGATTATGATGCCAGCTATAGACATTCCAAAAGCCAGAGCAATGAACACTAAGTGAGAAATACTATTTTCATGAAACTTTCATAAGTCAGAAAGTCCAAGAGGAAAGTAAGTGTATGAAGTAAGCTATACTGTATTTATTTACTATATCTTTTGTTGTTTTTGTAAACTCTCATCTCCTGTTCCATGTCTGTCCTCTCTGCCTCTTCTCTCTTCTCTCTAAAGTCTCTTCCTCATGACTTTTTCTACGCCCACCTACAAATGTCCTTGACTCATTCCTTAAGTGACCCCACCTCCAACTTACTGCTACGGCCATGTTGTCCCCACAATGCCTGGTTGGATAATTTCCCTATGCCTACAAAGTCTGATTTTTAGCCACTGTGCACACTATTGTATTATTTTACCCTGCACTGTTAAACAGTGTGCTCCATTCTAAGTACTGTATTGCCTGTGAAGACTATAGTTTTTGTAAATCTGTTAATGTCCTATTTTGTCTCCTTTTGTGTTATTTTCCTCCCCCCCCCCCGACGAATCTGGAAATGAACTGTTATTTGTTCAGTATGTCTTAATAAATATTTATTTCAGAGTTGGCCCTGTGGCATCGCTGCAGAGGTATCTACTGCAGTAAATAATTTCATAAACATACTTGGTTTCACTATTGTTCCGATATATTTGGAAAAGATTTTTCTTTAAAACTGGGCTAGAGGTTTGTGGGTTCTAGCCTCACACTAAGACTGGGGTTCACTGAAATGATTTGTTGTGCTGTATTGTGCTGCCTTGACTTGACCTAGAGTGTTTACTAACTTGTTGCACTTAAACTTGTTGCTGCCTGCTTTCTCTGTATCGTTATCCTGTTTAATCGTTATAACATTGCGTACATGACCATTATAAATGCCAACAAAAATTCAGTTATCTGATTGGCCAGTAGCTGCCCAGACCTGTATAGTAACTGCCCAGTAAACGCACATGTCTTCAAAGTGCCTTGCGAGTCTTGGAACTTGTTTTCTAGGCTAACCTATCTACGTAGAAATCTCCCTACAGTGCTTCGGAATTCTCAGCAACTGTGACAGTTTGGAAAAAAAAATATTCAACTAACATGAGTGACTTACTCGCCAGCCAATCAGACCTCATTGATGGGGCAATCCCAATTGTTTAGTGCGAGAACCAATTTACCAACGATGAGGATTTATTTACTCTAAAAATGTATTTAGTCTTGTGCTTGTTTATCATTTTGGTGTCCTTTTAGAATCTGCAGCTTATCCAGTAGGTAAGGAAATGGGCAGACTGGGTGGACCAAGCAGTCCTTATATGCCGTCAAAGTCTATGTTTCTATCTTTCTAGAGGGAAGCCAATGTACGTCTGTGTGTTCTACCTAAGGAAAAAACATAGATTACTGCAGCACTAAATGGATTGAGGGTGGAGGGAGGCAAGTTCAACACAGCCCAAGAAGTTCACCAAAGATGCAACTGCTTACCTTTTTGGAGCCCCCAGAGTGACCTGAAGTTAGCAGAGGGCCCAATAACATGGTCGACTAATACACTTATAATCAGGACCTGCCAACTGTGCCATTTACTAGCCCTGAAAAAGGTTTTTTAAAGGTCTGTCAAAATGCTGGCACTTGAGTACCGTTCTAGCGAGTTACTATACCCGAGAAATGTGCTGTCCTTCAGATAACATGTTAAATCAAGGTCCGTCTGCCCATCTACTGGTTCTCTAAGAAGAACCCATGGCACATTTCACGTGAATAGAGGATCTGCCAAAGGTCAAATAAAACTGTTTCAGGCAGCTGTTCATGGCTGCGCATGGGTGCTGAAGAGGTGAATGGCTGACACTAAACGTTTAGCCACTGCACGTCCATTCTCTCTAATTGGGGGATATGCACAAAGGTGCGCAAAGTACACGTGATTCAGGTGTAAGTAGTCTGTGTGCCTAAGCATCCCAGGACAGGTGCACATTGTCTGATATTCACCACTGCTGGCCACCGGTCTATGGCCCTGCCCCCAGCACACAGCCATGCATTGATGGCTTGGAGCTGCGCAGGGGCGGAGTGTGGGGCACAGGCAGGCATCCAATAGTATGCCCATCCTGGGTGCCATAGTGGATCCTCTGCCATGCACAAGCAGGGGATCCTGGGAAGGTGCGCACAGCCAGGAATAAACAATGGACGTTTGCCCAACTGGTCTCCTCCAGCCCTCATAGACAGCCCGTTGAGCTGTGGTGGATGTGTGAAGGGGGATCCTGATGCCACCACACCCTGCTGGTATCCTTTGGGGGGGGGAACGTAAGCAGTTATTGTAGGGTCCCCCCCCATACATACCACTTAACGCCACAACCCCACAAGTAGTGCCGTTGTGCATTCCACGCTGTGTGGGCACGCCCCCTGGAATGCCCCCAGACCGCCCACTTTGTGTAGCTGTGGGACTGGGTGGGGAATCATGTGTGCAGGTGGCATGCGCATCTGTCATGAATGCTGCCAGGGCTGCACCAGACCCCTACTGTGCGACATTCCGACACAGGACTGCCTACACGCCTCAGCTACGTGGCACATGGGCAATCTGCGCTTTTGTGCATAGGGCCCATCGCTTGTAAATTGCTTTGAAATACAGTATATGCTGTTCATGTACTATCTGTTTTTTTTTTCTCCTCTTGTACCACGTTCCATACCCTTCCCCCTCAGGACGGATCTGGAAACTAGCTGTTACCAGCTCAGTATGTCTTTCCTGGTACAGTAAAAACATTTGCAGTAAATACACATATGAAAAGCACTTCATGTTACAATTAAATAAAAAAAATCTCCATCACAGCTAATAAACCTTGAACAGTAGCTGCAGGGTAAGCAATCTTACAACTTTCGGTCCCTGCCAAGCTCACTCTTAAAATCATGACACGCTGTGGCTCAATACGGATACAGTTTGAGGCTCCAAGACCCCGGAATCAGCTCCTAGTTGAAATTAGAGAGAATAAATCAATGAAAGAACTAATTTTAAAATCAAATTTTTGCTGCTTTATTAATGATTCCTTTAATTGCTTTTGAAAAGCCATGGTTATTAAAGTGTGTAGACTGCTACATTTTTTTAAAAAGCATTGTACTTATGACTGCTATTATTGTCTTGACTGTGCTGTATATTTTCT
Organism: Neoceratodus forsteri; assembly: GCA_016271365.2. Taxonomy (NCBI): domain Eukaryota; kingdom Metazoa; phylum Chordata; order Ceratodontiformes; family Ceratodontidae; genus Neoceratodus; species Neoceratodus forsteri. The sequence goes on from CM057455.1 coordinate 265,191,943, forward strand.
TATTTTTACAATCAGGGTGACATTTTACATAGGCTTATCCTAATGTCCTACAATCCTGGGTAACAATAAACCTCTTTCACTCATTCACTAGACTAGAGTGTGTATGAAAAGCTTTTTGGGATACACTTGCATATTCTCACGCCCTTTCACTGGCACTACGCCCTCACATATTGTACATTTAATTTACTTCCTTGTCACCCGTCAGCTCCCTTTCTATAGCTGTTGGGGATACAAATGTTTATTGGAGCTTATTTTTACTTCTAGTAGTTGTCCTTTGTAACTATCCTGGGTGCCTCCTTCTGACTGTCAGAATCTCGTCTGTTCCTGAGATCTGAGTTAGCAGTGAAAGTGTGATGAAACAGTGGTCACTGGCACCATTGCCGGATTTTCTGAGACGTGGACGCATGCTGCATCCATGCAAAAGCATCCAAATATTGGCACTTTGCTGGGCCGCCAGCGCAGCGGTTGGATTTCGCTTTCGACGCCAGTGACCCGGGTTCGGGAACGAGCCTGGGGAGCTGGAGGGCTAGGCCAGGAGAGGACTTGAGCGCCCTAGGGACCTTCGTCCTCTCCGGGGAGGGGGGTGCCAGAGCTCGGCTCTTGTCTGGCCCCAGGTGGAGACCCGAGGTACAGCAAGTCCGATGCTTAACAAAGGGGCGACGTGCCAGACGTCGGCCCTTCAGCACCTTGACGTCCGGGGACATGGCATGCCGAGAGAAAACCGGGGGAAAAAAATGCGCAGCCTCCCAGTAGATGGAGCACCAGGCCCCAACCTTCAATGCCCCTACCAGGCCCAGAGACAGCATTCCGACGAAATACAGATGTCTCGGGGTGTAAAGCCCCCACCCCATACCCGCCTGGGTGGTATAACCACGTATCCATGGGGGACGGACTGCACCGGTCACCAGGTAGGTGAGCGAGGGCTGAAAAGGCCGTAGGTGTCTCCCGAAGAGGGGGAGAGCTGCGAGGAGAGGAGAGTATATAAAAAAAAAAAAATATTGGCACTTTCTTCACAGACATTTGGACGCATTTGCGATGATTCCCACAGTTTACGGCAATTTCTGTTGCAACTGCCGGAATAATGTCTGTTATTCAGATGCAACTGCAGAATTCTGTCCCAGGAGTTAAACCAACTTTTCATGGTTTAACTTCCGGGATGGAGTTTGGCAGTCACATCTGAAAAATGGATACAGCTCTTTGAAAAATCCTCCCGATGTCTCTCTAATGCAGGTACAAAGAAAACACGGCAATTTGCTCCCTGACAATTCATTCTGGACAAGTTGCTCCCGCGACAATTTGGGTCCCTTACAAATTCATTCCCTGACAATTTGCTCCCACGATACATTGAACTCAACTCGAACAAGAATGACAACAGAAGCGCTAGTTTTAAAGGCCTCAGGCATATTGGGTCATTCGGAGGGTCAAATGGTGCCCACCTGGAGGTGCTGTAATAGTACATATCATGGGAGCAAACTGTGGGGGAACAAATTTGTCAGGGACCCTGTAGTCGAGGGAGCCACTTGTATAGACACGAATTACCGAAGGGCAAATTGTCTGGAGGGAACTGACATGTAGCCAGGTAGAAACACACAAACAGAAAGCAAATTACATGAAAAAATCTTGCTCTACCACTCCTATTTCAAACAACATGCCACAAATGTCTGCAAGACAGTCAACAGCAAAACTGGGCTGGCCTACAAAATTACGTATACTCTAACTCCTGCTGCCAGACTCGTAATAGCACAAGGAGTACTACTCCCAAGCCTCGCCTACAGTCTAACCCTCTACTATCTAATAAGCACCTCAAACCTTGACAAATGGAACATCCCTTACAACAACATATGTCGCTTTGCCCTCTCCATGCCCAGAATGACACACCACTGCTCACTGTATTGCAAGCTTGGCTGGCTATCACCTCCCTCTTGCCGTCTACTCTCACTTAGCTGTCTGTTGGACAACATACAAAGATCCTCCAAACTAGCTGCCCTTGCAGCCTTGATGACCTCCAGAATCAAATGTACCCCCTTCGTTCCAGTGACAAATCTCTTCTGGCTGTCCCCAGACATTCCACCCAGATGGGTGAACAGGCCTTTTCCTCTTTCATACCCAGAGTCTGGAATGCCTTCCCACTCCATGTTAGAGCTGCACAGTCCCATTCCTGCTTCAAGCAAGCACTTTGTAACTTCCTAAGAAACTCTGGCATCTGCACCTGTTAACTGACCCCTATCCACTCTATATTGCCTCTGCTCTCTGTCTTTTCCTTCACACTAGAATCTTGCTCCGTTGCATGGCAGTGTTCCCCTCTGAATTTCTACCGTCTATGTACTTGCACTTAGTATTATAAAAAGGGTCTCAGAAATGCTGCAATCTGATTGGCTGATAGGATACCAACAGCCTTACATTAATCCCTGTTAAACTGTCATGTTCAGCCTGATCGCTATGGCACATGGATTCTTCCTGTCAGCACTCCATCCTCTAGCACTGCGGAATGACTGGAATGATGCATTCTGATTTTGAACCAGCATTCTTAAACTGTTGGTGGAAGAACTATTTTATTAAAAATCTCCTTCCAAATGAGGAAAACATTCAAAAAGTATACTTTTAACACTTTTCTTTTGGAATACAGTTTTATAATAGCAATACGGCACTCCCAAGAGTTAGATTAAAAGTCAGTCACCCCCTAGGGGCAATATGGCTACACCCCGTGCCACATTTCACCCAAGGGGGTGAATAACAGACTGTTAATCTAACCCTGGTCTTATTGCTTAATTCCACTTGCACTGCTACTTGCCAAAGTTCTTTTTTTTTTCTGACCATGCCTGTTGCTTCACGTTGAATACCTATCTCCTACTGAAATTGTATGTATTTGCTAAACAATTATTTCTGTATACTGCAGTGCCTGTAGTTTCATGTTGAATCCCTGTTTCCTCTTGAATTTGCATGTAATGCTAAAACTAGTTGTTCTGTATATTGTGACTGAATACATATATATATATATATATGTTTATATATATATATATAATATATATATACAATACTACTGTATTTTTGCTTGTTCTGCTGTTGTATCATTTGTTTCTGTAACCTCCCAGGTCGTGCCTGAAAATAGGTACATTTTTGTCTAGTGCACTTACCTGGTAAACAAAAACTAAATAAATAGGAAGTTTCTGAATCTAACTGAAGGATGCATATCCCTGTTCCATCCTCTCCAGACTGACGATTAAGAAGAAGCATTTATACAGCATTTTTCATGCACACTGTATCCCAAAGCGCTTTACAAGCAAGGAGAGACTGGTAGTGAAGTGACTGTAAAACGTGTAGTGGCAGCCATATTGCACATCCCCCCCCCCCAACACACACACACAGCCTTCGACACTTGCATGAACTGGATTTCTGGGAAGGGAATGCGGGCCAGGACACTGCTACTTGGCAGTGTACCTTCTCCCTCGTTCTGCCTTCTCCCTTTTTCCTATCCCTGCCCACAGAATACTGTTTCTGATCATTCCAAACTATACTCTACTACCATCAGGAATGTAGGTGTGTTTTTTTTATATTTCTTTACTCAATAATTCCAATAGGGCAGTAAAGCACATTATATAGTTCAGCTGTACACAAAAAAACGAGTCCCTTCATCTACTGTAGATAGTTAAGCAAATGCCAGCTGTGAGCTTATCTAAGTGTGTATTTAAAGCTTGATAGTGAACAGTGATATAAAGAAAAAAATGAGGTGAATGCACTTATGTTAATATGTGATGATGTACCAGTAATCGTTTTTAATTGCACTTTTTATTACTTTATGTCTTTAGCCATATGTGTAACCTTTACACTTGTACCTTCCCTACTGCTTTAACAGGCCTCCAGGATTCTCTTGAAAAGGTGTCTAATGTAAATGAGGCCATCCTGGAGTGGGGAAATCTAAATAATTGGGTATATCACACTAAATCAGCAGGCAGGCATACTGTGGCGAATCACAGGCATCGACACATGATGTTCTCACTGCTAATGCAGTCCAAATGAGGTTTCAACAAAAATGGAATCAATCACCCACGATTCTGTAACTGCAGATGGCTACTACTAATGGTGACTTACACGAAAATCAAAGTTTTTTTTATCACCAGCAGTTATAGAAACAGAGTTGACCGGAGACAGGGAAACAGATAAAATGTACAATTTGCTCGGCTGCACTGTTCATTTTTAATACCTCTTTATTTTGCCCTTACTAACCTGAGTCATATCCACAGGGGTTATTGTACACTTCAGGGAAATGGAGCAGTTCATGTGGAATTTTTGGTTTTTTCTGCTGAGCTGTTTCATGGTCCAGACTCTGCCCACTTCCCCCCACATGCCTTCACCAACATTCTCGTGGAGTTACCGGTTATCATCAGCTACCCAGGACCATCTATGGTGGGTTGCCAGTCATGTCAGTCATGCCAGAGCCTGTGGGGGATGCTGGCCTGGACAGCCTGGCCTTTTCCTCCTAACTCCATTTTCTCCCTGGGGTGCAGGTGTGCAGTGATGCAGTGCGCATGCATGACAGACATCCAGCAGCAACACCCCGACTGGTGCTCCTGGCTGTAGCCCACAGGTCTCCACCAGTCAGCAGTCAAGAGAGGAGCACCCTCCACCCCCGAGGAAGCAGAGCAGCCCTTGGTAGCGAGGAAGCAGAGAAGCCCTTGGGACGCTCAATCGTTCTCCATCAGCCGGCACCTGATGATCCGTGCTCATTCTCAAACATGGGTCATCGGCGTAGGAAGCGGTACTGCTACCACTGCGCTATCAGGCCAGCACGGTTTATGGGGAATTTGTTCCCATATACCTGCACTATACAGAAAAACAAAGCAAATCAACTTCCATGAGAAATAATGTAGCCTATAGGAGAGCACCAGGAAATTGCCCTGGAGTTACAGAGTAAATGTCAGCCTGACCCGGGAGCCATGCCCGTCTCCCATATTGTTCCACGGCACACTGCTGAATCATGCGAAAGTCAAAGTAAAGCGCTATTAATACTGGCTGCACTGTTCATGGATGCAGGCCAGTTCTGGATGAAAAGCCCTTTATAAATGCAAATTCTTCTTCATTCCTGAAACTCCGTGGCAGCCACAAGGAACAAGCTGCTTTTTTTTTTTTCATTAGAATTCAATTCAGTTTCATTCTGGACAAAAAACATTGAGCAGAGCTTGTTTACAATGGTGTCATGTTAAAGAAAAACTTCAGATGACAAGTGTCTAGCTGTACTGCCATAGCTGGCAAAATAGCCTAAAGGTTAAGAGTAATGAACTGTGAATGAGCTTGGTACATGCTGCAGACATGAGTTTGATTCCCACAGCCTCTACCTGCATGCTGTTTGATTCTGAACAAGTCACTTAACCTCCCCAGTGCTTCCAGATCACCCCTGTAAACAGGCCTTGTGGCCCATTGGGCCCTACCCGGTTACCAAAGTGAAGCACTTATGCACTAATTGACTCTACTACGATTATATTGTATGCTCATATCAACCCTACTGTTTGTTCACCTATGTTGCAACTGACATCTGTAATCTGTACTGTCTCCCAATGAACGGGATGGTTAGTCTAGTCCATGAATGTATGTAACTGTCCAATGATATTTGTACATAATTATCTGTACTGTTTTTTTATGCTTGGAACATTTGGTTCCCCGGGTTGCCCCTGAAAAAGGGACTTGACTGTCTCAGAGGGCCCACCCGGTCATAAAAATTATAATAAAAATTAAAAGAACAAAAATAAATAAATAAATGACTAGTACTAAATACAGTGTACAGCTTACAAGGCATTGTGTGTTTAGATAGGCATTTTTTTTGGTTTTTTTTTTCCCCAATTGTTTAACCAGGTGAAACATACTAAGCTGAAAGCTTGTTTACAGGTGCAACCTGGGAGCACAGGGAAGTTAAGTGACTTGCTCAGGGTCACACAGTATGCAAGTCAGGGCTGTGGGATTCAAACCCAGGCTTCCAGATTTGCAACTCAGAGCCTTAAACCACTGTGTTATACTGCCTCCCTACAGTTTCTGATAGGGAAAGGCACAGTGAATCGCTCATTCCCCCCTCCAACCTGGGACAGAATTAGGCACAGGGAGGTTCAGTGACTTGCTCAGGGCCATACAGTATACAAGCGGTAGGACCAATGATTTCGTCTTTTCAGTGGGGAACACCAGTAAAAACTTGAATTTGTCATTTTTAAACCAGCACTTGGGAGTCAAGTTTCCATGAAAAAACAATGTGCGTCACTTTATCATGCAAAAAAATGAACAGCAAAAAAAACAAACAAACAAAAAAAAAAAACACTTAGCACCAACTTTTTTGGGCAACCTCCTCCATTTTGAGCCAAAGTTTTGTACCAAATAAGCTGATTTGTCCTCAGTTTAGGTGGGAAAAAAAGAAGAAAAAAACAGATTTTAAGATTTTACCAAATGGAACCGTCAGTTTTTGAAAACAGAAAAATCACAGGCTGTTAAGCGGCACTTGTGAGATTCAGATTTCAAACCCATGTCTACTGGGTTTCTAGGTTCACAGCTGTGTGCTCTAACCATAGGGTGTATTACCTTGCTCAGGAGGCCGACTCCTTAGTGCAACCGCTTAGCTCCTCCAATGATGGAGCATGCTACCGCGACAGTCTAACTATCATGCCTTAGGAGGAGGGTTAGGGGTCCAATTTGCAGGACCTTTCAGTCAGCTCCAAACACTAAAAGTGGGGAAAAAGGCACAAAATGACACACACACACTATGGGTTTGGTTCCCCCCAGGTCTCCCAGTGTTAGAACTTTTTTGTTTGTTTTTTTCCTGGAAAACCAGATTTGTCCCACTCCCAAGTTTTTCCCCATCCCCGAAGTCCACATCCCCTCAGAGTTTGTTATTTCAATTCCAGGGGGTGTGTGGGGTGAAGCCCCACCCATGTCGGGGGTTGCTGGGGGTGAAGCCCTCTGCAAAAAACAGAAAGCCCCATTAATGTCAATGGTGTGCGCTGTTTGCGTTGTGGTCGGTGTTTTCCCAATGCTGTTTTGGCGCATACGGTTGTGCTTGCGGCACTGATTGCACGCCATGTTTGGGTACGGCATTATGACCCCGTGCTATTATATTTATGGAAAGTATTGGTTATGAATGTTTATTTTGGACATGAAATAAAGAAATCTTAAAAAATATAGTCAGAAAGACTCAAGCCAGAATATTCAAAACCCTTGGGATGCGTGGCACATCTAGATGTGCCGCCCAAATAGATGGGCCGGTGCAAACAAATGCCATATTCAAACAAGATGCACAATCCCACTGGATCGCACATCCCGTTCGAATATGGCAACATGGGCAGGCGGCGCAAATGGGGGCTGCCGCTGATGAGCTGGCGCATCCCGGGGATGGGCTGAATACCGTACCTACTACAATCCTTTTGGTTGACACTGTCGACAATGGACTGCAGTGCGTGCTATGGCTGTCATTCACAGTTGTGAATGACAGCATACAAACCTGAAACTGCAAACCCATGCCAATAGGATTGTAGTAGGTACAGCCCTGTCATTCATGACAGTTCAGTCGGCGAGCAGCCGTGGTAGCATGTGCTGCCCGCTGACTCCTGACACTGCTGGGATGGGGGAGTGGGGTGGGGTGGAGGTCCCTCAGTGGGTGGGGGGCTCCACTGGACTACCAGGGAGGGTTCGGGTTTACTCTTTTATCCACGGTCGGAGTTCAGGGATGGGAGAGGGGGTACCACTGGAATACCAGGGATACTCGATACATATTCCGCATTCAGACGGGTTCAGAGATGGGAGAGGGGGTACCACTGGACTACCAGGATGTATTGGGGAGGCTTATTTTTCAATACATGGGGGTTGGGTATGGGAGAGGGGTCCACTAGACTACCAGGGACAGAGGAATGGTTTTATTTATTATACGATCGGGGATGGGAGGGAGGGCCACTTGACTGCCAGGCACGGCGGAATGATTTTATTTATTATACGATTGGGGATGGGGGGGGCACTAGGCTACCAGCGATCACAGGATGATTTATTTCTGTATACGCCTGGGGATGGGAAGGGAGACACTAGACTACCAGGGTAGAAGACGATGCTTATTTTCATTATACAATTGGGGCTGGGGGGGGCAGGTAGCCATCCAGGGGCTGGTGGCTGCTGTGTTGCACTGTGCAGTACAGCAGCCCGCCTGTAGGTGGCTACAACTTAGGCATGGTTCTTCCATGCATAACTTTGTGCAGCACATCTCCGAGATGTGCGGGCAGATGCGCCACACATCTCGGCTGAATATGGTGATATGCCACATATGTAAGGGAACGCCCTCTCCAGATGCGCTGCATACATTATCTTTACGCTGTGGCACACCCAGAATTGCACGGCACATCCCTGCCCTTTGAAAATGGCCCAGGGGCGCATTTCGGAGATGCGCCGGCACAACTCAGTTACGCTGGGTGCATCTCCTTTGAATATCTGGGCCTTGATTCTTTCTATTTTACTGTTATAATCAGTCACAGCTGTGAGTGGCTGTAATCTTGAAACAGTCAGGCAAGGATGTGGAGGAGACCTCCCCCCTGATGAAGGCCTGGTGGCGATATGTAGGCATGCCTTTTGTTCTGCAATACTCACTGCAGCTGTGGGCACAGTGGAGCAATAAAACCCTTTTATCCACACCTACCTGGACTGTGCACTTTTGCTTTTTCTTTTTTACTAGTTGTGACCCCGGGGGGGGGGTCTTACTTGTGTGATCTGCTGCACCTTAACTGCACATGTGTGCCGCTTCTTCTCTTCTCTTCTTCTGCTGTTCCAAACACTTAAAGTGAAGTCATTTCAAATCGGGGAGGGAGAAGGGCTCTAAAACCAGAAATCCTGGCCGGGGGGGGGGGGGTCATGAATCCATTCAGAGTTTTCATACTCAGCTAACTTTTCAGACAAGATCTCCCTTTCAATTCTCTCTGCCCCAGCAATTTTCTCAACTCTGGCCATGTCATTATTCCCCCATGTTTACTGACTTTAATTAGGGCCGTTTCCCAAGAGCAGTCGGCTCAGGCAACGGGCCAGAGTGACTCAGTCTGCAAACATCCTCAGATGGGAGAACAGGAAGGTACGAGTTGTAGCTACGCAGCGCCACCATTCCTGTCTCATGATATTTCACTGAAACCAGAACGCCAAAGGCCCAATGGCCTGCCTCTCACCTACAACAGCGTGGTCCTTGGAAGCAGGGCAGTTCAAATCAAAGTTTTTAGGACCTGCCCAGCCATGACTGTAGCTGAATTTGCACATGCCCCTTATACTTTACAATGAAGTTATGTATTATTGATTTTATTTGAAAATTGGTAACCAAGAGAGGCACACTGACCCAAGGCTCGTTTCCAGGTGAGAGCCGGGGAAGGGGAACAGTGGAAGAAGAGCAGCACAGTACATAATAGCAAACAGTCCAACTACATCTGGTAAAAAGTTTGTACAAAATTAGAATAAATACAAAAACTGTATGTGCAGAGAATAAAGTGCAGTACAGCTCAATAAAAACACCCAGCAAGTGCATATTCAGAGGTGGCAGCATCAGCGCATCAACTCTCTTTTTGTACTTGTCCTTCAAGGAAATTTAAGTGCCCTGGATAGGGGCAGCAGGATTTGCATACCCATGCTTGGGATTAAACAAGAGTAACACAGATCACTGGAATCTGGCAGCACTAGAAACAGCCCTTACATACGGCAAGGCAAGACGCAGTATGGAATGCAATGCACAGCAGTACGGGAATAAGGCCTAGAACCTAGAGTTACAGCCCCATCCTTATGATTATGGGCCAACAGTAAACATTGTGTGAGACCAGTGATTGTCTGTGGTCAAGGGATGAGAGACGGCAGGCTTTGCGGAGCAACAAAAGAGGCAGGTTGAACGCATGCACCTAGAATCATTGGTTATAGGCAGGCTGTGTGGGTTCCTACTGATAGGAATCCGGCTGGACACGTAGCTCACACTCACAGGTGAAGCTGTATGGAGGCTCAGTGCTACAGAACCAGGACCGAATCAGAGCTGAAGGCCTCAGATCAGGCTGTATAGAGTCTCAGACAGTGCTACAGAACCAGGCCGACACAGAGAACAGAGCAGCAGATCGGCTGTTTGGAATCTCAGTGGTACGGCACCAGACCAAACTCAGAGATCAGAGAAACAGATCTGGCTGTGTGGAGTCTCACTGGTATGGAGCCCTGTCAAGCTCAGAGCTCACATACATTGATCAGGCTGCACAGACTCAGCTGTACAGAACCAGAGCTCAGCTACACAGATCAGGCTGTGTGGAGTCTCAGTGCTACAGAACCTGGCCAGACACAGAGCCCAGAGGCACAGGTCAGGCTCTGAGAGGTCTCGGTAATGATGCACCAAGTCAGGCTGCAGTATGTGGAGTTTCAGTGCTACAGAACCAGGCCAAAACCAGTGCCACAGGACTGACTGAGTAGAGTCTTAGTGCTTCCGAGCTGGGTCAAAACCACAGCCACAGTTCAGGCTCCACTGTGCTGCTGCACCTCAGTGCTATAGAAGCAGACCAGACCCAGAGCCACAGATCACCCTGTGTGAAGCCTCAGTGCTACAGAACCAGGCCAAACCCAGAACCACAGGTCAGGCTGTGTGGCATCTCAGTGCTACAGAAGCAGGCCAAACCCAGGGCCACAACTCTGACTATGTGGAGTTTCAGTGCTTTAGAAATGGGACAAGCCCAGATCACAGGTCAAGCTATGTGGAGCCTTTGTGCTTCAGAACTTAGTCAAACCCTTAGTGACAGGCCATGCTATCTGGAGTCTTGATGCTTCAGAAGCAGACCTAACCCAGAAGCACTAGTCAGGCTGTTTGGAATCTTAGGGCTGCAGAACCAGGCCAACCCAAGAGCCACAGACCAAGCAGAGTCTTAGTACTGTAGAACTGGGGCCTATCCCAGAGGCACAGGTGAGGCTGTGTGGAGCATTACTGCTACAGTACCAAACCAAGCCCGGAGGCAGAGGTCAGGCTGTGTGGAGCATTACTGCTACAGTACCAAACCAAGCCCGGAGGCAGAGGTCAGGCTGTGTGGAGCATTACCGCTACAGTACCAAACCAAGCCCGGAGGCAGAGGTCAGGCTGTGTGGAGCATTACCGCTACAGTACCAAACCAACCCGGAGGCTGGGTCAGGCTTAGTGGAGCATTACCGCTACAGTACCAAACCAAGCCGGAGGCTCAGGTCAGGCTGTGTGAGCATTACCGCTACAGTACCAAACCAAGCCGGAGGCACAGGTCAGGCTGTGTGGAGCATTACCGCTACAGTACCAAACCAAGCCGGAGGCTGGGTCAGGCTGTGTGGAGCATTACCGCTACAGTACCAAACCAAGCCGGAGGCACAGGTCAGGCTGTGTGGAGCATTACGCTACAGTACCAAACCAAGCCCGGAGGCACAGGTCAGGCTGTGTGGAGCATTACGCTGGTACCAAGCCAAGCCCGGAGGCTGGAGTCAGGCTGTGTGGAGCATTACCGCTACAGTACCAAACCAAGCCCGGAGGCACAGGTCAGGCTGTGTGGAGCATTACCGCTACAGTACCAAACCAAGCCCGGAGGCACAGGTCAGGCTGTGTGGAGCATTACCGCTACAGTACCAAACCAAGCCCGGAGGCACAGGTCAGGCTGTGTGGAGCATTACCGCTACAGTACCAAGCCAAGCCCGGAGGCACAGGTCAGGCTGTGTGGAGCATTACCGCTACAGTACCAAACCAAGCCCAGAGGCACAGGTCAGGCTGTGTGGAGCATTACCGCTACAGTACCAAACCAAGCCCAGAGGCACAGGTCAGGTTGTCTGGCATCTTAATGCTGAAGAAACAGGCCAAGCTCAAAGCCCACAAACAAGAGTAACAGATATTAGCACTGGAGATGCGGACTTCCCAGGATCCTCAGGTACTCTGCATGAATTCGCAGGTCCACCACAGGCAGCTGTCAAGCAGGCAGTTGCCGTCTTTTAATGTATAGTTCTGACATTTATTTATACAAACAGTTTTGAATTACATGTTTAAGATTTTGCTTGTAAGGTACCCTGAGCCTTCGGGGTAAGGGTGCTAATCAATTAAACTGCCTTGCCGTGCTCAAGAAGAGTTTTAGACCTATGTACGAGATTGTCTCTCTCCTTCACCATGAAATAAGGTCTAGAACAACCCCCCCACCTTCTTTCTTAGACAGCAGACCTGCTTCACAGTACCAATTTGAAAAAAGGGGCTACTGGGAGACGTACTGCATACAGCTATATGTTAAGGGGAAAGGAAGCATTGCGTCATTTCTAATTCTTTGTGCTTGTAAAAGGACCTCTACTCCAGTATACGCATCTGGTAACCAAATATAAATAAATGCATATTTGCTTACCCATGTTCTCTTTCTGTACTCCTCCCTTTTTTTCTGTTTACCTGGTCTTTGAGGCCTCTGCATGTAGCTCCTCCCCCTCACTGCACCATTTTAGGAGCTCCAACCAGTGACATCATTCAGTTGCAATCAGTCAGTGACTCCCAATGCAGATGCTGCACTTGCATGGGCTGCTGTATTACTGAATATGCAGTATGCTCAGCTATCATCTAAACAGGAGCTTATGAATCTAGTGAGAGCAGCGCCAGAAGCCTCTGACAGATTGCAGCCCAGGATGTCACTGCTTGGATCACCTGCAGTGGCATAATATTTTTTTTTATTTTAGTCTTTGGTAACCAGGTAAGGCCCACTAAGCACAAGTGCCTGTTTTCAGGGGTGACCTGGGAGCACTGGGCGGTTAAGTGACTTGCTCAGAGGCACACAGTATGCAAGTGGAGGTTGTGAGAATCAAATCTAGGTCTGGTCTGCTGGATGTACTAAGCTTGTACACAGCTCGTTACTCTAACCTCTAGGCTATACTGCCAGCTCAGTATAAGAGCTGTGTACAGAGCAGGCCAGGGGAAATTAAAGGAAAAAAAATCGGGATATACTATATAAAGAGAGCAGTGGGAGAGCACATATTGACTAGGGATTATGAACTGTGCTTTACCCCATTTAAAGGGAATGTGGTCCATTCCCCTCATTTAAGCAGCAATGCCGAGGCTTCCATTTTGCAGACAGAAGGGAGTGTTGATGATGTCATGTACTCACCGGTCCTAACAGTATGAAGGCAAGTGAGAACAGACTCCTTGTGCTAACAGGGATCCAATGCAATTGTGATAAAAGTTTTCAGTTTCTTTCTGTTTGTAAACTTTGCCAAAACAACTGTCAGTACTGTCGTCACAGTTTATCACCATCCTTGTCAGCAGGAGCAATCTGTTCTCCTGTGTTACTGTACACAGTTCCGGCTGGGCAGGCTATGACATTAACAAAAACACCCGTCAGCCCACAAAATGGATACCTCTCCAGACTCCATATCACTACTTGTTTTTAAATGTACTTGTCTGCATTTTACAGAAGACACTTGTTAAACCTAAGAATGTAATTCCTGGTTACTGTCGTAACTTTTAAAATAATCAGATAGGAAATGGTACCTGTTCCCTCTCTAGTAACTAAGTACTAGCTTATACTGCTGGAATTTCCTGCATGATGCTCAGAGAACATGCACCCTTAGATCAAAAATTCCCAATGAAAGTCGAAAGAAACTGCAGGGATTTCATCCTAGCTGCTGTGAAGAAGGGTCTGCAGGGACCTAAAGTGATAGAATTACAGCAAAATTCAAACCAGAAAACCAACATTAAATGAGGGAACATTCCGGGTGTCATAGTACCGCAGGGTCCCTTGTGTCAAATATTTCTCTCTGAAGTTGAGTCTGTTTAGAAGGAGAAAGGCTGAAATTATATATTTTGCCATATGGAGCCCATTTCCTCAGAGACTTGATTACTGCATTGAGGGCGGAGTGGAGAAGAGCTGTAGAACATATTACAGTCTAGGCAATGTAGGAGTAGGTCCCTGTGCCTTGACTGACACCCCAATTTGATTCCACATGCAGTGATTTTGCTCAGGAGGGTCTCTCTCTGGCATGACCATCTGTCACGTAAGTACTGGTGCCCGAATTTAATATATTGCTCTTTATTTAGCTCACAGCTATGGACACCCGTCCCACCAGAATACCTCAGCAAGCCCATTTGGGAGAATACAAATTGAAATTTAGCATAAAAAATTCTTAGCTGTAGCCTGCCTGCCAGTGCAGCAGCAGACTTACTGTTTATGACGCCGATAACCCGGGTTCTGTAATGAGCCAGAGCCATTAGAAGGCTGGCTGGGAGGAAGAGGAGGATCAAGTGTCCCATCAGACACTCTGCTCTTTCGGGGAGGGGGGACGGGATCAGCACCACACTGTTTTACCATTACCTGGGTGACCACTGGTGGAGGGGCAAGGGAGGGGTGTGTGTGGAAGGGAGCTGGAGCGTGGCTGTTCCTGGGTGCCGGACCAGTATGATGTCATCATGCTCCTTGGAAAGGGTGGGGTTTAAGGGGGAAAATGGGATTGGTTAAGGAGGAAGAAACCTCCACCTGTCCCCTACATCCATCTCAGGCTTTAACTGCCGACTGCTGGGGGATGCTCCTCGCCTTCATCTCGGTCATGGGTGGTCAGATAGATTGGTACAGTATGCCACAGACCTGAGGGTGACCCCAGCCATGGGGGTGCAAACCAGGTAGGCAGCACAGCAGTGTGCCACAGGTGGGACTAGAAGTCTTGGGAGTTCAGCTGCCGGGGCTTCGAGAGATGTGAAGTGGGCATTGGTGGAAGGAGGTCCTGGCTAGGGTCCTAGGGCAAAAAAAAAAAAATGCTTAGCTGTTCAGGTCTTAGGAAGTAAGTCCCTGTGGCGCATGCTGCATCCAGTCTGCAACGGTGATGTCACCACTCTACTCACAAGTGGGAAGTTCCTCTTTTTTTTTCTTACAATCTAGATTCTCTCCCATCTCAGATGGAGAAAGGGGTGTCCCATGCAATGCACACCAGAATTCATATATCTTTGTGAGCTGACCCTCATTAAGTGGGATGGCCCTTTTTTTTTTATCTGCCCCCCCCCCCGAGTCGCATGGCTGACATAGAGGGTTGCTGTCTCACACTGCCTAGAGGGATTCCTATCAAAATATCCTTTTGAGATCCAGCACTCTAAGTACCCGTTTGAGGTCCAGCACTCTAATCAGTTATTCTCTGCAGGAGTTCCCTCTGTCTGATAAGCAAAGAGTACCATTCCACAATGCATAAAAGATTCATACTAGAGACCTCACAGTATGATGGATTCAGGGTTACCGTGGTATAAGATGTCACAGTATTGATACCATGGACAATTACTACATGCCATATACCACGGTTTCCAGTAACTGTTTGGGGTTTTCAGGGATGTCTGCCCTCTTGTGACAACTCTCATCAACATAAGAGCTTAAGAAGACCTTTTTTTAAACAAATGACTCAGAAAATAATTTAGTGTAAGAGGTGGAATACCAAAATCCCAAATTTGGTATTCAATATCTAATATTCCACCTATCCAAAGAGGTGTGCTACAGATTAAACTGCAGATAGGGCATGGAGAAGTGATAGTAAAGCCATAAACAGCATCAATTTAGCTCTCAGCAAAGCTCTGCCGATTGCCACAAGCAGTGATAGATTAACCCATACATTGCGCCTATAAACGAGCTGACTGGTTGACCTTTGAAGGGAGACTAATGTACCACACTTGCTCCAAGCAAAAGAGATCCTAATGAATCTTGCACCCATGGACCTTCAACCCCTCATCCAACCAACCTTCCACAGGAGCACTTGGGCACCTGGCTAACACCCTCCTAGTCCCCACTGTGGGACTACACTGGGCAAGGTCTTTCAGGGTATCGTGCTCCACTCTGGCTAAATCAACTTCCTTCCTCCATCTCCCTGGCCCCTAGCCTTAGCCTATTTGAAAATGGCATCAAGAGATTTCTCCTTGACTCAGAGACTTGTGGCTGTTACAACCAATCCTCCCTTACTCGGTAGGAGATAGAAAACAGGAGTTTCCCTTAACTCCAAACAAGGCCAACATAGCTAATGGTACCTAAAACACAATCTCCTGGCTAGGTGCTGGCCTCTGAATTGGTAACCAGTCCCGCTTCACCGCAATGACCCAGGGTCCTTTAATAACCCTAGAGAAACCTAGAGAAACTCACCAAGCAAAGCAAATTTTTCTGTGTGGAGTAACCATGTAAAATTTGTCTTAATGTAATGTTTTGCCTAGTAAGCAATGTACAATTTGTCTTTAGGTAATGTTTCTGTTTTGTATTGACGTGGAGCCTTTGCAAAGGGGTCTTCGACTCAAAGGATTGTAATTCCGAAATTTCAATAAAATAAATAAAAAAAAATTCCAGTCATAATACCAGCATGATGAAAATGGTATTCTGCCTTGCAAATCAATATGCAAAAGAGAGTCGAATACCATTAATTTTCAGCCCTGTGATGTAGTACATCAGATGGTTCTCATGCCATTAAACCTTACTGTGTCTTCCCCAATTGCTATCTATTAACCCTTCCATCACTGCATGATGCCCCATCCCACAATCAGATGATACCATCCTACAGTGCACAAAGGGTTCAATATAGCTTTCAAGTGTCCCCTCATTATAAGACCCTCCATCTCACCTTGACAAGGTACCACCCCACACAACACAGAGGTATTTAAGACTAGTCTCTAAGAGGATCCTCCCAATAGTTGATTATGGAAACATTGTGTATGGGGTTGCTCCCATGTCTCAGCTAGCCAGACCTGGTCATTACTTCACTCCTCCTATACAGTCATCCTCAACAGCCAGACTCGAACCCATCACTGCACCTTCTACAGTCAGCTGGGTTGGTCCTCCCTTTGCACCTGCTTCCTCTTTCACTGCTCCATATTTCTCCACAAGTTTGGTTTGGTAAGTTTCCCAGATACCTCTCAGACCTCACAGTCCCCTCCAAAATCTTCAGCTACTCCCTCAGAGCCCCAAAAGTCAGGTCCCTGCAGAAGTCTACTGTAGGTGTTACAGATCGGTCATGCATTCTTTGCAGACTGGCTCCCAAACCAGTAGAACACCCTTCCCACAAAATTAAAGGTACAAACTCTGCCATTAACCTAAAACAGCTCAGATCACATTGTACCCACAGTTAAATTTGGTAGCCTTACAAGTAGAGCAGTTCCTCCTTATCTGAGTGTTTTATTGAGTTTATCTACTTTGCTGCAGTACTCCAGGTGGCTATGAGCTGTACTCCAGGTGGTTATGAGCTCCTAGTTCTAGTCTTTCTAATCTTATAGCCTTCCATGTGGTACAAATGACCTTCTGAATAACGCTCTTTGTAATAATTTTTGTTTCCTTTTTCAATTATGCTCCTCACGATTTTCTTTGTAACACCTTATTACTGAACTGTTCCCCGTCTCGTCCCTTGATTTTGCCAAAGGACTCACCTGGAAACAACTCAGTGTGCTTTCCTTAAAGTCTTAATAAATTCTGTGACTATCTATCCTGCATTGAGAAGGTACTGTCTGGGTCACACGGAAACGATTACAGCCAGTTGCATGCAAACTTGAAGGATTATCTGAGGTAACTCTCTACGGCGGCTTAAGTGGCATCACTTAGTCATGTCTCTCTTTCTGCCCGGCCCGAGACAAAGAGAACAAATAAGTTTAATTGTAAGCAAAGTGATCTGGCCATAATAGGTCAGTATGTACTTAGAAACAATAAATAATAGTTGTGTAGCCAACGAGCGTGTGATCCGAGGGTGTCGGTGGGGGATGGGCGCCCCACTGAAGAAAGAAATAAGTATAAGTATAACAGTACTTGAAACAGAATAAATAATAATAATAGTGTGGGAACACAGTACATATGACACCACGGGTGTGGGTGCAGATGCCCCACACAGAAGAAAGAACAGTGATAATAGTACCAATCTACGTAAAGGTAGAAAATGCAAAAATACGTGAATTAAGCTGTGTTTGATGTCTGGTTTGCCTTTCTGGCAGTGTGTATAATGTCTCACCTGTTTGTCACTCGCTCACACAGCACTACAGGACACATTACTGAGCAGTCTCTAAAAGCAGTGCAACATAGAGATCTTTAGTAATCTTCAGTATCACCTGTCACATATTCCAGAGGTTTATCTCTCCAACCACACTACACCAAGGGATTCATAGCTCAAGTGTCCCCCATCCCCATGTAGTTCTCCAACCAACACTGCACAGAGGGATTGCTATCCTCTTAGTGACCCCTATTATGTAGGTCTCCACCCATAATGCACAGAAGAATTCCTATCTCTTAATGACCTCCATTATGGACTTCTCCACCCATGCTGCACAAAAGGAATCATATCTCTCAAGTGGCCCCCTATAGTTCTCCACCCACACTGCATGGAGGATTCCTATTTCTTAATGACCCCATCATGGAATTCTCCACCCATGTTCCACAGAAAGAATCTATCTCTCTAGTGGCCCCCTTTGTAGTTCTTCACCCACACTGCACATAGGGATTTATCCCTCTCCAGAGGTTCTTATTATGAGTCCTCCATCTCATACTGCACAGAGAGATTTGTCTCTCTAGAGGCCCTTATTATTAGTTCTCCACCTCACACTGCATGGAGGATTTATGTCTGTCAAATGTCTCTCATTGTGTGGCCCACTATCGCACATGGAGAAGGTACTGTGAAACACTGCACAAAAGGATTCATAGCTCTCAAGTAGCCCCATTATGTAGTTCTCCACCACACTGCACAGAGAGAGATTCAAATCTCTGAAGTGGCCCTTATTATGAGTCATCCACCCAACACTGCACCGAGGGATTTATGTCTCTCAAATGTCCCTCATTATGTATCCCAATATCCCACACGGAGAAGGTACTGTCAAACACTGACCCTGGGATTCATACCTCTTAAGTGTCTCTCATTGTGAGGTTCTAATCTACATTCCACATTGAGGGGGTACCATCGCACACTGCATAGAGCATTTCAGATATTTCAGCTGTCCTCCATTAGGTGTCCTTCTTTCCCGCACTGAGAAGGTACCGTCTGAACTACAAAGAGGGACTAAAATTTTTCAAACATTCCAGTCATTAGGCATACTTCTATCTCCATCCCACACTGCACAGAAGGATTCATATGTCTCCGCTCTCCCTCGTTTGGTGGGACATCCTAATTTTTTAAGCAAATGTTCAACATTTTTGTACTGATAGGTTAAAGTAGAAGTATAGATTCATTGATGATGACTCACTAACAGCGGTCCCACTAGTAATGGTATTACTCACTTCCACCAAGTTGTATGACTCAACAGTAGCTTTCTGGTGTCCACCCTTCACAGCAAAACCAAGAGAAGGAACAGCTAATGATCTATGCAGGATGTAACTGGCGTGGTCAGTGAGGGGAAATTATTTAGAAGGAGTATTGCTTAGAATAGGGCGTCAACCCTCTCGTATCATTCTTTATTTAGAAACTGGTGACCAGGAAAGGCACACTGAGCCATGGCTTATTTCCGCAGGTGCAACCCAGTGAGTCGAAGGGAGTCACAGTAGCCAAAATGGAAAATAACATAACAGGTTACACAAAAGGAAGCAGAAATAACACAGGTGAAATTAAATAAATATACAACATGCAAAGCACTCGTCAGATTCAAATATAAAGAAATACTGCAGGATACTGGAGGGACAGTATGGTCTGGCAGAGCAGCACAGCATTTACAGTATACACAAAAATGGCAAGTCACAGGGGAGGGAATGAGTGGCACCAGGAGCAGGAACAAGGATACCAAGGCCTAAAGTAAAGGGCTAGAAGCAGGAGTGTACAGAGGCCATGAATATGATGTCTGAAAGAAATGGAAGTGGGGGAGCAGAGGGGAAGATTATTCCAAATGGAAGTTAGGTGAGAGGAGAAAGTCATCTGACCAGCAGATGTCCATGAGAAAGGAATGCAGAAAAGTAGAGGTCAGCAGAACAGAGGTAACAGGAAGAAGGGAAGGGGAATGGAGGGAGGGAGGTGGCAGGACTAGAGCAAAACCAGACTAGAGAGAGAGACTGAGCGATCTCAACACACACTCTGGAAGAGAGGAGAGACAGAGAAAGAGAGAGAGAGAGAGAGAGGAGAAGGAGAGGTGACATGATCAACACCTACAAGTACCTCACAGGGTGAACAGGCTGCAGGTGAGAAGCCTCTTTCAAATGAGAACCAGGGCCAGTGGGCATGTGATGGAGCTGAAGGGAGGGGGAAATGGTCAGAAGAGATGTGAGGAAATATTTATTCATTGAAAGGGTGGTAGATGCCTGGACCAGACTGCCAACTGAAGTGTTGATGACAAGAACAGTGGGGGGCTTCAAGCATGCATGGGATAAACAAGGGATATATTAGAACAGAGGCGGGGGGTTGCAGGAGACCAGATAGTGTCTGTGGATGTAAATTAGGCAGGGAACACTTGAGCAGACTGGGTGGGCCAAGCTGTCTTTTTTTGCCAACAAATTCTATGCCAGAGAGGAGAAATAGCATGAGAGGCATCTGAGATTCAGGGAGTACAGGGAGAGATCAATGAAGAGGGAGCAGAGGTGGATGTAAGATGGACAGCTGAGGGCAAACCAGCAGAATGAGTTATGCGGAAGACTCAGTCTGGCAAGGCTGGATTTCGGTGCAGCACTGTATACCACATCTGCATAGTTAAACAGTGGTAAGGCCATCTTGCGGACAACCTCATGACAGACTGGGAGTGGAAGGCAAGGCTCCTTGTGGTACAGGGTGCTGAGCCTAGGGAGTAACCTCTTATGGAGTGAGCTGATACTGGCAGATTTCTGACAAGCCACATATCAGAGTACTTGAAACAGGGTACTACTTCAAAGGTAATGGGTTAATATAGCACTACAGAAACAAGCGCATAATAACCATGCTGTATAGCACACAGAAATATTTGAAGCGACAGGTGTAATAGCATTATAATAGCGGTGAGAGTGCAGCTACTACGATCGCTGACCGGGAAGTGCAGGAAGCCCTGAAGAAGCCTGTGCTGCTGTGCCTGGACGAGCTGCTCTGGTGGTGGAGTGGCTAAGGCGCCAGCACACAGCAGTGACTAGGACTGTGGTTCGGTTCCCCCAGTCTCCTGGTGTTGTAACTTTTTTTTTTTTGTTAAAATAAAAAGTATCCCCCCCCCTCCCAACTTTCTCCCCATCCTGAAGTCCACACCCCCTCGTAGTCTGGTGGGTGTGGGGATCAGAAGCACCCACAAAAACAAAAGTGCCATTGATTTCAATGGCTGTGTGCATTTGTTCTGTGGTCACTGCTTTGCCCAACATTATGTCGGAGCACGATATTTTGCTTTAAGTGCATTTATTGCCGCACTTGTTTTGTAGCAACATTATAATCATGTGACCATTTCAGGGGTGTACCATCCAAAGCCATGAAGGCTGAAGTTCTTGGGAACCTGTTCTTCCTGTTCACAGTTAAGATGGCAAAGTTTCCTGCCTCTCTACAATGGTCATGACAACCATGGTGCCAGTTGTCATGGACCCAGTTAGTTCCTCTGGTGCTTATTAAAAGTACATGGTGTATTTTGACAGACTGTTGTTTGAACTCTTTTCGGTACTTGATGCAACTGGTGGAAGTGCAATTCTGGTAGCCTTTACCTGTCAAAATGTCCACAGTTTATTGATGTTGAAGTGTAGGGCTGGCTCGCTGGCACAGCGGTAGCACTACTGCTTGCAATGCCAGCGACCTGGGTTTGGTAACGAACCTGGGCTGCTGGAGGGCAGCGGGGGGTGGTATCCGGTGCGCTTTCCTTTTCTGGGAGGGGCTGTGTTCCCAGCTGCTATACTGCCAGCTGGGTGGTCACGGGTGGAGGTGCAGCTGGGAAGCGGTAGGCTCAAGGAGGCGGATGTCGGCTGAGGGTCTGTAGCAAAGGCACGTCTCAGTGTGCCTTAGTCTCCTTGGTCCCATCCTGCATACCAGCATCTGCAGGGGCTGGGACCAGAAAACGTGAAATGCCCCACGTTGGCTCCTGGAGATGGGACCCTGGCGCCAGTGACTGGAGAGATCAGGGGAGAAGCTCCACAGAGTGTGCCCGCTCCACTTAAAAGGTAAAGAGGGGAAAGGGGAGACTCCTCCTCCCCACTTGGGGGGCAATCCAAGGGCTTGAGGTTCATAGGGAGCTAGGAACTTGTGGAGTGGATAGTCTCCAGTCCTCTGGCACAGCCTGAGTGGTTGCACTGGGAGCCCTGACAAGAGGAGCAGGCGTGGTGTAGGAGGGTGTATAAACAGATTGTTAAAAAAAATAAAAACGTGAAATGTGTATATCTAAAAGCACCACTGATAAATGTATAGCCTGAGGTTAGGTTTGTTAAGGAGCGAGTGCTCAGTCTGATAGTACAGTGTAGATTATAAAATGGACTTTAGCATTCTTCAGAATCCTAGCAATTTCATTTGTCGAAGCACATCACCTGAGCATTCATTAATTCCCAACTCTAGGTCCACAGGTTCCGGGCCGAGCAACAGCCCCTCCCAGCCATGGGGCAAGCCTGTGATCAAGTTTGCCATGGCAGGTAAGTCCGGGGGGATTGGCTGGTGCTCGGTGTGGTAGGGGTTGAGTTGAGCTCTGGGAAGATGCGTCGCAAGATGCATCGTAAAAAAGCATACTAAATAGCAAAATATATATATATATCTATATTTATTTCTATGACAACTCAGTGTTCATGCAATTAATTTAAGGGAGCCCCCGACAAGGTAATACAAAGGCATAGACCAGTATGATGCTACTGTAAGGTCTTTCTATATTTTATTTACATGTACTGTGCTGTGTATTATCATAAAGTTGATAATAGCCACAAAATGAATACAGTATATCTGAAAAAAAAGTTAAAGAATTCTGACTCAGTGATGTTCTAATTATGTTGCAGGACATCTGGGATGCCTTCCACAGAACATCGAGCTTAGGGGACACAGAAAACCAGGTTGAGCCCTGATTATGAGTCAGTGAAGTGTGGGGGGGGGACTGACAGCACTGGGAATGAAGCTTTCAGTTTATTCACACACCTCTAAACCACATCAAAGGTAGAAATGGAACTTTTAGTACTTGCGGCATTGTGTAAGTTAGGGCACAAAGTTACAAGCACCAGAGTCAGGGTCCTGCACTGGTCACAAGACTTAATAAAATGAAATGAAACAAACACAGTGAGTGATCACTTAGTAGTTATTTTAGTAGTCCTTAAGAGGACTTTTAAGTCATTATAGGTCTGTTTACATGGCCACTCCGCTTTATTATGTGGTCTGTTTCAGCACTCCCTGAGCTCATGGCGGAGTCAAGTGCCTTTCATTGCCCCCTCTCTGTGCCGATGCAACTTGCGCTAAACAGGAGCCACGAGTCTGGAGGGGCAGTAGAGCATGCTGGGATCGAGTGGCACAGCCTGTCCACACGGCTGCTTAAGTCCCTTACTCCAGAACTTGTCCCTACTCCTGCGCTAGCTCAGGGACAGGATCACAACATGACTTACCACTCTGTGGTAAGTGTCCACATGGCTGTTTTGGTACCACCGCAGCCTGCGTGCTCGAGTTGCCGTGGTTCAAAGGTGGCTGTGTAAACATGCTGTTTGACATTATGCAAGCCCTTGCTGTTTCCTGACTGTGCCTCACAGACTGCATTTCCTCTACGTGATGTAAGTAGTGGGCTGCAGCAGCACTCACGTATCAGTCTGCCTTCAACCTCCATGCCACCTGTTGCCACAGCGCCTATAGAGGAAAGAGCACAATGGAACAATATCAGGTGGTGGGCAAGGATTAGGGAGTAAGGAGGCAGCTGTGTGGATATCAGGAAGCAGAGGCTCATGCGGGACGATGTTCTCATTTCTGCGCATCGCTTCATGACCATAACAGTCCCTCCTACAGCCAGCCTCCTGCAATTCGTCAAATCTAGATTACGCTTGCGAGCGCAATCGCACAAAGAGAAACAGCCACACTCTGCCACACAAATGCATTGGCAGACAACTGCACGCTCCCATCAGCAATCATTCACTCAGTCGCTGCTAGCACTTTGTTTCAGTGGTGTCTGCTCTGTCTGGTGCCCGCCCACCTACGCGGGATGGTGCTGTCACGACACAGTAAGTAACATGCTCTGTAATGCTGTGCATGCAAGGGACAGAACAGAGTTCTCACTTGCACAGGGAACAGGCAAGCAATGTTAAATGTGACCCTTGGCAAGCATGTACAAGGCAGTGGAAGGCTGTGGGAGGTAAACAGATAAGAGATATCGAAATGAAAAGTGTTCCAAAATTAAACTGAAAAGTGTTTGCCTCCCCTTCTGAGAAGGTGCACAATAGCCATTTGGCCACCACCCTCTGACAACAACTGCAGTGAATGTAATCAGTCCAGTTCAAGTTTCAAGCTTCCAGCAGGTCTACCTAAGTTGGAATTCCTACTGTCCAATGTTATCAAGAGGCATTTGCTGAGCACCACTCACATGCCCATGACAAGCCCGCATACTTTAAGACAAGCCCGCATACTTTAAAGTCCCACAACAGTACCTAGAGATCAACATGCAGCACTATGTTAATCAATGGGGGCAGGAAAACGTTTTTTAAATACTTCACAAGGCACTCCTTCCCTCCTCCCCAATTCACATGTTCTCCAGCAGGACCTCCTTTCCCTGTGCCAAGGCACCCAACATTTACAGTCATTATTCCCTGACCAGCTGCTCCTCCATCTGCACTGGTTCCACCCTGCTGCTGCTACAGCCCTGCCCCCCCATTACTATCCCACTGGGGGTAGAGCCACGCTATTTCAGTGCCTCAGCAGGCATTGCACCTGTCCATCCACAGCAATGGCATCCTTAAGGTGTGAGGCGTCCCAGAGTTGCAGAAGCAGGACCTGCACTGGTGGCAGGGTAACAAATAAGGGTAGTAAAGGAGTATTGTAACATGGCATAGAAAAGGATACTGAAATGGAGAGCACAGACTGGTTCAAATGCATCATGTGATGCAAAGCGAGCAGTGATTAACCCACCAGTAGAGCCCACTGGCACCCTACCTCAAGTAGCCACATGGTGCAGCACTGTGACGGGAATCAGCATGGTAGAGATCCAAGGATGCAGTAGTAGAGCCCGCTGGTGCACTACCGTCAGAGCCCACTGTAACATCGCGCTCAGGTAAGGGATGGAAAGAAGCGGGGGCGCGCCGGGAGCACTCACACAAAGGACCACTAGCTATGCCCGCGAGCCACTAGATCATGATGTTGAGAACCAGCCAGGACATAGCCGGTACAGTCACATGAGAGCTACCAACCGACTTCGGTGCATGGTTCACACAGTGAGGAGCTGTTCAAGTGCGCCAGCAAGGAAAATAAATATAGAACAGGGAGCTCTCGTAGCAGAAAATGTAGATAAGAACAGGAAACATATCATGAGTCTCTCAACATGTTCCAGCATCACTAGATATTTTTCCCACAGTGCACTGCTGTGATCCACAATCGCTACATAACATCGAACGACACAGCATGCAAACGGTTGGCAGCAATCCAAAAATTACACTGCAATTGTATCTGTCACACAGTAATCCTCTACTGCTGTCGAGTTCAAAATAGCCGACATTATGTAAAAGAATGTGTAGCATGCAGCGTGACCGCGCATGTTGTCACATCAGCACAGGGAGTTGAAACAAGCAAATGTAGCATGGTTCATGGAGAAACATTATTAGTGTGTCCAAGCGTTCTCTATTTTGACCTGAACTACTAGCTCCACAATATGTGCCTTGCACTTGCAATGTTACAAGTGCATTAATCACCTCCAGCGTTAGGCTCTACCGGGGATTAATGCTCGTTGGGTGGTTGGAAGCACTCAGCCTTCGGCCTCATGCACCAACTCCAGCCAGGCATTAATCCACCGGTAGAGCCCTCCTCTGTCGGTGATTAATGTTTACTTGTACTCAAATGTTTCCATAATTCACTCCAACATTCTGATTTGTAGAACTTGTTTCCCACTTTACACATTTAAAATTATATTTGGTACACCAGCAGAGACCTGGCAGTGCCATGTGGTTCAAGCAGAAAGGGTACAACACAGAGTGAAAACACTGGTGTGAGGACACAGAAGAACATTGGTATCAATTGTTTATACTCGGTACAGGAGACCCAGGAGTTTCTCACTGGCTAGCCAGAATGGTTGTTTTAATGTAATCGTAGCCTGGCAAATACACGGTAGTGAATGTGAAGTAGTCTAGACCCCACAACAGTATTGGGCAAGTACAGCCAGTAGCTGACTGCAGGTGATGGGTGCGCAGTGGGTTTGACACTTGATTTGTTGGGGGGGGGGGTGAGACTGGCTTCTGGATGGCATCACTACAATTTCGATGGAAATACTATTTTGAAAAAGCTAGCTGTAAATACTTCACAGTCCTAAAAATTATCTGGACCCCTGATTGGCTGCGGGAAGGGGGAGAGACGGATGAGTCTTTATGCTCCCAGCTGGAGAAACCTGCCTTTTTCTGACAACCTGAGAGCACGTGAGTGACCCCTTTAGATGTCGGCCCACCTGTCTCATCAATGTTCTCGCCTCATCTCCCCAAATACATGTCCCTGTGTCTTCACTGCACTGCCACCTGTGGTCCTCCAGGGGGCACTAGAGCAGTAGGCAGTGTGAGCCTCCTTCCCTGGAGAATGACAGCATCCTCTGGGCTGCTTGATCCCTCCACCACCCTGCCTCTTATGGCCCAGCTTTGTCCTCAAATCTGGTGTTTCCAGCGTTTCGTGTGGCAGCCCTGCTCCTCCATCGACCGTGTGGCCCAGGAGGCCTTTTCAATGTTGGCTCGTGCTGTTCATTTTTGTTTTCAAATCTTTCAATTAATGTTAAGCATATACTGTATCTGTGGTCTGGAGTTATTCTGATGTTCCCAGTGTCCCATAAAGTCAAGGAGCAGTTTCTGTTGCATTCTAGTTCAACTTAGTCACAAGGAAAGGGGGAAAAGGAAAGGGGAAAATTGTTTAACCAGGAGAGGCACACTAAGCCAGAGCTTGTTACCAGGTGTGACCTCGGAGCACAAGGAAGTTAAGTGACTTGCTCAGGGTCACACAGTATGCAAGTGGGGCCTGTGAGATTCAAACCCACGTCTCCAGGCTTGCACCTCAGTGCCCTTAACCACTACACTATATTGCCTCCTAGGAAAGTGATGTCATACTTTGAGTGTTCAAATACAGCTGAGAATATTGAGGAAAACCCTGTGGCAGTCATATTTAAGGATGCTCACCACGATTAATTATTTCCAATCCAGAAAAAATGCGAAAGTCTCAAAACTGAGAAAACAGCATTATGCAAGACAGGACTAAAAGGGTGCTCTAAAGTGGACTAGAATGGTATCGGTATAACATTATCACACAACATGAATTGCTAAAACTCATCCAGCATGAGGCGGCCATTTTGAATAAGGTCGAGCACAGAACGTTTCAACTGGTACATGTGCTCCAGAAAGGAATGCTTTTAGCGATACAGTATTTAAGCTGGCAGTCCAAAACCTTTTTGTGTTCTATTTGCCAACTGAACATGTTAGCCAAAAATAAAAGTCTAAGCCAAACCTTTTAAAAAAATCATGGATTTTGGATCTACACAATGTAAATTACTGTAGTCATTTGGCTGCTTGAAAAATTTTATTCACATTTCTATGCAGGTGACCCGCTTGAGGGCAAATTCGGGCAGTTGTAGCCAGGTGACCACACACTGAGAAATGTACTGTTTGGTGGCATGTCCCTCCCAGGTCGGTCACTACGCTACCTGCTGCAACTGTGGCTCTTCAGTGGGCCAAGGAATCAGCTTCCCCATGGGGTGGGCTGGCAAATGCCGAGATGCGGGTGCTGGTGAAGCCAACACAAGCTCTGCATAATGCCTGGAGAGGAGGGAGGGTCAGGGTTTCTGTAGCTTGCCCCAATAAAGTGCACACCACAACAGACTATGTACGGTGGGGAGATACTCTACGTACATCGCAGTGGCAGTCCGACTAGCACTTGTGGGGAAATACTACATGGCAGTTGGAATGATGGCCTGACTGGTATTCTCAGGGAAATATCCCTTTAGTAGTCAGAATGACGGCCTGATTGGCACTCTCTGGAAATACCCTCGACAGTTGGAATGGTGCCCTGATCGGCAATTCTCTGGGAAATATCCCTCAGCAGTCGGAATGATGGCTTGACTGGCAATCTCTGGGAAACACCCCATAGCAGTCGGAATGATGGCCTGACTGGCATTCTCTGGGCAGCACCCCTCGGCAGCTGGAATGACAACCTGACAGGCACTCTCTGGGAAACATCCCTTGCCAGTCGGAATGATGGCTTGACTGACACTCTCTAGGAAGTACCCCTCAGCAGTCAGAATGACAGCCTAACAGGCATTTTCTGGGAAATACCCCACAGCAGGCAGAATTACAGCCTGACTGGCACTCTCTGGGAACTATGCCATGGCAGTTGGAATGACAACCTGATTAACACTGTCAGGGGAAATACACCTCAGCAGTCAGAATGACAGTTTGACTGGCATTCTCAGGGAAATACCACATGGCAGCCTGAATGACGGCCTGACTGCAATTGTTAGGACTGTAGATTTAGTAGTTGCCGTATTGGTCCTTGCAAGAATAGATCCAGAAGCAAATGATTTGATACCTTTTAATGGACCAACATAGATGTAACAAGAACAAAGTGCTCTAGCTTTCGGACCAACCAGTCCTTCTTCAGAAGCTCATGGCAGTTGTTTGGAAAATACAATACTTATAACAGCTAGATAATGCAGAGAAAAACAGAAAAAAATCCCCATTGGTTTAAAATACTCATTAAAAAAAACAGATGATGTCAGACAAGTTTAACAGTACAATACTGCCCTCAGTCCGAATGAACCTTGGGTTCAGATGTTCCTAATTGCAAGACACATATAAGGAATCCTACTGCACATAAATTTAATTGACATAAGATAACACTGCAGAAGCAGATAACTCCCAAATCATCAAGCTGATGAGTGCCAGTCAGTATAAGGATGTGATTACTGAAAGGCAACCCCCACCCAGCTTAAAGACAGACTGAGATAGTTATAGGGCTCATGAAATTACAATGTATGCATTAAAGACAAGAATTACCAGTAAAGTTGTCTAAAAAACATCAGTGCTCACTGTGTGATGTGTAAAACCTAGCTGGACTTGCCACCCAGCTGTATTCTCAAGCTAAATAGAAGGCCCAAGAGATTACAAAAACCTCAGGACTATATACATGATAATTAAAATATAAATAGATAATATTAGTGTTAAGCAAAAAACTCTAGTCGAGGAACCTCAAGGAGTTCAGACCATGCAGCCTGATATGTACTGATGTCAATATATACTGAGAATGTAGCAACTTCATGTACCACAAGACAGACAGAGATACCTGCACAGGAAAAGTAATCACCTAACCATACAAAAATCTGTCATATACAGTCAAGCCCTTCGTTGTCAACGTATTTGTTCAAATGAGGATGACAGAGATACACATTTGGCTATGTTGAAAAACACCTTTATGGAGCAGGGACACTCTTCCAGGAAATTGACAGGATAACAGAGCAGACAGCATAGTACCAAGACAACAACTACTTCAATATAAAGAAAAGACAGCTACAGAAAGAATACCCTTGGTAGTCACATATCATCCAGACCTTGAACGTCTGCGTAAGATTATTAAAGATCTCCACCCAATATTTAGTGAGGATGACACCCTTAATTGTATTTTTCAGGAACTCCCACTACTATCTTTTAAACAACCGCCAAATTTATCCAGCCTAATTATTAGGAGCAAACTTTCACGGAACAGAATACCATGTCACACAATGGCACACCGACCCTGCAATCAACGCCCTGCAAGACCTGTAGGCTCATTTCTACCTCAGACTGTGTGGTTACATCTCAAAACAGACAATTCCAGGTGCATGGGAGTTATACATACAAGTCACGATATGTTGTTTATTTCATTCAGTGCAAGAGATGTCCACAAACAGGTTATGTAGGAGAGACAGCTAACAACTCCGGACTAGGATGAACTCACACAGACATACTATTACAGCAAGGAAGACTGACAAACCAGTAAGCATCACTTCTCCCAGCCTGACCACTCAGTCTCAGATATGTCAGTAATGGTCTTAAAAGGAAATCTCAAAACACACAACAGAGAGGAGCTTTTGAGATTAAACTTATCTTACATCTCAATATGGTAGCAGATGGGATGAACTTGGATATTGGCTTTATGGGACACTACAGAAACTAACATTCACAGACCTTTTCTTCTTCAAACTGACATATTATAGGACTTCAGCATATGTGAGATGTGGATGCATGTATGTATGCGTGTGTGGGTATGCGCTGTGAGTATGTGATATAACAGATGTGGGGCTTGCTGTCACATTGAGTAAGTCTCTATTTAGCTATATGGAGTTATAATGTGTTACTATTTTTATTCACACACATAAAGAATTTCTTCTTACTTTTTATCTTTGCCTGTGGGGGGGTTGATTCCATTGCACCATATTCAGATTACCCAGCCTGCTAGTGTACATACAAGTGTTATCTTATATGTTATATATAATTTTGTAACTCTGTACATATTGGGATGTGTGATCTCATTTGCTTGAGGGGTCCTGCACATATCTTTTACATTAGGCTTATATTATAGTACTTTACTCAGGATTTCATGACAAGTTGCATTCCTTTGGGGAACAATTACAGCGACTGAAGTTAATATAGGTTCACTAGGAGAGGGATTGAGAGTGTGTGTGTGTGTGTGTGTGTGTGTATGTGTGGGTCTGTCTGTGGGAGAGAGAGAGAGAGAGAGAAAGGAGGGTGGGGATAGAGAGAGAGAGACTACATCTCGTTTTAGCTATGTATCTCCCTCACCCACATTATTGTGATGTGGGGTGGGTTAGGTTGTATTGTTTGTATGAACAGGAGGAGATAAATTACATTTTTATCTCTTTTTCAGATTCCCTAGACACTTGTGGTACATGAAGTTGCTACATTCTCAGTATATATTGACATCAGTACATATCAGGCTGCATGGTCTGAACTCCTTGAGGTTCCTCGACTAGAGTTTTTGCTTAACACTAATATTATCTATTTATATTTTAATTATCATGTATATAGTCCTGAGGTTTTGTAATCTCTTGGGCCTTCTATTTAGCTTGAAATACAGCTGGGTGGCAAGTCCAGCTAGGTTTACACATCACACAGTGAGCACTGATGTTTTTAGACAACTTTACTGGTATTCTTGTCTTTTAATGCATACATTGTAATTTCATGAGCCCTATAACTATCTCAGTCTGTCTTTAAGCTGGGTGGGGGTTTGCCTTTCAGTAATCACATCCTTATACTGACTGTGCACTCATGGCTTGATTTGGGAGTTATCTGCTTCTGCAGTGTTATCTTATGTCAATTAAATTTATGTGCAGTAGGATTCCTTATATGTGTCTTTTACCAGGAACATCTGAACCCAAGGTTCATTCGGACTGAGGGCAGTATTGTACTATTAAACTTGTCTGACATCATCTGTTTTTTTTAATGAGTATTTTAAACCAATGGGGATTTTTTTCTGTTTTTCTCTGCATTATCTAGCTGTTATAAGTATTGTATTTTCCAAACAACTGCCATGAGCTTCTGAAGAAGGACTGGTTGGTCCGAAAGCTAGAGCACTTTGTTCTTGTTACATCTATGTTGGTCCATTAAAAGGTATCAAATCATTTGCTTCTGGATCTGCAATTGTTAGGGAAATACCCCTTGGCAGTTGGAATGACGGCCTGACTGGCATTCTCTGGGAAATACTGGAATTTCCTGAGAAATACCCCTCAGTAGTCAGAATGGCCTGACTGGCGCTCTCAGGAAATTCTCCCTTGGCATCAGAATGAGGGCCTTACTGGCATTCTTAGAGAAATACCCCTCTGCAGTCGGAACGACAGTCCAACTGG
This sequence comes from Neoceratodus forsteri, assembly GCA_016271365.2. Lineage (NCBI taxonomy): Eukaryota > Metazoa > Chordata > Ceratodontiformes > Ceratodontidae > Neoceratodus > Neoceratodus forsteri. The sequence goes on from CM057455.1 coordinate 265,223,804, forward strand.
CACTCTTGGTCCTAACAAAACAACTTTGCCTCCCATCCAAATACTGCTGAGATGGGGGGGGGGGTTGTCCCCAATTTTAGGGTTCCACTCGAGGGGTGGGATGGGACAATGAATGAACAGGAGGTAGGCTGGTCAGGGTGGGCCTGGCGGTGCCTGGTAGCGGCCTGAGCTCTGGATGAACAAGGACAGAAAAGACTAAATATATATATATATTATCTGTAGTAAATACTGAAACACTTATCAAAATGCTTTTAAACTGGTGGTACCTTAAACACTAGTAATGTCCAGCTGAGCTCCATTTACAATGCCTACCTCCGATGATGCCCTGTTTCAGACAGAATTAATATGGATAATCCTGCCTATCCAACACTGTTTTCAAAATAGAGCAGAGAATTTACTCGAACTTTTTTTTTTAACAATTTATGTACCCCAAATAGCCCAGCTGAGGTGCAACACCTCGTTTTCAGTGGGGTCCTGCATCTATTAAATTTTGCAGCTGGAAGTGGTGATGCACAGGAGGCCAGCTTATTTATTCACATTCACACAGTGAGTCAGAGGCTGTGCTGGGAACTGAACCTGGGATGTCCTGTGCTGCAGCTGAGTACTTGAATTCAAATGTTTTACCAGGAAAGATGTAATGAGCTGGTAACAGCTCATTTTCCAATGTATCCAGGGAGAGGGGAAGATAATACAGTAAGGAGAAATAATTAATAGTACATTAACCAATAGCATAACAGTCAGGGATCATTACAGGAGAGTCCTAAAGTCACAAAGGAGAGATGGGAACAGGCAGTATGCATGGACAGGAGAAAAGAGGAACAGAAGCGATATGAGAAGGCAGCTTGGCACAGTAGATTTCCTGGGGAGGGAGGCGGGAGGGATAGAAAAGGAATAGGAAACAATGCCATGGGTGGGTAGGAGGTAATGGGGACTGGGGAGGGAGGAGGAAGAGGAAGGCTTAAGGCTGCTACAGTCACACAATCTGCCATTATTTCACATGGTTTACCTATGCCGACTAGACAACAGTGTTGTCGAGGTTCGACATAGCATGATCCCCAGTGTTGACAAGCAAATTTCACCTGTCAGACATTCAGTATTTTTCTATGAGACCCCCCCTTCTAAGTTATTAACTCTGTGTCTGAGTTAACTTTCAGAGGGACTTAGCGAAGAGCAAAATTTCACCATGGGTCCCTAGCGACAATTTCAAAACTTTATCGAAATTATGTGGGGGAAATTCCTGTCGAGGTGTGACTTTCGATCGGTATACCATTTTATATATATCCACAGGGCCACAAGGAAGAAGTGAAAAATTCATGTGGCAAGCAACAGTCAAGGGGGCTGAGCCACAACACTGAGGTGCCAGGTGGCACTGAATGCCTCAGGAAGCCATTACCCAGTGCGTTGAGGTGCATTTTCCTTGTCTGTGGACATGCATACCTCCCCCCATGCAGGCACTGGCAGTGGCAGCCTGTAGCAGATGCACCACCAAGCTTCTGCTAGTAGTTGCCAAAATAGCAGTGCAGTGCAGCTATCCCTCCTCAGGAGGAGGAGGACATCCAAATAATACGCTAACCCCTCTCTGCTGGCCTCCGCTTCTGACGTTCTAAGCTCCTGGCACAAGCTCAGGCGGTCAGCATGCAAGAGTGGTCTCCCATCATGCAACACCACAAAGCCAGCCTAAAAGTGTACTCTTTTTTTTTTTAATCCCTAGGAAGCACTCAGATTAACAGTGGCAGTGAAAGAGTTAAGCAGCAGCCTGTCACATGAATTTACTAATGCCTTTACTTTACATGAGGCTTTGACAGAAACCAGCTCCCTCTCCGTAACCCAATCTCCATCACAGTGCTACCAAGAGCTGGAAGGGGAAACACTGCCAGCTCTAAAACAAGAAGTGTAATTTCAAGAAGGTCTTGGTTTTTCACCACAAGTGGATACGCCCTGGGCAGAGTGCCACCACCGGCATCTGTAACCATGGCAGCGCAGTGGTACAAACGCACGAGCCTCCCCTGACTCACAGGCTGACTAACGTTTCCACTTCCGATGTGGAAACCTGGTGAAAAAAACAGAACTTTGATGGCCAGTCCCTGCTGGCTGGGCAGATAATGCTTCGGGTGTGGAGAACAGGCACGTGCATGAGAACAGGAACATACATCCTCGGTCCCACACTCACAACACATTGGCAGCTCCTGACAGACTTTGCAAAACTCCCAGCTTCAGAATACAGTATGTACCGGCAGCATTTGCCTGGCATGCATTCAGCCCTGGGTTCAAAACCTACCAATCCCATAGCAAAGCAAAACTGCTCACACACATATGGGCTCAGTTTCAGCTCACACTCAAATTGAGATTTCCAACTGTTTTGCAGGACTTTTCCGCTGTCAGCTTGAAAATGTTAGCACAGCTCCACTGAGGGCACTAACGACCTGTTTGCCCGCAGCATTATGGAGACTGCCCTGTCACTAACTGCCAACCCACTCAACTCGCATTTCTGGCTGGCGCTGAGAGAGAGAAAATGAATCTCAAAACTAGATCACTCTCAAGGGGCTTTTACACTCCCGGATCTGCACCAGTGCCTGTGCCTGTGGAGCACATCAGTTGCACTGGTGCAGATCCGCAGTGTAGAGCTGCCAGATCGTCACAATCCGCTGCAGCAAAAGTGTTCCCTGGTTTGTTGGGAATGCAATCGGTGCAGCGCGCAGGTGTGTTCTTTGAAAGTGTGTAAAAATGCTGCTTTGCCTGCACTTGTACCTCTTATTCTAACCCCTCCACCAGACATGCTCACGAAACACGGAAAGCCGCGGAAATGCTGCACAGCTGCAGCGTGTAAAGAAAAGGGTGGCAGTGTGGTGGGCAGACAACCGATTCAGGATGGCAGCGCTGCAGGTAAGTGTAATGTAAAGGGGCTTCATATTTGTAAGTACTGTATACCTCTAGTTTTAAGTATCTTAATACTAATAATGGACTGCCCTTCAGTGGCAACAATACAGAAAGTGAATAATCACAGTCACGGGCTCCCCAACAGCGCCTCCTGCAGGGAGGGTAGGATAATCACAGCTATGGATTCTCCCACGGTAACTGCAGCAGGGAAGGTGGAATGATCACAGTCACAGGCTCAACAACAGTGTCTCCAGCAGGGAGGGTAGGACAATCACAGCCACAGGTTCCCCATAGTAACCCCAGCAGGGAAGGTGGGACAATCACAGCCACAGGCTCCCCATAGTAACCCCAGCAGGAAGGGTGGGATAATCACAGCTACAGGCTCCCCATAGTAACCCCAGCAGGGAGGGTGGGATAATCACAGCCACCGATTCACCCACGAGAACTCCACCAGGGAAGGTGGGATGATCACATCTGTGGGCTCCCACACTAGGTCTCCAGCAGGGAGAGTGGGATGACCACAGCCATGAATTCTTCCACAGTAACTCCAGCAGGGAAGAGAGGAAGATCACAGCACTGGGCTTCCCCACATTGTCTCCAGCAAGGGGGGATGGGATGATCACAGCCATGGACTCCCATAGTAACTCCACCAGGGAAGGGAGGATGATCACAGCCCTGGGCTTCCCCACAGAGTCTCCAGCAAGGAGGGTGGGATGATCACAGTCATGGACTCCCATAGTAACTCCACCAGGGAAGGTGGGATAATCACAGCCATGGGCTCCCCCACAGTGTCTCCAGCAGGGAGGGTGGGATAATCACATCTATGGGCCCCCCGACAGTAACTTCTGCAAGCAGGTGGGATAATCAGATACCAGGCACTCGAATGGAGGAAAAACTGCAACTGGAACAAATGCTGTTAATCTTTTGGGTCCTCCTTGAAAATGGGTATCTGATGCTCCAGGTGCTACCTGATCAACACATTTTAAATAAAAAAAAATGCAGTGGTGTAAAGATTTCATTGGCAATAGCACCAGCTGCACTTTGAAAATTCAGTCACAGTCACATTACAGCAAAACAGTTCAAAACCAGAGAGCAATATGCAGCAAAATACGATTTCCAGCTAGAAACAAACACCACCAAGCGGCTGATGCCTAAAGCCCCAGCGCTTCGACTCTTCCCAAGTCTTTCTCAGGGTGTGTGTACTGCACAGCATTTGTTTGTTCCAGTTGCAATTTTTCCTCCATTCGGTGCCTGGTATCTTGGACTGTTGCACTTATTCATAGGGGCTCCAGCCCAGTACCAGAATATTGCCCCGAACATGGGATAATCACAGCCATGGGCTCCCCACACCATCTCTAGCAGTGAGGTGGGATAATCACAGACACAGTTTCCTCATAAGTAAACCCAGCAGGGACAGTGGGATAATCATAGCCACAGGCTCTCTCACATCATCTCCAGGAGGAGGTGGTATAATCACAGCAAAGGCTACCCCCAAAGTAACCCCAGCAGACAAGGTGGGATAATCACAATCAGGCTCCCCACAGCATCTCCAGCAGGGGCATGGGATAATCAGCCACAGAGCTCCCCAGCGGTAACACCCCAGGGATAGTAAGATAATCACAGTCTGGGCCCCCACAGTGACTCCAGCAAGGAGGTGGGATAATCACATCCATGGGCTCCTAGCAATAATCCCTTAAGGATGGTCAGATAGTCACAGCCATGGGATCCCCTGCAGCAACTCCAGCAGAGACAGTGGGGTAATAGCCATGGGTTCAACCACTGCATCTTCAGCAGGAGGGGTGGGATAATCACAGCCATCTGCTCCCTTGAAATAACCTCAACAAGGAGGATGGGATAATCACAGCCATGGGTTCCCCCCACAGTGTCTCCAGCAGGAATGGTTGGGATAATCACAGCCACAGGTTCCTTCCACAGTAACCCTGACAGAGTTGGATAATCAGAGTCATGGGCTCACCCACAGCATTCTCAGCAGGAATGGTTGGATAATCACAGTCACAGGCTCCCCCACTGTAACCATGGCAAGGATGGTGGGATAATCTTAGCCACTTGCTCCCCCACACTAACTCCAGCAGGAAGGGTGGTTTTATCACTGTCACAGCCTCCCCCACAGTAATTCCAGCAGGGTAAATCACAGTCATGGGCTTCCCCACAGTAACTCCAGCAAGAAGGGCGGGATAATCAGAGTCACAGGCTCCCCTACAGTAACTGCAGCAGGGAAGGTGGGATTTTTAAAGTCACGGGCTCCTGGAAGTAACCCCAGCAGTAAGGATGGGATAATCACAGCCACGGGCTTCCCCACAATAACTCCTGCAGGTAGTGTGGTATTATCACTGTCATGGGCACCCCTCAGTAACTCCAGCAGGGAGAGTGGGACAGTCACATCCACAGGCTCCCCCACAGTAACCCCAGCAGGGAGGGTGGGATTTTCAAAGCCACAGGCTCCCAGTAGTAACCCCTAGCAGGGAGGGTGGGATAATCACAGTCACAGGCTTCCCCACAGTAACTCCTGCAGGTAGTGTGGTATTAATACTGCCATGGGCACCTCACAGTAATTCCAGCATGGAGAGTGGGACAGTCACATCCACGGGCTCCCCCACAGTAACCCCAGCAGGGAGGGTAGGATTTTCAAAGCCACAGCCTCCCAGCAGCAACCCCTAGCAGGGAGGGTGGGATAATCATAGCCACGGGCTTCCCCACAACAACTCCTGCAGGTAGTGTGGTATTATCACTGTCATGGGCACCCCTCAGTAACTCCAGCATGGAGAGTGGGACAGTCACATCCACGGGCTCCCCCACAGTAACCCCAGCAGGGAGGGTAGGATTTTTAAGCCACAGGCTCCCAGTATTAACCCCTAGCAGGGAGGGTGGGATAATCACAGCCACGGGTTTGCCCACAGTAACTCCTGCAGGTAGTGTGGTATAATCACTATCATGGGCACCCCATAGTAACTCCAGCAGGAAGAGTGGGAAAATCACTGTTAATGGCACCCCACAGTAACTCTAGCAGGCAGAGTGGGATAATCACATCCACAAGCTCCCCACTGTAACCCCAGCAGGGACGTTGGGCTTATCAGAGCTACAGGCTCCCCATAGTAACCCCAGCATGGAGGGTGGTATTTTCAGAGACTGGAATGGCCACCCACTTAGTGCAGGGGCAGAGCCACTGACTGCCATCCAGATTACCCTGGTTCACACCCGAAGCCTGGGATGTCTTGTGCTGCCTGGGTGGTGAGGGTCTAGCGTCCATCTTGGATGACTTCCCCCTCTGACAGAGAGAGGGCTCCTCTTTCTGCTATATGACAGCCCCTTGAGAGGAGAGGGGTGTCATGCTAGAAGGAGAGTGGGATAATTACATCCACGAGCTCCCCCACAGTAACCCCAGCAGGGACGTTGGGCTTATCATAGCTACAGGCTCCCCACAGTAACCCCAGCATGGAGGGTGGTATTTTCAGAAACTGGAGTGGCCACCCACTTAGCGCAGGGCCACCGACTGCCATCCAGATTACCCTGGTTCACACCCGAAGCCTGGGATGTCTTGTGCAGACTGGAGTGGTGAGGGTCTAGCGTCCATCTTGGATGGCTTCCCCCTCTGATAGAGAGAGCTCCTCTTTCTGCTGTATGACTGCCCCCTGAGAGGAGAGGGGTGTCATGCTAGAAGGAATGTATTGGTCCCTTACAGACCAGCTTTACGTCAGCACACGTCCATTCCCTTAGAGCAGTGCAGTCCCAAAGGAGGGATGCAGTTTATCCACACTTCTGATGGCCCTGATAGGCATAATGCCTGGTTGCCCCACAGTAGCATATCCTGTGGGAGGGATAATAGGTGAGGTTACAGGACAGAAAATTAATGGCAGACCTGAGACAGATGAAATCCCCTCATCCCACCATGCCCACTTGAGCTGCCTTGCCTGCCTCCCCCCCTTGGTGGCTTCTCTATCTGGTATCCCATTCAGTCAAGAAAAGTGTATCCTTGAAGGTGTGGTCCCTCTCTGAGGTCCTGCTTCTGGTGGACAAGCCACAAGTTACTGGTTTAGGGATCAGCGCTAGCAAGGGCAGGCAGGAAAGGAGTGTCTGTCCCCGGGGAGCTCCAGGGTTGGGAAAGGGACACTGACGGATATGTATGGAAGAGCACAGGTCAGGTCTGAGGAGGCAGAAACAGAAAGTAACAGAGAACATAAAACACACACACACACACACACACACACACACACACACACACACACACACGCTGTGCTGCCCAACAGGGAGAATCAGATCAACATGGTTATGGGTTCCCACACTGCCAGTGTTGGACAGTGGTAGAATCATATCAGCCTGTAGTTTGAAAGGAATGTCAGATCAGGTCTGTGATAAATATGAGATGCCTCCTTGTGATCAGGGGAATACTTTGCCTAGCAGGAAATGAGGTGCCAACCAATCAGAGGCCACCAAACGGATTAGTAGCTTAGGGTGCAACTGTTCCAAAGAGAGTTGGACATACAATATTCAGAGAAGAGACGTCTGAGAGAGGAAATGACCGCAGTTTCCTAAAATATTAAACGGGTACGACAGGGTGGAGTGTGCACAGATGGTTAAAGTTGGTGAGTGCCAGTACGGGCACAGCACATGCACTCAACTGTGTGTGTGTGTGTGTTGGGGGGGGGGGGGTTTAGGATAAGGATTAGAAAGCAGTATTTCTCACATACGGGTGGTTAGAATGTGGAATAGCCTAGCCACTGAGATTGTGGAAGCTAGCGTTTTTTTAGGCTTTCACAACAGAACTAGATAGATTTCTGAGGGAGAATGACACTGAGGGTGACACAGCAAACTACGTTAGGGCTAGCATTCTGGCCGACAAGCTTGGATGCACATCCACACTGTCGCTGCCATGTAGTGTGGGGGGGGCAGACAAGATGGACTTAAGTACCTCCCAGCACCACAATGCTATGTTACTATGACATTTGCAGCTGTTCATTTCAGTGCCATACTTAGTATAGTTTGCCCTTTCTGTCCTGTCATTCACTTCCCTCACAGTGAATGAGCCATTTTTTCCACCACATCTCATTCCACTACATCTCAGTATCAGAGCTGAATCATTTGATTTTTTTTCCCCCTCCTTGGTCCAAAAACCACACAGTGAATGAATTTTCAAACACTGGGTAACCCCTGCGGGGAAAGTGCCTGCAATCAGGCAGTCTATTTCAGAAGAATTATTAGACATCAGAGCAATTTTTTCCCCTGCTTTCTATTTTCCATCCTTTAGCCAACATGACTACACACACTGATCTTCTGTTTTGTGTGAGGTGCTGGCAGTCTGAGTTCAGATGAGTGGAAATACTCTTCTGTTAGTGCCCAGGACACTGTTATGGTGCCTCTTTCCTCTGGGCAAGTAAGTGAAAAGTCCCCATTGGAAACCAAATCTGGGACCCTAAGTCCTCAAGGCAGCAGCTGTAACCATTCATTTACAGGGAAATTTCCTCTAGCTGGGAGGTTAATGAGTTAGTGTACTGTTAGACATTAATAACAACTTTCAAAAGTAGTGAACTATTACTGTTTCTAGCTGAAGTATCTTTTGCCTTTTCCCTTTGGCTCATTAAGAATTTCTACCCAATACTTGGTGTAATGAGTGGAACAGTACTTTACTTGGAGACTGTCATAGCTTGGTCAGTTCCTCCTCATACTTTACCTCTATGACTTTACTGACTGTGACATCATAGCTGACCAAGAACAGCCAGTCACTTCCTGCAAGACTGGCCACATGTGATGTCACAATAAGTGAAGTCACAACGCTGATGAGGTCTGGAGAGGAACAGAACTCGATACGTCAGCCTCCAGGCAAAGGACTGCTCTTTGCATCTCACCTAATGTTATCAGGTAAAAAAAAAACACTTCTAATGAGCAAGCGGAAAAAGAAAATAATCAAGATAAAAAGTAATAACTGATTACTTTTAAAATTATTTTCTGCCTTCTCTATTTGACACTTACTGCCACTTTAAGCATTACTCCTTTGACTTCATAAACAGCAATCTCAAGAACCACCCTGGAGGTCTCCCTGCTGTTACTATTTCTCAGCTCTGTAGGACTCTGTTGCGTGTGCGGCTTCTCAACGCTAGATGGGCTGCTTTCACAGCCTGCTGATTCCTCATATCCTGCACTGTACAAGCTCCCTTGGGGTTTGTCATGAAGAGGTCTTCATGCCATAGCCGTTACTGCTTCTGAAATCCAGTGTTAGTCCTACATGGTCGGCACACACAGTCACTTCAGCTGTCCATCGATACATCAGTTTTCATAAAAGGACATGACTAAATGCATTACATTCAATCAAAGCACCACAAACCGTTCATTATAAAGTACGAAGGGAAGGGATCAGTCTTTAAAGGGATTTTAAATCTGACTGAGGAACATTCTACTGATAGGCAGCCCCCACGTTTTGGAGCAGAATGGGAGCATGATGTGACTATAAAGTAACTCTGACTTCCAAATCTGAGACCACATCTAAAAAATGAACCATAACTTATTTATCGAAGGACTCCCCAAAAAACAATATATCCCATCTTACTGAGCTAGCCAACATTCTTCCCTACGGGATTTCAAACTCTAATTAAGTCAATGCTCAGTGGCTCACTAAATTAATTTTTACCACAAGACATATTAATCCAATTACCACCCTGCCCTACCCTCCCTCAACCACCACCCTCCGACCCCAAAGAGTGCTGGATAATACTCAACAATTTAGATAGAGAAATCACAGCTTTCCCAGAAACACAACCAAAAGTCAGTCACCAACAAGGCAATTTTCTTATTTGTAAAGTTTATTTAGCTCCTATGATAACCCAGCTGTGATTCAACATCCCCTTTATATTGGGGGTATTCTGTTTTGACCCAGTTTTACTGCTGGAACGGAGTAAAGCACAAGGACTTGTTCAAACTAACCCAGTGAGTCAGTGGCCAGGGTGGTACTCTAACTGGGATGCAGTTTGGCCTGGTGGTTAGAGCGCACAGCTGTGAACCTGAAGACCCAGGTTTGACTCCACAGCCATCATGTACCTCTCTGTGTGACCTGAGCAAGCCACTTATCCACCCTGTGTTTAACTGCTAATCTTTCTCTGATCTAGCTCTGTGATGTCTGACTCTTCCAGTGTGCTGATAAACAGCTGTATTATTGTTCCTCTCCTGGATTGTATTTTATTTATCATGTCTCTATTTATTTCAAAGTTTGACCAGGAAAGTCATACTGAGGAGGTATCAGCTTGTTCCAAATGCGTCCTGGGGAGGATGGAATGAGAACTGTACAAAAACAAGCACAATGTATAAAAATAATAATACAATATGAAAATTGGTACAACAAAATATACAAGAACACTCTGAATAAAAGTACCATACAATAAATTGGAACTGGCAAAAGAGCAATTAAACAGCAAACAAAATAAAGATGAGGAGCAGTGCATACTAACTGATGACCTGGGGATCAGCAGTGATAGACACAGTAACCCTGACATTCAAAGAGTATCCCACCTGCAAACAGAACTGCGGATGTCCTTAATCGGATTGTATTGCTACTCCTGGCTGTCCCATATTCAGAAGCCCTGGAGCACCAGCACAATCCCACAGCACCAAAGTGCTATAATGCCACCATATTTTTGCAGATGAGGAGGTCCCCATTCATACTGGTGCACCGGTATCTTCAAAGGTTTCTTGGTGTGATAAACAGACCAATGACGCTATTTACCACTGCCAAAAACACCTCAGCGGGCATCCCCACCTCCCAGAGGCAGGGTGGCTGTACTGCAAGCACCCGCCCCATCCCCCTGCTCCATATTCTGCATAAGTATTCCTCGTGTCTAGTGGTGCCCCATCCCCGAACACCCTTACAGTCACTGCATAGTATCCCTGGTGTGTAGTGGTGCCCCATCCTCCAAACACCTGTTACATATACTGCATAGGTATCCTAGTGTCTAGTGGCACCCCAACCCCAGGTCACCCATTCTGTATTGTAACTGGGTATCGCTGGTGGCCAGTGGCACCCAACCCCAGGTCACCCACTCTGTATTGTAACTGGATATCACTGGTGTCCAGTGGCATCCCAACCCCAGGTCACCCATTCTGCATTGTAATCTGGTACGCTGGTGTCCAGTGGCACCCCAACCCCAGGTCACCCATTCTATATTGTAACTGGATATCGCTGGTGTCCAGTGGCACCTCAACCCCAGGTCACCCATTCTGTATTGTAACTGGGTATCGCTGGTGTCCGGTGGCACCCCAACCCCCAGGTCACCCATTCTGTATTGTAACTGGTATCACTGGTGTCCACTGGCACCCCAACCCCTACGCTACTCCATTCTGTATTGTAACTGGTATCGCTATGTCCAGTGGCACCCCAACCCCAGGTCACCCATTTTGTATTGTAACTGGGTATCGCAGTGTCCAGTGGCACCCCAACACCCAGGTCACCCATTCTATATTGTAACAGGATATTGTTGTGTCTATAACCCCAACCTCTCTTCATCGCCAGTTTACAATGAGTAGTACACCACGCCCAGCGGATCCCTTTGCTCCCCAGTCACCTGCTGCAAACATAAAGTAATCAATGGTGGTCCAGTGTCCCCCACCCACCCCACCCTCTCATATACCACCACCCATCACACACCCCATTGACAGGGTGCCCTTCGACATCCATCAATACTCAATATGGCAACTGGCACAGCCCCTCCCTCATCGGCCATCCGCCATATGAGCGTCAGTGACTGTGCATACCTACAGTGACCGGTACAGCCCTCCTCTCACCTCTTCGTCCAGCAGCCATATGAGCCGTCAGTGAGTGTGCGTACCTACAGCGACCGGCACAGCCCTCCTCTCACCTCCTCATCCTGCAGCCATATGAGCCGTCAGTGAGTGTGCGTACCTACAGCGACCGGCACAGCCCTCCACTCACCTCCTCGGCCAGCAGCCATATAAGCTGTCAGTGAGTGTGCGTACCTACAGTGACCGGCACAGCCCTCCACTCACCTTCTCGGCCAGCAGCCATATGAGCGTCAGTGAGTGATGGCGGTACCTACAGTGACCGGCACAGCCCTCCTCTCACCTCTTTGTCCAGCAGCCATATGAGCCGTCAGTGAGTGTGCGTACCTACAGCGACCGGCACAGCCCTCCTCTCACCTCCTCGGCCAGCAGCCATATGAGCCGTCAGTGAGTGTGCGTACCTACAGCGACCGGCACAGCCCTCCTCTCACCTCTTGGCCAGCAGCCATATGAGCCCGTCAGTGAGTGTGTACCTACAGCGACGGCACAGCCCTCCTCTCACCTCCTCGGGCCAGCAGCCATATGGAGTCAGTAGTGAGTATGGCACTACAGCGACTGGCACAGCCCTCCTCTCACCTCCTCGGCCAGCAGCCATATGAGCCATCAGTGAGTGTGCATACCTACAGTGACCGGCACAGCCCTCCTCTCACCTCTTTGTCCAGCAGCCATATGAGCCATCAGTGAGTGTGCGTACCTACAGTGACCGGCACAGCCTCTCTCACCTCCTCGGCCAGCAGCCATATGAGGCCGTCCAGTGAGTGTGCGTGCCTACAGCAGGCACAGCCCTCTCTCTCTCCTCCCTGCCAGCAGCCATATGGGCCGCCAGTGAGTGTGCTGGCCTACAGCGACCGCACAGCTCCTCCTCTCACCCTCCTCGGCCAGCAGCCATATGAGCTGGCCAGTGAGTGTGTGTACCCACAGCGACTGGCACAGCCCTCCTCTCACCTCTTTGTCCAGCAGCCATTTGAGCCGTCGGTGAGTGTGCGTGCACCACAGCGACCGGCTGGCCCTCCACTCCACCTCCTCGGCCAGCAGCCATATGAGACATCAGTGGCGTCACGTACCTACAGCGACCCGGCACAGCCCTCCTCTCACCTCTTCGTCCCAGCAGCCATATGGGGCGCCAGTGAGTGTGCGTACTACAGCGACCGGCACAGCCCTCCTCTCATGTCCTCGGCTGGCTGGCATGTAAGCTGTTAGTGAGTACACATACAGTACTGTATGCATGCTCACTGACTGCTTGTCCAAGGACCAGCCCAGGAGGTGAGAAGAGGGCTGTGGCAGTCACCATATCGGGCATCAATGGACAACGCGGGACACACAGGTAAGAGGGAGTGTATGACAAGTGGTGGTATGTGAGTGGGCAGGGTGAGTGGGGGAACACTGGATAACTGAACCACCAATGATTACTTTTATGTTTGGCAAAGGGTGAACGGGGGTGGGTGGGGGGAACCATGGGACACCAGGGCATACTTATCTATTGTAAATGGGTGACCAAGGAGGTGGAGGTGCCACGGGACAGCAAGTGATAGCTAGTCAAAATATGTAACAGGTGTTCAGGGGGTGTGGGGTGTCACTAGACACCAGAAATAGCTATGCAGTATACACAATGGGTGTTTGGGGTAAGTGTGCCCTAGACACCAGAATAAATCTTCAATATACAGAACGGTGTTCAAGGTGTAGGGTTGCCACTAGACAGCAGGGATACCTCTTCAATATATAGAACGGATGTTCGGGGGTGAGGGGTGCCACTACACTCCAGGGAATTCATATGCTACGCTGCAGGATGGGTGTTACTGGATTGCTGCATGCATCCAAATGTGCTCATAATGGGTATGCAAATGGCCCTTTAACACCTTGTATGCCCAATGGGCTCATTTGCCTGCTTGGGCTGAATATAGCCCAGAGGGGTCTAGGTGCTATCCATTTTGGGCAACGCTATTCCCTGTGGGTCATATACAGCCTAGGTCTGTGTTGGGCAGCACAGTTTCACTTAGTGCTGCACCGACACAGTCCGATACTCAGTCGGATAGCTCTAATCTGCTATTACATTGAAGACAGCAGCCACCAACGCAGTGCAAATATCCGCACTGCACTTGCGCTCCTTTTTCAGTATTGGGGCCAGTGTGAGGTAAAAAAGCAGAACGAGAAGGCAGCTTGGCCAGCAGCAGATTTGTGGAAGAGTAAGAGAGATTGTAGGCCACGCTGGGACACACAGTTTGTATGAAGGAAATCTCCCTGTGCACCTGAAATGGCATCAACATTCTCCCCCCACTTCCTGGATTGTAAACTATTTTGTGATCCTGCCTGTATGAAAGTGTAACCCCTTGTTACCCGGGGTTACTAGAATCCCAGTAAGACCTAGTGGTAGGCAGGGAAGGCAGCATGTGAAACTCCAGTTAAATGGGTTTCACACTGTCTCACTCTGTTCTCAGTCTCAGCTGAGACTGAGAGATGACATCACCAATAGAACTGTCGCAGCTGCATAAGCTACATTAGAATCTGCAGCAGAGGGAGTGAGATAGAACGTCGGGAGTTTTCAAAGTCAGTCTCCTGCTTGCCTTCCAGCAGGAAGGGAGTCTCCTGTTTGTTTTGAAGCAAGAAGGTCAGTGTCCAGTGTTCAAGTGGTGGAGACCACTGTCCAGGTCTCGGTGCCCCCCACCCTCCGGGGAGTAAAGTATCCCCATGTAGATTCCAGGGGCAATCCCCTAATTTCTGCTAAAGAGAGAAAGCTGCCTTTTACAGTTTGTGTTTGTGCTTGAAAAGTGGAAAAAGTTGTATTTCGCCTGTGGGGCACCTGCAACAAAAGGGTGAGTGTTTGCTCTAATACGAGAGGGCAAGAAATGTGTTTCTTCAGCCTGGGAAATGTGAAGAAATCTGGGATTTGAACTACTATTTGGGAGGCCTATAGTACTAGGACAAACAAATGGAGTAGTATCAAAAGCTAAAGCGCTGTGTGGATTCAAGTAATGTTGTAGAGGGGGTGCGACAGTTCATCCACTGTTTAATCTACATTTCGAAGTATCAGTTTGTCCAGAGAAATGGCCGGGTATGGGCTGTGGGAGCTGGAGGTGGGAACACCCCCCATCTTTAGTAACCAGGTCCACCTCTACGGATTTCTGCTGTGATTGCTACTTACCTCATGCGCTTGGCCAGTGATGAGGGAAGTACCCAGACGTGGGTCGCAAATGGGAAAATCTCTCTAGGGGTCGCAGACTCTAAGTGGTGTGGGGAGCCACAACAAGTAAAATGGGTTCACTCTTCCAATGAACCGCCAGTCAAGTGGCCGGCAGGGGAGACGGTCCAGTCGGGCTGTGTACTCAAAAGCGCGTGCAAGTCCGGGCTGTGTGCCTGTGGGTCCACAGCCTGAAAACAGTAGAAATGGTTCATTCTTCAAGTGGACTGCCTTGTAGTCTCTAATCTGCATTATCAGTAAACGAGCCCATGGGGTCCATCTATGCTTTGTTGTGTTCAGCTAGTTGTGAATAAAAGCCACACTGAAAAATCCCAATCCTGGTTCTGAACATTACAGCTATTGCTTCCTGTGTTCGGATTTACTTGGGTGCCCCTGTGCAGAGTAGCCAAACCTAGGTCCCCTTGTGCCGAGTAACCTCATCCTCCCTGAACCCAGGTCCCCACCAGGTATTGCTGCCAGCACCAACAGCATGCCACATGTCATTTTGGCAAAAAAGCAGGGGTGGGGGTTACAAAAGGCATTATATAAAAGCAGATTCCTGTCCTTTCCTAACCTTTGCAATATACTGCCATCTATATTTTAAAAGGGAAGTGATTTTGCGTGGGTAAGCAGTGGAGGACTGGAGGTTTAATAAGAGGGGTGGGTTTGGAAAGGCACGGTGCTCCAGCAGTTGGAGCACAAAACTGTTAACCAGTAGATCTTTGGTTCAGACCCTGCAAAGCCTCTAGCCCAGTGTGTGTGTGTGTGTAACTTGAGCAAAGTCACCGAACCTGTTTACACTTGGAATCCACTCGGCTGTAGAACTGGGCAGCAGAAGGCCCCCACTAAAATGTGACCATATTATTTTATTCCAATAAAGAACATCTGTTCAGCACCTGGACTGGTTTGCAGTCTGGTGCTCCAACCGACTGTTCACCCTGCCTTACCAAAGCTCCCCAGCCCCCATGATACCTGCACTGGTTACCGAGCTGAGCTCCCATATGCCACTTCTCCTCTTACCTCTCTCTCTTATAGCTCTCCTAAATGACCTCTTTAACCCTGCCCCCCCCAACACCTGAACCTGAACCTGCCTCTAGCTACCCCTACAATTGATTCTGAATCCAGCATGTTACTGGAATTGTCTCTCTTTCCTGGACTGTTGCTGTGTATTCACTTACCATTTGTGAATATTTTCGCGTTCCTATTTTATCTTTCTGATACCGTTTGTTATGTATCTATGTGTCATTTGAAACTCTTTTCACTTTCATATTTAACCTGTTTCTGCGCTGTTTATCACACAGATATTTTTCCTTTCTTATCGCAGTACTTCCTGTGATTAACTGTATGACATTTTTCCTCTAGCTCTCCCCACTGTTTATGCCTCACCCAGTATGTCCTTGGAAACAAGCCTTGGCTCAGGGTACCTTTCCTGGTCACCAACTTTTAAATAAATGAATAAAATGTTTTACTTGAATCGAATGAACATAAGCTGCTTTAATGACTGGAAAATTACCAGAAAGTCACAAGGTGGTAGGAAGCACAACGTGAGCCCATATATTTGAAAACACGAAACCTTCCTTTTCTTTTCTGCTTACTATTTTGTCACCATTTTCTCCTCACCAAATGCCAGGTCCTTCACCTTGACAAACCCAACCACAACTTGTACTAGCATCCTGTCTGGAATCCCAGCTGTGACCTACAGCGTGTCTCCTATGGGTTGAGTTCCCCAGTTCCCCAAGCCAGGAGGAGGATATTTCACTTGAAACTTGAGGTCTGGGAGGAGGAAGAGGAGCCAAAGAGGTGAGGGAGGAGTTGGCAGGGCCCAGCTGTGGCATGGGGGCGGGGGCAGGGTCACTTCATCTGCCCGGCACTGCTATGGTATTTGTTCTCCCACCAAGCCCTCCCTTATCCCTCCCCAGAGTGTGGTCCTGAGGAGAGACCTGGCACAACACCTCAGGGGTGTCGGCAGGCATACGCACTGTACTCAGCAGAGTATAGTAAAAAAAATCAGGAAGGGGCAACAAAAAGAGGAAAGCAAGGACATTGTGAGTCACATTGTGTCTGTGTCATGCTAAGCCCTTTTGCCTTTGTTGTTCGCTATGGGGCACTGATGCCTCCAACTAAATAAACAAATAAGAATAACTTACCAGGAAAGCAGAAAAACAAAGGAAGGAGAAATACAGGAAGAACCTGATTAGTTGAATTCAGACATGGCAAACGGTGGGGGGGGGGGCTACTGTTAGTGTGGTGTGGCAGTGCAATGAGTGCATATTTTGTTTATGTTTACATAACGGGGGGGGGCAACAGTGCATCAGTATTGAGTAAAAGTTTAAAATTCCTGGCTACACCCCTGCAACACCTATCAGGGTAATCAAAAGGGTAGGTGAGCCCCACCGTACCTTCATAACTCCCCAACCAACCCCAATCTGGGTGTCTGATGCCTCTGTATCACTCACAAGGCGAGCAGGTGCATGCCAACATAAAGTCACTCCAGAGGGACAACATACTCCTTTCCGCATGATATGTCCTCCCCTGGGCCACAAGGGGCACAGTCATGCACAGTGTGGGACAAATCAAGTAGTCAGGTGGCCATAAAAAAATGTAGTTTAGTGATCAGATTTTTGAAAGTTACCGGAAACTGATTACCTGCCCATGAAGTGATTGTTTGAGCCCTTAAAAATGATGGCCACTAAAATATTGATTTGGCTACCAGATTTTGAAAGCTAGTGACCAAAACTGACCACCAGCTCTCAAGCTGATCTGTCTCACTCAACTTGTGCAGCAGAAGGTGATGCCCTCTTTCCCTGAGGCAGGAGGCGCAGAGGCCACTGTCAGAACCCTGCCTAGTTGGTTAGCACCACACATCTCATGCTCGGGGTGTGAACCCGAGTCATCTAGCAAGTGGTAGAGCTACTGCTGCACTAATTGGTTGTCCCGAAACACAGATTCTTATAATTTTATTTTCCATTTTGGCACTAATTTATGACAACTGCTGCATCTGCAGGCAAGGCCACGTGCTGATGAAGTCCCCTCATTTTTTTTAATCAGGCACTTTGCATATCAGCTACAGTTTTAGAAGAAGATTTGAATATCACCGGTTCCAGAAAGAGCTCAGAAATAAGAATGCTCGAGTGTGGCACAGAACTGGAAAAAGTTTGCTTTTTATTATTTTTTGTCCTCTATTGGAGATGGGCACTCCTTCTGCCCCTCCTCAAGCTCAGATCCCGTCCCCTCCGGAGTGTTGTAGCATGCCTCCATATATCCCTGATACAATCCATCCTGTACCTCCCGGATGTACCCTATTGTGTGAGGCCAGATAACTGGGAGTAACTAGCTGGAACACATCTGGTTCAGTGGAGGCTACCTGGAGACCTGTGCTTTGCAACTTGGTGAATGAGAGCAGCAGCATCTCTTGAACTCCGCTCCATGTTTCTTTACTTCCCCATGTCCCGTTTCTCAGGATGTCACAGTGGTCTGGCATGTATCTTCTGATTCCTGTACTCAAGAAGGTAGTGTCCCCATCTGACTGGACTGATATGTGTGTGGAGAGGGAGGTTGAAACCTCCAAATGTGTCAATGGTAGCGGTGCTCGGATAGTGCCTTTTGGGATCTGAATATCCTCCGACAGACAGTCCTACTATCCATCCCTGAATCAGAGCTCCATCCGACCAAGCTACGATCTCGAATCCCCAGTCAGATTTTGGGGACGGAGGTCAGATGTTGAGATTTGAGACTGGATTTTGAATCTGAGGGTCAGATTTTTTGATCCATACTTTGGATCTGGGGTGATCGGATCCATGGTCGGATGACATCGGTATCCGACATTAGTCAGAAATCCCCCAAAAAGGATGGTATCCAGTGGTATCTAACTTCAGTGAATACTCTCCAAGCAACAGTAGTCAATGACAGAATTCATTTCAGGACCTTTAGGCAGCCTGCCGGCACCGCTCCCCCAGGCATAACATTGTGAAGTGTAACACAGATTACTGCATAAATCGGAGATTAAATGATGAGGCAGTGGAGGCACTACCTACAGTAGTTGGGATCCGACAGATAGAAAAAGCCTGTGGTACAGAATGAATCTGCTGCTCAAATGGGGACGCTGTCATTGCCAGTTCCAAGAGCAGGAACACAGCAGCCTGATTAGCAGGGTTACAAAGGTGTGCATTCCCTCATGGTTCAAAAGCAGGCAACACAAGCACAGAGCAGAAGGCCTGTAGGGGTCTGTGTAACACAGGGGGCTGGATTTTCAAATGACTGAGTACTGCAAGCCCCAAGTGCACCAGAGACATGGTGCACCAAGCTTGTGGCAGTCTAAAGGGATCTTCTGTCCCTTGCTGCAACTGATGCAAGCTAGACCATCTTTCTGTGGTACACCTTGCATCCATCACAGAGCCTGCACCCAAGATGTGGCACAAGCTGCTGTAAAGTGTAGAAACTGTCACAACTGCCCCCAAGATTTGCAAATCGGGCACAGTCGTGGCAAACTGGTATGGGGCAGGAAAAGGGTTTGCCACAGGGCATGATGTAAGCTGTGCTCCATCCTTTGAAAATCCGGCCATAGGTTTCTCAAATGGTGAGGCCAGCCTCCATGGGGAGACGCCAACCTGTTCCAGGGGAGGCTCAAGCAAGTCTGAAAAAGTATTTAAATTTTGAGTTTTGCATATTTTGTGTGAAGGGATGAGGCAAACTGAAAGAGAATAATAGTAGGAGAATTATTTTTTTTTTGAAATTGCAATTTTTTCTCCCCTCGTCCTGCCAGCCCCGACCCTTCGGGGCCACCAAGGAGACATCCTCCTGCCTCCCGCTCTACCCACATCCACCTCCGTGTCCCCCATGAAGCCTCGGATTACCCCCGGCAGGGATACAAGGTGCAGCCCCTAACACCAAACTACTCACAGTTTCACGGTCCGTGGCGTAGGGTGAGCGGGGCACATCGGAGGCACGCCCGGTAGCCCGCCTTCCTGGTCCTGGCAGGCATTATCCTCCATTATCTCCCCACGCTGTGTAGACCTCGACATCAAGGCACACGCTACCGCCGACGCCCACAGCGTGATCTCGACTGCCCTTCCCCTATAGGGCTTGCAGTACTCTGAGCCCGCCGGGTCAGACAAGTTGCGGCATTGGTCCCCTCCCCCAAGAGGGCGAGCTGTCATGGGACGCCAAGTCACTCTCCCGGCCGGCCCTCCACTGACCCGAGTCTGCTCCCGAACCCAGGTCGCTGGCATCGCAAGCAGAAATCCCACCGCTGCGCTGGTGGGCTGGCCTAGTAGAGAATTTATGTATTAATTTACAAACTGGTGACCAGGAAAGGAAAACTGAGCCAAGGCTCATTTCATGTGTACCCCAGGATAGGTAGGGAGTAAATACAATTAAAAAGGTAACTGCAAAACACTCAGGCAATACAAAGTGAACAATAGTGCAACAATGAGCAATAGTGTAACAATGAACAACTGAGAGGTAACAATGGACCAATCAGACTGGTGGCAGAACAGCACAAATACAAGAGTTAAGCAGAGGTACTAGGAACAAGAGCAGGAAGGAGCCAAAGGATCCTCGTGAGCAGGTAATAGAGGGAGAGGCAGACATGTGTAGGAAGATATAGGGGAAACAGACTGAGGAAGCATGGGTAACAATGGCTCGAGAATCAAAACAGCGAAGCACGTAGGCTGGCCTGGGGAGAGGGGTTACAAGGGGGTGTTACAATAAGCTGAATAAAATGAGAGTCAACTACTCGAAGGAGTTTCATTTTATTACCGATATACTGTGCAAAGTATGCTATTTTCCTATGGGGCGCTCCCAGATTATTTCAATGTTTGGGGGAGGCTCAAGATCTTTTCCATGGCTTGGGGGAGGCTAGCTAATGACAAAGTCTGATAGCTAATGGTGTAACATAATGAGCCAGTGTTCCCGCTGTCTCTTAGTTGAACACTAAAGAAACCTGATCTTGGAACAGATGACAGTAGCAGGCAATGGTGGGAGCCCCATTTGACAAATTTCAGGAAACATTTAACTTGAGAAAGTTTCCAGCAGCCTGTCAGGAAGGTAATGGAGCGGCCATAGGATAAATTGGATAGAGACCAATGGGGGAAGGGGGACCTGGCATTAAGCCACTTGCTAAATGCAGGCCGATTTTGCGAAGAACCTGTAAAATACAGTACAATCCTATGCAATGTACTTTACAGTAACGTAGTACTGCCATGATGGTAGGGACTAAGAGTCCATTTCAGCTGCCCTCCTCCCACACGCAGTGACTATACCCAATTTGAATTGAGACACAGGTCCTAGGTTATCAGCTGGAATCTGCCCCTACTCATAGAAACCTACTGTAGATAACAGTGATATTAGTAGTAGGTTTATTTAATCCAGTCCCAGGAGCTGTGAGCACTGTATATCATTAAAATAAATAGACCATAATATCACGACAAAACAAATTAAACAATAACTAAAATAAATAAATCAGAAATTGCATAAATAAGTACAAATCAGCCAGTGGGGACTAACTAAAGTCAAAGGCTTGTCCACACAAGTAGGTCTTAAGGCCCCTCTTAAAGGTCTTCACTGAGGGACCTTCCCTCAGAGATCTGGGAAGCAAGTTCCACAGGGATGAGCCGGCCACTTCAAAAGTGCCATCCTTGGATGTTTTTATCCTGGCATTGGGAACTACTAGGATGCCAACTTTGGAGGAAAGGATGGGGTGAGAGGGACAATAAGGAGACCGGAGATCACTCAGAAAACACAGGCCTAATTCATATCAGGCTTTGTAGATCAGTAAACCAACCCTGACGGTGATTCAACACTACATCATCAGCCAGCGCAGGTCACATGACATGATCTCGGAAGGCCTGTCAGTAACCTGGCCACTGCGACCTGCACCAGCTGCAGGCATCAAAGGACCACTCCGCTAATCCTGGGATACAGAGATTGCACCTTTCATGACTGGCAGTCGCAAAGGCATGTACCAGTGATGGCAGATCATCTAGTGGAATCAAGGCTTTAATACAGGCAATGTTTCTGATGTGGTAAAAGCCCGTCCAGACTACGGACAACGCCTGAGCCTCAAGTGCCAGTCTTTCATACAGAATGATGCCCTGATTCATAACCTTAGTGGAGGCTACGAAGAAGAAGAAGAAGAAGAATCAGCATTTATATAGCGCTTTTCATACATCCAAAGCGCTTTACAAGCAATGCTAGACTGGTAGTGAAGTGACTGAATGTGTGGTGGTGGCCATATCGCACATCATCACCCACACACAGCCTGGATAATTGCATGAACCAGTTTTTTATGGGAAGGGGAATGTTGGCCAGGACACCGGGAATGTTCCCTACTCTTTGCGAAGAGTGCCCTGGGTTCTTTTACTTCCACCTGGACACCCACCAGGACAACACCAGGATGGGCAGAAGGGACCTCGGTTTAACGTCTCATCCGAAGGACGGCACACCCCAACAGTACAGCACCCCCCAATACTGCACTCGGATGCCAGCGATTTTTAGGTGCAAGTCCAATCCCAGTGTGGGACGAGAACCCACGACCTTCTGGTCCAGAGGCGGATGTGATACCAACTGAGCCACGCTGACACGAGGCTGGAGACACCAAGCAGAAGGCTGGTCATCTCCACTCTAGCCCCCATACCCTGCTCACGACCAGGCTCCATCACTAGTACCTCCGTCTTGTCTGGGTTGATTGGGTCTTAGTCAGCTAGAGAACATCCATCCCTGAATCTCGGCCAAGCATAAATTCAGTATGTCAACCACACCAGGCACCTTGGCTGCAAATGACAGGTACAGCTGGGTGTCATCTGCATAGCAATAAAAACCAAAGCTCTTCCTGCCATTACATCACCGATGGTGTCTTGGAGCTGCACTTCATGGAGCAGCCACCAGAACAACAGAGCTGATGGCTGACTAAAAAAAACAGTTTTTTCTTCAAGTAGTATTTTCTCTCCTTTACCTGCCAACCAGCCACATTCTGGTCCGATAACCCCAGCCCCATCAGCTGGCTTCTCTGGGACTTTTCCTGGTTGCTGCCACCCATCCTCTGTCAGAGGAACCTGGAGAGCCCAGTTACAGGTGTGGGGTCTGCGGTGACCAGGCCGCCATCCTGCCACATTCATGAGTTTCCCTCTTGTTTTATCCTTGGGCCTGTAGCACATGTAGTGACGTGTTGTGAGAGCACTGCCTCCGGGGAGATGCCCCCACATCAAGCTAGCAGGGACGCATGTCCCACCCCCCGAGGAGGATAGCTGTCCTTGAATACTCAATCTCCCTTCCCCAGCCATCCCCTGAGTGACCTGTGTCTGTTTGAACCCAGGTCGCCAGCATGGCAGGAGGTGGCACATAGCACCTCAGCCCTCCTCACCACTAGACCGCTAAAAATATTTTTTTAATGAATGCACTCTTCTGGGGATTCCACACTAAGGTAAGTGATATTTACGTATTTTAATGCAATATCCCTTACCCCACAGAAAGGTTAAAAAAACACTTCCAAGTACATAAGTGTACTGAAACACTGCCAGGTAAACAAACACACACATATCCAAATAGAAACTGATAACATCTTAAATCTTGTTTTTCTAAGTTTCTTTAAACAAACTGCTGTGAGGGTAGTGAAACTTTGGTGATGTACCATTTTTTTCTGCTTCAAGCTTCTGAATTACATTCCTGCTCTCTGCACACAAAGTGCCTCTTCCTGGAACCTGGGACCCATAAAACCCGTTGTGCTTGTAGTTTGCGCCGGACAAATGAAAATAACAGTGTAGACCCACATGATGAGCAAAGAGAGAGATGGCATGCAGACTGTAGAAGAGACACACACACTCTGGTCTGAGACACGGATGAGTCATAGGTATGTGCAGACCCCAGGTTTGATGAACTGTAGCTAGACGGATGGGCAAAGACAGAAACGCAGGGTGTCACCACTGGGTCCATGTGGACAAAGACTTCCTTGCAGCACTACCATAAAGCCCATTTTGCAGTACTTGCAAGGCAGACAGTTGGCCTGTGCCAAAACAGATAACGAGCTAAGTGAGATAAGGTCACACAGACAGGCGTATGTGTGCAGGGCAAATCGAGCCGGTTGCTATGTGTAAACACTGGCAGTAAATGAAGAATTGGTTTCCCACATCGTCTCAAGCTTAATAAAAAAAGAGTGCAGTGGTACTGCAGAGATGGCACAGTATCAGCCCCGAAGGGAAATGCTGTATGTGGGAAACATGTGACAGATCCAGGTTTGGAGATCTTTCTAGAGTTAAGCTACATCTAGTTGGTACAAGAGAGCCTCCCTCCCTGCCATCACTGTAAGCAGAGGGTTTTTTATTTTTTATTTATTTGGTATTCGGAAAAATAACCTTTGAGCCAAGGCTCTTTTACAAAGGTTCCCAGTCATGTGAACAGAGTATAAACGTTCAATCAAGAAGGTTACAGAGTTTTAGGACATTTGAGACACTGAACAGCACAACAATCAGGAAAAGGTTACAGAGTTTCTTAGACATGTAAAACATGTACAGCATATGGATATCAACTTTAGCTGATTACAAGTGCAGGTAAGGTGCAGAGGCACTAGAGGTTAGGTTAGGTTGGGCAGAGGGTCAGTAAGGGCAGGATTTTGGTGAGGGAGGAGGGGGCCTCTAATAAAAGTAATCAAAGAGGCAGGGCTGAGGCCAGGGAGGCAGAGACCCATCCCAGCGTGGGGATTGGGGGGGGGATGTACAGAAGCAGCCCCCTTATAGTGATTCAGAGGCACTGTCAAGGAGCATGTGGGAGGGTGGCTTCCGTCCTGTGCAGAGAATAGATGCTGTTAGCAGAGCCAGGCCTGGTCATCCAGAGTCTATCAGCTGTTGGAGAAGCAGATGCAAACAGAGCTGGAGGTCAGGTAGTGCTTAAGGTCTGTCTGATTTGAAGCCATACAGGCTAGTAGAGTTCTGAATAGGCTTGGGTACCTTGTTACGCCAAAGAGGGGCTCTGTAGGAGAAGGCACGCTGTCCGACAGCTGTGCATCGGAAAGGCACCGCAAAGGCCCCCTGCGTTCTGCTTCTGGTTATAAGTTCTGAGCCGGGGAGGGAGAAGATGCCTGCTATGCATGGGGGGGCTTTCCTCAGTAATGCTTTTTTGCCTAGGAGGCATGTGAGGAATTTAGTCCTGCACCCAAGAGACATCAGGTGTGTGTGTGTGTTCACTGAGGGAACAGGTGTAGGTCATTCGATTTCCATTCAGGATGAGCCTGCAGGCCTTGTTGAGAGCTACGTGCACCCTCTTGAGCACAGAGTCCGACGCTGCACTGTAGACAACCAGGCCGTAGTCAATGGTGGAGAGGATGGAGCTCGTGACTGATAGGCAGATGGCTGGTTAGAGTTACTGGTTAGAGTTGTGCCTGCTAAGGAGGGGAAGGGATGTGCGAAAAGGCCCTACTCCTGTCTGACAGGCCAGGGTGGAAAGCCTCAAGGAAATGGTAGTAGGTCTCAGGGTGGCTAGATAATGTGATGTGGAAAAACTCAATTGTAGCCAGTTTCAAACTTTCATTTATTTTACTTATTTATTTATTTTAACCAGGTAGGCCATCTGAGACACAGGAGTCCCTTTTTCAGGGACAACCTGGAATTAATGCCATATGACAGTCAGACAGTACTCTATCAAGATACATGATCAGATAACAGTCAAACTTGACATAGTCAAATATACACCCTCTCAATAAAGGCATGCTATTCAAATTGGGTCATTGCATTTATCTGCAGATTGACTAGATGAACAATTGGAAAGGCTTTGCCTAGAGTTCGATGACCAAGCAGCCAGCCACTCCCACTTCCTGAGCTATATAAGCAGTTCCTCTCAGCCTCATTGTGAAGCACTTTTTCTTTGCAGAGTAGGCTCGGTCCGTCTGTCCTCTGAGCTGGTTGGGGCATACCCCCTCCCCCCACTCCACCTGGCTACTCCTGTTTGTCTGTTGGATTCTGTGTTTCTTCCTGCTTCTGGTTTGTATTTTGCCTTTGTCTGTGTGTGCTTCTCCTGTCATTGTTCCCTGTTTTCTCTGTATGTGTGTTTTTGGTTTTGTTTTTTTGGGGGGCTTTTGTTTCCAAGCTCCTAGCATATCGCTTCTGAGCTCCTACTATTGCACTGTTGCTCACAGCTCTCAACCTACTGCAATGCAAATGCAATCTCTATCTGTATTTCAGCTCAACCATAGCTGCTCCATGTTACATACTCAATTATTTACACTCTGCTTCCCAGTATTACTGCTTCCCCGCTACAGAATTACTTGCTCCCCATGCTACCAAGTCTGATTGTTTTCACCTGATTCAAGCTCTGAACCAAGTGCAGTTCAATCATGCTATTCCCTGTTTGTACACTGCTGTTTCACTCTGAGGTCAGCGAAAGTTCCTGCTGAGGCTGTTAAACTAACTTTAATATCTGCATGTAGTTCTCAGCCCTTCTGTCACTTTCTTGTTTGTCCTATGGCGGGGACTGGGAAGTGTTTGGGGAGTTGTGGCCCCATGTGGCTAATTCTTTTGTTTTACATCCTGTCTTTGCCGCTGAAAATCCTCAGAGTATTTGTCACTTTGATTTGGCTTTTAAATGCCTGGCTGGCTTGCCCCACTATTCAGTACTGTTTCATTGCTACTATGTTATGTAGACCTACGTGCAGGTCCACTTATTACTACTCTGTTTACTGACCTATGTGCAGGTCCACGCTTGCTTATGCAACTGTTGCTCACTGCTTACGCAAATTATTTCTTCATGCCTACTGCCATCCCCTCAGCTTCAGCCTCTGGAATTCTGCTGCACTCAATTCTGCATTCGACCTTGCAAGGTCTGAGCACTCAATGCTCATTACAATCTCAGCATACAGTGCTCAATCAGCTTGCCAGCTTTTCAGCTCTCAATCTATTCTGGGGCATGCCAGCCATTCTAGTCTGGCACAGGGTTCCTGCAGCCGATGGTCTTGCTCTGTTTTAATTCCGCATCTCTAGCATGTCCGCAGAAGGATCCTTCTCATCTGGCCCATAGCTGAGAATGTTCTCGTCCCGGATTTGGCTTTAGCTGCCTGCTACACCGACAGCAACTCCTTTGGCTCTACTGTTCCACTATAACAGTTATCCTGTGGCTGTAGTGATTTCCCTAGCAAGGCACCTTCATTGCATTCTCCCTCGACTGCCTCTGGTTCACCTGGTTTGAGTTTAGGGTGGGTAGACCTGGTGAGTGCCTCAGCAGTCGTTGCTCTCCTCCTCCGCCTTGGTTACATGTATTGTTGCAGAGTTTTCTCGTAACCTTTCACAACGCTCCCACTAGAGGGTTTGAGTGAGAGCCTTCCTCCAAATTGGAATATTTACCACCTCCCTTTAATTGGGTTTTTCAAACTGCAGCTGCAGAGCCATCAGTAAATAAAATGTCCCTAGCCTGGGGGGAAGGTGACCTAGGCCTTGGATCCCTAGAGATTTCCTCCTCAAAGGGGTTTTTTTCTCTCCTCCGTTGCCTCAGGTCATAACTGTTAGTTAGCATAGTAGTGTTCCTAATTTCTTTAGGTAGGTTCCACTGTTGGATGGAGGTGGATGGTGTCCCCTGCCATTCCCTCTCTCCTTAGAGGATCCCCCTAATTCTCAATGTAAACCATCAGTACCATGCTATGCAACCTGGGCATCTCAATAAGTTATCAAACTGTCTATGCTTCTCTACAGCTACGTCCCAGTTACTGCTACTATATCACAGTTACTGCTTCCTTATATACTTCGTGTCAGCTCATTCTTTTGGGATACACTTGTACTACATTATTTTTTTGGGATTCCTAAAGTACATTTAGCTCACGGAATCGTCCTGGCACTCTAGGTGGAACCCTTCCCGAGGGTTCCTTGCCTTTGGTACCCCTGCAGGGTGGTAATTAAGGCTGTGTAAACCCTGAATATTATTTCCCGGATACCATGAATAATAGCCGTTCCGAATATTTGGACAGCAGTTCTGAATACCTGACTGACCAGGGAGCACCAGAGTTACCACCACTACCTCAGAGGTTGTGAAGAAAGCACAGCAGTTGGACCACAGTGGGCTCAGGGAGGGTGAGAGTGGTGGAACAGAGGCACACCCAGTCAGTTGTTCCACTCCATAATCCATACACCATTCTGGGGGACCATAGTTCCTCTATGGATGCACCGACAGAGGAGACTAAGGAGGTTGCGGACAACTGTCACAAGGGAGGCCCACAGGAAAGAGGCAGAGGACACCACAGGGAAAGGAAGCAGCTCCTGGTGGGGGACTCAATTACTAGGGGGATAGAACCGGGGGGAGCAGGGAAAACTGAAGCAAGGTGCCTGCCTGGTGCCATGGCTTGGAGGGACAGGAAGTGCATCCTCAGGATCACAAGAACAGCTGCACGGGAGTCTGAGTTGGATGTCATTGTCCACCTAGGGACAAATTACTTGGCTCATCATGAGATTAGAGCAGTGCAGGAGGACTTTGTAGAGTTGGGGAGGGGCCTAAGACAAGTAGCACACACAGTATCCTTCTCAAAGGTGCTGCCTTTCTATGGCATGGGTGAGGCGAGGGTAATTTGCACCATGCAATTTAATGAATGGTTGAAGAAATGGTGTGGAGCACAGGGATTTGGCTTCATTGGGGATTGGGGATCCACCTGGAGGGACACCAGCCTATACTGGCAGGATGGTCTGCATCTATCCAGTAAGGGAACAAGTCTTTTGGGCAATCGGTTTAAATGCTTCATTGGCAAGCTTTTAAACTAGTCAAGGAGGGAGGCACTGATAAGCAGCAGGAAATTCCCATCCTCCCCCTACAAAAGAGGGTACTAAATAGAAAAAGATCAAAGTAGAAAGGACAGTGGGGGATGCTGCTACAAAAGGTAAAGCCATCAAAAAATGGAGAGCAATGAGTACCAATGCCCGTAGTCTGGGTAACAAGCTTCCTGAATTAGTGGCCTTGATGGAGGAGGAACATTTGGATAGTGTGGCAGTCACAGAAACATGGTACACAAAGAACCATGACTGGGATATAAACATACCAGGATACACTATCTACAGGAGGGACAGGGAGGGTAAAAGAGGAGGAGGAGTAGCTCTCTACATAAGGGAAGGAATCAAAGCAACAGAACAAAAGGGTATACAGGGAGGAAAAGAAGCACTGTGGGTCAACTTGGAGACAGGCAATGGCATCACAATCCGCACAGGGGTTGTATCCAGACCCCCCTCTCAGGGGGAGGAAATGGACAAGGAAATGATAGAAAGTATACTCAGAATGGCAGAAAAAGGAGAGATATTGCTGATGGGTGATCTGAATATGCCAGATGTTAACTGGAGTGCAGTTGCAGCAGCCCACTTCTAAGAGTGGGGTTATTCTAGATGCCCTACAGGGGGCATGCCTTAGACAACTAGTATTGGAACCCACCGAGAGGAGCAATCTTAGACCTGGTTCTCTCAAATGGATCACAGATCACAGATGTAGAAGTGGGTAGCCATCTGGGAACTAGCGACCATCGAACAGTATGGTTCACAATAAACACAGCTGTAGAGTCAAGCCATACAAAGACAAAAGTACTGGACTTTAGGAGGGCTGACTTTGCCAAAATGGGTGAGTGCCTAAGGAATGCACTAGCAAATGGGCAGGAAGGAGGGGTGGAAGAACAATGGGGAATAATAAAAACTGCCATCACAGAGGTAACAAGCCTTTGTGTGAAGCAAATAAACAAAACAAAACGATGTAAGAAACCACTATGGTTTTCAAAGGAGGTGGCAGTGAAGGTTCAAGAGAAAAAGAAAGCATTCAGAAAATACAAGGAATCACAGAAGTTGCAGGACAGAGAATTGTATCAGTTAAAGCAAAAGGAAGCTGGGAAGGCAGTCAGAATAGCAAAGGCCCAAACCGAGAAAAGATAGCCAACTCAGTTAAGAAGGGGGATAAAACCTTTTATAGGTACATCAGGGAGCGTAGAAAGACCAAGGGAGGGATAGTGAGGCTTAATAAAGGAGGGGGCAGAGGGTGACGGTGAAAAGGCAGAGATACTAAAATATTTTTGCTCGGTATTTACAAATGAAGAGGGGGAGGTACCTAAACCAAACAATAGAAACACTCTGGCTACAGAAGTTGATATCAGCCCATTTACAGAAGAAAGGGTTCTGAAAGAACTCTTAAAGCTAAAGGTGGACAAAGCAATGGGACCTGACGGATTCACCCCAGAATTCTAAAAACCTAAAGGTAGAACTAGTTACACCACTGACTACCCTCTTTAACAAATCATGGGAGGATGGGGTGGTACCTGAGGACTGGAGGAGGGCAGATGTGATTCCACTTCACAAAAGTGGAAGCAGGGCAGAAGCGGGAAACTACAGACTTGTTAGTTTAACCTCAGTGATAGGGAAAATGATGGAATCACTTCTGAAGGAAAAATTGTCAAGTACCTAGAGGCCAGAGGGCACAGGACCCAAGGCAGCATGGATTCACAGTGGGATGGTCATGCCAGGCCAGATCTAATAGATTTCTTTGACTGGGTACCAAAGTAGTTGATCAGGGAGGGGCTGTGGACAGCCTACCTAGACTTTAGCAAGGCATTTGACACAGTCCCACACAAAAGATTAATATACAAGTTAGCCAGCCTGGGAGTGGGTCCCAAGATGGTAGCCTGGGTAAAAATTGGCTGGAGAATAGGACACAGGCGTAATAGTAAATGGGTCCACTCTGAAGAAAGAGTTACTAGTGGGGTACCGCGGGAGTTCAGTATTAGGACCGGGTCCTCTGCAGTATTTATAAGCAACATTGCAGAGGGACTGGAAGAAAATATGTCTCTTTGCAGATGACACTAAGATCTGCAATAGAGTTGATGCACAAGGTGGGTGGAAAGGATGAGAAGGGACTTGGCAAGGTTAGAGGAATGGTCAAATGTATGGCAGCTTAGATTCAGTGCTAAGAAGTGCAAGGTAATGCACCTGGGAAACAAAACCCAGGGAAGAGTACACAATGGGGGTGAGATTCTAACAACAACAAAATGGAAAGGGACCTGGGGTAATCATATCAGATGACCTAAAGGTGGGCAAGCAATGTGAGAGGGCAGTAAGGAGGGCTGGGGGATACTGGGATGCATAGGGAGAGGCATCACCAGTAGAAAACAGGAAGTTGTTATCCCTCTGTACAGACAGCTGGTGAGACCCCATCTAGAGTACTGTGTGCAGTTCTGGAGACCCAGTCTCCGCAAAGACATAGACAGGATGGAAGCTGTGCAGAGAAAGGCAACTAAAATGGTGCAGGGTCTGCACCGGAAGACATATGAAGAGAGACTTAAGGAGCTTAATATGTATATTTCCTCGAGGAAAGGAGGGAGAGTGGGGACATGATAGAAACTTTCAAGCACCTCAAGGGAATCAACAATGTCCAAGAGGATAGCATCTTTCAGAAAAAGAGGTGTGCAAGAACAAGGGGGTACAATTTAAAGATGGGGGGGGGGCAGCTCAGAGGTAATGTGAGGAAGTATTTTTTCATAGAGAGGGTTGTGGATGCATGGAACAGCCTTCCGGAGGAAGTTGTGGAGTCAAAAACAGTGGTGGAATTCAAGCATGCATGGGACAGTCATAAGGCAATTCTAGAGGGTGGGTGTAGGAAAAAGTAGGCTGCTGGTTAACTAGGATCTGCAGCTTATCCATTAGGTAGGGAAATGGGGAGACTGGGTGGGCCAAGTGGTCCTTATCTGCCATCAAATATTCTATGTTTCTATTCAGTATTTGGGAATAAGATTTCATAGTCTTGCAGAGCTTCCTTGGCCAATCAGAGGCTTCTCAGCTCTGGAGATCATCGATCTCCTCACTGTGAGACAGCATTCTCAGAGGAGAGATCGTGCGCTCTCAGAGCTTCTCAAACTGCAGAATCTTGTTGTTGAACTAGTTTTTTTTTTGCTGGAGTGTGATCCATAAGTTTTGAGAGAATTTTTGTATGACTGATTTTATGTGTTTTGCTAAGTTCACAGGGAGTAGCAGCCTAGCCTAGGAGAGAGGAAGCCTGTTTGTGTCTGCATCTCCCTCCTCACTGCATTCATCCTCCATACCACACCGCTCTAGTGTGTGATTTGGTTTGGTTTAGATATTTTTTTATTTTGTGGCAGCAGAGGCTTTTGTTGTTGCTCTCAGTAAAGGTCAGGCTTTAGGTTTCTGTCTAGTGTGACAGAATTGTATAGCATAATATAATAATTTAGGGTAACTGACTTTTCTGGGCTCGGTAAACAGTAATTCAGAGTGGGTTTACTACAGTAATTGCTGCCACTGCCAGTGCATATTGTGCGGAGTCTCCCCCCACCCCACCCCTTGGGTTTAACTTTAAAGTTCCAGTCCACACCAAATCTTGGTGAAATTGCAGTACAGTTAATATAGTATTATAAAATAATATATATAATGTTAGGGAAGTGTTTCTGGGCTTAGTAACAGCTGTTCACAGAGGGCTGTTTGCTAAGTAGCGTCGCCGCTTCGGCACTTAGTGACCCCCAGCCCACACCCCCAGTGTTAAAGTTCGAACCACACAAAAAATATAGTAGTGTGAGTGTGACAGGCTCCTGCCTGTGATGTAACTGAAAATTAATGACAATCTGATTTTGTTTAGAAAAAGAAAGTATTTTATTTATTTATTTATAAGTTTTACCAGGAAGGCATACTCAGTGGTGTACCGCTCGATTCCAGATGCGTCCGGGGTTGGGGGGATGGAATGCATACAATATAATAAACATGGAATATACAATACAGTAAACTGAAAAGCCGAGAGCACAATGTGTACAATGGGTACAGTGGATATGAGCCACAAGCAGAGGAAATTACCAATATAACCATATGCAGAGGCATATTTACATATGCGATGCATAGAAGTACATAGTAAACACATTAGAGTATCATACTAAGAGCACAATAGGTACAGATAGCTATGAGCAGCAGCAGAGGACAATTGCAGCAAAGTACTAGGCTGAGGGCAGAGGTCTGTGTGCGCTTGGTAAAGAGCCGGAGTACTACACAACAGTGGTAATAATAATATTGGAGAAATGGGGTGCTAGATGCATGTGCAGGGGGAGGAGAAATGCAACTTGAGGAGATAGTTGAGCTGCTGAGTGTTGGTTATGTGCTGAATGTCTGCCGGCAAGGAGTTCCATAATTTAGGCATGCGGTAATTGAAGGCAGCTTGGCCTTCAGATGTGGTCATATGGGGGACATAAAGAAGCTGAGCGTCTGTGTTCCTGAGGGAGTACACAGGAGGGGGCCTGAACTGAGAGGGCAGACTCAAGGTAGGGGGGAAGGGACTGTGCCCAGTATTTCGCTGTAGTCCTGGCACAGTGGGCCTGTCTCTGATCATGTAGCAAAAGTAGGTCTAGTGACCTGCAGAGGTCACAGTGATGAGTCATGGGAGGGCAGTCCAGCGCAAAATGGCAGAAAGAATAGAAGAGGGGATCTAAGCTGGCTAAGGTGGACTTAGGAGCAGCACTGTAGATTACGTCCCCATAGTCAAATATAGGGAGGATCATTTTCTGTACAATTGCCTTGCGGGTTGGCGGAGGGATGTAGCCCCTGTTGCGATATAAGGCGCCCAGCTTGGGATGCAGTTTCTTGTGGACTGTGCCGATATGAGCAGAAAAGTCGAGGTGCTGGTTGAGCCAGACCCCGAGGTATCTGAGGGAGGTGCAAGCCTCCAAGGGAGACCCATCGATGGTGTGGAAAATGGGGGTGGAGGGGAGTCGGGAGAGTCTCTGTCTCATGCCAAAGGTTAGGGAGACAGTTTTTTTTGGGTTAAGAAAAAGCTGGTTTGAGCGAAACCAGAGCTGAACAACACTGAAGTCCTGCTGGAATCTAGAGGCTGCTTCAGAGGGGAAGGGACCTGATGCATACAGTACAGTGTCATCAGTGTACATGTGAATGGATGAGTGTGAGCAGACCAAGGGCATGTCATTCAGGAAAATGGAGAACAGTATCGGGCCAAGGACTGAGCCTTGGGGAACTACAGTAGTGACAGGGAGGGGGACGAAAGTGTGAGAGCCAATTCTTACTGATTGTGACCTGCCTGCCAGGTAGGAGTGGAACCTGCTGCTGGCTGCTCCTGAAAGTCTGGGCATCGGAGAGTTTGGATAGTAGAAGGGCGTGGGAGACAGTGTCGAAGGCCTTAGCAAGGTCGACGAAGATAGCTGAGGTGGTGTGCCCGTGATCCATTCCAGTAAGGACGGAGTCAGTGAGCCTTAGAAGGGAGGTGATGGTGGAGTGCGCCTTCCTAAATCCAGACTGCTGGAGTGAGAAGAAGGAGGAAGGGTCAAGAAAGGAGGACAATTGGGAGAGAACAAGGTGCTCCTGTAGTTTGGCCAGGATAGGGAGTGGGGAGATAGGTCGGTAGTTGCCCGGTGAGGAGGGGTCGCCGCCTTTAGGGAGGGATAACCATGGCACATTTCCAATCAGATGGGATTGCAGCAAGCTAGAAAGAGAGACTGAAGAGAGCGGCAAGTGGGTGGCAATGGCTGGGGTAGATAGGTGGAGCATTTTGGAGTCCAGTCCTGAGGGGCATTTACCTTGAGGGATCATGCCCACAGGGCTTTAGCACTTGGATGGGGTAACCAGGCAAAGGAGAAGCAGGAGGCTGGGGAGGTGGGTGGAATGAGAGGGGTGGACTCGTGGGGGGTGAGGAGAGAGGAAAGTAGAGGACATGCAGCCAGTGAAAAGGTGTTAAAACTGAGACCATTGCACTTGGTTCAGTGATGATGGAGCTGCTACATTTAGGGCTGGGATGGGGGCTGGGGGGGGTGGGGAGAAGAGTGATTTGATTGTTTTCCAGAATTTGGCTGGGTGATTTAGATTTGTGTGGAAGGAGGCCTTGCAGTAGTTAGCTTTGGCCTGTCGGATAAGCCTGGTGCAGGAGTTACGAAGTGTGCGGTAGAGTTGGAGTGCCGCCTGGGTGCCGATTGTCTTATAAGTTTTCCAGGCCTGGTCCCTGGCATGGAGTTGATCTATGATAGTGGCAGTGGCCCAGGGCAGGTGGGCACCCCTTACTCAAGTCCTTCTGAGTGGCGCACAGTAGTCTCAGACGGCGAGGAATCTGGACTTGAAAAGTGCAAGAGCAGTGTCAATGGAGGATGCCAGTGGGATGAAGGACCAATCAACGTTTGTCAAGTCATTTAAGAGTGCTGCAACGTCAAGAGATTTATATGACCTAGTGAGCAGCATTCGTGGGGAGGTGCTTTGGGCTTGAATATTTTCCTTACCACGTAGATCATGTGGTGGTCACTTAGCGAGTCCAGAAAGAGTCTGGCTTCTAGTATCCGATGGGGATGTGAGGTAAGGCTCAGTCCAAGAGGAATGGTTCTGGAATTTGTGATTCAAGCGTGTGGGTTCGGATATTTGTTGTGCCAGGTTTAGTGCATTCACTAGGCTATGCAGCTTAGAGCTAGCTTTGGAGAGCCAGTTAAAATTGAAATCCCCAAGGATATGTAGCTCGCCCCTCGATGCAAGTGACTTTAGGGTGCCTAGGTGGCCTAGCACGATGGGCAGATGGGTGTCAGGGGTGAAGTAGAACCCTGCTACATATAATGGAACTGAGTGTGGGAGAGACAGTTTGATTAGCAAGGGGTCTATGGACAGCGTGGGCATGGAGAGCTGGACTGGGGTGAACTTGTGCTGAGAGGAGATGAACATGGCAATGCATCCACCACTTTTTGCCTGGGTGGTCATGATGAATGATGGAGTAGCCAGGGATAGATAATTCTGCATCCAGGTTGTAGGGCTTCAGCCAGGTCTCGTGATAATCAGAATATCTGGGCCAGCATTAGGACACTTGGTTGAAGTGCGGTGAGTTTGTTCAGGATGCTGCATATGTTTGAGTGCACTATTTTAAAACCCTTTGGTAATTTGAGAGATGGGAATGGGTGGGGGTGGGTTGGCCAGGGTTTAGTTCTATACTCCGGCTCAGAGGACAGTAGTGTTAGTAGCTGTTTTGCTTTGAGCATGGCCCAATGGGCTTGCAGAGGGCAGAAGGTTGCTGGGAGGTTTGCGGAAATCTTCTTGTTGTAGAGATTTTTAATGCTATCAGCCCAGCGTGAAAGGAGGGCAGCAGGATGGAAGCCCCAGGATCCCAGTTATTCAGGAGACGTTGAAGCGGCTGCCCTATGGTGGAGGTCGCGTAGTGGGGAGGAGGAGCTGCCCTGGTGCCTATTGTAAGGGGGTTAGGCTGTGTTTCTGGGTAGAAGGAAGGTGGGAGGGATGCTAGTAGTGTAAGCAGGCAGATTATAGAAAGATATAGTGGCAGACTGGCAACATGTTGTTTGCTGGATTTAGGCAGTAGGGATGATTTGGGGCGGCCACTAGAGGTGAAGGCAGATAATCTACAAATGGGAAAGTAGGAAGACTGGTGATTACCCTCACGTGTTGCGTGTTGTAAGCTTATATAAGGCTGAGCTCACCTAGGATGATGGTAGGGGTGGTGGGGCCTCTCACATGCAGAGGAAATAGCTGGCGTTTGGTGCACGTGTGGTGTACCTTTTGAACACTGGGGGTTCAGCTTGGGGGAGGGCAGGACACACGATGGCCCTCACGACCACCGAGGACACTGTTGAACACCGAGGAAATCAGCAGGGGTCTGGCTTGGGGGAGGGCAGGACACACGATGGCCCTCACAACCACCGAGGACACTGCTGAACACCAGGGAAATCATTGGGGGTCTGGCTTAGGGGAGGGCAGGACACACGATGACCCTCACAAGCACCGAAGACACTGTTGAACACCGGGGAAATCAGCAGGGGTCCGGTTTGGGGGAGGGCAGGACACACAGTGGCCCTCTGACCACTGAGGACACTGTTGAACACTGGGGAAATCAGCGGGGGTCCAGATTGGGGGAGGGCAGGACACACGATGGCCCTCACGACCACCGAGGGCACCTAGTCTCCCCACCCCACTGCATCTGGGTGTAAGCGCAGAGTGAGTCACACATCTGTCCATCAGTTTCTTCTGGTAGTCTTTCAGTGTGTCAGGTGTGGCACAGTGAATTGTGTGTGTGTGTTGGGTGTGTTGGGTACGGTTCTGTTGTGGGCTTATTTGCAAGTTGCACATATTACACCCACAGTTACACATAGCTGCATACCATAACATAAATAAAATTATTTGCTAATGTTGTTAATTAATCATAGCACGTCTACTGATTGTAACATTAACCAGCAACAGTATCATTTATCATGTCTGGTGATAAGCAAACCCTTAAAAGAACTTGGTCTAGCCCCAGCAAGTCCACAGCCCTGCCTGTACCAAGCACGGCAAACAGCAGTGATGCTGAATCAGAAGGTACTGTACGTTCATCTGGAAGCATTTGGCATCCCAAAATATTTTTTTCACCTAGCAAGGCGGTAAGCTTACATAGTACCTTGAATGGTGAAAGAAGCTCTAGTAGTAGTAACCTAATTAATAGCACTGTCACCGCCACCAGTAGCAGTCGCCCATTTTCTGCCCCGTTCTTCTATGACATTAGTAGGAGGGCATTACAACTTAGTAGAGCTTCAAGTGAGGAAGTAGCAGCCACAGCCAGTGTCTTGAGTCATCCTGTAGCTTCTGGCACTCTTGCTGATGTTTCACCCCTTGCCACCACTAGTGTACTGCCAGTCCCTATGACCACCTGTAGCACAAGCACATCAGCCAGTACCACCAGTGTCATCAGTACCACTTTTTCTGTCCCTGTCACTGTAACCCTGTCCCTCACTATAGACAACACTACCACTGCTTCAACAAGTGCCTCCAGTGACAACGTCCGAACCCATGGCTACTAGTACTGTAATCACTACCAGTGCAGTCGCTGTAAATGGCTACTGCCATGACCTTGGATACTGCACCAGCAGATATTTCCACAATGCCTGTGACAACAAGTGCCCTACCCTAGGATGCAATCCAAATGCAGCAGTCGTGCTGCTCAGGTGGTTGATGATGTATTACATGCGGAGGATGCAGAGTTTGCAGACCAGTCTTCTGGCCCGAATATATTCCGAA
The DNA here is from genome assembly GCA_016271365.2 of Neoceratodus forsteri. NCBI lineage: Eukaryota > Metazoa > Chordata > Ceratodontiformes > Ceratodontidae > Neoceratodus > Neoceratodus forsteri. The sequence continues at coordinate 265,261,619 of CM057455.1, forward strand.
CCCTAGTGAGCTACCATCATCACCATCTTTTTTTTTCCCCAACTGTTTAACCAGATGAGACACACTGAGGTGAAAGCTTGTTTACAGGTGCAACCTGGGAGCACAAGGAAGTTAAGCGACTTGCTCAGGGTCACACAGTATGCAAGTGGGAGCTGTGGGATTCAAACCAGGTCTCCAGATTTGCAGCTCAGAGCAAACCACTGCGCTACACTGCCTCATATACAGCATCTGGCAATGACACAGACACCCACATGAGTGACTTTGGGGATGAATCAGAATATGCCTCAAATCTGACTTGTAAAAACCTAAGAGCTGCAGAGCCTACAGACAAATTGAGGAAAGGTGCTAGGAGTACTGAGCAAAGTTTACATAGGCATGGTCAGCAGGGCAAGCAAGGCCTTAAACCTCCATCTGTCAAAAAAAAACAAAGCAGTCTACACTAAGCTTCAGCAGGGCTGTGTCACCTCCATCCACACAAGATAAGGAAGGTTCTAATCAAGAAAGTCAGACAGCTGTTGTGGAGGAAGATCAAGGTGCTGTTGCAGCACACAGTTCAGCTGGTGGTAAAAGTGGTAAAAAGGAGTAGCCACGGCTGCCCTACTGGTGCCGGAAAGCGGCTGGCTCAAGTAAGGCTGTAAGAAGCGCTGTGTGGCTTCATTTCTGCTTATCCAAAATGATCCAACTAAGGCAGTGTGTGGGTTGTGTCACACCATAATTAGCAGGGAAAAAAATGTTTCTAATCTAACTACCACAGCAATGAATAATCATCTGAAGCTGAAGCATGCCAGTGCACAGCAGGGATCCAGTGTGTTGCCCACAGATGCGCCGACAACACCCTCTTGTGGTACTGGTAGGGGTCCAGATCACATTGATGATTCCAGTCACAAGCGGTGGTGATTGTCATCATGTCAGTGAGTCTGACACAGTTTCTTCGTGCCCATCCACACCAGTGAGAGTTCATCACAAAACTGTGTCAGGACAAACTGTGGCTGCCTCTTTGCCTCCTGATGATTCATCCGCTGCACGGTCCACACCATCTCCCATTGAAAAGCATCAGACTCCATTACAGTCCCAGACTTCTTTGGCACCCATTATGCGGTCCTTTCATGCAAGGACTAAATATCACCCGTCACACCCATGTGCACAGCAGATCACTTAGTTAATTGGGGAAATGACTGCACTTGATCTTCAGCCATTTTCCATGGCAGAAAACATTGATTTTAGGCGGGTGATGCAACATTTGCACCCACAGTATCAGATATCATCACGTACAACATTCTTCTGTACTGTTAATGCCCAACATTTATGAGGATGTGCACAAGGCAGTCTTGCAGCGACTATCAAATGCAGTCGGGGATGTGTTCCATTGCACAACAGACATATGGAGTAGCACGAACTCCAACCATGCATACATGTAGCTGACTGCACATTGGTGTGCAGCAGACCCAACTGGTACAGGCAGTGAAGGTGCAGGTCTACATATTTCCTGTCATTCCCCCTGGTGTAGGCTCCACAATGTCTCATAGCAGGGCCGCACTTCTGAATGTGTCCGTTATGCATGTGGATCATGGGTCCGCCAACATTTTGGCCTTCTTGCAAGACATGCTGCATGTGTAGACTGAAGACATGTCGCTGCGTGTTGGTTTCACTGTGACTGACAATGCAGCAAATATGATAAAGGCCTTATCTGATGGGCACTTTAAAGGCATCCGTTGTTATGTACACACTGAATCTGGTGGTGACAAAGTCCATCTGCAAGACACCAGAGGTTGATCAAACACTTAAGACAGCAAGAAAACTTTGCTCCCATTTCCATCACCCGGTTAAAGCCACAGACCAACTGCAGCAGGTGCAAGAGCACATTCAGATAGCACAGCACAGGCTGATACAGGATGTGTCAACACGGTGGAATTCGACATTCTACATGTTGCAAAGGCTACTGGAGCAGAAGCGAGTTCTCCATGAAATGAGTATGGATACAGATATTGGGGGAATTCTCAGCCACCAGGACTGGTCTGTTATTGAAGAAACAGTAAAGGTGCTTGGTCCTTTTGAAAGACGCACACGTGACATGAGTGCAGAATCTGCACTACTGAGTCAGGTCATCCCTACAGTCCAGATACTGAAGAAGTCGCTGCAGAGTGTTTCCACCCATGCTGATCTTGCACCTGCAGTGATGACCCTTGTACACAATCTAACAACTGAATTAGGGAACAGGTTCACAGATATTTGTGCCACTAAGCCAAATGTTTCTTCAACGATGCTGGACCCGAGGTTTAAGTGCGAGATACTGCACTTTGAAATGCCTGCCCACCATGTCAATGAGTTTCGTCTGTAGCTGTGCTCAGAGCTCACCTTTACAATGCGTGCCAGGATGTGATGCCTGTTGAAGTAGCCCTGGAAGAACAAGAACAGCAGGTGGAGGATGCCCGGAAATGGAGGAAGAAGACTGCTGGGCACAACTCAGTTCATCCCTTCAGGCGGAGCAAAGAAAGCGAAACGAGCAGAACCCACTCGCCAGCAAAGTTTTGAATTGCTTCTTGACAGAAGCTCTTGAACCCATCTCAGTTGACCCACTGGAGTACTGGACCAAAAGTTGAAATCATCCCATGACTTAGCACAGCTGTCCATGAAATACCTGAGCTGCCCCCAACCAGTGTGCCATCAGAGGTTGTTTAGCACAGCAGGGAATGTGGTGGAGCCTCCCAGATCCTCATTAGACCCTGAACATGTTGAGCAACTTGTGTTCATCAAGCTCAATTTACCACATCTCAATTACAAGTACAAGTCTTGATTAATTGAATTTCACACTTGGTATAAACAATGGTATTTTTGTGTGACACCGCCCCTGTACTTGTGCTGCTGGCCTGGGCCAACTTGTGGACTATGTGCACCAACACCCCATCTGGTATTATGTTAATGACATGCAATATTGCTCTTTTCCAAAAATCCATGACTGGTGATGCTGTCCTTTGTTGCAAAATAATGCTAAGCACCCACCACCTCACATTTCACGAACACCATAAGTGGTTTACAAATTCATGTGATTACTAAAAAGCACAACGCCTGACACATTTCAGATCCTAAAGATCCCTTTTCAAAGGCAATTACAGCAAGACTGTGCACTATTATATATACGTAAGTGCTGTGGCATCACGGTGACATCATAATACAAACAACCTCCAAATTCATAGGATGGAATACAGCCTGACCACATGATGTGCCCTTGTGAAACATCCATTACCCACCCTTAGGTGCTACATATTGTTAAACAGACAATTCCAACAGTAATTCAACACAGTGTTACTAAACTGCAATGCATAACCATTGAAAGTGCAGATGTTGAAAACATATAGGATAGTGTATGGGAGCCCATACACAGCCACACTATTCTAATACCGAGTGATTTCCATTGACGATGAGGACCTTGAGAGCAAAGCTCGAGAGGTCCCTATCGTCAATGGAAACCATAAGGTATTAGAATAGCTGGTTCTGTATGGGGGCTCCCAGACACTTTTCTATATAGTGTATGGCCCTCAAAAAGAAGTATGCTTACTTTAGTAAGTCTCTGTGATCAGTCCTTGCAACCGGACACTCTCTTCTCATTTTGCTGCTCACCGAGTCGGCTCGTGCACGCAGCTCATCAACGGCCCCCTATCCAATGAACAGCGCTGTTTGGGGGCGGTGGTAACAGACGTCCTCACTAACACAGAATAAAAAGCCATTCTGCGTTAGTGAGGACGTCACTAATGAAGCAGAACAACTTTTTGCGGTGTATGGATTTCCATACACAACCATTCCTCCATACACTATATATAATACCGTGTATATGCAACAGCATAGCCAAATAATCGCCTATATCATAATGTACAGAAAAGCAGTGGAAGGGAAAGGAGGGGAATAAAAGAAGTAAGAAGGACGATAAAGACCAAAGGAAAAAATTAAAAATGGAGAAAATAAAGGGGGAAGGGAAGGGGGAAATTGAAGATTTTCACTGTCAGACTCCAAAAGTAATGTAGCAGCAGCCAGCAACCCATCAATGTGTAACACTTCATTTCCATTTTCTTTTCCTCAATGGTCCGAGATCCAGCCCATAATTTAAACCAGGGAACTTTTTATCTCCTAATGTTACAATCCAAAACGTTGCTTTATTCAGCGCCACTATATCATTACTGTATTAGTGAACTGCTCTTGTATGGTGGAACACCTTCTTGATGCTCTGAAATTCTAGTTTTTAGGCACCAGGTTATTTAACCCCCATAGAAGGCCGGGACTCAACATGTTGCCAGGTAAATAACCCGAGGTGTCAGAGGTAAGCAACTGTCTTACTGAATATTCCATTTTACATTACAGTTGGTGAATGTTTTACTAACTGCAACATTTTTGCGATGGACACATCTTTTACACTGTACACAGCAATTCATTTGCTGATTTAACCAAGTTTTTTTTAAAATTGGGTTCAGTGTAATCGATGTGTACTGGAATGAATACTATGTGTACTTCAGTGTTTTAGCTCTTCTGCAGGACATTCTTGGTGGCTGTTCTGTGTCAATATAGTGCTGCTGAATAAAGAAAAGTTTTGGATTGTAACTTTGGCAAATAATACGTTTCCTGGCTTAAATTATAGTCTTGATCTCGGACCATATTTGCGAAAAATAAAACGGAAATTAAGTGTTACACATTGATGATTGCTTGCTGACGCTACATTACTTTTGGATTCTGACAGAGAAAATCTTAAATTCCCCCTCCCCTTCCCCCTTTATTTTCTCCATTTTAAATTTTTGGTTTTGGTCTTTTTTTTTTTCCTTCTTACTTATTTTATTCCCCTCCTTTCCCTTCAACTGCTTTTCTGTACATTATGATAAAGGCAGTTATTTGGTTATGCTGTTGTATATATACGATATTATATATTTTCAACATCTGCACTTTCAATGATTATGGACCGCAGTTTAATAACACTGTGTTGTATTACCTTTGGAATTGTCTGTTTAACAATATGTAGCACCTAAGGGTGGGTAATGGATGTTTCACATGGGCACATCATGTGGTCAGGGTGTATTACATCCTATGAATTTGGCGGTTGTTTGTATTATAATGTCACTGTGATGCCACAAAACTTATGTGTATATAACAGTGTCCAGTCTTGCTGTAATTGCCTTTGAAAAAGGATCTTTTGGGATCTGAAATCGTTGGCGTTGTGCTTTTTAATAATCAAATGAATTTGTAAACCATTTATGGTGTCCATGAAATATAGTAGGTGGGCGCTCAGCATATTTGCACAAATATTCTAAGTACAGATTCTGCACTGGCATGTTTTATTAAAGGAGTAATGCACGACAGGGTGTGTGTCGTGCTGGGATAACGCCATGGGTCCAGCCCCAAACTGACCAATCACAGTCCAAGATTCTTTCTTGCCATTGTATAATAACCATTCTTTAATATCCATGGATGCTGGTCAGCTGACAGGAGCTTTATTTATTGATTTATCAAAAGCCTTTGATTTAGTAAATCACTCCATGCTGCTCCGGAGACTAGGGAACGTTGGGTTTTCTGCTACTACTTGTGACTGGTTCTCCAGTTATTCAACTGCTTGACCGGTCAGGATGAAAACTGGTGGTGTGGAATTGGCACAAGGTGAGTTATGTCATGGGGTACCACAGGGGTCCATTTTGGGGCCCCTGTTGTTCTCAGTTTTTATTGATCCTATTGTTGGGGTTCCACACTTTTCCAATTTGTTGTATGCTGACGACATTATATTGTTTACCAGCTCTACTAAAATTAATTTGATTAATATTTCCCTCCTACATGACTTTTTAGCACTGAATAAATGGTTGCAGGATCATTGCTTAGTGTTAAATTCCAAAAAGACTGAATGTGTCTTATTTGGGTTTGTACCAAAGGTTCGTAATGCTAAATTGTTGGTTATAAATGATTTGGCAGGTAACATGATTAAACAAGTAACTGAGACAAAGTGTTTAGAAATAATACTTGATGCTAGTTTAACTTTTTCTTTACATATTAAATACATAGCGAAGTCTGTAAATCAAAATTGGGTGCTTTATATCGTATTAATGATTGTTTAACTAGAGAAACAAGAGAAGCGATATCAAAAATGTACTATACCTACAACCTTGCAATATAACTCTTTTTGTTTGCTAAATTAGCTTCTAAAGATCTGGATCGACAAATAAATGTTGTAATTCTATGTATGGATTTGCCCTGGCTAAACCTTATAATATTCATCATTGTGATTTATATAATAAACTTAATTGGCTTCCTCCCAAATTGGCTAATTTTTATAAGCTTGGTTGTTTGACTAATGTTATCTTCTCACATGGTTGTAAATCACATTTTTACAGTTTAATCAATTTAAAGGAAGTTGTTAGATTCCTAGGCTCTTCTAATGTGTTATGTTTATGGACTCCTAAGATAGTCACCTGTATGGGTGAGAGAGCTTTCTCAGTGCAATGTTCAATCTTTTGGAATTCACTTCCTGATAATCGTGTTACGGTTGTTAAGCAGGACATTTTAAAAGAATCTTCGTATTGTTACCTGCAATCACTCACTGTATGTAAAAGTATTTAATATTGTGTTTATTATCCAAATATTTTTTGTATTTGTATTATTTCATATGTTTATATTGTTGATGTCTTGTTTCATTGTTCGAAGCACCAGGTCGATACTGAAAAGGGGCCTTGGCCCAGTTGTCTTACCTGGTAAATAAAGTGAATTGAATTGAAGTAGTTGCTTAGAGCAGCACCAGCCAAGTATAATATTTGGTTTGGCATCATCAGTCTCCATTCTCCAGTATTCCCCATGCCTGAAATATGCCGGATACCAATGTGGCATCACCAGTCTCCTGTATTGACCATGCCTGAAATTTGCTGAATACCAGTGTGGCATCACCAGTCTCCTGTATTGACCATGCCTGAAATTTGCCCGATACCAATGTGGCATCACCAGTCTCCAGTATTGCCCATGGCTGAAATTTGCTGAATACCAGTGTGGCATCACCAGTCTCCAGTACTGACCATGCCTGAAATTTGCCAGATACCAGTGTGGCATCACCAGTCTCCAGTATTGCCCATGCCTGAAATTTGCTGAATACCAGTGTGGCATCACCAGTCTCCAGTACTGACCATGCCTGAAATTTGCCAGATACCAGTGTGGCATCACCAGTCTCCAGTACTGACCATGCCTGAAATTTGCCAGATACCAGTGTGGCATCACCAGTCTCCAGTATTGCCCATGCCTGAAATTTGCTGAATACCAGTGTGGCATTACCAGTCTCTAGTACTGACCATGCCAGAAATGTGCCAGATACCAACGTGGCATCACCAGTCTCCAGTATTGCCCATGCCTGAGATTTGCTCTCCAGTATTCCCAATGACTGAAATATGCCAGATGCCAGATACCAGTGTGGTCTCGCCAGTCTCCACTCCAGTATTCATTTACCATGTCAAATCACCAATAATTATGAAGAAGTCTGGATGATGATGGCCACCCAAGCCAGAGCGATGTTGCTCATCTTCAAGTACCACATTGTGTGCTGCCAGCAAAAGTAAGCAACTTGTATGACATCTTTTAATTGTTTTATGTTTGTTTGGGTGAAGGGGTTTGGGAATTATGATTGAACAGTGCATCTGTAATTCTGTAATTCTGTATCTAGGATGGAAATTAATCATGTTTATTTTATTTATTTTTTTACCCTGCAGGATTTTTATCACGAGCCTGATAGACTCTGAAAAACACTGTGTGTATGACTTGTGAAGGTAAGTATTCAGTCATTTCATTGTTTTCTTTCTGTTTGGTGGCCCTAAACGGCCATATTTTATCAGTGCGTAGCTGCCAGTGCAACCGCTAACCTCACCCTAGGCCCCCGCCCTATCATAAGATGCTATTCCTGGCACTGACAAGGTCTCTAATGAGGCTGCTCTCTTTTGTGCCCTAGACCTATCCTAGCTAGCCCATAGCACACTCCTATTTTAGGATCTTGACAATGTCTCCCTGGAGGCTGCATCCGCAAAACATCACTAGAGAGCACCCTGCAATCCAACTGCAATCTATATTGCTGCATCTGTTAGCTTCCTTATGTACAAGCAATCTACCTAAGTATGTCCACTGCACATCTGTACTTTCTGTACGTATGTAATGCTGCCTCCTTCTCTTACAGCAACTAATTGTATAGGCAATTACCCAATGTATGCTAGATTCACTTGTAGGACTATTCCCATTGTTAACTGTATTCACCAGCTGTTGTATTTACATAGAAACATAGAATTTGACGGCAGATAAGGACCTTGGCCCACCCAGTCTGCCCATTTCCTACCTAATGGATAAGCTGCAGATCCTAGTTAACCAGCAGCCTATTTCTTCCTGCCCCACCCCTAGAATTACCTTATGACTGTCCCATGCATGCTTGAATTCCACCACTGTTTTTGACTCCACAACCTCCTCCAGAAGGCCGCTCCATGCATCCACAACCCTCTGTGAAAAAATACTTCCTTAAATTACCTCTGAGCCGCCTCTCATCTTCAAATTGTGCCCCTTGTTCTTGCACACCTCTTTTTGAAAGATGCTATCCTCTTGGACTTTGTTGATTCCCTTGAGGTACTTGAAAGTTTCTATCATGTCCCCCCCTCCCTCCTTTCCTTGAGGCTATACATATTAAGCTCCTTAAGTCTCTCTTCATATATCTTCTGGTGCAGACCCTGCACCATTTTAGTTGCCCTCTGGATAGCTTCCATCCTGTTTATGTCTTTGTGGAGATTGGGTCTCCAGAACTGCACGCATTTGTCTTTGTAATGCCTTGTACTCTTGACGTGGAGCCTTTGGAAATGAGTCTATGACTCAAAGGGTCGCAATTCCTATGAAATAAATACATTTGTGTGAGAATTACTGAAATAACACAGTGTAGGCTGGCCCAGTGTCACTGAGAGCTGAGGCACTGGACACCTTACCTCGAACTGCACAGGTGACTTGGGTTCAGGAATGACCTCTAGTCGCCACAGGGTGCTGGGCTGGCGGGGGATGGGGGAGGGAGTAGGAATGATCACCTGCTCTCCTCTCCTGGGTGTGGGGGGGTGCCCATCTGTAGTCCTGCCGTAACTGCGTGGAAGCCCAGCAACGAGCGTAGGTGGAACCTGGAGACTGGTAGGGTGGGGGTGTTCCACAAGGCATGCATGCACATGTCTCCACATGTGCATGTCACATCAGGGGCGTGTGGGCAGGGCATGGGATGGGAGAAAAACCAAAAAAGCAATAAATAAAAAAAGAGGAAGAAATAGGGCTGTCTGACCAGTGACCACTGCTTTTGAATCATCTGATGGCCACATGAGAAGGGAGACTTCAAGGATGTAAACACGCCATTTGGAAGCACTTCATTTCATTATGTGTCCCTAACAGGTAGCATTCATTAAAAGGCATCTTTGTGGCCACACATCATGGGCAGAATGGGTGTCATGCAAGAGTGCCGTCCTCACAGATGTCCCTCTCAGCTACGAAGGTAAGATTTGAGTTTGTATGTTAGCCTGATGAAGTAAAGTTATAGTGTTCTATGGGCATAAGTATGTTTTATTAGTTTTTTTAAGGACAGAATTAGTTAAGGATCTGTCATGTGTGTTTCCTGTAATACCCAATCCCATTAAGAGGTGTGCCCATATGTAGATTGTCAATTAAATACCAGTATCGACTGAGTTAAGCCTATTGAAGTCATACTGTTGTCCTATGGGCATAATTATGTTTCATTAGTTGGTTTTCTTAAAGGTCACAATTATTTCAGGGTGTGGCATATTTTATTCTTGTAGTGCACATTGTTTTTCCCCAAGTACAATAAATGGCAGTTATGTCTTCTTATACTTCCAGTTGAATCCTATGGGAAACTGAACGGAAAGCCCATGATGAACTATTTTCCTGTGCATCCTCCTCCAGATCCTGTGCATCCTCCTCCTCCGGAAACAGCAGTGGGACATGATAGCCTGCCCTCCTGCACCAGTGTACAAGCCAAAGTGACATGGCATCTGCATCTTCCTCCTCCTGAAGCATCAGCAGCACAACACAGCCTATGGCACCAGTGTACAAGCCAAGGTGCCACAACATCTGCATCCTCCTCCACAACAGAACCGTACCCAACAAGACAACCTGTGGCACCAGTGTACAAGCCAAGGTGCCACAACATCTGCATCCACCTCCACAACAGAACCCTACCCAACAAGACAGCCTGTGGCACCAGTGTACAAGCCAAGGTACCACAACATCTGCATCCTCCTCCACAACAGAACCGTACCCAACAAGACAACCTGTGGCACCAGTGTACAAGCCAAGGTGCCACAAAATCTGCATCCACCTCCACAACAGAACCCTACCCAACAAGACAGCCTGTGGCACCAGTGTACAAGCCAAAGTGACATGACATCTGCATCTTCCTCCTGAAGCATCAGCAGCACAACACAGCCGGTGGCACCAGTGTACGAGCCAAGGTGCCACGACATCTGCATCCTCTCCACAACAGAACTGTACCCAACAAGACAACCTGTAGTACCAGTATACAAGCCAAGGTGCCACAACATCTGCATCCACCTCCACAACAGAACCCACCCAACAAGACAACCTGTGGCACCAGTGTATAAGCCAAAGTGCAGTGACATCTGCATCTTCCTCCTGAAGCATCAGCAGCACAACACAGCCTGTGGCACCAGTGTATAAGCCAAGGTGCCATGACATCTGCATCCTCTCCACAACAGAAACGCACCCAAAACAGCCTGTGGCACCAGTGTACAAGCCAAGGTGCCACAACATCTGCATCCACCTCCACAACAGAACCCTACCCAACAAGACAGCCTGTGGCACCAGTGTATAAGCCAAAGTGCTGTGACATCTGTATCTTCCTCCAGTAGCATGAGCAGCACAACACAGCCTGTGGCACCAGTGTATAAGCCAAGGTGCCATGACATCTGCATCCTCCTCCACAACAGAACCGTACCCAACAAGACAACCTGTGGCACCAGTGTACAAGCCAAGGTGCCACAACATCTGCATCCTCCTCCATAACAGAACCGTACCCAACAAGACAACCTGTGGCACCAGTGTACAAGCCAAGGTGCCACGACATCTGCATCCTCCTCCACAACAGAAACGTATCCAACAAGACAGCCTGTGGCACCAGTGTACAAGCCAAAGTGCCATGGATTCTGCATCCTCCTGAAGCCTCAGAAGCAGAAGGCAGCCTGTGTGGCAGTGGCACCCGTGTACAAGCCAAAGTGACATGACATCTGCATACTCCTCTGGAAGCAGCAATGGGGCAAGGCAGCCTCTGGCACCAGTGTACAAGATAAAGTGCCATGACATCTGCATCATCCTCCTGAAACAGCGGTGGGGCAAGGCAGCCTTTGACACCAGTGTACAAGCCAAAGTGCCATGACATCTGCATCCTCCTCCTGAAGCATCAGCAGCACAAGACAGCCTGTGTGGCAGTGGCACCAGTGTACAAGCCAAAGTGCCGTGACCTCTACATCCTCCTCCTGAAGCAGCAGTGGGACAAGGCAGCCTGTACCCTGTAGCACCAGTGTACAATCCAAAGTGCCACGACCTCTGCATCCTTCTATTGAAGCAGCAATGCCAAACGACAAGCTGTGGTACCAGTGTACAAGCCAAAGTGCCATGACAACTCATCCTACTCTCCCTGAAGCAATTTAAAGGACTTGTATGCCAATTCTCTAAGAAGTCATTTTTGCTGGCGAATAACGAATACTGAATATCAAATAATGAATATCTGGGAACCGAATACTGAATATTCGGTCGAATATTCTAAAAAGGTTATTCGCACAGCCCTAGTGGTAATTCCTCTGGAATAGAGAGTGTAAACGGCCCAAACCAAACTAACACAGTTGCACAAGCATAACACTATACTGGTTGCACAGGACATTGAATTGGAAAGGGTTTGCCTGGAGTTCGATGGCCAAGCAGTCAGCCACTCCCACTTCCTGAGCTATATAGGGAGTTCCTCTCAGCCTCATTGTGAAGCACTTTTTCTTCACCCCACCATCCTCCCCTCCTCCTCTGGTGGCAGCACTTCTCTCCTTAGGATCATTCCTAAGGCACCTTTAGTCACAGGAATCGTCCCGTGGCACCTCCAGGGGTGGAACCCTCTCCGAGGGTTCTTTGCCTTTCGTACCCCTACAGGGTGGTAATTCCTCTAGAACTGACACTGCGAACAGCCAAAACCAAACTAACACAGTTGCACAGGCATAACACTACTGGCTGCACAGGACACTGAATACTGATTAACTGCTCTGAGGAGGTTTTTAAATGAGAACCGTTCCCAGTGGAGGACAGGATCAAGGCTCTAAATCTCACACAACTAATTGTGGACCCCACCCAGCTAAACCACAAACGCAAAATCACTCACTCCTGGACTGGGTCCCATCCTCCCACCCCCACAGGATCCTAAATGCGGGCTAGACCTATGTACGAGATTGTCTCTCTCCTTCACCATGAAATAAGGTCTAGAACAACCCCCACCTTCTTTCTTAGACAGCAGACCTGCTTCACAGTACCAATTTGAAAAAGGGGCTACTGGGAGACGATTGCATACAGCTTATATGTTAAGGGAAAGGAAGCATTGCGTCATTTCTAATTCTTTTGTGCTTGTAAAAGGACCTCTTACTCAGTAGACGCATCTGGTAACCAAATATAAATAAATGCATATTTGCTTACCCATGTTCTCTTTCTGTACTCTCCCTTTTTTCTGTTTACCTGTCTTTGAGGCCTCTGCATGTAGCTCCTCCCCTCACTGCACCATTTTAGGCTCCAACCAGTGACATCATTCAGTTGCAATCAGTCAGTGACTCCCAATGCAGATGCTGCACTTGCATGGGCTGCTGTATTACTGAATATGCAGTATGCTCAGCTATCATCTAAACAGGAGCTTATGAATCTAGTGAGAGCAGCGCCAGAAGCCTCTGACAGATTGCAGCCCAGGATGTCACTGCTTGGATCACCTGCAGTGGCATAATATTTTTTTTTATTTTAGTCTTTGGTAACCAGGTAAGGCCCACTAAGCACAAGTGCCTGTTTTCAGGGGTGACCTGGGAGCACGCATGTTAAGTGACTTGCTCAGAGGCACACAGTATGCAAGTGGAGGTTGTGAGAATCAAATCTAGGTCTGGTCTGCTGGATGTACTAAGCTTGTACACAGCTCGTTACTCTAACCTCTAGGCTATACTGCCAGCTCAGTATAAGAGCTGTGTACAGAGCAGGCCAGGGGAAATTAAAAGAAAAAATCGGATATACTATATAAAGAGAGCAGGAGAGCACATATTGACTAGGGATTATGAACTGTGCTTTACCCCATTTAAAGGGAATGTGGTCCATTCCCCTCATTTAAGCAGCAATGCCGAGGCTTCCATTTTGCAGACAGAAGGGAGTGTTGATGATGTCATGTACTCACCGGTCCTAACAGTATGAAGGCAAGTGAGAACAGACTCCTTGTGCTAACAGGGATCCAATGCAATTGTGATAAAAGTTTTCAGTTTCTTTCTGTTTGTAAACTTTACCAAAACAACTGTCAGTACTGTCGTCACAGTTTATCACCATCCTTGTCAGCAGGAGCAATCTGTTCTCCTGTGTTACTGTACACAGTTCCGCTGGCAGGCTATGACATTAACAAAACACCATCAGCCCACAAAATGGATACCTCTCCAGACTCCATATCACTACTTGTTTTTAAATGTACTTGTCTGCATTTTACAGAAGACACTTGTTAAACCTAAGAATGTAATTCTGGTTACTGTCGTAACTTTTAAAATAATCAGATAGGAAATGGTACCTGTTCCTCTCTGTAACTAAGTACTAGCTTATACTGCTGGAATTTCCTGCATGATGCTCAGAGAACATGCACCCTTAGATCAAAAATTCCCAATGAAAGTCGAAAGAAACTGCAGGGATTTCATCCTAGCTGCTGTGAAGAAGGGTCTGCAGGGACCTAAAGTGATAGAATTACAGCAAAATTCAAACCAGAAAACCAACATTAAATGAGGGAACATTCCGGGTGTCATAGTACCGCAGGGTCCCTTGTGTCAAATATTTCTCTCTGAAGTTGAGTCTGTTTAGAAGGAGAAAGGCTGAAATTATATATTTTGCCATATGGAGCCCATTTCCTCAGAGACTTGATTACTGCATTGAGGAGCGGAGTGGAAAGAGCTGTAGGAACATATTACAGTCTAGGCAATGTAGGAGTAGGTCCCTGTGCCTTGACTGACACCCCCAATTTGATTCCACATGCAGTGATTTTGCTCAGGAGGGTCTCTCTCTGGCATGACCCATCTGTCACGTAGGTACTGGTGCCCGGAATTTAATATATTGCTCTTTATTTAGCTCACAGCTATGGGACACCCCGTCCCCACCCAGAATACCTCAGCAAGCCCATTTGGGGAGAATACAAATTGAAATTTAGCATAAAAAATTCTTAGCTGTAGCCTGCCTGCCAGTGCAGCAGCAGACTTACTGTTTATGACGCCGATAACCCGGGTTCTGTAATGAGCCAGAGCCATTAGAAGGCTGGCTGGGAGGAAGAGGAGGATCAAGTGTCCCATCAGACACTCTGCTCTTTCGGGGAGGGGGGGACGGGATCAGCACCACACTGTTTTACCATTACCTGGGTGACCACTGGTGGAGGGGCAAGGGAGGGGTGTGTGTGGAAGGGAGCTGGAGCGTGGCTGTTCCTGGGTGCCGGACCAGTATGATGTCATCATGCTCCTTGGAAAGGGTGGGGTTTAAGGGGGAAAATGGGATTGGTTAAGGAGGAAGAAACCTCCACCTGTCCCCTACATCCATCTCAGGCTTTAACTGCCGACTGCTGGGGGATGCTCCTCGCCTTCATCTCGGTCATGGGTGGTCAGATAGATTGGTACAGTATGCCACGAGACCTGGAGGGGTGACCCCAGCCATGGGGTGCAAACCAGGTAGGCAGCACAGCAGTGTGCCACAGGTGGGACTAGAAGTCTTGGGAGTTCAGCTGGCGGGGCTTCGAGAGATGTGAAGTGGGCATTGGTGGAAGGAGGTCCTGGCTAGGGTCCTAGGGCAAAAAAAAAAAAATGCTTAGCTGTTCAGGTCTTAGGAAGTAAGTCCCTGTGGCGCATGCTGCATCCAGTCTGCAACGGTGATGTCACCACTCTACTTCGTCAAGTGGGAAGTTCCTCTTTTTTTTTCTTACAATCTAGATTCTCTCCCATCTCAGATGGAGAAAGGGGTGTCCCATGCAATGCACACCAGAATTCATATATCTTTGTGAGCTGACCCTCATTAAGTGGGATGGCCCTTTTTTTTTTATCTGCCCCGCCCCCCGAGTCGCATGGCTGACATAGAGGGTTGCTGTCTCACACTGCCTAGAGGGATTCCTATCAAAATATCCTTTGAGATCCAGCACTCTAAGTACCCTCTTGAGGTCCAGCACTCTAATCAGTTATTCTCTGCAGGAGTTCCCTCTGTCTGATAAGCAAAGAGTACCATTCCACAATGCATAAAAGATTCATACTAGAGACCTCACAGTATGATGGATTCAGGGTTACCGTGGTATAAGATGTCACAGTATTGATACCATGGACAATTACTACATGCCATATACCACGGTTTCCAGTAACTGTTTGGGGTTTTCAGGGATGTCTGCCCCTCTTGTGACAACTCTCATCAACATAAGAGCTTAAGAAGACCTTTTTTTTTTAAACAAATGACTCAGAAAATAATTTAGTGTAAGAGGTGGAATACCAAAATCCCAAATTTGGTATTCAATATCTAGTATTCCACCTATCCAAAAGAGGTGTGCTACAGATTAAACTGCAGAGCAGGGGCATGGAGAAGTGATAGTAAAGCCATAAACAGCATCAATTTAGCTCTCAGCAAAGCCTGTCGATTGGCCACAAGCAGTGATAGATTAACCCATACATGTGCGCTCTATAAACGAGCTGACTGGTTGACCTTTGAAGGGAGACTAATGTACCACACTTGCCTCCAAGCAAAAGAGATCCTAATGAATCTTGCACCCATGGACCTTCAACCCCTCATCCAACCAACCCCTTACAGGAGCACCCCTAGACACCTGGCTAACACCCCACTCCTAGTCCCCCACTGTAGGACTACACTAGGGCAAAGGTCTTTCAGGTATCGTGCTCCACTCTGGCTAAATCAACTTCCTTCCTCCATCTCCCTGGCCCCTAGCCTTAGCCTATTTGAAAATGGCATCAAGAGATTTCTCCTTGACTCAGAGACTTGTGGCTGTTACAACCAATCCTCCCTTACTCGGTAGGAGATAGAAAACAGGAGTTTCCCTTAACTCCAAACAAGGCCAACATAGCTAATGGTACCTAAAACACAATCTCCTGGCTAGGTGCTGGCCTCTGAATTGGTAACCAGTCCCGCTTCACCGCAATGACCCAGGGTCCTTTAATAACCCTAGAGAAACCTAGAGAAACTCACCAAGCAAAGCAAATTTTTCTGTGTGGAGTAACCATGTAAAATTTGTCTTAATGTAATGTTTTGCCTAGTAAGCAATGTACAATTTGCTCTAGGTAATGTTTCTTGTTTTGTATTGACGTGAGCCTTTGCAAAGGGTCTTCACTCAAAGGATTGTAATTCAAATTTCAATAAAATAAATAAAAAAATTCCAGTCATAATACCAGCATGATGAAATGGTATTCTGCCTTGCAAATCAATATGCAAAAGAGAGTCGAATACCATTAATTTTCAGCCCTGTGATGTAGTACATCAGATGGTTCTCATGCCATTAAACCTTACTGTGTCTTCCCCAATTGCTATCTATTAACCCTTCCATCACTGCATGATGCCCCATCCCACAATCAGATGATACCATCCTACAGTGCACAAAGGGTTCAATATAGCTTTCAAGTGTCCCTCATTATAAGACCCTCCATCTCACCTTGACAAGGTACCACCCCACACAACACAGAGGTATTTAAGACTAGTCTCTAAGAGGATCCTCCCAATAGTTGATTATGGAAACATTGTGTATGGGGTTGCTCCCATGTCTCAGCTAGCCAGACCTGGTCATTACTTCACTCCTCCTATACAGTCATCCTCAACAGCCAGACTCGAACCCATCACTGCACCTTCTACAGTCAGCTGGGTTGGTCCTCCCTTTGCACCTGCTTCCTCTTTCACTGCTCCATATTTCTCCACAAGTTTGGTTTGGTAAGTTTCCCAGATACCTCTCAGACCTCACAGTCCCCTCCAAAATCTTCAGCTACTCCCTCAGAGCCCCAAAAGTCAGGTCCCTGCAGAAGTCTACTGTAGGTGTTACAGATCGGTCATGCATTCTTTGCAGACTGGCTCCCAAACCAGTAGAACACCCTTCCCCACAAAATTAAAGGTACAAACTCTGCCATTAACCTAAAAACAGCTCAGATCACATTGTACCCACAGTTACACTTGGTAGCCTTACAAGTAGAGCAGTTTCCTCCTTATCTGAGTGTTTTATTGAGTTTATCTACTTTGCTGCAGTACTCCAGGTGGCTATGAGCTGTACTCCAGGTGGTTATGAGCTCCTAGTTCTAGTCTTTCTAATCTTATAGCCTTCCATGTGGTACAAATGACCTTCTGAATAACGCTCTTTGTAATAATTTTTGTTTCCTTTTTCAATTATGCTCCTCACGATTTTCTTTGTAACACCTTATTACTGAACTGTTCCCCGTCTCGTCCCTTGATTTTGCCAAAGGACTCACCTGGAAACAACTCAGTGTGCTTTCCTTAAAGTCTTAATAAATTCTGTGACTATCTATCCTGCATTGAGAAGGTACTGTCTGGGTCACACGGAAACGATTACAGCCAGTTGCATGCAAACTTGAGGATTATCTGAGTAACTCTCTCGCGGCTTAAGTGACGCCACTTAGTCATGTCTCTTTCTGCCCGGGCCCGAGACAAAGAGAACAAATAAGTTTAATTGTAAGCAAAGTGATCTGGCCATAATAGGTCAGTATGTACTTGGAAACAATAAATAATAGTGTGGCAACGCAGAACGTGTGATCCGAGGGGTGTCGGTGGGGGGATGGAGCGCCCCCACTGAAGAAAGAAATAAGTATAAGTATAACAGTACTTGGAAACAGAATAAATAATAATAATAGTGTGGGAACACAGTACATATGACCCACGGGGTGTGGGGTGCGGAGTGCCCCCACAGAAGAAAGAAACAGTGATAATAGTACCAATCTAACGTAAAGGTAGAAAATGCAGAAAAATACGTGAATTAAGCTGTGTTTGATGTCTGGTTTGCCTTTCTGGCAGTGTGTATAATGTCTCACCTGTTTGTCACTCGCTCACACAGCACTACAGGACACATTACTGAGCAGTCTCTAAAAGCAGTGCAGCATAGAGATCTGGTCGTAATCCTTCAGTATCACCCTGTCACATATTCCAGAGGGAATTATCTCTCCAACCACACTACACCAAGGGATTCATAGCTCTCAAGTGTCCCCCCATCCCCATGTAGTTCTCCAACCAACACTGCACAGAGGGATTGCTATCCTCTTAGTGACCCCTATTATGTAGGTCTCCACCCATAATGCACAGAAGAATCCCTATCTCTTAATGACCTCCATTATGGACTTCTCCACCCATGCTGCACAAAAGGAATCATATCTCTCAAGTGGCCCCCTATGTAGTTCTCCACCCACACTGCATGGAGGGATTCCTATTTCTTAATGACCCCCATCATGGAATTCTCCACCCATGTTCCACAGAAAGAATCTATCTCTCTAGTGGCCCCCTTTGTAGTTCTTCACCCACACTGCACATAGGGATTTATCCCTCTCCAGAGGTTCTTATTATGAGTCCTCCATCTCATACTGCACAGAGAGATTTGTCTCTCTAGAGGCCCTTATTATTAGTTCTCCACCTCACACTGCATGGAGGATTTATGTCTGTCAAATGTCTCTCATTGTGTGGCCCACTATCGCACATGGAGAAGGTACTGTGAAACACTGCACAAAAGGATTCATAGCTCAAGTAGCCCCATTATGTAGTTCTCACCACACTGCACAGAGAGATTCAAATCTCTGAAGTGGCCCTTATTATGAGTCATCCACCCAACACTGCACCGAGGGATTTATGTCTCTCAAATGTCCCTCATTATGTATCCCAATATCCCACACGGAGAAGGTACTGTCAAACACTGACCCTGGGATTCATACTCTTAAGTGTCTCTCATTGTGAGGTTCTAATCTACATTCCACATTGAGGGGGTACCATCGACACTGCATAGAGCATTTCAGATATTTCAGCTGTCCTCCATTAGGTGTCCCTTCTTCCGCGACTGAGAAGGTACCGCTTGAACTACAAAGAGGGACTAAAATTTTCAAACATTCCAGTCATTAGGCATACTTCTATCTCCATCCCACACTGCACAGAAGGATTCATATGTCTCGCTCTCCCTCGTTTGGTGGGACATCCTAATTTTTAAGCAAATGTTCAACATTTTGTACTGATAGGTTAAAGTAGAAGTATAGATTCATTGATGATGACTCACTAACAGCGGTCCCACTAGTAATGGTATTACTCACTTCCACCAAGTTGTATGACTCAACAGTAGCTTTCTGGTGTCCACCCTTCACAGCAAAACCAAGAGAAGGAACAGCTAATGATCTATGCAGGATGTAACTGGCGTGGTCAGTGAGGGAAATTATTTAGAAGAGTATTGCTTAGAATGATAGGTCCAACCCTCTGGTATCATTCTTATTTAGAAACTGGTGACCAGGAAAGCACACTGAGCCATGGCTTATTTCCAGAGGTGCAACCCAGTGAGTCGAAGGGAGTCACAGTAGCCAAAATGGAAAATAACATAACAGGTTACACAAAGGAAGCAGAAATAACACAGGTGAAATTAAATAAATATACAACATGCAAAGCACTCGTCAGATTCAAATATAAAGAAATACTGCAGGATACTGGAGGGACAGTATGGTCTGGCAGAGCAGCACAGCATTTACAGTATACACAAAAATGGCAAGTCACAGGGGAGGGAATGAGTGGCACCAGGAGCAGGAACAAGGATACCAAGGCCTAAAGTAAAGGGCTAGAAGCAGGAGTGTACAGAGGCCATGAATATGATGTCTGAAAGAAATGGAAGTGGGGGAGCAGAGGGGAAGATTATTCCAAATGGAAGTTAGGTGAGAGGAGAAAGTCATCTGACCAGCAGATGTCCATGAGAAAGGAATGCAGAAAAAGTAGGGGTCAGCAGAACAGAGGTAACAGGAAGAAGGGAAGGGGGGAATGGAGGGAGGAGAGGTAGCAGGACTAGAGCAAAACCAGACTAGAGAAGAGAGACTGAGCGATCTCAACATGCACACTCTGGAAGAGAGGAGAGACAGAGAAAGAGAGAGAGAGAGAGAGAGGGAGAAGGAGAGGTGACATGATCAACACCTACAAGTACCTCACAGGGTGAACAGGCTGCAGGTGAGAAGCCTCTTTCAAATGAGAACCAGGGCCAGTGGGCATGTGATGGAGCTGAAGGGGGGGTGGTCAGAAGAGATGGAGGAAATATTTATTCATTGAAAGGGTGGTAGATGCCTGGACCAGACTGCCAACTGAAGTGTTGATGACAAGAACAGTGGGGGCTTCAAGCATGCATGGGATAAACAAGGATATATTAGAACAGGCGAGGGTGCAGGAGACCAGATAGTGTCTGTGGATGTAAATTAGGCAGGGAACACTTGAGCAGACTGGGTGGGCCAAGCTGTCTTTTTTTGCCAACAAATTCTATGCCAGAGAGGAGAAATAGCATGAGAGGCATCTGAGATTCAGGGAGTACAGGGAGAGATCAATGAAGAGGGAGCAGAGGTGGATGTAAGATGGACAGCTGAGGGCAAACCAGCAGAATGAGTTATGCGGAAGACTCAGTCTGGCAAGGCTGGATTTCGGTGCAGCACTGTATACCACATCTGCATAGTTAAACAGTGGTAAGGCCATCTTGCGGACAACCTCATGACAGACTGGGAGTGGAAGGCAAGGCTCCTTGTGGTACAGGGTGCTGAGCCTAGGGAGTAACCTCTTATGGAGTGAGCTGATACTGGCAGATTTCTGACAAGCCACATATCAGAGTACTTGAAACAGGGTACTACTTCAAGGTAATGGGTTAATATAGCACTACAGAAACAGCGCAGCAATAACCATGCTGTGTAACGCACAGAAATATTTAGAGCGACGAGGGTAATATAGTATAATAGCGGTGAGATTCACCGTTACTACGGTCGCTGACCGCCGGGTGTGGAAGCCCTGAAGAAGCCTGTGCTGCTGTGCCTGGACGAAAGGCTCTGGTGGTGGAGTGGCTAGGCGCCAGCACACAGCAGTGACTAGGACTGTGGTTCGTTCCCCAGTCTCCTGGTGTTGTAACTTTTTTTTTGTTAAAATAAAGAATCCCCCCCCCTCCCAACTTTCTCCCCATCCTGAAGTCCACACCCCCTCGTAGTCTGGTGGGTGTGGGGGGGATGAAGCACCCCACAAAAACAAAAAGTGCCATTGATTTCAATGGCTGTGTGCATTTGTTCTGTGGTCACTGCTTTGCCCAACATTATGTCGGAGCATGACATTTTGCTTGAGGCATTTATTGCCGCACTTGTTTTGTATGCAACATTATAATCATGTGACCTATTTCAAGGGGTGTACCATCCAAAGCCATGAAGGCTGAAGTTCTTGGGAACCTGTTCTTCCTGTTCACAGTTAAGATGGCAAAGTTTCCTGCCTCTCTACAATGGTCATGACAACCATGGTGCCAGTTGTCATGGACCCAGTTAGTTCCTCTGGTGCTTATTAAAAGTACATGGTGTATTTTGACAGACTGTTGTTTGAACTTTTTCGGTACTTGATGCAACTGGTGGAAGTGCAATTCTGGTAGCCTTTACCTGTCAAAATGTCACAGTTTATTGATGTTGAAGTGTGAGCTGGCTGTACAGCACAGCAGTACTTTACTAGCGCAATACCAGCGACCTGGGTTTGTAGCGAACCTGGGCTGCTGGAGGGCTGGCTGGGGGGTGGTATCCGGTGCCGCTTTCCTTTCTGGGGGGGGCTGTGTTCCCCGCTGCTATACTGCCAGCTGGGTGGTCACGGGTGGAGGTGCAGCTGGGGAAGCGGTAGGCTCAAGGAGGGGCGGATGTCGGCTGAGGGTCTGTAGCAAAGGCACGTCTCAGTGTGCCTTTGTCTCCTTGGTCCCATCCTGCATACCAGCATCTGCAGGGGCTGGGACCAGAAAACGTGAAATGCCCCACGTTGGCTCCTGGAGATGGGACCCTGGCGCCAGTGACTGGAGAGATCAGGGGAGAAGCTCCACAGAGTGTGCCCGCTCCACTTAAAAGGTAAAGAGGGGAAAGGGGAGACTCCTCCTCCCCACTTGGGGGGCAATCCAAGGGCTTGAGGTTCATAGGGAGCTAGGAACTTGTGGAGTGGATAGTCTCCAGTCCTCTGGCACAGCCTGAGTGGTTGCACTGGGAGCCCTGACAAGAGGAGCAGGCGTGGTAGGAGGGTGTATAAACAGATTGTTAAAAAAAATAAAACGTGAAATGTGATATCTAAAAGCACCACTGATAAATGTATAGCCTGAGGTTAGGTTTGTTAAGGAGAGTGCTCAGTCTGATAGTACAGTGTAGATTATAAAATGGACTTTAGCATTCTTCAGAATCCTAGCAATTTCATTTGTCAAGCACATCACCTGAGCATTCTATTATCCCAACTCTAGGTCACAGGTTCGGGCAGAACAACAGCCCTCCCAGCCATGGGGCAAGCCTGTGATCAAGTTTGCCATGGCGGTAATGCGTCGAGAGTTGGCTGGTGCTCGTGTGGTAGGGGTTGAGTTGAGCTCTGGGAAGATGCGCCGCAAGATGCATCGTAAAAGCATACTAAATAGCAAAATATATATATATATCTATTTATTTCTATGACAACTCAGTGTTCATGCAATTAATTTAAGGGAGCCCCCGACAAGGTAATACAAAGGCATAGACCAGTATGATGCTACTGTAAGGTCTTTCTATATTTTATTTACATGTACTGTGCTGTGTATTATCATAAAGTTGATAATAGCCACAAAATGAATACAGTATATCTGAAAAAAAGTTAAAGAATTCTGACTCAGTGATGTTCTAATTATGTTGCAGGACATCTGGGATGCCTTCCACAGAACATCGAGCTTAGGGGACACAGAAAACCAGGTTGAGCCCTGATTATGAGTCAGTGAAGTGTGGGGGGACTGACAGCACTGGAGACTGAAGCTTTCAGTTTATTCACACACCCTCTAAACCACATCAAAGGTAGAAATGGAACTTTTTTAGTACTTGCGGCATTGTGTAAGTTAGGGCACAAAGTTACAAGCACCAGAGTCAGGGTCCCTGCACTGGTCACAAGACTTAATAAAATGAAATGAAACAAACACAGTGAGTGATCACTTAGTAGTTATTTTAGTAGTCCTTAAGAGGACTTTTAAGTCATTATAGGTCTGTTTACATGGCCACTCCGCTTTATTATGTGGTCTGTTTCAGCACTCCCCTGAGCTCATGAGCGGAGTCAGAATTGCCTTTTCATTGCCCCCTCTCTGTGCCGATGCAACTTGCGCTAAACAGGAGCCACGAGTCTGGAGGGGCAGTAGAGCATGCTGGGATCGGGTGGCACAGCCTGTCCACACGGCTGCTTAAGTCCCTTACTCCAGAACTTGTCCCTACTCCTGCGCTAGCTCAGGGACAGGATCACAACATGACTTACCACTCTGTGGTAAGTGTCCACATGGCTGTTTTGGTACCACCGCAGCCTGCGTCTTTCAGTGCCGTGGTTCAAAGGTGGCTGTGTAAACATGCTGTTTGACATTATGCAAGCCCCTTGCTGTTTCCTGACTGTGCCTCACAGACTGCATTTCCTCTACTGATGTAAGTAGTGGGCTGCAGCAGCACTCACGTATCAGTCTGCCTTCAACCTCCATGCCACCTGTTGCCACAGCGCCTATAGAGGAAAGAGCACAATGGAACAATATCAGGTGGTGGGCAAGGATTAGGGAGTAAGGAGGCAGCTGTGTGGATATCAGGAAGCAGAGGCTCATGCGGGACGATGTTCTCATTTCTGCGCATCGCTTCATGACCATAACAGTCCCTCCTACACAGCCAGCCTCCTGCAATTCGTCAAATCTAGATTACGCTTTGCAGCTTAACGCATAAAGAGAAACAGCCACACTTCCGCCACACAAATGCATTGGCAGGACAACTGCAGCTTCCCATCAGCAATCATTCACTCAGTCGCTGCTAGCACTTTGTTTCAGTGGTGTCTGCTCTGTCTGGTGCCCGCCCACCCACGCGGGATGGTGCTGGCACGACACAGTAAGTAACATTCTGTAATGCTGTGCATGCAAGGACAGAATGTTCTTCTACTTGCACAGGAACAGGCAAGCAATGTTAAATGTGACCCCTGGCAAGCATGTACAAGGCAGTGGAAGGCTGTGGGAGGTAAACAGATAAGAGATATCGAAATGAAAAGTGTTCCAAAATTAAACTGAAAAGTGTTTGCCTCCCCTTCTGAGAAGGTGCACAATAGCCATTTGGCCACCACCCTCTGACAACAACTGCAGTGAATGTAATCAGTCCAGTTCAAGTTTCAAGCTTCCAGCAGGTCTACCTAAGTTGGAATTCCTACTGTCCAATGTTATCAAGAGGCATTTGCTGAGCACCACTCACATGCCCATGACAAGCCCGTACTTTAAGACAAGCCGCATACTTTAAAGTCCCACAACAGTACCTAGAGATCAACATGCAGCACTATGTTAATCAATGGGGCAGGAAAACGTTTTTAAATACTTCACAGGCACTCCTTCCTCCTCCCAATTCACATGTTCTCCAGCAGGACCTCCTTTCCCTGTGCCAAGGCACCCAACATTTACAGTCATTATTCCCTGACCAGCTGCTCCTCCATCTGCACTGGTTCCACCCTGCTGCTGCTACAGCCCTGCCCCCCCATTACTATCCCACTGGGGGTAGAGCCACGCTATTTCAGTGCCTCAGCAGGCATTGCACCTGTCCATCCAGCAGCAATGGCATCCTTAAGGTGTGAGGCGTTCCAGAGTTGCAGAAGCAGGACCTGCACTGGTGGCAGGGTAACAAATAAGGGTAGTAAAGGAGTATTGTAACATGGCATAGAAAAGGATACTGAAATGGAGAGCACAGACTGGTTCAAATGCATCATGTGATGCAAAGCGAGCAGTGATTAACCCACCAGTAGAGCCCACTGGCACCCTACCTCAAGTAGCCACATGGTGCAGCACTGTGTGAGGAATCAGCATGGTAGAGATCCAAGGATGCAGTAGTAGAAACCCGCTGGTGCACTACCGTCAAAACCCACTGTAACATCGCGCTCAGGTAAGGGATGGAAAGAAGCGGGGGCGCGCCGGGAGCACTCACACAAAGGACCACTAGCTATGCCCGCGAGCCACTAGATCATGATGTTGAGGAACCAGCCAGGACATAGCCGGTACAGTCACGCAGAGCTACCAACCGACTCGGTGCATGGTTCACACAGTAGAGGAGCTGTTCAAGTGCGCCAGCAAGGGAAAATAAATATAGAACAGGGAGCTCTCGTAGCAGAAAATGTAGATAAGAACAGGAAACATATCATGAGTCTCTCAACATGTTCCAGCATCACTAGATATTTTTCCCACAGTGCACTGCTGTGATCCACAATCGCTACATAACATCGAACGACACAGCATGCAAACGGTTGGCAGCAATCCAAAAATTACACTGCAATTGTATCTGTCACACAGTAATCTCTCTGCTGTCGAGTTCAAAATAGCCGACATTATGTAAAAGAATGTGTAGCATGCAGCTGACGCGCATGTTGTCACATCAGCACAGGAGTTGAAACAAGCAAATGTAGCATGGTTCATGGAGAAACATTATTAGTGTGTGGCGTTCTCTATTTTGACCTGAACTACTAGCTCCACAATATGTGCCTTGCACTTGCAATGTTACAAGTGCATTAATCACCTCAGCGTTAGGCTCTGCGGGGATTAATGCTCGTTAGGTGGTTGGAAGCACTCAGCCCTTGACCTCATGCACCAACTCCAGCAGGCATTAATCCACCGTGAGCCTCCTCTGTCGGTGATTAATGTTTCATTGTACTCAAATGTTTCCATAATTCACTCCAACATTCTGATTTGTAGAACTTGTTTCCCACTTTACACATTAAAATTATATTTGGTACACCAGCAGAGACCTGGCAGTGCCATGTGGTTCAAGCAGAAAGGGTACAACACAGAGTGAAAACACTGGTGTGAGGACACAGAAGAACATTGGTATCAATTGTTTATACCTAATTTTGGGAGACCCAGGAGTTTCTCACTGGCTAGCCAGAATGGTTGTTTAATGTAATGCGTGGCCTGGCGGAAATACGACGGTAGTGAATGTGAAGTAGTCTAGACCCCACAACAGTATTGGGGAGTACAGCCAGTAGCTGACTGCAGGTGATGGGTGCGCAGTGGGTTTGACACTTGATTTGTTGGGGGGGGGGGTGAGACTGGCTTCTGGATGGCATCACTACAATTTCGATGGAAATACTATTTTGAAAAAGCTAGCTGTAAATACTTCACAGTCCTAAAAATTATCTGGACCCCTGATTGGCTGCGGGGAGGGGGAGAGACGGATGAGTCTTTATGCTCCCAGCTGGAGAAACCTGCCTTTTTCTGACAACCTGAGAGCACGTGAGTGACCCCTTTAGATGTCGGCCCACCTGTCTCATCAATGTTCTCGCCTCATCTCCCCAAATACATGTCCCTGTGTCTTCACTGCACTGCCACCTGTGGTCCTCCAGGGGGCACTAGAGCAGTAGGCAGTGTGAGCCTCCCTCCCTGGAGAATGACAGCATCCTCTGGGCTGCTTAATCCCTCCACCACCCTGCCTCTTATGGCCCAGCTTTGTCCTCAAATCTGGTGTTTCCAGCGTTTCGTGTGGCAGCCCTGCTCCTCCATCGACCGTGTGGCCCAGGAGGCCTTTTCAATGTTGGCTCGTGCTGTTCATTTTTGTTTTCAAATCTTTCAATTAATGTTAAGCATATACTGTATCTGTGGTCTGGAGTTATTCTGATGTTCCCAGTGTCCCATAAAGTCAAGGAGCAGTTTCTGTTGCATTCTAGTTCAACTTGTCACAAGGAAAGGGGAAAAGGAAAGGGAAAATTGTTTAACCAGAGAGGCACACTAAGCCAGAGCTTGTTACCAGGTGTGACCTCGAGCACAAGGAAGTTAAGTGACTTGCTCAGGTCACAGTATGCAGAAGTGGGGCTGAGATTCAAACCCACGTCTCCAGGCTTGCACCTCAGTGCCCTTAACCACTACACTATATTGCCTCCTAGGAAAGTGATGTCATACTTTGAGTGTTCAAATACAGCTGAGAATATTGAGGAAAACCCTGTGGCAGTCATATTTAAGGATGCTCACCACGATTAATTATTTCCAATCCAGAAAAAATGCGAAAGTCTCAAAACTGAGAAAACAGCATTATGCAAGACAGGACTAAAAGGGTGCTCTAAAGTGGACTAGAATGGTATCGGTATAACATTATCACACAACATGAATTGCTAAAACTCATCCAGCATGAGGCGGCCATTTTGAATAAGGTCGAGCACAGAACGTTTCAACTGGTACATGTGCTCCAGAAAGGAATGCTTTTAGCGATACAGTATTTAAGCTGGCAGTCCAAAACCTTTTTGTGTTCTATTTGCCAACTGAACATGTTAGCCCAAAAATAAAAGTCTAAGCCAAACCTTTAAAAAAAATCATGGATTTTGGATCTACACAATGTAATTACTGTAGTCATTTGGCTGCTTGAAAAAATTTTATTCACATTTCTATGCAGGTGACCCCGTTTGAGGGCAAATTCGGGCAGTTGTAGCCAGGTGACCACACACTGAGAAATGTTACTGTTTGGTGGCATGTCCCTCCCAGGTCGGTCACTACCGCTACCTGCTGCAACTGTGGCTCTTCGTGGGCCAAGGAATCAGCTTCCTCATGGGGTGGGCTGGCAAATGCCGAGATGCGGGTGCTGGTGAAGCCAACACAAGCTCTGCATAATGCCTGGAGAGGAGGGAGGGTCAGGGTTTCTGTAGCTTGCCCCAATAAAGTGCACACCACAACAGACTATATGTGGGAGAGTACTCTCGTACATATCGAGTGGCAGTCCGACTAGCACTTGTGGGGAAATACTACATGGCAGTTGGAATGATGGCCTGACTGGTATTCTCAGGGAAATATCCCTTTAGTAGTCAGAATGACGGCCTGATTGGCACTCTCTGGGAAATACCCCTCGACAGTTGGAATGGTGCCCTGACTGGCACTCTCTGGGAAATATCCCTCAGCAGTCGGAATGATGGCTTGACTGGCACTCTCTGGGAAACACCCCATAGCAGTCGGAATGATGGCCTGACTGGCATTCTCTGGGCAGCACCCCTCGGCAGCTGGAATGACAACCTGACAGGCACTCTCTGGGAAACATCCCTTGCCAGTCGGAATGATGGCTTGACTGACACTCTCTAGGAAGTACCCCTCAGCAGTCAGAATGACAGCCTAACAGGCATTTTCTGGAAATACCCAGCAGGCAGAATTACAGCCTGACTGGCACTCTCTGGGAACTATGCCATGGCAGTTGGAATGACAACCTGATTAACACTGTCAGAAATACACCTCAGCAGTCAGAATGACAGTTTGACTGGCATTCTCAGGGAAATACCACATGGCAGCCTGAATGACGCCTGACTGCAATTGTTAGGACTGTAGATTTAGTAGTTGCCGTATTGGTCCTTGCAAGAATAGATCCAGAAGCAAATGATTTGATACCTTTAATGGACCAACATAGATGTAACAAGAACAAAGTGCTCTAGCTTCGGACCAACCAGTCCTTCTTCAGAAGCTCATGGCAGTTGTTTGGAAAATACAATACTTATAACAGCTAGATAATGCAGAGAAAAACAGAAAAAAATCCCCATTGGTTTAAAATACTCATTAAAAAAAACAGATGATGTCAGACAAGTTTAACAGTACAATACTGCCCTCAGTCCGAATGAACCTTGGGTTCAGATGTTCCTGTTGCAAGACACATATAAGGAATCCTACTGCACATAAATTTAATTGACATAAGATAACACTGCAGAAGCAGATAACTCCAAATCAAGCCATAGAGTGCCACAGTCAGTATAAGGATGTGATTACTGAAAGGCAACCCCCACCCAGCTTAAAGACAGACTGAGATAGTTATAGGGCTCATGAAATTACAATGTATGCATTAAAGACAAGAATTACCAGTAAAGTTGTCTAAAAAACATCAGTGCTCACTGTGTGATGTGTAAAACCTAGCTGGACTTGCCACCCAGCTGTATTCTCAAGCTAAATAGAAGGCCCAAGAGATTACAAAAACCTCAGGACTATATACATGATAATTAAAATATAAATAGATAATATTAGTGTTAAGCAAAAAACTCTAGTCGAGGAACCTCAAGGAGTTCAGACCATGCAGCCTGATATGTACTGATGTCAATATATACTGAGAATGTAGCAACTTCATGTACCACAAGACAGACAGAGATACCTGCACAGGAAAAGTAATCACCCTAACCATACAAAAAAATCTGTCATATACAGTCAAGCCCTTCGTTGTCAACGTATTTGTTCAAATGAGGATGACAGAGATACACATTTGGCTATGTTGAAAAACACCTTTATGGAGCAGGGACACTCTTCCAGGGAAATTGACAGGATAACAGAACGGGCAACGCAAGTACCAAGACAACAACTACTTCAATATAAAGAAAAGACAGCTACAGAAAGAATACCCTTGGTAGTCACATATCATCCAGACCTTGAACGTCTGCGTAAGATTATTAAAGATCTCCACCCAATATTTAGTGAGGATGACACCCTTAATTGTATTTTTAAGGAACTCCCACTACTATCTTTTAAACAACCGCCAAATTTATCCAGCCTAATTATTAGGAGCAAACTTTCACGGAACAGAATACCATGTCACACAATGGCCTCGACCCTGCAATCAACGCCTACAAAGACCTGTAGGCTCATTTCTACCTCAGACTGTGTGGTTACATCTCAAAACAGACAATTCCAGGTGCATGGGAGTTATACATGCAAGTCACGATATGTTGTTTATTTCATTCAGTGCAAGAGATGTCCACAAACAGGTTATGTAGGAGAGACACGCTAACAGCTCCGCACTAGGATGAACTCACACAGACATACTATTACAGCAAGGAAGACTGACAAACCAGTGGGCATCACTTCTCCCAGCCTGACCACTCAGTCTCAGATATGTCAGTAATGGTCTTAAAAGGAAATCTCAAAACACACACAACAGAGACGAGCTTTTGAGATTAAACTTATCTTACATCTCAATATGGTAGCAGATGGGATGAACTTGGATATTGGCTTTATGGGACACTACAGAAACTAACATTCACAGACCTTTTCTTCTTCAAACTGACATATTATAGGACTTCAGCATATGTGAGATGTGGATGCATGTATGTATGCATGTGTGGTATGCGCTGTGAAGTATGTGATATAACAGATGTGGGGCTTGCTGTCACATTGAGGTAAGTCTCTATTTAGCTATATGGAGTTATAATGTGTTACTATTTTATTTCACACACATAAAGAATTTCTTCTTACTTTTATCTTTGCCTGTGGGGGGATTGATTCCATTGCACCATATTCAGATTACCCAGCCTGCTAGTGTACATACAGGAGTGTTATCTTATACTGTTATATATAATTTTGTAACTCTGTACATATTGGGATGTGATCTCACTTGTTGTGGGGTCCTGCACATATCTTTTACATTAGGCTTATATTATAGTACTTTACTCAGGATTTCATGACAAGTTGCATTCCTTTGGGGAACAATTACAGCGACTGAAGTTAATATAGGTTCACTAGGAGAGGGATTGAGAGTGTGTGTGTGTGTGTGTGTATGTATGTGTGGGTCTGTCTGTGGGAGAGAGAGAGAGAGAGAAAAGGAGGGTGGGGATAGAGAGAGAGAGACTACATCTCGTTTAAGCTATGTATCTCCCTCACCCACATTATTGTGATGTGGGGTGGGTTAGGTTGTATTGTTTGTATGAACAGGAGGAGATAAATTACATTTTTATCTCTTTTTCAGATTCCCTAGACACTTGTGGTACATGAAGTTGCTACATTCTCAGTATATATTGACATCAGTACATATCAGGCTGCATGGTCTGAACTCCTTGAGGTTCCTACTAGAGTTTTTGCTTAACACTAATATTATCTATTTATATTTTAATTATCATGTATATAGTCCTGAGGTTTTTGTAATCTCTTGGGCCTTCTATTTAGCTTGAGAATACAGCTGGGTGGCAAGTCCAGCTAGGTTTTACATATCACACAGTGAGCACTGATGTTTTTAGACAACTTTACTGGTAATTCTTGTCTTTAATGCATACATTGTAATTTCATGAGCCCTATAACTATCTCAGTCTGTCTTTAAGCTGGGTGGGGGTTTGCCTTTCAGTAATCACATCCTTATACTGACTGTAGCACTCATGGCTTGATTTGGGAGTTATCTGCTTCTGCAGTGTTATCTTATGTCAATTAAATTTATGTGCAGTAGGATTCCTTATATGTGTCTTGCACTAGGAACATCTGAACCCAAGGTTCAATTCGGACTGAGGGGCAGTATTGTACTGTTAAACTTGTCTGACATCATCTGTTTTTTAATGAGTATTTTAAACCAATGGGGAATTTTTTCTGTTTTTCTCTGCATTATCTAGCTGTTATAAGTATTGTATTTTCCAAACAACTGCCATGAGCTTCTGAAGAAGGACTGGTTGGTCCGAAAGCTAGAGCACTTTGTTCTTGTTACATCTATGTTGGTCCATTAAAAGGTATCAAATCATTTGCTTCTGGATCTGCAATTGTTAGGGAAATACCCCTTGGCAGTTGGAATGACGGCCTGACTGGCATTCTCTGGGAAATACTGGAATTTCCTGAGAATACCCTCAGTAGTCAGAATGGCCTGACTGGCGCTCTCAGGAAATTCTCCCTTGGCATCAGAATGAGGGCCTTACTGGCATTCTTAGAGAAATACCCCTCTGCAGTCGGAACGACAGTCCAACTGGCACTCTTGGTCCTAACAAAACAACTTTGCCTCCCATCCAAATACTGCTGAGATGGGGGGTTGTCCCCAATTTTAGGGTTCCACTACGAGGGGTGGGATGGGACAATGAATGAACAGGAGGTAGGCTGGTCAGGGTGGGCCTGGGCGGTGCCTGGTAGCGGCCTGAGCTCTGGATGAACAAGGGACAGAAAAGACTAAATATATATATATATTATCTGTAAGTAAATACTGAAACACTTAGCAAAATGCTTTTAAACTGGTGGTACCTTAAACACTAGTAATGTCCAGCTGAGCTCCATTTACAATGCCTACCTCCGATGATGCCCTGTTTCAGACAGAATTAATATGGATAATCCTGCCTATCCAACACTGTTTTCAAAATAGAGCAGAGAATTTACTCGAACTTTTTTTTTTAACAATTTATGTACCCCAAATAGCCCAGCTGAGGTGCAACACCTCGTTTTCAGTGGGGTCCTGCATCTATTAAATTTTGCAGCTGGAAGTGGTGATGCACAGGGAGGCCAGCTTATTTATTCACATTCACACAGTGAGTCAGAGGCTGTGCTGGGAACTGAACCTGGGATGTCCTGTGCTGCAGCTGAGTACTTGAATTCAAATGTTTTACCAGGAAAGATGTAATGAGCTGGTAACAGCTCATTTTCCAATGTATCCAGGGGAGAGGGGGAGGAAGATAATACAGTAAGGAGAAATAATTAATAGTACATTAACCAATAGCATAACAGTCAGGGATCATTACAGGAGGGAGTCCTAAAGTCACAAAGGAGAGATGGGAACAGGCAGTGTGCATGGACAGGAGAAAAGAGGAACAGAAACGATATGAGAAGGCAGCTTGGCCACAGTAGATTTCCTGGGGGAGGGAGAGCGGGGGAGGGATAGAAAAGGAATAGGAAACAATGCCATGGAGTGGGTAGGAGGTAATGGGGACTGGGGAGGGAGGAGGGGAAAGAGGAAAGGCTTAAGGCTGCTACAGTCACACAATCTGCCATTTATTTCACATGGTTTACCTATGCCGACTCGACAACAGTGTTGTCGAGGTTCGGCATAGCATGATCCCCAGTGTTGACAAGCGAAATTTCACCTGTCAGACATTCAGTATTTTTCTATCGGGCCGCACCCCCCTTCTAAGGATTGTTAACTCTGTGTCTGAGTTAACTCGGGAGGGACTTAGCGAAGAGCAAAATTTCACCATGGGTCCCTAGCGACAATTTCAAAACTTATCGAAATTGTCTGTGAAATTCCTGTCGAGGTGTGACTTTCGATCGGTATACCATTTATATATATCCACAGGGCCACAAGGAAGAAGTGAAAATTCATGTGGCAAGCAACAGTCAAGGGGGCTGAGCCACAACACTGAGGTGCCAGGTGGCACTGAATGCCTCAGGAAGCCATTACCCAGTGCGTTGAGGTGCATTTTCCTTGTCTGTGAAGATGCATACCTCCCCCCATGCAGGCACTGGCAGTGGCAGCCTGTAGCAGATGCACCACCAAGCTTCTGCTAGTAGTTGCCAAAATAGCAGTGCAGTGCAGCTATCCCTCCTCAGGAGGAGGAGGACATCCAAATAATACGCTAACCCCTCTCTGCTGGCCTCCGCTTCTGACGTTCTAAGCTCCTGGCACAAGCTCAGGCGGTCAGCATGCAAGAGTGGTCTCCCATCATGCAACACCACAAAGCCAGCCTAAAGTGTACTCTTTTTTTTAATCCCTAAGGACCTCAGATTAACAGTGGCAGTGAAAGAGTTAAGCAGCAGCCTGTCACATGAATTTACTAATGCCTTTACTTTACATGAGGCTTTGACAGAAACCAGCTCCTCTCCGTAACCCAATCTCCATCACAGTGCTACCAAGAGCTGGAGGAAACACTGCCAGCTCTAAAACAAAGTGTAATTTCAAGAAGGTCTTGGTTTTCACCACAAGTGGATACGCCCTGGGCGAGTGCCACCACCGGCATCTGTAACCATGGCAGCGCAGTGGTACAAACGCACGAGCTCCCCTGACTCACAGGCTGACTAACGTTTCCACTTCCGATGTGGAAACCTGGTGAAAAACAGAACTTTATGGCCAGTCCCTGCTGGCTGGGCAGATAATGCTTCGGGTGTGGAGAACAGGCACGTGCATGAGAACAGGAACATACATCCTCGGTCCCACACTCACAACACATTGGCAGCTCCTGACAGACTTTGCAAAACTCCCAGCTTCAGAATACAGTATGTACCGGCAGCATTTGCCTGGCATGCATTCAGCCCTGGGTTCAAAACCTACCAATCCCATAGCAAAGCAAAACTGCTCACACACATATGGGCTCAGTTTCAGCTCACACTCAAATTGAGATTTCCAACTGTTTTGCAGGACTTTTCCGCTGTCAGCTTGAAAATGTTAGCACAGCTCCACTGAGGGCACTAACGACCTGTTTGCCCGCAGCATTATGGAGACTGCCCTGTCACTAACTGCCAACCCACTCAACTGCATTTCTGGCTGGCGCTGAGAGAGAAAATGAATCTCAAAACTAGATCACTCTCAAGGGGCTTTTACACTCCCGGATCTGCACCAGTGCCTGTGCCTGTGGAGCACATCAGTTGCACTGGTGCAGATCCGGCAGTGTACAGAGCTGCCAGATCGTCACAATCCGCTGCAGCAAAAGTGTTCCCTGGTTTGTTGGGAATGCAATGCGGAGTGCAGCGGCGCAGGTGTGTTCTTTGAAAGTGTGTAAAAATGCTGCTTTGCCTGCACTTGTGCACTCTTATTCACTAACCCCTCCACCAGACATGCTCCCGAAACACGGGAAAGCCAGCGGAAATGCTGCACAGCTGCAACGTGTAAAAGAAAAGGGTGGCAGTGTGAGTGGAGCGGAGCAAGCCGATTCAGGATGGCAGCGCTGCAGGTAAGTGTAATGTAAAAGGGGCTTCATATTTGTAAGTACTGTATACCTCTAGTTTTAAGTATCTTAATACTAATAATGGACTGCCCTTCAGTGGCAACAATACAGAAAGTGAATAATCACAGTCACGGGCTCCCCAACAGCGCCTCCTGCAGGGAGGGTAGGATAATCACAGCTATGGATTCTCCCACGGTAACTGCAGCAGGGAAGGTGGAATGATCACAGTCACAGGCTCAACAACAGTGTCTCCAGCAGGGAGGGTAGGACAATCACAGCCACAGGTTCCCCATAGTAACCCCAGCAGGGAAGGTGGGACAATCACAGCCACAGGCTCCCCATAGTAACCCCAGCAGGGAGGGTGGGATAATCACAGCTACAGGCTCCCCATAGTAACCCCAGCAGGGAGGGTGGGATAATCACAGCCACCGATTCACCCACGAGAACTCCACCAGGGAAGGTGGGATGATCACATCTGTGGGCTCCCACACTGGGTCTCCAGCAGGGAGAGTGGGATGACCACAGCCATGAATTCTTCCACAGTAACTCCAGCAGGGAAGAGAGGAAGATCACAGCACTGGGCTTCCCCACATTGTCTCCAGCAAGGGGGGATGGGATGATCACAGCCATGGACTCCCATAGTAACTCCACCAGGGAAGGGAGGATGATCACAGCCCTGGGCTTCCCCACAGAGTCTCCAGCAAGGAGGGTGGGATGATCACAGTCATGGACTCCCATAGTAACTCCACCAGGGAAGGTGGGATAATCACAGCCATGGGCCCCCACAGTGTCTCCAGCAGGAGGGTGGATAATCACATCTATGGGCCCCGACAGTAACTTCTGCAAGCAGGTGGGATAATCAGATACCAGGCACTCGAATGGAGGAAAAACTGCAACTGGAACAAATGCTGTTAATCTTTTGGGTCCTCCTTGAAAATGGGTATCTGATGCTCCAGGTGCTACCTGATCAACACATTTTAAATAAAAAAAAATGCAGTGGTGTAAAGATTTCATTGGCAATAGCACCAGCTGCACTTTGAAAATTCAGTCACAGTCACATTACAGCAAAACAGTTCAAAACCAGAGAGCAATATGCAGCAAAATACGATTTCCAGCTAGAAACAAACACCACCAAGCGGCTGATGCCTAAAGCCCCAGCGCTTCGACTCTTCCCAAGTCTTTCTCAGGGTGTGTGTACTGCACAGCATTTGTTTGTTCCAGTTGCAATTTTTCCTCCATTCGAGTGCCTGGTATCTTGGACTGTTGCACTTATTCATAGGGGCTCCAGCCCAGTACCAGAATGTTGCCCCCCCCCCCGAACATGGGATAATCACAGCCATGGGCTCCCCCACACCATCTCTAGCAGTGAGGGTGGGATAATCACAGACACAGTTTCCTCATAGTAAACCCAGCAGGGACAGTGGGATAATCATAGCCACAGGCTCTCTCACATCATCTCCAGGAGGGAAGGTGGTATAATCACAGCAAAGGCTACCCCCAAAGTAACCCCAGCAGACAAGGTGGGATAATCACAATCACAGGCTCCCCCACAGCATCTCCAGCAGGGAGCATGGGATAATCACAGCCACAGGCTCCCCCGCGGTAACACCCCAGGGATAGTAAGATAATCACAGTCGTGGGCCCCCCACAGTGACTCCAGCAAGGAAGGTGGGATAATCACATCCATGGGCTCCCTAGCAATAATCCCTTAAGGATGGTCAGATAGTCACAGCCATGGGATCCCCTGCAGCAACTCCAGCAGAGACAGTGGGGTAATAGCCATGGGTTCAACCACTGCATCTTCAGCAGGAGGGGTGGGATAATCACAGCCATCTGCTCCTTGAAATAACCTCAACAAGGAGGATGGGATAATCACAGCCATGGGTTCCCCCACAGTGTCTCCAGCAGGAATGGTTGGGATAATCACAGCCACAGGTTCCTTCCACAGTAACCCTGACAGAGTTGGATAATCAGAGTCATGGGCTCACCCACAGCATTCTCAGCAGGAATGGTTGGATAATCACAGTCACAGGCTCCCCCACTGTAACCATGGCAAGGATGGTGGGATAATCTTAGCCACTTGCTCCCCCACACTAACTCCAGCAGGAAGGGTGGTTTTATCACTGTCACAGCCTCCCCCACAGTAATTCCAGCAGGGTAAATCACAGTCATGGGCTTCCCCACAGTAACTCCAGCAAGAAGGCGGGATAATCAGAGTCACAGGCCCCTACAGTAACTGCAGCAGGGAAGGTGGGATTTTTAAAGTCACGGGCTCCTGGAAGTAACCCCAGCAGTAAGGATGGGATAATCACAGCCACGGGCTTCCCCACAATAACTCCTGCAGGTAGTGTGGTATTATCACTGTCATGGGCACCCCTCAGTAACTCCAGCAGGAGTGGGACAGTCACATCCACAGGCTCCCCACAGTAACCCCAGCAGGGAGGGTGGGATTTTCAAGCCACAGGCTCCAGTAGTAACCCCTAGCAGGGAGGGTGGGATAATCACAGTCACAGGCTTCCCACAGTAACTCCTGCAGGTAGTGTGGTATTAATACTGCCATGGGCACCTCACAGTAATTCCAGCATGGAGGTGGGACAGTCACATCACGGGCTCCCCACAGTAACCCCAGCAGGAGGGTAGGATTTTCAAGCCACAGCCTCCCAGCAGCAACCCCTAGCAGGGAGGGTGGGATAATCATAGCCACGGGCTTCCCCACAACAACTCCTGCAGGTAGTGTGGTATTATCACTGTCATGGGCACCCCTCAGTAACTCCAGCATGGAGAGTGGGACAGTCACATCCACGGGCTCCCCCACAGTAACCCCAGCAGGGAGGGTAGGATTTTTCAAAGCCACAGGCTCCCAGTATTAACCCCTAGCAGGGAGGGTGGGATAATCACAGCCACGGGTTTGCCCACAGTAACTCCTGCAGGTAGTGTGGTATAATCACTATCATGGGCACCCCATAGTAACTCCAGCAGGAAGAGTGGGAAAATCACTGTTAATGGCACCCCACAGTAACTCTAGCAGGCAGAGTGGGATAATCACATCCACAAGCTCCCACTGTAACCCCAGCAGACGTTGGAGCTATCAAAGCTACAGGCTCCCCATAGTAACCCCAGCATGGAGGGTGGTATTTTCAGAGACTGGAATGGCCACCCACTTAGTGCAGGGGCAGAGCCACTGACTGCCATCCAGATTACCCTGGTTCACACCAAGCCTGGGATGTCTTGTGCTGCCTGGGTGGTGAGGGTCTAGCGTCCATCTTGGATGACTTCCTCTGACAGAGAGAGGCTCCTCTTTCTGCTATATGACAGCCCCTTGAGAGGAGAGGGTGTCATGCTAGAAGGAGAGTGGATAATTACATCCACGAGCTCCCCACAGTAACCCCTGTCCCAGCAGGACGCTATTTATCATAGCTACAGGCTCCCCACAGTAACCCCAGCATGGAGGGTGGTATTTTCAGAAACTGGAGTGGCCACCCACTTAGCGCAGGGCCACCGACTGCCATCCAGATTACCCTGTTCACACCAAGCCTGGGATGTCTTGTGCAGACTGGAGTGGTGAGGGTCTAGCGTCCATCTTTGGATGGCTTCCCTCTGATAGAGAGAGCTCCTCTTCTGCTGTATGACTGCCCCTGAGGAGGAGGGGTGTCATGCTAGAAGGAATGTATTGGTCCCTTACAGACCAGCTTTACGTCAGCACACGTCCATTCCCTTAGAGCAGTGCAGTCCCAAAGGAGGGATGCAGTTTATCCACACTTCTGATGGCCCTGATAGGCATAATGCCTGGTTGCCCCACAGTAGCATATCCTGTGGGAGGGATAATAGGTGAGGTTACAGGACAGAAAATTAATGGCAGACCTGAGACAGATGAAATCCCCTCATCCCACCATGCCCACTTGAGCTGCCTTGCCTGCCTCCCTTGGTGGCTTCTCTATCTGGTATCCCATTCAGTCAAGAAAAGTGTATCCTTGAAGGTGTGGTCCTCTCTGAGGTCCTGCTTCTGGTGGACAAGCCACAAGTTACTGGTTTAGGGATCACCGCTAGCAAGGGCAGGCAGGAAAGGAGTGTCTGTCCCCGGGGAGCTCCAGGGTTGGGAAAGGGACACTGACGGATATGTATGGAAGAGCACAGGTCAGGTCTGAGGAGGCAGAAACAGAAAGTAACAGAGAACATAAAAACACACACACACACACACACACACACACACACACACACACACACACACACAGAGCTGTGTGCTCCCCAGCAGGGAGAATCAGATCAACATGGTTATGGGTTCCCACACTGCCAGTGTTGGACAGTGGTAGAATCATATCAGCCTGTAGTTTGAAAGGAATGTCAGATCAGAGTCTGTGATAAATATGAGATGCCTCCTTGTGATCAGGGGAATACTTTGCCTAGCAGGAAATGAGGTGCCAACCAATCAGAGGCCACCAAACGGATTAGTAGCTTAGGGTGCAACTGTTCCAAAGAGAGTTGGACATACAATATTCAGAGAAGAGACGTCTGAGAGAGGAAATGACCGTAGTTTCTAAAATATTAAAATGGTACTGATAGGGTGGAGGTGCACAGATGGTTAAAGTTGGTGAGTGCCAGTAAGGGCACAGCACATGCACTCAACTGTGTGTGTGTGTGTGTTGGGGGTTTAGGATAAGATTAGAAAGCAGTATTTCTCACATACGGGTGGTTAGAATGTGGAATAGCCTAGCCACTGAGATTGTGGAAGCTAGCGTTTTTAGGCTTTCACAACAGAACTGGATAGATTTCTGAGGAGAATGACACTGAGGTGACACAGCAAACTACGTTAGGGCTAGCATTCTGGCCGACAAGCTTGGATGCACATCCACACTGTGCTGCCATGTAGTGTAATGTGGGGGGCAGGCAAGATGGACCTTAAGTACCTCCCAGCACCACAATGCTATGTTACTATGACATTTGCAGCTGTTCATTTCAGTGCCATACTTAGTATAGTTTGCCCTTTCTGTCCTGTCATTCACTTCCCTCACAGTGAATGAGCCATTTTTTCCACCACATCTCATTCCACTACATCTCAGTATCAGAGCTGAATCATTTGATTTTTTCCCTCCTTGGTCCAAAACCACACAGTGAATGAATTTTCAAACACTGGGTAACCCCTTGGGAAAGTGCCTGCAATCAGGCAGTCTATTTCAGAAGAATTATTAGACATCAGAGCAATTTTTTCCCTGCTTTCTATTTTCCATCCTTTAGCCAACATGACTACACACACTGATCTTCTGTTTTGTGTGAGGTGCTGGCAGTCTGAGTTCAGATGAGGAAATACTCTTCTGTTAGTGCCCAGGACACTGTTATGGTGCCTCTTTCCTCTGGGCAAGTAAGGAAAAGTCCCCATTGGAAACCAAATCTGGGACCCTAAGTCCTCAAGGCAGCAGCTGTAACCATTCATTTACAGGAAATTTCTCTAGCTGGGAGGTTAATGAGTTAGTGTACTGTTAGACATTAATAACAACTTTCAAAAGTAGTGAACTATTACTGTTTCTAGCTGAAGTATCTTTGCCTTTTCCTTTGGCTCATTAAGAATTTCTACCCAATACTTGGTGTAATGAGGTGGAACAGTACTTTACTTGGAGACTGTCATAGCTTGTCAGTTCCTCCTCATACTTAC
Organism: Neoceratodus forsteri; assembly: GCA_016271365.2. Lineage (NCBI taxonomy): Eukaryota > Metazoa > Chordata > Ceratodontiformes > Ceratodontidae > Neoceratodus > Neoceratodus forsteri. The sequence goes on from CM057455.1 coordinate 265,302,324, forward strand.
CCTCTATGACTTTACTGACTGTGACATCATAGCTGACCAAGAACAGCCAGTCACTTCCTGCAAGACTGGCCACATGTGATGTCACAATAAGTGAAGTCACAACGCTGATGAGGTCTGGAGAGGAACAGAACTCGATACGTCAGCCTCCAGGCAAAGGACTGCTCTTTGCATCTCACCTAATGTTATCAGGTAAAAAAAAAACACTTCTAATGAGCAAACGGAAAAAAAGGAAAATACATCAAGATAAAAAGTAATAACTGATTACTTTTAAAAATTATTTTCTGCCTTCTCTATTTGACACTACTGCCACTTTAACGTACTCCTTTGACTTCATAAACAGCAATCTCAAGAACCACCCCTGGAGGTCTCCCTGCTGTTACTATTTCTCAGCTCTGTAGGACTCTGTTACGTGTGTGCGGCTTCTCAACGCTAGATGGGCTGCTTTCCACAGCCTGCTGATTCCTCATATCCTGCACTGTACAAGCCCCCTTGGGGTTTGTCATGAAGAGGTCTTCATGCCATAGCCCGTTACTGCTTCTGAAATCCCAGTGTTAGTCCTACATGGTCGGCACACACAGTCACTTCAGCTGTCCATCGATACATCAGTTTTCATAAAAGGACATGACTAAATGCATTACATTCAATCAAAGCACCACAAACCGTTCATTATAAAGTACGAAGGGAAGGGATCAGTCTTTAAAGGGATTTTAAATCTGACTGAGGAACATTCTACTGATAGGCAGCCCCCACGTTTTGGAGCAGAATGGGAGCATGATGTGACTATAAAGTAACTCTGACTTCCAAATCTGAGACCACATCTAAAAATGAACCATAACTTATTTATCAAGGACTCCCTAAAACAATATATCCCATCTTACTGAGCTAGCCAACATTCTTCCCTACGGGATTTCAAACTCTAATTAAGTCAATGCTCAGTGGCTCACTAAATTAATTTTTACCACAAGACATATTAATCCAATTACCACCCTGCCCTACCCCTCCCTCAACCACCACCCGACGACCCCAAAGAGTGCTGGATAATACTCAACAATTTAGATAGAGAAATCACAGCTTTCCCAGAAACACAACCAAAAGTCAGTCACCAACAAGGCAATTTTCTTATTTGTAAAGTTTATTTAGCTCCTATGATAACCCAGCTGTGATTCAACATCCCCTTTATATTGGGGGTATTCTGTTTTGACCCAGTTTTACTGCTGGAACGGAGTAAAGCACAAGGACTTGTTCAAACTAACCCAGTGAGTCAGTGGCCAGGGTGGTACTCTAACTGGGATGCAGTTTGGCCTGGTGGTTAGAGCGCACAGCTGTGAACCTGAAGACCCAGGTTTGACTCCCACAGCCATCATGTACTCTCTGTGTGACCCTGAGCAAGCCACTTATCCACCCTGTGTTTAACTGCTAATCTTTCTCTGATCTAGCTCTGTGATGTCTGACTCTTCCAGTGTGCTGATAAACAGCTGTATTATTGTTCCTCTCCTGGATTGTATTTTATTTATCATGTCTCTATTTATTTCAAAAGTTTGACCAGGAAAGTCATACTGAGGCGGTATCAGCTTGTTTCCAAATGCGTCCTGGGGGAAGGGATGGGACGAGAACTGTACAAAAACAAGCACAATGTATAAAAATAATAATACAATATGAAAATTGGTACAACAAAATATACAAGAACACTCACGAATAAAAGTACCATACAATAAATTGCGGAACTGGCAAAAGAGCAATTAAACAGCAAACAAAATAAAGATGAGGAGCAGTGCATACTAACTGATGACCTGGGGGATCAGCAGTGATAGACACAGTAACCCTGACATTCAAAGAGTATCCCACCTGCAAACAGGAACTGCGGATGCGCTAATCCGGATTTGCATTGCTACTCCTGGCTGTCCCATATTCAGAAGCCCTGGGAGCACCAGCACAATCCCACAGCACCAAAGTGCTATAATGCCACCATATTTTTGCAGATGAGGAGGTCCCCCATTCATACTGGTGCACCGGTATCTTCAAAGGTTTGCGGTGGCTGTAAACAGACCCCAAAACGACGCTATTTACCACTGCCAAAAAAAAACACCTCAACGGGGCATCCCCACCCTCCCAGAGGCAGGGTGGCTGTACTGCAAGCACCCGCCCCATCCCCCGTTCCATATTCTGCATAAGTATTCCTCGTGTCTAGTGGTGCCCCATCCCCCGAACACCCTTACAGTCACTGCATAGTATCCCTGGTGTGTAGTGGTGCCCCCCCATCCTCCAAACACCTGTTACATATACTGCATAGGTATCCCTGGTGTCTAGTGGCACCCCCAAACCCCAGGTCACCCATTCTGTATTGTAACTGGGTATCGCTGGTGGCCAGTGGCACCCAACCCCCAGGTCACCCACTCTGTATTGTAACTGGATATCACTGGTGTCCAGTGGCATCCCAACCCCCAGGTCACCCATTCTGCATTGTAACTGGGTATCGCTGGTGTCCAGTGGCACCCCAACCCCCAGGTCACCCATTCTATATTGTAACTGGATATCGCTGGTGTCCAGTGGCACCTCAACCCCCAGGTCACCCATTCTGTATTGTAACTGGGTATCGCTGGTGTCCGGTGGCACCCCAACCCCCAGGTCACCCATTCTGTATTGTAACTGGGTATCACTGGTGTCCACTGGCACCCCAACCCCCACGTTACCCATTCTGTATTGTAACTGGGTATCGCTGGTGTCCAGTGGCACCCCAACCCCCAGGTCACCCATTTTGTATTGTAACTGGGTATCGCTGGTGTCCAGTGGCACCCCAACACCCAGGTCACCCATTCTATATTGTAACAGGATATTGCTGGTGTCCAGTGGAACCCCAACCCCTTCATCGCCAGTTTACAATGAGTAAGTACACCCTTACGTCCAGCGGATCCCTTTGCTCCCCCAGTCACCTGCTGCAAACATAAAGTAATCAATGGTGGTCCAGTGTCCCCCACCCACCCCACCCTCTCATATACCACCACCCATCACACACCCCCATTGACAGGGTGCCCTTCGACATCCATCAATACTCAATATGGCAACTGGCACAGCCCTCCCCTCATCGGCCATCCGCCATATGAGCCGTCAGTGACTGTGCATACCTACAGTGACCGGTACAGCCCTCCTCTCACCTCTTCGTCCAGCAGCCATATGAGCCGTCAGTGAGTGTGCGTACCTACAGCGACCGGCACAGCCCTCCTCTCACCTCCTCATCCTGCAGCCATATGAGCCGTCAGTGAGTGTGCGTACCTACAGCGACCGGCACAGCCCTCCACTCACCTCCTCGGCCAGCAGCCATATAAGCTGTCAGTGAGTGTGCGTACCTACAGTGACCGGCACAGCCCTCCACTCACCTTCTCGGCCAGCAGCCATATGAGCCGTCAGTGAGTGTGCGTACCTGCAGTGACCGGCACAGCCCTCCTCTCACCTCTTTGTCCAGCAGCCATATGAGCCGTCAGTGAGTGTGCGTACCTACAGCGACCGGCACAGCCCTCCTCTCACCTCCTCGGCCAGCAGCCATATGAGCCGTCAGTGAGTGTGTACCTACAGTGACCGGCACAGCCCTCCTCTCTCACCTCTTGGCCAGCAGCCATATGAGCCCGTCAGTGAGTGTGTACCTACAGCGACCGCACAGCCCTCCCTCACCTCCTCGGCCAGCAGCCATATGAGCCATCTAGTGAGTGTGTGTACCTACAGCGACCGGCACAGCCCTCCTCTCACCTCCTCGGCCAGCAGCCATATGAGCCATCAGTGAGTGTGCATACCTACAGTGACCGGCACAGCCCTCCTCTCACCTCTTTGTCCAGCAGCCATATGAGCCATCAGTGAGTGTGCGTACCTACAGTGACCGGCACAGCCCTCCTCTCACCTCCTCGGCCAGCAGCCATATGAGCCGTCAGTGAGTGTGCGTACCTACAGCGGCCCAGCCTCTCTCACCTCCTGCCAGCAGCCATATGGGCGCCAGTGAGTGTGCTGCCCACAGCGACGGCACAGCTCCTCCTCTCACCTCCTCGGCCAGCAGCCATATGAGCTGTCCAGTGAGTGTGTGTACCTACAGCGACCGGCACAGCCCTCCTCTCACCTCTTTGTCCAGCAGCCATTTGAGCCGTCAGTGAGTGTGCGTACCTACAGCGACCGGCACAGCCCTCCACTCACCTCCTCGGCCAGCAGCCATATGAGACATCAGTGAGCGTGCGTACCTACAGCGACCGGCACAGCCCTCCTCTCACCTCTTCGTCCAGCAGCCATATGAGACGTCAGTGAGTGTGCGTACCTACAGCGACCGGCACAGCCCTCCTCTCATGTCCTCGGCTGGCTGGCATGTAAGCTGTTAGTGAGTACACATACAGTACTGTATGCATGCTCACTGACTGCTTGTCCAAGGACCAGCCCAGGAGGTGAGAAGAGGGCTGTGGCAGTCACCATATCGGGCATCAATGGACAACGCGGGACACACAGGTAAGAGGGAGTGTAGGACAAGTGGTGGTATGTGGAGTGGGCAGGGTGAGTGGGGAACACTGGATAACTGAACCACCAATGATTACTTTTATGTTTGGCAAAGGGTGAACGGGGGTGGGTGGGGGGAACCATGGGACACCAGGGCATACTTATCTATTGTAAATGGGTGACCAAGGAGGTGGAGGTGCCACGGGACAGCAAGTGATAGCTAGTCAAAATATGTAACAGGTGTTCAGGGGGTGTGGGGTGTCACTAGACACCAGAAATAGCTATGCAGTATACACAATGGGTGTTTGGGGGTAAGTGTGCCCCTAGACACCAGAATAAATCTTCAATATACAGAACGGGTGTTCAAGGTGTAGGGGTTGCCACTAGACAGCAGGGATACCTCTTCAATATATAGAACGGATGTTCGGGGGTGAGGGGTGCCACTACACTCCAGGGAATTCATATGCTACGCTGCAGGATGGGTGTTACTGGATTGCTGCATGCATCCAAATGTGCTCATAATGGGTATGCAAATGGCCCTTTAACACCTTGTATGCCCAATGGGCTCATTTGCCTGCTTGGGCTGAATATAGCCCAGAGGGGTCTAGGTGCTATCCATTTTGGGCAACGCTATTCCCTGTGGGTCATATACAGCCTAGGTCTGTGTTGGGCAGCACAGTTTCACTTAGTGCTGCACCGACACAGTCCGATACTCAGTCGGATAGCTCTAATCTGCTATTACATTGAAGACAGCAGCCACCAACGCAGTGCAAATATCCGTACTGCACTTGCGCCCTTTTTCAGTATTGGGGCCAGTGTGAGGTAAAAAGCAGAACGAGAAGGCAGCTTGGCCAGCAGCAGATTTGTGGAAGAGTAAGAGAGATTGTAGGCCACGCTGGGACACACAGTTTGTATGAAGGAAATCTCCCTGTGCACCTGAAATGGCATCAACATTCTCCCCCCACTTCCTGGATTGTAAACTATTTTGTGATCCTGCCTGTATGAAAGTGTAACCCCTTGTTACCGGGGTTACTAGAATCCAGTAAGACCTAGTGGTAGGCAGGGAGGCAGCATGTGAAACTCAGTTAAATGGGTTTCACACTGTCTCACTCTGTTCTCAGTCTCAGCTGAGACTGAGAGATGACATCACCAATAGAACTGTCTGAGCTGCATAGCTACATTAGAATCTGCAGCAGAGGGAGTGAGATAGAACGTCGGGAGTCTTCAAAGTCAGTCTCCTGCTTGCCTTCCAGCAGGAAGGGAGTCTCCTGTTTGTTTTGAAGCAAGAAGGTCAGTGTCCAGTGTTCAAGTGGTGGAGACCACTGTCCAGGTCTCGGTGCCCCCCACCCTCCGGGAGTAAAGTATCCCCATGTAGATTCAGGGGCAATCCCTAATTTCTGCTAAAGAGAGAAAGCTGCCTTTTACAGTTTGTGTTTGTGCTTGAAAAGTGGAAAAGTTGTATTCGCCTGTGGGGCACCTGCAACAAAAGGGTGAGTGTTTGCTCTAACACGAGAGGGCAAGAAATGTGTTTCTTCAGCCTGGGAAATGTGAAGAAATCTGGGATTTGAACTACTATTTGGGAGGCCTATAGTACTAGGACAAACAAATGGAGTAGTATCAAAAGCTAAAGCGCTGTGTGGATTCAAGTAATGTTGTAGAGGGGGTGCGACAGTTCATCCACTGTTTAATCTACATTTCGAAGTATCAGTTTGTCCAGAGAAATGGCCGGGTATGGGCTGTGGGAGCTGGAGGTGGGAACACCCCCATCTTTAGTAACCAGGTCCACCTCTACGGATTTCTGCTGTGATTGCTACTTACCTCATGCGCTGCCCAGTGATGAGGGAAGTACCCAGGCGTAATGCAAAATGGGAAAATCTCTCTAAGGGTCGCAGACTCTAAGTGGTGTGGGGAGCCACAACAAGTAAAATGGGTTCACTCTTCCAATGAACCGCCAGTCAAGTGGCCGGCAGGGGAGACGGTCCAGTCGGGCTGTGTACTCAAAAGCGCGTGCAAGTCCGGGCTGTGTGCCTGGTGGGTCCACAGCCTGAAAACAGTAGAAATGGTTCATTCTTCAAGTGGACTGCCTTGTAGTCTCTAATCTGCATTATCAGTAAACGTAGCCCCATGGGGGTCCATCTATGCTTTGTTGTGTTCAGCTAGTTGTGAATAAAAGCCACACTGAAAAATCCCAATCCTGGTTCTGAACATTACAGCTATTGCTTCCTGTGTTCGGATTTACTTGGGTGCCCCTGTGCAGAGTAGCCAAACCTAGGTCCCCTTGTGCCGAGTAACCTCATCCTCCCTGAACCCAGGTCCCCACCAGGTATTGCTGCAGCACCAACAGCATGCCACATGTCATTTTGGCAAAAAGCAGGGTGGGGGTTACAAAAGGCATTATATAAAAGCAGATTCCTGTCCTTTCCTAACCTTTGCAATATACTGCCATCTATATTTTAAAAGGGAAGTGATTTTGCGTGGGTAAGCAGTGGAGGACTGGAGGTTTAATAAGAGGGGTGGGTTTGGAAAGGCACGGTGCTCCAGCAGTTGGAGCACAAAACTGTTAACCAGTAGATCTTTGGTTCAGACCCTGCAAAGCCTCTAGCCCAGTGTGTGTGTGTGTGTAACTTGAGCAAAGTCACCGAACCTGTTTACACTTGGAATCCACTCGGCTGTAGAACTGGGCAGCAGAAGGCCCCCACTAAATGTGGACCATATTATTTTATTCCAATAAAGAACATCTGTTCAGCACCTGGACTGGTTTGCAGTCTGGTGCTCCAACCGACTGTTCACCCTGCCTTACCAAAGCTCCCCAGCCCCATGATACCTGCACTGGTTACCGAGCTGAGCTCCCATATGCCACTTCTCCTCTTACCTCTCTCTCTTATAGCTCTCCTAAATGACCTCTTTAACCCTGCCCCCCAACACCTGAACCTGAACCTGCCTCTAGCTACCCCTACAATTGATTCTGAATCCAGCATGTTACTGAATTGTCTCTTTCCTGGACTGTTGCTGTGTATTCACTTACCATTTGTGAATATTTTGCGTTCCTATTTTATCTTTCTGATACCGTTTGTTATGTATCTATGTGTCATTTGAAACTCTTTTCACTTTCATATTTAACCTGTTTCTGCGCTGTTTATCACACAGATATTTTTCCTTTCTTATCGCAGTACTTCCTGTGATTAACTGTATGACATTTTTCCTCTAGCTCTCCCCACTGTTTATGCCTCACCCAGTATGTCCTTGGAAACAAGCCTTGGCTCAGGGTACCTTTCCTGGTCACCAACTTTTAAATAAATGAATAAAATGTTTTACTTGAATCGAATGAACATAAGCTGCTTTAATGACTGGAAAATTACCAGAAAGTCACAAGGTGGTAGGAAGCACAACGTGAGCCCACATATTTGAAAACACGAAACCTTCCTTTTCTTTTCTGCTTACTATTTTTGTCACCATTTTCTCCTCACCAAATGCCAGGTCCTTCACCTTGACAAACCCACCACAAACTTGTACTCGGCATCCTGTCTGGAATCCCAGCTGTGACCTACAGCGTGTCTCCTATGGGTTGAGTTCCCCAGTTCCCCAAGCCAGGAGGAGGATATTTCACTTGAAACTTGAGGTCTGGGAGGAGGAGGAGGAGCCAAAGAGGTGAGGGAGGAGTTGGCAGGGCCCAGCTGTGGCATGGGGGGCCGGGGGCAGGGTCACTTCATCTGCCCGGCACTGCTATGGTATTTGTTCTCCCACCAAGCCTCCCTTATCCCTCCCAGAGTGTGGTCCTGAGGAGAGACCTGGCACAACACCTCAGGGGTGTCGGCAGGCATACGCACTGTACTCAGCAGAGTATAGTAAAAAAAATCAGGAAGGGGCAACAAAAAGAGGAAAGCAAGGACATTGTGAGTCACATTGTGTCTGTGTCATGCTAAGCCCTTTTGCCTTTGTTGTTCGCTATGGGGCACTGATGCCTCCAACTAAATAAACAAATAAGAATAACTTACCAGGAAAGCAGAAAAACAAAGGAAGGAGAAATACAGGAAGAACCTGATTAGTTGAATTCAGACATGGCAAACGGTGGGGCACTGTTAGTGTGGTGTGGCAGTAATGAGTGCATATTTTGTTTATGTTTACATAACGGGGGGCAACAGTGCATCAGTATTGAGTAAAAGTTTAAAATTCCTGGCTACACCCCTGCAACACCTATCAGGGTAATCAAAGGGTAGGTGAGCCCCACTGCATCTTCATAACTCCCCAACCAACCCCAATCTGGGTGTCTGATGCCCTCTGTATCACTCACAAGGCGAGCAGGTGCATGCCAACATAAAGTCACTCCAGAGGGACAACATACTCCTTTCCATGATATGTCCTCCCTGGGCCACAAGGGCACAGTCATGCACAGTGTGGGACAAATCAAGTAGTCAGGTGGCCATAAAAAAATGTAGTTTAGTGATCAGATTTTGAAAGTTACTGAAACTGATTACCTGCCCATGAAGTGATTGTTTGAGCCCTTAAAATGATGGCCACTAAAATATTGATTTGGCTACCAGATTTTGAAAGCTAGTGACCAAAACTGACCACCAGCTCTCAAAGCTGATCTGTCTCACTCAACTTGTGCAGCAGAAGGTGATGCCCTCTTTCCCTGAGGCAGGAGGGCGCAGAGGCCACTGTCAGAACCCTGCCTAGTTGGTTAGCACCACACATCTCATGCTCGGTGTGAACCCCGAGTCATCTAGCAAGTGGTAGAGCTACTGCTGCACTAATTGGTTGTCCCGAAACACAGATTCTTATAATTTTATTTTCCATTTTGGCACTAATTTATGACAACTGCTGCATCTGCAGGCAAGGCCACGTGCTGATGAAGTCCCCTCATTTTAATCAGGCACTTTGCATATCAGCTACAGTTTTAGAAGAAGATTTGAATATCACGGTTCCAAGAAAGAGCTCAGAAATAAAGAATGCTCGAGTGTGGCACAGAACTGGAAAAAGTTTGCTTTTTATTATTTTTTGTCCTCTATTGGAGATGGGCACTTCCTTCTGCCCCTCCTCAAGCTCAGATCCCGCCCCTCCGAGTGTTGTAGCATGCCTCCATATATCCCTGATACAATCCATCCTGTACCTCCGGATGTACCCTATTGTGTGAGGCCAGATAACTGGGAGTAACTAGCTGGAACACATCTGGTTCAGTGGAGGCTACCTGGAGACCTGTGCTTTGCAACTTGGTGAATGAGAGCAGCAGCATCTTCTTGAACTCCGCTCCATGTTTCTTTACTTCCCCATGTCCCGTTTCTCAGGATGTCACAGTGGTCTGGCATGTATCTTCTGATTCCTGTACTCAAGAAGGTAGTGTCCCCATCTGACTGGACTGATATGTGTGTGTGGAGAGGGAGGTTGAAACCTCCAAATGTGTCAATGGTAGCGGTGCTCGGATAGTGCCTTTTGGGATCTGAATATCCTCCGACAGACAGTCCTACTATCCATCCCTGAATCAGAGCTCCATCCGACCAAGCTACGATCTCGAATCCCCAGTCAGATTTTGGGGACGGAGGTCAGATGTTGAGATTTGAGACTGGATTTTGAATCTGAGGGTCAGATTTTTTGATCCATACTTTGGATCTGGGGTGATCGGATCCATGGTCGGATGACATCGGTATCCGACATTAGTCAGAAATCCCCAAAAGGATGGTATCCAGTGGTATCTAACTTCAGTGAATACTCTCCAAGCAACAGTAGTCAATGACAGAATTCATTTCAGGACCTTTAGGCAGCCTGCCGCACCGCTCCCCAGGCATAACATTGTGAAGTGTAACACAGATTACTGCATAAATCGGAGATTAAATGATGAGGCAGTGGAGGCACTACCTACAGTAGTTGGGATCCAGATAGAAAAAGCCTGTGGTACAGAATGAATCTGCTGCTCAAATGGGGACGCTGTCATTGCCAGTTCCAAGAGCAGGAACACAGCAGCCTGATTAGCAGGTTACAAAGGTGTGCATTCCTCATGGTTCAAAAGCAGGCAACACAAGCACAGAGCAGAAGGCCTGTAGGGGTCTGTGTAACACAGGGCTGGATTTTCAAATGACTGAGTACTGCTAGCCCCAAGTGCACCAGAGACATGGTGCACCAAGCTTGTGGCAGTCTAAAAGGATCTTCTGTCCCTTGTGCAACTGATGCAAGCTAGACCATCTTTCTGTGGTACACCTTGCATCCATCACAGAGCCTGCACCCAAGATGTGGCACAAGCTGCTGTAAAGTGTAGAAACTGTCACAACTGCCCCCAAGATTTGCAAATCGGGCACAGTCGTGGCAAACTGGTATGGGGCAGGAAAGGGTTTACCACAGGGCATGATGTACGCTGTGCTCCATCCTTTGAAAATCCGGCCATAGGTTTCTCAAATGGTGAGGCCAGCCTCCATGGGGAGACGCCAACCTGTTCCAGGGGAGGCTCAAGCAAGTCTGAAAAAGTATTTAAATTTTGAGTTTTGCATATTTTGTGTGAAGGGATGAGGCAAACTGAAAGAGATAATAGTAGGAGAATTATTTTTTTTGAAATTGCAATTTTTTCTCCCTCGTCCTGCCAGCCCCGACCCTTGAGGCCACCAAGAGACATCCTCCTGCCTCCCGCCTACCCACATCCACCTCCGTGTCCCCCATGAAGCCTCGATTACCCCCGGCAGGGATACAAGGTGCAGCCCCTACACCAAATTACTCACAGTTTCACGTCCGTGGCGTGCAGGGTGAGCGGGGCACATCGGAGGCACGCCCGGTAGCCCGCCTTCCTGGTCCTGGCAGGCATTATCCTCCATTATCTCCCACGCTGTGTAGACCTCGACATCAAGGCACACGCCACCGGACGCCCACAGCGTGATCTGACTGCCCTTCCCCATAGGGCTTGCAGTACTCTGAGCCCGCCGGGTCAGACAAGTTGCGGCATTGGTCCCCTCCCCCAAGAGGGCGAGCTGTCATGGGACGCCAAGCCACTCTCCCCTGGCCGGCCCTCCACGACCCGAGTCTGCTCCAACCCAGGTCGCTGGCATAGCAGCAGAAATCCCACCGCGCCTGGTGGGCTGGCCTAGTAGAGAATTTATGTATTAATTTACAAACTGGTGACCAGGAAAGGAAAACTGAGCCAAGGCTCATTTCTTCATGTACCCAGGATAGGTAGGGAGTAAATACAATTAAAAAGGTAACTGCAAAACACTCAGGCAATACAAAGTGAACAATAGTGCAACAATGAGCAACAGTGTAACAATGAACAACTGAGGAGGTAACAATGGACCAATCAGACTGGTGGCAGAACAGCACAAATACAAGAGTTAAGCAGAGGTACTAGGAACAAGAGCAGGAAGGAGCCAAAGGATCCTCGTGAGCAGGTAATAGAGGGAGGCAGACATGTGTAGGAAGATATGGGGAAACAGACTGAGGAAGCATGGGTAACAATGGCTCGAGAATCAAAACAGCGGAGCACGTAGGCTGGCCTGGGGAGAGGGGTTACAAGGGGGTGTTACAATAAGCTGAATAAAATGAGAGTCAACTACTCGAAGGAGTTTCATTTTATTACCGATATACTGTGCAAAGTATGCTATTTTCCTATGGGGCGCTCCCAGATTATTTCAATGTTTGGGGGAGGCTCAAGATCTTTTCCATGGCTTGGGGGAGGCTAGCTAATGACAAAGTCTGATAGCTAATGGTGTAACATAATGAGCCAGTGTTCCCGCTGTCTCTTAGTTGAACACTAAAGAAACCTGATCTTGGAACAGATGACAGTAGCAGGCAATGGTGGGAGCCCCATTTGACAAATTTCAGGAAACATTTAACTTGAGAAAGTTTCCAGCAGCCTGTCAGGAAGGTAATGGAGCGGCCATAGGATAAATTGGATAGAGACCAATGGGGGGAGGGGGACCTGGCATTAAGCCACTTGCTAAATGCAGGCCGATTTTGCGAAGAACCTGTAAAATACAGTACAATCCTATGCAATGTACTTTACAGTAACGTAGTACTGCCATGATGGTAGGGACTTAAGAGTCCATTTCAGCTGCCCCTCCTCCCACACGGCAGTGACTATACCCAATTTGAATTGAGACACAGGTCCTAGGTTATCAGCTGGAATCTGCCCCTACTCATAGAAACCTACTGTAGATAACAGTGATATTAGTAGTAGGTTTATTTAATCCAGTCCCAGGAGCTGTGAGCACTGTATATCATTAAAATAAATAGACCATAATATCACGACAAAACAAATTAAACAATAACTAAAATAAATAAATCAGAAATTGCATAAATAAGTACAAATCAGCCAGTGGGGACTAACTAAAGTCAAAGGCTTGTCCACACAAGTAGGTCTTAAGGCCCCTCTTAAAGGTCTTCACTGAGGGACCTTCCCTCAGAGATCTGGGAAGCAAGTTCCACAGGGATGAGCCGGCCACTTCAAAAGTGCCATCCTTGGATGTTTTTATCCTGGCATTGGGAACTACTAGGATGCCAACTTTGGAGGAAAGGATGGGGTGAGAGGGACAATAAGGAGACCGGAGATCACTCAGAAAACACAGGCCTAATTCATATCAGGCTTTGTAGATCAGTAAACCAACCCTGGACGGTGATTCAACTCCATCATCAGCCAGCGCAGGTCACATGACATGATCTCGGAAGGCCTGTCAGTAACCTGGCCACTGCGACCTGCACCAGCTGCAGGCATCAAAGGACCACTCCGCTAATCCTGGGATACAGAGATTGCACCTTTCATGACTGGCAGTCGCAAAGGCATGTACCAGTGATGGCAGATCATCTAGTGGAATCAAGGCTTTAATACAGGCAATGTTTCTGATGTGGTAAAAGCCCGTCCAGACTACGGACAACGCCTGAGCCTCAAGTGCCAGTCTTTCATACAGAATGATGCCCTGATTCATAACCTTAGTGGAGGCTACGAAGAAGAAGAAGAAGAAGAATCAGCATTTATATAGCGCTTTTCATACATCCAAAGCGCTTTACAAGCAATGCTAGACTGGTAGTGAAGTGACTGAATGTGTGGTGGTGGCCATATCGCACATCATCACCCACACACAGCCTGGATAATTGCATGAACCAGTTTTTTATGGGAAGGGGAATGTTGGCCAGGACACCGGGAATGTTCCCTACTCTTTGCGAAGAGTGCCCTGGGTTCTTTTACTTCCACCTGGACACCCACCAGGACAACACCAGGATGGGCAGAAGGGACCTCGGTTTAACGTCTCATCCGAAGGACGGCGCACCCCAACAGTACAGCACCCCCCAATACTGCACTCGGATGCCAGCGATTTTTAGGTGCAAGTCCAATCCCAGTGTGGGACGAGAACCCACGACCTTCTGGTCCAGAGGCGAATGTGCTACCAACTGAGCCACGCTGACACGAGGCTGGAGACACCAAGCAGAAGGCTGGTCATCTCCACTCTAGCCCCCATACCCTGCTCACGACCAGGCTCCATCACTAGTACCTCCGTCTTGTCTGGGTTGATTGGGTCTTAGTCAGCTAGAGAACATCCATCCCTGAATCTCGGCCAAGCATAAATTCAGTATGTCAACCACACCAGGCACCTTGGCTGCAAATGACAGGTACAGCTGGGTGTCATCTGCATAGCAATAAAAACCAAAGCTCTTCCTGCCATTACATCACCGATGGTGTCTTGGAGCTGCACTTCATGGAGCAGCCACCAGAACAACAGAGCTGATGGCTGACTAAAAAAAACAGTTTTTTCTTCAAGTAGTATTTTCTCTCCTTTACCTGCCAACCAGCCACATTCTGGTCCGATAACCCCAGCCCCATCAGCTGGCTTCTCTGGGACTTTCCTGGTTGCTGCCACCCATCCTCTGTCAGGAGGAACCTGAGAGCCCAGTTACAGGTGTGGGGTCTGCGGTGACCAGGCCGCCATCCTGCCACATTCATGAGTTTCCCTCTTGTTTTATCCTTGGGCCTGTAGCACATGTAGTGACGTGTTGTGAGAGCACTGCTCCCGCGGGAGATGCCCCCACATCAAGCTAGCAGGGACGCATGTCCCACCCCCCGAGGAGGATAGCTGTCCTTGAATACTCAATCTTCCCTTCCCCAGCCATCCCCTGAGTGACCTGTGTCTGTTTTCGAACCCAGGTCGCCAGCATGGCAGGAGGTGTGGCACATAGCACCTCAGCCCTCCTCACCACTAGACCGGCTAAAAAATATTTTTTTAATGAATGCACTCTTCTGGGGGATTCCACACTAAGGTAAGTGATATTTACGTATTTTACGAATATCCCCTACCCCTTACAGAAAGGTTAAAAAAACACTTCCAAGTACATAAGTGTACTGAAACACTGCCAGGTAAACAAACACACAACATATCCAAATAGAAACTGATAACATCTTAAATCTTGTTTTTTTCTAAGTTTCTTTAAACAAACTGCTGTGAGGGGTAGTGAAACTTTGGTGATGTACCATTTTTTTCTGCTTCAAGCTTCTGAATTACATTCCTGCTCTCTGCACACAAAGTGCCTCTTCCTGGAACCTGGGACCCATAAAACCCGTTGTGCTTGTAGTTTGCGCCGGACAAATGAAAATAACAGTGTAGACCCACATGATGAGCAAAGAGAGAGATGGCATGCAGACTGTAGAAGAGACACACACACTCTGGTCTGAGACACGGATGAGTCATAGGTATGTGCAGACCCCAGGTTTGATGAACTGTAGCTAGACGGATGGGCAAAGACAGAAACGCAGGGTGTCACCACTGGGTCCATGTGACAAAGACTTCCTTGCAGCACTACTCATAAAGCCCATTTTGCAGTACTTGCAAGGCAGACAGTTGGCCTGTGCCAAAACAGATAACGAGCTAAGTGAGATAAGGTCACACAGACAGGCGTATGTGTGCAGGGCAAATCGAGCCGGTTGCTATGTGTAAACACTGGCAGTAAATGAAGAATTGGTTTCCCACATCGTCTCAAGCTTAATAAAAGAAGAGTGCAGTGGTACTGCAGAGATGGCACAGTATCAGCCCCGAAGGGAAATGCTGTATGTGGGAAACATGTGACAGATCCAGGTTTGGAGATCTTTCTAGAGTTAAGCTACATCTAGTTGGTACAAGAGAGCCTCCACTCCCTGCCATCACTGTAAGCAGAGGGTTTTTTTTTAATTTTTTATTTATTTGGTATTCGGAAAAATAACCTTTGAGCCAAGGCTCTTTTACAAAGGTTCCCAGTCATGTGAACAGAGTATAAACGTTCAATCAAGAAGGTTACAGAGTTTTAGGACATTTGAGACACTGAACAGCACAACAATCAGGAAAAGGTTACAGAGTTTCTTAGACATGTAAAACATGTACAGCATATGGATATCAACTTTAGCTGATTACAAGTGCAGGTAAGGTGCAGAGGCACTAGAGGTTAGGTTAGGTTGGGCAGAGGGTCAGTAAGGGCAGGATTTTGGTAGGGGAGGAGGGGGCCTCTAATAAAAGTAATCAAAGAGGCAGGGCTGAGGCCAGGGAGGCAGAGACCCATCCCAGCGTGGGGATTGGGGGGGGGATGTACAGAAGCAGCCCCCTTATAGTGATTCAGAGGCACTGTCAAGGAGCATGTGGGAGGGTGGCTTCCGTCCTGTGCAGAGAATAGATGCTGTTAGCAGAGCCAGGCCTGGTCATCCAGAGTCTATCAGCTGTTGGAGAAGCAGATGCAAACAGAGCTGGAGGTCAGGTAGTGCTAAGGTCTGTCTGATTTGAAGCTACAGGCTAGTAGAGTTCTGAATAGGCTTGGGTACCTTGTTACGCCTAAAGAGGGGGTCATTTGTAGGAGAAGGCACGCCGTCCGACAGCTGTGCACGGAAAGGCAACGCATACCCCCGCGCTCTGCTTCTGGCTATAAGTTCTGAGCCGAGGGAGAAGATGCCTGCTATGCATGGGGGGGCTTTCCTCAGTAATGCTTTTTGCCTAGGGAGGCATGTGAGGAATTTAGGTCCTGCACCCAAGAGACATCAGGTGTGTGTGTGTGTTCACTGAGGAACAGGTGTAGGTCATTCGATTTCCATTCAGGATGAGCCTGCAGGCCTTGTTGAGAGCTACGTGCACCCTCTTGAGCACAGAGTCCGACGCTGCACTGTAGACAACCAGGCCGTAGTCAATGGTGGAGAGGATGGAGCTCGTGACTGATAGGCAGATGGCTGGTTAGAGTTACTGGTTAGAGTTGTGCCTGCTAAGGAGGGGAAGGGATGTGCGAAAAGGCCCTACTCCTGTCTGACAGGCCAGGGTGGAAAGCCTCAAGGAAATGGTACTAGGTCTCAGGGTGGCTAGATAATGTGATGTGGAAAAACTCAATTGTAGCCAGTTTCAAACTTTCATTTATTTTACTTATTTATTTATTTTAACCAGGTAGGCCATCTGAGACACAGGAGTCCCTTTTTCAGGGACAACCTGGAATTAATGCCATATGACAGTCAGACAGTACTCTATCAAGATACATGATCAGATAACAGTCAAACTTGACATAGTCAAAATATACACCCTCCTCCAATAAAGGCATGCTATTCAAATTGGGTCATATGCATTTATCTGCAGATTGACTAGATGAACAATTGGAAAGGCTTTGCCTAGAGTTCGATGACCAAGCAGCCAGCCACTCCCACTTCCTGAGCTATATAAGCAGTTCCTCTCAGCCTCATTGTGAAGCACTTTTTCTTTGCAGAGTAGGCTCGGTCCGTCTGTCCTCTGAGCTGGTTGGGGCATACCCCTCCCCCACTCCACCTGGCTACTCCTGTTTGTCTGTTGGATTCTGTGTTTCTTCCTGCTTCTGGTTTGTATTTTGCCTTTGTCTGTGTGTGCTTCTCCTGTCATTGTTCCTTTTTCTCTGTATGTGTGTTTTGGTTTTGTTTTTTTGGGGGGCTTTTGTTTCCAAGCTCCTAGCATATCGCTTCTGAGCTCCTACTATTGCACTGTTGCTCACAGCTCTCAACCTACTGCAATGCAAATGCAATCTCTATCTGTATTTCAGCTCAACCATAGCTGCTCCATGTTACATACTCAATTATTTACACTCTGCTTCCCAGTATTACTGCTTCCCCGCTACAGAATTACTTGCTCCCCATGCTACCAAGTCTGATTGTTTTCACCTGATTCAAGCTCTGAACCGTGCTATGCAGTTCAATCATGCTATTCCCTGTTTGTACACTGCTGTTTCACTCTGAGGTCAGCGAAAGTTCCTGCTGAGGCTGTTAAACTAACTTTAATATCTGCATGTAGTTCTCAGCCCTTCTGTCACTTTCTTGTTTGTCCTATGGCGGGGACTGGGAAGTGTTTGGGGAGTTGTGGCCCCATGTGGCTAATTCTTTTGTTTTACATCCTGTCTTTGCCGCTGAAAATCCTCAGAGTATTTGTCACTTTGATTTGGCTTTTAAATGCCTGGCTGGCTTGCCCCACTATTCAGTACTGTTTCATTGCTACTATGTTATGTAGACCTACGTGCAGGTCCACTTATTACTACTCTGTTTACTGACCTATGTGCAGGTCCACGCTTGCTTATGCAACTGTTGCTCACTGCTTACGCAAATTATTTCTTCATGCCTACTGCCATCCCCTCAGCTTCAGCCTCTGGAATTCTGCTGCACTCAATTCTGCATTCGACCTTGCAAGGTCTGAGCACTCAATGCTCATTACAATCTCAGCATACAGTGCTCAATCAGCTTGCCAGCTTTTCAGCTCTCAATCTATTCTGGGGCATGCCAGCCATTCTAGTCTGGCACAGGGTTCCTGCAGCCGATGGTCTTGCTCTGTTTTAATTCCGCATCTCTAGCATGTCCAACTTGGGGCCGGATCCTTCTCATCTGGCCCATAGCTGAGAATGTTCTCGTCCCGGATTTGGCTTTAGCTGCCTGCTACACGACAGCAACTCCTTTGGCTCTACTGTTCCACTATAACAGTTATCCTGTGGCTGTAGTGATTTCCCTAGCAAGGCACCTTCATTGCATTCTCCCTACGACTGCCTCTGGTTCACCTGGTTTGAGTTTAGGGTGGGTAGACCTGGTGAGTGCCTCAGCAGTCGTTGCTCTCCTCCTCCCGCCTTGGTTACATGTATTGTTGCAGAGTTTTCTCGCAACCTTTCACAACGTTCCCACTAGAGGGTTTGAGTGAGAGCCTTCCTCCAAATTGGAATATTTACCACCTCCCTTTAATTGGGTTTTTCAAACTGCAGCTGCAGAGCCATCAGTAAATAAAATGTCCCTAGCCTGGGGGGAAGGTGACCTAGGCCTTGGATCCCTAGAGATTTCCTCCTCAAAGGGGTTTTTTTCTCTCCTCCGTTGCCTCAGGTCATAACTGTTAGTTAGCATAGTAGTGTTCCTAATTTCTTTAGGTAGGTTCCACTGTTGGATGGAGGTGGATGGTGTCCCCTGCCATTCCCTCTCTCCTTAGAGGATCCCCTAATTCTCAATGTAAACCATCAGTACCATGCTATGCAACCTGGGCATCTCAATAAGTTATCAAACTGTCTATGCTTCTCTACAGCTACGTCCCAGTTACTGCTACTATATCACAGTTACTGCTTCCTTATATACTTCGTGTCAGCTCATTCTTTTGGGATACACTTGTACTACATTATTTTTTTGGGATTCCTAAAGTACATTTAGCTACGGGAATCGTCCCGTGGCACCTCTAGGGGTGGAACCTTCTCCGAGGGTTCCTTGCCTTTGGTACCCCTGCAGGGTGGTAATTAAGGCTGTGTAAACCCTGAATATTATTTCCCGGATACCATGAATAATAGCCGTTCCGAATATTTGGACAGCAGTTCTGAATACCTGACTGACCAGGGAGCACCAGAGTTACCACCACTACCTCAGAGGTTGTGAAGAAAGCACAGCAGTTGGACCACAGTGGGCTCAGGGAGGGTGAGAGTGGTGGAACAGAGGCACACCCAGTCAGTTGTTCCACTCCATAATCCATACACCATTCTGGGGACCATGGTTCCTCTATGGATGCACCGACAGAGGAGACTAAGGAGGTTGGGACAACTGTCGAAGGAGGCCCACAGGAAAGAGGCAGAGGACACCACAGGGAAAGGAAGCAGCTCCTGGTGGGGGACTCAATTACTAGGGGGATAGAACCGGGGGGAGCAGGGAAAACTGAAGCAAGGTGCCTGCCTGGTGCCATGGCTTGGAGGGACAGGAAGTGCATCCTCAGGATCACAAGAACAGCTGCACGGGAGTCTGAGTTGGATGTCATTGTCCACCTAGGGACAAATTACTTGGCTCATCATGAGATTAGAGCAGTGCAGGAGGACTTTGTAGAGTTGGGGAGGGGCCTAAGACAAGTAGCACACACAGTATCCTTCTCAAAGGTGCTGCCTTTCTATGGCATGGGTGAGGCGAGGGTAATTTGCACCATGCAATTTAATGAATGGTTGAAGAAATGGTGTGGAGCACAGGGATTTGGCTTCATTGGGGATTGGGGATCCACCTGGAGGGACACCAGCCTATACTGGCAGGATGGTCTGCATCTATCCAGTAAGGGAACAAGTCTTTTGGGCAATCGGTTTAAATGCTTCATTGGCAAGCTTTTAAACTAGTCAAGGAGGGAGGCACTGATAAGCAGCAGGAAATTCCCATCCTCCCCCTACAAAAGAGGGTACTAAATAGAAAAGATCAAAGTAGAAAGGACAGTGGGGATGCTGCTACAAAGGTAAAGCCATCAAAAATGGAGAGCAATGAGTACCAATGCCCGTAGTCTGGGTAACAAGCTTCCTGAATTAGTGGCCTTGATGGAGGAGGAACATTTGGATAGTGTGGCAGTCACAGAAACATGGTACACAAAGAACCATGACTGGGATATAAACATACCAGGATACACTATCTACAGGAGGGACAGGGAGGGTAAAAGAGGAGGAGGAGTAGCTCTCTACATAAGGGAAGGAATCAAAGCAACAGAACAAAAGGGTATACAGGGAGGAAAAGAAGCACTGTGGGTCAACTTGGAGACAGGCAATGGCATCACAATCCGCACAGGGGTTGTATCCAGACCCCCCTCTCAGGGGGAGGAAATGGACAAGGAAATGATAGAAAGTATACTCAGAATGGCAGAAAAAGGAGAGATATTGCTGATGGGTGATCTGAATATGCCAGATGTTAACTGGAGTGCAGTTGCAGCAGCCCACTTCTAAGAGTGGGGTTATTCTAGATGCCCTACAGGGGGCATGCCTTAGACAACTAGTATTGGAACCCACTCGAGAGGGAGCAATCTTAGACCTGGTTCTCTCAAATGGATCACAGATCACAGATGTAGAAGTGGGTAGCCATCTGGGAACTAGCGACCATCGAACAGTATGGTTCACAATAAACACAGCTGTAGAGTCAAGCCATACAAAGACAAAAGTACTGGACTTTAGGAGGGCTGACTTTGCCAAAATGGGTGAGTGCCTAAGGAATGCACTAGCAAATGGGCAGGAAGGAGGGGTGGAAGAACAATGGGGAATAATAAAAACTGCCATCACAGAGGTAACAAGCCTTTGTGTGAAGCAAATAAACAAAACAAAACGATGTAAGAAACCACTATGGTTTTCAAAGGAGGTGGCAGTGAAGGTTCAAGAGAAAAAGAAAGCATTCAGAAAATACAAGGAATCACAGAAGTTGCAGGACAGAGAATTGTATCAGTTAAAGCAAAAGGAAGCTGGGAAGGCAGTCAGAATAGCAAAGGCCCAAACCGAGAAAAGATAGCCAACTCAGTTAAGAAGGGGGATAAAACCTTTATAGGTACATCAGGGAGCGAAGGAAGACCAAGGAGGGATAGTGAGGCTTAATAAAGGAGGGGGCAGAGGGTGACGGTGAAAAGGCAGAGATACTAAAATATTTTTGCTCGGTATTTACAAATGAAGAGGGGGAGGTACCTAAACCAAACAATAGAAACACTCTGGCTACAGAAGTTGATATCAGCCCATTTACAGAAGAAAGGGTTCTGAAAGAACTCTTAAAGCTAAAGGTGGACAAAGCAATGGGACCTGACGGGATTCACCCCAGAATTCTAAAAAACCTAAAGGTAGAACTAGTTACACCACTGACTACCCTCTTTAACAAATCATGGGAGGATGGGGTGGTACCTGAGGACTGGAGGAGGGCAGATGTGATTCCACTTCACAAAAGTGGAAGCAGGGCAGAAGCGGGAAACTACAGACTTGTTAGTTTAACCTCAGTGATAGGGAAAATGATGGAATCACTTCTGAAGGAAAGAATTGTCAAGTACCTAGAGGCCAGAGGGGCACAGGACCCAAGGCAGCATGGATTCACAGTGGGATGGTCATGCCAGACAAATCTAATAGATTTCTTTGACTGGGTGACCAAAGTAGTTGATCAGGGAGGGGCTGTGGACATGGCCTACCTAGACTTTAGCAAGGCATTTGACACAGTCCCACACAAAAGATTAATATACAAGTTAGCCAGCCTGGGAGTGGGTCCCAAGATGGTAGCCTGGGTAAAGAATTGGCTGGAGAATAGGACACAGGCGTAATAGTAAATGGAGTCCACTCTGAAGAAAGGGTTACTAGTGGGGTACCGCAGGGTTCAGTATTAGGACCGGTCCTCTGCAATGTCTTTATAAGCAACATTGCAGAGGGACTGGAAGGAAAATTATGTCTCTTTGCAGATGACACTAAGATCTGCAATAGAGTTGATGCACAAGGTGGGGTGGAAAGGATGAGAAGGGACTTGGCAAGGTTAGAGGAATGGTCAAATGTATGGCAGCTTAGATTCAGTGCTAAGAAGTGCAAGGTAATGCACCTGGGAAACAAAAACCCAGGGGAAGAGTACACAATGGGGGGGTGAGATTCTAACAACAACAAAAATGGAAAGGGACCTGGGGGTAATCATATCAGATGACCTAAAGGTGGGCAAGCAATGTGAGAGGGCAGTAAGGAGGGCTGGGGGATACTGGGATGCATAGGGAGAGGCATCACCAGTAGAAAACAGGAAGTTGTTATCCCTCTGTACAGACAGCTGGTGAGACCCCATCTAGAGTACTGTGTGCAGTTCTGGAGACCCAGTCTCCGCAAAGACATAGACAGGATGGAAGCTGTGCAGAGAAAGGCAACTAAAATGGTGCAGGGTCTGCACCGGAAGACATATGAAGAGAGACTTAAGGAGCTTAATATGTATATTTCCTCGAGGAAAGGAGGGAGAGTGGGGACATGATAGAAACTTCAAGCACCTCAAGGGAATCAACAATGTCCAAGAGGATAGCATCTTTCAGAAAAAGAGGTGTGCAAGAACAAGGGGGTACAATTTAAAGATGGGGGGGGGCAGCTCAGAGGTAATGTGAGGAAGTATTTTTTCATAGAGAGGGTTGTGGATGCATGGAACAGCCTTCCGGAGGAGGTTGTGGAGTCAAAAACAGTGGTGGAATTCAAGCATGCATGGGACAGTCATAAGGCAATTCTAGAGGGTGGGTGTAGGAAAAAGTAGGCTGCTGGTTAACTAGGATCTGCAGCTTATCCATTAGGTAGGAAAATGGGGAGACTGGGTGGGCCAAGTGGTCCTTATCTGCCATCAAATATTCTATGTTTCTATTCAGTATTTGGGGAATAAGATTTCATAGTCTTGCAGAGCTTCCTTGGCCAATCAGAGGCTTCTCAGCTCTGGAGATCATGCGATCTCCTCACTGTGAGACAGCATTCTCAGAGGAGAGATCGTGCTTCGCTCTCAGAGCTTCTCAAACTGCAGAATCTTGTTGTTGAACTAGTTTTTTTTTTTTGCTGGAGTGTGATCCATAAGTTTTAGAGAGAATTTTTTGTA
This sequence comes from Neoceratodus forsteri, assembly GCA_016271365.2. Lineage (NCBI taxonomy): Eukaryota > Metazoa > Chordata > Ceratodontiformes > Ceratodontidae > Neoceratodus > Neoceratodus forsteri. The sequence continues at coordinate 265,325,542 of CM057455.1, forward strand.
TGACTGATTTTATGTGTTTTTGCTAAGTTACACAGGGAGTAGCAGCCTAGCCTAGGAGAGAGGGAAGCCTGTTTGTGTCTGCATCTCCCTCCCTCACTGCATTCATCCTCCATACCACACCGCTCTAGTGTGTGATTTGGTTTGGTTTAGATATTTTTTTATTTTGTGGCAGCAGAGGCTTTTGTTGTTGCTCTCAGTAAAGGTCAGGCTTTAGGTTTCTGTCTAGTGTGACAGAATTGTATAGCATAATATAATAATTTAGGGTAACTGACTTTTTCTGGGCTCGGTAAACAGTAATTCAGAGTGGGTTTTACTACAGTAATTGCTGCCACTGCCAGTGCATATTGTGCGTAGTCTCTCCCCCCACCCCACCCCCTTGGGTTTAACTTTAAAGTTCCAGTCCACACCAAATCTTGGTGAAATTGCAGTACAGTTAATATAGTATTATAAAATAATATATATAATGTTAGGGAAGTGTTTCTGGGCTTAGTAACAGCTGTTCACAGAGGGCTGTTTGCTAAGTAGCGTCGCCGCTTCGGCACTTAGTGACCCCCAGCCCACACCCCCAGTGTTAAAGTTCGAACCACACAAAAAATATAGTAGTGTGAGTGTGACAGGCTGCTGCCTGTGATGCAACTGAAAATAAATGATTATCAGATTTTGTTTAGAAAAAGATAGTAGTCGGACACCTAGTCTCCCCCACCCCACTGCGTCTGTGTGCTGCAAGCGCAGAGCGAGTCACACAACTGTCTGCTCTTGCAGTGTGTGAATTTTTTTCATTCAAAGAGATTTATTTTGTGTCAGAAAAAAGCCCTTTTTTGCTCAGTAAAGTCGGGCTTAAGTTTTCTGTCTAGTGTGACAGAATTATAGTATTTAGAAAAGAGTTATATAATTTGGGTAACTGTTTCTGGGCTCAGTAACAGTCGTTCACAGAGGGTTGTTTTGTTTGGTAAGCATCACAGTTTAGTGGCCCCCCAACTCTAGTGGTTAACATTCCAATCCACACAAAATATAGTAGTGTGAGTGTGACAGGCTCCTGCCTGTGATGTAACTGAAAATTAATGACAATCTGATTTTGTTTAGAAAAAGAAAGTATTTTATTTATTTATTTATAAGTTTTACCAGGAAGGCATACTCAGTGGTGTACCGCTCGATTCCAGATGCGTCCGGGGGTTGGGGGATGGAATGCATACAATATAATAAACATGGAATATACAATACAGTAAACTGAAAAGCCGAGAGCACAATGTGTACAATGGGTACAGTGGATATGAGCCACAAGCAGAGGAAATTACCAATATAACCATATGCAGAGGCATATTTACATATGCGATGCATAGAAGTACATAGTAAACACATTAGAGTATCATACTAAGAGCACAATAGGTACAGATAGCTATGAGCAGCAGCAGAGGACAATTGCAGCAAAGTACTAGGCTGAGGCAGAGATGTATAATGGCGGCAGTAAGAGCGCGGAGTACTACACAACAGTGGTAATAATAATATTGGAGAAATGGGGTGCTAGATGCATGTGCAGGGGAGGAGAAATGCAACGAGGAGATAGTTGAGCTGCTGAGTGTTGGTTATGTGCTGAATGTCTGCCGGCAAGGAGTTCCATAATTTAGGCATGCAGTGTAATTGAAGGCAGCTTGGCCTTCAGATGTGTGTCATATGGGGACATAAAGAGCTGGCGTCTGTGTTCCTGAGGGAGTACAGGAGGGGCCTGAACTGAGGGGCAGACTCAAGGTGGGAAGGGACTGTGCCCAGTATTTCGCTGTAGTCCTGGCACAGTGGGCCTGTCTCTGATCATGTAGCAAAGTAGGTCTAGTGACCTGCAGAGGTCACAGTGATGAGTCATGGGAGGGCAGTCCAGCGCAAAATGGCAGAAAGAATAGAAGAGGGGATCTAAGCTGGCTAAGGTGGACTTAGGAGCAGCACTGTAGATTACGTCCCCATAGTCAAATATAGGGAGGATCATTTTCTGTACAATTGCCTTGCGGGTTGGCGGAGGGATGTAGCCCCTGTTGCGATATAAGGCGCCCAGCTTGGGATGCAGTTTCTTGTGGACTGTGCCGATATGAGCAGAAAAGTCGAGGTGCTGGTTGAGCCAGACCCCGAGGTATCTGAGGGAGGTGCAAGCCTCCAAGGGAGACCCATCGATGGTGTGGAAAATGGGGGTGGAGGGGAGTCGGGAGAGTCTCTGTCTCATGCCAAAGGTTAGGGAGACAGTTTTTTTTGGGTTAAGAAAAAGCTGGTTTGAGCGAAACCAGAGCTGAACAACACTGAAGTCCTGCTGGAATCTAGAGGCTGCTTCAGAGGGGAAGGGACCTGATGCTACAGTACAGTGTCATCAGTGTACATGTGAATGGATGAGTGTGAGCAGACCAAGGGCATGTCATTCAGGAAAATGGAGGAGAACAGTATCGGGCCAAGGACTGAGCCTTGGGGAACTACAGTAGTGACAGGGAGGGGAGAAAGTGTGAGAGCCAATTCTTACTGATTGTGACCTGCCTGCCAGGTAGGAGTGGAACCTGCTGCTGGCTGCTCCTGAAAGTCTGGGCATCGGAGAGTTTGGATAGTAGAAGGCGTGGGAGACAGTGTGAAGGCCTTAGCAGTCGACAGAGAAGATAGCTGAGGTGGTGCGCCCGTGATCCATTCCAGTAAGGACGGAGTCAGTGAGCCTTAGAAGGGAGGTGATGGTGGAGTGCGCCTTCCTAAATCCAGACTGCTGGAGTGAGAAGAAGGAGGAAGGGTCAAGAAAGGAGGACAATTGGGAGAGAACAAGGTGCTCCTGTAGTTTGGCCAGGATAGGGAGTGGGGAGATAGGGCGGTAGTTGCCCGGTGAGGAGGGGTCGCCGCCTTTAGGGAGGGGGATAACCATGGCACATTTCCAATCAGATGGGATTGCAGCAAGCGAGAAAGAGAGACTGAAGAGAGCGGCAAGTGGGGTGGCAATGGCTGGGGTAGATAGGTGGAGCATTTTGGAGTCCAGTCCTGAGGGGCATTTACCTTTGGAGGGATCAAGTGCCCACAGGGCTTTTAGCACTTTGGATGGGGTAACCAGGCAAAAGGAGAAGCAGGAGGCTGGGGAGGTGGGTGGAATGAGAGGGAGTGGACTCGTGGGGGGTGAGGGAGAGAGAAAGTAGAGAGGACATGCAGCCAGTGAAAAGGTGTTAAAACTGAGACCATTGCACTTGGTTCAGTGGATGGAGCTGCTACATTTAGGGCTGGGATGGGGGCTGGGCGGAGGTGGGGAGGAAGAGTGATTTGATTGTTTTCCAGAATTTGGCTGGGTGATTTAGATTTGTGGAAGGGGCCTTGCAGTAGTTAGCTTTGGCCTGTCGGATAAGCCTGGTGCAGGAGTTACGAAGTGTGCGGTAGAGTTGGAGTGCCGCCTGGTGCCGATTGTCTTATAAGTTTTCCAGGCCTGGTCCCTGGCATGGAGTTGATCTATGATAGTGGCAGTGGCCCAGGGCAGGTGGGCACCCTACTCAAGTCCTTCTGAGTGGCGCACAGTAGTCTCAGACGGCGAGGAATCTGGACTTGAAAAGTGCAAGAGCAGTGTCAATGGAGGATGCCAGTGGGATGAAGGACCAATCAACGTTTGTCAAGTCATTTAAGAGTGCTGCAACGTCAAGAGATTTATATGACCTAGTGAGCAGCATTCGTGGGGAGGTGCTTTGGGCTTGAATATTTTCCTTACCACGTAGATCATGTGGTGGTCACTTAGCGAGTCCAGAAAGAGTCTGGCTTCTAGTATCCGATGGGGATGTGAGGTAAGGGCTCAGTCCAAGAGGGAATGGTTCTGGAATTTGTGATTCAAGCGTGTGGGTTCGGATATTTGTTGTGCCAGGTTTAGTGCATTCACTAGGCTATGCAGCTTAGAGCTAGCTTTGGAGAGCCAGTTAAAATTGAAATCCCCAAGGATATGTAGCTCGCCCTCGATGCAAGTGACTTTAGGGTGCCTAGGTGGCCCTAGCACGATGGGCAGATGGGTGTCAGGGGTGAAGTAGAACCCTGCTACATATAATGGAACTGAGTGTGGGAGAGACAGTTTGATTAGCAAGGGGTCTATGGACAGCGTGGGCATGGAGAGCTGGACTGGGGTGAACTTGTGCTGAGACGAGATGAACATGGCAATGCATCCACCCCTTTTTATACCCAGGCGGTCATGATGAATGATGGAGTAGCCAGGGATAGATAATTCTGCGTCCAGGTTGTAGGGCTTCAGCCAGGTCTCGGTGATAATCAGAATATCTGGACGCAGCATTAGGACACTTGGTTGAAGTGCGGTGAGTTTGTCCAGGATGCTGCATATGTTTAGGTGCACTATTTTAAAACCCTTTGGTAATTTGAGAGATGGGGAATGGGTGGGGTGGGTTGGTCCAGGGTTTAGCTCTATACCCCCGGCTCAGAGGAGCAGTAGTGTTAGTAGCTGTTTTGCTTTAAGCATGGCCCAATGGGCTTGCAGAGGGCAGAAGGTTGCTGGGAGGTTTGTGGAAATCTTCTTGTTGTAGAGATTTTTAATGCTATCAGCCCAGCGTGAAAGGAGGGCAGCAGGATGGAAGCCCCAGGATCCCAGTTATTCAGGAGCGTTGAGCGGCTGCCCTATGGTGGAGGTCGCGTAGTGGGAGGAGGAGCTGCCCTGGTGCCTATTGTAAGGGGGTTAGGCTGTGTTTCTGGGTAGAAGGAAGGTGGGAGGGATGCTAGTAGTGTAAGCAGGCAGATTATAGAAAGATATAGTGGCAGACTGGCAACATGTTGTTTGCTGGATTTAGGCAGTAGGGATGATTTGGGGCGGCCACTAGAGGTGAAGGCAGATAATCTACAAATGGGAAAGTAGGAAGACTGGTGATTACCCTCACGTGTTGCGTGTTGTAAGCTTATATAAGGCTGAGCTCACCTAGGATGATGGTAGGGGTGGTGGGGCCTCTCACATGCAGAGGAAATAGCTGGCGTTTGGTGCTGCAGTGTGGTGTACCTTTTGAACACTGGGGGTTCAGCTTGGGGGAGGGCAGGACACACGATGGCCCTCACGACCACCGAGGACACTGTTGAACACCGAGGAAATCAGCAGGGGTCTGGCTTGGGGGAAGGCAGGACACACGATGGCCCTCACAACCACCGAGGACACTGCTGAACACCAGGGAAATCATTGGGGGTCTGGCTTAGGGGAGGGCAGGACACACGATGACCCTCACAAGCACCGAAGACACTGTTGAACACCGGGAAATCAGCAGGGGTCCGGTTTGGGGAGGGCAGGACACACAGTGGCCCTCGACCACTGAGGACACTGTTGAACACTGGGAAATCAGCGGGGTCAGATTGGGAGGGCAGGACACACGATGGCCCTCACGACCACCGAGGGCACCTAGTCTCCCACCCCACTGCATCTGGGTGTAAGCGCAGAGTGAGTCACACATCTGTCCATCAGTTTCTTCTGGTAGTCTTTCAGTGTGTCAGGTGTGGCACAGTGAATTGTGTGTGTGTGTTGGGTGTGTTGGGTACGGTTCTGTTGTGGGCTTATTTGCAAGTTGCACATATTACACCCACAGTTACACATAGCTGCATACCATAACATAAATAAAATTATTTGCTAATGTTGTTAATTAATCATAGCTACGTCTACTGATTGTAACATTAACCAGCAACAGTATCATTTATCATGTCTGGTGATAAGCAAACCCTTAAAAGAACTTGGTCTAGCCCCAGCAAGTCCACAGCCCTGCCTGTACCAAACACGGCAAACAGCAGTGATGCTGAATCAGAAAGGTACTATCGTTCATCTGGAAGCATTTGGCATCCCAAAATATTTTCACCTAGCAAGGCGGTAAGCTTACATAGTACCTTGAATGGTGAAAGAAGCTCTAGTAGTAGTAACCTAATTAATAGCACTGTCACCGCCACCAGTAGCAGTCGCCCATTTTCTGCCCCGTTCTTCTATGACATTAGTAGGAGGGCATTACAACTTAGTAGAGCTTCAAGTGAGGGAAGTAGCAGCCACAGCCAGTGTCTTGAGTCATCCTGTAGCTTCTGGCACTCTTGCTGATGTTTCACCCCTTGCCACCACTAGTGTACTGCCAGTCCCTATGACCACCTGTAGCACAAGCACATCAGCCAGTACCACCAGTGTCATCAGTACCACTTTTTCTGTCCCTGTCACTGTAACCCTGTCCCTCACTATAGACAACACTACCACTGCTTCAACAAGTGCCTCCAGTGACAACGTCGAACCCATGGCTACTAGTACTGTAATCACTACCAGTGCAGTCGCTGTAAATGTGTGGCTACTGCCATGACCTTGGATACTGCACCAGCAGATATTTCCACAATGCCTGTGACAACAAGTACCCCTACCCCTAGGATGCAATCCAAATGCAGCAGTCGTGCTGCTCAGGTGGTTGATGATGTATTACATGCGGAGGATGCAGAGTTTGCAGACCAGTCTTCTGGCTCCGAATATATTCCGAACCCTAGTGAGCTACCATCATCACCATCTTTTTTTTTTTCCCCAACTGTTTAACCAGATGAGACACACTGAGGTGAAAGCTTGTTTACAGGTGCAACCTGGGAGCACAAGGAAGTTAAGCGACTTGCTCAGGGTCACACAGTATGCAAGTGGGAGCTGTGGGATTCAAACCCAGGTCTCCAGATTTGCAGCTCAGAGCCTTAAACCACTGCGCTACACTGCCTCATATACAGCATCTGGCAATGACACAGACACCCACATGAGTGACTTTGGGGATGAATCAGAATATGCCTCAAATCTGACTTGTAAAAACCTAAGAGCTGCAGAGCCTACAGACAAATTGAGGAAAGGTGCTAGGAGTACTGAGCAAAGTTTACATAGGCATGGTCAGCAGGGCAAGCAAGGCCTTAAACCTCCATCTGTCAAAAAAAAACAAAGCAGTCTACACTAAGCTTCAGCAGGGCTGTGTCACCTCCATCCACACAAGATAAGGAAGGTTCTAATCAAGAAAGTCAGACAGCTGTTGTGGAGGAAGATCAAGGTGCTGTTGCAGCACACAGTTCAGCTGGTGGTAAAAGTGGTAAAAAAGGGAGTAGCCACGGCTGCCCTACTGGTGCGAAAAGTGCTGGCTCAAGTAAGGCTGTAAGAAGCGCTGTGTGGCTTCATTTCTGCTTATCCAAAAATGATCCAACTAAGGCAGTGTGTGGGTTGTGTCACACCATAATTAGCAGGGGAAAAAAATGTTTCTAATCTAACTACCACAGCAATGAATAATCATCTGAAGCTGAAGCATGCCAGTGCACTGCAGGGATCCAGTGTGTTGCCCCACAGTACGCCGACAACACCCTCTTGTGGTACTGGTAGGGGTCCAGATCACATTGATGATTCCCAGTCACAAAGCGGTGGTGATTGTCATCATGTCAGTGAGTCTGACACAGTTTCTTCGTGCCCATCCACACCAGTGAGAGTTCATCACAAAACTGTGTCAGGACAAACTGTGGCTGCCTCTTTGCCTCCTGATGATTCATCCGCTGCACGGTCCACACCATCTCCCATTGAAAAGCATCAGACTCCATTACAGTCCCAGACTTCTTTGGCACCCATTATGCGGTCCTTTCATGCAAGGACTAAATATCACCCGTCACACCCATGTGCACAGCAGATCACTTAGTTAATTGGGGAAATGACTGCACTTGATCTTCAGCCATTTTCCATGGCAGAAAACATTGATTTTAGGCGGGTGATGCAACATTTGCACCCACAGTATCAGATATCATCACGCATACAACATTCTTCTGTACTGTTATGCCCAACATTTATGAGGATGTGCACAAGGCAGTCTTGCAGCGACTATCAAATGCAGTCGGGGATGTGTTCCATTGCACAACAGACATATGGAGTAGCACGAACTCCAACCATGCATACATGTAGCTGACTGCACATTGGTGTGCAGCAGACCCAACTGGTACAGGCAGTGAAGGTGCAGGTCTACATATTTCCTGTCATTCCCTGGTGTAGGCTCCACAATGTCTCATAGCAGGGCCGCACTTCTGATGTGTCCGTTATGCATGTGGATCATGGGTCCGCCAACATTTTGGCCTTCTTGCAAGACATGCTGCATGTGTAGACTGAAGACATGTCGCTGCGTGTTGGTTTCACTGTGACTGACAATGCAGCAAATATGATAAAGGCCTTATCTGATGGGCACTTTAAAGGCATCCGTTGTTATGTACACACTGAATCTGGTGGTGACAAAGTCCATCTGCAAGACACCAGAGGTTGATCAAACACTTAAGACAGCAAGAAAACTTTGCTCCCATTTCCATCACCCGGTTAAAGCCACAGACCAACTGCAGCAGGTGCAAGAGCACATTCAGATAGCACAGCACAGGCTGATACAGGATGTGTCAACACGGTGGAATTCGACATTCTACATGTTGCAAAGGCTACTGGAGCAGAAGCGAGTTCTCCATGAAATGAGTATGGATACAGATATTGGGGGAATTCTCAGCCACCAGGACTGGTCTGTTATTGAAGAAACAGTAAAGGTGCTTGGTCCTTTGAAAGACGCTACCGTGACATGAGTGCAGAATCTGCACTACTGAGTCAGGTCATCCCTACAGTCCAGATACTGAAGAAGTCGCTGCAGAGTGTTTCCACCCATGCTGATCTTGCACCTGCAGTGATGACCCTTGTACACAATCTAACAACTGAATTAGGGAACAGGTTCCAGATATTTGTGCCACTAAGCCAAATGTTTCTTCAACGATGCTGGACCCGAGGTTTAAGTGCGAGATACTGCACTTTGAAATGCCTGCCCACCATGTCAATGAGTTTCGTCTGTAGCTGTGCTCAGAGCTCACCTTTACAATGCGTGCCAAGGATGTGATGCCTGTTGAAGTAGCCCTGGAAGAACAAGAACAGCAGGTGGAGGATGCCCCGGAAATGGAGGAAGAAGACTGCTGGGCACAACTCAGTTCATCCCTTCAGGCGGAGCAAAGAAAGCGAAACGAGCAGAACCCACTCTCGGCCAGCAAAGTTTTGAATTGCTTCTTGACAGAAGCTCTTGAACCCATCTCAGTTGACCCACTGGAGTACTGGACCAAAAAGTTGAAATCATCCCATGACTTAGCACAGCTGTCCATGAAATACCTGAGCTGCCCCCCCAACCAGTGTGCCATCAGAGAGGTTGTTTAGCACAGCAGGGAATGTGGTGGAGCCTCCCAGATCCTCATTAGACCCTGAACATGTTGAGCAACTTGTGTTCATCAAGCTCAATTTACCACATCTCAATTACAAGTACAAGTCTTGATTAATTGAATTTCACCGCACTTGGTATAAACAATGGTATTTTTGTGTGACACACGCCCCCTGTACTTGTGCTGCTGGCCTGGGCCAACTTGTGGACTATGTGCACCAACACCCCATCTGGTATTATGTTAATGACATGCAATATTGCTCTTTTTCCAAAAAATCCATGACTGGTGATGCTGTCCTTTGTTGCAAAATAATGCTAAGCACCCACCACCTCACATTTCACGAACACCATAAGTGGTTTACAAATTCATGTGATTACTAAAAAAGCACAACGCCTGACACATTTCAGATCCTAAAAGATCCCTTTTCAAAGGCAATTACAGCAAGACTGTGCACTATTATATATACGTAAGTGCTGTGGCATCACGGTGACATCATAATACAAACAACCTCCAAATTCATAGGATGGAATACAGCCTGACCACATGATGTGCCCTTGTGAAACATCCATTACCCACCCTTAGGTGCTACATATTGTTAAACAGACAATTCCAACAGTAATTCAACACAGTGTTACTAAACTGCAATGCATAACCATTGAAAGTGCAGATGTTGAAAACATATAGGATAGTGTATGGGAGCCCATACACAGCCACACTATTCTAATACCGAGTGATTTCCATTGACGATGAGGACCTTGAGAGCAAAGCTCGAGAGGTCCCTATCGTCAATGGAAACCATAAGGTATTAGAATAGCTGGTTCTGTATGGGGGCTCCCAGACACTTTTCTATATAGTGTATGGCCCCCAAAAAGAAGTATGCTTACTTTAGTAAGTCTCTGTGATCAGTCCTTGCAACCGGACACTCTCTTCTCATTTTGCTGCTCACCGAGTCGGCTCGTGCACGCAGCTCATCAACCGGCCCCTATCCAATGAACAGCGCTGTTTGGGGGCGGTTGTATTGTGACGTCCTCACTAACACAGAATAAAAAGCCATTCTGCGTTAGTGAGGACGTCACTAATGAAGCAGAACAACTTTTTGCGGTGTATGGATTTCCATACACAACCATTCCTCCATACACTATATATAATACCGTGTATATGCAACAGCATAGCCAAATAATCGCCTATATCATAATGTACAGAAAAGCAGTGGAAGGGAAAGGAGGGGAATAAAAGAAGTAAGAAGGACGATAAAGACCAAAAAAAAATTAAAAATGGAGAAAATAAAGGGGGAAGGGGAAGGGGAAATTGAAGATTTTCACTGTCAGACTCCAAAAGTAATGTAGCAGCAGCCAGCAACCCATCAATGTGTAACACTTCATTTCCATTTTCTTTTCCTCAATGGTCCGAGATCCAGCCCATAATTTAAACCAGGGAACTTTTTATCTCCTAATGTTACAATCCAAACGTTGCTTTATTCAGCCACTATATCATTACTGTATTAGTGAACTGCTCTTGTATGGTGGAACACCTTCTTGATGCTCTGAAATTCTAGTTTTAGGCACCAGGTTATTTTACCCCATAGAAGGCGGGACTCAACATGTTGCCAGGTAAATAACCCGAGGTGTCAGAGGTAAGCAACTGTCTTACTGAATATTCCATTTTACATTACAGTTGGTGAATGTTTTACTAACTGCAACATTTTACGATGGACACATCTTTTACACTGTACACAGCAATTCATTTGCTGATTTAACCAAGTTTTTTTTAAAATTGGGTTCAGTGTAATCGATGTGTACTGGAATGAATACTATGTGTACTTCAGTGTTTTAGCTCTTCTGCAGGACATTCTTGGTGGCTGTTCTGTGTCAATATAGTGCTGCTGAATAAAGAAAAGTTTTGGATTGTAACTTTGGCAAATAATACGTTTCCTGGCTTAAATTATAGTCTTGATCTCGGACCATATTTGCGAAAAATAAAACGGAAATTAAGTGTTACACATTGATGATTGCTTGCTGACGCTACATTACTTTTGGATTCTGACAGAGAAAATCTTAAATTCCCCCTCCCCTTCCCCCTTTATTTTCTCCATTTTAAATTTTTGGTTTTGGTCTTTTTTTTTCCTTACTTATTTTATTCCCCTCCTTTCCCTTCAACTGCTTTTCTGTACATTATGATAAAGGCAGTTATTTGGTTATGCTGTTGTATATATACGATATTATATATTTTCAACATCTGCACTTTCAATGATTATGGACCGCAGTTTAATAACACTGTGTTGTATTACCTTTGGAATTGTCTGTTTAACAATATGTAGCACCTAAGGGTGGGTAATGGATGTTTCACATGGGCACATCATGTGGTCAGGGTGTATTACATCCTATGAATTTGGCGGTTGTTTGTATTATAATGTCACTGTGATGCCACAAAACTTATGTGTATATAACAGTGTCCAGTCTTGCTGTAATTGCCTTTGAAAAAGGATCTTTTGGGATCTGAAATGCGTTAGGCGTTGTGCTTTTTTAATAATCAAATGAATTTGTAAACCATTTATGGTGTCCATGAAATATGAGGTGGTGGGCGCTCAGCATAATTTTGCACAAATATTCTAAGTACAGATTCTGCACTGGCATGTTTTATTAAAGGAGTAATGCACGACAGGGTGTGTGTCGTGCTGGGATAACGCCATGGGTCCAGCCCCAAACTGACCAATCACAGTCCAAGATTCTTTCTTGCCATTGTATAATAACCATTCTTTAATATCCATGGATGCTGGTCAGCTGACAGGAGCTTTATTTATTGATTTATCAAAAGCCTTTGATTTAGTAAATCACTCCATGCTGCTCCGGAGACTAGGGAACGCTGGTTTTCTGCTACTACTTGACTGGTTCTCCAGTTATTCAACTGCTTGACGGTCAGGATGAAAACTGGTGGTGTGGAATTGGCACAAGGTGAGTTATGTCATGGGGTACCACAGGGTCCATTTGGGGCCCCTGTTGTTCTCAGTTTTATTGATCCTATTGTTGGGGTTCCACACTTTCCAATTTGTTGTATGCTGACGACATTATATTGTTTACCAGCTCTACTAAAATTAATTTGATTAATATTTCCTCCTACATGACTTTTAGCACTGAATAAATGGTTGCAGGATCATTGCTTAGTGTTAAATTCCAAAAGACTGAATGTGTCTTATTTGGGTTTGTACCAAAGGTTCGTAATGCTAAATTGTTGGTTATAAATGATTTGGCAGGTAACATGATTAAACAAGTAACTGAGACAAAGTGTTTAGAAATAATACTTGATGCTAGTTTAACTTTTTCTTTACATATTAAATACATAGCGAAGTCTGTAAATCAAAATTGGGTGCTTTATATCGTATTAATGATTGTTTAACTAGAGAAACAAGAGAAACGATATCAAAAAGTGTACTACTTACAACCTTGCAATATAACTCTTTTTTGTTTGCTAAATTAGCTTCTAAAGATCTGGATACGACAAATAAATGTTGTAATTCTATGTGTAGATTTGCCCTGGCTAAACCTTATAATATTCATCATTGTGATTTATATAATAAACTTAATTGGCTTCCTCCCAAATTGGCTAATTTTTATAAGCTTGGTTGTTTGACTAATGTTATCTTCTCACATGGTTGTAAATCACATTTTTACAGTTTAATCAATTTAAAGGAAGTTGTTAGATTCCTAGGCTCTTCTAATGTGTTATGTTTATGGACTCCTAAGATAGTCACCTGTATGGGTGAGAGAGCTTTCTCAGTGCAATGTTCAATCTTTTGGAATTCACTTCCTGATAATCGATATTACGGTTGTTAAGCAGGACATTTTAAAAGAATCTTGTATTGTTACCTGCAATCACTCACTGTATGTAAAATATTTAATATTGTGTTTATTATCCAAATATTTTTGTATTTGTATTATTTCATATGTTTATATTGTTGATGTCTTGTTTCATTGTTGAAGCACCAGTCGATACTGAAAAGGGCCTTGGCCCAGTTGTCTTACCTGGTAAATAAAGTGAATTGAATTGAAGTAGTTGCTTAGAGCAGCACCAGCCAAGTATAATATTTGGTTTGGCATCATCAGTCTCCATTCTCCAGTATTCCCCATGCCTGAAATATGCCGGATACCAATGTGGCATCACCAGTCTCCTGTATTGACCATGCCTGAAATTTGCTGAATACCAGTGTGGCATCACCAGTCTCCTGTATTGACCATGCCTGAAATTTGCCCGATACCAATGTGGCATCACCAGTCTCCAGTATTGCCCATGGCTGATTGCTGAATACCAGTGTGGCATCACCAGTCTCCAGTACTGACCATGCCTGAAATTTGCCAGATACCAGTGTGGCATCACCAGTCTCCAGTATTGCCCATGCCTGAAATTTGCTGAATACCAGTGTGGCATCACCAGTCTCCAGTACTGACCATGCCTGAAATTTGCCAGATACCAGTGTGGCATCACCAGTCTCCAGTACTGACCATGCCTGAAATTTGCCAGATACCAGTGTGGCATCACCAGTCTCCAGTATTGCCCATGCCTGAAATTTGCTGAATACCAGTGTGGCATTACCAGTCTCTAGTACTGACCATGCCAGAAATGTGCCAGATACCAACGTGGCATCACCAGTCTCCAGTATTGCCCATGCCTGAGATTTGCTCTCCAGTATTCCTCAATGACTGAAATATGCCAGATGCCAGATACCAGTGTGGTCTCGCCAGTCTCCACTCCAGTATTCATTTACCATGTCAAATCACCAATAATTATGAAGAAGTCTGGATGATGATGGCCACCAAGCCAGAGCGATGTTGCTCATCTTCAAGTACCACATTGTGTGCTGCCAGCAAAAGTAAGCAACTTGTATGACATCTCTTTAATTGTTTTATGTTTGTTTGGGTGAAGGGGTTTGGGAATTATGATTGAACAGTGCATCTGTAATTCTGTAATTCTGTATCTAGGATGGAAATTAATCATGTTTATTTTATTTATTTTTTTACCCTGCAGGATTTTATCACGAGCCTGATAGACTCTGAAAACACTGTGTGTATGACTTGTGAAGGTAAGTATTCAGTCATTTCATTGTTTTCTTTCTGTTTGGTGGCCCTAAACGGCCATATTTTATCAGTGCGTAGCTGCCAGTGCAACCGCTAACCTCACCCTAGGCCCCCGCCCTATCATAAGATGCTATTCCTGGCACTGACAAGGTCTCTAATGAGGCTGCTCTCTTTTGTGCCCTAGACCTATCCTAGCTAGCCCATAGCACACTCCTATTTTTAGGATCTTGACAATGTCTCCCTGGAGGCTGCATCCCGCAAAACATCACTCGAGAGAGCACCCTGCAATCCAACTGCAATCTATATTGCTGCATCTGTTAGCTTCCTTATGTACAAGCAATCTACCTAAGTATGTCCACTGCACATCTGTACTTTCTGTACGTATGTAATGCTGCCTCCTTCTCTTACAGCAACTAATTGTATAGGCAATTACCCAATGTATGCTAGATTCACTTGTAGGACTATTCCCATTGTTAACTGTATTCACCAGCTGTTGTATTTACATAGAAACATAGAATTTGACGGCAGATAAGGACCGCTTGGCCCACCCAGTCTGCCCATTTCCCTACCTAATGGATAAGCTGCAGATCCTAGTTAACCAGCAGCCTATTTCTTCCTGCCCCCAACCCCTAGAATTACCTTATGACTGTCCCATGCATGCTTGAATTCCACCACTGTTTTTGACTCCACAACCTCCTCCAGAAGGCCGTTCCATGCATCCACAACCCTCTCTGTGAAAAAATACTTCCTTAAATTACCTCTGAGCCGCCCCCCTCTATCTTCAAATTGTGCCCCCTTGTTCTTGCACACCTCTTTTTGAAAGATGCTATCTCTTGGACTTTGTTGATTCCCTTGAGGTACTTGAAAGTTTCTATCATGTCCCCCTCCCTCCTTTCCTTGAGGCTATACATATTAAGCTCCCTAAGTCTCTCTTCTATATATCTTCTGGTGCAGACCCTGCACCATTTTAATTACCCTCTGGATAGCTTCCATCCTGTTTATGTCTTTGTGGAGTTGGGTCTCCAGAACTGCACGCATTTGTCTTTGTAATGCCTTGTACTCTTGACGTGGAGCTTTGGAAATGAGTCTATGACTCAAGGGTCGCAATTCCTATGAAATAAATACATTTGTGTGAGAATTACTGAAATAACACAGTGTAGGCTGGCCCAGTGTCACTGAGAGCTGAGGCACTGGACACCTTACCTCGAACTGCACAGGTGACTTGGGTTCAGGAATGACCTCTAGTCGCCACAGGGTGCTGGGCTGGCGGGGGATGGGGGAGGGAGTAGGAATGATCACCTGCTCTCCTCTCCTGGGTGTGGGGGAGTGCCCATCTGTAGTCCTGCCGTGCTGCGTGGAAGCCCAGCAACGGCGAGGTGGAACCTGGAGACTGGTAGGGTGGGGTGTTCCACAAGGCATGCATGCACATGTCTCCACATGTGCATGTCACATCAGGCGTGTGGGCAGGGCATGGGATGGGAGAAAAACAAAAAGCAATAAATAAAAAAGAGGAAGAAATAGGGCTGTCTGACCAGTGACCACTGCTTTTGAATCATCTGATGGCCACATGAGAAGGGAGACTTCAAGGATGTAAACACGCCATTTGGAAGCACTTCATTTCATTATGTGTCCCTAACAGGTAGCATTCATTAAAAGGCATCTTTGTGGCCACACATCATGGGCAGAATGGGCATCATGCAAGAGTGCCGTCCTCACAGATGTCCCTCTCAGCTACGAAGGTAAGATTTGAGTTTGTATGTTAGCCTGATGAAGTAAAGTTATAGTGTTCTATGGGCATAAGTATGTTTTATTAGTTTTTTTAAGGACAGAATTAGTTAAGGATCTGTCATGTGTGTTTCCTGTAATACCCAATCCCATTAAGAGGAGTGTGCCCATATGTAGATTGTCAATTAAATACCAGTATCGACTGAGTTAAGCCTATTGAAGTCATACTGTTGTCCTATGGGCATAATTATGTTTCATTAGTTGGTTTTCTTAAAGGTCACAATTATTTCAGGGTGTGG
This sequence comes from Neoceratodus forsteri, assembly GCA_016271365.2. NCBI lineage: Eukaryota > Metazoa > Chordata > Ceratodontiformes > Ceratodontidae > Neoceratodus > Neoceratodus forsteri. The sequence continues at coordinate 265,341,803 of CM057455.1, forward strand.
CATATTTTATTCTTGTAGTGCACATTGTTTTTTTCACCCAAGTACAATAAATGGCAGTTATGTCTTCTTATACTTCCAGTTGAATCCTATGGGAAACTGAACGGAAAGCCCATGATGAACTATTTTCCTGTGCATCCTCCTCCAGATCCTGTGCATCCTCCTCCTCCGGAAACAGCAGTGGGACATGATAGCCTGCCCTCCTGCACCAGTGTACAAGCCAAAGTGACATGGCATCTGCATCTTCCTCCTCCTGAAGCATCAGCAGCAAGACAGCCTATGGCACCAGTGTACAAGCCAAGGTGCCACAACATCTGCATCCTCCTCCACAACAGAACCAGACCCAACAAGACAACCTGTGGCACCAGTGTACAAGCCAAGGTGCCACAACATCTGCATCCACCTCCACAACAGAACCCTACCCAACAAGACAGCCTGTGGCACCAGTGTACAAGCCAAGGTACCACAACATCTGCATCCTCCTCCACAACAGAACCGTACCAACAAGACAACCTGTGGCACCAGTGTACAAGCCAAGGTGCCACAAAATCTGCATCCACCTCCACAACAGAACCCTACCCAACAAGACAGCCTGTGGCACCAGTGTACAAGCCAAAGTGACATGACATCTGCATCTTCCTCCTGAAGCATCAGCAGCACAACACAGCCGGTGGCACCAGTGTACGAGCCAAGGTGCCACGACATCTGCATCCTCTCCACAACAGAACTGTACCCAACAAGACAACCTGTAGTACCAGTATACAAGCCAAGGTGCCACAACATCTGCATCCACCTCCACAACAGAACCCTACCCAACAAGACAACCTGTGGCACCAGTGTATAAGCCAAAGTGCCGTGACATCTGCATCTTCCTCCTGAAGCATCAGCAGCACAACACAGCCTGTGGCACCAGTGTATAAGCCAAGGTGCCATGACATCTGCATCCTCTCCACAACAGAAACGTACCCAAAAAAACAGCCTGTGGCACCAGTGTACAAGCCAAGGTGCCACAACATCTGCATCCACCTCCACAACAGAACCCTACCCAACAAGACAGCCTGTGGCACCAGTGTATAAGCCAAAGTGCTGTGACATCTGTATCTTCCTCCAGTAGCATGAGCAGCACAACACAGCCTGTGGCACCAGTGTATAAGCCAAGGTGCCATGACATCTGCATCCTCCTCCACAACAGAACCGTACCCAACAAGACAACCTGTGGCACCAGTGTACAAGCCAAGGTGCCACAACATCTGCATCCTCCTCCATAACAGAACCGTACCCAACAAGACAACCTGTGGCACCAGTGTACAAGCCAAGGTGCCACGACATCTGCATCCTCCTCCACAACAGAAGCGTATCCAACAAGACAGCCTGTGGCACCAGTGTACAAGCCAAAGTGCCATGGATTCTGCATCCTCCTGAAGCCTCAGAAGCAGAAGGCAGCCTGTGTGGCAGTGGCACCCGTGTACAAGCCAAAGTGACATGACATCTGCATACTCCTCTGGAAGCAGCAATGGGGCAAGGCAGCCTCTGGCACCAGTGTACAAGATAAAGTGCCATGACATCTGCATCATCCTCCTGAAACAGCGGTGGGGCAAGGCAGCCTTTGACACCAGTGTACAAGCCAAAGTGCCATGACATCTGCATCCTCCTCCTGAAGCATCAGCAGCACAAGACAGCCTGTGTGGCAGTGGCACCAGTGTACAAGCCAAAGTGCCGTGACCTCTACATCCTCCTCCTGAAGCAGCAGTGGGACAAGGCAGCCTGTACCCTGTAGCACCAGTGTACAATCCAAAGTGCCACGACCTCTGCATCCTTCTATTGAAGCAGCAATGCCAAACGACAAGCTGTGGTACCAGTGTACAAGCCAAAGTGCCATGACAACTCATCCTACTCTCCCTGAAGCAATTTAAAGGACTTGTATGCCAATTCTCTAAGAAGTCATTTTTGCTAGCCGAATAACGAATACTGAATATCAAATAATGAATATCTGGGAACCGAATACTGAATATTCGGTCGAATATTCTAAAAAAGGTATTCGCACAGCCCTAGTGGTAATTCCTCTGGAATAGAGAGTGTAAACGGCCCAAACCAAACTAACACAGTTGCACAAGCATAACACTATACTGGTTGCACAGGACATTGAATTGGAAAGGGTTTGCCTGGAGTTCGATGGCCAAGCAGTCAGCCACTCCCACTTCCTGAGCTATATAGGGAGTTCCTCTCAGCCTCATTGTGAAGCACTTTTTCTTCACCCCACCATCCTCCCCTCCTCCTCTGGTGGCAGCACTTCTCTCCTTAGGATCATTCCTAAGGCACCTTTAGTCACAGGAATCGTCCCGTGGCACCTCCAGGGGTGGAACCCTCTCCGAGGGTTCTTTGCCTTCGTACCCACAGGGTGGTAATTCCTCTAGAACTGACACTGCGAACAGCCAAAACCAAACTAACACAGTTGCACAGGCATAACACTACTGGCTGCACAGGACACTGAATACTGATTAACTGCTCTGAGGAGGTTTTTAAATGAGAACCGTTCCCAGTGGAGGACAGGATCAAGGCTCTAAATCTCACACAACTAATTGTGGACCCCACCCAGCTAAACCACAAAACGCAAAATCACTCACTCCTGGACTGGGTCCTATCCTCCCACCCCCACAGGATCCTAAATGCGGGCCTGCTCCCAGACTCCCTAAGTGACCACCACATGATCTTCATGATCAGAAAAGTGCACAGGCCTGCCACACCCCCCCCCAAGTTACTGCACACAAGGTCATATAATTCCCTGGACCTAGCATCGCTCTTGCAAGACCTAGGACACGTAGACTGGTCTTTCATCCCAGCGGCCCCATCTATTGATGCCACACTCGCGACTTTCAAGGCAAATTCCTAAAAATATGGGACTACCATGCCCCCCCGCGCACAAAAAGGGTCAGAGGTGCCCACCTTCCCTGGATCACTGCTGATATCATCAGCCAATGCCACTCCAGGGACCATGCATGGAAAGCCCACAAGAAACTGGGCACCCAGGCATCCTTCCAAAGCTACAGAGCCCGCTGCAACTCCTGCACTAAACTCATTCGCCAGGCAAAAAAGAACTGTTTCCTATCGGCTTTCAGCGCAAACCTTAACCACCCGACAAACTTTTGGAAATCGTTCAAATCCCTCTTCTCCCCCCCTACCCAGCCGCCACCACCGACACTGTCAATACAGGGCACTACCATCACCGCTACCTGTTAGGTAGCCGCTGCTTTCAACACCTACTTCTCCAGCTGTGCTGACTCGCTCCTACCGTCCCTCCAGCACCCACCCACTCCATGCCTCCCCCACCAAGAGCACTCCTACCGACCATACAGCTTCTCCTTTTGCCCTGTATCCCCGGCCGAAGTACTCAAATCCCTACGATCTCTGAACCCTAACAAAGGTAAATGCCTCCCGGCACTGGACGCCAAGATGTTATATTTGTCCGCTCCAGCCATAGCTGCCCCACTAGCTGCTTTATTCAACCCCTCCTTCTCACTAGGCAAATTACCAACCGAATGGAAACAGGCTACTGTCATAACCCTCCCAAAAGGGGGTGACCCCCTCCTTCCCGGGTAACTATCGCTCCATCTCCCTACTTCCGATTCTGGCAAAACTACAGGAGCGTCTTGTCCTTGCACAACTCTCTCCCTATCTGGATGCCCCCTCTCCCCACAACCTCCCCCTGCTTACTCCCTCAGAAACACGGACCCCAGGCTCCTCCACGTCCCCTTCACGCGCACAACCAAAGGGCAGGCAGCATTCAAATTCCATATCCCTCAGCTTTGGAACGCCTTGCCAGCCAATATAAGACATTCACCCAACCCCCGCCACCTCAATCTCTTACTCAGCATCCACTTCTCCTCCAGCTGCTCATGCTGTAGTTAGTTCCCACTATGTACTTGTATTGTGTGTTCTCAGATGGGTTTCTGTGTAATCTTTTTCCATTTGTATTTTTTCCCCTCCTCTGTTTCCTTTGTTTCTATCTGCCGACTGTCTGTATGGCAGGTGGCCCCCTCACTGTGATGTTTAACTACTGTACCCTGTGATGTACTATTTTTCTTGGGACTTGTTCCCTAGGTCGCATCTGGAATCGAGCAACCCTGCTCAGTATGCCTTCCTGGTTAAACTCGTAAATAAATAAATAAATAAATAAAGCAAAGGTGGAGGTGGTCAGTGCAAAATCAGTGAGGGGAGTCAGATGAGCATGGGATGGATACAAGGTCTTGATAAAGACTGCTTCAGAAAGGGAGGGGAGAGTAAAGGGCCACTAGGGGTCTCTCATTCAACATTAGTTAGACATAAATGGTCAGACGCGATGGACCGATTGACCTATTCCTACTGATAGGTTCTATGAGCCCATTAAACACAGAACTTGTTGGCAGAAATGGGTCCCTTCACCCAGTGTGTCTGACCATTCCTACCTACCTTCTGTGGTATGTGACAGCCCTGGAGGCTCTTCACTCCCCCCCCCCGATACTGTCTTGCACAAGATGCAAACAGTATGCAACATGCAATGCCCTGTGGTTCTGTACACCTTGCAGCTCCCTCCTTCTGCTCTGCTCCTCCACAAGCCCTTTGCTTTGTTCTGAAGGGAGAACCTATTTTCTGCTGCTATCCTCATACCCCGTGGATCACATGCCGTGGCAAAGCCTTCCAAAGAGATTGGCAGGAGAACAGATCTGGAGCATTTGGTAGCAGCAGTTATTCCATCAGCTTTGAGATGTGATTGGACATCATGGCTTCAATGTGCATGGGAGAGGGGGGAGAAATAGGGGCTGTGCTGATGAACCCCCTTCTCAACCCCAGCCAGGTGTATCTTGGACTATGCTCAGTCTCTTATCAGCCTGATTGGGATCTCAGGTTAGGGGTGCAATTCCAGGTCACCACTTAGTAAGCACAGTACGCACCAGCTCACTAGCTTTCTCTTTTTTATTTTGGATCACAAAAGGCCCTGTACATGACCCAGATGCTGTTGAGCCTCGTTAAGTACAGTAACCGGAAAGAGGCACAGTTTTCCACCTTGGCGTGTGAAACCCCATCCCTTGGGAGCAGCTGGGAAAAGCCTAACACAAAGGCAGTCCTTTCTTGCTCACTCACTCAGCAGTAGCCGAGAATCCAGACGGAGTGTATGAGTCAGCCACATTCCTTACTCTTAATAATCCATGCCCATGGTCTTTTTCTGTCCCACCACTGTACTGAATAAAAAACCTGTCCCAAAGGGAGCTTTTTATTCCCAGACCACCATCCGTGCTGGCTCCATTACATGTGTGTGTGTGTGTGTGGGCCGTGGGGGTGGGGGCTGGCTCTTATTAAATTACCTCTGTTGACGTCCCGAACACTAGCTCAATTCCATGTAAAGGTGGGGGGGGGGGATCTGGGATCAGAAATTGTCTGTTATGGCAAACCACTGAGCTAAATAAGCCTTTCCCTAAAGTGTGGTAATGGCTGCATTTCCAAGTTTCTTCCTGCTTCCTTTTTTCCAAGTTCTTCTGTAATCCTTATTCCTACATTTAGACTCTTAGAAACCACTGTCACACAGCTCCACCTGCTGAGAGAGGCTGGGACTACAACAACTGCAGTAAACTTCCCAGTATTGCTACTTGCTGTCAGTGCCTAGTGCTCCCAGACAACAGCACTGCTACACAGCAACACCATCAGGGAGAGCCAGGGGCTGGATAATTTACAATCTTGCCAACAGTCACTACCTGCTAGTGTCCCCCAGCTGGGAGAGGCAGGGGCTAGATAATTTACAATCTTCCCAACAATCACTACCTGTTAGTGTCCCCAGCTGGGAGAGGCAGGGGCTGGATAATTTACAGTCTTGCCAACAGTCACTACCTGTTAGTGTCCCCCAGCTGGGAGAGGCAGGGGCTGCATAATTTACAATCTTCCCAACAGTCACTACCTGTTAGTGTCCCCCAGCTGAGAGAGGCAGGGGCTGGATAATTTACAATCTTCCCAACAGTCACTACCTGTTAGTGTCTCCAGCTGGGAGAGGCAGGGGCTGGATAATTTACAATCTTCCCAACAGTCACTACCTGTTAGTGTCCCCCAGCTGGGAGAGGCAGGGGCCGGATAATTTACAATCTTCCCAACAGTCACTACCTGTTAGTGTCCCCAGCTGGGAGAGGCAGGGGCTGGATAATTTACAATCTTCCCAACAGTCACTACCTGTTAGTGTTCTCTAGCTGGGAGAGGCAGGGGCTGCATAAACTGCAGGCCTCCCCACAGCCACTACCTTTAGTGTCCTATCCTGGGACGGCAGCATACTCCTAGACACTGGTACCACACAGTAGCAACCATTCCAAAAAGGATAGATCAGGACTAACTGCAGGCTTCTCAGTTGTCACTGCCTCCCACGTTCACTATGTACTGCCACACACAAACCCTTCACAGGTGGGATACAGTAAGCTCAGTCTTCCCCATAACCAGCGCCCCCTAATGAAAAGGCACAGTCTTGCAGCGCTTGGTCTTTTTTCATGGTTTACGTTTAGTTGAACTGTAGCTTCCACATTGTAAGCGTTTTTATTTTTGCAAAGGAAACCAACTTTTTTGCTCAGTCCTTTTGTTTGGAGGTTTTTTTTTCAAGATTGCTCTCTGGATCAAGCACTCAGATTTCCCCACAGTGCCACTGCCCTTGTGTTTTCATTCCCCTCAACTATTGCCTGTTGATGCCTACTCCTGTGTCAGCAGTAGGCTTTCAGCTTCAACAGTACACCCCCCTCCCAAGGAACTGCCCTCCAAACGTGTGGCGGTGACCCCCCAAAAAGCTGTCACAAAAGAGATCTTGTTTTTTGTTAATTAGTATTCTTGCTCTCCCCGAGTCTACCCGTCAGCCCTTAAGCCCCTCCCTCTCCTATTGCTGCCATCACTGCCACTCATCCCATGGGTTAACACCTCCCCCATAGTTGGGAATGTGTTACAATCTCAAGCCTGGTTGGCACAGGGTCCAAGAGTACTACTAGAATCGTTTTTGGGCCTGGATGTTTCCCATTTTCTCCTATCACACAGGGGCTGGCCCAATATCCTCCCTCTCCAGGGCGCTTCTGCCTGCACTGCCAGCTACAGTTACCAAGGTGGCAGCATTGTGGCAGAGTCATTCACCCACCCTCCGAGGGAGAGATCATCCTCTAGAACACTCAATCCTTCTCCTCTCCCGGGCCTCCGGTGACCCCGCTATTTTTCCTGAACCTGGAATGCTGATGCTGGGGCAGTAGCCCCACCTCTGTGCAGACGGGCCAGTCAAACAGAGACCTAGGTTTAATTGGTTGCATGTAAACTGGTGATTATTAGCGTTCCAATGAATGATTTCCAGCAGCATACTCAGACATCCTAGCTGACATGCAGCATCTCATTTTCCATGGGGTCCTGCTCCTCCCAGGTTTTTCAGCTGGGAGGAGAAAAGCAGAAGGAGGTCAAGTGACTTCCTCAAGGTTGGTCATGTGGTGACCCCATGGCCATGGAGAGGTTTGACCTATGATCTCCCGATTAAGTTTTTCTGCTATAACCACTAAATGCCAGCACCTGCTGCCGGGTCGAAATGCCCCAACGAAACATTTAGGATCCCACACTGATATAAACATCCCCCCCCCCCGATTAATCTCCCTGCACAACAAAACCTGACAAGGATACTGCTTCAGCCTTTGAAACAAACAACGTACTTTTAATTTGACTGATTGCTGTTTAAAAATAACCACATCTCTGCTTGCCAGCCTTTTATTGGGCAACTAGCTTTGCTCTTGTCAGTCTCCTCGTGAGAAAGCTGCCATGCTGAATACACCCCTTTCAGCTCAAATCTGGCTCACCCTAGAACACCCTCATCAGAGAAATATTTACAATCGTCGCTCTGAATGTAACAAAGAGTCGAGAGGCGAGAGGAAATACATCACCTTGGAACCTCCAGACCATGAAATGGGAATAAAATACAAACCTTTCTTCCCAGAGTCAGTCTCTGTCCTTCCTTCTCCGTGCTCTCTCTCCCTCTTAAACAGTAATGTCTCATTGATGGAGCACTTTCTTGTTTACCACTTTCTAACTCCTTACTGTCAGTTTCTAAGGACATCTCCACAGGCACCGGCCTCCTTCCTCGCCCCTGTATGTTGCCATCACAGTCACGGAGATCCAGTGCAGAGAAACCTTGGAACATTCCTATTATGCATACTGCCACAGTATTTACCTCTGAGGTATTACCCCCACATCCTGGGCAGGCCACCCATAGGTCTGGTTTGAGATCTGGCATAATGTCCCCCACACTTACCCGCTACCTTGTCATCAAATGCTAGGGAAGCTGCCCACAATTACCTTAAAATGTTGCCTCCCAAACCAGGGCAAGGTACCCATAGTTATCCTTTAACATAACCCCCAAAAAAATCCTAGGACTGCTGCTCACAGTTCTCTGTCAGCCTGACCTCGAGCCCTGTGAAGCCCCCTGAATTGACAAAATGAAATAAAGTGCAAACCTGTTGAAACAGACACATCTGTGCACCCAGCTTTTGTCTGTTATATCCAGAGATTACAGAGAGTATGTGTTAGGTGTGTCACTGTGTGAGTAGGGAGTCAGTGTGAATGAGAATCTATTGTAAACCTTGAGATTTTCTCAATAGCCTACCTTGCAAACATGCTTCTATATTCTATGTGCTTACTGTATTTAAAATAATTTTGGCATCAGTAAACATTAGTTTTCTGAGGCATTTAACTGCTGCAGGTGACAAGAAAATAGTGCTGTATTTGTATTTATGCAGTAGGCATGGGCACAAAAGCCATTACATAAATGCTGATATTTGAGCTATTGTGTACATAAATTTCATTTATGTGCATAGTAGACACACCATCAGCATTTATGTACACAGTAGACATGTCATGATGTGCTTTTGTACACAGTAGACACGTCATCAGCATTTCAGTACACAGTAGACATGTCATGATGCATTTATGTACATAGTAGACACGTCTTTATGACGAGGCTCCACCCCCCCCATCAGCCGACACTACTTGCTTGACTTTCACTTTACTCATGTAGATTCAACCACAGTACGTAGTAGAAAACGTCAAATTCCACCTCAGAAAATAAAACCCTACCATGTTAACCACATTTTGTAACCAAGAAGCACACATATCCATGCAACCTTTATATAGTGTATGGTCGAACGTGATTGTGTATGGAGATCCATACACTGTAAAAAATCGTTCCGCTGCAAAGTGACGTTCATACTAACGCAGAACGACTTTTCATTCTGCGTTAGTATGAACATCACATTGCAAGTGACCCAATCAGTGTTGTTAAGAGGGCTACCGGCAACTGAAATGTCGCACACAGGAGCTGGCAGGCGGGCAGATGGCTGCAAAGTGCGGGTCACAGACGGCAGAGACTGACTGCCTGATCAAGAAAAAGTAAGTGGTTGTGTTATTTTGGGTCTGTACACTATATAGAATAGTGTATGACAGCCCAAATATACATTGCTCTTATCACACCTCGTGGTTACTATGATGTCAGAGGGCCCTCTCGAGCTTCGCTCTCGAGGTCCTTGACACCATAGTAACCAGTCGGTATAAGAATAGCGTTGTTGTATATGCGCTACCATACACTATCCTATATAGTTTATGCAAATGACTTCCTGAACAGCTGTCACACTTCAACTGCTCTTTTTCAAACTTCACTATGTAGCCCTCCCCCGCCCACCTGTCTGCTCGCACCTCAATTCAGCATCTCCTCAACTACTCCCTGAACGTCCATGCACACCAAGTTGCTAAAACAGGAACAATTTAAAATACAGGCAGCAATGCAATTTGTCAGTATACTTTTTTTTTTTTCCAACTAAAGAGACAGTATCATTCCAATTAAACTGTTCATCCCACTGGCTTCATCTTTTCTGCTGCTCCAGTGCCCGTTTCCACTTCTCTCCACTAACTCCATCAGGCAGAGAAAACTAAAAAGAAGGACTCCTTATATTTCTTTTTTTTTCCCTCTTGAACCACAAAAGGCATGGCCATCCTCATTGATGCTCCACAGCTCAGCACTGGACACGAGCATCCCTGAAACAGCAACCACTCGCATCCCAGTCGTACTTGAAGTACTGCCAGAATGAAAAAAAAAAATTTTCAGCTGCATAATGCCCCGAACTGGCTGCCATGTGACCAGATCTCCTTCTGTTACACACTGGGACAAAGTACCTGCACTAAACCCGCTGCACTCAATAAACACTGCTGCCATTTTTTTTTTTTGCACAAAATTCTGAAAAGCCACTTGCTGCATCAATGAGCATCGATGCTGGCTGCTGATGCAGTGTCCCGGCACTGCGTCCTTAGTGGCGCCTTCAGCAACCAAGGGGGCAGTAGCACTGTTCAGCCAAATAAACCTATAAAAGTTGCTTAATAAATAAAAAATGAATTCTCACACACTGTCCCTGTCTATTGCATAAATTAAGTACACAACAGGGAGCTTGTGGAATACATGATTTATTGTTACCTGTGCTGTCTGACCTTGGGCACATCACTCATGGCTTGCACCACTTGTGAGGTTACTCATGGTCAAACTGCACTACTGAAAATAAACTATGCATTCCACAGGCCCCTGTTGTGCAGCCCTTGTTTATTTATTTAACCAAGAAAAGGTGCACTGAGCAGTGCTGAGTCCTGGTTAGGACAGGTAACAGTACATTAATCAACAGCGTTGCATAATAGGTCATTACATAATAGATAACTGAATACATAAGCAACGATTACACAAATGTATAGGGGTGATATGCAGCAGAAACAAAGAATAGAAAGAATAAAGTACAGCAACTGATGTAAGCAAATAATGGAAACAAGTCAAGAAATACAGCAGTGGAGTATGATAAGGATGAAAAATTCTAATGATGTTTGGTGGGAAAGGTTCCAAAGTAGTGTGGTTTAGCAAAAGTAACTGCACTGCTAAACTTATCTTAATTGTTTTTTGTTTTTTTTTACTGTAGACCCATTTTATAAGTGCAGTAAGACACTCTGGGGGTGTGGGCTACTCTTCCTGAACTGCACTTTCAGGTGGTTGAAGACACTTGGCGAAAGTGCCTTGTGCCTCACAATGCACTTGGGCGTGTGGCTGAGGAATGGTAACCCACACCGTGGAGTGCCTTAGTGCTTAATTATTTTATACTTTACACTACATACAAGCTACGATAAAACCAAAACATGTATCCCTGGTCTGGTCACATCAGGGCAACTAAACTACATGACTTTAGTACAGACTATATTCTGTGTACTAAAGGGTGTGCCAACTCTCCTCCCTGGGGTGCATCGAGCCAGAATCTAAGGACTCAGTGTTAGGCTGCTGTGCTCCATGAATAGCAATCAGCACCGCCCAATCCGGTACTACAGAACAGTCTCAGCCAACAGCCTCATTTTCTTTGGCAGCAGTGCCCTCTGGTCCCTGACTCCCTCCTTTCCTCTGGAGCGAGTTCTGATAAAAAACAGGAAAGGGCACCGGCTGATTGATAAGGAGTAGTTATGCTGGTTTTCTTTTTATGCTTTTCCAGCTCAGTAACTCATTATTTCTGTTTTATTTTAGAAGGCGCAAGTTAATCATTGTCGCATCCCATGGGGGCCTTGGGAAAACACAGAACCAACCAACGTGACGGAGGGGACAAAGAGGTGGTGAACAGTCTTGACACTTTTCCTGCTCTGTACTAGAAGCATAGCTGCGGTGGGAAGAATGCTCATAGCCTTGAGGGAATTTGTGGAAAACTAGTCCTGTTGTGCTGGACTGTATGTTTCCTTTTTGTTGCTGTATCCGTAAAAGGAAGCACTCTGTCCAATGTAATTTAGTTTTTTCTTTGACCCAGATGTGGAGGAGGAAAGAAAGGCATTTGTCTTTTAAGCACCCATTCATGCACACCACAGTCTAAGGTAGTCTGCAGTCCGTGGGCAGTAGGCAGCAGACAACAGACAAAAAGAGGGCACGGAGAGGTTACGTGACATTGAGGAAGGTTAAAAAGTAAATAATGCACGTTATTGGGGGAAGGGGGCTAGGAATTACAGTAATGGTATCCCACACTGTTTTGCAAGTCAATTTTCATGGGGGAATATTGTCTTCATTCCACTGGTATTACAACTGAAATATCACTCCTCCATGCCTCTGCTCTGTAGTTTAATCTGCAGAACACTCCTTTGGCTAGACGGGATACCAATTCTTGAGACATATTCGGGTTTTTAGTACTCCATCTCCCACACCAGATTAGTTTCTTAATTTCTTCCCCTACACAGGAAGAAGTTAAGAGACTAGCTCAGTCTATCCCAGTGGCTCAGCGGCTGTGTGATTCACTGCCATGCCAGCAACCTGAATTTGGAAACAAGCTTGCGATGTGGCATGGGGGTGGCGGGCAGGCCAGATCACCATAGCTGCTGCTCAGCTGAGCACTGCAATCGTGAAAGGTTAGCGTCACACTCCGGTGTTGCGTCGACCCCTGTGGTGGGCTCCTTCGGCTGGGATGTTGCTACATGTAGCAATGGCCAACAGCAGGCTTTGCCCATGATGGCGGAGGAGGGAGGGCTTGAGAAACCAGGAAAAAAACATGTATTTATCATGTGTATGATGATTTGGGTTTCTGGACTCCCCTGGGTTCTATAGCTCACTGACACTGGACCCTTGTCCAAAGAGTGGACTTTCTGGGGGTGGGCAGCCCTTCCCTGGAGCACCTGCCATGGAGGGAAGCTATGAGGGTGGTTGAGGTGGCACTGGACCTGGGGGGTGATGGCAATGAACAGGCCTGAACAGGGTATACCCCTGAGAGATATGAACATATGAACATACAAATTTGCCAACAGATACAGGCCTTATGGTCTATCGAGTCCGCTAGAGTGTGCAACTAGCAACCCTTATACTGCAGCTGTCCCTCCCTCCCCTCTCCTGACCCTTCCTCTTACCCTATCCCCTTTTGAAGCAGTCCACTGTTCTACAGGATACCACTTCCACAGGCAACGCATTCCACCCAGGCACCACTCTCTCTGTAAAAATGTGTCTTCTCATTTCCCTCCTGAACCTTCCCCCCTTCCAATCTGAGATCGTGACCACAAGTGTCCCTACCCCACTTAACTTGAATAGTTCCTCTGTGCCTGTCTTGTTTATTCCCTTCATGTACTTGAAGGTTTCAATCATATCCCCCGTCTCTCCTCGCCTCCAGTGAGTACATGTTCAACTCTTTCAGCTTGCTCATGTAGGCAGGGGGCCATTTCAGCTTTCAATGGGAGGGGGCAACAACTGGTCAGAGGAGCTGTGGGGGTGGAGCCAGGGGCTGAAAAACAACAATGGCCTGCAATGCGGGGGGCTGCCCCCCCCAAATGGTGCCCCTGCACATAGGGTATGTCCCCTACTCCCTGGATCACTTTGTTGCCCTGCACTGCACCCCCTCCAGTAACTTAATGTCCCTCTTCAGGTATGGGCACCAGTACTGCACGCAGTACTCCAGGTGTGGCCTAACCAGTGACCTATACAAAGGCAGATAAGCACGCCGAGAAAAGAAAGCTCTATTGGTGGTGGTGGTGGGGGGGAATCAGACTTGCTCAGAGTCCCACAGGAAGTGGTCGTGGGATTCAAACCTTGGCCTTCAGGATTACAGCTCTGCACACTAACCACTAGGCCACAATGCCTCCCAGTTGGAGGAATCCCAGCATTCTGCTGGGCTGTACAGGTAGAATGGTGACACTAATGGAATCCTGGAGACAACTGGCAGTAGCAGTGTATTCTTATTTTGCTTTCATCAAGATAATAAATATCAAATCAGCCTATCAAAGAGTCCATTATAGTATGCATCTAATTTATTTTTTATTTATTTATTACGGTTCGGATTAACACCCTTGAGCCAAAGGCTCTTTTACATAGATTCCACGCCAAGAACAATAAAGGCAATATAAAGTCCAGGCAAACAAATAAGTTAGGGAAAACGTGAATACAGTACAGAGGCAAAGGAGAGCAAGTAGGTGACGCAGGCACTAGCATTGTATTTACGGTATGCAGGAAGGCTAAACAACAGGTGCAAGTTAGTGAACAGAACTTAACAAACTGCACAAGAATATACCCAGAGGTGTAGCCAGAAGGCCTTGTCTAACAGATGCTGGGGACAGGGGCAAGTGGCAAGTGGCAAGAAAGCCTCGGCCCAGATTCGTGGCTGTGGCTGGTAGGAAGACAGGAAGTGAGCTCAGCCAAGTTTGTTGCTGTCAGGATAGTGTGTGTTGGGGGGGGGGTGGATAAGTTGAATTAGCAGGATGGTGGGGTAATAGGAACACTGGTTGGAGAGGAAGCTTAAACCAAGAGGGGATGGCAGGGGAAGTGGGGCATATGCAGGTTTATCAAGGTGGCAATTAACATATTTATAGGTAATTTTTTGACCAAGAAAGTCAAATTGAACTGTGCCAAATTCCAGGTGTGTCCCTGGAGTGGGTTAAATGGACCGGTTTTACTGGCGAGAAATGCTGGCCAGGACACAGGGGAAATTCCGACTTATGCAACGTGCTATAAATTTTCAACTTCCCCCTGGACAGTCTCCAGAAATGGGCAGAAAACTCCTCGGTTTAATATTTCATCCAAAGGATAACACAGCAGCAATGCCGTATCTTCTTAGTGCTGCAATTCAGTGTCAGTACTGGGTATTAGCCCAAGTTTCTGGTGTAGGACTAGAACCCACAACCTTCCAGTGTTCAGCCCCAGAAGCAAGCACGCAACCTACCGAGCTACTAAAACTGTCCATTCTGAGCACGGCTCTTGCTTAATAACTGTGTGTGAGCAGGGCTTTTGCTTAATAACTGTGTGTGTGAGCAGGGCTTTTGCTTAATAACTGTGTGTGTGTGTGAAGTTTAATTTTTCTACAGTTTTGACCCAGGGATCAAGGGTATGGACTCTTCTAGTCTGCCCTGTGCCTCCCTTCTTTATAAATGATCAGATCCACCTCTGTTCCTAGTGTCCTTCAGGGCAGGTTAACCCCAAACTGTGGGTCTATGTGCAGTTTCGGAATCAATAGACTATAATCAGCATAGTTCATTGGGGGGGGGGGGGTCTTGGGTGTCCCAATAAGGGATACACACTCATCATTCTCCGTAACTGATCACCTGTTGAATGCAGCAACAACATCTTGCTATGTGTGAATCTCTCAGAGGAAGGTTCTACCCTGTTATGGTCCAGATTGTTGAATTTCTTCAGCAGTCCCTTCATTGTGATCAGTATTCAGATATATTTAAAGATTCATATTCTACTTTTTTGATGACAAAAGTAAAATCTCTCTTTACTAACAGTGAACCAAAGCCAATCTTCTGTAAAAATGGTCTTAAACTGTAGGCTATGCCATTGTAGGTTTTCTTCTTACACCACTCCACCAGCACAGGGCAGATGTTTTCCCTTTAAGAGAGCCTGGGGGCAGCACACAAAACACCACCGCACACTGGCTATTACTTACTTATCTCCTTTCAATGCAGATTTTCTATTCTAACTCCACATGACCATCAATCACTGCTCCATTTGGTGGGAAAGTCTGTAAATATTTGTTACAATTTTGGTGGGTTTCAAACCCCGATCTCATGGCCCACAGCCAGGTGCTCTAACCGCTAAACTGCGCTGGCTGCTGTTTTGCATACTTATGGTTAGACACATCTTGGATGCTTTGCTTTTAGTTAGATACAATGGCAGGCAGGCAGGGGTGGGGTGGGGAGGGAGGGGAGGGATTCTGTGTGCTGCCTAGGGAGGACTGAGGACAAACATTTCCCCTCTGCCCTACACACTCTACCACAGGTTTACCACATGAGCTTCCTGTGTTCTGTGTGATGATGTCATAATACTGAGGCAATCGTCATTCTTCTAATGCATGTGGTCTCTTCATGACGATGCCATTATAGGGGAAACTGGAAACTAAGGTAGCCACCTGGCATGGTAGTACAAACAGATACTCTGAGCATTATTAACTGATAGAAACTGGTAGAGAAGAGTATCTCTGACAATCAGTTGAAAAATTAGACTTTTTTTCTGTGAAGTAACCCTAACCTTGAAAGACCTGATCTTCACCTCTGGATGGCTTCTAAAACTACTGGAGAGCCTCTCCATACATTCTAAGCACTCTACGGGATCCATAAACCCGCACCACGGCCACTGCCACCAAACTAAAAAATGACATTCTCCTTTGTAAAGGGGATATTGCAATCCAGACGGACAGCTGTATCCTACTATCTACCATCGAATCCAGTAGCCGGCTTACCTGTGAGCTTGGACTGAGAATACCGCTCGCGAGCTGGGTTCACCAAACAGCATCACGAAGCACAGCTGCATGGCCCTGGAACATGCAAATCATATATATGCCAGCTGTGGACAGAGATTTGCGAAACTGAGGAAACCTTGCTCCACGGATTAATTCACAAATTCACCGCACTTCACAAAGTTAATCCACCGAGCAAAGTCCAAATTCGTGGAAACCTGATCACTCTGTGAAATGCAAAGTTGACAACTGTGCGGCAAACTTTGGACATGAGGAGAAGTATTAACGCTGGTTGGTAACTCCACCACCCTAAGAATTTGCATAGTTCAGAATCAATCTGTTGCCAAACCTAAACTTTCCCTGATGTCCAGTGGCCCCTCTCCGCTAATCACCAGCTGTTGTTAAAATATAAACTTTCCCTTGTGTCTAGTGTCGTATTCACTCCCCCTCGACGATCACTAGCCTGATGTGTACAAATAAAATTTCCTGTCTATTGTCCCCCAACTGCCAGCCTGATGTTAAATAATGATCATTCTCTGGTGTCAGTGGTCTCCCCCACGCTGTTAGCCTGCCCAATTTAAATGATCATTCCCTGGTGTCTAATCGCCCCTCCCCCACCCACACACACTGATTGCCAGCCCAATGTTAAATAAAAATCTTTCCTTGGTGTCTAGTGGTTCCCTCTCATCGATTGCCGGCCAGATGTGTAAAAGACACTTTCCCTGGTGTCTAGCGGACCCCTCATCTCCCCCACCCTGGCAAGTAGTGCCCCATCACCCTGCTCCCCCCATCCCGACCCTGAGCCAATGATCAGCACAGCCCTCTGCTCTCCACCCTGACCAGCCACCAATTGAGATGTCAGTGAGCACATACTTGAACAGTATACACTCACTGACAGCTCAGTTGGCAGCCAGCCGTGGTGGAGAATGGAGGGCTGTGCCAGTCACCAGCTCAGGGTTGGGATGGGGAGGGGAGTGCGCGGTGGTGCGGCGGTACCTGCTAAGGTTGGGGGTCTGCCAGACACCAGGGAAAGTGTCTACTGTACATTGGGACGGCAATCGGCAAGGGGGTGGGGCCACTAGACACAAGGAAAGTGTCATTTTCACATCGGGCCAACGACTGGCGATGGAGAGGACCACTAGACACTATGGAAAGTGTCTTTCACACATGGAGCTAGCGATCGGTGAAGGGGGGGTACTAGACTCCAGGGACAGTGTCTTTTACACATCAAACTGGTGAATGGTGAGGGGGGGACCACTAGACTCCAAGGAAAGTGTCATTTTCACATTGAGTCAGCAATCGGTGAGGGGGGGGACCATTAGACACCAGGGAAAGTGTATTTTACACATCTGGTTGACGATCAGTGAGGGAGGGCCACTAGACACCAGGGAAAGATTTTCATTTAATGTTTTCCTGTAGATGTATACCTACTCAGAAAGATGTTCAGCTGTTTTCCGGGCCGGCTTTATGCAACATCCCAAAATCACCTCCCAACTTGACCATGGTGCCAGTTCCACAATTTAAGTCCAACAATCATCAAAACTGCATCTAGTAGGCATCTCCTCTTGGGACTACAACCATACCAAGTTTCAGACAAATTGGATAACATTTTGCAGGTTATGCCTAAAAACAACCCAAAAAGTAGTTGATGGAAGTAATTTTGACCCAGCTTCGCCTTTGTGTACACAAAGAGAAGATACAGGTGAGGCTGCAAATGGCAAATTTCTGATCAAACAGAAAGAGGTTTACTAAATCATCCACAGAGGCAAATTTGGCAACTTTGCCAGCGAATTAAAACTTTACAACATCTCTAGCTGTAGATCAGGCCCTGAGTTGTGTTTAAAGAGTGGCAAAGATGACATGACTTCTGAAATATGGATGGTCACTTTTTCACCTATTGGGCCCTAAGCACTATGTGGGCGGGGGTACGCGGAAACCATGCATACCCCACCCATGTAGCTGTGCACCCGCAGACAGGTGTGCACCGGCTGGTAGTCACTACTGGCCGCCACCTATCCATGGCCCCGCCCCCCTGGCGTGCAGGACTCTGCAGGGAGGCTGGGGGCAGGGTCGCGGACCCGCCTGAGCATCTAATTAGATGCCTGGACCAGGTCACAGTGAGGATCCCTTGCATGGCAGGACATGGGTCTGAGTGTGTGAATAGCATCGGCAGCCACACGGACCCCATTGGCCATGTCTGTCGTCGTCCCACATCGCTGGAGCCCATGGAGCTATGACACCACCTGCAGCACTGCTGCCCCTCCTGGCCAACACATAGGGACTTCCCGGCCTCTGTGCAGCAGCCCCCTGGCCATGGCCTGGATCCGCAAACCAACACCCGGTCCAGCAACCCCCCCACCCACATCACTAGGCAGTGGCACCCCCAGCACAGAACATCCCACCACACACCCATATAGATGGTGCCACTGCCAGCAGCCCCAGCCTCGCCATCATCCTTGTGGGCTGGGGCAGCTTCTATTGTCCATTTCCCGGGTCCGCGGTGACAGGAGGGGCATGTTCCAAGGGCACATAGCACATTACAGCAGGGTCTCCACTGCCATAGGCTGCACCTTCCTCCGCACCCCTGCAGCAAGCACTATGCGCCATAGTGCGTGGCACATAGTGCCGGCCTGCCCCTCACCCACTCCTGGCGTGCTACTCTTCACATGGCCAGGGGATCGGGCATGTAGGTGCTGCACACCCTCCTTGGTGCATCCTGCGTGGGGGTCATGTAGGGTGCAGAGTGGCTGTGCCCCCCAGATATACGCACATAGCCACTGCCACAACGCCGAGCCCCTGGAGCTATGTCGCCACCTGCCGCACTGCCACACCTCCCGGCCAACACATACGGGGCTTCCCCAACCTCTGTGCAGCAACCTCCACCCCCCATCATGGCCCAGACCCACACACCAACACCGGTCCAGCAATCCCCCACCCACATGACTAGGTGGTGGGAACCCCCTGGCACTGAACACCCCACCACACACCACATAGATGGTGCCATGGCCAGCAGCCTCAGCCCTCGCCATCATCCTTGTGGGCTGGGGCGGCCCTATTGTCAGATTCCCGGGTCCTCGGCAACAGGAGGGGCATGGCCTGGGGGCACATAGTACATTACGGCAGGGTTTCCCCTGCCACAGGTTGTGCCCTTCTCCGCACCCCTGTGGCCAGCACTATGCGCCATAGTGCATGGCACATAGTGCCGGTCCACCCCTCACCCGCCCTGGCGTGTTGCTCTTTGCGCGGCCAGGGCATCAGGCATGTAGGTGCTGCGCACACCCCTTGGTGCATCCCGTGTGGAAGGCGTGTAGGGTGAGAAGTGGCTGCACGCCCCAGATACGCACACATAGCCACTCCGCTCCAATAGTGCATAGGGCCCATTATTTGTAAGGCCATCGTTTTGATAAGAGAAGGTGGGGAGGAGGGCAGAACAACAAATAAAGGTAGCATCAATGAAGGCTGAAACACAAGGGAGGTGAACATAACTATAATGTGAGTCTTTAAAAATAATAACAGCTAGGCCAGACCAGTGGTGCTGCGGGTTGAGGCGCTGGATGCCACACCTCGCACCATGACGGCGACCCGAGTTCAGGAGCGAGCTCGGGTTCCGGGGGTTGGCAGGGGAGGGATCAGATTGAGCGCCTGGTGGGCTGCTCTCTTGTCCTGGGGGGAGGGCATTGGGTCGTTTGGAGCTCTGGCGACCCCTGGTGGAGATGGGGTGCCACAGGAAGCATGGACAGCACGTTACAGCGTGCTGATGCTGGCAGGGTTGCCATGCACCATGCGTCGAGTGCGCACGCAAGGGAGGATGGGG
Source organism: Neoceratodus forsteri (assembly GCA_016271365.2). Lineage (NCBI taxonomy): Eukaryota > Metazoa > Chordata > Ceratodontiformes > Ceratodontidae > Neoceratodus > Neoceratodus forsteri. The sequence continues at coordinate 265,361,843 of CM057455.1, forward strand.
AAGAAAACGGAAAAACCCGGCGAGTGGTGATAGGCGATGGCACCTTTCCTCCAAAACCCAGTGCCGGATCTGACTGAGGCTGACCTTCATCACTCCTCCACCCCGTCCCCGCCCACTTGCCAGAGTCTGTCTCTAAGGAGCCCAAGTAAGTGGCCGGACTACCCTCCCTGGGCGGGTTAAACCCGGGGTGCTGGCAGCAGGAGAGGGGAGTGAGTGGGACATAGACAGCAGCAGATCTCAGGTGGGCAGGTACAAGGATAGGATGCCCGAGAGAGTTCCCCTAGCCGTGACAAGAGGTAAATAAAGTTGAAAAAAAAAATAACAGCTGGCTTTGTGGCGCTGAGCGATGGGGCATCACTCTGGCATGCTGGCGATCCAGGTTTTCACCCCAGTACTAGCACGTCAGGAGTGAAGACCAGCAGGGAATAATTCAGAGCATCTTTTTGACACTTCCCTTCTGGAGGACTGTCGACACAGCTCTGCTTGCTTAGCAGTTCCTGGTAGTGATGGTGTTATCCAGGTTCTCTTGGTGGTGTGGGGGACCCCAAGCATGCCAAATGATGATGATGCCCAAGGGGTGGTTGATGGGTCCACTAAAAAGGAATGGTGCCAAGCACATTAGATGATAGCCCTTCTAGCAGCAGGTCTCATGTCACCAGGCCCCCAAACGAGCTCTTGTACTACCCCCCCCCCCGCAGGCTGATCAAGGCTCTTCTCATGGTGACAGCAGGAGGAACGCCCGATAGATATAAGTTGGAATCTCCAGCTAATGGAGGACTCTGAGGAATGGCAGCAGGTCCGGCAGCGTAGGGTGAGTCCAATGGACAGCGGGGGGGGGGCCTTATAATTCTATTTTATTGCTTTTGTTTTTTAATTTATGCTTTTTGCGCCCCCCTCCTCTCTCTCCGCCGATCGTCCGCCTGGTCACGGACCCCTCGGCTGCGGCATCCCCACATGAGCCGTACTCCCGGGACCCCCTGGATTGCCCAGGGTGAGCGTGGCACCCACCCCTTTGGGTGCCACGAACAACAGGATAGGGCGGGAGTCGGCCTGGGGAGCCGATAGCAGCCCGAGGGGTGGGCATCATTTAGGCGGTGAGAGGCGGGCTGAGATTTTCTCCCCTTAGAGGGGCGGGAACGTGCAATGACGCCAGCATCCGGCCACCCCTTAGAAACCTTTCTGTCCCATATGCTGAGGTACTCCTGGCCTCCACCAGGTGTCCCATGCACGTGCGACATCCTCACCCTCCCCGGAGAAGGAGAGCAGTCGTGGGACAATAGTCCTTCTCCACCCGGCCGGCCCTCCGGCGATTTTATTGCTTTTGTACTAAACCAATACAACACTTCCTGCCGCGTAACAGAGTAAAAGCAGCCCCCACCCCCCACTGACACCAATATGTATCAGCTGGGTTATCCAAGGTAAATAACTAGCAAGTCTCTCTCTCTCTGTCTCTCTGTCTCTCTCTCCAAAAGGCAATCTTGCAGATCAATCAGACTTTGCCTCAGCCCAGTCGAATAGCACAGGTCTGTCAGTGTGTCACAGTATCTGCTTTCGAAACACACTCTGTGGCATTGCTGTATATTAAGCGGGATGATTTTATTTCAGCTATGTTTAGCATCCTTAGCGCCAGGGTCACATTCTCGCAGAAAAATGAGGCACCACAATCTAAAACCCCTATCCCACCCCACACCCAAAAGACACATTCCTGGGTCAAGACAGCGTAGCTCAGTAATTTTATTCTTAATTCGCTTCCTGTATTGCTGCAGTGGGATTTGGCTACTATTACTGCTTAGCACATACATCACCAGAAATCATTACAGCAAATCTCAAAGAGGATTTCAGGAGTCTTTGGTCCCACAAATATGAATGAAATGAAATGGTTTTATACGACCACACCTGGTGTACTGAGGTCCTATTCTGGTCACTGCATTATAGAAAGTACACTACAGAGATAGGGTTCAGCACAGATAGGCCATCAAGCTGGTTGGTGGCTTACGAGGTAAGCTACAGGGAGAGATTTCACACACTCATATTATTTAGCCTAGAAAAAAGAAGCCTGACAGGAGAAATTATCACAGTTTTGCTTTACTAAAGAAGATATATAGGGTAGAATATGCAGATGCTTGAGCTGGTGACTGCAAGGAGAAACATAAAAACACAGAATTTGTTGGAAGAAAAGAATTGTTTGGCCCACCCAGTCTTCCCAGATGGTCCCTGCCTAGTCTGTCTCTGTGGATCCTAACTGGTGTCTGGTGACCCTCCTTCCACCCTGACTCTTTACTGATATTCGCCTATGTCTATCCCATGCATGCTTGAAACCCCTCCCCTCCAAACACACACACTGTTTTAGCCTCCACCACTTCCACTGGCAGCCTGTTCCAGGTATCCACCACTCTTTCAGTGACGTAGTACTTCCTCACATACCTATCAAAGTCCCCCCCACCCCCGCTTCACTGCATGCCCCCCTGTCCTGGAGCTCATTCTCATTTGAAAGAACTCCCTCCTGTACCCTGTTCACCCCTTGAGGTAACTGTAGGTCTCTATCATGACTTGAAACTGGGAGGAATTGGATTGAAGGAAACATAATAAAGTATTATTTAACACAGAGTCTGGTGTGGCAAGGGTGGTATATAGAATGTGAAGGAGTAGCTGTTACAAAGTGGGACAAAGCAGCGATAAGTAAGATGATCCCCCAATGTACTGTGCTGAATCATCCTGGAGAGGTGAAGTTGTGCCCTCTCTTTGTGTGAGGTGGGGTGGGGAGGTAGTAGCATATTTGGGAGGAGTGGTGTAGGGACACAAATAAGAAAGGGAAATGAAATCATAAATAAAAGGGCAGGAAAACAGGACTAGTTCAACACAGTTCTAGCGGGGGAGGGTAGCCTAGGTACAAGCAAGAAGGATCACGCCTCCTCCAATGCTGAATCTTCTATAGTTCTCTGTTGTCTTATACATAAATTGTCTTTTGACACCACTACAATAAAATATGATTTGAATTTGATTGATTGAAAACAAAGCAACATTTTGAGCTTGACACTGGCTGAGATTCCTGGCGCCGGCTAACAGAAAGGTCATGGAACGCCTGGAGAAGGTGGCGGGTGCTGTACCTTTCATCCGCACATAATCTCCACTTCCCCCGTGGCACATTCTCAGTAGGCAGGTGTGTCAGAAAGAGGTCATAGGTTGCATTCTCCGAGAGCTGACACGACTATGCATTGCCTTCGGAGCAACAGAACACCTGGGGAAATATATTCTAGCCTTCAAGAATACAATATATCGATTTACAAGATGTTGTAGATACTGTGCTATAGGCAACGTGCCATCAATTACTATCAGGACAATGGACATTTGGTTCAAAGTAAAGGAGACACAGATCTTCAAGTCTTTTTCACTATTTCTACCTGGACAACCTTGGAACAGGCTCCTACTGAAGGCTTTGTCGATGATTAGATGTATTGTTGACTTACAGATACCCTTGTAAGGCGTCTCATGTACACACAGAGGCACACCTTTCTTTAAGCATGCCTTTTTAATTGGAACTCTTTAAGCTGCCATCTCCGACCATGCCCCACTCATGCTGGCCTGCCTAACCCCATTACCTGGCCGGCTCTCAAACCTACCCTCAGTTCTACTCCCTCACAGTAGGGTGGTGGGGCTCCCACACTCCTGACATGGACAGGATCCAGTTGGAAGAAGAAGCCATGTTGCTGGCACAGGGCCTGCAGTAGGCCCAAAATTCCTCCTTCTCTGGTTGCAGTGTTTTTCTGGTTTTGGTCTCCATGTCTTCAGGATGGCATCAGTGATGGTACACATGCATGCAAGCATGGTTAGCGTTGCACCAGTCGGCGTCCCTCCCACAAAGCTGCTCCCAACTGCACTACCACCTGGGGTCACCTAGGCGGCAGTATTGCAGTGGAGCCAGCAGCCCTTCCTCCCCAGAGCGAGAGGGCATTCTCTGGGATGCTCAATCCCCGCCGCCCACAAGCTGGCCTTCAACAACCCTGGCTCATTCCTAAAGCCAGGTCATGGCGTTGCAAGCAGTAGCCCCACTGCTGCCCCGACAGGCTGACTTTTCTCTGAACATGTCTATTATACAGTGATTGCATATTATAGCACTAATTCCAGTAGTGGTCTGGGTTTACAAGGTAATAACCAGACCAGGGGTTATGAACACCGAGGTTGCAGGAGTTTATTAAAGTCCCTGGTCTGGTTATTGGCTCAAACAGATCACTATTAATATGTGACTATTAAACTGAAAAATTACAAATAGCGGAAATTAGCCCGTCTGTGAGAAACTATAAGGCCCGTTTACACAACCTCCTCTATACCATTGCGACCGGTGCGGATGAGTTGCACTGGTGCACAGCAGGTCAAGTAAATGACTTGCAGAGCATTGTACGTCACTCTGTTGTCACAAAACACGATCCCTGTCTTTGGTGGGATTGTGTACTGGTGCAGGCGTTTTTTTTGCAAGTGTGAAAACATGCTGCTTCGCCTGCACCATTGCAGCCCCACAGTATGTAACGGATGAGTGACTGATCACAATACATGCCGTCTGTCTCCCCCGTACATCTGACAGCTCATTCCTCATCTTCCTGTGTATAGCCCACATTATCTCACCATGCAGCCAAGTTTAGTCCAGCTCATGGCCAAGCTGAACCCCAACCCCTTTACACAACCAGCCTTGAACCTTCTTCCCAAAGCTGCTGGCCCGAGCGCCCCCAGTAAAACCTGCATATGTCACTCCCACAGCCCTGATGCCCGTGTCCCGCTAGCCTCGTTGCCTGCTCTGCTCGCACCTGGCTCTCAGCAGCATATTTTTATTTATTTACTTTTTTGTATCTATTTCTCTTTTACTAGGAAAGTGGACTGGATCAAAACTGATCTGTTTTCAGCCATGCCTTGGGGATGGGTACAACAAAGAAAAATAAAAACATTACATAAGAACACACTCAAATCTGACATAAAATACTGTATATGTCTGATGAGCTTCATGTAAACATATAGTTTAAACAACATTTCCACAGTTACACTCAGAATTTGACTACTCCCCAAGCTACTCATAAGACTGGTGCTATTCTCTTGCCCTTCATATCAACAAAAAGTATGAGCAAAGCTGAGGGGATCTGTCAACTGAGCTGCCCCCCCCCACTGGAAATCCGACAGAAAAGTCGGAAAACTCCCTCACACTGATGCAGGGGGCTTACGTCTAAACAGGAGCAACATGGCAGTTGTTGGAATGGTGCAACTTGCACCACAATGTAAATGAAAACTGGGCAGGTAGTGTAAACACGCGTATGAAAATACAGAATTTAATGGCAGATAAGGACTGTTTGGCCCACCTAGTCTGTGCATCTGCCACTACCTGTATTTTGACCGCAGACCCTATATGATCTCAGGCTAACCCCCCACCCCCGCTTCCTTCCAAGATTCCTTTGTGCCTATCCCATGCACACTTAAAGCCCACCACTGTTTTTGCCTCCACCACCTCCTCCGCTGAAAGACTATTCCAGACATTCACCACTTCTAAGTGAAGAAGTACATCCTCACATCCCTCCTAAATTTTCCCCCTTCCAGCTTTACTGCATGTCCCCTTGTTCTCATGCACCTTGTCTTCTGAAAAATGCACCCCTCCTGTACCTAGTTCAAACCTTCTTCCAGGGTGTGCATATTGAGGTCTCTCAGTCCCTTCCTCCTTATAGGGCTTTGATGCAACTCTGGACAGCCTCTATCCTGTCTATGTCCTTCCTGAGATGTGGTCTCCTGAACTGGACACAATACTCTAGGTGGAGTCTTACCAATGATCTATAAAAAGCAGGAACTGTTTCTCACAGTCATACTGTGACATTGCTAGATATCTGATTGGCTGCTGCATGTTGAAGTGGGAGGGCAAACTGAGCTTGCTCTCTGATTGGCTAGGTACACATGCAGCAGACAATCAGAATGCAAAGCCACTGTCCCATTATTATTCTTAGCCAATCAGAATGCAGAGCCACTGTCCCATTATTCAGTCAACTGTCCAGCTATTGCAGAATAACCGGACAGTAACTCTGCATTCCGATTGGCTAAGAACAACTTTTTTCAGTATAATATGATGTACTGATTTTATGGTAATGCTGTTATTACTCTGTAACCTTTTCTCATGTAGTATAGTTGATTCTGATGGACACATGGAAACATCATGAAATGTTATTCAAACAGGACAATCCTGGAAATGGGATGCCCTCCAGTGATTGTAATCCTGTGTAAATATTTTAATAAACAAAACTAATGTGCAACATGTCACTTTTATTTTGATGGTCAGGATATCCTGCCCCTCCTCCCTATCTTATAGCTGGGAGAGAAGATGCACAGGGAGGTCAAATGATTTGCTCAGGGTCACAGTAAGCCAATTGGGATCTGAACCTGGGATCTCCTGGTTCAGAGTTCTGTGTTTTGTCCAGTGGATGACACAGACTTTCAAACTGCATGACTGAATTTTAGTACTCCTGACATTTTCAAGACAAGCCCTTAAAAAGGATGAATTGCTATGAATGATCAGGCTGGTTTTGAGACTGAATCAAGAAATGGAAGACCTCCAGCATGGTTACAAGGTAATGCACACTTAATAGTAGCCTGAGCTACAGCAACGTCTTCACAGCTCATGGAAGTAGGAGATTGTGTGGTACACCACAGCACCCATACCATGAAAGCAGAGGCTCAGTTGAACACTGAGCAGGGCTTCCTCATCCTTCAGCATGTAACCACTTTCATAGTAGCATCAAGATGTTACAGTGCGATTACTGTGAGCATCGTGCAGTGAGAGCTCCCTTGTCTGTCAAAGCTGATCCTCTCTCAAACTAGAATGCTACAGCAAGCTTGCTGTGGGTGTCCTGTAGTGAGGACTCCTTCATATTTCAGAACTGATCTGCTTTCACAGTGGGATGTTTCAGCAAGCTTAATGTGAGCATAATGCTGTGAGGTATCCCTCATACTGTACTTCAGAACTGATCTGTTCTCACAGTGGGATGTTACAGACGGCTTCTTGTAGACATAATGCAGAGAGGCTGTCTCGTGCAGAACTGATCCGCTCTCACCGTAGAACGCATCAGCAAGATTATTGTAGCTGTTCTGCAGTGACGACTCACATACTATACTTCAGAACTGATCTGCTCTCACAGTGGGATGTTACAGCAAGCTTGCTGTGAATGTAAAGCTGTGAGGTTCTCTTATGTCAGAAGTGATCCGCTTTCACAGTAGGATCTTTCAGCAAGCTTACTGTGAGCATACTGCAGTAAGGTCTGCCTCATACCATTCTTCAGAACTGATCTGCTCTCACAGTAGGATGGTACAGCAAGCTTACTATAAGCGTAATTTAATGAAGGCTACCGCATACTTCAGAACTGATCTGCTCTCACAGTAAGATGTTCGGCAAGCTAGTCTGTGGGTGTACTGTAGTGAGGACTTTTTTGCACTTCAGAACTAATCAGCTCTCACAGTTGGATGTTACAGCAAGCTTACTGTGAGTGTACTGCAGTGATGGTCTGCTTGTACTTCAGAATCAGCCCTCTCATAATTTGATATTACAGTGAGCTTATTGCGTGTGTACTGCAGTGAGGGCTCCCTTGTACTTCAGAGCTAATCCTCTCTCACAATATGCAATGTTACAGCAAGCTTTCTGCTTGTGTACTGCAATGATGAAATCTTCATGCCTTATAACTTGACTTGTGAGCCCTCAGAAAGCAGCACATTATCCACCTGGATGGAAAAAGTGGCAAGCAGTTGGTCTTGGGGTCAGAGCACTGAGCTGTGAAACAGAAGAGCCCAGGTTCGAACCCCACTATAGCCACTGGTTCACTATTTGATCTGGCTTCAGCAAATAACTTGACTTTTGACAACGCAGCTAGACTGTCTATAGCAGTGCTATGATTTGGCTAGGCCAGGCAACAAAGTTACAGAGGTTTACAAATCCTGCTGCAGACTTGCACCAATGTGGTAAAGATTAGAGCTCATTCAAGTAGTGCTTTCTTTAAGTGATTCAAGCCTTCTTCCATTCCTCCTGAAATTTTCCTTACCAGCAAACCTCATACTAAAATCCACAGTTTACAGCAATCACCCCCAATTTAATGACAAAGTTCATATTCTGTTACACCTGCCCTACCTGTGTCCACCACAGTCAGTGAACTGAAGGCTACACAGTAAGGTGTCAATTAACCAGAGACATTTACAAGTCGAGAGGGCAAATGATCATCTATAACTTGCATTCCAAGAAGAGAAGTGAGTCACCCTTAAAGGAGTGTGTGCATGTGTGTGTGTGTGTGTGTGGGGGGGGGGCTCTGCAAACCAGTAAATTATTCAGAAAGGAGTAATTTCTCCAAGGCAAGGGCTATTCTTCCAGCTTCTCCCACTCCCTCCAACACAATAAGCAAGTTTTACAGAGAGGCATAGCAGCATACAAAGCAAAGACTGTTCATGACCCCCTCCCCCTTCCCTCCACAGAATTTCTTTGCAACCCTTAAGCTGTTGTACATAAATCCTATTTTATTATCCAGATGGGATCCTCCCTCCCACAATAAAAAGCTTAGGAATTTGGCAGGGAGCTGGGCTCCATTTCTCAGCCCCCGTTTAATTTCTAACATGCCGTGCTGGGCAAAGATGAGGTGGGGATGTTGAGTTTCTCGAAATGGCTGCCTCACCGCATAGTTCTGCCGATGGCCCTATTCCCCTACAATGTTTCAGGAAATACCTACACAAATCTGACCACCTGTTTTCACAGCAGCAGGGCCTCTTTGGGTAGTTTTCCAAAATGTTACAGCACGATTAATGGAACACGGTAAGGAAATATGAACCATACTTCAGTCGGCAGCACAACACCCTTTACCCCGTCATCCCCGGCCAAATGTTTTACCCCATGTGCAGACGCAAAATTCGTTTTGAGTTTCTTTCTTTCAGTGGTGCTAGCTGCCTAACCTCAGTATGATCTGAACTCCTACTCCGACACCGCTGGACACTGCCTCACTCCAGTAGTTCTACAGCTGGCCCCTTCGACTGGGACAGGGTCTTCCCTACCAGTGGGACATTAGAGGACAGGTATGATGCTGCTGTGCCTCTCGGAGTTTTGCCTCAGATTAATGACCTCTGTGAGTGATGGCTCCTGCTGTACCAAGCCTTTGGGGGGGCACGACCCCCACCTGGTCACCCCCAATGTCCAGTGCTGCTCTGATGGAATCCCACCAAAGTTTACTTTCAAGTGGCTTGATTGGTCCCACCCTCCTCTGCAGCACATTCCAGATATCTGCAACAGCCCCAAGACATTGGTCAGCTAAGGGTCTGTGAGCACAGATGAGAAGGAATTTGCGCTGCCACTTGCAGTACACGCACACCCCAACTGTGGCTGGTCTTGGTGATTAACCGGAGGTTATTTGGGGGGGGGAGGCGCCCGTGACTACTGCCCATGACCACCCATTTTCTCAGTCCATAAATACAGATACAGATGCCTGCTTTTATCTTTTGACATTTGAAATGTAAAACATGTAGGAAAGGAATTTGGTTTTACAGAGTGCCTTTCATACACACTATCCCAACATGCTTGACAAGCCAGAAACAGGTGGAAGCAACTATTAGTCATGCAGAGAGAACTTTAAGTGTGATTGAGGGGAGTCAGAAGTGCTTATGGAAATTAAGAGTAGAGCAAGAGAAAGAGAGAGGTTATGCACAGGGGGTTATGTGAGATTCAGGGAGGCTGAAAGTGGCACAGGGAGGTTCAGAGCTCCACAGTGAGTAAGTAGTGGTGGTGGGATTCAAACGTGAGTTTACAGATTCACTGTTGTGCAGCCTAGACACTAGGCTAATACTGCCTCCCAAATATGAAAGAGCTCTATAGAGGGTTGTGCACGCCACCCAATTGCCAATTTGGTGTTTGAGGTTTTGGCAGTATGGGTTGAGTCCTTTCCAGTACTGGCATGTCTTGCTGACATGCCAGTCCTGGTACCAGAAACATGGCACCTACACTGGCACGCCGGAACCAAGTCCTGTCCAGGTTTCCGGCACCTGTCCTGGTGTTAATATGCTGGTGTAACTGCCGGCAAGCCAGTGTTATTGACAGGTTTCCAGCGCCTGGATCAGCATGTCAGCAAGATATGCCAAAGTTACGCTGGTCTGAATTAAGATTGCTTTTAGCTCTTCCTCCTTCAGCTACTTGAAAAATGATCCACATGCATTAATAACAACCAGAACCAGCATAGAACAGCCTCTGAAAGTTCGTGCACTTTTCTTTGCTGCTCCCTTTATCTCATTCCAGCAGACAGAGCAGGAAATGGAAATACAGTTATGAAGCTGATTGGAGAAACCATACTCTCCAACAGGAACTATTCCATGGAATGGAACACACCTCCCCCAAGTCTGTGTGTGCACATAGCTCCCTTCCACATAATGTGCATATAAACATAGTTTGTGTAAAAGCGGCACGTTGCTTGCTAACATTCTGAGATATTGTAGGGGTGGTGCGAGTTAAATACCGGCTTTCCATCTAATTACCATGTGTTTCATTAAGTTAATTGCTGTCAGTTCCTGGAATGATCTAATGCTAAATAACTTAATATTACTAAGGTATAATCAGATACGCTGACATTTAAAAAGCAGCACCCTTATCTTTTCAGGCATGCCGGCATCTCAGATGTCCGTATGCAGCATGCCGATCTGCTGGCACGCCCCCCATTTTCCAGCACACTGGCATGTCTGCAAACTGGTGTGCTGGATTAGGCTCCAACCCCCTCTGTGTTTTGGCACAAAGCTCAAAATGTTCTGAATCGAATTACAATTGAAGCAGGAACCTAGCACCAAGCAGCAGGATATTTCTGTGGTCTTGTTTTCTAGGATTTTTCCTCTGTCCTACCCATATGGACTAACCTCAATTTTTGTGTGTTCTGCCCTCCCTGGTCCTCATGGAGGAGGGGCTTGTTTGAAGGCTTCTCAGTAGATTTTTTTATTTTTATCCCAACTCCATCCCACAAAGCCCCCAGCTGACCATCCTGAACCCCATCCCACAAAGCTCCAACTGTCCATCCTGAACCCCATCCCACAAAGCTCCAGCTGACCATCCTGAACCCCATCCCACAAAGCCACAACTGACCATCCTGAACCCCATCCCACAAAGCTCCAGCTGACCATCCTGAACCCCATCCCACAAAGACCCAACTGGCCATCCTGAACCCCATCTCACAAAGACCCAACTGGCCATCCTGAACCACATCCCACAAAGCCCCAACTGATCATCCTGAATCCCATCCCACAAAGCCCCAATTGTCCATCTGTACATACTGGACCCCATCCCACAAAGTTCCAACTGTCCATCCTGAACCCCATCCCACAAAGCCCCAACTGACCATCCTGAACCCCACTCACAAAGCCCCAACTGTCCATCCTGAACCCCATCCCACAAAGCCCCAACTGACCATCCTAAATCCCATCCCACAAAGCCCCAGTTGTCCATCTGTCCATACTGAACCACATCCCACAAAGCTCCAACTGTCCATCCTGAGTCCCATCCCACAAAGCCCCAACTGTCCATCCTGAACCCCAACCCAAGTACCTTTAGTTGGTCTGAGTTGGGCCTTCCACCTTTCTGAATATAGATGTTTGCTGAACTAAACTGTCCATCTGATGTCACCCTGGTAAGCCAGTGCTGTTTGAAACATGTAGACTATCTTTATGCTTTGGTGACTTTTGTACTGTTCCTTTCAACCCTCTTCGAGTATTCGTATACTGGAGTTTCATAATCTCCCCATCCGCTTGATCAGCCCCTGGAGATGCAACAGCTTATCTACTAAAGGGGTCCTGCCTGGGAGGATAGCAGCAGCACATCAAGCGTTACAGATGTCAAATAAATATAGGTTACTCACCAGTAATTAATAGTTCTATTAGTGGTATTCTGTTCACATCCACACTCTGGCAGTTCTGCTGGAGACAGCTGAGTCATCGAAAGTCTTCAAGCTAAGCTTCTTCCACCACCTGGGCAGTATATCCTCCAGCTCCACCTCATAACATCATATCTTTTGCACTTTGGAAGCAGGGATCTGGGTGCCACTTGCTGGGGAGGTCATGTGGGATGCGTGGATGTGAACTGAATACCTCTAGCAGAACTCTGGTACTAGGTGAGGAACCTATATTTCTAATAATGTTGATTCAGTTCACTATCCAAACTGGCTGATTCCTCGCACTCCTTTGGAAAGTGGGAGAAAAGCATGCACACCTATTTGGAGAACAGAAACTGGAGGACCAAGGACCCAAAAGTAGCATCTAATGATTCATGATGTTGATGCTGTAATGGGAGATAAAAGTGTTTGTTTTATCCAGGTTGCAGCCCTGCAGTGAAGCAGCCACTGAGGTAGTGATATGTCTGGTGTAATGAGCCTTAAGCTCCTTGGATGACTCCTACCAGCCAACCTATAGTAGAGGTTGATGCAAACTGTACTCCACCAGGCAACTGTCTGCTTTGCTGCCAGTCTGCCAGATGTGGCTTCAGCATTAGTCACAAACAGCTGGTGAGCCTCACCACCAAACTCCAGCCATGTTTTCCTTGTAGTAAGACAGAGGTCTCTGCAGGTCCAGGTTATGGAGCCTGCGATCAGACTCCGAGATTAGCTCAGTAAAGTATACCAGCATGTTAATCATCTGGTTACAGTGAAACTTTGATACAACCTTCAGTAGGAACTTGGGGTGGGGGTGAAGGACAGCCTTGTCCTTATGGAGGACAAGGTAAGGAGCTCAATAAAGAGCACCTGGAGCTCACTGACCCTTCTGGCTGATGTGGTGGTCACGAAGAAGGCAGTCTTCCATGACAGATGTGACATCACACACACCTGTGCAATGGCTGAAACGTCTTGCCCATGAGCACTGCCAACACCAGAATTAGGACCCATGGAGGTGTAGGTTCATGCACCAGAGGGAACAAGTGATCCAGCCCTTTGAAAAAGTGCCCAATCACCTTTTCCTGAACACCCTCGGCATACCAGCGTCGCTTGGTAGGCAGATGGCTGCCAGGCACGTAGGGGTCATTGCTCACAGTCTCGACTGGGAGAGGCCATACATAGAAAGTGGCGGTGGTAGGAGACGATATGGCCCATCTAGTCTGCCCTTGTTCCTACCCCCCCCTCCCTTAACTGCTATTCAGTGTTATAGTGCCCTTGTACCTATCCCAAGTGTTTTTTTAAAGTTCTCACCATTTTTGCCTCCACCACTCCCCATGGATGACCGTCCCATGCATCTACCACCCTCTCTGTAAAAAAAGAACGTGTGTATTTTGCCCATGAATTTGCCCCCTCCAGCCTCTTAATGTGCCCCGGTTCTGGTGTGATTCTTGATCTGAAACAGGTCCTGCATCTGTACCTTGTTTATTCCATTTAGAGCTTGAAGGTCTCTATCATGTCTCCCCTCTCCCTTTGCTGCTCCAAGGAATACATGTTTAGGTTCTGCAGCCATTCATCATATGTTTTGCTGTGTATTCCTGTATCATTTTGGTTGCTCTCCTTTGCACTGTTTCCAGTCTGTCCATATCCTGTTTAGGTGCAACCTCCAGAACTGGAACTTGTACTCCAGGTGTGGCCTCACCAGTGATCTATAGGGTGGCAGAATGACCTGTCTTTTCTGCTGGTAATTCCCTTCCTATGCAGCCCAGCATGCCATTTGCCCTTAGTGCTGCTTTTTCACACTGCTTGGACATTTTCAGGTCATTTGTTATGATTATTCCTAGATCTCTTTCTTGTTTAGTGGATTCCAGTTTTACTCCTCCTAGATAGTGTTCTTCTCTTGGGTTTCCTCTTCCAAGGTGCACGATCTTGCATTTTTTTAAACTGAAGTTTAGTTGCTATGTTTTTGACCATAGTTCCAGAGTCCTTAGGTCAGCCTTCATCTTTTCTGCTCCTCCTCCTGGAGTGTCTACCCTGTTCCCCATTTTCGTATCATCTGGAAACAAACTCACCTTATCTTCCAGGTCTTCAGATATGTCACTCATAAAAATATTAAAGAGTATCGGACCTAGCACCGACCACTGTGGCACTCTGCTTATCTGCCCCCCTTTCTTCTGATAGGGAGTTGTTTACTAGTACCCTCTGGATCCTTCTTCTAAGCCAGCTTTGTATCCGGTTCACCACTTGTTGCCCTACCCCCTTGCTGTCTAACTTATTTAGTAGCTTTCTATGTGGGATCGAGTTGAAGGCTTTGCTGAAGTCCAGGTATACTATGTCTACTGCACTGCCCTGATCCACTATTTTGGTTACCTAGTTGAAAAAGTATATTAGATTAGCTTGGCATGATCTACCTGTGGTAAAGCCATGCTGTTTTGTGTCTAATTTGCTGTTTTCTTCAAGAAAGGATACAATCCTTTCCTTTAGAAGGGTGTCCATTATTTTGCCCACAATTAAGGTGAGGCTTACTGGTCTGTAGTTGCTAGCACTCTCTTACTCCCGTTTTATGTGGAGGGATAACCGTGGCCTTTTTCCAATCCTGAGGGACCTCACCCAGCTCATGTGATAAGTTAAAAAGGTCAGCCGGGGAACCGCTTCTTCCTCTCTTAGCTCTTACAGCAACCTCCATGGTACCTCGTCCGGTCCCATGTCTTTATTTACACTGAGTTTCTCCAGTTCCTTTAGGATGCTGTCTTTTGTAAGAGGTCCTGAATATACTCCACCACTGTCTTTGCTGCCCCTTGTGAGGGAAGGCCCACAACCTTCCTCCTCCTTGGTAAAAACAGAGCAGAAATACCTGTTGAGGATTTCTGCTTTGTCCTTATCATCCTCTGTGACTCCTACCCCCAGCATCATCATCATCTAGTTTGACAATACCTCCCCTTGTCTTTTTCTTCTTGCTGATATATCTATAGAACGTTTTGTCACCCTTCTTGACCTCCTTGGCTAGCTTCTCCTCCGTTGTTGCTTTTGTTGTGCTGATTTCTTTGCTTGCTTCCTTTAGTTTCTCCTTGTAGTCATCCCTGTGCTTGTCGGATCCAGTTTTCTTGTATTTTCTAAAAAACGTCCTTTTTTCCCTGATCTTTGTGGCTACTTCCTTAGAAAACCAGAGTGGTTTTCTTTTCTTCTGTTCTTTGCTTACCCTCTTTATGCAATTATTTGCGGATTGTAGTAGAGCTGTTTCGAGATGTGTCCAGTATTCTTCAACATTCCTCCCTCGTTTGGTATTTGCAGGGGTTTTCTTGAGATCTTCTTTCATTTTAGTGAAATCTGCTCATCTGAAGTCCATGACTTTCCATAGGTAGTCAAGGATGCTCACCATGGTGCAGTTAGGGGGATCAAGCTTCTTACCCTGGCACCAGATCTAGAACCTCATCCACTTAAATGCAAAGCATTTGTGAGTCGATTCCTTGGGATGCCTCCACAGCGTGGGGACATTTTCTGGAAATACCGAGATCCTGGAACTCTAGCCACTCAGGAACTAGGCTGAAAGGTGCAGTGAGTGAAGATCTGGGTGCAGGACCTTCCCCTCTTATCTGGTCAGCAGATCTGGGTGACAAGGCAGACTTCATGGAGGCCTGCTGCTGAGGCTGAGGAGATACAGGTACCAGAATTGCCTAGATCACTGTGGGGCTATCAGGATCATCTGCACCTTGTCCTGCTGGCCTTGGTCACATCTTTGTGGACCAAGTAGAAGGGAGGGAATGCATACAGGAGGCTGGGGATCCACAGCCCTGCAAAGGCATCTCCCAACAGTGCCCTGGATTATGGGAGGTGGGCACAAAACAGCCTTAGTTTTCCATTCTCCCACAAGGTGAACAGGTCTACCAGAGGGACACACCACTGAGAGAACAGGTGGTCTGCCACCTCCTGATTTATGGACCACTCATGTGAAATCTCTTTAACACAGCTGAGAGTGTCAGCCAGCTGACTGTTGTCTCTCGCCACATGGATCACCAGTAGATCTGCATCTAGGTTGTACACGAGTGTCCAGGTACAAAGAGCCTCACGACGCAGTGGAAGGGAGTGCATCCTGCCCTGCCTGCATACCTGACAGGTATGGTGGGCCATATCTGGACAGCTCCACAGCCTTTTTGGATTACCCGGCTATCAGCCAGTCATCTAGGTAGGAATACACCTGACAACCTGTCACCACAGGAAGGTAATCACCACTGCCATGCGCTTGCATGAAGACCCTGGCGTGGACTCTGGGCCAAAAGCATGACCTGGAACCGTACAGGATTCCCCAGTGCAGAACTGAAGGTACTGGCAATGTGACAGGTGGACCGGGATGTTGGAGAACGCGATTTGGAGGTCCAGTGGGACAGAATGATCTGATTCAGAGTGACTTGCACTTCCACATGAACTGGTTCAGATTGTGAAGATCCAGAATGGGGTGCCAGTTCCCCACCCCTCTGTTTCAGAACCAGGAAGTACCTGGACACATATGCCTGAGTGGCCAGGGCAGTTGGAAAATGGCCTCTCACCCCACACTCTAACAGCTGAGTGATGTCAGCTCAAAGTGCACACAACATGTCCTTCAACATTTTGTACTCCCACAGAGCTCAGAGGTGGTATGGCAGAATAGCCACAAAATTCAAACTTAACCCTCTGCCCACCACTTCTAGAACCCACTTGTCTGAGGTAATGGTGGACCACTGTAGTAAGAGTAGCACAACTGACTCCTGACCAGGAGCTGGGACAGGACTGGACAGGAGGGGGATGACATTCCCAATGCATCACTGCACAGCCTTAGAGGAGGCTCCAGCTGTTGTGGCATGCTGGGAGGCACCACCATCTCCCCTCCCCCTTTTTTTGCCCCTGGCCATCGAACTTGGGTTTTGGATAGTAGCGGTGAAACTGCCCCTGTTGGGGCTGCTGGGGCTGTTTTGGCTGAAAGGACCAAAACTGAAAGGCCTTCCTCTTAGGCTTTTGGGCCTTTTAGTCCTTCTGGGATCAAGCAATGGAATCTAGGATAGCAATGGAGGTCCCATGTACGTGAGATGTCCTTGCATGCCAGAGATGAAGAGGACATCAGCCAGCTTACACAGTACCCTTATAAAGTGCCGAGGTTCACTAACCCGACACTGGCCTGTCCAGGCAGTATTGCCGAGAGGTTCAGTATCCGGACAGTGAGCATCCTGTCATGATAGATCGAGGGATGTTGACAGGGGTAAAGTAGCAGATGTGACAGCTTGCTACCTTACCCCTCCGTCCTAGACAGAGGAGGAAAATTGGAAGGCTGGCTGAGCTGCCCTGCTGGTGATGCGGACTACACCACGGTGGCTAGGCCAGCATGCTATGGGTAGATGTGGGTTCTATCCGCTCGCAGGCAGCATGTATTTTAGTGGTCCTGCCCCCGAATATTTATTTCTAACTCCGAGGTCCGCCTCTCCCTGGAGTTAAGATATTTAGTTACAGGGGGTGGGGGCAGAGCCCCCACATGGGGATTCCGGAGGCAAAGCCCCCCAATATGCCAATGATTTTTCATCAGATGCCCAAATCATAATTTCGGCATCTGATTGATTCGGCAGGCATGATTTCGGGCCAATGGGATCGGTATCCCGAGACTCAGGTTACTGAGTTTAGGGATACCATAGTATATCCGCTCACACTGAGTGTCTACCATGAAGGTGAACAGCCTCAGCCAGGCCCTCCAATGCACAGCAATGGCCATAGCCATGGCACAGGTACAAGAGTCGCCCATCTCCAAGAATGTCTGAAGCTTGAGGTGTATCCAGAGGACATACCATCTGGGTGGTGGGAGGAGCTTAGCCTGAAGGCTTCCGATGACTCCACTGTTTCCAGCAGAACCATGAGTGTGGATAGTGAACTGAATCCACATTAATGGAAGAATGATTACAATTCCTTTGCTGGCCCACTGGAACAGCAGCAGGCCGAAGAACCTCACTCTGCCACCCTGGTCACACAAGACTCATACTTCACAATTTTAAGGCTAGTTTACAGGGCCGCATTTGTAACACAACTACCGATCGTGAAAGGCTGTCCTGGATCTCTCTCTGAGCCACAGCAAACCTGGGGACGATTCCAGAGCAAGCTGTATAAGCAGCCATGGACAGGTTGCACCACTCGCTCAATGGAAAAGTGACCTCACAGTGTCACCCTGTGCCTCCCAGCCTCCTCTTTCACAGACTAGGGGTCTCTCTCCAACATGCCTTGCATCAGCACGGAGAGGGGCCATGTAAACCGAGCAGCAGCCTGCTCAGGAGGTTGGGGACGCTAACATGAACCATGGTGCAAAGAAGAACAGCACACAACCACACTGACGACACTCCTGCATAACCCTTTTTGCATCCCACACTGCCATCACTCACTGCATCACTCTGCCAGCATCCCACACTGACATCAGTTACTGCCAAGTCTTTCAGCATCCCACATTAACAACACTTCCTGCAACCTACACTTACAGCAGTTCTCTGCATCAGACCCAATGGCAATACCATGAGGTCCTAGGTCTTGTTACATCATGAAACTGTTTTTTCCCCATAGAGAAATACTTGCCATGCTAACATCTTATGAGAAGCATACACACAGGCATAAGGGTGATTGCCTTTCTAGTCCTTAAATTTCTATGACATCACTTCCTGCATCTCCGTTACAGCATCCCACACTGACATTTCCTACATCACCTTGCCCCACAGTGACATTTACTGCATCGCCCTGCCAGCATCCCACACTGACATAACTTCCAGCGTCTCCCTTAGAGCATCCCACTCTGAAGACATGTAATGCATCATCCTGCCAGCATTACACACTGACATCACTTCCTGCATCACCCTGCCAGCAACCCACACTGACATCACTTCCTGCATCACCCTGCCAGCATCCCACACTGACATCACTTCCTGGATCACCCTGCCAGCAACCCACACTGACATCACTTCCTGCATCACCCTGCCAGCATCCCACACTGACATCACTTCCTGCATCACCCTGCCAGCATCCCACACTGACATCACTTCCTGGATCACCCTGCCAGCATCGCAGAAGCCAGCATCCTACATGGATATCACTCATTTCCATCACTTCCTGCATCTCCCTGTGCATTCCACAATGACATCACTCCCTGCATCACCCTGCACATCCCACACTGATATCACCTCTGCATCACCCTCATGCACCCTACAATGACATCACTTCCTACATCACTCTGGACACCCCACACTGACATTACTACCCGCATCACCCTGCACATCCCACATTGACATCATGTCCTGCATCTCCCTGCCAGCATTCCACACTGACATTACTTCCTGGATCACCCTGCCAACATCCCACACTGACATCACGTCCTGCATCACCCTGCACACCCCACACTGACATCACTTTCTACATCACCCTGCACATCCCGCACTGATACCACTCTCTGCATCACCCTGCACACCCCACACTGACATCACCCTGTGCATCCACACTGATATCACTCTCTGCAGCACCCTGTGCACCCTACACTGAAATCACTTCCTGGATCACCCTGCCAGCATCCCACTGCTAAGCCAACATCATTACCAGCATCCCACACTGACATCACTTCCTGCACCTCTCTGCCAGCGCCCTTCATTGACCATTACCCTGTATCACCTACCAGCATTCTGCGCCCTTTCCAACCCCCCCGGACTCTGACCGGGACTTCCCTTCACCAAGCACCAATGTCCTGTTCCCGATCCTGTGTCATCAGGGTTGCAAATGGTAGCGCTACCACTGCACCAGTGGGGTAGCTATTCTGCTCCTGTGTGACATCACTTCCTGCATCACACTTCCAGCATCCCACCCACACCACAGAAATAACAAACCCTAAAATGGTAATGTTGTATCAGTGTTACATGATACAATACGTATATTCTGCTGTAACAGCTTATTCAGCATACTGGCAGCAGTACTGGTGTTTCCACTTGTAGTGCGGAGTGACAGGTGTAACCCCTAGATGGCGCTATCCCAGGGGCTACTACCCCTGCCTGATTTGCCACTAACAGGTTGAGGGGCCTGGATCCAATGGCGGGTGCCTCCACCCAGAGGTCAGGGTTTGCAATAGTTAAACTAACTTGGTCACAGCCCTCTGGGACACTGCAACCCCCTTCTTCCCACTAGTGGCCCACACAATATATCAGAATTACCTTCACAGTATACACTTACCCCAGGACTGGTTCCGGCACTGGAACCTCCTGTGAAATGAGATACAGTGCAACAATCACAGTACAGTACTTTAACATAGACAAATACCTCAGGCAGTATAACTTGCTGAAACAAGCAGCTCTGATTTATTTAGGGGATATAACAAGGACAGGGAAATCAGGTTAATTAGCTTATCACTCTAATAATCTACCTATGGCTCTGTGCAGAGCCTATCCCTATCAGTTACTGTCCCTGGGTACCCAAGCCCCAGTGGCTAGTCCAAACCGTGGCAGCTGGTAGGGCCCTTTCACACAGAGAAAAGGAAAATTAAACAGTCAGCAGTACAGTAATTCCATTTGGATTTAATGTGGCATTCAACAGGAGCTGACCCTGAATTAATACTCACGACCTCCAAATAAGATAGGGTCCTTCAATATCAGCAGGGCTACCCTGAGCTCCAAGAGACTCTTCACAATTTATATGGTAAAAAAAAAAAGAGAGACTATACCAGGCAGGCTGCTTCTCATCCCGATCGCAATTACTGCACAATACCCAGGAGAACACACAGCAGATTCAGTTCCTGACAGACCGGTGGAATTCAATAATTTCTCCAGTCTTCTACAGGGTGAGCCTGGTTTCTACTCTTCAGAGATCCTTTGATTCTTTTCACAGGACAGTTCAGTCCTAACAAGCAGTTACACAAGCTGCAGACCGAACTCTGGGCCTACACACGCGTTTTTGACTAAAACTGCACACTGAAAAAGCACAGGGCTCCTTCCTTCTTCACTGCCAAAGCTCAACTGAACTCCAACCGACAAAACCGGCACTTCCTTTGAGTTCCTCCCAGTTCTTGACTGGATTGGCTGTCACTCACAATAGACTGCTGCTGTTGGTCCAAAAAGGCACTGAAGTCTCAAACTACATCTCCCAGAGTCACTGCCCATACAATCCTCTTGTGGCTGGCTCAGATTATGAGTCCAAGTTCTGATTCAGTCAAGGCACCATTTTAGAGCTAGCTTACCCCACACTGATTGGTCCAGTTCAGCAGTTCAAAACCAGAATGGGGAACTAGGCAGACACTGTTCTGACTGCAAAGAAAGCAGGTTAGACAAACTGTAATTTCATTATCACTCTAAATGGTTTCTGGCAAACAGTTACATCTTTCAGATAGGTTCCTTTTGCACTCCTAGTGACTGCAAAAATGGAGTGAATTGGCAGCAGCTTGAGTGGTACTCAAACAGAGAAACACACAGTCCCCCCATATAAACCAATTATGTCTGCAAGCAGACAGCTCTTAAAGAGACAGTACCAGAGGTTCTAAAAACACTCACTGATAAATGGCTTAAACGCCAAACACCATTCAGGCTTGGAGCATTCAAGCAAGCTCCTGGAAGTCTTTTGGGAACCCCCATTTGCAGGGGGGTTACACCCTTCCTGGCCTGGGAAAGCTTGACGTCCGCGTCAAGCAAGTACCCCCATAAGTTTCAACTGCAACCATATACATTTGCATTAGGCTCGCACATGTAATCATCAGTCAATATATCATTTTACCAAGAACACATTTCTGAAACATTGCAGTACGTCACTCTTTACACAGTATTACATACACATTGTACCATAACTCAAGTTATTACCTCTTGTACATGAAACCTGAAGAGAGGGCCCTTCCTATCAGTTACCTTGGGGCTGGACGGGGCAAGGGCACCATGCTAGAGGGCAACACAAGTAACTTGGAGTTAGCACTGACGCTCAGTTTGGGCAATGAGCTCGGGACACATACACTCCTTTATGGACAACATTGAGAGGCAAATCCACAGGCCTCCCAAGGGAATCATAACTGAGGTGCACCACAGGCTTTACAGCTCGACCAGTCTTTCTAGGGGAACTGTTACAGTCTCTGCACTCTGAGCCTCATTTTCAGCATTGTCCTCACTTGTCAGGGAGTCTCCATGGGGTAGAGAGGCTAGAACTTGGGGCACTTTCAGCTCCAGGAGTTACAGTTTCTGAGTCCACAACATTTGGCTCGCATGGAGAGCTTTCGGACACTGGCAGTGGACTGTCAGGGCACTCAAAATACTCTTCTTGTTGGTGTGTATCACCAGTCTGCCCCAATCTATCATTTCCTCCCTGAAGCTCAAACAGTTCAACCATGCACAATGATTCCATTTCATCTGATCTGATGCTTTGCACTTCACTTTCTGGGAGCATTGGCTCCAGGGATGAAGCTGGGGCTTAGACAGTCCAGAAGGCCCAGCTTTGTCTCCAGTATTGACTAGGGATTGCCCGAAACAATTGACTCAGTTAGTAAGAAGGATAGTATTCAAAGTCACTCTCACTTTCTTCCGATATGGACTGACAGTCATGCTCAACTGGGACTTGTGGAGGAACACTTTAACTTTGCTTCTGTAGGTGCAGACTTTCTTGATCTTTCTTAGCAGCAGCTCTAGTCACTGGTCCAGAGGGGCATCTTCTAGAGGCTCAGACTCAATTAAGATTTGTCCAATGGGCAGTAAATGATTTCTATGCATTGTTTTACATCTTTTGAATTATTCTCAGGCCTTACTTTGTACACTGGCAGATCATCTAGTTTGCCCACTACAATGTGGGGAGATGGTGCCATCTGTCAGCAATCTTGTGCTTGCCATGCAGTCCCAGATTTCTTAGCAATACCGATCTCCCTCCTGGAGTTCCTGTGCTTTCACCTTTTTATCATACCTTTCTTTGTTGGCCAGATTTCTTTTGGCAGCCATGGTTTGAGCCAGTTGGTACGCATGAGTTAGCTGGGCCTTTAACTTTTGCACATACTGTAAATAGTTTTCAGCTTGAACCCCATCAGGAGAGACCCCAAAACACACATCTACTGGTAGTCGAGCTTCTCTTCCAAACATCAGGCGGTAGGGGGAGAATCCAGTGGCATCACTTTTGGTGCAGTTATAAGCATGTACCAGGGTGCTAATTTGTTGGCTCCATCTAGGCTTGTCCTTTGGGTGCAGGGTGCCTAGCATATCTAGCAAAGTGCGGTTGAAACGCTCAGGCTGTGGGTCCCCTGGGGTGGTAAGGAGTGGTTCTGGACTTTCGCACTCCCCACAGAGAAAGCATCTCTTTGATCAGACGACTCTCAAAGTCTCTCCCTTGATCAGAATGGATTCTTTGTGGAGCCCCATAGTGAACAAAAAAGTTTTCTACAAGTACTTTGGCCACAGTGGATGCTTTCTGGTCTTTGGTGGGGAAAGCTTGGGCATATCTCGTGAAATGGTCAGTGACCACCAGCACATTACTGATATTTCTTTGATCTGACTCCAAACTCAGAAAATCAATACAGACCAGCTCCATGGGTGCACTGGTGGTGATGTTAACAAGTGGGGCAGCCCTCTGGGGCAAAGCTTTCCTCTGTAAGCAGCGACTACAAGTTCGAATGTGTTGCTCCACATCAGCCCCCATCTTAGGCCAATAGAATCTGGATCTCACCAAGTCAAGTGTTCTGTCTATACCAAGGTGCCCCATGTGGTTGTGCAAGGACATCAGTACTGAGTCTCGAAAGGCAGTGGGCAGCACTAGTTGTTGTTTGTCTACTTGTCCCCCTCTGTCTACTGTTTCTCTGTATAACAGTTTATTGATCAGTTTCAACTTAGGACCTTCTTTGTATAACAGTGCAGTTCTCAAATCAGTGGGCGTAATTTGGACACATCTTTTCCTGCATAGAGGGCTTCTAAAGCTGCTTTGATCATGGGATGGTGGGATTGAGCCGCTTGAATACTGTCATTGTCCAGCTGGGCAGTGCACAATGTCTATTGCAGAAAAGTGGCAATAAGCAGCAGGTATGCAATTCTCAGAGGGTCCCAAGCAATCCACCATGCAGTCCACTGCGTCCGTGGACATTGTTCCTCCCTGTCAAACTTCGGCAGAGTGCCCGAATGTCAGGTTCTGCCAATCGGACCCAATCATTCTGGGGAACAGGCCTCCGGGAGAGCATCAGCATCTATGTGGTTCAGACCTGCTCGGTATTCGAGAGCATAGTCATATGTAGATAATGCAGAAAGCCACCTATGGCCAGTGGCATCCAACTTAGCTGAGGTCTGCACATAGGTCAAAGGATTATTGTCAGTTTTACTAGTATTTTAGCCCCATACAAGTACTCATGGAATTGGTCAACAATAGCCCACTTCAAAGCTAGGAACTCTAACTTATGTACAGGATAGTTCTTTTCGGATGGGGTCAGGCTTCTACTGGCAAAGGCCACTGGTCTCAGGCCATTCTCGTGCTCTTGGTACAACACAGCCCCCAACCCTTGCAAGCTAGCATCAGTGTGCAGGACGTAAGGTTTTCTTGGATCGGCATAGGCCAGCACTGGAGCATGGGTAAGTTGATATATGATCTCATGAAAAGCAGTCTCACAATCAGGAGTCCAGCGGGCCCCAAATACTTCACTCGGATGAAAATACACTCTTTCCGTCTTGAGGGACGCTGACTTTTGGTATTTTTGTGGGTTGGGGGATACCCTTGAGTAAGGTTAAGTAAAGGCGGATCACTCTTGAATAGTCCTTGATGAGCGCCGATAATAACCACAGAATCCCAGGAATCTTTGCAGTTCTTTTTAGATTTTTGGGCTGTGGCCAGGTGGTCAAGGCCTCAACTTTACTTGGTCTGGGTCTCTATTCCTCGGTGGATACTATGTGTCCCACATACTTTACTGATGTTTGAAAGAATTGACACTTATCAATGGACAGTTTAAGGCCAAAGTCCTCCAGTCGGTCCAATACCTTAAATAATCTGCTCTCATGTTCCTCCAGTGAGCTGCCAAACACAATAACATCATCTAGGTATACCAGGCACTCTAGTAAGTTCATGTCCCCACTGCACGCTCCATCAATCGTTGAAAAGTGGCTGGGGCACCTGAAATCCCTTGAGGCATCCTCATGAATTCAAAGCCAAGCGGACAGATAAAGGCCGTCTTCTCACGGTCCTCTGGGGCCATCGGGATCTGGTAGTACCCACTGCGGAGATCCAGCACAGAGAACCACTTGCTCCCGTTTAGGCAGACCAAAGCATCCTGAATGCGGGGCATTGTGTACTGATCAGGGATAGTCCACCGGTTTAAGGTGCGATAATCCACACACATCCTTACTGTTCCATTCTTTTTCCTCACTACCACAATGGGGGAAGCATAAGGGCTTCTGGATTCTTGTATTACACCAGCAGCTAACATCTCTTGCAGATGCCGTCTCACATCATCTATGGCAGGTGCCAGGCGTCGAGACCTCTCACGAAATGGTCTTTCGTCATGCGGCGGATATTGTGCTCAGCTCCTTTACGCATCCTACATCCCATTCCTTTAAAGAAAACACCTGGTCTCTGGGCAAGCTTCTCACTGATCCTCACTTTCCATTCAGCTGGCAGCGGGAGTCGCGAAATCAAACAAGTCAGCGTTACTCTGTCATTCTTCCTTGAACTCTTGCTGCTGGGTAGCACTGCAGTGTCTGCACAATGCACATTAGCCAGGATGCAACCTCTGTTTACTCGAATGTCTCTTTCAGACACATTATGAACTTGGACCATTATCCTTCTGGCATAAGCATGGGCTCTAGCGGGCAAAATACTAAGCTTGACCAGCAGTCCCTCTGGCAATTTTCCATCGCCTGGTGCATCCAACATTAATATTTTATTCTTAACATCCTTTCTGATCACGGACCTCTCCTGTAAGGTACACTGGGCATTTGGCGCCAGGATCAGAGACTCAGGATCCTTCTTCCATACAATTCGACCCGGTTCCTCTGGTTCTGTTTTCAGCATCTCTCTGTGCCTCATAGGCCTTCTTAATTAAAGCGGAACTCTTAAAGCTCTACTAGTCTTTGACCCTGTTTTCATAACATAACTGTGCCAGCCTTCCGAACATATGAGCATTTGTTCTAATCAACAAAGGGACACCATCATACAGTCAGTGGGGGACACACTAAGGCTAGGGTCTCTACTTGTTCGGCCACTCCAGCCAGGAGGTGGGGAAAGACAGCCAAGGTCGGATATACCCGGAATAGGGTAGGCCTTCACTTAACCCCCATACATGCAGTCCTTCTAATGGTTGTAAGGGTACGTCTGACAAATGCTTCTGATACCAATCCTGGAACATAATTGTCACTTGGGAGCCACTGTCTAATACAGCTCTTGTAGACACTCCATTCACCTTTACAGTGGTCTCCATGGAGGGACCCACTATTCTGGACCAGTCTGGAGCGGTAGTGGGGGCCTGGGCAACTGACCTTGCCACAAAGGGCGTGAATTAGCATTTTTGGTGCCCTCACTGGAATCATGTCATGCACCTCTTAACCACTGATTTGTTCTCCGAAGCTCTCCTTGTAGCCTATATGCAACTTTGTCAGTGTCTTTTGGGGACTGGCATTCCCTTTTCATGTGCCCATCTTTCCCACAATTATAGCAAAACATACTTTCTGGAGTTTGAGCTGGCCGAGGTGCCACACTGGGAGCCAGGGCGGGGGTATTACTAACTGGAAACCTGGGTGCCATCTCTGTCTGTGACGTGATAAGCATTTGGAGACATCTCGTCAGTTTCTCACTTCCATGGTCAAGGAATTGAGTTTGGAGCTATTATTAGTAGAGATACATGGGTGAGTACCCCACCCCATAGCAGATGTAGTCGGATATAGGTCAGGGCCCATACTTGCAGGCGTGGCCTTCATAAAGGACTGTTTTGAATTCCCGGATCTCTCTCAACAGTTACGCCCCATTGTGGCATATCTTTTTCCTTGTCAGAGCACTCATTGACTGTCAACCTCTGCCCCTGAACTTCACTTGATGGGTCACCCTCAGTCACTCGGGTCGTAGCCACAGCTGTTGGTGCAGGTCCCTCCCGAGGTCGCCTTTTCTCAACTCCTCAATTTCTCTCATTAACTCATCATGGGAGGTGGGATTCCAGTCGGTTGCCAGGCGTAACTGAAGCAACAGCAGTTCTGAGAAGGGGGCAGACTTAAGTTCTGTCCAGTCTGGTTCGGTCCAGTTCAATCGCTGGCAAACTACCCTTTCTGAGGCATTCTTGCAACAATTTTTCCAGCCAGAGACATACACAGACAACAACTCCCTTGGTACTGTTGTGCATTTCTTACTCTCCACCATAGGTCCTCATCAGAATCTGGGCTCCCATACACTTCTCCAAGGCCTCAAGATAGGCCTGTGCAGTCGCTTCAGGGTTACTGGCCCGTTGCTTGGGATGGTAGCCAGGGCGGACCTCGGAGGCTCTCACTAACCCTCTTTCGCTTTTAGCCTTCCGAGCATTGCCATTCTAGCACTTGGGGCAACATAGTCTATCAGGTCTCCCAGTCATCCTCCCTTGGGGGTGGGGAGGGTGCCAGAGAAGATCCTCAACCTTGGTGGAGTCGTGACTAATGGCAGGTGCAGAAATAGGAGTCTGCATTGGTTCAGCCACCATTACGGGCACTGGAGCAGGAGAGGGTGTTGGGGGAGGAACACCCCCAGGTGGCAAGAATAGTTTCTTCAAGTCCTCCACAGTTTTCCCTTCTCCCAGCAACCATTTAGCAAATTTCTCCTCAAAAGTTTCAGATAGTGGTGGGGGCTGATTCCCCCCCGGGTCTTTACTGTCCTTAGTTATGACTCTCCAAGCAGTGAGGGCTCCCTCTGGGGTAATGGACTGTGGCACTTTGGAGCTATCTATGGGATCCTTAAACTCTACTAGGGCCAGGAAAGTGTGGGTGAGCAGATTAGCATGCCGACCCACCACCACAGGGTTTTGTAAACCTTCCACCTTGAAAGTACTCCCTGCACAGTGTCCGTATTGATACCCAGGGGATGTCCAGGATAAGCATAGCATTTGGGGTCGATCTCCTCCCCAGTACACCACTCCACCAGCCGGTGCACAGCCACTTCTGTCGGGTACCCATTTTTTTCTTAACAGTGGTTCGTAAATATGGCCACTAGAGGACACACAATCCCAGCGGTGAGCCTCCAAGATGTAACCCTAGATGGCGCTATCCGGGGCTACTACCCCTGCCTGATTTGCCACTAACAGGTTGAGGGCCTGGATCCAATGGCGGGTGCCTCCACCCAGAGGTCAGGGTTTGCAATAGTTAAACTAACTTGGTCACAGCCCTCTGGGACACTGCAACCCCTTTCTTCCACTAGTGGCCCACACAATATATCAAATTACCTTCACAGTATACACTTACCCCAGGACTGGTTCGGCACTGGGACCTCCTGTGAAATGAGATACAGTGCAACAATCACAGTACAGTACTTTAACATAGACAAATACCTCAGGCAGTATAACTTTGCTGAAACAAGCAGCTCTGATTTATTTAGGGGATATAACAAGGACAGGGAAATCAGGTTAATTAGCTTATCACTCTAATAATCTACATGGCTCTGTGCACAGGCCTATCCCTATCAGTTACTGTCCCTGGGTTCCAGCCCTAGTGGCTAGTCAAACCGTGGCAGCTGGTAGGGGCCCTTTCACACAGAAAAGGAAAATTAAACAGTCAACAGTACAGTAATTCCATTTGGATTTAATGTGGCAATTCAACAGGAGCGACCCTGAATTAATACTCGACCTCCAAATAAGATAGGGTCCTTCAATATCAGCAGGGCTACTCCTGAGCTCAAGAGACTCTTCACACATTTATATGGTAAAAAAAAAAAAAGAGAGTACTATACCAGGCAGGCTGCTTCTCTATCCCGATCGCAATTACTGCACAATACCAGGAGAACACACAGCAGATTCAGTTCCTGACAGACCGAGGTGGAATTCAATAATTTCTCCAGTCTTCTACAGGGTGAGCCTGGTTTCTACTCTTCAGAGATCCTTTGATTCTTTTCACAGGACGGATTGGTCCTAACAAGCAGTTACACAAGCTGCAGACCGGAACTCTGGGCCTTACACGCGTTTTTGACTAAAACTGCACACTGAAAAAGCACAGGGCTCCTTCCTTCTTCACTGCCAAAGCTCAACTGAAACTCCAACCGACAAAACCGGGCACTTCCTTTGAGTTCCTCCAGTTCTTGACTGGATTGGCTGTCACTCACAATAGACTGCTGCTGTTGGTCAAAAGGCACTGAAGTCTAAACTACATCTCCCAGAGTCACTGCCCTACAATCCTCTTGTGGCTGGCTCAGATTATGAGTCAAGTTCTGATTAGGTCCAAGGCACCATTTTGAGCTAACACACCACACTGATTGGTCCAGTTCAGCAGTTCAAAACCAGAATGGGGAACTAGGCAGACACTGTTCTGACTGCAAAAGAAAGCAGGTTAGACAAACTGTAATTTCATTATCACTCTAAATGGTTTCTGGCAAACAGTTACATCTTTCAGATAGGTTCCTTTTGCACTCCTAGTGACTGCAAAATGGAGTGAATTGGCAACAGCTGGTGGTACTCAAACAGAAACACACAGTCCCCCATATAAACTAATTATGTCTGCAAGCAGACAGCTCTTAAAGAGACAGTACCAGAGGTTCTAAAACACTCACTGATAAATGGCAATAGCAAAACACCATTCAGGCTTGGAGCATTCAAGCAAGCTCCTGGAAGTCTTTGGGAACCCCCATTTGTAGGGGGTTACACAGGCATGTATCAGAAGATTGAGGATAGCATCAGCCATCAAGCGCACATTATAGCGCAGTTGACATTCTAGTCATTGTATGTCTATGTCCCTGGCTGACATTTCCAGCATCACCCTGCTAGTATGCTGCCTCCTGCTCCTGTTTGACATCACTTCCTTTCCTTGATCTCTATAGCTGACCCTCTGAATCCTGCTCTCAGCCTGTCAGACTTCTTTCTCATTGCACTGTGGTCCATTCTACTGACAATACAGACAGAGCTAACAATCGCAGCATTCATGGCAGCTGTCTCTGCATCTCTACAAAACAGAGAGAAACTGACTACATCAAACAGCATTCCTGATGAGTCAGACCTCATTATCAGAGATAATGGCCCAGCAGTCCATCTGAAAGGCTGTGATTTAGCTTCACACTCTGCCTTCTGTGCAAGAGAGTGCCAGAAAATGTGCCTGCAATATTCCCCTGCTGCAGAATGAGTGCTCCATCCACAATAGGCTGGTCTCCCAGAACCCTGACATTTAAGCCAGCCTATACTGAAATAATCAGTGGTAATTAATGCGAAATGTTTCACGACACTCTACTTGCAGGAAATACACTAATTAATATTGTATGAAATGTAACACACAGAACTGTGTTTAGTGTAATGTACTGGACTGTAAGACGCTATACTGTACTGGGCTTGTCTTTTTTTTTCATTCAACTGCTCTGGACTGCATTGTATTGGACTGAATCTGTACCGAACTGGCATGTGCGTTACCAGATTATAATTACTAGTGAGTATCTGTAGCGCTCGGACAAAAAGGTTAAAATAACTGAGGAGCAAATTTTTAAATGGGCAGGCTGCCTCAGAGCGGCTCTTGAGTGCAAGCCCTGCTCTCATACCACACAACTGCTGTCACTTTTTTAATTTACATTTTCTGTGTTTTCCCCTTTTCACCATCCTGCATGCGTCCTGGGCACTGATGTACACTTGTGATGCAACATGTCAGGCCTGTGATCCCCACCCTACGGCTGCCTTCTCCACCTGCACCACCACGGACTTCCAACTGGTGGTGGCCGGGACCTAAGGAGGGACAGCGCCCACCCAGAGAGGAGAGAGCTGCCATAGGCGGCTGAATCCTGCTCCTGCCACTCCCTAGGCCAGCTCTCCGGCGTCTCGAGGTCGTTCCTGAACCCAGGCATGGCGAGATAAGGTTAGATGTCTCAACCTTCTGCGCCACCTCACTTTCTAGTCCCAATGCGGCTCTGGGAACTCTCACACATAGTACTTTCACGTAACAGGAAAACAGACAGCTTTATGAAAGCCAGTGTCTCTTTGGTGTAAACTGCCAATAAAAAACATTTTACAGTTGATAAGGCTATCAGGGAACTTCATAATCGTTCCTGAAGCTCTGTAATAGCAACCGGGTTACCATTACAATTGAAATCCAGAATCGATACCGAAACTGACGCCACTTAAGCAAAATGAGCACCCTTTAGAGGAAAAAACTATCCGAGTGACAAATTACCTCAAAAAACATCCTCCTCAACTCAGTTTGGTCCTAGTGGCTCTGTACTTTCCATAATACACTGCATCGTGTGTGTGTGTGTGTGTGTGTGCATGCAGGGCTTGTTTTTATAGTTTCTGGCTGGAAAAAATTGCTGCACCAAATTATAAAACAAATGTATTTATGTGTATCACTTGAATTTAATTGATGCTGGATATACCCTGAGCTTCGGCTCTCAGGGTTTATGTAGTATCTCACACCTCGGGTGTGTATTAAATTCTGGAATACACTCCAACCCATGCATTATTCTCTATATAACAACTGGGGTGTTTTCTCCCATAGACAGAACCTGGTCAAAATCTGCCATTATAACCTGCAGGTTATAACGATAAGCACGTCAGTTTCTGTCATTGTGCACATGTGCTCACTCTCTTTCCTCGCTCACCGGTCCCGAAACTGCCACTTCAGCAAGTACAACCATGGTGCACACCACACCAAAATCAGAGTTCACACTTAAACTCTAAGCTTTCTCACCAGGATAAAAGAATGAAAAAAAAAAAAGATTACTGAATCTCACAAAGCAGTCACCTACCTCAGTCATCTTTAAGCAGCGAGCAGTGACCACTGCCACAGCAAGGAAACAGCCCTTTGATCCCCACTCCCATTAGACATGAAACCGTGAGAGGTGCTTTTTTCATCTTTTCTGTATTGTTGAAGGTAAACAAAGTAAACACTAGCCACACTGCTACTAATTTTCACAAAGTGATGCTGCCGAAAAAACTCCCCAGGAATTACATAAAACAATGCATAGGAAGGTGGTATATAGTGAGAATTTAATGCCCACCCTTGGTGTGGGATGCTTTAATAAATCCCTTGGGCATAGCCCTCAGGGTTCGTAGCATCCCACACCTCAGGTGGGCATTAAAGTCTCGTTATCACCCTCCCCACCTGCATTATTCTATATATAATGACTGGTTGCTATGAATATCAACCCACAATCAGTACTCATATTTTACATACTATATAGCTTACATAGAAAACTGTGTAATATGGATAAGCTGTCAATCAAACTGTCCACTGACTTACATCTGTGCTGTCATTAACATTCCTGTCCTCCTGTTTAAAAACGCATTTTTGTCTCCCCATCACCAGAACCCTACACAGCAGTCTTGTTTAATTAAACAACTTTTCTGGATGATCCTGCAGAGTTTGTTTGTTTAAGCTCTTAAAGTTAAACCTTGTAGTGTGCTCCTGTTCGGTTTCTCTCTCGAGCTGGAAAAAACAGAGCACTGTGGCTCCTCTTTTAGATTACTGTAAACAAATAAAACTTAGCAGGTTCAACTAGATAAGTTCTTTAATTAAACAAAAGTGGCTTGTACGTCTTGGGTGACAGAGAGATGTTACGAACATACAAAGATGCCAGCAGATTAGGCCTAATAGTCTATCGTGTTTGCTCGAAGTGCAGCTCACATTACAGTGGCCGCTGCTACCCCCCTCCTTTTTCCTTCTCACGCTCCACAGTGTCGCCCCATATTTCCCCTATCGTTTCTTCTCCCCGATCTGTACCTTGCCCATGTACCTGTCCCATCCTTTCTTGAAGCTTCCCACTGATTCCACTGAAATTAGATCCTCTGGTAGCACATTCCAAGGAGCCACCACCCTCTCCGTGAAGTAGTGTTTCCTCAGTTCTCTTCTGTACTTTTCCCCTACCAGCTTCAGGCTATGCCCTCTCATGGTCCCTCCCCCACTTTCATCTGAACAACCCCTCCTTGTTCACTCTATTGATCCCCTTCATGAATTTAAAGGTCTCTATCATATCTCCTCTGCCCCCTCTGTCCTACAGGGAGTACATGTTCAGCTCCCTAAGTCTCTCCTCATAGGACTTTTCACCCATTCCATGGATCATCTTAGATGCCCTCCTCTGAATTCTCTCCAGGAGCATGACGCCCCTCTTTAAGTAAAGGCGCCAGAACTGCAGACAGTACTCCAGGTGCGGTCTAACCAAGGAATTGTACAATGGTAGGATAACCTCCTTCCTCCTTGAAGTAATCCCCCTGGTAATGCACCCCAGCATCCTGTCTGCCTTTGCCACCGCTCTCCTGCACTGTTCTGAGTGATTCATTTTGGCATCGATCACTACCCCAGATCTTTTCTCCTTGAGACCTTTAGCTACCCCCAAAGGCGGTAGCTGTTATCTGGGTTCCTAGCCCTAAATGCAGTATACTACACTTCCGAGCATTAAACCCCAGCTGCCATGTGTGAGACTACTGTTCCAGTCTTTCCAGGTCTTCCTGGGTGTCCGCCTCCCTCCCTCGCTATCCACCACTGCTCCTAGTTTGGAGTCATCAGTGAACAAGCTCATTTGCTCTAACTCCCTCCACAATGTCCGCTATGGGTGCATTAAATAAGAGTGGTCCCAAGACAGATCCTTGCGGCACCCACTAATAACCCTTCTGGGTGTCAAAAGCTCCCCATCACCCGCTGCTGTCTGTCATGCTGCCAATTCCTAATTCACTTTACCATCTTCTTCCCCACCCCTAAGTTCCTCAGCTTACCTAGCAGTCTCCCATGCGGGTTGGGGGGGAACAAAAAATGCACCTTTTTCCTTTTTGGAGGAGGTAAAGCAGAACCATAAAATTATAATTACTGAAAACTAGTACTTTTAATAAAATATTGACCAGCATGTGATTGCTCTGATTTGTTTTTTTACACACCTGTGTGTGTTTGCCTTATAACCACTGAAGGTTCCCTCTCTTGGTTTATGTGGTACAACACACGGTTTGAAACAACAAGCAAACATTATCACACACTCTCCTGGACCTTATCCTCTATGCATTTTGCTAGGAGGTAGTGCAGTGTGGGGGTTAGCATCTGCTTGGGAAGCAGGAAACTGGTTCAGATCCTGCCATAGTTACGTCAGTGTGTGACCTTGTACAAGTCAGGTAACCTTTTGTGTTTCTGTCTCCCAGCTATAAAACTGAGTAGAAGCAGGACCCCATGGAAAGTGAGATACTGCACATCTTAGATGAGCTATCCTAAAGGCAAAATGGTAGCAAAAATAAAAGATTATTTTCCATGACTGGGGTTCCCTCCCATTAGAATGTGTGTCACACACACACACACACAGCTGCCAGCGAACAGCCAATATGAAAGCCCTGAAAAAACAAACAGAGAAGCAGGATGCAGCCTCAGTGGCTGAAACCTGAGCGTTTTTGTAGTCAGATAAATGTTACTGAAACTCAATGGTCTATGACAGAAGTTTATTTGCTCCTCCCCAACCATGTCAGGGTTCACTGATCTTCATTCCTTCCTTCTCAGCCCTGTTCTCCCCCTCCAGTTTCAGATCTCTTGCTAGCACTGGCCTCCCCAAAGGACTGTAATTTATAACAAGATTATCTTCCACACAGAAGATACGAGGCAGGCTTTTTAGAGTACTACTGAGACTGTATAAACATAACACAAAGCACACCACCGTACTTCTCTTTCATCTGACCTTCACTGCTGGCTGCACAGAAACATGCATACATAGTAACATAGTTGTTTAAGGTCAGAGAGGAATGGAGTCAATCATGTCGTGCCCCCCACCCCGAACAAGTACGCTATTCAAACTAACTACCCAAGGTACCCTGGAATTCCCTTGCATCAGACAGGCTTCCC
This sequence comes from Neoceratodus forsteri, assembly GCA_016271365.2. Taxonomy (NCBI): domain Eukaryota; kingdom Metazoa; phylum Chordata; order Ceratodontiformes; family Ceratodontidae; genus Neoceratodus; species Neoceratodus forsteri. The sequence goes on from CM057455.1 coordinate 265,396,641, forward strand.
TTGAAGGCCTATAACTGGGACCACACACACACAATAAATTTCTGTTATAAATGGTATGACCACCTCTTTTGCATCATCACTTGATCGAGAATAGACCTTATAATGTGCAAAAAGTCTATTTCGGTCAAAGAAAAGTTTATTAATATTCAATAAAATAGCCTGATATGGCCAAACACAGCCAAGTCACCAAAAGATTAGCCATTTAAAATATCAAACTCAGGAGGCCAGCTGGGATAGTCCTGACACCCTTCAGGCTGATGAACTCTCCCCTACTACTTCATAGTTCGAGAGGACCCACCTTCTCCTTGTATTTGTAAAAGAACCTGGTAAACTCTGGATCTAATGCACAGAAACTTCATACCCTTTCACAGACCACCCACTCCTTTAATCTCTTTCAACTTACATCAACTGTGCCCCAGTCCTGTCCTTAAGTATTAATCTAGGAAACATATAGTTCAAACAAAAACAACTTAATATATCTTTTCCCACTCTTTAGAAAACCATCCGTAATTAATTAATTAATTACAGAAATTATGATAGTGCATTAGTTCATTTTTTTCCTGCCTGTAATCTTTTGCGGAGTGTTTACTCATAATTTCTCTTTGATGTGCAGGCCATTATAATTACAGAAATACTCAATAGACAGAATGAGTATATTGGAAAATTTGGAGTTATACTTTGCTCACATCAAAACTTTGTTCTTTTTAAAGGTAACTGTATTAAACCTTCCAATACTGTTATACAAAATTCTGCCTGCTTGTATTGCACCTTTGGAGAAGATTATCTTGCCTGTTGCATGATCCAATGTGTATCTTGTATTGTTACATTACCTGAATAAAACTGAGAATATAAAAAATATCAAACTCAACAGGCCACAATGATCACTTATTTATTTCTGTGATATCTGTGTGATCTGAATTGCTTGGCAGTGGCTAGTACTGCATCAAAACATCTAACTGACATCCAGATTGTTCCAAGTTGCAGGATTTGCAATACCAGCGAGAGGAAGTGTGTCCGACAAGAGTCAGGTCCAACCATGTGAGCCTACAGGTTAGTCATTAGAACACCAGGACAGTATTCTGGGGCCTGGGTTCAGTTCCAATGGGTCACATTATTTCCCTCTCAGTACAGTTTGTGATCTAAAATTGCTTGGTGATGGTTAGTACTGCACCAAAACATCTAAGTGACATCTACTTTATTTCGGGGCAAACTGGAGGAGCTCAGGTCTTTACTTCCATCACTGTCTCTGTTTCGTTTCAACCCCCACACACCTCCTGGAATGGTTGAAAGTGGGACAAATGCCCCAATCCGCTCCCTGATAAAATGGTAAAAATATTAAGTAAACATTCAGCACTGAGATACCCTTATTTAGATACTGCATCTAGTCGCCCCAGGATCCCTATGTTTCTGTGGTTATATCAGGCCAGTACAAGTTGAAATACCGGGGCTAAACTGCCCACCCAAATTGTGCATAGGTCAGAACATGGCAGGTAGGGGGATGTAAGGTAGCAACAAATGTCGAATTTATTTCGAATTTTGAATACCAGGAAATCCATGTTCACGTATAGTGCCTCCCTGTCAAATCTTTCTCCTCGGACTGCCACAGAAGCAGGGTATTGCCAGAGAAGCAGTTACAGCAGCTCCTAGCCACATTTACTTCTCTGATGCCTTTACAGCACCTTGAGTGCTTTATATAACGTGTCACAGTTAACTAACTACATACAGACTACCTCAAATGCACAAAATCCCGTGGGACAGTTATTGCTCTCAGATGGAGAAAGCGTAAACCTCAAGTTAAATGGAACTTAATACTACTGACAAATGACCTCTGAGACATTTTGTACTGCACACTGTATAAGACTTTAGTCATGTAATTTGTGCCTAGATCAGGTATAATGCAATGTGGCATTGTATCAGTTCAAGTGGCACAGTTTGCTCCTTTTGTTCTTTACTGTTTGTTACATCATTAGTCATTTTCAGCCTTTTTTAATAAAGCTGAGTGAAAAAAATTATGAATACAGGCTTAGAAAGATGGTGGTGTGTACTGTTCTGAGTTCTAATCAGTACACACCACGCTAATAATCCTGTATGCTATCTTTACTCAGCACATTAAAAAAGGCTGAAAAGTCTAAAGATGTAACAGTAAACAAAAGAGCAAAACAAGTCTGAAAAGGGTGGCAATGCAGGTTCAGAGTATAGGGCAGCCTTAATCAGCAATATCTCTGGGCTGCTGACAGACACAGGTATGCCCAATGAGGTCATTTAAAAGAGCTTTCTGTTGGCTCAGAACGTGAGAGACACTGTTCATGAATGTTCCCCTCTAAAGCTAACCTCCTCATAGTGCCTCGGTCCTTCCCAGCTGTAAATCTGTTAGATGCAGGACCCCACAGAAAATGTGACGCAGCTGATGCTGGACTCTCCTGGGTAACTAAACTGTACAATGAACATAAACTTTATTTTTTACTGGAAATTAATTTTTTGGGGGGAATTCACTTTTTGCACCTGCATCTGGCAGTGCAGATGTATTGCCTTCTGGCTATAAAGGCTGGCATGGAGCTGGACAGAGGGGATGTAACCCTTAGTTATCTCCCAGCTGCCTCACCTGGTGACGACGTGCTCGGACAGCTTGTCACAGGAAGTGTGCGACACCCTGTCAGAGCTCTGCAGCTTCCCTGCCCCATATTCATAGAAGCTTGATGGCAGAAAAGGACCATTCCAGCCCATCTAGTCTGCCCGCTTTTCCCCTTCACACACCTCCCCGATACTCAGCTCCAGCAGTGTCAGTGGCTCAGTAGGTAGCACTTGCCTTTGAGGCCGGAGATCAGAGGCTGTGGGTTCAGTTCCACATCTGGCGCGGGTTAATATCCAATACTGACACTGTAGTGCAGCATGAGAGGGTGCTGCACTTGATGTGCCGTCTTTCGGATGAGACGTTAAACCGAGGTCCCATCTGCCTGGATTGGTGGTAGTTCAGGTGGATGTTAAAGATCCCATGGCACTTATCGAAAAGAGTAGGGGAATTTCCCCGGTGTCCTGGCCAAATTTCCCTCATTCACTAAAAATACCACCAACAGCTTAATCTGGTTCAAGGTCAGTTGGCATTCATCTGTATCCCCTACCCGGTCGTGCCTGAAAATAGGCAGGATTTGTCTAGTGCACTTACCCGGTCAACAAAACTAAATAAATAAATATGCCTGTCCCATGTCCGCTAAATTCTTCCACCAATTTAGCCCCTCCACTCCATCTGGCAGCCTGTTCCAGGGCTCCACCACCCTCTCCATGAAGAAACGCCCCACATTGCACCTGTATCTATTTCCTTGCAATCTGAGGCTGTGCGCTCTAGTTCTGGCTCCTTCCTTCCTCTTTAGTAGACCCCTTCTCCTACTTATTAGGTACATTTACATACTTAAAGGTTTCAATTATGTCCCCTTCCCTCCTTGTTTCCAGCATGTACAGATTCAGCTCCTTACACCTCTGTTCATATGTCTTCCACTGCATACCCTGCACCATCTTTGTTGCCCTTCTCTGAACCCTCTCAATGCATCTTCATCCTTATGGAGGTGTGGTCTCCAGAACTGAACCCTGTACTCTAGCTCCAGCCTCACCATGGCTTTGTAAAGGGGCATTATTACCTCCCTCCTTCTGCTAATAATGCCCCGCCTATGCATGTCAGCATTCCACTGGCCCTTCCCACCGCCCTACCACACTGGAACCCTACCTTAAGGTTTGAGGAGACTATGATCCCCAGATCCCTCTCCTGTTCTGATTTTTTGATTTCCTCCCCACCCAATGTGTACCCCGTTCATGTGTTTCTACTCCCCAAGTGCATCACAGCGCACTTCTTGGCATTAAATTTCAGTTGCCACTTCCCAGCCCATTCCTTGAGCGTCTTTACATCCTTCCTCATGTCCTTCACCCCCTCCAGGGCTGTCCACCCTATCGCAGATTTTAGTATCATCGGCAAACAGGCAAACCCTTCCCTTCAAACCCTCTGCAATATCACTAATGTAGATGTTGAAGAGGAGCGGACTCAAAACTGACCTCTGTGGCACTCTACTTTTCACCTCCTCACCCTTCACCTACTGCTCCTGCTTCGCACTACTGCCTATATTCTCACAGGCAGTGTTGGAATTCACCTTATGAGCTTTGTGTGCTGGGGGCTGTGAGGTCTATCTTTCAATTGAGCCTCCCTTGCCATTATAAGTCAATGGCAGTGATGCCTGAGGTACCGGGGATCACTTCAGAGGTGGGGGGGGGCAAGCTCTGGCAAGCCTCAATGTAATTCCAACACTGCCACAGGCGCTGATGACACAGCAACGCAGCCCTCCCTCCCTCCCTCCCCAGAGGAGGAGGAGTGTTCTCTTAGATAGTCTACCTCGTGTCCCCCCCCAGTCATGTTCTAAAACCTGGGTCACCAGCATCAAGAACAACACCACTGCACTGCTCGACCAGCTTCAGTTTCTTTTTGAGGAAGAAACAATTAAGTCCAACTAGGAATTAAACCCAGGCCTCCTGAATACCATTCCAGAGCTTAATCAGAACAATTGGTTAGCTGGAAAGTGTTTACATTGTTTCTCATTTTTTTAATTATTTGGAAGTTGGTGACCAGGAGAGGGACCCCCCTTTTTTTTTCAGTTTCCAATCTAGATATCTCACAACTCCACCCCATCTCCCCTTCCTACTTTACCCCCATATTTGGGACCCTGGCACCCCTCTCCTCCTTTCCTACCTAAGCAAGAGCTTTCTAACTTACACTTTTAATATCGAAACACCTGTTGTCCCTCCCCACTCCCTCAACTAGCACCTCCCCCTTCATCATCTACATTCATCCCATCCCACCCTCTCTCTACTACCACTAATCCCCCCCCATCTCATCTCCCCTTAATACTCCTTCTCTCCCTACCTTCATCACTTTGCCCCTCTCCAATTACTCTCCTCACTCTGGTCTCTGGTAAAAAAAATTACTGTGTTTCTATATCTGTTCCCCTAGCACTTAGACAAAAGATCCAAATATATTAATCATATCTTGCCTGTTTTTTCACTTCTTGTGTAACCCTATTGTAAAATGCGTCTTATTGTCCTCCCACAAATGACTGTAACTGTAGTTCCAATGTATCTGTTTATTCTTCTAACTGTTGAACCTACATTAATTTTGTTTTTTGTTGTTGATTGACGTGGAACCTCTGTAAACGAGCCCATGGGTCAAAGGTATTTCTGAATAAAAAATAAAAAAATAAAAGAGACTGAGCCAGTGCTCGTTTCCAGGTACAACCTGAGGGGCAAGGAATTACAGGGAAGGGGAGGCAAAAAACAAGTTCAAAGGATAATCATAAAATACAGAACAGACACAATAATGTGTTACAATGTGCAGAAAAAGCTGCACAGTACTGAGGCTGATGACATGTGTGTGGCATGATGACATCACCAGCGTGAGTGGAGGGGGAACCATAAAGAGGCACGAGTGGGGGTGTTTGTATGGACTACCATGGTTTGCCGGTTTGCAGTTTTACAAGAATGATGCATGACTGTCTCCAGTCGCCACAATACAAGTAAAGTGAAGCACATCTTGGTGAACATACAATGTACCCTCGTTCCTTCAGGAATGTATTTAAGCAGTTTTGCTGATAGAGTTTACAGGTGCCTGCTGTCTTTGCTCATTTTGGATACGTTTATTTAGCATGGCACTGTGTCCACGAGGTGCGATTCCATCAAGTTGTTTTACTACGAGTAGAAAACCACCTGACTGCAGCAGGCATTTCAGGTGACCTGATTAATCTGAGTAAATACATTTACAGCAGCATTAAGAGCTTTGAGAAGCAAATTAAGCTAAGTAAACAGAAGCAGAAGAAAACTCCAGAAACACTGACATTGAAGGAATGAAGTTAGATACATAGACTGTGGCATCAAATAAGGACACAGTCTGTCCACTCTGCATATACACTACTGTTATGAATGTTCTAAGATCTTCCATAGTAAAACCCGGGCTTTTTTAACCCTTAGGCTGCCGCCGACAAGATATCTTGTCCTAAAAACCTATGCTTTCTAAATCTTCTGGCAGCCTAAGGAATATTATAACTGTAAACCACCTCCATCCATCTCTGGGATACGTTAGGTGCTGTGGATCTATACGATCTGGCAGTCAAGTGGTTCTGTTCCTACCTCTCAGATTGGCTCCAGTCGGTCCAAGTTGGTGATGTCCTATCCACCCCCACCCCCACTCACCAAGCCTAGAGTCCCCAGGGCTCCATCCTTGGCCCAGCTCTTCCTCCATTTTCTTAAATGACCCCCTTGTTTCTTTCTACTCTTCCCACATAGACATATATACAGATGATTTGCTTCAGATGCCTCAGTCTCTGAGCTGGAGCCCTCACTCCGGCATGGCTCTGACAATGCGCTCCTCTTTCTTTAGCCCTGCCATCCCCTCCTCCCTCCGTTCATCTGCTGCGCATTTCTTTTATATCCCTCACAGTAAATCTGTAGCAGCCAGTCTGCGTTCTCTATCCAAATTCCTACACTGTGGAACAGTCTGCCTCTCCCCATCCTTCTCCTCCCTTGACTCTCTCAAGCCACTCTTACACATTTCACAAAAGCATGCATCTGCAGCTAGGCTTCTTCCTCATCTCTCCACACTACACTCACCCTTGTCCTATTCAGCCCACTCCGCTATTATTTCACCTGTTGTACCCAGTTTTGCAAATTCAGTTGTATTAACTCAATGTACTCTGTAATCGGAATGTTACACCTGATTCTGTGCCGATGTCTTGCTGATATTGGCAACACAGTCCTTTAGCTCTCTACTTGGCTACCCCATAACCAACTTACAGGTACACTTTTTACATTGTTATTGTCTTTGTCTGAAATTCGTTGCTTGTACTGTGAGTTTATTGTACATGTTCTTGCAGCTATTGTTTTCACTTTGTTATTGCTCTTTCACTCCCTGTTGTATCCCCTCCCCGGGTCGCACCTGGAAACCATCCTAGGCTCATTGTGCCCATCCTGTTCACCAATTTTGAATAATTAAATGTGACCCTACCTCAACGAGGCGGATTCATTTAATCTAAAACCGAAACATTTTATTTCAATCCTCTTCAGGAGGCAAGGGATCATTAACTGTCCCAAGATGATGGCCAATCAGTCCCTTTCACTTCCCAGTGCACCAGCCCCACCCCATGCTCAGAATTTTTGTGATTTCTAACAGGAAGAGTGTGAAGTGCTTATAGAACTCAGAGGATATTTTAAAACATTAAATTCTGGCGACCCGCCAGCGCGGCGATTTAGTTTCGGCTTGCGGCGCCAGCGACCGGGTTGAGGCGAAACACGGATCGCTGGAGGAACCGGCGGAGAAAGGACTGAGCATCCCATGGACAGCTCTCCTTCTCTGGGGAGAGGGTAGGGGACTGGTCTGGCACCTGTTGGCTCCTAGCGGAGGCTGGGAGTATCACAGGACGTATGGCCCAAATGCTGATTGGGGGAGGAGCAGACTTCGGCGTATGCTGTGACGTCACTATGCTGCCCCCAACAGAAAAAGGGAAAAATTGCTTGCTGGCCGCTGGATGACAGCTCTTTGCTCCCTGAGTGCCTCCAGAGCCTTCCCAGGTCCTCCTGCTCCTCAGCAGCATCCCCGGACCCTAGTAGTGTGTGCTGGGGCCATCCCCTCTCCCCGGTGCCTTCCCCCTCGGAGGAGGGAAACCCGCCCGGTGAAGGGATACACCGGGATATCCCGGGGATCAGCTGCCATATGAGGACCGGGTAAGGACAGTGGGGGCTGGAGGGAGCCTGTGGAGCCCGAAGGAGTGGGGGACCAGCGAGCATGGGAGGTTGAAAAAAAAAATTAAATTCTATATGTTACTCTGCCTTCCATATATATTAACACCACCACTTGACTAACAAGAGCCTGCCCTGCAGCCTCGTTCCTTATTACATATGTAACCCCTAGATGGCGCTATCCCAGGGGCTACTACCCCTGCCTGATTTGCCACTAACAGGTTGAGGGGCCTGGATCCAATGGCGGGTGCCTCCACCCAGAGGTCAGGGTTTGCAATAGTTAAACTAACTTGGTCACAGCCCTCTGGGACACTGCAACCCCCTTTTCTTCCCACTAGTGGCCCACACAATATATCAGAATTACCTTCACAGTATACACTTACCCCAGGTCTGGTTCCGCACTGGGACCTCCTGTGAAATGAGATACAGTGCAACAATCACAGTACAGTACTTTAACATAGACAAATACCTCAGGCAGTATAACTTTGCTGAAACAAGCAGCTCTGATTTATTTAGGGGATATAACAAGGACAGGGAAATCAGGTTAATTAGCTTATCACTCTAATAATCTACCTGGCTCTGTGCACAGGCCTATCCCTATCAGTTACTGTCCCTGGGTACCCAAGCCCTAGTGGCTAGTCCAAACCGTGGCAGCTGGTAGGGCCCTTTCACACAGAGAAAGGAGAATTAAACAGTCAGCAGTACAGTAATTCCATTTGGATTTAATGTGGCAATTCAACAGGAGCGACCTTGAATTAGTACTCACGACCTCCAAATAAGATAGGGTCCTTCAATGTCAGCAGGGCTCACTTGAGGTACACAAACCTCTTCACACATCCATATAAAAGAAAGCACTATACCAGACAGGCTGCATCTGTATCCCGATCGCAATTACTGCACAATACCCGGGAGAACACACAGCAGATTCAGTTCCTGACAGACCGAGTGCAATTTTCAGCAATTCCTCCAGTCCTCTACAGGGTGAGCCTGGTTTCTACTCTTCAGAGATCCTTTGATTCTTTTCACAGGGCCAGTTCAGTCCTAACAAGCTGTTACACAAGCTGCAGACCAGAACTCTGGGCCTTACACACGTTTTTGACTAAAACTGCACACTGAAAAGCACAGGGCTCCTTCCTTCTTCACTGCCAAAGCTCAACTGAAACTCCAACCGACAAAAGCGGGCACTTCCTTTGAGTTCCTCCCAGTCCTTGACTGGATTGGCTGTCACTCACAATAGACTGCTGCTGTTGGTCCAAAAAGGCACTGGAGTCTAAACTACATCTCCCAGAGTCACTGCCCATACAATCCTCTTGTGGCTGGCTCAGATTATGAGTCCAAGTTCTGATTCGTCCAAGGCACCATTTTAGAGCTAGCTTACCCCACACTGATTGGTCCAGTTCAGCAGTTCAAAACTAGAATGGGAACTAGCAGACACAGTTCTGACTGCAAAGAAAGCAGGTTAGACAAACTGTAATTTCATTATTACTCTAAATAATTTCTGGCAAACAGTTACATCTTTCAGATAGGTTCCCTTTGCACTCCTAGTGACTGCAAAATGAAGTGAATTGGCAGCAGCTTGAGTGGTACTCAATCAAAGAAACACACAGTCCCCCATACAAACTAATTATGTCTGCAAGCAGACAGCTCTTAAAGAGACAGTACCAGAGGTTTTAAAAACACTCACTGATAAATGGCTTAAATGCCAAACACCATTCAGGCTTGGAGCATTCAAGCAAGCTCCTGGAAGTCTTTTGGGAACCCCCATTTGCAGGGGGGTTACACATACATCCCTAGGCATGTGGGAATCCTAGTACAACCAAATCCCCGTCATTTATTTATTTAGACATCAGTTTAACAACCTTTGAGCCAGAGGCTCATTTACAAAGGTACCTCGTCACATAGAGGACAACAGACAGCAGAACAATAAACAACAGTTAATACAGATTCAAGCAAGTTACAATTGAGGGTTACAGTAGGCAAAATACATATGTTTGTGAGGTGAGGATAGGAGGGGACGGTTAAGAGGGAGAAGGGATGGGGAGGAGAGAGGAGAGGGAGGGAGGATGTTAAGGGGAGAAGGAAAGCAGGAGCGGTGGGGGGGAGTGCTGCTCAGCGAGCATTGTCAAGACCCTTATTTTTTTTTTTTTTCCTGCGTCTTCTTCTCAGCAGCAACACCTGTGTGAGATGAGCAGGTGGTTTCTGAGGCTGAGTTTAAAGCTTGCTAATGTGGGAGAGTCAGAGATACTGGTAGGGAGTGAGTTATACCAGGTAGGTGCTTTGTAGGGGAATGCCCTTTGGCCTTGTGAGATCCTAGCCCTTGGTATGAACAGAGCTGTTTTGGCCAGAGCTTTTGGGTGTTCACGCTGGTGCAGTACTGACAATGAGAGCCAGTTAGGCCAGTTGGAGATAGGCCATGCAGTGCTTTAAAGGTGAGCTGGCAGGTTTGATACTTGAGCCACTCATCCAGGTTGAGTAGGGTAGCCAAGGCATACAGCTGACATGTATGCGTATGTCTAGGTGCACTGGTGATAAGTCTGCAGGCTTTGTTAAGTGTAAGGCGGACCTTGCTGAGCGCTGTCTGATCAGCTGACCCATAGACTGGGAGGCCATAGTCGATGAGAGATATGACAGAAGAGGTGACAGCAAGGCGGAGGGCATCCACAGGGAGACATTTTTTGTGCCGGTAGAGAATGCCCAGCCGCCGGTTGGCGGCAGTGTTCAAGGAGGAGATATGGTCATGGAAGGAGAGGGCAGGGTCAAAGACAATTCCCAGGTATTTATAGGATTGCACAGGTTCGATGGGGATTTTGAGGGTGAAATGAACAGTAAGGGGAAATTTGCTGAGCTTGTTTTGGGGGTGGGAGAAGAGCATTGTTTTTGTTTTCTTTAGGTTGATTATGAGTCGATGCTCAGAGAACCAGGTTTCAGCGGAATCAAAAGCAAGTTGGAGAGACTCTGAAGCAGCGTAGGGTTACTATCAGAGGCAAGGAGTACAGCATCGTCAGCATATAGCAGGATCTTGCCGTGCAGGCACTGGGTGCGAGTTGAGGAAAGGGAGAAGTAGAGGTCCAAGAATAGAGCCCTGAGGGACTCCAGAGCGAATAGGGCAGGTGCTGAAGAGGTTTCACTAACTTTCACACATTGGGAGCGGGCTGAGAGATAGCTGGCACCAAGAGACTGGTCCAGTGGCAAAGCCTATGTGGTCCAGGGTAGTTAACAAGAGTGGGTGCGATACGGTATCAAAAGCTTTAGACAGGTCAATGAATACCACTCCAGCCAGGGCACCAGTGTCCAAGGAGGTGTGGAGGAAGTTGGCAAACTCCAGGAGAGCCGTATTGGTACTATGACCAGCTCTGAACCCATGTTGCTCAGGGCAAAGAACATTGTACTTTGAGAGGTAGTCGGAGACTTGAGTGGCAACAATTTTCTCCAGTGCTTTAGAGAGGGGGGGGAGGATTGAGATGGGTCGGTAATTACCAGGCAGAGTCCTGTCGCCACCTTTGTGGACAGGAGTGACCGTAGCAACCCTCCAGACAGTAGGAAATTGCCCGAGGCAAAGAGATTTGTTAAAGATGCATGTGATAAGGCGGGACCTGATCCAGGACCTGACACAGGAGGCAGGGATCAAGGGAATCATTACCTATGGCGTTACCTTTAAGGGCCTTAAGGAGATATGGTCTAGTTTCTTGTAAGGTGACACAATGCAGGTGGAACAAGGCGTGTGATGGGAGGGGGAACTAGGGGGTGGAGGACTGAAGAAGTTACTAGGAGTACTGAGCTAAGGTCGGTAAAGGAGTTATTGAGGTGGGTGGCAATGAGGGTAGGGTCAGTGGAGACAGTACCATTGATGTTAAGAAGTGTGGGAGAGGGGACTGGGAGTGACCATTCAGCTGCTTGATGTTGTCCCAGAAAGACCTAGGATTCCCCAAGAGGAGGTAAGGAGGCTTGGTAGTAATCCGCCTTTGCTTTACGGATAGCCCAGGTGCACTGGTTTCTAGCCGCAGCATAGGTCTGCCTGTCAGATGGTCGGCCAGAGGCAACAGCAAGGTGCCACAGATTATCCGCTGCTTAAAGCCTCAGTGCAGGGGTGAGCCAAGGAGCATATCTTACTTTGGACCTATGGGCAGTTATAGGAGCGAAGATGTCACAGGCAAAGTTGAAAGTGTTGATAAAGAAGGACAGGGCCATGTCAATGTTAGTTGCGTTTATTAGTGGGGACCAGTCTGTGTGAGCAAGGTAATTCTTTAGGTCATTCAAACCCCCGGGTCTAAGCCGCCTTCGAGAGGTGGTTTTGACTGAGGGTGTGGGCTGAGAGGTTACCCAGCTGAAGAGAACAGGAGAGTGGTCACTAAGACAGTCAGGGAGGATTTGGATATTGTGGACCCGGCTTGGCCTGTTAGTAAGGACCACATCCAGGAGAGTGCTAGTGCCCCGTCTGGGGTTGATTCTAGTGGGCTGGGAGACTAGTTGGGTTATATCAACTGCAGCAAAGGCCTCGCTGGGCGAAGAGGCTGAGGGGCAAAGCCAATTAATGTTCAGGTCACCCATCAGAATTTGGTCAGAGGGGTTGGGTAGGAGGTAATGTAGTCAATTAGTGGGCCCAGTGCCTGAGACTGGTTTTGGGAGGTATGTAGGCCGTAGTAAGGAAGATAGGCCTCTAGAGGGGTCAGGAGATAGTTTGATTGTTAGTGCCTGGGCATGGTGGTCAAGGTCTGGGGGAGGGAGGGCTAGTCCAGTGAGTGGGTCCTTTAAGTAGATGGCACAACCTCCACCTCTCCTACCGACCCAGTCCAGCCGGTAGAGGGTGTAGCCAGGGAGAGAGACCAGGGAGTTAGGGGTGGAGTCAGACAGCCAGGTTTCAACCAAGGCAACACATCAGGTTTATGAACCAACATCCAGCAGTGTAGTGAGTCCAATTTTTCAGGAGGCTACAGATGTTCATAGATGCGATACGAAGTCCAGTGGATTTCGAGGGAGGGCTAGTGTTGCGGGCCCAGGATTGGGATGAATGTTGCCAGACAGAAGTAGGAGTAGGAGGAGGCTGTTCTTGGGAGTAGCTGCAGTATGAGAGTTCTGACGACTGAGGTAGGGGGATGTGGGGATGTAGAGGTGCAGGGGATAGGAAGCGTAGTGCAGACAGGATAAGCAAGCACGATGAGATGCAGAAGGGGGCAAGGGGAGTGAGCGAGGGGTGAACACACAATCGGTGGTAGGTAGGTGGGCATGCAGGGTGAGTGAAAGCTGCAGGAGGGTGGGGCAGGGTGGGATGTGGGGTGGGTTGCAGGCAAGTCTCTGGGGCATAGGAACCGCTGAACACGGGATATAGCACCCCTAGGGAGGTAACTAAAATTAAGATTAGGGGAAGGAGGGGAGGGAGCGAGGCGAGGGTGATAGACATGCATGACGGTAGTAGTGCCATGTTTTGTATTTTTTTTTGTAGAGAACAGCTAACACTGGCTGGGATGGTAGCTGGAGGGGGAAGATGTGGGATGGACCCTATATAGGACTGGGGGTGGCACAGCAGTAGGATTGCTAGTGGAAACAGTGCCCACTGGTGGCCAGCAGGTATAACCTGCAAATGGGAAAAGGGGACTTAGGTTCACGTGCAGACAGGATGTGACGTCACAGGAAGTGACATCGCAACCCGAGCCAATAAAGCTACGGCCACCCTGGGTGGGTGGGTGGGTGGCTGGGGCAGGTGGGGCAGGCGATGCGGCGTCGCTGGGCTAAGCACCCACAGCAGAAAGCCCTCCGGAACAATCAGTTGACTGTGGGGCAAGAGTCCTTTGTTGTACAGCCAAAAAATGTCCCACGGTCGACTAGGGCAGGAGTAGAATGTAGAGATGCCGTTTACCTGCTCTGCTGGCGTTTCAGTGAGGGCTCCAGGTGGGAGCAGCGATCCTCCGTCCCTGCCGCGGTCGGCAGCGTTTAGTGCGTGGGGGTCCGTCTGAAAAGGTAGCAAGCAGGGAAAATAGTATCTGTGGCGGAAGATTAACAGTAGATGATCCTTTGGCTTCACACTGCGCATGCGCAGATATGGTGCTACGCCAGTTACTCTACACAATGTGCACCACTTAATTAATTCAGCCTAAAATTAATCTGCACAGTATACCAGCAAGCCTCTTAACTTTGTTTTTTGTCTACACGTATTTTATCTGGCTTCCTTCAGTTTTACATTCAAACAACACATGCGAGTGGCTAGTGCTACACTTCACTAACATACCAAACCTATCTTACAGCTTTCTGTCGTTTGTGCACCCCAGAATACTACATCACTAACAGAGATTAACTAGTGCAGTTAAATACAGCAGTCCGCTTCCACATATGTGCACATTTGATACCATGCTACATTGTCCACCATGACGACTAACCCGAGTCCCGACCACCCTCAGGTAGCACCCACAGCAGAAAGCCCTCCGGAACAATCAGCTGACTGTGAGGCAAGAGTCCTTTGTTGTACAGCGACGTCCCACAGGTCGACTAGGGCAGGAGTAGAATGTAGAGATGCCGTTTACCTGCTCTGCTGGCGTTTCAGTGAGGGCTCCAGGTGGGAGCAGCGATCCTCCGTCCCCGCGGTCGGCAGCGTTTAGTGCATGGGGTCCGCCTGCTGCTGCCGGGCATTTCAGTGAGGGCTCCAGGTGGGAGCAGCGATCCTCTGTCCCTGCCGCGGTCGGCAGAGTTTAGTGCGTGGGGGGGGATCCGTCTGCTCTGCCGGCGTTTCAGTGAGGGCTCCAGGTGGAAGCAGCGATCCTCCGTCCCTGCCGCAGTTGGCAGCGTTTAGTGTGTGTGGGGGGGGTCCGTCTGGTCTGCCAGCGTTTCAGTGAGGGCTCCAGGTGGGAGCAGCGATCCTCCGTCCCTGCCGCGGTCGGCAGCGTTTTGTGCGTGGGGGGGGTCCGTCTGCTCTGCCGGCGTTTCAGTGAGGGCTCCAGGTGGGAGCAGTGATCCTCCGTCCCTGCCGCGGTTGGCGTTTGAGTGCGTGGGGGTCCGTCTGGTCTGCGGCGTTTCAGTGAGGGCTCCAGGTGGGAGCAGCGATCCTCCGTCCCTGCCGCGGTCGGCAGCGTTTTGTGCGTGGGGGGTCGTCTGCTGCCGGCGTTTCAGTGAGGCTGGAGTGGGAGCAGCGATCCTCCGTCCTGCACGATCGGCAGCGTTTAGTGCGTGGGGGGTCCGTCTGCTCTGCTGGCGTTCAGTGAGGGCTCCAGGTGGGAGCAGCGATCCTCCGTCCCTGTCGCGGTTGGCAGCGTTTAGTGCGTGGGGGGGGTCCGTCTGCTCTGCCGGCGTTTCAGTGAGGGCTCCAGGTGGGAGCAGCGATCCTCCGTCCCTGCCGCGGTCTGCAGCGTTTAGTGCATGGGGGGGGTCCGTCTGCTCTGCCGGTGTTTCAGTGAGGGCTCCAGGTGGGAGCAGCGATCCTCCGTCCCTGCCGCGGTCGGCAGCATTTAGTGCGTGGGGGGGGGTCCGTCTGCTCTGCCGGCATTTCAGTGAGGGCTCCAGGTGGGAGCAGCGATCCTCCGTCCCTGCCGTGGTTGGCAGCGTTTAGCGTCATATCTTACTACTTACTGAAACAGCTGAAGGCAGTAGAGCGAAGGGCCAGAAAGATCATTCAGGAGCAGCAGCGGCTCTCAGGTGATCAGAAGATGGAGAATCTGAACAGGTACTCACTGGAGGACAGGAGGGAATGAGTGGACACAGTAGAGACTTTTAAATACATTAAGGGTATTGCCAAGGCAGACCCTGGTGAACTGTTTAAGACCAGCTGAAAAAAAAAAAAAAAACAACATACAAGGGGGCACAGTTACAAACTGACTGGAAGTAGGTTCCAGAAGGGGACTAAGAGGCCCTTCTTCTTGTAGAGAGCTGTGGAGGGGTGGAACAGGCTACCAGAAGCGGTGGTGAAGCAAGGAAACTGTTGATGGCTTAAAGAGGAAGTGGGATGAAGTTAAGGAGAGGGTATGGGTGACTGGGGAGGGGAAGAGGCGACATGTAAAGAAAGATTGTGGGCCACATCGGGCAGACTTGATAAGACCACAAGGTCTTCTTTGCTGACTAAATTCTTATGTTCTCCTCAGTCAATCAGGTTTCGAGATTTTCTACACCCATTTTGTATATTGTCTTTAAACTATTCAGTATAGAGACTGAGGCCCGCTATTCAAAAGTGTCTGTTGTGTAGGGCAAACCATAGCGCTGCACCAGACAACGCACAGTGTCAGGAAGTTATATTCATGTAGACAGCATTGCTGGTATGAATCTCAAGCTGTGGTAGCTGCGCAGTGTGCGCATATGTGTGCAACACCCCCTTCCAGCAACAGACACCCAGGAGCAATGGGGAATAGCATATCACAAATGGATAGCGCCCTTGCTTCTGGGCACTTTAGTAAGAGGCCGGCATGGTATCTGCTACATATGGTTTGCAAGGTGCTAAGGGGCCATTTACATGCCACGACATTGCCATTAGCAGCTCTGTGCAATGCCACTGCTCACAAACGTGCAGAGCTACTGCACAGAACTTTAGCCATTGCCCCAGCCCTCACCTGATCCCGAACAATAACCAGTCTAGGGGTACCACCCACCCAAGTCAGACCAGATTGGGGGGGTTGCTGAGCGGTTTGGGCCCAGAAAGGGGGAGGGTTAATGACATAGTTTAACAGGGATTGGGGCAAGAGAGGGGTACCACTTGACCAGGATATGATCTGGTGGAGACAGTCCAGAGGAGGGCAACTAAAATGGTGCAGGGGTTGCACCAAAGCTGTATAAGGAGAGGCTGAAGCATCTCAACATGTACACCTTGGAAGAAAAGAGAGCCATACAGGACAAGATAGAGATCAACAGGGATGAACAGGGTGCAGAGGGAGTCTCTTTCAAATGAGAAAGAACATCGCATCAGAGGGCATGGGATGAAGCTGGGGCATGGGATGCAGCTGGGGGGTAGTTTAGGAAGTATATGCTGAAGTTCTGCTTCACTGAAAGAGTTGCAGACACCTTGAACAGACTGCCAGTGGAAGTGGTGGAGGCGACAAGCAGTAGGAGGATTCATGGATGCATGAGATCGACATGAGAGAATATTAGTAAACAGGCAGGGAGGAGGGAAGTTCACCATAGACCAGTTAGGTTCTGCAGAGACAGGCTATGCAGGGACCATCTGGGCAGACTGGGTGGGCCAAGTGATCCTTTTCAGCTGACACAGTCTATGTTTCTGTTTCCGGCCTGCATAGCTGGTCTCCTGATGAAGAAAGCAGCCGGGGTACCCCCTCCACCCTGCCTGGGGGCTAATTTAGGGAGCTTGGACAGACTGGATAGAGCACTGGTCTTTTTCTGACATTATTGTCTATGTTCCTATGTTTGTAATTAGTTCCCTCAATGGGTATATTTCCTTGTATATTACACTTACCCATCATTTATTCTTTCTCGTTCTCTTGCTCTCTCTTTCTCTCTGTCTCTCTCTCTCTCTCTCTCTCTATACATATATATATATATATGTGTGTGTGTGTGTGTGTGTGTATATATATGTATATAATAATGGGAAAGGGTAGTATAGAAGGATGTATACCCATCGAGAGGGCTAATTAGAGCTATAAGGCCACAAGCCTGAGGGGCGAGTGGTTTTACTGCCCTCATTAGGCCCTGAGATGAGTATACTTCCAAATGTTCCACCCTTATCCATTGCTTGTTGCATACAATACATTGGGATGGTTATTGTTAAGGAGATTTCATTTGTGATCACATTATGGCACCTGAAGGTCTACTGCAGCAAGGACAGAATGCCGTGTAGTGAATACAGGTAGGAGTGTGGGGGATTGCTGGGTTTAGGAGGGTTTTGTGTTAGTGTCTTTTTCCAAATTCTTTTGCAGCTTTTTTTTCTCTACTATATTTCTTCTTACTCCATGCATCCCATCTGACTGACTCCCCAGCTCCGTCCCCGAATTGCAGGGCTTACCTCACGCCCAGTCCGGGAGTGGTACCTGCAGAGAGTCAGTCGCCATCCTGCCGCGGTTGCCTTTTCCATTTTCTCCCCAGTTCCTGAGGGACCCCAGGAGAAGGGCAGCATGTGCGGAGGCACGCATGCACTGCCCAGCCCGGTAATGGCCCTCCTCCACCACCCACCCCATTGGCTATCGCGGCACCCCTTGCTTGCATGGCCCTTGGCCTCCACCAGGGGCAGCCCGTGAGTGGGGATACCACCCCACCCCCACCCCAGTGAGGAGGCGCCTTTATGGCCACTCCATCCTGCTCCGCCCGCCCCTCCCCTGCCGACCTCTGACAACTCCAGGCTCGCTCCCGAATCCGGGTCGCTGGCGTGTCACTGAGTGAGACATCAGCGCCCAGCCCTCTGCATCACTGGGCCAGATTTTGTAGCTTATTAATTGGTTTGACTATCTGCCTCATGCTGTTTTGATTGTGTTATTAGTGGTGTCCCATAGGGTTTAATGTAGTGCAGGTATGTACTTTTTATTAGTGCAGGTACATACTTTTGATTGATTAGTGTAGGTTTATACATACATACATACATACAGTACATACACACTTACATACATAGCTGCCAGCAGATTAGGCCTAATGGTCTATCTTGTGTGCCCGACACAGCTCACTGGTGGTGCACAGTAGCTGCTCTACCTCCCCCATTATTTCCCCCTCCCACCCACTTCCCTCCCTGTACAACTCTGGTGATCACCCTACCCCCTCTGTACCATGCCCCTGTGCCTGTCCCAACCCTTCTTGAAACCTCCCACAGTATTCATTTTTACCAGGTCATCCGGCAGTGCATTTCAGGGTGCCACCAATAGTTTTAATTAGTGTAGGTATACAGCTGTAATTGTTCAGTTAGTGCAGGTACATACTTTGAATTGATAGATTAGTCACAGGTATTCTTGTAATTGATAGAGTAGCCACAGGTATACAGGAGCATAAATGATGGCCTCTTCTATGGGGGAAGTTCCCATCCATGTATTATAATTTAATATGCAGCTTATTCACAAACTATTACAAGTATAGACAGGCAATACTGTATACACCTTATTACAACACTATTAACATATCCAGCAATCACCTTACAACAATACAACTGCAATAAATCTAAACTATTTTGTGTCCACCCTTATGTAATATATAAAACATCTTGTACACGCATGAAATATTACCATCTCAGGGCCTAAAAAGTGCAAAAAGGCCACTCTCCCTTCAGGCTGGTGGCTTTATGAGCGTGTTTGGTCCCTCGACGGTACTATTTCCCTGTATACGACACCTTGCTATCAGATAGTCTATATGTATATATTTATCTGTCTGTCTGTGTATCAATCTATCTGTCTGTCTGTCTGTCTATGAACTTCTGTCTTCATTGGCCTAGCCCAGTTCTAACACAGGTGTTTCTCTTTTGGGTCACAATTCGTTGTGGTGCCACTAATTTCTGTCATACATAATGCTTTGATGTAGTGGTGGGGGATGCATTTCCCCCTCAATTAAGTCACAGCGCTGCCAGAAATGAGCACAAACAGGGTTTGCACCTGCGAACATGCTGAAATGCAATACTCACAGAGGTCTGGCCATATCCGGAGCTCCTGGGACCCAGTGCTCTTGCTGTTTTGTCCCCTCCCAAACCTGCCTGACTCTCACATCCAGGCCCGCTTCAGGACTGGCGCTGCTACAATATTTTTCATATTTTGTGAGACAGTGGGCTTCCTTCATCCCAGCCTCCTATGAAGTCCCTGGCATCCATGCCTAGTTTGTTTATTTATTTATTTTTATAGTTTATTTACTCTGGATATCCCAGCTGAGATGCAGCATCTCATTTCCAGTGGGGTCGTACTTCTAAACATTTGTGTCGCTTGGTGGACTGGAGCACTTTGGGGAGGTTAAGTGACTTGCTCAGGGCCACACAGTGAGCATTTGGCTCCAGCAGGGGCTTGAAATGGAGATCTTTTATTCTCATTCCAGTGTTCCAAACACTAGACCACACTGCCTCTTCTAAAAGCAGGGAATGTCATAAAAATTCTGTGACCAGGACTGGGAAGTTGTCATGTTAGAGAATGACACAGTGCGCCATTTGCAGTTTGACCCATCTCCCCAAACAAATGAAGTGTGTTTAGTGACCATGGCAGGCAGACTTGCAGCCCTTATAATGCACAGCACAACAGGACACAAGTTAAGGGACTCACACTAAGTATAGAAACATAGAGAAACGTAGAATTTGATGGCAGATAAGGACAGCTTGGCCCACCTAGTTTGCCCATTGTTCCCTACCTACAGTGTCACTGTAGACCATACGTGATCTCTGTCTCCTTCTCCCTCCCCCTTTCCTCTCCACTAAGATTCCCTTATGCCTATCTTATGCATTCTTAAACCTCACCACTGTCTTCGCCCCCACCACCTCTTCCGGAAGACTGTTCCAGGCATCCACCACTCTTTCTGTGAAGAAGTACTTCCTCACATTTCTCCTGAATCTATCTGCCTCCAGCTTCACTGCATGTCCATTTGTTCTTGAGCACCTTGTTATTTGAACAATACTCCCCTCCTGTACCTTATTTACTCCAGGGAGGTATTTAAGGAGGGATTAACCCACACCATTGTATGGGTTTGCTGAACATTAATCCACGCCTGGGGGGAGGGGGGTTTGTAGTCACAAGGCAAAGCCAAGTGACTTCAGTCACTCAGGCGTGAATTAATACTCAGTAAATCCATACCCTGGAGTGGGTTAATCCTCTTATAACATGGGCAATGTTCTGTTAGAGAGTTTTAGCTAAAGAAATAGTGAAATAAAGCCCTGTGAACATGCAATTGTGGGTATATTAGGGATTAATCAATGGTCAGGTGACCTGTTTGGACAAATTAGAAGACAGTATTTTCGGAACCCATGTTATAAAGGTCTTTATCATATCCTCTCTCCTCCAGGGTGTACATACTGAGGTCCTTTAGTCTCTCCTCATATGGCATTTAATGCAGACCCTCCACCATTTTAGTTGCCCTCCTCTGGGCTGCCTCCACACTAGATATGCCTTCCAGAGATGTGGTCTCCAGAACTGGACACAGTACTCTAGCTGGGGTCTCACCAGTGATCTATACAGAGGCAACACCACCGCCCTCTTTCTTTCTCTCTTTTGTTTAACTTTCTGCTTTTGTCCCCCATTTTCACTTCGCCAGCTACTGGAACCTACTTCCACCTACCCAAACCTTCCACCTGCTGCCAGAATCCTTTGGTGGTCCAGCCCACCAGCAGCCCTTGCTTGACAATCACCATGGATACCTCTACCATAACCCATGGCTTATCCTCCATTGGCAGGAACCCCTGGTGCCTCTAAGCCAGGAGTGTGATACTTCACTTCGATGGTCGTGGGCCTTGAGGAGGAGATGGTGAGTCTGGGAGTGGAGAGGAGAGACCCTGCTGTGGTGTAGGGGGCAGTTTCATTTGCCTGGCACTGCTGGGGGTATTTTACAAGAAAAATCAGCACACCTCTGCTCGGTGCCACACATCAGCTGATGCTGGCTGACTGTAAGCGTCTGCATTTTTATTAAATAAAATATATGCCCCGTGTGGCACTGAGCGGAGGTGTGCTGATTTTTGCTGTTATATTTATGGTTTTTTCTTGTGCACTGTCCTTTAGCAGTGGAGCTGCTTTTGCTTCTTTTTGGGGGTATTTTTCCCTGCTAAGTCCTCCCCTTATCCTACCCCAGGGCGTGATCCCGAGAGGTAACCCTGGCGAAGTGCCTATCAGGGCTGTCAGAAGGGTGGAAGAGCTCCGCCTTACCATTGGTAATCCCTGCCAGCCCCACTCTGGGTGTATGATGCCTCCGCAGCACTGGCCAGGTGAATCAGTACATGCTGAAAGCATCCAAGGGATGCCAAACCCCACCTCACCAGTTGGTCCCAGATGTCCTGGCTCGGGACATGAACCCAGGTTGTCTGGCAAGCGGTAACTCTACCTCTGTGCTAGCTGGCTGGCCCATCGCCCTCTTTATGCCGGTGACACAACTCTCTCTGCACCCTAGAGTCCTACTTGCCTCTCTCAACTGCCTTGTTGCACTGCCTGGCCACCTTTAGGTTATCAGATATTACTACCATGTCTATTTCCTGCTTGGTAGTTGTCAGTACCACTCCATTCATGTTTTACTCCACCCTGGGTTTCTATGCCCTAAGTGCATTACTTTGCACTTTTTCGCATTGAAACCCAGCTGCCATACCCTTGACCACCCCTCAAGTTTTCTAAGATCTCTGGCTCATCCTTTCACCCCCCCCCCAAAGTGTCCACCCTATTGCAGATTTTGGTGTCCTCCACAAAGAGGAAGACCTTCCCTTCCAGCTCCTCTGCAAAGTCACTTTAATAAAGAGGACTGATCCCAGCACTGATCCCTGAGGCATCCCGCAGGTCACCCTCTTCTCCTCGGCATGAACTTGGTCCAGTTCCATTATTTTAAAGCAAAAATCTTTAACGTGATTCATACATATATGTGCAGTTATGCTGTCTCTTGCTGTTCTCAGGTGTAAGATGAAAAGATGTTTTTCACGACTGCTTGATGGCCCCCCATAGGGGGCGTAAACCAGGGTATCATCGAGAGGTAAGTCTTGGTGGTGAGTGGGGGAATCTGGGGAGAAGCGGGGGCTGAGCCTTTGGTGGAGCCGCGATGAGAAAACATACTAAATAAAAGAAAATGATGTGTTGCATAGCATAGTTATTGTTAAATGTTTGAGTATGTACTTTTAGGTACTTTCCTCCCAGTTGCAAGTGGAGGCGCACAGTCATTTCTATTATTCTGTCATATTAAATAAAATAAGAGCGTCCTCTCATGTCTGCTTTGTGCCAGACCTGCTCTGTTTCTCTTTATAGATCCAGGGATCAAAAGCGTCATCAGCCCACTAGCCAACTTCTGGTAGATTTTGGTATCTGGCTGAAAATGTTTGTTTAAGTAGCCATGCTGGCTTGTATTGGAGAAGGTAACATTTCAACAAACACACTAGCTGGCCAGTGCAAAGAATCTGTGGGGCCAGTGGATTTTCCCAGTCACTAGCCCTGCTGGCTAGAGCCTGCAAACCTAATTTCGACGCCTTGCAGGTCTCTCACCAAAGAACTCGGAAGGCAATTAGTAATCATAAGAGTAACTGTACATATTTATTTATTTGTAATGTATTTTACCAGGTAAGCAAATAAGCTCGTTTTCAGTTGCAATCTGGAAGGGGGGCAGAAAAAAAATCAGGAATACAGTATATCCAATAACGATATACAGTAAATACACAGTCATCAAATGCACAGGAATAATGTATACAAAGTCACCAATCTACAGGGTGCATATGTAAAGTCGAAATCACATGCAGGTGCAACAGGTAGGAAGATGCGCAATCCATAACAATACGATCAAACATATAACATTAGTTGAGCGGTGACTTTCATTTTTATCAAAAGGTAGTTTAAAGTTTAGAAAAATTGTTCTGAATATTAGCCCCATAGACTTGCATGGGGCGCGTCCCTGCACTCTCCCTGGTACCATGTCACAAAACAGGGGAGTGCTGAGGCGGAGCAGGCAGACTAGGAAGTGGGAAGGGATCACCTGGCTCGCAGTTCAGTCAGAATTATGATCCCTTCCCAAACTTTACACAGTAAGTAAAAATTTATAATTTTTACACAGAGGGGCTATCACTGGTAGCAGGCTATGAAGCCCAAAATGTTAAAAATAAACTCACATATTTACTTTAAGGCACCATTCTATACAGTTCTCTACATGGAGCCAGGAGTTTGGAGTTTAGACTGTCACAGCATGGGTACACAAAACTGCGGGCTGGTGCTGCTGACCTATCAGAGCAGTGCTCTGAGTTTTTACGATGCAGTGACATGGTTTAGCAAAGAGTTATATACATATGCAGTGACATGGTTTGGCACAGAGTTTTATACATGTGCAGTGACATGGTTTGGCACAGAGTTATATACATGTGCAGTGACATGGGTTAGCAAAGAATTATATACATGTGCAGTGACATGGTTTAGCACAGAGTTATATACCTATGCAGTGACATGGTTTAGCACAGAGTTATATACATGTGCAGTGACATGGTTTAGCAAAGAGTTATATGCATGTGCAGTGACATTGTTTAGCACAGAGCTATATAGATGTGCAGTGACATGGGCTAGCAAAGAGTTATATACATGTGCAGTGACATGGTTTAGCAAATAGTAATATACTTCTGCAGTGACATGGTTTAGCACAGAGTTTTATACATGTGCAGTGACATGGTTTAGCACAGAGGTAGTATACATGTGCAGTGACATGGTCCAAACTCCCAAGTCCTGGTTCCATGAAGAGAGCTGTGCAAAATGTTGTCCAATGTGAGCAACAATCTGAGTATGTGTGTATTTTTTAAACAAGACATTTTATTAAATTGAATCCCCAACATCCATTCCAGCATGAAACATAACAAAACAGGATGTAGTACAGAAACCCCACACAGTCACCAGAAATACCAATAACACTTAGATGATTTCAAACAAGGCAAAGAGATTTGTGCTGCACTAACGGGTGAACTCGCAGACAATATGTATAACCACATCAAACCGTATTCAGATACAGCGGATTATGGATTATGTGGGTAGGTGCATGCATGTCACTTCTGAAAAATCGAAAATTACTGACAGTTATAATTTGGCACTCATTTCTTGCTCCCTTTAATGAGCAAGTGGAGCCAAAACAGGCAGACAGAACAATAATATACATTTAGAAGCAGTCAATTGTAACTGTTTATTTCTGAAGTACTTTTCTTTTTTCCTTTTGCTCGTTAGAAAGTCTTCTATTTGTGAATACTGCACTGGATTTGTGGAACAGCTCTCAGCCTGGCAGCTGACATATCTATCTCTACCCCCCCCCCCACTACGTTATCAGCATTGTGATCTCACTGACAGTGACATCACAGGCGACTGACCTGCAACCACTGAGTGCCTGTTCCTAAGCAGCAGTGATGTCACAGTCAATAAGGTCACATTGTTGATGATGTAGCGGGGAGTATCATATGATATGAGGGGTATTATTGAGCACATCAATATGAGCAATTCAATAATAACGCTCACACTGAGGCGGTGGTAAAAAAAACATAGAGATATCTTGTACAGCAAGTACAGCAGGGAGCTACACTCACTACTACAGAATATAGCATGTTGTGTGGCCAACCCCTGCCAAGTTGGTCATCTCAGTGTAGTGGTGTAAGCCACCACTTGAATGCCAGTAGACCCAGGTTTGGGCCTGGTCTACAGGGAAGAATATTTTACTTTTTTTTTTTTAATTACATTCCCTGGGTTTGCTATGCCCCATACCCCGGTGGAGTTGATTATTTTAAGTTCGGGGTATAGAGCATAGCCTACATAAAATACCTATTTTTGTTGTCCTTTTGATTGATTGTAACAACCGTCGCTATTTGAGACAGTCGTTGCAATATAATTTGCCCTTTTGACGACGGGCTCTTGTTTAGTCGGTCTGTGTGATCAGCGGTCTTTCAGACTCGCCCTTATCTCATAAAACCAGTTGGGGGAGTAGAGATAGATATGTCAGCTGCCAGGCAGAGTACTGCCCCACAAATGACACCTACCAACATCAGGTAAACAAACTTCTAATTAACCAAAGGGAAAAGAAGAAGTACCTCATATAAAAGGTAAATTGTTGACTAATTGTAAAAACGAATATTAGTTTTTGGCAGTACACTAGCTCTTTAAGAGATGGCTGGATTTCTGCTGCTGGAGTTTTCTTGATGTAGCACAGAGTTGAACTATGTGAATCCATAAAATCAAAGACCCTGAGATTACTCTGAGAGTACGCATACTTTGTGTATTTGCAGAGCTACCTGAACGATTCCGACTCATATCTACAGACTCAGGGAGCCAATGACTAGTGTGTTTACTCGGTGTGTGGAGCGAAGATTCAGATTCACTCCGACTGGGCGCAGTAACTAGTGTGTGTTTACTCTGTCCTCAGTGCTACCTATAAAATTTATTTATTTGGTTTTGATTTACCAGGTGCACTAGACAAAGAACTGCCTATTTTCTGGCACCCCGGCAGGTTACAAAGGAAACAAAGGACACTGCAACATAAGAAACAGGCTGACTTACATAATATAGTAACAACAGGCAAGGTGCAATACATATCAAGCAACTTCAGAAAAGGTACTGGGAATCGAAATCAGAAGCACCCTCTGGACTGTGAGGGACAGTCATGGCGACCTGGGATTTACTCTGCAAGATGTAGTGTGCAAGCACTAGCCATTACATTTAGCAGCCTGGACAACCTCTGCAAGGCTCATGGATCTGATTGGTGTTCCTGGAACACAAACACACGCCACTGGAGGTAGAGTCAGTGCACTGGCCTGCACAACCATCTACTTCAACATGAGTTCATCTGCCAACATGCTACCTGTTGCTTGCCCTTGCCTTTTGCGCTGAAATACGAGCTCCCTATTTGCTCTGTCTTTTCCTTTGTATTCAGCTAAGCATGCTAGCGATGGGCTGCCTGTTTTCTGCAAAGTAAGAGGCTGAGCTGTGAAAACTTCTTACTGCTTCACTCTCTGCACCCCCAGTCTTCCAAAGTTCAGAAAAGTCCAGTACAGAGTTCCATGCTTACCTTTATCTGAGTGCGACATGCTGCTGCTGCTTTTGAGGACACACAGGAGGGGCGTTTTATAAGCTGGTTAAGGACCCCGGTGGGAATGCCACTCTTTCTCCAGTTCTCTCCTCTCTCTCTCTCTCAATCTGCGTTACTAACCACAGGAGATTGGAAGAGCTGTGTTCCACATGGAGGAGCAGTCCTCCACCCCTCCCACTCTACAGTAACAACTTTATGCTTGAGAGAGAACAGTACTTCTGTGGCAAAGTCCCAGCTGCTATAGGTAGGGAGGGAAGGAGTCCAGATGAAACACAGGTGAAGAACGGGCAGAGTACAACACAGGTGTCTCCCAGTTGGAACTCTGAACATTGTTTTATTTTACAGTTTAATAACTAGGACAGTCACACTGAGAGGCAGAAACTCACTTTCAGTCGGGGAGGCTGCTTGTAGTCTATTTAATTACTGACAATCTTGTCAGAGCAACAAAACACATGCAAAGCAGCAGGGTTGCTGAGATGCATAAGGAGGGAGTTTGACAGCAGGGGGAAGGAGATGCTCTTGCCCCTTGTTCTGGTCCCTGATGAGGCTCCAGCTGGAACGCTGTTCTCAATTCTGGAGTCCTCACACCTGGGAAAGGACAGTGTGGGCTGAGGACCGTGCAGGGCAATGTAGCCAGGATGATCGAAGGTTAAGAGGGCAGATGCTATGAGGAATGGTTGGCGGTCTTTACCATGTATATGCTAGGGGCCACCAGGGAGGGGACGACATTATGGAGACGTACAAGTTCCTGAGGGGAATTAACAACATGAAGAGCGATGAGGACCGGTTCACCAGGAACAGAGGTACAGTAACAAGGGCATGAATGGAGGCTCGTCGGTGGGAACGAGAGATGTGAGGAAATTTTACTTCACTGAGAGGGTGGTGGAACAGAGTAGCCATGGAGGTGATGGGGGCAGGGCGTGTCTCGGTAGGGAAGTGGAGGCGTTTTGGCTCTTGGTTTTGTCAGTGAATACTAGCACAAATAAATGACAATGTATATTGTAGTCCACTTGCAGCCAGGTTAAGTTTCCTTATATGTTTTTTTTTTTTTGGGGGGGGGGCAGAAGTAGGAAGCTGCTCTTTGAGATACCTCTTACAGAATATTTATTTCATCTCCCCACATTTGACATTTTAACTCCGCTGAAAGAACAGTCTGTTCACCTAATTTTGTTACATCATTTATCATTTGTTATATTAATTGGTTTGCCCAAAGCAACTGTATTATTTAAAACACAGCAAGTCTGTTTTGCCTTTTGCTTCGACAGTTCAGAGTTTGCTGAATTTTCCATTTTAAAGATGATATTGCACTCAGGTGTAAAATATCCATTATGCACTGGACAGGAAAAATCATGACAGCTGATTGCTCGACAGCATTTTATGCTCATAGTTACATTCCTTTGGGTATTCTGTAATTTGCGCAAGTGCATTTGGGTGAGTGAAGAACAGCGACTGCAAAAGAGCGACGGGAATATTGGCGACTGTGCCTTCACAGCGCCAGTAAACATGAGCAACTATTGTTATTGAACCAAGTCGCCACTGGGGGAGCAGTAGTGTCACTAATTAGGCTTAGAAGAGGCGTTTTTGTGTGGTTCAAAGGTGTGCTGGCAGTGTAGCATAGAGGATTAGGTCAGTATGTGTGTGTGCTGCAGTATGAAGCAGACCAGGGTTTGATTCTTGGAGTGACTTTTTTGGGGGTGGGTATATCCTTTTTTTTCCCCACACAGTTGCAGCTGACTTCTCCACCCCCCCGCCTTGTCATATTTTGCTTACCCCCCTCCCACAGTTGCCGTCTGCCCCATCCAGTGTTTCTCCCGTCCCGAGGTTCTCCTCCCCCCCTCCCCGGTATTGATCATATATTTTTTACAGGTGCTGGGCAGAGCCCCTGCAAAAGGGTGTGTGCGTGCTCCCACAGAATAAGGTCTCCGTGCCTGCTTCATGATGAGCTGCTGATACTCCAAGTAAGCCATGGCTACTAAGTTTAGTAGCAGGGCGTAGCAAACAAGCTGGCCAGCATTGCTCTGCTCTCTAGTTCATCACATTTAAGTTCCTTTGTTTGGCCTTGCAGGCTTTTTCTGTTCTTCTTCAGCTTTGTTTTGGGGGTGGCAGAGTGGACTGTGGACGTTGAAGCTGAGAGGTCTCAATTAGGGCCACATGGTCCGCCTGCATAGTGACTGACTGTGGCATCTGGTAGGGGTATGGTAAGTCTTGGGCAGCAAGTTTAAATACCCCAGCAAAGTCAGAAGCCATACTATTAGTTCAATTGTACTGGGAGTGAGAGAAGCAGTAGAAGAACTGAGAAGCAGCAGACAGAAGAACAGACTCATAGCCAGCTAAAGGAATGAAGACTTCATGTGGAGTGGCAAGTGGAGTAAATCTGCCAACCTGCAGTGAGACAGAAGAAATTTCTGCTATCGTCTTGGACTCATGGTGCAGTCAGTGGTGTTTAGCAGCGGGCAGCAAGCAGCACAATAGCAGTGAACACAGCCAGCAGGTCTAGTGTGGAAATCATCTGATTGGAGCCAGGAACCTTGGACCCGAGTCGTGGGGTGGGGCAGGCATGGACAACAGTGTGTGTGTGGGGGGGGGGGGGTAGCAGTGTGGCAGGTTGGTGTACAAATCTGAAATGCCTGGCTACACCCCTGGCCTGCTTCGCTGTTTTATGCAGGTGCTAAGAAGTGACTACACTGTTTTTGGTTTCATATTTGCCCCCTCACTGTTTTGGCATTTGCTGTAATCACATACAACCATTCCTTCATAAAGGAATGGGTAAAAACAACAACCCTGAGCAGAGTCTGTTTACATACAGCAATATCACTACGCCCTGTCAAAACCTTTCATCACAGAAACCACTCACCTTCTGATGAATCAGTATCATGAGGTGACTTTTGACTTTTCTGAAGGAAAATCTTTAGAAGACTGTCCAATTCAACATTTACAAACTCTAACTTACCATTAGGGACTTGCTGCATTACAAAATGATCACTTAAAATTAATGAAATAAAAAAGACTAGTTTGTAATATTTATTGATGTTACACTAAACTGCTTGTAATCTGTTATTTATGAAATATTTATTGTAACCAGTTAAAAGTTACTACAGTTACCCTGATTAATGACTACAGTGTTGGACTATTTTATGCACTAATGTACTTCCTCAGTTTAAAAACAGCAGAACAGATTAACTGTTTGACGTGTGTTTGTGTCTTTTTTTTACTTTACTGTGGGGATCCAGTGCATGATCCCAATAATATACTCCAGGGCATGCTTTATCATAGGATATTGTCAGTTCTTGCTTGCATAAGGCACTTGACTTCACTTCAGGCCTCACAACGCACCCGATGTGTAAATCTACATCCTATGATGAAGCACACCCTGTTGTGTATTATTGTTTAATCATACAATAGCAGAGAAGATTCTCAGCAATTTGATTGGTCAGTGATTATCTTGTACAGTGATGTTATCCCAGCACAACATCACTGTATCAGGGTCCAAACACATGACCACATCAAAAGTAAAGAAATCACTGTGCCCCCCCACCCCACCTTCAGCACTAAACACAACATACAGCATTACACTAAACCCCACAAGAACGCACTGTGTAAAGCAGCACCCTAAGTGACATCTAACCAAAATAAATTGTCCAGACCACTATTTTGTTTTTCAAACTGCTGCTGTGATGCAACCCACATGCCCGTAGTCCACTACTTTGCTGCGAGAGGCTTATATCTCCTGCTGTTGCTCTGAGTGGACCCCAGGTGAGCGCTTTACACAAGACAGCACTCTTACTCCCTTCCCTACATTTTTCCGATCCCAGGTCTCATTTTCACAGCAAAGATACAGTGATACACCACTGCGAGCAGCTTCACGTACTTCTGTGGCCATTCTGGCACGACACTCGACACTCTCCCTTGTCCATTAGCTGCACATGGCATGACTGAGAAAAATAAAACATCTTTTCCCAGTCCCAGAGCAGTCTGCAAGACCGGGAGGATACAGAAAGGGACAAAACATAGAGAGAAACCATGTGGGGTGGGGAGGGGCTGAGGACCAACTGACCAAAAGTCACAACAGAAGAGCAGCTCCACACAACAGAACCACCTAGTAGATATACTCAAACCCAGATTATTTTTTAAATATACTTGCACATTTCAAGCCATGTACAAAACTGTTTAAAATGTTTTTTTTTAGTTGTTTTTTTAAACACTATTATATAATAGTAATAATGCCCCCTAGAGTGTGTGTCTGGGGGGGCACTGAGGAGCCCAAGCTGATAGGCAGCATTCTTATATAGCTCTCTAACATGAGCTTTTAAATTGTAAAAATACCTAAATTGCAGCAGAGATCAATTAAAATAAATATTACCAGTCGACAGAGGGACTTCGCAAATATAATATGGGGAACCCTCGAAAGGACAAAGGTACCAGTTCAAGTGCTAAAGCATCTGGATCAACACAACTACACCACGATGCTCAGGCCACGCCTCAACGAGAAGCAGAGGAGACCAAGGCATCTATAGGGCTAAAACTACAACAACTGATTTTATCGGTCTCCGACTTGAATACCAAATTGGACTCATTCGGCACAAGAGTTACGGTGGTGAAAAAAACAATGGAGGGGCTTCAAACAGAAGATGTGGACATTAAAAGGCAAACTGATTCAGCTACCGCTACAACTGCATTGCTGGTTAAAGAAAATACGCATCTGAGGGCCCGACTCGAGACCCTAGAAAATCAGGCTCGAGCAGCCCACATCAGAGCCTTGGGTCTGCCTGAAGGGACGGAGGGTGATCACCCTTTGATGTTTATGCAGGAGTGGCAGGCAGACAAACTGGCCCTGGAAGACTCTGGAGTTATTTTTGGCCTGCAAAAAGTCTATCAAATTACCCCTCGAGGATACCGTGAGGATTCCAAGAACCCTCGTACTCTGCTTACAGTTACTGGTGGAGTAGGTACGAGAGACAAGATCCTACATTTAGCTAGGCAATAGAGTCCTATTCTTCAGGATGAGAACACAGTATACCTGTTTCCTGACTTAAATTATGCCACCCAAATGAGGCGAAAGCAATTCGATGGAATACGAAAACAACTGAGGGAAGCTTCGATACTACCGCGCCATGGTATTCCCGGCACATCTTCGAATTGTGCACAATAGTAAGGTCTGGGTTTTTTCTGACTCTTCTGAAGTGAATAAATGGACCCTCCGTTTCATCGGTAGTAGCAAGAGTCGCCGGGAACATAGAACAGAGGGCAGCGATTCAGAAAGCCAAGAAGATGTCGGAGAAGATTATGGCAGTGAGATAATAATTTACTGTCCTGAAAATCAATGCCCCTGCTAGATAAACTTCTGACTGTTTGGGCTTTTTGGGTTCCTTGTAGCTAAGTGACTCACTGGATCCTATTTAAGTTAGACAGAATATCCTAACTGTTTGTGGATATCTGTAATTAAGCAGGTTGCATACGGGTTGTTTTTATAACCCTTTAAATAAGGATCTTACAGTGGGTACTATGAATAGAGTCCTATAATTTGTTAAATAGAGCTCCAGGAGAAGTAAGAAATATTGAGGTATGTTATATTTTAGAAAGGACAGCGTTCTCTAGATGCTTTATTTTAATTTTTCTACCTTTAGGTTTACAGTGTGATGTCAACAGCCCCTATTGGGGGCGTGAATCTTTGGGACTCAATAATTTCTGGACTTCTAGCATAATCGAATTAATCACACTGCTCATGGGCTTAATTTTGCAGCTATTTCTTGTATAATACTTGTTAGTTATATTTCTGAATTCCCCTCGATGTGGTATCTCAATATTTGGGATGCACCAATCCTAGGATGAAAGGGGGGATTTTGCTTCTCTCTCTCTGGTATGTATTGATAAAGTTTGATATGCCTCACATATGGAAATAGTATCTGTATGATAATCAATAACAATAAAAATAAAGTACAAAAAAAAGTGTGTGTCTGTGTGAGATAGCATCACTTCTCGGGTGTAGGATGCACTCTGCCTGTGGACCTTGTGCTCAACCACCAAGGCATGATGTTTTCTCAGCACGACACACATCCTGTCGTGCATTAATGCTTAAATAAAGGATTCTGTGCAAACAATGCTATTATGTGCAAACAAGCGAATCTTATTTCTAAAAAAAAGTTCACTGGAGTGCAAAATTCATAAATTAAAACCTCAATGACACTATTCCAAAGTGCATCCTGGACAGCCAAGCCATACTGTATACAATCCTAACATTTGTTGGTAAGCAAATGAAGATATATCTCCCACCAGCCCCCACATATCAGGGCTCTTCCTTGTATTAGAGCTTATTCCGCAGTAGCTACACAACCTATGAATTAGTGCATTGAGTCTGCTATATTATATAAATTCAAAATGCCAAAAGTGCCAGCACTTTCAGATGAATGTAGATGAACACCAAGGCTCAAGAACTCTGACAAACACTTGTGCTGAACAGAAAATAAATGTGCTCTGATATATGACAGAAAGCATGGTAATCTTTGGGTACTCCCTTCACTTCTGCATGCACGAGCATTGGCTGTGATTTTTCACAAGAGCAATTCCAGGCCATCAGAACGAATAGCATGGAGTGGTGCAACTTGTGTCATGGAATGTTTTAGAAATGTGAAAAGAAAGAGTAGTGGCTGCCTAGCTGGTGAGTAGAGGAGATCTCTGCATAGATCAGAGGTCCCCCCAAAGCTAAATCATTTACTTATCAAAAACTGTTCAGAGCATATCAGAATACATATATGGAATGGAAGGGGCAGTTAACTATGTAAAAGCAATCTCCAATCACCTTTATATGTACTTTAGTTGGGGTTCCTTGAAACCTTCAAGGAACTCCAAGGAATTTGCACTTTAGTTCCACTGGATTAAACAACAGTTCTCGACCAATCAGACTGCAAAATCTTTAGAACACATTTTATGACTGTATTTCTAAAATGGATATTGGAATGCTCTGTAATCCTAGCAACCTTGTAAATTGAAACATATCACATGACCATTCGTGAATCCACAACACGTCTGGTTTGTCACAAACCTAGCATAATCTAACTAGCAACTGCCTAACAGTATAACAATATAGAGAATAATGGACGGGGAAGGGTTTGATATGAGAATTTAATGCACACCCGTGTTGTGGGATGCTACATAAACCCGGGGCGAAGCCGAAGGTTTATCCAAAGCATCCCACAATGTAGCATTAAATTCCTCATATGAAACACCTCCCATCTTTTATTTTTTATAATAACAGACCAGCAATTTTTCTCCAGCAGTTTGTGAGACTGTTTGGCCCCGCCCACATACAGAATGTTGGCCAATGAGACAGCAGCATAGTTTGACTGGCATGGCTCATGAATGTCATAACAACCAGCTGGTTGTTATGGAAAATATCAACCTGGTCAGTACATTGAGAGAAATTGCTGACCAGTTATTATAAAACCTTAACCCATTAAAGAAAACCTTTTTCCATTTTATAAATGCAATAACTCACTTCAGGATGTGCATTTCTTGGGAATTAATGCACTTCACAGGTGAACTGAAATGCACCCAGCCTTTGGCCTCATGTCTTCCAAATTAATTAATTAATTATTTTGCTTTTATTGACTAGGTAATCATACTAGACAAGTGCATGCATATTTTCAGGTATGACTCAGGATGTTACAGAGCAAAAACGTAACAATGAGGAGGCAGCAACAAAACAGAAAAGGTGACAATGGATACGGAACATAGCAAAGTTTAAACAGTATGGGCCAGATATTCAAAAGGGTTGCGCCATGCGCAGTGCGCAAGTCCTAAATTGTGCCATTCTGCGATATTCAGCAGGAGGCAGTTGCGCCACTGAAAACAGGCTGAGCAACAGCGCAATGCAAATGAATGCATGCTCAACTGGAGGGGAAGGAACCATGCATAAACTGCACAGCCCGATATTCAGCCGGGCTGTGCAGAGGTGTCTGAGTGCAACCCCAACCTGCGCCTGCAGGACTTTGAACCAAAAAAAGGCTCAAGTGGGGCTACCCACAGGTGAGCTGCTGTATTGCAGGCGCAACACAGCAACTGCCACCTGTGGCTGGCTAACTCAGTCCCTGTGCCCCCCCAGCCCGATCGCGGGCATCAATGTGGCTCCCCCTCCTCCGTTCACATCCCTGGTGGTCAGTGGACCAAATACGTTTAATAACTCCCCCCTCCCGTTCACATCCCTGGTGGTCCAGTGGACCGAAATGCCCGATCAGCGGGCAGAAAGTAAACTGAACCCGCCCGAACATCTCCTTGTGCCCGATAGGGCAGAAAGTAATGAACCCCCCTGAACATCTCCTGGTGGTCCAGTGGACGAAATGCCCGATCGCGGGCAGTAAGTAAATTGAACCCCCAAACATCTCCCTGGTGGCTAGTGTCCCCACCCCACCCACCCACGACCCCACCACCCGCTCCCCTGGCAGCGGTGGGGGCAGCATCCCCGCCTGCCACCCCGCTGCCCGCCAACTGACTGCCCGGTAGGGCTCACGCCATTGGTGCAGAGCAAGAGCCAATGGGCGTGCAGCCAACCGTACATGACAGTCCAGATTTGTGAATGAATGTTCATTCACAAATCTGAACTGTCATGCAATATGCTACACCCATTGGCTCTTGCTCTGCACCAATGGGCGTGCAGCCCTACCGGCAGTCGGTGGCAGGAGTGGCAGGCGGTGGATGCTCCGCCGCTGGCTGCGGGACGGGGGTGGTGGGGCTTCGTGGGTGGGTGGGGTGGGGGACACTAGCCACCAGGGAGATGTTTGGAGAGATTCAATTACTCTGCCCTGATCGGCATTCGGTCCACTGGACCACCAGGGAGATGTTGGGGGTTCATTTACTTCTGCCCGATCGCACAAGGAGATGTTGGGGGTTCAGTTTACTTTCTGCCCGCGATCGGGCATTTCGGTCCACTGGACCACCAGGGATGTGAACGGGAGGGGGAGTTATTAAACATACTGCCCGCGATCGGCATTTCGGTCCACTGGACCACCAGGGATATATGCGGGAGGAGGTGGGGAGCCACATTGCTGCCCGCAATCGGGCTGCAGGGTGCGTCGGTCCCCGACGGCTGCTGCCTGGCAGGGCGCCAGGCGCAAGTCCTCGGGGATCGGCACCTACATGCTAATGGCATGCAAATGGGGCCATAATCAGATGCAAATGCCCCCGCGCCTTGCATGATTATGGCCCCATTTGCATCATCTCTGAATATCGTGATTTTGTGCATGGCGCAATGGTACTTGCGCCACCGCCAAGTTGAATGCTCACTCTGACAACTTGCGGTGGTGCAAGTTCCACTCATGCACAGTAACTGTATGGCTGGGGGTGATATTCAAAGGGTTGCTCAAGCGCCAACTCCTTTGAATATCGCCCCGGCCACACCCCTGCACAATTATTTTGCGCAGCGCAAGGGCTTGCGCCTCAGAATGGCGCAGTTTGAATATCCAGCCCAGTATGTACATAGGTTATAACTTTACTCAATCTTAAGTCTAGCCAGAACCATACTGACCCAATCAAGTACACCATACATTAGAGAGAGGACACAAAGAGATTAAGTGCAGTTGCAGGCAGAGTTAGATTTCAAATATTCCCATAGGGACCTTTCAAAACAATTCAACTGGGCTGTGCATTAATTCTTTAGAAATGCCTGCTCTGTCATGGGTTATTGCTGACATCATTTTATCATTAATAACTGTATGTACTGCATAAATGTCATCTAATTTAGTCCTGTACCTCTCCTCTCTCCTCCCCTCCCCTCCCTTCCCTCCAGGTCACATCTGTAAATGAGACTACTGTTCTTTGTATGACTTACCTGGTAAAATATTTTCAAATAACTGACTAAATAAATAAAATGTAATTTATTTATAGGGGATGTCCTACCCAGGACCCTGTCAGAGATTCCCTTGGCAAGCACAACTTTATGCAGGCTTACTTTAAAGCCTGTTCCATCTTCTTGTCCACTGTCTCCCTGGGTAGACTGGTCCATAGGTTCACCCCCCTCAGGCAGAAGAAGTGCCTCCTAATGTTAGCCCTGAATTTAATACCTCTGAATTTCAGGGTATGTCCCTGTGTCCTGCTTGAAGACACCAGATCAAGCACCTCAAACTGTTTGAGCTTGCTGATACTTCAGAATATGAGGAAGACCGCAACCATGTCCCCTTTCAGTCTTCTTTTCTCCAAGATGCACACAGGAAAGAGACCTCTGCGTCATAAACAAGAGTTGTCTGGTGCCGCCAACAACTGGTACCATAGAGCAACTGCAGATGAGGGCGTCCTGAGCCAGGCATTCCCTAGTGTCTGGTGAACCCCCTAGTCCTGTACTAAGCACTCCCTGGTGCCCGGTGAGATTTTCTTCCCATACCAAGCACTCTCTGATGCCCAGTGGTAATCCTTTCTGTCCTAGGCCAAGCACTCGTAAGTAAGCTATCCTATGGCACCCTCAGTCTCACCCTGTGCCATGCCAAGCCAACCCTGGTGCCCAAAGACAACCCCTCCCATGCCAAGTGTTCCTTGTGGATAGTTGATTTTCCCAACCCCATTACAACCCTCCCGGCCCCTCCTAGGCAGTGACCATACAGCCCTACTCACCTCCTCTGCTAGCGGCAGTCTGATTCGAAATATACGGAATGCTAAAATGCCATTATATGAATACAGTTTAGCAGCCATTTCTAATTAGACAGCAGCCAACCAGGAGTGGGAAGGGAATGTGAAACAGAGGTGGCTTGAGTGTCGTGGCACAAGGAATAGGCTCCGAGTTCTGATACTGGACTTTAACTTCAGAAGGGGAGGGGATTGGCAGGTGTTTGGAGGCACTGGAGATGGGCTCCTGGTGACACTTTTTCACTTTGGGAAGCAGGTGGGAAGTGTTTTGTGAGTGGGGAACTGCGTCTGGTGCTGCATTAAGTTGTTGGGGGGGGGACTTTGGCAATGCCAGGAATGAGATCCTGGTGTTGCATTTTAACTTGGGGCATGGGGGCGTTATTCAAAAGCACTTGGGATGGGCTCCCAGTGCTGCACAAGATGTTTTGTGGGGGTTGCAGAACTGGAAAGGCACTCCCAGTACCGTTCTTCGAGCATTCTCTGGACACTGCTCTTGCTGGCCTCTAGGATTCTGTGGGAGACACTAGGAACTGGTTTTGGAAGGATTGCTGCAATATAGCTAGAAGTCAGCTATAAATGAGCTACAGGGCAGCATCTTAAAGTACAAAGGCATGCTGATGGACTGATTATGGAGATTAAGTGACCCATTCATTTTTCATCCCTGACTTGTGGTCTGCTTCAGATCTCTAGTGAGGTGCCCGACAGTGGAACAGGGTGAAGAACGGAGCCTGCATTGTATAGGTCATGCCTATGTGGATAAACAAGTGCTGTTTCTCATTTTTTCTTTGTAATTTCTGGGTGCATTTTAGCTCTCAGGAAGGGTGACAGATTAGCAGGACTGAGGGCCAAAGTTCTCTATCAGTCCTCATAACAACCACAAAGAAGAAGCTGAAGTGCACACTTCTCCACAGTACCCCAGTGATGAGCCTCAGCCCTGTTATGAAACAACCACATCTCACTGGCCTGCAGCCAGTCCATGAAATATGTGTGTGTGTGTGTTGTTTTTTTTTTTTTTGGGGGGGGTGCTGTGGTTAGGAGGTGCTGAGTCTAATTAGCTAGATGGGAGTGCGGTTTAGGCTTGGCTGGCTGTGTTTCAGCTGGCGGAATGTGTGTGGGGGTGGGGAGTCGTAAACAGTCGAGGGGTTTTGTCCTTGAATACCCACTGTAGATACAAGGCTGACCTCTAATGGGTGAGAGGGTTTAGACTCTGTTTCCATACAGTCCTGATGGTCTCTCATGCTAGAATGCCAATGGGAATGCAAGTTAAGGATTTGTTTTGTGATTTGGAGATCTGCCCACTAGAAGCTTGTGTGTTTGTTTATTTATTTATTTGTTTTGTTAACCAGGCAAGTCCTCTGGAATATAAGAAAGGTCCCATTTTCAGGGACAACCCAGACTTTGAAGTACTTTAATACATAGATATGTACATACGAACAAGTCAGCATGAGAAGGTCACTTGGTCTATCTAGTCTGCTCGTATTGCAGGGTCCACAGCTTGAGTTACTGTCCCTGACCCCTCTCCCCACTCCTCCCATCCTCCCTACCCATGATCCTTACCTTCCCTCTATGCCTATCCCAGCCCCTCTTGAAGCTGCCCACTGTCTTCAGCAAGACCACCTCTTCTGGCAGTGCATTCCAAGCGTCCACCACCCTCTCTGTGAAGAAGTGCTTCCTGACCTCCCTCCTAAACCTCCCATATCCAGCTTAAAACTGTGCCCCCTCATGTTATGGTTACCACTCAGCTTAAAGAGACCCTCCTTATCCACCTTATTTACAGTATCCCTTTCAAGTACTTAAAGGTACCAATCATGTCCCCTCTCTCTGTCTCTCCTTTCCTCCAGGGAGTACTGTACATGTTCAGTGCCCTCAACCTCACCTCATATGTCTCACCCTGCTGACCCACTGTCATCTTTGTAGACCTCCTCTGAGCCTTCTCCAGCAGCTTAATGTCCTTTTTGAGGTGTGGACACCAGTACTGAACTCCATGTTCCAGATGTGGCTTCACCAATGACCTGTTCAAGGCTAGTCTAACCTCCTCTCTCTTACTACTGATCCCCTTAGCTATGCATCCCAGCATCTTGTTTGCCATTGCTGCTGCTAATTCTTGCACTGCATGGAGTGCTTCAGGTCATTAGTGATCATCACTCCCAGGTCCTTCCCCTCCTCTGATGCAGATACCTGGACTCCACCCAGGTAGTACTCCGTCCTCGGATTCTTGTATCCAATGTGCATAACTTTGCATTTCTTGGCATTGAAGCCAAGCTGCCACCTCCCCAGCTTTTCCAGATCATCCTATATGTCTTGTATCCCTTAGCTGTGTCCACTCTCCTGCACAGCTTGGTGTCATCCATGAATAGGCACTTTTGGCCCTTAATGCCATCCCCAATGTCATTGACGAAGACATTGAACAACACCGGCCCCAGCACCGAGCCCTGCAGGACCCCACTGGTGACCTCTCTGGTGCCAAATAACTCTCCCCCATAACCACCCTCTCTCTGGGTTCTGTCCCTCAGCTAGTTTTCCACCCATCTGGACATCTTATCCCCAACCCTGCCATCTTCCTGATCAACCTTTTGTGAGACACAGAGTCAAAGGCCTTGTTGAAATCCAGATATAGGATGTCTACCACTTGGCCCCTGTCTACTGTTTTAGTGACCCAGTCAAAGAAGCCAATCAGATTCGTTTGACACAATTCCCCCCCACCCCACCAAAAACCTGTGCTGCCTCTCATTCTGGAGACCATGCTCCTCTAGATATTCTACCAACCTTTCCTTAAGTATGATCTCCATACATAGATACATAGAATGTGTCAGCAGATAATGACCTCTTGGCCCACCCAGTCTGCCCTATCAATCACTACCTATTCTGAGGAGTAATGCCTAAACTAAACTAAACTAAACTAAACTAAACCCTGGAGCATCTCCCTCTTGCCTCCAGGATACTCCCATGTCTGTCCCACTCATACTCTAATCCCGTGACCATTTTTATCCCAACTACCTCCTCTGGGAGGTTATTCCACACATCTAATCTGGACCACATCTGGAGTACTGCGTGCAGTTCTGGAGACCCAATCTCCGAAGAGACATAGACAGGATGGAAGCTGTCCAGAGGAGGGCAACTAAAATGGTGCAGGGTCTGCACCGGAAGACATATGAAGAGAGACTTAAGGAGCTTAATATGTATAGCCTCGAGGAAAGGAGAGAGAGGGGGGACATGATAGAAACTTTCAAGTACCTCAAGGGAATCAACAAAGTCCAAGAGGTAGCATCTTTCAAAAAGAGGTGTGCAAGAACAAGGGGCACAATTTGAAGATAGAAGGGGTGGCTCAGAGGTAATTTAAGAAGTATTTTTCACAGAGGGTTGTGGATGTATGGAGCGGCCTCCAGAGGAGGTTGTGGAGTCAAAAACAGTGGTGGAATTCAAGCATGCATGGGACAGTCATAAGGCAATTCTAGGGGGTGGGGGTAGGAAGAAGTAGGCTGCTGGTTAACTAGGATCTGCAGCTTATCCAGTAGGTAGGGAAATGGGCAGACTGGGTGGGCCAAGCAGTCCTTATCTGCCGTCAAATTCTATTTTTCTATGTAATACAGAGTACAAAATAACATACCATACAT
This sequence comes from Neoceratodus forsteri, assembly GCA_016271365.2. NCBI lineage: Eukaryota > Metazoa > Chordata > Ceratodontiformes > Ceratodontidae > Neoceratodus > Neoceratodus forsteri. The sequence continues at coordinate 265,437,221 of CM057455.1, forward strand.
TATAAAATGCACATTCCATGATAGAGGAATACAAACCACAACTGATGAACCCAGCATGCAAATTCCACGGGTAAGTCACTAAAAAACTTGCATTTTTATAAAACATGACAAGCTCATAACTAAATCAAAACACATTATGCCACAGTGCAGCCATATTTATCCCCCAAACACCCGCACACAGATTTATCCATTAGGAAGTTAAACAAGCCAGTTTTAAACAAATTCGGGCAGCAAGCTTGCCTTAAGGAATTTGGAACAATATTCCAAGTTTCTGGACCTTACTAGCAACATGCGAATTGGCCTATTGTTTTGATTCTGGGTAATGCCAAAGTAATCTGACTATTTGAACACAGTGGCCTTGGGTTCTCTTTGGTTTGAAGCAACCCAAACTGGCAAGTAGGAATTCTGGTCTGTAAAAGTTTATAAATCCTCAAACACAGTTCATATTACAGTTTAGTCTCAACTGGCAACCAGTTTGTCGCCATTAAATATAAAGTAAGCAGGTGTGTAAGAGCCAGGGATACTTTTAGTGCACCCCAATAGGAGGGCTCCCTCTTGTGTTACTACTCAGAAGCATCTTTCTTGTATCTAATTATGAAGAATTCCCATTATGCAACTCTCCAAACTTCCTATACTGATGTACATTTCAACTGTCCCACCACAGGAGTAACACCAAAAGGAGGGGACAGTGCAAACCCCAAGAATTACAGACCAACTACTTTGTTGTCTGCCCTCTCCAAGGTTTTACAACTCCTAGTTCACAATCAGTTTCATGCCCATATGGAAAAAAAACACAACTGATAACTGTATACCAGGACAAGTTTAAAAATAAACACTGGACTAGCACCATACTGATGGACTTTGTTAATGTTTTAGCTGACTCTTTGGAAAACAAAAACTGTGGGATTAGGAATTTGTAGATTTGTCAAAGGCACTGGGGGGTGGGGTGCTAGCCCACCAGGGCAATATGATAATACCTATTGGAGATTGGGGTGGGGGGGTCAACTAGCCCACCAGGGCACCATCATATTAATTACTGGGGATCGGGGTGGGGAGGGTAGGTCTGCTAGCCCACCAGGACACTATCATAATAATTACTGGAGATTGGGATGGGGGGGTTCTGCTAGCCCACCAGGGCAATATAAGTCGTATTTGAGATTAGGGTGGGGGGGGTGCTTGAGGTCTTCTTCAGTACACCGATGCAGGCTTGTGGCAACCTGTCCAGGTGCACCCACTGTTTGGTGCACTGCTAAGGTTGCTGCCAGGACCTTGCCTGACACAGAACCGGGCGCAAGGTCCCTGGAGCATCATCAATTGGAAAACCACCTTTGGCATGGCTTGCATTGACCCTTTGAGAATCAACCCCGACAAGTACATTCTGAGGTGTGGAATCATCTAAGTAAAGGTGTGCGCAGCTATGATCAGGGTGTTTGGAATGAGGTATAGGTCAAGGATAGGGTTAAGTGAAACTTGAGGGTTGACTTAAAGGATAACATGGTGGGAGAGTGATGGACACTGGAGGGGAGGGAGTTCTAATACTTGGGAGCAAATGAAGAAAAAAACTGCTCACCAATCTTGTTCAGCCATTTAGTGGTAGTGAGTGAGGTAGTGTCCACGGATCTGAGGGAGAACGTAAGCCAAGCACTATGAAGTAGAGGAATTTGGGTGCCTGGGGAGTTGGACTGGAGTTGTTTGTAAATGAAGCAGCCTAGAGCATATGATCAGGAAACAGCAGGAGGATAGCCACCCCAAGGTAAAGAAGAGGGAACAATGGTGCATGAGACATGGAGATGAAAGGGTGAAGCAACATATGTTGTTGAAGGTGACATCCCATTTGTGTAGGGAAGATGAGGGGGCATTTGTGAAGAGGAGAGAGCTGTATTGTAGGCAGGGGAGTATAATGCCTTGTACAACAGCTAGGCAGCATTTCGAGGTCAGTAAATATCAGAAGATAGGTTAGATCAACTTGGGAATTTATGACTTTACATTGATTTGAGATGCAGAGGTGACAGCCTAGCCCTGGGTCAAGGGTAACACCTAGGTACTTAAACAAATTCTTCAACTACGGTGAGAGGAGAGCCATTTAGGCACCTGATGTCCAGGGGGTGAGAACAGGATGCCCTGTGAGCCCTGGAGCCAAATAGCATCACTTGTGTTTTGGAAGCATTGAGTACTAGGTTATTGGCCACCAATCAGTTTTGGATCTTGGTGAAATCCTTTGAAATTTGAGCACTGAGGAGTTGGGGGCTCTGGGCGCAGTGATATAAGGCAATGTCATCAGCATACATTATAACTTTGCAGGAGGAGATGGATTGGTGGTTGCTTATTAAAACTGAGAAGATGAATGGGCCTAGGATAGATCCCTGGGGGACTCCACAGGTGACTGGCAACTGGTTTGAAAAGGCATCCCCAAATTTGATGAATTGGCACCTGCCAGTCAGGTAGTTGAAGAGCCAGCCACTGGCATGGGGGGAGACACCAATGTCTCTTAGTTTTTGGGTCAGAAGGGTACAAGGTCGAAAGCATTGAGCAGGTCAAAGAAGACAGCACCAGTGAGAGAACCTTTGTCCGTGGCAGATTTAATGTCGTCAGTAATCTTAATGAGGGCAGTTGTGGTGCTGTGATCTTTGAGGAAGCCATGCTGGCATAGAGTGAGGAGGCAGGTGGGTTTGTAGGTAGTCTGTTAGCTGAGAGGCTGCCACTTTTTCGAATAGTTTACTGAGGATATGCAGAAGGGCAATAGGTTGGTATTGGGGGATATCTTTGGGGTTACCCTTTTTGGGGACAGAGTCCACCTTGGCGGCTTTCCATTGAGATGGGACCATGCTAGATGTAAGGGAGCGACTGAAGATGTGGGTAATAGGAATGGAGAGAGCCCGTGATCCTAGCTTAAGAAACAAAGGCTCAATCCCATCAGGACCTGGGGCAGTGCCGAGGGGAGGAGAGTTAAGGAGGTTGGGGACTTCTTTTCTCCTTTTCTTAAAAACAAAATCCCCTACTCTTCATCAATAAGTACCATGGGATCTTTTGCTTCCACCTGGATGGTGACCAGAGATGGGCAGAAGGGACCCTGGTTTAAAAACTCATCTGTAAGATGGCACCTCAATTGCGCAGCACCCTCCCTCATACTGCGTTACAGATGATCTTTCTCAATGGCTTGGTGATATGCAGGTTCTGGTCCAGCACTTTCCCTGACTATCCTCTCTCCCCACACTCCCCACCCTTAGCTTGTGTCCTTACACATTCTCTAACTCTCGCTTCTTACTCCTAGACATCGCCTGTCAGTCGCAAAAGCAGCTTTTCCATAGAGACTCTCTGCACCTTGGGACTTATTCTTCCTTTCAGTCCTCCACCTCATGCTGGTTCCTATAAAGGCAGGTACGGGATCTACTTCACAGTACCTGTATCTACTTTCCCCTATGAATAGTCTGCCTAATGGCTCTCCATGCCCCCCCCCAGTCTTTCCCATCCAACCTCCCCCCAGTGGCTGTTTGGAGCCCCTCTCCTTTGGCTTTGCCCAGTTTCCTCTTCTATGCTGCCTAGTCCCTGCCTTCTGGCCTGATCTTGTTTTTTACTGCCAATATTATTTATTACATTCTGCTGTTTTGCACATCTGTTTGTTGGATTGCTGCATACTGACTGCTGTTTTACTGCTGATTACTTGTTTGTACTTACTGATATTTATTGTCGTAATTATCTCCCGCATACCCCACAAGGACGCACCAGGAAATTACCAGGAAATGAGAGTTGTCTAAAGCACAGTGTGCCTTTCCAGGCCAAAACTTTTAAATAAGAGGCAGTGTTGTCTACTTGTAAGAGCAATGGGACCTGTGTGTTCACAGGTTCAAACACCAATAGAGCTTAATTCTCACTCTGAGACCTTTAGCAAGTCACTTAACCTCTCAGTGCTGCAGACCACCTACAGTATCTACAGAAATGTTTAGAAGGATCCCATGGGGAATGAGATGTTGTGACCTCTGCTGGGTTTTCCTGGGTAAATGTGTAGCAAAAAAGTCACTAAAATTCACTAAAAATACCAACAGCTTAATCTGGTTCAAGGTCAGTTGGCATTCATCTGTATTCCCCTCTCCCGGGTCGTGCCTGAAAATAGGCAGGATTTGTCTAGTGCACTTACCCGGCCAACAAAAAACTAAATAAAGTAAATAAATAAATAAGTAAATAAATCAATAAATGTTTGCAATAGTGCACTATAACATGGGTTGGCAGAAATGCGCAACCCTATTGGGGCGGTCAGTCTGCGTGGCTGTAGATGAAATTCCCTAGTTAATCCATTGTTTCGTAGAGCGACTCGTGTAAAGTGGCATCCGCACTCGTTCTCTCTGGGAGACCACAAAACGTGAAAGGCAGCCATTTAAAAACTGTGATCCCTGCAGACAGTGGTATTGGTATTGCTTCATGTCAAGGTATTTGAAGAGTTGCCTGAGCAATAGTGTATAACGGTAGTCACAGTTCAGTTCACTCTATACCCATGCTAGGCAAGTATTAAGTGCCTGAATGGCTTCAGAGTGAACCAGTAGGCAAGTGAGAGTTACGGGACCAGATACTGACAGCGGGTTAGAAACATGCCGATGACCATATGAAATGTGGGAGAGAGCTCCGACCCACTGTCAGTGAGTGAAAGTGCTAGCTAGAGAGAGAGAGAGTATAGGGTGGGTGCTTGGCTACGAGTGGCATATCGGCAACTGTAACAGCCCATTCTTCTTGCTGTCAGTGCTACTGCTGGCTGTTGTAGTGTGCCGAGATCCCCCCAGCAATGCACAGGTTGGCGTGTGTGTGTGACTTTGGTTGCCGGAACCCCCTCCCCACCTGGCTGCCCGTACACTTGAGTTTTGACCATGCATGTCGCTGATGGAATGGCACCATGTGTAGCTGAAGCGGAGAGAGAGAGAGACAGAGACAATGTCACGCTCCCTTCTTCAGCTGGGGCAGGACCGTAAACATCATAGGAATTGTTGGAGACCATGTTATGCACCAGAAATGTGAGAAATCATGTCAGTACTGTATGACTGACATTTCTATGTACATAACATTAATCACATATGGATTATTTGTTGAGGACTATTTTGCAAGATGGCAGGATACATTACCTTTTTCTTGCTATTTAAGTAGGGGGAAAAAACCCTTTCTCTGTTTTTTCCTTGTTGTGCACATAACCCATGTTATAAGTGCTATAACTCACTCCAGAGTATGGGGTTATTGGGGATTAATCAAAACCCTGGGTGCTGTGAGGACACTCGGCCAGCAGCCTTATGCCTCACAATGCACCTAGGGTGTTCATTAATCCCCAATAACCCCATACCATGTCATGGGTTATTGCTTACACAATGCACTTTTGTTTTTTATAATTATTTTTTGGTAACTGGGTGAAACCCACCGTGCACAAGGCCCATTTACAGGGGCCACCATGATCATAGGGAGGTTAAGTGACTTGCTCAGGGTCACATAGTATGCAATCGGAGGTCAAATTCAGGTCTGCTGGATGCACCAAGCTCATCCACAGCCCACTGTTCTAGCCTCTAGACTGTACTGCTAAAAATTAAAAATGGATCAGAGCTGCTAGCTCACTGGATGACCTTGAGCCAGTCATTAAACCCCACTGTGCTTCAGATCACCCAGAACCACCACTAGAGAAAGGGCAGGAAGGCCTTGAGTCTACACTGGCCGCCAGTGCAGTATAGGGCTCAGGGCAGCATGGGGTTAACATGCCAGGCTAGCAGAATACACTGGCTAATTTATTCTGTGCTGTTTCCCTGGGAATAAAGCCCCCCTGTGAGCAGCTTCACAGACAGATTAAAAGTTAACTAAAGGTCTCCACCCACACACGATACAATAAAACAGATTCCAGGCTGAAGGCTACCAGAAGCTCTTAAAGAGACAACATCCCGCATTCAAAAAGATGATTCCAGCAATACTTATGACCTTCACAAAATGTTAGACTGATGTGAGAGCCCCGCCAACAACTTTTTTTTAAACAGGGTCTGAGGTCCTCCATAGGGTCTTCTACATTGCTCCTGCTGACCTTCACTTGCCCCCTTATAATGGATAAAATGGCACTGGGTACAGCATGCAGGAAGGGGTTGCTAGACTTGTCAGGTTTTCTACCTCATTAATTACAGTGTCTGAGGCGCAGAGGGTTAACAAAGGGCTGTGTTGTAACAGAGAGGCACAATAATCCCCAGCTGTAAACATCTGAGAGAACATTAGTGGAAAAAGTTATATAAGCTTTACAACTGAACTGCACAGTCCTCATTAAACAGAGAAAGGGCATCACAGTAACATGTTACAGGTAGCTAGCCAGTACTCGACTCTAGCCTGTTCCCCTCAAACAGCGTAGCCTCTGCTGCATTTCATTTTGCTGATATTGTTGGTTTTGCTGAATGTTTTACCCTGTACTGTTATCATTAGCTATTAACATGTTTGATTGTACACGTCACTTCTGATTTGTTATCTCAGCTGTTTGTATCATGTATTTCCTCTATCCGTGTCTGGAAATGAGCTTCGGCTCAGTGTGCGTTACCTAGTTACCAACTGTCAAATAAATAAACAGGTGTGAAGAGCATTTCAGGTACAGTAACATGTTACAGCTGTGATAGATCATAGCAGTAACTTGTTACAGGTGTAAAAGGACACTACAGGTAACAGTGCTGCAGGTGTGAAAGGGCATTACAGGTAACAGTGCTGCAGGTGTAAAATGGCATAGAAGTAAAATGTTACAGGTGTGAAAGGACATTATAGGTAGCAGCAGGGCCACAGTAAAGGGAGGGGGAGACAAGTTGGAATGTTGTCCTGGGCCCCGAGCTCAGAGGGGGCCCACCTGAGGAGCTGGCATTAATTACCCTTAGCAATAGCTGGTTTGGGAGAAAGGGGCCCATTTTAAGTGACTTGTCCTGGGCCCCAACATTTTTAGCTGCAGCCCTGGGTACCAGTGCTGCAGGTGTGAAAAGGCATTACAAGTAACAGTGTTACAGGTGTGAAAGGGCATAGCAGTAACACGTTACAGGTGTAAAACGACACTGCAGGTAATAGTGCTTTCAGGTGTGAAAGTACAATATAGGTAAAAGTGCTGCATGTGTAAAAAGGGCATAGCAGTAATATGTTACAGGTGTAAGAGGACACTATAGGTAACAGTGCTGCCGGTGTGAAAGAGCATTACAGGTAACAGTGCTGCAGGTGTAAAAGGGCATAGCAGTAATATGTTATGGATGTAAAAGGACATTACAGGCAACAGTGCTGCAGGTGTGAAAGGGCATAGCAGTAATATGTCACAGGTGTGGAAGTACATTACAGGTAACAGTACTGCAGGTGTAAAAAGGCATAGCAGTAATATGTCACAGGTGTGGAAGTACATTACAGGTAACAGTACTGCAGGTGTAAAAGGGCATAGCAGTAATATGTTACAGGTGTAAGAGGACACTATAGGTAACAGTGCTGCCGGTGTGAAAGGGCATTACAGGTAACAGTGCTGCAGGTGTAAAAGGGCATAGCAGTAATATGTTACAGGTGTAAGAGGACACTATAGGTAACAGTGCTGCCGGTGTGAAAGGGCATTACAGGTAACAGGGCTGCAGGTGTAAAAGGGCATAGCAGTAATATGTTATGGGTGTAAAAGGACAGAACAGTGCTACAGGTGTAAAAGGACATTACAGGTAAGAATGCTGCAGGTGTGAAAGGGCATAGCAGTAATATGATACAGGTACGAATGGACATTGCAGGTAACAGTGTTGCAGGTGTGAAAGTACAATACAGGTAACAGTGCTGCAGGTGTAAAAGGGCATTGCAGTAATATGTTACAGGTGTAAAAGGATACTATAGGTAACAGCACTGCCGGTGTGAAAGGGCATTACAGGTAACAGTGCTGCAGGTGTAAAAAGGCATAGCAGTAATATGTTACAGGTGTGAAAGGACATTACAGGTAACTGTGCTGCAGGTGTGAAAGGGCATAGCAGTAATATGTTATGGGTGTAAAAGGACATTACAGGCAACAGTGCTGCAGGTGTAAAAGGGCATAGCAGTAATATGTTATGGGTGTAAAAGGACAGAACAGTGCTACAGGTGTAAAAGGACATTACAGGTAAGAATGCTGCAGGTGTGAAAGGGCATAGCAGTAATATGATACAGGTACGAATGACCATTGCAGGTAACAGTGTTGCAGGTGTGAAAGTACAATACAGGTAACAGTGCTGCAGGTGTAAAAGGGCATTGCAGTAATATGTTACAGGTGTAAAAGGATACTATAGGTAACAGTACTGCCGGTGTGAAACGGCATTACAGGTAACAGTGCTGCAGGTGTAAAAAGGCATAGCAGTAATATGTTACAGGTGTGAAAGGACATTACAGGTAACTGTGCTGCAGGTGTGAAAGGGCATAGCAGTAATATGTTACAGGTGTGAAAGTACATTACAGGTAACAGTGCTGCAGGTGTAAAAGGGCATAGCAGTAATATGTTACAGGTGTAAAAGGGCACTACAAGTAACAGTGCTGCAGGTGTAAAAGGACATTACAGGTAACAGTGCTGCAGGTGTGAAAGGGCATAGCAGTAACATGTTACAGGTGTGAAAGGAAAGTGCTGTTACATGTTACAGGTGTGAAAGGATATTGCTCTTACAGGTGTGAAAGGGCACAACAGTAACATTTTATAGGTGTGAAGGGACATTGCTTTTACAGGGGTAAAAGGGTACAACAGGGGTTAAAGGGCAAAGCAGTAACATGTTACGGGTGTGAAAGGACACTGCTGTTACAGGAGTGAAAGGGCACAGCAGTAACATGTTACAGGTGTGAAAGGAGATTGCTGTTACAGCGGTGAAAGGGCACAGCAGTAACATGTTACAGGTGTGAAAGAGATTGTTGTTATCGGGTGAAAGGGCACAGCAGTAACATGTTACAGGTGTGAAAGGAGACTGCTGTTACGGGGTGGCACGGCACAGCAGTAACATGTTACAGGTGTGAAAGTAGATGCTGTTACAGGGGTGAAAGGGCACAGCAGTAACATGTTACAGGTGTGAACGGACATTGCTGTTACAGGGGTGAAAGGGCACAGCAGTAACATGTTACAGGTGTGAAAGGACACTGCTGTTACAGTGGTGGAAGGGCACAGCAGTAACATGTTACAGATGTGAAATTACATTGCTGTTACAGGGGTGAAAGGGCACAGCAGTAACATGTTACAGGAGTGAAAGAACATTGCTGTTACAGGTCTGCACGGACATTGCTGTTACAGGTGTAAAAGGACACTGCTGTTACAGGAGTGAAAGGGCATAGCACTAACATATTACAGATGTGAAAGGGCATTAAAGTAACATTACAGCTATGAAAAGACATAGCAGTAACATGATATAGGTGTGAAAGGACATTACAGGCAACATGTTACATGTGTGAAATAGAACAGAAGTAACATAGTACAAGTCATTACAGGTAACATGTTGCAGGTGTGAAAGGGCATAGCAGTAACATGTTACAGGTGTGAAAGGATATTACAGGTAATATGTTACAGATGTGAAAGGGCATTACAGATGAGAGTAAAATAACAAAGTAACATACATACATAGTAATTTAAGGTCAGAAGAGACTCTAGGTCCATGATGTCCCCTTTCCTAAGCAGAGATTTATATGTATCTGATTCAAATTGTACTACTTTGTAAGGATTCTCCACCAACTCTATTACCCATAGTACCCTGGTATGTAAAACTATTTGCACACATTTTCTTAGATGCCTGTTCTGTATTCATATCAACTGGTAGACTGTTCCATAGGTTCTCCACCCTCTGGGAGAAGAAGTGCTTCCTAACATTACCCCAGAATTTAGCACCTCTGAGCTGCAGGGTGTGTCCCCTAGTCCTGCTGTAGGACACCATGTAACACTATTTTTTACAACTTACTTACCCAGGATAGCCCATCACATTTCCAGCACAGCACTCATTTTACCTATTTTTACAATGCATTTATTACCCCAGGCTAGCCCAGCTGAGCTGCAACATCTCATTTCCTGTGAGGTCTTGCTTCTACCCATTTTCCAGCTGGCTGGACTAGAGCACTGAGAGGTTCCAGGTTCAGTGTTGATTCAGATCAGACTAGAATCTGTACAGATTCCAAAGTAGTGAAGAGGTTGTTTAGGCCAGTAAAAGGTGGGCAGGAGGGCAGCAGTGTGTGCCCTAATCTCTACTGTTTACTTGCCTTAGAAATGATCCGCGTTGTGTTTTGATGTGGCTCTGCACAATTTAAATGAACAGTCTACATGTACCTCAGTTGTTTACGTTCATTAGTGGCTAATGACCCTGGCGGTTTATTGCACTGCTCCCCTGGGAGACCACAGTTACGTACTTATATATATTCATGAGGAAAAGAAAACCAGCAGCCAATCAAATTTCTCCCACTATCTATATAAAATTTTTGACAAGGAAAGGCACACTGCTATGATAGCTTGTTCCAGGATTCAGTACAAAGAAGTGCAAAGTAATGCACCTGGGAAACAATAACCCAGGAGAAGAGTACACAATAGCAGGGGAGGTACTAACAACAGCCAAAATGGAAAGGGACCTGGGGGTATTCATATCAGATGACCTAAAGGTGGGTAAGCAATGTGAAAAGTCGGTAAGGAGAGCCAGAGGGATACTGGGATGCATAGGGAGGGGGCATCACAAGTAGAAAAAGGGAAGTTGTTATCCCTCTGTACAGACAGTTGGTGAGACCCCATCTGGAGTACTATGTGCAGTTTTGGAGACCTCATCTATGCAAGGACATAGATAGGATGGAAGCAGTCCAGGAGAGCTAAAATGGTGCAGGGTCTGCACGGAAGACATATGAAGAGAGACTTAAGGAGCTTAATATGTATACCCTTGATGAAAGGAGGGACGGGGGACATGATAGAAACGCTCAAGTACCCTAAGGAATCAACAAAGTCCAGGAGGGTAGCATCTTTCAGAAAAAGAGATGTGTAAGAACAAGGGGCACAATTTAAAGATGGGGGAACGGCTCAGGGGTAATGTGAGGAAATTTTTTTTCACGGAGAGAGTGGTGGATACATGGAACAGCCTTCCTGAGGAGGTCGTTGGGTCTAAAACAGTGGGGGAATTCAAACATGCATGGGACAGACACAAGGCAATTATAGTGGGGGGTTGCAGGAAGTAGGCTGTTGGTTAACTAGAATCTGCAGCTTAACCAGTAGGTAGGGAAATGGGCAGACTGGGTGGGCCAAGTGGTCCTTATCTGCCGTCAAAGTCTATGTTTCAGGTGTGTCCGGGGGGGTTGCATGGACTTGATTTTATTGATGGAGGAATGTTGGCCATGACACCAGGGATAAATCCCCTACTCTTCTTTGATAAGTATCACGGGATCTTTAACAGCCACTAATGGCCAGAGATAGGCAGAAGGGCCTTGATTTTTTTTAATAAGTAAATAATCTAGCTTTGAGGTGCCCTCAGATCTACATTGAATTCCACTCTCCTCACCAGCTACTGCTCTTGATTTTCATATTTCTACGATATTCTACGACATCAGAACTCCCAGTCCGTGCTATTCATCTGAATGGCTTGGAAAGGTGTCTGTGATGTCACAGTATGTTCAGGCAGTATGAAAAGAAAGAGCAGCAACTGCTGGGGAGAGAGGGATTCAGAGTCCTTAAAAAGGCAACAAAGCTGGCTCCATGGTGCCGAGCGAAAAGGTTCACTCAGCAAGCTGGTGACGCGGGTTTGCGCCCCGAGCGCGGGTGCCAGAAGCTGAGACAGCGGGAAGGGGTTGCAGAGCATCCACTGGATGCTTCTCTCCTGGGGGCAGGCCGTAGGTGTCTGGAGGCTGATTGGTGGATGTGCTTGGTGGCATGCAGCCTCGACATGCCCCCCCACACGTCCCTGCCTCAGGCCGTCGCTTGCTTCATATGGGCCCCATTAGGGTGGCTGGGGCAAAAATGTGGAAATGGCCACCTGTGCCAGCCAGATGATGGTGCCCCACCTCCCCTGCCTCAAAGCTGGGAAGCCCCCAAGCTGCATGCCTCCGCCTGACCAAGATGCGAGGAAGTGCCTCTGGGCACTTCGATCTCCCCACCTGGTTGCCCGCACGGGTGGGGCCTCCCATCAAAGGGATACGGCAGGACAGTTGTGTGGTAGGTGCCAGTGGATGGCAGAATGAGGGAGCAGCATGGTGAGGACGGCCGCCCAAAGGAGTGGGCAGCCGAGTGGATGGGAGGCATAAAAAAGAGCATGCAAATAAAAAAAAAAAAGGCAACAAAATTAGATTATTAGTTTAACAAAGAAGATCAAAAACATATCAGAATACTGGGTAGCCAATAAAAGAACAACTAGAGGGTTTCTAGTCATGCAAAATCTGTTTCTGATCACCTTTAATGTCTCGTCCAGAAGATGGACCTCAATAGTCAATAACCCCAGTACCCCCACCGTAATGCACTGTGGTGTCAGTTATGGGTATTTCCCCAAGTACCTAGTGGGGGGCTAGAACCCATTACCTTCAGACATTCTGGTCCCTGAGATAAGTATGCTACCTACTAAGCCACTGACACAGATAATAATATTCATTTGTTGTTTGGTTCACCAGGATACAAATATTTAGGAGCTGAATGTTTCAAACAATTGTTCATACAAGGTACATTTTTTATATTCCCCTCTTATCTCCATACATACATTTCTGTTTTACAGTTTTTTATCATATAATACTATCAAGCTTTAACTTCGACAATTGTGGTATTACATCTAAGGGTCTTGCTTTTAATTTTGAATGTATCTTCCTAACACACTCATTCATTATTAATTTCAGTTAGAGGCCCTGCCTGCTTGAGCGTTCAGCATATCTAATGGATGTCCTTGAAAATATTCTCAGTAATAGCAAGCTAATGGAATGCTATTCATTCCATTTAAAATTGTGATTTTTTTTAAATAGGTACTTTTAACCAGTGAGGAGTTTTCCTTATTTTTTTGGTATGATCTGGGTGTTAATAGAATGTGACTCTCTGAACAACTGTCATAAGTCTCCGCTGAAGGACTACGTTGGTCCGAAAGCTTAGACATTGTTTTCTTTTTGTAACATCTATATTGGTCCAATAAAAGGCATCAAACCATTTGCTTCTGGATCTGTCAGAGACTCTGTGATGCAATGACTGCAGTTTCTTCTGCACCAGTATCCCCTCATTATGACATAAGACCTAATTTCTAAGAGGAGCAGAGAGCAGCAGCAGCACCAATTACTGTACAGCAAGTCACATTAATAAATGAAGACATTTTCTACGATGTCAAGAGGCATATTTACAAAAGATGGCAATAATAGTGCATTCATACAAGTAAGATATGCTTTTATGCAGCCGGGGTTGTAGCACCCTGTCCCAGACATGCTATCACTACTGAAGGGTGACATGGCAGGAGAGCACCAGTATGCCACCAGCAGTGGCAGTGGCATGCCTATGAGGGGAGCAGCACGCCAGAATGGATGAGGCATGCCGTGGAGGGACCGCGGCACACTGGATTGGATGGATGTGCCAGTACATATGCACCAAAATCTCAGGTGTGCAGGAATTGGGTATAGCTCTTATGCCGGGGCTTGATTCCATCATCAACAAAGCCTTCACCCAGCTCAAGGTCAACCTTTTCAGAAACCTAATGTGGAAAATTGACCTGAAAACTTGCTCTCTCGGGACATCTTGTGAGTTTAGTTTGAGAAATGTAGAAGCCCCAGGGGGACTGGATCCAACAGAGAGAGAAGGGAGTCCCTCATTGATGGGGTGAAATGACTTGTATCTGTTTTTACTTGTCACGTACTGAAACTGCCAAGTGTCCCCATCCATGAGAACGGAGAGCTTACAGGCTGGTTTGGCACATAAGCTGCTGACATACACATCTTAAACTCACTGAGCCAGAGCCCTCAAGTTGACCTTGTTTGTATTTCAGTTTCTGTGGGAGGCTGTGACAGGCCACAGAAATTACCCTCCAGGCCTCTCGGGGGAGGTGGGGTTATCCTTGCCCACAATCCATCAACCAACTTGAACAGCTGGCCTTAGCAGGTCAGCAGTGATCCCTAGCTGACCCAATAAGGCACCAGCTGGGGCTGAGAAAGCCAACCAGGGACACACACATTGGGAATTTCTGGGTGCGGGTGACAACCAGGCCAGGTACATGACCCTGAAGCAGGTACGTGGTTTGGCATTGGAGTTGTCCCTGAGAGTGGGTATCTGATGGAATGCGTAGGAGGTTCGGACAGGAGAGAGAGAGAGAGTGGAATGTTGCCATGGGCAGGTATGCTGCTCTAGGGAATATCCTGGAATTCCCGAATCTGGAGTGCAATCTGTCATGAGGAAAGATGCAGCCCTAGGCGAGTTTATTGGACCTTGTGGTCAGAGTTCCCCAGACAGGCATGGCTAATGGATTTATTTATTTGCATTTTGGTAACTAGGTAAGCCCACTGACATGGACTGTCCCTTTTTCAGGGGCGGCCCAGGGGATGGTACAATGGAAGGTACAAAGTAAGAATCACAATAGTAGTAGAGGAATGTACAAAGGCACGTAAACAGAGGTTACAATTATTTACATAAACATATATATAAGTAGTGTAATTTACAAATCACTCAGACAATCACTCTGACAATAGCCTAAGATTAATACAAATAGTAATGGTCTGTATACAATGTACATAAGGGCCAAAGGGCTATAGCAGGGGGACATCAGGTACAGAAGCAATACTGGGAGGGGACTAGGTGGGATTTAAGAGAGTGCTTGAACTGATATAAAGAAGGGCAGGTTAGGACTGCAGGTGGGAGGGCGTTCCAAAGAGAGGGTCACGAGAAGGAGAAGGCTCTCTGACCAATCATTAGACAGGGTTTAGGGATTGCTATACATGGGATGCCAACTGACCTTAGGGACCCAGTCACAAGTTTGCATTGGATAAGGGTTTTAAAATAAGGTGGAATGGAAAAGTGGATCAGACACAAAGTGGAGTACTACAGTCTAGCTTCGAAGGAAGGCCAACCAAGAGAGGCAAGGACAGAGCAGTGGTGCTCCCTGGACCATGTTTATTTTATTTATTAGATCTAGGATTACAATACCTTTGAGCCAGGGCTCTTTAGGTTCCACGTCAGGTTACAATTCAAAATATAAGACATATAAGTCAGATTACAAATTCAATACATAGGACAAGGTTACAAAAGTGTAAGATAAACAGAGTTACAAAGCATCTGAGAAGCAAAACAAGTTTTGGAGGCTAGGTTACAAGCAGATAGTGGATGAGGTGCAAAGAGGATAGAGGACAAGAGAGAGGAAGAGTAGAGGGGGGTGAAGAGCTATAGAGGAGGAGCGTAGCCAGAGGCATTGTCGTAGACATAACATGGGGAAGTGCATGCTAAGGGGTAAACAAGTGTTAATAGGAGCGAGAACTGCATAAGGTTAGTACCAGGTTAGGTCTTGTACCAAGAGCAAAACAACCAATCCTGTGTAAATTGTATAGCTTTTGTACAAGGTGGAGATCTGGTGTGGAGAATAGGAGCTCCATAAGAGATAAAGAGGAAGACGAGAACAGGATGCTATGGCAAAGCGAGTGGAGGGAGTTAGGTAGGAATGGAAGTGATAAAGGAGTCCTAGTTGCTGGTGTAGAGTCCTAACAATATTGGTAACATGGGCTTCAAAGCTGAGGTTGGAATCTAAGGCGATACCTAGGTATTTAAATGACTGCACCAGTTCAAGAGGGTCACCACTGGAGGAGTTAATCACGGGGGGGGGGGCTAGTTAGCTTGGGAGTGCGATGATAGAATAGCATAACCTTAGTTTTCTTGATTAGAGGGAGGCCGATTAAGGGGTAATGTGAGGAAGTTCTTTTTCAAAGAAAGGGTGGTGGATGCATGGAATGGCCTACCTCAGGAAGTGGTGGATATGAATACAGTACAAGGCTTCAAACAGGCATGGGATAGGCATAAAGAAGTAATACAGATTAGTATGAATGGATAGGCCATTGACAGAGCAAAGGCCGATGGCACATTTATAAGGTAGAAAAAGAAATGGGCAGACTGGATGGGCCTTGCGGTCCTTATCTGCCCTCAAGTTCTATGTTTCTGTGTTCTATGTTGATGTTGTGTGCTAGGAAATTGTTGAGAAACCATGCCTCAAGGCTCCGGAAATCCAGTTGTAACTGGTGATTCAGCCAGTTTGGGTCAGATAGCTGGGCTAGCCGATGGTGGACATGAATGCTCTGCTGCAGGGCCTGTTTCTGTAAATAAAATGTATATGGTTTTTTATTTTTATTTTTTTGGTATTTATATCTTGGAATAACACCTTTGAGCTGGAAGCTCATTTACACAGGTTCCACATTAAGACAGCAAAAAACAATACAAGTAGAAATGGAACAAGGTAACAGTATAAGTGCAGAGTTACAGGGAATAATTAAACATACAGGTAGATACATATTTAACAAACATAAAATGAAGCGGTCAGATGTTAAGCTTTGTCAGGAGTCATATTAGATGGGGCGGGGGGTGGGATGTCTGGAAGCCACTGAGTAAAGCTGGGGCCTTATTACTCACAAATAGAGAGTGGAGCGTTATTTAAAACTGGATGGGGGGATTTGTTGGGCCAATCAGGTCTGCATTCCTTATATTTTCTCACAGAGGCTCTCTGTTTCCCTGGACAAATGGCTGCAGAAAGACACTATTAAACTGTCATTTATAACTTCCTCCAACTCGAGCAGTGATGGGAGGGATGGGGAACAGGTGCAGACCGTAGACAGCCTCTCTGGATGGCAACCAACCTCGTCATAGCTGTCAACAGCACTATTTTCAGTCAACTGAAAGTGAGCCGGGATAGTCACATTGTTGATGCAGTAGTCAGACACAGATCCATTTCCCTTTTCCTCTTCTAATTTTTGTTTTCAGATTTTTTTGAAGTTCATCCTTTATATCTCCTAAATAAGTGTACTACTTAGCTGGATGCTAGGACTGGAGAAGCAGTAATTTATCTCCCCCAGCCACTGGTCCTACACCATAACCTACACTGACTTTGACTGGAAGAAAGAGCTCCCCCACAGCCAGTGCTTCTACACGAGTAACTGAAATTACTGTTACTCCTGTTGGAGAGGCTGGGACTGGAATTGCTGTGAGCTCCCCAGCAGCTTGCGCTCCTACAGCATCGCTTACAAGTGTCTCCCGCTGTGAAAGGCTGGGACTGGAACTGCTGTGAGCTCCCCAGCAGCCTGTGTTCCTACAGCATCGCTTACAAATGTGCCCACTGGGAGCTGGCAGTATAGCTTAGGCCCTGTCCACACTACACCGCTCACGCCCGGGAACGGATACAATCCGTTATGGCCGGGGAGCAGTGCAGTGCGTCCACACCTTGGTGGTGTCCGTTCGGGACCAGCACTGCCGGTCCACACATCGGAAGCTGGGCGACCATAACGGCGGTGCCCGATCCCACAATGCAGCTTACACTGCGCTTCCTGCCCTGCAGGGGACCATTACTGGCCGTCCACGCTACCGCCAGTAACGTTACCAGGGCTGGACCGGTTTCATAACCGTTGTTGAAACCACCTCATATGTAGTTTCAACAATGGTTACGAAAATGCCTCCTGTAACGTTAAAGGTGTAAACGTGACCTGTTACAGTAACGTTTTACACCCTCTGTAACGTTACAGAGGCATACTGTGGACAGGGCCTTAGAGGTTAGAGTAACGAGCTGTGGATGAGCTTGGTACACCCTGCAGTCCTGGGTTTGATTCCCACAGCCTCCACTTGCATATTGTGCGACTGAGCATGTCATTTAACCACTCCAGTGCTTCTGGGCTGCCCTTGAAAACAGGCACTTGTGCCTAGTGGGCCTTACCTGGTTACCAAAGAATTAAATAAATAAATAAAAAAATAGAGTCTGGGACTGGAGTAGCCATGAACTCCTCCACAGCTAGTACTGCTAACACCATTACCTACCATGGATCCTGCTGGGAAGAGACTAGACTACAGTACAGCTGACAGCACAGTCCTCTGCTTGTGACATCACTGTCTGTTGCTGTGGAAGGAAACACGTAGTGAGAGTGACTCACCCACACTGATCCCCCCCCCATGGTGACACAAACAGCTTGCCTGCATCAACAGCGCCCAACAGAGCACAGCAACATCCCCCACAGCATCGACAGGTACAGGGTGTGGGGCCTGTGACTGGGCTGCGGACTGCCTGTGCTACGCTGGCCATTTACCGTGTTGCTTGTCCCTGAATTGCAACACTGACATGCCACTCGTAGCGGTTGCATGCTGCGCCCTGCCATGCTGCTCGGGAAATGTTGGTAGCCATCACTGCACTGTGACTGGTGGGGGGCACTCTCGGCGGTTCACTCGCAGGGGTGTTCGGGGTGTGAAGCATCGCTGTGTGGCAGGTCATGGTGTTGTCCATCGGGACGTGCAGTGCCAGGCATCGTGGTTCTGTTCGTTGGACTGATGTGCATTGGGGTACTCTGCGTCGGTTCAGCTATGTCGCTGAGGGGCGTGTCGGAGTGGTTGCTGTCCATCTTACATGGTGCTTCCGCTGGGGAAACTGACAGTAGATAAGGACTGCTTGGCCCACCTAGTCTGCTCATTTTTCTTGCCTACTGTAAAACCACAGACAATACTTAATCTCTGGCTTCATCCCCCTTTCCTATTCACCAAGATTCTCACATGCCAATTCCGTTACCATGCTTGACCCTGCTACCTCCGCTGGGAGGCTATTTCATGCATCCACCACCCTTTCAGTGAAGAAGTACTTACTCACATTTCCCCTGAGTCTACCCTCCTCCAGCTTCATATCATGACCAAATTTTTCTGAACATCTTTTTCTCTGAAACATGCTTCCCTCTGATGCCTTATTATACCCTTGAGGTATATGAAAGTCTCTATCATATCCCCCCTCTCCATGCTTTTCTCCAGGGTGTACATATTAAGGTCCTTCAGCCTATCCTCATGGGGCCTTTGGTGCAGACAATGATTATGATGTCACAAGCAGAGGTTTATAATGGCAGGTGTAGACAAGCAGCCCCAGCAGATGATGTCTCGCTATATTACACAAACACAAATACGCAGACATTGATGGCAGATGAAGACTAATCAGCCTGTCTAGTCTGCCCATTCTACTTTAATACTCCAATCCGACCCTAATGGCCTTCTCCCGCTGTTATCTCTCCCAGCCTCTCCAACTATGGCCATGTGCCTATTCCAACCTGCTTTAAAGCTACAGACTGAACTGGCACTTACCACACCCTCAGGTAGTTTGCTCTACTTACCTACCACCCTTTCCATGAAATAGTATTTCCCAACATCTGCTTTAAACCTTCCAACTGTAAGCTTTAGTGAGTTTCCTCTAGTACTAATATTATTTGCATTTACGTTGTGCCTTCCCCAAGGCTCGGAGTGCCTGATGCCGAAACAGATTATGACATGCAGTAACAATTAGAGGCAGTGTGGTCTAGTGAGGAGGCAGTGAGGTTTAGTAAAGGGACAGTATGGTCTACTGGCTAGAGCACTCTCTTGGGAACCAGGAGATCACAGGTTCAAACCCTGCTAGTGCTAAATGCTCAGTGTGTGACCTTGAGCAAGTCATGTAACCTCTCAGTGTAGCAGTCCACCAAGCTGTAGAAATGATTAGACACAGGAGCCCGCTGGAAAAGAGAAGTTACATTTTGGCTGGGCTACCCTAGATAAATAAACTGTAAAAAAAAAAAAAAAGAACAGTGCTTGAGACCCCAAGACTTACAAAGAGAAGCTGTACTGAACACTACTGGATAAGAACTATGCAGAACTGTAGAGGGAGAGCCAAGCCTGTTAGCAAAGCCCTCTCAGTCCACACCTACAAACTCAGCATTGTAAGCATAATAATGTCTAGCACGTTCTTGTCAATGCAAGACTGTCAGAAGCACTGTGGGGCACAGTGTTGGTCAGCTGACTGTGTTACTCTATACAGAATTGCAACCAACATCCTGTTCTGCCACCCCCCAAAACTTTAACCTCTCAGCATAAAATGTGTAGCTCTGGCTTTCAAAATTCAGAGCAAATGCCAAAATGTGTATCACTTTCTTATTTTAAAGAATAACACGTCTGTGAATAGTGGGCCCCATGTGTTTAGTGTTAAGGAATGTTTCTAGCAAGTTAATTACATTTTTTAAGTTTATGGGTCCAGAAATAGCTCTAACCTTATGAGGAACATCAGTAAGCTTTTGCGGAGTAAGGGTAAATTTTAGTATAAAAATCACAGCGCTATGCGAAATTCATACCGGCTGAGCGGTGTGCCCCCCCCCAAGCTATAATGCAAAGCCAGGCATGAGCTCTTGGAGGCACTGCAAGGCAGAGAGCGCTGCAACCCTAGGAAAGAGAGCTGCAAAGGGAGGAGCTGTGGAGCGGAAGGGAAGGGGGATAGGCAGCAGCTGAAGGAGGGTGTAGCTTCACAGAGACTGTGGAGAGTGCGTGGGAAGGGAAAGGAAAGAGAATGTGAGACGGAGTAAAGACATGATAAATTAGTGTGGCAAAGAAAGAGAAGAGACAAAGATGCAAATTCCAACAGAAAAAGACAAGCATGGAGAATGAATGAAACACATGGAGGGGGCAGATAAGACTGCTGCAGCAAACTGGGCACAAGAGAGTTTGTTTTGGCAGCGAGGGAAAACACACATTTTAGACACGACTCAGTTTAGATCTGATATCTTGTTTCTAGTTACCTTCTTTTCTGTACAACTCCGCACGTTGCCATGGAAACCAGATCACTCTGTCCATTTGACTTCCTCTGTTACCCAGCTGCTTGTCTACACCTGACATCACACTCCTTTGCTTGTGACATCACAGTCTGTCGATGGGGAAATGATTATGACGTCACAAGCAGAGGATTGGAATGTCAGGTGTGGATAAGCCGCCCGAGCGGATGATGTCTAATGGCTAGCTATCCTGAGCTCATGTTACTGTGCAGTTTTTTAATACAATATTTTGCATTTATATAGTACCATTCCACAAGGCTCAGAGTGCATGCTGGTGAGACAATTACATGTAGTAACTCTGTATTACAGATTTATCAACTGCCAAAGAACACCTGTCTGAACTAGTGAGGGCCCGGATCATGGTTGCAGTGGACTGTCTTAAAAGTGTTGCCCCTGCAGTTTGGCACCAATCCCTCGGTTGCAGCTCCCACACCCTACCAGCGTGTTCTTAATTCAGTTCGATACTATGCTGGGAAAGGGGACCGGATTGCAAGGTAAACATTCCACTTACCATTCACAAAGCAAGGTGACCTTCGTGAAGGCGGGAGCAGAGTCCAGCGGCACCCTCTGCCTGTACAAGTGCTATAGGCAAGTGGCATGGGTGTCATAACTCTGCAACCAGCCTCAACTTAGCCAGCAAGGACAAAGATAATTGTTAGACCAAGCAAAGCATTGCATGCTGGGAGGATGGTGCTAGAGGGGGAGTTCCACTGGATGGCAGGGACTACGTAAGGGCTAATGAGCAGAAGAGGACCACTGGGCTACCAGGAGGAAGACAAAGACAACTTTAAAAGATGTCAGTCAGAGCTGGCCCGATAGCACAGTGGGAGGACTAACACTCGTAATACTGGCGATCCGAGCTCAGAAGCAAACTCGAGTCATGCATGGGCCAGCCTGGGGAAGGAGGACCACACATCCAACTTGACACTCTCATCCAGGGAGGGAGAGATGTGCATCCCACTGCTTTACTGCCACCTGGCTGATTACAGGTGGTGGTGCACATCTGGGAGCCCACAGGCTGCACTGGGAGGGATGAGTATGTGCCATGGTGCATCAAGCTTTCCAGCACCAATGAGAGAAGTGCGCTCTCAGTGGGATGGACATACAGCGGGGGAAAAAAATAGGGGCTGCAAGGCAGGTGAAGCCTCTCCCGTCCTCCAGAACCAATTTGGACTGACCTCTCTTCAAGGACCCCAGCTACAGCACTCAGGTGTGTCTCTGTCTTGGCAATCAGTTACGGGGGGGGGACTTTTTTGCCACAGGAACTGCATGGCAGGACCCTACCTCGTGGGGAGGGGGTAATCTGCAAGAACCATGCCACAGTACAGATACAGCCACCCTGGGATTCCTGAGTTTTCTGTAAGAAGAACGGCTCTGAGGTTGGGAGGTGGTGGCATAGGTGAAGGTGAAAGGAGGTCTGAGCAGATGCCCAGGATGGATGAACACAGTTTAAAAAAAAAATGTCAGTCCAGAAAAGAGCCTGGTGGTGAAGGTCAGGGGGATCATTCGGAACCGGGCCTAACGTTATAAACAGTCTCTTAAATATACAAGTCCATGTGATCTCTCCTAGGGGCAACATATCCATTGTGAACAACACTGTGGGATGGCTGCTTAGCCTTGAAAAACAATGCAGCTTGGAGTGGCTGGGCGTGAGCAGAGATCACCCAAAAAGCTTTGGTCCTTGTCGGCAAGGAGGGGAAAAAAAAGTGGAAGTTAAACACAGAAAATGTATAAAATATGAGCTAACAGTAACAGGTGCCTAAATTCTAGGGTTTTTTTTGTATGTTTGTTTGTTTAGCACGTCTCCTAGAGATTACTGGGGCTCTTTCTAGATTACAGGAAACTCTGACAGATCTTGTGGGTCGTTATCAATCTCAGATTGGCCATCGGACAATCAAGACACCGCATCAGTGGGTTGTGTTTCACAACAATGCTTGCTGACTCAGAAGCAGCAGAAATCATGTGTTTTCAACTCAACACTGGACTTTTTTTTTTTTATTTCAACCTTGTTTTTTTTTTTTTTTTTAAATCGGTCTGCACTTTAAATTTAAATACTTTTAATTTTCAGATAGTGTTACAGACATCAGTAAGAAGTATGCTGACGGGCTTTGTAAGTCCACTGAGAAACATCGGCAGGATGCAATATATCAGGGGTGTTTGGGCTATTCACTCCTGGAGTTTTTTGTGGCCAAACGTAATTGTTTTGTAGCAATGTACTGATTTTGACTTTGAGTTTATCTACAAAAGGAAAGTGTGTGCATCTTGCCTTTTACTTCAGTTTGGTCTTTGAAAACAAAATGCCCCTATTTCCTTGTCAACTACCAGTCTTTCTGGGCATTTATTTTTTTTTTGTGTGTGTGGGGGGACTTTTTTGGTGGCCACAATTGGAGTGGCTTTGACCATTTTTACAGTCCAATTGTGGTCATAGTCAGTCTATTTTTTATTTATTTGTTTGTTTAAGTCTGGGAAATCTGGAAGCTCATTTACAAAGGTTCCATGTCAAGTACAAGAAGAACAATACATTTCATATTGGCACACTGTAAGACAGTAGAAGTGCAATGTTACAAGGTGTGGTAAAACAAACAGGTGGTTACACAGTTACAAACAATTGAGCTACATCGTTACAGTCATACATAGGGGCAAGGAGAAAGATTTTTCCTTTGTCAGGGTTTGGAAAGTGGTAAGTACTGGGACAGATAGCCACAGGATAGGGGCCACAACTTTGCCACAACTGTGGCCACACATTTACGAACATACGAAATTTGCCAGCAGATAAAGGCCTAGAGGTCTATCAAGTCTGCTCGAATGTGCAGCTAGCACCCCTTATTCTGCAGCTGCCCCTCCCTTCCACCCTTCCCCTTCATTAACCCTCCCCCTTGTCCTGTCCCATCCTCGCTTGAAGCAGTCCACTGTTATACTGCATACCACTCTTTAGCAGGTAACGATTCCACCCAGCCACCACCCTCTGTAAAAAGTGTCTCCTCATCTCCCTCCTGAACCTTCCTCGCTCCAGTCTCATATCATGGCCCTGATGGCCCTCCCCTCCTTACTTTGAACAGCCCTCTGTACCCATCTTGTTTATTCCTTTCATGTATTTAAAGGTTTCAATCATGTCACCCCTGTCTCTCCTCTCCTCCAGTGAGTACATGTTCAACTCCTTCAACCTCCTCTCGTATGATAAGTCCCCCAGCCCCTTGATCATCTTTGTCACTCTGCGCTGCACCCCCTCCAGTAACTTAATGTCCCTCTTCAGATACGGATGCCAGTACTGCACGCAGTACTTCAGGTGTGGTCTAACTAATGACCTATACAGTGGCAGAATCACCTCCTCCCTCCTCGAGGATATGCACCTTGCAATACCACCCAGCATTTTGTTGGCCTTTGCAGCTGCCTTCCTACATTGTGCCGAGTTGTTCATTGACCCTGTAATGAGCACACCCAGATCCTTCTCCTCCTCTGTCTGGGCTAGCTGCACTCCCCTAGCTGGTAACTCCTCCTTGGTTCTTCATCCCAAAATGCAGCACCTTGCACTTTTGGCATTAAAGCCCAGTTGCCAGGTGTCTGACCAGGTTTCAAGCTTTGCCAGATCATCCTGCAACCCCTGCCATCCTCCTAGGTCATCCACCACCACGCCTACCTTGGTATCATCAGCAAACAGACTGATCTTGCTCTTGATGTCCCATGATATGTCTGCAATGAGATATCCCAAACAACACTAGTCTCAAAGGCAGGCCCTGTGGGACACCTGTCGTCACTGCCCCTTGGGTGTGAGGGCTCCCCACCACCACCACCCTCTGTTGCCTTCCCTGCAGCCAGTTTCCTACCCATCTCACCAGCTTTGCACCCGCCTCCTGTGCCTACTAACTTCCTTCTCACAGCCTTCCATGTGGCACTGAGTCGAATGCCTTACTGAAGTCCAGATACAGGACATCCACTGCATGGCCCCTGTCCAGTTGCCTAGTTACCCAGTCATAGAACTCACCAGGTTGGTTTGGCAGGATCTGTCATGTATGAAGCCATGCTGTCTGCTGTCCTGTAGTCCTTTGGCCTCTAGGAGGGCCACCAGCCTCTCCTTCAGGATAGTCTCCATTAGCTTACCCACGATGGATGTGAGGCTCACTGGTCTGTAGTTTCCCGGTTCATCCTTGGGGCCACTCTTGTGGAGGGGCACCACATGAGCCATCCTCCAGTCCTGAAGTACACACCCCGAATGTAGTGATGTAGTGTAGTAATGTATTTGCCACACCTGTGACAGGAATGAGGGGTGCCATGCCAATTTCATGAATGATAAGCAGCATTTCTAGCAAGTTCTACTTGGTCCTCGAGATCAATCCACTTTTTAACATCCCCCATTTCCCCCTGAATTGTAAATGACAAGGGTTATGCTTTCATATTGATATCCTTACTACAAATAAAATAACAGCTTGAAATAAAACTGCATTATAGAATGCTGAGTAATCAGGGTCCACCGATGTTATGTTTTACAGTTGTGGCCAGAGACCCTCTTTTTATTTTAATTGATTTTTTCCCCTTTTCTTTAGCACAGCCCCTATCCTGTGGCTATCTGCCCCAGTACTTACCCCTTTCCAAATCTCTCCAGCTTACCCCCTCCCTGAGGCTCACCTGGCTACCTTTTCAGATGAGGTGGTGTTCCATCATCCTGTGTTGCACCAGGGTTCTTTCTGTGTTTTGATGCATTCCATCTCCTAAGGACATCAGCATGCTAGGAGCGCATGCACACGTGATGCACTCCTTTTTTATTTTATTTTTTTTACTTTTTCTCTTTATCTCTCCTGTCTGCTCTCGGAGCCCACTCCTTCCGTCCACTCATTTTTCCCCCATTCCACCTTCGTGGGATCTGCCCATAGAGTGCCTCCTCACTCCTCCTGCACAGTGGGGTCTGTCCCTTTCTTGGTGGTCTGGATGGAACCGGAGCGGCTTTCATCCAGGGCTGACGAGAGGTGTTTTTCCGTTTTCTCCCCTTATGTCCCCTACCCTCTGAGGCGTCGAGCACTAGGACGACGTCTCGAGTAGGCGCGCGGCAGACGCATCGCCAATCTCCTGCGCGCTCGACGTCCCTCCTCGACCGATGAACGGATCTGCCTCCATCCCTTTCTGATGTTGGTGCTTCCACGGCTGTGGAAGGGATGCAGAATGCAGGGCGTTCTTGTCTCCTCACCCTGAGGAGGAGAGCATCCATTGGGATGCTCGATCCTCCTCTCCCTGCTGACCCCTGGCCACCCGAGTCCGTACCCGAACCCGGGTCGCCGGCGTAGCGCGAGGTGTGGCATCCAGCACCTCAACCCTCAGCGCCACCGGGCTGGCGCACATGATGCACTCCTGTGCACATTCTGGCCATGGTTCTCCCCTGAACCTCTGCCATACCTCCACTGCACTGCCCCCTGCTGTCACCCAGGTGGTAGTACTGCGGTTGAGGAAGTGACCTGCCCTCCCTAGTGGTGGAGAGTGTCCATCGAGCCCCATGATCCTCCCTTCCCAGCTTGGTCTCAATAACTTGGGCTTGTTCTTGAACCCAGCTTGCCGGTGTCACAAGTGGTGGCACTACAGTTTTGCCAAATGGTTGGCCACCAGAGCCCCTCTTTAAATGAAACAGTGAATACTGGATGGGAAACGCAGGTCATTCTCTACTCTTTGTACATAGTGTCTAGGAGTCTTTAACTTCTTCCATGACAATAACCCCTAATTTGGGCAGAAGGGATGTCAGTTTAATGTCTCTTCTTAAGGCTA
Organism: Neoceratodus forsteri; assembly: GCA_016271365.2. Taxonomy (NCBI): domain Eukaryota; kingdom Metazoa; phylum Chordata; order Ceratodontiformes; family Ceratodontidae; genus Neoceratodus; species Neoceratodus forsteri. The sequence continues at coordinate 265,463,672 of CM057455.1, forward strand.
GTACCTTCAATAGGGCAGCAACCCTTAATAGCAGATTGTACTCTCAGCATTGTGTATGACTCCAAGTCGCCAGTGGTGAGACTCAAACTTACAACTTTCAAGCCCACAAGTTAGCATGCTACCAAGTAAGCCACATGGACACTGCCTTACTGTTTTGCATTCCCCATAAATGCCTAAGTAGCCTGCATAAGCTGCAGTTATTTCTGTTATGGACCATCTCACTCCTATCACTGTCACACCATAGTGTAATTCAGCAATAAGCCATGACAGAGTGAGCTTTCATAATTGCAATAATGCACTCCAGGGAGTGCTTTGTGCTGAGATGACGCCACCATGCTTCGAGTGAGTAGAAGCATGAGGTTGAAGGCGGAGGGCTTCCACCACCGAGAAGTACCTTTATCCCAGTGCAAAGCAATCCCTGGGAGTGCCATATTGTGATTATGAAAGGAGTCCCTTAGGATTAGTAAAGAAATGATAAAATATTTTAATTTAAATAATTAAAAAATAGAAAAAAGTAACAATAAAGGAAAGAACCACTGTAATTTTGCTGTTGGCCAGTAGATGGCAGAAGCTGCATTTTTTAAAGAGCCCTTGACAGAATTAGGAAAACTGAGAAAAAAGTAAGATTTATATTCAATTCCATCCCATTTTCTTTATTATTTCATATACTTTCAGTAATTAATTCCCCATTTTCTTTATTACTGAAAATAGTTGCACGAAAACAAGATCCCAGTCCCCTAGACTATATCTACTCTAGCTTCTTCTCTACACATAACATCTCACAATCCCATTTATGTCATCATAATTATCTCCACAGCAACATATTTTGATGTCATGAACAGAATTACGGTGTCAGGTGTAGGCAGGTAGCCAGAGCTAAAAGGGCAGAGATACTGTATTCATGCAAATACCCTTAGTAATAAGGAAATAAGTGAGAGAATTATAGAATAAAACATGAAATATAAGCTAAAGTTATGCCCAAATATTACATTTTTTCAAAGTTGCCTCAACTGTGTCTGGAGCGCTATAATAAAAACACAAATAGGTGAACTGAGGTGTATTGGTACAGCAGAGAATGTGTACGCAGTGCAGAGACTGGGTGCCGTCACTGGGCTTGCCAGGCTACAACTGACCCAGAAACAACAAAATGTAACTGCACTCATCCTTGTCCGACAGTAAGTCCTCAGTAACTCAGAGTCCACTACCACGTAATTCAAAAAAAGTGCTTCTAATTTCATTGTGTAAAAAGTGCAGGATCACAGAGAAAAGCAGCAGACTCAAGCTTGGAGATTTACACATTTGAAATGCAAACCTGTACTCCCACCGTGAGCAAGGTGCTGGGCATCTGGCCATGGTGGGAAAGCGGGACAGAATTTTGAACATGCAAACCTCCAAATGTGAGTCTGCTGCTTTTCCCTGTAATCTTGCACTTTACACAATAAAAGAAGACGCACTTTTTTGAATGACACCATAGTGGATTGTAAGTTACTAAGGACTTACTGTCTGACAAGGATGAGCGCAGTTACATTTTGTTGTCCCAGCTTACTGCCTGGGATATCAGCACTGGTTTCCAAGTTCCTCAGCCAATCAGGTTTATGTTTTGTTAGACACCCATTTTAGAACTAACATTATTACAAGTGACGCACTGCCTCCTGATGGCCTAGAGAATGCACTTCTGGGCTGGCAACCTGGATTCTGGAAGGGACTCAGGTTGCTGTAGTTGGGTGGCCAGGCTGGGAGAGGGGCTGTGTAGAGTAGGACATCCCAGCCCGGGGGGGGGGTGGTGATGGTGCCACCCACCCCTAGCTACTACTTAACTACTTGTGAGTTGACGAACCTACACTCCCCACCCCCGAGTGAGGGAGGAGCACTAGGCAACATGCTGTGGTGGGTGTGGGCCACCATAGGAGCTGCTAGAATTTGGGGATGTGGTAGGGTTCAAAGGTCAGACAGCAAGACATGCTTACAGGCCCATTCTGAATTAGATTATGGGTGGGGAGGTTTGGGGGCTTAGAAATCCTTTGATCACTATCAACATGATGACAGGTACACTCGATGTCCACTCCATAACCATTTTTCTATAGCCAGATTGTGGACCTCCAGAGGGTTGCAGGATGCCACCTTTCTCACAGTCCCTCCCATGAGGGAGGAGGGAGCTATGTAGGACAATGGCAGTGAGGTAAGTAATGTTGAGACTGGGTGATCACACCTGTGATGCACAATACAGGAAACCTAAAATGCGAAATAAAAATGACAATATTAGTTACAGACCTAGAACCATTTTAATAAATTCTAAGGGGAGTGCAATACCATCTGTGACCAATAGATGGCACCACACTTTTTCTAGCATCAAGATTTGGACAAGCTAATAAGAGGCAACTTTTGACATGAAAAAATGTCAATCTTTACCGAATAAAGACACTGCCCAGACAAGCTTTTTTTAAAATTCTGCTAGATTGCACTTGTTCCACAAAAGGGGCTCCCCCCAAATCCCCCCCCCCCAAGATTAATACAATTTTGCCCCGTTAACTTGAGAAACATGAACTGACAGTAATAAAACATTCTGAACCCTTCTGAGGCTTAGACGTGTGATTACTACTACTGAGTCAGTCACAGGCTGTAAAGGCACTGCCACAGCAGGTACTATATACTCTGATAAATTATATATATATATATATATATATATATATATATATATATATATATATACTCCAGGAATGCTGACATTTGATTGGCTGCTGACGAGGTAATAATTTATAAAGAATATTTCATGTCAGAAGGGAATTTTTCTGAGTCAGAGAGACACTTTTATTGCCATCACCTAAGTGCAGTGCTACGCAAGAAAAACATGTGTTGTTGGGTTCTCAGTTTGTAAGAATGTTTGAAATGGTTTTCACTTTGAAAATAATCAGGTCTGTGTTCCCTCGGCTGGTCTATGTCCACCACCTTTCATTCTCAAGCTGAACACAGACTGGGCCGTGTTTAACCTCTTTTGTACAGTGTGTGCTGTTTGTGTTCTATACAGGGCTGCCGAACGGGAGACGGGGGCCAGGGCAGAGGACCTGTTCAGTGTTACAGCTGCAGCATGCAAATGGGATGAGCTTGAACAGTCGAAGAAACAGCCTGCGGGAGCTTTAAGTTCACCATCAGGAGATGGAGGTATTTAGTGGGCAGCTTAGCAGTAACGTGTGCAGAATGGGCTGTATGCAAAGGGATATAACAATGGGGAACAGCCTGGGAACTGGATGCTGTTGTTATTCGCAGTGACTGGAGCCAAGTGTCCTTGCACCTCTGGGGAGCTTTGCTCAACAGGAGGCTGCACACCTTCCTTGCAGGGCCATTAAACCGTCTGTGACTGTGGGGCAGGGGCCAAGCATAGATGGTGCCAGTCCTTGTGCACTTCCTAACATGGCCTCCAGTACCCCCACCTGTAGAACATCTACAGGAGATAGTAGGGGGCCACACTACTGCAACAGGTCAGGAACAGAGGAACAAGACGGCGAAAGGTGTTTGGAAATGGATGCAGCAGTCAAGTCTCTCTTTTTGTGCATCGGAGCTAGAGAGAGGGGTGCCACTGGAAGCCAGGGATTCTAGAGAATGTAATGAAGTGTGTGGGGGCCACTGTACTGTCAGGGCGATAGCCATCAGGCCCAGAAAATCCACAGTAACTGGCCCAGTGGAGGCCCAAAGGTAAGGGGGATAGAGACTTCCTGTCGGCACTGCACAGTTTCAACTTGCAACTGTCTTTGTGCTATGCTGTGACTTTGTGGGACTTGTAACTTGTGAAAGTCAGGAAGAAAAAGATAGCATTCCGGAAGTATAAGGAAACACAGAAGGAGCAGGACAGAGAGCTGTACCAGTTAAGGCAGAAAGAAGCAGGGAGGGAAGTCAGAATAGCAAAGGCCCAAACTGAGGAAAAGATAGCCAACTCAGTTAAGAAGGGGGATAAAACCTTTTATAGGTGTAACCCCCCCTGCAAATGTGGGTTCCCAAAAGACTTCCAGGAGCTTGCTTGAATGCTCCAAGCCTGAATGGTGTTTGGCATTTAAGCCATTTATCAGTGAGTGTTTTGAGCCTCTGGTACTGTCTCTTTAAGAGCTGTCTGCTTGCAGACATAATTAGTTTATATGGGGGACTGTGTGCTTCCTGAGTACCACTTGAGCTGCTGCCAATTCACTTCATTTTGCAGTCACTAGGAGTGCAAAGGGAACCTATCTGAAAGATGTAACTGTTTGCCAGAAATTATTTAGAGTAATAATGAAATTACAGTTTGTCTAACCTGCTTTCTTTGCAGTCAGAACTGTGTCTGCTAGTTCCCATTCTAGTTTTGAACTGCTGAACTGGACCAATCAGTGTGGGGTAAGCTAGCTCTAAAATGGTGCCTTGGACGAATCAGAACTTGGACTCATAATCTGAGCCAGCCACAAGAGGATTGTATGGGCAGTGACTCTGGGAGATGGTTTAGACTTCAGTGCCTTTTTGGACCAACAGCAGCAGTCTATGTGAGTGACAGCCAATCCAGTCAAGAACTGGGAGGAACTCAAAGGAGTGCCCGGTTTTGTCGGTTGGAGTTTCAGTTGAGCTTTGGCAGTGAAGAAGGAAGGAGCCTGTGCTTTTCAGTGTGCAGTTTTAGTCAAAAAACGTGTGTAAGGCCCAGAGTTCGGTCTGCAGCTTGTGTAACAGCTTGTTAGGACTGGAACTGGCCCTGTGAAAAGAATCAAAGGATCTCTGAAGAGTAGAAACCAGGCTCACCCTGTAGAAGACTGAGGAATTGCTGAAAATTGCATTCGGTCTGTCAGGAACTGAATCTGCTGTGTGTTCTCCCGGGTATTGTGCAGTAATTGCGATCGGGATACAGATGCAGCCTGCCTGGTATAGTGCTTTCTTTTATATGGATGTGTGAAGAGGTTTGTGTACCTCAAGTGAGCCCTGCTGACATTGAAGGACCCTATCTTATTTGGAGGTCGTGAGTACTAATTCAGGGTCGCTCCCTGTTGAATTGCCACATTAAATCCAAATGGAATTACTGTACTGCTGACTGTTTAATTCTCCTTTTCTCTGTGTGAAAGGGCCCCTACCAGCTGCCACGGTTTGGACTAGCCACTAGGGCTTGGGTACCCAGGACAGTAACTGATAGGGATAGGCCTGTGCACAGAGCCATAGGTAGATTATTAGAGTGATAAGCTAATTAACCTGATTTCCCCTGTCCTTGTTATATCCCCTAAATAAATCAGAGCTGCTTGTTTCAGCAAAGTTATACTGCCTGAGGTATTTGTCTATGTTAAAGTACTGTACTGTGATTGTTGCACTGTATCTCATTTCACAGGAGGTCCCAGTGCGGAACCAGACCTGGGGTAGTGTATACTGTGAAGGTAATTCTGATATATTGTGTGGGCCACTAGTGGGAAGAAAGGGGGGTTGCAGTGTCCCAGAGGGCTGTGACCAAGTTAGTTTAACTATTGCAAACCCTGACCTCTGGGTGGAGGCATCCGCCATTGGATCCAGGCCCCTCAACCTGTTAGTGGCAAATCAGGCAGGGGTAGTAGCCCCTGGGATAGCGCCATCTAGGGGTTACATAGGTACATCAGCGAGCGTAGAAAGACAAAGGGAGGGATAGTGAGGCTGAATAGAATCAACGGTTGGTGGGCAGAGGGGGACAGTGAAAAAGCAGGAATACTGAACGAATATTTCTGCTCAGTATTCACAAAAAAGGAGGGGGAAGTGCCTAATTCAATTAACAGATGCACTCTTGATAGGGGGTCGATCCCAGTCCTTTCACAGAAGAAAGGGTTCTGCAAGAACTCCTAAAACTGAAGATGGACAAAGCAATGGGTCCTGATGGAATTCACCCCAGAATTCTAAAAGAATTAAGGAAGGAACTAGTGAAACCACTGGCTACTCTTTTTTAATAAATCATGGGAGGATGGTGTGGTACCCGAGGACTGGAGGAAGGCAGATGTGATTCCCCTTCACAAAAGTGGGACCAAGACAGAGGCAGGAAACTACAGACCTGTCAGTCTGACCTCTGTGGTAGGGAAAGTGATGGAGTCACTTCTGAAGGAAAGAATAGTTGAGTACCTAGAGGTCAGTGGAGCACAGGATCCAAGGCAGCATGGGTTCACAGCGGGAAGGTCATGTCAGACGAATCTAATAGATTTCTTTGACTGGGTGACCAAAGTAGTAGACCAGGGAGGGGCTGTGGACATGGCCTACCTAGACTTTAGCAAGGCATTTGACACAGTCCCACACAAAAGATTATTAGTCAAATTAACCAGCCTGGGAGTGGGTCCCAGGGTGGTAGCCTGGGTAAAACATTGGCTGGACAACAGGACACAGAAGGTAATTGTAAATGGAGTCCACTCTGAAGAAAGGGCGGTTACCAGTGGGGTACCAAGGGTTCAGTCCTTTTTAATGTCTTCATCAGTGACATTGCAGAGGGACTGGAAGGAAAGTATGCCTCTTTGCAGATGACACAAAGATCTGCAACAGGGTTGATACACAAGGAGGCGTGGAAAGGATGAAAAGGGACTTGGCAAGGTTGGAGGAATGGTCAGACGATGGCAGCTAGGATTCAATGCAAAAGTGCAAATAATGCACCTGGGAAACAAGAACCCAGGGAAGAATACACAATGGGTGGAGAGGTAGTAACAACAACAAAACAGGAAAGGGACCTGGGGGTAATCATATCAGATGACCTTAAGGTTAGCAAGCAATGTGAGAAGGCAGTAGGGAGGGCCGGGGTATACTGGGATGTATAGGAGAGGCATCAGCAGCAGAAAACAGGAAGTTATTATCCCTCTGTACAGACAGTTGGTGAGACCCCATCTGAATACTGTGTCCAGTTCTGAGACCCCATCTCCGCAAGGACATAGACAGGATAGAGGCAGTCCAGAGGAGGCAACTAAAATGGTGCAGGGTCTGCAAGAGAAGTCGATAAGGAGAGACTAAAGGAGCTTAATATGTATACCCTTGAGGAAAGAAGGAGAGGGGGACATGATAGAAACTTTAAAGTACCTCAAGGAATCAACAAAGTCCAAGAGGGTAGCATCTTTCAGAAAAAGAGACTTGCAAGAACAAGGGGACACAATTTAAAGATAGAAGGAGGGCGGTTCAGGGGCAATGTGAGGAAGTATTATTTCACAGAGAGGGTAGTGGATGCATGGAACAGCCTTCCTGAGGAAGTTGTGGGTCTAAAACTGTGGGAGAATTCAAGAATGCATGGGACAGACATAAGGCAATTCTTGTGGGGAAGGAAGATATAGGCTGTTGGTTAACTAGGATCTGCGGCCTATCCTGTAGGTAGGGAAATGGGCAGACTAGATGGGCCTAGCGGTCCTTATCTGCCGACAAAGTCTATGTTTCTATGTTTCTATGTAACCAGATTGCTAGAGGGTGATAACTATTTGCATTAGTTAAACATCTGGCAGCTTAATTTGAACCAAGACGTAGCCATTGGTGGTGGTGGGGTGGGGGCTCCACCCTCTGCGACCAAGTAGCCTCTTGTGTATAGTGCAAAAAGGTGGCAATACAAAGGGGTGACAGTTACTGTAACTCCCACTCCTTCTTGTGCCACCTCTCTTTGTAACTTGAGAATGTGGCCCCTGTTTTGTTATTTGCAGAAGCAGGCCATGCTTTAACCCCCAACTTCCCACAGAGGAAAGGGAAAGGGGAAATTGTTTAACCAGGAAAGGCACACTAAGCCAAAGGTTTTTTCCAGGTGTGACGTGGGAGCACAGGGAAGTTAAGTGACTTGCTCAGGGTCACACAGTATGCAAGTGGGTGCTGTGAGATTCAAACCCAGGTCTTAAGGTTTGTAGCTCAGTGCCCTAAACCACAGACCTATACTGCCTGCAGAGGGGAGAGGGGTTTCTATGATTTGATCTGGGAGAGCTGGGGCCCATATTACGGTTACTTTCGAGGGGCAAGGTTGAGAGGGCAGGGAGTTAAAAACTGATGCTGTGCTGGCTCGGTGATGCAGACAGCTAAGGTGCCTAGCGCCTTACCTCTCCCATGCCAGCATCCCAAATTTGGGAATGAGCTCAAGTCGGCTGGGGGGGGGCTGGGAGTGGATTGAGCAGTCGCTTGTCAGCTCTCCTCTCCTGGACTGCAGCGGTGAGCCAACTTGACTCTTGGCTGCCATCAGTTGGAGGCCTGGTAACAGCACAGATGCATGTGTAGCTGGCTGCGGTCAGCTGGGTGGATGAGCCGTGGTTCCAAGACACGTGTGCCTCCACATGTATGCATATCCCATGTCGCTGTGGCTTGGGAGGAAATATGGAAAACAGAGCTCGAGGGGCTTAATAAAGCCCTGCCTGCTGGTCCTACTCGCCGTTGGCCCACTTTGAATGTCTGTACTGGGGGGGACAGCCCTTCCCTCTCTGGTCCTGTCATGAAGGGGAATTCATGGAGGAAGTACATGACCATCAGATGAGTGCTGGGGGAGGTGTGTACCAGCTCAGGGTAGCAGGGACAGAGCTGAATAGCCACCCTTCAGACCTAGGAGCATACAACCTATATGGAAAACAAAAAAAAAATGATGCCATGAGAAAGGAGTGGAAGGTGTCTTGATGTTCCACTGGTTCTTTATCCATAAAAACTGTGCTACTCATCAACCAAACTTATAAAATGGGTAGGAAAAGGGGCCGCCTGATGGGCCAAAGGAAGGGCATTGCACTTTTATGCATGCTACCTGGGTTTGAGTGCAAACTTGGGAGCCAACAATTGGGGGCCAGGCTGAGAAGCAGTACTGCCAATGGCAGTGTGTTCCAGCCGGGGCGGCAGCACCTCCAGTGCTGCAGAAGCTCCTGCTGATTGGACAGGGAGGCTGCTCTCACCAGCAGGACTCCACCACGTGCTTGCATGCTGCCTGAAGTTGGGAGAAGTAAACTGGAGCAAAACTGATGCTGGCTGTGCAGTGTAATGGCCAGCCCTTTGCAGGTCCTACACCACTGACCAGGCACCCTCCTCTGCTAGAAACAGATATCCGTAGGGCTAAACATCTGAAGGCCCCATCATAGAGGACAAGTCATAAGGGACAGAACCTGGGGAAGCTGGGTGACAAAGGGGGGAGGGTCAGGCCAGATGGGGACAAGCCAAGTGAAGAAGCATCATAAACAAAAAATAAAGATTGGTGATAGGGGAAGGGTGGAAGGGAGGGGCAGCTGCAGAATAAGGGGTGCTAGCTGCACATTCGAGCAGACTTGATAGACCTCTAGGCCTTTATCTGCTGGCAAATGTCATGTGTTCGTATGATAAAAAAACCCTGCTCTACCATTGGTGCAAACACATCACATGACTGTGCTTCACCCCATCAGTCTCATGCCTGCACCTTTTTTGTGTCTTTTTTCCACCCTGTTCATTAATTTTGCACCCACTTTATAAGCACTATATTACATTTCAAGGTGTGCAGTCACTGTCTGATATATGCACTTCTAGGGTGGTTGAAGACACTTGGTTTTGCCTCACGTCTCATAACACACCTATTGTGTGTTATTTATTACTTGTACTACTGTATGTAGCTAAAGCGTTGGTCCTGCATTTAGCATTTATCAACATTTATTGTACTGTTGTACGTAGCTAATGCTGTGGTCCGCATTTAGCATTTATTAACACTTCTTGTACTACTGTACATAACCAGTGCTGTGGTCTGTGAGTGTGAGTGCGTGTGTGTGTGTGTGTGTGAGAATGTGTGTGCACGTTCGTGTGGAGGGGGTATGGAGGAACGAAGCAAGCCATTGTCCAACCAAGATGCTGAATGCATGTAAAAAATACTGCCTATCAGAACTAACATGGTCATGGTTCAGACACTGCCTCCAATGCATGAAATGCACTGCTTCGGGGGCACACTGCACTGCTACTTGGGGGGGGGGGGCAGCAAACAAGAAAGACCCACTATAAAAGAGGGAAACTAAAAAAAAAAACTGTCAAACACAGCAGTGCCCTATACTGGTGAGTATACCAGTAGAGGGACTACTTTACAAGAAAATGGATTTTCTGCTATTTTTACTTATTTTTAACTTCTTGTTTTAAATTTTATCATATTTACTTAAAATGTTAACAGGAACCCATTTTCTAACTGCAATAATACCCTCCAGGGTGGGCAGTATGGGCTATACTGGCCCCAGGGGCTAGAAAGCCTGCGGTGCCGGGCCTCATTTTGCCCCTGGGCAGTCCGGTATAGCCTAATACCGCCTACCCTGTCGGGTATTATTGCTTATTTTATTAACATTTATTGTGCTACAATACATACCTAACATTGTGGTCTTGTACGTAACATTTACTTGCATTTACTATGCAACCACACTACCTAACAGTGTTGTCCTGCATTTAACACTGATTAACATTTATTGTGCAATGTGTGTACCTAACACTAAGGCACTGCATTTAACATTTACTAGCATTGTTTTTTCACTGTATGTACCTAACACTACGGTCCTGCATTTAATATTTATTAACACTTACTGCACCACTGTACAACCTATAACTGTTGTGCTGCAGTTGATATTTACTCATTTTTCTGTGCCACTGTACATACCTGATGCTATCAGAAAGAGCTGCAGGTCAAGTACAGTATGTGGACTGCGGTGATACTGTAGGTGGGGAAAAATGGGCAGAGTGCGTTGGCCAAGTGTCCCTTATCTGCCATCCAACTCCATGTTTCTATATTATTGTACTACTGCACGTACCTAATGCTAGGGTCTGCATTTAAAGGGACACTGTCAGCTTTTCTCCTTCGTTTCTGGCCACAATCACACAGTGTGCCTCTTGGCTCTAACCTGTTAAATATATGCTGCAGAATATTCCCATATATGAAACAGACAGTATTTTTTTAACAGTTTGGCAAAGTTTCACTTAAATGCCTTATTACTCATCCTGAGGTAAACCCCGCCATTCTGGAAGCACATCCAGGACAGGACCCCCGTCAGGACCGCGCATCTGCCACAAGCACGGTCCTGAAGAACAGTTTTTTCATACACAGCATACTTAGTCTTAATGTGCTGTACTCCACATGATTTCAAAACGTTCCATTTATCTGCACCTGTAAACCGAGCACTGGAAGTACTTTAATTCATATTTTGAAATCGTGGGTGAAATCCCGCTCATACGCATAGACTGCATGCTCAAAGATCCCGTGCATGCCCACGAGTGTGCTGTCAGTGCACATGCGTGGGATTTCGGCCAAACAAGAAAACCTCTTCATAACCATCCTGCAGGCGAGTCACAAAGTCTTTTCAAAGTTCAGTATAAAGCAACAGTCTCTCACTCATTGTGAAGTGGGGCCACAGCCTATTCCAAAGTGTGTGTGGGCACACAGTCCCTCAGTGTCAGGTGGTGCCAAAGTCCATATAAACAGAAGGGGGTCGAACTGTGCCTCACTGTTATGTGGGTCTAAAACCCATTCCATAAGCCATATAAAACATGGAAGGGAGGCTTATTGTCTATCAGTAGCAAGTTTGGTCAAAGCCATTTCTTCACTCAGCACATGTTGGGGGGTGGAGATACCCTGTCCTTCAGTGACAGGTGGGTCTAAGTCCTCAGTTTTCCAGAATTAACATACTTATAGACTATTACGCTACTGACGTTTGAGGCTCTACAGCTGAGCCAGTGTGATGACAGATTAACAAACACACCTCTGTAAACAGCTGTGCAGAGCTGCACTCTTCTGCTTTGTTTGAGCACAGATGACGCTCTTGTTCTGCCCTCTTGTGTTTACCTGGGAGGTGCATTATTAACTTTTCTCTGTATTAGGAGGTATTGTGCAATCCAATACACATGTTGAGAGCAAACACACACACACACACACACACTCACTTCTGTTTCAGCCTCAGATCTCCCCTCTTTACAATCTTCCTGTTTCAGAGCAGGACACAAGCCCTTCAAACAGAGGATATAAGGACACTGTCAGGGAAGCACCATCCAACTGTGGCAACGGACAGTCGGAACACTGTGTCAGGTTACGTCTTCAGTGATGTGGTACATGGTTTTCTGTTGCTGCAGCCTCTCACAATACAAAAAGGTTCTACTTTAAAATCTTAGTGCCCGATCCACAAAATATACAAGGTGCAGAGCCAACCTTTCTGCAAATACGGAAGTCTCCATGCATCCCCACACATACAGTAACTGTGCCCCCTACAAAGTCTGGCTCAGCCCCAGTTTGCACCTGTACACAGGTTGTCTGGTCAAGAGCTGGAATGGTGGTGAGGGGCTGCGATCTGCATGACTCGAGTGAATGTGGGCATCACAGAGGGTGCCAAATTTATGGAAGAGATGTTCCTACCATAATGCTTAGGTGCCCCGCCAACATAGCCCCCCCTCAGGAACTGTATGGGCCCCAACAGTCCCAGCCCTCAGTTGTTGCCCCAGCCCTCTCATGTGGCATGGAGAGAGGTCTGGGAGCCTGAACATGGCCACATTTTATTAAAACCATACTGGGATATGGCAGTCTTTAGAAGACTGTCATCCCACGATCCCATGCTCTGCATGGTACAAGACAGACACTCTATTAACAGTCCCAGTCCACCCCTTGAATGCCCTGCACTACTGTGCATACACCACTTGGGACGGCCAGGGGCTGTTGATTTTATAATGCATGGACTCCACTGGGGATGTACTTACATTGTGCATATGATGGCACTGATAGGGATCAGGCCTTTTTTTTTTAATTATTTGTTTCTGCCCGTTTGCCTCCCCAGCTGCCCCTGTTAGACCAATCCCCCCTCCCAGCCCCATCACCCCGGCATCTCTGGGTCTTACCTTCACCTGTACCATCTGCTAGAGGGTTACGGCTGTGCCCAGTCACTGGGTGTGGAGCCTGTGAGGGGTCAGTCGTGACCCGCAGCCAGAGGTGGTTTTCCACTTTTTCTCCCACTTCCCATCCCCGCGCTTGGGTGCACACACCAGATATGCATATGTGGGGATGTGTGCACATCCGCAGAGGTCCCACAGCTCCTCCCTTTCCTGGGCACCCGCAGGCCTGTGCTACCTTCTGGCTTCCATCCGGGAGTAGTCATTCAGCGGGAGCACCAGTCCTCACTCCCTGGAGAGGAGAGCTGTCCGCCAGATGCTTGATCCTCTCCTTCCCTGGCCCACCCCTGATGGCCCGCTAACACAAGTCATCGGTGTGGCAGGAGGTAAGGCTTAGATGCTTCAGCCCTCCATGCCACTGGGCCAGATAATGAAGCGGGCTTTTAATGTGAAGTATGCAGCAGGACACCCTCCACAGGGAGAGCAGTAGCAGGACTCTTGGTGGGTGAAAAGTAGGAAGCCCCATTTAATTAAATGTTGCACAGCTGAGAGCAAGGTGCAAAGCTAAATGCCATGTTTGGCTGGACCCACTTCCTGTACAGCTAAATACCCTTGGGGCAGTAAAATGAGGGGAGTCCCTAATGTGAGACAAGGAAGTGACTGGGATTTCTTAGGTCAAGGACTTTTTATTGTGCCTAACAATTAGGGGCACGTAAGTAGCGAACAGTATTTCCTGAATACTGTGAATAATTAATTTTTTTTATTGAATTCTGTTAACTGGGTGGGCCCACTGAGACAGCCCAGAATGAGAAATGCACTATGCGTTATTTGGATATGAATAACAAATAGTAGCACTATTTATGCCTGTTCCTATTCAGGAAAGACTGAAAAATAAGAAACAGTCCCCTACCCTCCTCCACAGACCAATCCTTTAAGATACAACCCCCCATCCCCCAACCTCTTCTACAATCGCAATCCCCCCCGCACCCTCAATTTATGTTTTAAACTAAATAAACTCCAACAATGGGCGACGGGCACAATCCGCCCACCTCCATGGATAGCCGCCATCTCGTCTTTAGCACTTTTCCTTTATACAAATTAATATTCCCCCTCCCTGATAGCACCCAACTCCCACCCTTCTCCCTCCAGCACCCACATTTTCTTTTAACACAAGGCCCCCAAGTGCAACAATGAAGGCAACCGACACAACATGTCCTCTCCATGGCCAGCCACCTCCTAGTGAATGAAAGCGCTTCCACATTTGCTGGCATGGAAAAACCGCTGATCATGTGATCAGCTGTTTTACTAGACAAGCAAGTGCGGGAGTGCTTTTATTCACTAGGCCTCCCTTTTGTTACTCTCCCCACATGTCTGTCACAGCTCTTCATTATTATAGTTGCCTTATTTGTGCCTATTTACATCTGTAGGTATCTGCTGCTCTCATGTTTTAGTTCTTTGTAATCACTGAGACACTTCTTCACTTGGCTGTTTATACTGCAACTCGTCCACTCCTTTTGCCATATTGTAACCTGCCTGAAAATCAACACTGTTTGGTACCTAGTTCAATCACCACCTTGTCACCAAAAGCTAAGTAAAGAAATAATAAACAAAGATGAGTCTACGTGAAAGGGGATTCTGACCATTGCTCAGTGCATTGCAACTGCAATATGGCTGCATCCAACAAACATGTAATAACTACAGTGTAATTACCCCTGTTGCATGTAACTAATAATCCCCCCCTCCATCTGCTGGGTTCAGTCCCCTTGCAGGGTTCTCAGCATCCAGAGAGGGACTAGTACTTGGCTTGCCCCTCTTCTCCCCCCCTTTTTCCTGCCAGGACCAGTACCCCTGCGGGATTCTCAGCATCCTGTAGGGGATTAGCTCTTGGCTTGTTCCTCCTACCTACCTTCCCTCCCTCCCCTCCTGCCTCTCTCCCCACCCCTTTTCCCCCTTGTGTCAAAACTCACAATTTTTTTCTAAGCCCTTACTAACACTTGAACCTTGGTGCATCTAACTAGCACTTAGTAAGCTGCTTGCTCAGCCTGCTACTCTTGTTCTCTACCTGGCCTATACCTGCAGGTAACCCATGCCTGGACTGCAATTATACATGTTATACAATGGCAAGAAAGAATCCTGGCATCTGATTGGTCAGTTGTCTGTCAGAGCAGGTATGTTATCTTGGCATAACATCCCTACTGATTAATTGCATTTGGATTCCCATTGTTTCATCTTCTCTTAAGAAACAAAAATATCTTTTCAAACCAACAAAAATATTCTTTAAAATTATTTTTTTAATTATAAAACAACAAGCCATTGTATAATAGGAATAATGCCCTCCAGGGTGGGTGTTATGCTGGGATAACATCCCTTCTCGGGTGTTGGTCGCCCTTGGCCAGTGGCCTCGGGCCCAACCACCCGAGCTAGGATATTATCTCAACATAACACCCACCCTGTCAGGCATTATTCCTTTAATATCTTCATATTGTTCTGTTTACCCCATCATGTCTTACCCTATACTTTGTCTCCTTACTTTGCTATATTGCACCTTCTTCCATACGATACTGTCTATAGCCTAGGATTAGAATGTATTGTATTAGTTCCTCACTGTATGTGTTTGAATTTACACTCTATGTAATTTATCTTATTCTGTATTTGCTTATCATCCCCATTATGTAACCCCCCCCAACCAGGACGCTTCTGGAAAGAAGCTGGTTACAGCTCATGTCGCCTTTCCTCGTGAAACCTTTTCAAATAAATACAAATAAATAAATAAAATTAGTTACATTGAAACCGACAAAGTGTAACTGTTTAGCCAGCCCGGTGGCGCTGAGGGTTGAGGCGCTGGACGCCACACCTCACGCAACGCCAGTGACCCGGGTTTGGGAATGACCTTGGGTTGTCAGGGTGCCAGCAATGGAGGGGGAGGAGGCGGAGCAGGATTGAGTGCCTAACAGCAGCTCTCCTCTCTTGGGGTGGTTGTCGCCCTCCCCTGTAGTTCTATTGCCACTGGTTGGAGGTCCATTGGCAGCACAGGTGGAAGGGTGTGGCAAGTTGGGAGGGCACCTTGGAACGTGGTGCGCATGCTGCCAGATGTGCACATGTGCATCCGGGACTGGGGAAGGGCGAAAATGGGAAAAAACACATAAAATACATAATGGAAAGAAAAAAAAGTGTAACCGTTCAATTGAGTATTTTAAAAGTTACTGTACTGTTGCCCATTGGCCTAGTCACACAACTGATTGTGACACCAATGACCTGGGTTCAAGAACAAGCCTGGGACCTTTGCAGCCAGACCCGGGGGGGGGGTGGAGAGGAGGATCAAATGTCCCAGGGGACGCTCTCCTCCTCCTCCGGGCAGGGAGGGCTGTATTGCCTCGCTTTGTCACTGCCATCTGTAGGCGTACAGGCAGCAGTGCAGCCAGTGGGGTCGAAGAGGAGGGGGAGACGCTTCAGAACAAGTGGCTAGATGTTTATGCTTCCATTGGGACAGCTATCCTCATGCAAGTGTCCTCGTGGGGGAAGGGATTAGCAGCAGGGAGTACATAAGGGGTAAATCCCCTCTGTTCAGCGCTGTGATGACCAACTTGGCTAGAAGGAGATACATCCTCCATGGCGGATGAAGAAAACGGAATTACAAAAAGTTACTGTACTGTTCCAGACACTAGATTGCTGACTTGGAATTAATAAATGTCTTCAATAAACAGAAACATACACTTTTAATTTTCATTAGTGATGTTACGGCACCCTGTTGTGTGCGGGAAACGGGCTACAATGATGTAAGAGCCTTACCTGCTTGCTATGATAATGTCAAGGCCTCACTTACTCTAGCACTATCTACAGTGAAGCTACAAAGCACCTATCACTGGTGCGGACAAAGGAATCTCCTCCCCCATGGAACTGTGAAGAAGAGGTTGGCTTTTTGTTTATGGCAAAGTTTTAGATGAGACTGCAGTATTTTTCCTCTCAAACAAGATTCTCTGTCAGCAAAAACAATTTATTTCTCTCTAGCCTCACAGCTGTGTGCATTATTTGTGATGGTGAGGCTGTGACACCATCAGCTCCCTCACTGTGCCAAAAAAGGCTCCCCCCACAAGGTGTCACCATCACTACCTGAAAGGATTTGTGTTTTTCTGTAAACTGAAGAGTAGGTCTATCGACGGTGCAGAGAAGAATAGCTCTTTTCCAGCACCACAACTGAAGTTTGAAACTCTACAAAGTCAAAGAAAATATCGCAAATGTATAATTCTGTATGTTTTGTGGCAATTTCCATAGATTTGAGAAAATAAAATCAGAATATCTTATGTGTGTGTGTGTGTGTGTGTGTGGAGATTATAGCCATGTAGGTTGTTGCAAAAAAGAGGAATCACTGGACCGTTTGATACCTTTTATTGGACCAACACATGTCTGGCACAAAAAATCAAATTATCCAGAGATCTATGTCCAGGGTAAAAAAACAGCCACTCCAGTACTTCTGCGTCCAGTGACTGTACCCCCCCCCCCCGGCTAGTAAAGATCTATGGAAAACTATTCCTGTGATGACTTTGCTTCAGGGTTTTCGCAGATGGGCAGACTAAGTGGCCTGGAGGTCCTTTTCTGCCAACACTTTCCTATGTTTCTAAGATCAAAAAATGTGTGCTCTTCACCATCTCTGCAAGGATTTTTTTCACATTTGTGAATTTAGGCAACATTTTTATTCAACCCTGCTTATGAAGCGGAGGTGGGGTGGGGGCATGGACATAATGATCCTAGAGTCCCTGCCAACAGTAAATGGAGACTAGAATATGGATTACTAAGCCGGCCCAGCAGTGGGATTTCCGCCTGCAACGCCCGTGACCTGGGTTCGGGAATAGATACAGGTCATCAGAGGGCCAGCCGGGGGAGAAGGATCGAGCGTCCCAAGATTGCTTTTCTTCTCCGGGGGAGAGGGGAGACTGAGTGTTCAGTGCAGTAGTGACACCCGGCGGAGGCCGGATTCACCACTACACACTGACGCCAATCAGAACTCGGGCAGGGCGGACGCTGGTAGTCATTGCACACGCCCCCCCCCCCCGCTTACAGGGGAAAAAAACAGGTGGGGCCTTCATCTCTATGAAGCCCGCCCTGGGCTTCAATTAGCCTCCGTCACAGCTCTCCAAATAAGTTACTGGTTCCACTGGCTGGCTAAGAGGGGACCAGTCCCGTGACCCCGCCCTCTGGGGGGGGGGGAGCCAGGGGTGACCAGGAGAGTGACGGCAGGCAGAAGTTCGGGGGCTGTGATCAGGGCAGAAACCTGATGGAGGTCCTGCCATGAAAAAGCATATTAAATAAAAATAAAAAAAGAACACGGGTTACTAATCCTGTAATCCACATGATTTGCAGCTGTCGCCAGCAGTGCAGGTGTCAGTCACCGTTCCCGGTGAATATGTTGCCCGGATAACAGCACAGGAATAACCGCGCTTCAAGAATAGTGTCCAGCTTGACAGCTATAGGAATAGTGTGGTGCAAGTCAGTTACTGTTACCCCTGTAGCGTATGCTGACCGCATGGCAAAACCCACATGGCGAAATGACCCACAGCGACAATCTCGACAGCTTTCAAGATCGTTCCTGTGAGGGACCCGAGGGTGAAACTTCACCCTTACGCTGACTTCCCCCTCTCCTTCAAGATAACTCCAACTTGGAGTTAGTAATCATTAGAAGGGGGGCTCCTGGGGCACAGCCCCCCAATAGAAAACATGCCGATATCTAACAGGCGAATTTTCACCTGTCGACATCAGGGCTCTCGCTATGCCGAACATCAACAACAGTATTGTCGATATGGCATAGGTAAACCCCCTGTAGCTGTCATCACATGGGAGGAAGAGGAGAACTAGCATACAGTGTGGTGACTTGCTGAGCTGCTCCCATGGTGGAGGGGGCTACGACTACAGCAGCTAGGTTGGTGCAATGTCTGGGAGCCCTGGGGTCTATTCCCAGTGTACTGCCAGTAGTGGTTTTCCTCTTCCTCCCATCCCGAGTTTCATTTTTCATTTCCTCTCTGCCGAACCGCACTTTTGTTCCCATGTCACACTAATCATATTTCCCTCCAAGTTCCTTCTTGTCCCTTTGTTGTTACCCCCATGGAGTTGATTATTTTTAGTTTGGGGGATGTGGAGGGGAGGTGGAGCCCCCACTAACATTTATTGTAGCCATTTGTTTTCTTTCAGAATGGTAGCGCTCTGTGTTTTTCCTGAGCGCTGACATTGCTTTTGCTGTTTTTTGACTGTGCTATAGTTGTTTCTACATCTTGAACTAGTGCCTCAGTCAACAAAGCATTGGGAAAAAGAGTCAGTGTGCATCTCACATTTCTACAGTGCGGCTTAAAATGCCATCATGTTGTGGTTAGAAAATGTGTCGTGTCGGATTAACAGAGCCCATTTTCTAAGCGAGATAAGATCCTTCAAGTTGTATGGTGTTTAGGTATACCCACACTTCGAGGATTGTAAGGCCCATTGCCTGTGGCATTGAGTCTCACTATACCCTGAGATTGTATCCCCCAACAATGCACACCCTGTCAGGTCTTATCTCTTTCATAATGTATGGGCAACAGTGTGTAACAAGTTTGTTTTACATGCCTGATGTGTGAAATACCATATAAACTATGAGACTGAAGGTCGAGTGGTTTGAAAAGATATCACACACCTGGGGTGTGTAATAAAACACGTTTTCACTGCTGCCCATTCTTTATTTTTAGAATTACTGGTCAAAAGAGCAGGGTCTGGGAGCTGACTAAAAACTAACGTAGATTGTGTCTCCACTCTGGCTGCAGCTGTTGTATCTCATGCTGTTGTATCTCACGCTCGATGCAGTGTGTAAGAGCAAGGTGGGGGGATGGACCGACATGCATTAGTAGGCACCCGGGAAAAAGGAGTGGACACAAGTCCCTTTTCAGAAGAGAGTCTCCGCCAGGGATGGAAAACCCTAAAGGTAGACAAGGCAATGGGGCAAAATGGGATCCATCCATGGGTACTAAAAGAACTGAGCACAGTGCTAGCCACCCTTTTGGTAACACTATTCAGCACCTTATTGGAGATGGGGGGTAGTTCGAGAGGACTAGAGGAGGGCCAATATGATCCGTCTGCACAAGAGTGCAAGCAGGAAGGAAACCAGTAATTACAGACCAGTCAGTCTCACATCAATGGTGGGGATTTTAATGGAGACCCTGCTGAAGGAGAGACTGATGGAGTACCTGGAGGACCACTGTCAGTATAGCTTCATGGGGGGGGGGGTCATGTCAAACACATTTCATAGCTTTCTTTGACTGGGTAATTAGTGAGGTGAATCGGGGAGGGCAGTGGATTTGGCCTATCTGAACTTGAGTAAGGCCTTTGACACTACCACACAGGAGGCTGATAAAGAAACTTGGTAACCTGGGGTGGGGGAAAAGTGATGAGCAGCTGGGTTTCTAACTGGTTGAAAGATAGGAGGCAGAGGGTGGTGAAAACCGGCAGTCACTCAAGAGACGAGAGAGTGACCAGTGGAATACTACAGGGATCAGTACTGCCCTCTTCAATAGAAACACAGACAATGATGGCAGAAAAAGTCCACTGGTCCATCCAGTCTGCCCATAAACCCTAACAAACCCGGGACCTATTGTCCATACACAGCTTTAACCCACACTATCAACTCCCATGCTCCCCGCTCTACCGCAATCACCCTGAGCAACCACTAAGCCCTTTATTCTGTCCTAGCCATGTTTGAAACCACTGATTGGTTTGGCACCCACCAAGTCAGCTGGCTGATTCTTCCACGGCTCCACCACCCTTTCTGTAAAAAAAAAAAAACCTCCTCGCTTCCCTCTTGCATCTCCACTCCCCGTCAATTTCCACTTGTGGCCCTCTGTTCTTAATTCAGTACTTCTGCTAAAAAGGTCCTCACAGTTTACCATGTTCACTCCTTTCAGGAACCTGAAGGTTATAACTTCCCTATCTTTTCTGGCCTCCAGCAAGTATATTCAGTGCCTTGAGCCAATGTTCATAACTGACAAAAAAATCTGCAAAAGGGTGGACACCCAGGAGGGGGTGGAGAAAATGCAAAGGAATCTAGGGAAACCAGAGGAGTGGTTGAGGGTAAGATAGCTTGGTTTCAATGCCAAAAAGTGTAAAGTAATGCACCTGGAGTGCTGAAACCCAGAGGCTGTGTGCAAGATGGGGGGGGGGGGGGTACTTAAGAGGGATCTTGAGGTAATCATATCTGATGATCTCTAGATGGCTCAGCAGTGCAACAAGGCAGTAGGTAAGGCTAGCCAGGTGCTGGGGTACATAGGGAAGGGGATTTCTAGCAGGAGAAGATAGAGTGTTGCCACTACATCGCTCACTAGTGAGATCCCTCACCTGGAGAGCTGTATCCAGTTCTGCAGTCTGCACCAGCGCAATGACACTGACATGGTGGAAGTTATCCAGAGGAGGCCTACCAAAATGGTGCAGGGGTTGCACAAGAAACCACATGTGGAGACGCTGCAGGAACTCAACATGTACTCCCTAGAGAAGAAGACAGTGATAAGGGACATAATTGAGACTTATTAGTACCTCACAGGGATGAAAATGGTGCAGGAGGGGAGTCTTTTTTTCACAGGAGGAGGAGCCCCAGAACATGGAGGCATGCTATGAAGCTTTTTGGGGGAGGGGGTTTAAGAGGGATACGAAGAAATACTTCTTCACAGAAAGGGTGGTGGATGCATGAAACAGCCCACCAGAAGAGGTAGTGGGGGAGAAGACAGTGGGGAGGAACTTCAGGCATGCATGTGATAAGCACATGGGTATAATAAGTAGATGTAAGACAGCAGGGAGGGACACCTGTGACCAAATAGGGTCTAGTGTGTAGTAATATGCAGGGTACATAGGGCAGACTAAATAGGCCTACCATTCCTTTTCTGCCTACGCATTCTATGTTTCTATGTAAGGCAATTCTCTCTTACCTACACATTCTAGGTTTCTATGTAAGGCAATTCTCTCTTACCTACACATTCTAGGTTTCTATGTAAGGCAATCCTCTCTTACCTACACATTCTAGGTTTCTATGTAAGGCAATTCTCTCTTACACTGCTCTTGTCACAGGGGTGGAGAAAGGGAAAGGGAACATTGTTTAACCAGGAGTAGCACACTAAGCCAAAGCTTGTTTCCAGATGTGACCTGGGAGCACAAGGAAGTTAAATGACTTGCTCAGGATCACACAGTATGTACTTAGGTAGCTGTGGGATTCAAACCCAGGTCTCCATATCCGCAGCTCAGAGCCTTAACCTACTGTGCTATACTGCCTCCAAGAGGAGACAGGACTCATTGAGAAAAATGGGGCAAAACATTTCCTGCCATCTCAGTGACAGCTCATGGAGCCTGAATAGGGTACATCCCTTATAACATGATATATCCCTGATTACAGGGTATATCCCTGGTAAGTCAGCATGGAGGGGGACACCAACAGACTGAAAGGAAAACCTAAGGCTGTATTACATTTGTGCACTGGGGTTGGCATATCAATCTTTAAGAACTAGTGTACTGCCTAAAACTAATATTAGATTTTAGAAGCAGCCAACCATCACCTTTTATATCGGAGGTGCTTTTTCCTTTCTCTTTGTTTAATTAGAAGATTGTTTACCTGATGTTAGCAGGTGTGTTGTGTGGAACAGCTTTTAGCCTGGCAGCGGACATATCTTGAACTACTGCCCCACATGACATCATCAGCATTGAGACCTCACTGACTGTGACATCACTGCTACTTAGGAACAACAAGTGAGTGACTGTCATGTCAGTCACCTGTGATGTCACTGTCAGTGAGATCATAATGCAGATGATGTAGTGTGGGGCAGTACAGTTAGATAATGTATGCCAGCTGCCAGGCTAAGAGCTGTTCCACACATACAGCACAATATCATCACACAGAAGACTTTCTGATAAGCAAAAGAAGAAGGAAAAATACTTCAGAAATAAAAAGTTACAGCTGATTACTACTTAAAATTTGTATCATTTCCCTGTCTGCCTGTTTTGGCTTCACTAGCTCTTTACATTTAGCTGCAATAAATCTATAACGCCTCTGGCCATGTGCTTGTCTCATACAAGCAATTTTGACATAGTTCCAGATAATTAGACCTGGTGCAGTGTGCTAGAAAAAGAAGCAAAGCATATTGTTCAGGTCTGGTACCTTCCGATACAAAACAATTTTCCTAACAAGAACTCCCATATGATATTTTATGTCATAATCTAGAGGAAGCCAATAACCAAATAAGTCTCAAAAGTTTTAATATGAAATGGCATACTGAATTAAGCAACACTCGGACCCTGGATAGTATTGTGTCGTTTACAGCTGAGGAAATAACTGTAAACCATAATTCATTATTTATTTAATTAATTTATTTATAATTCGGACAACTCCTTGAGCATAAGTGCTCTTTTACAAAGGTTCCACGTTGGTAACGGACAAAGAACAAGTAAGAACAAAAGACATTCAACAGCTCCAGAGGAGCCTGGTCAGGTACAAGCAGCAGAAATTACAAGCAGCGTTCTCATCAAACTGTGTCATTACAGTCCCAGAGGGACAATATTTACAAGCAGTAGAAGGGCATTACCAGTGGAGATCGCAAACAATAGACAGACAAGGAGTAAAATGGGTACAAGTCATTAAAATCAGCAGCAGGCTGATGTCAGTGTGATTTCATTTTTTACAGATTTCCTAAATTGTGTAATTTTGGGGATGACTTACTAGGAATTCTGGGTGTTCGTTTAGCCACTGGGCAGCACAGATTGCACATAAGCCCCTTTCCAGACTTGTTTTGTATGGCTGCAGTGGGCGGAGCCTGCATCTGTCTTGCCAGCAGCTCTAAAAACGAGCCACCGGATTGACACCGGAGAGTTGTTTTGGAGTTGCAGTACAATCATTCCACAACTCCAAAACACTCCGCTCACTCCCCCCCCTGCGGATGCACTACTTTTATTCCTGTTGCCCACCATGCTCAAGATGGCCACCGATGCTCACTGCGCATGTGTGAGTAGTTGCGCATGTGCAACGTGAGCTCCAGCAGCCATCTTGGGCATGGTGGACTGTTTCGTCATGAGCTCAGCAAGCTCAGCTGCAGCCATGTCGGCTCTGGCCAGAGTTTGTTCGCAAAGGGACTTCAAGGGCTTGTCTAGTCATACTTCTAGCAGAATATTGGTTGGTGACCAAGCAGAAGAGATCTCAGACTGTAGCGGTGCTGAAGCCTTGCAGATCTTTTCTGCCATCAGGCAGGACTGATATTTTAGCCTGTCCTATAGAGGTAACCAATTGGGAAGAACATACAGGGTGCAGCATAATCAACTAACAAAACCAGCCCACTTTGTTTATATGAGTGTGTCAGGTCAAGTGTTAATGCTGTTTCACTTGTCCTGTAGCCAGGATGTTTTTGGAAACAAGATGGTGTGTCAAACTAATTTATTCCGATACTACTTTTAGACGTCTGAACATTCCATTGCTTAACCTTAATATAAAATGGCTGTCTTGGCGAAATTGAGTTATACTTTTCCTGAGTTCCTGAGTATAAATATTTTAATGAATAAATAGCAATGCTCAAAACAGTCAGTGAGGCAGTGGTACAAACCTGGGATGGGTGAGCCAGTCTGAATTTAGATCTGCCTCCCCCTACCCCCAAGGCAGACTGGCTCGGATCAACTGAATCAAACTCTTAAAGCTCCGAGCTGATCCCACTCTGAATCAGAGTCGCTTCAATGGCCAGTGAGGGAGTACCTGTAATACCACAACATGTGCTTCAGCTTGGATTCCACCACAACAATGTTCCAAGGTAAGCTAACTCAAACTGGTCTGGGTCATAATCTTGGAATCTGAGCTAGGTCAGTTACCTTGCTCATCCCAAGTACAGACTGCCTTTCATCTCTGCTTGTGCCAGGTTCTCCAGTACTGCAGCATCTGGCTGTCAATCTTCATTCACCTTCCTTCACCATTGATTTCCAATGTATTGACCTGTGCGGGCCCAACATGAGCAATATTCATTGGCATGAAAACACTTCACCTGCTAAAACTGTTGAAGGTACGCTGGCCTGTCAGGGCTGCTGTAATGCTACTGCATGTGATGCCTGCTACCTAGTTTAGGAACAAGCCTGGGTCACCAGGGGCCAGGTGGGGGAAGAAAAGTCACATACTCCAGTGGATGCTCCTTTCCGCCGGGGAGGGAGGATGTTGGATCTGTACTGCGATATGGGAGGCCAGCATCCACAGACTCACGCTTAGTGCGTGCATGTCATGATGTCCTTCCATGCAGCATTCTCAGCAGAGGAGAAACCACAAGGAAAGCCCTTGGTCGTACAGTGTATAATGTGGTGAGTAAGTACAGCCTGGGAATGGTAGGTTGTTGATGCTGGGGCGTGGTACAGGCTTGTGAGGGGGCCAAGGGCCGTCAGGGGGCCAGAAGCACAAACAGAATGTTTAAAAACCATCTTCATCTGCTGCAGTGTAGGCTCTAACGGCCTTGAGCCTAGGCTACTACAGCTTGCAGCCCCTCTCCTTGCCTCCCCTCTAGCCAGAATCTTTAACCTGCCCTTATGCTCTCAGGTTGTTCCTGATATCTGGAAGGTTGCTAAGGTTGTCACAGTTTCTAAGAAAGGTGACTCTAAATCAGTCACCAGTTATCGCCCTATAGCAATCCTTTCAGTCTTGAGTAAGCTTCCAAGAGAAAATAGTCTCTGTCCAAACTATTAACTATCTCCATGACCACAGCCTCCTGTCTAACGTCCAACATGGTCTCAGAAAAGGCCATAGTACCACCACTGCTCTTGTCAAATTCACAAACAACACCAAAATTGCCATGGATAATGGACTACTTACAGGTGTGGTTTTCATCAACCTTACAAAGGCCTTTGATCTAGTAGACCACTCTCTTCTAAAATCTAAAATGTTATCCTTTGGTATCTCTTCTGACGTGGTTACCTGGTATGACAGCTACCTCAGTGACGGACAACAATTTGTTAACTACAACTCAGCTGTATCTGCTCTACCCACCATTAACATTGGTGTTACACAAGGATCTATCCTTAGTTCCCTCCTCTTTGCTATCTTTATAAATTACCCATCCCTAAATGTCATATCCTGCTCCATGCAGATGACTTAATACTGTACTCTATCTCTAAATACCTTGCTGACCATAACACTACCTTTGTCTGTTTGCAGATGACACCAAGACCTGCAACATAGTAGATGATCCAGATGGTGTGGGCAGAATGAGAAGAGATCTTGATAAACTGGCAAAATGGTCAGAAGAGTGGCAACTGGGGTTTAATGCAAAGAAGTGCAAGATCATGCACATAGGGAAGAGAAACCCTGAAGCCACCTATAGGCTGGGAGGGGGGTTGCTGGCAATCACAAGGGAAGAAAGAGACTTAGGCATCATCAACACAGATGACCTGAAATCATCCAAGCAGACCACTAAAGCAGTAGGTAAGGCTAGAGGGATGTTGGGGTGTATTAGTAGGGGTACCACAAGTCGTAAGAGGGAGGGAATAATCTCTCTTTACAAGACACTGGTTAGGCCCCATCTGGAGTACTGCGTACAGTACTGGAGGCTGCACCTTCACAAGGACATTAACAAAATGGAGGCAGTCCAGAGAAGGCAATCAAAATGGTGCAGGGACTGCATCAGAAAACATATGAGGACAGATTAACGGAGCTCAATATGTATACCCTAGAGCAAAGGAGGGAGAGAGGTGATATGATCGAAACATCCAAACATCTTAAGGGCATTAACAAGGTGAAAGAGTCTAACATGTTTCAATATAAGAAAAATAGCAGGACAAGAGGACACAGCATGAGATTAGAGGGAGGCCGATTAAGGGGGAATGTGAGGAAGTTCTTTTTCACAGAAAGGGTGGTGGATGCATGGAACGGCCTACCACAGGAAGTGGTGGATATGAATACAGTGCAGGGCTTCAAACAGGCATGGGATAGGCAGAAGGGAGCAATACAGACGAGTAAGAATAAATAGGCCATTGACAGAGCAAAGGCCTATGGCACATTCATAAGGTAGAAAAAAAATGGGCAGATTGGATGGGCCTTGCAGTCCTTATCTGCTGTCAGCTTCTATGTTTCTGTGTCTATGTTTACCTCTGGTTTCCACAAAATTCACTCCTGGCTGTCCCAGACCCCTTGAAAGGAATTCCAGGCCCTGGGTAAAGTTCAGACTCTGGGGCCCCTACCAGCTTGCAGCTCCTTTCCTGCATACAGTATGCTGCGTTGCCTGGGCCCCTCTTGGTGCTGGGCCCCAGGAATTATCCCCTGCTCCCCCACCCTCTAAAGGGCCCTGGGCTGTCCCATAACAAGTTATGACTAAATGCCAGCAAACTTACTCCATGTTATTTGGCTCTGCCCCTAGGTTAAGAAAGAGTGTTGGGCTACTATCCATCTCAAGTAATGATGGCTCCCTCCTTGAAAACGTAGCCAGTTTAAAATACCTTGGAATTACCCTCGACCCTTCTGTAGATGTTGCCCAACATAACTCTAATACTTGAAAGGATGTTAACTCCAAGCTCAGCCTGGACTTTAAAACCAGATATGCTCTCACACACTCTGCTAGAATTGCCATTGCTCAGGTTATCCATCTTCCTACCCTTACCTACAGTTCTGCAACCTCCGCGTGTGTTGCCAAAGTCAGTCTCCACAAATGGGACACCCCCATAATATTTGTTGTTTCACTCTGGCATCAAATGGCTTCACCCATCGCTGTAAGCGTTACAGAGGTCTAAATTAGCTATCCCCTGAGGCTACTTAGTCGCTCCTATGCCCTTGGCACCTTAACTGATAAAATTAATAGAACTTTGGTTCCTTCTTCGTTAGCCTTAATATTGGCTCCCCTGAGCCTCCCCTACCCCTTCAATCTGGTACCCAGTCCCTACTATCTGATCCTAGGTACTTGACCACTATGGGGCCCCAGGCCTTCTCTCACTTTGCCTCAAACATCTGGAACTTCATGCCTCTGTCCATCCAACTCTCCCCTCTTGTGCCTGCTTCAAAAGGAAACTTCACAACTATCTTATAGTCTTTGTCCGCAGTTATTGCTTCCTACCTCCTTGATCATCCAACCTATACTATCTGACTAGTGCTTGCCTTTGCTGCGTAATCTACTGCACTTATGTATGCTGCTTCTGTCTGTTTTTTAAAATTCTTTAGCCGCATTGCTTTGGCTGTTTCCTGCCTTGCTGCTATCATGCTTTTTTCTCCTTGTTACACTGTATTTATTCTTCTACTGCTTTGTATCTTTAACTAGTTTTACCTCTTACATTGTTTATCGTACTATAGTGTATGGTGGAATGCGGTTGTGTATGGAAAGCCCTACACCGCAAAAAGTCATTCTGCTTTAGTAGCTATGCCATAATGCAACCGCCCCCATCAGCGTCGTTCACAGGACGGGGCGGCTGACGAGTCGGGTGTGCGAGCTGACTGCTAGGCGGATAGCCCAGAGATGCGTCCACAGACAACAGAGACTTGCTGACAATTGAGGAAAAAGTAAGCGATTGTGTTTTTTGGGGACCAAACACTATACAGAATGGTGTATGGTAGCCTAAATACACAACATCACTATTCTTAAACCTTGTGATTACTATGCCATCAGAGGGACCTCTCGAACTTCGCTCTCGAGGTCCTTGACATCATAGTAACCACTCGGTATAAGGATAGCATTGTTGCGTATGGGCAACCATACACTATCCTATATGTTTTGTACTATGTTTTCATGATTATTTTGCACTCTTATCCTGTTGTTTTATAGTATTTTATTCCTTCAACCACTTTTTGTATCTGTGACTTGTTTACCCTTCACACTGTATATATTACTGCTTCGTTGTACCTTGGTTCATGAGTGATTTTGTGACTTGTACTCTCCCAGATGGTACCTGAAAATAGGCATATTTATTGCCTAGTGCACCTACCCGGTTATCAAAACCAAATAAATAAAAAGCTGTTGAAGGTAAATGGCATTCCTCCTCCCCAAGTATGACCTGACAATACCTGGTGCTGAGATGTAAAATTTAAAATCTGGGAAATCAGACATCTTTCCAAGAATGAAAAGATCCCTTGGCACAAGCAGTGAAGTCTGTCGTTAACTAACAGTCGCTTGGTACAAGCATGGCAGTGTTGCACTGATTAATGATGAGTTGGCGATAGAGACTATTATTAGCAAAATTCTACATTGAGCCAGGTGCTGTGTTAACCAGAATGGAATCTTAGAAACCACGGTTATCAAAGTGCGAGCAGACTCACCGATACCCACACTGTTAGTCAGCAGGGAGTTCTCTGCCAATCTATAAGGGACTTCTTAGGGTAAGCATGGACTCCATGAGACCCACAGCATTAGTTAGTGGGAAATCCTCTGTCTGGGACTCCTCAGCACGATGGGGGACTTCTTGAACTACAAGTCCAAAATAAAAACTAGGCTCAGTACTGATTCATGAAAGTACTCCCTTCCAGAGGAAACTTCATATTATAATGAGGGGAAGACTATATTTTATATGGGATCCGTACTAAATCCCGACATCCGAATGCCCATCAAAAGCATTCCTGACACTGAGATCTTGACTACATTGTATGCCCGAATAAAAAAATCCCTCTTGCCGAAAAGTCGACAAATCACTTCCCGACTTTGCACTTATAGTACGATAACTAGGATCTGCAGCTTATCCAGTAGGTAGGGAAATGGGCAGACTGGGTGGGCCAAGCGGTCCTTATCTGCGGTCAAATTCTATGTTTCTATGTTTCTGTAGCACTGGTGCTGGGTAGCACCTTCTCTATGAGGTCAGTGCCCTTTCCATATAGGACAGCTGTGGGGTGGATTTTAAATTCTAAACCAACCAGCAGTACCAAAATTCAAAACCAGCAGTCTGTAAGAAGTGAGTAATGAGAAGAAAATTCGTGGGGAGTGCCTCTTTCAGAAAACACTAAGGGTTCCTCACCAAAACCTGTTCTGTTTTAACGTTTGTGTTTATAGCACCTTCTCTGTGAGGTCAGTGCCCTTTCCATATAGGACAGCTGTGGGAGGGAGCAAAAAATGAGAGGTAAAATGAGGGACTCCCACTGTAATGTGATACAGTTAAGAGGTTTGACTTTCAGCCCTTAGATTCCTTTGGCTTCTGCCTGTATCCATCACTTTCTCTTGGGTTTACGGTTGAAAGAATGCCTACAATACATTTTGATTTACTTTCTCCACATCTGCCTTTGTATTTATTTTATGTTTTTGATAAAAGACCTTGAACAATGCAAAACTGCCAGGTACCCCTAAGCACGGACTCTCTGAAGAGGCAAAGAGACAAACCTCGACCTAACAGAACAGTTCATGTCGGGATTCTGTCATTCAGTATTCTCTGTTCATCTGTATTTTGAATTACGGGGAAAAAAAAATGGGCATTTGACAGTCGGGATTTTATCAGTCGGGATTTAGACCCTAACCCTTTTATATTCCCTGTAAATCTGCTCTGACAACACTGTATTTTTGTGTTGACCATATTTTTATAATGACTCCCATACCACCTGACTCGTCTTTGTATATTGCTGGTTCTTCTGATCTGACTGTACAACAGTCCCTTTCTTCACCTGTGTTGATTGCCAAGAAACAAACTGATTGACTGAAGGTAGAGATTTGTGCAGAGTCAGCTGTTTAGTGGGATTTCCGCACTGAAAATGCTGACTAAAGCTCGGAACACAGTTGCTTCTCTTGGCAGACCAAACTGCTGCTTCAGTTTTCTCCTGTAACATAATTCTATCATTGAAGGATGCTAGAACTGAAATAATAGTACTACCGGTACCGCTTCCAGTAGACATGGTTTACAATGGAAGTGTCTGTACAACTCCATGGCAGGAGGGTTGGTGCTGTCATGTGGGATTTGTGTGAACTCTAACCACACAACCCATGGCTGCGGGTGTTGGAGTCCATCGCAGAGGTGAAGCTGAACCCCATGAAGGGAGACCATGCATCCCTTGATGTGGCCAGTCACATATCCTGTGTGGTAATTCAGCAACCTAGCTAGCTCCCATTCATCAGCCCTTCTCATTGGTATGACTGAGTGCTATCCACAATCGGGAGTTCAGTATGAAGACCAGACAGCATCCAAACCCATCCCCCTATCAGGCCTAATATGATGTGCTAATATCTGCCCGGCCCCGTATGCCTGACCTAACCAGATACATAATCAGCCGAAACAGAATCAGCACAAGCAGACATGAATGCATAGCTGAGTCTCCGCCCACCCCAAATCCCTATCCTAGCCAGACAGAAACACAGAAACATAGACTTTGACGGCAGATAAGGACCACCTGGCCCACGCAGTCTGCCCATTTCCCTACCTACTGGATAAGCTGCAGATTCTAGTTAACTAACAGCCTACTTCCTGCAACCCCCCACTATAATTGCCTTATGTCTGTCCCATGCATGTCTGAATTCCCCCACTGTTTTAGACCCAACAACCTCCTCAGGAAGGCGGTTCCATGTATCTACTGCTCCCTCTGTGAAAAAAAATTTCCTCACATTACCCCTGAGCTGTCCTACATGTAGTTAGGTACGTTAGATACGTAGTTAGTGTAGTTTGTTTTCCGGGTAAGATACACTCGAGCAGGCTCCTTTTACAGGTATGGCCTGGGTCGTTAAAGCAATCATAAGAGTACATATGCAACTACAGAAATACAAACTACACACAATTTACATCCAATTGAAACTGTATAGGACAGACGAAATACAAAACATAAGTCAGTTACTTGGTTCTTTAAAATATACTTAAAGATCTTTTGCAAATGGTTTGTTTTTTCCTTTAAAACAGATGGCAAGTTCCAAAGTTTCATAGAACTGTAGAAACAAGATCTCTGTCCAGCTGAGATGTAATGTATTTGAAAGGAAATTTTAAATCACAATTGCTAGTGGACCCGAGTCTTGTTTTGGAATGACAATTTACATTTTCAGAGAATAATGACATAGGCTGCCCCGTGTTTATCAATCTGCCTGATAGGGATAAAGAACACTTACGTACTTATCGTAGATCTCCTAGAGAATCTCTTTCATCAGGCCATACCTTTGGAACTGATAGACACCAGGCACTAGGACCACATAAAAACATTTGCAAACATTCAGTCAGGGTCCACCCATGATGACATCAGGTGACAGCATCTACATAAACATAAGCGGTCCCTCCTCTCCTCAGCTCCCCACCAGAGATCATACTTGAAGGACCTCCCTCTAGGGAACCAGGAGAGAATCCAACACTCCACAACCCAGGCGAGACAGAGGCTGAAAATATGTAACAACAGAGATAGCAGCACAGAAATCCAGTGTTGCAGGCCCAAAAGAAACAAGTGGAAGGAAGGAGGGATGGCATAGCTGATGAAAGAGATTCTCTCAAAAGATCTACTGTTATGCAAATATGTAACTGTTCTATCTTCTTCAAGGACATCTCTTTTATCAGGCCACGCCTTTGCAGTGAGTACCAAGCAGTGTCAAAAAGTAGCAGTCTGAGCGGCTGGAGCCTATAGGCTTATGATAGGAGGCCTTGTAGCACAGCTAGGCCAAATCCAGCTCATCTACAAGAAACAATGTCCAGACTGTAGTGCCTCGTGATGAAGGTGTGGACAGTACTCCAGGTAGCAGCTACGCAGATCTTAGTAGCTGATACATTCCTGAAAGAAGCAACAGAGGTGGCCATATCGCTAGTGGAATGACCACGAACCACACCAGGAAGTTCCTTACCATACTTCCTGTAACAGAATGTAATACAGTTTGCTAGCCATTTGGACAAGCACTGTTCAGAAACTGGGGCGTCCTCTTTCCCAGGGGCAAACAAAACGAAAAGCTGCGAGGACTTTCTGCAGTCCCTTGTGCGGTGTATATAGTACCTGAGTATTCTATGCACATCTAAAGTATGGAGCAATGCTTCCCCCTGGATTGGCATGCTCTGGGTAATACACTGACAGGTGGGTAGTTTGATTTAAAGTAAACTCAGACACCACCTTGGGAAGAAACTTAGGATTAGTATGCAAAGACACCATTTCTTTGTGAAAAATCAAATAAGGAGGCTCACACATTAGAGCCTTAAGTTCTGAAATCCTTCAAGCAGAAGTAATAGCAACTAAAAATAATGCTTTGTAAGACAGAACGCATAAGCCACAAGTTGCGCCTGACTCAAAAGGAGGCAAAGTAAGCTTTTCCAAAATAAAATTCAGGTCCAAAGCCGGGACTGGATTGTGGATAGGAGGCTTTAGATGGAGAATGCCTCTCAAGAATGTACAGGCTACCTCCACCGTATGCCTGTCAACAGGCACGTGGAAAGCTGATATAGCAGCCAGGTGCACTTTGATTGAGGAGTACTGCAGGCTCGAGTCCTGACTAACTGGACAGGTATATGGATTCGGGTGGTGAGAAGGTGCCCATAAAGCAAAACGCTTCCACTTCATGGAGTAAGTATTTCTGGTGGATGGTTTTCTACCAGTCACAAGAACATCTCCCACTTTTTGTGACACCCCAAATCTAGCTATGTCTTCAGAGCCATGCGTGCAGATGAAGAGACTTCAGACCCGGATGCATCAGGTTTCCCTGTTCCCGTAACAGTAGACCCTTACACAGGGGCAGAGGCACTGGGGGTTCCACTGCCAGATGTTGGGAAAGAGAAAACCAGATCTGCCAAGGCCATAGGGGAGCAATGAGTATTAGAGTTGTCCCCTCCATTTTCAGCTAGAGTAGCACTCTCTGAATTAGGGGAAAGGGAGGAAAGGCATACAGAAACATCCCTTTCCAAGGGAAGGACAACACATCTCACCAGAAAACTTCAGGCCCTGGCACAAGCTAGAAGAAAAGTGGCAGTTTTCCATTGTGTGGGGGATGCAAAAAGGTCCAACTCTAGATGAACCCATCTTTGAAACAGGTCATTGACCATGAACGTTAGCAGTTCCCACTCAAGCATCCTGGACTGTGACCTACTTAGCTCGTCTGCCAAGACGTTTGGGACACCTCGAACATTAACTGCTGATAGTTCTAGACCATGATGCAGAGCCTAATACCAAACCCTGATTGTTTCCCTGCACAGCAGATAGGAATGAGTTCCCCCTTGTTTGTTGACGTAATGCATTACATTAACATTGTCTGTCTGTATTAACAGAGGAGCTGGGGGCAAGTAGTTCTGGAAGGCCTGGAGTCTGTACAGAACAGCCCTCATTTCCAGAACACTGGTGTGAAAAGTGTGCCTCCACTTGGGGCCATGTGCCTTATGTTTGATGAGGGTCCATGTGAACTCTCCAGTCCACCCGAGGCATCTGTGGTGAGGATCTGAAGAGCAGAGCGGATCAGGAACAGAACCCTTTTGATCAGATTGCTGCGTTCCATCCACCGCTAGCACTTTGTGCACAGGGGACATGACTACAACCATTTGCTGTAGATTGTCTGTGAGCTGGTCCCACAGGACACTTGGGGTCCATTGGGGAATTTGCATGTGCAACCTGGCCAGTGGTACTGTGACAATGGCTGTTGCTGAGTCGCAGAAAGCATAAAAATGTCCTTGCTGAGACATAACAGCTGTTGTGCACCAACCGTGCTTGGGCAATCAGGTGGTCAGCCCTGTCCTAAGGCAAAAAGCTGAGCCCTGGGCCGTGTCCAGGACTGCCCCGTGTACTGCAATCACTAGCAGGGTGTCAACACTGATTTTGGTATGCTGATTGTCACCCCCAGAGCACCAAACAGTTGTCTGGTTCAATCTAAAGTCTTCAACAGTTGGTTCCTGGAGTGGGGTTTTAACAGCCATTGTGTTGTCTGTATATCTATGGCACTCCCACTATTCCACCATAGGGTTATGTATGCCTGATAGGCTGCTGATGCACACGTGACCTAGGGTCAAATTACGAATCCTCCTCCAAGCCCCTTCGGTAGCCTGCTGTTCCTCAGTTTGAACTTGTGCATCTGAGAGGCTGCAGCACTGTCCCAAGCTCCAGTACATCAGCAAAGATAAAGGTAATTACAAAATAAATAAATAAATAAATAAATAAATAAATAATGATAACTGCAAGGCACAGACAGTATTCAGTTTTGTGGAGGTTCTAGCAGTGGCTAGATATGTTTAATCAGAGGGCAAATGAGATATAATGTATTTTCATTGCTTACTATCTCTACAGCGAAGAAATAGAGAACAGGATAGGTAGTATCTGTCTAGATACATGTTTTGCTTCATGATGTCGTGTTCCTACAACGAATACTTTCTGTAAGATAGCAATCTAGTCCTTAGTTTGAGCCAGCTACTTTAAAAAGACCGCCAGCAGGACTCCTCCCTCATGAGCGAGGATATCCTGTTTTTATTCCCTGAGCAGTTCCTGACCAGCGACTGCCTAGAGGAAGGTACAACACTAAAGAAATCTTCCAAAGGACTCCCCTGCAATAACTGACCATAGGGGATCCAGCCCATCATCTCCCTCACGTAGCGAGACAATGGTGCACTTTGCCTCTGCCACCTTGATGACACAAACAATTCAATCAGGCATTTCAGGCTATAGAAGCCTTTCAAAACTCCCCTCCCCCCCCTTTCCCATCAGGGTCTGAACTGTTGGCGATGGCTCACACTATTGTTTGATGTGCATGGATTAAAGGAACAAACTGACCTGGTCCCAATCATGGCGTTGTCCGGCCGCGGGGCCATGCATCTCAGGGGGTCATAAATTAACAAAAATGGAGCTGCTTGTCCTTCTTGCTCATTCCATCACCATGTTCTACTCTTTCAGATGCCGCACATGCTCTGTAGAGCCCTCATGCATGCGCTTCACGTCTTTCGGCAATTGCGCATGCGCAATGCCCCACTACTCCATTGTTAAGAGGGGCTATAGCACACACACACACACACACACACACACACACACAGGAAGTGTTCACGCATGCGTAATAGCGATCCGCTTCATGATCGTGCTAAATTACTGAATTTACTTAGTAGCAGAGCAGCTGCTGCTATCAAGGAGCCCCAAATAAACTAAACGAAATAAATAATGAGGGAACATCAACATTAAGGTCCCCTTCCCCCAGGTTCTGCCATCCAGACAACGAGCCTCTTAAAAAGGCAGCCCACAAGCAAGCTATGAGCCACTTAAAGGGGCAAGCACACCAATACACAAAAAGTTATGGGGCTTCACACAGCATACTGTGTACATACCCCCACCATGGGGGTGATCTCAACACTGCCTGTCCTACAGACCTCTACTTATCAGGCATATTTCTATATACATATATTTTTTTTCAATATACATATATACAAAAAAAAAATGAAGCTAACAATTCCTTCACTTGCTGTATTCCAGATGTCAGCAGGAAGGGAATGCCAATCTTGCGAGGTACCTATGCTACCTCATCAGAAGGGGCCACTCTGTCCTGCCTATGATTTGGACAACCAGGACAGCTTAAGGAATGCCCACCAAACCACCAAGACAGGTGCAAATACCTCCTGGCACACTGACCCGGATACGGTGGCACTCCAAAAGGCCACTGCAGCCATGATGGAGAGCCAACAGAATTTTATACTCCAAGTCTTGGAGCGCATGTCCAGCTTTGCTAACCCCAAACCAGTACCAGGAACCTCGTCCACTGCAGCTCCTCCGAATCATACGGGGAGACTAAGAAGCAACCAACCAAGGAACTTATCCCCCTCTAGAGAGATGGGGAATAATGACAATCACATGGACAGAACTGATGAGGATCAGCCAGACGACACTCGTTCTCATCACGACAGTGATCAGGGCTCGGAGCACAGCTCTGATTCAGAGGGGACCCCAGAACCATTCACGCCGGAAGTCACCTCTATTACCTCAAGGCTATTCACATCACAGAACATCACCGACTTAGTTCTCTCAATATGTAATACATTAGGATTCATGCAACCGTCACCCCCACCGGATAATGAGCTGGACCCAATGCTCCAGCCACCTCCCAGGGCTGAACACTTCTTCCCAGTATGCCAGACCATATAAGACATTATCACGAAGGAGTGGGAAGCATCGGACCAGGAAAGATACCAGAAAAGAGATATCTAGACAAACTATATCCATTGCAGGAAGAGAACCTGAAAATCTGGTGCACGGCACCAAAGATCAACCCAAAGACAGTGGAACTTAATAAGAGAACAGTCCTACCCACAGAAGGCACAGCGGCACTACGGGACCCGGTGGACAAAAGAATAGAGGACGTACTCAAAAAACTGCATGAAATGACGGGTCAATCTGTCAGAACAGCCACAATGGCAATCTACGCGGAAAAAGCCCAAATTAGGTGGTTGGACGAAATTACCAAGGCCCTTACACCCAAATCACATGAGGCCATACGACTCAAGCAGGCCTTACAAACAGCCAGATACATAGGAGACATGTCCGTAGACGCGCTTAAGATGAGCACCAGGACAGCGGCCGTGGCCAATAAAGCGAGAAGGAACTTTTGGCTAAAACTATGGAACGCGGATAATGAGTCTAAGACTCGACTAGTGAAACTACCCTTCAAGGGCGACAGAGTGTTCGGAGATGGACTCCAGGAATTCCTTAAACGCCGGAGCCGGGGAACAGACACAGAGAGTGACAAGGACACGGCTACCTACCATCCAATAGAGGGAGATCTCAGTCCTTTCGTTCACACTCAGATAGAAGACATAACACCTTTAGTGACAGAAAGAGCTCGACACAACACAGATACAGTTACCAGCACAAGGGGCACACCCCTTACAGAGGAAGAGGGACCACCTTTAGAGGGAGGTTCTCTACCTAAAGAGGCAGGTCGACCAGGAGATCTACTCAATGACTACACCACGGTACAACAACCACAAACCACCCTGACCCTTTATCCGGCATCACACCCCCCAGCGGTAGGGGGAAGGCTACAACAGTTCAGTCAGACATGGGCAGACTCTTCATCGGACAGATGGGTAAACGAAGTGGTGACCCAAGGATGTGCAATAGAATTCTGGCACACACCTCACGAACAGACCAGTGGTATCACCAGTGTCAAAGAAAAGATGCTCAACAAGTCAAATCCTAAACATCCTGGAAGCCTTACTCACAGCAAAGGCCATACAAAAAGTACCACAGAATGAATTAGGAAAGGGAATTTACTCTATATTCCTCCAGGTTCCAAAGAAAACAGCAGATTTCCGATCTGTCCTGGACCTCAAATATGTAAACAAATTCATTAGCACAAAAAAATTCAAAATGGAGACCATAAAATCTACAATCAGGTCGATCAGAGAGGGAGACTTCCTAACATCCATAGACCTCAAGGACGCTTACCTCCACATACCAATGTGCCCGGCGCACAGAAAATACCTCAGATTCCAAATCCTGGGACAACATTACCAATACATAACACTGCCATTCGGTCTTGCGTCAGCACCAAGAGTGTTCACAAAAATCTCAGGGGTCCTATTGGCAAAATTACAAGAGGAGGGAGTTCACATCATTCCCTACCTAGACGATTGGCTCATCAGGACAAGATCATACCAAGACTCACAAAAAGCAACCGCAAGAATGGTACAGGTGCTAGAGGAGCACGGCTGGGTTATAAACATGGAGAAGAGTTGCTTAACCCCATCTCAATATATAGAACACCTAGGGGCAAGGACAGACACATGGTCAGGTCTTGTAAAGCCAACACAAATGCGAATAGACAACATATCCAAGCTGACAAGTTGACTACTACACACAGCAGAGCCAACCATGGCCCAAGTCTCTCAACTGCTAGGGTGTATGTCATCGGGCATAGACCTCATCCCCTGGGCGAGGTGGAAAATGAGACCCCTACAGATGTTACTACTACAGTACGGGTCCCCGTCACAAGAGAACATGCAACAAAAAACAAAGATGACAGACAGAGTCAAGCCATTCCTAAGGTGGTGGACAGACCCACAACATTTGTCCAAAGGACAGCCCCTGGAGATATCTCACGAGGCAACCATTGAAACGGACACCAGCCTTTGGGGATGGGGGCATCCGTGGGCTACGAATCAGCCCAGGGCCAATGGTCTATCAGAGAGAAGAAAATGTCGATCAATGTCCTGGAAAAGAGAGTGGTATACAATGCCTTGCTAGCCTTCAGGACGCAAATTACACAGAAATCCATTTTGATATGCTTAGACAACAGAGCGACGGTGGCCTACATTACCAAGCATGGGAACACCAAGAGTTTGGCACTACAGCGAAAAACGACTTCTATTATGACATGGTCACAACATAGTCTCAGCCACATCACAGCCATTCACCTAGCAGGCAAGCTGAATATGACAGCGGACTGGCTAAGCCACGAACAAATAAATCCCGGGGAATGGCAACTCTATCCACAAGTGTTCAGGACAATACAGAGGAAATGGGGCACAGTAACCATGGATCTGATGGCGACCAGCAAAAACACTCATTCCCACAAATTCTACTCCAGGTTCAGGGAACCACAATCAATGGGGGTGGACGCACTGTCAATCCCATGGACTCATGACTACGCATATACCACTACCTCTGATAACACAGGTACTAGCAAAGATCCGACACTCAAGGAGGATCACAATCCTCATAACACCTTACTGGCCGAGGAGGTCGTGGTTCACAACAGTCATAGCCATGGCCATGGACAGAATGACCCTGCCAACACAACCATACATACTAATTCAACAGCCAGTCACTCATCTGAATCTGGACAATCTCAAACTCACGGCCT
This sequence comes from Neoceratodus forsteri, assembly GCA_016271365.2. Classification (NCBI taxonomy): domain Eukaryota; kingdom Metazoa; phylum Chordata; order Ceratodontiformes; family Ceratodontidae; genus Neoceratodus; species Neoceratodus forsteri. The sequence goes on from CM057455.1 coordinate 265,503,094, forward strand.
GGCTCCTGAAAGGGAGAGACTGCTGAAAGCAGGTTACCACGACACATTCATAGACACTAAGATGCAATCACGTTGAAGTTCCACCACTTCAACCTACTCTAGACAATGGTCAATCTTTTCATCTTGGTACAACTCCAGAAACATTTGCCCCCAATCAACATCAATACCAGACATACTAATGTACTTACAACAAGGCTTGGACAAGGGGCTAGCAGCTGCGACCCTAAGAGTACAAATATCAGCAATAGGGGCAGCCACCGGTCCCATAGGAGGGGTCTGCCCAGGTTCGCACCCAGACATTATCCGATTCCTCAAGGTGGCAGGCAACCTACGCCCCAAAATCAGGGTGACTGTGCCCCCATGGGACCTTACTCTGGTACTGAATGCATTAACAGAGACACCTTTTGAACCAATATTAAGCATTGAACTATACTGGTTAGGACTGAAAACAGCACTACTGGTAGCAATATGCTCTGCCCGCAGAATCGGTGAGCTGACAGCTGTCTCCTGCAAGGAGCCGTTCATGACATTCACTGAACAAGGAGCCATTCTAAGAACGATCCCTTCCTTTATCCCAAAGGCCAACACCACTTTTCACATGACTCAAACCATCGAGCTGCCAACTTTCTTCAAGGAGCCGACAAACGAGTGTACCACAGCCCTTCACAAACTGGATGTCAAGAGAACTCTCCAGGCATACATAGAAAGGACAGCATCACTCAGACACTCCGGAAGACTGTTATATCCTCAGGACATAGGAAGGGCTCCCCGGCAGCAAAGAGCACCATCGCCATTTGGATCAAGAGAGCCATAACAGAAGCATACAAGGCAAAACACAAGGTACCGCCCATGGGAATAAAAGCACATTCTACCAGGGCAGTAGCAACATCCTGGGCCGAGAGAAACACAGCTACAGCGAAAGAAATATACGCAGCTGCAACCTGGTCATCCATCCACACCTTCACCAAACATTACATACTGGACACAGAATGGCCAAAATACAATTCATTTAGACACAAAGTACTATTAACAGCAACCTGGGGCAGCTCCCCCCCCACCCTAACTGAGAGGTACTGCTTTTTACAGACCCTATGGTGGAAAAGTGTGAGTGCCATGGATATACAGACAACACAATGGTAGTTTACTCACCTGGTAAAGGTGATTGTGTTACTGTATATCCATGGCACTCTGGCCCACCCGGGGAGCAGTTTACAATCATATATATATATAAAAAAGAAAAGACAGGTCAGCATACAGTAATAGTAAAGTTTGGAACTGTAACAACATAGTCAAATAACAGAACTGTAGAGACCAACAGATCCAGATCGGTTAACTAATCAGTAAATAAAGATAGTTGGTTAAAACTCACGGTAGCCTCTTAGACTGTCTGTGCCAGAAGAATAACACATTTCTTTCACAGCTCTGGAAGTATCAAAACTGAGGAACAGCAGGCTACAGAAGGGGCTTGGAGGAGGGTTCGTAATTTGACACTAGGTCACATGTGCATCAGCAGCCTATCAGGCGTACATAACCGTATGGTGGAAAAGTGGGAGTGCCATGGATATACAGTAACACAATCATCTTTACCAGGTGAGTAAGCTACCAATCATCCAACTAAGGAAAGACATACAAGCCTTCTCTGCAAGGGGCTGCTGCCACCACTACCAAGCATTTGGTAAAGACCCATGACGCAGAAGACAACCAAAAAGGACAACAATCTGAACTAGTAATGTTCCTCTTGAACAGGAACCTCAGATATTTTCTGTGAGGTGTCTGGATCTTGATATGGAGGTACACATCCCTCATCTCCAGGGAGCATATTTAATCGCCTGTTTACACTAACAGGAGACCCTGCAAAGTGACAATTCTGAACTTCTTGTATTCTGTGAAGAAGTACAGTCCTTTGAGATGTAGAATAGGCCTCAGGTCTCCTGTCTACTTTGGGACAAGGAAGTACCAAGAGCAAAACACTTTGTTCCTCTGTTCTAGTGGAACAGGTTCTATGGCCCGTTTTTGGAGCAGAGTTTGTACTTCCTCCAGCAACAGGGGCAGATGCCCTGGAAGATATGTTGTCACCAGTGGGGGATGATGTGTAGAGCTGTCCAGAAGTTCCAGAGCATGATCCTTTTTTTTATGATCTCCAGAACCCATGCATCTGTAGTCACCCCCTCCACTGGTGAAAGTGGAGGGAGAGACAACCCCCTACAACCACCCTTGGAGGTAAAGGTGGTTGGGGGGGTGTATAAGGAGTCAGGCGGAACTGGTGGGGGTGACTTCACTAGCTTCACCACCCCTGGGAGCTTTTGGATGGGCACTTGGGGTAGTACAGGGGATGGCAAGGCTCCTGCTCCTTTGCCCCTGCCCTGTTGTCTGGAGGCTGGGTGCTGTCCCCTCACACTAGTTGGGAGAAAGGCACCCCTGCTCCTACCCCTGGGCTGGGTATGGTAGATGGAGTATACTGACTTCAAATTCCTGCCCAAGGCTTGAAGATCTTCAAGAATCTCTTGTACCTCAAGACCAAACAACTTTTGTCCTCTGAATGGAGCATTAAGAATTATTTGTCACACATCTGTGGCAAAACCTGCCACCCTGTACCAGGAATATCTCCTGAGACAGATGCCAGAGGCTACAGTCCTGGCAGAAGCATCAGAAACATCATAGGCTGTGTGGAGCAGATGCTTGCCCTCATCAGCTCCAGCTGTCAGAGCTCTCAGTAGATCCTGTTTTGCTGTGCCCACAGGCAAGGCCTGTGCTGCAGCCTCGGCTTTCCTCCAGAGGGTGTTCTGATATTTCATGACGTGGGCCTGGTAGTTAGCAATATGAAGGCCCAATGATGCAGAGGCGTATGTCCTCTTACCTAGGGTATCCAGCATCCTAGACTCCTTATGAGGAGGGAGGGAGCTCAGGTGCCTTAGACTTGGCATGTGCAGCATTAATCACCACCAAGTCAGTCTCAGGTTGTGTGGCATAGAAAGGTTTCCCAGAAAGGGCAGAATACATTTTATCTGCTTTGTTGGTGACAGACGGTATATTGTTTGGTCTGTACCAAGCTGCACAGGTGGCATCCTCTAAGGCTAGGAGAAAATGAGGCACCACAATGGCAGGAGACTCTGGCAACTCCAGAAACTCCAGAAAGTTCTTTTCCATGGCATCCTGCTCTTCTAGCGTAAATCCCATGGCGGCTTATACCTGCTGCATCATGGTGAAGAATGTAGGGTCATCTAGAGGGGACCTTGGTGTGTTCACCACAGAGTCCTCAGTGCATGTGGGGACTGCAGAGCTGGTGCCATGTTCATGTTGGCTCTCAGCATAGTCTTTTGCTTCAACCTCCTTGTCCTGCATCATTAGATCAGAGTTGTACTTATATTCGTCATTAATAAGGTCGGCGGGGATGAGACCGTGACATCGGCAGTGGCATAGCAGGAGGCCGTGGCAAGGGAGTTCCATGCGGCGTTGATGGGGGATTGGTAGGAGTCCCTATCAATAGGCCCCTAGGAACAAGAAGGCCAGGCAGTAGTCACCTTATCACGTCTGAAAAAGACATGAGGACTGCCTGAGAGACGGGACCCTTTTAGTTGATGGGAGTGACTGGAGGAGTCAACAGGGAAGGCTGAGTCTCCGATGTCGACGGTGATGTACCAACTGTAGTAGGCCTGGTTATGCCCATGCTAAGCCCCGACCTTGGTGTCATGTCGACAGTCGGGGGTGGCCGATGCCGCTGCCAGAGCAGACAGCACCAAAATGAAGGTCATACCTGTGGAACACAGGGGCAACCTGGAATGTGCCAGGGAAGCATTCTCCTTGTCCCAGTGCTTGTGCTTGTGACTCCCTGTCATTTTCTCCCAGGATTTAGATGACCGCAATTTGGTTGACGGAGCCGGTGACCCAGATTTCTGTTGGAGCTCCTTCTCCATTCTTTTGATGGTCTTTGGAGTAAAAATTTCTCCAAAGCCCCTTTTTTTGTAGTTAATCTTTCTATTAGAATATTCATAACGATAACAAACAAGCATCTTCCAAGTACATAAATGTACATCCATATAGAGGAAGAGAAAAACAGCATCTAAGCAATAATAGTATTGAGTAAATAACATGAAAAAACATGTAATATATGATCTGATTGAACAACACAAACCATGAAACACTAGGAGACCAAGCATTCTACAAGCTAAGAGGCTGGTGGAAAAGATGGATACAAGAAATAATATATACAATCATGGTTATGCATTGCTATAGCATGAATGTACTACAAAGCTGTAAGTCATTAATAAAATAAAGAAGATTTATGAAGAACTAAACTCGTACTAAGAGTTTAAAGCCTCTTTTTGGCATCACCTAGTTGTGGAAAGAAACCCCCGGCAGATTTTGCAGACTTTTACGTTGTAGTTTAGGCCTAGGCAGCAAACACAGACATTGTGGGAGTCTCCCATGTAGATCTTTTCTCCGCACTCACAGTACCAGAAAAGTTTAGGTAGTTCTTTCTACGACATGCCAGTTGCCAAAAATCACTATAAAAGTGATTACTGAACAGGTATAAAAGTAGTAAAATGGCGGCTATAGCAGCAATGTTTCCATAGCGGTCCGAAGTGTCTGATCGACAGCAGGAAAAGAACTGAGGAGAGGAGAGGGCACCCACATTTATGTAGACGCTGATGCCTGACATCGTCATGGGTGGCCCCTGGCTGACTGCTTGCAAAAGTTTCCATGTGGTCCTAGTGCCTGACGCTATATGTTCCAAAGCTGTGGCCTCATGAAAGAGATCCTCAAAGAAGATCTGTGATATTCTTGAATTTAATTCCCTAGGTAGCCAGTTGTGTTTTTTTTTTTAAGTATAATACAATGATGTGCACATGATGGCAATGACAAAACAAAGTGACCTATTTTATTCAATATTACATCCTTTCTGTGAAGTACAGGTGATAGGGCTTTATCAACAACCATCCTTCCATAATCAAGCAGTGTTAAGTTTTGCAAAGCTATAGCAATCCTAGTTTTTTCTGTGAGAGTTTTTAAGCCTGTAGAATTGCCCTAGGCATGCATGCAACTTTGTAGTAACATAATCCAAATGTTTACTAAAACATAACGATACATAACCAACAGAATAAGCACACAGAGAACTATATACAACTGAGTGCCCCTCAACATCCCTATCCTAGTCAGGTACATAACCAACAGAATCAGAACAAGGAAACTTATACACAGCTGAGTCTCCGCCTACCCAAAATCACCATCCTAGCCAAGGAACATAACCACATAACCCACAGAACTGGCACAACACAGCTGAGACATTTCCCACCCCATGCCCAACATGTCTATCATAACCAGGTACATAAGCAACACAGTCGGCACAAGGAGATCTACAGCTGATCCCCCCCCATCCCTATCCTATCCTAACCAGGTACAGTACATAACCAGCAGAATCAGTACAAGATAATTTATACACTGCGGAGTCCCCCCACCCCCAAAAATCTCTATCTTAACCAGGTACGTAACCGATGCAATCAGCTCAAGGAGATTTACACAGCTGACTCCTCTGGTATCCCTATCCTAACCAAGTACATAACCAACAGAATCAAAGAGGGCACTGACACATAGCTGACACCCCAACACCATGTCTTAGCCAGGCACATAACCAACACAATTAGAACAAGGAGTCTTATACACAGCTAAGTCTCCTCCACCCACCCAAAGATCCACAACGGTGGATGGTAGGGTTTAGTAGGCTTAACTGGTAGGAGGAATGACTTGGAGGAGGGTACTGAGGTTGTCTGGTAAGTAGTATGTAGAATGCTTGGGTAACATGATTGTAGCTTTGGCTTAAGTTCTCTCTGCCCATGCTAAGGGACAACCACCCTTACTGAGGTGCCGTAAAGACAAAGGAACCCTCTTGAGGAGGGTTCCACCCTTAGAGATGTTGCAGGGACGAGGTCCCCGAGACCAAACTTACCTTAGGAAAGAAGGACCCATAGAGCAAATGAATGAACAGACCAGCCCTTACTTCCCATAAAAGAGAAGAGATGTAGCCTGGAGGGTGGACAGCCTGAAGAGATGCACCAAAATTAAGGAGTGGAAGGAGGAATGAAGTGTAGGACCACCATTCAGCTCCAACTCGTGATTAAATTATACATTGACTACAGATCTATTGTCTTCTCTCCCTTACCTCATCCCTCCTTTTCTCCAAACTTAAGAGTCACATACAACAGCATAGCACATTTCGTCACCGGTCTCCCCTGGAAAACACACCACTGCTCACTTTATTCCTCCCTCGCATGGGCCACTCTAGAAGGGAGGTTCCATCTTAAGATGCTCTCCATCCTACATAAGATATACCTCAATATTCTCCCCCCACCCCAGCATTATCTCCCTATTCCCACTCGTAGCGCCTGGGTGTCTGACTAGAGGTGCCTTAAGTCTGATTTTTAACACCCCTTTCTACAGGACTAAGCATGCCCAGCACTCCGTTACCTTTAAGGGAAAAAAGCTTTACAACAGTATACCCCCGAAATCCAGGCTTGCAGTCCATATACTCTTTCAACTCCTCTCTAAAGGAGCACATCTACATATCATCCACATGCAGCTTCCCTGATAGGCCTCTTCCGTGGCCCTCTCGGTAAATCCCAGTGTCTCTCTCTCCTCCGCATCACAAGCACTGTTCTTCTTCCTACCAAGTGCACTAAAACTTCCTGCCTTATACAACACCTGAAAACATTTCTATTTATCGGTCTGCCTTCTGGTCAACTCTTGTACAATTTTACTCATGTAATATGCTAGTTTTATTTTGCACTTGTTAGTTCCTTGTACTTCTTTACACCTGTATATATAATGTACTTCTATACACCTGTATATATATAATGGGCTGGATATTCAAACTGCGCCATTCTGTGGTGCAAGCCCTTGCGCTGCTCAAAATAGTTGTGCTCGGGTGTGGCCGGGGCGATATTCAACGGAGTTGCGCTATTGAGCAACTCCTTCGAATATCACCCCCGACCACAGCCACTGTGCGTAGCGCAGTGGAACTTGCGCCACCACAAGTAGATCAGAGTGGAGCATTCAAGATGCGGTAGGCGCCAAGTTCCATTGCGCCATGCGCCATTCCGATATTCAAGGTGACATGCAAGTAGAGGCCTGAATTCATGCAAAGGCACAGGGGGGGCCATTTGCATCTACTTATGGCCCCATTTGCATGCCATTAGTGTGCAGGTGCGCCGATCCCTGACGACTTGCAGCCTGGCGCCATGCCAGGCAGCAGCCGTCGGGGACCGACGTCCTCTGCAGCCCGATCGCAGGCATAACTGTAGTAATCTCCCTGACTGGCCCGATCGCGGGCATAACTGTAGTAATCCCCTTCCCCTGACTGGCCCGATCGTGGGCATAGCACAGTAGTAATCCCCTCCCCGACTGGCCCGGATCGCGGGCAAAACCGTAGTAACTCCCCCACTAGCTCGATCGCTGGGCAGAACAGAGTTCAACCCTGCCCCCAAGAACAATATCCCTGGTGGTTCAGTGGACGCTGAAGCCGATCGCGAGCATTAGAGTCCACCCCCAAGGTCCAAGTACCCTGGTGATCTGGTGGCCCCACCCCACCACGAGCCCCACCACCCGTTACCCCGTCAGCGGCGGGCAGCAGCACCACCCGCCCGCCAGCGGCTGCTGGTAGGGCTGCACCTTGGTTCGAAGCAAGAGCCAATGGGCGTGCAGCTCATACCGCCAAGGCAGTCAGGCCATGTGAATGAATGGAGGGTTACTATGCGATTGGGCTGCAGGGGCACAGGGAGGAGGTGGAGGAGCCACCCACAGATGGCAGCTGCTGTGTTGTGCCCTGCAATGCGGCAGCTCACCTGTCAGGTGGCCGTCTTACTCCACACTCAAGATTTGTGCGGCGCAGGTTGGGGTTGCGCTGCACAACTCTGCACAGCCTGGCTGAATATCGACTATGCAGTTTGTGCATGGTTCCTCCCCTCCGTTGAGCATGCCTTCATTAGCATTGCGCTGTTTACTCAGCATGACTTGAGATTCATAACTGCCTCCTGCTGAATATGGCAGAATGGCGCAATTTCGGACTTGCACAGGCGCAACCCTATTGCGCATGGCGCAACCCTTTTGACTATCCAGCCCAATGTATTTACTTTGTTGTATGTCATAGGCAGTTCATTATATGTCCTATGTATTCCATTGGCCTATGTATTTGTTCATCTGTTGTATTTCCTACACTAGACGTTTGTGAAAACAGGCATTTTTGCTCACACACCTTCCAGTATACAAATAAAACTGATTGATTACATATATGTGTATACAGTAGATAAGGGACACACAACAGGTACTTATGGAATAAAAGATTTATTTTCACTAGTGCTGTTTGATCTTGGATAACCTCATGAGTGGCATGACCACACCTTGAGTTTTCTCAGGTTTCTGCACATTCTCTCCACCCACTCCGGAGTGTTCACCCTATTGCAAAGTCTGGTGTTATCTACAAAGAGGCAGACCTTCCTTTCCAGCTCCTCTGTCGTGTCACTTATAAAGACATTAATTCCGTTCTTCTGAGTGAACTCCGCTAATCGCCACCATCTGCCACCTATCCCTTAAGGAATTTCTTACCTCGTTTACCACCTTTGGACCCACTCCTAAGTTACCCAGCTTGCTTACTAGTCTCCTAAATGGGACAGTGTTGAATGCCTTACTGAAATCTAGGTAGGTTACATTCACTACTCCACCCAAATCTAGTTCCTTGGTAAACAAGGCAAAGAACTCTATCAGATTCATTTCACATGACCTTCCCCACTGTGAATCCATGCTGCCTCTTCAAGATATTCCACAACCCTTTCTTTCAGCAGTGATGCTATTAACTTTCCTACCACCGGAGCCAAGCTGATTAGAAACATAGAAACACAGAATTTGACGGCAGATAAGGACCGCTTGGCCCACCCAGTCTGCCCATTTCCCTACCTACCTACTGGATAAGCTGCAGATCCTAGTTAACCAGCAGCCTACTTCTTCCTACCCCTACCCCCTAGAATGGCCTTATGACTGTCCCATGCATGCCTGAATTCCACCACTGATTTTGACTCCACAACCTCCTCCGGAAGGCCGTTCCATGCATCCACAGCCCTCTCTGTGAAAAAATATTTCCTGAAATTACCTCTGAGCCGCCCCCCCTCTATCTTCAAAGTGTGCCCTCTTGTTCTTGCACATCTCTTTTTTTGAAAGATGCTACCCTCTTGGACTTTGTTGATTCCCTTGAGGTATTTGAACATTTCTATCATGTTCCCCTCCTCCTTTCCTCGAGGCTATACATATTAAGCTCCTTTGGCTCTCTTCATATGTCTTCCGGTGCAGACCCTGCACCATTTAGTTGCCTCCTCTGGACAGCTTCCATCCTGTCTATGTCTTTGTGGAGATTGGGTCTCAGAACTGCACACAGTACTTCAGATGGGGGTCTCACCAGCTGTCTGTACAGAGGATAATAACTTCTGTTTTCTACTGGTGATGCCTCCCTATGCATCCAGTATCCCCAACCCTCCTTGCTGCCCTCTCACATTGCTTGCCCACCTTTAGGTCATCTGATATGACTACCCCCAGGTCCCTTTCCATTTTTGTTGTTGTTAGTATCTCACCCCCCATTGTGTACTCCTCCCCTGGGTTTTTGTTTCCAAGGTGCATTACCTTGCACTTCTTAGCATTGACTCTAAGTTGCCATACATTTGACCATTCCTCTAACCTTGCCAAGTCCCTTCTCATCCTTTCCACCCACCCTGTGCATCAACTCTGTTGCAGATCTTTGTGTCATCTGCAAAGAGACATACTTTTCCTTCCAGTCCCTCTGCAATGTCGCTTATAAAGACATTGAAGAGGACCGGGTCCTAATACTGAACCCTGCGGTACCCCACTAGTAACCCTCCTTTCTTCTGAGTGGACTCCATTTACTATTACTCTCTGTGTCCTATTCTCCAGCCAATTCTTTACCCAGGCTGTCATCTTGGGACCCACTCCCAGGCTGGCTAACTTGTATATTAATCTTTTGTGTGGGACTGTGTCAAATGCCTTGCTAAAGTCTAGGTAGGCCATGTCCACAGCTCTTCCCTGATCTACTACTTTGGTCACCCAGTCAAAGAAATCTATCAGATTCGTCTGGCATGACCTTCCCGCTGTGAATCCATGCTGCCTAGGGTCCTGTGCCCCCTCTGGCCTCTAGATACTCAACAATTCTTTCCTTCAGAAGTGATTGGCCAGTAATTGCCTGCCTCTTCCCTGCTACCACTTTTGTGAAGTAGGACTGCATCTGCCCTCCTCCAGCCCTCCAGGACCACTCCTGTTTCCAATTAACTTGTAAATAGGACCATCAGAGGTGCAGCCAGTACATCCCTGAGCTCCCTCAATACCCTGGTTGGATCCCATCTGGCCTCAATGCTTTGTACACTTTCAGATTTGTGGGTCCCTTCAGGACTCTCTCCTCCGAAAATGGACTAGTATCCGTGTCCCTCCCTCAGATGCTCCTGTTACATTTTTGTGGACCCTCCCCGTCTCTTTCCTCTGTGAACACTAACAAAAGTATTTGTTCAGGATGCCTGCCTTTTCCTGCTCCCCCTTTTCTTCTTAACCTTACAATCCCATCCCTGCTCTTACTTTTTTCACTTACATACCTAAAAAATGTCTTGTCCCCTTTTGTTACTGCCTTGGCTATTCTCTCTTCAATTTGCACCTTTGCGCTACTTACTACTCTCCCTGCTTCCCGTTGTTTCCCCATAATACACCTCCCTGTCCTCCCCTCTCTCTGTGTCTCCTTGTACCTTCTGAATGCTACCCTCTTAGCTTTTACCTTTTCCATCACCTAGCAGTCTCTTTTTCCTCTTTCTTTTGCTCTTTTGCTTGACGCAGAGGTTTGTTGCCCTCACAATGACCCTTTTTAGTTTCCCCCACTCTTCCTCCACCCCACCCAGTTCATCCCTACCAGTGCCAGGTCATCCCTGCGGCATTCACCCATCTTCTTAAAATCTGCCCTCTTGAAGTGCAGGACCTTTGCTTTTGTGTGGTTAAGTTCTGCAGTTGTCCTTATACTGAACCACACTGTATGGTGATCGCTGTTCCCCAGGTGACCCACCCCCTGATTTCTGCAACACTGTTCCTATCTGCGAGCAGCAGGTCCAGAATTGCCCCATCACAAGTGGTTTCACTGACTAGTTGCCTGAGGAATGCCCCCTGATGGGAGTCCAAGATTTCCCTACTTCTTGCTGAAGCCGCAGCTGGGAGGCTCCAATCTACATCTGGCAGACTGACGTTTCCCACCAACAGCCCCTCCCCCTTTTCTGCCATCTTGCCGACGGCTTCCATCAGTACCTTATCTAACTCCTCTCCCTGTACTGGTGGTGTGTAGATCACACCAGTGTGTGGCTTCATTCCACATATGTAGGGTGACCCACAGTACCTCTGCCCCTCCTGTATTCCCTGTATCTCCATCGCTTTAATGCCCTCCCTCACATAAAGTACCACACTCCCTCCTTTCCTTCCCACTTGGTACTTCCTGAACAGAGTATAGCCTGGTACAGCTATGTCCCACTTATGGTTTTCAGTGCACCATGACTCTGCAGTAGCCACAATATCCAGGTCGGTTTCTACCATTGTGGCCTCTTGGTCTGGAATCGTATTTCCTAGACTTCTATCGTTTGCACACATGGTTTTTCAGGTTTTGTTACCATTCCATTAATTACCTCCCTTTTTCCCTTTTTGCTATCCCTGCCCCCTCTCTTTTTAATGAACCAACTCCCATCCCCTCATTTCTTCCATGCTGCTCTTTGTATTAATTTGCATCCTGGGGGATTCAACTCCTCACGAGTTCCCCATACTCTCTATTTCAACCTGTTGGGGGGCAGTTTCTGCCTCAACCAATCTCTTCCACCACCCCCTATAGCTACTTTAAATGTTCATTATTTAAACAGTCCATCAAGGATTGTGGTTCACCTCCTGGATGGATGCAGGCCATCACCCCTATATAGGCCCTCATCCATCACCACTCCCCAATGTAGCCAAAACCTTCCTCTCTGCACCATTCCTGCAGCTATGAGTTGAAGCTCCTAGTGTGAAGATCCCTCTCCTTCCCCCTGTCATAGACAGGCAGCACTTCAGTGAAAGCCACTGAGTGCGCTACCTGTCTAAGGCCCCTCCCCCAGCTCCCTAAACTCCCACTACATTATTTCAGCCCAATCCCCAGCCAGGTCATTAGTCCCCAGGTGGACAATGACAGACAGCTCTTCCTCCCCATCCTGCAGCCATAGTGATTCTTAGGATCTGCTTCCCATCCCTGTGGGTCATAGTGCCACATATGCACCTACCCTCCCATTCCCCTCCCTTTCCTATTTCCAACTCTGTCCCCCTCATAACTGAGTCCCCCACCAGAAGCTGCTTCTCTCTCATCTGAGGTCCTCTTCCACCCTCCTTGGGGTCTCCTCTATGGAGGACCCCAAAATCCTCTCTGGCCTCCACCAAGGGTGCCTCTTCTTGGCAGTCTTGCCTTGCCAGAGCATAGATACATACTGTAGATACATAGATGTTGTCGGCAGACAAGGGCCTTGTGGTCCATCTAGTCTGCCCTACTATGGTTCATACTACAGTTTGGAAGGAGCAAGGAGGCTTGTGCGGCCCTTAAGTGTTCCTACTGTCAGTTATAACAACTAAGCTTAAAACCAGTAAGACTCAAGTTATCGACATGTCTTTTAAATTCACTTTTTGTTTTACTTATGACTACCTCCAGTGGGAGTCTATTCCATGGATTAACCACCCTAAGAGTATAGAAATATTTCCGATGTGCATAATTAAACCTTTTACCTGAAACCTGTAGTGGGTGACCTCTGGTATTGTGAAAGTCATCTGTGAATTCAAAATCGAGTTCTGATGATAGGAAATGATCATGTATTACTGTATATCATAGAATAACAAAAGGTCCCCTCTGAGGCACCGTGTCTCCAGGGACATGAGGTTCAATGATTCAGTTCTCTGAGCGTAGGACTGGTTATATAAGCTAGAGATGTTCTTTGTGAACCTTCTTTGTACTCTCTCTAATAACAGGTTCTCAGATTTTTTGAATGGGCACCAGAGTTGAGAAGCACGCTCAAGATGGGGCCTTGCATATGTCCTTTACAGAGGCAGCATAACCATAGGTGACCTAGATCTTATATTTCTTTTTACAGACCAAATGACTCTATTGGTCTTGCTAATTGCCTCATTAACCTGCTTATTGTGCTCCCAGTTATTACTAATAAATTCCCCAAGATCCTTCCATCAGTAGTGCATTCCAGGGTAAAATCCCCTAGTTTATACTTATTCAGTAGATTCTGAGCCCCTAGATGCATGACTTTGCATTTTTATTGTTTAACCTCAGACCCCAGGAGTTTACCCACTTGTATATTTTATTTAAATAATGTTTCATTGTTTGTGACTGTGCTGAAGTAAGACAGGGGCCGCCAGTCTTTACATCATCTGCATAATTTGCTGAGACTGAAATGCAATTTTTTTTTTGTTAAGTCTAAAATAAAGGCCTGGAACAAGCAAGGACCCAAAATGGATCCCTGAGGCACCCCGCTAGTAACTCTAGCCACTCCTGACAGGGAGCCTGTGATAAGGACTCTCTGAGTTCTGTTACGTAACCAACTATCGATCCAATTTACTAGATGTTCATTAATATTGAACAAATGTAATTTAGTCAAGTAGGGCCCAATGTGGCATAGCATCAAACACTTTACTAAAATCTATGTAAATTATGTCATGGGGATCCCAGAGTCCAATTTTGAACTTACTTGTTTGTAAAAACAGAGTAAGTTGGTAAGGCACCCCCTTCCCTTTTTAAATCCAGATCCGATGCCCTATCCCTCTTTCTAATGCTTAAGGTACTCTAGATGCTTATTTATTTATTTATTGAAATGTTTCACCAGGAAGGCACACTGAACAACAAGTTGCTCATCTCATGGTGCGACCTGGGGGGGGAGGGGTTACATAGGGTTGTGAAGGATGATCAGGTACAATAGTATGTGGGTAGTACAAACAATACAACATTGTAAGATTGTGCAACAGTTAGAACACAAGGTGTTGTACAATAAACAGTAGTGGAACATTGGGTAAATTACATGTCCAAAATCATAACAAAGAACATATAAACGTACAAAACAATAATAGTGCGATAGAACCATTTATAATGCATGAGTGTACCAGGAGCAGGCTCGAGGTAGTACTCAAGTACTGTTGGAGTAAAAAAGATGGGGTTAGGTTGTGCACACTGGTGACCCAGAAGGGCAGGTGGAGAAGAGGGGGGAGAGGCAAGAACTGAATATAAGAAGAAGGGGTAGCCATTTCCTGATTTCCCCCTTCAGGATGTTGAGAACCCTGCCGGGGGGGTCATAGTAGGAAGGTGGAAACTGGGGATAGGTATTAAGGTGGGTTAAAGCAGGAACAGCTGAGGGAAAGGTAATTGTGTAGGGCAGAGGTAAGGGAGTGGTTGGAGGAGGAGTGTCGTATTTCGGGGGGAAGGAATTCCAGATTTTACGGAAACGATGGGCAAAACCAGTCTGACCGTTGAGGGTGGAGCGGCGAGGGACCTTCAAGGTGCGGGTGTCATTTGATCTGAGAGAGTGGGTGGGGGGAGGTGGAGTGGAGAGAGAGAGGATGAGAGATAGGAGGGGAGCCCCCCGAACCAGGATTTGGAGGTTAGTTTGGCACAGTGAGAGATGCGTCTGTGAGATAGTGGAAGGAAGGTTAGAGAGCGATAGAGTTCACAGTGGTGGGAGTGGGAAGGGGAGTCAATAGCAAAGAGGCAGAAGGAGTTAAAGAGAGTGTCCAACTTGGTCAGGGAAGATTTTGGAGCAACACCATAGACTACGTCACAGTAGTCAAAGATGGGGAGTATCATCTTCTGGACAATTTCGTGCCTCGCAGTCAGCAGGATGCAACTACGATTCCTGTAAAGAGCACCAAGCTTGGGGTGCAGTTTCTTTAGGATAGCATAGATATGCACAGAGAAGTTGAGGTGTTGGTCCAGCCAAAGCCCAAGATATCTAAATGAGGAAGTATCCTCCAAGATGGTCCCATCAAGGGTGTGGAAGGTGGGTAGGATCGGGAGCCTAGAGAGTCTCTGCCTGGTGCCAAAGGTGACAAGTTCCCCCCATTTCGCCCTAGCTTGATAATTCCCATGTGTCTATCCCACACATTCTTGAATCCCTGAACCATGGCCACATTCACCACTTCCTGGGGGAGACTGTTCTATCTCTCCACCACCCTTTCAGTGAAGTAGAATTTCCTTAAGGTCCCCTTAAGATTTCCCCCTTCTAGTCTCATGCTGTGCCCCCTTGTTCTGCTATTTCCCTTCATGTGAAAGATGCTTCCCTCTGGTACCCTGTTGATCCCCTTCAGATACTTGAAGGTCTCTATCATGTCCCCCTTCTCACTCCTCTCCTACAGGGAGTACATATTGAGAGCTCTGAGTTTCTCTTCATATGACTCGTGCTGCATCCTGGACACCATTTTTGTCACCCTCCTCTGTACCGTCTCCACCCTGTCTATGTCTTTTTGGAGATGGGGCCTCCAGAACTGAACACAGTATTCCAGATAAGGCCTTACTAGGGAATTGTACAATGGTATCACCACTTCACTCCTTCTACTTGTTATACCCCTTCCTATGCACCCTAGTATTCTTTAAGCCTTTCCGACTGCTTTGGCACACTGTTTAACCACTTGGAGGTCGTCTTCTATGACTACTCCTAGATCCCCTTCCTCTTTGGTGGCCTCCAGTGTTACCCCATCTAGTTCATGCTTTGACCCTAGGATTCCCTCTCCCCAGGAGCATAACCCTGTACTTTTTTGCACTGAAACCCAACTGCCATTCCTTGGACCAGTTTTCTAGCCTCTTCACATCTCTCATTTTTTCTATACCTTCCTGTGTATCTACCCTGTTACATAGACTTTTATCATCCATGAACAGGCTAACTCTCCCTTCTAGACCCTCTGCAATATTGTGTCGAAGGCTTTCCTGAAGTCCAGATAGGCCACATCTACCGCTCTGCCCTGGTCTATTTCCTTCATCACCCACTCGAAGAAATCAATTAAGTTGGCCTGGTATGACCTCCCTGCCGTGAATCCATGTTGCCTTGGGTCCGGCAACCCCCTTGTCTCTAGGCAGTCCACTAGCCTTTCCTTAAGCAGGGTTTCCATCATTTTACCTACTATCGAGGTCAAACTGACAGGGTGGTAGTTTCCTTCCTCCTCTTTGCTACCACTTTTGTGCAGGGGTACCACTTGTGCCCTCCTCTATTCCCCCGGAACCATGCCTGTTTCCAGTGATCCACTGAACAGCTTAGATAGAGGTTTAGCCAGTTCCTCCCTGAGCTCCTTTAGGATACTCAGGTGTATCCCATCGGGCCCCATACCTTTATCCACCCTAAGCTGTTGAAGTGCTATTTTTACTCTGTTCTCTGAAAAAGGTCTAATGTCCACCCCCTTCTCTCTGTTTGCCCTTCTCCATTAAAGGGGAACCATCCCCATTGCCTTCTTCTGTGAATATGGAGCAGAAGTATTTGATGAGGAGTGTCATCTTGTCAATGTTTTTCTCCACTACCCTGCCTCCCTCTTCCCTAAATCTCACAATCCCCCCCATCTTCCTCCTCTCGCTAATATACCTAAAGAATGCCTTCCTTCACTGATTTAGCTAGCTTTTCCTCGGTTTCTGCCTTTGCTGCCCTTACTGCCTTGTTTACTTCCCTTTGTTTTTTCAAGTATTCTTGCCTGTCCTCCTTCCTTTGTGTTGCCTTGTACCTCAGAAATGCCATCTTTTTTCCTCTTACTAGCTCTGCTATCGCAGGAGTTGTGTAGAAGTACTGGTTGAAGAGTGTGCCTTTGACCCACCACACACACCCTTCCTGATCCCACCACAGCCCAGCTGTTCCTCCTCCCTGGCATCATCTGAGGCACTGGTAGCAGAATTGGTGGCCCCAGGGGACGGGGAAGAGGTCACTCGAATCCAAGCCAATTTGGTCTGGATTCTAGCGACCTCCTTCCTCAACCCACAGAGGTGCGTGCAGGTGGAGCAGCATCGCAGTCTCCATTAGATAGCTCTGAAAACTGCCACCCCACAGCCACTGTAGTGCTCCTCTCCCAGCATTCCCAACTTCTAGTCTCCCTGTTTTATCTGGAAATATGTTTGTACCCTTACCCCAGAAAGGTGTTTCTAGTTTTCCCCTTTTGTTTGTTTCTATCTGTGTTTCCATGCCTTGTTTAAATCTCTTTATACTCCTTCCCTAGCTAGGCTGGTACTCCTATTCCCAGTTTTGGCCTACCTTTTACCTTCCACCCTTTCCAGTAGTGACTGCTACACAGTAGTGAACAGGTGTCTTTACCTTAGTCAACCAGTAGACTCCCCTGCTTCTCTGCTTCCTTCTGCTGATGCCGGCTGACACCTAAGATGCCAGTCACCTGTTTCACCCCTTCGCTGCTGTTCCACTCACTTGCTGGGATACAAACATGCTCAGAACAAGGAGACTGGTACACAGCTGACTCCCCAGGGTATCCCTATCCTAACCTAGTGCATAACCAACAGAATGAGTACCAGGTGGTTTTATTCACAGCCAAATCTTGGTATCTCTATCCTAATCAAGTGCGTAACCAATAGAATCAGTACAATGATATTTATACACAACCGGCTCCCCGTATCCCTATCTTAACCAAGCACTTATCCAACAGAATTAGTACAATGAGATTTACCTACCGGGTCAAAATGTTCCATGCTGTACAGCGCACAACATGACTGCAAGGTAGGAACAGCGCAGTAGGTAAGAGCAAGAGGGTGCAAAACCGTGAAAGGAAGTATGCAGGTAGTGCACCCTCTCACTCTTCCCAGTGCAGGATAAGAATCCTGCTAGAACAGGGGTCCACCGAGCAGTTGCTGTGGCTTGATGGGATGAGCCACCAGCAGCAGGGGAGACAGGTAGTGCATCTGGGATCGGGTAATGATTCCAGGTCCCAGACGCATGGAATTTAATTTTTTTTTGCACTTTGTGCGATATTTCCTAAGCAGCCCCACCCCGAGTTAGATAATTTAGCTGGGGGGTCAGAGTGAACCCTCTGCAAAACAAGAATTATGCTGTTTGCAATATATCGCGCTGTATTGGCAGTGTGGTATAGTGCTACAGCAATAACTCCGTGCCTGAGATTTATACACAACCGGCTCCCGGTACCCCTATCCTAACCAAGTACTTATCCAACAGAATCAGTACAAGGAGCTTTACACACAACCTTCTCCCGGTATCCCTATCCTAACTAAGTACATACCCAACAGAATCAATAAAAGAAGATTTGTGCACAGCCACTCCTCCTGGTACCCCTTGTCTAACCAGATACATAACCAACAGCATCAGTACACAGAGATTTATATACTGCCACTCCTGGTATCCTTATCCTAACTAAGTATATATCCAACAGACTCAGTATAAGGATTTTATACATAGCCACTCCTCCTGTTATGCCTACCCTAACCTAGTACATAACCACAGACTGCACCAGGAGATTTATGCACTGCAGAGTTTTTTGCTGGTGTTAATATGGATGACAAACGGCTGACACAGCTGGGCCATGTTCTACAGCAGTGCTGCAGGCTCCTGCCAGGGAGTCTCACCAGGAGAGGACACAGGCAGCACTGCTCTGTGAGGGACTGGAATGGTTAATGCATTCCGGTAACAGATATTAGGTCAGCCCTGTGCAGAGATCTCAAATCTGTGAGAGGATGCTCTTCGCAGGTTGCTGGGAAAAGTGTTGGAATCTGGAGGCCAGTAATCAACCCCTCCCTCCCACAGCCCATGCAGCAGCAATCATAGGGGAATGCTCCAGCCTGCAGAGTGAGCAACCTGAGGGGGAGGCAGTGTTAGAATTATTGGGGGGGGGGCAACCAGAGCTCAGCCACCATAGTGATAGAAAGAGAGCCTCATTTCTCTCGCATCACTTTCATTTATTTATAATAAGACAGGGCATTCACTATAAAGACAGGCATCCCAAAGCCCATGAAATAATTCTTACACTGGACGGAGGGAAGGAGCGGCGCCCCTCCCCCCCACACAATTTTATCAACCTGCTACCTCCCCACCCATCCACAGTACAATCTTTATCCCATTATTTCTGCGTGAGTTGCTGATTACGATGCCCAGCCTCCCTGCAATGCCCAGACCATCTGAGTGTGAACTGTAGCACTGAATAAGCAAAGCTGACTCAACACAAATGCAATCGCAAGGCCAGCTGTATGCACGCAGCTTAGACCTTGGCGCCTGTCTCACTTGATAACAGCACAAGAGACTGGAAGAAAGCAAGGTGTTTTGCACTAGCTGAATTTCCGTCCTGAACACTCCCCTTACCGCTATGCTGCCTGCCCACAGGTAGATACACCACAAGCTATAAAAGAGAAACTTTGACTCCTGACTTGCTGGGCACCAGCACCTTGTGGGTTAAGGCTGTAGTGTCCCTCATGAAAGTTCACAGTCCATGACCAGCCAAAGGCAATGAAAAGCAGAGCACTGTACCTTTCAGGGAGGTGATCTCATTCTGGATTGACCGAGAGGTGTCCATCTGGGTAAAGTGACCATAGCGTCTCTCCCTCTCATGTTCAGGCTGCATGTCTCTGCCAGAGCTGGACGAGCTCTGCTAGTCTCTTGTCTGCAACTCCTGGTGCTGATGCCGGGGTTTTCCTGCTCTGGAATCCAGCCGGGAGAAAAAAAACACCCTCCTCCTCCCTCCCTCCTCCAGTCTGCATTATTGGAGGCTGTGAGCCAATCAGGGAAGGAGGGTTCCCAGCCCATTCATTGATCTGCTGGAGTGCTGGCTTCTCACACTGAACTGCAGCTCTGCAGAGGAAGAGCCTTCATGCTCTGCCTCAGTGGGAGGGACACAAACAAAGGGGAGGGGGAGGGGGATTGTTATTTCTGTTTAACATGCTTCTCCTAGTCCCATCCTTCAGTCAGATTTTAAGACAACCAACCAGTCCTAACACTATTCAATATCCTCTGCGTTCCCCCAGGAGTTTCCCCTCATGGCAGAGGTCTTAGAGCAACCCCCAAACAGTCCTATCCAGTTGAGAGGCGAGTGCTGTGGCGTGGGACTTGAGTGTTTTGTGTCATCATAAAGATGGTGCACACAGAAACTGTGATTCCTTTATATATTCATTTAGAGGGCATTGTGGTGGTGCATGTTGTGACCTCTAAACCTTCCCAACCCCCATCGTAAAGCACCTCTGACCACCTCATGTACCATAACGTCTCACAGCCCCAAGTGCTCCACACCTCACAAGAAAGCAAGCTCCCCAGCCCACCCCAAGGGGGTCACTACAGCAGCAGGTGGCTACTTCTCCCCCACCCTGGGCTGGGACACGCTGCATTATGTACCCAGCGTGGCCGCTCCCAAATGAGGGTCTATCACCAGCACCAAACTGGGCTACTGAGCAGCCCAGGCTGTTCCTTTATTTTCTTTTGGTGCTCCTGCATCCAGTTCATCCTTAGCTCCCTCTCAGGCCTATCTGCCATACCCCGCCTCCATCATCATCATGTCTTCTCTCAGGACTTACCATTCCCCATGTTGCCCCTGTGACCTGTCCAAAGCAGTGGCATTCTCCCCTTCCTTGTAGTCCCCCCCCTACACCACCCCATGGTCACCCAGAGGACAGTGTAGCAGCAGAAGTCTGGCACCCTCACTCCTGGAGAAAAGGACACTCGACTCCCTCTCCCTCCCCCCCCAGGTGGTCCACAACGACCAAGGCTCACTCCCGAATCTGGATCACCTGCATCACAAATGCAGGGCTGTTACGTCTGAGGATCTGAGTCACTCTGTTCAGGATACCCTCACAGCATCGCCCAGCCTCCCAACACTGAATCAGACCCTGGTACAATCCCCTCCTGTAATTATCATGAAGTGGGACATCTAATGTTCTCCTCATGACAATCAGGTGGAAAACACACACACACACATGCGCACGCGTGTGCGCGCGCACACACACACACACTCACGCACTTTGAACCCAGATCAACCTTACTACTCTTAATTTGAACCAAACAGCTGACTACCTTGGACAAACTCCACCTAACAGCAAAGTACTGACCGTATCTATAACTTGGGGCACACCACTGAATGTGTATTACTGGAAATGCATTAAGTCAGCTCAAAAGTCTAATAACTATGCAGTATCTACCATCTATGTAGGCAGTACAGCTAGAAGTTTAGAGCACCAAGCTGTGAACCTAGAGACCTAGCAGATCCAGGTTTGAATCCCATACTCGCCACTTGCATTCTGTGTGACCATGAGAGAGCCACTGAACCTCCCTGTGCTCCCAGGCCACACAAGAAAACGAGGTTCAGCTCAGTGCATCTCTCCTGGCCAAACATTTTAAAATAAATAACACTTAAAAAATAAAATGCTTATAAACGTGTTTAAAATTAAATCACTAGATCTCCCTACAGGTGACTGCCAACAAACAAATTCTGATAATGGAGTTGTCGTTTATAAAGGGATGACTCATTTGGGCTCCTTTCTGACAAAAAGTGGAATGTTGTTTCAGTACAAGGTTGAATTCCATGTTCACATCTGAGAAACAAATTTACATGGGCGCGCCCTTTTGTTGAGCGACCAATCAGATAACAGCACCCTGCAGAGATGCATGTAGCAGGTTTCCACTGCCAGAATGGAAAGAATACTGGTTCCATATTTTGGTTTGTTTTTACAACTTGAAAGGAATTGGAAATTTGTTAAAAAAGGAAAATAAACACATAAGTCAAATCTGAGTTGAAAACATGGTCACCTCCCCCCCCCCATCCCCAACAAACACACACACACCACACACACAAAGGTTTTACTTAAAGAGATATTGTCCGCTGGTTTTACTTAAAGGGACAGTGTCAGATTTGGGGAGAAAAATTTCTGAACTTTGTTTATATGCTTTGGGTCCACAGTATGTATACTGTGGTGCTGGGATGCCATGGTATTGAAAGCGCAAATCATTTCCAATGTGGCCATACTGTGTTTCAAGGTACACCATGGTACAGTATGCCATGCTTTTCATGCCTGCTGGCTCCCATGCTCTCATATTTCCTCCTGACTTGGTAGGAAGGAAGGTCAGTAGGTAGTGTTTCTCAGATAGTATTCTATGAACTTGGATACCACTGATTTTCTGCTGGATGCTATCACCTAGTATCCAGTCTGATACCAACTATTTATTTATTTAGTCTTTGTTAACCGGGTAAGGCCCACTAGGCACAAGTGCCTGTTTTCAAAGGCGACCCAGGAGCTTTGGGCTGGTCAAGTGACTAACTCTCTGGAATTTGAGGCAGAGATCCAACTTCTGATCCCACTGTCTGACATGGGAACCCACTATCCAAATTCTGGATCCAAATCCAAGCTAAACTGGATAGGATCTTGGATCAGATTTGGATAACTGGGACTATCTAGCAGGTGACATTTGCACTGAAAACCAGTATCCAAGTATCACTGTAGGGAGGTAAATTTAATTTGTATCAGGTTCCCTGTGCGCAGATTGCCAGGAATACAATGTATAAAAGGCAAGATAATTTAGAGGGAAAATAACATCATAAACTCAACATGACGTACTACCGTAATCAGCCAATAACTACATAAAAAGTATTACAGATTTGGTGCCCCAATGGCTCAGTAACAATGCACTGCACTGTCATGCAGATGACAAGTTCGTGAGTGGACTCTGGCCACCACATTGGGAGGCAGGCCAGGCTGCAGGCAGCAGCTGGAGGACAGCACGTCATCTCCATGGAAGGCTGGCAGTGAGTTCTGGTAGGCAGCAATCCCTGCTGGGTGGGTCAGAAAAACTTGCTCCTTCTGCAGGGGGGACACTGCTAGGTCAAGGCTGATGGGCATGGCTCATACCATAGGAAAGAGGGAGACAATGAGGGAGAAATAAATCCCCCTGCTATCTGACTGATAGTGAAATTGCCAGACCACGGTATATCCTTGATCCACAGGGTATATCTCTGGGCAATGGCAGAGGCAAGGAGAATAATGACATAAAATTCAACATACAGAGTGCAGTGTAGTAGGGTACGTGGTAAAATGAGTAAATAGGGAACGAGTGAAAAGGCATGGCATGCTGTAATGCAGAGAGAAGAGGAGGATGGCTAGCTGCAAGAGCATGCTTTTGAGAAGTAAGCCAGTATGAGTGAGTTGAGAGAGTGCAGGGAGAATGAGAGACAGTTGAGGAGAAGGAAGTTGTTCCATAGTGTTGGAAGGCGGATAAAGAAAGCAGACTGACCAAGGGATATGAACAGAACAAGCATTAGATGATCAGAGGGAGTAGGAGGAAGGTATGGCAGGGTTAGGGAAGGGTAAGTAGGAACAGAAGCAACGTAACATTTGGCCAGAAGGTGGAATAGTGCGAGAGATATTGCAACCTCTATGGAGCAGAGAGAGAGAGAGATTTGCTTAGAAACAGCAATGATATACTGTACGAGAGATGGCACACTAAGGGTGAAGTGGCTAAAGGAATAACAAGAGGGTCCAGTCTGGCAAGTGTAGACTTTGGAGCAGTGTTGTAGACCACATCTACATAGTTAACACCAGCAAAGCTCATCTTGAGTATAGTCTCATAGCAGACTGGCAGAGGAAGGCAGGATTGGTTGCAGTACAGCACCCCAAGTTTATGGCGGGGTTTCTTATGCCTGACATCAGTGGTGGTGGAAATGCTGAGGTACTGGTCTAGCAACACTCCTAAATACTTGCTGTTTAACATCCAGAGTCTTGAAAGCAGGGGTATGCTGGAGTCTTCCTAGTCTATGACTAGTACCAGTAGTCACAGAGAAAGACTTTTTTGGTATTTTGTGTGAGCTGGTTTAAGCAGAATCAGTGACGGCCATTGTCAAAGTCATGCTGAACTGGTGATTCCAGTGTAGGGACCAAAGCACCAGAAACAAAGAATTGTGCCATCTACATACATGTGTATTTGTGAGGAGATGTAGGGTGGAGGGGAGGTCATTTACAAAGATGGAGAAAAGGATTACATAGAATGTGTCAGCTGATGGGGACTGCAAGATCCATCTAGCCTACCCTTATCTTCAACCCCCCACCCCAGGACTGGGCCAAGGATGGAGCCCTGGGGGACACTAAACTTGATGGGTATGGGGGATAGAGCATCTCCAACCTGGACTGATGGAGGCAGCCTGAGAGGTAAGAACAGAACCACCCGACTGCCAAGCTGGATAGGCCCACAGCACCTAACTTATCCAAGAGATGGGATGGGATGGGCAACAGTAGTAGCAAACGCCTCTGCTAGGTCTATGAGAACTGCTCCGGTGAACAGGTCCTGGTCCATGCCTTTCAGCACTGACTCAGTAATCCAGAGGAGGAAGGAGATGGTGGAACCGTGTTTGTGGAAGTTAGACTAGAAAGGGGAGACGAAAGAAGAGGAGTCAAAGTAGATGGATAGCTGGGAGATAAGTTTTTCCTGAACCCCAGCCAGGGCAGGAACTAGGGAGATGGGTTGGTAATTAGCTGGGGAGGAAGAGTCACACCCTTTTTGGAGGGGGAGGACTAGCGCCCCTTGCAGTATTAGGGGAAGGATGAAAGATATTAGCATCCTGCCCATCAGGACTGTGCCCTTACAGGTATTAAAAGAAAGTAAGGCAGTGAGGGTGATCTAAGAGGAGATTGAGGAGAAGCAAAAAATGCTAGGGTAAAAGAGGGGCATTTGGGGGGAGACATGATAAGCAGAAGGGGGACAAGGGGGAGAAATAGTGAGAAAGCACAGTGAATAAATTGTTAAAGGTGTTGGTAACCTCAGCTGGGCCAGTGATAGGTGACTTTTCTAGTCTGAGGATGGGGAGGGCCGAGAAGGGTGTGAATAACCTTCCAGAACCTTATAGAGAATTTAAGGTTGTTGTGAAGGTTGCAGGTGAAGTAAATTGAGTTGGCCTTCCTGGTGACCTTAGCGCTGTAATTACACAGTTAGTATCTCAACAAGGTCTCAGGAGAGTACAAGATTTTGTGGAGATGCCATGCAGAGTTGTTGGCTTTGAGCAGGTCAGTGACCGCTGCAGAGATCTAGGAAGTTGTGACCCATGGACACGAGACCACTTGGGGGGGCATGTTTGTCCAGTGTTACAATGAATTTGGCCGTGGAAGATGTCAGAACATCTGCATCAGTGGAGAACATGAGTGGTGACCAGTCAGCAGCCCGGAGATCATCTAGTAAGGAAGTGTGGTCCAGAGACCTGAGACCTAGAACAGACAATCGTTGGTGGTGCTTTAGTGCAGTAGATCTTACAGATGCAGTACAACATGTGATGCTTACTGAAAGCTTCTGATAGGGCGCCAGCAGAAACAGTGTGGCGGGAATGTGAAGATAGGACCCAGTCAATAAGGGAGTGATGTGTGGAGTAAGGTTGAGACAGGTGGGCTCAACAATGAGCCGTGAGAAATAAAGGGACTCAGTCTGGCGAATGGTACTTTTGGCAAGGGGGAAAGCCAATTTAAATTCAAATTCCAAAGGACTAAGGACTAAGAACTTACCTGAAGCACAGAGGCAGGAAATAATTGAGAGGGTGGCAGAAAAGCAGTCAAGTTTAGAATAAATGTCCCCGATAAAAATGGGAAGTGAGCAGGGGAAAATGAGCCTACACAGGAGGAGTTCATGGAATGAGGGGATGGCAGAATGATACACGGTGTCACAGCTGAGGCTGTGAAGTATGTTCAGCTATGCTTCCCATAATCCTGTCTGTGAACCACATAACCACACAGTCCGACTTCTACATCACTGATTGGGGCAGAGAGCCAGGTTTCTGTAAGAGCAGGGTGTCAGGACTGCAGTGTATACCGCCCACAGTCTTAACCCACCAAGCCTGGGGAGTAGACTTCTGATATTTACATAAAAACATTCAGCCCTTAGGGAAAGATGGGGTTGGAAAGGGGCAGGGTTTAACTCCTCATCGCCTGACAGTTATGCCTCCCAAACCCCTGCCTCAAAAATCAGGGACACATCTTACAAAAGAGTAACAACAGTTCATGAAGCTGTTACAATAAGTGGTGTAGCGATTAAGAAATTCTGATGGAGAACTAGACTGTGAAACTATGTCTAGTATGATTTTATGATTCAAATCTCTACTCCTCAGTTGCAAATATGACAAATTTATGAGGGGCAGAGGAAATTTGTAATGCAAAATCAGGAACTGCTGCGAGGTATGCCGACAGCTGAAGCAGGAGGGTTGTGCGGAGTACGAGGGTTTGAGACCTGAGCTGACAAACATGTATTGGGGAAGGCGGTACAGTGAAGTTAGAGGGAAACACTGCAGAAAAGCAGCAAGACTGAGAGAAGGAAAGGAGAGGAGACCAGGATAAATGAGGAAGGGGAAGGGGGATGTAAGGTATGGGGAGGCAGGATAGCGGATAGTGGGGGAGATGGGGAGTAAGACAGACAGAAAGGTGAGGAGGAAGAAGAGAGGAAATTTAAGGAGCAGAATGAAAGAAGAGGGGAGTGATGACTAGTTAGTGAAATCTGGTGAAGACTTATTTCTTTTTTATTTATTTATTTAGCTTTTGTTTACTGGGTAAGCACACTAGGCAAACAATGGCTACTTTCAGGTATGACCTGGGAGGTTACAAAGGTAAAAATACAGAACAATGTAAATGTACAACAAGGAAAAAGGATGATCTGTAAATCCTGAACATAACAAAGGCGATAATACAATAAAGACAAGGTGCATTACATAGATGAATAAGCATTAAGGCAAGTCGTAATGCAGTGGAATTTATACAGTTGAATTTATATACAATAAAATTAATTACGCAAGGGCAAGGCAATTTTTATTTAAAAAGACACCCATCCCGGGGGCTCTGGGCGACGGACATATTAAAATTACATGTAAACACAATCAATAAATTATCTATAGCCAATAAAACTATAATATACAAAATAAATTAAGTGCATGAACATAACAAAAGATGTAGGACACCACTCATTACCCAAACGTAGATGTCAAGGAGACCAGGCACATTAAGGACAGCGACGGAGGCTGATTTCAGGCGAGTCCATAGGGATCTCTTAAAAGAGAGATAGGAAGTGGTACACCTAGTGAGCAGTGGGAGGGAGTTCCAGAATCTAGAGGCACACACTGCAAATGCTTGGTCCCCAGACAGAGAATGTGACCTTGGGACAAGAAACGACTGCGAGTCAGCGGACCTGAACAGATATGACAACTGGACAGGTTTAGATAGGCTGGACAGGGCAGAAGGAGTCACATTATGGATAATTTGGTCAATGAGACCAGTTCCCAAGAGCAAAGGAGCGGCAGTTACACAGGGACACCCAGTGAAGTTTGCCATACAGTTCACAGTGGTGGGTGAGGTGGGGGACAAAGAGGGCAAAGCGACAAACATTGTTGTAGGTCACATCCCACTTAGCAAGACTAGCTTCAGTAGCAAGGGAGAAAGTTGTGAGTCCATGGCTAAGTGTAGGAAGAAAAATTCCTTTGGCATGGGCAAGACATGCAGATGCAGTTAGATTCCCCCTAGCCCTGTATGCTAGGCCCAATTTGACATTCATTGACCTACAAACATTTTGGATATGCAAGGAGAGGTCAAGCTGAGGATCAAGCGTAACTCCCAGGTATTTAAAGGAGGAAGTGACGGCAATGGGAGATCCATCAGAGCTCATAATCATCAACGGGGTGTTGTTAATCCTGAGCTTAGCAAAAGATCCAATAAGCATGGCCTGAGTTTTCTTAATGTTAAGAACAAGTTTATTTGTGAGGAGCCTGGCTTCAAGCTTATGGAAGTAAGCTTGTAGATGACAGATAATGACGTTGATGTCGTGTGCGCTGGACAGGAGAACCAAGTCATCAGCATAGAGGGTCATGCTGCAATGGGTAGGGACCAGTGGGAAGTCATTTATAAAAAAAGGAGAATAAGATAGGGCCCAGGATGGACCCCTGGGGGAACCCCAACCTAAACAGAAATAGGTTCAGAGAGGATTCAACTATATTTCACTAGCTGTTTTCTACCAGCGAGGTAGTTGGAGAACCAGGCTAGTGCTGGGCTAGACATGCCAAGCAAACAGCGAGTTTTGCACACAAGAGGGAGTGATCAACTAAATTGAAGTCCTTGGAGAGGTCTAGAGGACTAGAAGGTGCATGTTACAAAAGCTAGCTGACAAAGATGGGCAAGGGGTCAAAATGTCGTGACTTAATCGCATTGCGTGATTGCCGGTAATCTTTTGTTCTGTGGGGGGCTCTGCCTCCCCGAGATCCCCACTTGGGATTATAACTCCGGGGGGGGTCCAACTCAGAGAGCGCACAGGTCCGGGATTCGACATAATGCCGTACGCTACTAAGCGTACAACATTATGACCCGGTAGGACAAAGATGGCAGAGGAACTCCTGTAAGACAGTTTTAGTAGTCAACACAGGTAATAAATGCAGATATACTGTATGTAGCAGGTTTGGCTACAATAAAACAAATCACTAACACAGACATGCCTGCACATTTGGCCTGGTCAGACATGTATAGTATTCAAGGTAAAGTAGTTAATCACAGGAGCAAAGTAACACATATTAACAGACATCAGGGTCTAACTAAGTTATAACAGTGCAAGACCAGAAAGGGGCTAGCTAAGCAGAACCAGGGTTAGGAAGGGCTAACTAGACAGAGACAGTGCAGCAGCAACATTATACAAAAATACAAAATTTATAAATACCGATTTGGGTAGGCTGGTGATACCAGTGTGCACGTATAAATGATTCAGTCAGCTGGAATATGTTCACATCAGAAGCTAAATCAGGGAATTCAGATATCTTGGCTGTAGGCTATAGTGGCTGGAAAATGAGGTAACATGAGTCCTGGTGGTGGAAGGCTGTTGGTTACAGTCCCAGTGGGGCTGGAAAAGTCATCCAGGTCAGTGACTGCTGACTGGTGACCCCTGACTCAGAGTGCTAAACTTATGCAGGGGGTGAGCTTGTGGAGTCTTGCTGGCAGGCAGCATGGAGCCTGTGGATGGGGGTCCTGGTACGGGTCCCGCAATCAATGTCTTACTAAGGTAGCCCACAGACTGGAGTGCCAGAGGCAGACCGGGGTCATGGTGGGGCACACAGACCTAAGGCTGAATGGCAAGCAGATGAGTTACTGTAGCAGGTTCAAGTCCCAGTGGCAAGTAGTGGGCCCATCAAAGCTTAATTAGAACTGAGCAACCTAAGAGGGTGTCGTTTTCACCAGCACAGTGAATAATGTATATCTGAAAGGAATGGGCAGATCCACTGAGGCCTGGGTTCCCAGAGATTTATGCCACAGGTGATTTTCCTCTTAGTGCCAAGACTATAATGACATTAAAACATGACTATACCTACAGGCACATTACAGCTACAGTACATCACCTGATAGTACATCCAGCAAGATGGCAGGAGGACAGACTAGATGGGCACCTCAATCTTTTTCTGAATCCTATGTTGCTGTGGGAATACATTCTCAGGAGAGGTCCCTGCCCTGGTATATTCAGTAGATTTATTGGGATTTATGGAGACAGGTAAGGTCCCTGTCCAGTCCCAGTGTATTCATGGCATTCACTGGGGGATACGGAGGCAGGTGAGGTCTCCGTCCAGTCCTGGTGTATTCACTTGTCCTACTGGTGGTACGGAGGCAGATGAGGTCCCTGGCTTAGTGCAGTCACTGAGTCACATATGATGTGGAGAAAGGTGGGATTCTTGTCCCTATGTAGTCATTGGTTTTACTGCAGGATATGATGGTGGGTGAGGTCCTTGTCCTATGTAGTCACTGCTGTTACTGGGGGATATGGAGGCAGGTGAGGTTCCCTGTGCTGGTGTAGTCACAGCTTTTACTGGGGATATGGAGGCAGAAGAAGTACCTGTCCTGGAGCAGTGACTGCTTTTACGGGGAATATGTGGGCAAGTGAGGTCCCTGCCCTGGTGTATAGACTAATTTTACTCAGGATATGGAGGAAGATGGGGTCATTGTCTCTGTGTAGCCACTAGTTTTACTGTGGGATATAGAGACAAGTGTGGTCTTTGTCCAGTCCTGGTATATTCACTGGTCTGATGACACGGAGGCAGGTGAGGTCCCTGTCCTAGTGTGGTCACTAGTTTTACTGGGGATATAGAGGAAGGCAGGGTCCTCGCCTCTGTGTATTCACTGCTTTTACTAGGTTATATGGAGGCAGGTGAGGTTCCTTTTCCAGGGTAGCCACTTGTTTGACTGGGGATACGAAGACAGGTGAGGTCCCTGTCCTGGTATATCCACTGGTGTTACTGGGGGATACGCTGGCAAGTTAGGTCCCCCTTCCAGTGCAGTCACTAGTTTTACTGGGTGCCACAAACTGGTCCTCTCCCAGAACTCAGCCCTCAACCCTTCAGACGCCTGCAAGAGTAGATGGGTATATTGCAACCACTCAGTTTGACTCTCACTCGTGGTATCTCTAGGTCTGACTCCCACCAGAACCAATGCCCACACAGTACAGTGTTCCTTACTAAAGGGCAAATAACCCATCCCATCCCTTCTGTCATGGCTGAGAACACTTCACTTTAAATATGGTAACTGTAGCCTTCCTCTTCAAAGATGGAGCTCAGCTTTTGTCAATTTACCCCTGTTATCTTTACCAGAAATGACTCAGTCACAGAAAGTATTAGGTATATAAAAATAAAATTTAAACATATGTTAGAGCATAATACACAGTAAGACTATGGGGAAATAGTATTTTTGAAACAAATAGGAAACACACAGAGTAACCAAACTCACTTTTATCTAAATACTAAGTAGAGTAGATGCTTACCCCAACTGGGAACTTGGTGACTTAAGACAGACTTGAACCCTCGATGTTGCTTGCTCAGTGTCTCAAATCCTAACTGACTTTTCAGGGTCAAACACAGACTCCAAATGCCTTTGGCTGACTGGCCCACTGCTCTGCATCACCATACATGTCTCTCTGACATAATCAGTTCATCCATCTTTGTTCTCTGGGGAACCACCCATTTGGAGAACAGGTCCAAACTGGATTTGTTATCCACCACTCAGTTATGTAGATTCCATCCTCAGCCTTCTGTCGCCTCCCAACCCCCAACCCTTACAATCTGGCTTACTCCATGGGTGTTCTGTCTCCTCTGTATGGGCCTTGTTTACACGCAAAACATAGTTCTTGCTTATGAAATAAATTCAGCCCCTCTGAAGTTTAAGTAGAGCAAAAGACCTTCAAATGACAGGGATTCTCATTGACCACACTCAACCTGGTTCTCCAGCCAGCCCAATTTGAAAGGGCTGTAGTCTCATTTCCTATATCGTCTAAGAAATTCTACCAAATATAGATAGACAGTAAAATAAAATAACATTGCAAGATGCCACACTGGGGATATGAAGGCAGGTAAGGTCCCTGTCTTGGTGTTGCCCCTGATTGTCCTGGAGTTACAGTGGCTGGTGAGGTCCCTATCCCTGTGTAGCCACTTGTTTCACTAGGAGATATGGATGCAGGTGAGGTCCCTGTTCCAGTTTAGTCAATGGTTCTACTGGAGATATGAAGACAGGTGAGGTTCTTGTCCTGGATTAGTCACTGGTTTTACCGAGGATGTGGAAACAGCTGAGGTCTATTCCTTGGTGTAACCACTGGTTTTATTTGGATATGGCGGGAGGTGAGGTCTCGGTTATGTTGTTGTTGTCACTGGTTTTACTACAGATGTGGAAGTAGGTGAAGTCTCCCTCACGGTGTAGCCACTGAGTTAACTGTTGATATGTGTTTATCCTGTACCCCTGCCCTCAATGATTGCCCTTTTACAGTACTGTATATATGGGCTAATGGTACTTGGATAGTGCTTTAGTGGAACAAACCAGCCTCCATCAGATAGTACTGGTATCCAACCTAAGATCCGGCAAATATCCAACCAAACACAGATCTAGGATCCAAGCAGATATTTACGTATCTAAGGTTGGATCCAGATATCCAAGGTAAGATGCAGGTATCCTGAGACAGATCCACAAGTCAGATCCGCTGGCTGGATCCATGGAGCAGATCACTGCATACTTTGGATCCATCAGTTTGGTCGGATCCATAGAAGGGATCCTACCAAAGCAGATCCATTCTAGGATGTAAGTACTATTTGTTGACATCCAAAATTGAGTTTTAGGGGTACTATCCAGCATTGCCCACTGGACTGTCCAAAGTATTAGGATGGTATTGGAACACCACTTACATGGGCTGCATCTATTGCTCTCTTAGTGATAAACAGAAAAATCGCACTCATCAACCTGAGGCTGTGCTTCTATAAAAGGTGTTCCTATATGGCATCAACAAAAGCTGTCCCTGACTCCCCACATTGTAGCTTCAGTGCTAAAAGAAAGCAATTTATGTGCAAAAGTACAATAAACTGCCTTACAACAAACAGCTCTGACATGTGGTTACCCAGAAGAAGCCCAACGCCTTTCATGTCATCACTCTTTTTCAAGGGATGTGCCCCCTAGCCTCAGAGCCCACTGCATACTTTAGGTTTTGACTGGCCAAATGGTGTGGAGGGTTCAGTTGCTGGACACCACACTTTGAACTACCCTGGCAGCCCAGGTTCAGAAGTGAACTAAGGCTGCTAGGGGTGGCCAGGAGGGAGAGGATTTATCATCCAATGGACTCTCCTGTCTCAGGGAGAGGGGACTTACTGTACCACTACAGAGCTGTCACCTCCTAGAGGCTGCACTAGGACTGTAGGCCGGACGGCGGCATAATGCGTGGTGTGTGCGTGTCTCCACATGCAAGTGCAATTGCACCACTGCATGCTGCCAGCTAAGAGTACAGAATATTGAGTCAGCAGGTGACATCTGGCTCACTCCCAACCTACACCACTGCCTGGTGCTCCAAGCCCATGTGGATCGTGTGTCAGGGGGAGGAGAACCCTCCCCCTTCCCCTCCTGACCCCGCCGTGGGCAGCATGCTGTGAGAGATTGTTGGCTTGTGAGTACCAGGGAAGGCTAGGAGTGAGCTGGGGCAGAGAAGGCTGACCACATTCCAGGGCAGAAAAATCTATAAAAAAAATACTTTAGATTTAAATGTCATAGTGTCCCATTTTTAATTAGGGATGCTCTACTTCAAATATAAAGGCACTTCAAATATCTGCATCTGTGCAAACAGTACTATGCAAAAGTGAAAGAAAATGTGTGCAGATAAAAATTATTGAAAGCATTACTGTAAAAGTAATATATTTCAACTAAAAAAAGAATTACTTCTTCCTACTGATTTCAGGAAAACACTTGACAACCATTTTGTAATATCTATAACTTTCTCATGAAGACTATATAGTACAATTTATACAGAACACAGTATATTCTAAATATCTTCAATCTGTTGTTACATCTTGTAGTTTAGATTTTTCCTACTTTACGATGATTTTCTCTATCTTGGATGCTTCTGAACAAGGTGCATTTTCATATGGATACACAGCATTGCAGAGCTAGAACAGTTTTATGAATATTACCTGAAAGAGAAAAAAAAAAACTCAGTTAACAGTGTAAAACAGCTTTAACCCTGTTCCTATTTGTTTACTAATAGTGGTGTCTGTTCGACTCTGCCATTTAACCCTGGCAATGTATTGGCTTGTTTCATTTATCCAGAATAGATATGTATTCCAATTCCCTCTTCTTATGTTTCAATTTGTCTGTTTTTTCCAATCATGTAAACATTACATAAAAAAAATGTATGGACAACCATACACGACAAGGCTGTGTTTCCGTCAAGGGCTGAGATGACATCATGTACTGAAGAGTGACGCTCGCGAGGTCTCCATGATGATCTCAGCCTGAAATGGAAACATAAGCCTTATGGAGTACACAAGAATGTTTTTCTACCCTGAGATTCATTACTAGAACGAGCTTATAGTGTATGCTTAGGCATACTGAGCACAGAATTCAAGCAGCTCAAAAATGTTGTTGTGCACGTTCTAAAGTTATTGTGCATGTCCCAAAGTTACTGTACATGTTCTAAAGTGGTTGTGCACATTCTAAAGTTATTGTGCATGTTCTAAAGTTATTGTGCATGTTCTAAAGTTATTGTGCACATTCCAAAGTTATTGTGCATGTTCTAAAGTTATTGTGCATGTTCTAAAGTTATTGTGCACATTCTAAAGTTATTGTGCATGTTCTAAAGTTATTGTGCACATTCCAAAGTTATTGTGCATGTTCCAAAGTTATTGTGCACATTCTAAAGTTATTGTGCACGTTCCAAAGTTATTGTGCACATTCTAAAGTTGTTGTGCATGTTCTAAAATCCTTACTGTGCATGTACTATCATTAACTTCAGCTGCAATTCCCATGCACTGGCTCCCGCTGCCTGGTTTCACTTTTTCTGCTCACTGAACCTCAGCGTTATCTTGCGGTTAAAAAACAGAAGAAATGCCAGCCACCTTTTTTTAACCATACACTATAACAAATAAAATATGGGCACCCATACACAATTCACCTTGTGTTTCTGTCTCAGGGTTGAGATACCAGAATGGACCTCTCAAGTTTCGCTCTCAAGGTCCGTACACTGGCATCTCAATCCCTTGATGGAAGCACAGGCTCGCTGTGTATGGGTGGCCATATATTATTCCTTCTGTTGTGCTACAGTAGTGACATCGCAATGTTGTTGTGCTGCACTGAGGACATCACTACTGCAGTACAACAACAAAGAACGTCTCCATGCATCTCATTTTGTTACAGCCTCTGTGCTGATGAACAAGTAATCTTTTTTTTTTTTTACTTAGCATGCAATGCAACCAAATCATGCCCTGCGACCTCCACTCCGATTTTGACCATCAGGAATATGTCAGCAGGAGGTTTTATTTTTTTTCTGTCTTCCTCTTGAGTAGAAAACAGGCTGAAGTGGTGAGAGTGCTTGATACGATTGGTCACAGTAGTAAGGGAAAGAGAGGCTGAACCTGCGGAACATTGTTGTCTCTGCGTGGCAGAGCTGCAGTTAAGGCATTATCCCCAAGTAGTGTTTTCTGTGGTGCCC
This sequence comes from Neoceratodus forsteri, assembly GCA_016271365.2. NCBI lineage: Eukaryota > Metazoa > Chordata > Ceratodontiformes > Ceratodontidae > Neoceratodus > Neoceratodus forsteri. The sequence continues at coordinate 265,538,082 of CM057455.1, forward strand.
ATACACTATAAAAGACAGTGTATGGGCATCCAGACACAGACAAGCCTGTGTCTGACTCTTGAGGTCACCATGGCAACCAGGAGACCTCTCAAGCTGCAACTCTTGAGGTTTCTGGTTGCCATGGTGACCTCTTGAGTCACAGACAGGCTTGCTGTATATGGATGCCCATACACTATTCTCTATTTTACGCACAGTTGCCCATACATTACTTTATATAATATATGTTTTTTTTTTTTATTAATTTACCTTTTTTCTAATAAACTGTAGTCAAACAAGCAGAAAAGATTAAAAACATTTAATATGATTTAGGTAATAGCTACATGAGCTAGCAATATCTCTAGAAGTTCATCTTTTAGCACACAGTTCACTGGGGTGTTTTCAGTCTTTCTGATGCCTTTGTTATGAGGAATTAATAGTTCAGGTAAGCATGAGGAATCAACAGATATGAGATACTATTCTGTTGTACCACAGTAGAGACATTGTTACTGTGGTACGACAGCATTCTGACATCGCTACTGTGGTACAGCAATATCTGGCAATGTATGGATTTACATACATGACAACACTGAACCATATACTATAGAATGATTTCCAACATTATCTGGACCACATTCATAGATATGGTCAGCCAGGGCATGTTCTACATTCCATTGGGCTATTATTCTGTGTTCGAAGTCTAATTAAATATTCATGAGCCTAGCGAGGCTCCTTATTGGCTACAAGATTGGCCACTAATGTTTTAGAAATGACTGATCCAGCTGCCATTTGATGCTGTGTGGCATGCAATGTCTCAAATGTAAGACATATTCATGCTGCATGGCACACACCACACCCCTAAAAACAGCAAAAGTAAATAAAAAAAAACCTATAAAAAACAAAGTTGTTATTGCAATTTGACTTATACTTGCAATAATAACCTTGAAGTTGGCCATTTCCTTGGATTAACAGCTGCCTGGAGGGAGGTGGCCCTCATCAGTATACCGTCGAAACAGCGAAACCAATACAGCGGAAACCATTACAGCGACTGAAATCGGCAGGTCGCTGTAATGGTCCCACTGTACACGGACACCACTTCTCCCAGTGTTTCGCCCCCTCCCTGAAACAACTCTGATTCGGAGTTGATTATTTTAAGATTGGGGTGTATGGGAGGCAGACTCCCCCCCCCCCCACAAAAAAAAACATTGTTTTCTGATGGCACAATGCAGACAGTTGGCATTGTGCCTGTCACTGTAATGAATATCGACAATTTTGTTGTTGATTCAGCTTGGTTGAACTGCCCTCATCTGCATCTAAGACCACCCATCCCCCCCAAATGGTAATTAATCCTTTACAAATGACTGGCTTCTTGGTCATTATTGCTTAATTATCTCACCCTGACCTTGAACTGTCTGGAGGTCTTAGACATGTAGATACATAGATACATAGACAGTGTCAGCAGATAAGGGCCTATGGCCCACCCAGTCTGCCCATCTGAGCTTGTAAGTTCAGTTTATGTTTTCCTAGAAGTCTGTTGCCCCTTACCCCGACCTCCAGAATTCCTTTATGTCTATCCCATGCATTATCCCATGTCTTATCCATGTAGGACACTCCACACGAGCAGGTAGCCATGCATACTGTAGAATTCCTTGGGTGTCACAATTTATGAAACCCCTGCCCTTATCCATTCTATCTGTTCTTCAAAAAAAGTGTTAGTTATGCAAATTAACTTACACCATTTGTAATGACCGCACTGTCTGCAGCCACCAGGCGAGCGGGGGAAGGGGGATGTTAACCAATTCCAGGGCAGTTACATGATAAAAATGCGACATGTACCAGTATAGCTCTTATTCTTTTTGACTTGTATTCACAATTAAATTCTTTTAGTAACTGGGTAATTTGGGTAGGGGATTTGCAGTGTCTCTCAGTGTACTGACTGTTTGAGGATATCCTAAATTTTTCCCAATATTTTTTAAACCTCCCAAGCCTGGGAACTGAATGTGGTTCAAGTACCTCCGGTTTTATTAAATTTCAACTGGCAATAACAATACATAAAACATAACAGCATGTCAAAATGTAACAATTAGCATAAAAATCTGATAATACACACTAAGTCAACCTAACATTCAATACATAGATGATGATAATAATAATAATAATAATATAGCACTAAGGGTTCAGTTACAGAGCACCAACTTGGTTGGACGACTTACTCTCTGAAGTCCTTTCAAAACCCAAACTTGGCACTTTCAAATTCAAACTTCATGGACACCTTGCAACTCTAAGTAAATGTGACTGTGCCCTCTAGTTCCTATCTCTGCCGCTCCCCTCGGTTCCTGGCCTTCCTAGTTGCCACCACCCCTTACCTTCTGCTACCTCCTATCCTACCCCTCTAACCACTACTTGCAATACTCCACCTCCTCCTACCCACTTCCCTCCACCACTCCCCCTGCAGCATTTCCGCCATGCTGTGTTTTTTCCCTTGTTTAGCTCTTAGATGGACAAAGTCTGCTATATTTGGACTGCAATCGTGTCTGTTGTACTACTGTTACACACTTGTTCTCAAGCTATTTCCCTACTGGATAATTTCTGTACCACTTGTTTCTCCTATTGTAACATTTCTGTACCACTTGTTTCTCGTATTGTAACATTTCTGTACCACTTGTTGCGATTCACTACTCTATTAATTACCATGCTGTTATTTTTCCACCTATGTATACATCGTTTGTTCCCTTGATGTGGAACCTTTGTAAATTAACCCCTGGTTCAAAGGTATTTGTAATCATAGCAATGAAAAAATTAAAATAAAATAAAATAAATAAGGGGTTACTCGTACTATTTTTTGATACTAATTTTAAAAACATTTCCCCTATAGATAGAACATCCCAAGTAAACCTTATCAATAAATTAATTCTAACCAAGTACAAGTGAAGAAGGAGAGCGAGAAATAAGGAAGAGACAGTAGAAAGATGTGAGTAGAGTAAAACGATCCTGATAGACCTGTCTGTTGGAAACTAAAGAGTATAGTTATTAGTTTATGTTAAAAGTGGACCCACATTTTTGTTAAATATGCCCTGCTTTCCTTTGAAAATATGAGCAATTTTCTCAAGCGTGAGTGCTTACATAATTTCTCTTTTTCACTCTGAAATAGATGATGAGGTTTTCTCAAGCCACTTTTTGAAAAGTAAATTATTTGCAGTGATGGCTGTAAGTGACGTAGCACACTCATCTGCCCAAAAAAGATCCAGTTGAGTCTCAAACCTTCCAGTAATACACAAATAAACTTTATAGTACAGCAAGCATTTGTCATCCCTCTTAAGAAGTGTTTAATCTGTACCTCAGTGGTGGTGCCAAAGTTGACAGCAGTATTATCTGTTCTCTATTTTCAGTCTCCTGTTGTCCCTATATAACAATTCATGGTGGCACAGATTCTCCACTTCCTCTCTGGCCTGACAAACATAAAGGTAACTGTAACCCCTCTCCAAAGACCTTGGTCTGGATTTTCAAAGGGGACAGGGACTAAGTCCTGACCCACAGCCCTGACCACTGGAAGAAATCTCTGCACCATTCAGAGTTTTGTATTTTCAGCTGGTGCAGATATAGGGGATGTTATGCTTGGTTCAAGAGAGTCGTGCTGTGATCGAAGATAGGCGGGTGGTGCAAATACTCGAAGGGCAGCCAGCCTAAACGCAAACAGTTCAGCCAAAACATAAATGCACTCAATACCTTCAAGAAGGAATGCAGGTCCAGGCAAAATAGAAAATCAGATACATCCTTTAATGTGTAGTAGACATCCTGGACCAAGGTCCACGGAAAGCACTGAGCCTGTGGGGCAAGCTTTGGAGCACTCTGTGTGGACCTTGGTCTAGGTTGTCTACTACACATTAAAGGATTCATTTGAAAAATTTAAGTAAGTAAATAAAATTTTTATTTAAATACATCCATTCCCGGAGGCTCTGGGCACAGTACAATGTATTAACACATAGTCAAGCATCAAACAAAGTAACAAAATATAATTACACATATAATTATAAAATTATTAAAATACAGTAAATAATCCACTAAGCTGTAATTAAAACCTGAGTTTAGATAATTCTCAATTTAATTCAAAAATGCCTTAGTAAACAGGTGGGCTTTAAGGCAGGCTTTAAAAACCTCCAGCAACAGTGCCTCCTTAACCCCAGAAGGGAGCGAGTTCCATAGGACCGGGGTGGTGACACTAAATGCCCTATCGCCAGCTGACTTCAACCTCAACCTAGGAACTGTTAGGAGGCATCCACTGGAGGAACGGAGGGGATGAGCCGAGACAGCGGGAACCAGAAGGTCTAGCAGGTAACCACGGCCCTGACCGTGTAGGGCCTTACAGGTGAGAAACCCCACCTTGAAGAGGATCCTCCACCTGACTGGCAGCAAATGCAGATCACGCAGCACCAGAGTGATATGGCAAAATTTAGGCTGCCCAGTAAGTAACCAGGCAGCTGCGATCTGCACTAGCTACAGTCTACAGAGAGATCCTCCTGTGACCCGGAGATCGAGCACATTACAGTAGTCAAGTCTCGAGGTAACCAAGGCATGTATCAAGGTAGGGAGGTCCAGAGGTGGAACAAGGGGCTTTATCCTGGCGATATTTCTAAGATGGAAAAAACAGGAGCGGACGACAAAGGAAATCTGCGCCTCCACAGTCAAACTCCCATCAAAAATAACGCCAAGATTTCGCACCCTTGAGGAGGCCTTCAATGAGACAGAACCCAGAACTAATCCAGTCCCTGAATCAATGGCCAACCTATCACACACTCAGTTTGACTCCACTACCAGTACCTCCGTCTTACTGGAATTCAGTCGCAACCAACTGGACGCCATCCAGTCATTAATCTCAGCAAGACAGCTATTAAGCACATCCACCGGGTTGGATGTTCCTGGGACAAAGGACAAGTATAGTTGGTTATCATCGGCATAGCAATGAAAACCCAAACCATACCTCCTAATGACCCCCCCCCCAAGGGCAGCATATACACTGCTAACAACATGGGGGCCAAAACCGAACCTTGAGGAACTCCACAAGAAAGGAGACCAGGAGAGGAGGAGGAGAAATTCCCCATCAAAACTCGCTGTCTCCTATTAGATAAAAAAGACTCAAACCAGCAGAAGACAGTGCCGGTGAGTCTGCAGAGTTCCCTAAGACGGTCAAGCAACACACCATGGTCTACAGTGTCAAAAGCTGAAGAGAGATCCAGGAGAACAAGAATTGTCTTGTCTGCCCGATCTCTAGCCCTGAGGAGGTCATTCTGCACCCGAACAAGCGTGGTTTCTGTGCTATGCCTTGCCCAAAAACCCTGACTGGAATTGCTCATACAAATCATGGGTCATGAGGTGCTCCTCCAACTGAAGCGCCACTACCTTCTCCACAACCTTCGCTAAAAAGGGAAGGTTGGAGATAGGTCGGTAATTTGCCCTCATCTCTGGGTCCAAGGATGGCTTCTTTAAGAGTGGTCAACCAGTGCCTCCTTCAAGGCATCAGGAAAGACCCTCTCAGTTAAGGAACACCTAACAATAAGGGCAAACACCGGGCCAACAGTGTCAACGCATCTCATCAAGAAACGTGTTGGCACCGTATCCAGTTCGAAAAAAGTGTGCTTCAGATTGGTCGCCATCTCGATAACCTCACTGGCATCCACTGGTTTAAACTCCCCCAACCAGGTGGAGTGCACTCAGGATACCTCTGTCGACCACTGCCAGCTATTACATGGCTGGCTGGAGGAACACCCTGCCAAATTTAAACGAATGTGCATGTGTAAGTCAGCCATTTTTAGGAACTGTTTTGCCAAATTTTCAGCATGGGATTTTTGGGATGCCACCTCATGAACACTGGCACTGTCATTTTGTTAACTGGACCCGAAAACTGATTTCATGCAACAACTGCATCATTCTGCCCCACAGGTGCAAAAAACACGTTTTTGGCAAGATATGAGAAATGACAGCTACATTGTTCATCACGTGGTGTGAAAAAATGTCTATGCTGAAAATCTGGAGTGAAAATATTACAAATTGTCAAAGTTACGCGTGCGCGTAGGAACATTTCAATCACCTCTCGTAACTCGTTTTTTTTTTTTTTTGTGTTATTGCATCAAATTATCAACATGGGCTTTTCAGGACCCCACCTCATGAACACTGGCACTGTTATTTTGTTATCTGGTCCCGAAAGGTGATTTTGCACAGCAACTCTGAAATCACCTTACAGGTCAGAGTAATGAAAGAACAGTGGCAGTATCTATGAGGTGGGGTCCCAAAAAGCCCATGTTCAAAATTTGGTGAAAAAAATATCTAAAAATGCCAAAGATATCAACATAAGTTGAAAATGCCATTGAAATACATTATACAGCACTTACCTTAATTCCTCAGTTTGCGGTTCGGCTTTGAAGCGTGCAGACATGTCTCGGTCCACAGAAGATGACAGCAGACAACCCCTGGAGGTAAGTATAGGGTAAGGGAGGGGGTGTGGGGTGGCGGGTCCTCAGTGGGAGGGTCAGGGTTGGAGGAGGGAGACAGCGGGGGACGATGAGGGACCATTTTCTTGTTTTCATTTAAAAAAAACACAAAAAAAAACTTGTCAATGGACAGCTTTCTTCTTTACAGGTATAGAGAAAACCATGTTGGGACACTGGGAGTTGGCTCTCCAGTTGTCCCACACTAGTGGGAAAGGGGGGGGTTCTGTAGTGCTGACACAGGGATTGGGCCCCAGATGTCGGCCAAAGCATTCTGGTGTTGGGGGTGGGGTTGCGGGGGAACAACGAGGGACCTTTTTTTTTTTTCATCATTTACAAAAATTAGAAACATGTCGGGGAATGATTTTCTTCATTCCAGGTTATGAAAAGAAAACCATCTTGAGACACTGGCAGTGGGCTCCCCAGTGTCCCACACCACTGGAGGAGGGAGACACATGTCTGGGACACTGGGAGTGGGCTCCCCAGTGTCCCACACTGCTGGAGGGGGGAGACACATGTTCAGGACACTGGGAGTGGTCTCTCCAGCGTCCCACACTAAGGTGGGGTGATATATGTTTCAGGGCATTGGGAGTGTGCTCCCCAGTGTCCCACACTATGGGGGGTGATATATGTTTCAGGGCACTGGGAGTGGGCTCCCCAGTGTCCCACACTACGGGGGAGAGAATTATATATATTCCGGGACACTGGGAGTGGCTCCCCAGTGTCCCATACCATGGGGGGTGATATATGTTTCAGGGCACTGGGAGTGGGCTCCCCAGTGTCCCACACCTCGGGGGAGAGAATTATATATATTCCGGGACACTGGGAGTGGCTCCCCAGTGTCCCATACCATGGGGGTGATATGTTTTAGGGCACAGGGTGGGCTCCCAGTGTCCCACACTATGGGGGAGAGAATTATATATATTCCGGGACACTGGGGTGGCTCCCCAGTGTCCCACACCATGGGGGTGATATATGTTTGAGACACTGGGAGTGGGCTCCACAGTGTCCCACACTATTGCTGGGGGGGGAGTAGCATCGACTTGCAGCCCCTGGGCTGTCAATGATGCTAATGCTGGGCCACAAGTGGATGTTAAATATTCGAAAAGGTGGTATGTGCGAAAAATAGCACATGCCTATTTTTCGCACATACCATATTGTCGAACAATTACCTTCTACTTGCAGACAAACATTCACACCATGGTTAAGTGGAGAAGAAGCACACTTCAAATCATGCTTCTCCAATAGTGTAGAGGGATGGGCACAAGTCTGTGGACCCGAGGGTCCTGGATTCAAAATTAGCGTCTTTAATTTTTTTTGCCTTCACTGTAGGTGTAGAAAAAAATATGGAGATGCTAGTCTCGAATCCAGGACCCCGATACCACACCTACTGTATATGCCTTACACTCTACACCATCCAAGAAGCACAGCTATTATAGTACTTTTTCTTTACTTAGCATACTATGTAAATCTGGATATGTCACTTTACAAACTATACAGTAGCACGTGCGAAAAAAAGCAATAGCTTTTGTCACACATGCTAGTTATGAAAGTGACATAACCAGTTCAGTCAGAAGAGCAATCCAGTCCGGTGCAAAGAAGATGACAGCGCATGACCTGCAGAGGTAAGCAGATGGTAAGGAGGGAGGAGCAAGGACAGGACAGAGACGAGGGACCGTGTTTTCTTTTTAGGTTTAACATTTAAAAAGAAATCGGGGGACTGTTTTCTTCACCAACAGGTTTATGGGGACACTGGAAGTGGGCTCCCCAGTGTCCCACATTGCAATGGGGGGGTGCCAAGATACATCTGGTGACACTGGGAGTGGGTGCCCCAGTGTCCCACACTGTTTTGGGGGTAACATCACTTAGGACACTGGGGTGGGCTCCCAGTGTCCTACACTGTTTTGGTGGAGATAACATCACTCAGCCACGAGAGGGCTCCCGTGTCCCACACTGCTGGGGTGGGATAAATAAAAGAAAATGGGAGGGTAGAGGTACCACTAGACACCAGGGCAAAAAAGCGGGGATGCCACTAGACACCAGGGAAAAGGAGCTGCTCAACCTTGACTCTGCAGCCGGCAGTACAAGTTCCAGCTACTGCTGCAGAAGTCATGAAAAAAATGCTCTTCTCATACAGAGAATGGGAGACAAGTGGTCCTCTCACTAAGCTGGCACCCGAGATTTTGGGAGCTCAGTAAAGTTGTTTTGGGCCACAAAACAAAACAAAACATCAGAATGTAACTAAATGGGTCCCTTTTAGCTAAGTCTGATGTTTTTTTTTCTTTATGTTACATTCTTTTTTTAAATATTTTCAACACTTGTTGGTCCTCACTAAGTGCAAAACAAAATGGTGGACACAACAGAGCCCCTGCAATCAAACCAGTGTGATACTTGTGCAAAATATCTCCCTTCTTTGCGAGAAAAGGGACTGTTTGAGTGAAAATTCAAATATTTCGTGCCTGACATATACATTTTCCCATAGGAAATAATGGGAACATTTAAAATTTTATAACTTTTGAATGGATTAATATTTTTTCACCAAACCTTCAAATGGCCCATCTGTGAGGCAAATGCTTTCTATCCTGTAAATTTCAGACCACAACCTAAAGCCATTTCTGAGATCCTGGTTGACAAAAAAATGGGAAAAAAAAACACAGACTTTTTCTGTTTTTTCAACACTTTGTATCTCAGAAACCACAAAATGGATTAAGACGACATTTGGCAAGTCAAGAGACCTACCCCTACAGATTATGCATGCCATATTTCATGCATATTCGTCGAATGGTTCCAAAGTTATTACAGTTCAAAGATTCAGAATTAACACAGAAGTTACCTTTCACCCTATTATTCACTGCAAAAAAAATATGTTAAGGGACTAGTTAGGGTTGGTACCATAGCTGTTAAAGTATAGAAATATGGTGTTAGGATTTCAAACCCTAATACCCCACCAACATTACTATCCTGCAGACACTGACAGGCGTTGACAGTGTGCCTTGAAGTTGTCAGCCCTAATGCTCACACCATTCCACCCCACCCCCAACCTGCAGACACTGACAGGTGTTGGGGTATGCCTTGGGGTCATCGGTCCTAACACTCACCCTATTCTCCTATATTGTACCCATGTCAGCTATTTTACTTATGGAATGCGGTGAATGTTAGGGCCAACGACCTCAAGGCACACCCCTCCCCCGACGCCTGTCAGTGTCTGCAGGTTGGGGGCGGGGGTGGAATGGCATGAGCATTACGGCCGACAACTTCAAGGCACACCATCAATGCCTGTCAGTATCTGCACCGTGGTGGGGGGGTGGGTTGGGGGTTAGGTTTGAAACCCAAATACCATATTTCCATACTTTAACAGCTATGGTACCAACCCTAACTAATGCATTAACATAGTTTTTTTTTGCAGTGAATTTCCATACTTTTGAAGACGTCAACCCAAAGAAGACATAGAAAGATTAAATAAGAAAATTTAATACTGAAGAACATGAACAAGGGGTGTGGGGGAGGCAAACCCACAACAACACCAAAAACACAATAGAGAACGATTTGTGCTTCCTGCTATTTTTTATTGACCTATATCTCACAACCAGTATCAAGTAGTGGTGTGAGATTTTCACAATATAAATATGCCTTCTGAAGATTTGGTTGAAAAATATTACTCAGTTAAAAAGCTGGATAAATGGGGGGGGGGGCGCACATATTCTTATTAATGCAAACTATAGCTGTCAGGAGTAACGAAAAGAAAAAGACAATGCAGAAGTGTTTTTGTTCTCCTTTTCATATTTATATGTATATACCTGTTATGTCAGACACACTATTAAGTGTTGGTGTGAAACTTTCACACTAGACAATGTTTCTATGAAACACATGCCTTTTGAAGATTTGCTGCAGAAATACTACTCCCTTGAAAAGTTATGAAACTTACAATTTCCCACTTTTTCCTATGGGAAAAACATACATGCACTGCCCGAAAGAGGATTCTATCTCAAACTCAGCGAGTAACAAAGGACTTCATATCATACAACAAACCCTTTTCGGACATAAATTATTGTGTGTCATTACAGTGGCATCCTTGTAGTGTAGTAGTCCCTCCCCTCTCCCCCAATGTCCAATCCCAGTCCCAGTATAAAAAAACATATTACCTGGTAGTCTAGTGGTTCCTCCCCCCAACCCCGTCCCAGTATAAAAAAAATAACAATTACCTGGTGGTGTAGAGGTCCCTCTCCCCTTCCCGATGTCTGCTCTCATTGTCCTTACAGAAAAAAATCCAACTCCTTGCAGTGTAGTCCCTCCCCCTCCACCGATGTCCCATCTTCATCCCAGAATAAAAAAACATATTACCTGGTGGTCTAGTGGTCCCTTCCCCCAACCCCGTCCCAGTATAAAAAAAATAACAATTACCTGGTGGTGTAGAGGTCCCTCTCCCCTTCCCGATCCCCTTCCCTGAAAAGGCATTTGTATTCCTGGTGGTCTAGTGGCCCTGCCCCCCCTTAGGCCCTCATAATTAAGGAATGACCATCCGCTAGTCCATCCCCATTCCAGAGTTGTGACTAGCACAGCCATCCTCTCACCTCCACAGCTGGCCACAGACTGCGTTCTGAATGAGTGGTGCCACAGACTGTGGCAACAAATGAGCACCTACTGTATACAGTAGGCACACATTCTTAGCCACAGTCTGCGGCAGCAGCCTAATTTCAGATCACAGTCTGTGGCCACCTTTGGAGGGAGAGGAGGGGCTCATGCTGATCACTGAACTGGGAATGGGAATGAGGGGATGGGGTGGTCATCCTTACACTATGAGGGTGGGGGGCAGAGCCACTAGACCACCAGGTAATGCTATTTTTTATACTGGGACGTGGTTCAGGCATTCGGTGCTTATTAATAGCTGCAGTCTGCGGCAGCGGTCATTCATAGCGCAGTCTGCAAGGGGGTGCACTTTGCAGTGACGGGCAAGGAAAAATTACAATGATTAACATACAGTGCAGTAATCCCAGTATGAAATATGTTTGCACGTCGCACAAGATTCTATGTCGGACGCTGGAGAGGGTGGGCCGACAAAGGAGGTGGGGTACACCAGTTTTGGGGGGGGGGAGGTGCGGGACTTGCACTGCTGTTGTGTGGACGCTTTCTTGTAGGATACAATCATGGAATACAAATAGTAAACAAAGAGGGTGTGGACGCCCCTTGGGAGGAGGAAAGAGACATTCTAACCCAGTTCGAAAGACAATTCCATGTTGTACAGGATTCTATGTCGCATGTCACACTGCCTGCCATTGCCGTTCACATTGTCTGCTTCACACAACTTAACAAGTTTTTCTGCTTCCTCCACCTCTAATAAACTATGAATTCAGGTATGTGTTTCCCACAACAATGCAGATAACACTACCCAAAGTAACTTCTAGTAAACATACCGCTAACTAGAAAAAAACATGGCGGACACCATTCACTCCTACGACATACAATCCCTTATCATGCTCCCTGTGAGACACAGAATCCATTTTCATGTGGGACATCTATTTTTTCCACTAAGAAATAATATTTTTCACCAAACTTTCAAAAGGCACATCTGGGAGGCAAAGGCTTTCTACCCTGAAAATTTCAAACCACAGTTTAAAACTGTTTCTGAGATACAGGTGGACAAAAAAAGGGCCCAAACTCCCCAAACCTTCTATATTTTCAACACTCTGTATCTGTGAAACTGCAAAATCTATTGAGACAAAATTTGCCACTTACAGTATAGAGATCTACCCCTGGTGCTTATGCATGCTCAATTTCACGCAAATCAGGTGAACTATTACAAAGTTATTATGCTCCATAAGTTGCCCTTTAACATTTAACACACTCATCAACCCTAACTATACTGGCACTACCATGCCAGTATTATATATATATGTATGTAACCCCCCTCTCAGGGACACCATTGGGGGGGCAGGGGGGATACTCCCCCCCTACACTGCAGGCCACTGTTGTTTTTCTTGTTTTTCAGCACCTCACATCCCCTCTGACCAGTTGTTGCCCCCCCGTTGAAAGCCGAAATGGCCCCCCGCCCCCTCTGGGAGCTTACCTGTAGTTGTCCCTTGAATTCCCTGATTGCTGGCTTTCCCCTCATTTTTTCCCCTGCCACCATGTTATTTCTGCCCTTTTTGGGCACAAGTCCGTGGTCATGAGCTACCAGCATGTTGTTTCAGCTGGCACTTACATATATTTATTTATTTATTTTAACATCAGTTTAACAACCTATATGCTCCTAGCGTCTTTGATGTGCTGACCCGCGATCATGCGAGAGAATGGGGGGTGACTCAGTGGTCTCGGCACCTCTCCCATACTACTTGAGGGCCGGTGACCTGGAGAATGCGGCCAAGAAGCCGCCCTGGGGGCTGGAATGAAAGTTTGACCATGGATACTCAACGAGGGCTCATGAATTATTCATGAGCCCTCATGAATATTAATGAGGTTGTGGCCCGCCGCCTGGGGGCATATTGCTGCAGTGGCAGTGACAGCTACACTATTGGGGCAGATGAAATGAGAGTGGAATCGTTTGACAGGGGACAGTTGGGGCTACATTCCGGTGGGGTGCAGGTTTGGGTAGAGTAATGTGTTGGGCTGCACTAGACCTGAAGGGGGAGAGATTATAAAAAACCGCATGGGACTCCATATAAACGAATGGGAGCTGACATGTTGATGACATTTAACCCCAGAATTGCAGTCAATCAGTGATCTAGGTGCCCAAACTGGACACAGAGGGACTCCTGGGAAATGGAGGGGACTAATTCTGGCACCTAGATCATGCCCCAATAAACGAGCAAGAAATATTGATCACTATGGATATTGATTATTGAAAGGCTTCAACGGCCAATCAGGACACTGGATTTTCGGCAGATACTGTGCGGACTTTCTGGGATTGAGTCAGTCTGTTCCCAGGCTCTGTACAAGTCAGGACTGTGCTGTGAGAGTGGACACTGAGCTACAGGGGCTTCTTCAGGCCCCCATTTGTAGACATGACTATCAGCAGAAGTGGACCGGAAAGGGGAAGGAAGAAAGACTGTGCTGAGGTTCTGGTCCCCAGGTACTTGTTGCTGGACTGATTGAGAAGGGGAAAGGGAGAAAGAGACTGAACTGTGATTCCCCAAATATGGAAAAGTTGCTTGCTATTAATGGGAGATACTGAATGTTGCAGAAACCTGCACTGGAAAGTCAGAATTGCTGAGAGGACTGTGTGGATTGTTAGAGTGCTACAATCAGGGCTGAAGAGCCATTTGCCTGTGTAGGACTGCAACTTAAATTATGAAGGAGCAGAGCATCTCTAGTCATGCAGGTGCTAGGGGAAGCTGTGTGTGTCCTGCGTGAACCGGTTAAAGTGGCTGACAGCTGAGGCCTAGCTGCAACCGAACAGGAGGTTAGGGACACTGCTAAACTGGAAAGTGTCTACTGGTGTGCAGGTGTGATTGTTGTTGAGTCCGTCGTGCTGAACTGCACTTGCACTTGTCGAAACAGAGGCTAGCACCCCTTCCAATTGGCACTGGACTTTATTGGAGAAACTGCCCCAAAACGTTTCTTTGTTGAGAGCTCAGTGCAGGGACTGTAGGAGGACCCCCACCATTTGGGAGTCCTCACCCAGAGCCAGTGTGGGAACTTGATAATCCTTCCCAAGTGGGACTCACTGTCTCAGGGGGTCACCGGCGCTTGCTGGGGTGCTAGGGCACCTGTGACCCGTCGCTGGAGCTGGGCTGTGGAGCCACTCTCGGGGTTGGGCCTTCTGTTGTCCTGCCACTCACGGTACTCTGCAATAGGCCAGAAGCAGCTGAAGGTGACAAGTGGCCACAACTACAATCAAGGTGACCAGCTGCAAGATCCTCGAGCAAATTTCACCCAGTCAGAGGGGTGCAGGCCAGCCTGCGTCTGTTGATGCACCGACTAAAGGAAATGCATTTCCCCCGGTGCTGAGGTCATCAAACTGTGAGTACCCAGGACCTGGTTCCTGGGAGGGGAAAGGGGAGTTTGTTTATTTCAAAGATCAAAAGTTTCTACAATTTCAGGGCCCCAACAACCAGCCAACCTGCGGCACCAATCAGGCCTGCACCTAGTGGGTACCCCTAGGGACAGTACAGGGACACTGGTACCAGTGGGGGAGGGCTTGGCCTGCGGGCCCCATGTTGAAGTTGCATATTTCACTAACTTTTCTTTTTGCCTTCACAGCTACCCTATGTCCAGGTATCACCTTCCCTATTCCCTACCCCTTAAATAAAGATGTGAATTTGTTGTTTGAACCTGCTGTGTAAGTTAAATTCCTTACATGTGTTCACTGCTGAGATATATGGTTTATGGTGGAACAAGGTATTGGGGGACACAGTGTGCAGAGTGGTTGGTTGGTTAGGGAGGTGGGTAGGTATAGTATCTAGGGGGCTGTGCCAAGCAGATATCTGGCCCACTAATAGTTTACTCTGGGTGGAGGCACCTCCCTATTTTCAATATTTCTGGGAACGAACCCCAATTGCCACCATAGCAGGATCCAGGACCCTTGCCCGGTATCAGAGACAGCTCAAAAGAGGGGTAGCCCACTGGCATACGGTGTCAGGGCTACATATAATATATCTAGAGAGAGAGTGCTACATTTACTGCTTCTTACAGTACATATATGACTACAGTCATTGTTCCCTTAAAGTACATAAATGGCTACATTTACTGCTTCCTTACAGTACATATATGGCTACATGCATTGCTCTCTTACAGTATTTACTGGTATATGGCTATATTTACTGTACCTGTACAGTACATACAGTATATGGCTACACTTGTTGCTCCATTAGAGTACATCCAGTATATGGCCACATTTGCTTCGCCCTTAAAGTACATACAGTATATGGCTACATATGCTGCTCCCTTACAGTATATAGAGTATATGGCTACATTTGCTGCTCCCTTACAGTATATAGAGTATATGGCTACATTTGCTGCTCCTTTACAGTGCGAACAGTACATGGCTACATATGCAGCTCCCTTATCGTACATACAGTATATAGTTACATTTGTTCTCCATTATAGTATGTACAGTATATGGGTAAAAGCAAATAAAAATCCAGCACCCGCAATAGCAACCATACAAAAATGTAGAAGTAATACACATTTATTAAAGACCAACACTAAGGCAGTTTTTATGTGCTTGTAGTGTTGGTCTTCATAAACATAATAATACCTACGACCTATGGTGCCGAAGTGCATATTGCTTTTGATCAATTTGGTTTCCAGAGCACCGCTGCATTTCCTGGTGCTCCTTTGTCCTCACTTCGTGAGGCGCTTCTACAGTATATGGGTGCATATGCTGCTCCTTAAAGTATATACAGTATATGGCTACATTTGCTGCTCTGTTACAGTATGTACAGTATATGGCCACATTTGCAGCACCCTTACAGCACATAGAGTATATGGCTACATATGCTGCTCCTTTACAGTACATACAGTATATGGCTACATGTGCTGCTCCCTTAGGGTACATACAATATATGGCTACATTTGTTGCACCGTTACAGTACGTACAGTATATGAGTGCATATGCTGCTCCCTTAGAGTACATACAGTATATGGCCACATTTGCTGCTCTGTTACAGTATGTACAGTATATGGCCACATTTGCTGCTCCCTTACAGAACATACAGTATATGGCTACATTTGCTGCTCATTTACAGTACATACAGTATATGGCTACATATGCTGCTTCCTTACAGTATATACAGTATATGGCTACATTTGCTGCTCCTTTACAGTATGTACAGTATATGGCTGCATATGCTGCTCCCTTAGAGTACATATAGTATATGGCTACATTTGCTGCTCTCTTACAGTATGTACAGTATGTAGCTACATTTGCTGCTTCCTTACTGTACGTACAATATATGGCTACATTACTGCTCCCTTACAGTATCTATAGTATATGGCTGCATATGCTGCTCCCTTAGAGTACATACAGTATATGGTTACATTTGCTGCTCCCTTACAATATGTACAATATATGGCTACATTGCTGCTCCCTTACAGTACACACAGTATATGGCTACATTTTCTGCTCCTTTCAATCAATCAATCAATCAAAATCTTTATTTAATCAGGCGAACATCATTGAGCATAGCTCATTTACAAGATGGACCTGAGTGGTCAAGAAGTGCAAGTGTTATTACATTGACAAGGGTAGCATAAACAGTAATACAATGACAGGGATAACATAAACAGTAATACAATGACATAAGTGCTAATATATAACAATATACATATGTACACGGCACATTAAAACTTTAATCTGTGAGACAGAAGGCAATGGACATCAGGGTAATATGTAGATTATAGGACCTAGCAGGCATTTTGAGGGTGAATCTTGGGACTGGAAGCAGGGTTTTATCAGCATATAGGAACACGAAAAAAAAAAAAAGGGAGGGGCTAGGTAGGGCCGGGGTTTAGGCCTTGTGGAAGCAGTTGCAGAGTTCTGGGAATAGGGTGGTGAATAATCTTTTGAAGGATATTAAGGGTAGGAGGTTATTTAGCTTCATGGTTTTTTGGAGTGAATTCCAAACAATTGCTAGTGAGTAGCTGATAGCAGCCCTCCCAAACTGGGTGCAGACATTGGGGACCTTAAGAATGATAATTTTGCTGATCCTTAGGTTGTATGGCCTAGAAGTAATTTGAGTAAAACAGTCTGAGATATAGGTAGGTAGCTTGCCTGATAAGGCTTTGAATATCAAATTGCAGCATTCCTATTTCTTCTGTGTTGTAATGATGTCCAGTTAACTGCCTTATAAAGGGAGCAATGATGGGTGCTGAAGGAAGGTCAGTAATGAATCTGATGGACCTGTGGTATAGGGTGTCCAGTTTATTTAAGAGGGGTGAACAATGTCCGTACAGAAAGTCAGCATAGTCAATGAGGATAGGAATGAAGCCTGGATTAATCTTTTTTGGAGTCTCTGTTGAGGTAGTGCTTTATTCTAAAAATAAACCAAGCCTTTGTCTCAGTTTCTTTAGTAGCTCCTCAATATGGACAGAATAGTCAAGCTTGTTATCAATCCAGACTCAAGGTATTTGAAGTTATCAGCAATTCCAGCTTCTCTCCAAGTAAGGTGGTTAGTTGTAGGGTGGTGGATGGTGGGGTAGTGGCAGAGCAACTCTTTGAGGTAAAGAACATAGCTTTTGTTTTTGCATTTAGAAGTAGTTTTTATCCAGTAGGTTGTGTTGTAGGATGGAAAATTCAGATTGTAGCAGTTCACGGGCTTTAGATAATGAAGGATTGCTAACATATAATACAGTATCATCAGCAAACAGATGGATGTTGGATTGAGTGAGGTTAGCATCAATATTATTAATATAGATGGCAAAGAGGATGGGGCCAAGAATAGAGCCTTGTGGTACACCTCTTAACAGTGGTTTTAAGGTGGATAGGTAGTTTCCATCTTTTACCAGTTGTGACCTATCTGATAGATAGCACTTGAACCAATTGAGTGAAGGGGAATCCAACCCTAGTGAGCCAAGGGAGGTGATTAATGATTCATGATCCACTGTGTCAAATGCTTTGCTCAAATCCAGGAACACAGCACAGGTACTGTTCTTCTTATCCATAGCAATCTGCCAGTCGTTGGTTACTTTGGCTAGGGCCGAAATGGTGCTATGCCTTGATCTAAATCCTGATAGTGCTGTATTTAGGAGGTTATTGTTATCCAGGTATCCAGGTATTTACAGTACATACAGTATATGGCTACACATGCTGCTCTCTTAGAGTACATACAGTATATGGCTACATTTGCTGCTCTCTTACAGTATGTAGCTACATTTGCTGCTTCCTTACTGTACGTACAATATATGGCTACATTACTGCTCCCTTACAGTATCTATAGTATATGGCTACACATGCTGCTCCCTTAGAGTACATACAGTATATGGTTACATTTGCTGCTCCCTTACAATACATACAATATATGGCTACATTGCTGCTCCCTTACAGTACACACAGTATATGGCTACATTTTCTGCTCCTTTACAGTACGTACAGTATATGGCTACACATGCTGCTCTCTTAGAGTACATACAGTATATGGTTACATTTGCTGCTCCCTTACAATACGTACAATATATGGCTACATTGCTGCTCCATTACAGTACATGTAGTATATGACTACACTTGTTGGTCTATTACAGTACATACAGTATATGGCTACACTCGTTGCTCCGTAA
This sequence comes from Neoceratodus forsteri, assembly GCA_016271365.2. NCBI lineage: Eukaryota > Metazoa > Chordata > Ceratodontiformes > Ceratodontidae > Neoceratodus > Neoceratodus forsteri. Next base: position 265,556,750 of record CM057455.1, read on the forward strand.
CAACACATACAGCATATAGTTACATTGCTGCTCCCTTACAGTACATAGAGTATATGGCTACACTTGTTGCTCCACTGCAGTACATACAGTATATGGCTACATATGCTGCTCCCTTAGAATACATACAGTAAGTATATGGCTACATTTGCTGTTCCCTTACAGCATGTACAGTATATGGCTACATTTACTGCTCCTTCACAGCATGTACAGTATATGGCTACATTGCTGATCCCTTGCAGTACGTACTGTATATTACTACATTTCTGCTTTCTTACAGGGCTTATGGGCTGCATTTTATGTTGTCTTACAGTGCATATATGGCTACACTTACTGCTCCTTTACACTATGTATATGGACTACATTTACCAGTCGCTTTACAGAGTGTATACGGCTACATTTATTGCTCTTGCATTATGTATCTGGTTTTGCACCCATGCCAGTATTTATTACATTCTGATGTTATTTCTTATTGTATTTACAGAATAAGAATAAATAATTAATAACGTATGTGAATTTTTTATTGTATTTGATGTGGCCCTCCCTCCCCCCAGGTTGCACATGGAAACAAACATTTGCTGAGGGTACTTTTCTGCCCAACATCTGGAATTAAATGAATACAATAAATCAGTAAACAGGAAGGTGAAGTCCCTGTCCCAAGTTATCTTCTGATTTTACTGGTGTTATAGCGTTAGGTGAATTCTTTATCTCGGTGTGTCTCTTGGTTCTACCACTGATATGGTAGGCATGTTAGGATGGTCCCGCGTCAGCCTGGCCACTGGTTTGACTGGGGATGCAGCACGCAAGGGAAGTCACTGAGTTGGTGTAGTCATTGAGAATACTAGATGGGCAACTACGCAGAACCAGTGTGTTCTGCCACAGAGAGGTTCTGATTCCCTCTGACCTCGAGAGCAAAGCTAAAGAGGCCCATGGGAATCAGAACCCTGAGGTGGCAAAATGCACTGGCTGTGCATAGAGTTGCTCATCCTGTATTTTTATAGTGTATAGTACTGTGTGAAATATCTGTTTGTGAGTTCTTTTGCTTTCAAAATGAAACTGACTCATGCAGTCTCTAGAGGTTCTAGAATGCTGTTCTACCACAGTAGGGTAGAATCACATTCCATGACCTTTGAACAGCATTTTAAAAGGGATGGAATTCTATGCAGAACAACACTCCACTATACACTATACAGGTTTACTGGGGGATATGACAGTTACATGATCTTTCCTCCAGATAGTGACCACACCCACCCATTACAAAACAGGCAAGTCCTCCAGAGAAAGGCAATCATTGACAATTTCTTCAAGTCCTTCGCTCTCACAAAGCCCTCTGTCAGATTCAGTGGCAGTAAGTGTTAGCATTTTCATTCCAGAAGGTTTTCTTCTTTCCCCTACTGGGCTGTCAGCCACCACTGAGTCCTGAAATAAGTGCGTTCTACTGTTTCTTGCCTGCCAGAGCAATGAAGCATGGAACTGAGCCAGCAGATGCAGTGCAGATGCCTGCCGGGGAGAGCAAAGTTTCTAATTACTCAAAAATATTTTTGGAAAGGACCAAAAGCATTTGAAGGACATAAAAAGCAAAATGATACAAACTGGTTCTGGGAAATAGTCAAAGTGAATTGAGTGTCATTAGAGTTGGACAGTCACCATGTGGTCCCCAGTGTTGGACAGTCACTAAGTGGTCACAAGTTTTGGAGTCACTGAGTGTTTAATAATGTTGGAAAGTCAACGAGTGTTCCCTAGTGTACGACGGCCATTGAGTGGTAACTAGTGCTGGACAGTCACTGTGTGTTCACTAGTGTTGGACAGTCACTGAGTGGTCACTAGTGTTGTATAGTCACTGAGTGGTCACTAGTATTGGAAGTGGTTACTAATGTTGGACAGTCACTGAGTGTTCACTAGTGTTGGACAGCCACTGAGTGGTCACTAGTGTTGGAAAGTCACTGAGTGGTCACTAGTATTGGAAGTGGTTACTAATGTTGGACAGTCACTGAGTGTTCACTAGTGCTGGACAGTCACTGAGTGGTCACTAGTGTTGAATAGTCACTGAGTGGTCACTAGTACTGGAAGTGGTCACTACTGCTGGATAGTCACTGAGTAGTCACTAGTATTGGAAGTGGTTACTAGTGTTGGAGAGTCACTGACTAGTCACTAGTTTTGGAGTCACTGAGGGGGTCACTGGTATCGGACAGCCATTGAGTGGTCACTAGCACTGGAGTCACTGTGTCTTCACTAATGTTGGACGGTCACTGAGTGAGGTCGGTATACAAAAAGCAACCCCCAATGCTTCAGAGCTCACTGCTTCTTCATCAGGGAGGTAAAGTGCTGCACAAAACAATCACGTGTTTACACTTTTACATGTATGAATGATAATCACTGCTTATGAGATGGCACATACATCAAAGGCATGTGTACCAAAAAGCTATCAGTCTCCCTCCCCATTATCAACTAAAACAGCTACACATTAATCAGCTAAGTGACTGAGTGCTTTGTCGATGGAGCAGCAAGACGGCTGCAGCACGGTGCGGCTCCGCTCCACGCTGCTCCACGTTTGCATGGGCGTTTTGTAATTTTTATTGCAAACTTTCCTTTTTTTTTTGCTGTTCTAAATAAGATAAGTGAAACTCTTGTTATATACACCGACTCATACATTATTCTATATATAACATCGGGAATGTGGACAATTCAGTGATATTCTAAAGGAAAATTAACCACTAGCTAACTTATGCCATGTTGATCTGATCATTGTTTAATTAAATTAGTATATAGGAATAGTTTTAGGGATGTACATATTTGATAACGGTTTGATATTTAGTGCAGTGTCTGGTGTATGCACTGCTTTTATTAATGCTTATTTTTACTGTTTATTTTAGGTGTCTTTTCTTCTTTGTAAAACTGTAATGAGCAAATTGGTCAAACAATCAAACTAAATTGATAATCACTTAGTGGTGACTAGTGTTTGGCAGTCACTGAGTGGCCACTAGTACTGGAGTCCCTAAGTGGTCATCAGTGTTGGACAGTCATTGACTGGTAACTGGTGTTGGAAGGTCACTAAATGTTCACTTGTTTTGGATGGCCACTGGGTGGTCACTAGTGTTGGAAGTCATTTAGTGTTCCCTAGTGTTGGAGACACTGGTTGGTCACTAGTGTTCAATAGTCCGTGAGTGTTTCCTAGTGTAATGCAGTCACCAAGTGGTCACTAGTGTTTAACAGTCACTGAGTGTTTCCTAGTGTAATGCAGTCACCAAGTGGTCACCAGTGTTCAATAGTCCGTGAGTGTTTCCTAGTGTAATACAGTCACCAAGTGGTCACTAGTGTTCAACAGTCACTGAGTGTTTCCTAGTGTAATGCAGTCACCAAGTGGTCACTAGTGTTCAACAGTCACTGAGCGTTTCCGAGTGTAATACAGTCACCAAGTGGTCAGTAGAGTTGGACAGTAACTGAATGGTCACTAGTACTGAAGACATTAAGTGGTCACTGGTGTTGGACAGTCACTAAATAATCACTAGTGTCGGATGGTCACTGAGTGGATGCTAGGGCTGGATGGTCACTGAGTGGTCACCAGTGTTTGACAGGCACTGAATGGTAACTAGTGTTGGAGTCACTGAGTGGTCACTAGTGTTGGATGGTCACTGAGCACTCACTATTGTTGGACAGTCACTGAGTGGTCACTAACCTTGCTGCTAAGAGCCTCAGGCATCTTGAGAACATTGCAAAAACAATTTTAGACACAATTCCATCAAGATGTAACACATTATTGGCATTTTGCTTTCTTCCATTTTCTTACAGTTGTGGATATTAACATGAAAGCAGGATCTCTGCCCCTTAGACTTCATCTGCTCTGGTTGTTTGTGTACACCTGCCATAACACTCCTCCACTTGTGACATCACAATCTGTAGTCATGAAAATGATTAGGATGTCATAATCAAAGGGTTATATGGTTAAGACAGGTGTACACAGGCAGCAGGATCAGATGAAGTCTAAGGGTCCGTGGCCCTTTTTCATGTCTCTTATGTCACAGTTATAAAGCAAAAGGGAAAGCTAGTATAAATAGAAATTGCAAATCACTGAAGAGGATTTCATCCAATCAGCAAACACAACCGCAGGCCGTCTTATCCCGTGTTCAGTAGGAGTGTCTTGCAAAGAATGTTAAAGTGGAAGGATTCTCTCAGAAGCGAGGAAGGCACTGATGCTGCATACTCTTATTTATTTATTTATTTGTTTGTTTTAAAACTCTGCTTTATTCAAGCAAACAAAGAAGAGCATTACAGACACACAGGTGCTTGACACTCCAATGAATCATACAGCCCAGTAATATGCATATAAAAGAAACTGGAGTGCAAGTCTCAACAATGTTCACTTCCTGGAATGCTCTTTTATAAAGGGGACAGGAAATCTGTGCCAACTGGCAGCAGTTAGTAATGTTCCTAGTACGAGACTTGAAAGACTTGCCTCCAAACGAGCCATGTTTAACTGTACCTGAATAAACACGGGTGTGAAAACTGTGCTTTCAGTTGGTTTCTTTTTATGGACAATATTCTGCACAGTTCCCTTCGTGGAATCAGTGATTTGGAGTTTTCATTATGTCATGGTTTGTGTACAGAATACTAAACATGAGCTATTGTCCTGTCAGAACCATGCTTAGAGTCCTGTGCACAAACCGTGACTTAGTTAAAACTCCTTATCAATGGTTCCCTGAAGAGAACTGTAACAGAATGTTGCCCATAAAACAAGACAATGCAAAATGCAGTTGTTTGCATCACGTTTTATTAAGGTACAGCACTGTATGGCTCATTCAGGCTTATGGATATAATTTCTGTAAATCAGAACATTAGAAACAGCTACCAATTAGAATCACTTCCTGTCCTCTTTAAATTAAAAAAGTAAGGGAAAACCTATTTTAACTCACTCTAGCCAACTCGAGTGGTTTATAATAAGTTTATAATCACTGGTTAAGGTTGATTATAGGCTGAAACCAGTACCAAAAATTCTGTTACACACACTGCATTATACAGGAGTGTGTGTAACAGAGGCTTGTCTGGCTCCTGCACACAACACCAAGCACGTAACCACTGCCGCCAAACATCCTTTTGTTTTTGATGGGCGCTGCTACTATCTGTCAATACTGGTTCTGTTGGCAGTAATTACAAACAAAGAATGGACAACAGAGACAACTTGTGTTTTACACACCCTCATTATGTGATACCATTACAAATCACATGACCTTTAGTCTTGTGGTTTATGTGGTATCACACACTTCAGGGTGTAAAAGAAACTAACTGAAACATAGACAGGGTCAGCAGTTAAAAGCCTGTTGACCCATCTAGTCTACCCAAGCCTGCCTAGTTACGGGACTGTGCTCTTGTCAGTCTTCATTTTGTCCCCTTCCTCCTCCAGCTGCCCCCATATGTACTTTTCCCATGTGCTTGTCATACCCTTTTTTGAACCCGCTACTGCCTCAGCACAGATGACCTGTTCTGGAAGTCTGCTCCAGTCTGCCGTCACTCTTTCTGTAACAAGTATTTCCTGACATCCTTTTTGAACACCCCTCGCCAATTTCATAGAGTTCCCCTGGTGCCACGTTACATTTATTGTGAACCACTCACTGCTATTCACCTTGTTTCTTCCGAGGCAGTACTTGAACATCCCAATCATGTCTCCCGTCTTTTTTCTTTTTTTTTTTTTTTTTTTAAGTCATTGTGCTTTTGTGCCCCCAATCGCTCAATCTGCCTTATCACCTGCTGCCCCCCAGCCCTGTCACCTGCTGTTTCTGGGACTTACCTCCAACCACAGCAGTGCCCATGATTTGCCCCATGGTGGAGCCTCCTGTGTTCCCCAGATATGGGAGGAGTTTAATCCAGGAATTCGGCAGCCCAGTAAGTGGTGCAGGGCCTAAAGGCGGACACAGCTTCACTCTGTTGCAGTCAAGGCTTTTTACAATTTGTTTTTGTTCCCTTCTTTTCGGACACCTCGTGGGCTAGCACTTAGTCTGTGTCCCAGTCTGGAGGTGCCCTGCACCCACCCATTGCAGCTCCGCATGCACCACCACCTGTGGTCACCTAGGTGGCAGTAGTGAAGCAGAGCACACAGACACCCCCCCAATCCCACCCCTGAGGAGGAGAGCATCCTCTGGGAATCTCAATTCTGCTTCCCTTGGCCTGCCCCCAATGACTCGGGCTCACTTCTTATACTGGTACTTATACTGGTTATAGAACGGCAGAAGGCAGTAATATGCCCATTATCACCGCTCCCCATATCGGCGGGTCCATGTCAATCCCTTGTTTAAAATAAGGCCATCTATCTACTTTTTGAAGGTATTCAGTGAAACACTTGATACCACTTGATCTGACAACCTAGTCCATAACCTTCCTGTCCTATTGAGATAAAAATTATATCTGTTGTTTTTATTTATTTTGTCAGTTCTAATTTGCCATTTATGTCCCCGTAATCCTTCGAGTTTATCCATAACCATGATGTTCAGTTCCTCCTTCAGTTCTACATCTCTCATTATTTTGTACAACAACAGCAGATCTCCTCTCATTCGTCTCTGTTCCAATAAGAAGAAGCCCAACCTTTTTAGTCTATCAGTGTAACTATAGTCTTTTATTGCAGTAATCATTTTAGTGTACCTCCTCTAGACTCTCTCCAATATATTAATTTCTCCCCTAGCATACGGATTCCATAATGAAGATCCATAGTCTATGTGTGGTCTAACGTACGTCTTATATAATGAGATCATACAATCACTACTTTTATTCGCAAAGGTCCTTTTTATATTTTTAATTGTTAAGTTGGCCTTTTGTATCACCTCAGCACGCTGTTGTTTAAAGTTTAAATCAATATCAATTTTGATTCCACAATCGCTCTCCATTTGAACTGATTTTAAAGGTTTCCCGTTAAGTTTATAGTCAGCATTAATATTATTTTTTCCATGTACATCACTGAACATTTATCCACACTGAATGGCATTTGATTTATTATAGACCAGTATTCAATTTTCTTTAAATCTGGTTTTAGTGTTTCAGTTTCATCTGTATTACTTACACAGCCCCCAAGCTTTATGTCGTCAGCAAATTTGACTACCCAATTATTTATATTATTTCGGAGATCACAACTATATAGGGAAAATAGTACTGGCCCCAGGACAGACCCTTGTGGCACCCCGCTTGTAACATTACCCAATTCTGAATAAGATCCTAAAACTCCGACCATTTGTTTTCTATTTCCTAACCAATTATGCATCCATATGAGTACCTATTATCTATTCCTGTACTGCTCATTTTGTTTATTACATTTTGGTGTGGTACCTTGCCAAAGGCTTTCTGAAAGTCTAGGAAGAATATATGTCTACAGGGATGTTGTTATTTATGTCTTTATTAGCAAGCTCATAAAACGACAGAGGAGTTGTAATACACGCTCTGTTTTTCTTAAAGCCATGCTGCTTTGTATCTCTATGATTTATTAAAATTAAGTTCTCCTCTATCTTGTGTTTCAGAAAACTTTCTGCTACTTTGCATAACACAGCCGTTAAACTCACTGGTCTATAATTAGATTTATTGTGCTCATCTCCTTTTTTATATAGTGGAACCACAGTGGCTACTCTCCAATCCCTTGGTACTTCCCCTGACACAAAGGATGCATTATATATACATGCCAATGGCTTGGATATAGGTTCTTTTAATTCCTTCAAAAATATAGGATGCATTAAATCTGCTCCTGCAGATTTAGCGGGCCTTAGTTTATTCAGTAGTTCCTCCACTTCGACATTAATTACTAGGTGAAGCTCCCCTTGCTCTCTATGATTGTAATGTATATTATCATTATCTTTTTCCTCATAAACAGAGCAAAAATATTCATTAAAAACCTCTGCCATATCCTTGGGTGTTGTATGTTTCAATCCATCATCCGTTATCGGACCAATTCGGTTATTTGTCCTTTTTTGGCCATTTACATAACCATAAAAGCATTTTCTATCTCGAGTGTGAGCAATCTTTAATTCTAGTTTATACCTCTCGTGCCTTATTGTTTTCTTATGCTTTTTTAATTTACGCTTATAGGCTTGTATGTTTTCTTGGGAAACATTATGTTTCGTTTTGTCATGTGCTTTTTTCTTTTCTTCAGATAGCTTTATAATTTTTCTTGTACACCAGAGGGGTCTTTTACCTTTTTTATTGTAAACCTTTCCATTAGTGACATGTTTATCTTCCAAATCTCTCAATTTATTTTTAAATTTACCCCACATTTCTTCCACATCTCTATTTTTAAAACTTTTCTGCCAGTCCCATTCTCCAAGCTCTTTTTTTATCTCCTTAAAATGGGCTTTGTAGTAATTTCTGAATACAGTACTTCCCCTTATACATTATGCCTGCTTTTTAAATTCCACAATGTTCTTTCTGGTGGCTATTACATAAATGCCCCCTAAGGTTGATTTTCATTATGAACTCTCTTCGATTTGTAATTAACAGGTCCAACACATTTTTGCCCCTCATTGGTTTGTGTATTAATTGGTAATCCTGCCATCTCCAGGGATTCAACAAACCTATGTGCTGCAGTTGTTCTTACTTGGGAGGTGACCCAATCTAAATCTGGATAATTACAATCCCCTACTATCATGGCATCCCCTTCTATGGCCATATTTTCAAGTTCCTGTTCTATATAAGAGTTGATCTCATTGTTGGTATTTGGTAGTCTATAAAACACCCCTAGGAATATTTTTTTCTCTGCCCTTATTTGTACGGTCACCCAGAGTGATTCCACTTCTGATTTTTCATTTTTCAGATTGTATACCATACTATGTAAATTACTACTTATACACACTGCTACACCCCCTTCCTTTCTATTCTGTCTCCTGAGTATAAAGTGTAGCCCTCTATATTACGGTTCCACAAGACTCCTGTCTCCCACCAAGTTTCTGTAATTAGGCAGATGTCCACCTCTTCTGCTAATAACTTAGCTTCTAATTCTGCTTTTTTACTTGTGTTCAAACTTCTAGCATTTAATGACCAGAGCTTCAGTCCATTAATCTTCTTACTAGTTTTGTTAACTACTGTGTCTTGGGCTTCAATATTACTTTCGTAGCATCTTTCCCCTCTCCTCATTGTATTCAGTTTAAACTAATATCTACCACTTTCTTAAGTCTGAACCCCAGCTTTCTGCTACCCTTTTGGCTTAAGTGCAAACCATCTTGCCAAAAGTAATTAGGTTCATTGACAAAGTCTTCCCAATGTGTGACATATCCTAATCCCTCCATCAAGGGCCACCACCTCAGCCAATTATTTACGTTTTTTATCTTGTTAATATTGTACATATTTTCCCTAGGGACTGGCAAAATTTCAGAGAAATATACTTTGCATTTTAGACTTTTTGCCTCAGCTCAGATTTTTTTTTTATATTCCTCTTTTATTTCTTCTAGTGGTTATCCCTTTATATTGTTCACCCATAGATGCAGTATCAATGTTGCAGTGCCATCTTTTTCTTTCACTGTATCGAGTAACATACTAGTCACGTCTCTCACCTTTGCCCCAGAAAAGTAACTAGTTGTTACATTCTCTTTACATCTTCTAGAAGTGTATTTATTGATCAGTATACTTCAAAATGGAATCCCCTAGCACATACATCCATTTTATATGTTTGCTTTGTTCTCTATTCACCTCAATGTCCATATCATCATTTGGGCCGGTGCAGTTTTCCATACCATGTTGATTATTTGTTTCCTTGGTATTACTGGCACTAATCTGATTGCAGTGTAATACTGGGTTCCCATCTGGTGAGACAGCTGATCCTGCACTATTCTGCACCCCTTCTGATCTGCTCATTTGCACACTATTTACTACAACAGTCAGGTCTTGGGGTTTACCAACATTAGTGTTTGTCATGCTTGCTGACACGTGAGTGCTATCCCCCATATCATTCTGTTCCACACTCATAGCTGAGCAATGTGTTTTTTTGCTTTTTTTTGCTGGATTCTATTGCACCAGTTCGTGTTCGTCCTCTTACTCCTCGCCCCAGGTCTCCCTGGTTTGATGAGACCATGAGGGAGTTGAGGAGGGTTGGATGAAGGCTGGAGAGGCGTTGGCGAAGGTCGGTCTTGATGATGACAGGCTTAGTTTGATGGACCATTATTTGGCCTATCAATCCGCAATCTCTCGTAAGAAGGCAGAGTTCCTGTCCAGAGAGATAGCGGCTGCACAGAATAGACCTGCTCAGCTCTTTCGGACTGTGGACAGACTGTGCAATCCAGTCTGACTTCAGCCCAGAAGAGCTTTATCTCAAGAATGGTGTGAGAAGCTTGCTCTCTTCTTTTCAGATAAGGCTGTCAAAATCAGATCGGATAGTCGCTCTTCCCTCCCCAATGGGAGTGACGGTGGTCGGCAGGAGATGTCGAACACCCAGTTTAGATGGTCTGACTTCAGCCTTCCCACAATCGAGGATGTTGTGATGATCATTCGAGCACTGCGACCGACTTGCTGTGATTTGGACCCTGGCCCTACACGCCTTTTAGTGGGTTGTGTGGATAAGATTGGCCTAGTCCTAGCTTTGATCGTCTGGAAGTCTTTGGAGAGGGGGATTTTTCCAGATCCCCTTAAAGAGGCTATAGTTAAGCCTCTATTAAAGAAATCCTCCTTAGATCCAGATTGTCTAGCAAATTACAGGCCAGTCTCTAACTTACCCTTTGTGGGTAAAGTTATTGAGAAAGTGGTCGCAGTGCAGTTGGAGGATCATCTGACCAACAACAATATCTCGATTCTCTCCAGTCTGGATTTAGAAAAAGGCATAGTACCGAGACAGGCGCTGTCGGGTGCTAAATGACCTCTAATAGCGAGAGAGATCGTGGGACCGATCCATCTTGGTACTACTTGATCTCTCTGCAGCGTTTGACACCGTTGACCATGGTGTGCTGTTGGAGCATCTGCAGTCAGTCTGTGGACTGTCTGGTACGGTCCTCAGATGGTTTCAATCTTACCTCGAGGGTAGGACTCAGAGAGTGGTGTTGGGAATTTTTTCCTCAGCATCATTCTCCCTACCCTGCGGGGTACCGCAGGGTTCTATTTTAGCACCTATGTTGTTTTCGGTGTATATGCTACCGTTAGGGGCGATTATTAGACGATACGGTTTGGGTTTTCACTGCTACGCAGATGATACCCAGCTGTATATGTCTTTTGTGCCCCGCCAGGGCGCTGCCTTGTCGGTATTTAATAACTGCCTTGAAGAAATCCAAGACTGGATGAATGGGAGTTGGCTGAGGTTAAACCCGGAGAAAACTGAGGTGTTGGTCGTGGACAAAGGTCGCTGTGAGGCGGGTCTGCGGAGGATCACCCTCAGGCTTATGAAGCTTGGAGGTGTTCAACTGGCGACCTCAGATCAGTGCGGAGATCTTGGCGTAATAATTGGCGACCATCTGACACTTAAATCTCAGGTGTCAGTGAGTCAAAACTCCTTTTTCATCTGAGGGATATGCCAGGGTGAAGCACCTGGTTCCTCAGAGGACCTTCCAGCATGATCACGCCTTGGGTACCTCCGTCTTGACTACTGTAATTCCTTATACCTAGGGCTATCGGGGTTGAACTTCGCCGTCTGCAGCTAGTGCAGAATCACGGCAGCAAGTTGTTGACTGGATCTTCTAGATCCAGCCATACAATCCTGTGATACCGCGGACTGCACTGGCTGCCAGTGTTTCAATGAATCACCTTCAAAATTACGACACTGACCTATAAAGCCCTATATGATCTGGGACCTACCTACCTGAAAGAGCTCCTTTGCTCCTACAATCCCTCCCGCTCCCTCCGATCCACTGGAGGGGATTGCTAGAGATTCCCAGGGTTCGTTTGAAAACATCCGGTGCTAGATCGTTTAGTTTTATGGCACCTACCCTGTGGAATTCTCTACCTCGTCAGGTGCGAGATTGCCCGACCGTCCTTAGTTTTAAGGAGCTTTGAAAACCCACCTTTTTAGTATAGCTTTTAAGGACTTATATTAGTTTTTAACTTTATTGCATTTATTGTTTTGTGAATTTGTACAGGCGCTTTGATTTTAAGAAAAGCGCCTTTTAAAAATAAAGATGAATTGAAAAAAAAATTTAGCTTCTACTTCCCTTATATCAGTTGGCACTCCATTTTTTCCAGTTCTGTTGCTCTCCTCTCTTGTCTCCCTTGGCTTTCTGTATCATTCATTATGGTCTTTACTTGTTCCTTCAATTATTACCTCATTGTTTTCTTCTTCTAGCACTGTCAATGGCTCAGATCTATTATGTAACTCTAGATTTCAGTCCATTGCTCTCCTGCCCTTTTTGTACTTTCTTTTTTCAATTTCCCATTCTCCTTCCGACTCGCTCTCTCTCTACTCCTCTTTCTATTGTCTTGTGCTAAATCCATATTTTGCCCCATATCAGTCTGTAATGAGTCTCCCATATCATGTAGTAATTTCTGTTGTTGCAGAGAAACAAGTTTCATTTCTAAATGTATTGCTTTATTCCTTAACTCTTTAATCAATATACATTCTTTACAGGTAAGGATTAGGACATCATTTGTGACTTCTGTACTTATTTTGCTACACAATATGCATCTAATTCCTAAAACCCCTCCCTCTAGCCTAACTACGTTAATGTCCATTTTTCTTCACTACAATGTTATCCCACCTAATTTATTACAACAGTAACTTAGTTATGATTTTAGTATGTATTTTCCTGGCCCTCTCCAACCACTTCAACTACTGACACTACAGACATGCGCAGACACGCTGTGCATGTCTCAGTGCACGTCTCCATCATGTTTAACGACTGCACTGCCCGTGCTTGCTCACATATGGTTCAATTTATCTGTGCAGAACCCAGAAGAACAGTTCCAGGTCACGTGACCCCTTCTCACTTGCTCTTACTGAGCATATTTTAAAACAAATTAAAAGCTTTATGTGAGGGATATAGCCCCCACAGTTTCTGTTCAGTTTGACCTCTGTGGTAGGGAAAATGATGGAATCATTTCTGAAGGAAAGAACTGTTGAGTACCTAGAGGCCAGTGCGGCACAGGACCCAAGGCAGCATGGATTCACAGCAGGAAGGTCATGTCAGACAAATCTAATCAATTTCTTTGACTGGGTGACCAAAGTAGTAGACCAGGGAGGGGCTGTGGACATGGCCTACTTAGACTTTAGTAAGGCATTTGACACAGTCACGCACAAAAGATTAATAAACAAATTAGCCAGCCTGGAAGTGGGTCCCAGGGTGGTAGCCTGGGTAAAACATTGGCTGGACAACAGGACACAGAGGGTTATAGTAAATGGAGTCCACAGTGAAGAAAGAGGGGTTACTAATGGGGTATCGCAGGGTTTAGTACTGGGGCTGTCCTTTTTAATATATTTATAAGTGACATTGTAGAGGGACTATAAGGAAAAGTATGTCTCTTTGCAGATGACACAAAGATCTGCAACAGGGTTGATACACAAGGTGGGGTGGAAAGAATGAGAAGGGACTTGGCAAGGTTGGAGGAATGGTCAAATGTACGGCAGCTTAGATTCAATGCAAAAAAGTGCAAAGTAATGCACCTGGGAAACAAAAACCTAGGGGAAGAGTACACAATGGGGGATGAGATACTGACAACAACAAAAATGGAAAGGGACCTGGCGGTAGTTATATCAGATGACCTAAATGTGGGCAAGCAATGTGAGAAGGCAGTAAGGAGGGTTGGGGAGATACTGGTGTAACCCCTCTGTTACCCGGGGTAATCCTAGTAAGACCTAGTGGTAGGCAGGGAAGGCAGCTTGTGAAACTCCAGTTAAATGGATTTCACACTGTCTCACTCTGTTCTCAGTCTCAGCTGAGACTGAGGGATGACATCATTATAGAACTGTCGCAGCTGCATAAGCAACACTGGAATGTTGCAGTTGGAGGTTAGAGTAGAACGGTGGGGAATTTGAAGCCAGTCTGTGTGCAGTCTGAGAGAGAGACCGTAGTGCAGCAGAGTGTGTGCAGGTTCTCAGAGCTTCTAGCTCTGTTTAAGAGCTACTTTTGGTAAGGTGTGTGTTTCCACCTGAAGAGGAACACAGGAACTGGTAACTGAAGTTGTGGAGACCGCTTTCAATGGTTGAGTAGCCCCATCCCTGAGGGGATGGGGGGAAGGTATTTGCCTGTTTTCCAGGGGCAACCTCTCTGGGTCCGGCTATGGGAAAGAAGCTGCCTGTTCATGTTGTGTTGAGGCATCAGAAGCTCAGAGAGAAATTCCTTGTGGAGGAAACACCTGTGGGGCACCTGCAACCAAAGGGTGAGTTCTCTCTGAAAAAGGGCCAAGTGTTTTCACCTGAACAGAAAGAAACTAAAGGGGCTGTTACTGTGGGGTCAAGAAAAAGACAGCCAAGTACAGTTGGAAAGTGGGGATTGGACTGCTTAACTCAGTGGGGGGTCTAGAGTAATGGACAATGCCACTTAAAAAGTATGTTCAAGTCCAGCACAAATGGGAAGCAAGACAAGAAGATGGAATGTGAAATACATTTAGCAAGAATCTACATTGCAAAGCTTCACAGGATGAGGTGTTTACTGTCCAGAGAAATGGCCGGGTATGAATCGTGGGCGCGAGAGGTGGGAGACCTCCCCATCAGTAGTAACTAAATTCACCTTTATGGATTTGCTCTGAGACACCTTTTGCTTTCCCTCGGGTACTTGGCCAGTGCTTGGGGAAAATACCCAGACGTGGGATTGAAAGGAAGATTCACTGATGGAGCCGAGGTGCTCTTAGGTGGTTCAGGGAGCCACCAGAAAATGTTTCCATGAAGTATGGAAGGTGTCCAAGTGGCTGGCAAGGGAGCTGAGCCAGGGAAAACCCTGAACAGTGTACAAGTTCGGGCTGTGTAACCAAAAGCAGCATGCAAGTCCGGGCTGTGTGCCCAGTGGGTTCAGAGCCTGAGGGCTAAAGTGTTGAGGAAGTGTTCTAGTCTCTTTTAATCTGCATTACCAGGAGTGTAGCCCCGTGGGGGTCCATTTGTGCTTTGTTTATTCTGTTTGGATGTGAATAAAAAGCCACACTTTAGAATCCCACTTCTGGTATTGGACATTACAGTTATTGCTTCCTGTGTTCGGAGTTACTTGGGTTCCCCTGTGCAGAGTAGCCAAACCTAGCCTTTGTGCCGAGTGATCTATTCCTCCACAAACCAAGCCCACCTGGTATTGCTGTCAGATACAAATGGCATGCCGGCCTGGGGTTACACTGGGATGCATATACAGAGGCATCACCAGTAGAAAACAGGAAGTTGTTATCTCTCTGTACAGACTGTTGATAAGACCACATCTGGAGTACTGCATGCAATTCTAGAGACCCCATCTCCGCAAAGATATAGACAAGGTGGAGGCTGTCCAGAGGAGGGCAACTAAAATGGTACAGGGTCTGCACCAGAAGACATATGAAGAAAGACTGAAAGAACTTAATATGTATAGCTTCGCGGAAAGGAGGGAGAGGGGGGACATGATAGAAACTTTCAAGTACCTCAAGGGAATCAACAAAGTCCAAGAGGGCAGCATCTTTCAGAAAAAGAGATGTGTAAGAACAAGGGGCCACAATCTGAAGATAGAGAGGGACGGTTCATAGGTAACGTGAGGAAGTATTCTTCATGGAGAGGGTTGTATATGCATGGAACAGCCTTCCTGTGGAGGTCATGGAGTCAAAAACAGTGGGGGAATTCAAGAATGCATGGGACGGACATAAGACAATTCTAGTGGGGGTAGGAGGAAGTATACTGTTGGTTAACTAGGATCTGCAGCTTATCCGTTAAGTAGGGAAATGGGCAGACTAAGTGGGGCAAGCGGTCCTTATCTACCATCAAATTCTATATTTCTGTGTTATGGGGTGGAGGCTGAAGCGCCACTGGCAGAGATCCCGCTTGGAGGTAGACAAACTGGTGCTGAGGACTCACTGTTGTGAGTATCAGCGGGTAATCACCCTAAAAAAGACGGCATTTCTGTCATGGGTGATTGATACTGGAAGGCACCATCCAACTTAGCTTTTCAGCACCACTGACAGATTGTTACATCCAGTCTGCCTACAGCCCTGTAAAGCCTTTTCTTGCAAAAAATGCAAGTTTAACTGGTTCTTTTTAGACAAGGTGTCTTCCATCTGAGCTGGGATCTCCCCAAGCAGCCTACCATTGGCTGACACTGTCCATTCTGTGTGGGACATGAGCACTTCAACTCTGTTGGATGAATTTGAGCCAGTTTCTTTAGATGACATCTCATGGGTGGCTTCGGGCTTGCGACCCACCTACTGTGTATTGGACTCTGGGATGACCAGACTTCTTTTCGAATGCTGGGATTCAGCTGGTCTGGTGGCGCTGATGACTGAGGTGCTGGATGCCTTACCTCATGTCATGCTGGTGACCTGGGTTTGGGATTGACTTCAGGTCGTTGGAAAGCTGGCATGGGCGGGGCGGGGGGACCTGAACTGAGCAGCTGAAAGGCAGCTCTCCTCTCCCGGGGAGGTTGTCACTTCCCCCCCCCAGTTCTGCTCCCACTGGGTGGAGGTCTGGTGGTTGCAGCGTAGGCGGGAGGGGGTTGCAGGTCACGGGAAGGAGCCTTGAGGCGTGGGCATGCCTCCACATGTGCGTGCCCACCCAAGGACTGGGGACGGGTGAAAATGTGGGTTAAAAACTGGAAAAAAATTGATACAGAAAAAAAAAAGAATGCTGGGATTCGCTTGGTCCTATTGTGGCAGAGATTATCAGGCTTTCCCTTCCTGAGGGAGTCTTTCCCTCCACCCTAAAGAAGGCGATGGTGAGACCCCTTCATAAGAAGGCTTCTTTAGATCCTGATGATCTTGCTGATTACATACCCGTCTCAAACCTCTTTTAAATACCTAGGAGTAACCCTTGATCCCGCCTTGGATTTTGACCTGCACCTAGCCTCAGTCATTATATCTGTCTGGAAACCTTCTCTCTCATTAACCCAGCTCAATCTGGCTTCCGGGCTAATCATAGCACAATCACTGTACTAGCAAAAGTAACCAATGATTGGATCTCTGCTATAGATGCTAAGAAGGTAACTGGTGCAGTCTTTTTGGACCTCAGCAAAGCTTTTGATACTGTTGATCACAAACTATTAGTCAATTGCCTTGCACAGTTGGGTGCCACATACCATACCACCCAGTGGTTCTCTAGCTACCCTAACTGAAAGATTCCAAAAAGTAAAGTGGGAGGCTTTCTGCTGCCTTGCCAGTTGCAAGAGAGTCCCCAAGGATCCATCTTAGGCCCTATCTTGTTTTCTTTGTACATTAATGACTTAGATGCTAACATATCTCACGTCTAATCTGCACTTTTGCAGATGATACTGTGTTATATACTTCTGGCTCATCGTTATCTGAAGTCAAGGGAGTGCTTCAAGCGGACTTCGCATCAACTTGAGCATAATCTAATAAAGGCAAAGCTTCTGCTCACAATGCAAGAAGACTAAAGCGATGATATTCTCCTGTAGTGCTGTCACAGGCCCCCCCAATACCCTTGCCCAAGACTTCATTGTCACCACGCTAAACGAGCCTCTGGAAGTTGTAACTAAATTTAAATATCTGGGTATCTGGATCGACAATAAATTATCTTTCAATGACCATGTCGAAGATGTGTCTAGAAGGTTAAAAGCAAGGTTAGGTTTCTTCTACAGAAATAGGCCCCTTTTCCCCCTTGAAACTCGAAACAAGCTTGTACAGGCCACTTTTCTCCCCTACTCGACTATGGCGATGTAATCTATTCCTCCACCACTCTTGCAAATCTAAGTAAACTGGACATCCCTTTATCACGTGCGTTACGGTTCATTACCAACTCCTTACCGTTCGCTCCACTGTGACTTATATGCAGCTGTTGGTTGGACATCCCTTACTACTAGGCGCCTGCTCCATGCTGAGCTATGGACTCTTAAACTGCTCCTGCAGAAAATTGCCAAGCTGTCTCTCTTCCCTTACTAGTATCTCACATAGTGCATACTAGTTAAGAAAATCTGACTTTATTATGCTTGACATACCAAGGACGCGGACTTTCTTTGGTAAACGTGCTATTGCATATGCCCTTCCCTCCATTTGGAACCAATTACAAACTGTACTAAAACTAACTAGCACAGTTTCAATAAAGTTCTACAAATTGCTAAGTTCAGCCAAAATAAAAGACACCTGTAACTGTCATTAAGTCTCTTCCTTCCCCATGTGTATATATTTATCCACTGGTAAGGTATAATTGATTTGTCATATTAACTGCTTTCCCTTCCCCTTCTACTCCTGGCTTTTTCTATGCTTACGCTCCACTGCTACTCTTATCAAATCACTCCTCCCCCCATATCAGTTGTAGTTTGTTGTTTGTTCTAGCTGCCAAAATATATGTATTGCACACACCAGTCATCATGTTTCATTTATCAGTATGCAACCTGTAAGTCGCTTCCCTGTTTCATATCAATGTTTACCACCTGCGGTCACCCTATGTGGCACCCTTGTATGTATATCCAGCCTGTATCATGTAACGTGCATTTCATGTATATACTGTTATTACCTATCTGTGTCTGTACTTTAAGTGTTTATGTCACAGGACCTCCTTGTGAATGAGCTTGCTCAATGGAGTTTTCCTGCAATAAACTTGAACTTGAACTTGTCAATATCCAACTTGGGCTGGCATTAAAGGTGAGACATAGCTTAACATCCACAGTGAGGATGGCCATTGCACAAGGGATCCTGAGACCCAAATTGGCGTATGGGTTAATAGCCCTTCCGGCAACTACTGGAGGGCTTCTCCGAAATTGGGATGTCTGCTACAACAGCATTTGCCATTTTGCTCTGTCTTTACCCAAACGTACTCACCGATGCACTCCAGTCTGGGATGGTTTACCCCCGCAGCCTTCCGTCAGTTTACTTCCTACTGTTTTATAAAGAATATAATCTCCTCCCAGATACCTGACAAATTGGTTGTACTGCTCAAACCTATAACCACTGCCTACCCACTGAGATCAGCTGACAAATCCCTTCTTGTCCAACCAAGATGTAAAACCAAAATGGGGGCAAATGCTTTCTCCAGCTGGGCCCCTAAATTATGGAACTCAGTTCCACTGAGTCTAAGAATTTCCCCTTCTCCACACAGCTTCAAATAGGAGCTTTGTATGGCTCTTCTAAGCTCTGAACCCTGCCCCTGTTCTCTATCCACCCACTCCTGTACTGGTTCCTCCTAGTTGCCTGCCGGCTCCAACCTCTACTGCTCTCAAACCTGCCTGGAAATCTTCCTATTTCCTCTCTTCTAGCACTTACTCACTAGTTGCATGACTTATGACTGTTAGTTATTTGCACTTATATTCCTGTTTTGCTACTACATATAGATTCCTGCAAATGTACTGTCATTGCTGAAAATTTTGTATAGGTGTACTGTGTCAGACTTCTACTTGTTCCCATGATGTTTTCTTATATTTACTATTGTCTACATACCCTTTGTTGTAATCTACTGGGTCTACCTGAAAATAGGCAGCTTTGCTGTCTAGTGTACCTACCCGGTTAACAGAAACTAAATAAACAAATAATCCCTTCTGGATGCTGAGAACCCTGCAAGGGGGACAGGACCAGGCAGAAAGGGAGGGGGGAGAGAAGGGGAGCGGGGAGGTAGAGAAGAGAGGACAGAGGAGTAGTAAGGGAGGAGAGGCATATAGAAATAGGGAGGTGGGCAGGCGATGGATTTGAAAGTGAGGGGAAAGGGAGAGGGTGAAAAAGAGAGAGAGACAATCTATACCCCTTCTGGATGCAAAGAACCCTGCAAGGGGTCGGGATTAGCAAGTTAAATAGGCTGGGAGGGGGAGGGTCACCAGAGACCAGTTAGGGTCTGCAGAGACAGACTAGGCAGGGACCATCTGGGTGGGCCCAGCAGCCTTTTTCTGCTGACAGATTCTATTTTTCTCTGATGACATACTGGTATCATATTGCGTTCTCAAAGCATCGTTACTAGAGTTCATATTTAAAATCCCACAAGTGGGATGCTGGAAATTAAGTGACTTGCTCAGAGTCACACAGTATGCAAGAAGGGGCTATGGGATTCAAACCCAGGTCTCCAGATTTGCAGCTCAGAGCCTTAAACCACTGCGCTATACTACCTCCCCAATCAAAATATCAGATACAATTCTGTTTCTGTTCCATCTTTGCAGGCTTTTTAGTTATTCTATTGGGTGTTTCTGACTTACACACAGGTAGTAAATACCATTCTAGAACTGTATGATGTGGTTTACGTCCTAGCTCAGCTCTTTCACTGTTGGCACAAGGCATCCATTTTCAATTATAGCACTCTATGGTTGACAGGGACATAAAATACATCCCACAGTTCCAAAATGGCATTTAACATCAGAGTGTAAGTCAGAAACACCAACTGAGGTTATTAATAGGCCTGCATAGCAGTAACAGAATTGAACTAGTGTTTAAAAAACAGCTTCAATTAGGAATAATGACTTTCAAGATCTGCGCAGTTCTCCTTTAAAGTCTAGGGATTTCCACACTCATTCATGCATCCGAATGTTATTCTGGTTGGCAAAACACTGGCACCACGCTGGTGATCTAATGGCGGGTATGGCAGTGTTGTACCAAATCAGTAGATGTGGCCACCCAAATCACATCCTGGGATGACAAACCCATGAAAGTCCCAGTAAGTGCATCCTCTTGTGCAAATCTGATTGTGAAGCAAAGCAGAGTGATTCTGGTTGCCCAAACCTGGGTGAGTCAACGCTCTTATACCATAAGAGACTCACCTCAGTGCCCCTAAGAACTTATTACAAATCACTGTTAACTGTAACCAGCAAACAAACACATTTCACCTCAAAACTGAAAGATGTTATTTAAAAACAGTTTGTCATTTTATTTGAATACTCCATTCAGTGCAAGAGGAGGCAGCAATTCATATCTGCAGGACAGTACAACAGTACGCAGGACAATGCCTGAGGGAAGGGTGGTGGTGTCTCAAGTCCTGCACTCTGATTGGTTGGCAGACTTGAAGTGATTTATAACTGCTGTTTAAACTGCCATGTATGTAACTGACAGTTTTCTGCCACCTTGGCCTGTCTCCCTGAAAATTATACATTATCTGCCTCAACAGGATTTCCTGGTTATGTTAAATATATTTAATACATTCAAATTTCATAACAGCTTCTGTAGTAGCCGGCCCGGTGGCGCTGAGGGCTGAGGCGCTGGCACCTTACCTCGCTACACGGCGTCCGTGTTAGGAATGAGCATGGGCTGTGCGGGGTCAGCAGGGAGGAGAAGGATTGAGCATCCGATGGACTGCTCTCCTTCTCCGGTCTAGGTGGTCGGCGACATTGCGCCCCCCCAGGCGCAGGCTGGAGGACAGGGCGCTTCCACCACAAGTAGGGAGGAGTTGGGCCAGATGTCTGAGGAGCGCCGCGGACGACAAAAAAGGCCCACTCCACTGACGCCATGGCACGGTCCCACTCCTGGGAGAACAGGAGAAAAAGCTACTGCCATGCAGGATGGCGGGCGCCTTGCAGGCTCCGCCCCGGCTAGCGCGGCTCTGCCACCAATCTGGTCCTTGGTGGGGAGTTGATTCCCGCTGATCCCGCCTGGGGGTAAGCCCTGGGGCAGGTCAGTGTCGGCTGGTGGACGCCGGGGGATGGGGCTGGGGACGCCCTCCTGATGCAAACCGGCCGTAAGAGGAGAGAAAAGTAATAACTAAAAAAAAAACCAACAGCTTCTGTAGTTAGTCCTAACCTCCTTTTTGCAGTACCATGCACATTAACACTAAAAGAGGATCACTGTGCGAGCCTGCTCCTGCTGCTTGTCTGCACTCTGCACCTGATGATACAATCCTCTGCTTGTGGCATCACCATCATAAAAACAAATTGTGATGTCACAAGCAGGGTATTGTGATGTTGGGTGTGGACAAGCAACAGAATAGATGGTGTCAAGGGGCAGTAATCCTGTTGTCTTTTAAAGGTACCAGTATGTAGTAATAAAAAAAGGGAAGCCAAACACACAGAATATATGAAATTGAACCTAAAATACAATATTTGTACAAATTCTGTTTTTTTTTTAAGTTTTTCCCCCTGAGACAGCACTGGATCTTTACTTTCTCTTTTGTCGATGACCCGAGTTCGGAAGCATGCTGGGATTGTTGGGGACTGACTGGAGGAGGAGAATTAAGCTTTTGGGAGGAGGATTGAGCATTCAAGAGGAAGCTCTCTTCTGGGAATGGTGGGTCACCATCCTTGCTGTGATACTGTCACCTGAGTGACTACAGGTGACTGTGCAGCTAAGGGTGCCGATTGGGAGGGTGAAGATGTTTCTAGGGACCCGCGCTGAACACACTGCATACATAAACACACACACACACACACACCATATTGGTCCCCTCAGAGTGCCGGCATTTTCTGGGAACAGTGGGATACAAAACTGGAAACATCCCAGCAGATGCAATATGAACTCTTGTTCTTCCCACAGGCTCCACACCACCAACTGCAACAGGCAGTATGGCACAGTGGTTATCAGCACTGAGCGGCAAACCTGGAGAACTGGGTTTGAATCTCACAGCCACCACTTGCATACTGTGTGACCCTAAGCAAGTCACTTAACTTCCCTGTGCTCCCAGGACACACCTGGTAACAAGCCTCTGTTAAGTGTGTCTTTCTTGGCCAAAAATTGTAAAACAAATAAAAATAATGATTAAAATAAACTCTCCTACAGGTTGGCTGAACTGACTTAAGGGATCCAAGCCCCCAGACCCTGATGAAAGAGCCCTTGCCACAGACGGTATGCAATGAAGGCACAAAGAGAGAGTAAGTCCCAGAGGAGGCAGGTGCTAGTGCAGAGGTTGATGGAGGAGGAAAGGGGGCCACATGGAGAATGGATTACAACAAAGAAGGTACAGAAACACATTGCTTTTCTGCTATCTCCCAAAGATCATCAGTTTTCCTACCGGAGGTGTGTGTGTGTTGTCTGTTGGGGGGGGGGGCTCTGTGACTGTGTATGTCTGAGAGACTCTTTAGCACTGCAGCTTAGAAGAGCTAGTAAAACCAAAAATAGACAGGCAAATATTACAGATTTTAAGAAGCAGGCAGTTGCAACTTTTTATTTCGGAGGTATTTTTCCTTTTTTCCTTTGATCATTACAAAGCCTCCTGTGTGATAGTATTATACTGGATGCGTAGGATAGCACTGTGCCTGGCAGCTGACTTACCTAATGTTATTCCTCCCACTATATCACCAGCACTGTGACCTCACTGACAGCGACATCACAGGTAACTGACCTGACAGCTGCCGAGTGGCTCTTCCTGAGCAGCTGTGATGTCACAGTGAGGTCACAAAGCTGATGATGTAATGGGTGGAACAGAGCTAGATATGACAGGAGCCAGGCAGAGTGCCGTTTCAAACATCATACCTCCTAACACCAGGTAAAAAATCTTCTAATTAACTAAAGGGAAAAGAAACAGTACCTCAGATATAAAAGGTAGTAGTTGACTGCTTTTAAAAACTGAAATTAGTTTTAGGTGGTACACTAGCTCTTCAACACCCACTTGCGTGCAGATCACACACTCTGTGACCAACTACCTCTGGAATACTAAACTCGGGTATGAAGACAGCTGTCTTTCCTCTCCTCACTGGCACTCCCGTCCAGCTGTGCTGCAGTTCACTATATGTTCTTCCATGGAAAGGGATACAGAAAGTGAGCTGTCAGATGCAGCTGAGCTGATCAATTAATGTGACAGACAGCTCCGGAGACCCAGAGTGGAACCTGATATCACTGCCAGAGCAGTTATCAATATGACGAGCAAAAACAGTGCGACTCCCCTTCCTGGAAGCAAGGGCGCTCTCCCAGACTTCTACAGTCCACCTTATATGCCCGCTTCCCATTTATAATGGTGATGTCATGGTTGATTCCCCTGCAGTGGTGAAGGGGGCTGTAGCCTGGTGATTAACCCCTGCAGGGATAACAGAAACAGTACCGCACTGTCGACTCACACCATGTGCCACAAATAGCGACTGATCTCAACCTCTAAATGAAATTACAAGGTACACGAACGTGCTCAGCTGCCACTTGAGACACTTGCTAACTGAGTGGCCATCAGGAAAACAATTGACCTTCCTGTGCTTCAGTTCACCCAGCTGAGAAAAATGGGCAAAAGCAGGACCCCATCTGTCCAACTGACAGCTCAGTGAAGTCCTTTTGTCCTGGATTTGGGAGCAGACATTAAGCACTGGAGTCGGGTAGATGGCTACTTAAAATGCTGTCTGTGCCAGCACACGCCAGCAGTGTGAGCTGATGCCGTTGCCTGCCACAGCAACAACCCTTCTCAGTGGGCCAGGGGGTCTACATCCTCCAGAAAGGGGGATGCATACGCTTGAAATGTTGCTATGGTCAAATCTTCTAGAGCCACTGTTCGGTGTTGGGGGAAGGTTAAGAGCCAAGTAGAACTCAGCAGAATGTGCAAGGAATGAAGAAATTATTTATTTTATTATTTTACAATTTTTTTGGCCAGGAAGACTCAGTAAGCAGAAGCTTGTTTCCAGCTGCATTCCGGGAGCACAGGGAAGTTAAGTGACTTGGACGTGGCCACACAGTACGCAAGTGGTGGCTGTGAGATTCAAATCTAGTTCTCCTGATTTGTGGCTCAGTGCTCTTAACCACTGTGGTATACTGCCTTCCTGAGCTGGGATGCCAAAAGGAACGCAGCGCTGGGTTAGGTCTGCTGCTTGCAATGCTGGTGACATGGGTTCAGGAATGAACTTGAGTTGTCAGTGGCAGCCTGGGGGGCGGTAGGGGACTAAGAGCCCCAGAGGACACTCTCCTCCTTCGAGGGAGGGCCGCTAGCTCCTCTCTGATATTTATTTTATTTATTTATTCAGTTTTTGTTTACCGGGTAGGGTGCACTAGCCATGGCAATGACTATTTTCAGGCACGACCCAGGAGTGTTATAGTTACAGTACAGTTGAAATTAACATTTGAATTGACAGGGGTAGAGGCAAAAATACAGAACATTAAATACAATAGGGTAAAAGCACAGACAGTAGTAAATACAGAGAAGTCATAAAACAACATGATACAGATTACATAGACAATAACATGGAGTGAAAAAAGTGCAATAAATAAACCAATTAAGCAGTTATCCAGGTGAAGAAAATGGTATAATACACAAATCAAAGATGCCTCCAAAAGTAAAATTATACATAGAGGAATACAGTAAAGCCAGGATATGGCTAGGGAGAGGCACAGTAAAAGGGAAAGGATGGAAGGCAGAAAATGGGGGGATAGGAATTAGTTAAAAAGTAAGGGTGCAAGTAGACGTATGGAGGCAAATAAAGTGCTTACCAGAGGTGAGAGGGTGAACAGATCGAGGAAGTGATCAAAGGCTATGGTGGTTTGAAACAGGTTTGAAACCAGTTCCACTTCAGCAGGCTCCTCCCTTTAAACACAACAGTGCAATGAAAAATGTTTTTCCAAAAAGCTAATTTCCGCTACAAATAATACAAAATATTAGCATACCTGATAAATCTACTCTTCTAGGTGCCTCCTATGCTGCAGACCATGGGCCCAATTTTCAAAACTAAATAAGACTGCCGCAAGGGATATGAGGCAGGGAGTTTGACGCAAGTGCCGACTTGCTACAAACTGACCCGAAAGTGCAATTTTCAAAGAACCGTGCCACAACTCCTCTGCAGCAAGTCCCGTGCGGCGATGCAGCTCAGTTCCGCCAGCCCCCCCGGCGCATCTGTGGGGGAGCCAGTTTATGGTGTTTGCGCCACTGCTTTGGGGCAAGCTGCCGTAAACTGAGGTAATGACATACATCGTCCCAGGTTCTAAAATCGGAAGAAGTTGTGGCAAACCCATAGCATGAGTGCAGAAAATTTTGCAGCGATGCAGGACTTGGCCGCAAGCCCTGCGTCCCTGTTTGAAAATCGGGTGCCATGAGTTTTTTTTTAATCAGTTCTAACCCCTGCTAGGATTACAATGCTATTTCTAAGCCACATGTGGCGTCCATCTTTTTATCTTGAGAAAATACTAAATTAAAACATTTATGAAACACCCAAATTTTGGCATAACTAGATCATTTTACCACCAAATAAAAAAACATAGGGTAAAATGTTTTGCCCAATTAGAATTTTTTTGTCGGCAGAAAGGACCGCGTGACCCACCCAACCTGCACAGATGTTCCTGCCTAATCTGTCTCTGCAGACCCTAACTGGTTTCCAGCAACCCACCCTCATCCCTGTCTGTGTTCTAATACTCCATTACGGTTATCTCATGCATGCCTGAAGCACCACACTGATTTCGCCTCCACCACTTCTACTGGCAGTCTGTTCCATGTGTCTACAATGCCATCAGTGAAGAAATATTTCCTCACATCTCTCTCTTAAACTCTGCCCCAGCTTC
Organism: Neoceratodus forsteri; assembly: GCA_016271365.2. Classification (NCBI taxonomy): domain Eukaryota; kingdom Metazoa; phylum Chordata; order Ceratodontiformes; family Ceratodontidae; genus Neoceratodus; species Neoceratodus forsteri. The sequence continues at coordinate 265,583,099 of CM057455.1, forward strand.
ACTGCATGCCCCAAGTCCTGGTGCTCTTTCTCATTTCAAAAAGACTTCCCTCCTGCACCCTGTTCACCCCTGTGAGGTACTTGTACGTCTCTATCAAGTCACCTCTCTCTCTCCTTTCTCCAGGTATACATGTTAAGATCCTTCAGAATCTCTTTGCATGGCTTCTCATGCAACCTCAGCACCATTTCAGTTGACCTCCTCTGGACTGCTTCTACTCTGTCTATGTCCCTCCTAAGGTGTGGCCTCCAAAACTTGACACAGTACTCCATGTGGCATCTCACCATCGAGCAGTACAGTGGGAACACTAGCTTCCTCTTCCGGCTGGATATACCCCCTCATGCACCCCAGCATCACACCAGCCCTACACACTGCTTTGTAATACTGCCCTACCACCTTGAGGTCAGCTAGCCAGTTGACTTGATAGCTCAGCTGGTACAGCATCCAGACAATCTTCTAGGAGCCTGGGTTAAATTCCCAGCTAGGTCACAGTATTTCCTACTCGTTGCAGTTTAGTTGCAAGAGGGGTACTGCTGCATAAAGAAAGACCTGTATTCCTGAACCTTTGGTATTCATGACATGCTGAGTGTCTTAGCTTTACTTTCCCCACTGTTCAAGAAGTGCATGTACAGTGTAGTGTCTGCTTTATTTGGCTTTATTTTACTCTGTTTGATAGTGGTCCAGATAATTTTTAGAACTTTGGCTGGAGAATAGGACACAGACAGTAATAGTAAATGGAGTCCACTCAGAAGAAAGGAGGGTTACTAGTGGGGTACCGCAGGGTTCAGTATTAGGACCGGTCCTCTTCAATGTCTTTATAAGCGACATTGCAGAAGGACTGGAAGGAAAAGTATGTCTCTTTGCAGATGACACAAAGATCTGCAACAGAGTTGATGCACAGGGTGGGGTGGAAAGGATGAGAAGGGACTTGGCAAGGTTAGAGGAATGGTCAAATGTATGGCAGCTTAGATTCAATGCTAAGAAGTGCAAGGTAATGCACCTGGGAAACAAAAACCCAGGGGAAGAGTACACAATGGGGGGTGAGATACTAACTACAACAAAAATGGAAAGGGACCTGGGGGTAGTCATATCAGATGACCTAAAGGTGGGCAAGCAATGTGAGAGGGCAGCAAGGAGGGCTGGGGGATACTGGGATGCATAGGGAGAGGCATCACCAGTAGAAAACAGGAAGTTATTATCCCTCTGTACAGACAGCTGGTGAGACCCCATCTGGAGTACTGTGTGCAGTTCTGGAGACCCAATCTCTGCAAAGACATAGACAGGATGGAAGCTGTCAGAGGAGGGCAACTAAAATGGTGCAGAGTCTGCACGGAAGACATATGAAGAGAGATGAAAGAAGCTTAATATGTATAGCCTCGAGGAAAGAAGGAGAGGGGACATGATAGAAACGTTCAAGTACCTCAAGGAATCAACAAAGTCCAAGAGGGTAGCATCTTTCAAAAAGAGGTGTGCAAGAACAAGAGGGCACGATTTGAAGATGGGGGGGGGGGCTCAGAGGTAATTTAAGGAAGTATTTTTTCACAGAGAGGGTTCTGGATGCATGGAAAAGCCTTCCGGAGGAGGTTGTGGAGTCAAAATCTGTGGTGGAATTCAAGCATGCATGGGACAGTCATAAGGCAATTCTAGGGGGTTGGGGTAGGAAGAAGTAGGCTGCTGGTTAACTAGGATCTGCAGCTTATCCAGTAGGTAGGGAAATGGGCAGACTGGGTGGGCCAAGCGGTCCTTATCTGCCGTCAAATTCTATGTTTCTATGTTTCTATGTAACTGGAAAGTACTGGAGGTATCTCATGATAACACAATATGACGATATAATGTGATAACTACCACTGCCGATAATTTATCGTTGTGAAAAAACAATATAGAGGATAAAGGATGGCCATTGGACAGTAACCACGCTGTAATCACTTCGAGAGGTTCCCATGACAACAGTAAACCTCAAGAGCTTAGCTCTTGAAGTTCCTATTATCATGGAAAACAAAGTAAATTACAACGAATTACAATCTGATGACGTCCATTATATTTTATAGTGTATGGGAACAATTTAGAGTTCCAGGAAAAGTGTCCTTACTTTTTTCGTTTTGTTGCTTTGCACCGTTTCTTTTTGATCCGGCTCTCTCACTGCCACTGCCGTTCGTGCCCGAGAGTCACGCATGCGCGAGACGTCTCACAAACCTCACTCCTCCTGAACAGCCACGATGGTGTTGTGCACTGAAGGTTGCTCCATGTAATACCTGATAGCTGCAGAAGTCCGAAGGTAACAAGGAGGCAAAATAAACAAATATCTGTATCCAAAAAAACAAAATCAGCATAAAAGGGCGCGCATGCGCAAAAGAGCCAATGTTGTTCTGTTATCATTGTGACGTAGTCAAGAGGGGTTAACAACCTCTTGATGTCACAATGATACCATAACAACACTGTAAATGATGCGTTTTCAGGTAATAATCACACTCTCCCATACATTATATCATGATTATTGTGCAGCATGATATTTTATTTATTAAAATCTCGGATTATAAATACCTTTGAGCTCGAGGCAGCTCATTTACAAAGGTTCCACGTCAAAGGAAAAGGTTACAATAAGCAGAGAGGAACAGACAACATTCAGGGATTCATGAGAGTATAGCAAGTCAACTGGTAAATATGTGGGAACAGTGCTACACACTCAAGGTTACAAGCAAGCATAGTAAACCATAAGGTACATTTGAAGAAACACTGCTAATCAGGGGTGAGAGGGAAAGGGGGAGAGGTAGGGGAGATGAGAAGTGCAGAATCCAGATAGAGAAGGAAAAAAATGGCAGCCAGAGGCCTTGTCGTAGAGTGAGAGGGAGGGGGATATTCAATGATACACCACGATACAATGTCTTGACTTGCGGCTTCAGCAGCGTGTCCCTCTCCAGGTGCTATCATGATTCCCAATTTCCCCACCGTTCTCTAATCAGATTTTTACTATTCTTCCTAAAATTAGAAAGGCTGCACATTACCGTGATAATCAATATATTGTGATATTTTTTTTACATAAATATCACAATCCTAAAAATTTGACATTGTGACAGCCCTGCTGAGAAGCATTTATTGCTTGCTTCTTTAGTCTAGTAGTATTGCCATTTAAATAATACAGCAGTACTCTCATTTGGTGACCAGTTGCAGCCGCCCCCACCCCATCCCAACCATCACCACTAAACCAAGTCTCAATCCCACTGGGCATCTGCGGCCACTGGATGCTTTTGCTTCGTACTTTGAGATACTGCCCTGCTGCTACATAGTGCTGGGGCCTTATTTTTCCAGTTTTGCCAGGTACCAATGCTTCTGGCCTGCCAGTGATCAACCTCTGATTCACTGTGAAGAAACAACAAAAGGCCCCTTAACGAGCACCATGGTGCATCAGTAAGGAAGGATACAGTGCAAACAAGGAAACATCGCACACGCTCACTGGCATTAAGACTCGGGATGCTGTCCTGGAATAAAGTCCCATTTTCTTCAAATAAAGTGCAGCAAACAGCAGAAGCACCATGGCTAGCACAGCCCATGCCTCTACACAGCCGTGCTTTGTCATGAGGCAAGGCAGACCCTGTTGTATGTCTATTTATATTACAGTATTTAAAGGTTCAGCAGCGAGGGGAAAAGTAACCGATTGTTTAACACGCAATCCGTGCTGGTGCAAGGACAAAAACAATATTCCCAGCTTTCAGAGACAGATACAAAGGTTTTACAATACACTGATATACGGGGCCCGAATTTTAAAGAGTGGAGTAGGGCTTGCGTCAAGACCTGCGCCACCACACTTAGTTCCTGGTGGTGTGCTAAACAGGTTTGCTGTAGCCGGGTCCAGTTTTAGTAGGTCGGACGTAGTTGCGACAGTTTACCTGATTTATCGCAGCTTGTGCCATATATTTGGCACAAGCCCCGTAAATAGGGTACCCAGGATTGTCGCAAGCTAGACCACAAAAAGCTGGTCTAACATGTGGCAATTGGTGCACAGGATGTAATATCCCATTAGGCTGCCACACACCTGGTGTGCCATATCTTTGGTGCACCTGGGGCGTGTGGCCGTTGGACCCCAATGAAAATCCATCCCACTGTCTCCCCAGTACTATCTCCAGTACTGTGCTGTGCTATACACAGATTGTTGCTACTGCTCTTTTATGTTACAACCCCTTCCGCTTCCAGTCTGTTAGTGCAGGCTGCTACCATTACATCATGGCGCTGCCAGTTGCATGTGTACCAAACATACGTAAAATGGGTGGGAAACAAATGCCAGGATTAGAAAGAAGTACTAAATCATACACAATTAGGCATAACATGCTGTACTCCTTTACTACCCTTAGCTGTTGCCCTGCTCTTTGTTGTTCTGCTCCACTCCATAATGGCAGTTCTGGATCAGGAGTGAAAATCATAAAAAAGTGCTAAACAAGAAATTGAGAAAATGCTTCAGGAATAGTGGGGTAATAAAAGTCTTAGCGTCAGATGGACAGACCAAGTGGGACCAAAGTGGTCTGTGTCACCTACCAACATTTCCAAAATTCCCATGGTGCATCACACTACAGGACCATGACTGAAACTGGATCACCCCAAGTTCAGGGGTGGGGTTCAGGGATTAACAGAGGGTCATAAAGATTTAACTGCCCTGTGAATGTCAGCTACAAAGCTGCTGTTCCCAGAGATAGAGACAGGGCAGGGCTGGGATCCTGCAACCCATTAGGGAAGGTCAGAACTAAACCTTTCCAGATGTGCAGACGCCAGTGTGCTCTTTGAGCTCTCTGTCAGCAGATAAATCCCTGTCACTGCCCTAGTCTCCAGGCCAGTAAATATAAACAGAGAGGTGAGCTCTTAAGGCAGGCAATCCTCCTTATCTGGGAAGGTTGGAGAGGATGGTTACTAGACAAAGTGAAAAGTAATTTCTGTAGGGAAACTGTCCAGTGCCCCTAAGCTGCCCTCTCAGATTTTCAGCAAACTTAGTGTTAACCATCTTTGGGGGGGCAGGAGGTCTGGCATTGGAACTACGAAAGAATTGCATCGTTATTACAGTGGATTGTGATCTGTGGACTATCTTCACCCCGACTGCGGGCTGTAGGAGGAGGAGGAGGATTTTGCTACCCTTTTTATGTTCAGAGTCCTTATTTAGGGTGCCACATGGTTCAGTGATCAAAAACACATTTTTGGTTGCATTGACAAGGTGAAACTTATGGGGCCATGAGGTGGTGTGGTGACTTGGCTGCCCTGAAAATCTGGGCCCAAAATGACGAAGGTATGACTAAAAGGAAAAAATAAACTCTAAAAAATAACTAAATTTACACACATGTGCAATAAGTGCATTCCAGGACTAAGGTTTTTAAACACAAAAGATAAAAACACAAAAATTGTTGCAAAGAATGTTCTTAATCCAGCATGAACAATTTTTTTAAAACTTTCAGTTTAATAAGACTCAACGAGGGCCCAAGATGCACGGAATAATGCATGGTGGTACAGAAGTATGCATACTAAATCATATAGCTACTATTCTTTGCAGTGCAATGAAAGCCTATATGCAAAGTCCTGAAAACCAATGGCCTCCGGAGAATTATTTATTTATTTATGTATGTATGTATGTACATATGTTAGAATAACCATATGACCAGGGCTACCAGGCAGACCAGCAGATAAAGCATGAGTCATTGTTTTCTGGGGTCAGTATACTCCTAGCCCTCACTCTTTGTGTCTTCCTTTTGCAATATGTAATTGCTTGTGCTGTATAATCTTGTTGCTGTTGTCTTTTATTTTTTTCACTGTTTTTCGGGTCTTGTGACCCTGACCCCATTCTTTTGCTGTCTTGTTATTTTATTAGCATCTTCTTCTTCTTTGTTGTTATTTTCTCCAATGTACCCATGTCCCCGGGTCGCGACTGGAAACGAGCCTTGGCTCAATGGTGCTTTTCCTGGCTATGAACTGTTAAATAAGTAAACAAAGTAGAAAAAAACAAACAAACATACTCCCAGATATTAAAGCAGCAGTACTACCTAACCAGGAAGTGATCAGTTTCCAGTTGTTGCAGCACTACAGAAAATATGGCGGCTGCTATCTAGCATACAGCTTTCGATATGGCAGGTGACAGAAATGTAAACAAAAACAGGAAAACCGAGCACATTATAGGGTGATAGTACAATGCCGGCAGCAAAGATTACAAGGTACACGCTCAACAGAGCACAGGGAATAAACTGTTGAAAAAGCACAAATTTTTTTACATTGAACTGCTGCTTTAAAGTGAGCCCCAACCGTCTCACAGAAATGTGAGGGTGCTTAGGCTCATGCCTGTTGATTTGCCAATGCAGCCCATGTTCAAATCTTGGCTAGGTCTCACTTAGTGAAGGGCACTGGAGGTCTCGGGAGTCTCAGCAGTATTCCAAAAAATGGATGCCTAAAGGCACTTTTGCACAGCACTTGCCAGTAACCAGCTTTGTTCCGCTCGGTCTGTTGTGGAGCGGATAGCCTTTACACTGCAGTGATCTGCATTGGAACAAGCGGTACAGATTAACTGTAATGTTACCTTCTTGTGCCGTGTACAGGCGATCTGTTCCACAATAGCCAGGAGAGCACGGGATTCCCTTTTGTAATGAGACAGAAATGAGCAGAAGGGCGCTTGTACACGGCCGTGCAGAACAGAACAAATCCCTGCGAACCCAGGAAAGCAGGGAACGCAGAATCGGTGAACATTCCTTTCTCTTGTGAAATGGATCACCTGTACATGGTAGAAAGGTAACACTGCAGTTTATCTGTATCGCTCGTTGCGATATAGACCACTGCGTGTAAAGGTGCCTTTAGAGTCCACATGACTCAATTGCTCTAAAACTGTTATGCTCACAAGTCTTTCAGTTAAAGACATAGAAGGTAACCAGATCTTGTTATATTGCTCAGTTTGTAAGTGTAGCCAGGCTGTAATTTATTCCATTTCTTGAATTTCTTTACATTTGGTAATCCATTCTTGTTTAGAAGGGGTGTCTGCTGTCGGCCATTTAAGGGTAATGCATTTACAGGCAGCTGCTATGCAAATTTTTTATATTTTCATTCCATTTTACTTCTCACCTCTCTGGGGGAGTGCCAAACTAATGTGTTGCATGTAGATCATGTGTAAGCATGAATGTATCCTTTATGCTATAAATAACATATGTTCAGTAGGGGTTTAGTTAAGAACAAGCCCCAAAAATGTGTGCGCATGCGTGTGTCCCAATCTGTTGGCACTGTCTCCAGCAAAGATTTGTGTATGCAGTATGGAAGTAGCTGGATAGTTGATACATTTCATCTAACAAACATATGCTTGTACAAAGATGGTACAGTACACAAGCGTTCTGGGAGCCCACAGGTCCTTTCTTCAGGTGCAATAGCAAACTAAGTGAAAGAAGGTGAAATTATATACATTGTGATGCACTGTCTCAAAATAATTTATGACAGGCAAGTGAGCTTTCAGCAGATTTTTTTAGCCCCCCTTTAAAAACGCTAGCTGCAGATATCTCTGTCAGTGAGTATCACATAAAAGTTATTCGTTTACAAGAAAACAAGCAGTTAGAGAGGTTTTTTTTTTGTAATATTTACCTTTCTGACTTTTATCCAGGGAGGACCGCCCACTCTCATGAGTATACTGCAAGATGGCCACAAAGCGCATGCAAACTGGTGCATGGACAAGTTCTGTTTTTCTTAACAACTGTCACCTAAGATTATCTTAATAGAAGTCAGTCTCCTGCACAGCAGAATGTTACTCTGCCACCAAAACAAGTGGTCTAACATGTTTAAGTCTGTGAATGAATGTTAAAGACGTGACTCTGGGCTTGCGTATTAGCGTCAACGCTAATGCACATGCCCAGAGTCATGACTTTAACTTTAATTTACAGAATTAAACATGTTAGACCACTCGTTTTCACTGTGGAATAACTTTCCTGCACCACATTGAGAATGGCAGTCTGTCTGGTGGGTTCCTTAACAAGCTATACCAGGAGACAGTCCTGGAGTGCATCTGATAAGGCCTGATCTCTGGTGCCCCTGACGACCGGAACATCCCAATCGATGTCCTGCAGGTTCCCATTGGCAAGGTCGTCAGACGTTTGGGCTTGTGTTTCACTGCGGTGCAGATGACACCCAGCTCTATATACCTTTTGCTCCCAGGACTCAGAGTGCTGTCGATGTGTTTAATAAGTTTTTGACTGAGATCCAGAACTGGATGGCATCAAACTGTCTGAGACTAAACCCCACGGAAACTGAGATTTTGGTGGTTGAGCTGGGCTGAAGGGGGAATTGGCAGCTGACACAGGAGAGACTGGGTTTTGGCTTGCTGACTCTTGATGGTTAGCTGCCCCAAGGGAGAAGAATCTGGGAGTCATACCGGATGAAGGTTTGACAATGGAGGCCCAGGCATCTGCCGTAGTCTGGAATGGCTTTTTCCATCTTCAGAATATCTTCCAGATCAGATAATTTCTCCCTCCCCAGGAGCTGACCACACTGATTCATGTATTGGTGACCTCTTGGTTAGACAACTGTGATGCTCTATACCTTGGGATTAGTGGGGGTATGCTACGATGCCTGCAGCAGCTGTAGAACGCAACTGTTCAGCTACTCACGAGCCTTCCTAGATCATGCCACATTTCTTAGGCACTGCAAGATCTGCACTGGCTGCCGGTGAAGTGGTGTATCTTATTTAAGATAGATTTATTAACCTATAAAGCCCTACACGGACTTGGCCCAGTCTACCTGATGAAGTTCCTGCACCCACACACCCCTGTTCGCCCACTCAGATCAGTCGGGAAGGTCCTCCTGGTGGTTCCTAGGGCCAGGCTGAAGAACTCGGGTGCTTGGGCCTTTGAGGTGGTGGGCCTAGCCCTCTGGAATTCTTTGCCCAGGGCCTTTAGGGTGGCCCCCTTGGTTCAGGTTTTTAAGAGGGACCTTAAAACTTATTTATTCCAACAGTCATGTGGAGATGTCTTGTAATGCATTTCCCAGTACATTGTAAAGTTTTAATGAGTTTTATGTTGTTTTAGTAGAACTAAGGTAGTTACGTATTATTTATTTGGGGTTGGAATGGTCAGTCTGATTGTGGTAATTTTGTTTTATTGTAATGGTGCCCTGGGCCTCCGGGGAAGGGCTCCATAAATAAAGACTACTACTTCTTCTGACTCCCCATAATTACCCCCAATGCACCCATCTTCCACCATCTAAATGACATCCCTGACATAGACGGCTACTCCTCCCCTTCTGCCTTTTCCACTATCCCACCTGAAAACTGAGTAGCCTGGCACCATCAGGTCCCAGTTAATATGTTTTGTAGCCCACGTTTCTGTGATGGCCACAAAGTCTACCTCAGCGTCTGCCATCAGCTCCTGCAGCTCACTGATTTTATTACCCAGGCTCCTGGTATTAAAGCATACCCATTTCCATCTGACCTTTGCAACCACTTTGCTGTTCCCCTGTCTATGACCCTTGTGTTTCCCATGTTGTCTTCACCTCTTGTTTTTCTTGGTGTTTGCACACCCCCTCTCTTGTGGCCCCTCACCTGGTCCAGATTGTATCTCATCCCTCTTTATACCCGCTGAGCTACTACTAGCCCCCACATGTGAGGGAGTACTAGCCAGGATCACTTTCTTCTCATCTTTTCCCGTGGTTCCCCTAGTCCCAGTCTCCCTGCAGTTGTTTTAAACGTACGCTATAGATGTCAAACGTCTGCCCCAACGTGCAGGCCCATTCTCCTGTCAGATGGAGTCTGTCACCCTTAAAACCCTCCTGTCCCAGAAGCCCCCCAAGTTCCCCATAAAGTGGTCCCCTCCTTATGACACCAACCCTTAAGCCACCCATTAAACTCCTCTGTCTCATCCTTCCAAATTATGTCCTTCATCCCCTCCATGTCCCACACGGGGAGGGCCTCAGAAAAGGCCACGGAAGGGGAGTGTGCTGCAAATCTGTCCACCAGTCCATGAAAATTCCACTTTATCATCTCCACAGACTGGTTCACCAGATCACTGGCACCCAGAAGTACCAGCACCCCCAGCTACTCCCTTTTTTCTCTGCCATCCTCCATATTCTGCCTACATTCCAGATGGCTAACGTGCCAGGAAGGCACCAGACCATCTCTCTCCCTTCCAATCCCCCTCTCACCACCCTCTCCACACCCTTAATCATTGAGTCCCCTACCACCAAGATACTCCTTGTAGACTTGCGCTTGCTCATCCCCTTGGGTACCATTGTGCTGATCTGCCCCTCATCACCAACGGACTCAGAGTACCCCCCCCCCATTGGAGTCAGGTATCTGAGCCTCCTCTAGGGGTACAAAACAATTTGAATCTGCAGGTTGTTGGGCTGGACAACCTCTTTGTGGCTAACCCTGCCTCCCCCCCCCCACCACCACTTTCCGCTCCCTGGACCAGTGGGCCTCTGGGGAAGTGGAGGGTGTTGAGGTGGTCTCCAATTGAGCTGATGATGCAGCTGAGATATTTCTACCCCTGCTGCCACCAGCCGAGCATGGAGCTCCACCATGATGCTGCAGATGGGGAAGTGTCCCCTCCTCTAGAGCATATCCCTAGAGAAGAGTGTCCCACAGCCGACTCTCTGTACCTGCATCTCTATAAACAATTTTAGTACTGAAACAGACACCTAAATGAACTTGTAGTGCTCACCCAGATAGGGCATAGCAATAAGCTTTAACTTTAGCACAGACTTCTAAATTAAACTGGAAGAATAATAGCAGTTAGTGGCACTACATGACAGGCTGCTAATTTCACTGTTAGTGCCCACCAAGACAGGGTGTGGCAACAAGCTTCAACTTTCAGTACAGACTCACAAATTAAACTGAAATATCAGTAGTGGCAGTAAGTGCCGCTACCAAAACAGACTACTAATGTAACTATTAGTGGTTACCCAGCAAGGACGAAGCCAGTAAGCATAAATTACAGCAGCGATTTTTAAATTTAACTGGCGATATAGGGTGTGGCAATAAGCTTCAACTTTAGTACAGACTACTAACTGAAACAAAGAAATATCAGCACAGAAGAATTTAAAAAACTCCCCAAGAAATCCGTCAGGATCAGGTGCATTTCCATTTTTAAGTGACAACCACTACTTTCAACAAAGAACTTGAGGCATCTAATATTTGTTGGTCTGAAAGAGATAATTGTGGGAGGGCAAGATCCATTAGAAAGAAGGAACCCTGTCCTGGTGCCTGAATGTCAGGGTCTACATTATACAATGTTCCGTAATATTTATGAGGCAGTGGGGAAATATCTGGGCGATGAGTAAGGAATTCACGAGAAGTAGGGTTGGGACGAAATCTGACTATCAGTCTGATGGTCCACCATCTGTTTTCAAAATTTAAGTGCCAAGAGTCTGCTGACTCAGTTGCCATCTTTGTAGTAGCTTTGTTTACAGAACCTCAGTTTTCATTCAACTTGTCTGTGGCTAATATCTAATCATTTCTGACAGACTGTTTGGAAATGTTCAAAAATATTTGCATCTGGGGAGATTTTGTGCTAGGCATTCAAGTGAGTTAAACCGTTCTGCCAAATGTTTTCATAAGTCTTCCTGCTGTTTTTTTTTTCCTTTGAGAAAAAGGAAATTTTACACCCTCAAGTTGTGGCCTTATAACCATCCCAGATGAATTTGGGAAGGGTATCTGCCTGTACGTGTACCTGAAAATACTGTTTCTATCTCATCCTGGATGAATTCCTTAAAATTAATCTCAGTGAGTAAAGAGGTGTTAAATCTCCCAAGAAGTGTGTGGAGGTACAGACATGTGGAGCCAGACTGAGGTGGGGTGTGATACCGATTGCAAAATGGGATACATTTCTGGATGTGAGACTCTAGGAGGATGTTGTGTTTGAGAAAAGAACATGTCAATCCTTGAGAAGGCCTTATGTAGATTAGAAAAATAAGTGAAATCTTTTTCGTACCCTTTATATAAGTGTCAAAACAACACAAACCCATTCTCAGTCAAGAGAAAGTTTAAGGTGCCAAAAATGTTGGCATTGGTCTGATGCCTGGCAGATGACTGGTCTCGGGAATAATTTTTTTTAATGAAGTTGGGATTATCTTTATTAGGGTAGAGCTAAATATTTAAAACAGTGAACTCATTGTGAAAAATGTTTTATGTCCTAAACTAATAACATTTTTACAGGCAAGAAACATGAAAAATTGTTACAAATACGACAGTCAACAAAAAAAATCACATGCATTTTGTTATTACAATTAAAGTGATAAACAAAATAGTAAGAAAGTTAGGTGCACACTTCATACCTGCCAGACCTTCTTTGCACAGGGCAAGTTAGGATTCAGCTTCTGTTTCACACAGGTCTCACAGGGTCCAGTGTGGCCCGTGCAAAGCAAGCTACAGCTCTACTTTTTCAAAAAAGTAAGGAAATTCATCGGAAAAAAACAACAACATGAATGCATCAGCAGGGTTAAAGCACACAAAGCAGGGAAAACATAACTTAGGGGAAAATGTCCATGGAGTCTTAGAGAATGGCACCCTCTGTCCAAGCATTAATGTGTCAGCCTTTTACTTCATGTGGCAAGACAGTACCAAAGTGTGGTTAACATTAGTGCCATATGGCATGCTCGTCAAACCCCAAGGAACAGCACACCATGGATTCAGCAAGGCTCCAAGGTCTTTTCCCCTAGCTTTTGATTTACCTACTTTGTGCAAAAAAACGATGTTTATGCATCGTTCAGGCTCCAAAGCCACAAAAGGAAGGAAATGTGGCATTAGGGTTTTTTCAGCCTTAATGCCGATACCCTTCCCAGACCACAGTCTTGTGACTCAGGGCAAAGCTACAGGCCGGGGCAGGGGAAATAATAAGTTCTAAGTGACATAACATGTGTTCTTTCTAACTGTGGGCAAACAAGGGTCATGGAAGGCAGTCTGCCTGAATGCCAGAAGCCTGGGTAACAAAACAAGGGAGACTGAAGCAATAATGCCAGAGTCCCATCTGGGCTTACTTGCTGTAACCGAAATGTGGGTGTCGGATAACATGTGTGACTTTGCTATCCTGCATGTCACCATTTTCAAGAAGGATCGGCAGTAGGGCAAAAGGGGGAGAGATAGCCCTGTACATTAGAGAAGGCATGGAGGCCACCAGAGATAGATAAATGGTACCCTGTCTGTTTTTATTCTGTCCTCCCTGTGACGAGGTACCTTTGTAAATGAGCCACCTGGCTCGATGGTTGTAAATCCGATATTTCAAATAAATAAATAAATAAAATAAGTGGGTGAAGAGAGTGAAGGGGAAACAGTCTCAGTGTAACTGGCAACAGTGAGAGGGAGGAAAGTTAGGGTGGAGTAGTAGTGTATGCAGACCGCAGATCAGAAGAAGGACAAAGACAGGGCGCTGGGGGATGAAATCAGAATGGTATCATTAAAAGGTGATGTCGTGCTAATGGGAGACCTTAACCTATTGGATGTGGCCTGGATGAGCCCAATGGCCAGGAGTGCTAGGAGTCAGGCATTTGTAGAGGTGCTACAGGACTGTTTTCTTGTGCAGTGGGTCAAGGAACCTGCCAGAGAGGGGGTTATCGTGTGTCTGATGTTCTCTAGTGGAGATATCATTGGGGATGGCAACGTGATGGAATCTCTGGGGTATAGTGACCATAATTTAGTGTGGTTTCACATAGCCCTGTAGGCCCACCACTCCAACTCAAATATAATACTGTAACCATGACTTACCGCTGTATTAAAAATGTATTGTTATCCTGGGTCATCCCTGAAAAAGGGACCTTTGGGGCCCAATGGGCCTACCCGGTCACCAAAATTAAATAAATAAATAAACAATAAGGGTCCTAAACTTCAGAAGGGTGGACTTCGGAAAGATGAAGGAGTTGCTCAAACAAAGATTAGCAAATGTAGTGAGGGTTGAAGGGGTAAAGGGAGGCAGTATAGTGCAGTGGTTTAATGCTCTGAGCCGCAAATCTTGAGACCTGGGTTTGAATCCCACAGCCCCCTCTTGCATATACTGTGTGACCCTGAGCAAGTCACTTAACTTCCCTGTGCTCCCAGGTTGCACCTGTAAACAAGCTTTCAGTATAGTGTGCCACTCCTGGTAAAACAATTGGAGAAAAAAATGCCAAATGGGAAATCATTAAGAGGGGGACAAGAGAAGTACCTGATACCTGTATGATGCAGGTAGAAAAGAACAGGAAGTACAAAAAACAATATGGTTTTCCAAAGGGGTAGGAGAGGCAGAGCAAAATGAGAAGCAATCCAGAAGTGCTTAAGTTCCTGGAGACAAACAAGCTACTGGACAAGAGGCAGCATGGATTCATAGCAGGCAGACTGACTTTGTTGACTGGGTTACAAAGATGATGGACAGGGGTAGGCAGTAGATGTGCTGTATCTGGACTTCAGCAAAGCCTTTGATTGTGTAACACACAGAAAGCTGGTTAAAAAGCTAAAGGACCTGGGGTGGGGGACAAACTCACCAGAATGAAAGGGAACTGGTTTGTGGGGGAGGCAGCAAGACTCAGAGTGTGGTAGTTACCAGTTAATTCTATGGGGTCAGGGAAGTCACAAGTGGGATGCCACATGGATCTATCCTGGGACCTGTGTTATTCAATATTTTCATCTGTAACATAGAGAATGGTATCTAGAACAAGACTGGACTCTTCAGAGGACATAAGATTTGTGGGAGAGTGGACACTCAGGATGGAAAAAGGGAAATGAAAAGGTTTTTAGAAAATGGTTGGGGAAATTCTTGAACCTGATTGGCTAGTGCCACCAACCACTTGGTCCAGCATCAGGCAGCAGAGACTGAGAAATAACGTGTTCCAGTCTCTGCCAGCCTATTTACATCAAAAACTACTGAGCCGAAATAGAACGCGACTTTAATTGTTGCCATGTTTTTCTCTTACTTAGTAAGAGATACAGCCCTCCACCCTGTTAAATAGCCGGTTGAGCTGGTTACATACAAAACCCTCGTATCTTTATGTTTGCATCTTGTTCTGTTTTGGCAATCAGACAACTTTTTCTCCTCTCAGCATAAAAAAACAACAACAACAACAACAGTTTTTGCCTTTAAATGAGCAACACAAGCACAGTCTCATTCTCCGCGCTACTCGGACACAGTTTCTCATTAATTTCTCCCTGACTCGCTGTACTCCACACCCCCCTCCACAAAAGACCAGAAATCCATATGTAACTGCCCCCAAATGGTGGGGGCTTACCTGACTCCCCACTGCCCCCACCACAACTGCCTGCCTTCTAGTCGCTCAGTCTGGTCCCCAGGACTGCAGCCTGTGGGGGGACTAGAGGAGCGAGATCGCTGAGCCACGACCTGCTTGATGGTTTGCAAACTTTCACATAGCTCTTGTGCGCATGTTCGAGTAGCTGCCAGCTCAAATGTGCCAGTTCTCGGCACTGCTCGAATGTGCCAGCTGTCAGTGCTGCTTGAACATTATTTTTGGTGCAATGCGCACCCATCCAAAAAGTAACTTTCTCACCACCGCAACCCATGGCCAACACCAGGGACCTCCCTATAGTGTGTTCTGGTCCCAGGGACACCAGATAAGGCATCCTCAGGGCATGGAGGCACTGGGGGGGTAAGGAACCACGAGTTTGGCACCGTTGCACCACTGATTCAGCGCAGCTTGTAGCCACAATTCTAAAGACACTGTTCTGCATGGGGGAGCACTGGTGATTGTGTGTGTGTGTTAATGCTTGAACAAGCAAGGGGTGGGGGGAGTGCAGGGTTAAAAACATATACAGCTGTCTAAGAAATATAACAACTGTGAAACACTGCAGTGCCCTCAACTGGCAAGTATACCAGTAGAGGGACTGCTTCGCAAAAAAAAAAGCAACTTTCAGTTAATGTCACATGTGACCTATTTTCCCTCCATAGTGGGCATTATGGGCTATACCAGACATTCCTAGGGTAATAAGGGCCTTTGCTTGTGACATCGGGCCTCATTATGCCTCTGGGCAGTCCGGTATAGCCCAATACTGCCCACCCTGTCGGGTATTATTGCTTACCTAGAAAAACTGCAAACAGAGAAACATGGAAAGTGTCAGCGGAGGAAGGCCAAGTGGCCTATCCACAGTTTGCCCTTATCCTTGCCTAACTTACAAAAACAAGCCCCCTAGTGGTTACTCATCTCCTCCCACCTCTTTTATCCCCTCCCTCACATTATCTCCCACCAAACCCATGTATCCATACCACTTATGCTTGAACCCAATCCCTAATTTTGCACAGACCGCCTCGTCGGGCAATATGTTCCATGTCTCCACCACCTTTTCTATAAAAAAGTACTTCCTGATGTCCTTCTTAAACCTGCCCCCTTCCCCCAGCTTCTTCGTGTTACCTGTAGTGTTTGTGTTTATACTGAAGTTGAACAGTGTACTGCTGGCCACTTTGTTTATACCCTGTAGAAGCCTGAATGTTTCTGTGATGTCCCCTCTGCCTCCCTCCTGGTTTCTAGTCTTGGTGACCCTCCTCTGGACTAACTACACCCTATTGCTGTCCTTCAAGTGAGGATTCCAGAACTGCATGCAGTACTCTAAGAGTGGGTCTCACCAAGGATCTGTATAGGGGTAGTATGAACTCCCTACCTCCTATTGCTGATCTCTCTATGCGCCCCATCTTTCTATTGGCCACGCCCACTGCTTTATTACACTGAGCAGATTTTTAGGTTATCAGATATAGTAACCCCTAAATCCTTCTTCTCCTTTGTCTGCTTCAACCTCACCCCCATCCTGTATTCTGCGCCTGGGTTCCTTGCTCCTTTGTTCAAGA
Source organism: Neoceratodus forsteri (assembly GCA_016271365.2). Classification (NCBI taxonomy): domain Eukaryota; kingdom Metazoa; phylum Chordata; order Ceratodontiformes; family Ceratodontidae; genus Neoceratodus; species Neoceratodus forsteri. The sequence continues at coordinate 265,599,841 of CM057455.1, forward strand.
GGTGGTGCAAGAATGTGGAGAGGTGGTTCAAGGTATGGAAGTTTACGTTTGGCACAAAAAAGTGCAATGTTATGAATGCTGGCAAAATCGAAAAACAAGGACAGACTACTAGATGAAGGAACTGAGGGTGGTTCACACCTCTGAGGAAAGGGACATGGGAGTCATTGTCAGGGACAACCTCAAGTCTACGGCCAAAAGAAACAAGGCATATAGGAAGGCAAGTCGGATGCTGTGGTGTGTAGGTATTGGGCACTCACTAGCAGAAGGAAAGCTGTGAAATTGCCCCTGTACAGGTCCCTAGTGTGGCCACACCTGAAGTACTGTGCACGGTTCTGGAATCCTCACCTACAGAAAGAGAGGGACCACTTGGACAGGGCCCAGTGGAGGACTCCAGAAATAATCCAGGGTGCAGTTGGTGAAGATGGAAGTAAACATGGTAGACTGCAACGATATATTCATGAGGTATGGAAGTACCATAGCCAGGGGGCATGGATGAAAGTTATTGGTGGTGGTGGTAGGGGGGATTCAGCAGGTGGTGGATGAATGGAATAGTTTACCCAAGCAAGTGGTTGAAGCCAAGTTTATGGTGGGGTTCAAGCATGGCTGTGACACAAACAAGGAGATAATGCTGTCTGTGGGAAGGGTGGAGAATAAACAGGCTAGGGAGGCGGTACTGGCAATAGGGGCAATCCACTCAGTAAATTTAGCTTGGTGTTAGGACATTGAGTCAGGTAGGAATGGGCTGACTGGCTGGACCACCACGCCTTTATCTACAGACTAATTCTATGTATCTATGAGTGTGGTTTGGAAAAATACACAGAAATTCTACTCTTTGGATATGTCCTCTCCCAGCATCTTTTTCTCCCCCCTGTCTTGATCTTTATCCTCCTCAGCGGGCCACTGCCTTGCGTCAGCCAACCTACCAGACTCTTGGGTAGTTCGGGATCTTGTAATGCTCTGCGTGTCCCAGCAGATCTCCAAGAGCTGACCCAGAGGCTTCATCTTGCCATGGCCCCCACTTTCCCACATTTTCTCCCCATTACCCCGAAGCCCGAGAACATGGTAGCGCATGCGCATGGAGGTGCACATGCATACTACGGCTCCGGTGATGGCCCCTTCCACCATAGTGCCAGGGCTCTTCATGTGTGGCACCACTTCCCAGCCTCCACCAGGAGGCGGCCCAGCGCTGAGGAAACCCTTGGATCCCTCCCAAGGAGGAGAGCTGCAAGCTGGCAGCTCAGTCGGCTCCTCCCCCTCCCCCCGGCCGACCCCCCCGCTTGAGCCTGAACCCAGGTCACTGGTTGGTGCGAGGTGTGGCATCCAGCACCTCAACCCTCAGCACCACTGGGCCAACATCCTCTCCCAGCATCTTTTGATGGATCCTGTGCACTGCTGCTCCTGCAAACAGCATCTTCGGTATCTTACCTCCGAGCGTACTGCATTCCCAATTACCATGCCCTGACTAATATTATACTTGGTATCACCCTTTAAATTTCAAAAGGATGCAAGTACACCAGTACACGAGGTAACAGACTTCCAAGCATAGTGTAGGTCCTGCTATTGAGTCACCCTGATCTACTATGACTGGGAGTACATAATGTGTAGGAAGGAAGTATTTTTCTGGAAAAAAAAACAGTGCTCAAGGACATGCTATGAAGCTAGAGGGGGGCCAGATTCTGGAAAGATGTAAGGAAGTACCTTCTTCACAGGAAGAGAGATGGATTCATTGAATACCCTTCCAGCAGAGGCAGTGGGAGCAAAAAAAGTGGGTGGGGGGGGTCAAGGATGCATGGGATAGGCATAAGGGAATCTTAGTGGAAAAGAAGCGGGAAGAGGGAGGAAGAGCCAGAAACACAGAAACATAGAAATTGTCAGCAGATAAGGACTGATAGGCCCATCCACTCTGCCCTTAAAGGTGTCACTGGCAGTGGTGGGATTCTTAAGATCAAGTAGGGTCTGCGGTGACACTGTAGGTAAGGAAAAATGGGCAGACTAGGTGGGCCAAACGGTCCTTATCTGTCGTCAAATTCTATGTTTCTATGTTACTCCTCCAAAGATCAGGAAGTGGGTAGTCCTCCTCATTAAATTCTTTCACTGCAAGTGGTACAACGCTCTGACTGAACTATTGAGCGTTCCCTTTCCCAGTTATTCATTTTTCTCTGTTCCTTATTGGGCACTGTACCTGATCATTTGCCCTTATAAGTGGGTGAAATTTATTGGTGGGTTTGATCATATTCTCAGAAAAGTGCAAGCAAAAAGCCCATCCATGATTTCTGTTTAAGGCAATCAGCACCCCGCATCGACGTATACCAATCACTATCAGTTATAGCACTACTTTTTGGGTCTGTATTTAATTGACTTTAATTTTCTTGTCCCCTTTTCCCATAATTAAGCTCCAAACTCAACATCCATATTCTAGGACAGTCTTATACATCATGACTAATTGGCCTTGGCTTAGGCCAGCTCATTTCACAACAGATAAGAAATAAATTCTTTGTTTCACATGCGTTTCTTTTTAATCACCACTGGGTCTCCAATTTGAATTAAGAAACCCAACAACCTCACCTCATCTGTCATCTCAGTTTCATCACTTCCCATTGGAAATTTCTGATTATTTTGCTGCTTACTGAAGTTTACTTTCAAAATGTGATTTTTTTATTAATTTTATTGGCCTTATATTTGTATCGGTCCATTCTAGGACCTTTGTTGAATTCTGCTGTTTAGTACTAATTTGGTGTGAAATAATTTACTATGATCAAGCAAGGTAAGGGCCACGGTATGATCCCCGGGGGCCTTCCACAGTAACGCCTCTCCATCGTGATTTGCTTTTCTCTAGCTTTACGTATTGTACACTGTCACCCAAAAAGGAGTAAGTTAATCTAATGAAGGCTGACTGGACTTGCAACTGTGCCATTTTCTTAAATATGGAAATACGTTATATGGTTAATATTGTCAAATAATTTGGAAGTGTCAAACAGGACATTGTCAGTACAATGGCCACACTTGGTAGCACAGTGCAAGCCATGCAATACCTTAAAGAGGACAGGACATTATTTTTAATTGGCAGTTGTTTAGAATGTTCCCATTTACAGAAATGTATTTATTTATTTCAATTCTAGGATTACAATTACCTTTGAGCCCAGGGCTCTTTTACAAAGGTTCCACATCAGGACATTGGTATCACATGACAATAGACAAAACTGTTACACAAATAAGGGTAAAGGATATCAAATTAATTTCGAACAGACAGAGAGAGGGTAAAGTGGAAAGGAAGAGGACAAAAGGGGGAAGGGGTGGTAGAAAGAAATGGGAGGGGCAAAGGCGGGAGGTAAGAAAATGAGAAGAGAGGAGAGGTGGGGGGGTAGGTAAGGATATGGGTGGGGTGGGGTGAAGCAGCCAGGAAGGTGGCATTGTCAGGTGCTGTAGAGCGGATGGGGCAGAGGCCAAACTAGAGCAAGTGCGTTATGTAAGGAGCTAGATATAGTAGAGTTGTAGCGGAGCGGTGTTGCACAGACATTATCCATGACAGTCGCAGATGCTGGAAGCGACCAGGGTGTTTTCGGAGCCTGGATTTGAAGGCCCCTAGCCCAGTGGTATTGATAGTATCAATTGGAAATTATATACATAAGCCTAAATGATCCATCTGTAAGTGTACCCGAATAAAAACTGATGTGAAAAAATGCCTACTGGGTCATGATGTTGTACGCTTAATAGTGTACGACATTATAGCTAACCCGAAAGAGCACTGTCCAGGACAGCGAATGGTGCAATACTGCATATACTGCTGTACGCAGTATTGCTCCATTCACACACTCCCAGGCAGAGGATAAGACCTCTGCTGGGAGTGGGTTCTGCCGAGCAGCTGCCATGGCTCATTGGACTGAGCCACAGCAGCAGGAACCCAGGTGTTGCGTCTGGGACCGGATTTGATTCCCGGTTCCAGATATTTTTTTTTTCACAATCTGTGCGCTCCCCGAGTTGCCCCTTCCCCAGAGTTGAGAATCTTTAGTGGGGTGGTCTGGGGGGGGTGGGTGCAGCCCCTCATAACGGGGGTTGGGCAAAGCCCCCACAGAAAACAGAATTATGCCATATGGCAATATCGCACTGTATTGGCAGCTTGATTTTGCCATGCGGCATAATGTCTTGCGACATTATGACCCCATGCCGAAATGTTTCTATTTTTTTTTGTAAATATAATTTTATTAACAAACTTTCTGCACATAAATACACAATATTGCACAGGTGTACATGTTACAACATGAGAATGTCAGATGATAGTCAAGCATAAGGTATATATATCAAAAAGCTTATGGACAGTCCGCTACTCCCCTACACAGCATCTGGGGGCAGAGGGTTGCCCTTTCTACCACTAGACACCTCTCATCTGATGCATATTGGAAGCTGCTGTGGGGGGGGAAGAGGGGGGAGGGAGGAGGTATGCATAAATAGACCCTCCAAAAGAAGAACTCCCTAAACAAGTTTATTTGTCTCTGCAGCCACGTAGTCCTCCAGACGACACCCCGCCAAGAAGAACAAGGGCCTTATTAGTTGACCCATGCCCACGTTTTATGACTAGATGGCCATTATAATATAAAAAAAGACTGAAAAGGTGCCACCCATAGAGTATAATGGAGCACGTCTCCGCGCTCTCCCTAGCATCGCATCATAAATCTGCAGAGCATGGGCGGCACCAGAAACCGGGAAGTCCTTGGGACCCCGTGTTTGTAATTTTATGAGTGCTCTAATTTTTTAACATCGGGATTATTTACGGCAAGATTTACACTGGAAGCAGCCCCATGAGGTACAGCGCCTGTATATCGGGTGCAGGGGCTGCTTCATTTAACTTGGTGGGTGCGCCTCTTTAATACAGAATTACAAATACCCAAATATCTGATATTCTGTTAATGTTCTGTTCTGTTTTGTTGTGTGAAATTTGCATAAAGCAGTAGACAGGACTAGTGCCTTATATAATAAAACAGAACAAAAGCTGGGAGTGGTGGTGGTGGGGGGGGGATTTGGCACAACCTGAACTTTCCCAGTACTGCCCACCTCTGCGAATAATTTGCCTCCCAGGTCTTGCCCACCTCTAGACATAAGGCACACTGGAAACTGGTATGCTCTTACTGGGAAATCACAGTGGAACCTTATAGTTATTTTCTCCTCAAATAGCTGTTTTCCAAATAATGTACTGGTTTCAATTTTTTCAACCTTACAACTTCATTTCTGGGCTTTTAATTGACTCAGTGGGTGTTTCTGATTTACACAGTGACAGTACCATTTTAGAACTCTGTGACTGTAGTTTGTGTGCCTCTCAAACATGGAGTGCTTTAGTAGAACAGGGATGAACTGTTACAACGTAAGAGCTTAACAAGAGCATAAAATACACCACATAGTTTTAAAATGGTCCTTATCACCAGTATATGTAGTAAATCAGAAATGCACGTTCAGTTTACAGAAGGGCCGGTAAAGATGCAGGAATAACAAAATGTGACTTGGCAGTTAAAAACAGCTACTGCAGACAATTCAGCTTTGTCAATTAAATGCAGTTCTCCTTTAAGTACTGCTGTTCCAAATACAGTGGGGCACTGTGCTGCAGTCCGCAGAGCTGTTACACGCAGTGTGGAAATCATGGCCCAGTTTCTCGGTCACCTGCCAGGCCTGCTAATGAAGATTGTTATAGTAACTGGAAGGGAAAAGTCTGTGAGAATTTAAACTGCTTCCAGCTCTGTAAAGGCTCCCAGATTGGACCGCAGCCAGATTTTCATTTTCAGCATGCTGCAGTCAGCCTTAGTGCCAAGTGGCTCGGAAAATAACTGGTCTCTGAGTACTTGTGCTACCATTAAAATAATCCTGAAGTACTAAGTTGTGCTCAGGAAGAACTGGATGGAACTCCTGTGCAGAATCCTTCACCCTCTCCTGACAGGCTTCGAACAGTGGTATCTCCATGGGCTTGTACAGATACAATAGGGTCTCCAAATCCTGAAAGGGCTACTAGATAACCAGCAATGTCACATTAGGGCATGCAAAGGGCCAGTGGATCTCCACAGACTCTGCTGAAGAGAATGGGAGATTATGGGGTTTGCAGAAGTCCAGTAGTGCATCTGTGGGCTGCGAGATGGTTTGCAGGGAGTGTGAGAGGCCTAGGGGTGCTTCTGTTGACTCACACAAGGGCAGTCATGTTGCCATGGGCTCTTAAAGGGTTCATGGTGTCTTTCTGGACTCAGAGAGGGTCAGCAGTGTCTCCTTGGACTCAGAGAGGAGAAGGTATGACTCCATGGGCTCAGACCAGGCCAGCAGCGTTTTCATGAGCTCTGAGAGAGACAGTGGTACCTCCACTGACTCAGAGAGGGCTAGTGGTGCCTCCATGGATACAGAGAGAGAGTCTAAGTATTTTTATGGACTCAAAGAGGGCCAGAAGTGTCTTCATGAGCTCAGAGAGGGCTTGCAGTGTCTAATGGTTTCTGAGAAGGCCAGCAGTTTCTCCACAGGCTCAGAGACGATGAGCAGTGTCTCCATGGACTCAAGAGTGGGCAAAAACTGTCCTCCTGGGTTCTGAAAGAGCCAGTGGTACCCCCATTGGCTCAGAGAGTGCTAGCGGTGTCTTCACGGACTTAGAGAGGGCCAACAGTATCTCCATGGATGATTAAGAGGGCCAACAATGTCTTCTTGGGCATTTAGAAAGCTACGAGTTTCTCTGTGGGCTCCAAGTGGTTGAGCAGTGTCTCCACGGGCTCAGAAAGCACCAGTAAATTCTTCATGGGCTTTGAGAGAGGCAGTGGTACCTCCATGGGAACAAAGGTCACTGGCATCTCCATGGGCATGAAGGGGCCTGCAGTGTCTTCATGGTCTCAGGGAAGATCACTTGTATCTCCATGAGTTCAGAGAGGGCCAGTGGTACTTCCATGAGCGCAGAGACACTGATGTCTCCAGGGGCTCAGACAGAGCAGTACAGTATTATGTTCATGGGTATGAAGAGGGTCAGTGGTGTCTTCTTGGGCTCAGAGTGAGCCAGAGGAACCACCATGGATTCAGAGGGGTCCGCACTATGTCTCCATGGTCTTAAGGAGGGTCAGTGACGTTTCAATGTTCTCAATAATGACAATCCATAGGCTTAAGGATAAGTAGGGTCTTTATGAGCTGTTAGAGGACATTCCGATTCTATGTTTGCTCAAAATAGGTTATGGATTCCAGCATGACAACTTAAGTATTAAATGGATTATAATTACTGGGGAGCATTTTTTTCCCCCACAGGGAAACCTGGTTATGGTTCACTGTTATAACCAGCTGGTTATAACGGCGAACACATGCGGGTTTCCCAGCCACTGCTCTTCCCTTCCTCAGCACTGGACACTTCACCTCTTGCACTCGGCGTCATAAGTAAATATTCAGAAAAAATAAACAAAAAAAACTTAGCTCTTTTAACAGAGGAACTTCTTTAAAAAAAAGAAAGAAAATATTACAACAGCTGCTTGAGCCCGACCGAGGACCGCGCTTGAATCCAACCGTGGCTGCACAGCTATGGGTTTCTATTTTATATAATTCCTGTAGCAAAAAAAAGTTCCCATCAATTATATAAAATAAAACATGGGGTGGTGTGTAAAACTCAAATTTTACACACACCCTTGATGCTGGATGCTTAAATAAACCCCTTGAGCTTCCCTCTCGGGGTTCATGTAGCATCTAACACCACAGGTGTGTGTACAATTCTAGTTATACACTCCATCCCATGTATTATCCTATATAATTTAGCTGGCTTGCTGGATAGTGCATTGGTAGTGATACCATTCATTATTCTGATGAACCAGAGTTCTGAAATAGACTCAGTTCATTCGGGTGCCAGTTGGAGAGGATCGAGCATCACAGGGGCTGCGTCTCTTCTCTCAGGGAGCATGGAGACAGTGTTCTGCTGCTTATTAGTCACGTGGCAGAGACAGCAGTTAGCACAGTGGGATCACAATAAAGGGAAGGGGCAGCCGCCAGTTTTCGATGGCACATATGTGCACCACTGGGCACATGTGTACGCATCACTGCACGCCAGCACCCTTGGGGAGAAAAGCAGCAGCTGAAGGAAAAAGCCCTACACACCCATTATTTTTTTTTTACAATTTAAGCTTTATTAATACATTTCCATTATAAAGGGCAGTTACAGCAAGTTGAGATGTGACATAGCTCTTGAACAGTGAGAACTGCCCAGCCCACCCTCCCACCCCATCCCCCTTACAGCAGCAACAAAATTTGATCGCCTAACGCAGTGCGCGTAATTCAATGGTACGTATCGGTAAAACCAGAGTGTGATATAACTTCAGTGAGGTAACAAGAGTAAAGAGTGAAGGGGATCCCATATCCTGCTGTATGCTTCTAGTCTGTTATGAAGACTTGCAATTGCCTTCTCTGTTCGAAGGTTAGCAGTGATTTCATGTAACCATTCCTGGAAGGAAGGAGCCGATTGTTCCTTCCAATGATGTAGTATAAGTTTCTTCACTGACAGCGCAACCATAGAAATATGGTATTTCCTAGTTCTAGCACTGACCAGGGACATGTCCCCTAGAAGACACACCTCTGGAGTGAAATACTCCTGTAGGCCCAGTAGGGGATCAAGGGACATCTTAATTGAATTCCATAAGGAAGAAACTTTGGGACAGGACCAGAACATGTGCAAGAGAGTACCCTCTTCTTGCAGGCACTTAGTACATGTACTAGAGTTCGAGAAGCCCCATTTTTTTAATTTGATAGGGGTACAATACATGTTATGTAGAATGTGGTATTGCATGAGATGCAGCCTATCTTGGGAAACATACTTATGACAGGATCTCCATAAGGATTGCCAGTCCAACTGGTATTGAGGGAGGAGTGAGTAGTGAGACTAGTAGGATGAAAGGTGTCCCCGTATTTTTTATAGTACAGCACCCTGTATAGCTTGGATACTATGCCTGAAGATCCGGACAATAGGGAGATTTCAGGAATCAAAGCTGATACCTTCTGGGAGGGGGGAGAACTCCCCAGAGCTACAGTGAGAAGGTGTCTTAACTGTATAACCTTAAAATGAGATAAGCCTGGAATACGAAACTTGTCAATAATTCCACATGAGGACAACCAGTGTCCTTCCCCATCTACCAGGGAAAGCAGTTTTCCATCGCCTAATTGAGGCAACCAGTTAGAAGGAATCCACCTTCCACTAAGAGTGAAAGATGGGGAATTCCAAATAGACTGAGCTAAGTCGGTCTGGGGGGAATAATGAAGAAATAAACATAACTGTGTATAAACTCTTAAAGAAGTACTTATTGTGGTGCAGTTGGCCATCTTTACATGAGACAACTTGAGGTAAAATAAGTTTGAGGGATCCAGACGTTTAGATTTAATTGCGTCTAACTCAATCTTAAGCCACACTGGTTGTACCGTTTCAGGGCCTGGGGAGATCCATCTCAGACAATATGCTAGATGACTGGCCCAGTAGTATAGTGCCATATGGGGAATCCTCAGCCCCTCCTCAGATTTTGGGGCAGCTAGTTTATGATAGGCCAACCAAGGATATTTATCTGCCCAGATAAATCTGGTAAATATATTGTGTAGTTTCTTAAACCAGCACACGGGGATAAAAGACTTGAGAAGGGATAAGGGGTAATAAATTCTAGGAAATACATTCATCTTAATAATGTTAATCCTGCCCCATAATGATATAGGAAGTTTAGACCATCTGTCAAGGTCATGCATGATAACCTGTGAGAGAGAATCCAGATTATCTTTGACCCACCTTAAGGGGTTGCTGGATAGCTTTATGCCCAGATATTTAATTACTCTAGGAGTCCAACCTATACCTAGGGGGCAAATGTCATCCTTAAATACCTTGTGGTTTAATGGGAAAAATAAGGATTTACTAGCATTCAACTTGTAGTTGGATAGCACACTGAACCTAGCTATTTCATTCAGTAAGGGTGGTATTGAAGAAACCGGACGGGAGAGATATATCAGCAGATCATCTGCTTACGCAGCGAGTTTAATCTCATGACGCCCAACTCTGATACCTTGTATAGAGATATTTTGGAGAATGTTTTGGATGAGGGGTTCCAGATATAGGTTAAACAAGAGAGGCGATAGGGGGCAACCCTGCCTAGTGCCTGAATGAAGTGGGAAATAGTTTGAGAAGGCCCCGTTAGCCGAGATTCTTGCTATAGGGGATTTATATAATGCAGCAACTCAAGAAATGAATACTGGAGGAAAGTTAAAGGCACTCAATACCTTGAAGAGAAAACTCCAATTCACCCGGTCAAATGCCTTCTCAGCGTCCAAAGAGACCAAACCTGCAGGGAAGTCAGCATCTCTGGAGGCCGAGAAGACATGGGATAACATATGCAAATGATCCGCTGAAGAGCGTCCCTTCACGAAACCTACCTGATTCATACCTATTAACTCGGGGAGCACCACTGATAACCTGTTAGCTAAAATCTTTGAGAGGATCTTGATATCCTGATTTAGGAGGGATATAGGCCTGTAGCTCTGGACAAGCTCAGGGTCTTTATCTGGCTTAGGGAGGAGCACTATCAAGGCTTCAAAGAGGTGGCAATCAACCTCTGTCCCGGATAAGATGTGCTGAAATAAACTATTAAGTATTAGCAATAGAAGTTCCCGAAATGTTTTATAGAAAAGGGAGGAAAATCCATCAGGTCCAGGAGTTTTATCCGAGGGTAAACCACTAATAACCTCAGAGATTTCCCCGAGTTATGGGAGAGACCAGAGGGGCTATGTAATGTACTGGGAGGGAGGGTAGATGTGAGTCCGTCAGGTACTTCTCCACGCTTACTGGGCTGGGAAGGGTGCTCCATGTCCCCATAAAGCAATTTGTAGTATGCTGCAAACTCTTGAACTATCTCAGTGGGAGGTGTTTTCAGGGACCCATCAACAGAAGCCTTGACTGAAGGGATAAATCTCGCTGATTCTTGTTGTTTGATGCGAAGTGCCAAAAGGCGCCCTGCTTTCTCACCTTGGTCAGTATAACTAGCTTTGGTGTGTATGATAGCTAACTCCGCCTTTTCCCGGAGTAGTTCTAAGCATTTGTCTCTCAACCCTAGGAGCCTCACCTTGTCCTCCTCCGAGGAGTTAAGCGAGAGATTGGATTCCAGAGTCCGAATTTGGAATAACAAGGACAGTAATTCTCTCTCCCTAACTCTTTTCCTAGCCACCGAGAGGCCAATGAGAACTCCTCTCATGTAAGCCTTGAAGGCCCCCCATATAATATCTGGTTTTGCACTATTTAAAGGGTTGGATAGAAAAAAGGCCTCAATGTGCTCCCTTATGGTATTGCAATAATTAGCATCTTTAAGCAGTTGATCATTAAGCTTCCATCGTGTTTCTCTCTTTGACACATCTTGAATTGAGAGATCACACAGCACTAGAGAGTGATCGGAGACAGGGCCAGGCTGTATCGATGAGGACCTAACCCCGGGCAGAAGAGTCTGAGAAATGAATATGTAGTCAATACGGGACTGTGAACCATGTGCCAAAGACCTGAATGTGAACTCCTTGGAATCAGGATTTAGGACACGCCAGACATCACAGAGCCCGCATTGATCCAATAATTCTCTAAAAGCCCTCTGACCTGGGGAGATCTCCCCCCCCCGATGCGCCTCCCGACCTGTCGAGATTTGAATCTGTAACTTGGTTAAAGTCGCCCCCCAGGATAATCCTTATGGGAAGGAAAGGCAGGATTAAATTTATGAGTCTCATGAAGTAAGCGGGGTCATCAGAATTGGGATCATATATACTGCCCAATAGCAGAGGTATTGACCAGAGAGTACCTATAACTAAAACAAACCTACCCTCAGGATCCCTGATAGTATGAGTTGGGATGAAGGGGATGCCCCTTTTAATAATGATCATAACCCCACAGCTGTTTGAGGAGCCTTGCACCTCATACACCATCCCCACTTGTTGCCTCCTCACTTGTGAGGCTTCTGCTTCTAGTAGGTGCGATTCCTGTAGGAAAGTAACCTGAGTACGTAAAAGACTTAAGTGTTTGAGAACCTGGTATTGTTTAGATTTTTTCCTGATCCCCTTGACGTTCCACATTGCAAAAGTCACCTCCTTAGCCATCTACTTAAGGCTTCAAAGGGTACTAGATTCAGCCTTGCACTCTGGGTGTGTAACACAAATAATCTAACCCCCGTTGCTGCTGTAAGGCCCTCCCACCACCCCAACCCCCAAGAAGCCCCAATTTAAACCCTCTAATACAACCCACCCTCCCAACAAGAACACGTAACCTCCCCTCAGCCGCCCACACTGTCGCAAGCAACACTTAGCACAGCACTGGATCTTATCCTCCCCCGCCCCGAACGTATCCCCTGCAAGTGATCACCCTCATAGCTCAAATACAAGGCAGTCAATAAGCTGCATTAATGAGGGCTTAGTGTCAACGAGTGGTCTCGGGCTTCCAGGGCCTATAAACATCTGCTGGTGAATTCACTAATGAACGAGAGAAAGAAATAGAACTAGATGCCATAAATGTGATGTGAAAAAACGTCATTCAGACCTTGGGAGGGAGCTGAAAAATGTTTGTTCCCTATAGGGAACTACTTCGTGAACCAGAACCAGAGTGCAAATTAACATGGAGGGGTGAGCCCATCATCAAAATAAAAACGTGAAAAAACAGATCCGGATGAGAAGTGAAACAAAATCCAGAGATAGGAAACTCGTGGGAGTAACTGCCTAGGGGTTGCAAACCCTTAGCTCTGAGAAGCCCCACCTACAAAACCAGGGTGACTTAGTAAATGAAAGCAGTCCCTCTCAAGGCTGGATGACCGGACTTGCATTAAATGGGCGAGCCGCGCCCTCTTGTGGACATAACCTGATTCAGCCCACTAGTCAAAGGCACCCTGAAAGCCCGGAATCGCTCGAAAATCTGAATTCCCATCCTGTAAAGACTAAACAGGAGGCATAACCCAAGACCTAGCCCTGTGTGCTCCCCCTGGATACTAAGCAAGTGATATTATAGCAGATGCAGTCCCAAACAAACCCTGCAGGAGCCCCCCCAGGACTCTCCCTGCAACACTATTCTCACCAACAGGCTAGGGCCTGTTAAAAGCAAAGTTGAGCCTCTACTAGTAGTCCAGATCTATTAGAGAGCATAAAGTCGAGTGAAATCCATCTCTAGAAAGAGCACTGCCCACACAAAGATCCAAACAACGGTTCGTTCTGAAGTTCCCAGTGAGCCCCAAAGATCAGGAGGCCCTCTCAGGTCGTGCGAAACAGGTCTGGCAACGCCGATTTAAGGTTTAGTAACGCAGCATCAGGATCCTCGAAATTGAGCCATGAGCCATTTACAGAGACTTGTAATTTCGCTGGGTACCCCATCCTAAACTTTAATACCGCCGCTATAATCTTGGATACAACCGGGTGGAAGGCTTTCCGTTTCAATCGAACCAAACCAGGGATATCCTGAGCAACTCTCAGCTTCACCTTCTCCTATCTGACTTCTTGCAGGGCCTTGACTTTCTGAAGGAAATGCTGTCTTTCCAGATAGTTCAGAAAGCGGCAAATGATGGGGCGAGGGGGTGCATCAGGTGGGGATTTTGGTTGCAAAGATCGGTGGGCCCGTTCTATTATATAATTTGGGCCAAAGGGAGAGGGACCAGTGACTTTTTCTACCAACTTCTGGATAAAGACTACAGTGTTCTGGCCTTCTTCCCCTTCTGGAAGCCCGAGGATTACAACATTATTTCTCTGACTACGGCCTTCCAGATCCTCGAGTTTTGCTTCTAATTGAGATAGCCTCTGTTTCGTTTTAGTAGGAGCCCAGGATCCAGGCTTTCCAATTTTCTCTCGATCGAAAATATTCGGGCAGTGTTGTCCTATACTGTCGTGTAGACTTCCTCTATCTTTCTGGAGAGGGATTTCAGGTCGATTGCCATATCTTTCGTCTCTTCCCGGAATGGTTTAAATTCCTCTAAGAGTCGGTTAAGTGTTAGGGGTTCTTGGTCCCCAGCTTGACATGCAGGTTCTGGATTATCTGGGCCACTCGAGGCTCGGGATTTCTTCGAGGCCTTCTCAGGGGTGACGGGGGGGGGGTATGTTTCTGAGGGACTTTCTTCATGTAAGCCTCCATTTACCATACAGGAACCCAAAACAGGAGCACATGCTGCTCAGAGACAAGAAAAACTCTTAGGCAGAGGAGTTAGATAAAATTTAACGATAATAAATGACGATTTTGTATTCGGGAGGCAGGAGCTTAGCGGAGGAGCAACTACTCAGCACTCTGCATCACGTGATCTCCTACACACCCATTATGGCGGCACCCCATGCAGGCCCACGTATGACTGACACTGCAGGCTATCCACTGCTGTCGCAAGTGATGGATAACAGGCATGTCCATGAGAAGGTTGGTGATGGGGCGGGTGGGGCTGGGCAAGCGAGGGAAACAGGAACAATTTGGTTAGGCAGGTTTCAGCTCAGATCCTAGTGGTATGGAGTGTTGAGTGAGACGGGTTTGACAGGTCTGAGGTCAGAGCCTAGTGGGCACAGGTATCAAATGTGCCGAGCTGGGTAGGTCTCAGCTCACGCCCTACTGGGCTCAGGTGTCAAGTGGGATGAGACTGGCAGGTCTCAACTCAGGTTCTGCTGTGCTCTGGGGATGCATAGGATGAGTCTGACAGTTCCCAGCTCAGGCACTACTGGGCTCAGGTGTTAAATGGGATGAGTTTGGCAGGTCTCAACTCAGGTCCTACTGTGCTCTGGGGATACGTGGAATGAGTCTGACAGTTCCCAGGTCAGACCCTACTGGGTCCTAATATCAACTGTGATGAGCTTGACAGTACTCTGCTCAAGCCCTGCTGAGTTCTGATGTGCTGTGGAATAAGTTTGACAGTTCTCTGCTACAACCTTATAGCACTCTAGTGTTGAGTGGGATGAGTTTGACAGTCCTCTGCTTAGATCATACAGTGCACTGGTGTCGAGTGAGATGAGTTTGGCAATTCTCAGCTCAGGCCTTGCTGGTTTAGTTATCAAGTAGGATGAGTCTGACAGTCCTCTGCTCAGATCCTACAGTGTGCTGGTGTCGAGTGGGATGAGTTTGGCAGTTCTCAGCTCAGGCCCTGCTGGGTTTAGTTATCAAGTGGGATGAGCTTGACAGTTCTCTGCTCAGACCCCACAGTGCGCTGGTGTTGAGTGGAATGAGTTTGGCAGTTCTCAACTCAGGCTCTACTGGGTTCAGTTATCAAGTGGAATGAATTTGGCTGGTCTCAACTCAGGTCCTACTGGTTACAGGTGTCTAGTAGGATGCATCTGAGAAACAAAGAATAAAATGCATCCTGAAAACTGAGTTACCAGAGCAGTTTTAGGTGGCAAACCTCACTAGGAAGCTGGCCCATCAACACAGCAGTAGCGCTACTGCTTGCAACGCAGATGACCTGTGTTAAGGAAGCAGCCTGGGATATCAGAGAGCTAGCTGAGGGAGGTGGGTTGAGCTTCCCAAAGGGACGCTCTCCACCTTGGGGAGGGAGGGAGGGTTGGCTCTCTGGTGCAGTACCACCACCTGGGTGAGCACAGGTCGCAGTGCTGCTGGAGCCAAGGCTCAGGAAGGGTGGATGTTGGCGTGTGCATAGGTGTGCATGTTGATTGCACCATTGACATCACAGGGTCCAGGGAAAAGAATAGGGAAAAACATCCCGACTGATGCAGGATGATGCCCACCTCATATCGCAGACCCCCGCACCACTGATCACGATGCTCTGCTGTCAATGCACTCTAATTTCTCTGGGGGTTGGGTCCCCCCGGCTGCCCTGCCCTGGTGGGGTAAGCCAGGGAGGAACATGGGAGAGATAAGACCCAGAGAAGGCGGGTGATGGGGCTAGGTGTGAGGTTTGGCTGATGGAGGGTGCTCAGATCAAAAAGGGGGAAAAAAGTACAATAATTAATATACACATACACACTCACACAAAAAAACGTCACCAGCAAAACTCTGCACAAAGGAACAGCACTCAGAGGAACTGATCACTGGAAGTACTGTGCTAATGTCATTTTAAAACGGAACAAAATGTCGACTGGCAGCCCAAGCACTTTGATCAAGATAGCCTTCGACAGGAAGCAAGTCAGACTAGGATCGGATGATTTTGACAGCTCTCACCTTAGGCCCTACTGGGTTCTGGTGTCGAGTGGGATGAGTTTGACTGTTCTCAGCTCCAGCCCTTCTGGCTCTCATGCTGAGTGGGATTAGCTTGGCAGCACTCAGCTCTGGCTCTGGCTCTGCTGGGTTCTGGTGGCAAGTGGATGAGTTTTATAGGTCTCAGCCCAAGCCGTACTGGGCTCAGGTGTCAAGTGTGATGATACTGGCATTTCTCAGCTGAGGTTGTAGTGGCTATGGTGTCGAGCTGGATGATTTTAACCACACTGGGTTCTGGTATCGAGTGGGATAAGTTTGATAGTTTTCAGCTCAGGCCCTACTGGTTTCTGGTGTCTAGTGGTATGAGTTTTGCAGTTCTCAGCTGGGGCCCTAGTGGGCTCTGGTGTTGAATGGGATGAGTTTGGCAGTTCTCTGTACAGGCCCTAACTGGCTCTGGTGTCAACTGGGATATGTTTGACAGCTTTCAGCTAAGGCCTACTGGACTCTGGTGTCAAGTGGAATGAGTTTGACAGCTCTCAGTTCAGTCCCTACATGGTTGTGGTGCCCACAGGGATAGGTTTGACAGTTCTCTGCTCAAGCCCTACTGGACTCTGTTGTTTAGTGGGATGAGTATGACAGTTTTCAGTTCAGGCCCTTCCTGGCTGTGATGTCAACTGGGATAAGTTTGACAGTTCTCAACTTAGGCCCTAGCTGGCTCTGATGTTGACTCAGATAAGTTTGACAGTTCTCAGCTCAAGCCATACCTGGGTCTGTGTTGAGTGGGATGAATATGACAGCTCTCATCTCAGGCCTTAACGGGCAAAGGTGCAGTATGGGCTATGTTTGGAGGGTCTGAGCTTTAGCCCTGGTGTGCACAGGTGTAGTATGGGCAGAGATGGGCAGTGTTCAAGGGTTTATTTGCAGGAGTCTGACAGGTCTCAGCTCAGGACCTACCTTGGTCTACCAACAGTGCAGCATATTACATAACTGGGTGTGAGCTTTTAAAGTTACTGGTTGTTGATGGTTTGTAGAAAGCACTCTCCCTAAGAGTTAGAAGCACTGTGATGTTGGAAGCTCTCAGCCACGGTACCTCAGTAGGTGGCACTGTCTCCTGTGGGCTGAAAAGTCACAAGTTTGAATCCTGCTTTACGAAAGGCCCGGATTCATCTATCTGCTGAAACCCTAACACAGTATAGAACTGGAACTATACAACTGGGGGGGGTATGACCATTACTGCTTTTCATTTCTCGTGCTCTTTGCTTCCCTGTCCTTCTAAGACTACTGCATCTTGGCTTACCTCCCCCCATCCAGCACTTCTGCCACACTCAGATTCATACCATAGGTGCCCTATAACCCCAGTCCACCGTTTTAAAGACTGATGTTTATAAAAATGGCTTTATCCTTGACTGCAGCCAGCAGGACCTACTGCTGTCAACAATGCCTGTCTGATTCCAGTCCATCCCACCCAGTGCCAAGGCCACTGGCCGGCCGTGCTGAACTCAGAGCTTTAATCCTTAGTCTCCACATTCCATGCCGCTTGCATCAGCGGGCTATAAATCCGCTGGAACAGTACCAGCCTGCCAAAGAGCCCCCAATGGTATTTTTCACTTTGCTGTAACTGTTAAAACCCTAAGGTGTGCCAGGCCTGCACAGAGATCGGTCTGATGAACACAACTTTAATCACACAGAAAAGCACATAAGGTAGCCCACGAGGACGCAAGGGAAGGGGGAGCAGGAGAAGGAAGCACAGGGATGTAAAATAGGGGTGGGGTTGAGGCTCTGAATGCTCCACTGGGCAGCAACCAATTCCTCAGCATTCCTGGACTCCAGGGGGGATACTGATTTTATATTCTGACTCACTTTACTTGTGATTGTCCAACCTATCTCATTAACCCCCCCCACCACCTGTCGTGATGAATAAAAGCTCACAGCTATCCCAGAAGCAGCTCGAATTAGTCAAACATCAATCTAAGAACTTTAGTACCAAACATGCTTGCAAAGTGAAAGCACTGTGGCTCTCGGTGATTGTTTATACATTTTAACGTATGATTCAATCTCAGTGCCATCGTTTTTTTTTTTAGAATATACTGTATACAGATATATATATATTTTTAAATTGACATATTCTACCTACACTCCAGCCAGTTTTACTTGGGTTGTTCAGATTGCTCTGGGCTCCTCTTTTTCCATCTGTCTGCCCACTGCTTGCCAACCCAGACCCCTGAGCACTGGCAAAGTCATGACAGTTACCACTTCTGGGGCAGTCTCACAAGTAAATACAGTTATTGTGCTGGTGTCGGAGGGATAGGGTGAAGTTGGGTTGGGCCAGGACCTGTGAAGTGGTGCGGGGGGGCTGACCTTCATTGGTAGCCCAAGGTAGGACCATTTCTCCCTGTTTAGGAAGTCCCACTGCTATCGTACTGACAAGTGCATAGTAGGTAGCAGCAACAGCATGATAAATCATGCTGCAGTACAGGCACATGCTCAGGAGGTGACAACAGCAGTGAGAAATCATTGTGCAGTACAGATGCATGCTCAGTACTTGCAGCAGCAAAAGAAAGGTTGCTGCAGTACTGGAGATTGCTCAGTAGGTGGCAGTGAAGAAAGATGCTACATTACTGGCAAGTGCTCAGTAGGTGGCAGCAGTTGTGAGAAAAGATTCTTCAGCACTAGGAGGTGTTCAGTAGGTGAAAAAGGCAGTAAAAAGGATGCTGCAATACTAGGGATTGCTCAATAGGTGGAAGTGGTAGTAAGAAAGGCTGCTGTAGTACTGGGGTGTGCACAGTAGGTGGCAGCAAAAGCAGCAAAGGATGCTGCAGTACTGGCAAGTGTTGAGTAGGTAAAAGTAGCAGTACAAAAGGCTGCTGCAGTGCTGGGGAGTGATCAGTAGGTGTTAGTGCCAGTAAGAAATGCAGTACTGGGGAATGCTCAGCAGCTGGCAGTGACAGTGAGAAAGGATACTGCAGTACTGGGTAGTCCCAAGTAGGTGATAGCAGAAATTAGAAATCCTTCTGCAGTACTGGAGAATGCGCAGTAGGTGACAGAAGCCATGAAAAGGGATCCTGCAGTACTGGGGAGCACTCTGTAGGTGGCAGCAGCTGTGATAAAAAGATCCTTCAGTACTTGGAGGGGCTCAGTAGGTGACAGCGGCAGTGGGGAAGGAGGCTGCAGTACTGGGGAGCACTCAGTAGATGGCAGCAGCAGCAGAAAAGAATGGTAATGTACCAACAAGTACTCAGCAGGTGATAGGAGCAGTAAAAAAGGATGCTGCTGTACTGGGGAGTGCATGGGTGGTGGCGGACAGTGAATATTTCCCTGGATCTGCATTGCAAAATATCATGCCAGTAATCAGATTTTCTGATACAAAGCCATGCTTGGCTCAATACAGCTGCAAATCCCTCTAGCCACATCCTATTCCCTTCAAACAAACCAGCGTCAACCGCCCCAACCCCCACCCCACCACCACCACCACCAATCTTCGCTGTCAGTCTCACTGTTGGGCCTGAGTACTGGTAATCTCAGATTGCAGATGAGTACTGGTAATCTCAGATTGCAGATGAGTACTGGTAATCTCAGACTGGTAATCTCAGATTGCAGATGAGTACTGGTAATCTCAGATTGGTAATCTCAGATTGCAGATGAGTACTGGTAATCTCAGATTGGTAATCTCAGATTGCAGATAAATACTGGTAATCTCAGATTGCAGATGAGTACTGGTAATCTTAGATTGCAGAAGAGTACTGGTAATCTCAGATTGCAGAAGATTACCAGCATTTGGGCCCAGTGGTGAGACTGAATTGATCAGGATCTTAGCATTGCATCAGACAGTTTACAAAAACTACTTTAAAGCTACCAGGGTTGACAAATGGAACATAGCAGGACTGGATCGAAAGAGTGCTGGGTTGAGATGGGTGTGTGTGTGTGTGTGTGTGTGTGTGGGGGGGTTATCAAATACTTTATCTGGAACAAATGGGATGTAAAAGCACTGGCTGTAGTAGTGTGGTGGAACTCGTGGTAACCTTGGGAACCAGACGAGCACTTAAGTCATGTAATCAGAACCATCTAAGTTTATGGGCAGACTAGGTGGGACTGGTGGTCCATATCTGCCATCAAATTCTATGCATCTATGTAACCACACTGGGTGTCAAAGCCCTTCATGATAGGGAGTGGGACAGGATGCTTATGCTGCTGCTGCTGGAGGGGAGGGACATACTGCTGCAAAATACCCTTTATATTCAGGAGGGGAGACAGTGCTGCAATTTTCTATGGTGGCAGTGAGAGGGAATGGTGCAGTGCTAGGAAGCCCCAGCAAACAAGCATTTGGCAATGCCAAGTGTTGCTTGCTGTCATTAGCAGTGGAAGTGCAGGAGTTAGACAGATGCAGTATAGGAATGGCAGTGAAGTATTGAACTGACGCCAACTCCACCCCCACCCTGCAGAGATGGACAAGCATTGGAGTGTGCTTTTGGGTCGTCGCCCATAATGGTCACAACATTTCACCTCACCCTACCCTGTAGACACTTACAAGTGTTGAGGTGTGCTTTGAAGTGTTCTGGCTTTACACTCACCTCATTCCATAAGGAAATACACTGAAATGGGTGCAGTATAGGAGAATGGGGTGAACACTGGGGCCAAAGGGTCCAAGGTGCATCTTGATGTCCGCCATTGGCTGCAAGGTGGGGGTGGAATGGTATGAGCATTACTGTCGACAATCCCAAGTCACACCCTTGACGCCTGACAGTCCCTACGGGGTAGGGTGTTATGGTTAAAAACCCTAACGTCCTGGGCGTTTCTTGGTATTTTTACTCCAAGTTTTCAACATGGGCTTTTTGTGATCCCACCGCATGAACAATGACACTATCAGTTCGTTAGCTGAAAGGTGATTTTGCACAGTGACTGCGCCATTTGGCGCTACAGGCGTGAAAACACATTTTGAACAGGATGTGAAAAATGACAGCTGTACTGTTCATGAAGAGGTGTTAAAAATGGCAATGTTGAAAATCTGGAGTGAAAATATAAAAAAACTGGTGAAGTCACGAGTATGCGTAGAAACTGAGCAACGCACACCCATAATGCAATTAGTTCTGGGATTTTTTTATAGCAGATTTTCAACATAGGCATTTTGGGACCTCCATTCATGAACAGTGTCACTGTGATTTTCTTAATCTATCCCAAACACTGATTTCCCACAGTGACTGTGCTATTCTGCGCCGGAAGTGCGAAAACACATTTTGGCCAGGGTGTGAAAAATGACAGCTGTACTGTTCATAAGGAGGTGTGGAAAAATGCCAATGCTGAAAATTTGGACTAAAAAGATTACGAATTCGGGAACTTATGAGGGTGCGTGGAAATTGCACAATGCACACTCGTAACACAGTCATTTTATGGACTTTTGTCACCAAATTTTCAACATAGCTAGTTTAATACCTCTGCTCATGAACAGTGTCACTGTGATTTTCTTAATCTGTCCCGGACATTGATTTCGCACACCGACCATGCCACTGTGTGCTACATGTGCAAAAACACATTTTGGGTGAGATGTGAAAAATAACAGTTGTACCGTTCATAAGGAGGTATGGTAAAATGGCAATGCTGAAAATCTGGAGTGAAAATATTAAAAATGCTCGAGGTTATGAGCGTGCGTAGGAACTGTGCAATTCGCGCTCGTAAAACAGTCATTTGGGGGAATTTTTTCACCAAATTTTCAACATAGGGTTTTGGGGGGCCTACCTTATGAACAGTGTCACTGTGATGTTCTTAATCTGTCCAGAACATTGATTTTGCACACCGACCACGCCATTGTGCACTACATGTGCAAAAACACATTTCAGACAAGTTGTGAAAATGACAGCAGTACTGTTCATAAGAAGGTGTGGTAAAATGGTAATGTGGAAAATCTGGAGTGAAAATATTAAAAATGCTCGAAGTTACGAGCGTGCGTAGGAACTGCGCAACACACACTCACAAAACAGTCATTTTTCGGAATCTTTTCACCAAATTTTCAACATAGGGATTTTGGGGGCCTACCTCATGAACTATGACACTGTCATTTCGTTACTTGGTCCCGAAAGGTGGTTCCGTGCAGTGACCTCAAAATCATCTTTTGGGACCGAATAACAAAATGACAGTGCCTGAGTTCATGAGGTGGGGTTCCAAGAACGCCATGTTGAAAATTTGGTGAAGAAATTCCCAAAAATGGCAGAGATAAGCACCAAAGTTGAAAAAAAAAAAACATTATTGCCATTATACAGCTTACTGGCATGTCTCCAGTTCGCGGTTGGCTTTGACGTGTACAGATGTTTCCTGGGTCCATCAAAGATCGTTGCAATGAGCTCCAGAGGTAAGTACGGGGTGAGGTGGGGTGGGAGGGAGGTACGTAGAGGGTGGCGCGGTTGGGGAGGGGCAAGAGAATCAACAAGGGACATTTTTTTTCTTCTAGGTCTTTTTTTTTTTTTAAAGACAGGGGACTTTTGCCATGCTGGGGTGGGCACTCAGCATGGCACCAGGCAGTTTGTTCAGGGGGCAGTGAAGCCAATGGGGGACTGGGCACCCCCGTTGGCCAATGAGACTTTTGCCATGCTGGGGTGGGCTCCCAGCGTGGCAGATGGAAGTCTGTTTGGAGGGGCAGTGGAGCTGAAGGTGGATTAGGCACCCTCGTCGGCCATACAGTGTGCTGGGGGGAGACGCATGAGCCATGAGGGGGTGCATTATGCCGACAGGGATTGGGCTACCCCGTCGGCAAGTGAACTGGGGAAGGGGCCATGCCAACAGGGGGATTGGGCACCCTGTCGGCTTTTTAATTTTTATTTATTGAAATGTTTCACCAGGAAGGCACATGAACGGGGCGCGCTTTCCACGACTTCCTGGGAACTGTGAGAGGCCAACAGAGAAGCCATCGCCATTGGGACACCACGCAATCACCTGTTTTGGTAGCTTGTAATGCACCAAAATAGCTGATTGCGTGGTGACGTGGCCGAATTTCTTGACGCATTGTGGCATGCTCCCTAACTGCTGACGCAATGTGTTTCTTGCACATGCCTGCAAGCAATACAAAAACTCATCTACCCAGTACAAATGAACAGAATATCCAAAACCTTGGATGAATAAAATGCTTCTATTAGCTACAAAAAGAATAAAAAATGTGACTTGAACCCCCACTCCATCGATGTTTCACGTCACACTGATGCTTCTTGAAAAAACATTGCCATGGTTGAGGGTGCTACTCACATTTTTTTTTAATTCTTTTTGTGGCTAATAAATGCATTTAACCCTTAGGCTGTCAACAGAATCAGAACGTATAGGAATTTTGGACCGATAATCAGTCCGTGGCATAACAAGGGTTAACTCATTCAGGGTTTAGGATATTCTGTGCAGTGACATCAGATAGAAGAGTTTTTTGTTTTGCTGGTGTTTCCTTTTGATCATTTGGCTCTGAGTGAGGCCCTCGAGCCGCCTACACTTCCTGTCTGCAGTACTGGGGAGCGTTCATTGGGTAGTGGCACTGAGAAAGGTCCCTGCAGTACTTTGGACTGCACAGTAGGTGGCAGAGCAGTAAGAAAGAATTCTGCATACTGGAGAGAGCTTAGTTAGTGGTTGCAGTGAGTAAGGACCCTGCAGTACTCCGGACTGCACAGTAGGTGGCAGAGCTGTGAAAAAGAATGTTCCGATACTAGGGAGCCTTCAGTGGGTTGCAGCAGTGAGGCAGGACCCTGCAGTACTGGGGAGGAAACAGCAAATGATGTCAAAGTGAAAATATTGCTGTGGTACTGGGGAGTGCACTGTAAGTGGCAGTAGTGCTGAGGAAGGATACAGCAGTACTGAGTACTCAGCAGGTGGCAATTGTTGCAAGAAACTATGTTGCAGTACAGGGGGAGTGAACAAGCAGACAAGTGGTGGAACCATTAGTCTTCAGTGTTTATTAGAGCACCCAAGTAAAAATAAGATGAGGGATATGCAGAACCTTTCAGAACAAAAATATGCGTGGCAAATGAAAAGTGGGAAACATGTAAATTAATACCAGACCTGGACCAAGCAGTAGAATATTTTTCTACTACTTTTCGTATGATTTGTGATTTACATGCCCCTAAATTCAAACCCTGTAATAAACATTCTCACCAACCATGGATAAATGTCACAATTTAAAAAAAAATTAGAGTAAAAAACAGATTTTGGAAGAAGGCTAAAAAAACTAAATTACACTGTGACTGGAAACTGTTTAAGACCAAACGTGATGAATGTAAACAATCCCTAAGAAATGCAAAGGCTCTTTATTACAGAAATAAGATGAGCTGTAATTCGGAACCGCGCGTGTTCTGCCATACCATAAATCACTTAACGGACCCTGGTAAAATTGGAAAATGAAATAATTTGACCTTGTGGGTTGGGGATGTCTTAACAGATGAGCCTAGGAAAGTTTCAGAGGCTCGTAACAACTGTTTTATAGATTTACCAGGCTGTAATAGGATGCTCAGCTCCAAGCACAAGGATGAACTGCCTACACAAATAGAAACACCCCGCAGCTTGCCACCGTTTAGATTTAGGGCTTTAAAAATATCAGAGGTCTGTAGGGAACTAAGGACCATAAATGCCCACAAGTCAACAGGGCCAGATGAAAGCGAGGGCAGATTCCTTTAAGTAGCAGCAAATTATATTGCCCCAACCATAACCTATATTTTCAATTGCAGCTGACAGCTAGGTTACTTTCCCATGTCCTGGAGAGAAAGCAAGATTATCCCCATTTATAAAGGTGGAGTACTTCGGAATTAAATAACTATAGGTCTATAGTCTTACTATCTATTTTGTTCAAGTGCTTGGAAAAATTTGTGAACAGATAGATCTCCGAACACTTGGACAGATATAAATTACCGACACCCTACCAATCAGGGTTTAGAAAAGGTCATCCAACAACATCAGCATTACTAGAATTTAAAAATCTGGTCTGTACTTCATTAAATTCTGGCCTGGAGACAGCTGTTATTTTTGTGGACCTATGTAAGGCCTTCGACCTGGTGGACCACTCCCTCTTACTTGATAAATTAAAAGGAATGGGTATAGTTGATGGGCCCAGCAGTTGGATAAAGTCTCACCTGACGGGGTGCACCCAGCGGGTAGATGTCTCAAAGAGACTATATACATCCTGAAAGGTAATTAGGGGGCTCCACAGGGGTCCATTTTGGGACCCATGTTGTTACTCCTATTCAATAACGATTTACCCCAGGTGATGAGGCATTCAGCCGTGAGGCTATATGTGGACGATACAGCAACCTATTCAATAATGATTTACCCCAGGTGGTGAGGCATTCAGCCGTGAGGCTATATGTGGACGATACAGCAACTGTCACAACTGGGACTTCTGTTTTGTATCTTCAGTCAAGGCTTCAGACTGATTTTGTGGAAGTGGGGGACTGGTTCACTAGGTCGAGACTTTTGATGAATGTTAAAAAAACAAAGTTGATGCACTTTTCACCTAAGAAACAACTCTCAGATTCATATTTTCACAAATACAAATGAATCCCTTGATCATGTGGACAGTTATTGTTATTTAGGAGTGATCTTTGATTCTTTCTTAACCTTTAATACTCACATAACTGCCACAACAAAAAAGGTGAGCAAGCAACTGGGAGCCCTAAGACGAACTACTAACTGCCTGCGAACAACAGATTGATAAAACGTGTCTGAACAGTTGATTATCCCCACCTTGATCTATGGGGAACTCATTTATAGAACAGCGAATAAGCATCTGCTGTCTAGTTTAGACAGGGTGCAATACAGAATGGCTAGATACGTTTTAGAACGTAACTACAGAATTCACCATTGTAATATGCTCATAAAATTAAACTGGTAGTCATTGGAAATAGGTTGCACTAAAAATTGGATAAAACTTATACATAATTATACAATGTCAAAATAGAATCCTGGACTCTGATTGGTCAGTGTATGGCCGAGACAGTGATGTTATTACAGAATAACATCACTGTATTGATGATCTTCTTTAGTCTTTGCTCCTCTCTTAAGAAACAAAAATATACTGCCTCACTAAAAATCTACTAAAAACATTTACATTTTTTTTTTATTTTGTATAACATCGACAATATTAATATGAATAAGAGCTCTACAGTGTGTGTTATGTGTAATATCGTCACGCCTGGGGTGGTGGAAGCACTCAGCTTCGCCTCGTGCTTCAACCCCCCCAGGAGTGACGTTATTACACAATAACACACACCTTGTCGTGCCTTATTGCTTAAATATTTAACATCTTATCCAGACCACTACATAACCCAAATTCTCTTTCTCAAAGATAATAAGGGTGAATGGGAACTAACAAGATTTGTGCATAAATACAGAATCTGTCCCGTAAAAAGTAATAACAAATATGGTAACAGTGCCCTTTCTTCCCAAGCAGCTAAGGTCTGGAACATCTTACCCCCTCCACCCCCAATAAGATCTTTAGAGAATCACGGTGCCTTTATTACTGAAGTTTCAAAACTCTACCAGATGAAGTGTAGCTGTAAACAATCAGTGATTAGCCAATAGTTTGTGTATAATAACTACGTGTTCTACTTTTTAGCTTGTGTTTGAGACTTATTAGATGGCTGAGAGGGACCTGGGGGTGGTGGTGGATGTCAAAATGAACAACTCGGAGACTTGTAGGAGGGCAGCAGCCAAGGCCAACAGGATGATGGGATGCATCGCTAGGGGGATCACCTCCAGAAGGAGGGAAGTGATACTCCCTCTGTATAACTGCTTGGTGAGGCCACACCTCGAGTACTGCATGCAGTTTCGGAGGCCACACTTAAAGAGGGACATTAAACTCCTGGAGAGGGTCCAGAGGAGGGCAACCAAAATGATTTGGGGCTTGGGGGACAGGACCTATGGCGAAAGGCTCGAAGAGCTAAATATGTACACATTGGAAGACAGAAGGGACCGGGGGACATGATAGAGGTCTTCAGGTACATGAAGGGAGTAAATAGGCGAGGAGCAGTCAGGGTGCTTCTAAGGAAGGAGGAAGGGGCAACTAGAGGGCATGGGTGAAAGCTGGAGGGGGAAGATTTAGGGGAGAAAGGAGGAGGTGCTACTTCACTGAGAGGGTGGTGGAGCCATGGAATGCACTGCCCAGGGGGCTGGTGGAGGCAGAGACAGTGGAGGGGTTCAAGAGGGGGTAGGACAGGTACAGGGGAAGGGTTCTGGAAGCAAAATCCAGTGCAGCGAGAATATCTGGAAATGTGAAGGCAGAAGCCAGAGAAGGCGAGGGGGGCAGCAAGGTCAGCTCCCAGGGTGGTGGCTGACCAAATGAGCAGACACAAAAGACAGTTAGGCCTATTCTGCTGGCATTTTAGTATGTTAGTATTAGTAACAGTATCTGTTGCAAGATGTGTTGTTTATGATGTGGCCATGTCTTATAACGTCTTAGAGTAACTTAAGTATGCTGACAAACAGGACTGTCTTGTAAACAGGATTGCATCAATCCTAATGACTAGTATTCCTGTATAAAAATAACATTTTTATCTATCTACTTTGCTGCAGTACAGGGGGAGTGAACAACAAGCAGACTAGTATTGGAACCATTAGTCTTCCCTCTAGTTAACCCTTTCGCAACTTCTTCTCCCCTCCCCAGCCTGCACAGTAGTCCCCAATGTTAACTCATATGAAAAATCGCCCCTTTAGTCCTTAATCTTCTCAGTTCATTCTCCTCTCAGCTGATCTATACTGTAACCTTACTCTAAGCCCATTAAATATAATCACCCTGCCCAGGGGTGGCAGGTTTTTAAAAAGTTTGTGGGTGCTCGGAGTCCTAATAAAAGGCCGGGGGTCTGGGGGCCACCTAGGCCCCCAGAAGCTATAGGGTTTTCATGCTTTCTTGGCATTTTTGGTGGTTATTTTGATACATTTTGAATGAGTACGCTACCATCACAACTACTCCAATGTAGAGGATGCCAGGGTACCATTGAGGGCTATTTGATGCCTGAGCAGGTGCTAAGATCAATAAGAGAGTGCCCGCCTGGAGGGATCTTTCATGCTCTCAGTTTTGCAAGCATGTCAGAGTACTGATGTTAGGTTGCAGACGCAGTGCCACCACTCAACAGTGTGCAAGTGTATCCTGAAGGGCTCTTGGATGCCTCCAGTTAAGGACCCATGGAAGAGTGCCTGGGTGGTGGGCTCTTTGATGCCCTCACACACTTTAAGGATGCCCTTAGTGATAGTTACAGACAGCGCCACCACTCCACAGGGTGCAACAGTGCCTTGGAGGGCTCTTTGATGCCTCCATGTGCTCCAAGAAGACATGGAAGAGTGCACTTCATGGGCTGTTTGATGCCTCCAGGCTCAGCCATGTGCTGCAACTGCAAGAAGACATGGAAGAGTACCCTGGAGGACTCTTTGATGCCTCCAGGATGGTGCTGCAAGAAGACATGGAATTTTTTTGTCTTTTTTCAGCACCTGGTAGATGCAAACTAAAATCTCAAAGGGCATCCTTTTAGCAGCTGGAGGCATCAAACAGCCCTCCAGCTGGGCACTCTTGCACCCTGTGGGGTGGTGGCAATGTCTGCAACCTAAAATCACAAAGAACATCCTTAGAGCACCTGAGGGCATGAGCAGGCCTTCATTGGCACTTTTCTATGTCTTCGTGCAGCACCTGGGGCAACAAAAGCCCTCTATCTAAGGCACTCTTGCACCATGTTCAGTGGTGGTGGTGCTGTACCCTATAATCGCAAAGGACATCCTTAGAGCACCAGGGCATCACAGAGCCCTTTATGGCACTGTTCCCTAGCTTGGAGGGCTCTTTGATGCCTTCATGTGCTACAAGAAGACATAGGAAAGTGCCCTGGAGTCCCCTTTCATGCTCCCAGGTGCTGTAAGGAGGTCCTTTGTGATTTTAGGTTGCAGACAGTGCCACCACTCCACAGGGTGCAAGGGTGCCCTGGAGGGCTCACTGACACCTCCAGGTGCTGCAAGAAGACATGGAAGAGTCTTATCTTTTTTCAGCATCGAATGGAGGCAAACTAAAATCTCAAAGGGCATCCTCTGAGCACTTGGAGATATCAAAGAGCCCTCCAGTGCACTCTTGCACCCTGTGGAGTGGTGGCACTGTCTGCAACCTAAAATCACAATAAACACCCTTAGAGCAACTGGGGCATAAAAGGACCCTCAGGGCACTCTTCTATGTCTTCTTGCAGCACTTGAAGGCATAAAGAGCCCCAGTCAGACATTCTCCCATGTCTTCTTTCAGCACCTGAGGCAACAAACGCCTCTAGGGCACTCTTGCACCCTGTGGAGTGGTGGCGCTTGTGCCCTAAAATCACAAAGAACATCCTTAGAGCACCTGGGGTCATTGCAGAGCCCTCTATGGCACTCTTCCCTGGGTTGGAGGGCTGTTTGATAACTCTATGTGCTGCAAGAAGACACAGAAGAGTGCCCTGGAGGGCCCGTTCATGCCCCCTGGTGTTCTAAGGATGTCCTTTGTGATTGCAGGTTGCAGACAGTGCCACCACTCCACAGAGTGCAAGAGTGCCCTGGAGGGCTCTTTGATGTCTCCAGGTGCTAAAAGGACTGCCCTTTGAGATTTTAGTTTGCTCCATTCTGTGCTGAAAAAGACAAGGAACTTCCATGTCTTCTTGCAGCAGCTAGAGCCTGGAGGCGCCAAACAGCCCTCCAGGAAACTCTTCCTTCCATGTCTACTTGCAGCATCTGGAGGCATCAAAGAGTTCTTCTGGGCACTCTAAATGTCTTCTTCAGACTTGAGAGATCAAAGAGCCTCCAGGGAAGAGTGCCATGGAGGGCTCTTGATGCTCCCAGGTGCTCTAAGGATGCCTTTGTGACTTTAGGGTACAGTGCCACCACTCCACAGGGTATAAGAATACCCTGGAGGGCTCTTAGATGCATCCAGGTGCTACAAGTAGACATAGAAGAGTGTTCTGAGGGCCATTTCATGCCCCAGGTGCTCTAAGGATGTCTTTGTGATTTTAGGTTGCAGACAGTGTCACCACTCCACAGTGTGCAAGAGTGCACTGGAGGGCTCTTTGATGCATGATCCAGGTGTTGTAAAAGGATGCTCTTTAAGATTTTAGTTTACTTCCACCAGGTGCTGCAGAAAGACAAGGAACTTCCATGTCTTCTTGCAGCACATGAAAGCAACAAAGAGGGCACTCCTGCACTCTGTGGAGTGGTGATGCTGTATCTTAAATCACAAGGCATCTTTGATCACCTGGGGTATCAAAGAGCCCTCCATGGCACTCTTCCATTGGAGGTCTCTGATACTCCAGGTGGTGCAAGAAGACGATGGAAGAGTGCCATGAATGGCTCTTTGATGCCACCAGGTGCTCAAAGGATTCACTTAGCACATTATTTATTTATTTTAACGTTGATAACCGGGAAAGGTACCATGAGCAGAGCTCATTTCAGAAACGACCAGGGGAAGGGGGAAGAATGTGTCAGTGTAATGGTATTACAATTTTTTAGGACTAGCCAGGTCAAAAGCAGGAGTAATTGTAAGTTGCTAGAGACAGTTGCTGATGATTTTCAATAGTAAACATAACTGCAAATGCCATGAATGAATACACATTATTTAACCACATAGAAGGCGTTCTTATGAACTGTTGCTCTCCCAATAAACTCATCAGCTATTTTGTCCATGTCTAATGCATCAGTGTGTTCCTGATGAACGTGAAGCAGAGCATCACTATTTAAGCGTCTCTGTGACATTGTTGATCTAAGATATGTTTTCAGTCTCCTGAGTCCTGAGAAAGAACGCTCAGCTGTACAAGTTGATACTGGTACTGTCAGTAAGATCTGAATAAATTTTACAAACTCTGGCAGTAAATCACGAATGGCTTGTTTTTCTGTGATGACACAGTACACATCTTGCAATGAATCAACAGTTTTCCCACTAGCTTTTGCAATGTCAATGAACATGTCACGGTGTAGTTGCAGACGCCCTGCATCTAAGTCACTGCCATAAAAAATTAGATATGGTATCTAATGGCCCTTGTCCTATCGCAAATCGTTCTGCATCTAACATAAGCTTCTGAGCTGGAGTCTGAAATCTATATTTGACTGAAAGAACAACCTGATCAATCACTCGGAAAAATATTCTCCTGAAGTGGTCTTTTGGGGATGCATCAGTAACTGATTGAGAGCCATCATCCTATACGACGAGGAACTTTGCATTGACGCGGAAGAACTGGTTCATCTAACTGCAGTTCCTCAGTTCTTCCATCCACTGTACTCCAGAAGTTGTCAAACTGCCCTCTGTATTGTTGCATAGTGTCGAGAAGAGTCTGAATCATACAATTAGCTTTTAGAAATTGAAGAGAGGTTGCTTGAAGGGCTGTGTTTATGCTGTCACAGTGAGAGAAAATTTTTAAGAGAAGACTCAAGAAGAAAAATCCTTTAAATGATCGTAGCTGTGCCAAGAACCCTCCTGCTTTTGCTCCACACTCCCAAGTATTCTCTGAGGACACACTGTCCAGAAATTTCAATAATGCTAAATAGTGTTCTAGAATCGAATTTAAACTATTTGCCCTCACTGTCCACCTTGTTGGAGCAAATGGTCGTAAAGAGCCAGGCCTAGTGTTTTCCATACCGCTTTGTATGTTTTCAAAAAAAGTTAGCTGTTTTAGAGAGTCTCTAATGAATGTTATGAGTTCTTGTAACTGATTTAGTATGTCTCGACATTCTTGTATTTTGCTGATGCAGTCCTGTACTACAAGGTTCAAGGAATGTGCCAAACAATGTACGAAAAGGGCCCTAGGCTCAACAGCATTTAGCCTAGCCTGCACTCCAGAGTGAATACCAGCCATAGTAGCAGCTCCATCATAACACTGACCCCGGCATTTATTTATATCCAAGTCAAAACGTAACAAAACATCTTTAAGGATACTGAATAGTGTAGCAGCACCTACAGCTGGTGTTTCATGAGATCCTAAAAATGCTTCTTCAATTCCGAAATACTCACTGACAAATCGAAAACATATTGAGACTTGCTCGTGAACAGTAATGTCCATTGTCTCATCCACCATTACAGCAAAATACTGAGCTGTTTTGATTTTGGAAACAATTGTGTTTTGCACATCTTGTCCCATAATGTCCAGCATTTCATTCATTATGTCATGAGACAACCACCTGTAGCTATCCCTTAACAACCACTGCTGCAACTGTGGACAATCAGTGCGCCACTTTAGCACTTGCATGTAATTTGAACTCTGTATGGCCCCTGATAGCAAGCCCCTGTCGGGCCAGTAATCTTAAAGTTGTCATCATTTTTAAAAGTGCAATCCTTGCATCTACTGCTCGCTGCCTACTGGCATCAGACATAATGCTGTACACATTTTGCTTAACGTGTTTTCATTACAGCCTCACTTTGGCAGCCACTTTTTTCATGGGATTCGAATCTTTCTATTGCCTTATGCCATGCACTATAACCAGTAACTGAATGCTTCATCAGCTTTTGTGGAAAATGTGAACAGTTTTTTCTCTCTCTTGCCTCTTTACACACTGAACAGAAGGCTTTTTTTTTTTATTGGAATCATACAGTAACCATTTGAACCGGTCAAGCCACCTTTCTTGAAAGGTTCTGCCTTTTTTCTTGGTGACTACTAATGATTCCTGTCTTGTTTTTTTCTTTTACAGACAGAGTGCTGCTGTTGCTACATGGCTCCTCAACATCAACCACGTCTATATCCCTAGCAATGTGAACTTGTGCAGTTGCTGTTTCCTCAGCTTCAGTCTCACAACTTGCTACGTCACTTGTTGATGGTGCTGCTGTTGTACTGCTTGCCTCACTCTGTTTAACCCATTTTTTAATAAACTTGTCCATTTTAACTTACAGTGTGTGTTTCTCTTGTGTTGATTCAGAATAGGTTACACTGTTAGTTGCTGGTCTGGACAGAATATGATTAAAACATTAAAGTCAGTGGAGGTCAGAATAACACTAGACAATCAGTTCACAGCACTTTGTTTTTGACACAAAGACCCCTCTTAAATTCTAATAGTCTGATTTATTTTTTTTTTTATTGGTTTTTGGATGGTCAGACACTGGTAGGGACTGTCCAGACAGGACAGTAGGAGGACTATAACAGCACTGACAGGCTAGGTTAGTCTCAGCTGCTCACCCTCTCACACAGACTTCACAAGCACCCACAGACAGAACACTGCCTATTCACTTGGAGTCTTGCACTATATGGCACTGAAGACACCTCTGTGCAATCAGCACTCTGACTTTAATATTTTACTTGTATTTTTTCTTTCGGACGGTCAGACACTGATATGGACTGGACAGGAGGACTGTGACTGTCTCAGGATAAGACTCAGCTGCTCACCCTCTCACACAGACTTCACAAGCACCCACAGACAGAGCACTCACTGCCTAGTCACTTGGACTGGCAGGATAAGACAGAGATTAATTCAATGTGGCGCTCTGAATAAAAATATCGCACTTGGAAACAGCGAGCAGCATGTTTAGTGGTGGTGAGTGCTGGACTTGTTGAATAACTATAAGACAGAGCACCACCGCCTATTCACTTGCAGACCCCTCTCTGAAACCTACACTCTGACTTGATTTTGTTCACTTTTGGATGGTCAGACTCTGCCACTGGTAGTATGGGCATGACTAGACAGAAGTACTAGGCTGCAGCCCGTCAGTGTCACAGTCAGCAAACAATGACCAACTGACTGTTCAATTAACTCCAACTTAAGTAGCAACTCTCCCTTCCTCTCCAGACTGAGAATCTCCCCTGCTGCAGCTAGCTAACTTTGCTGCAGATGAAAGACGACCCACACCACCGACACACACAGCCTGAGCATGGCCCTGGCTCCTAGCCCGAACCCACTGCAAAATGTTTTGTAAAAACAATGCTGTTTGGTTTTACTAGTCTGTCCTGATTCCTCTCTCTCTCTGACTGACTGGTGACTGCACTGCAGTGTTGCCAGAATTATTTTTTCAGTTTGTTTTTGTTCTATTTCTGTCCTTAATCTTGCTTTTCTATCCCCTCCCCACCCAGCCAGAGACTCAGCCAGTGTCACAAGACACAACACATTCTGTGGTTGTGTTTGTTGAACAATTACTGAACACTGTCTATAGTAGCACAGCACTGGCTGCAGACTATTTTAAAATTATTTTTTTTTTAAGTTATAATGCGGTTCTGCCTGTCTGCAACAGGGCGGGTAGTTGGGTACAGTACCCTTGGTCCCTTAGCTAGCTAGCTAAAGAGTCAGTTCTTGACCGACGATGACCAGTCCAGTCCACAACCAACAGTAACGATTTCACGAAAAAAACAACTTGCTCCTCGCTCAGCTCACACACACACAGCAATGGATCCTCACTGCGTGCGGTTGACCAACTCACTCTGCTGACTCTCCTCACATGTGATATGCAGGCTGGCAGCTCTCAGTTGAAGCTGCTCTCTACCTGCATCACATGACCGTCTCCTTGACGAGTCATGTGTCTAGACTACATCTATCCCGGCGACTGGAGGAGTGGGGAGCCAGTTGCAGCCAGCGAGCGAGTACAAGGCACACGGCACGCAGGTTCAGGTTGGGTGCCGGAAATCGTCGAGAGAGACGAGAGTAGTGTTAGTGTGTGACTGTGATCCATCCATGATCCATCTATATAATATGGTATGGGGCAGTCTCCAGCCCTGAATCCCTGCTGTTTGCCCTAAACCCCCTCTGCCTCTCAACTTCTCCTTCTGGCTGACCGCTGATGCTGACTGATTAAAGATGTCTTAAGACAGCTTGAGTCCAGCCTGTCCCATTACACTCTGCGTCCTTCCCTAGGCTCAGTCACTCACACACATGCACTACGCTCTGTCTCTTGACTCCCTCATGGGTTTCCATTGAGCACTGCCCTCCACGATCCTTCAGCAGAGCCCCCATCTACAGCTGAGACGAGCTGTGTGATGTCACCAAAAGGTGATGACGACAACAAGGTGGGGGAGTCAGCCTTCCTGTATGAATCTGCCGCCCCAGCCCAGGCTGAACTGTCTAAGCTGCTGCCAGATGGATTTATTTGGAAAAGCAGAGCGAGCTGTGGTCAAACATTTTTTGGATCTACCAGGTTTGGTGAACTACCTTATTCTCCATTTAATAAGGTTTAGCTTTGCAGTACTTTTAGAAGGTATAGTCTGCTCTATTGGAAATCCCATTCTGATGATTTTTTCATTCATGTAAAACTGACATGGATTCTGTTTTAATTCGGCAGAGTATAAATTAATTACAGAGCCCGATCAGTTTATTTGTTGGTAGTGCTTTGGATGGACTAGTTCCTCCCGGTATGGAGACTTAGGCACCCGTGGTTTAGTTTTACTTCAACATAGAAACATAGAAACATAGAATTTGACGGCAGATAAGGACCGCTTGGCCCACCCAGTCTGCCCATTTCCCTACCTGATGGATAAGCTGCAGATCCTAGTTAACCAGCAGCCTACTTCTTCCTACCCCCAACCCCTAGAGTTGCCTTATGACTGTCCCATGCATGCTTGAATTCCACCACTGTTTTTGACTCCACAACCTCCTCTGGAAGGCTGTTTCATGCATCCACAACTCTCTCTGTGAAAAATACTTTCTTAAATTACCTCTGAGCCGCCTCTTCTATCTTCAAATTGTGCCCCTTGTTCTTGCACACCTTTTTAAAAGATGCTACCTCTTGGACTTTGTTGATTCCTTGAGGTACTTGAAAGTTTCTATCATGTCCCCCCTCTCCCTCCTTTCCTCGAGGCTATACATATTAAGCTCCTTAAGTCTCACTTCATGTCTTCCGGTGCAGACCCTGCACCATTTTAGTTGCCCTCCTCTGGACAGCTTCCATCCTGTCTATGTCTTTGCGGAGATTGGGTCTCCAGAACTGCACGCAGTACTGCAGATGTGGTCTCACCAGCTGTCTGTACAGAGGGATAATAACTTCTTGTTTTCTGCTGGTGATGCCTCTCCCTATGCATCCCAGTATCCCCCCAGCCCTCCTTGCTGCCCTCTCACATTGCTTGCCCACCTTTCATCTGATATGACTACCTCCAGGTCCCTTTCCATTTTTGTTGTTGTTAGTATCTCACCCTTCATTGTGTACTCTTCCCCTGGTTTTTTGTTTCCCAGGTGCATTACCTTGCACTTCTTAGCATTGAATCTAAGCTGCCATACATTTGACCATTCCTCTAACCTTGCCAAGTCCCTTCTCATCCTTTCCACCCCACCCTGTGCATCAACTCTGTTGCAGATCTTTGTGTCATCTGCAAAGAGGCATACTTTTCCTTCCAGTCCCTCTGTAATGTCACTTATAAATAACACTAAAAAGACCAGTCCCAGTACTGAACCCTGCAGTACCCCACTAGTAACCTCCCTTTCCTCAGAGTGGACTCCGTTTACCATTACCCTCTGTGACCTGTTGTCCAGCCAATTTTTCACCCAGGTTACCACCCTGGGACCCACTCCCAGGCTGGCTAACTTGTTTATTAAGCTTTTGTGTGGGACTGTGTCAAATGCCTTACTAAAGTCTAGGTAGGCCATGTCCACAGCTCCTCCCTGATCTATTACCTTGGTCACCCAGTCAAATAAATCTGTTAGATTCATCTGACACCATGCTGCCGTGGGTCATGTTGCCTGCTGTCTCCTAGGTATTTAACAATTCTTTCTTTCAGAAGTGATTCCATCATTTTCCCTATCACTGAGGTCAAAAAAACAGGTCTGTAGTTTCCTGTCTCTGCTTTGCTCTCACTTTTGTGAAGGGCAATCATATCCGCCTTCCTCAAGTCCTCAGGTACCACACCATCCCTCATGATTTGTTAAAAGGGTAGTCAGTGGTGTCATCAGTTCTCCCTTTAATTCTTTTAGAATTCTGGGGTGAATCCCATCAGGCCCCATTGCTTTGTCCACCTTCAGTTTCAGGAGTTCTTTCAGAACCCTTTCTTCTATGAATGGACTTGTATCGACCCTGCTATCCAGAGTGCGTCTATTGATTGGATTAGGTACCTCCCCACCTTCTTTTGTGAGTACTGAGCAGAAGTATTTGTTCAGTATCCCTGCTTTTTCACTGTCACCCTCTGTCCAACCACCCTCCCCTTTATTAAGCCTGACTATCCCTCCCTTGGTCTTTCTTCACTCCCCAATGTACCTATAAAAGGTTTTATCCCCCTTCTTAACTGAGTTGGCTATCTTTTCCTTGGTTTGGGCCTTTGCTATTCTGACTGCCATCCCTGCTTCCTTCTGCTTTAACTGGTACAGTTCTCTGTCCTGCTCCTTCTGTGTTTCCTTATACTTCCCGAATGCTATCTTTTTCTCCCTGACTTTCCTCACCACCTATTTTGATAACCATAGTAGTTTTTTCCTTCATTTTGATTTGTTTATTTGCTTCACACAAAGGCTTGTTGCCTCTGTGATGGCAGTTTTGATGTTTCCCATTGTTCCTCCATCCCTCCTTCTTGCGTGTTTGTTAGTGCTTTTCTGAGGCACTCTCCCATATTGCCAAAGTCAGCCCTCCTACAGTTCAGTACCCTCACATTTGTATGGCTTGACTCTATTGCTGTGTTTATCGTGAACCACACTGTTTGGTGGTTACTTGTTCCCAGAAGGCAACCCACTTCTAAATCTTAGGTCCTCTCTCCATTCCAGTTTGAGAGTGCCAAGTCTATGATTGCTCCCTAACGAGTGGGTTCCAACACTAGCTGTCTGAGGCATACCCCTGTAGGGCATCAAGAATGACCCTGCTCTTGGATGTGGCTACAGCAAAGGTGCTTCAGTTAACGTCTGGCATATTCAGGTCCCCCATCAACAATATCTCCCCTTTTTCTGCCATCCTAAGGATGCCTTCCATCACTTCCTTGTCCATTTCCTCCCCCTGAGACCAGGGTCTGTATACAAACCCCATGCGGATTGTGGTGCCATTTCCTGTCTCCAGGGTGACCCACAGTGCCTCCTCTCCTCCCTGTTTACCCTTTGGTTCTGTTGCTTTGATCCCTTCCCTTACGTAGAGAGCTACTCCTCCTCCTCTTCTACCCTCCCTGTCCCTCCTGTAGACTGTGAACCCTGGTATGTTGACATCCCAGTCATGATTCTCTGTGTACCATGTTTCTGTGACTGCCACGATATCTAGGCTTCCCTCTTCCATCAAGACCACTAGTTCAGGGAGCTTTTTTTTTTTTTTATTCCATTTATGCAACGGTTTCTCCGAGGCATCCTTCGGAGGTGCCCACACAATCCTACCCCTTCTTCTCCCCGCAGTGGCCATCCACACCAGTTCACCCTTCCCTGAGGGACTTCCCAGTGCTCCGGATCACCCCCCAGAACAGGGCCCACCCTGACTTCGTGGCTCTATCTGGAATTAGAGGGTCCATCCCTCTAGGAAGTTGGCTGTGGACCCCCGATGTGGCCTGGCCCAGCACTGGGGATGAGAGGGAGATCCCTGGGGCCCTCGTCATCTCCTTGTCGAGCTGGGGATTTTTGCTTTTTTGTTGGTGACTGTCCCTCGCAGAACTTGGCCAGCAAGACAACAGAATGCCGTGGCTCTACCCCCAGGCATACACTGCGCCGCTATGATTGCTGATCTCCAGCCTGCCGCCAGAGGTCACTCCAAGAGCGAGTGCACCCCAAGCCCTCCCTGGAAGAGAGAGCAGTCCATCCGGATGCTCGATCTCTTCCCTCCCCTGCCGAACCCAGGTCACAGGCATGGCACGAGGTGTGGCATCCAGTGCCTCAACTCTCCGTGCTACCAAGCCAGCTCAGAGAGCTTGTTAACCAGACTACGGGCATTGGTGTTCATTGCCCTACATTATTTTTGATGGCCTTACCCCTTTTAGCCCTATCCCTGTCCTTACTGCCTTTGCCTTTTTCTCCATCTACTCCTGCCCTTCTCCCTATCAACTTCTCTATTTTGGTGTTTACCTTGCTGACTACCCTGTTTTGTTGGGGGGGGCTGGGATTTTCCTGCTCCTTTTCAGTGCCTCCCCCCCTTGGCTAGTTTAAATGGTTGACAATGAAGCATTTAAACCTATCGCCGAGGATCCTGGTTCCCCTCCTGGACAGATGCAGACCATCACGCCAGTATAGGCCTGTATCCCTCCAGGTGGACCCTCAGTCCCAGATGAAGCCAAAACCCTGAGCTCTGCACCAGGTTTTCAACCACTGATTGAATTCCATGGTGCAGAGCACCCTAGTCTCACCCATGCCATAGACAGCACCTCTGAGAAGGTTATCGTGAGTGCTACTTATCTAAGGCCCCTCCCCAACTCCACAAACTCCCCTTGCACTGCTCTGATCCCATTCCGAGCCAGGTCATTTGTCCCTAGGTGGACAATGATGTCCAGCTCCCTTCCCTGTACAGCTGCTCCCGCAATCCTGAGGATTCGCTCCCTGTTTCTCCAATGCATGGCGCCAGGCAGGCACCTTACCTCCCTCTTCCCTCCCTCCCCCAGTTCTATCTTCTAACAATTGAGTCCCCCACCAGGAGTTGTTGCCTTCCCCTGTGGGGTCCCATGCCACCCTCCTGTGGGTTTCCTTTGTGGAGGTTCCCAGCATCCTCCTTGGACTCCCCTGCCTCCAAAGAGGAACCATGCTTTGCCAGATTGGTGTATGAATTGTGGAGTTACAACTGGAGGGATGCATCTCTGTTCCACCACCCTCACCCTCCTTGAGCCCACCATGCTCAAACCGCTCCTCTTTCTTGGCAACCTCTGAGGCAGTGGCGGCGGCCCTAGTGGTCCCTGGGTGGGAGAGGAGGTCCCCCGAATTCTGGCCAACTCAGTCTGGAGACAAGCAACCTCTTCCCTGAGCCCGGAGAGATGCCTGCAGATGGGACAACACCGCATCCTCCAGAACGTCTCCTAGAAGACTGCAGCTCCATAGCCACTGCATTGTACCACTCCCAGCAGATCTTATTTGTGGCCCCTCGACTGTTGTTTTGTATGCTTACTCTTTTCTCTCTCTGTTTTCTTTGGGGTTTTTTCTCCTTACCTTCCTACTACCTCCGTGCCCTTATAGCTCCTGCCCTTCCTGTTCTGGGACAGGAAGTTCCTGTATTCCTCAGTAGTCTCCTTCTTACTTGCTCAGATCCAGACCTCCAGCAGCTAACCCTTTTGTTTCCTTCTCTCCCTGTCTTTCTCTCCTTCTACAGTGACTTACAGCCTCTCTCTCCTCCTCTTGTATGTGCCCCTGTGGACCTAGTTGCTAGCTATACCCTTTGTAATTCTGCCAAAATACCAGCTAGGCTGTTGCTTGTGCTGTGCTGCCTAACTGTTCCTGTGTCTTTAAGTAGGTGTAACCTGGCCTGCCACTAAATAGGCAAAGTACGGGGTTGTTCTTTGGTACTCTAGTGTGTTTCTTTCTGCCTGCTACACACCACAGCACACAGTAAGTTTAAACTTAAAAAAAATCGATCGAGTCAAAATGAGACTTAGAATTGCAATAACACCTCACAACTGAACATATCCCACGCATTAACACCCAGTTTCAGGTCGCCGGTTTTCTGCAAACACTTCCCAGCTGAACATTAATTCCCTGTAAATGCCTGGTTGTTTGAGGCATTATGAGCAGTGCAACAAAACTGTGCAAAGAAGTTGATCTCTCTTCGTTCTCTACATAAGACTCCCGGCATCTTCCAGTTTATTTGGTGGTTACATTTTCTAATTCCACCAAAATTTGAGTATTGTATACAGGTTTTAATTTAGTTTTTTCTCAGGGACAAAAAGGTGACCGCCACATTTGGCTTAGAAATATCACTGTAGACCCAGTAAGGGTTAAGATCAAGAAAATAAATAAACTCATGGTGTGCAGCATAGGTGGAACCTGGAAAAGTAGGTCTGACAGGTATGCGAATATTTTTATTAACTGTACCTGAAGCTAGCTTTTTAGGAAAACATTTTTCATGGCACTGCTGCTTTATCATCTCATGTTCACATATAATGAAATGACAGCTATAAAAGTCATGAAACCGATGGCTCAGTGGCAGTGCTGCCGCTCGTGACGCCAGTGACCATGCTTCGGGAACAGGCCTGGGTCATTAGGGGCCAGTCGGGGGACTGAGTGTCCCAGATGATGCTCTCCTCCTCCTCTGGGGGAGGGAGGATTGTCACACCACTCTGGCACTACCACATGCGGATACAGGGGTGGTACTGCAAGGATAGCAATTTAGGGAGGGGGAGGACGCCATTAGGCATTTGGCTGAGACATGCGTCAGCACATTGCCAGCCTGGACGTTAGTCCTTCATTCTGGCATCCTCGGGGGAGCATGGACAAGGGGGAAACTTCCCAGTCCTGCTCCCTATAACGATCCACAGTTGGGGGGGGGAGGGCAGACAGGCAGGCAGGCATATCCACCCCCAGTATTGACAATGGGAACAAAACAATATGTAAAAAAAAAAATAACTACAAATCATGAAACCACATTCTGGTCTATTACCAGTAGGCAGCTACATGTGACTTCACAGCCACCACATGGTATACACTACAGCTACCTATTTGTGGTGGTAGCAGTGATGTCATCAGCTGCGCTCTACTGGTAACAGAATGGAGTGCAGTTCATGGATTTTAAATCCTCACATTTCATTATGTATCGTACTTCAAATACTTTTTTTATTTTGAAACAAATAAAAAGAATAACAATGAAGTAAGTGGGTAATTTGTGAATAAATATTGCTGAAGGGGAGACATTTTCGGTTTTCATTGCTGGTCACCTCTGGGAATGTAAACACTAGAGGACGTAATATTTGAAATCAGGCGCAGAAATGCAGAAACCAATAACAGTGTAGGCTTCAGGTATAAGAAAATTGTCAAAGAATACCAAGCAGGGAAAAATGATAAACAACGGCAGAGAGCATCAAAACCAGCCCAACCAGTGAGACACCAGAGAGGAAAACTTGTGCTAAGCTGCTCTAAGGCTTGAACAGTAACACCAAGCAGGTACCCTGGAGGCTTCCCAGTTAAGTAAGTCCCCTGAGACAATGCAGCTAGGCCTAATGAACTACAAACA
This sequence comes from Neoceratodus forsteri, assembly GCA_016271365.2. NCBI lineage: Eukaryota > Metazoa > Chordata > Ceratodontiformes > Ceratodontidae > Neoceratodus > Neoceratodus forsteri. Next base: position 265,641,870 of record CM057455.1, read on the forward strand.
GTGCAATTAAATTTCAATTTAAGGAACGCACTGCCCTTAATTAGTCAGCGGGTTCCCACTTGGGTGGCTTTTTTTGTAAACATGATTGATTCATCTGTTACAGTTTACTGGATGTTCTCATCTATCTCTCTCTCACTCTCTCTCTCTGTTACTGACTGATTTATGGTGGATGTTTAGACAGGGTAACTCCCTGGGCCAACAAGCAGCACATTTACGAGGAGGCCCTGTGGCAATGGGACTGCACATGTGAATTTAACACATTCCGGCAAGACACTATATCAAATATTCAGTAAACACTATGCGCATGTTGGAGGAGCAGTGAACATACACTCGGGCTCTGAACAATGATCACTACTTATATTCAATAGTTAACTGTCAGTAATGCTGATGTTAAACGTTGTTGAGCTACTGTTACATCTGTTTAAGGAGCAGAACAGAAGTTACTTTTTTGCAGCACGCTCTCAGCAACACTGCAGCTCCATTATCCGGAACAGGGTAGGAATGAAGGATGGTGAAGCGCTGTTATTATAGAGAGCACCCAGACATCCTGACAGCGACGCTGCCCAGCCTGTGGCATACTCCCATTAGGCTGAAAGGCCAGTTAGTGGCCTAATGGTTGCAGGAGCTGCTAACAATGCAGATGGACTTCGTCTGCATGTCATGCCTGGGCTGCTGCACATGGGACAGCAACTGGGGCATGGACAAGTGTCTAATTTGGAGACATCTTGTCTTGGAGATGCTGGACAGATCCTGTGGCTAAAGGTATGCTCTCTAGTGGCCCAGTGGCAGGGAGTCATGTGGGTGGCATTTTGTGGCCCGCAGCAGGGATGGAAACCTGCTGCTGGCGTATGCTGTGTATCTCATGTCTGGGCACAAGAGTCCTGCAACCAGTCCCGTGTTGATGCTGCACACATCACAGTACAGCAGGTGAGCCTGGACCCAGCCTGCTTCCAAACTGCCACAGGTCGAGCACCAATGGGTGAGGGGACAGCAGTGAAGAAGAGCAAATGGGTAGACCCAAGGCAGATGGCACCTCTATGCTCAACTCACCCAGTTACAGCAGCTGGACCTTGGGGTCGCCCTGCTCCCGTAGCACTATGATAGAGACATCATAGCCTGTTGCCATAGAAAGGCTTTTAATGTCACAAGCACTACACTGACATTATAACCCTGTAAATGAAATTACAACCTGCTGCCATATAAATACATTTGATGTCACAGCCCTGCTCTGAAGTCATAAGACTGTTTATGACATCACAACCAATTGGGAAGTCATAACAGGTTGTGATGTCATGACCTGACGCTATAGAAATGATTCTGATGTCACAAGCTGAGAATTATGACTTTAGGGCAGGTATAAGAAGTAGGAATAGACAAAAGTATAAGGGTCATATAGCCTGTTTTCATGCAGATGTCTTCAGCAATAAAAACTGAAAGTCTGATGTTATCATGTTACGTTCATGTGATACCATCTGTAACTTGACACCAAAATAGGAAAAGTAGTTGCATCTCAGGAAGTAAATGAATTGCAGAGGGACTGGGATATGCTGGGAACGTAGTGGAAAATGGCAGGTGAATTTCAGCGCTAAAGGGCTGCATCTAGGTAAGTCGAATGTGAAGGCAAAATACTAGGCAAGGCAAGGCAAATTTTCTTTTTCCGTCACCCAATCCCAGAGACTCTGGGCGCCTTACACAAAAAAGATATAACAATACAATAGTGAAGCGGTTCTTTTTTCATATTCTTTCTATTTTTGTGCCCTACTGCTGCGCACCGGCGGGGGCATCCAGCCGCCACCCACCCGACCCCAGAGGACCGCAGGTTCACTCAATACGAGGGGGTCCGGTACGGCCGTTCCAACCCGCCAGAGGGTCTCCCCTTACCTCTCCATCACAGGGTGGCCTGGACCCCCACAACGCGATTCTATGAACGGACCTCCTAGGCTGGTGGGGGTGCGGCCATCAAGCTGCATGATCATGCCCAACCATTTTTCCTCCAATTAGTGCCCCTGGAGCCAGCAGTGCAATGACGCCCACCGCGTGCATGAGGCGTCTTGCCGTGCTCCGCCCCCTTGCTGGCGTCACGACTTGTGCTGCCCCCGGTCATCACCAGGGGCCGCTCAAGTGCAGCGCAACCCTACAGACCCACCCCAGAGGGAGGAGAGCAGCCCTGGGGCGCTTGATCCACCCTCTCCCCTGCCAACCCCTGGTGGCTGGAGTCCGTTCCCGAACACAGGTCGCTGGTGTAGCGCGAGGTGTGGCGTCCAGCGCCTCAACCCTCAGCGCTACCGGGCCGTCTGTGAAGCTATTCTTATAAAATATCAGTACTAAAATCAAAAACATACTGTAAAACCATACAATAAGATCAGTAGTAAAATAAAGCAAGAAAATGTATAACTGTTGTTTCCAGTTTGGAAGGGTGAAGTATGGTCACAGATCCACCTCAGGGATGACTAGTGAAAACAAGTGGGACTTCGGCCCCTGCTTAAAAGCCTCGACTGTCCGGGCTCCTCTAACATTTGCTGGCAGGAATTCCAAAGGTGGGTCTGGCAAACTAAAGGTACAGCGCCGGATGTTTTAGCCTCCCACCTTGAATGTTGAGGAGCCCTCTAGCCGAGGACCAGAGGGAGGGGATACAGGTGAAAGGAGATCCACCAGGTAACCAGGACCCAACCTGTATAGGGCCTTAAAGGTGAGCAAGCCCACCTTGAAAATGACCCTCCACGGGACCGGCAGCCAATGCAAAGAATGCAGGACAAGGGTCACATGACTCAACCTGGGCAGGCCAGTCAGTAACCTAGCTGCTGTGTTCTGCAATAGCTGCAGCTGCCGGAGGGTCCTTCCAGTGACCCCGAGGTATAGAGAATTGCAGTAGTCAAGTATTGAGGTTACAAATGTATGTACTGGCATTGGCAGGTCTTCGGGTGGAACCACAGACTTAATCCTGGCAATGTTCCTCACGTGGTAAAAAAACGCTCTTGACAACAGAAGCCACCTGGGCCTCCAGGGTCAATCTGCTGTCAAGGATCATGCCAAGATTCTGCACTCTGGTGGAGGCCAGCAATGAGGTCGATCCCAGGAACAAACTGGTCACTGCTCCAGTTGCACCTCCATCACACCCACGACCAGGTTCAACCACCAGTAAATCTGTTTTCTCTGGGTTCAGCTGCAACCAGCTGGAGGACATCCAATAATTGAGTTTGGCAAGGCAGCTGTTCAGCTCGTCCATGACATTTGTTTTTCCAAGGGCAAAGGACAAATACAGCTGGGTATCATCCACATAGCAGTGAAAACCCACACTGTATTGCCAAAAGAGCTTGCCTAGGGAAAGCATGTATACCGAGAATAACATCGGTGAAAGGATCGAGCCTTGAGGAATTCCACATGACAGGACCTTCGGGGATAAGGAGAAACTCCCCATTGTCACCCATTGCTTCCTGTCAGAGAGACAGGACTCAAACCAGTGAATGACAGTGCATGTGAGCCCACATAGTACTCAAAGGTGATCCAAAAGCACGCTCTGATCCACAGTATCAAATGCTGAAGACAGATCAAGCAGGACAAGAACTGACCAGTCCCCTCTATCACTATCCCTAAGGAGGTCATTTTGCACCCTAACTAATGCCATTTCTGTACTATGCCTTGCACAGAATCCAAACTGGAATGGCTCATAGATTTCAAAGGAACCTCAAACTGATATGCCACAAGTTTCTCAACAACTTTGTTCAAAAATGGCAAGTTGGAGATTGGACAGTAATTCGCTAGGACGTCAGGGTCGAGAGATGGTTTCTCAGGAGGGGTCTTACTAGAGCCTCCTTCAAAGCATCTAGGAAAATACCCTCCGACATTGAACACTGGACAGTCCCAGCGAACACCAAGCCAACGGTCTCGGTGCATCTCATTAAGAAGCGCCTGGTCCAGTTCACAGTATGTGTGCTTCAGCTTTACCATCACTTCAGTGATCTTGGCCACCTCCACGGGTCTAAACTCTGCCCAGACGAACAGAGGGAAGTCACTCCTCTTGAGTTGGATACTGCGAGGCACAGGTCTCACTGGGGCAATCCTGAACTGGATAGAGGACACCCTGTCAGAGAAAAACAGAGCAAGCTCCTCATACAAGGTGATTGAAACAGACTTCTTTGGCTGCAGACAGGCAGGATGTAAAAGCCTGTCTACAGTCCAAAAAAGCTGAGCAGGTCTGTTTCTCCCTGCAGCAATCTTCCTAGACAGGAATTCTGCCTTTTTACGGTTGATTGCCCCTTGGTGCTCACCATAGTGAGTACGCAAGGCCAGTTTGTCCTCCTCCAACCAGGTCTTGCACCAGAAACGCTCTAACCTCTAACCCTTGATCTTCATCACCTTGAAATCTACACCAAACCAGGGAAATCTCAAGTGAGAGAATTTGGGTCATATATGGGCCGGAGCAGTAGCATCTAATGCTTCAGAGACCGCCTTATTATAAGCAGCCACTGCTTCACTCACACCGACCACACAAGCGGCATCTAAACTAGATAAATCAGCCATCGTCAATAGTTCCTCTGGGGACCGTCCCCTCAAAGAGCAATAGCTGGCCATCTCAGCAGGGGAAGGGCTTTGGGGATCCAAACGAGAACTTCACACTGCAATGATCAGACCAGGTGATTCAATCACTCTTGAGGTTAGTAACCTCAAGCCCCAATGTAAACACCAGGTCGAGAGTGTGGCCGTGGTGGTGGGTCACAGAAGTAACCACTTGTGTCAGGCCCAGTGATGACATCAACTGAAAAAGATTCTGTCCAAATTGTGAGGATTCGTCATCAATCCAGGCATTGAAGTCCCCCCCCCCCCAGAATTAAACATCTGGGAGACTCCAATACCAGGTCGACGATGAAGTCTGCAATCTCCTGCAGGAAATCCCCCCCATGCCCAGGTGGGCGATAAATGAGGAGGATCCTGAGGGATGTTGCGGAGCCCCAGCAAGGTGGCGGAGAGTAGCTGAGGCTCTGATATACTTTCAGCAACTTAATATTATAAAAGTTATTTTTCGATCTCAGAACATAAAAATACAGGGCTCAATAGATGTTGGAACTCGCCTAGAAGAGAGATGGGCAATCCAAAGAGGGACAGGAGCCAACAGGACGGGACAAAAAGCAAAAATATTCCCGGCCCTCCAGCCACAAGATCTAGGCAAGGCTGCATGGAAGCTTCAACAGAAGAACCAGGTGAAGAAACGCTCCAAAGCATTGGCTTTAAACTGAACTGACTCATCACTTCAGTTTTCAGCCTGAATGAAAAATTTGATTCCCTGGGTAATCGACTAACTATACTGGAGACAGACATGACTTTTGTAAAAACAGAGTTGGTGGGGGCAAAAAAACAAGCAAAGGTCGCTATGGGAACTGTAAGCAATCTGATTAAAGAAAATACTCACTTGCGATCCTGTCTAGAGTCACTAGAAAACCAGGCTCGTTCAATGAACCTCTGAATCGTTGGCATGCCTGAGAGAAGTGAGGGTGAGCACCTATTGTTGTTCCTGAAAGACTGGTTGGAGAAACAGTTGGAACAGCCCTTGCAGGAGAGGAACTTAGAGATTCCAAAAGCCTTTCGGGTGATCTATAGAGGCCGACAAAACAATCCAGAGGCGCCACAAACAATTGTTCCATTTCTCGACGGTGTGGGTACCAGAGATTTCATTTTGGATTTGGCAAGGAGAAAATGCACCCTGTTTCATGACTGGCAACAGGTTAGTCTATATCCTGATTTAAGCTTTGCTACACGCTAGAAGAGAAAAAGCTTTGATGGAGTGCGGGCATTCCTGCAGGAGGTGGACATTGTCCATGGTATTGTCTTCCCTGCCAGGCTGCGGATCTTACATCAAGGCCGATTGTTTACCTTCACCGACCCTAATGAAGCTCAGAAATGGGCCCAGAAACCAGCAGTTCCAACCCGTCATCAAGAAGACTCACCAGACCCAGAGTCAGATGATGATGAAGATGTTATGCAGGTATGAAGGGACGCTATAAATGTACTAGTTGGACTTAAGTCTCCTCTAAATTCTCCCCCTTATAAGCCCATTATCCTATTTGTTATGTATTAAAAAGATACTTTGATGATTCCTTTAATCGTCTGAATGTTGAGGAGGGGGATCTTTTTTCTGTGTAATGGGGGTTGGGGAAGAACTATGAGACCCGATGTGGATTTACAGTCTGGATAGCAGTCAATATTAGTTATTTTACTTACTAATAGAGTTCTAAATGCCCTACTTAATGATGTTTAGCCTTAGAAGTTTTGTGTATATTTACAATTTGCTGCTGGAAGATGTACGGAGCAGCAGCTAACTATAGAGGGAGACCCTTTTATTGGGGTGCTAAACTTGGATAGTGCATGAACTTGCTTACCTTCCCTTTTGGAAAGTGTATTTTGGACAGATACCATGTTTCACATACAGTATACTATATAAATACCATGCCACTCATGGGACCTTTACATGCAGCAATCATAAGGGTGTTTTTTTTTCAAAGTTTTTATAAGAATGTAAGAAGGGATACCCTCCATGATGCGTCTTATAGATGCAGTTCATTCTTTATACCCGCATGTATTAAGAGGGGTGGCTCCCTCATTGGTCTTACTTACAAATGCTATGTACTGCGTCAGGAGATTGACTGTATGCTCATTGCAAAAACAATAAACATAAAGTTAAAAAAAAAAGAAGAAAATGAGGAGGAACCTGCACCTGGACCCCACACACTGCCACACACTCGAAAGACCAAGGTGATCCCATTGGGTGCACCGTGAAGCCCAGGTTGGCTCTAAAACAGATGGCCAGTTCCCCCCCCCTACCACATGCCACCCTCAGGCAGTGCACTACAGAGAACCTGGTGGGGGACAGACGCCTCCATAACTGGGCCTGCACTGTCACCCAGCCAGGTCTCTCTGATGCAAGCCAGGTCACCGGAGAAATCAAATCTGTCATAATTGCAGTTTTGTTCCTCATTGACCTAGCGCTGTACAGCACTGCCCAGAGAGGGTTGGTAGATGCTACCAGCTCTCCGGCAACCTGCCCACTTAGTCTGGTGGGAACCCTGGGAACAGAGACTAAACATGTCAGGCCTCTCTTAAGTCTTCATTTAAAACCCAGGGCATCTTCTGTACCTAACCACCTCTATACCCCTCACCTCGCCCTTGCCCGCTGCACTCCATATCTGCCGATCAATGCATACCCTCATGATGCTGACCTCACTACAGTGCCAAAATACTACCCGAACAACACAGAGGCATACTGAAATGCAGTAGAGAAAGGACCCCAGGGATACCGATCAGCAATAATGTTGCTCAGATCTGCCAATTCTGACCCAGCTGCACTACTTATGAATTTAAGAAGTTTGGATCCCTAATCTGTGTCCAATTCAAATTCTAAAAGGACGTCGGATTCAGATATGGAATTCTAAATTCCCATGTAAAAGTAGGTTTTATGATACAATTTAGGATTAGAATTTACAGACTGTGACTTTGAAAATCCTAATTCCAAAAATCAAATAGGATTCTGTAGGATCCAATTCTGTTCGGAGGATTCTGAGCAACCCTAATCAACAGCATCTTTAAATGGGGTAATAGTGTGAGGAAACAGCTGGCTATGTAAATGAAATCCTGGCGTACGTCAAGAGAAATGTGTAAGCTGATCAAGAGACTCTATAATGCCAATGTACAGCTCACTGTTCAGGCCACATCTTGAGGACAGTGTACAGTTCTGGTCCCATATCTGATGAAAGATATCGACAAGAATGAGAAGGTGCAGAGGAGAGCAACCAAGGTTGTTGAAGACTTGGAAAACACAGGCTAAGAGAACCAACTGGAAGAACTGGGACTGTTCTCCACAGAAACGAGAAGACTCCGGAGAATCATACATACTGGATTCCAGTTAAAAGGGATAACATCATGAGACCACATACAGCTCTGTTGAGTGACCAAGGACAAGAGGGCAAGGAACACGCAGTGTCTCTGACAGGAAGAAGATTCTGGGGAAATATCAAGAAGAACTACTTCACAGGATGAGTGGAGAACACTTGCAACAGCCTTCTAGAACAGAGGTGTCAGCCAATATTCTTTCTACCGTCAGATTCACACTAGATAATTACCTTAAAAAAGGCAATGACACGTGGCTGTGCTCAGATAGTGCCTTCTGTGATCAGAGTGTCCTTTGACAAATAGCCCCACTATCCATCTCTGAATCTGAGCTCCAGCCAACCAAGCTAGGATTTTGGATTCCCAGTCGCATTTTGGGACTCTGAGGCTGGATGTTGAGATTCATGGTTGGATTTGGGATCGGACCCTTGAATAGTAGAGATCTCTAGCACACTGCACTGACAATATAAGCATACACATTATATAAATACATATATTTCTATATAACGCACCAATCACACACACACAAAAAAAAACAACTAAACAAGGTAGACAGTTATGTGGGGAGTAGTACAATGTAATGGCTGTGGGGCAGCAGTCTTCCAGGAGTCTTTCTGGAGGCTGAGATGCTGCCCTGTTTGTAGACAACTATCTGCCCTGAGGGAGGAAGTTGCCGTCTTCAGGCCGCACTGGACAGTGGCAAGGGAACCTCCCCCATCCAGGGAGCACCAGAGCCACCACCACTACCTCAGAGGTTGCGAAGAAAGCACAGCAGTTGGACCACAGTGCGCTCAGGGAGGGTAAGGGTGGTGGAACAGAGGCACACCTAGTCAGTTGTTCCACCCACAATCCATACACCATTCTGGGGAGCATAGTTCCCTATGGATGCACCCAGAGGAGACTAGGAGGTACAGACAACTGTCACAGGGAGGCCCTCAGGAAGGAGGCAGAGTGCACCACAGGGAAAGAAAGCAGCTCCTGGTGGGGGACTCAGTTATTAGGGGGATAGAACTGGGGGGAGCAGGGAAAACTGAAGTAAGGTGCCTGCCTGGTGCCATGGCTTGGAGGGACAGGAAGCGCATCTTTAGGATCACGAGAACAGTTGCACAGGAGTCTGAGCTGGACATCATTGTCCACCTAGGAACAAATGACTTAGCTCATCATGAGATTAGAGCAGTGCAGAAGGACTTTGTAGAGTTGGGGAGGGGCTTAAGACAAGTAGCACACACAGTATCCTTCTCAGAGGTGCTGCCTGTCAGTGGCATGGGTGAGGCGAGGGTACTTTGCACCATGCAGTTTAACAAATGGTTGAAAAAATAGTGTGGAGCACAGGGGTTTGGCTTCATTGGGGACTGGGGTTCCACCTGGAGAGACACCAGCCTATATTGGCAGGATAGTCTGCATCTGTCCAGGAAGGGAACAAGTCTTTTGGGCAATCACTTTAAATGCTTCATTGGCAAGCCTTTAAACTAGTCAAGGGGGGAGGCACTGATAAGCAGCTGGAAAATCCCAGCCTCCCCCTACAAAACAGGGTACTAAATGAGAAAAAGACCAAGGTAGAAAGGTCAGTGGGGGATGCTGCTACAGAAGGTAAAGCCATCAAAAAATGGAGAGCAATGAGTACCAATGCCCGTAGTCTGGGTAACAAGCTTCCTGAATTAGCGCCTTGATGGAGGAGGAAGATCTGGATATCGTGGCAGTCACAGAAACATGGTACACACAGAACCATGACTGGGACATAAACATACCAGGATACACTATCTATAGGAGGGACAGGGAGGGTTAAAAAGGAGGAGGAGTAGCTCTCTACATAAGAGAAGGAATCAAAGCAACACAACAAAAAGGGTAACAGGAGGAGAAGAAGCACTGTGGGTCAATTTGGAGGCAGGCAATGGCACCCACGATCCGCACGGGGTTAGTACAGACCCCCTTTTCAGGGGAGGAAATGGACAAGGAAATGATAGAAAGCATACTTAGAATGGCAGATAAAGGGGAGATATTGCTGATGGGTGATCTGAATATGCCAGATGTTAACTGGAGTGCAGTTGCAGCAGCCACTTCTAAGAGTGGGGTTATTCTAGATGCCCTACTAGGAGGCATGCCTTAGACAACTAGTATTGGAACCCACTCGAGAGGGAGCAATCTTAGACCTGGTCCTCTCAAATGGAGATGGAGAGAGGATCACAGATGTAGAAGTGGGTAGCCATCTAGGAACTAGCGACCACCGAACAGTATGGTTCACAATAAACACAGCAATAGAGTCAAGCCATACAAAGGCAAAAGTACTGGACTTCAGGAGGGCTGACTTTGCCAAAATGGGTGAGTGCCTAAGGAATGCACTAGCAAATGGGCAGGAAGGAGGGGTGGAAGAACAATGGGGAATAATAAAAACTGCCATCACAGAGGTAACGAGCCTTTGTGTGAAGCAAATAAACAAAACAAAATGATGTAAGAAACCACTATGGCTCTCAAAGGAGGTGGCAGTGAAGGTTCAAGAGAAAAAGCAAGCATTCAGAAAGTACAAGGAATCACAGAAGGAACAGGATAGAAAAGTGTATCAGTTAAAGCAAAAGGAAGCTGGGAAGGCAGTCAGAACAGCAAAGGCCCAAACTGAGGAAAAGATAGCCAACTCAGTTAAGAAGGGGGATAAAACCTTTTTTAGGTACATCAGGGAGCGAAGGAAGACTAAGGGAGGGATAGTGAGGCTTAATAAAGGGAGGGGGTGGGCAGAGGGTGACTGTGAAAAGGCAGAGATACTAAACAAATATTTTTGCTCAGTATTTACAAACGAAGAGGGGGAGGTACCTAAAACAAACAATAGAAACACTCTGGATACAGAAGTTGATACCAGCCCATTTACAGAAGAAAGGGTCTTGAAAGAACTCTTAAAACTGAAGGTGGACAAAGCCATGGGGCCTGATGGGATTCATCCCAGAATTCTAAAAGAACTAAGGGTAGAACTAGTGACACCACTGACTACCCTCTTTAACAAATCATGGGAGGATGGGGTGGTACCTGAGGACTGGAGGAGGGCCGATGTGATTCCCCTTCACAAAACTTGGAGCAGGGCAGAAGCGGGAAACTACAGACCAGTTAGTTTAACCTCAGTGATAGGGAAAATGATGGAATCACTTCTGAAGGAAAGAATTGTTGAGTACCTAGAGGCCAGAGGGGCACAGGACCCAAGGCAGCATGGATTCACAGTGGGAAGGTCATGCCAGACAAATCTAATAGATTTCTTTGACTGGGTGACCAAAGTAGTAGATCAGGGAGGGGCTGTTGACATGGCCTACCTAGACTTTAGCAAGGCAGTTGACTCAGTCCCACACAAAAGATTAATATACAAGTTAGCCAGCCTGGGAGTGGGTCCCAAGATGATAGCCTGGGTAAAGAATTGGCTGGAGAATAGGACACAGAGGGTAATAGTAAATGGAGTCCACTCTGAAGAAAGGGGGGTTACTAGTGGGATGCCGCAGGGTTCAGTATTAGGACCGGTCCTCTTCAATGTCTTTGTAAGCGACATTGCAGATGGACTGGAAGGAAAAGTATGTCTCTTTGCAGATGACACAAAGATCTGCAACAGAGTTGATGCACAAGGTGGGGTGGAAAGGATGAGAAGGGACTTGTCAAGATTGGAGGAATAGTCAAATGTATGGCAGCTTAGATTTAATGCTAAGAAGTGCAAGGTAATGCACCTGGGAAACAAAAACCCAGGGGAAGAGTACACAATGGGGGTGAGATACTACAACAACAAAAATGGAAAGGGACTGGGGGTAGTCATATCAGATGACTTAAAGGTGGGCAAGCAATGTGAGAGGGCAGTAGGGAGGGCTGGGGATACTGGGATGCATAGGGAGAGGCATCACCAGTAGAAAACAGGAAGTTGTTATCCCTCTGTACAGACAGCTGGTGAGACCCCATCTGGAGTACTGTGTGCAGTTCTGGAGACCCAATCTCCGCAAGGACATAGACAAGATGGAAGCTGTCCAGAGGAGGGCAACTAAAATGGTACAGGGTCTGCACCGGAAGACATATGAAGAGAGACTAAAGGAGCTTAATATGTATAGCCTCGAGGAAAGGAGGGAGAGGGGGGACATGATAGAAACGTTCAAGTACCTCAAGGGAATCAACAAAGTCCAAGAGGGCAGCATCTTTCAAAACAAGAGGTGTGCAATAACAAGGGGGCACAATTTGAAGATAGAGGGGGGCAGCTCAGAGGTAATGTAAGGAAGTATTTTTTCACAGAGAGGGTTGTGGATGCATGGAACGGCCTTCCGGAGAAGGTTGTGGAGTCAAAAACAGTGACTGAATTCAAGCATGCATGGGACAGCCATAAGGCAATTCTAGGGGGTGGGGGTAGAAAGAAGTAGGCTGCTGGTTAACTAGGATCTGCAGCTTATCCATTAGGTAGGGAAATGGGCAGACTGGGTGGGCCAACCAGTCCTTATCTGCCGTCAAATTCTATGTTTCTATGTTTCTATGATGGGATCCGACCATTGGATCCCTCATATCTGATCAGATCCCTCTGATTGGATCCTATGGTTCCCATTAGATGCATAGGTAGTATCCAAAGTGATCAGACCCAGGGTCAGATGCCATCAGTATACAATGGCATCCAAAAACGGTGGTATCTATTGGTGTCCGACTTTGGCAGATACCATCCAAGCACTACTGGTGACATGGTATTCCCAAATATTTTGTGCTAGAAAGAACTTCAGGCCATGGTCTTCTTTCTTTCCTAAATTACTATTAGGGTCTGAAGGGTTTCTACATATGCTAAGCTGGGTCTTGGGAAAATGCAAACATTTTTGGGGTGGTGGTGTTGGATATAGCTTCCTCTAAATTAGTGAGGAAACCAGGCATTTTTGTGTAGCCTAGGCTGGACTAGCAGGATTCAATTGAGTCAAGTTCAAGTGGTTTGTAATTCAGCTTCTCATTTGCTGCACCCTGGCATGTCTGACTGACATTTGTGTATCCCTGAATTCTTGGAATATATGTTTACTTAAGAAGGTCAACTACTGCTCCTCTCTGGAAAAATCAATAAAAGGCTGAATCATTTCAAAGCCGTGTTATTTTAGAAATGACCTCATGTTTGTATTTTCTAATAACGTGGGTTTATGTCCACTGTACCACAGTAAGTTTTAAAAAGGTGAAGTAAAGCAGCGCCCCAAGGCAGGGCATCCAGTGCAATCAGCTTCAGGATTTGGAGTTGTTTCTCTTGGGAAAGTACTGACCATAGTAATAGATCCAGAAGCAAATGATCTGATAGCTTTTAATGGATCAACATAGATGTAACAACCGTAGTAATAGAAACTGATCAGGAATCCTTTATTTTTTGTAAGTAAATATTCATTAATTTCCAAATTACAGTTTACAGTAACAGTTCCTGCAACAGGAACATCTCAGGCATTGCCATACAGAGTAGTTACTGTATGTGGTAGGCATTCCTATACATTGTGTCCCTGGCCATGGATATTCCCATTGGATATATAACACTAATGGAAGATAATAGTTTCCAGCAAGGTATAGCAAACATATAAAGAAAACATGGGCCCTATGCATAACTATAATCGTGATGACCTGTTTATACATCAGTACTTGGCTACCAACCGTTACTGCCTTTATCTTGTTAGTTTAATGTACGCTGAAACATGTAATTCAAGTTGCAGTGTCTTTAGGAAGGGGAAGGGGGTGAGTAACAGTATCTCAGCTGGGGATGGGTGTTGGGAGAGGACTGGAGCCAGTGCAGTGCTATCTGTATCAGCTGGTTACTGATGAAGGGTTATTGATCATCCTTACATTTGGGGTTTGGTCAGGTAATGTCTGTCTGGGACTTTCCAGTGCCTTGACCTTAGATACCCACCCCGGATTTGTGAGAATAACTTGATTTTTCCCTTTGTCATGAACTGCATCCTCTTGTACAGTGGCTGGCTCATTTCCCCAGGTCTTGTAGCCATTCAAGAGTTTGGGGGGGGGGTCAGTCCTCTCCAGTGTCTGAGGATGATTCTTTCTGCGGTAATCAGAGCACCAGTCAACCATCCCCTCTGATGCTGTTTTGGTACTGCCCTTAGGGACAATTTCCATCTGTTTCTTTACCTAGCATGAGTAGCAGTGGTGAGAATGTGAGACCCAGGGATATGATCTCCCTGTATATTAACTGGACTGAGTCCCAATATTCTCTGAATTTAGGACAGGCCCATAGGAGGTGCGTGAGGTGTACCTAACTGCCTTCCCACCTCTAGCATGTGTCAGACCCCAACAGGTCCCACTTGTGCAGCTGCACCAGGGCCCTGTACCATCTCTGCAGTATCTTTTGCTATGAACCAGTTCATTGAGTCTTTCACCCCTGCAGCCGGAAGTCGCCAGCACTGGGCCCAGTCCAGTGGTGAAATATTATGCCTTCGTTCCAGTGACTATTGCTTTTGAGTGGTTTGAGATGGGCTTGGCCCTGAACGGAGAAGATTTTTATATAGATATAGAGGCCATTTTACACTGCGGAGAGTCAGGAGCTAACAGAAGCATGTCCAGAAATGGTGGTGGGGGGGCTTCATATCTGTGCCTAAAAGAGGACTCAAGGCATGTCTAATTTGCAGGTACCTCCAGTGGTGCCATTGAGGGATGCCAAACTGGTCTTTCAGCTGCTGGAAGGATTTCAGCACGCTGCTGGTTTTGTCTGACAGGTGCTTCAGGGAGGTCAGCCCCTTCTCTTGCTAGTCTTTCCAGTGTATGGGTGTCTCACCAGTCAGCACCCTGGTGTTTCTCCAAAGTGGGAGAAGAGGAAATTTCTCAGGTAACCAGCCTGTCAATTTAACTGTGTAACACCATTCAGAGTGGGCGAGTGCAATGGTTGGGTGTCATGTTATTTCCTTGGGTAAGCTGTTGAAGCAGATAGCTTGAGACATGGATTTTCCCATGGTAGCCTCCTCACACTTGACCTAGCCTGCCAGGCCCTGTCTCTTATCTGTTACTGTAGAGTGCACAATTTGGTATACTGCTTGTGCTATTCACCTCAAGTTTGGGTCTAGTAGGTACGTCTCTCCTTTGCAGAACTCCTGGGAGAACTTTCGATGGCTCAGCTGACTGTGACCTACTCCCCCCAAAAAATAAATCATGTTTCTTTGGCGGCCTTGCCAAAGTTTAGGGTCAGTCTGCATGGGGAGGTTGTCAGGTACATACTGAATGCTGGGTGAGGCCATCATCTTATAAGTGCAGGCTAGGAATTCGTTTTAAAATATAGATTTTTCCCCTATTTAAAAGCCAAGGCAGTCTCTCTACGTACAAATTCCAGATCAGACTCTATTGTTAGAGTAGTTATTCTGGTCAATATCAAACAAAAAGCTGCTGTGTTAGAACAAAAGCGGTGCCGAATGCAAACTGGAAGAGTTACTTATGAACAACAAAAGCATGCACTCACTGACCTGAAGGAAAAGGTGCTGCCACAAGAATCTGGCCCTATGACAAGTGGACAAGCATGAAGTGCAGGAGCACAACACTGGGGTCTGCTGTGAGCACTTTCTAAGCACGCTTGCACTGATTTCTGTATGCTGCTTCACTACTTTAGGAGATTTACTAAATGATTTTGTGGTGCTGCCTGAGCCTCGTAGCAGCACCTTTTTCTTAGGACTGGTGAGTGCCACACTTTTGTTGTTCATGATTATTATGGTCGGAGATTTCCTGGGAGAAACAACACCCAAGGGTGCTGACATTAAATACCATGCATGCGTGTTCTTAGTGAGTTACAGGTTCCCACCACAGAACTAACTGGGCTCTGGCCCCAAAAATACCCTTGTACTGATCATAGCTAGCTAGGCTCTAACTTGGCTTTTGATTTCTTTTTATTCTATAGAGCTTTCTCTCTTTCTCTTCTAGTCACACTTGTCATTCCTGGGATATACCCTGTTCCCAGGGATATACCCTGTTTAGGCCTGCATCTTCTGTCTCCTCAAGCTCCAGTAACGCACTGGTTACCACCATGGCTTTCCAATCTGTGGCAGGAGCTCTGAGAGGAAAGCCGCCCTCCTTTCCACCCCACCAAGCAGCCAGTAGGCACTAAGACCCAGGAGAATCCATAGGCCCAGGCCATTACATAGAGAGACCAGTTTTTCTGCCCTTTAAGTCACTCCCCTGAGTTGAGTGCAGCCTTCTGGGTAGCCTCACATACAAAGAGAACACATCCCTGTGGCATAGAGGACTGAGGTGCTATGCACCTTACTTTTCATCATGCCAGTGACCCGAGTTCAGGAACAAGCTTGGGTTGGCGGGGGAGCAGATTTAGCATCGGATAGGCTGCTCAGCTCTTCCAGGGTGGTGGGGGGGATCAGCTGTCTCACTCCTTGACTTCCATCTGGTGCAGACCGAGTGGCAGTGTCAGAGCTCAGGCAGCGCAGATGTAGGGCCGTGGTTATGTAGCATGTGTGTTCCATCTGGTGCAGACCGGGTGGCAGTGTCAGAGCTCAGGCAGCGCAGATGTAGGGCCGTGGTTATGTAGCATGTGTGTTCCATCTGGTGCAGACCGGGTGGCAGTGTCAGAGCTCAGGCAGCGCAGATGTAGGGCCATGGTTATGTAGCATGTGTGTTCCATCTGGTGCAGACCGGGTGGCAGTGTCAGAGGTCAGGCAGCGCAGATGTAGGGCCGTGGTTACGTAACATGTCTGTTCCATCTGGTGCAGACGGTTGGCAGTGCCAGAGCTCGGCGAAGCAGATGTAGGGCCATGGTTACGTAGGCATGTGTTCCATCTGGTGCAGACTGGTGGCAGTGCCAGAGCTCTGGCAGCGCAGATGTAGGGCCATGGTTATGTAGCATGTGTGTTCCATCTGGTGCAGACCGGGTGGCAGTGTCAGAGCTCCGGCAGCGCAGATGTAGGGCCATGGTTACGTAGCATGTGTGTTCCATCTGGTGCAGACCAGGTGGCAGTGTCAGAGCTCAGGCAGCGCAGATGTAGGGCCATGGTTATGTAGCATGTGTGTTCCATCTGGTGCAGACCAGGTGGCAGTGTCAGAGCTCAGGCCGTACAGATGTAGGGCCATGGTTATGTAGCATGTGTGTTCCATCTGGTGCAGACCGGGTGGCAGTGTCAGCGCTCAGGCCGCGCAGATGTAGGGCCATGGTTATGTAGCATGTGTGTTCCATCTGGTGCAGACTGGGTGGCAGTGTCAGAGCTCTGGCAGCGCAGATGTAGGGCCATGGTTACGTAGCATGTGTGTGCCTCCAGATGCACACACTCACGGCCACCATGGCAAGAGAAGAAAAAGCAGAGGAAAATGACAGTCGTGGGCTACGTAAAGCCCGCCTGCCCTTGTCCCGTTCTGTCGCCAGCTTGCTGATCCCCCAATATAGATGCAGGATCCCTGAGGGGGGGAGGATGGCCCTCCTATTCCCCATCCCACCATGGGAGGGGGGGATCTGTGGGGGAGTGGGGCTAAGCAGACTGGACAGACAGTAGACAGGTGGGGGAGGCTGGGATGGGGCTGAACAAGCCACCTGGTATGTGCCCGGAGGATTCAAACCTGTATGAATAAAAAAAGAACATGTCCCTGCAGCAGGAGCAAGCTCCTCGGGCCAGCCACAGGGGTTGCACAGAAGCTCGCCATCAACCCTCATCAGCAGAGGAGCACTGCCAAGCAGCAGGTGCGCCAGTCTGGCCTGTTTCCTGATGTGGTAACTCATCTGGTTCACTCCTGAACCCAGGTCACCTGCGCAGCAACATGACAGGCTGCCACAAGGCCATTGGGGTGACTGACTCTTGATTTCTTAAGAATACAGCGCCACAGTCAGGTGCTGGGCTGTGGAGAGGCACATACCACTGCTGGTCTGCCCACATGTACCAACTAGTTGACTGTGCGTTGAATCAGATTATGCTCCAGAAGGCTACGGAGGTCTCCCAGTCACTACTGAGGTCAAGCTCTTCAGTCATAGTCGCTGCAGCCAAGGCTTTCGAGATATAATGTAGATAACAGTTCTGTTGGGGGAGGTATATTGAAATGCAAATTAGCACTGTCAATCATGTCCCTGAGTCGCACCTGGAAATGAACCTTGGCTCAGTGTGCCTTTCCCAATTTACAAATTTTAAATAAAATAAAAAATACATCCGGCCTGGTGGCGCTGAGGGTTGAGGCGCTGGACGACACACCTCATACCATGCCAGCGAGCCGGGTTCGAAATGAGCAAGAGTCGCCGGGGTCGGCGGGTGGAGAAAGATAGATTGCCGAAGGCAGCTCTCCTTCTTTTGGGGGTGGTGACTGCAGGCTCCGTTGCAATGCTACCACCTAGGGGAGCCTGGGTGGATAGCATGGTAGGTGGAGCAGCAGCAAGTGGATTGGGTGACTGTCGGCAGAGGGGCGGAGCAGGAGGTATGTCTCAGCGTGTCTCTCAGCTCACAGCCCCTCACTGCACGCCGACGTCAGGGGGTAGAAACCGGAAAAACACCTCATCCCTCCTAGGTGACGACACCTCCCTAGGACTTCTCTGACCACTCGTCAAGGCAGACTTTGCTGTGTCAGATCCACCCACACACACACACACATAGAGTGGTGGTTTTGAGAGGTAAGCATGGGGCATCCCCTCTCCACCCCTACCCATGGGGTCAACCGGGGGGTCTTCAAGGGAGTGTGTGGGATCGAGGCACTCTGGGGCAGACCATGGCGGGGGGGTTTGGGGGTCCACTGAGGATGTCCGAATGAGTGGAAGGAAGAGGCAGGTCAGGCGGATAAATACAAGGTTAAAAAAAAAATAATAATAAAACAAAACAAAAAATACAATTCTGTATCACTAAATATGGCTGTCACCAGCTTTTCATCAATATTCTCAGTTGTATGAATTTTTACTAAGAGCTTTTTGTCCCTCGCCCATCACATCAGCGGGGATATACCCCAGTCCCAGTGACACACCACATTCAGGCCTGATGTTCTCTTGTCCTCTGCATCCAGCTACCACCTGGCAGCTCCCATGGCTTCCCCCCTTGTTGATGAGGGCTCAGAGAGGAGGGCTGTCCTCCCCTCCCAAGGATTCCACCAGTTGAACGGGATCTTGTCAAGGGTGCTAGGACCCATTCGAGCCTGGAACAGCTGCTGTCATTTAGATGGTCAGAAGAGTTATATGCCATTTTCTCTGTGGACCTCCCTCCTCCACTTGTGTGGGTGGAGCCTATTGTAAGCCTCAGACGAACACAGTGATGTCTGTGGAAGGAAAACTCTTCCCTGCAGCACCACGTACCCGACACCTTCCCATCCAACCGCAGCACAATGTCAAGTGGCAGCTGCCATGCTCAGGTCTGCTGCTTGACACAGCAACTCCTAAACCCTTGCTGCCTGCATGGCTGGACAACTTGATGCCACTGGACCAGCTGAATTTGAACACCCATAAGCCCTATACACACACACTACTGTAGGATTTTTAAACCATTTTAACTCTGTTAAAATGGTTTAAAGTTTTGCATCCACACTGTAGCATGGTTAAAACTGTGCTACAACCGTGTTCTCAAACCTTGCTCGGAGCAAGGCTTTAGCATGGTTTTAGACAAACACGGTTGCCTTAACCCATGTTAACAGCAGTGTGGACACGATCCGTGGTGTAACATGGGTTAAAGCAACCTATCCTGAAACAGAAACCACTGTTACAACTACAGGAAGTAACAGAAAATTTAGCTTACATATGTCCAAGCTCCCTGTGTTAAAAGATGTCATTTTTACAGCGATCTGTGTCCTGTCTTGATCGTGAGTATCCCGTCATGTACTGTGGTGCCTCCAATGCTTTGCGCTGGTACCGCAGTCATGCCTGGGAAGTCTCTCCAGCAAGCACATTGTCAGAGCACACTGTGGACGCTCCGACAACTGTGTTAGGGACCAGATTATAAAACATGTTTGAAAACATTTTCAACACCTTTGCCCAGTGTGTACAAGGCTATAGTGTTCTTGTGACTCAGGTCAACTTGTACACAACAGACACTGCTCACCGACATTATGGGAAACTGGGGACGTGGGGCCTAATTTTGTAAATATAAAATAAAACACTGTGCCATATTAATGGAATTGGAAACAAAAACAGATCAACATAGGGAATTACAAAGAACAGCCTAATACAGTGTATTAAAAACGGTTTCTTAATGTGACCTGCTGCATTGAGGTCGTTTTTTTTTTTTTGTCTAAATAGATAGCTGTTTAATCTTATGGAACCACCAAACTAATGGTACTTGTTTCTTTGTTACATGATGGCAAGAAATTGTGTTTCCTTCTTTTTTAGATTGTTTCACTTTATGCTTATAAAGGATATCGCCCTCATGATTTACATATTTGCAAAAATGGATTGTTACTGAAAATGCACAAATAAAGGCAGCCAAGTGGCGTAGCACTAGAGCTGCCACCCACCATACCGGCGACCCGAGATCGGGAGTGGTCTCTGATTGCTGGGGGCGGCAGGGGAAGGGAAGGATCGAGCATCCACTGGACTGCTCTCCTCTCCTGCGGAGGGAGGATCCCTGGCTCTGCTGCATGATAGCTGCCAGCAGGAGGAGGTCCAGTGGTAGGAGGGAACAGGAGTAGCTCAGAATGGAGGGAGCCGTTGGAATTCCACATACCTCCAATGTGACCTAACAGTTAGTAGAAAACCAGGTACCAACAAGAATATGAGCTACTCTATGGCTTAGATGCCATGGGAGCTTCACAGTCGAAGTGAATCAGAATCATACAAATCACGGAGAACATAACTGCCGAAGACACAAATGTGACCAGCAACTGAGTGCTCTCTCATCTGTTTCTAGAGTGCCTATATGTTCAGAATGTTTGGGTATTACTGTCGAGATAGTGGGGAGACCTCTTAGTTACCTGTCTTACCTATGAGGATATGGTACTCGGAATTTTTACAGACAGATGGAAAGGTTGTAAGACAAAGGAAGTTTAATAGTTTCATTTAACTATTACATTTTTCTTTTTTTGTATGCTTTTTGCTGCATCGGCTCCTGATCAACCCTGCCTGAGTCTCGCCCCATCGGTCATCTGCCACCTGCTAACCCTAACGGGGATACTCTCTGGATTAACCCCCCCCCCCCGAGTGGAGCAGTGGGGAGAGACCCAACCACCCGGCAGACATGGGATACGGCCCCAGAACGCGAATGTCCCGGGAGTACTTCCCCAGCTTACCCCCCCCCCAGGGGCCACCAGGAGGGGGCCTAGCCACTGGCGGAAGGCAGGATACGTCCCTGTCAGATTCGTGGGGAAGGATGCATGAGGCCACCAACTTGGGCAGGCAGCATACTGCTTGGCCACATTGTTTTTACAAGCTGGATGGAGGTGGGGAGTGCAATGACAGAGTGGCATAAACACCGCTGTCTGCCCTGCCCCCATACGATCCAGGTGCCGGACACTTGTTGCACCCGCAGCCTCCACCAGGTGTCACCCAATGCACTGGACACACAATTCCCCTTCCCCTGGAGAAGGACAGCAAGCCTCAGGACACTCAGTCCTCTTCCCCCCAGCCAGCCCTCTGACTCCTGAGTCTGCTTCCAAACCTGGGACATCACCGTCGAAAGCGGAAACCAATTCGCTGTGCCGGCAGGCCGGCATTTGTTTGAAATTCTTTACATGGCAAATTCATTACCAATTAGCAATGCAGCAAAACATTTTTCTCACAAACAGATTTGCTGAGAATGGTCTCAACAGCCGAACAGCACATTTATAGGAATGAGGATTGCAGGTTACCACACACGACGGTTAGATCTTTATGGAAAGGTATGAAATTTACTGTCCCGCATTAAAGTAAGAGGAAGCCTAGGTTTTTCTAATGTCTGAATTTGATCTTTTGAGATACAATCAAGATACAGTGTGAAAATGGTTTTCATCATAAATAGTATAAGATCAGTAGCTTTTTATTACAGTTCAGCCACTGGCATTTTGTCTAATAGCCCATTTTTTATTTATTTATTTATTGAAATATTGGATTAATACCTTTGAGCAACAGCTCTTTACATAGGTTCCACATCAAAAGAAAACCATCATCATCATAACAATTACAGTAACGGGTACATTGCAAGTGTCACCAGGCCTCAATACATCTAGGTAGAATACAGCAAAAGCCACAGGTTCGTTGAAAGAATACAGATTAAAATTGAGGGGGACTGGACACATTGGGATAAAGGATAGAGACGAGGGGTTTTAAACAAATACACTCCAAACAGACAGTACAATTCATTTAAACAATGAAGGTAGTGTACAAGGTATGCCTGAGTCAGGTAATAGCTAGCTCACTAAGGGCAGGAAGGTACAGCAGGTCAAAAGTGGAGTGGGTAGGTGGACAAGGGAAGGGGAAGGAGATGGGTGAGAGGGAAGGACGTGGGAGGAAAGGGATAGGTGGGGATAACTGGGGGGGTAGCAGAGAGTAAGTGCTGAAAGGGTGATGGTGCAGTAGGGTAATGCGGGTAGAACATGAGATACAAGGTGCACATATGGAGCAGGGAGGCAGTCTTAGTGGTAGCAGTCACACGTAGCTTCAGCAATCGTACCAAATGTTTAAGGGAACCCAGCATGGCTGCCTTTAATATATCAGATTGCAGTGAATTGCTCCAGTGCAGGACTCTGTATGCAAAAGCACACTGTCCTAGTGCAGTGCAGCACATTGAGGTTCTGAACATCTGGCTGGAGGAGTTTCTTGTAGCTCACTGGTTTAATGGAGGAGTCAGAAGGGCTTGGACACCACGTGGCATCAAACCAAGGCTGACTTTTTAGCAATCTGACAGGTTCGAAATCTGAGCCTGCTGTCAAATTGTAGCCAGTTGGCCTGGGAGTAAAGATCACACATGTGGGTCATTCGGTCAGCACCGGTGAGGAGATGGCAGGCTTTATTTAAGGCTCTTTTGATGCGCTAGAGGGCTGTGTCCATAGCTGATCCATATATGATAATGCCATAGTCAGCGAGTGAGATAACAGAGCTATGAATGGCAGGGTGCAAAGTGTCTGGGGTCAGGTTGCGTTTGTGTCTGTAAAGCGTACCTATTCTTCTGTTTTTTTTTTGCCTTTGTGGTGTTGTCGATGTGCTGGGTGTAGGACAAGGTAGAGTCAATGATTATACCCAGGTACTTAAATTGTTGGACTAGCTCCAAGGGTGATCCATCGACACTGGTGATGATGAGCAGAAAGTTTCTGTGCTTGCTGTGGTTACTGGTGAACATCATAGTCTTCATTTTTTTGTAGTTCAAAATAAGTTTCTGGTCAGTAAACCTTTTTTCAGCAGATGTGAAACCTTGCTGGAGCTGGTCCTGAAGTTGCTTTGGTTGCGAGTGACTAGTGAAAATAACAGCATCATCCGCGTAAAGAAGTATGTGGCCATTGCAAGAGTTTGGGAGCTTATTTACAAAGATACCAAATAATAGTGGGCCCAGGATGGAACCTTGTGGGACCCCGGAGTGTACTGGCCTGCTTTCAGAGCGAGCATCTCTGATTTTCACTTGCTGTGACAGGTTGTTTAGGTAACTAGAGAACCAAGCAGAGGTGTCTGGGGAAAGTCCAGTGCTGATGAGTTGTTCGATAAGGAGTGTGTGATTAACAGTATCAAAGGCCTTGGTTAGGTCTATAAAAGTTGCCCCAATCAAGAGCCCTTGTTCCAGCGAGTTATGGATGAATCCCATAAATTCTAGTAAGGCTGTGACAGTCCTATGTCCATGCAAAACCTATGCTGTTAGGTGCATTGCAGTTGATATTGCTCCAAGTATTCCACGAGTTGATCAGCCACAATGAACTCCAGGGCTTTAGAGAGTGGACGGAGGATTGAAATTGGGCGGTAATTTCCAAGAGGTGCACGGTCACTACTCTTATGCACTGGGGTGACCATGGCAGATTTCCAGCATTTCGGGAATTGTGAGAGGCTGAGAGATAGGTTGATTATCTTAGCGAGGGGTGCAAGAACTTCATCAAGTGCAAGGTTTATGAATTTAAGATCTAGGGAACCACTGTGCCTCGATTTCCCAAATACTTTCTGGAGGTATCGCCTTGCTTCGCCTTCAGAGACAGCCCTGAAATAGAATGGTGGGCGGTCATGTAGTGGGGCTAGGTACACCTGGTTTCCACCTGTTCAGGCACTTCTGAAGTAGTCTGGGTGTCGAAAACTGCTGAGGTCAGAGAATGCCTTATTGAATGCGTCAGCGATGATATTTGGCTCCATGGTTGGGGTTCCATCAAGATTCAGCATGTTGGGAGTAGTCTTAGGGTCTTTCCCTGTGATATCATGGATATTTTTCCAGAATGACCTACTATTATTCCAGCTATTTGAGAGGGCATCCTTGTAGTACCCGCTTTTGGCCAACCGGATTGCACTGGTGCACTCATTTCTAGCCCTTTTGTAGTTTTGAATATTGATTTGGTTCCTGCGGCCTGTGCGTTGTACCACAGGTGATCCCTAGCTTTTAGGAGTTCGATAAGATCTGGAGTGATCCAAGGGTTGTTTTGTTTTTCCTTTTACTTTTAAATGGTGATATAACATTTGTATGCACTGGAGTATAAGGACAGGTGTTTTATCAATTCTTTCAGGGTGGGTAGAAGGACATCAGAGTACTAACTTCTTCTTCTGTTCCATGATAGGACATGGGGTCATATTAACTACTAGTTGAGTAAAATATATGTTTGTGCACCTTTTCTTAAAATACTTGTTGAACCACCTTCTCTTGCAGAATGCAGCCATCCTTTTATAGTATGATGGGTTATACTGTATTTCTGAACTTGAACTACTCCCTTATTCACAAAAAAGACTGCTTAGAGTTCACAATACGAGTGTACATTGAATGTATTTTTGTGCTAAACTGGCTACCTAACGTCAGGCATGAGAATATATTTCAGTTGTTTTGTGAGAAAAAATTAAAATACAGTATTAAAAAAATAGTTTTCTTTATTTTGTCCTTTTCTTAGTCCTTTTATTTTGTTTTCTTACTTGTAATGCAATACTTCATAAATTTTTTGTAGGGCTGCTTTGTTGATTTTTTTCAGTAAAATTTCCCCCACTCTGTCGATAAGTGCCATGGGACCTTTTACTTCCACTTGGACAGTGACTAGAGATGGGCAGAAGGGACCTTGAGTTCGGATGACATGTCTCGGATGACCCAGGCACATTTAAAAATGCCAGCATCTCAAGCAGTAGGGACTCCTTGCCAATTTCTGTCGTATCTGATCTTTTGATATGTCCATGATCAGCCCCTGAGCTCCCAGCCAACGAACAAAACGACTGTTGGTGATAAGAAGTTCAGTGTTGTTTGCTAAAGTACTGGAGACTTTATTTTTTTTCCCCAATTGTTTAACCAGGTGAGACACACTAAGCTGAAAGCATGTTTACAAGTGCAACCTGGGAGCACAGGGAAGTTAAGTGACTTGCTCAGGGTCACACAGTATATGTAAAGGGGGCTGTGGGATTCAAACCCAGGTCTCCAGATTTGCAGCTCAGAGCCTTAAACCACTACGCTATACTGCCTCCCAGTCCTTCCAATAAGATTTTGTTTACGGTATTGTCCAGTTAGTAGCATAGTTAAACATGTTTATAAAATGGTTTGGATAAAATAAGCAGCCTAATTGGTTAAAAACAGTTCACATGTCCATGCATTCATTTCATATTACCATACAGTGGAGATTTTGCTTCATTTTTTTTTCTTGCTTTTTACTTATAAGACCATTATATACCACATCAGTGGTGAATACATTGGGTAAATAAATCATGTTATTTTGGGATAAATATTTTCACTTAGAACACCACTTATTTCACTTAGAACACAATTTATCCAACTTAGGACATGTTATTTCCACTTAGAATCTGGAAATAGAACACAGAGAACAATGGGCCAGATGGAGAGTTTTTAATGGAAAGAAATGCAATTTTAAGCTAAAACAACGTAAAATACCAGTAAAAACATAACAGATGGTGTGGTGTATATCAAATACATAATGGACTGCAGTGGAATAACACATTTATGTCCACACATGAGTGGTAAGACCTTTATAACTAACTCATTGTTTCACCACTAGTGAGTTATGGGTCTCACCACTCACTAGTGGAGATAAATGTGTTATTCCACTGCAAACCTTCATGTATTTCCTACTTATGTGCATTTTATTTGTATTTTGACCAGAATAGGCACACTGCACTGTGACAGCTTGTTCTTAGATGTGTCCAGGGGGTGGGTTACATAGACTTGTTTTATCGACAGGAAAAATGTTGGCTACAGCACTGGGAAATCCTCCTACTAAAAAGTACCATGGGATCTTTAACTTCCACCTGGACAGCGACCAAAGTGGGGGGAGGACCTTGGTTTAACATTTCATCTGAAAGACGTCACCTCAACAGTGCAGCACCCCCACTGCTGCACCACAGAGCCAGTATTGGATATTATCCCAGGGTCCCAGTGTTGGACCAGAACCCACAATCTTCCAGTCTTCCAGCCTCAGAGGTGGTCATGCTGTCTACTAGGTTACTGGCACTTTTCACATACGTTTCTAAGACGTGCCTGCCCTCCTTTGCTTTTGGAGGTGATCATGCTTGGACCAAGCTTTACAGCTGGGAGTGATGGAAGCACTCCAGGGAGGTCAGATGACTTGTGCAGGTTTACACAGTGTGCCAGTGGCCTGGGTGAGCTGGGATTTGAACCTGTGACTTGCTGCACAGTGTAGTGCTCTAATCCCTTCCTTGTGCATATGTTGAGTATCTTAACCTAGCAATTACCAAATCTGGAGCCACTCTATAACAACCATAGCTTTACTGTGCAGGGGTGTGGTTATTACATGGAATTAGTGCTTACTGCATGGGATTCCTGGGCATCTTTAGGTCCATTGCCCGCCAGGAATCTTTTTAACTCGGCTGGCTTTAAGACCTTCCTGAAGGATGTACAAGGGATATATAGCATGTTTTAACTCAGGAGGAATCTCCCCATTTCGTTTAGCTCAACATGCATATTCTTCAAACCCTGTTAGGGAAAAAGCTGACGCTAGGCCCTAAAGAATCTATTTTATTGGTTCTCTGGAAGAGCTGCTGTAGCAATAAACCCTGTGCTGTTTCTTGCATGTGCACAGTTATCTTGCAACATGTCTATTTCTAGTTCCAATGCAAAAGGCAGGTGATTTACTGCTCTACATGTTAGCGAAGATTCTTGGAAATAGGAATAATTTTGGTGATACACCTGCTTGCTCTTTCTTGAGGGTAACCATAAATATACACCATTTTTGGATCCTCTGGAAGCATTTTAGAAAGATTTTCAATCACAAGAGTGTGTTGTGCATATTTATGGAACACATACAAACAGAAGAGAGAAAGAAATAAGTGCCTCAGCTGGGACTTGAACCCAGGCCACTCAGAATACCATTCTGGTTACGCTATCAGCTGCACCACCAAGGCAACAGGAAACTGGGCCATCCCAGAGCACTCTGCTCTTTCTCTAGTGCACAACCTGGTGCTGCACAGATAATTACATTTTCAGTCACGAGTGTGTGGTATGCACATTTATGGAACACATACAGACAGCAGATTGAGTGAATTACCCAGAGGTAAATGCAGTATGTTCTTTATTATGTAAGTCCCCTCTAATTCTGAGAGGGACCTACGGCTCATCCTTAGGATCCCCTCCCTTATTTTCACCAGGTGTTTGGGTTAAAGCATGGGCCCTCTGGGAATTTTGGACTGTTTCCATTAGCTGCCACCTAGGGGCTACACAGGGCAGTCCTATATAAGGTGGAAGTTTTGGTGGTTCTGCAGGGTTTGGAGGAAGATGGCAGGCAAGGCAGGAGGCTAGGAGCTTGGCAGTCTGGGTTTGGACCTGAAAGAGGGTGCCCCCCCTTAAGTGAGTAGTCAGGTTCAGTGGGCGCAGTGTTGTGGTGCTGGTGGCGATTGGGGTGCACCGAGGGAGGATGGCTAGACAGCCTGGATGCATCGATGGGGAGTTGGGTTGCCCTGGGAGGACCGGAGACAGAGAGAGGCCTAGTCAGGAGGGAGCATGCAGGGTCCTAAGGAAGTCCCAGCTTAGGGATTGTGTTTGTTCTCCTCGGTTGCCAGGGCTGTAGGCATTGTGGCAGAGCTCCTGCCAGGGGGAGGACAGCAGCAGTGTCCCCTCCTGCAACCAGTGTGGCAGAGCAGCCCAGGGGGTTGAGGGGGTGCAGGGGAGCTTCCACCCACAGGGGACCTGCTTGGAGGGGTAGGTCTCAGGGTACCATCATGTTTGGCAGGTGGGCCGCAGGTCATGTGTGACAGGCCTTGGAAGAATCCTCCCCTGGCCTGCAGGCTTAGCTCAAGCTCGGAGGATGAAAAATGGGACTCTACTGCTTTGGGTCACCTTCCTCCCTATAAATGAAATCAGAGGTGCACCAGGTGTTAGGTGGCCTGTAAGAGCTGAAAGGCCAGAGTAACAGTAGAGCATGCCAGTGAGGGATTTGTGAAGGCTGCATGAAGACGTTTCGAGATTGGAAAGGGTGCAAGGCTCTGGGGTAAGGTGGACAGTCTGGTCAGGGAAGTGAAATCCTGGGTTCCTGAGTGGAATTACAGGTCCAGGGTCCAGGTGGGGGAAGTTACTCACTTCCACATGAGGTTCTGATCAGACAGTGTACACTGAAGAAACAGTTATGGTGTGACTGACCAGTGCCAGAGGTTTCAGGAGCACCACGCTTCTATAAGCGTTTGTTGGGTACATCGTCCACGTTTCCTTGGAAGTGGAGATCTGTATGCCTTGTGATGTTGCCATGAGTCTGCCTCCCATTTTAACCCCCAGCAGTGTAGCCCCATGGAGCTGAAGACATGTTTAAAAAGGAACTGGGACCCCTGGGCCTCCATTGATCTTTGGGGGTCCAGGAGAATAAAATTGGTTCTGCTCAAAATAGACTGAGAGAGTTTTTAACTATTTATAGTTTGATGAAATGCTCCATGAAATTAATCAGAGTTGTCCCTAGGACCTTGTGATTTCAGCCCTCAGTTCAGTCTGGTTCCAGTGACTCAGGAGGCATCCAGATGGGAGGGTGCAAGACGTTCCAACTCGTAGGAATTGAAGGCTCCATCTGGAATTCGTGGCGGGGTGAGAGAACTTTCATGGAGGTTCTCCTGCCATGGTAAGGTGAAATTTCAATGTCCTTACTCGTTTGCTATGTTATTCTGCCTTTGAGTCTGGTATGAAGTTTATTTGGGGTAGCCCCCCTCCTCGGGAACATCAGCCCCTAGACAGCGAGGATGGGGTGGGCTACAATTACATATGCTATGGAGGATGCCTTAAACTAGGTTATCTAGCATGACATTAAAGGTAAATTAAATAACGTCTGTGGTTTCCAAGACTGCTTCAATTGGCCTTTCGGGTGGTAGGTCTGCTGATATTCATTATAGATTCATTATGTTTCTTACAGTACTAGTCGCTAAAAAACCCATTTGCATCGCTCAGAAGAAAGAAGTGGGATCTAGAGGTGACAGCACTGAACTGTGAAACTTGGTGATCTGGGTTCTGCCACTGCTTGGATTGCAGGAGACAACAAGCATGATGGACCAATGGCCATCTGTCAGATAGCAGGTCCAATCATAGGTTTGAATCCCACAAGAATAAATATTCCTTGTTAAAGACACTTTAACCAGTCCACTCAGTGCTCCATATAAGGTGAGTGATGGCTGAATTTACTCCTTCTGTGGATAAGAAACACTCTTAAGCATTTTTTTTATTGAGTACTGATACCCATCCCAACACATGGAAATGCTCCACACCCAATGGAATAATGCTTCATACCAACATCGGTGCTTCAAAAGGAACATTGTTTCCAGGTTTGAAGCACCTGTATGCATCCACATTTTATTTTACTCTCTATATTTAAATACTGGTAAGTAAATTATCTGGAGCCCAGAATCCACTATTGTAAGGGCCTACATGATCCGATTTGGTGACTGTGATCCTTACAAAAATTCCCCTTGAGGAGCTGAATGGGTCAGTGGATTCATAACGGGTTAAGGAGCCTTTCACCTCTAGGTCATGGGTTCAAATCCAGAACAGGCTGGTAGTGGTCAAAAGCCATTATAACCTGAGGGCTGTTCACTGGCCAATATGAAATGAGCTGTGGCGGTCTCAGTCCAGTTCATAGTGGACATCTGTCCACATCAAAAACCCACCATCACAAATGGCACTAATTGGCACCCTTGTTGGCAGGCTCACATGGGAAGCCAAGGACTGAAAGGGTATGGAGTATGAACTACCCTCTCATCTACATGGTGGTCCCTTCGTGGCCAGATCGAGGCACACGGACACGGCAGTGTGGGGAAGCTTGCACTGTGATCATCCTTACTAGGCCTGTCATGTGGATCCAGTGCTGTCAATCCAGCACCTTGCAAGCACTAAATTCACATACAAGAAAACAAAAAATTAAAAAAAACTCCCTTGAAAACTTCATTTCATGTCTCCTTTGGTTAACAAACTCTGGTTCGGTAGCAAAACCTAATGGTGCCTACTTTGCATAGCAAAACTTGATTTTATGGTGACGTTGTGTAGCAAAATCCAATTTGGTGTTTTTTGGGGGTTGCAAAATCCAATTGTGTGTCTATGTTGGGCAGCAGAATTCAATTGTGTGCTGATTTGGGTAGCGAAATCCGATTGTGTGTTGATCTTGGGTAGCAAAATCCAACTGTGTCAATTCTGGATAGCAAAATTCAATTTTGTGTCCATTTTGGGTAGCAGAATCCAATTTTGTGTCTATAGTATTTTGTGTTGCAAAATCCACTGTTGTGTCTATTCTGGGCACTAAAATCCAATTTTATGCCCAGTTTGGGTTACAAAACCCCGTTTTCTGTTCCCCGATGACAGACAGGGCTCCTGGTGCCTTGCAGTCTAGAGGTGATGTGTAGTAGCTGAGTGCTATCTGGCATGGTGGGGTCTGTTGCAGGTATGGTTAGTACTGGCTATAGTGGCAGAGTTTGCCACACCAGGAATATTGAGGCAATTTGGTCTGAAAGATCTGTCATTGCAGGGCAGATGTCACTGATTGTCCCTGATGATCATTGCAAACAGTTAATTGCATCGCCTGCCTACTGTTGTTCTGCTTCCATCCTTCAGGAAGCACAGACACCTATATCAACTAACATTATACACTACTGACTGATGGCTAATGTCCAAGATGGCCATGCTGGCTAGCAGGAGAGATTCTGGGTGCCTCCCAAAATTCCTGACCCCTGACATGACTTGAGAGTGACTTGTGACTGAGATGAACATGCCATGCCATCTGCCTGTGCCCATTTCTGTACCTAAATCCCCGGGGTAGCATTTTCAGAATAGCTGGACACTAAAGAGGCAGAGTGATCCACCCACATCCAAGTAAGATTGAATGTACTCAGCATCACCCACCTTATTTGCAAAGGGCTGCAGGTGTTTTCCACAGTGAAGGGAAGGGAAGGGAAGGAAAGGAAAGGGAAGCAGGAACTTGTTTAACCAGGAAAGGCACACTAAGTTGAAGCTTTTTTCCAGGTGTCACCTGGTAGCACAAGGAAGTTAAGTGACTTGCTCAGGGTTACACAGTAACATAGAAGTGGTCAGTAGAAAATGACCTCTTGGTCCACCTAGTCTGCCCTAAAGTCTCTACCTACTGTGCTACTATAGACCCTATTCGATCTCCTATCTCCCCCCAAGCCCAGCCCTGCCCTGTTACTAAGGTCCCCCACTGTATGCAAGCTGGGGCTGTGGGATTCAAACCTAGGTCTCCAGGTTTGCAGGTCAGTGCCCTGAACCACAGTTCTATACTACCATAGGTCCCAATTCACAGCACTTTTCATTACGTCATGATGCAAACTACATTACCTTTCCTGGCCCTCCACACATGCGGAAGAGCCAGAAATATTTTGTGGATCGGGCTGTCAGTTAAGCTAGCAACTGATACAGGTATTCATCCTCCACCCCACCCCCAAATATCACCCACTAAATCATCAGCACTGCCTGCAAGTGTAAATACAAATTACAATTGGCTGAATCTAGTAATCTGCTTAGTGGATGCAAGCATCAGCCTGCAAGTGCCCCACGGTTTACAATATGTGGGCCCATGTTTGAGGTCCAGAATGTTTTTCTCTCAAGGATGCTACAGCCCTCACATGTGGCTAACAAGACTGATAGACCAACTGATTAAAAGCCTCACTGGTTATTAAAAATATATTTAAGCTACAACTACTAAGGTCAAGCTTATTTTCAGGCTCATCCTGTGCCAGTCAACCCTTACTTTACACCTACAATTAAACAATTTATACAATGTATGTGGCAGTGGGTTCTTACAGATAAATGATTCATTTTAGTCATTCAAGCATTATAAATAAAGAATATTCTATGAGGTAGCTGAAAATATGACTGTTTTGTTTTTTTTAGTGTTGAATGTTGCTGTTATTGAGGGGCACTGTGGAGCCCGAGCAAGATGGCTGCAAATTGATCAAGCTCTGCATCTGGAATTAAAAAAAATATCTAGTAAACTTTCAGTACCCGAAGAGAAGGCACATTTAACCATAATACAACTGTTCTGGAATACCTCCAGTCTAAGATGGGAAACCCTCGAAGAGATAAAACATCTGGAGATGGTACTAAAGGTAAAACCGTCTTCGGAACCTCTACCGCCACTCGGGCTACACAGGGCCATGAGCCTACACCAGAAGAGGGATTTCAAGAAGAAACACTCCAAATGTTAGGTGTAAAAATGAATCGTATGATAGCATCAATGTCTGGACTGGCTGATAAATTCGACGCTCTCATAAGTAGAGTGGTCCAAGTTGAAACAAAAGTGGAAATGATCACTACAGTTACAGCGGATTCCAAAAAAAACTCAGAAGCAGCCTTAGGAGCGGTTAATCTTGTGATTAAAGAGAATACACATCTCCGTTCCTGTCTTGAAACCTTGGAGAATCAAGCGAGAGCTAATAATCTTAGACTTCTCGGTCTTGAGGAAGGCTCTGAAGGGACCACCTTATGCTGTTTACACAAGATTGGATGGTACAGCAACTCGGTGATGAAGCTGCTCAGCTTGTAAAGAAATTTCAGAAAGCTTACAGGGTAACACCTCGGGGCCACCAAGACAACCCTAGTGCTCTGAGGACTGTGGTGATTGTTACAGATGGTGTCAGAATGATAGATCACCTGCTTGCTCTTGCCAGAAGAAACAAATCCTGCTACATGATGGCCAGCCAATACGGATCTTTCCAGACCTGTCCTATGCTATGTGTCAAAAAAGGAAGCGTTTTGACGGAGCTCATGCCATGTTAAGAGAGTCAAGCATTTCTCACAGCCTAGTGTTCCCGGCCTGTCTCCGCACAGTACATTGCAGTAAAGTTTACATTTTTTCAGATCCTGAAGATGCACAGAAGTGGTGTTGGAGACATGCTGTTCATCGACCTCAAGTCTCATCGGAGGGTAAGTCATCATCGGGGGAAGATATTCCCTGAATTTAATCTGGTACCTTCTCTCTTTCTATTAAACACCCCTCGTTTTGAGGAGTGAAGAGGGGAAAGGGGGTTTTGTTTATGTCCAGGTATACTGTTGTCTTGGAGTTCGTTAATATGTACATATCCTGGTGGACTAGAGACCTTGGACTTTTATACCCTTCTACCTGATATTATTATATTTTTTGCCAGTTAAGAAGTTTTGTTAAAATCAGGGCATTTCTATATTAAATAAATATATGGTTAAAACGGATATGTTTCTAAGCGTCTTAGCTAATGTTTCAAATTACTATGATTCACAAATAGTAGGGAAATATTTCTTTACTAATGGGGTGCAGCCTGTTAAGGTTATGGTTTTTATAGTAATAGCCCCCATATTAAAGAAATGATCAATGTATGTTTAGCACTAAATAGTGCATATTCTAAGGTATAACATGGTGGAATTTTCCTTTCTCCTTTTAGTGGGGAACAGATGCCAGACTTTAAATGACTATATGATATAAATCACCATGTAGCTCGTGGGTTCCTTTACAGCAATTGTAATTTTAAGACAGTTGTTTGAAACGCAAGCTAGACCCCTCACTGACGTATCTTTTAACATTCAGTGGACCAAGTAAGAATATTAAGAGGAGTGGCACCCTCATGGGTTGATAAATATTTATAATTGTAAAACTGAATGTTGGAAATTAACTGTATGTTTGATGGATAACCAATAAACATAAAGTATAAAGAATGTTGCTGTTATTGTACCCTTGCAATTTGCACAGCCATGAGTGCAAGGAAGCAATGACATCAATAGACTACACTAAATAATCATATTTTAGGACAGCTCATGGAATATCCTGTGTATACCATGGGATTCCAATAACATAATTTTCAATGTTACATTACTAGTAGTTATGGTGACAGGCAAAATAACGTGTTTGATTCTGCAAATTTATGTGCCCTCGCATGACATACTGTACATGAGGATAAATCATTTTCTCCTAACTTTGGCCTTTATCATCAGTTTAGACAGGGTCCCAAAGGAGTGCTTACCCAATGGGAGAGCAACTTGCACAATGCCTGATGACATCACAGTGGCCGCTGCTGCACACATAACAGTGCAGTGAAATCACACAGTGACAGTTAAATCTTCATAAAACATTCTACCAGCTTATCATCACAGCCGGCCCACTGTCGAAGCAGTAGAGCTATCGCTCTTGATGACGACGAGCTGAATTCGGGAACAAGCTCATGCCATCAGGGCTCAGCTGTGGGGAGAAAGATCAAGCATCCCAGAGGACACTCTCTTCCTCTGAATAGGGAGGGTAACTGCTGCTGTTACAACATTTCCACCTGGGTGACAACAGGTGGCTGTGCAGTGGCAGTCCAGCTGGAGGGGAGACATCAGCTGAGCTCCACTCTACATGCACGAGCATTGAGTAGCTAGTGTGACGTCATCCCACAGGATGCTGGAACTGAAAAGAGGAAACACTCTGACTCGTCAGGGATGTTCAAGGGTGCACTTGTGCCCCAATCCCCACTATTGTATATTCTTCTCCCCACCTCAGGAACTCCTGCTTCTGTACTCTGGAAGAGGCAGGAGGTGCCACCAAAGGAGGGGAAGTAATCCCATGGTGTTGAAAGGGGAGAAGAGGTAAGTAGCAGATATGTAATGGGGAGCCGGGTCTGAACCGGTGGAAGTGGGTCAGGACAGTGCATGGGCATAAAATATAAATTATAGAAAAAAAAAAAAACAAACTTAATAGTATATAGTTAAGTGCTCTTTTGTATGGATTTCCATAGACTCAAAATCCTTCTTGTGCACTAGCAGAAGTTGTTGTGGTGGTGGTGGTGGTGGTGCACTGTTCAAAGGCCATGACAAGCTCTTGTGCAAAGTTCAAAGGTTATAACAAGTTGTGAACAGTTCAAAGGTAACATAAAGTTAGTGGCATGGTTATCTCCTGGAAGAATCCCCATCAACATAATAGTTTATCTTAAATATAGTTACTGGTTACAGCGATGAACGGTAGGTTTGATCTTATTTTTATTTGTATATGGGTAAGCACTCTGGGATACAATCCCTTTTACAGGTATGACCCGTGAACAATATAAAGACACATACAAAAAACACCATAACCAAATTTTACATCACATACAATTACATAAATAGGAATACAGATTCCAACATCATAAAAAATAGATCCTAGTAACAAACACTAAATAAATCACACAGATATGCTGTGAATACATTTAGAATAGTTTTTAGTTTTCCCTACTTCTAAATTGCAGGGGTACTGTTCATTACTGTTAGTACAACAGTCATTAAGGATCTCTAACTAAAAACAATTACACTTGGACAAATCCCTAAGATATGCTTTCAGTGCACTAGAAAACAACCTATGATTACCTATACTTCTAATTTGTACAGGAATATTATTCCCTACTGCTGGTGCAAGAAATGCAGAAGAACATTGACCACTTGATGTATACTTAAATGGGATTCTCAGCAGAGTTAAATACCCTGAAGATCTTGTGCAAGATTTTGTGCAAAATGCCACAAGTTGATTTTTTAAAGTAAGAGGCACACCTGTTTGTTGTATTTTATAAATAAATTAAGCCATAGCCAGAAGAGGAGAAGTGAATGCGCCCTGCCTACAACTGCCGCTAAACTGAAATTTTCACTTTTGACCTACAGTAAAGCCATATACTAAAAACATAAACATGGACAATCAAGCACCACTCGGCTCATGTTTCCGTCGGGCTGAGATGACATCACTGCTGTCGAGGTTCATGCAATGTTATCTCAGCCCCTCAATGGAAACATAGCCTTGTGTATGGCTGCCCATGCATTATTCTCTATATAATGTATAGTGGAACTCTGTTATGCATGGAATTCCATACCTGGAATATGCTTGTTGTGCTGCAGTAGTGACATCATTATGCTGACATCATTATGTTATTGTGCTGCAGTAGTGATGTCACTAATGCAGCATAGCAACTTAGAACAGTGCTACACAGCTGCTGTCCTCTATCCAATCGAGCTGGAAGCTGTTTTTTTTTTTAAACTTGAACTTACAGAAAGAGCTGAGGCATTCTAATTTAGGATTCAAGTCTGGTGTTCATGTTCCTCGTTTCTCATTATACTTCTGGAACCTAACATGAAACAAGTATCCCGGTCCCCTAGACTTCATGTGCTCTGGCTATGGTTCTACAAGTGACATCATAATTCTCTGCTTGTACCATCATAATCATTTGCAAGCAACAGACTATGATGTGACAAGCAGAGGATCACGAGGTTAGGTGTCAGTAAGCAATCAGAGCTGATGGAGTCAAGTGGGCAGTGATCTGGATTTCATGTTAAAAATACCCATATTAATGGGGCAAAGTTGGAGACAAAATACAGAAAATAAATTAGTCCAACACTGAATTTAAGGAACAGGGGACATTAGACCTAGTGGATAGGATTGGCTATCGGGCACGAGTAGTGCTGAGAGGAACACAGGGGATCAGTTGGTCATGACAGTATATATCACATCTCCCATAGTAAGTTGGCACAAGGCTGGTGGAGGAAGCCATCCTAGTCTGGAGTAAAGGTCACAATGGTGCACATATCTGTTCATGGCCAAGGCAAACCTGCAGCTGTTATCAGCCACGTCCCACTTTTGCAGAGTAGTTTTGGAGGCTGAGTAGTAGACTGCCACCCCATAGGTCAGTCTGGGGAGCAGGAAACCCAATGCAATGGCAGTATGGGCTTTGGCTATAAGACTGTAATCTTATAAAACAGTCACAGTCTGGTGTCGACAGCCTTACAAGCAGCAGAGATATGTGCCGGAAATCTAGTGAGATGTCAAGTGTAACTCGCAGGTAGTTAAAGAAGGAGACTGTGGTAAGACGGAATCCGTCAATACATGGCACTACAAGGGGGAGATTCATTTTTATCCTAGGGGCTGAGCCAAAGAACATGGCTTGGGTCTTAGTAGTGTTTATATAGAGCTTGTCTGACTGGAATCATGCTTGTACTGATTGAAGGTCAGAAGAGAGTTGACAATTTAAATCTAGGATGTTGCAAGAGCTCGTGAAGAGGACAAGGTAATCAGCATACAGGATTGGGGTGCAGTGCCTAAGACAAGTCTGGATAGAATTTAGGTGTAAGGAGAAAAGGAGGGGCCCACGAATAGAGCCTTGAGGGACCCCGACTGTGGTAGCAGCATGACAGGGCAGTGGAAGAGATGCCCAAAGTACTTAGTTTACCACAAAGTAGGGCATGACTAACCAAATCAAAAACCTTAGTAAGGTCAACGAAGACCGCACAAGTAAGCTCACCCCATCTATGGCAGAGGAAATGGAGGAGGCTAGTGACAGGAGGGCAGTAGTGGTGCTGTGATATTTACAAAAGCCATGCTCTGCAGAGGAAGGCAAGAGGGTGTGTTTGTTGAGGTACTCAGTCAGTTGGGAGGCAACACATTTTTCAAGCAATTTGTTGGGTACCAGAAGTATCGCGATTGGCCTATATTTGCAAGTGTTCATAAAATTACCTTCCATACTGCGATATACTGTGATAAACCATCTTTATTTTATTATATCTGCTTCTCTGACATACTCTCATTCTACAAATGCTGCTACGATTCCTGACTACACACCTTCCCCAATCTGAGTTTTACTATTTTTCAAAAATATGAGAAATGTTACATATTATCACAACTTATTTTTACAAATATCACATTACTTAATTTGATATTGTAACATCTCTTAATTCTTTTTTCCTCCACTATGTGTTTTTCTCTCCTGGTCACTCTGACCGGCCCCCACCTGGATTGGGTTCGTTGGCCCCATCAACCAATACCCCTGGGACTTATCTGGCTCCACTATTGTTTTGCCACAGGCCTTGTCAATAGGTGCCCAGTCGTCGGTGCAGGGCCTGAGAGGGACCAGGCTGTCACCACACTGTGGCCGAAGGCAGTTTCCTCCATTTTCTCTGGGGCCCACATACATGCAATGGCACAATGTGCTTGATTTGCCTTTGTGGAAATACCCCCCTTCCCCAGCATCCTGGTGTGGGCTCACCCTCCCTTGCTGTCCCACATCACAACCGCCTAGATTCCTCTAGGCAGCAATTTAACCATAAGACGTGCACTCCCCCCTCCTCGAGGGAGGACTGTCCAACAGAAATGCTGAGTCCTTCCCCTCTGTCAGCCCCCAAGCAACCCTGGTCTGGTCTCGAACCTGGATCACCAGTGCAGCAGACAGTGAGGCAGCCAGTGCCTCAGACCGCCATGCCACTGGGTGAGTCCTCTATCTCAACTCATTCTAAAATGAT
This sequence comes from Neoceratodus forsteri, assembly GCA_016271365.2. Lineage (NCBI taxonomy): Eukaryota > Metazoa > Chordata > Ceratodontiformes > Ceratodontidae > Neoceratodus > Neoceratodus forsteri. Next base: position 265,680,428 of record CM057455.1, read on the forward strand.
GCCATTTTCAGAGTTTCTTGAGAGACACACTGGGCTCCTTAATAGCCTCTTCTTTCTGATCCCGGGACACATGTTATAACCCAGCTAGCAAAAAGGTGTAATAGCTCTGCCCAACACCCCACAGTAGGACTGGGGCCAGATTTAAAAAAGTGGAAAAACTGCACAAATGCAGAAAAAAAAGTGCTCAAGGGAGGGTGCCTTCACGAAACCTCAATTTATGCTGCATGCGTGCAGTTTTTGAAAATATTGATTTCTGTCTGACTTTTTTTACATTTTACGGCAGCTTGCACAGACGCTATACCTGGTGTAACCTCTGCTGTCCCTATGCCGTTAAATCCCTCCCCCCCAGGACTCCTGGTGTGCTGTGGGGTGGCGGAAGACTGCTGGACAAGCATGTTTAACATAGTAACTCTGGGGCTGTGAGGCTCTAACTACTAAAGAGGCTGCTGTTCCACAATTTTTTACATTCATGCCAACCAGTCTCTGACTCTCTTGGGTTGGGGAACTGTTGCCAAGGCTGAACCAGGCGGGATGTGGCATTACAGCCAACTGAAGTCCTACTGAGTAGCCAAGAAGCTGAAAGGCAGTTGATGTGACCAATGAGAAATGTTAGTTGAAGCCCTGTATAAATGGGGGATGGCTCAAGAGAATGCCAGATCTGTTTTGGATCCTGAAGCAAGAAGCGTATAAACACAGAATCATAGAATTTGTTAGGAGGTAAAGACAGCTTGGCTCACCAAATCTGCCCATTTTTCCCTGCCTACAGTATCACCACAGATCCTACTTAATCTCCAGTCCATTATCTCTCCCCCACTTCCCTTATAGAAACACAGAATTTGCCAGTAGATAAGGACCGCTTGGCCCACCAAGCATCCATAGAGTGCATCCGCAGAGTTAAGTGCTTCATTCCTAGGCCTTGGTTCTGGACAGATGGCGTTCAAGTGGCATAGGCATGCTGGAGACAACAGCAGAGGATTCAGTACATAGCATTCAGTGGAGGATTGCAGGTTGCTGACAGAGATGGTTGGAGTTTCTAAGAAGGCTCAATTAGTCCTTGTCCTGAACAAGCCCAGCACAAGAGCAGTCGCTGAGAGTCTTGAGCATAATAACTGTGAGTACAGAGTGGAGAAAGTGAACAGTTAAGAGTTTTCTTTTTGGATTACAGTTTTGGTTTCATGTCTGGATCACCCTGTTGGGGGGGGGGGGGGTCTGCAACCAATCTGTATTAACTATTTTGTGCATCAATGCTGGTCGGCATGGCAACTTCAACATCAGCCAACCTGTGGCAACATCAATAAGCCTTATGTTCCAACACTGGGTACAAAAGGACTTCTTTAAGGGAACTCCCCATGACTGAATGCTTTAGTGCCGGGGCCAAAGATCTGTGCTGGAGGGAATGCTGTGTCAGTCATTATAATGGTTTTCCACGTGAGGTCTGACTTGCGGTAGTGGTTATCAGGGTGCCTGTTGCTCCTATCTGCTGCTCATTCTTCAACGGGAGTCAAAGCCAATAATAAACCTGTGTAGTTCTATTAAACTAGTACTGTTATTGTCTGAGCTGCTCGCTATATAGTACTGTGGGGGAGGGCTGTACTTCATGGCAGGTACAGTTTCCCAGGGGGTTGAAATCAACTACCAGCTTGTCCACGTAAGCATTAAGCCACAATGAAAGTGGCATCTAATGGGGAATTAACGCATGGTTGGGAGGGTTGTGGCATGAGGCAGAAGGCCGAGTGCCTACAACGGCTCAACCATGCATTAATTCCCCATTAGATGCCACCTTCAGAGTGCCTTAATGTGCTTGTAACATGGTCATATTTTGTTTGCTGTTTTAGGCATGTTTTGTATGTTGCTAACTACATCAGGAACAGACTAAGGTTCTTAGCAGGAAATATGCTGCCTGCACTTTTCAAACAGCTTGAATCTATGTCTATACATTTATTCAACCACTGATGGTCACAACAACAACCCAGTTATGTGCTACAACACCACACCAATTGACATTTATTTTGGATTTTTTCCCGATTTTACCCGATAGTTATTTCGTTATATGACAATTGCCCTCCTGTCCGTTCCATGGTCCGCTGTGCCTGCCACCTGCATCGTGAATAAGTTACGTTCAACAGTGCAGAACTTTGCCATCTGTCCCATGAGCTCACTTCTCTATCAGCCACACTCATTTTGCTATTTCTTGGACTACGATCTTCTGTGCGCCACTGTCACACACTTACGTTGGTGGCTCGGACAGAGAGGCACTTCTGTTGGGATGCTTAATTTTTGCTGCTTCACTGCTGCTGAATGTAGACACCATGGCACACATCGGTATTTCAATTTGGGGACGGTATTATTGTAAAATTAATGCCGTCTCCAAACTATGGCATGTGATGCCTTTCCTCCAATCATGATTCCTCTTTGTGTCTGTCTAATTTAGCCATGTTACACCAAGATATAATCACTAGTTGGAGGCACCACATACAGTATAGTAAGAATATACACCCCAAGCCCAGACACCCACCGCAGCTTAGTTAACCCTCAGTGGTGGAGTAATGTGGCTCAGCATGGCCACAAATGCCTTACTCCTGCCATCTCCAGGCCTGGCATCTGTGCCAAAAACAGGAAAAAGATGCCTGTGTGAAAAAGTGCTGAAAACTGCATTCTCACCGATGTGGGCATTTTCTTCCGCTTCGGCAGGCCGTGCATGTCCCAGGGCAATACCAGACCCTTTGAAAAATCGGGCGCCAGGAGTCCACAGTAATGTAGTAGTAGTAGTAGTAAATATGTTATTCTGATGTTCAGAAAGGGAAAACCCAGTTGAGCCTAGACTCACTTACAATGGTGTCCCATGGGCATAAAATGACAAAACATGTTACATATATAATATACAGAATATACAAGTTTACAGTCAGTGCATGTTACAGCCAATACATATTTAGATAAGTTTACACAGTTTGATCACAACAAGCTTTGAGTAAGGCAACATTCTTCATCAACCTAGTTTTTATGGAGTTCCAATGTGAGACACTTTTCTGTAGGTGTAATTGACATGGTAAATTATTCCATTATTATTAGTCTCCTTTCACCATTTTTATAACTGGCACTTCATATTCAATCAAGTAGGCCGAACATAAACCACTCTTTACGTTCCTAGGTTTTACCATATCTGATAAATAAATAGATACTTTATTGAGATGGCACTTGAAAGCCAAATGGAGTGTATGAATATTTCTACGTTTGGATAAACTTGTCCAATTTAGAACCCCATAAAGAAGACAATGATGAGTGTTTCACGGAGCATCTGAGCTGTACCGGGCAAATCTGTTATAGATCACGTCCAATCTATGAAGCAATAACCCAGATGCCTCCCTGAACAAAATGTCTCCATATTCAAACAGAGGAGTAGCTGTTGAATTAATTATTTTGAATTTTGTGAATTGCAGGATATATTTCTATATTTATATAGACACTCTAACCTTCTATTTAGCTTACCAATTAAGCACTCTATATGGGTACTCCGTTTACACTGGGAATCAACCCAGCTCCCCAGATATTTATAGGAGTCAACTATATCAAGTGCACAGTTATCTAAGGTATTTATTCTCAAAGGTTGTTGAGTAGCTTCTGGCTCATTGCAGAACAGCATTGTGATGCCAGTACTTGGTCTGAAAACTGGAGATCTACTAAAGTGAGTATTTACGGTGCTGTCAAATTCATTGGTTTTGCTTTTGACAGACGTGTTATGACCAACATATTACATATTCTACTTGTTTCAGATATGACACTCTGTGCAGGACAAAGATGCTTCATTAAACCCCGACAGATGTTATGACTAAGAAAACTCAGCATTCAAAAAGCAGAAGCAATGGTCCCCTGGCAAAGACCCTGTGTTGAATTGAGGTGCTGGGGATGTAGGGTGCTGTCCTGGGCAATCCTTGCCACAATAAATGTTTGATTCTTGCATCTAATGCCTGATTTTTATGCTTCTGCTTTTTGAGTGCTGAGTTTTCCAGGATGATTTATGTATGGGCTGACCCCCCTCTCAGCACCACCAAGCCGTTCCTGAGCGCACCATTAACTTTCTTAGATGTTATGACCAGCAGGTGAGGAACCAATCTGGTCGTGGCTGTGAATGAATGCAGGGTCAGGTTACTGAAGGTCTACTGAGGGACCATAACTCGGTTAGAGAAGCTGTTCTCAGTTTCTCGCAATGGGTGGTAGTCTTTTTTTGCCTGTTCAAAACATAAGTGCACACTAACAGACTACCGCTCTGACTATAAAGGCCAGGGCTGACATCTTGAAATTGAGAAAACATTAAACATAGATTTTGTCGGCAGAAAAAGACTATAACGCCTATCCAGTTTGCCTTAACTCTACTTACTATTCCAACTTAGGCTGTTTATGCCTTGTTAAAATCAAGGTAACCTGTAAATACCGTTCATATTTTGCTGCTTGAATAAATTGTCTTCTTTTCTACTCCAGAAGCAATATTTCTTTTATTTCATTTCTCTCCTGACCTGGCACAAAGCATGGATTGCCCTGCTATCAAAAGAGACCCCCAACACCCACTACAAAGAGAAATGTGGGCTATGTTTGTGACCTGCCATTCCCTTTATGTCAACAATTCTATGTATAATCCTATGTTTCTTCATTATGTATGTGGGTACTACTGGCTGCAGGGAAATGGGTTGTGTAGAATCGCTGTTGCTGCAGAAAACTGAGCATTCATGTATAAAAAAAATGCTTGCCACTATAAGTCACTTGTTTTATTGTAGAAAAACAGGTCAAACAGATTAAGAGGACCACCATCCGCCAGGAGGCCCACAGCAATATATTAAATATAAACAGTGGTATAAGTGTACTGTAAGCACCAGAGCTTTGTTCTCAGGTATACTCCCAGGTATATGCCCAGGGATATTCTCAGGTATACTCCAAGTACTCCTAGGTACTGTATATGCCCAGGGATACTCCCAGGTATGCTCCAAGTACTCCCAGCTATACACCCATAGATACTCCCAAGTATACTCCAAGTACTCCCAGGTATACGCCCAGGGATATTCCCAGGTATACTCTATGCCCAGAGCCAGGAGTACATGGCTGCTCATTGAAGGAATGGAATGGACCACAGGCAGAGGGTCTACTACTAGCCTGAAAGAAACTGGGAACTGGTGGCGGCTACCATTTAAATGACTTACAGAATCGTCACACTCGTGGAGTGAGTGAACTGTGTGGAGTTTAGGAGAGGAAACAGCCAGATGTTGCAGGAGTGAAGTGGCATGTTGGCATGTCAGAGACTATGCCCTGTGACATACTATGACAAAAATATAAAATCACACATGCCCCCATAATGCAATGCATCATGGGCTGCATATGCAACTCACCACAGACTATTATGCTGGTTCAACTTTAAGCAGAAATGCATGGTGCCAAAAGGCCTCTCACACAGTGACAAATGAAATTTCCTCTACCAGTTAAACCACTCTAGCACACTGCATTCGGTTGCCTTGGAACTGTGGACTGCTAAATGTTAAAAATAAGCTAGCTCTTGTCAGATGACCCTCGGCAAGTTTTATATAGATACAGCAAGAGGACGACAGATATGTTTGGCAGTAAGCAAGCCTGTTGCTGGTAGGTGACTCACTCTGTTCTCTGCATAAGTCACATGAAACTAAATATCTGTAAATAAAGATGAGAACAGATGACGGTACCATGACGTCACCAGAAAAACTCTAACGGACTATCCAGGAAAGGGGTTGGGGAGTCTTAAGTGTACTGGGGCCTGGAAAATGGCGACAGCTATCAGCTACTAAACACTCCCACCTGGCTGCTAGTGCCCCCCGCAATCTGTTAGAGCAGCTCCTGTTGATGCTGAGCTGACATTTCAAAAGTGAACCCTGGGGCCCCCATGTCCTCTATACTGTCAATAGATCTACGTGTATTCTCGACAGTCAGTACTGGGAACCCCTCTCCCATTGTGCTGCCAACACATCTAAGCCATGGGAAGTGCATTAACATCGAGGAAACCTATGCCCTGTCTTGGGGTATTGTGTCTAAAAAATTAGAAGAAGTTTCTATTTTAATAAAAAAAGAGGTTTTATTTTTGTTTAGTTTGGCTGTTGCTGGGTAGATTACATTAGGTTAGTTACTGACCATGTGTTTATTGGGAATTTTTTTTTCCCCATCAAGGTTTTTATCCCCTGCCCTGATGACCACCCTGCCGCCCCAGTTCTCTGGGTTGGCAACCAACTCTCCCAGGAAGGACTTACCTGGTCAGTTAATCCCCTATGGATTATCACCTGTGGCGGGGCCAAGAGGGGGAGGACCAGCAACTAATCCAGATGTGACTGAGCCTGAGAGGCGGTGCAGAACCCGCAGAGAGCCAGCCATCATCCTGCCAGTGAGCGCCGTTTCTGCCTCCATGTTCTTCCTCTCTCCCCGTGGCATCTGATGCAGTGATGCAAGTACTTGTACATGCCTCCGCATGCACATGTACACAAGCATCTCAAGCACCCTATGCTTCTGGGACTGTGGCAGCGATTGTGTGGGGTGTCAGGACCTCCCACCCTGAGGGAGGAGAGCTGTCCTCTGGACACTCAATCCTCCCTCCAGCAGCTGACCCTCCTGCTTATTCCTGAACCTGCATCATCACTGCTGCAAGATGATTTCTGGGAACTAATGAATGGCGTGGTAATGTGTTTAGGTCAATGAGGTTGTTAGGATCCAAAAGCCTATTTTAAAATGCAAGTTAGTTGATCTCCCTGTGCTTTACCTCCTCTCGCTGAGCTTAACCTTTACTCCCCTCTCCCATGCTTAATGTCTCTGAGCTTTTCTTAACACCCCTCAGTCTTTTGATATACATATATATATATATATTTAGAAAATGATCTTTTTATTTGCTGGGTTCTGATTGGCTAGAACCCCTGCCGAGGGGGTACATTAACTTTCAATAGATGCCCAGCAAATAAAAAGTGCCACCCAAACCTGCCTCATGCCCAGCCACGTATCCTTGTGCCTAGCCTGCTTTCTCATTGGTTGAAGCACTGGGCACACAATTTGAAACTACCGCCATTTTTCCCCTTCAGTAAGCGAGAAGCCCCACACCACTCCTCCAAGCAGTGTACACAAATAAAAAAACAGTGCCCAACTTCAAAAACTCATCTTATTTTTTCCCCCATTGAAAAACCACACTCGACTCAGTGAAACAACTCCCAGCCTTCAGGTTCACCCCCCCTGCTTGCTCTCACAACCGCCGCGACCCGGCAGCATGACTCTTTGCTGCTGGGGTCACTTCAAGCGACTTCGCTCCTCGGTTCCTCGCGCACTTCTCACTAAGTGTAACTGCCACCTTACCTTGCTTTTGTACGCCAAACCCAGAGACAGTGAGAGCTGTCAGCACCGTTATCTGTTGCACGGACCGAGTATGAGACAGTGGTATTTTCTTGAGTTTCCATACTGCAGATGGACGTCCATCTGCGGTACAGAAACTCAAGAAAATACCGGTCCTGTCATGCACAGTACGTCTCCTACACAAAGTAGCTTCAGGAAAATATTGCTCCCACTAACCTTGGCCATAAGTCTACTTCCCGTTCGCAACTTTCAGTTGTTTTCCTTTTTGTGTGTGTCCGGAGACCCCTGCAGCCACCATCTGGCCCTTAATCTTTACTTTTCTGACTCCTCGCATCGAACTACACAGTTAGTTGCTCCATCGCTCTGTGTACAATTTACCGCAATCGGCGATCGGGCGCTCCATACACAAAAGAAGTAGAGATTTACAACTGTCTTTTCTGTGTCTTGCATTCCTCTCACTTCTACTGCCAAGGAAATAAAAAAAAAAAACCACTGGCAGGAATTCAAACTAAACAAGAAAGGAACAGAATAGTAATGGGACTGGTGTGGGAATGAAACAGCACACTACCATAGGGACTACTTTACATTAAAAGAATAAAAATGGAACTGTAGTCATTTTATAGAATTACTTCACATTTTCTTTGTAATCCTATAAAAAATGACACAGTTAGCCCATTTTCTAAGCACAATAATACCCTCCAGGGTGGGTGGTATGGGCAATACCAGACCTTCCAGGGCTATAGGGCCCCTCCGCCCGGCATCGGGCCTCATTACACCCCTGGGCAGCCCGGTATTGCCCGATACCGCCCACCTTGTCGGGTATTATTGCTTGCTTGTCCACTCAGTTTAGATAAACAGCTCCTCTGGTTCGGTACCTCTGCGCAGGCTCACTCTCTGGATGACACGGTGCTCCTCTTCACACTCCCGGTCCTCATGGAAGGCACCGAGGACTGGGAACTCGTAAAACAGACAAACAAAAAAAAAACAGAAATAACTCAGTCCCAGAAGCATGCAGCGAAGCCCGTCAAATTTCAAAAACAAAATAAAAGAAAAATGCTGACTCAACAACTGGCTCCCGACCATGCACGCTTACTCTCCCAATCCGCGCTTCCTTCTCCCAATCATAACATCTCCAACCTCGCCCCAGTGTGAAAAAAAAGGCAGCAGGATAAAACTGCTGTATTGGCGGGGAGGGGGGGTTCAACTAAACAAAAAAAAATAGTTTGCTGTAGGGGCAGTAACTCCACACAGCCAGCTTTCTAACTATGGGGTCTGCAGTTGGACAAAAGACCATCTTTTTAATGAAGACAGAGGAACTATTTAATTACAAAACTTTTGAAAAATTATATTATTTATTAACAATTAGTTATCAGTTTTTCTTTTTTTACAGTACCCATTTTCTAAGTGCAATAATACCCTCCAGGGTGGGTGGTATTGGGAAATACCGGATCTTTCGAGGCTATAAGGCCCCCCACCTGTGGCGTTGGGCCCCATTACGCCCCTTGGTGGTTCGGCCCACCCTGTCAGGTATTATATATATATATATATATATATATATATATATATATATATATATATATATAATTTTTCCCACCAGGCTGGTACCTCATCCTTACAGGGATATACATTGATCAGGTCAAGGGATTCCTGGCCATCATACAGATGGCTGCCCGGTTTTTCTCACTCCTCACCTCCCGAGAGAAGTGATCCTTTGTTGGCCTTATACACACAGCTTTCCTCTGTGGCAGGAACCAACTCATTGACCCAACAGCAGGGGTCGCTGTTTTGGAGAAACCTGCTGCCAACCCTCCCGATTGAAACGCATTCTCAGGTAGTAGCTGTCTCTGTCTGGCCTGCCTCCCAACAGGACACCTCTGAGTTTACTCCTGAGGCCACATGTTGTCTGCAGCGTGTCACCGCTGGGCCATCGGAGTGGTCACCTCCCTCTGTCTAACTGCATTTCTCTGTGCTCTCCTAATGGCTAATGCAATTGTTAATGGCTTGAAAACTGGTATGGAATATGGTGTGTATAAAAAAAAAACAGTAAAAACTTCACCTCTGTTACAGCCCTGCTCAAGTCCTCCCACTTGTCTTACCCCTAAGAACCAACAAAAAATCCCTTCTTATTTTCCCCAAAAGATCCACCTGCATGGGGGGACCAGGCCTTTAGTGCTACTGCATCAAACTTTTAGAACTCTCTGGCACTTGCAGTCTGTAGCTCCTCCTCCCTCCCTCAATTTAAAAAGTCCCTGTGGGCTCACCTAAAGGCCAACTTGAGTTGCACCTGCATGTGATCTCCCAGGGTGTTCCTCTGCTGTTTAGTTTTGCCATTAGCAGGTCTAAACAAAACCAGTCCATGTGCATTTTGTTTGCATTCTCAGTTCTTGTTGCCTACGCATTCAAGTTGGTCTGTAGCTCACTAGCTTTCTGGCCTGCTCATGTATTCTTCATGAACTATTGGACCTTATATTCGTGTTTTTATCTTTCTGCTCCACAACATGCCTTGTTGTATTTGTTAATTTGCTGCATTGGTTTTCATTGTATAGTAATTATTGTATGTATGGTCCTTACTGTATCGTAATTATTGCATGTATAGTCCTTATTGTATTGTAACTTTATTTATTTATTTATTTACTGTAAATTCGGAATTACAAACCTTTGAGTCAAAGACTCTTTTGCAAAGGCTCCACGTTGGTTACAGAGGGTGGAGGGGGGAACACGAGTTGGGGGAAGACAGACGGAACAGGCAAGTTATATACAAGCACAAATTATTTACAGATTTATGTACAATCACATTTTAGTAACATTAGCTGTCCGGTGGTTACAGAGGGTGGAGAGACATATGACAGTAAAGGCAATGGAAGGCAACTTTCAATACATAATAAACAAGTGGTATTACTGATTTAATTGTCGGTATGATGGCAGAGAGACTTTTTTTTTTTTTTTTCTCTCTGGTTTGGGCAGGTAGGAGACATACCTGCGACCCCTGGGTTGAGCATGGGGGGGTTTAGAAAGGCCTGAAGGGCCCCTGTGTGGGTGTGTGGGGGAAGGGAGAGGAGACAGGTAGGCCAACGTAGCATTCACATTTTAAGCTACCCAGTAGGAAGGTTTTAGGCCTGCTTTGAAGAGATGGATGCTGCGGGATTGGGAGAGGGAGGCGGAAGAGTGTTTAGCCAATTGGGAGACGCAGTAGCGGAGGGATCTCTCGCAAGGGGCGTTCGGCATGGGGAACCCACGAAGAATGTGGAAGCTGTGAGTCTGTGTATCGCCTGAGAGGGGCCGGTTTGATGATGTGGTGAAGGCGGTTGGCGCTAGCTGGAGGTGGATCTTTTTGCTAGAATGCAGGTGTGGTACTTGAGCCTTTGGTGAAATTAAGCCAGCCAGTCAGTTTGTATAGGTCGCAGGTGTGGGTGAGTCTGTCACAACCCGAGACAAGGCGACATGCTTTGTTTAGCGCAGTGGTTATGCAGCTTAGGGTGGAGTTATCAGCAGTGCCATAGATTACAATCCCGTGTCGATTAGGGAGAGGATGGAGGATGTGACAGCTATCTGCATGTCATGCGGGCAGACTGTTTTTGATTCTGTAGAGGTACCCTCTCAGGTTGATTGCTGCCGAGAGAGCGTACATGTCTGTGGTAGGAGGAGGTATCCAGGGTGACCCCAGGTATTTGAAGTGATTGGCGCTCCAGCAGAGAGAACCATCCGCATTGGAAATGTGAAGAAACCACATCTGGCTGTGCGGGCTTTGGCGGTGAGCAAAGGTCATGGCCTTGGTTTGGAATAATTAATGATCAGCCGGTGATCAGCGGAACAATTTTCAGCTCCTAGTATTCCTGGAGGGTGTGCTGGAGTGCATACGGTTGGGGGTGTTTCAATGAGAACCGCGTCGTCGGCATAGAGTAAGAGATGACCACTGCAGGCTTTGGGGAGAGAATTAAGGAAGAGAGTGAAAAGCAGTGGGCCTAAGATTGACCCCTCTCGGAACACGGGCGAACAGGCTTGGGAGTGGAGATGGTGGGTTATTCTTACCTGCTGGGCGTTCTGTGAGGTAGTCCTTTAGCTAGGCAGCGGCCTCGGAGACTACATTTAGTTGCGGCAGGACTTGAAGGAGTAATTGTGGCTGACCGTGTCAAGGCCTTAGTTAAGTCTCATAAAGATAGCCCCTGCTAGTGACCCTGGTCGAGCGCCATGGATGAAATGTTGTGAGCTCAGCGAGCGTGATGGTGCTGTGGCCAGCTCTGAACCCATGCTGTTCCTTGCTGAGCAGGTTGTGTTTTGTTAGATGCTCAGTAAGTTGGTCTGAGACTATTTTTCCAGGGCTTTGGAGAGAGGAGGAGTATAGAGATTGGTCTATAATTCCCGGGAGGGTGGGATCACCGCTCTTTAAGATAGGGGTGATCCGGCTTTTTCCAGGTAGTGAAATTGGCGAGGCAAAGCGAGAGGTTTAGGATATGTGTGAGATGGGTTATGGTGATATCAGGGTAAGCCTTATGATTTTAGGTCCAGGGAGTCGTTGCTGGGCGAGTGTTAGCGATTGCTTTGGAGATCTAGCAACAGCTAGGACGCAGGGATGGTGCGGAACCGGAAAGGGGAGGGAGGGCTGTTCTCGCCATAAGTGGAGTAGAGGGGGTTTGGGGGGTGGAAGAAGTTGGCGGGAGGATATGTGAGAGGTCTGAGAAAGTTTCATTGAGGGCTTCAGTGATTTTAGCAGGATCTTGGGTAACGTCCCCGTTCAGACTTAGTTGGGTAGGGGTTGGGGAACGTGATTTGCCACTAATTTCTTGTATGTTACTCCAGAATTTTCTCCCATCTCCCCAGGAGGAGGAGAGGGTGTGCTGATAGTAACCAGCCTTGGCCTGCCGTGTGGCCCAGGTGCATTTATTTCGAGCCTCCCTGTAGAGTTGTCTGTCCTGGGAGCGTTGGGAGTCTATGGCCCTGTGCCAGAGGTTGTCCCTGTGTTGCATGAGTTTTAGGAGGAGGTGTTATCCAAGGTGTAGACCTGGTTTTCACGACCTGCCTAGTGAGGGGAGCATATATATGAGCTTTGTTAAAGGTAGCTATAAAGGGGCGAGGCGCATCAACTGATTGTGCGTTATATAAGGGAAGCCAGTAACTATTGGCTAGGTATTCTTTGAGGTTATTAATGCCTCCTTTTTGATTTTTGATTGCCATGTGGTTTTGGGTGGTGCAGTGGGCAGTTTGCCACCACCAGCAGATAACCGAGGAGTGGTCACTGATAGAGTCAGGGAGCACTGAAGCCTGGGTAATATTTTTTGGCCTGTTGGTAAAGATGAGATCTAGTAGTGAGGATGTCCCGGTTCTTGTGTCGTGCCTCGTTGGGGATGTGATAATTTGGGTGAGACCGATAGCCTGGGCAGCATCTCTGAAGACGGAGGAGGATGGGGATGCCCAGTCGATGTTGAAGTCACCTATTAATATGGTTTCATTAGTATTTGGGAGGTGTGAGACAGCGTGAAGGATGGATTCAAATGCGGGTTTCTGGTTTCTCGGGGGGATATAGGCTGAGATGATGATGATTGTTTTAGAGCCCAATCTAATTTTGACTGCGAGAGTCTGGGCCTCATGTTTGGGGGAAGGGGTATCAACGATGGTGGCGCAGAGTGTTGATTTAATGAATATTGCGCAGCCTCCACCTCGCTTACCGGATCTATCCGCCCTAAGGAGGTTATAGTTGCTTAGGGAAACAGCATCATTGGGGATTTTATTTGATAGCCAGGTTTCAGAGAGGGTTAGGATGTCTGGGGCATGTTGGGCAATCCAACCCCTGCAGTAGGGTGTGTTTTTGGGAAGGCTACAAATATTAAGTGATGCCAGCAGTAGTCTTCCTGTGGTTTGTTTGGGAGGTTTTTGTTGAGGGGGGACCAGGGTTGGGGTGAATGTTTCCAGAAAGGAGGAGTAGAAGGAATATGTGTCGCAGCAGGGAGAGCCTGGAGAGTTTAAGAGACTCATGCTGTGAGCGCAATGGAGAATGTTTTGTTTTTTTGTTGTGGGTGGGCACTGGTAAGCTAGAGATGTCGCCGGGAAGAAGGGAGGGAGCGATGGGGGGAAGTAGCAATATGTCATTGTAGCTGGGAGGGGGCTGGGTTATAAGTTGGGGAAAAACTGTGGTACAGTGTTTGCCCAGTTGAAGTGAGGGTGTGAACAAGGGTATAGGCAAAAAAAGGTAAGTTAGTACTAGTGGGCATTGGCTTGCAGTGTTGGGGTGGTTGTGCCGGCAATTGTCAGAGAAAGCTATGGGAACAGGGTTCGTGGTGTAGTCATGGGGCGGAGGAGCCTCTGGGGGGGGTTGATGAGCAAGGAGAGTGAGCCTGCTGGCTATTAGCATTGTAAATAGGGTGAAATACATAGGGGGTCTAACCAAGCGAGACAGCGGCCTCTAGGGCTGGATTTCTATAACCTGCAGCTGGAGAAGTGGGCTGATAGGTTTATTTTACCTGTCACCTGACCTACTACAGGGTATATATTCAAGAGCCGAGCAAGGGTGGTGGTGGGGGCGGCGGGGCTCTAGCTGCTGAACTCTGTTTTTCCAGTTCCCTAGAGCAGCTGTTCGCATCCAGAAATCCGCTTTGGACTTGGCCGAGGAGACGAGCGGCAGGGCTGTGACCAGGCAGCCGTTGGAAAGGCGCCAAAGACAGGTGGGCTATTCAATTCAACCTGGTGGCTGGGCTCTTGGGCAGAGAGGGCTTAAGACTGGCCCTCGCGACCTCCTTTCTCCACGGGGAGGGTGTGTTCTGGGGAGAGAAGAGGAGACAATTCGTTTAAGTAGGCAGAAAGGGAGGGATTAAGCTGAGATTGGCTGTGGTGCAACATGTAGTGGAGCTGGATAATGCTGCAGGGATCAGGGGTCTGCGGCGCCTGGCCTCCCGAGAACTCAAGGCTCTGCACAGCAAGTACCCCCAATTTCCACTCGCGAGTTCCTAGTGCACTTAACTGCCCAGGTCCCGTATGGTTAGCAAGCAAACAGTCCCCTGAGACCCGTGTTGCGTTCCCTGAGTCACTCAATTACAACCGGGTCCTGTTGCAGTCCCACAATCCCCTGCTTTGCTTACAGTGTTGCACCTTACTTTAAATTAATTCAAGTCCGTAGGAAACAAAACAGCAGCTTTTCCCTACATTAATTGACAAACACTGATAAGAGAATATGCAGCTTTTACAATCTGTGTTAGCAAGGCAGGCTTATCAGAAGCTGCTGAACTCTGTTTTCCAGTTCCTAAAGCGTGTTCGCATCCAGAAATCCGCTTTGGATTTGGCCGAGGAGGCGGCGGCAGGGCTGTGACCAGGCAGCCGTTGGAAAAGGCGCCAAAAGACAGGTGGGCTATTCAATTACCTGGGTCGGCTGGGCTTCTGGGCAGGGAGGGCTTCAAGACTGGCCCTCGCGACCTCCTTTCTCCACGGGGGAGGGGGGTGGTGTTCTGGGTCGGCTGGGCTTCTGGGCAGGGAGGGCTTCAAGACTGGCCCTCGCGACCTCCTTTCTCCACGGGGGGGGGGTGGTGTTCTGGGTCGGCTGGGCTTCTGGGCAGGGAGGGCTTCAAGACTGGCCCTCACGACCTCCCTTTCTCCACGGGGAGGGGTGGTGTTCTGGGTCGGCTGGGCTTCTGGGCAGGGAGGGCTTCAAGACTGGCCCTCGCGACCTCCTTTCTCCACGGGGAGGGGGGTGGTGTTCTGGGTAGGCTGGGCTTCTATTGCATGCATGGTCCTTATTGTATTGTAATTATTGCATGTATGGTCCTTACTGTATTGTAATTGATTGTATTGTATTGTATCTTGTCACTATTGTATTGCTTGACTTGCAAACTCCTGGGGCCTTACCTGAAAATAGGCACAACTGCATCAAGTGTACTCACCTCATCAATAAAAGCTAATAAATAAATAAACAGGATTCCTGTCCTTCCCTGTTATATTCTACTTGTCACTCATGAAAACGGGCATTTATGCTCATCAGCTAACAAGTATAAAGAATAAAAATGAATGGAAAATGAACCGCCCTGATCACATCACAAAACTGTAGTTCTCCCCGACTGTATAAATGACCACTCCCTAGTCCTATGCTCCTGGACTAACAAATTCACAAAGCCTCCTCCTAAAATTATCAACAGCAGAAAACTAATGCCTGAACACCTTTGGCCTCTTAAAACTCTCCTACGAGAACATGACTGGACACCACTAGACTCAGCACCAGACGTGGATGCTGCTCTTGACTACTTTATTCACAGCTTTAACACTGCCTGTGATGTCCATGCTCCTTTCAAGAAATGTAAGATTAAGAGTGTCAACAACCCATGGATCAACACAGATCTTCTTGAGCAAATGAGATCCCGGGATCATCTCTGGTATTGTGCTACGACGACTGCCACCCAGGCCGATATCCAAGCCTTCAGAGCAGTGAGAAATGCCTGTACAAGAGCAGTTCGCAACGAGAAGGCCAGGTACTACAAGAGCGCTCTAGCCAACACATGGAAAGACGGAAAGAAGTTCTGGGCCAACCTTACCAAACTTACAGGGAAAGACCCCAAAGTATCCCCTTTATGGTCAACCTAAATGGCAACATCACCTCGGATCAAGTCACCATGGCTAATGCGTTTAATGCAGCCTTTACCGATCTTAGTCATGTGCTACCTCCAACTTCCTTTGACCCATCACCAGACACACTAATCTCTGACAAAGCACGCACTATGCAGGGGCACCCGCAGTTCTATTTTAAAACCATCTCCAAGGACCTAACTAAAAAGCAACTTCTCAAAGTACTTGGGAGGTCTAGATCTAGTGGTGATTCCCTTGATCTGAAACTCCTCGCCCTCACCACAGACGAAGTCCTGAACCCGCTCAGCAAAGTCCTCAACTGATCCCTTATGCCCTCACAGTTCCCCCCCCAAAATGGAAATCCGTTGTGGTAACACCAAGCCACAAAAGTGGTGATAAAACCATTACTAGCAATTACAGACCCATCTCCATCCCCCCCCAAAGCTCTGGAGAGAATAGTTGCTGACCAGCTTGCTAAATATCTTGCCAGCTACAGCCTGCTATGTCCACAGCAGCATGGTTTTTCCCAAGGGACACAGCACCGCCACAGCTCTCCTAGAATTTTCCTCTTATATACACAATGCCCTGGTCCAGGGACATCTTGTCAGTTCCACCTTCATCGATTTAACAAAGGTGTTCGATACCGTCAACCACTCATTGCTGATTGAACAATTATCTCACCTAGGACTTAAACGACACCACTCGGTGGTTCCAAAGCTACCTCAGTGACAGAATCCAACAGGTTAGAATTGGTGACTCCCTCTCAACCTTCATCCTGGTCCACTCTGGAGTCCCTCAAGGTTCCATCTTGGGTCCTATGCTCTTCAGTATTTTTCTAAACAGTCTCCCATCATCCTGCCCTGATAAAATCCTATTTAATGCAGACAATGTAGTCATCTTCACCTCCCAACCGGAGCCTTCCTTTCTTCAGTCACAGCTGCAAGCAAGCTTTGTGGGAGTGGAAACATGGTTTAAATCTCATAGACTCATTCTTAACTACAAAAAAACAGAATCAATGTTGTTTCATGGTACCCACAGCAAATATAAAAACAAAGGTCTCTCTATCACAAACAGTGACGGAGCAATTCTTGAGCTAGTTCATCTGTTTAAATATCTGGGGTGACCCTTGACTGCATGCTAGCGTACTCTGAACACATTGGTAGCATTGACAAAATCGTGAATACCCGCATAGGACTGCTCTATAGACAAGGAACTGCCTCACAGCCGAAGCTCTAAGTATTGCTATCCAGAGCTCTGTTATCTCAATAACCGATTACGGCTAGTGATTTAAGGATCTGCCACTGACACTGCCCTTCGATGCATTGCATTAGCCCTAAACAAGGCCTGTCATCTCCTGACATCAGCCCACCGCATTTCACATACCTGCAACATCTACAAACAGGCAAACTGGCTCCAAGTATCTGGTAGAATTAGGTATCAGACCTGCATCCTAGCCAAAAAGATCACCTTGGAACTCCTACTCTGACGGGTCCAGACCCTGGTGGATCTTCAATGTGGTCCCCGCCTAACCAGAAGCTTGGAAAGTCTTACTTTTTCCGTTCCCCGATGTCAAGTTACCCAAGGTAAACACTCCTTCAAATCCAGAGCCTCATCCTGGTTCAACTCACTTCCACCAGAAGGTATCGCCAATACTACATTGTGAGCCTTTAAGGCAGTCTTCATCAACACCTTGTCACCAGGGCGTCCTGTGACTACTTCTCATAACTAGCCAATTTCCTCCTTCCCTTCTGCTTTTGCCTATAATGTACCCCTTATTTCTCCTCCTTCTTTGCTCCTGTCCCCGGCCCGCACCCCACTCTGACAATGCCCAATTCTCATTTCCCCCTCCCTCACCTCTACCTTCTTGCCGTCTCTTACCCACACTATAAACTTGTGACCTTCCTGAAGTTCTATTGTACATACGACTTGAAGTGTATTTGCTAACTATTGTACCTGACATTTTGTATTTTGTATTGTACTCTGGCTGCTGTTAATTGGTTTATTTCTTATCTGTCTTCTGACTGTGTTTTTGCTCTTGTTTGCTGATGTGGGACCTTTGTAAAAGAGCCTTGGCTCAAAGATGTATCTGAAATCTTAATAAATAAAAATAATTAAATTAATTAAAAAACAATTCTAGTCCTCTCCCATTTTACTGTCAATGCCCCTCAATCCTAACCAGGCAAGAGTAGCCCTTCTCCTCTACTTGTAGCACCAGAGAAGCTGTGCTCACTATCTCTCAGCTCAGTGCTACCTTCCCCTCCCCTCCCCTGTAGCCTTGCTATCCCAGTGGGGGTGAGGGTAGCAAGGATTACAATACAGAACATAAGTGGAGAAGCAGTTTGTCTCACTAATTTCTTTAGTAGGCTACATTGCTGGGGCAGAAGATGAATCACATTCTGTTTCCAGCTGGAATCAGTACTGCAGAATGCTAAAATACTATGATAAACAATTCCGCAGATAAGGCAGAGGTGGGAGGCACATCTGGAGACTGGAGCGAAAAACTCTTATCAAAGCCGGAGACTGAAGTTGTATGACAGGCAGTTTCTGCAAAACTGTTTTGTTTTAGGC
This sequence comes from Neoceratodus forsteri, assembly GCA_016271365.2. NCBI lineage: Eukaryota > Metazoa > Chordata > Ceratodontiformes > Ceratodontidae > Neoceratodus > Neoceratodus forsteri. The sequence continues at coordinate 265,698,878 of CM057455.1, forward strand.
ATGAGGGCTGGAAGGATGAGTCAAGGCACCCTGAGGCTTAAGCTGCCTGAAAGAGAGAGAATCTCCATTCTCACAGGCCACTCAGGAGGCAGAGAGATGACATGTGGAGATGGCAGACTACCTAAACTCCACTGCATCTACATACCCCAAATCTGCAGAAAGGTGACAATAAACTCTTCCAAGTTTGCAGTTCATCTCACTACTAGACAAAACTGTTAGTAGTCAAAGCTCTTGTAATGGTGATTATTTCATGCAATTGCTGACGGTGTAGCCTTGTGGTTAGAGTAATGAGCAGTGAACGAGCTTGGTACATCGACAGACTTGGGTTTGAGTCCCACAACCTCAACTTGCATACTGTGTGACTCTGAGCAAGTCACTTAACCTCCCCAGTGCTGCTGGGTTGCCCTTGTAAATGGGCCTTGTGTCTAGTGGGCCTTACGGGTTAGCAAAAGAATAACGGAAAAAAAAAAAAGAATTGTACAGCTAGGCACCTAAAACTGAATGGTCATCAGGCCACTTAATCATAAATGTTTATTAAGCATATGACATACCAGGGGGTGCATTATGGGGGGATAGTGGCCCGCCTTGTGTGCACTGAAGCACAAGGCAAAGCCAAGTTCTTCCACCAGCCAAGAAGGGCTGTCAGCCCACCAAAACACACCCCAGAGTGCCTTACTGCGATTATGAAATGGGTCCTTTTTAGTAAATTGAATGTATTTTTTACATATGTTTTTGTTGAGCTACTTTGAACTGGACTCTAGATCTGGGATACTGGCCCAGCTGAAAGTACCTCTTGGCCAATCAGGAGCCAACATTCTTTTTACCCATTTCATAATGGCCACTTATAGTTCTGATCAGTTGATTTTTAACAGCCTTATCTGCAGTATGATGTGTTATCAAAAGATGCATTTACTTACTCGCTGAGTTTTGGCGTGGTTACAGCACCTATGTGTGAAGTACACTGCTGTAGCTACTCTGCGGTGCATCAACACACAGGAGCTGTGCAGCAGTGCAAAAGCTGTGGTGTTGCGGGCAGCCTGGCTCCCTCTCACCATGCTGTGTTTTATTTATGTCTCTTTACTGGCTTCCAACACTGCAGTGCAAGTGGATCACTTCAGGTGGTGTGGAGTGTTCACACAGGGACTTAAAGGAAATAGCTACGCTTGTGTTGTGGGCTTTATAGCACATTACCTTAGTGCCACAATAGTATTTTTCCATAAAAATTACATCTTTGCAGTTAGCCCAGTTTAGGAGGGAAGGAATCGTATCTTGGACTGAACCGATGGCCAGCCACTTCCTGGTCTACCAGCCCCACCCCTGCTCTGAGATGTTTTGTGACATCTAAGCAGGGAGAGCCTGGGGGCATACCAAATATAAGTCTATGGGGATGTTTTTAAAATGGTCTTCCATATGTTTAGGCAACAGGTGACAAATCTACCCATTCACGCCCCAACCAGTGACCCTGTTGCAGCCGGCTGTCGCAGACATTCACCTGTGTCTGCCACTCAACCGTGACAGCCCCTCACTGTGTCCTTGCACCCAAGCTTGACCCTGCACAAAGGGTGGTGCACCCCAGGCACCTGGACCCTCTGAGCCCAGTCACCAGCCCCCCTGGATCAAGCCAAGGCTGACTGCTTGAATCCCATGCAAAGTGTGGGTTCTGTCTTTATCAAAGTTCACACCACTACCCTACCTGTATCAGAAAGGGATATGCTTTAAGATGGCTGACACCAGATGTAGCATGCCTCTTCAGAATGGCGCTTACCCAAGAGATTCACAGACTATACCCTTTTTATGTAAAATGTACAGCTAGTCTGTGTATTGTGATGAAATAGTAACTATTTACACACTATAGTTACACATTCGGCAAATTAGAATAAAAGTGCTTACAGGAAAAAGACACTGGGCCCGATTCACAAAGCGAAATGCAGGGCTTGCGTCAAACCTGTTTTTTTTGGTGCAGCTCTGCCAAACTCTTCATCGCTAAATGTGCCGATTCAGGAACGAACAGGCGCATATACAACACTTTTCCTGATTTACAGCAAATTCGCCAAATATGTAAGCACGCTTTACATAAAAAGGGTACCGAGATAACTGCAAGTTAGACCAGGAAAAGCTGGTCTAACTTGTAGCACTGTGCATGGGATCGAGAATCCAGATCACTGGCCGGCGAATGACGCAAGCCCCGTGCGCCATATGTTCACTGCAGCCAGGGCTTGCAGCAGTCCTGGAACTTTTGTGAATAATCAGGCCCATGGAAAATAAATTGAGTTAAATCATAAACCACACACTTAGCTTCCTGATAGCTAGTTAAAACTTACAAACTGACCCGTAGAAAAGAGACAGTTTCTTGTCTTCAGAGAACTCGAACCTATCACTGACTTCTCTCCTTTCAATCTCTGACTCCATGAGCCAGTGTGTATGCCACACACTGACTCCCTTCTCTCTTTCTCTCTCTCTCCCCCCGACCATCTCAGTTTTACAGAGCAAGACCCTCATTGTCTAACCATACACATCAAAGATTATCAAACATGAAGAACCTACTGTAAGTGATCACAAACAACATACATTTAAACAGTGCAAAATGTTATTCCCTTTCAGAATCCTCAGGAACGCAGAACTCTCATTTCCTCCCTTGTAAACCAGTTGGAAAACAGCCTGTCCACAGGAGTGACTCTTGGTGTTGTGCATTCTGTTCTTCTCCCAGCCTGGCTCCATGACACTTATGGCGGTAAGGGTTGGCAATTTTTGGATCTGCACGATGTAGGTCAGTGGCTGGGGCACACAGAAACTGAATTTGCAGCCTGGGCTGAAGAGAATGCTCGACCTGATGATGGAGACTCTGAAGAAGATTGCGCACTGGCCTAACAGGGGAACAGTATTTCCTGCTGAACATATTCAAATGGCTTACCACTGACTCAACTGTTTAAACTTGTTTTCCTACCATTTGGGAAATTATGTGTTAACCAACATTCCCTTTAGGAGCATTATGAGGACTGAACACTGTATGCTGCAGAGACACTGTGGGACTTTTGGGGACTAGGGTCATAACACAGGCTGGTTGACTCCATGTGGCATTTCTGCCTTTTCCTTTCTCTCTGCATAAACCTTGTCTCAGATGCTCAAACGGGTGTTCAACATGCTCTATATTCATCAGGAGCTGTGCTGGCCCACTACTGTTAATGTTTTCTATGCCTTTTTTGATTCTTAATTTTTTTCTTTTTCTTTGTTTTGTTCTTCCTTCTGAGTTTTGTTAAACAAAGGTGGGGCCCTGGGGGACAGTTTTTTTTTGGGGGTGGGGGACTTTCTCCCTAATTCAAGTTCATGATTTCCAGGTCTATAACAAAACTGGTAGTTTGCATTTTTTTTTTAATTTTACCTAATATGTTCTTCTTATAGAATAAACATCTTTCCATTGATGCGGCCAGCATTTTCTTATAACTTGATGGGTATTAATTATAGGTACCCTACACACGCACATGCACACACACACACACACACACACACACACACACAGGGCAAATGAATGCAAGGACACCACATACTTGAATGTCAGCTTCCTGCTTACACCTCTCTGCCCAATCCTTTGCTCTACTCCTCTCCTCTCTCACCTTCCTTATTCACTTGTTTCCAGTCCAGCTCTTTCTACACCCTTAGCTCCACTCCTCTCCTCCTGCTCTCATCCTCTACCTCACCCCCTTCCCACCTCACTGCTCACTCCCCTGCAATTACCCCCCTGACCTCTAGGAGTCGCTAGTGCACACTCATTTTTCCCCGTGGATGCTCATTTTTCCCTGTGCCAACTCGTCAACCAGCCGACCACAACCAACCCTGCCTCAGGAACCTCCACCCTACTAGACATCATTATTTCCAACAAGCCCCATAAGATCTCCAGCACTACTGTGCTACCTGATGTGCTTAGTGACCACTCTCCCATCATTTTCTCCTGGTCCTGCAAAATGCCTAAACCACCCCCCAAACTGGTCACCATACGTCGCCTATGACCTGATAAGCTTGGTCAACTAAAGGAGATCCTATTTTCCTGGAATTGGTCACCCATCGAGATTGCACCAGATACTGACTCTGCCCTAGCCTACTTTGTTAAGTCCTTTAACAAGGCCTATGATACTTTCGCCCCCCTCACTACAACAGCTGTTTGTGACCGTGGCTCCCCTTGGATCACACCCCCATTGCTTAGCCTGATGCACAACAGGGATAACTTCTGGTACAGGGCACTGGACTCAGGCAAAACCACTGACAGGGAAGTCTGCCGTGCAGCCAGAAATAAGTGAACCTGGACTATCTGCAAAGCCAAGGCTGAATACTTCCGGTCAAAACTCGCCTTATCCTGGGGCTCGTCTCACAGATTCTGGGATAATATCAAGGAACTCAATGGTAAAACAGTGTCCCCCCCCACACAACTTAATGTCAACGGAACCCTGATCACCGACCAGACGGACATTGCTGACTACCTAAATAATGCTTTCACAGATCTCAGCTCTGTACTCCCCTCGAACTCCTTTGACCCTGACCCCACTCCCCCCAGACCCATCCCACACCTCCCCTTCTACTTTAAGGCCCTCTCTCCACGTAAGGCCAAACCATATCTCCTCAGTGCCCTTAAGGGCTCTTGTCTTGCCACAGCAGTGACTCACTGGATACTAAACTACTCAGAAGAGTCCTCAACTCTGTTCTCACCCCCCTAACTAGCCTCCTAAATCGCTCTCTTTGCCTCAGCCAATTCCCCATTGCCTGGAAAAATGTGGTGATTACCCCCATCCACAAAAGTGGTGACCAAACCCAACCTGGAAACTTTCGTCCAATCTCTATCCTTCCACCACTATCCAAAGCCCTGGAAAAAACTGTGGCTGACCAGCTCACGGAGTACCTCTCTGCCCATAACCTCCTCTGCCATGAACAGCATGGATTTCATCATGACCACAGCACCACCTCAGCCCTCATTGAGTTTTGTAACTTTCTCCACTCTGCACTAGATAAAGGGCACATTGCTGGCTCAGTTTTCATTGACCTGTCAAAAGCTTTTGACACCGTCAACCACCCGATGCTCCTCTCCTCCCTGCAGCCCTTTGGTCTCTCGAAGGGGGTCCTGGACTGGTTCTCCAGTTATCTCTCCACCAGTACCCAGTGTGTTAAGATAAGCAACACCATCTCCAGTGCATGCCTGGTCCATTCGGGGGTTCCCCAAGGCTCTATCCTGGGACCCCTACTGTTTAGTCTCTTTTTACACACACTCCTATCTGCCTATGAGGGCCCCCTCCTTCTCTATGCTGATGATGCTGTTCTGTTTGCCTCACACCCTGATCCAACCCATCTCCAAAACACACTCCAACTCTCCTTCAGCCAAGCACAGAGTTGGTTCTCTGACCACATACTTGTCCTGAACCTAAAAAAGACAAAGTCAATGCTTTTCACCCATAACCAAAACAAACACAAAAACTTTCATCTTCACGTCACAGCCAAACACCCCCCCCCCGAGCAAACAACTACCTTTAAGTATCTTAGTGTCACTTTTGACACATCTCACTCTTTCCACAACCACATAAGCACTCTTTGCACAGCTACCAACTCCCATACAGGTCTTCTTTACTGCCACAGGGACTGGCTTCCCCTGATGCATTGCACCTGGCCATCACATTCTCAGTACTGTCACTAGTAGACTATGGTCTGTTAATCTACGGTGGTGCTGACAACACAGTCTTACATAAATCAAGATCACTGGGAGGGAAGGAGTTGGAGGCCACAGCAGGAGAGAAGACCTGGGGGTACTGGTGGATGCCAGCATGAATAACTCTGAGCAGTGCAGGAGGACTGCAGTAAAAGCAAATAGGATGTTGGGCTGCATTGCACAGGGGATTACCTCAAGGTGCAAGGAAGTGATTCTGCCACTGTACAATGGCCTGGTTAGACCACAACTTGAGTACTGTGTGCAGTACTGGAGACCGCACTTGAGGAGGAACATCCTGCTCCTGGAAAGGGTTCAGAGGAGAGTGACCAAAATGATCTGTGGTCTAGGGGGATTTGACGCATGAGGAGAGACTAGAGGAGCTCAGCCTGTTCTCGCTAAAGGAGAAGAGGAACCGGGGGGACATGACTTGAGGTCTTCAAGTACCTCAAGGGAATCAATAGGGTAAATCAGATGGGGATCTTTAAGATAAAGGACGGGTGTATCACCAGAGGGCATAGTTTGAAGCTGGAAGGAGGAAGGCTGAGGGGGGAAAAGGAGGAGGAGGTATTTCACTGAGAGGGTGGTGGAACCGTGGAATGCGCTACCTGGTGAGATGGTTCAGGCTTCCACGGTGGAGGGATTCAAGAGAGGGTGGGACAGGTACAGAAAGAGGATGAAGCAGAGGTTGTCCTGCCCCAGGGGCCTGGGAGGGAGGTCATAAGTAACAGAAATAAGTTGAGGGGGGATGGCCTTGGTACCCACTCAGGGTACTGAGGCACAAGCAGACTCGATAGACCACAAGGCCTAATCTGCTGGCGATTAGTATGTTAGTACGTCACTCAATAAAGCCTGTCATCTTCTTACTGGCTCAACTCCCCTCACCCACACCTGTACACTGTACTCTTTAGCAAACATCCTCAGCTTTGATGATAGACTTACCTACCAGTCCTGCCTCTTGACCAAAAAAATTGTTGCGGGTATGGCCCCTTCAGACCTCTCCTCCATCATCTGCCACTCTGCCCCCACCCTCTCAACCCGCAGCTCCTCTTGCGCCACCTTACAAGTGCCTAGGGTCAGGACCTCCCTAGCGCAGAGGTCTTTCCGCTACCGCGCCCCATCTTGGTATAACTCACTTCCAATCCCTGTCACCACTGAGCAAAGACTTGGGCCTTTTAAATCAGCCCTTAAAAACTACCTCCTCAATGCTCGTTGCTGTCTCTGCCTAGCCCTGCACCCTCTCCCTCCTGTTAGCCGTCACCCTGTAATAGTGGCCTTGTACAACTTGTATAATTTATCTTATTTCTCCCAGTATAGTTACCTTGTATATTACATACCTCCACTATATATTGTTTTCCCTCCTCTCAGACTGTACTGAATATATTGCTATGTATATGAATGTATTGCTAAAGGACTGTTCATATTCATGTTCATTCCTACCCCTAACCCCTATCCGTTTCTCCCTTTAGCTACCTCTATGTATAGGCCACGCTATAATGCCCTCTCTGTATATAGCTTGTACAATCCTCATCAATGTGTATTACTTGTAATTTACTGTTGTTTGCTACACCTTGTTTGTTCTGTACCATTGCCATATACTGTATTGACCAGTATGTATTATTTCCTGTATCTTGCTTACGTGGAGCCTTTGTAAACAAGTCTCTGACTCAAAGGATTGTAATTCCGATATCTGAAATAAATAAATAAATAAATAACTCAAGTAAACATGTTTGTAACCTGTGTTTAGTTCCTAGTATGTGGAATTAAATTGTTTTACGGTTTACTGCAAAATAAAAAACATACAAGTTAAAACAAAAAGATGCAGCACAATACGGGGTGAACACTTAGGTGTCGGCATGACTCAGTTGGTAGCTTAGCCACCTTTGGGCCAGACAGTCATGCGTTCTAGTTCCACACCGGGATTGGGCTCATATAAACACTAGCACCAGGAGTGCAGTACGGGGGCAGGGGGTACTGTACTGTTGGGGTGTGCCATCCCTTGGATGAGATGTTATTCTGAGGTCCCTTCTGTCCATCTCTGGTGCTGTTAGGTTGGGTATCCAGGTGGAAGTTATAGAACCCATGGCACTTTTCCTAAGAGTGGTGGATTTTTCCCAGTGTTCTGGCCATTATTGCCCTTCCTATAAAAACAGTTGAGGCATTTTGTCCATGGCTATGTGTACAGTAGGTGCTTGCATGAGAAATAGCCACCAGTACACATTTACAGTCACCTCACTACCAGTCTTTCATTGCCTGTAAAGAGCTTTGGCATACAATGTGTATTACAAGCACTACATAAATGCTGATTCTTCTTCTTCTTCTTAAAAAGGCAATGTAGTCCATTGGTTAGAGCATGGAGCTTCAAACCTGGAAATCCTAGGCAAGGATCCCTCTGCTACCACCACTAACTCATTCTGTGACCTTCAGCAAGTTTCATGACCTGTCTGTGCTTCAATCTCTTCCAGCATGAAAACTGGGTAGATGTAGGACCCCCAGTGAAAATGACATGCTGCATCTCAGCTAGGCCAGCTGTGAATCACATATTTATTTATTTGAAAATTGGTACCTGGGAGAGGCACACTGAGCTGAGGTTCCTTTCCCAGACATTACACAATCACATTACTCAGTACAAAATAAAGTGCAGTCAAAGTACAATAATGAACACAAATACAAGTGCAAAATAAAGCAGCAAGGCACCACGGGTGGCAGTGATACAGCAACGGGCAAACCTACGCAGAGGAAAAATGGCAGTGCAGAGGCAGGGAGTACTGGAGCCTGGATAAAGGACGGGGGGGGGGACCCAGAAGGAGGCCTGACACATGGATAGTGGGACCTACAAGCAGATGAAGAGGGAGAGGGGTGACAGGTGCAGAAGGAGGAGGGGAAGAGTGTCAGCTGGTGCCTGAGAAACCAGGGTAGGTGGAGAGGCAGAGGAGGAGGCTCCCACAGCATAGAATAATGCATGGGGGTGTAATGAGAATTTTATACATGACTGAGGTGTGTGATGCCACGTAAACCCTGACAGTGAAGCTCAAGGGTTAACACAAGTATTGCACACTGAAGGTGTGTATACAATTCATGTTTATGTCACATCGTATTTTATTTGTTATAAATTGCTGAGCAATGTTTTTTTCTGTCTCCGGGGATCTTATGAGTTTAGAACCATAAAATCTGACAGAGAACAAAAATTAAACAAATATGAAAAAGCTTATTTTTTTTTAAGGATATCAGTTTAAAGATCTAAGTCAGTTCAGTTAAGTTTTCTTATTTGGATCTTTGAGGTTCCAGTGCTTAAAGATCAGGTTCCATGGTAAAATGTGGCTGAGAGAGAGAGAGCGAGCGGGGGAAAACAGAGAAAGCAGCCGTGGTTGACAAAGTTTGTTGTGCAGTGCAAATCAGGTCCCAGGTGTTTTGGGGATGGAGTGACTTTAGGTTTCAAGTATTTGTGGGATTAAGTGACTGTTGGTTCCAGGTGTTTGTGGGATGGAGTGACTGTTGGTCCCTGGTGTTTGTGGGATGGAGTGACTGTTGGTTCCAGGTGTTTGTGGGATGGAGTGACTGTTGGTCCCTGGTGTTTGTGGGATGGAGTGACTGTTGGTTCCAGGTGTTTGTGGGATGGAGTGACTGTTGGTCCCTGGTGTTTGTGGGATGGAGTGACTGTTGGTCCCTGGTGTTTGTGGGATGGAGTGACTGTTGGTCCCTGGTGTTTATGGGATGGAGTGACTGTTGGTCCCTGGTGTTTGTGGGATGGAGTGACTGTTGGTCCCTGGTGTTTGTGGGATGGAGTGACTGTTGGTTCCAGGTGTTTGTGGGATGGAGTGACTGTTGGTTCCAGGTGTTTGTGGGATGGAGTGACTGTTGGTCCCTGGTGTTTGTGGGATGGAGTGACTGTTGGTTCCAGGTGTTTGTGGGATGGAGTGACTGTTGGTCCCTGGTGTTTGTGGGATGGAGTGACTGTTGGTCCCTGGTGTTTGTGGGATGGAGTGACTGTTGGTCCCTGGTGTTTATGGGATGGAGTGACTGTTAGTCCCAGGTGTTTGTGGGATGGAGTGACTGTTTGTCCCTGGCGTTTGTGGGATGGAGTGACTATCGATCCCTGATGTTTGTGGGATGGAGTGACTGTTGATCCCTGATATTTGGGGATGGAGTGATTGTTGTTTCCTGGTGTTTGTGAGGTGGAGTGACTGTTGGTCCCTGGTGTTTGTGGGATGGGCTGACTGTTGGTCCCAGGTGTTTGTGGGGTGGAGTGACTGTTAATCCCTGGTGTTTGCGGGATGAAGTAACTGTCAGTCCCAGGTGTTTGTGGGGTGGAGTGACTGTTGGTCCCTGGTGTTTGTGGGATGGAGTGACTGTTGGTCTGTGGTGTTTATGAGATGGAGTGACTGTTGGTCCCAGGTGTTTGCGGGATGGAGTGACTGTTTGTCACTGGCGTTTCTGGGATGGAGTGACTATCGATCCCTGATGTCTGTGGGATGGAGTGATTGTTGATCCCTGATGTTTGAGGATGGAGTGATTGTTATTTCCTGGTGTTTTGGGGATGGAGTGACAGTTGGTCTCAGTTGTTTGTGGAATGGAGTCACTGTTGGTCCCTGGTGTTTGTAGGATGGAGTGACAGTTGGTCCCTGGTGTTTGTGGGATGGAGTGACTGTTGGTCCCTGGTGTTTGTGGGATGAAGTGACTTTCAGTCCCAGGTGTTTGTGGGGTGGAGTGACTGTTGGTCCCTGGTGTTTGCGGGATGGAGTGACTGTTGGTCCCCCCTGGTGTTTGTGGGATGGAGTGACTGTTGTCCTAGGTGTTTATGGGATGAAGTGACTGTCAGTCCCAGGTGTTTGGGGGAATGGAGTGACTGTCGTTCCCTGGTGTTTTGGGGATGGAGTGAATTTTGGTAGCAGGCGTTCTGGGGTGGAATGACCATAGGTCTCAGTTGTTTGTGGAATACAGTGACTGTAGGTTTCAGGTATTTGTGGGATGGAGTGACTGTTGGTCCCAGGTGTTTGTGGGATGGAGTGACTGTTGGTCCCTGGTGTTTATGGGATGGAGTGGCTTTTGGTCCCAGGTGTTTGTGGGATAGAATGATCTCAATGACTATATGTTTTAGGTGTTTGTGGGGTGGTGTGACTTTCAGTCTTATGTGTCTGTGGGGCAATGTGACTGTCAGTCCCTGGTGCTTGTTGGATGGAGTCACTGTGGGTTTCAGGATGGTGCTTGTGGGTTTAAATAACTTGGTATATGAGCTCTTGCTACATTATGTTACCACATCTCCCTTTCTGGGCCACATTCCTTTCTCATTTTTCTCCTAGTAAAATAGTGATTATAACAGTAGTTAAGGACTTGAATCACTTAAGTTTCTGTTGACCGCGAGTGTGTGGAAGAAGCATCTCTCACCCCAGGCCTAAAACTTGCACTGTCCTGCACTAGACCTCCCTCACATACCATCTCTGTGAGCACTCCCAATTCTCACCCTAATAGGAAAGTCATAAATCTGAACTCCACAGACAAGCATGATGGATATAAATCACCTTTTGGTGGTGGTGGTGGGGGTGGCAGTGAAAGAGTCTGGAACATAATGACCGACCCTGTTATCTAAAGGTCTCATTCTAAACATACTGCAGAAAGACAGATAATGTGCACAGCAAGCCAGGCTCTTGAAATTCAGTGCAACCCATTAGAACTGCAGCCTAACTTCATTGGCACACAGAAAATGTTAACTCAATGCAAGAGAATTTTAAAAATATCTAACTTGCCCCAACCTCCCTCCCTCCCACCACTCCCTTCAGACCTTTCACCATACCTTGTTACACCCTAGAAGCCTACCCAAATCCAACATTTGCCCTTCAAATGGCCTTTAGATCCCTTAGTCTCTCTAACCTACCTATTAATGTTTACCCAGGTAAAATAACCCTCTGAAATTAAAATCTGTTCTACATGTGTCAGCTGGCAAAGAAACAATACGACAATTTAACACATAACTGCTCCTTGCTGCATGCCTACAACTTTGTATGTTTACAACACTTGACGTGGAACCTTTGCAAATGAGCACTTAGTTCAAAGGTACTCTGATGTTCAAATAAATGAAACACAGACAACATTAGAGACACCTAAACAATAGGTATGCAGCAGCATCTAGGTAATTTAGGTTACATAGGTTAATACAGAGCATAGAAGACTGTAGTCCATATCGCTCTCCACGTATGACCTAGATATACCCCTAAGTTTTGTTAGCTGTTGAGTACTTGTCCAGTTTGTTTTTAAGCTCATTCATACTATTGCTGGCCACCACTTCCATAGGCAAGTCATTCCAGATAGACACTACCCTTAGGTTGAACCAATGTTTTCTCTTTTTCGACAATTACCCTTCCCCAGCTAGTTGTAAGGGGTGGGCTCTAGTATGACATTTCTTCTCCCTAATTCCAATGCCCAACTTCTCCCATAACCCTTCATCTAATAGAGCCATAAAAACCATGCACATGTCACCCCTTAATCTGCCATATTCCAGGGTGAACATCCCCAACTCAGATAACCTTTCCTCATAATCTTTATTTTTAATCTCAGTAATCATGCGCGTGCTCTCCTCTGTACTTTCTCACAGTAATAAATGATGTGGTCAGCTTTAAGGTGTAAACAAGAATAAAAAAGCGTACTGTAGTGAAATGGTATACAAGCTTCTTTTTTAAACCGTACAAGCAGAATGACAGCTGAAGCCTTTAACTCTGTCTGGAAATGATTCCAAGACAAGCGGACAAGATAGCTAGAGACTCCTCTAAAATGATTTTTAACTTCCAGTCCCCCTTCCATCTTCTGTCTCCTTACCATTCTCTCCCATAGCTCTTCAGACCCCAGATCACTGGAGTGCTTCATATCACAAAATGAATAAGAGAAATCCTGGAAATTGACAGGATGAAGCCGTCTTTCACCACTAACAACATCTCAGTACATCATCATGGTTCAAAATTGACTACCAAGATCAGTCATTTCCTAACACTTTGGGACCATTTTATAATTGCAGTAATATACTCTAGGGTGTGGTATATCATGGGATATTGTCACCTCTTGGGTGGTAGAAAGTACTTGGCATTGCCTCCTGCCTCATGCTACACTCTAGGTATGATGATATCTATGATATACCATGCCATGCAGTATTGGTTAAGTAACCTAGTATGTTTTTTTATGTTGGTGTTTCTCTGCATTGCCACTCGCCTAGACTTTGAACCTAAGGCATACCCGCATGGTAGTCTTTCCAGCCCCTGATGTCTAACTCCACTGTCACTCCGGTTGGGGACCATGCTGCAGTGCTGGAGAGAACTGTGGGCAATTATGCAGGTGTTGATATGGTTTTTACCTCTGTTTTTTCCCTGCCACATCCTCCTATCTCCCGCATAGTATGAGTGAACCGTGTGTTGAAAGTGCCCCTGCAGTAGAGCAAGCTCCCAGGGCCTCAATCACTGTGATGCTAACACACCACCAGGCACACCCTGAGTAAAAGCCTAATGCTCTGAGCAGCTATCTCATTGCCAACATGCCTGCAATGCTAGCAGCTTGAAGCTGGGTCGCTGTTCTGCTGCCACTGGGCCATCAGGCAGCTCCAGTAACACCGTATGTTAAGGCTGAAAGGGATTCTAGGTTGCCCTTGTCTGCCTTCCCACCCCCCACCCCAGGTGAATGAGTTGCCCGGAGGTGATGCCATGGTTGAATCTCTAGTGTTCTTCAGTTCTCACACCACCGTGGAGTGCTCTAAAGGCAGAGAGAAATGTTTATCAAGAAGCAGCTCCACCTATCTCTCAAAGGTGTCTTTAGGCAAATGTGGGTCCAACGTTTACCCCTTTTCAATCCCCCCATCCCACTAGCTGATATAGCTCCTGTCACTGGTGCTCAGGAATACCTCCTAACAGCAATAAGACGACGATGTCTTGGTGGCCTCCTTTAAAGCATTACCCTGTCCCTTGCTAGGATCCAGCTGTGTTAGCCTGTGGTCAGTAGCGCTGGACTAACTCAGAATTAGCTCTGAACCTCACTAATGGGAAGGACAATTTGAGAGGTTACTTCATCCCCTTGACTAATTCTCAGTGATCTAGAAAGATACAATTCTCAGTGTGTCTTGGCTGACAGCACTTTTAGTAGCAGAGGGTTAGGATTAAAGTTAGATCCCTACTGGTAGCTAAGGTTCTCCGCATCTGAATCCTAGTATGGTGATCCACCATGTTAGGATTAAAGTTAGATCCCTACTGGTAGCAAAGGTTCTTCACACCTGAGTACTAGTATGGTGATTCCCTGTGTTAGGATTAACGTTAGATCCCTACTGGTAGCAAAGGTTCTTCACATCTGAGTACTAGTATGGTCTCCACTATGTTAGGAGGAAAGTTAGATCCCTACTGGTAGCTAAGGCTCTTCACACCCGAGTCCTAGTATGGTGATCCACATGTTAGGATTAAAGTTAGATCCCTACTGGTAGCAAAGATTCTTCACAACTGACTACTAGTATGGTGATCCCTGTGTTAGGATTAAAGTTAGATTCCTAGTGGTAGATGAGGGTCTCCATGCCTGAGCACTAGTATGGGGATCGTCTGTGTTAGGATTAAAGTTAGATTCCTAGTGGTAGATGAGGGTCTCCACGCCTGAGCACTAGTATAGTGATCCACAGAATTAAAGTCAGACCTCTCTTGGTAGTCAAGGGTCTCCACAACAGAGTATTATGGTTATCAATGGTGCTAGGATTGAGGTTAAAGCCTAGTGGTGGCACTTTCACTAATGAGTGGTACTCCTCCTCATCTGTCAAATCAAGGAAAAGGGTATGTTTAAAATTAACAGCAATATGGGATAAATAGGGGGAAAAACAAGGAATAGGGGTACTTATTTTCAAAAAGTGCAGACAAGCATGGGTACCACTTTATATTTTGAGTGCCAACACTGGGGGTTAAGGGAGGGCTCGTGAAAGCTGACGGTCTCCCACCAGTGCACAAGCAATGTGAGCCATGAAGCTGGTCTTTAAATTAACAACTCAAATACAGTATCGACAGTCTCCAGCCCAGCATATTATTGCCATTACTGAACTCATTATCTGTCTACACACTCAGGGTTTTTCCATTCCCTCCAATTTGAGGGCTACACCTCTTGGAAATCTGACTCCATCGCTGCAGCACTAGTCTTTGTCTGCTTGATGTGGCTATGAAGCACCTTTATGTATGTCGGGACTGCGGTTCCAGCCCCTCTTGGACTCACACACAAGGTGCTAGACTTTACTACTGGCACCAGTACTGTTGCACACTTCATGAGAGGAGACATTTCCTGACGTATGCCATTTCTCCCTCTCTAGCTCCCTGCTTGTCTGCAAAACAACCAGCTGAGCATACCTGATTGGTGCCTTAGCACATCAGCACCACACCACGTCCCATCCTGAAGCAATGCTGTATCTCTCGGATTCGTCAATCATTACTCTTTTGCTGCTACTGTGTGTATATGTGTGTGTGGGGGGCAGTGACATCTTTGCATTCCTTCAGCTGAGGTGCCTGTTGAATAATTTCTGTCCTCACCTCATAATGGAGCACATGACTTCTCTCACTGTTTGCCTGCTGACAAGCTGAAATGGGATCCTCAGCACCAAGGACTCCAAGGTTCATTACACCATGGGGGATTATGCCAGTCATACACTGGTGTCAGTTTTTACACCAGTAACTTTTTACCACCTTGGAAGACTTTTATTGATGCAGTTTTTACTTCTGTCCAGGCTACTAGTCTTACAGTAGAGGCGCTGGAATTGAGTAAAGGGGAAGTAGGCCTGGGATTGTGACTGACAAGTAAAATAGTCTCATCACTGTTTGCCAGACAGTGCAGTAGCCAATCAGTGGCCACCAAGCAGCACAGCAGTCACTCACAATTAGGAGACAGCACGTCCTGGAACTGCAGGTCACTGCCAGCACTGATCTGTGGTCTGTGTACTGGGAGTCTACTCTGCTTCCAGATTAAGAGCTATTTTTCTTTGCATTTTTTTTTTTTTTAAATTTATGTTTATTGTTTTGAGAAAAAAAACAAATGCATAATACCTCATCTAGGGCAATAATAAAATTCAGCATTACAGCCACCTGGATATGTGATATTTGTTAATACAACCCCTGTAATCTGTTACATTAGGAAGCGGGGGTCCAAAATATTAAGATCAAGTTGGAAATTACATCCAAAGTGCCAGCCATCTCAGTGGCTATGGAAAATCCTTATGTAAGTAGAATGTATATAAACAAGTTAGTTGCAGACACTATGGACTGCTATTTATCCATTTTACAGGTTAAGGTACAATAGGAGTAATTGTGCTTTCTAAAGTATACTGAGCATCAGAATCTATACAAATATTTTTCATCTTCACAACTTAGAACCATAAACGATGATGGATGTCATTCATCCTCAGACGAAATGGGCTTAAGGCTATGTCGGTGCAACAGGCAAGCCAACCCATTAAAACTGAGCCACATTTCAACACTAAATATTTTCTCCCAGGCCTGAGCAGGCTAAGAAATTACCCTAATATGGTGACTATCACCACAGGAGCCTCAGCGACCTGCACGAAGACCCCCTCCCAGACAGAAAGTCAGAGTTTCTTACCTTACTCTGCATATGGGAAGACAAAGTATGTTAGATCCAACAATAAAAAAAGAATACTTTTTTAGACAGTGTCTCAAATGTTTCAGCCAGCATTACTGATTGGGACAAGATGACTAATCGGCTAATAAAAGTCGATCTTCACCTGACTCATCGTCAGACTCCTCAACACCCGGGTGAACAGTCTCCCGAGAGGCGAATTCCTTCTCAGTCCTCTCCAACCATCGCTCGGGTGTCTTTTGGCTCCATGAACTGCCATGACTTTCCCGCATAAGTAATCCTCAAATGCGCCGGCAATAAAAAGGAGTGAATAATACCCAATGCTCCCAGTCTCTGCCTGACCCCATCAAAGTACTTTCTACGAGCACGTGTGTGGAAGGAGAGATCCAGAAAGCACTTCACATCATAGTCGTGGATCGAAAGTGGATACGCAGCCCTTAATGCAGAGAAAACTGCATCTCTAATCTCTACACCTGCTGTTTGGACCAAGACCGTTCGGGGTACACTGGTGTCCGGAGGCCTCACTCTGGGATTCACCCTATACGCTTTTCATAGGGAGCTTCAATCAAAGTCCCCAGGCATAGAGATCACGGACTGCAGCCAGTCTACCAGAAATGCAAGCAAATTAAGTACTTCTGTGCCTTCTGGTATGCCTACAAATCGTAGGTTACTGGCCCATACTTCATTCTTCAAGGTCTCGAGCTTGCCTCATATTTGCGTATTCTCCTGCATCAGGGTTGAAACTGCTGCTTGGGTGGTGGTTGACCTTTAATCACACTCCTTGACAACGCTATGGAGCTCATTCAGGGCTGTGTCATGTTTCTCTAATCTGGCAAATGTCTTCTCCATTTTAGCATCCATAGATTGCATAGTCACCAGCATTTGTTGCCATGGTGGCCCAGTTGAAGATTCATTCACAGTGCCTTATTCAGAGCACAAGGTTTCCCCGGCCTTCCCTGGTTTTGCAGTGCTATGCTTAGACTTTGCTGGAGCTGAGCTTTTTTGTTTCCTTATGGTAAATTTAGGATCAATCGACAGCTGGAAATCTCAGGAAACTGATCTACTACAAAGGTTTTGAGTTTGTGAAGTTGTATTAGTAATGTTTTATATTTCAGCAGAACTGATGTGCAGAGCACTCAAGAGATGCTTCCTACCTGGAGATTGGCTCTCTAGAGCCTCCCCTTCCTTACATTTACAGGGGATGTGACGTTCTAAAATAAAAATTACATTTCCAAACACTGACCAAAGAAAAACTACTCAATCAGGTTTCATAAAAATGTGTTTCTCTGCAGCAAGTAAGACCTAATTATACTGTTCTTGATAGTGTTGGTGGTGTTGGGGGACTTTTCTTTGCAAGGCAAAAACCAAAAATAAAGAAGAAACTGGCATACACTGGCCCACTAAAAAGCAGAATATAAAACTTTAGTAAATGTAATGTCAAAAGGTTTATTGGGATAGGAATAAAAAGGTTTGGACACCCAATATCTTGCAATCTAATCAGCCCTCCATCAAGAAACACGTGTTTGACGGTGAGAAGGTGTGCCAGTTCCTGCTTAGTTTTTTGTTTTGAAGCTGGTCACCCATCTGGCATGTGATGGCATGTACAGATACTGGGCAGTGGTAGTGCTGTGCAAAGTGTAGAGGTGCAGTGCTCCACAAAGCTGGTCACCCATTTGGCATGTGATGGCATGCACAGATACTGGGCAGTGGTAGTGCTGTGCAAAGTGTAGAGGTGCAGCGCTCCACAAAGCTGGTCACTCATCTGGCATGTGATGGCATGTACAGATACTGGGCAGTGGTAGTGCTGTGCAAAGTGTAGAGGTGCAGCACACCACAAAGCTGATCACCCATCTGGCATGTGATGGCATGCACAGATACTGGGCAGTGGTAGTGCTGTGCAAAGTGTAGAGGTGCAGCACTCCACAAAGCTGGTCACCCATCTGGCATGTGATGGCATGCACAGATACTGGGCAGTGGTAGTGCTGTGCAAAGTGTAGAGGTGCAGCACTCCACAAAGCTGGTCACCCATCTGGCATGTGATGGCATGCACAGATACTGGGCAGTGGTAGTGCTGTGCAAAGTGTAGAGGTACAGCACTCCACAAAGCTGGTCACCCATCTGGCATGTGATGGCATGTACAGATACTGGGCAGTGGTAGTGCTGTGCAAAGTGTAGAGGTGCAGCACTCCACAAAGCTGGTCACCCATCTGGCATGGGATGGCATGTACAGATACTGGGTAGTGGTAGTGCTGTGCAAAGTGCAGAGGTGCAGCACTCCACAAAGCTGGTCACCCATCTGGCATGGGATGGCATGTACAGATACTGGGCAGTGGTAGTGCTGTGCAAAGTGTAGAGGTGCAGCACACCACAAAGCTGGTCACCCATCTGGCATGTGATGGCATGCACAGATACTGGGCAGTGGTAGTGCTGTGCAAAGTGTAGAGGTGCAGCACTCCACAAAGCTGGTCACCCATCTGGCATGGGATGGCATGTACAGATACTGGGCAGTGGTAGTGCTGTGCAAAGTGTAGAGGTGCAGCACTTCACAGCCCCTCCTGGCAACAGCACCCAGGAGCAAAGGGTGTGGACAGGTCCCAAATGGGTTAAGTGCTCTTGATCTGGGTGCCCTGCTCAAATGCCAACATCCTCAAGTTGAATCAGGTTCAACATTCATGACCACATAAGACATGCTAGCTGCTAAGAGACACTCTGCATGTCATTATGAGGACCTAAACGGTGTGCTGACTGCACATTGAAATGTCTACAGCGAAATCACCCACAGGTTTCGAAATTGTCACTGTGGGGGACCTGAAGGTGAAATTTTGCCCTTTCGCCATGTTTTGCTCCCCCCTTCAAATCAACTCTGACTCAGAGTTGATAATCTTTTAGAGGGGGCATATCCCCACATGGGGTTTACGGGCGCACCCTAAACACTTCATCGGCTTAACAGGCTAAATTTCGCCTGTCGACATTGAGCTCTCACTATGCCAAACATCAACAATAATGTTGTCGATTCAGCATAGGTAAACCAACATAAGCTGCTCTGAGAAAATGCCTTTGCACCACTGCATGTATAGAGACATTCTGCACAGCATACCCCCCCCCTCAGCAAGTTCACGCTGTAATAGTGAATTCATCCTTAGTAGTCTAGTATGCCCCCCACCCCATCCATACTGAAAAGAGAATTCATCCCTCATATTCTGGTAGTACCCCCTCCTTCACCTAGTCTCCATTGTAATAGTGAAATCATCCCAAGTAGTCCAGTGATACACCCCTCCCTTACCTGATCCCCTTTGTAACAGTGAATTCATCCCTAGTAGTCCAGTAGCACCCCCTTCCTCACCTGATCCCCACTGTAATAGTGAATTCATTCCTAGTAGTCCAGTGATACTCCCCTCCCTCACGCGATCCCCACTGTAATAGTAAATTTATTTTTTAATTTTTAATTCTATTCTTTGGTAACTGGGTAATTCATCCGTAGTAGTCCAATGATACCGGTATCCAGTGAACACGGCGACCGTGATTGTGCGACTGCAAAAAGGGTGACTCAATCACGGCACCTGTGTTCTGGACCACCTAGCAGGGTAGCAACATGATAGGGGTGGGAGACTATAGCAACAGGACCTAAAATGTAACCACATGTCTTGGGGGACCATGCCGTGCAATGGGTGGAAGGGCAGGGGAGATATGTAGGGTATAAATCGGTGGTCAGCTGCCCGAGCTGGCCATGGCGTTAATGGGTATGGTGGCAGGCTGGGGTTGGGGGGTGCCAGGTTCGGTCTGTGCACGATCGCGCTTTTTGTGTAGGGTATTGTTGTTTATTTTTTCAAGTTTTATACCCCTGACATGCACCCGCCTGGAGTTGAGAATCTTAAGTAGGGGGTGTTATTAAGGATGCGTAATACAGCTCTCAGATAACAGAAACTATTGCTGGTTTTGTAGTCACCGCAGTAGTGTACATCACCATTATTTATTTTGGGTGATGTACACTTAGCCAAATAGCGATCGCTATTCCGCAATCGCCGTTATGACACAGAATCAGTGATAACCCCTCCCTCACCAGATTCATATTGCAATAGTGAAATCATCCCTCATATTCTAGTGGTATCCCGCTCCCATACTCGACCCCCACTGTACTAGAGAATTCATCTCTAGTAGCCCAGTGATACACCCTTCCTTACCCATTCCCCATTGTAATAGTGAAATCACCGCTAATAGTCGTGTGCCCTACTCCCTCACTCAATCCATACTACATTAGTGAAATCATCCCTAGTATTCTTTTTTTATAACAGCTTTACGAGATATATTCAAATATCTTAATACAAAAACTTCAAGTACACAGTATAGTAAACAATAAACCATATACAATAAAGGTAAGGTGCTCGTGGCAAAACCAACAACAGATCACTATACAACAACTTAGGAACTAAATAACAACAATAAGAAATAAATTAAAAATCAAAAGTCCTGTGGCCCAGTGACATGGAGGGCTGAGGCATCACTGCCTTACCTCCTGATTCGCTGGCAAACCGTGTTCGCTGTGCGAGCAGGTTGCCGGGGGTTGGCCGGGGAAGGAGAGGACTGAGCGCCTGGAGGACAACTCTCTTCTCCTGGGGAGGGGTGGGACTAGAGACTGGTGCATGCCTGGCTCCTAGTGGCGGCTGGAGGCTGGCACATTGGCTCCATCGATAGGGGCGGAGACAGAGCAGACGCTCAGCGTGCCACATGCCGAGGCATGTGTTGCTCAGCTATTGGCATCACTGCACACACCACTCTGCTCTCGGGGTTGGGGAGAAAACGAAGGCAGAAAAACACCACTGACAGGCGAGATGATGCTGGCCCCTCACAGGCACCACACCCAGCCAGCTGGCACACTCCCATGCCAGAGGTAAGTTCAGTGAACACCAGGGTGATGGGGCTGGGGGGCAGTGGGGATGGGCCAGTTGGTGGAAGGAGAAAGAAACCAACAAAAAATAAAAATCTGAAGTCCTGCAGGGGGGTACAATATGTCCTATTACAAAGAAATGATCCCTAGTACCCTAGTATTCTAGCAGTATCCCCCTCCCTCACGCGACTCCCACTGTACTGTACTAGAGAATTCATTCCTAGTAGTCCAATGATACTCCTCTCCCTCACTCAGTCCCCACTGCAATAGTGAAATCATCCCTGATGTTCTAGTGGTATCCCCCTCCCTCACTCGATCGCCTTTGTAATCGTGAATTTATCCGTAGCAGTCCAGTAATACACCCTCCCTCACCCAGTCCCCACTGCAATAGTGAAATCATCCTTCATGTTCAAGTGGTATCCCCCTCCCTCACTCGGTCCCCTTTGTAATAGTGAATTCATCCCTAGTAGTCCAGTAATACCCCCCCCTCACCCAATCCATACTGCAATAGTGAAATCATCCCTAGTAGTCTCGTGTGCCCCACTCCCTCACCTGATCCATACTACAGTAGTGAAATGATCCCTCGTATTCTAGTGGTATCCCACTCCCGCACTCGATCTTCACTGTAACTTGTAATAGTCATAGTCATATTTATTGGAAAGCATAATTGAAAAAATATATTCTCTTTTACAAATGCGTCCAAACAGTTAAAACATTTACAAGACTAACAAACACACATACATAGTTATAAAATTTAAAACAGAATTTTAAGGGTAGAATTAGTTGTGTAAATGAAAGTGCAAATTTAATCAAAACCGTTACAATGCCTACTCACTGTACTTGTTGATAATGCTGTAAAATGTGCCAGTGTTGGTGATTTGTACAAATCCATCTTGTTTTTAATTACATTCCAGACCTTTGGAACTAATACGGCCAAAGTTTTGTCCCCCTGGTTAGATCTGGGCTTTGGTATTTGATATTACCTCTGGATGAAGAATGTAAGGTGTACTTCGACAGGTTTTTGAATTGCAGCTCACACAGTAAGAAAGAGGGTAAAAGTCCTAGGATGAACCTGTATACAAAAATGTACAAACGAGCCTCCCTTTTCTCAGATAGGGAGGCCAACCTACCTCCCTATATAAAGTGCAACTATGCATTCTATAAGGCAGTTTCATAACGAATCTCACTGCACAGTTGAATAATGGATCCAACCTGCTCAACAGTGTACCTGATGCATTTTTATAGATAAAATCACCATAATCAAGAATTGGTAAGTAATCAAGAATCGGTAAGTATAGTGCAGTAACTAACAGCTTTCGCAATGCATAACTAAATAGGGCCTGGTTTCTATAGAAAAAAAACTAATAGCTGTCTCAATTTGTTTAGATTTATAGCTCAAATGTAATTCAAAAGAAAGTCTACTATCCAAAATTAAACCCAAATACTTGTAGTGATAAACCCTATTTATTACAGCTCCTGAGTTGGCATGAATATTATATTCTGTTGGGTGTGTTTTAGTTTTCCTTTTCTCAAAAAGTAGCCACTGTGTTTTTGATTCATTTAATAAAAGCCTTAACCACTGTAAAGTTTTTTGCACTGCAAGGAAGTCTCTTTGCAAATATCATCCATGGTGTCCAGTGACCCCTCTCTCCTCCAGTAACCTGTGACCCCTCCATGCCAACACTCTCCCACAGCAGCCAGCACTTACCCACCACTCTCTTCCCTTTCTGTCTACTATCTGACCCATACAAGTCCTGTAGTGATATTAAAAGACATGTCACAGTCCTAAACAGTAGACACGTAAGCATTAAGCCACGAGAAAGGATGGGTCTACTGTGGAATTACTCCATGGTTGGGGGGTATTAATGCCATATTACAAAAAGAGCTAAACCCATTGCAATGCACATATCTGTTAGTTGCAAGAAAGTTTATTTTTTGATTCAGCTTTACATTTGCTAATTCTTGCAGTAAGAGCAAAGGCAGTCAATTTACTCCTGACGTACTAAAAACGACCACCTCTCCATCAGCTCGTTCTTGTGCTTCCAGTTATACCATAATATGAAATGGGCTATTTCAAGCTTATATAAAATCTGTAAAACAATAAGATGAAGATCGGTATTATGCGCTGATAAAACCCCTGAACTAAAGATGTACACAGAAACTCTGATCTGTGAAACAGAAAACATTTTTTTCATCTGGATACAGACCTGGGTATTTGTGCACCAACTCATGAGAGACATGATTGTTGACTGTGTTGAAATACAAATAAGTGTATCACTACCGAACTTATCTGACAATGAACTAAGTTGGTGAAAGCTCTACAGTGCATGCATACCAACTTAATTCATGTTCTACAAAATAATTCAATGACCTATAACTTGGCCAAATGTAATGTTTTTCTCACCAAACTTAGGTGACAGCTTTTGGACCACCAGTTCCTCATAACCTCTGTAGCGATGATCCATAACTCCCACCCAATATGGGTGTTTGGTGGGCAAGTGCTGATCTTATGTAGTTGGCTGAACTGCAAACAGGACATGAAGTCCAAAGAAGCGAACAGCGAACCTCTCAAGAATGCAGGGGGTAAACTCCCCAGAACACGCTCATCTACATCAGAACATAGTACTACAGGCACACTCCTGGACTTTCAGTTTGGCTACAGCAGGTGTTGATCTGTTTGTCCACAGAGTGCCTAAATAGTACACCGACCAAATGTCATCGTCATTTGTTATGTTACTTACATTTTCATTTGATTTGGAGATCATGTATCCCACCAATCTTCCTGGTAGTGCTACAAAATGGGACCAGCTCTTTTTTTTATAATGAATATATTAATGTTAACCTAACAATGAATTCATGTTTGCATTTAAGATAACTTAATCACAAACATTACAAAAATGAATATATTTGTTTGGGGTAGGGAATGGAGTACTAAACTTCAACCACCCCAATTTCATTCCTGAGGTATACGGAGAAAGTTCACCCCGCCATGAGTTAATCTTTATGGTATGCCTAGACCCCTCACCAAACACAGGCACAACTAGTTTCCAAGACGCCAGCCATTTTTATGGCTTTAGATGCCACTAAAGCCTTAGACAGGTTAGAATGGTCTTATTTATTTCATGTATTACAGGCTTTTGGTTCCCCCCACTTCTATAATAGACACAATAAAGACACTCTACTCGGTACCCTCAGCCCAAATTAAAATAAATGCATCCTTATCTAAGACTAATGTATTGGGAAGAGGGGTTCGCCAGGGCTGCCCTCTCTCCCCCTCTTTGTTTATTTTGGGCTTAGAACCATTACTAAATGAAATTCAGAATAATAATTATATTCTGAGGATTAAGGTAGGGATATAGGAATGCAAGTTAAATGCTTTTGCAGATGACGTGCTAATGACATTGCAGGATCCTGGAAATAGTTTACCGGAATTATTAAAGGTCATGAACCATTTTGCAGGATATAAAATAAATGAAGAAAAAACTGAATTTATATCCTTTAATATGGCCAACATAAAAGAAATTCAACAATATATGAAGGCCTCCCATAAGGAACAAGGAATGAGATATTTAGGTATTTATATACATAGTGATATCAATTCTTTCTTTAAATATCATTTTAAAGACGTATTAAACTCTTTAAAGATGAAACTCCAATGCTGGAGTAAAATTCCCTTGTCACTTTAGGGTAAGATTCAAATTATAAAAATGATGGCAATCCCATATTTGTCTTTCCGATTACAATCAATAATGGTATCGATCCCGGTTAGGTGGTTTAAATCCATCCATAAACAGTTCAGGAATTTTATTTGGAATAGCAAACAACCAAGGATATCTTAGAGCAAACTGTGCCTTCCAGTGGATCAAAGGGGGTTGGCTATGCCTGATGTAAAGAAATGCTATTTAGCATACATAATGAAAACAGCAGTGAAATGGTCCTATGATTCTAAGATAGATAGGGCTATCATAACATTCATTAATGAGGCTATTTCAGATATTTGTAGTGAAAAGATAGATGTAGCCCAAATTTTGTTTACAGCAGGCCATTATGTGAAAACTAAGAGCACCGTATTATAAAATATACAAAGAAAATAAAATGGGAGGTCCAGTTTTCTCCAGGGAATTGTATATGGAATAATCCAAATTTTGGACTGCACGGGAAGACGTTACAAAATAAAACATGGGAAGGGAAAGGGATTAAAATGTAATTGTTTTTTTGAAAAAGGGAAAGTATTGTCTTGGGAAAAATTTCAGAATAAATATCAGTTGGAAAATAACCAATGTCTATTTTTCAACCAATTGATAAGTAGATAAGTAGATATAAAAAGGATTATAACCGATGGGAAAGAGCCCCTTGCAATAAAAAATTAGAAGATTCTCTAAATAAAATAGAAAAAAATTTAATTTGTAAAGCTTTTTGCGTGGTTAACAAAGAATCTGTAAACATCGTATGTTACATTATATCGTCCAACTTTTCAAATATGGGAAGAGGAATTAAATCAAGGGTGTACAGATGAACAATGGTGTATAGCAGAAAATGCTGTAATGCATTATAAACTGACGAGAGACCATGCTATACAATATAAAATATTAAATTGAGCCTATTTTACACCCTACAGGCTATGGAATAAGAACAAAGTCGATATGCTGCAATTTTTTTTTGGTATTGTCCCTTAAAAAATTGGTGGCAGGAATCTTTTGCAATTATGGATGAGATAGGGGCTCCCTTCCCATATCGGGATGATCCAAGAATAGTTCTTTTAGACATGAATAGGATTAAATCCCTATCAGATGGTAACAATTTAATATTGAAGGCTAATTTAATGATGACAACAAAGAGGTTGATTTTAAAAAATTGGAAATTAGACAAAGAAAAAGCACCATTTCCAAGAAATGAATGGAAACATATCTCTATATTATTTATATTTAACAGCGCTCATTTATTAAACTTTCAAAAGTGTTGGGCCTTATATAATAGGGAAATAGAAAATTGGTTGATAGAAGATTTTTCTTTTGGTTCAGTTAACTGATGAGTTTGCAGTGGTTTTCTTAAAAAAAGAAGATTATGGTATTTTGACAAGGAAAGTTCTCATGTACTTCATATATAAGACTATAATAAGTCCATGTATTGTATGAGTTAATACACATGACCTGAATATGGAATATAGATGTATATGTTGAATATCAAAAAAAAAAAAAAAAAAAAAAGAAGGGAAGGGAAAAGAAGCGCTGCTGGAGAAGGAGGTATGGAGGGTGATACACAGGTCAGTGTATTCTGAAGGCAGAAATAGAGTCACTAGTCTATCCATTCTGTCCATTTCCTACCTGACTATATGCCCAACCTGACATCAGACCAGAGTTACTGGGCTTCTTGCCCTTCTGGTACTCCTGTGCCCCTTCCCCCAGATGTCGGTTTACCCACTCCTCTTTTTGTATCCCCCATGTGCCCATCCCACCTATATTTGAAACCGGTCACCAATTTGGTTGCTACCACCAGCTTTGGTAAACTATTCCAGGCATCCTAAGCAAGACCAATGGAAGAGAAATACAAAACAAGATCAAGCATGATATAGGCAGGTACTAGGAGGACTGTATTGAGAGGTGCCACCGAGGTGATCTCCACGGCTGAAGGGACCCCCAAGACAGGGCCCTAATTTCAAGGCACAGGAGAGAACAGAAAAAACTCTAAGAGATCCAGGACCGGATCCAGATGGTCGTGGTTGGTGGGATAGTCTCATCCCCAAGGAGGGTCATTAGTGGGGTCCCTCAGGGATCAGTCCTTGGGCCCCTCCTGTTCAACACCTACATCTCTGACATAAGGAAGTGTATCAGGAGTGAGATGAGTCTCTTTGAGGATGACTCAAAACTGGGGCCGGTGGCCTGTATGAGATGGGGAGGGTGGCCCTACAGGGGGACCTGGAGGCTCTGGAAAGGTGGTCTAGAAAGTGGAAGCTGAGGTTCAACGCAGGGAAATGCAAGGTACTGCACATGGGAGCCAGAAACCCGGGCCAAGTGTACACCCTGGGGGGGAGGAATGCTACAATTCTCAATGGCTGAGAGGGACCTGAGGGTGGTGGTGGATGTCAAGATAAGCAACTCTGAGACTTGTAGGAGGGCAATGGCCAAGGCCAACAGGATGCTGGGATGCATCGCTAGGGGGATCACCTCCAGAAGGAGGGAAGTGATACTCCCTCTGTATAACTGCTTGGTGAGGTCGCACCTCGAGTACTGGCGTGCAGTTTTGGAGGCCACACTTAAAGAGGGACATCGAACTCCTGGAGAGGGTCCAGAGGAGGGCAACCAAAATGATCTGGGGGTTGGGGACAGGACCTATGGGGAGAGGCTCGAAGAGCTAAATATGTACACACTGGAAGAGAGAAGGGACTGGGGGGACATGATAGAGGTCTTCAGGTACATGAAGGGGGTAAATAGGGGAGGAGCAGTCAGGGTACTCCGAAGGAAGGAGGGGGTGCAACTAGAGGACATGGGTGGAAGCTGGAGGGGAGGAGATTGAGGGGAGAAAGGAGGAGGTGCTACTCCACTGAGAGGGTGATGGAGCCATGGAATGCGCTGCCCAGGGGGCTGGTGGAGGCAGAGATGGTGGAGGGGTTCAAGAGGGGGGTGGGACAGGTACAGGGGAAGGGTTCTGGAAGCAATGTCCTGTGCAGCGAGAATATCCAGGACTGGGAAGGGAGAAGCCAGAGAGGGTGAGTGGGCAGCAAGGTCAGCTCCAAGGGTGAAGGCTGACCAAACAAGCAGACATGAAAGACCGTTAGGCCTACTCTGCTGCCATTTTAGTAGGTTAGTATGTTAGTAGGTGTCGCTGAGTGAATTTGCACAGTTAAAAGGGCCCCCACACAGAGAGGGTTTTACCCTTAAGAAGCAGGAAGTCAAAAATACAACATCATGAAGTGCCACTGATTCAATCTGCATGTCCAAAGGAGGCCCCCATGGCTAGAGCCCTACCCTTAATTTAGAGGAAAGGGGCAATGGGAATGCTTAGAGGTGCTGCTGAGTCTATCTGTAGAGCTAAAAGGACAGAGACAACAAGGAAGTCCTGCACTCACTGGTGCTGGGCAGGGTGCAGGTCTGGGGCTACTCACGTCTAAAGTTACAAACAACAACCTCCATTGAACCACACTCCTGGACACAGAATGGTGAGTGTATGTAGCAAGCAAGTAGGTGGAAACACACTCTAGCTGCTGAGTCCAAAAATTATTTTATTTGCACAGACCAACTAGCCAAGTTGCAAAGACACTCACACAAAGTGCTGACAAAGCCAGCCACCGACCATTACCCAGGTGCCCCAAAAGGACCCCTACTCAGTAAAGACCCTGTCCTCAAGATGTGGACAAAGTGAGCAAATAAAACTCTTGGGCTATTAGTTCAATAAAGACCACAAAGATAACCCTTGAGGGGCAGAAGATAAACAGGGTATGCTGCTGATGAAGAGAAGTGGAGGGGAGCCAGAGCCCAGCTAGATTACATGAGAGGGAGGGCGAAGCCCAGGTAGGTGTTTTGAAATATGATAAAGAGGGTGTAGCTCAGCGAAGGAAGCACAGATCCATAGCTAGAGATGTGCTGCAGAGAATGCGTGTTTGAGACCAGTGGAGCAATGGAGGAAGTGACTCAGCACACTGGTCAGATGGGCAGGGCCAGAAAGCCCGTAGAGGAGCGGGCAAAGGCTGAGGTAAGGCGGGGATACATGGATAACCAGGGTGGCAAGCAGGAGGGCAGAAAAGGGGAAGGCAGAAAGGAGGGAGCATGGACAAGCACAAGCCAGGATGGGCAAGAGATGAAACCAGGACAGGTTAAGGCTTCAGGGGGAGGGGCAGGCAGCAGGAGGAGAGGCCAAGGAGGAGAGCAAGAGACAGACAGAAACAAGGCTGGAATGCAGGAGCAGCAAGGATAAAGAGAAGCAGGAGACATAAAATGGCCCAGCGGGGCAACAGGGAGCTGGCTGGGAGGAAGAAAACATAAAAGGAATCCACCAACCACAGCAACCAGTGCCAAGCTTATGGATCTGGGAGGGAAAGCAGGAGCAGCATAGTAGTGCACGAATACTGCAGCAGCAGGAGCCACCAGAGCAAGAGAACAGGAATACCATGTATCATGCAGCAGCTCACCCCTAGGCATGCCTCAGGTCATGAGGCAAGGTGGGTGGGACAATTGAGCAGCAGCCAAGACAGAAAGAATGCTGCAGGCAGGAGCTATGTGGCAGCAGCAGCAGCAGCAAGGAAGCTAGTAAGAGAAGGACAGCAGAGAAGAGAGCAGGCAGGTGAACTGCCAGCTACGTGGCTGCTGCTGCTGCTGCAAAAAAGCATACAAAGTACGTTTAGGCATGTGCAGTTAACATAGAATATAGGCCATAGAAATTGATGGCGGAGAGGGACTACCAGGCCCATCTAATCTGCCCGTATTCCCTACCTTTAATTAGCTGCTGCTGACCCTACTTTGCCAACAGCTGCTGCCTCTCCTTCCCCCCTCTAGCGTTCCCTTATGCCTATCCCATGCATGTTTAAATCCTCCCACTGTGCTTGCTCCCATCACCTCCTGGGGCAGATCATTCCAAGCAGCCACTACTCTTTCTGTGAAAAAGCATTTTTTCTTTCTTTTACAATTTCTTGAAATGGGCAGACTAGGTGGGCCAAGTGGTCTTTATCTGCCATCAAAGTCTATGTTTCTATGTTTCCCTCCCATCATCGCTGGCTGGGGCCCCATCAGTTGTGCTGCCTTGTGCTCCTCCATCTGAGACCCTCCTGGCCATGATTCCAGGATCCCCAGTCACCGGCGACACACCCGCAGGGTGAACCCCCAGTCATTGCCCCCTCCTGAGGCAGGGCCACCCTCAGTTCCCCAGCACTTACCTCTAAATCCAGTGCCCCCTATTGGGCGGAGGTGATGGGTGCCGAGATCCGGTGGGCAGGGCCGGAGTTGGAGGTGATGGCAGGCGATGTCTTCCTCCCAGCCAACGGGTCTTTTCCTTTGCTCCATGAACGTGATGCGTGAGGTGCAATGACATCCGGCGCAGGCTGAATGCAGTCTCTCACCCTTCCTGCGGACATCTGCCAACACCCCCAACCTGTCAGTAATGTGACCCCTGGCTGTTGTATCCAAGCCTCTACTGGGAGTCCATAGTGTTGGGGAGTCACACACCCACCCTCCCCAGGAGAGGAGAGCTGTCCTCTGGATGTCAGGCTGACAGATCTATAGTTTCCAGCCTCCTCCCCTGCTTCCACTTTTGTGGAGAGGGACTACATCAGCCCTTTTCCAGTCCTCCAGTGCATGCGTCATCACCGAACCATGGACCAAGTCCTTCAAGTATCAGGCCACATTTTCCAGCTTCCTACTAACTTATCTGTGCTTTACCATCTATATTTCTGTATCCAATGTTTGCTAGTAGAGGGGGGAGGGGAGTTAGTTTTTTTCCTTTATTTTGGCCATCAGCTGGATTCTCAGAACAAGCCAATTTAATGCACTCTCATACAGACTTTAGGGGGCTTGTATGAAGGTGGGAGAGGGAGGGAAGGAGTGGGGCACAGTAAGAAAGAGGGTGGGAAATAAGAGACAGAACAAATAAGGAGACAGAGTGCAGTAAGAAATATAAATAAGGAGACAGAGTACAGTAGGAAATAAGTGGAGTGGGAGATAGGAGTGAGACAAAAGGGACTGCATGGGAGAGATGCGTGAGACCAGAAAAACAGAGATATTGAGAGTGATGGTATAAGAGAGAGAGAGACAGCAAGGACTGATTGGGAGAGAAACAAGAGAGCAAATAAAGGGACAGAGATGGAGTTGCACCCTAATACATATTAAGACAGTATTATGACAGAAGAGACTGAAGAGTCCATCTCGTCTGCTTCTCCCGCAGCAGAGCAGTGTCTATACCCAGTTTGACTAAGAACACATCCCACATTTCTCAGCTGGACTGCTACTCCTGCTCATGCTGTGTAATCTTCAATGCCATAATTGGCTTTAGGGTTTTAGGGGCCCACAGAAGGATTAGTGAAGTCATGGGGCCCCCTACTTGGCCCACCTTCACTCCATGTGTTTGACAGTACCTCATATGTGCACCATTTTATTTCATTTTAGTACAACCAGTGGTATATTACATTTTTTTTATGGGAGACAGCAGTGTTAGTCCATGGTGCTGTTTTTCCCATCCTATCCACTGCTGCCTATTATCATTCTGTCTCTTATCGACTGGATTGTAGCTTGGTGAGGCATTTCATGACATCAGAAGGAATTGCACAGCTCTTTATTGCTGTTTTAAGAAGATAATAGGATTGAAAAAATATTTAAAAACTAAT
Source organism: Neoceratodus forsteri (assembly GCA_016271365.2). NCBI lineage: Eukaryota > Metazoa > Chordata > Ceratodontiformes > Ceratodontidae > Neoceratodus > Neoceratodus forsteri. The sequence goes on from CM057455.1 coordinate 265,730,342, forward strand.
AATGTGAACTGCTGTGGTTGAGTGCCCCCATAAGCAGGGGGTCCCCAGTGACCGTAAGGTTCACTGGTGCCTAAAATCAGCTATGCTCAATGCCGCTTTCCCTAAAGAATATGTCTAGTCCTGCTCTGAAAGCCTGAAAAGTGTCAGCTTCCACAATCTCATCAGCTAGGTTATTGCATATGAAACAGCCTCTGTGTGGAGTAATACTACTGTTTTTTATCCTGCCCCCTTCAGTTTGAGTTTATGCTCTCTGGTTCTACGTGCACCTACCACCTTAAACAATCTGTGCATATTCCACCTTTTCCATCCCTTTTAGTATTCTTAACACCATGCTCTCCATGTCCCCTCACAGTCTTCTCTTCTCCAGGCTAACTAATCTGGGTATGATGTAAGACAGCAAAGAAAGGGGCAAGTGGAAGATTGGAGCAAGAGAGGCAATGCTAGGATAGAGTGAGAGATAGGAGTGAAAGACGGAGGAAGAGGCTGCATAACAGATAGTGTCAAGAAAGCAAAAAATTGGATGGTGATTAAAGTGAGAGAGTGAAAGGGTATGGGAGGAGTTGCCACAGATGTATCTTGTATTTCACTGCATCTGACAACTGTGTTGACTACAGAGTGTAATGCAGGTTCAAGGCCCCTAATCCTCTCCATGACATCAGCACTACACTGAGCAGCAGGGTTCTGAAATCTGCTCTGTGGCAACACTGGTTCACGTCTGCAGCATGTTTCCATCCAGCCATCGGCACAGCTGTCATGAGATGTCTTCAGTGTCATGAATTTGGTAGGGGGGAAGGAATGCAGGACAGAACAGGAAAGTGAGGCAGGTATTACAGAAAATTGGAAACTTTAAAAATATAAAATACACACAAAAAGTGAATTCAGCGGCAACAAACAAGTACTGTGGTGGGATGAGTGTTCGACAACTGCAGAAGTCCCGGGGCAGTACTACTTTATAATCCTTGAGATATACTTCAGGGGAGAGGGGAGGAGGGCATTCTTTGAAATGGTTTACCTATGCCAATGCAACAACATTGTTGTCGATGTTCGGCATAGAGACATCCCCGATGTTGACAATCAAAATTACGCCTGTCAGACATCAGTGTGGTTTCTATTGGGCAGCTGCGCCCCACCTTCTTAAGGACTGTTAACTCCAGTCAGAGTTAACATGAAGGGGGTGGGGGTGAAAGTCACCTAAAGGATGAAATTTCACTGGTGGGTCCCCCCACAGCACCATTTTAGAACTTTGTTGAAAATGTCGCTGTGGGGGATTTCACCGACAGAGAATCGTCCTTCTGTCGGCAAACCCTTTGAAACTGCCCCCACACAATGCAATATAAACTGAGTTCTGTGCCTAATATACTTCAGTCTCTTTCTACACAGCTCTGGTCCATAAAATACAATGCAAAAATGAATTCGGTGGCAACATGTAAGTGTTGTGGCAGGATGCGAGTCTGGTGACTGCCAAAGTCCAAGTGCTACCTATACATTACAGTACTTTATAGTCCCTAAGATACAGCTTCAGGAGAACGGGAGGAGGGCATTCTTTGAAACTGCCCCCACACCATGTAATACAAACTATGTGCCTAATATACTGCAGTCCCTGTCTACCCACCTCTGGCCAGTGTTCGGCCCCATAACAGCCAGCTGACTTGTTCAAGCTAATTTTCATCTTTACTTTCTGGTTGCTCACAAACCATTTGAAAGCTTGCAGGGACAAAGAATTTGGTACTTGGCTTTAAACTCATATCAGGCTCTGTGGCTATATAAGGTAAGGCTTCTCTGGCTCATGCAACTCTCAGTTCTTCACTTCCCGTAAATGGTGCAACTCATCCTTTTGTCTTCCAAAGACACACACTTCTCTGAAACCAAGCCAGGCCATTGTTTTCACTTACAGTACAGAAGCATCTATTGAGCAGACTATATTCAGTTTGAGACACATGATGCCACAGCTGCACCCTCTACATTTTTTCTTTCGCCCATTGCTCCCCCGTAAACCCCACCTCTGCCTGTCCTCATCCCCTTTGTTATGACTGCCTTTCACTAGTGCACAGTGACACCTGCTGGTGACAGCAGGTTAAAATGCTCTTTGAGCTCTCTCACAGCACTGCCCAGCTGCCAGTAATGGATAAGACTTAGTGGTTTAAGGACAAATAAGCGAGGCTGAAGTCAGTGAGCCCTGAACCCCTCATCCCCCTGCATTCAAGGGGGTAGAATACTTTGTGAGAAGTTTCCTTCACTGTATCACTCACCAGGAGCCAGAAATGCACTGCCATGCTGTGATCTCAGACTATAACCAAACTGACAGTGCCAAGATTCCAACCCAGTGCCTTTCTAGCAAAGAAAAACACTCCACACTGGTGCACTAGTACAGTGAGCCACCATCCCAAGATTCTAACTCTGGGTCCTTGCAGTAGCCGAACGTTTCTACACCAGTACACTGGTATGTTGAGACATTAGGCTGGGATGTGAGTTCTCAAGATGGTCTTTAACCTGTTGTGCTGTGTCAGTGCACTAGGAGTCAAACTCATTAACAAAGGGACTCCACACCAGTGAATGTGGTTCTCTTTTTGTTAGCTCACAGTCAGCATTTGAAATATGCCCACCCAACAGGGTTTTCACAGTCTGTGCATTTACTGTGCCTGCCCAGTATTGTTCTCTTGTTATTATCTCACACTTTGTGTGTTTATTGTGTCCACACAGCAATATAACCTAGTGTGAGGTACAGCTTGTATGTGTAATATGCCTTCCAAACATGGTTCTCTTGTGTTAACTCACAGTGTGTGTATAATGTGCCCTTCCAACATGGTTCTCTTGTTAGCTCACAGTGTGTGTGTATAATGTGCCCTTCCAACACAGTTCTCTTGTTGTTAGCTCACAGTGTGTGTGTATAATGTGGCCATCCAACATGGTTCTCTTGTTAGCTCAAAATGTGTGCATAATGTGTACACCTAACATGGTTCTCTTGTTGTTAGCGTAGTGTGTGTTTATAATGTTCACACCCAACATGGTTCTCTTGTTGTTAGCTCACAGTGTGTGTATAACTTGTACACCCAACACAGTGCTCTTGTTGTTAGCTGACAGTGTGTGTATATAATGTGCACACTCAACATGGTTCTCTTGTTGTTAGCTCACAGTGTGTGTATATGTAATGTGCACACCCAACATGGTTCTCTTAATGTTAGCTCACTGCGTGAGTATATAATGTGCACACTCAACATGGTTTTCTTGTTGTTAGCTCACAGCGTGTGTGTGTGTAATGTGCCCATCCAACATGGTTCTCTTGTTGTTAGCTCACAGTGTGCGTGTATAATGTGCCTATCCAACGTCGTTCTCTTATTGTTAGCTCACAGTGTGTGTGTATAATGTGCCCATCCAACATGGTTCTCTTGTTATTAGCTCACAGTGTGTGTATAATGTGCCCATCCAACATGGTTCTCTTGTGGTTAGCTCACAGTGTGTGTATAATGTGCACACCCAACATGGTTCTCTTGTTGTTGGCTCACAATGTTTGTGTATAATGTGCCAATCCAACATGGTTCTCTTGTTATTAGCTCACAGTGTGTGTATAATGTGCCCATCCAACATGGCTCTCTTGTGGTTAGCTCACAGTGTGCGTATAATGTGCCCACCAAACATGGTTCTCTTGTTGTTAGCTCACAATGTGTGTGTATAATGTGTACACCTAACATGGTTCTCTTGTTGTTAGTTCACAGTGTGTGTGTGTATAATGTGCCCATCCAACATGGTTCTCTTGTTGTTAGCTCACAGTGTGTGTGTGTGTGTGTAATGTGCCCATCCAACATGGTTCTCTTGTTGTTAGCTCACAGTGTGTGTGTGTATAATGTGCCTATCCAACATGGTTCTCTTATTGTTAGCTCACAGTGTGTGTATAATGTGCCCATCCAACATGGTTCTCTTGTGGTTAGCTCACAGTGTGTGTATAATGTGCACACCCAACTTGGTTTTCTTGTTGTTAGCTCACAGTGTGTGTGCATAAAGTGTACACCTAGCATGGTTCTCTTGTTGTTAGTTCACAGTGTGTGTGTATAATGTGCCCATCCAACACGGTTCTCTTGTTGTTAGCTCACAGTGTGTGTGTGTGTGTAATGTGCCCATCCAACATGGTTCTCTTGTTGTTAGCTCACAGTGTGTGTGTATAATGTGCCTATCCAACATGGTTCTCTTATTGTTAGCTCACAGTGTGTGTGTATAATGTGCCCATCCAACATGGTTCTCTTGTTATTAGCTCACAGTGTGTGTATAATGTGCCCATCCAACATGGTTCTCTTGTGGTTAGCTCACAGTGTGTGTATAATGTGCACACCCAACTTGGTTTTCTTGTTGCTAGCTCACAGTGTGTGCGCATAATGTGTACACCTAGCATGGTTCTCTTGTTGTTAGTTCACAGTGTGTGTGTATAATGTGCCCATCCAACATGGTTCTCTTGTTGTTGGCTCACAATGTTTGTGTATAATGTGACCATCCAACATGGTTCTCTTGTTGTTAGCTCACAGTGTGTGTGTATAATGTGCCTATCCAACATCGTTCTCTTATTGTTAGCTCATAGTGTGTGTGTATAATGTGCCCATCCGACATTGTTATCTTGTTATTAGCTCACAGTGTGTGTATAATGTGCCCATCCAACATGGTTCTCTTGTGGTTAGCTCACAGTGTGTGTATAATGTGCACACCCAGCATGGTTCTCTTGTTGTTAGCTCACAGTATGTGTATAATGTGCACACTCAACATGGTTCTCTTGTTGTTAGCTCACAGTGTGTGTATAATCTGCACACCCAACATGGTTCTCTTGTTGTTAGCTCACAGTGTGTGTATAACGTGCACACCCAACAGGTTCTCTTGTAGTTAGCTCACAGTGTGTGTATAATGCGCCCATCCAACACAGTTCTCTTGTCATTAGCTCACATTTGGCGTATAATGTGCCCACCCAACATGGTTCTCTTGTTGTTAGCTCACAGTGTGTGTATAATGTGACCACTCAACATGATTCTCTTGTGGTTAGCTCACAGTGTGTTTATAATGTGCCCACCCAACATGGTTCTCTTGTGGTTAGCTCACAGTGTGTGTATAATGTGCACACCCAACATGGTTCTCTTGTTGTTAGCTCACAGTATGTGTATAATGTGCCCATCCAACACAGTTCTCTTGTCGTTAGCTCACATGTGGCAAATAATGTGCACACTCAACATGGTTCTCTTGTGGTTAGCTCACAGTGCGTGTATAATGTGCCCACTCAACATGGTACTCTTGTTGTCAGCTCACAGTCTGTAAATAATGTGCCCATTCAACACAGTTCTCTTGTTGATAGCTCACTGTTTGTGTTCAGTGTACCCACCCAACATGGTTATATTGATAGCTCACTGTTTGTATTTATTGTGCCACTTAACATGGTTCTCTTGTTGTCTGTTCACTGTTTGTATAATGTGCCCGCCCAATATGGTTCTCTCTTCCTAAGCTACCAGTTGGTTTGTAAAGGGTGCCCACCACCTGCCCCTAGCAGATCAATTTCTGATTATGTGGTGAGACAGAATTACAGTTGTCCTTTCCTACCCTCAGAAGCAAACAGTACTGTAATTTCAAGAGGGAAGGTGTCAGATGTAAAAGACAAATTGTCCCGGCAGCTTCTAATGGAACAGAACTAAATTCTAAGCTGACCCTTGGCAGATCGTCAAGATTTCTGAAGTGTTGCAAGCTATTACTAACTACATAGTGGCTTCAGTTCTAAGTCTCCAATGGCTGTATGAAACATCCAGTATTAAAGGTTTACAACCATGGCTAATACACAGAGATCTTATTGCACTGCTTATGCATTCTTATAACATGGCTTGGTAGAACTGTCCAAGCCTATTGCTCCGGTTGCCAAAATCAAAATCAAATACATATAATACCGGAGCGCCCCCCCCCCCCCAAAGAAAAGGAGCTTGAAAGCCTGCAGTTCATTTAATTCAATTCAGTGGTCTTGCTTTGTGTTCATTCAATCATTTCATTATTTTAAAGGGGTTATTGATCTCATCATTCGGTCCAGTCATGACCAGTTTGACAATCACCGACAAGGTGACCCCCTCATCAGTTAGGTATCTACCCTACTAATTTTAACATGTCAGTATGAGCTGAGGTCCCATTGCTTTCTCTCTTTCTGGTACGGAAACCACTCTCTGGCATCAACTTTTACATAGTGTGCTCTGGCCCATAAGGGGGCTCGCAGGTGACCATTGGGAAGCTCACTAATTAGGAGAAGCCCACACCTCTCCTGTTTTAAATAAAAGGTTTAGCAAGCTCAACCATGGTTAGTACATGGAGATTTATCACATTTCTGACTCAAGTTTTCTTTTGTAGGGGTGCACCTGGCATGTGGCCACAATCAGAATCAAATAGTTACAGTACCAAAGCACCCCTCCAAAAAAAAAAAAAATTGCTGCTTGAAAGCCTGCAGTTCATTTAATTCAATTCAGTTGTCTTGCTTTGTTCTCATTCCATCATTTAAACATTTAAATGGGTTCTTGGTCTCAAAGGTAAAGATGTGATAAAATCTGAAGCCAAAGAGTGGTTGCCACAGGAGAAAGAGAGAAAGCAGTGGAAACTTGGCTCATATTGGCATGCTAAAATGCATAGATACCTGACTGATGAGTGGGTCAGCCTGTCAGCGGTGGTTAGGCTAATCGTGATTTGGCTGAATGATGAGATCAAGAGCCCCATTAGAATGTTAAAATGATGGAATGAAGACAAGAGAAGGAAACTGAATTGACTTAAATTAATTACAGGCTTTCGAGCAGCTTTTTTTTTTTTTTTTTTTTGGGGGGGCACTGGTACTATACCTATTTGTAAAAAACATCCCCCAATCCTTAGAGAACCAAAATGAAAGCTTTTTTATATTTCTTTGTGGTCTTTTTTGTATCTGTGTACAGCTTGCATGGCTTACTGTGATTGGCCCATCATTAAAAGTGCCCCGAGAGACAGTGAGTGGGATCAAAGTCCTTCTACTAAACAGCTGTGGTTATGTTCTGATCCAGGACAAACTCTGCCAACTGTAGAACATGCTGGCCCAATCAAAACTGGCTAGCTATAGACAGTGTAAAAGTACCGAGCCTGCTGGTTGAGACTCTGCAAGCCTTAGAAAGGCATCAGGCTAGGGCTGAAGATCATTAAACACGCTGGAACAAATTTAGCCACTCTTCTAAAATGTTATTTCAACTGCATCAAACACATTAAGTATACAGGTAAAAAATGAAAAGGCTGATCACAATAACTAATGTTGTACTTCCTCCCTATGTAGCTTAAGGATTGTCTAATACTAACTTTTATGTAATACAGCCTATCACTAAGTCTGTGTAACCTGTGCTTGTCATGTGTCATTACCAGTAATTTATTCCAGGCTGCACCTGAAAAAGGGACCAGGGTCTTGGCATGCCCAGCCGGTTACAAAAATCCAATAAATAAATACTACGAAAGATTGATCTGGGGTACAGAGTGCTGCACAGTTTGTATATGTATACTGTTGATCTTTGATAACTGCTTTATCAGCACTACTCATCCCTCTAAATTCTGCTCTGTGACTTGATTTTTATTTTTATATTCATTTCCATGGAGTATCTATTTGTTACAGACACTTAAACCTTGTGTGTCGACTCCTATGGGCAGCTAGAATATGGTATGGGCTGTTCTTCCCACTTGCTGGGACAGGCTGAATCAGTTTGAGAGAAGACTTCAAACATGGCCCTTCCCAGACTTCTGCAGTCTTTTCTACTAGTCTGCATTAGTTATTGGATTTCTTCCTAGTATTTCCTTCAGAAACATAGAAATATAGACTTTGACGGCAGATAAGGACCGCTTGGCCCACCCAGTCTGCCCATTTCCCTACCTAATGGATAAGCTACAGATCCTAGTTAACTAGCAGCCTACTTCTTTCTACCCCCATCCCCTAGAATTGCCTTATGACTGTCCCATGCATGCTTGAATTCAACCACTGTTTTTGACTCCACAACCTCCCCCGGAAGGCTGTTCCATGCATCCACAACCCTCTCTGTGAAAAAATACTTCCTTACATTACCTCTGAGCCACCCCCCCAACTTAAAATTGTGCCCCCTTGTTCTTGCACACCTCTTTTTTTGAAAGATGCTACCCTCTTGGACTTTGTTGATTCCCTTGAGGTACTTGAAAGTTTCTATCATGTCCCCCTCTCCCTCCTTTCCTCGAGGCTATACATATTAAGCTTCTTTAGTCTCTCTCTACATTAGTCTTCTGGTGCAGACCCGGCACCATTGTAGTTGCCCTCCTCTGGACAGCTTCCATCTTGTCTGTGTCATTGCGGAGATTGGGTCTCCAGAACTGCACACAGTACTCCAGATGGGGTCTCACCAGCTGTCTGTACAGAGGGATACTTCCTGTTTTCTTCTGGTGATGCCTCTCCCTATGCATCCCAGTATCCCCTGAGCCCTCCTTACTGCCCTCTCACATTGCTTGCCCACCTTTAAGTCATCTGATATGACTACCCTCATATCAGTCATATAAGATGACTTTAAGATGGGCAAATAATCCCCGAAGACGGGTGGCAGGAGGTAAAGAGCTCACGTGCTTAGGACAAAAGTTCATTAAGAATGGTCCTGCCAAAGGACAGATGTCTGGCATGGACATCCAAGGTGTAGTGCTTAACGAAATTATGCATTCCAGCTTGACCTGTGCCATAGAATAGCAGTGGTGAAGGCATGCCACCAGCCACGCTGAAATACATCTGATAGCAACAGGTTGACCCACCCGGGTCTCGCTGAAGGAAACAAACATTTGTTGAGCCTTGCAAACTTCTTTCATTCTATCTAGACAGAACTGCAACGCTCTCTTAACATCCAATGAATGAAGGGTATGCTCCCCTTCATTCTGGGGGAATGCAAAGTAGGTAGGAAGTACTAGAGGTTGGGTTAGATGGAATTCTGAGACAACCTTAGGGAGAAACTTAGGATGAGTCCTAAGAACTACTTTGTCCTTGTGAAATACAGTGTATGGGGGAGGGGTCTGTGACCAGTGTATGTATTTCAGAAACTCTACGGGCCGAAGTAATGGCCACCAGGAAGGCAGTTTTCCAAGCGAGGAACTTCAACTCGCAAGTAGTTAGAGGCTCAAAAGGTTTGCATGTCTAGCACAAGGTTAATGTCCCAGGCTGCAACTGGATGTCTAAGAGGAGGTCTAGTATGCAGAATACCCCTAAGAAACCTCTTAACTATGGGCAACTGAGTCAGCAACATGGAATTCTCTGCTTTATTTATATGGATTTTTTTAACCAGGTAAGTACACTAGGCCATAGCCCTTTTTTCAGGAATGTCCCAGGTACAATAGGCAGTGTATTGTCACTGCAGCGAAACCCCGACAGCGATCACCACCACAGTGGCAGGAATCGGGCAAAATCCTTCCGTCGCTGTGGTGGACAGTGTGCTGATCGGGACTGCCTCACTAGGTGATTGCCCTCCCCAACCCCAATCCAACTCCGACTCGGAGTTAGAATCCTAGAGACCGGGGAGGGGGTATAGCCCCCCATAAGGGAGGGTTCGGTGGGCACAGACCCCCTTTTGTGAGCGCCGACATCCCGTGGCTACAATGCCAATGGTCGGCATTGTAGCTGTCGCTGTAGGGGATGTCGGTGCGGTAAACCACAATAGACATATAACAAAAAACAATACACAAGAAAAAATTTAAAAACCTGAAACATTATGGCATTAGACATATAACATGGTTAAGCAACAGCACACGACAGCTGTGTGTTATATCATGGGACATTGTCTTTATTCCTTAAGACCTTTGTAGAATGAATAATACATTCAGCGGTTAGGGGGAGGAGGATCAAGCATCCCAGAAGAAGTAGTCCTCCTCCGGGGAAGGAATGTCACTGCCTCCGCTGCAATGTTGCTACCTACGTGACCTTGACTGACAGCGCAGTGGAGGCAGGCAGGTTAGGACAGTCATCGGCAAGGCTCATGTACTGTATGCCACTCTGTGTGTGTATAAACTTGAGCCCCATGCCTGCCAACAACCAGGGGAGAAGCCAGGAAAAATAAATAGCCTTGGCTCCTGAGATGACGGGACCCTAGGTACATCCAGGCCCTATCGTTTGAGTCAAACCATCACCTGACAAGACTAAAAGAATTTAGGGATAAATCCCCAAACCCATGAAAGGAGCAAGCTGCGACTCCATGGAAGGGTGGCATGGCATCACAGATGCAAGTCAGCCTGTGCTATGGACTGCAGGAGAGAGTCTGAGTCGGAGATATGAGACATGGAAAAAACTGTGAGTTAAACAAAATAAATTACCCGCCATTCTACTTTAAAGAAGTCTCATTGCATGAAGTCTGGAAATATATCCGTAAAGCAATTGGTAAATCTAGACACAGTGAGTACTCTATTGACCTCAAACTGCTGTCCTTCACCCTTGACAAAGTGTTAGCGCCTTTAACCAGGCTCTTTAACCTCTCTCTCAGACTTGCACAGTTCCCCAGTAAATGGAAATCAGCCACGGTTACCCCGGTTCAGTGAGACAGGATTCGCCACGTGAACTACCGTCTCCCATCTCCATATTACCACCTCTCTCTAAGGCTCTTGAACGCATTGTAACTGACCAGCTTACTGAGTATCTTGACAAACATAAGATCTAATGTGCCCAGCAACATGGGTTCAGAAAAGGGCATGGCACCACCTCGGCCCTTATGGAATTCGCTGGTTTTATATATAGCTCCCTGGACCATGGTCAATTAGTTGGTACTGCCTTCATCGACTTGACAAAAGCATTTGACACAATTCATCACTTTCTACTACTGGAACAACTGCTTAATGCAGGGCTCTCCTCTGACTCCACTGCCTGGTTTAAAAGTTACCGGCACAACCGCATTCATCAAGTCAAAACTGTCGACATCCTCTCTGTCTCAAGACCTGTTTACTCTAGGGTTCTTCAAGGGTCCATCCTGGGCCTAATCCTTTTTAGTCTCTTTCTAAACAGTCTCCCAATCTCCTGCCCAGAACAAATGCTACTCTACACAGATGATGCCGTAATTTATACAACTCACCCAGAGCCTGTACCCCTTGAGAACCAGCTACAACTTGGATTTGCCTCGGTAAAGAAATGGTTTAGTCATCACAAGTTGATACTAAACTATAAAAAAACTAAGCTTATGCTCTTCAGCAGCTCCCATAGCATCTACGATCTACAATAATAAGTTTGATACACTCGAAATGGTCACCACCTTTTAGTACCTTGGTATCTACCTTGACAACTCTCTCTCCGACAACCAGCACATAGACCATGTTGCCAAGGCAGCTAGTGCCAGACTAGGTCAGGTCTACCGGCATAGGCAGTGCCTCACCGAAAGTGCCATCAAGCTTGCAGTTAACAGCTCCGTGCTCGCTATCATAGATTACGGACTGGTAGTCTACGGAGCCGGTACCGATACAGCACTTCGGCGAATCAAGATTGTCTTAAACAAAGCCTGCAGACTAGTCCTGGGTGTGGACCATTTAACTCACACTTGTGAACTATACTCAAGCACTGGTTGGTTAAACCTGAATAGCAGAATTCTGTACCAAGTCTCTTAGTGAAAAAATCCACCCTAGGTCTTGCTCCTCCTGGAGTGAGGCAACTGCTAAGATACTCCACTTCCTCCAGACTAATTAAGGGGTTGAGTAAAGCTGCCTTCATTATACTATTCCGCCGGACCTCACTAGGGCAATGGTCCTTCGAATACAGGGCCCTCTGGCTAAATTCCCTTAGCTCTGAGCTGACTGAGGAAATAAAATTACTACACCCATTTAAGGCCAAGCTGCTGCAGTACCTGGCCACTCTTAGTAACTGCGACTGCGTCACCTGTGTATAATCCTACTGCTATTGATAGCTTATCTGTCCTGCATAGCACCCATCTCCCCCCCATTTCCTCCTCTGCCTGGTATGACCCCACTGAGCACTTACCCCACAGGTCCACTCTTTATCCCCCCACCTTCCTGCTTTCTCTTCACAAATATATAGGGTCCAGAAGATGCCCTGGGGCGAAATGGGGTCAGGATAGAGGTTACTCTTGTCTTGTCCCCATACCCAAGGGCTCCATAGAAATCGGACAGGTGCCGAGGTCTTCCCCGACAGCTCATCCTGCCTTGGTGGTGTTATGCAATGCCAGATCAATTAAGAACAAGACAGCTATTATTGCTGATCTTGTTAGCTCGTCTGATCTGACTTGCATCACCGAGACCTGGCTTGATGAAAATCCGGGCCCTATATTGGCCTCGGTAACTCCAGCCGGGTTCTTGGTGATAAACCGTCCAAGGCTGGATCGTAGGGGCCGGGGTGTGGCCATTATGTTTAAATCTGAGCTGGGCCTTGTGGATGTGCCATTGGAAACACCAGCTCTTTTGAATATATCCTGGGTGAGGGTGCAGGCTGTGGGATTCCCCTCGTCTACCGTCCACCAGGTGACGGTGGAGAATTCCTGCAGGAGATTGCAGACTTCATCGTCGACCTGGTGCTGAGGTTTCCCCAGACTGATACTTCTGGGTGACTTCAATGCCTGGGTCGACGATAAACTCTCTCATTTTAGTCAAAATCTCCTCCAGCTGATGAATATGCTGGGCCTGACACAGGTTGTTACCTCCTCTACCCATATAGGTGGTCATTCATTGCATCTGGTCTTTCTCTTGGGTATGGAGATCACTAATTTGAGGTGGAACCAGTCAGTTGGTCTGATCATTACACTATAAGGTTCAGCTTCAGGGCCCCCTTCAATAGGTCTGCCCCTACGGAGATGGTTCAGTACCGCCCTTTAAGGGGTGTTAACCCCAATGACCTGATGGCGGTACTGGATCTATTGAGCTTGTCTGGTGAATGCATGAGTCCAGATGATCTTGTATTAGCCTATAATAAGGCTGTGGGAGATGCTCTGGACAAAATTGCTCCTGTTCGTGTTCGGCCTCTCACCCTCCGTCCAAGGAGCCCGTGGTTCGATGGCTCCTTGAAGGAGTTAAGGCGAGTAGGCAGAAGGCTGGAGAGAGCCTGGCGGAAGTCGGGCCTTGATGCCGACAGGCTTAGATTGATGGCATTTATGATAGCTATCAGTCAGAAATCACTCGTAAGAAGGCAGAATTCCTGTCCAGAGAGATTTCTGCCGCACAAAGTCGACCGGCTCAGCTTTTCTGGACTACGGACAGACTGTGCAATCCAGTCTGTCTTCAGCCTAGAGAAGCCTTTTCTCAGCTAAGATGAGAGGAGTTTGCTTGGCTTTTTGCGGATAAGGTTGTCGGCATCAGGTCCGGCATCGGTCCGACCCCTCCTATGGGGGACTGCGGTGGTCGATTGGAAGTGGCTTGCCCTCAGTCTGTCTGGTTAGATTTTCATCGGCCAGAATTCGGGGACATTGTGAAGATCATCCAAACAATGCAACCAACTAGTTGTAGTTTGGACCCAGGTCCTACACTGCTTTTAGTAGGTTGTGTAGAAGTTATCTACCCAATCCTTGCAGACATTGTCTGGAAGTCTTTGGGGGGGGGAAGGTTCCTGACCCCCTTAAGGAGGCGGTAGTTCGACCACTCCTTAAAAAATCCTCCTTGGACCCAGACCGTCTAGCTAACTACCGGCCTATCTCTAACCTGCCATTTGTTAGTAAGGTTATTGAAAAGGCAGTTACATTACAATTGGATGATCACCTTATATCTCACAAGTTCTACGATACTCTCCAGTCTGGTTTCAGGAAAAGGCATAGTACAGAGACTGCCCTTGTCCGGGTATTGAGCGACCTCCTAATGGCCAGAGATCGAAAGGCGTGTACCATTCTGGTCCTTCTCGATCTGTCTGCTGCATTTGACACTGTAGACCATGGAGTGCTATTGGAGCGCCTGAGGGTCTTTTGTGGGCTGTCTGGTACAGTCCTCAAATGGTTTCGTTCTTACCTCACGGACAGATTTCAGAGAGTTGTCACTGGAATTTATTCCTCTGGCACTCATTCCCTGCCTTGTGGGGTACCACAGGGCTCCATTTTAGCTCCCATGTTGTTTGCAGTGTATATGCTGCCATTGGGAGAAATCATCAGGCAATACAGTCTGGGTTTTCACTGCTATGCAGATGATACTCAGCTGTATTTGTCCTTTCTCCTCAGTCAGGGTGATGCACTCTCTGTACTTAATAGCTGCCTTGATGAGATCGGACTGTGGATGAGTTTGAGCTGGTTGAGACTCAATCCAGATAAGACTGAGGTGTTGGTTGTGGATCCAGGTCGTCCAGGGATGGGTGTGGGAGTCGGACTACCATCAGGTTTATTACTTGGTGGTGTACCACTCTCTACCTCTAAACAGGTGTGAAATCTGGGCGTTATTTTTGATGATGGTCTGACCCTGAAATCTCAGGTGTCAGCTGTCGTCAAGTCCTCTTTTTACCATCTGAGGAATATCACCCGGGTGAAACATCTGATTTCCCCGGAGGACCTTCCAACATTGGTCCACGCCTTTGTCACTACCAGTCTGGACTACTGCAATTCCCTCTACCTAGGGCTACCAGGGGGTTGATATCCGCCACCTCCAGCTGGTGCAGAACGCGGCAGCCAGGCTATTGACTGGGACTTCTAGAACCAGTCATATTACGCCTGTGCTCCACGAACTGCACTGGCTGCCGGTTTGGTGGCGGATCACCTTTAAGGTTGGTTTACTAATCTTTAAAGCTCTACATGATCAGGGACCCGGTTATCTGAAAGATCTTCTGATTCCCTACTGCCCCCTCCGTCCTCTCCGTTCCACCAACGAGGGATTGCTGGAGATTCCCAGGGTTCGATTAAAGTCATCAGGATCTCGTGCCTTTGCTTTTTCAGCACCAACCCTGTGGAATTCTCTACCTCGTTGGTTGAGAGAATGTCCAACTGTTGATAATTTTAAAGTGGCTTTAAAAACATATCTTTTTGGATTAGCATATCTCTGTTAGTTATGGCTGACTTTTAAATGTTTGGTTTTTATTAATTTTAATATTTTGTACAGCGCCTTGGCCTTGAAAGGCGCTTTATAAATAAAATTGAATTGAATTGAATATTAATCCCCCCTTATTTTCACCCCTCCCCATGGTTTCCCCCTCACCTCACCCCCCCCACTTTAAAACCCTTTCCCTTATCCCTCTCTCCCCCCACATCACCCAGCCCTGCCCTATGACCTACTTACGTAACCCTGGGTAGATTCCTATCCAATCGCACCCATCTGACTACTCAACCCCCTTATTCTGTCACACCCTTTGTCTCTGTCCCCACCCTTCCCCTGCTCTCATCTATTCTGTCCTCCCCTTCCTTTGGTCACCATCATTTCTGATCCTCCATAACTCTACCTGCACGCTCCAAGGCTCAGCTACCACTATAAATTGCTTGTCCACCTTAGGTATGCTCTTAGTACTGTTGCAATAAAGTTGACCTCTCCTACCTGATGTATTTTAACTGTACTTGCTTGAATCTGTATCTGTATGTACCATAATGTACTTGCCTGCTGTATATACCCCTATCTGTTTTGTAATGTCTACGTACCTTGTCTATTGCCTTACGATGTGGAACCTTTGTAAATGAGCTTTTGGTACAAAGGTGTTATCTGAGATTCCAATAAATAAATAAGAAGCACAGGAAACATCCTCTGACTATCATAACTGCCTTGGTACTGCCCTCGAACAGGTACAATTCTTTAAGTATCTTGGAGTCACCATAGACAGCAAATCTATCATATGAGGTGCATATAGATTACGTTGCTAAAGCTGTAAATATTCATATTGGTCTACTCTACACAAGCAATCTCTGACCCCTGAAGTTTTAAGGATAGCTGTACAGAGCTCTGTTATTTCTATAATTGACTATGGACTGATCATCTATGGCTCTGTGACTGGTACCACCCTCCGGCGTATCTCCACTGCTCTTAACAAGGCATGTTGTCTCATCTCAGGAGCCCACCATCTCATCCACATGTGTCACCTCTATGCCCTAACTGGTTGGCTACAGCTTAAAAATTATATCAAACACCAAACATGCCTGATGGCCAAGAAAATAACCTTAGGCCTCTTGCCACCTGGAGTATAAGATCTTCTAAGTCCCTCTTGTAATCCACACCGCAGCCGAGGTTCTGAATCTCAGCTCCTACAGGTCCCTCATCACCAAATCACCCAGGGGCAAAGATCGTTCGGCTACAGGGCCCCGCTCTGGATGAATGCTCTCAACAGTGACATCGCCTTTGAAACTAAGCTGGGCCATTCAAATCCAACCTTTGGTCATTACTCTCTACAGCTTGCACCTGCGACTGTCTCCCTTAACCATGTTTTCCTAAACCTCGACCTTAGTACTCAACCTCTTTCATAGTAACTTAGCACTCTTGCCTCCTACCCTCCCCTGCATTCCCCTTACCCTCTCCACCCTTCCTCCCTCCCTTGCCCCGCCTCTCCTCACGTCCTCCACTCCCACCCCCCTTACTCTTCCCAGTCCACCCTCCCACACCCCTTCCTACACCCTGTGCCCTGTTTGTCTTGACAAAGCCTGCTGGCATATATCAATGTACTGTATGCATTTTCCTGTGCCTGAAACTGATTAGTATAATGTGTCTCTGTTGTTTTATGTTGACTGTCCGTTATGATTTTTGTACCTCCTATTTACACTTTATTGTACCGTACTTCACTGTCCTGTTTAATCTGTTGTCCTTTCTACTGACGTGGAACCTTTGTAAAAGAGCTCTTAGCTCAAAGGTATATGTAATCCAATACTTAAATAAATAAATAAATAAAAAATCAAACATGCAAAGCTTTTCTTGGCTCGAGGACCTGAGCATACTTTAAGGGGATGGGAAGCAGAGCAGCACTCCAGCTACATATTTGCTTGTATTGTATCCTTTTGTACGTCTTTCTTTTTTTTGGTTTCTGTCTGTCCTGTCCTGTTCTTATAAACAGCTCTGTCTGCAGCCTATCCAGCTGCACCACTGTAAATGCTCCACCATGTGACATCACTAGTTACAGTCAGTCAGTGGCTCAGTAGGACATTACAGTTACTTGTATAAGTTGCTATGGTGATGAAAATTGTGCACATTGTGGAGCCACTCCCTTTTCATGCAGGTATCAGCATCAGCAGCCACACACACACAACCAAGCATTCCCAGCCGTGAAGTATATTGCAATATTTTTATGTGCAAAATACAGTCCAAAATGGCTACAAAAAGGTGCATACATGCTGTATCACAAATTGTAGACAGGTCTCAGTGTAAACACAGCAAAATGAAAACAATAAACCACAGCACCTTGGCCAAACTGATGCTGCAAGATCTCCTGCACTTCGAGGGTAGAACCTCTTTCTCGGTGGGAGGGGGGCTGATGGATTGCAGCCGATTATGTCATTGGTTGGAGCACCAATAATGATGCAATGTGGGGGCTACATATGGAGGTGGTTTTAAAAATCAGGGAGAAAGGAAATAAAGAGAAATATTTGTAAAGAGACGGGGTGTAAGTAGATCTGAACTGGGAGTGCTGCAGCGCTTTCAGGGTTCCCCTGGCCTAGAACTATAGGGTGGGATTGTGGTGATCGAGGCTGAGGGTGTATTATTCCTTGAGCCTCCATTATTCAAAGGGACCCTAGTGCTCCGCGCGGCACTTTGACCTGATTTCTAGGGCAGGGCTCCTAGGTTTCTGTGGCAGCAGTTTCTGATTTCTGTAGCATGATTTATTCATTGCTGTGCAAAATGCAGTCCTGTAATTAGCTAAAATATGATGTGATGTCATCAATAACATCACATGCCAAGCACAGAGGATAACTGAGACAGCAAAGGGAGCCTGGCGCCATGGAAAAACTGTATATTTGAATGAAAATTCACCAAGAACAATGAATTCTGTGGCACTATATATATTCTGTGGCATTATGCAGATTCTGCATAAAAACTGTGCAGCTGTGGAATCGCAGAATTCCAGGGGCTTTGGTTATACACTGTACATGTCCCTAAGTGGTTTTAAGTAAGGTCTAGAGCACTGGTACCAAAACACAGGTAGCAGCCCGATAAAGGAGGTGGTAAAACACAATTTTAGATGATTTTGTAACAACAAGTTAGGCTGATGGCTAAAAGTATAGGGCTGTGATAAAAATATATAGGGTGGGGCCCACCACACTAAAATAATGAATAGGGAACATTGGCTTCCCTTCCCCTTGTAAGCCTGTCCCTAACTTTTCTTTTTTTCAGCCTTTCTGAGATTTGCTAAATCAAAGATATCCCACCACCACCAAATGGCACATGGTCAGTTCTGGATCCAAATCTTTTTTTTATCATACCTGCTTATTTAAAGCATTATAGTTTGGACTTTTTCCCCACTTGTCAACATTCTGTTGATTTTTTTTTTTTTAACTGGTCAGTTCATTTGTTTTGGCCAGATGGTTTGTAATAACCAAAGGCCCCTTTCCTTGCTGTTTTTTTATACCCTTCTGAGGCATTTAACCTCCATGCCATCCCCTTCAAGCCTGACCTAAATACAAATCATGTTGGAATAAAGGAATAATGCATGACAGGGTGTGTGTCGTGCTGGGATAACGCCATGCCTGAGGGGGTTGGGCACGAGGCCGCAGGCTGAGTGCGTCCAATGCCCCAGGTGTGGCATTATCCCAAACGACACACACCCTGGAGTGCATTATTCCTATTATACAATGGCTTGTTGTTATATATAAAATAATTTTAAAGAATGTTTTTATTAGTGTAGAAAAATATTTTTGTTTCTTAAGAGGAGATGCAAAAAAAGAGCATAGGCTCATGCTCCATGTGGTCCTCCATATTGGTTCACAGTGAGGCTGAGACTGGACCTGTGGCATTATGCTGGGATAATGTCATGGGTCCAGCCCCAAACTGACCAATCACAGTCCAAGATTCTTTCTTGCCATTGCATAATGGGCATTATCGTTTAGAAGAAAGTGTAACCTAGAGGTTAGCACACAAGTTTGGGGGAACCAGGAAGCCCTAGGTTCAAATCCCGGCACATCCCATGACTTACTTTATGACAGCGAGCAAGCCTCCTGACCTCCCTGTGGAAGAGTCCCTCACAGCTATAAGACTGGGCTGTCAGGGCAGCCATAGCACAACTGCTCACAGCGCCAGTATCCCAGGGTTGGAAACAAGGGTGGGTGATCAGAAGCTGACTAGGGGGAAGAGGATTGAGTGTCCCAAGGGATGCTGTCCTCCTTTAGGGAGGGAAGGCAGTCAGCTTTGGTGCTATACTGCCACCTGGGTGACTACAGGTAGCAGTGCACATGGAGCAGCGACTGTGCTTCCATGTACTGTGCACACTTGCGTGTGTAGAGCTTGTGCAATTCAATATTGGTGCCCTGTGGGGAATTATGAAGTATCAGAAAAATATCAACCAGGGGCAGGATGAAAGTACAACCGACCCCTCACAGGCCCCACACCAACAATGTGGCCCTCCTCAAAACTGGATCTGGATCTGCGGCAGTATGAGGGGTCCTGTCACCCTGCCATAGAGGGCAAGCCATGCAGAAATTGGGATTGATTGGTAAGTTCAGAAGCAGCCAGGTGACAGGGTGGAGGGTGGACTGGTAGGGGGCATGGTCATACTGCAGGAGAATAAAGAGACTAATGTTAAAAAAAAAAAAAAAATTGGTAAAGGCAAGAGACTCACTGAAAATGAAATATTCACTCTCAGTTGGACTGGCCTGGGAGAATAAATTGTAAACTAAAACAGTAAATACTTGACTGAGGCCGACAGAATCATTTTAAAGTTACTCCACACTGTGCCTTTGAACGCTGGTACCATTATTGCTGCTACTGGAAATGAATCCACTAGCGTAAGCTTTTTTTTCATTCAACACCAGCAAAGTTTCTGAATTGCACAATGCTTCCAGCGTGCCCTGCCAAAGCAGCAGTGGCTCCTCTCATCCTGGTGCAGCAGCTCACAGATAGAACTGAAATTCCTTCCACCTTCAGTAAACAGAGAGCTGATCACCAACAGGAGGTCAGCAACCTCCAGAGTCATCAGAAATAGAGAAGTGGAGCCTCTCACGACTGATACGCAGCAGCAGTGAAAGAGAGAGGTTACAGAGGAGGACCCAGGCTGGAGCTGTCAGTCCTCCTTGGTGAAGATGAGCAGCATGCAAGCCCTTAAAACACTGAGCAGAAGTAACTTTCCTTGCCTTACCCAGTAACAAAGTGTCACCAGGGGGAGGGGGGTCACTGTGCTGACAACCGGGGTCCACACCTGTGCTTGGGATGCTGATGGACTGATGCAAGTTGGTAGCAGGATTAAGGGGCTCAGGCAGGGGTGGCAGTGACTCCTTTATCCTTCTTCTACTTCATCTCCTTCACCCTACCCCATCTTTCCTACTCTGTTTTTGCCCTTCTTTTCAAATTTCATTTTCTTAACTCAACCTTACAATTTTCTTTATAATAATATACATTATTATTATATACATTATACTAGAGGGTTGTAGATGCATGGAACGGCCTTCCGGAGGAGGTTGTGGAGTCAAAAACAGTGGTGGAATTCAAGCATGCATGGGACAGTCATAAGGCAATTCTAGGGAGTGGGGGTAGGAAGAAGTAGGCTGCTGGTTAACTAGGATCTGCAGCTTATCCATTAGGTAGGGAAATGGGCAGACTGGGTGGGCCAAGCGGTCCTTATCTGCCGTCAAAATCTAAATGAGTTAAATGGTTGGTTAAAGAGATGGTGTTGTAGAGAAGATCTCACCTTTATACAAAATTGGGGTAGCTTTTATGATGGGAGACTTTATGCCAGGACAGGTTACATCTAAATAGGCAAGGAAAAAGAATGTTTGCACATTCACTGAGGCGGGAAACTGAAAATATTTTAAACTACCACACCAGGGGGGAATGGGGGTTACCCCGCTCAGGCAGTAACTAAACAGAACCCAGCACCTGTGGAAAACTGGAATTTCCTCTTGATAAATGCAAGGAGTTTAAATAATAAGTTTGATGAACCATTGTTTACCTTACGAGGAAATAAAACTTGTGTATGTGCCATCACCGAGACACGGTGGAGTCAGGAGGACACATGGGATAAACAGATGCCTGGCTATGTCATTTACAATAAGGACAGAGTTCATTCTAGGGGTGGTGGAGTGGCCATTTACATAGCTGAGTGTATCATGTCCGAAAGTGTGGACACTTCCTGGAGTGATCCAGCAGAAATCCTATGGGTCAAATTATTCCCCCCCTTATACCTAAAGTAAATATTGGGTTAATTTATAGACCTCCATCGTATTCTCATTCTGAAGACTTGAAACTCTTTCAGTTTGTAAATGAAATTGGGGCTGCAGGAAATCATATTCTAATGGGGGATTTAAATCTCCCAGGAATAAACTGGGATCTCCTAAAAGCTGATACAGTGGGTGAACAAAATTTCCCGGAGGTATTCATGTTGGCTGGTCTGGACCAGCACGTAAAGCGTTATACTAGGAATTCACATATTTTGTGCCTAGTTTTAGTAACATGGATAATGTTATAGAAGCGTGCCAGGTTCTCCCCCCCCCCTTCGCTCCAGTGATCATAATATGGTGTATTTTGGGTTCAACAGAAATACAGTACTTCCGGTTGGTGACACAGTAGTCTTCAATTATGGTACGGCAGACTTTAAAAGTATGAGGAAACAGCTTGGATCTTGGAATTGGTCTGCGGATTTTATTGGACAGCCACTACACTACATGTGGGGTGTACTGTGCAAGAAAATCCTAGAGCTAGTGCAGATGCTTACACTTAGTCATGGGAAGTATGGAGATTTCCATAAACATCCACCATGGCTGAGGCCAGCAGTAAAGAAGGATATAGAAAGGAAAAATAGGGCTTATTGCATTGCTAGAAAAAGCGGACAGCAGTCTTGCTGGGCAGCCTGTAAGACAGCATTAAAAATCTGCAAAAATAACATACACAAGGCTAAGGCGGAGTATGAAAAAAAGCTGGCAGTTAAAGATAAGGACAACTGTAAGTCCTTTTATTCTTATATAAATAATAAGAGGAGTAATAACAAAATAATTGGACCACTTAAGGATATAAATGGGGAACTATTAGTCGATAATAGCGAAATGGCAACCTTTTATAATAGTTATTTTTCTTCTGTTTTCAACCCCAAAACCGAGGCAACTTTGAAACAACAAAATTTAAAGGATGCCAAGGAAATTAAAATTAGCAAAAATGATGTTAGCGACAAGTTGAAGGCATCGGACCAAAATAAAGCCCAGGGTCCTGATGGACTTCATCCTTGAGTATTAAAGGAATTGGCTGAAGTTTTGACAGCTCCAGCAACTTTTTTGTTTCAACATTCAGTGGACTATGGGGTAGTGTTGGATGAGTGGAGGCAGGCTGATGTGATACCGCTACATAAGAAGGGTTCAAGGCAGGAGGTATCAAATTATAGGCTGATCAGTTTGACATCAATTCTAGGAAAAACCCTTGAAGGTATTATAAAAACACTTACAGTATTACGGATGCACTGACATTATCAGGGAATACAGACCAATATCAACATGGATTTAAGAAGGGTAGATCTTGTCAAACAAATCTACTGGAATTTTATGGAAAAGTTAGTAAGGCCCTAGATGCAAAAAATGCAGTGGATGTTATATTCTTGGACTACTCGAAGGCGTTTGATAAAGTTCCTCCTGGCCAGTTGGTAGATGCTCTAATTCAGCATGATATCCACAGTAACGTAACCTGTTGGATAGAGGATTGGTTAAGGGACAGGAGACAGAAGGTATGTGTAAAGGGATCCATGTCAAAATGGGAACTAGTAACCAGCGGGGTCCCCCAGGGCTCTGTGCTGGGGCCCTGCCTCTTTAGTCAGCACACTCAGTGCCTCGCTAGAAACAAATGCAGCCGTTTGGTTATCTAAGTTAGCAGATGACACAAGGATAGGGTCCATTATAAATACACAGGGAGAAGCCTTAATTCTGCAAACAGCCTTGAGGGGAATGGAACAGTGGGCAATAACAAAACAAGCTACCTTTCATTTGGATAAGTGCAGGGTGATGCACATGGGGAAAAAATGGTCAGTGCAGGTATTCACTAAATGGAGTAGAGCTCAAATCAGTGCAGGATGAAAGGGACCTAGGAATACTGATTAGTGACGATCTCAGTTTCAAGTCCCATTGCGATCAGGTAATAAATTCAGCATCATATAATATATGTTAATACATTCCCTGGAGACACTCATTGCTGTATAAGAGTGGTTTCACGCACATTCAGCTAGAGTGAGGACAGTGAAGCTGAGCTGTTCTGGCTCAAGCTGAAGGCAAGTGAAACCACTCTAATACAGGAACGAGTGGCGAAGGGGGACATAATAATATATAATTGATTGAGAGTTGTTAATAATTTACTTAAAAAAAAACTGTTCCCGGAACATGCCAGTTTCCAGGGCATCTGTGTGTGATACGCTCTTCAGAGAATAAGAGTGTCTCACATGCAGGGGAAAAAAGCACTCCGATTGGTCGGGAGCACTCCCTCAATCTATAATATACTAAAAAGACAAAGAACCATGCCTTCCTGCTTAAAGTAGAACCAGCCTAAATGTTCATGGTGCTTTGCATATGCATCCCATGATGCATTGTATTATGGGATATGTGCGATTTACTATTGTATATTTCCAACACAATAAAAATAAATTTTATCATGGCATACTATCAAGCATTATCATGTTCAGTACCACATAATCAATACAGAAGTGTTCTGCCTGCTTCCTGACAGCCCAGCCTGTTTTAGTTTGTCCCCATTAATCATTGCTGCAGGACTCTTTGTAAAATCCTGGATCTGACACTGCCTGTATACATACTATTTTGCTTTACTGTGGGAGCACTGCAAAGTTGTTTTGTACACTTTATTATACATCAGTGTGTTATGTACTGCCCTGTACTCGTCCCCAAAGGGGCCTCTGGAAACAAGCTTCTTGCACCTCAGTAAGTCCCTCTTGGTAAATAAAACTTTTAGTAAACACGAGTAACTTGCTAAACGTGTGACTTACCAGTACCAAAACAAATATAAAGCGGAGACAACACTGTGAACAAACAAAACTACCAAACAGTAAAGCAGTGTTTCAAAAAGACTTATTAATACACTCTATTCACTTTCATTTTTTCAGTTCCATTACTGCCCAGTTTATACCCTAACCTACAGGTACTTCAATTAATCCCATTTTTTTGACTAGAAACAGCAGGTAAGAATTGGGAGGTATTACACCATCTAGAATCTGAGGAGGGCTTGGTGTTTCCTTACAGAGTGTCTCTAGCACTCACTCCTTTCCACAGAACCAGGAGACTCCCATCTCTCATGTGTTGTGCATAACTTAATTGGTCAGGCTACCCAAGCCTCACACTGATGCTACTGCCCCACCCTCTCCCTCATGCTCATTCATGCCATAGAAACACAGAAACTGTCAGCAGAAAAGGACCACTTGGCCAACCTAGTCTGCCCGTATTTTCCCTGACTAGTCTGTCTTCACAGTCCACACCTGGTCTATGTCGACTCTTCCCCCCTCCCTGCCTGTTTACCAATACTCCCCATGTCTATCCCATGTGTGTTTGAAGCCCCCACTGTATTTGCTCCCACCACCTCCGCTGGCAAGCTGTTCCAGATGTCCACCACCCTTTCAGTGAAGTAGTACTTCCTCACATTCCTCTTAAACTTCCCCCTTTCCAACGTCATTGCATGCCTTCTCGTTCTGGTCCAGTTCCTCATTTGAAATAGACTCTTCCCCTTTACCTTGTTCAACCTCTTGAGGTACTTGCAGGTCTCTATCATGTCCCACCTCTCTCTCCTCTCTTCCAGGGTGAGCATGTTGAGACTTGAGCCCCTCCCCGTCTCTCCTTGTAGGGCCACTCGCACTTGTTCATTCATTCATTAGTGGTGACAGTGGGACAGGCTTGGTGTGTGGCGGGAGGATGAGCAACTGAGGCTAGCCGTGACATTAGCACTTGCCACCCCTCACCCCAAAATCAAGGATCAGGCTCAAAAGGGGGCCACAGACCTTATAGTTACTATTTTTAACATAAAGGTACTTGGACTAGGGAGGGAGGTGTCATTCTAAAGACACTGTCAGCTCCTGACAAGGTGCCAGGAGCCAGCCATCATATTTCTGTGTGGGACACTGGGAAAGGAATGATGGGTGGTAAAAGCTTGGAATTGTGAGAAAGGGTGGCATCTTTCACCCTACAAGTCAAATACAAATACGGAATATCAAATATCTGGCCCCTTGAATAAAATATTTGGACCAAATCTTTGAAATCAAGTATATGCACCCCTTTTATTGTAATGTTAAGCATCTTCAGTCCCTGTTACTGGGCAACAACTAAATATAACAACATTTTCTTAGTTTGCTTTTCCCAGTGAACAAAATTAAATAACAAAATGCATACACACATACTTGCCTCACAGATGGGACTACATGATGCTCATCTGCAAAAACCTACACTGGCTTCCCACCCACCAAACACTGAACAAAATCTCCCTTCTGGTGTTCAAAATCCTTCATGGTCTGGCAACCCTCATATCTCTGACCTCATCAGCCCCCATTCTGCATCCTGCACTCTCTCCTCTTCCAGCTCTGGGTTTCTCTCTGTCCCTTATGTTGCCCTCCCTAACACTGGGGGAGTGGGAATGTCCTTTGGCTCAGGTGCCCTTTTCATTTGTAACAATCTTCCAGCAACAGAACTCCCCTTAGATTCCCCAACCAAATTCAAATCCTGCCTCAAAACCCACCGGATACAATTGTTTTGACTGGATGACCAGGGAAATAGATCGGGGAGGGCAGTGGATGTGGCCTATCTAGACTTTAGCAAGGCCTTTGATACTATGCTGCAGGGGAGGCAGATAAATACATTTAGCAGCCTAGGGATGGGATCCAAGGTGGTGAACTAGGTGAGAAACAGGTTAACAGGCAAAGGATCCGTTTTTGAAGATCTGAAATGCATTAGGTTGTGTGAGTCATCCTTGGCACCAAACAAGGATTTTTGCACATTTCCATCTTAAAACATCAACGGAATGACATCTACGTTTAACAAAGGATAGAGTGCCCGACTTCGTTGTTTCGCATTTGTAGTATGGTACTGAGAGCTCCACAAGCCCAGTGCGGCTTTTGTTCTGCAGCATTAAAGGAGTAGTCCACCCAGAATTTGCAAAAACATATGTTATGCAGAGTGTTTTGATACGTATGTTAAGTCCTAGTGTGTCTTTCCCTCTGTCTGCTATTAGAAGTTTTTCCTAAATTAGCCTGCTAGCAGTATGGTAGTTTTACGACCTCTGGGGATCTCCATCACAAATAGGTTTATTGGCTTTCTTTCTCCTATGATGCACCCTGTCTCATATGACACTGATGTATCTGTGCCCTTAGATTTAGCATGTGCACTGCTTTAAAATCAGTTTACAATCAGTTCACAACAGCAGGTAACTGTTCTTATCCAGGGAGCACAAATGGCAACAATTACAGTTTAGCAGATACCTGAGAGCACACTAACTGGGGTGTCTGTAAGAAAACAGCTGCTAAATAGAGAATAATGCATATGTAGGGAGTTGATATGGAGTTTTTTCACACACCCAAGTTGTGTGATAATATGTAAACCTCGAGAGCGAAGCTCGAGAGGTTTTAGTATTATCACACAATGAGGGTGTGTGGAAAAACTTCATTTCTACCCCCTACATATGTTTTATTTTATAACTGGCACCAAAACAAATTCAATATAAGTATTACCACTACAAGAACGGCGAGACGGCGGCTCATGCTTCCTTACTAATAGGCACGCCCCATGCTATTCAAGACTGACATCACATAACGTGCTAGCGTGGGGGTGTGCCTACTAGTAAGGAAGTAGGAGCGTTTATGCAGCGGGTCTCCATGTTGGTTTTGCTATGAGTTTGAAACTGTTTACTTTGGAATGCAAGTGCTGCAGGCTTCTTGTCACGAGACTGTAAAAGCGGGTTGATACGACTTTTTTCGTATCAACCTGCAGGTTGATACGACTTTTTACAGTTCTCGAAAACGGGTTGATATCAGGGATCACCAGTTATCATATAGCTCTAATTCATTATTTGTGTTTTCAGTGTGTGTCAGGTCTAGCTAGCAGTAGTAGGTGTTTTCATTTTAAAATGTTATTTAATCAAACTACACACAACAATAAAAAGCACATAAATTGCCCCAGATCATCAATGCTATAATTAGTAAATACTGTAGCTGTTTTCTTACAGAACACCTACTCAGCCCTCAAGTATTTGCTGCACCATAAATGTAGGTACCATCATTCTACTAGAAGGAACTGGGAGTTAGGGCTGATTTTTGAATTTGTGACATTACTTTCATTTATTTATTTTTTTTTGTTACAAATGTGAAGTGTCTTTTTAATAAAGTATAAAAATATGTATGCGTGAGTTATTTAGTTTGGGGAATATTTGTTTTATTATTTGAAAAAGTGTGATACACTAAATGTGTAGTGCAGTGAACCATTGTAAAATGGAATCAAATGTGTAGCTGGAATAGTCAATGTCATCCTGTTGCTTTCATGCCATACCACAGGCAGAAGAAAAGCTGACTTCAAAGTATTTTGCCGTTTCTAGGCTGCAGCTTCATACCATACACTTCATTTATAAAAATAAATATGAAAATCTTGTCACAGAGCAAAATCAGCACTAACTGCTAATAGAATGCGGATGCCTACATTTACAGTTTAGCAAATACTTGACATCTGAGTGGGGTTTCTGTAAGAAAACAACTAGAGTCTTTATTAATTATAGGTAGCATTGATGATCTGGGCAGTTTCTGTGCTTCTATGGTTGTGTATAGTTTGATAAAATGAAAAGTTTTAAAATTAAAACACTCCTGCTAGCTAGACCTGATGCACATAGAAAACCAAAATAGTGAATTAGAGATATTTAATTAGTAGCTGTTGTCTTACAGAAACCCCAATTAGCTTGCTCTCAGGTATCTGCTAAACTAACTGTTGCCATCTGTGCTCCCTGGATAAGAACAGTTACCTGCTGTTGCAAACTGATTTTAAAGCAGTGCACATGCTAAATCTAAGGGCATTGCTACATCAGTGTCACATGAGACAGGGTGCATCATAGGAGAAAGAATGCCAATAAAACTGTTTGTTATGGAGATCACCAGGGGTCGTAAAACTACCATACAGCTAGCAGGCTAATTTAGGAAAACATCTAATAGCAGACAGAGGGAAGGACACACTAGGACTTAACATACATATCAAAACACTCTGCATAACATATGTTTTTTGCAAATTCTGGGTGGACTACTCCTTTAATGGAGATGATACAGAGGGTGGTAGTTAACAGCCCTCACGCTAATGAAGGGAGAGTGACCAGTGGGGCGCCAAAGGGCTCGGCACTGGACCGATCCTCTTCAATGTCTCCATAAGCAAAATGGCAGGAGAACTGGAAGGGAAAGTATGCCTTTTTGCTGATGACACCAAAATCTATAGTAGGGTGAACACTTATGAGGGGGGGTGGAGAAAATGTGTAGGGATCTTGGGGAAAGTTGAGAAGTGGTCAAGGGCATGGCAATTGGGTTCAATGCCAGAAAGTGCAAAATTATGCAACTAGGGCATGTGAACCAAGGAGTTGAGTGTAGGATGGGAGAAGGGGTACTGACAGTCACTACACAGGAAAGGGACCCTGGGGTTATCATATCTGATAACCTTAGAGTGGCAGGGCAGTGTGACAAAGCAGTGGGTTGGGCCAGTGGAATGCTGGGATGCAGAGGGAGAGGTATCTCCAGCAGGAGGAGGGAGGTGGTGTTGCCACTGTATCATGCATTGGTGTGTCCCCACCAGGAGTATTGTGTCCAGTTCTGGAGGCCACACCTCAGAAGGACACAGACAGGGTGTAGGCAGTCCAGAGAGGGGGGAACTACAGTGGTGCAGAAGTTGCAACAAAAGCCCTATGAGGAGAGACTGAGGGATCTCAACATGTTCTCCCTTGAAGACAGGAAAGCGAGAAGTGGAAATGATAAGAAACCTACAAGTATCCCACAGGTTAACCAGGGTGCAGAAGGCGAGTCTCTTTCAAATAAGAAAGAACATCAGGACCGGAGGGCATGCAATGAAGTTGGGGTGGGGGAGAGTTTAAGAGAGATGCGAGGAAGTACTACTTCACTGATAGAGTTGTAGAAGCCTGGAACAGACTGCCGGTGGAAGTGGTGGAGGCAGAAACAGTAGGGAGGTTCAAGAATATGTGGGGTAAATATAGGGGGATATTTGTAAATACTCAGGGAGGAGGGAGGGTGAGTCATCCGAGACCATTTAGAGTCTACAGAGACAGACAAGGCCTGAAACATCTGCAGGGCCGCAGTAATGGGGGGAAAGTGGGGAAGTTGTCTGGGTTCCTGAGCTCAGGAGGGGCCCATCTGAGGCACTGGCATTACCCCAGGCATTAGCTGGTTTGGGAAACAAGGGCCCATTTCAAGTGACTTGTCCAGGGCTCCAAAGTTCATAGCTGCAGCCCTGACCATCTGGGCAGAATGAGTGGGACAAGCACTCCTTTGCAGCAGACACACTCTATTTCTGTTTCTTTTCCCATGCCTTTGACACCTGACCCTCCAGCACCAGCCTTGCCTGACCACACATTATTATTTTTTATTTACAAGATAAGCGCACCTAGTCAAAGGAATTACCTATTTTCAGACACTACCTGGCTCCCCTCTGTTTGTTATATTTAACTCTGCAGTACTTGTATCATTTTGCTTTTTTATTGAGCTGTATTTGAACTGCTGCTATGTACAGCTTTTTGTGGTACTGTACATTATATAAAAGCTGCTATAAGTAAACAAGAACAATAAATCGCTAGTTGCAAACATTTCTGCTGTTCTCTACCCGCTCGATGTAAGAGTGGAAAACAAAATGTGCACTGCCTTCACAGTCCCATGTATAAACTGTGGTTGTATCAGTCCTAACAGAAACAGATCACTGATTACTGTTGTTGTATCCATATAACTAGGAGATACCCCAGTCGAAGATAAAAATCAAGGCACGTATCAGCTCATTAATCCTACTCCTTTAGTGCACAAAGGCAGAACTGATGGTGACAAATCGCATCCAAATGCTAAAAATGTTCTGTACCCCCCAATGCATGGCACTTCATCAGAGATCCTCGAAACTGGATTAATGGAGCGGAAACATGCCTTGATTTTTACTAACGATGGCTGGGTGAGCACCTTATCATTTTTCAACAATTGCCTGATGCCTCGTAGATTAACAGCACCACACTGTACCTCTGTAGTGGCCCTCTTGTGTTTGCCAGACAATGTAAACTGTTGCATCTGTATGTACGTACCCTGTCTGTGACGTTTTTTGAGGTTTCTCTTTTCCTGAACCTGTTACCCAAGTATCCCAATCCCCTGCCCTGGGTCCCATCTGGAAACAAGATTGTGTACCTGATCTCTGCTTGCCCGTCAGACTTACAGTTCAAACAAACAAAGCAGTTAATATGCGTACCAGTTTCTTTGGTCACTGGTTAAGGGATTGGCATCTGGGTTTCAATGCAAAAAAGTGCAAAATCATACACTTGGGGCACAGAAACCCAGGGGCTATGTACCAATTGGAAGAAGAAGTAGTGGCAACCACCAAACAGGAAAGGGACCTGGGGATAATCATTTCTGATGACCTGAAGGTAGCCAAGCTGTGTGATAAGGCGGTGGGGAAGGCTAGCAGGATGCTCGGGTGCAAAGGGAAGGGTATTACCAGTAGGAAGAAGGAGGTAACAGTACCCCTGTACAGATCACTGGTAAGACCCCACCTAGAGTACTGTGTTCAGTTCTGGAGGCCCCACCTCCAGAGGGACATTGATAAGGTGGAGGCAGTACAAAAGAGGGTTACCAAATGGTGCAGGGTCTGCATTAAAAGCCCTATGAGGAGATACTCAAGGAAATGAATATGTATTCGCTGGAGGAAAGAAGGAAAAGGGGGATATGATAAAAACATTTAAATACTTAACAGGTATTAATAAAGTACAGGAAGGTAGCATTTTCCATAGAAAAAGAAGCTTGAGTACAACGGGTCATGCTATGAAGTTGGGGGCTCAGAGGAAATGTGAGGAAATACTTCTTCATGGAGCGGGTGGTGGACGCCTGGAACAGCCTTCCATAGAGGCGGTGGTGCCAAAACAGTGATGGGATTCAAGCATGCATGGGACAGATACAAGGGGACATTCGTAGTAAGGCAAGGGGAGGAGACAACTAGAGAGTGAGTAGAGTCTGCATGGCACAGTAGGCAGGGAAAACTGGGCAGACTAGGTGGGCCAGAAGGTTCTTATCTGCCAACAACTTCTATGTTTCTGTTTGCATGAAAAGATAATGCAAAAATAAGAATTTATACATTTGTTCCTGCTAACACAGCTGGCCTATAGAGAGCTAATCTAAACATAAAGACCCAGATTTCTTTTTTCAGTCCATTATTTCTCCTCATGGACTAGCTGGTGGCCCCATCTCATGACTTACTCCCCCCCACACTGTCTCCCGCCATCCCCAAGTACTTGCCCCGACCTCCAAGTTACTCCACAGCCAGGACCTCCAGGGGCAAGATTCAGTTAGGGAGGTGGATGCCTTCCTGAACATTGATGGCCAACCTACGCAGGATCACAGTTGCATAGCAAATGTCTTCAACAAAGCTTTTACTGATCTCAGCGGAGTGTTGCCCCCTAGCTTCCTTCAACACCAATCAGATACTTGCACCGAACGAAACCCAGGGACCCAATCAAACTCCCATCTGCCTTTCTACTTCAGAGCTATCACCTTTATGGAAGCAAAAAAGTACATCCTAAAAGTGCTAGGTAATTCCAGAACTAGCTCTGATCAACTTGACCTAAAACTAATTAGGCTCACCCTGGACATAACTCTCAAACCCCTCACCAAAATCTTAAATCTCTCCTTGGTATCAGTCAAATTCCCATGGATCTGGAAGGCGGCGGTGGTTACCCTTGTTTACAAAAGTGGAGACAGAGCCAACTCTACAAATTACCGCCCAATATCTATCCTTCCTCCACTCTCCAAGGCCCTGGAGTGAATCGTAACCGACCAACTGATGGAACATCTAGACAAGTATCATTTACAATGTCAGCAATAACATGGATTTCGAAAACAACACAGTACCACAACTGCTGTGGAGTTTTCCAGCTTTATCCATAATGCGCTAGACAGAGGGCTCTTGGTGGGGGCAACATATATTGATCTCACCAAGGTCTTCAACACCGTCAATCACAATCTGCTCCTGGATCAGCTCTCCAATACCGGCCTCTCCCCTGCAACAGTAGCATGGTTCAGAAGCTACCTCTCTGAGAGGATCCAAAAAGTGAAAATCCTGGACACCTTCGCTGACAACCTTAGTGTTAACACAGGGGTTCTTCAAGGCTCTATCCTTGGCCCTCTACTGTTCAGCCTGTTCTTAAACAACCTCCCTCACTCGGTAAATGACCAGCTACTACTACATGCAGATGATACAGTCCTATATTCATGTAATGCTGACCCCTACATACTGGAAAAGCAAATGCAGGCTAATTTCACCATGGCTGAGCAGTGGTTCCTTCAATCAAAAGTGCTACTCAATTATAAAAAAAACAAGACTATGTTATTTGCATCATCACATAACAAACACCGCAACCACCAACTCTGCATTTGCAACAATCAGAACACTTTCCTGGAGATGGTTCAAACATTTAAACACCTAGGACTGACACTGGACCATACCCTGTTGTTTAACCATCACATAGATGCAGTCGCAAAGTCGTCAAATACAAAACTAGGATTATTGCACAGACACCAAAAAGGTCTGACTTCTGAGGCTCTAAAAACTGCTGTAAATAGCTCAGTCCTCTCAGTGATAGACTATGGTCTAGCAGTATATGGGGCTGCCTCCCAAACCGCTTTGAAATGTATCAAAACCACACTAAACAAAGCGTGTCGTTTAGTCCTAGGTGTACCCCATCTCACTCACACCTGCGAGTTGTACACTCAAACGAACTGGCTCAACCTTGACAGCCGCCTCCAGTATCAAGCATGCATGCTCACCAAGAGGTATATGCTAGGACTTACCACCCCAGGCCTGCAAAGTCTTCTTAGCCAACCTAATTCCATCAGATGCACTAGGGGTACAAACAACTCGGCCCTCTGAGTCCCTTTCCATAGAACCACACAAGGTCAATGGTCCTACGAATACCGGATGCCACTTTGGCTTAATGCACTCAACCTAGAGGACAAAATAGGCCCCTTTAAAGATAAATTCTGAGTGGCCCTTGCCACAAACAGTAACTGTGACTGTGAGACCTGAACCCCCCCAACACTCTTCCCTCCCCTTTCCTGCTACCCTCATCCTCAGATGGTTAATACTGGGTGACCTCAATGCCTGGGTCGACAATGAACTCTCGCATTTTGGAAAGAATTTCCTCCAACTTATGACTATGTTGGGCCTGTCACAGGTAGTTACCTCTGCTACCCATATAGGAGGTCACTCATTGGATCTAGTGTTCCTACTGGATTTGGATGTCACGCATTTGGGGGTGGAACCGAATGTGTGGACAGACCATCACACCATAAGATTCAGCTTTGGGGCACCCCCTAATAGGCCTGCCTCTACGGAGATGGTTCAGTATCGCCCTTTGAGGGGAGTTACCCCAGAGGGTCTATTAGCGGTACTGGACCTATTGGGCATTTCTGGCGAGAGCATGGGTTCAGGAGACCTTGTTCTTGCATATAACAAAGCGGTGAGCGAGGCCCTGGACCTAGTTGCTCCTGTCCGTGTTCGCCCACTCACTCAGCGCCCTAAGACTCTATGGTTTGATGAGTCTTTGAGGGAACTGAGGAGAGTGGGGCGAAGGTTAGAGAGGGCCTGGCGGAAATCTGGCCTGGATGCTGACAGACTTAGGTTGATGGATCATTATGGTACCTATCAATCAGCAATCACCCGTAAGAAGGCAGAATTCCTGTCCAGGGAGATTGCTGCTGCACGAAACCGACCAGCTCAACTCTTTCGGACTGTCGACAGACTGTGCAATCCACTCTGTCTACAGTCTGGAAGAGATTTTTCACAAATAAAGTGTGATGAGCTTGCTCGGTTTTTCACAGATAAGATTGCCGGCATTAGGTCGGATATCGGCCAGGCTCACTCTTTAAGGGTTTGCGGTGATCGGCGAGGGGAAACAAACACCTGTGTCACCTGGTGTGACTTTGGTAGGCCAGAATTCATGGATATTGTGAGGATTGTCCAGACTGTACGTCCAACCAGCTGTAGTTTGGATCCGGGCCCTACGTCACTATTATTAGGTTGCGTAGATACTATCTGCCTGATCCTTGCCGAAACTGTCTGGAAATCTTTGGAGCAGGGGGTCTTTCCTGATCCCCTAAAGGAGGCGGTCATTCGACCACTCCTGAAAAAGCCTTCACTGAATCCGGACCATCCAGCTAACTACAGACCTGTCTCTAACCTGCCCTTTGTAGGTAAGGTTATTGAAAAGGTGGTTGAGCTACAACTGGATGACCATCTTACAAATCACAATATCTATGATACTCTTCAATCCGGATTTAGGAAAAGACATAGTACTGAGACTGCTCTTGTCCGGGTTCTAAATGATCTCCTGATTGCGAGAGATTGAAAGGCTTGTACTATTCTAGTCCTTCTTGATCTCTCTGCAGCATTTGATACTGTGGACCATGGTGTGCTTTTGGAATGCCTGCGGCTTTATTGCGGACTGTCTGGTACAGTTCTGCATTGGTTTTGATCTTTCCTCATGGGTTGGAGACAGAGGGTTATCACTGGAATTTATTCCTCTGATGCCATCTTCCTGTCCTGTGGGGTACCGCAGGGTTCCATTTTGGCACCCATGTTGTTCGCTGTTTATATGCTGCCATTGGGAGACATTATTAGGCGATACAGTCTGGGTTTTCACTGCTATGCAGATGATACTCAGCTGTATCTGTCCTTTAGTCCCGGACAGGAAGATGCAGTCTCTATACTTAACAGCTGTCTATCCGAGATCAAGGAGTGGATGAGTGCTAGCTGGCTGAGGTTAAACCCGGATAAGACTGAGGTGTTGACGATGGACCCAGGTCGCCTTGAGGTGGGTTGCAGGGCTGGGCTTCCTTCAGGCATATGGATTGATGGTACCCACCTCCGAACCTCAGACCAGGTGCGTAATCTGGGTGTTATTATTGACGACGGTTTGACCCTAAAATCGCAGGTGTCATCCGTTGTCAAATCCTCCTTTTACCATCTTAGGAATATCGCCCGGGTGAAACACCTGGTTCCTCTGGCTGACCTTCCCATACTGGTCCATGCCTTTGTGACCTCTCGCATTGATTACTGCAATGCCCTGTACCTAGGGCTACCGGGGGTTGATATCCGCCGCTTGCAGCTGGTGCAGAACGCAGCAGCCAGGCTTTTGACCGGGACATCCAGAAGCAGTCATATTACGCCTGTGCTGCGCGGATTGCACTGGCTGCTGGTTCAGTGGCGGATCACCTTCAAGGTCGGTTTACTGGCCTATAAAGCCCTACATGAACAGGGACCGCGGTACCTGCAAGATCTCCTTATTCCCTACTGTCCTTCTCGCTCACTCCGATCCGCCGACGAGGGATTGCTAGAGATTCCCAGGGTACGTTTAAAAACATCTGGGGCACGTGCATTTTCTTACGCTGCCCCCACCCTGTGGAATTCTCTACCTCGTCGGATACGCAGCTGCCTGACCATCGAGAGTTTTAAGTCAGAGTTAAAAACTTATTTATTCCAAAAAGCGTATGGAGAGTGATCTTATTGTGATTTTATTGTTATTATTGTTACTTTTGTCATAGTTTGTAAATTCTAATGTTTGCTTAATTGTACAGCGCTTTGGTTTTGAAAAGCGCTTAAAAATAAAAATTTACTTACTTACTAACCTGCACCCTTGCCTTCTCCTCTCTTCTTGCTAACTAACGCTCCCCTAGTAGGCTCCAGGTCCCCGCCTAAGCACTTCCCCCCCAATGAGTCTAGCCCTCCTCTATGACTACGCTCGATAGCACTTAAGACAAAATAACTGCTGCCCATCAAGTTCTCGCCTCCTTGCATATAGTATTAGTTAATTATTTTACAGACTGTATCACCCTCTGTTCCCTACCTGATTTGCTCTGCATCCTGTAGATTCTCAAGTTGTTCACTTAAACTTCTTGTCAACCTAGCCTGCTATAAATTATGTATCTGTATATTTTTACTTATGTAATCCCTGTTATTGTAATTATGTAACCTCTGTAACCTGATGTACTCATGTTTTTCTAAGGCATGGAACCTCCTTGTATCTGCTTATGTACTTGTAACCGTTGTAAATGATGTTATGCTCATGTATTGCTCCGAAGTGGAACCTCTGTAAAAGAGCCTTTGACTCAAAGGTACTTCCTATAAATAAATAAATAAATGTCTGGTCAGCAGCGCAGGGCCTACAAAGGGCTAGTCACCATCCTGCCGCTGCACAAGCTGCACGTTGGCAACCGCAGCTGTCCCTGATCCCATAGGCAGCTTCCGCATGTACTGCTGCCGAGCTTCTGCTGGTTGGCAGTGAAACTGTAGGACAGAACCCTACTCCCCACAGGAAGACTGCTGCCCATGGGATGTTCGTCACTCCTTCCTTTGCCGGCCCCCTGTAAACCGAGCCCCTTCCCGAACTCAGGTTGCTGGAGTAGCAAGTGGATGCTCTACTCTTGTGATACCTGGCCAGTGATCCCTGGAATTTTAAAGTGGGTGGACACAGACATAAAGGCGTGCTCGGCTTGCATCTGTATTTTCCCACTTGCATCCCAAGGCGAGGTGTGCACCTGTCTGTGATAAAACGTTGCAGTTTGTTGTGCAAAAGATGCAACTTCAATTGTTAATTTTTTTTATGTAGCTTTTTTCCTGCAGGTCCCACCTGGCTCCTACCTCGACCGCAACAGGGATGCTGAGACTCCCACGGATTGACCCCCATGGTGGGGCCAGGCAAGGTAGGGCTGTTCTCCCCCAACCAGGAGATACACATCCAGTACTGGGTCTCAGTTGGGCAGCAATGAGAGGCAGAGGACTTCGTGCAGCCTGAGCCAACCACTTTTCCCTTTTTCTCCCTGAGTTCACACTAGCTGCAGCAACACAGGAAATGTATACACGTGGAGGCGCGCAATGCATCCCAGAACCATGGCGTCCCTCTCCCCTGACCTCAGTCTGCTGCTTATGCATCAGCACTACCATCAGACCACCACCTTGTGACTGCCAAGAGCCGAGACAACCCACCACCCCAATCCAGGAGAGGAGAGCTGTCAGGCAGCTGCTCGATCTACTCCCTGCCCTCCCACCACCAACCCCTGGCAACCTAAGCTTGTTCCCGAACTGAGGTCACCGGCATGGTGAGAGATAAGGCACTTTGCATCTTAGCCCTCTGCGCCATTGGGCTGGTGCTTGTGGAAAGTTTTTGGAAAGTTTTGTTTTATTATATTTTAACAAAACTGCAAATCTTGATAAGTACCCTGAGATAGTGAGTGCAATGCAACAGTTATCCTTAAAGGAGTGATAAGGCCGGCTCGTCAGTACCGCAGCATTATTTCCAATCAAGATGTCAGCACTGCCACTTGTGATGCGGGTGACCCGAGTTTGGAAGGTGGCTTGGATCACTGGACAACCAACAGGGAAAGAAGGATTGAGTGTGAAGAGGGGGTGGGGTTGTGCCTGCTGCTGTAATACTGCCACCTGGGTGACAGTAGGTGTAAATGCAACTCAGGGTATAGCTATGCTTAAGAGGGAACAGCATGCCAACATCAGTACGTTAGGATCTCTAGCATGCAACAATATCGCAACACACACTATCATGGGTGAGATGAAAATGAGGTCAATGACTGGTAGGATGATGTCCCCCCCCCAAAAAATGAGCAACAAAGGCCCTATCCTACACCAACTAGAAAGATTTCAGGACCACTCTGCCTGGTTGCTTACTGACTGGATTTTGGAACTGCGCCAGCTGTGGAACTAAAGACAGGTCCTTACTCTGGGGGCAGTCGGGGGGGAGAGGCACCAGGCCAGCCGATGCATTGGCCCAAGGGGGAAGCAGTGGCAGCAGTAGGGTTCTGCTGTTAAGGAGGCACCTGGCTGTAATAACTGAATGAGGTGCATATCAGATGGGCAAGGAACAAACAAATGTGTTGAAATAAAGGAGCTATGAAACAGACACCCTCCAGAAAGACTGCAACATTGTGAGTAACCACTAATACACTGCACTGAGCTAAAGCAAGTCCACAATAGCAAAACAATGATTCAGAGTTCTTTTAAATGCCTAGTTTATTGAGTTTCAAATGAGAACTAGGGTACAGGCAACCATCAGAGAACACACAACAGAACATAGACAAATCCTAGCCGGGGCATGCCCCATGGATATATAACACCAGTATTAATCAGTTATGAACATAAATTGAAAAACATATATGTAGAGTAAATAACAAAATATCACCAGAATATATCTCAAAACAGCATTATGCATGTGGACACACAGACTGGACAAAGAGGACAACGGTACTGAAGTGCATCAAGTTCATCACTGTGTCTGTTGGGGTTAACTGGGGGAGAGGGCAATCGAGGAACAGGCCCTAGCCAGAGCTGGCCAGTTCATGACTCTATCTGGGTGTTCTTTTTTATTTATGTACGTATTTATTTATTTAATTTATTTATTTATTTAAAATTGGTAACCGGCAGAGGCACACTGAGCTGAGGCTTGTTTCCAGGTGTGACTTGGGAGAAGCACAATTACAAACAAAATCCAGCCAGTCAGGTGATGTGGTTACAGTGAGGATGACATAAAGCATATAATCCCTTTTTACCATCTGAGGAATATTGCCCGGATTAAGCACCTTGTTCCGTAAAGTGACCTTCCAACATTGATCCACGTCTTTGTGACCTCCGGCCTTGACTGCTGTAACTCCCCATACCTAGGGCTTCTGGGGGTTGATATCTGCTGCCTGCAGCTGGTGCAGAATACTGCGGCCAGGTTGCAGACTGGGTCGTCTCGATCCAGTCATATTACACCTGTGCTGCATGAGCTGCTCTGTCTGCCAGTTCAGTGGCGGATCACCTTCAAGGTCAGTTTGCTGACCTATAAAGCCCTTCATGGACAGGGACTGGGCTACCTGCAAGAGCTACTGTATCCTTACTGCCCCCCCAACCCCTCCGTTCTGCCGATGGGGGATTGCTAGAGGTTCCCAGGGTTCAGTTGAAACATCTGGGTCCGGGGCTTTTATGTTTGCAGCCCTAACTCTATCGAACTCTCTATTTCGTCAGATACGAGAGTGCCTCACTGTGGAGAGCTTTAAAACTGCTCTGAGAACATATTTGTTCAAACTTGCTTTTTGTGATACTGTTTAATGACTGTTATTTGTACTGCGAATATAGTCTATATGTTTTATTCATTTAATTTTTTTTTAATCATTCTGTGTATTTGCCTTACTATCCCCGCTCTCCACTCATTCAGATCCCCTCATGCCTCACAGCATCCCTCCTTATTGTCTCAGGAGTCTGCCCCTTAGAGTGTGACCGATCACTCAAAAGACCGGGCTGGGCGAGGAGAGGTCTCCCCTTACCTTTCCTCAAACCACGGTAGAGCGGCTGGCGCACAGTGGAGTCTGCCCCCGATGACAACTTTGGAGGATGGCTGTCAGCTTCTGGAGGGGTCGTCACCTAGAAGTAACAGAGTCCATTTTCCGTATTCTGGTGCCCCACAGTCACTGGCACTTGGGGAGAGCCAACTGGGAGGTGTGCATCAGGACACAGCTCCTCCCAGGGCTTTCGGCTGATGTCTGCCCTTTCCATCGCTTGTCCCTGACTGCACTGCCAAGCCCAGGTTCACCCGGGAGATGGCAGTATTGCAGCGGGACTAGCACTGAACCCTCCCCAGAGAGGGAGAGCTGCCTCTGGGTGCTCAGTCCGTCTCTTCCCCTTCCGACCCCCGGCGACCTGAGTTCGTTCCCGAACTCGGGTCACCGGTGTGGAGCGAGGTGTGGCATACAGCGCCTCAACCCGCAGCACCACCAGGCTGGTTTATTTATTAAATTTTAATTGTTAGGGTGCTATGATCTTTTGGAATAGTGCCTCTTTTATAAATAAAGATGAATTGAAAAAACAATAATAAGTTGCGTGCCTTACAGACAAAATAGCAAAGCATTGCATATGGAGAACAAATGAATTAGCATACAAACCATCTTTGCAAATTGGGCAAACTCAAAGTGCACAGTGCCAGAGTGAAGGGAGGCTGAGCTGGTGCTGAAAGTAGAAGTTAAAACAGACAGATAAACTTCAGGGTTGCCAAAACTATGAGGTTAAGGGAGAGGGGATGGGGTGGTTAAAAACTATGAATGATTCAGTTTGTAGCTGTGGAGCACCCCGGGGCCAACAGATGACCCTCGTCAGTCCTGTGGTACCACAGTGACTTCTTCTACATGGTGGGATCCCAGTAGCCATCCTGCATG
This sequence comes from Neoceratodus forsteri, assembly GCA_016271365.2. Taxonomy (NCBI): domain Eukaryota; kingdom Metazoa; phylum Chordata; order Ceratodontiformes; family Ceratodontidae; genus Neoceratodus; species Neoceratodus forsteri. Next base: position 265,770,798 of record CM057455.1, read on the forward strand.
CTACCAACCACCATGTTATGCTCAACACTGTGTTAACACTGTTTGTAATACCTGCCTTACAACTGCATGTTAATGTTGCTCATGTAACTTGAATGTTTAATGTCTCATTCCAGTTGAACCCCTTTCCCCCAGGTTGCACTGGGAGATGAGCAACTTGTTACTCAGTGTGCCTTCCTGGTGAAACATTTCAATACATAAATAAATAAAACCACCAGGGAGTAGCCTTAGAAAGAATGAGCTTATGAGGACAGCGCTGCATTCAGCATTATCAAAGTAGATGGGCAGAGGTGCCATCCCTAATATGGAGTGGACCCTTGTCTTACCTCATTTTTGCCCATCTCTCCTCCTTAGGCAGTAGCCTATGAACGTCTCTGGCACACTTTTCTGGGTGGGGAATGATGGCTGGTGTCACGTCATCACCCATGATATTAGTGCCACCCCCACTCTTTTGCCCACACCCTATTTTTTAATCCTGTGAACTACTTCACTCATTGCTGCTTCTCGGTGGAGCAAAAAAGCTGCACATGTTATGTGCCTACAGCATATGCCCCCTTAAAAAGGCTTGCCCAGTCTAACGGAATTAGTAGACCATCTCCCTTTGGCTGTCCCAAAAAACCAAGTCATTATCATGGGAGATTATAATCTTGACTGGCATGGGCCCACAGCAAACAGCCTAGAATCCATCATTAGTAAGGCACATCTCTCTCACCTCATTAATGCTCCCCAGAGACTCCTGTAATAGATCCCACCATACCCTCCTTGGATGCTGGTACTGGATGCTAACAAACAGGAAAGAAAGGGTTGGGGTTCTTGCAGATTTGATCAGTGACCACTCCCCAGTTTACTGGGTTTGGGATGCCACCCCTCCATCCTGTCCTCCCAAGGTTATTAATACTACCAACTTCTCTGCCTTCAACCCAGATGCCTTTCTTTATAACCTTGCACATGTGGACTGGTCCTCTCTCTTCTCCTCAAGCGATGTCAACTTCACCAGCGAATACCTCACCTCTACCATTGTCTCCCTTCAAAAGAAACATATTCCGACCACCAGACACAGGGTCAGAGGACTGCCCACCAGATGGTTATATCGCCCCCTCCTTTCCATACTAAAGACCAGAGATAAACAATGGTTTAAATATAAATCATCCTCCTTACCAGCAGATTGGGTAACCTACCGCACCTTGCAAAATACCTGTAAACGTGAAATCAGATTGGCTAAAGGCTGGTACTACAGAGACCTCCTTGCATCAATGGCCAATGACCCAAAGAAATTCTAGTCCTATATCAGTTGCTCATTAGGAAGAAATGGAAGCCAACCCCCAACCCCCGTGAGATGTCAATTAATGTTAGTTGCAATAACCCCACTTCTATCGTCAATGCCTTCAATTCTCTTTTCTCCGATTTATCTTCCTATGAATCTCTAATGTCCCTCCCTACACCTGTTACCCCTACCACACACCCCTCTTCTGCTAATTCCCTGCACCTTCACTCATTTTCACGTCTTGAAATCCTGTGCCTCCTTAAAACTATCTCACCACACAGGTGTGAAGGTCCTGAAGGGCTAGAACCCAAAATACTTAAATTGACTTCCCCTCTCCTCGCCACCCCAGTCATGCATATTTGTAACCTATCCCTCCTCTACTCCACAATGCCTACCATTTGGAAGTTTGCCAGGATTGTTCCAGTGTTTAAAAAGTGTGTTCCTAGATCCATCTCTAACTACTGCCCTACTGCCATCCTGCCAACCCTCAGTAAACTACTTGAAAAGCTTGTACACTCCTAGGTCTCTAACTATTTACTAAAATCTAATCTTCTTTCCTCTGCACAGCACGGCTTTAGGCCTGATCACAGCACCTCCACCACCCTCACGCAGTTCACTAGTGCTGTCAAGTCCCACATGGATAAAGGTCTGCTTACTGGTGCCACCTTCACTGACTTAACTAACGCTTTTGATCAGGTTAGCCACACCCTCTTAATAAAAAAGTAGGGATCCTTCGGCTTCTCTCACTCTGCTCTTCTCTGGTTCTCGAGTCATCTCTGCAACCACTCTCAGTTCGTCTCAGTTAACAATGCCCTCTCCTCTCCTGCCCCCATTAGCTTAGGTGTTCCTGAAGGTTCTATACTGGGTCTGCTACTCTTTTCAATTTCATTAATGACCTTCCAAACTCCCCCTCTCACCGCAACACCCTACTGTTTGCAGACGACCACGCACTCTATCTCGGCTCAAAATTCCTAAATGATATAAATTCCAAACTTACTGCTGACCGTCACTCTATTCAGTCTTGGCTTATCCAAAACTGTCTCATCCTCACTGTAACCAAGACCCAGGCTATGCCCTTCAGATCCCCTTAAAAGAGGTGCACTCTTGCCCCTGCCCTTGCCATCCAGTGTCTGGACGACTCCCTTGCCTCCTCGACCCTCTCCTTCAAATACCTTGGAATCTCACTTGACTCAGCACTTGACTTCTCTCAACACATTAATGACATCTGTAAATCTGTCAACTCCAAGCTTGGCCTGGCTTACCACATTCGTCATGCCCTCACCCCTGCAGCAAGACTCGTAATTGCCCAGGGAGTTCTATCCCAAAGCTATACTATGCACTACCCTAATTTTTCCACACCAGTGCTGCTAGTTTACTAAAGTGGGACATTGCCTATAATAATGTGTGCAGCTTCGCATCATCTGCCCCCCCATCTTACCCACCAGTGTCTACTCTACCAAAACCTAAACTGGCTATCCCTCTCCTTTGGGTGTTTCGCAGACAACGTCATTAGACATTCACAACCTGCCTCACTGACCTCAATGTTTTCCTGTGTTGACCATGTCTATCCACAACAGTCTTCCACCCAGGCCCTCTTGGCAGTCCCAAAATGCTCCACTAAGATAGATGACCAGGCATTTGCCCACTCTGACGCTTACCTCTGGTGCTCATTACCCTATCACCTCTGTATTGCTAAATCCCACATCTCTTTCAAAAAAGAATTATTCCACAACCTTCGATCATCTGAGACATGTTCATATTTCTAAATCCGTTCTAAGCCTAATTTACTATCCATACTTTCTCTCCTTTTGCTATTCCTCTGCCGTTATACCCATCCTGCTATTCTTAGTTGATAACTCTTTCTCCTCTCCTCTCCTCTTCCCTCAAACTTTCACAGCTCGTGTTTATCTATTTCACCGCTGGTTATTTGACCTGATATTTATCTGTATTTGTTTACCTTTACATACTAGTTATTGTACACACCTTCTCTTAGGCCGTAGCCTGCGCACTTCTTCCTATCCTACACTGTTGTTTTGCTATACTATGTAATTACTGCCTACACAAAACCATTGTATCTTACTCACTGCACTACTGCAAGCACAAGACTTAGAATAATGTTTATATATATATCTCCTTAGGGTCTTTGTAATTACTGTTTGCTCTAAATATCTGTATACAGTTCTTTGTGCTAATTGTACTGCTACCTGTAATGCACTCTCCCGGGTCGTGCCTGAAAATAGGCAGGTTTTGCCTAGTGCACTTACCCAATAAACAAAAGCTAAATAAAAAAAATAAACTCCACTGTAAGAGCTGCTCACACGGTAGGAAGTTCAGCTCCTCCCTCCCTCCCATGGGGTCGACCCCACTGACCCAGAGCAGGGGAGTTGGGACTGAGTGACTTGATCTAAGGTCCCCCATGTGGCAGTGCAGCATGCCAGCAGCCGGCACTATTAGGCCGAGCAAGAGTTCACTTCTTTAACCAAAATGCCAAACTGGTTAGGCTCCAATAATAATAATAATAATAATAATCTTTATTTATAAAGCGCCTTTCCAAAAGATCAAAGCGCTAAACATACAGTATGTATCAATAAAAACACACACAAATAAATAACACTTCCACTGAAAATATTATAAAACCAAGTACATAAAATCAGATATACAAAATCATCATAGTAATCTACAGCGGCACTGTATAATAGATTCCCATCAGCTGACCTCATCCGGGAAAGCTAGACTATATAGATAAGTCTTAAGGGCTGACTTAAAACTCTGGATGGTCAGGCACTCCCTCACCCGATGAGGTAGAGAATTCCACAGGGCAGGGGCCCCAAATGCAAAGGATTAAGCCCCAGATGTCTTCAAATGCACCCTGGGAATCTCTAGCAATCCCTTGTCGGTGGATCGGAGTGGTCAGGAGGGGCAGTAGGGGTGAAGGAGATCTTTCAGGTAGTAGGGTCCCTGTTCATGTTGGGCTTTATAGGTCAGAATATTTGTATATGAATACGAACATACGAAAATGCCGCAGATACAGGCCCTTAGGTCTATCGAGTCTGCTTGAGTGTGCAGCTATCTGAGTTTACTCCACGGCTGCCCCCTTCCAATTTCCCAGTTTCCCTCCCCCTGATCCTATCCCACCTCCTCTTAAAGCTGTTGACCAATTTCAGAGACACCACCTCTTCGGGAAGTGTATTCCACCCAGCTACCACCCTCTCTGTGGAGTAGTGTCTTCTCAACTCTCTCTTGAACTTGCCCCTTCAGTCTCAGACTATGCCCCCTGGTGGCCCTCCCTCCTTTTAATCTAAACATCTCCTCTGTGCTGACCCTGTTTAAGCCCTTCATATATTTGAAGGTCTCGATCATATCCACTCTGTCGCTCCACTCTTCCAGGGAGTACTTATTGAGCTCTCTCAGTCTTTTCTCATAGGGTTTCCCCTCCATACCTGTTAACATCCTGGGTGCTCTGTGTTGGACTCCTTCCAGTAGCCTAATATCCTTCTTTAGGAAGGGACACCAGAACTGAACACAGTACTCCAGGTTCGGCCTGACCAGTGATCTGTACAGTGGCAGGATAACCTCTCTTCCCCCTTTGATGTGATTCCCCTGGTGATGCATCCCAGCATCTTGTTAGCTTTAGCTGCTGCCTTCTTGCACTGTGTTGAATGATTCATGTGCTCAGTTATGAGTACCCCAAGATTCTTCTCCTCCTCTGTAGTGCCCAACTGTGTACCACCCATTTGGTAGCTAAACTTATAGTTCCTGTCCTCCAAGTGCGCAACCTTGCACTTTTTTGCGTTGAAATCCAGCTGCCATGTGTCCGACCATTTTACGAGTCTATCCAGGTCTTCCTGCAGTCCTAGCCAGCCCTCTGTGTTGTCCACCACTGCACCTGTCTTTGTGTTGTCTGCAAACAGGCTGATCTTATTGTTGACACTATCTGATATATCAGCAATGAATATGCCAAACAGCACTTGCCCCAGCACTGAGCCCTGCAGAACACTGTTCTTCACAGCCCTTAGTGATGAGAGCTCCCCACTTAAGACAACTCTCTGCTACCTATCACTCAGATCATTTTTGATCCACCCCACTCTCTTCTCAGTCCTCTACCCCCAGGTTCCCCAACTTGCCTATCAACCTCCCATGCGGCACTGAATCAAAGGCCTTGCTGAAGTCCAAGCACAGAAGATCCACTGCTTGACCCTTGTCTAATGCTCTTGTTACCCAGCTATAGAAGTCCACCATGTTTGTTTGACATGATCTTCCAGAGACAAATCCATGCTGACTATTGTCCTGAAGACCACTCTCCTCCAGGAACACTACAATCCTCTCTTTGATGATGGACTCCATGAGCTTCCCCACAATGGAGGTTAGGCTGACTGGTCTGTAATTCTCTGGCTCATCCTTGGGCCTGCTTTTATAGATGGGCACCACATGTGGCATCCTCTAGTCCTGGGGTACGTAACCCTTCTCCAGGGAGATGTTGAATAGATCTACCCGAGGTCCTGCCAGGACCTCTGCCATCTCCTTCAGCACTCAGGGGTGTATGCCGTCTGGACCCGGTGCCTTGTCCTCCCTCAGGGCTCTCGGATCATCAGGCACCCCACTCTCTTGGATTACTCCCCTCCATGTTCTCTGCCCCTCGTATACTCTCTGCTACTGTCCCCTGAGGGATTGGTCCCATTTGATCTCTGGCGAACACAGAACAGAAGTACTCATTGAGTGCTTCTGCCTGTCCCCCTCCCCCCCTTTTCGCCCATCCTCCCTCCACCTCGATTCTAACAATCTGATCCTTGCATTTCCTTCTTTCCCTTATGTAATGGAAGAAATCATTTTCCCCTGCGCTAGCCTAAGTTGCTTTGCTGCCTTGGCTGCCCTGACTAATCTGCTTACCTCCCTCGATTTCTTAATGTACTCCTCCCTATCCTCCCCCCATTTGGTACCCATGTGTTTCTTGAATGTGGCTCTTTTCTCCTTGATCTTCTCAAGCACCTCCCTGGATAACCAGCTCAGTCTCCTTGACCTGGACTTTTTCCCTTGGAGCTTTGAACAGGAGTGTGTGGCTTCAGTTAGGCTAATCTTGCTCATCTCCCACTTCTGGCTGGCATCCATATGTTGTTGTATTCTGGCAAGGTGCTCTCCCAATATAACCCTCATTCTTTCGAAGTCTGCCCGACTGAAGTCAATCATCCTCATCCTTGTACTGACCTTCTCCCTACTCATACTAAGGGAGAACCACACTGTGTGGTGGTCGCTCCCTGCCAGGGGGTCCTCCACCCTTACCTCCTTCACTCCTTCGCTGTTTGAGAGCACCAAGTCAACTATATTTCCCCCTCTGTTAGGCTCCCCCACCAACTGTGCTAAGAAGCTATCCTGGAAGGCATCCAGGATGACTCGATGAGTCTCTCATGTCTCACTAAACAGACAGACGTGAGACTCACTTCTTTCACATCTAAACAGACGCGAGTCCTAGACTTTAGCAAGGCATTTGACACAGTCCCACACAAAAGATTATTAGTCAAATTAACCAGCCTGAGAGTGGGTCCCAGGGTGGTAGCCTGGGTAAAACATTGGCTGGACAACAGGACACAGAAGGTAATTGTAAATGGAGTCCACTCTGAAGAAAAGGGGTTACCAGTGGGGTACACGTGAGGTTCAGTATTGGGTCCAGTCCTTTTAATGTCTTCATCAGTGACATTGCAGAGGGACTGGAAGAAAAGTATGCCTTTTGCAGATGACACAAAGATCTGCAACAGGTTGGATACACAAGAGGCGTGGAAAGGATGAAAAGGGACTTGGCAAGGTTGGAGGAATGGTCAGACGATGGCAGCTAGGATTCAATGCAAAAGTGCAAAATAATGCACCTGGGAAACAAGAACCCAGGGAAGAATACACAATGGGTGGGGAGGTAGTAAGAACAACAAAACAGGAAAGGGACCTGGGGGTAATCATATCAGATGACCTTAAGGTTAGCAAGCAATGGAGAAGGCAGTAGGAGGGCAGGGGTATACTGGGATGTATAGGGAGGCATCAGCAGCAGAAAACAGGAAGTTGTTATCCCTCTGTACAGACACTTGGTGAGACCCCATCTGGAATACTGTGTCCAGTTCTGGAGACCCCATCTCCGCAAGGACATAGACAGGATAGAGGCAGTACAGAGGAGGGCAACTAAAATGGTTCAGGGTCTGCAAGAGAAGCAGTATGAGGAGAGACTAAAGGAGCTTAATATGTATACCCTTGAGGAAAGAAGGGAGAGGGGGACATGATAGAAACTTTCAAGTACCTCAAGGGAATCAACAAAGTCCAAGAGGGTAGCATCTTTCAGAAAAAGAGACTTGCAAGAACAAGGGGACACAATTTAAAGATAGAAGGAGGGCGGTTCAGGGGCAATGTGAGGAAGTATTATTTCACAGAGAGGGTAGTGGATGCATGGAACAGCCTTCCTGAGGAGGTTGTGGGGTCTAAAACTGTGGGAGAATTCAAGAATGCATGGGACAGACAGAAGGCAATTCTTGTGGGGGGCAGGAAGATATAGGCTGTTGGTTAACTAGGATCTGCGGCCTATCCTGTAGGTAGGGAAATGGGCAGACTAGATGGGCCTAGCGGTCCTTATCTGCCGTCAAAGTCTATGTTTCTATGTCTCTCAATGTAGATCTGTTTAGTAAGTGACATAGTATGGGTTCAGCTTGGAATAAAAAAAATTGAATTTACTAAACAGCTTTAAAAGAAGAGCATTCCCCATTTTTTTTTTAATTTTAGAATTTATTAACTCATAATAGCCCAGCTGAGATGGAACATCTTATTTTCAGTGGGATCCACCTTCTATTTCAGCATGTGGGTAGACTGGAGCACTGAAAGGTGAAGTGACTTGTCTAAGGTCATACAGTCTGTATTTGGCGCTTGCTGGGTTTGAACCTGCAATCTCATGGTTCCCAAGCCGAAGCTCTAACCACTAGACCACACTGTCTTTCCAACTGCATAAAAGGTAAGTCCAATATTCACTACTGAGCACAGTAAAATACTAATCTACAGTCAGAAAGGACTCTAGGTCCATCATATCCAGTCCTGTAGCTTCATAACCAAAGATGAGGTATATTTTAAATTATGATACACTTCTGTATATTTGTCTGTAAAATGTACATTGTGCATACTCCATAATAACTAAATGTTCTGTACCCCACTGCATGTATTTGTGTCCTGCACTTGTGATGTCATTGTTGGCGTTGTGCACCAGGTTGTCATTGTACATGCGGTTTGGCTCAAACTCTTCCTGGATTAATAAATGAAATGAAATGAACCATGCTGTGCAAACAGTCTTAGAAATCAGTGCTCAGATTGTTACAATATCCTATCCATAATCAACACTAAGTGTTGCACCCACCTATTTTACATTTCTGTACTGCCCTGAAGGACCTGGGTCATGCCTGACAAAGGTCCATTGGACCAATCAGTGCACATACCCAGTGAGTGAACAAACAAACCAACAAATAAATAAAAGTACCAGTGAGTTGATTCATAATCTAGACCACATTCACCCCTCCGGAAACAGGAAGCCTCGACGCTCTGTCTATTCAACAAGAAGTTTTTTTTTATTCTGCTATATCCAAGTGCGTACATACAGAAAAGTCCATGATGCTACGACGAGCACCACACCTTATGTGTACAGGGATTCCCTACACACTGTACTACCCACGGGCACTTGGGATAAGTTGTAGAAAGGCTGTTTGGTGTCGGGCCTGATTGCTATTAAAGACAAATAAGTGAGGGCCGTCCAGTGGCTCAGTGGTACTGCTTTGCGCCTTAACACTATCCACTCTGATTTGGGAGTGAGCCCGAGTCTGCACAGGTTGGACGGCCAAGCTAGAGAGTGCTCCCGATGGTTTTATGTGATACTGGCAACCGCGGAATGGTGACCCGCAGAACAGTGAAATCAGGGCAGCGAAAACAATTTTGCCACCCTGACAAACTTGGCGCATGGAAAAATGGCACCAGGACTGAAAATACTTGTTTTCTGTGGGGGGGGTGATGCCCCCACACCCTAGCCACTTAGGATTTCTCAGCTCGGGGGGGCGAAGGCAAAAAAATAAGGTTTTGGGCCGGCAAGAAAAGCACAGTAGCGCCCGGACCCAGACCCGAATCCCAGGCACCGCAAGCGGAGGCCAACCCCTGATGCCATGGCGCAGCTCAGCAGGCAACCGCAGTGCCACCCCTACATCCCCTCCACCCCTCCAGGACCCGCTTGTCGTGCTCGCTCCCAGCGTGGACATGTAGCGGCATCCTGTTGCTAAGGGTCGCCCACCCGACCACATCCGGTCGCCTCCCTGCCCTCGCCTTTCTGGCTTTCGCCCACATCACGCCGCCATTTGGACAGCGCCGCGATTCAGGCGCCACCTCACATGCTACCTCCTGATGGGAGCACAACCACCTGGGAGGTAGACGACTCAAGACCTAGCAGTAGCTGTCCCTCGCAGTGAGTTTGCTCCCTCATGAGGGGTGGTGCATGCTTAGTGTATGCTACTGTGTCCGAGGCTGTTAGAGGCTATGCTGGATGTCTGGGGAGCAGAAAAAAACAGGGAAAGAAAAAAAAACATGTGCACAGCCACCAAGAGTGACAGCACCTGCAGTCCTTGGGTCTCACATCGTGCAGATCCCCACTGACCATGACGACAGGGGGAGCGGCAGATGGATTTGGGGGTTGACTGGGTGCCCGATGGCAGGAGTAAGTGGCGGTTGTGGACAATCAGCTGAATGAAAAAAAAAAGGCAAATAAGTGTTTAGCAATCTTGGATGCTTGTCTGGTATTTTCATTGAGTGCATGCTATGCTTGCTGGTGTCAGATTGGGGCTGGCTGTCCTCATAGCTTGCACTGATCCTGCACCACTGTATCACGGCTTTTTCTCTCCTTCCTGTTTTACTACCCAGGGTACCCTGTGATTCCCTTGGTAAGTAGACATTTCTCCAGAATTACAGTGAAGGCCTGAGCTGTCTTCATATCCACCGTCTCTGCTGGTGGCATGTTTCATAGATTCGCCAACCTCTGAGAGGAAAGGTGCCTCCTGATGTTACCTATGAATTTAAAATATCTGAGGTTCGGGGTGGGTCCTTGCACGCTGCTGCAGGACATCAGATCAACATTTCAGACTGCCTTAGCTTGTATATACCCTTAAGTATGTAGAAGAATGAGGCCATGCCCCCCCCAGACTCCTATTTCTCCAGGGTAAACATGTGAAGGACCTTCAGACTCTCATCACAGATTTTGTCATCTATACCGCTGATTATTTTGGTGGCCCTGTGTTATACGCCATGTACTGCCTCAATGGCCTTTTTGTACTGAGGAGCCCAGAAATGCATACAGTACTTCAGGCAGGGCCCAACAAGGCTCTTACAAAGTGGTAGGATTACGTTCCCTGCTCCACTGTCTCCCCCTCCGCATGGATGAACCCCAGCATTCTAGTAGCCCTCTTGACAGCAGCCGTGCACTGCATGTCCTGCTTCCGCCTCCTGTCTATTATGATCCTGGGTCAATTTCTTTCTCTACTACAACAAGAGAAATCACACATAGTGTGTAAGTCCTAAAATGGTCCCTAGATCAAGCAGGATCTGCGGTGACATTGTATGTTGGGAAAAATGGACAGACTACGTGGGTCACGCGGTCTTTATCTGCCCGCAAATTCTATGTTTCTACCACTGTTTTTCTTCCCTAAGTGTAGCACTTTGCATTTGGTCACATTGTATCACAGCTTCCAGGAGTCAGACCAGTCATCCAGCTTGCTAAGGTGCTCCTGAAGTTTGTCTTCACCCTCAAGGGTGTCCACCCACCCTGGGCAGCTTCATGTCATCTGCAAATCTGCCTTAGAGGGCTGCACTCCAGGGAAACAAAAAATAAATGTTGAGTACAAAACAGCAAAAGCCAAACAATTTAGAATAAGAAAACTGAGTATGCTCAGAGGCAGGTAGCACTAACTCTGGCATTTTGACGCTAACATGAGTGGGTCCCCACCCCCAGACGAAGACTTGTGTCAGAGTTGAAGTGCCGGGGTTAGTGCTACCTGCTTCAGAGCACATTAAATTTTCTTTCTAAGTTGTTTGGCTTGTTCTGTTTTGTGCTCTGCACTTATTTTTCCCGGAGTGCAGCCTTCTCCTGAGCTTGCCTCGTACTACTGCGTAACTGCACCGATTCCCAGCCTGCAGTGCGTGGTTCCCCTGTGTGCCTTACAAACCTAAGCAGCATGCTGGAGACGCCAGCTTCTAGATCACTGATGAAGTTGTTGAACAGTAGTGGCTCCAGCACCAATCCCTAAAGGGACGCTGCTGAGTATGCACCCCTTCCCACTTGGGCTAGTGCCTGTCCACCACAACCCTTTGCTTCCTGTCCCCAAGCCAGTTAGCAAGCCACCTCATAGATATCATACTGGTGTGCTCTGCCCAGACGCTTGTCAGGAACTAAATACTAAAGTGAACTAAATATGAAAATATAAACTGTGCAGTGTAACTGCAAACCTCAAGTGCAGCTCTAAATACTACAGATTTAAGAGCCAATTTTTCCACTGCGGCAACATTTTTACCGCAAACTCAGCCACAGACTGGACAGATGCACAGACATGTAAGATAATGTAAAATATGGGCTAACTTGTCCACATGGTTCAGGAGGCAATGTGTATTCTGGTAAAACCTTGTCAGCCTGCTTGCACAGGAATCTGCATACCTGTGATGCCTTGTTCTGGGAAGTGAGGCTTTAGAGCATGTGTATGGATTTTGGAGATGTATGGAAAACAAAAAAATTGGATATTTCTTCTATCCTAGTACTTTTACAGATCGGATGCACTGCTCTTCCTACAAACTGCCTCTTTGGCATGCAGACTCTGAATGTACTAAATACACCATAACCAGATGGCTACAGATGCAAGCCTGCTGCTAAAAACAAGAGCGGAGAGTGATATCTTTGAAAATCTAGTCTCTCTCTCTCTCTCTCTCTCTCTGAACAGCCCAATGGTGTTGGCTGGTAGTGGGTTTCACTGCCCAATGGACAGACCCAGGATCAAGCTTCGAGTCTGGCTCCCATGCTCCCAAGTTGTCAGGGTTTTGGACATGCTGCAGAGGCAGGCAACACAAATCCACTGAGGAAGGATTGCGGCCAAGAGGCCTTGATATTGTGGTGACCGTGTCATCTTGACTCCTAACCCGCAGGCTAGCATGAACATGGTGGCCAATGCATAAAATCATGTGAGAGGGCCTACATATACAAGGGGAAAAACGATCTACCACTGGCCACTAATGACAGCCCTACCACACGTTACAAGTCCTGAGCCCACCCCGACCCCCATGCCGGAAGAGGGACTTAATTTCTTGGGTTATCCCTGCCCTCACCCTGCAGGTGGTAAATTCTAGGGCTTTGCCAGTAGTTGGTGGTCTAGGTTGATAGACACTAGGGTGGACAGAACACCAAATGGAGACAAAGGGGGGGAAGAAACAGCCCAACCAAGCTAGCAGGACTAGGCAGAGCCTAGGTAGCGGAGATTCCCAGGGTCCTGATAAAGTCTTCGGGGGCTCAAACTTTTGCTTTTGTAGCTCCGCCTCTGACCCTGTGGAATTCTCTGCCTCATCGGGTTAGAGGGTGCCTTACTGTGGGGAGCTTTAAAGCTGCTCTCAAAATGTATTTATTTTCCGTTGCTTATCCTGAATTTTAGCTTGTGAATCTGATTGTGCTTGATCTAACTTTATTGTTTTTATGAGTTTAAGATTTTACTGTGTAAAGGTGCTTTTATACTATTGTGAATTGCTCCTGATATAAAGTTATTATTATGGTTCCATGTGATAACGGCAATTGTGGAAAGGCGATCGATGTTTGGATGAGTGTACATCGCCGAAAATCAATTTTGATGATGTACACTTGCAGTGAACATCAGAGGGTGCGGAGACCGGCTTTTTTATGTGGGAGGCTGTACCCTGCCCCTACTAAAGGATTCTCAACTCTGTGGGGAGGTGAAAAAAGTGAAAAAAATTTCCTGGACCGGTGCAAAAATGAGCGTGCCAGCACCTTCCCAACCCCTAGCCTGCCACCAACCCACCACATCACACGGCCAGCTTGGCAGCCCACCGCCGCACTACACCCCATAAACCCTACCTCCCCTTCCGCCTGTCATATGGCGTGCCCCCCCGTGTGTATATATAGCAACATCCTGTCACTATATTCGTTAAACCCCCTTTTCCGGTCACCCTCCCTGCCCAGTAGCTCTGTGCACAGGCGTCGTGATTGAGTCGCCCTTTGTGAAAGCGCTCAATCGTGGCTGCCATCATCACAGGCTACCATTATGGTTATTATAAAAAAAAAATCCTGCTTTTGAAGAATTTTTCCAACCAGTGCTTTAAAAATGCAGTAAGTATAGTAAAGGTTTTGCGTAAAACAGAAACTTTCATCTGAAAAAAAGGAATTTAAAGGGGAATACTTACCTAGCCCACAGTAGTACTGTGGGATGCAGAGGTCCCAATCTGGCAAAACAGATATAACCGAAAATTTTTTAAGCTATTTACTGTTTAGTCGCTTTATTTTCTATCTGGCTGATGCTGCGTCCCCCCACTCGCCATGCCATCTACAGAGTCCCCACAGCCAGCCCTCTGATGACGTCAATGACGAGCTAAGCTGCAGGGACATCTATGTACCAGAGCATCTGTTCACAGTCTTACAATGTAGAACAGCACCTTTTTGCACTTATTGTACCGGTTTCAATTGCACTGAGCTTAGCACAGTTGGTACCAGTAGAATAAGAGCGAAAAGTTGCTGTTCTATACTGTAATTGAACAGATGTTCTGGCCCACAAACGTCCCTGCAACTTAGCCCATCATTTGTGTCATCAGAGGGCTGGCTGCAGGGAACACTGTAGATGGCATTGCTGGTTGGGGAATGCAAGATCAGCCAGACAGAAACTAAAGCTACAAAACAGTAAATAGCTCTAAAAATGTGATTTAAATCTATTTTGCTGAATTGTGACCTCTACTTCCCTCAGTACTACTGTGGGCTAGGTGAGTTATCCTTTAAAGACAGAATCAGCATGGCCATTGGTTACACACCAGAGCATTTTAAAAGTAAGGTACAGTAGTGTTACTAAAAAGTAATAATAAAAAGTGTAATTTTTGTGTGAAATCTCTAATGGGGGTTTATCCTTTGGGTGGTAGTGTTTTATGGGAAAGTGGAGTTTTCCTTTGAGTGCCCTTTCAAACTTCAGCCTTCACCCCAATGTTCCAACACCCTTGTAAACAATGACATAGCAGTATTATGCTTGGAACGAACCAGCAGATCCACTCAGCCTTGGGTTCCCAGAGGCGGCGGGGTGTCCCCTCCTCAGTGGCGGGATCATGATCTGCATAAAACATTATGAATAGGAAAGGCCCCAGGAATTCTGCAATTCCACAGCCACAGAAGTTTCCAATAATGCCATGGAATTCATTGGTGTTGATAAATTTTTCATTCAAAATGTACAGTTTTTTTCTATAGTGCCCAGCTCCCGTACCCTCTTCGTTTATCCTGAAGCCCCTGCTCTATGCTCAGCATATGAAAGAAACATAGAAACATAGACAGTGATGGCAGAAAAAGATCAACGCTCCATCCAGTCTGACTGAGTTCCCTATTTAGCCCTGGGACTTACAGTCCCTCCAGGGTCTTACCCCTTACCACCCTTTTCCCCATTCTCCTCCCAGTCTCTGCTCCCCTCCCGAGCAAGTACTATACCCTTCATTCTGTCCCAAACATGCTTGAACCCACCTATAGTTTTAGCACCCACCACTTCGACAGGCAGACTGTTCCATGACTCTCCCACCTTTTTTGTAAAACAATACTTCCTAGTGTTGCTCAGATAGTATCCTACCAGGTCGGATACCATTGGATACCATCATTCTGGTCAGATATCGGAGAGCCTTGGATGGCACAGACATCGGAATAAGGATCCGACCTCCTAGGTTCCACTGTAAGTATCCGATGGATCCGACAGTCGGAGCCATCTATCCAAGGTTGGATCTGAGGGATTCATAGCAGCACTATCCGACAGAGGATAGTCGGATCCACAAAAGCACTATCTGAGCAACACCAATACTTCCTCATGTCCTTTTTGAGCCTCCCTCCTGTCAGTTTCCACTCACATCCATGTGACTGTGAACTAGTATCCATGCTAAATGTTTCCCTGCAGTTCACCTTATAAGTTTCTTTTAGAAACTTGAAGGTCTTTATCATATCTCCCTTCTCCCTTCTGGACTTCAGTGAGTATGTGTTCCGTGCCTTGAGGTACTCCTCGCAGGGCCTGCCCTGCTGGCCCTGAATTATTTATGTAACCCTGTGCTGCACCACCTCCAACCTATTTTTGTCCTTCCTGAGGTTAGGACTCCAGAAATGGGTGCAGTACTCCAGGTGTGGCCTCACTAAGGATCTATATACTGGAAGTATCACCTTTTCCTTTCTGCTATCAATACCCCTCCCAATACATCTCAGCATACTACTCGCTTTGTTATATGCCTCGTTGCACAGACTCGATTGTTTAAAGGAATCACTGATGATAGCTCCAAGGTCCTATTCCTCAGTCATAGTGCTGATTCTCACCCCCACCCATCTAGTACTTTGTCCTAGGATTCTTGTTCTCTAGGTGCATTACCTTGCAATTTCTGGCATTGAATTTCAGCTGCCAAACCTTTGACCACTCCTCCAACTTTCATATGCCACTCTGCATTTCGCCGATTCCCTCATCACTATCCAACCTCCCCTTAGTGTCATCTGTGAAGAGACACACAGCCTGCCCCAGACACCCTCACCAGTGTCACTAATGAACATACTGAAGAGGACTGGTCCCAGAACAGATCCCTGTGGTGCCCTGGTCTTGACCTCCCTCTCTGCTGACTTGACCCCACTGACTACAACCCTCTGCTGCCTCTCCTTTAGTCAGTTACCTACCTAATTTACTATGACCATAGCCACACCCAGATCCTCCATCTTGTTCAGCAACCATCTGTGAGGCACTGAGTCAAAAGCCTTGCAGAAGTCAAAATATAGCAAATCCACAGTGTGATCCCTATCCAATTCCCTCATCACCCAGTCAAACTATGAGGTTAGTCTGACAAGACCTTCCTGCCACAAATTTGTGCTGCTTACTATCCTAGAACCCGTTGCTCTCCAAGTAGTCCACAAGGTCTTCTTTGACCAGTGACTCCATCAGTTTCCCTAAAACTGAGGTAAGACTGACAGGTCTGCAGTTCCCAGCATGTTCCTTGTCCCCGGCCTTTATGGAGCAGAACTACGTCCGCCACCCTCCAATCCTTTTGAAATACCACTGTCCTTAGAGAGTTGTTGAACAGATCTACCAGGGGTTCAGTCAGTTCTTCTGCCAGCTCCCTGAGTAACTTCGTATGCAATCCATCTTGTACCAGGGCCTGATCTATTTTTAGTGCTGCCAGCACTTTCTGGATTCTTTCACTTGTAAATATAGCCTGCCTCATCTCTGGGACCCCCTCAGTGGCGAATCCATGTCAGTTCAGCACGAGTCAATTTAGCTACATCTTTTCAGCCTGGCGTTAAGTCAGCTCCATCTTTTCAGCTCTTATGTCAGTTCAGCTCCATTCTGTTCTGCACACAGACTAAGCACATTTTAATGAACCGCAAATACTGTGTGGTGCTTCTGGAGTTTCTAACAGAGAATGAAGCTGCCCACTTTACTGTAATACAGTGCAAGCTCTCAGCAATGAGCGATCTGGCAGATGGGCTTTCACCTGGGCTGATACTGTGTGTGGTGAAGTGGCTATTTCTGTATAGTTTCTGTATTTGTTAGGCAGCAGTCCTCTATCCGGTGAAAATGCTTTTGAACAATACTGAGGACTCTCCATTCATTTCTGTGCTAGCTAGCTCCTGGCTCTGGTGAAGTGGAGTCCTCATCTGACAGCTACTCCTCCGAGGAAGATGATGCGGTTTTGCCCATGGCAAATACTTTGCCTCTCACTTGGTAAGGGGAAGTATCCTAAGCATAGCTTTGCTTATTGTATGCGAGTCTGTATCGCGGTGTAGTGAAA
Source organism: Neoceratodus forsteri (assembly GCA_016271365.2). Lineage (NCBI taxonomy): Eukaryota > Metazoa > Chordata > Ceratodontiformes > Ceratodontidae > Neoceratodus > Neoceratodus forsteri. The sequence goes on from CM057455.1 coordinate 265,788,097, forward strand.
GGGCTGGGTCACCCTGCCAATGTGCACTGTAATTTTTTTTTGGGGGGGCATGCTGAAAATGATGAATTTCGATTTTGGGCTGTTAGTTATCATTTTGCTAACCCATAAATGTTATGTTTTTTTTTTTTTTTAAGTTCAATATGTGCCATTCATCACATATAAAATGCTGGGGCATATCTGTCTGATTTAAGTACAATCAGTGGCATTTGACCCATTGGAGCTTAGTGCTGGTGTTCATATGTTTGAATCTTAAGATGGAAGTTTGAAATGTGTAAAGATGTGTTCTGTGCTCATAGCAAGATCTCTGCCTGGCATTCATCTGTGGTTGCTGACTGTGGCTGTGATCCCTATACTATTTTTCATGCGAGCAACAATGCAGCATTTGGCACTGAACGAGGTCCGGGAAATGTATGGAACAGGAATCCACGAGAATTTTTGATTAAACACTGATTAAATGCGGTAACTGGCTGGAGCTCAGTGTGTCTTGACTTGACTACAATACCAGGCTCATTAGTAGCATATGTTGAATTGTCGCATGTGCTAAACTGGGAAGTCGCTGAATTGATGATGCTGAATAGTCCGCACTCAACTGACATGGCACCCTCAGTGGCTGCTTTGATGCCACTCTCTAGCAAGGGTACACTATTCTCCTTAGTAAAAAACTAAGCTAAAGTAATCATTAAGGATGATGGCCGTTTGCTTGTCCTCCTCTATCACTCTACCCCCGCTGACCTTACAATTACTCTCCTTTTTTAATTTTTCCCCACACACAGTATATTGGAAGAACTGTTTTTCTCCACTCTTCACCTCCTCCAAAATATGCAGCTCTGTGTTTGCTTTTGCCTCTCTAACCACCATCTTTGCCTCCCTGTTTTTCAGTATGTATTCTCCCCATGACATCAATGACATCACATCATATTTTAGCCAATGGCAGGACAGCACTGTGCCAGAGAAATGAAAAAAATCATGTCTCAGGAATCAACAGATGCTGGCGCAGAAGCCTAGGAACCTTGCTGCAGAAATCAGGATTGAAGCACCACAGAGAACGAGGGACTCCATGAGTAGAGTACACCAGCACATTACAGCTATGGCAAATCACATGACAGCTACATCTGCCAGGATGGTGGGAGGATGGACCCGGACCACTAGTTCTTTACCCCTATTTTTTGAATCCTATATTCCTGTGTTTTGCTGTCCTTCTAATATGGTGAACAGACACTGCTGATACAGTGTCTGCACAATAGTGAGGAAGTTTAGTTCAAGTTTATTGCAGGAAAACTCCGTTGAGCAAGCTCATTCACGAGGAGGTCCTAAATCATGTAAACAGTCAGGAGACATTGAATAAAAAAGCAACATATAACAAGCACAATGAAACACTATACAAATAAGATTAATATGGTACAGTTAGGGTTCATATAATACCTAGTGCTCAATTACGACAGGACAAGGTAGGATTATTAGCATAAGGTGGTGAGGAGCAGTAAATGTAGGGAGTGTACTGTGAGGAGAGAGTAGTTAAGTAAGAGGGAGGGGTTGTAAATGACGGCAGAGACTAGCTGAATAAGAAGGAGGGGTTGAAAATAAGTGGTGAGTGGAGGAAGAGGGCTAAAGAGAGTATGGGGACAAGGATATAGATAAAGAAGGCATGGGTAGGAGAAGGTTTTGAGAATAACTGGACAGTTTCATGTCCCTGACAAGTGCTGTTTCCAGGTGGATGGTTGTCAGGATATAAGGGCAGGGAAGAGGATTAAAAACAGCTACAAATACATTTTATTTTGGATGCGGTTAACACTTCGAAGAAATTAACTGAGACCATACTGGATAGTTTAAGGGTGGACTGGAGTCGGTTCCTGATTGTTGGAAGAGCATATGAGATGGCACATTTGCCAAAGGTGGTGCGAGTCCTAGGCACGTCAAGGAAGATGAAGTCAGATTTCCTAAGAGAGTATGCACAGTGGGAGATGCAGATGAGAGATGTTAGGTAGCTCAGAAGTTTGTTCAGGAGTATCTTGAGAGTCCACATACCCACATGGAGCAACCGTCTAGTGGTAAGTGATGTCCAGCCAACAGCTGCGTAAAGGTCACAGTGGTAGGTTCGGTACGGGGATTTGGTGATGAACGGCGGGGAATGGTGGTAAAGTACGTCCAACTTATTTAGGTTTGAGATTGCAGAGGAGGTGTAAATTAGGTCCCTATAGTCAAGCAAGGGAAGGAATGTGGCCTGCACCAGCCTAGTTCTAGTTTCTATCAGGAAGAAAGACTTATTTCTGAAAACGAAACCTAACCTAGCTTTCAGCCTTCTGGAGAGGTCTTCAAGATGGTCACTGAAAGAAAGTTTGTTAACTAACCAAATGCCAAGATATTTAAATTTGGGGACAACTTCCAAGGGTTCGCCTAGAGAGGTGATAACAAGATCCTTTGGTAGACAGGGAAGGAGGGGGCGGTAGATGAGTTACCAAGAGTAAAAATCATATCCTCAGTTTTCTTGGCATTAAGAAGAAGCTTGGCATTAATGAGATTAGTTTCCAGCTGAGCAAAGTCAGCTTGCAGCAGTTTCGATTAGAAGAGGCAACAGCAGCACCTTTGGAGTCGGTGCAGGGGAGTGGCAGGAAGGCAAGGGCTGAGGTTCACATGCATCAATGACCAGCAATGCAGGAGAACACAACAATTCTTTTTTATCTTCCATGTGGGTTAGCCAGTATCAGCTGACAATTTAACAGTGTGACACCCACAGCCTACATGTACAAGTAAGTGTGTGTGTGTGTGTGTGAAGAGTTTCCACTGTTTTTTTTTTTTTTACAATTATATATTATGTAATGGAAGTGGGGGAGTGTGTTCGTGTGAATGTGTCTGTGCGTGAATTGAGTGCATAAGAGATGGTGCATTTAACTTCCCACTGCACCCATGCTACAATGAATTAACCACATGAAATGGTAGTTTACTCACCTGGTAAAGGTGATTGTGTTACTGTATATCCATGGCACTCCCACTTTTTCACCATAGGGTTATGTACACCTGATAGGCTGCTGATGTACATGTGACCTAGGTTAAAATTGCAAACCCTCCTCCAAGCCCCTTCTGTAGTCTGCAGTTCCTTAGTTTCAATACTTCCAGAGCTATGAAAAAAAACGTGTTATTCTTCCTGCACAGACAGTCTGTGAGGCTACCATGAGTTTCAACCATCTATCTTTATTTACTGATTAGTTAACATATCTTAATCTGTCTGTCTCTACAATTCTGTACTTGTCTATGCTGATAAAGTTCCAACCTTACTAGTACTAAGCTATCCTGGAGTCCTTTATATATATATATATATGTAACCCCCCTGCAAATGGGGTTTCCCAAAAGACTTCCAGGAGCTTGCTTGAATGTTCCAAGCCTGAATGGTGTTTGGCGTTTAAGCCATTTATCAGTTAGTGTTTTTTAGAGCCTCTGGTACTGTCTCTTTAAGAGCTGTCTGCTTGCAGACATAATTAGTTTGTATGGGGGGACTGTGTGCTTCTCTTTTGAGTACCACTCGAGCTGCTGCCAATTCACTCCATTTTTGCAGTCACTAGGAGTGCAAAGGGAACCTATCTGAAAGATGTAACTGTTTGCCAGAAATCATTTAGAGTAATAATGAAATTACAGTTTGTCTAACCTGCTTTCTTTGCAGTCAGAACTGTGTCTGCCTAGTTCCCCATTCTGGTTTTGAACTGCTGAACTGGACCAATCAGTGTGGGGTAAGTTAGCTCTAAAATGGTGCCTTGGACGAATCAGAACTTGGACTCATAATCTGAGCCAGCCACAAGAGGATTGTGTGGGCAGTGACTCTGGGAGATGTAGTTTAGACTTGCGCCTTTTGGACCAACAGCAGCAGTCTATTGTGAGTGACAGCCAATCCAGTCAAGAACTGGGAGGAACTCAAAGGAAGTGCCGTTTTGTCTGTTGGAGTTTCAGTTTAGCTCTGGCAGTGAAGGAAAGGAACCTGTGCTCCTTCAGTGCACAGTTTTAGTCAAAAACATGTGTAGGTCCAGTTCGGTCTGCAGCTTGTATAACTGCTTGTTGGACTGAATCCGTCCTGTGAAGAGAATCAAAGGATATCTGAAGAGTAGAACCAGCTCACCCTGTAGAAGACTGAAGAAATTGCTGATTTGCACTCTGTCTGTCAGGAACTGAATCTGCTGTGTGTTCTCCCGGGTATTGTGCAGTAATTGCGATCGGGATACAGATGCAGCCTGCCTGGTATAGTGTTTTCTTTTTACCATATAAATGTGTGAAGAGGTTTGTGTACCTCAAGTGAATCCTGCTGCCATTAAGTGACTTTTGCCTGTGACTGTTTACCATATAAATGTGTGAGGAGTCTCTTGGAGCTCAAGAGTAGCCCTGCTGACATTGAAGGACCCTATCTTGTTTGGAGGTCGTGAGTACTAATTCAGAGTCGCTCCCTGTTGAATTGCCACATTAAATCCAAATGGAATTACTGTACTGCTGACTGTTTAACTAATTTTCTTTTCTCTGTGTGAAAGGGCCCCTACCAGCTGCCACGGTTTGGACTAGCCACTAGGGCTTGGGTACCCAGGGACAGTAACTGATAGGGATAGGCCTGTGCACAGAGCCATAGGTAGATGAGTAGAGTGATAAGCTAATTAACCTGATTTCCCCCTGTCCTTGTTAAATCCCCCTAAATAAATCAGAGCTGCTTGTTTCAGCAAAGTTATACTGCCTGAGGTAATTGTCTATGTTAAAGTACTGTACTGTGATTGTTGCACTGTATCCTATTTCACAGGAGGTCCCAGTACCGGAATCAGTCCTGGGGGTAAGTGTATACTGTGAAGGTAATTCTGATATAATGTGTGGGCCACTAGTGGGAAGAAAGGGGGGTTGCAGTGTCCCAGAGGGCTGTACCCAAGTTAGTTTAACTATTACAAACCTTGACCTCTGGGTGGAGGCACCCGCCATTGGATCCAGGCCCCTCAACCTGTTAGTGGCAAATCAGGCAGGGTAGTAGCCCTGGGATAGCGCCATCTAGGGTTACATATATATATATATATATATATATATATATATACACACACACACACACACACACATTATGGTTGCGGTAGTGCTATCATAGTTAAGGTTGAGAGCCATTTACATATTAAACCCAAAATTTTGCACCTTAATAACTTTGCAACCGTTTGACGGATTTGCCTGAAATTTGGAATACACGAGCAAGACCCATTTGCCTTGGGATCTGCTATGCTTCGTACCAGTCGGATACACGGATGCGGAGTTATTAAGCGTGATCTGCGCATGCGTTTACGCTTTTTTCTGGAATTCTACGGTCGTGCCTACAGATCGCACGGTTTGTGCGACCGGTCCAAAATCTTCAGGAAACGTGCGGCCAGGGTCCTTGATGTGCCTTTTGAAGATTTCGTGAAAATATATTAAACGGTTCAAAAGTTATTCAAAAAACAATTTCCCATTATAAGTCAATGGGAAAAGTTAACAAAACGTTCGACAGTGTCGCAAATGCAGTTTTTACTTTCGCAAATGGCCCTTTTACTGTCACAAATCCGCCATTTTGTTTTCAGTTAGTGATCAGAAAAATGCTTGGCATTTAAAATTGGGACCCTCTAGCAACCTACTTATTTTTGTATTCACCTAGTCGGGCCCTGAGGATGCTAGCCATGTCTTTATTTTGGGGTAAAACACCCCAGAAATATGTTTTTCAAATTTCTGGAAAAAGTATTTTCGTAAAAGTAGTATAGCACTCATGAAAGTGTTGCAAATTTTTTGCAGCTTTCATAAATGCGACAGTACTTTTCTAGGCTGTGGGAAAATGACAGCAATTCTTTGGCACCCTGCTGCAAAAGAACGGTTTAGTGCTTTGGCCTGAAATTTGGAGGAAACGCAGCCGACATCTCACAGATGTGCCTTTCAGTGTTGTGTTGAAAAAATATTACACGGCGGCAAAGTTGCGGCACTCCAAAGTTGATGCTTTTCCCCGTAGGATAACATTACGACATCCAACGCATTGCAGCAATCCTTTGGCGCCCTGCTGCAATATAACGGCTTGGTCTTTTGGCCTGAAATTTGGAGGAAAGACAGCCCACATCCCATAGATGTGCCTTTTAGTGGTTTGGTGAAAAAATATTACAGGGAGCCAAAGTTATGGCACTCTGAACTTCTCTTTTTTTCCCATAGGATAACATTACGGCATTCGCCGCGCCTTTCAGGGCCAGTATCTCGGAAACGGTGTGAGATACGGACTTTTCATCAAAAAAATGTGGGGGCTAAGTACAAAACTAGCCAGGAAAGTCATAAATCATATGGCTTTTAAATTTTTTTTCTACGTCGTCCGGTTCCTGAGATATAAGCTATTTAGTATTCCAACTCCTCATTCTCTGCTCTGAGACCCATTATTATGCATACATTCTTTGTACTCACTGTCTTTCTCTATGCAGCTTTTGGGGAAAACCAACCTGTGCGTTTACATTACTGTTACCGTTGCCCTTTCCGCTTGTGGTTCCATACCCGTTTCACTTACCGTTCACGTCTATGCCACCATGTGCGTTATCCTTTGCGTTTTCATTTGCGCTTGCGTTTCTGTTATTTTTTGCCATTTCTGTGTACAGTACTGTTTCTCTTTCTGTTTCGCTTTGCGTCACCATGCCCACTGACATTTCCGTTTGCGGGCACCATGTTACTATGTGACAAGACATCACGTGGCGGACCGTTCCCGTCTACGCCACCGTGTGCGTTACCCTTTCTGTTCTCATTCACACTTGCATTACCATGTGCGCCACTGTTAGCGCTTCTGTTTGCGTTGCTGTTCCTGTTACTATGTCACAAGACATCATGTGGTGGGACATTCACTATTTCTCGTTATCATTCTCAAAAAGAAGAGAAATTAGAGGCAAAAAACTCTGTTTAATGCATCAGTTAGGGTTGTTCCACAGCGACAAAAGTGAGGAATTCGATTGTTAGGGTTGAAAACTCCCTTGGGCCCCAGCCCACCCCCAACTGGCACTGGGGTGCACATTGGGGTGTTAGGTCTAACTCTCACCCATTCTCCTATACTTCTGCTGCTTTCACATATGATGGGGTGAGGTTTGGGCGGCGACCCCAATGCGCACCCCAATGCCGGTGTGGAGTGGCTGGGGTCCAAGGGGTTTTCAACCCTAACACCCAATTTCCTCACTTTTGCCGCTGTGTAACAATCCTAACTGATGCATTAAATGAAGTTTTTTGCCTCTAATATATAAATATATATATATAGATATATATATATATCTATATATATATATATTTATATATATATATAAATACATACACACACAACTGTATTCTGCTCCCCGGGTGGACCGGAGTGCCATGGATATACAGTAACACAATCGCCTTTACCAGGTGAGTAAACTACCATTGTGTTGTCTGTATATCCATGGCACTCCCACTTTTTCACCATAGGGTCTGTAAAAAGCAGTACCTCTTAATTAGGGTGGGGGGAGCTGTCCCAGGTTGCTGTTAACAGTACTTTGTGTCCAAATGTATTATGTTTGGGATGGTCTGAGTCCAGTCTGTAATGTTTGGTGAAAGTGTGAATGGAGGACCAGTTTGCAGCTGCGCATATATCTTGCACTGTAGCTGTGTTTCTTTCAGCCCAGGATGTTGCTACTGCCCTGGCTGAATGAGCTTTTATTCCCATGGGCTGTACCTTGTGTCTTGCCTTGTATGCTTCTATTATGGCTCACTTGATCCAAGTAGCGATGGTGCTATTTGCCGCTGGAGAGCCTTTTCTATGTCCTGAGTATATAACAAATAGTCTTTCGGAGCGTCTGAGTGAAGCTGTCCTCTCTGTGTATGCCTGGAGAGCCCTCTTGACATCCAGTTTGTGAAGGGTTGTGGCCTGCTTGTTTGTCGGCTCCTCAAAGAATGTTGGGAGCGCGATGGTTTGACTCATGTGAAATGTGGTGTTGACCTTTGGGATAAAGGAAGGGACCGTTCTTAGTATGGCTCCTTGCTCCATAAATGTAGTGAATGGCTCTTTGCAGGACAGAGCCGTGAGCTTGCCGATTCTGCGGGCGGGGCATATTGCTACCAGTAAGGCTGTTTTCAGGCCTAACCAGTATAGTTCAATGTTTAAGATAGGTTCGAATGGTGTCTCTGTTAATGCATTCAGTACCAAGGTGAGATCCCATGGGGGCACGGTCATCCTGATTCTGGGGCGTAAGCTGCCTGCCGACTTGAGGAAGCGGATAATGTCTGGGTGCGATCCCGGGCAGATCCCTCCTATGGGACCAGTTGCTGCCCCTATTGCTGGTATTTGTATTCTTAGGGTTGCAGCCACTAGGCACTCCAAGCCCTGCTGTAAGTACATCAGTATGTCTGATATTAACACTGACTGGGGGCAAATGTTCCTTGAATTGCACCAGGATGAAAAGATTGTCCACTATCTTGAGTAGGTCGAATTGGTGGAACTTCGACGTGATTGCATCATTTATTTTTTTTATTTATTTCGTTTTGTCTCTCCCTTTCAGGAGACAGGCCGTGAGTTTGAGGTTGTCCGGATTCGGATGAGTGATTGGCCCTTGAATTAGTATGTCTGGGCATGTAGGCAGGGTCATTCTGTCCATGGCCATGGCTATGACTGTTGTGAACCACAACCTCCTCAGCCAGTAAGGTGTTATGAGTATTGTGATCCTCCTTGAGTGGTGGATTTTTGCTAAGACCTGTGTTAACAGAGGTAGTGGGGGGAATACATATGCGTAGTCGTGAGTCCATGGGATTGACAGTGCGTCCACCCCCATTGATTGCGGTTCCTTGAACCTGGAGTAGAATCTGTGTGAATGATTGTTCTTGCTGGTTGCCATAAGATCCATGGTTATTGTGCACCATTTCCTCCGTATTGCTTTGAACACTTGTGGATGGAGCTGCCATTCCCCGTAGTTTATTTGTTCGCGGCTTAGCCAGTCCGCTGTCGTGTTCAGCTTGCCTGCTAGGTGAATGGCTGTGATGTGACTGAGATTGTGCTGTGACCGTGTCATAATGGAGGATGTTTCTCACTGTAGAGCCAAACTCTTGGTGACCCCTTGCTTGGTAATGTAGGCCACTGTCGCTCTGCTGTCTGACCGTATCAGTATGGACTTCCATGTAATGTGTGTCCTGAAAGCTAGCAAGGCGTTGTATACCACTTCAAGGATTTATTTAACTCTAAAAATTGATTAGCGTTTTGCTCATAAAAGTGCTAAATCTTTGTGAAAATGCATAGCACTTGCCTCACTGTGTTTAACAAACACAGCACTTCTAGAAAATCTATATAAATACTTTCTGTACAGTTAGTATAGTCCCATCAAAAAAACTGCTAATCAGTTATTTAAAACCCTGCACTTTCATCTCCAGCACATTGATCAACATTTTCTTCTCTCTGATTGACCATTGGCCCTGGGCTGATTTGTAGCCCATGGATGCCCCCCATCCCCAAAGGCTGGCATCCGTTTCGATGGTTGCCTCGTGCAATATCTCCAGGGGTTGTCCTTTGGACAAATGTTGTGGGTCTGTCCACCACCTTAGTGATGCCTTGACTCTGTCCATCATCTTTATTTTTTTGTTGCATGTTCTCTTGTGACGGGGATCCATACTGTAGTAGTAACATCTGTAGTGGTCTCATGTTCCACCTCACCCAGGGGATGAGGTCTATGCACGATGACATGCTCCCTAGAAGTTGAGACACCTGGGCCATGGTTGGCTCTGCGGTGCGTAGTAGTTGATTTGTCAGCCTGGAAATGTTGTCTATTCGCATTTGTGTTGGCTTTACTAGGCCTGTTTGTGTGTCTATCCTTGCCCCTAGGTGCTGTATGCATTGAGACGGGGTTAAGCAACTCTTCTCCGTGTTTATCACCCAGCCATGCTCCTCCAGCACCTGTACCATTCTTGCGGTTGCTGTTTGTGAATCTTGGTAGGATCTTGTCCTGATGAGCCAATCGTTGAGGTAGGGAATGATGTGTATTCCCTCCTCTCTGAACTTTGCCGCTAGGACCACTGAAACTTTTGTGAACACTCTTGGCGCTGACGCAAGGCCGAATGGAAGTGTTTTGTATTGGTAATGTTGTCCCAGGATTTGGAACCTGAGATATTTTCTGTGCGCCGGGTGCATGGGTATGTGGAGGTAAGCGTCCTTGAGGTCTATTGATGTTAGGAAGTCTCCCTCTCTTATCGACCTGATTGTTGATTTTATGGTCTCCATTTTGAATCTTTTTGTGATAATGAACTTGTTTAAATATTTGAGGTCCAAGACTGGTTGGAAGTCTCCAGTTTTCTTCGGAACCAGGAAGAAGATTGAATATATCCCCTTGCCTAGTTCATCCTGTGGTACCTTTTGTATGGCCCTCAACGTGAGTAAAGCTCCCAGAATGTTTTGGATCTGACTTATTGGGCATATTTTCTTTGACACTGGTGATACCACCGGTCTGTTCTCATGAGGTGTGTGCCAGAACTCTATTGCATATCCTTGGGTCACTACTTCGTTTACCCATCTGTCCAGTGATGAATCTGCCCATGTCTGACTGAACTGTTGTAACCTCCCCCCTATCGGTGGGGAGTGTGCTGACGGAGACTGGGTTAGGGTGGTTTGTGGTTGCGGTGCCTTGGTGTAGTCATTGATTAGATCTCCTGGTAGATCTACCCTTCTGGCTAGAAAACCTCCCTCTAATGGTGGCCCCTCCTTCCTCTGTAAGGGGTGTGCCCCTTGTGTTGGTAATTGTATCTGTGTTGTGTCGTACTCTTTCTGTCACAAAAGGTGCTTTGCCTTCTATCTGGGTGTGAACAAAAGGACTGAGATCTCCCTCTGTTAGACAGTAGGTACCCAGTGTCCTTGTCACTCTCCCTGTCTGCCTCCCGGCTCCGGTGTTTAAGGAACTCTTAGAGTCCGTCTCCGAAAACTCTGTCACCCTTAAAGGGTAGCTTGAGCAGTCGAGCCTTAGACTCATTATCTGCGTTCCATAGTTTTAGCCATACGTTTCTTCTCGCTTTATTGGCCATGGCTGCTGTCCTGGTGCTCATCTTAAGCGCATCCACTGACATGTCTCCTTTATATCTAGCTGTCTGTAGGGCCTGTTCCAGTAGTATGGCCTCTTGTGATTTGGGAGTAAGGGCCTTGGCAATTTCTTCCAACCACCTAATTTAGGCTCTTGCCGCGTAGATTGCAGTCGTGGCTGTTCTGACCGACTGACCTGTCATTTCATGCATTTTCTTGAGTAGATCCTCTATTTTTTTGTCTACTGGGTCCCTTAGTGCAGCTGTGCCTTCTGCGGGAAGGACCGTTCTCTTGTTGAGTTCTGCTATCTTTGGGTCAATCTTAGGTGCCGTGCACCAGATTTTCAGGTTGTCCTCCTGCAAGGGGTATATTTTGTCTAGATATCTCTTTTCTGGTAGTCTAGCCGGGTCTGACGCCTCCCACTCCTTCGTGATAATGTCTTGCATAGCTAGGCATACTGGGAAGAAGTGTTCGACCCTGGGAGGTGGCTGGAGCATTGGATCCAGCTCGTTATCCGGTGGGAGTGATGGTTGCTTGAATCCTAATGTGTTACGTATAGAGAGAACCAAGTCGGTAATGTTCTCTGATGTGAATAGCCTTGAGGCAATAGAGGTGGCTTCAGGCGTGGATGGCCCTGGAGGCATCTCTGAATCCGAGCTGTGCTCCGAGCCCTGATCACTGTCGTGGTGAGAACGAGTGTCATCTGGCTCATCTTCGTCAATTCCATCCACACGATTGTCACTGTTCTCCCCCTTCTCTCTTGTGGGGGATAAGTCCCTCAGCTAGTTGCTTCTTGGTCTCCCCGTAAGACTTGAGGGAGCTGTACCGGACGAGGTCCCTGGTAGCGGCTTAGGATAAGCAAAGCTGGACATCCGCTCCAAGACCTGGAGCATAACATTTTGTTGGCTGTCCATCATGGTTGCTGTAGCCCTCTGGAGAGCCACCATTGCCGGGTCAGTGTGCCAAGAAGTACTTGTACCTATCTTGCTGGTCTGGTGGGTATCCCTTAAGTTGTACTGGTCATCCAATTTGCATGCAGGACATAATGGGCCCTTCTGTTGGGGCAGTAGAGGTACCTCACGTGACTGGCATTCTCTTCCTGCTGACATCTGGAAGACAGCAAGCGAAGGATAGTTAGTTTAGTTTTGGAATGTTCCCCCCTTTTATATATATATATATATATATATATATATATATATATATATATATATATATTATATATGTGTGTGTGTCTCAAGTAAGAAGTTGGCAGAGCAGGCAATCACTGGGATTCCCCCCCCTTGGTGGGAAAATATGTGATCAATAATGGGTAGTGATGGCCCTTTAATTTTCAGTGCCTTGGTGGGCTTATCCCTTTAAGAGTCTCAGTGCCTCTGGATTGCCATACCTCTGTGGGCTGCCCCTTAAGAGGCTCATATGCCTGGAGTGGCAAGGGAATCATTAAGTTCTGTTCCCTCTTTTTTTTATTGTTCAGGGCTCCCTTGCTAGCAGCATCTGCTGTGCTGTTATTTCTTTTCTATAGATGTGCACGGTCACGAATAGGATCTCTATCACGCATGTGCGAGCACTCTGTGCATGTGTGTGTGCTCTTGCCCCTCTTAAAAATGGCGTAGCGGGGCATAGCGCATGCGTGAATGCCGAGAGATGTGCCGCGCATGCGCGGGGGCTCTACAGAGCATGCACGGCATCCTACTGGAGCAAATATGGAGAAGAAACAAGCAGAAAGGTCGGAAACTCCATGATTATTAATTTATGACCCCATAGGAGTTGCATGGCCCCACAGCCGAACAACACCCCCGACTGGGACCAGGTCAACTGAATCCATTATAAATACCTGCCCTAGAATAGCACGAGCCAGCGCCAACAGTAGGACCTAAGTGGGGGGGGGGGTTTGGAAGGCTCTCCTTAGCCTTTTAAGCCGGATTTTGTTTGCTTCAGCACGGTGCACCATCGTCTCGCTACGTGAGGGAAACGATAGGCTGGATCCCCTATGGCCAATTTAATTCAGGGGAAGCCCAACCACAGATTTATTTATGTTGTGCCTCCCTCTGAGGCAGGCGCTGGTCAGGGACTGTTTAGAGAGCTAAGCCGGATATCCTCGCTCATGAGGGAGGAGTCCTGCTGGAGGTCCATTCAAACTTAGCTGACTCATGCTAAACTTAGGATTGCTAGCATTTGTCTACATTTTGAAATAACGTGACGCCCATGACGCAAAGCTTTTTTTTTTTGGTAACTTAATGCCAGATCCTGTGCTCTGTTCCTTCGCTATATAGATATTCCATACCATCATAAATTATCTCTCTCTTTCTTTTAAACAACATTTCTAGCCTGTGCTGTTTTATACAAAATGCTTTATACTGTCTGTGCCATGCAGCTATTTCTTTGTAATTACCTTTTCCTTGCTGATATACTGGAGCTTGGGACAGTGATGCAGCCTCTCAGATGCACAAGTTAAAACTGAGGAACTGCAGACTGCAGAAGGGGCTTGGAGGAGGGTTCGTAATTTGAATTTAGGTCACATGTGCATCAGCAGCCTATCAGGAGTACATAACCCTATGGTGAAAAAGTGGGAGTGCCATGGATATACAGAAAACACAATGCTTTTTATTCACGGAGCTTCCTTTTCATGGCTGCCATGGCCGTGAAATCTGAGGCAGTCACACCGGTTTGCTATCAACTGCTCTTTTTGATGGGTTTATAAACAGCACCTCCCCTGAACTCCACCCTCTCAGACCCAAATCATAAAGAGACCTTGCAGTCACCAGGCCAAGAGAGGAACAGAGTCACTTTTTCCTCCCACTCTCCAAGCTGGTGTTGGGTTAGGTCAGAGATGGTGCTTAGTTCTCACACTTTATGATAGTGAGCCTCCCCAAAGACTTGGAAAAGATTTCCAGCTTCCCTCAAATTTGGAAAAAAATCTTGGGCCTCCCCACAGAAAATAAATATCCCGCTTTGCACAGTACACCAGGAATAAAGTGAAACTAATTCTACTTTTTGCTCTCTACCCCCATTCCCATCCCTCTCCTTCCTGTACCTGTCTGCAAGGTGCCTATCGCACATCGTAAATCTAGTCGGGAAGTACTGTCTCGGTTCTCTTCCACCCTACCTGTCCTCCCTCTTCTCCATCCCTCCTCCCTGCTGTTATTCACTTTGATCCTCCACACACACAGCGCTTGGCCTCCCTCCCTGGCGTACTTCATCAGGTCGTGCCGCCTTCTCGTTCAAATTCCCTAACATCTGGAACTCCCTCCCCCTTGAGATTCACTTGTCTCAATCTCGCCATTAACTTGCTCTTCTCCTTTGCAAACACACTGTTCACTGCTGCAACTGTAATTAACCCCTTGCAAACACTCCCACTTTTACTTCACTTCCCCCTCCCTTTCCCTCTGCCTCCCGCCACCTACCTAATAGCCCCTTCTTGTCAAATGATGCCCCTCTCCTGTCCCTTCCCCTCTAATTTGCCTCCACCTCCATTCCCTCATTATGTCTCCCCCACCTTCCTTCACCAGCTCCCTTGCCTACTGACCTCCCTAGCCTGCCATTCCCTCACCTTCTGTTCCTCCCCTGCTAATTCTAACCCTCACAATCTCCCTCTCCATTATCTTGCCAAATCTGTGACCCCTTGCAGGGTTCTCAACATCCTGAAGGGGAGTGGGTTTTGGCTGCCTTTCCTAGGCCCCTCCCTACTACCTGTCCCCCCCGCTACTTCTAACCGTCATTTTCTCTATCTCCACTAACTTGCCTAAGTTCTCTGCATCTTGAGGGAGAGTAGGTTCTGGCCCTCTCTCGCCTCACCCCTCCTCATTACCTCCCTCCCCCACCCTGCTTGTTTTACTGTCGTAGTTCGTTAATATATAGCACTTAGTTTCCTGTTTACAGCTTATGTTGTCTTTCCTGGTGAAACTTTTCTAAATAAATAAAACCCCACACCCCAGGTTATCTTTGACACTCCATTTTTGTGACTCTTGGGCCCTTGTTACCCGTTTCCTCTCTATCTGGAACAACTAACATTGCCAGTTCATCTCTTCCCCTCTTACCCTGTTGTTAACTAGCGTCCTGCACCCTTACCTCAGGTCACACCTAAAAACATGCATTGGCTCAGTGTGCCTTTCCCGGTCACTAATTTACATATAAATACCTACTGTAGAAACATGCCTTTACTCAGCATGACTTCCCCAGGCATTAATTTACATATAAATGCACACCTATAAACAAGCTTTGGCTCAGTGGATCCTTCCCGGTCAAAAACTTGTGCACAAGTAAACACATTCACCTGCAGGTATCCATATTTAATTTGCTTCATCCTTTCACACAAAACAGCCAAAATGTAAAATTTAAATACTATACATTTTCAGACTCAACTGGGCCTCCCCTGGAACAGTCTGGGGCCTCCCTTGGGAAGCTAGCCTCACCATTTGAGAACCACTGTCAGACACTATAGCTTAAGTTCTCATTCATACACTCCAGCACTCAGATAAACAGGAGTATAAATTACATTTTCCGGCTACCAGCCAAAAGGGAAGGGAAGGTGGCTGGGAAAAAATCTACTGACCCCACAGCGACTGCACGAGCCAGACTGGTGTAATTATTGAAATGTTACTTCCTCCACTACAAGCCAGCAGGGTTAGTTGATGGAACATTTTAATGACCCACTTCAAAATATGTTTGACTAGCTGGCCAGTGCCTATTTCAAAAGCTGTACCTATTCACTTATTCTGCACTATTGTTTGCACACCTACTCACCCCTGAAGACTGACTTTCATCACAAGCTCCATGACACACCAACCCCCCCCCAACCTCACTGACCCACACTCACCTGGCCTCCATGTAGCCTTGGAATACCCTCACCAGGGTCGGAGTAAAGGGGGATGTACTCCCAACAGTGCACTGAGGGGGATGTACTACTGACAGTGCACAGTCATCGGGTGGTGGTATGGCGGAGGTGAGGGGCCCAGATATATGTGATCCTCAAGCGTCTGGGCCAATTTCACTGGTTTTCTAGGTCCCTTCCTCAGAGACGCCAGTGGCTATTATGCCATGCATGAACACCCATGCAAAGAGTGCAGCCACATGGCATCGGCCAGTTTTTTCCTCACTCCCAAAGGGCTGTTGACTGGCACCACCACCCGTGGTCACCCAGGTGGCACTGCTGTCATGGCATCGTGCAGACTCCCTCTCTAGAGTAAGAGATCATCCATTGGGATGCCCAATCCCTTCCCCATTCAGCCACCTGCAACCCTGGCTCATTCCTGAACCTGAGTCGCCAGCACTGTGAGCGGTAACCCAACTGCTGCACTGTGTCAGACACTCCTCAGCCCTACTAATACAGAGATTGCACTGCTGTTAAAAAAAAAAAACAACAAAAAAACAAACAAAAAAACACTCACTAAGGTCACATTCCACCCAGTAATTTAAGTTACTTCTGGTACTGAGAGAAGCAGGAAGTCACACTTTCATCCACTCTGCTCTTGACTCGTGTAATAAGCTAAGGAACACCTCACACGCCTGATCCTCACCTGCCAAATTTAACCAAAATCTCTTCCTCTTCTAAAATTAACCTTGCAGTTGTCTGTATGTCACATACTTGTCCCTTATATTGAGTGAGAACCGGTACACATCACCTACCTTCCTGTGGAATGACTGTTGTTATAGGATTGACTGTGATGAATGTAACGTTTTGATTGTAATGGAGCTACTGTACCTGAAGCCTTAGGATACATATGTAAAGTAGCAATTTAAGCTAAGCATACTCTTTCTGGAGACATTTATTTTTTTAAAACCTTTTTTTTCCATGTTATTTTGTGCCTCTGAGATGGCGACCAGACTCCTCTGTTTAGGACTCGGTACACTCCCTCCCCTGACTGCCCCTACCCTGCGGCTGTGACCAGTGAGGATCAATACAAAGTGGAGTCCAAGAGAATGCCAATGACCATCATATAGACAGCTAATGGTTTTTCAGTTTCTTCACCTCACCTACCGTCTGTCTGGTGCCCTGACACCTCGCATACATACAGCTCTAGTGGTTTCTTTTCCTTATCTGAGCCTAGCATGGACATGTTGTCAATACTATATACTGTTGTCAATACTATTGTCTGTAGGGATGATATTAGGCCATGGAAGCCCACAGATACCACACACAATTTTTCATTTGCCTAGCCAAGTGATTGTCTGCCAGCACAGTGGTTGGATTTCCACCTGCAATGCCGACAACCCAGGTTCGAATGTGAGCCTGGAGAATTAGATGGCCAGCTGGAGGAGGAAGATTGAGCATCCTATGGACTGCTCTCCTCCAGAGGGGAAGGTGGGGTAGCACTTGGTGCTTGACCAACCCCTGGCGGAGGCCGGGGGCATCGCAGCTGATGCTTGCAGGATCCTGTGAGGTGTACCAGATGTGGGCGCTTGTGTCCTTACGTTACTGCATGCACATCTCCCAACAACCGTGGAAAAATCTGGCTGAGGCATGGAGGATGTCCGTCTTCTCCACCAAGCCCCGCGCAGCTAGCCAAGGCACTCTGCCACTAGATCATCCAGGTGGCACTGCTCAGGGAATAACGGGGTGGCTCTGATGCCTCTCTTGAGACATTCAACAAGTCCCAGAGTGCACTCTGGCTGGCAGCAGGTAAGTCCTGGGGGATGGGGCAAGGTGGCAGGTGTGGCAGACCGACTGAGAAGGAGCCAGCCGGGGGAAAAAATTAAATAAATAACACTTTCTGAAGTATAGTTTAATTACAGTGTCAAGTCATTAATTCCAAGCACCTATTATTCTTTGGGTGAAATATGGGTGAAATAAAACCTCCTTTTGCCAGTTTAAAAACTGGTTTCTTTTAATTGTTTACAATGTTGTCTGAGATTGTGACATGGATTATTTCTTTCTATTCCCACGGAATGTAATAGGTTATCATCATATTTTATTTATTTTTTTTGCTGTTCTGTTTCTCCCCCTTTCCAACAGCCTTTGTTCTGGAGGGTACCCCAGTCCAGTCCCCCTGACATCCACTGGGCCTCACTGATCATCTTCCCCCAGGGCTTGCCCCCCCGGCAGGGTCAGCAGAGGGTCCCCAGGCCCCCACCGAAGACTGGATTGAGTTCTGGTCGGCGCCCCAGCTGGTCAGGGAGTGGGACCTGTGAGCCCCTCCTTCAGCCAGCTCTCAGAGATGTGTTATCTCATTTTCTCCCACCAGAGGAAGGGCGTGCAGTGATGCCAGTGGTGGTGTTGCGTACGCCCCCATGCATGAAACACCGGGAGTCTTCCCTGCTTCTGCTCACCATGTACAGTGTCAGTGTGCCAGCCCCCAGTCTTTGCTAGGGGCCAGACAAGCACCACTCACTGACCCCCCCCCTCCCTGGAGGAGGAGAGCTGTCCTTGGGACACTTGATACTCCTCCTCCCGTCTAACCCCCCGGGGACCCACTCGCACCATAAACACATGTTACTGGCATGGCAGGAGGTAAGGCAGTATGTTGTCTGAGATTGTGACATGAATTATTTCTTTTTATTCCCACAGAATGTAATAGGTTATTATCATCTTTTATGATCTCAGATGTTAACAGCAAGTCACCTCTTTTCCTTCTTTCCTCCAGACTATGCATGTTCAAAGTTAACAACTTGCCCTCATATGACACATTTCTTAACCCAGACATTGTTTGGGTGAATCCACGCTAGAGTTTTTCTAGTTATATTATCTGTTGTTTTATGTGGTGACCAGAACTATGATCCAGAATCCAAATGTGGTCTTATGTACACTCTGCATATTCTGCCCAAATTGTTAATATTTCTGCTGGCAGTTGCTTTCTTTGTATTGTATATGATGTACTTTGTTTTTTGAATTAGGGTATTGTAATGTGGCCTCATTGTAAAATGTCGGCATATAATTATACCTAGATCTCTTTAGCACTTTTGCCATTGATTTTACTGTCTCTTGAATAGCAATCTACTGTCGGGTTATTTAAATCTATGTGTACTACCGTACATTTTAAGATATTAAATTGCAAACCCATTTTGTCAACCCACCGGTGTAAGCTGTTTATATCATTTTATATGTTCTTACTGCCATTTAGTGTCGCATGATTTCCCAGTTTCATATCATCAGCATACTTTAGAAACCAGCTAAGTCATTTTCTATATCATGTGCATATAACTGAAACAGGACTGGATCCACTACTGATCCCTTGGGGACTCCACTCATCGCACCAAGTTTATCTGATGACTTTCCCTTGATGGCTGCTGCCTGTGTCTGGTCTTTTAGCCATGACCGACCTAATATTTTTAGTTTTCTGGCTGTGCCTTTAACTGGGATGATGTTGAATGCTTTGTTAAAATCTAGCAACACAACATCCACTGGTTTCTCATCGTCTAGGTCCTTACTAACTTCTTCACAGAAACCAAGGTTTGTGGTACACGAAAGTCCCATTCTGAAACCATGTTGCACAGCGTCCTGGAAGTTATGTGTTAGCCAACGATTATCTATACTGTCTTTAATGAGGGATTCCATTAGGTTACTGTAGATAGATGTCAAACTGATACGGTGATGGCAGTATTGTTCTGCTAGGTCATTTCTGCCTTTTTAATGAATTGGTGTTATATGAATGTGCCTCCAGTCACTTGGCATGTCCCCTGTCATTAGTGATGTATTTATTATTTTTGTTAATGGTGTTGCTATGTCACTTTATAGTTTACGTTAGCATTTATTATAACTTATTACAATTGCCTGCTTTACTACTGCTTCTGTTTTTGCAGCAGTACTACCGTATGAATTTTGTATCATGTTTTTTAATTCCTAGTTAGGTTTGTATTTGTATTAGATAGTATCCTGTATGGTCTACTTGTTCGCATCACCCCAGGACCACTGACAACCCATAATATTGGGATTTCACAGGGCTCTCATCTAGCCGGACCTCTAATTTTAATTGTCAGTATAAAAGGGGTGTTTGCAGCTCCAGGTACCCACCCCTAATGAAGTTCTACTGAACAAAGTGCCAGGGCACCTGGTGTGGTGTGTTGTAAGGGTATGTCTCTCACTCTAGTGGCATCAATTGGTTATCTGGACTTCTGAAACTATATTTTGGCCTTGAACTAAACCAGCCTTTGGTAACCACTCCACTTCTGGACTTAACTTTTGTGCTGTATATTTGGTCTAGCACTATCTGAGTGCAGGCCTTTCCTGTCTTCCTTTTCACACACAGCTTCTTCTTGCATAGCAGGCAAGCTCGCTGGCTCCCCATAGGGGCCACTGTGGTGGTGGAACTTGGTGCTGACCCTTCCCCTGCTGGAAGCATTACTGCACGGCAGCACCTCCCCAGCTAGCTCCCGAGTCCACTCTTGAACTTGGGTTGCCAGTGTGGGAATGCAATGGCCTACCCAGTGTGCCATCGGGCTACGCCTTAAATTAATCTGTTAAATACCAGCTGCTGTCTCTCTGGGACCCTCATGGAAACGAGATGCTGTATCTCATGAGGCTATCCTCATTTGGCAACATGACTGGGATACAATCCCAGCACAGTCACACACACACACACACAAACACACACACACTCTCTCTCTCTCTCTCTTAGCATCTGGCATTCCCTGCTGATGGACTGGCTAATACCCTATCCAGGCAGAATTCAAAAGTAGAAATGCACACCAAGTACCACCGAAGGTGCTGCCACAAACCTGTGAGGCGCAGAACTTGTTAGAAGAAAGTGGCACACACATCAGGGACTGCTTCAGATGTCATTTACTTTATTCTATTGCGGTCCACAGGAGACCCTGCTGCAGCCTCCAGTTTGAGGTGATACCATTGTGGTATCTGTTCATTTGCTGCATATGGCAACAGAATGAAATAAATTACATTGGAAGAAGTCCCCAGTGAGTGTGTACCACTTTTATTCTAACAAAAGTTACAGTCCTGTCCACATTACACTTTTTAAACTGGTTTAACATAGAAACATAGACAATGATGGCAGAAAAAGATCATCAGTCCATCCAGTCTGCCCATAATAACCTATCAAACCCCAAGATCTGTGTTCTACACAGGGTTTTTGTCTGCACCCCCCACCCCATGTTCCCAGCCTTATTTATACCCCCACGTAACTACTAAGCCCTTTATTCAGTCCCAGCAGTGCTTGAACCCATTACTGGTTTGGGCCCCTGCCACCTCAGC
The DNA here is from genome assembly GCA_016271365.2 of Neoceratodus forsteri. NCBI lineage: Eukaryota > Metazoa > Chordata > Ceratodontiformes > Ceratodontidae > Neoceratodus > Neoceratodus forsteri. Next base: position 265,809,237 of record CM057455.1, read on the forward strand.
TGGTAGCCTCAGGCACTCTCTCCGTGAAACAAAACTTCTTTACTGATTGAAAAGTTTCACCAGGAAAGCACATTAAGCAATCGGGATTGCTCGTCTCCTAGTGCATCCTGGGGGAAGGGGAACAGGAGGAACAGAACAAAAACCAAAATTGTGCATTTGCTAATGAAGGCCACACATGTGAATCAGTTATACAATGTATAAAATAGTAATTAGGGCAAAGAACTCAAATAGATACATAGCCAATGAAGGCCACAAATATGAACAAAAATGCAGTTATACAATGTATAAAAATTGTATTAAGCAGCAAAGAATGTATAGACATTTTGACATAACATTGTGCAGTACAGATTAGGAGACATAAAGTGCAAGTCCAGAACATGAGACATAGGTGCTGTTAAGTGCTAATTAAATAAGTAAATCTGGGGGAGAGAGGGGGAAGACAATAGGCAAGTGGCAGTATTAAAGCAGTAATGTTGCTTTTGGGAGTGAGATGGGTAAGTTGGGGAGGGGTGGGTAGTCAGTTGTGCAGTCCAGCCACGTGGAAAGGGAATCACCTTAAAGCATAAGACGGACAGCTACTGAGATGAGGTAGAAAGAAGAAGTTGGGAGGAAGGAGAGTAGCAAAGATTAGGGATAGTTGGGAATGTTATCCTTATGTCCTTTGGGAATCTGCCCTCCACCAGCTTCCACTCATGTTCCTGTGTTCTAGATTCACTATGCGTGTTCCTGTGTTCTAGATTCACTATTCATGTTCCTGTGTTCTAGATTCACTATTCATGTTCCTGTGTTCTAGATTCACTGTTCATGTTCCTGTGCTCTAGATTCACTATTCGTGTTCCTGTGTTCTAGATTCACTATTCATGTTCCTGTGCTCTAGATTCACTATTCATGTTCCTGTGTTCTAGATTCACTATTCATGTTCTTGTGCTCTAGATTCACTATTCGTGTTCCTGTGTTCTAGATTCACTATTCATGTTCCTGTACTCTAGATTCACTATTCATGTTCCTGTGTTCTAGATTCACTATTCATATTGAATAGCTCTTCATTGCTTTCCTTGTTCATGCCTTTCACGAAGGTAAAGGTCTCAAATCTAATACTGCCCACCTGTCCTTTGGTTCCAGTGAGTACCTGTTCAGTAATGAGAGCTTAAAGTTAGAAAAATCACGGTCTTAAACTCGATCTGTGATATTGGGCATGCACAAATGCATATTTAAGTGTTTGTTTCATATCAACTGGCACTTTCCTGAATTCAGCTTTCTTTATACTGTTAAAAAATGTGTTTAGTTGAACTTGGGCATACTGAGGTGTGCACAAGCCTTCTGGCGCTTCAGCGCTATTAACAAATGTGACCGTGCTTTGGCAGCCGGCACAGTAAATACAAGCAGACCAAGAGGCTTTTGCTTTGGTGTAAAATTATTTAAACAAACTACTTTTGGTGGAAAATACTGCTGTTATGCACACTGTATGGCTTCACTGACTGCTGCAAGCACTGGAGGGCACATTTAGGGATCCTGTCAGCAAAAGTAAGTAAACGGCTGACAGTGTCCCTTTAAAGCAGTTTTAACAGTGCTGTAATGGCTACACTAGAGTCCCCTGTCTCTCAGGGAGAACCCCGCACCGTTTCCCTGGTAGAACAGGTTTTGAAAACTGTTTTTGAGGCCACCTTGAGCACTAGTCTCAAAAACGGTATAAGCTGTAATGGTTTTGGTTTAACTCAAACAGTTCTATCGGCATTGTGGACAGGCAAGCATGGTTCTGTATGTCAGATGTAATTCATAGGAAATGGTTGCAGGGAGAACATGTTTAAAAAGCAGCAATGAGGACACACTAAACCATATCAAGAAACATTACTGCATAGTGCAGATGCATAGCACAGGTTTAACTAACCTGTTTTTAAAACAGTTTTAAAAAACAGTTCTGTAATGTGGAGATGTCCTTAAAGAGGGGCAGAAAAGGGAGGCTGTATTTCCCAGCACTGCCACCCGCAGGGTCTAAATATACAGTAAATCTAATAAGCTCCTCAAGTTTCCCCTACCCCACCCCTCCCCCTGCCTGGATCACTCTCCCTCTGCTTCCCACGCAACCTCTGTCATTCAGTTCTTCAAAAAGGGCACAACAAGCCTGCTGTGTGCTGGCTGAGGTGAAATCAGACAACACACCTGTATGCCATTACTGCCACCCTTCCTGGCCTCTGCCTTTTTAGTACTAGTAAGGTAATTTAAAAAGTAACCACTTTTACTGCCTGCTGGGAACCTTTAGCACCTCGATCACATGACTGTCCCAAATATAAAACAACATCTCTGATTTATTGCTCAGAGCAAACACCTGAGGAATTCCACACTGCATGAATAAAACTGTCAAGGATCCAGTGAGAGTAACGTAAAAAGAGGGAGGGATCATTCCATTTTGTCTGACAGCATGGCATGTCTGAACATCGTAGTATTACCCTCCAAACCAGACAGCGCAGAGAGCAGATCTTTGTCAGGTGAAACAGATGGAAACCAAAATGTGATGTTTCTTTTATTTTGTTAAAGTATTTCTCCAGGAAAACACACTGAGTGGATGAAACCACGAGTTATTTCCAAATGTCTTAAGTGTATGCTTTGCGCTTCTAAATGGGTACCCGTGTCAGGGTTTTCTTGTGCTTTCCACTTCTAGGTCTACAGTGGGTAACTTTATCAGGGTTCTCTTGTGCTTTCTACCTCTGGGATTCCTTGGTGGGGGGGCTCCTTCTTTGCAACAGGTGTGTGTATGTGTGTGTGCAGTGATGCTGCTGCTGGTGACGTGGCAAGAGACCCTGTGTGGTGCCCAGGAGATGAGAGTGCCAAGGATCACATTACAGAACACACATGTCACGATTCTCAAGATGAGACTAATGGAAAGAAAAAAAAAAAAATGTTCCTACACCATCAGGATGATGATAAAAGTGTAACTCTCTGATGCTGCCCAGTACCTCTTCTGCACCAGATGTATACGGACAGACGGCGGTAGGGGACAACCCCAGTCCAAGAAGCCTACTGCGCTGTGGAGGAACTGGAGACAGGTAGCTGACAAGAGCAGGAAGATTACCAATGGAAGCCTTAGAGCTCGACTGGTGTGGGGGAGTGTCATAAACAGTTAAATAAAATAAAAAAGTACAGAAACACACAATGTATTCAAGAATTGTTTGTGATGCCTTTCCAGAGGATGGACTGTATAAGGCCCTGCCCACACAGAAACATTTAATCATTTCAATGTTGTAGGCTATACCCATGTAACCCCTTTGTGACTTTGGGAAGTATTTTTTTTTTTTTTTAAGTTTCCCCTTATCCTGTAGCCTTCCCTCCCATTTAGGGCATGCCCGTTTGCTCTGCTAGACCTTACCAGCTCACACATCTGTGCATACTTCATTCTGTCTACCCCCTTAGGATTCAGAACACCATGAGGACCCCTCAGTCTTTTCTACTCTTGACTAAATAATTTGAGTATGCCCTATCTTAAATTGCATTTTTAGGCATATTAATGCAAGAAGCAGAGAAGTTATTATGCCTCTTTACATACATTTGATGAAGCCTATATTGGAGTACGGAGCCCAGGTTTGGTCTCCCTATAAAAAGGGAGTTGTAGCCATGTTGGAAAGGATCCAAAAGAGGGCCATTAGAGGAATAGTAAGCATGAAGGGTAAATCTTACCAATAAAGGCTGGACAAATTAAATCTGTTTTCCCTTGAGTACTGGAGAAAATGGGGAGACATGTGTCTAGTTCACAAGGCATGGACAGACCATGACCTATGGGAAACCTTGGGCCTGGAAACAACTAATAAAGTATATAGAACTAGATCCCACCCCTTACAGTTAAAGGCAAGACAATCAAGGCTTTTGAGATGAAGGAACTTGTTTAACCAAAGGGTGGTAAATGATTGGAACAGATTGCCCACTGAGGTGGTGGCTAGTGGCACCACACAGTCCTTTAAGCATAAACTGGACAAATTTTACACTTGTTAATTGATATTTATGGCGAGCATAATGGATGCAAGTCTTCAGGCTCAGTATAATTCCTATCTTCCCACGTAGCTCCTATAAGTCATTATTCAGTTTGGCGGACCAGTGCTGGACCCTCTTGAAAGTTTCAATGTCCTTTCTGTACTGTGGTGATCTGCACTACATGTAATACTCCAGCTACAGTCTAACCAAGTGCCTAAGTGCACAATGCAGTGAAAGCATAGAAACATAGAACCTGTTGGCAAAAAAGGACCTCATGACCCATCCAGTCTGCTCAGATGTTCCCTGCCTGGTCTGTCTCTGCAGACCCTATCTGGTCTATGCTGACCTTCCCCTTCCCAGACTCTTTACTAATATTCCCCTATAACACGCATGTGTGAAGCCCTCCACTGTTTTCGCCTCCATCACTTCTGATGGCAGTCTGTACCACCCTTTCAGTGAAGTAGTACTTCCTTACATGCCTCTTAAGCCCCCCTCCCACCTAGCTTCATCACATGCCACCTGGTCGTGGTTGTGCTCTTTCTCATTTGAAAGACACTCCCCTCCTGCACCGTGTTCACCCCAGTGAGGTACTTGTAGGTCTCTATTATGTCACCTCTCGCTCTCCTCTCTTCCAGGGTATACATGTTGAGATCCCTTAGTCTCTCCTCGTAGGGCTTCTCATGAAACCCCTGCACCAGTTAAGCTGCCCTCCTCTGGACTGCTTCCACCCTGTCTATATATTTTCCGAGGTGTGGCCTCTAAAACTGGGCACCAGTACTCAGGGCGGGGGCTCCCAGTGAGTGATGCAGTGGCAACACTGCCTCCCTCCTCCTCCCACTGGAGACACCCTCCCTTTGCACCCCAGCATCCCACTGGACCTATACACTACTTTTTCACACTGCCTTGCCACTCTGAGGCTGTCAGTTATGAAAACCTCAAAGTCCTCCCTGCTTAGTGACTGTCAATATCTCTCCCCCAAATCCTATACTCAGTACCTTCCGATGCCCAAGGTGCATGATTTTGAACTTTATGGCACTGAACCCCAACTTCCATGCTCTTGACCACTCTTTAAGTTTCCCATGACCCCTGTACATTATCTCCACCCCTTCCTGAGTGTCCACCCTGTTACAGATTTTGATATCATCTACAAAAAGGCATACCTTCCCTTTCAGTACTTCTGCAGTGTCTTTTATTAAGACACTGAAGAGGACTGGTCCCAGCAGCACCCCACTGGTCACTCTCCCATCATTAGAGTGAGTGCTGTTAACCAGCACCCCTGCCGCCTGTCCATTAACCAGTTTTTAACCCATTTCACCACTTTAGATCCCACCCCTAGGCTGCTTAATTTCTTCATCAGTCTTCTGTGCAGCACAGTGTTGAAGGCCTTGCAAAGGTCTAGATAGGCCACATTCACTGCCCTCCCTGATCTATTTAACTGATCACCCAGTCAAAGAAATAGAGCAGATTCATCTGGCATGACCCCCCCACCCATGAATCCATGCTGCCCGTGGTCTTGCCACCCACTGGATTCAAGACACTCTATCAGTCTTTCAGTAGGCAGGGTTTCCATTAATTGCCCCACCAGTGAAGTGAGACTAACCAACCTATAATTTTAAGCTTTCTCCCTGCTGCCGCTCTTATTTAGAGGGACCACGTCTGCTCTCCTCCAGTCCTCCGGAACCACACCAGTTTCCTGTGAACTGTTAAATAAGGCGATCAGTGGGGCAGCTAGCATCTCTTGGAGTTCCTTTAGTACCCTTGGGTGTATCCTACATGGTCCCATAGCCTAGTCCACTTTCAGAGCTGCAAGTCCTTTCAGGACTCTTACCTCTGAAAATGGATTTGCGTCCACCCACCCTTGTTCCTGCTATTCCCTGGTGGTCTGTCACACCCCCCCCCCCGCTGTGAAGACTGAGCAGAAGTACCTGTTCAAGATGGCAACTTTTACGTGGTCCTCTTCTGCGCAGTCTCCCCCGCCACCCTCCTAATCCTCACTATCCCTCCCGTTGCTTTCGTCTTCTCACCTACGTATCTGAAGCAAGTCTTGTTCCCTTTTACTCATTTCCTTCATGCAGAGGTGGGTTGCCTTAATTATGCCCTCCCTTACTGTTCCCAACTGTGCCCCTACATCTTCCTGGCAATCCCCTCTACGACACAATTTATGAGGCAGTCTCCCATTTGTTTCCAGAAAACTGGAGCCAGTGCTGCTGGAGAAGTTGGAATCTGTAATAAAAAAAAAAAAAAAAAAACCTGCAGCGCATACAGGAAAATGAAGTAATGTCAAACCGACTTCTTTTATTAGAGACTAAAATATCACAACTAACATGCTGAGATGCCACCCACCCCAGTGCTTAGTGGCATTCTGCCACTTCGCTGGGGTACTTCATTTCCCTGGGTATGCTGCTGTTTGTTTTTGCAGTCATAACCAAGGCCTTTTAAAGGGGGAGGACACCTACCTCCCATGAACTGCTCCTTACTCCCCCCTCCTATGCATTCCAAAATTGCATTTGCTTTCTTGATCGTGGCATCACATTGCATGCCTGGCTTCAGCTTACTTTCCACAGTTACCCCACAATCCCCCTTCTTAGTTGTGCTGTTCATGACTGCATGATGTAGGAGTGTAAGGTATTTCTTTATCAATTTTGTGATGTGGCCTATTATTGTAGAATATATATCACGTCTCTTTAAGAATGAGGCCAGATATTCAAAGGGGTTGCGCATGCGCATAACCCCACTAATCTTGGCCAGTGCGATATTTAAAGGAAAAGTGCGCCTGCAAATCCCGATCTGCGACCATCAGTAATATGTCATGAGCACAGTTGGGCGTGCCCATGCATAAACTGCACAGCCCGATATTCAGCCGGGCCGTGCAGAGTTCTCAGGCCCCTTACTGCTCCTGCACAAAGCTGAGCCGAAAAAAAAAGGAACAAGTCAAGGGCCACCCACAGGTGAGCTGCCACATTGCAGGGCGCAACACAGCAACTGACACCTGTGGGTGGCCCTCGACTTGTTCCCGCCGCACCTGGCGGCGCTCCCCCATGCCCCAATCGTGGGCATAACTGTTCCCCCCTACCCCGAGTAGCCCGATCGCGGGCAGAAGTGTAACCCCACCCCTGAGTAGCCGGTCGTGGGCATAACTGTCCCCACCCCGAGTAGCCCGATCGCGGACAGAAGTGTAACCCCCACCCCCAGGTAGCCCGATAGCGGGCAGAAGTGTAACCCCAGTGGCCCGATCGCGGGCAGAAGTGTAACCCCGAGTAGCCCGATCGCGGGATCAGACCTCCCAAAGTCCAACATCCCTGGTGGTCCAGTGGACCCTGAGTAGCCTGATCAGACGGCATTCCTCACCCCCAAGTCCGAAATCCTGGTGATCTAGTAGACCCCCACCCCACCCACCCACTGAGCCCCACCACCCCTTCCCCCGTCAGCGGCGGGCGGCAGCACCCACCGCCTGCCGCCCCGACTGACAGCTGTGAGGCAACACGCCCCATTGGTTCAGAGCATGAGCCAATGGCGTGCAAGCTCACTACCGTACTAGTCAGTCCAGATATGTGAATGTCAGTCGGCGGGCGGCGGGCGCGGGAGCGGGTGTGCTACCGCCCACCGGCTGACGGGGCCGAGGTGGTGGGGCCCAGTGAGCAGGTGGGGTGGGAGGTCACCTAGATCACCAGGGATTTGACAGGGGGTGAAGCTTGCTGCCAGCGATCGGCTACTGCACAGTCACTGGACTACCAGGGATGTTGGACTTTAGGGGGTGGAGGTCTGATGCTGCGATCGGGCTGCACAAAAGGTGGGGGTTACTTCTGTCCCACGATTGGGCTACCCGGGGTAAGGGTTACTGTTCATTCTGCCCGCGATCAGCTACTCTCGGGATTGATAACATTCTGCCCGCGATCGGGCTACTCGTGGGGAACAATGTTATGCCTGCGATCGGGCTATTCGGGGGTGGGGGGACAATGTTATGCCCGCGATCAGGCTGCAGGGGGTGTCGGTCCCCAATGACTGCTGCCTAGCAGGGGCCAGGTGCAAGTCGTCGGGGATCGGCGCACCTGCATGCTAATGGCATGCAAATGGGGCTGTAATCAGATGCAAATGGCCCACCGTGCACCTTGCATAAATTATGGCCCCATTTGCATGTCACCCTTTGAATATCGCAGGTGCTGTGCATGGCGCAATGGAACTTGCGCCACCGCATCTCAATGCTCCACTCTGACCACTTGCGCTGGCGCAGTTCCACTGCGCCATGCACAGAGGGTGTGGCTGGGGGCGATATTCAAAGATGTTACGCCATAGCGCAACTCTGCTGAATATTGCCCGGCCACACCCTGCACAACTATTTTGAGCGGCGCACGGGCTTGCACCACAAACTGGCGCAGTTTGAATATCTGGCCCTGAGTGTATAAATAAGAGGGGCAGTAGCCACATTAGCTATGCCTTGAGAAAGCCCACAGTCACGTGGGTGAAACGACCATTGGCTGACGCTGGTGGAGTGAGCTGTTATATGAGCATTTTATTCCAATAAAAGCTATTTAACTTGTGAGACAAACTGAAGTCTCCTTTTGCCTTATTTTTGCACACTAGTAACCAGTTAGCCACTTTTTTACTGTGGTAAGGTATTTCACCTTGATGCGAACGTCTCCTCACCCCCTAGGTGAAATACCTTATACTTTCCCCACATTAAACCTAACCCCTTCCCCCATTTTCTGGTCAATGCCCCCAATATGTGAAAAAAGGAAACCAACAGGGCTGCTCCCAGGACCCCACCAAGCAACAGTTCTATATCAGAAAAAACGAGACACACTCAGTCCAAACAGAAACGCTCCTCCACACTGCAGATCAGTATCTAAAAAAGCTGTATATTTGGGGAAAAAAAGAGGATGAAGATATACGCACTGTGGTGGGTGCTATGACCAAGAGCCTTTAAGCTCTAGGTTATAGAGTGAAACGTTAAGCTTTTTGTGGGAGTACTATGTTCATCCACCTGTTTTTCACAATTAGGAAATCTTTCTGGATACTGATCTGCAGTGTGGAGGATCTTTTCTGTTCGGAGTAACACTGCAATTTATGGCAGTGCTCACAGACTGATTTGGTATTTTTCCTGTAACTCCAGGGTAGTTTTCCTGTAAATGACATTATCTCCTATGGAAACGAAATTCTTCTGTTTCTGTATAACCGATGCGTGTCTATAGGAAGAATTTCCCTGTAGATGGCTCCACATCCCTGTAAAATACAGGAATCCCTGTAGATCTGGGAGCCCTGTTTATGGTTGGGGGATCAAATACCTCCCCCTCACTTCATATGAAGGGACCAAGGGGCTTGCTGTTCAGACATATACAGTACTAATTTACAGCGATTTCCTACATACCCATTTTCCTTACACACCCAACTGCCCAGGGTATCCAGTAATTCTCTTGGCAAGCAGAATGTGCCCAGGCTTACTCTGAAGGCCAGTGCTGTCTTCCTGTCCACTGTTGACACTGGTAGGTTGTGCCACAGATTCACCACCCTCTGGGAGAAGAAGTACCTCCTATGGTAACTCCTGAATTTACCACTTCTGCGCTTCAGGACGTGTCCCCTTGCCCTGCTGGAGCACTCCAGAGCAATCATTTCTGTTTGTTCGATCTTGTTGATACCTTCAATATGCAGAAGACTGAGATACTGAAGGAGCCTGCAAGGTATTTGTGGGCATGGACTGAGGATACCTGGGTGTCACAAGTCTAGTGCAGCCAGATCTTGCTGAGGTTGACAGCATGTCCGTGCCAGAGGGCTGGAGTTTCTTCCCTTCAAGGGGAGGGGCAGTCAGGATGGCAGCCACCTCAGGTGTGCAGCGCTCGTGGCATGGTGGAGTCCTCAGGCAGAGGAGGACGTCCGCGCTGATCCAGAAGGCCATCCTCATGCCCCAGATTTGGTGTACTTGCAAGGTTTCAGATTGGTCAGGCAGCCTCGGGGCAGCCAACAAATCTGAATCAGATCAAGTTTGATTGAAACAGAAACATAGAAACTGTGGGCAGATAAGGACCGCCAGGCCCATCTAGTCTGCCCATTTGATGAGTTTACTGACCAAGACTACCTTGCTGCACGCATCACTCTGGCTTTGACTGTATCTGTTGAATAATGGCTAATAAATACATGTCTGTGGCCATTTTTCTACAAAGCTCATTGTCTGTCTCAGTCTATCCAGGTGAACAAAGGGATGTGCCCTATAAGACAATATTCCCTTCAGGCTTCTTTTGCTCCAGGATGAACATGTTAAGGGCCTCTAGTCCCCACTCTATTGCTAACTTTTATCCCGCATAGCCCCGTCATTTTGGCGGCCCTTTGTTACACTTTCTTGACTGCGTCAGTATACTTTTTGCACAGAGGAGCTCAGAACTGCACAAAGTACTCTAGGTAGAGCCTAATCAGGGCCTTGTAAACTGGTAAAATGACTTCTGCTGCTCTGCTGGTCACCCCCTTCCCTTTATGAAGCCCAGACATCTTGACAGCAGCTGTGCACTGCTTGTCATGGTTTAGCTCCTTGTCTGTTATGACCCCCCCCCCCGTCTTTTTTCTTCTCATCTGCAGCAAGAGAGTCCCACAGTACTGGGTCCTTTAGTGGTAGCCAGCGCCATCAGTAAGGATATCTTAAGTTACATACGCAGGCTCCCAGATCTACAGGGATTCCTGTATTTTATGGGGATATGGAGCCATCTACAGGGAAGGAAATTCTTCCCATACACTTGTATTGGTTATGCATGAAAACAGAGCAATTCGGCTTCCATAGGAAATAATTGGCCCTGCTCTAAAGATTCCTGCCACATGCACTCAAATGGGGGACAGAGATTTTGCATTGTGTGCCCCCAGACTATGGAACTCCCTTCCAGCCCAGGTTCACACCTCCCCCTCACAAGTTTGCCTCCGAACCTCCTTGTGGAGATATTTGAAGCTCTCATCAGTGTGTGGCTGTCCCAAGCCTCCATAATCTCACTTGGTCCCCTGCACTGAACATCCTTCCTAATGCACTGACTGCATGGATTCTGTCCTGCACTCAATTCATACACCTTAGGTGTGGGGTATTGCTCTGTCGGTGGGATATTCAACAGGGTTGCGCCATGTCGCAACCCTGTCATGTAGCACAATATTCAAATGGGCGGGTTGTGCTGCACCCCGATGCGCCAGAGGCGCACCTGGAAATATGCAGCGCAAGTGCAGGCGTGCGATGCATGCAGAACATCCCAATAATCAGCCGGGATGTCTGGGCGCATGCAGGCACAACCACCTTGTGCCACTCGGGGGGTGCAAAGTTGTGCCCGTACAAACAGGGAACAAGTCGGGGACACCCACAGGCAGACTGCCATATTGCTGGGCGCAACACAGCAGACGCCTGCCACGGGTGGCCACCCGACCTCCCCAAACACTGACCGCAAGCCCCCTTCCCAGGGGGTGACGTGCCTCCCCCTCGCCCGATCGCAGGCATAATCAAGTACATCCCTGGTGGTCCAGTGGACCGCTAACCAGTGCCCAATCGCGGGCATCCATACACGTTATCCCTGGTGGTCCAGTGGACCACAGACCAATGCCCGATCACAGGCATAAGTGAAAAAAACCCTGGTGGTCCAGTGGACCGAACCCCATTGCCCGATCGCGGGCTTGAGATAAAAACCCCTGGTGGTCAGTGGACCCCCCAGCGCCCGATCACAGGTGGGATAATCAAATGACACCCTAGTGGTCCAGTGGTACCCCACCCGCCACGGGTCCCCACCACCCTGCACCCCCAGTCAGCGGCGGGCAGCAGCTCCTCGCCCGCCAAGCCGCCTGGCGCCCTGCCGACTGACAGTGTGCTGCAGGGGGCTGTCGCCTATTGGTCCACAGCGTGAGCCAATAGGCGTGCAGACCATACTGTACTACACAGTCCAAACTGTGAATGAACACATCATTCTGGTCGGGACTGTGCTGTGCAACATGGTCTGCTCGCCTATTGGCCGCTGTGGACCAATAGGCGTGCAACCAATCAACGGCTGTCAGGCAGGCGGGCGGCCGGGCAGCTTGCGGGTGGGGAGCTGCCGCCCCACGCTGACTGGGGGTGGGGGTGCAAGTGTGGGGAGGACCCGGTGGGCTGGTGGTGGGGGGTACCACTGGACCACCAGGGTGTTATTTGATATCCTACCCGCGATCAGGCACTGGGGGGGTTCCACTGGACCACCAGAGGGTTTTATCTCAAGCTCGCGATCGGGTGTTGGAGTTCGGTCCACTGGACCACCAGGGGTTTTTCCACTGATGCCTGCGATCGGGCATTGGTCTGCAGTCCACTGGACCACCAGGGATAACATGTACGGATGCCCGCGATCGGGCATTGGTCTGTGGTCCACTGGACCACCAGGGATAATGTGTATGGATACCTGCGATCGGGCAATGGTTAGTGGTCCACTGGACCACCAGGGCTGTAATTGACGTATGCCCGCGATCGGGGATGGGTTCGTACACTGGACCACCAGGGTTTCCATTCCACATGCCCATACTCGGGGTGCCCCAGGGCAAGGGCCGCTTGAGGCCAAGGCGTTGGTCCTGACAGCTGAAGCCTGGCCGGGCGCTAAGGCGCCAGGTCACCGAGGTTGGGTGCACATGAGCAAATGGGGCCATAATGACATGCAAATGGCCCCATTTGCATACCCAGTGCTGAATATCGCAGTAGATGCGCCAAGCACAACCGCACTTGGGCTGGCGCATCCACCTGCTCCCCTTCTGCCACTTGCGCTGGCGCAGTGCGTGCACCCTCAGTGCCATATTCAACAGTGCTGAGCCATGGTGAAGCACTGTTGAATATCGGCTGGTACATGCCCTGGCTTATCCTGGTCGCGCTGCGCCCAGGCACGCGCCCCTGCCTGGCGCAGTCTGAATATCCCACTCTTGGTGTTCCGATGTATTGGTTATGGCCATTGTACCTACTGACTATGTTATGCTTTCTATTTTCTCTGACTCTGTGTAACTGCCTCAAGTGTATCTTGCCTGACCCTGGTACATGCCCTGGATCATCCTGGTCGCACTGCACCCAGGATTGCGCCCCTGCCTGGCACAGTCTGAATATCCCACTCTTGGTGTTCCAATGCATTGGTTATGGCCATTGTACCTACTGACTATGTTATGCTTTCTATTTTCTCCGACTCTGTGTAACTGCCTAAAGTGTATCTTGCCTGACCCTGGTACATGCCCTGGATCATCCTGGTCGCACTGCGCCCAGGATTGCGCCCCTGCCTGGCACAGTCTGAATATCCCACTCTTGGTGTTCCAATGCATTGGTTATGGCCATTGTACCTACTGACTATGTTATGCTTTCTATTTTCTCCGACTCTGTGTAACTGCCTAAAGTGTATCGTATTTGTGTGTCGTATTTCCTGTACTCTCCCGGGTCGTACCTGAAAATAGGCAAATGTCTTGTCTAGTGTACCTACCTGGTTAACAAAAGCTAAATAAATAAATAAATATAATCTACAGGAAAATTGCCCTGGAGTTACAGGGAAAATGCCAAATCCATCTGGGAGCACATTACGGTGTACTATTAGGCTGTATTGTTCTCATTAGCTCTATGTTACTCAACGCCTAGAAAGCGATATCAGTATGCAACATGGCCCAATATGGATTTACTTTATTTTATTTTATTTAGTTTTGGCTACTGATGACATTGGCTACAACTGCACCTCTTTTTTTCCTCCCCAGGTGTAGCACTCTACATTTGGCTACCTTGAATCTAAGACTCCAGGAGGCCAATCAGTCATGCAGCTTGTTCAGTTCCACCTAAGGTTTATTCCCATCCTCAAGGGAGTCCACCACCCTGGACAGCTTAGTGTCATCAGCAAACAGGCGCCAGCTGCTGGAGACACCAGCTTGCAGACTGTTGAGGAGGGTGTTCAGTGCTGAGATTCCAATGTGTGCAGATCCCCATTAAGTACAGTCACTTACTCTGCGTTGTCTCACCGTTTCAGGCGCGTGAGCTACAGGTAACTAACTGGCTGGTGTCACCCATTCAGCGCTGGAGACAACCTGGCAAGACTGCTACACTTTGTATAAAGGGAAGTAAACAACAAACCTTTGTGAGGGAGAGGGAGGGACAGAACTACTACTCGAAATTTTATGAACAGCTAAAGTTTACAAATTTCAGATTTTCAAAAGATTTTGCATGTGCAATTTGGTTGTGCTAGCAAATATTAAAACACCTTTTTCTGGGGCGCTAAAACCGCTACCAGAAGCTTAATGAATGTCACCAGAATCTGCAAGAGTTCTAAACTCTGCTGATTCTCTTGGAGACTCTGAACATTCATTTTCTCCCCCAATCCCAAAAAACAAAACAAATTACATGCGTGACTGTTTTGAAAATCAGATCTGTAAAGTGCAATAGCTCACGCCTCCCCGCCCACCAAGTGGCTGAGAACAGCTTGAGGGAGGAGAAAAAGATTTCTGACGTGAGACACCTGGCTTCTTCCCTGTAGCAATACTCTAAGTATCGCCACTCCCTTTCTAAGGCCGAAAAAACAAAAACAGCAAAAGTCAAAAAGAAGGAAGGAAAGGAAAGGTATAAGACCAACCAGTTAGAAAAGGCATACTGTGTATGAAACATACAAATTAAGGGCAGAACATCAATAAAGGAATGGACACATGGCGAACAACTGAACTGAGATGGTGCAACCAATCAGCTTCAGGTTTCAGTGGGCAATTCTTTTCTTTTTTTACCACTCATTTACTCAGAATAGTTCAGATGAAAAGCAAGATCCCATTTATGGTGGGAGCCTACTAACCTAACTGCACAGCTGGGTGGACTGGAGCATCGAGAGGTTAAGTGACTTGCTCAGGGTCATAAAGCGAGTCAGTGACTCTTGTGGGAATTGAAACTGGGTCTCCTGGCTCCCAAACCTGTACTGTAACTGCTTGACCACAGGGATGCCTAATATAACAAAATCGTTAGTAGCCAAAGATCTTAGAATGATAGCCATTTTAGGAATCGTGACAGGACAGCCATGCACAACAGAAACTGGGCAACTGGCAACTTCACACACATCATCAGTGGCCATTGATGATTTTGAAAGTGGAAGCTGGACACTGAGGTTGTTCTAGACCCTGAAAGATGCAGATGAGGAAAGCCGCAGAAAAAGGGATCAGGGTGTATACTGCATAGGAATGACAGAAATGTAAAAGTGCCACTAGCCCTCGCCCCAATATACTACAATGCAGTAGAGATATTTACTGCAAAACACTTCATTAATGCACCATTAGGGTGAACTATTAAAAGTAGGAAAATGCAACCATAGGGTTCCCAAGTGTAAGGCCCCTCTCCCACTGTGCATGCAAGAACAGGCTTGCGGGGGACTTAGATTTCCCAAACCCAGCACCCCACCCACACCCTCGCCTTCCAGTCGTAACACCCCACCCGCACCCTGCATGCAGGAGCAGGTGTGACGGGTGTACCTTGGTGTTTCAAACCCTAATGCTCAACCTATTCCATGACTAAGTAAGGTAACATGGATACAGAATAAGGTAGTTTGAATTTCATTAAGTCCTGATGTTCTCTCACACCTAGGTGAGCTTTGGATCAGCCGGAATGGATGGACCAAAAGGGTAAGCACCAGACTGCACAAGTTATGCCCAGTCCACCAACCAGTCTGGTTTTTACCATTTTGGTCTGCTCCAGATCCAGTGGTTCAGATTTCACCAAGTCCTTTTTAGTTATTTAGGTTTTGGTGACAAGGTAAGTGCATTAGACACAAAACTCTCTTTTCATGCAATACTTGGAGGTTACAAAATGGTAAAAGGAGGAATGAGTTACAGCATAAACAATCAAGTGAAGTGGTGCGGTGTCGCAACGTTTGCAAAGTTACAAAAAGCTAATACATGAACGCAGCAGTCACATAGAGATTTAAATAAGTACAAGTAATGCAACAACAAAATTGTCTATTTCTGAACAGTAAATGTAGCTACTATTGCAGTAACTTGACAGAATACCACCAGTATCTTCTGCATACATTAACCCAGCAATTCAGGGAATCATCACGTCTCCCGTATTTTGGCAATGGCTCATGAAATGTCAGAGGTGGCAAAGATAAAGAATGACGTTCATAAGGATAAGTCCTATCAATACAGTTTACATGAAGCAATATATAGCAATGCACTTGTAAGTATAAACGTTATGGTAAAAAGTCAGGGCTCTCGAGGACGCGGGTACCAGTGTCCTTTACACACACAGTCAGCAGTGAAGGATGTGGGTGCTTTACTGAGGTGCATCCCGCAGATGCAAAGTTTTTCCCCCTGCAAGGGCTGAAAACATTCTGCTCACTCACTGTAACTGCTGGGTCATGTGCAGCAGTAGGACAAGTACTGTGGGAAACTACTGATTGACCTCTTTGATTGCTTTCTGGAGACTGGAGTGGTACTGGCCAATTTGTGAGTAGTTGATGTTTTGTCACTACAGAAGAGCGACAGTAAGGAAGACCCAGAAAATTATTAGTCAGTCAGCTTGACCGCAATAGTGGGTAAGATGCTGGAATACATTCTTAAGGAAAGGCTGATGGAGTTCCTGGAGATAAAAGAGTTACAGGACAGTAGGCAGCATGGGTTTGTGGCAGGAAGATCTTGCCAGACAAACCTGATTGACTTCTTTAAAAGCCTGCTGACAGAGGGAAGGCTGTGAATGTGCTCTACCTGGACTTAAGTATGTAAGGCATTTGACTCCGTCTCACATAAAATGAAAGTTAAGAAACTGGCTGACCTGGGTGTAGGAGAGTAATCAGCTACCTCAGGGTTAGAAACTGACTGGGGACCATCCCTTTGAGAACAGAATCAGTGACATGGAGAATGGAGGAGACTAGAGTGATGTTTGCAGTTAAGGAAGACAGCTGTTATAGCATGAGTTTTCTTGAACCCGGACCAAGACAGGACGGAGGGAGTGAGACACGACAGTAGTCCCCAGGGGAACAGGAGTCACTCACTTTGTGGAAGTGGAGAACTTTGGTCTGTTTCTATGTCTGGGGTGGGGGACATCCTAAACTGGACAAAGAGGTTCAAGAGAAATGTTAGTGGTGCAGTATTAGCAAAGGCAGAAGAAGAAAGAATTTGGGGTCCAGACCATTAGGGCTGTGCCCTTTGATAGGGTTATGGGTGCTTAAGGCACTCAGAATGGTCCCAACAGAGATGAGGGAGAAGGCAAAAAAGGCTGAGGTGGGGGATGGGAACATAAGCAGAAGATGGAGGGAGGGAGAGATGGAGGGGTAAGAATGGGGCATTGCAAGAGTAAATAACTAAATGAAAGCATTAGCAGCCTTGGGTCGGTCAGGGATAGGTGACCTTCCCAGTCTGAGAAGAAGGGAAAAGGACTACGTTTGGGGGGGGGGGGGCAGGTTACAAAGGGAGTGGATAACTTTCCAGAACTTAGCTGGGGATTAAAGGTTGTTCCATAGGTTAGTGGCAAAGTAATTTGATTTGGTCTCCCTGGTGGCCTTGGTGCTGGCTTTTTGGAGGTGTTTATATCTCTGTAAGTCCTCATGAGAGCCCGAAGCCTTGTGGAGTTGCCATGCAGAGACAGAGTGGACTTTGAATAGGTCAATAAGTTGTGGGGTGATCCTTGGAAGGTGGGATCCAAAGATACAAGACCTCCAGAGTAGGGTGTGTTTGTCCCAGGTTGCAGAGAATTTGTACTGGAAATAGGACAGAGCTTCATCTACATCTGTGGACAGAGAGAGAGATGTCCATGCAGTGTTGTAAAGATGATGAAGTGGGACAGTGAGGTCTAGGGCCCGGAACAAACTTGCCCAGATAAACTTTGGGGCAGGGGGAGGGGGGCTTTGGGGTGCAAAGCTTTCTTACACAGTATACCATATGATGATCACTAAAAGCATTCATTAGGGTGCTAGCAGAGTTAATGTGGTGGGGGTGTTAAGATAATGCCCAGTCAATAAGAGAGTGGTTGGAGGAGTGTGGGTTGAGATGGGTAGGCTCAGAGATAAAGTTGCATGAAACTAAGAGATTCTGTAACACATTAAGTTTCCTTAACTACACTGTAATTACAGTGCATCTACACTGTAACTGCATTGCAACTGCAATGTAGTTACATGCAACATACGTAACTATGTGAAATTAACCCTGTTGCATGTAATTAATGATTACCTACCGCAGTTACCTTGAAACTGACACTTAAAGTGTAACCAGAGATTCAATTGCCAGGGTGGTGTTTTCAGTCAAGGGGGGAGTCAAAATTGAAGCGGGCTTATCTTTAGAGATAAGTAGATGCCACTGATGAAAACGGGGAGTGGGGCAGGGAAGGACAGCCTACACAGGATATACTCATAGGCAAGGGGACAGTGAAGCAAGATACAAAATCAAAATTAAACCTAAGACGTGCATAAATTAATACTGTATCTCAGTGCTTCCTCCAGTCCTGTTTGTGGACCACACAGCCAGAGATCCAATTGCCAGATCTGTAATCTGGGCAGAGAGTCAGGTTTTGGTGAGGATTAGGATGGCGGAGTCATAATACTAGGACCACAGCTTAGATTTTTCAGAGTTTAGGGAATAGGCTGCTTTTATTCACGTGAAAGACACCCAGTCTATTGGGAAGGGAGGGAAAGAAGGTGGGGAGCCAGGGCTGAGTTCCACATCACCAGACAGCAAAAGCAGAGGAGCAGGAAGGAGAGGGACTTACACTGGTGAGGAAGTTCAAAAGGGGGCTGCAGGAGCAAAGAGGAATAAGGGAGGTAGAGCAAGCGATAGTTTTAAGGTTCTGGGAGGGGAAGGAGAGAAGGCTAGGATGGATAAGGAAGGAAGAAGAGGTAGAAGTTGCATGGCGGAACAGAGGAGGAGGGTTGAGGGGTGAGGAGGCAAGGGGTATAAGGAAGGGGCAGAAAGCAGTACAGAAAAGAGAACCACGGTAGGGAAGAGGGAGAAGGAGGAAAAACTGGAGGTGAGAAAGGCAGGCAGTGGATGCGGGGGAAGAAGAAAAAAGGCAGGGGGGTGAAAGCAAGGAGCAGCAAAGAAAATTGTCAAACCATGTGGGATTGATCAGCTTGGTCAATTTAAAGTTGCAGTACAGGATGACCATCCACCTGTCCTCAGCCCTTCTGTCTCTATGGTAACAGAAGGCTGTCCCCCCCGCAACACTGATCTCCCGGTAGAGGGCACCATAGTCTGCCCTGGAAGAAGAGAGAAAAACTACATAAAGAAGTAGGTTAGCAAGGAAATCTGTGGATAGTGAAACAATCTCTAGCTGCTCTGGAGAGTCACGACAGGTGAGATATCATTAGACGGGGGACTCTGCTCACCAAATCCAACTGAGAGAGAGAAAAAACACTCAGTCCACCACAGCATACAAGCAAAAACCAGAAGGATTCCCCCCACACTCAGCCGTTAGGTGCAGCAGAAAAGGAAAAGACAGCAGGACCCAGAGTGAGAGAGCAGATAGGGTATTTATTCCAGGGTACATAGGACAGGCAGTGAAATGCAACCACACGCACTGATGGTTCAGAAGGCCCATAAGGAGCAGCAATGATACATCGGCAAATTTGTTGATTCCAGATGGACTGGTAGTGCAGAACAGCTGTGTGAAGCATGGAAAAATGTAGGAGGAAAAACTGTTGATAAGGCTGCAGATGTGATCGTGAGCAGTAGGCAAAGGAATGGCCCAATGCAGCAAAACACAAAAGGCAGGGGCGTTGGCTAGGAGCTGAGTAAATGAATATCAAGGTAGTTCAGAGAGCAATCCTTACTATTACCATTTGGTCAGGCAGTATAAAAAAACTTATCATTACTAACACTGTGGTACTGATAGCCCAGTACAGTAGAACTATATTACTAAAATACCACAGTACCTTAACCCAGTATGATAGAAGTGCATTATTACTGAAGTACCACAATACCCATACCCAGTATGCTAGAACAGTAGTGTTATTAAAGAGCTCCTCGCATATACATATATATATATATATATATATATATATAATATATATATACTGTATGTATATATATACATATACATATACATATAAACATATATATATATCTGCAGATTTTGACACTTTGGGGCACATTTTATTAGGGCAGTAGTTACCTTAGTGTGTCACAGACCATTTTCCTCATTTTTACAGGAGTCTTAATGCCACCGACTACTTGGGTGGTTTTCCCGCGGTTTACCAACTGCTACCAGCCTAAATCATGAGTGACATCACTTGTAGGTAGGTGTTCTGCTCTGAGCTGCGGAGCACAAGTCTCAAAATTTTTACCTGGTTACTCAGTTGCTTGTTATACATAGCGTATTCGGTACTTCTGTTATTAGGTGACAGTCGCTGTTTGTGCAATCAAGAAACAAAGAAAAAATAGTTTTGAATAATGTTGGCAATGTCTTCATCTGAATATGTTTGTGAGGTTCACATATGCTGAGCTGACATAGTCACCAGCCTTGTGAACAGGGTCAACCTAGAAATGAGCCTCAAAGGAGGTCTGTATTCTCTCTCTCTGCTCAGTCCTTGACGGTCAACCATGACTCTGCACCTAGACATGCAAAATATGGATAAGACTATCAGCATCATACATCTACGAAATTTTTATTAATTCTGTGCTTTGTTAAACAATTCGCTAAAATAGCACGTTCTTCAAATCTCTTGCTGTTTTAAGATGTAATTAATAATTTCTAACAAAGACATCACCAACATTACAAGCTTTTCCCTGCATAGCCCCTTCAAAACCTTTTTTTTGTTTTCCGATTGCACACACAGCGACTGTCACCTAATAACAGCAGTACCAAATACCACTCTGTATAACAAACAACTGAGTAACCAGGTAAAAATCCCGAGGTTTCTCCTCCACGGCTCAGAGCAGAACACCTACGTACAAGTGATGTCACTCATGATTTAGGCTTGTAGCAGTTGGTAAACTGCGGGAAAACCGCCCAAGTAGTGAGTGGCATTAAGACTGCTGTTAAAATGAGGAAACGATCCGTGATGGACTAAAGTAAATGCTGTCCTACTAAAACGTGCCCCAAAGTGTCAAAATCTGCAGACACATACATACATATATATCAGGAGCTCTTTAAAACACTACAGTACCTTTAAACTGTATAACAGAACAGTATTGTTACTAAATACCACAACACCCACTCAGTATAGTAGAAGTGTAGTATTAAAACACCACAGTACCCTAACCCAGTATGATAAAACAATATTATTACTACAATGCCTCAATACCCATACCCAGTATAGCAAAACTGAAAAGACCACAGTACCCTTACCCAGTATGGTAGAACTCTATCATTATTGAAAAACTGCTGTACCATTATCCAGTATACCATAAATGTGTAATTAGTAAAACACTGTAGTACCCTTGTCCAGTATAGTAGAACTGTTTTATTAGTAAAACACTGCAATATTCTTACCCAGTATAGTATAACTGTATTATCAGTAAAACACTTCTGTACCCTTATCCAGTATAATTGAACTGTCTTACTAGTAAAACACTGCAACATCCTTACCAGTATAGAACTGTGTTATCAGCAAAATACACTGCAGTACCCTTATCCAGTACAGTAGAACTGTGTTATTAGTGCAACGCTGCAGTACCCTTATCCAGTATAGTAGAACTTTATCAGTAAAACACTGCAGAACCCTTGTCCAGTATAGTAGACCTGTATTATCAGTAAAACACACTGCAGTGCCTTACCCAGTATGATAAAACCATATTATTACTACAATACCACAATACCCATACCCAGTATAGCAAAACTGCAGTATTATGAAAACGTCACAGTACCCTTGTGCTTTGCGGCAGAATGTTCTGATTTCTGTGGCATGATTTATTCATTTCTCTGGCAGAATGCAGTCTTGCCATTGGCTAAATATGATATAATGTCATTGATGACATCATATGCTGAGCATAGAGGAGGGACTTCAGGATAAACGAGATGGGAAAGAAATCCTGACACTATGAAAAAACAGTATATTTGAATAAAAATTAACCAAAAACAATTAATTCTGTGGCACTATATATATTCTGCGACATGATGCAAATTCTGCGGAAAATTCTGCAACCACAGAATCGCAGAATTCCAGTGGCCTTGACTATGGGTAAAACACTGCAGTACCCTTGTCCAGTATAGCAGAACTGTATTATGAGTAAAACACTGCAGTACCCTTGTCCAGTATAGCAGAACTGTATTATGAGTAAAACACTGCAGTACCCTTGTCCAGTATAGCAGAACTGTGTTGCTAGAAAAAAAAAAACACTGCAAAATCCTTATCTAGTATAGTATGAATGTATTACAGTATCAATAAAACACACTGCAGTACCCTTATCCAGTATAGTAGAACTGTATTATTGGTAAAACACACTGCAGTACCCTTATCCAGTATAGTAGAACTGTGTTACAAGAAAAAACACTGCAAAACTCTTATCCATTATAGTATGAATGTATCACAGTATCAGTAAAACACACTGCAGTACCCTTATCCAGATTGCAGTACCTTTATCCAGTATAGTAGAACTGTGTTATCAGTAAAACACACTGCAGTACCCTTATCCAGTATAGTATAACTGTATAATCAGTAAAACACTGCTGTACCCTTATCCAGTATAATTGAACTGTGTTACTAGTAAAACACTGCAAAATACTTACCAGTATAGAACTGTGATATTAGTAAAATACACTGTAGTACCCTTATCCAGTATAGTAGAACTGTTATTAGTGCAATGCTACAGTACCCTTATCCAGTATAGTAGAACTGTTATTAGTGCAATGCTACAGTACCCTTATCCAGTATAGTAGAACTGTATTATCAGTCAAACACTGCAGTATCCTAGTCTAGTATAGTAGAACTGTATTATCATTAAAACACTGCATACGAACATATGGACATACAAACATACGAATCTGCCAGCAGAAACAGACCTCATGATCTATCAATAGCACCAAAGAATTCACTTGCACTCTAGAGTCAGGAGCGGCCGGTGGGCCACTCCAGTGAAGACAAACTCCCAAAGTTGTTTTAAGGATAAATCTGTTTATATTGTCGACCTGGTTAAGCACACCAAGGTGCTGTCTAGTAACAGGTAGCGCAGCGCTTTGCCATATGAGGCTTCTTCATGGTCTATCAAGTCTGCTCAAGTGCACATCTAGCACTCCTAGACTGCAGCACCATTATTCAGTACAGTAGAACTGTATTATAAGTAAAACACTGCAGTACCCTTGTCCAGTATAGCAGAACTGTGATACTAGAAAAAAAACACTGCAAAATCCTTATCCAGTATAGTATGAATGTATTACAGTATCAATAAAACACACTGCAGTACCCTTATCCAGTATAGTAGAACTGTATTATTGGTAAAACACACTGCAATACCCTTATCCAGAATAGTAGAACTGCGTTACAAGAGAAAACACTGCAAAACCCTTATCCAGTATAGCATGAATGTATTACAGTATCAGTAAAACACATTGTAGTACCCTTATCCAGATTGCAGTACACTTATCCAGTATAGCAGGACTGTGTTATTAGTAAAACACTGCAGTGCCCCTATCCAGTATAGCAGAACTGTGTTACTAGTAAAACACTGCAAAATCCTTATCCAGTACAGTAGAACTGTACTATCAGTAAAACACACAGCAGTACCCTATCCAGTATAGAACTGTATTATTAGTATAACACTGCAGTATCATTATCCAATACAGTAGAACTGTATTATTAGTAAAACACTGCAGTACCCTTATCCAGTACAGTAGAACTGTATTATTGGTAAAACACACTGCAATACCCTTATCCAGAATAGTAGAACTGCGTTACAAGAGAAAACACTGCAAAACCCTTATCCAGTATAGCATGAATGTATTACAGTATCAGTAAAACACATTGCAGTACCCTTATCCAGATTGCAGTACACTTATCCAGTATAGCAGGACTGTGTTATTAGTAAAACACTGCAGTGCCCCTATCCAGTATAGCAGAACTGTGTTACTAGTAAAACACTGCAAAATCCTTATCCAGTACAGTAGAACTGTACTATCAGTAAAACACACAGCAGTACCCTTATCCAGATTAGAACTGTATTATTAGTAAAACACTGCAGTATCATTATCCAGTACAGTACAACTGTATTATCAGTAAAACGCTGCAGTACCCTTATCCAGTATAGCAGAACTGTATTATCAATAAAACACACTGCAGTACTCTTATCCAGTATAGTAGTGCTTTATTATCAGAAAATACACACTGCAGTGTCCTTACCCA
Source organism: Neoceratodus forsteri (assembly GCA_016271365.2). Taxonomy (NCBI): domain Eukaryota; kingdom Metazoa; phylum Chordata; order Ceratodontiformes; family Ceratodontidae; genus Neoceratodus; species Neoceratodus forsteri. Next base: position 265,833,428 of record CM057455.1, read on the forward strand.
AGTATAGCAAATTGTGCTATTAGTAAAACACTGCAGTACCCTTATCCCATTTAGTGAAACAGTATTATCAGTAAAACACACTGCAGTACACTTATCCAGTATAGCAGAACTATGTTATTAGAAAAACACTGCAGTGCTCTTTTCCAGTATAGTAGTAATACTTTATTATCAATAAAACACACTGCAGTATCCCTGCCCAAGTACAGTAGAACTGTGTTACTAGTAAAACACTGCAGTACCCTTATCCAGTATAATAGAACTGTGTTACTAGTAAAACACTGAAGTACCCTTACCCAGTATAATAGAACTGTGTCACTAGTAAAACACTGCAGTACCCTTGTCCATTATAGAAGAACTGTGTTAACAGCAAAACACTGCGGTACCCTATCTAGTATAGCAGAACTGTTACCAGTAAAACACTGCAGTACCCTTATCCAGTATAGTAGAACTGGGTTACTAATAAAACACTGTAGTACTCTTGTCAAGTATAGTAGAACTGTGTTACTAGTAAAACACTGCAGTACCCTTATCCAGTATAGTAGAACTTTATTATCAATAAAACACACTGCAGTACTCTTATCCAGTATAGTAGTGCTTTATTATCAAAAAAACACACTGCAGCGTCCTTACCCAAGTATAGCAAATTGTGCTATTAGTAAAACACTGCAGTACCCTTATCCCATTTAGTGAAACAGTATTATCAGTAAAACACACTGCAGTACACTTATCCAGTATAGCAGAACTGTTATTAGAAAAACACTGCAGTACTCTTTTCCAGTATAGTAGTAATACTTTATTATCAATAAAACACACTGCAGTATCCCTGCCCAAGTACAGTAGAACTGTGTTACTAGTAAAACACTGCAGTACCCTTATCCAGTATAACAGAACTGTATTACTAGTAAAACACTGAAGTACCCTTACCCAGTATAATAGAACTGTGTTACTAGTAAAACACGGCAGTACCCTTGTCCATTATAGTAGAACTGTGTTAACAGCAAAACACTGCGGTACCCTTATCCAGTATAGCAGAACTGTTACCAGTAAAACACTGCAGTACCCTTATCCAGTATAGTAGAACTGTGTTACTAATAAAACACTGCAGTACTCTTGTCAAGTATAGTAGAACTGTGTTACTAGTAAAGCACTGCAGTACCCTTGTCCAGTATAGTAGAACTGTGTTACTTGTAGAACACTGCAGTAACCTTGTCCAGTATAGTAGAACTGTGTTACTAGCAAAACACTGAAGTACCCTTATCCAGTATAATAGAACTGTGTTACTAGTAAAACACTGAAGAAAATACAAAATCACACATGCCCACACAATGCAAAGTATCATGGGCTGCATATGCAAATCACCACAGAATTCTGTGGTGATTTGCATATGTAGCCCATGATACTTTGCATTGTGTGGGCATGTGTGATTTTGTATTTTCTTGAAACTTGGCTTCCCAGCCAAATGCCCTTTGGGGTAACCCTTGCCTCAGTGTTTCGACGGAGGTTCTTTGTCTTTAAATAGTTTTTTATTTTAATGGGTTCACCACAACATATCCAAGACACACTGTCTTAGGGTAGCTGGTCCATTCCACTGGGGTGTCAAACAGATGAGGCATACTGATGAGTCCTGGTAGGACCTAACCACGTGTCTATGTCTTCTGTTAGCACCTTTGCGAACTGTGTGAGAGGCCTTTCAGCACCATGCAATTCTGCTTAAAGTTGGACCAGCATAACATTCTGTGGTGATTTGCATATGCAGCCCATGATACTTTGCATTGTGTGGGCATGTGTGATTTTGTATTTTCTTGAAACTTGGCTTCCCAGCCAAATGCCCTTTGGGGTAACCCTTGCCTCAGTGTTTGCGCATGGAGGTTCTTTGTCTTTAAAACACTGAAGTACCCTTATCCAGTATAATAGAACTGTGTTACTAGTAAAATACTGCAGTTCCCTTATCCAGTATCGTAGAACTGTTACTAGTAAAACACTGCAATACCCTTGTCCATTATAGTAGAACTGTGTTAACAGCAAAACACTGCAGTACCCTTATAATAATAAAATAATAATAAAGCTTTATTTATTTAGCGCCTTTCAAGCACCAAGGCACTGTACAGATGAATCATAAAATCAAAATATACATATAAAATCAGCATTCACAGCAGCATCAATCCACGAAAGCCTTGCTCCACAAAAAAGTCTTAAAATCCCGCTTAAAGGATTCCACGGTCGTGCATTCTCTAAGCTGGCGAGGCAGAGAGTTCTAGAGGGTTGGGGCCGCGAACCCAAAGGCCCTAGCCCCAGAAGACTTCAATATAACCCTCGGAACCTCTAGCAACCCCTCGTCGGCTGAACGGAGCTGTCGCATGGGGCGGTAAGGAGTCAGAAGCTCTTTCAGTATAGTATATCCAGTATAGTAGAACTGTGTTACTAGTAAAACACTGCAATACCCTTGTCCATTATAGTAGAACTGTGTTAATAGCAAAAACACTGCAGTACCCTTATCCAGTATAGTAGAATTGTGTTACTAGTAAAACACTGCATAGAAACATAGACTTTGACTGCAGATAAGGACCGCTTGACCCACCCAGTCTGCCCATTTCCCTACCTACAGGATAAGCTGCAGATCCTAGTTAGCCAACAGCCTATTTCTTCCTACCCCCACACAAGAATTGCCTTATGTCTGTCCCGTGCATTCTTGAATTCTCCCACAGTTTTAGACCCCACAACCTCCTTAGGAAGGCTGTTCCATGTGTCCACCACCCTCTCTGTGAAAACATACTTTCTCACATTGCCCCTGAGCCGTCCCCCCCCAATCTTCAAATTGTGTCCCCTTGTTCTTGCACTTCTCTTTTTCTGAAAGGTGCTACCCTCTTGGACTTTGTTGACTCCACTGAGGTACTTAAAAGTTTCTATCATGTCCCCCCTCTCCCTCCTTTCCTCAAGGGTATGCATATTATGCTCCTTTAGTCTCTCCTCATATGGCTTCTCTTGCAGACCCTGCACCATTTTAGTTGCCCTCCTCTGGACTGCCTCCATCCTGTCTATGTCCTTGCGGAGATGGGGTCTCCAGGACTGGACGTAGTACTCCAGATGGGGTCTCACCAACTATCTGTACAGAGTGATAGCAACTTCCTGTTTTCTGCTGGTGATGCCTCTACCTATACATCCCAGTTTCCCCCCAGCCCTCCCTACTGCCTTCTTACATTGCTTGCCAACCTTAAGGTCCCTTTCCATTTTTGTTGTTGTTACTACCTCCCCCCCATTGTGTAATCTTCCCCTGGGTTGTTGTTTCCCAGATGCATTATTTTACACTTCTTTGCACTGAATCCAAGCTGCCATACTTCTAACCATTCTCCCAACCTTGCCAAGCCCCTTATTGTCCTTTCCACGTTTTCTTGTGTATCAACCCTGTTGCAGATCTTTGTATCATCTGCAAAGAGGCATACTTTTCCTTCCAGTCCCTCTGCAATGTCACTTATAAAGACATTAAAAAGGACTGGACAAGGGGGGCGCTGTGGAGCCCGAGCATCGAGCAGCAACTTTCATCAGCTCACAGAAGGCGAGGCTGAATCTGCCTAAATCCTCCTATTTCGAGCCTCTGAACTTTAATTTGGACAACACCAGTGGAATCTGCGACCCAAAATTAACAAAATGGCCAATCCCACAAAAGAAAAGGGACCTGGAGGAGTCAGAAAAATTAAATCTGCAGGTGGAACAGTGAGTTCGTAAGCGGCCATGTTGTTGGAGTCCAGGTCTGAATCGGAAGAAACAATTGCTACCCTGGGACATAACCTACAGACCCTAATAGCCTCAATGTCCACCCTTAGTCAAAAGGTGGACGATTTTAATGGCAGGGTACTTATCTTTGCCTATAAATCTATCTCCAGGACGTCTGCAAGCAAGTAGACACTTCCTCAGGTGCATCCGCCCTGCTAGTAAAACAAAGCCAGCATTTGAAAGCCAGGCTGGAGGCCCTCGAAAATCAGGCAAGGGCAGCTAATGTCAGGATCGCTGGACTCCCCGAAGGTACAGAGGGAGATCACCTGACCCTCTCTATCAAGGAATGGCTCACTGAAAAACTTTCACCATAGCCTTTAGAACTGGACTGGGGAATACAAAAAAGCTACAGAGTCAATCCTCGGGGCCATGCACAGAACCAAGATACTCCTCGTACCCTGATGTTGGTCATTTTGGGAGTCACAGCCCATGACAGAATCCTTCGATATGCCCAGAAAGCAGCCCCTATACATCAAGAGGACCAACAAGTTCATATATTCCCGGACGTTAGCTATGCAACAAGACAACGTCGCAAAAAATTTGAAGGGATTAAGCGAGCCTTACGAGACCTAGGAGTGCCGTATACAATTATTTTCCCTGCCCAGCTTCGGATCGTGTTCAACAGTAAAACCTACATTTTCTCGGATCCCATTGAGGCTGGCAAGTGGGTGGACCGGAGGGCTGCTGAACCTAGGAGGCGCGCAGAAGGCTCGGACGATGAGGATGTCGAGGCATTTACTTGAGTGCTCCCCCCCAACTACAGAACACTGAACACTTTTTCTCAAAGGGGGTAACAGTTAAAATAACTTTAAAACAGTTCATCTCATGTTTATTTGAGGTCGTTTCAAGTAGTTTAATTTTAGAACTGTTGTAATTGTTCAGTCTTTTTGATTTTTAGGACCAAAGAGTTTGGTATGGTATTTTAACACCAGTTAGAAATGGAGTATTATGAACAAACTTATGTTTTATAGAGGTGTTCTTCTCTGTTTTGTTGGGGGTCTACTAAGGGGGAGATGGGTGTAATTGCTCTCACCTCATAATTTTTAGATCCTGAGCTGCAATTTTTTCAAATATATGAAGTATTTTACATCAAGCTTTATCACATGGCACCAACTGTCCCTTCTTTGGGACAAGGCTTAACTGGACTGGAATTGCTGGACAATTTAATTATATCCGTATAGCCATGTTGCTCATGGGTTTATTAATCAGCAAATAATGTTGACTTATCTCATGTTTGCATAAAATGTAGAATGCATAGATATACTTTGATTAAGGATAGGGGGAATTTTATTTCTCCTCCTATTGGGTTAAAATAACAAGTTTACTGGACTGTCTGTCATATGTATCAGTCATGTCTTGTATATGGAAAAATGAAAAAATAAACTATAAAAAAAAAAAAGAAAAAGGACTCGACCAAGTACTGAACCCTGCGGTACCCCACTAGTAGCCCCTCTTTCTTCAGAGTGGACTCCATTTACAATTACCTTCTGTGTCCTGTTGTCCAGCCAATGTTTTACCCAGGCTACCACCCTGGGACCCAATCCCAGGCTGGTTAATTTGATTATTAATCTTTTGTGTGGGACTGTTCAAATGCCTTGCTAAAGTGTAGGTAGGCCATGTCCACAGCCCCTCCCTGGTCTACTACTTTGGCCACCCAGTCAAAGAAATCAATTAGATTCATCTGACATGACCTTCCCGCTGTGAACCCATGCTGCCTTGGGTCCTCTGCCCCATTGGCCTCTAGATACTCAACAATTCTTTCCTTCAAAAGTGATTCCATCACTTTCCCTACAACAGAGGTCAAACTGACAAGTCTGTAGTTTCCTGCCTCTGTCTTGCTCCCACTTTTGTGAAGGGGAAATCACATCCGCCTTCCTCCGGTCCTCAGGTACCACACCATCCTCCCATGATTTGTTAAAAAGGGTAGTCAGTGGTGTCACTAGTTCTCCCCTTAATTCTTTTAGAATTCTGGGGTGAATTCCATCAGGCCCCATTGTTTTGTCCACCTTCAGTTTTAGGAGTTCTTTCAGAACCCTTTCTTCCATGAAAGGTCTGGGATCGAACCCCCTATTCAGAGTGCTTCTGTTAATTGGATTAGGCACTCCCCCTCCTCCTCTTTTGTGAATACTGAGCAGAAGTATTCATTCAGTATCCCTGCTTTTTTACTGTCCCTCTCTGCCCACTCACCGTCCTTTCTATTCAGCCTCACTATCCCTCCCTTTGTCTTTCTACGCTCCCTGATATACCTATAAAAGGTTTTATCCCCCTTCTTAACCGAGTTGGCTATCTTTTCCTCAGTACTTTTCCTGCAGTACTCTTGTCGCGTATAGTAGAACTGTGTTACTAGTAAAACACTGCAGTAGCCTTGTCCAGTATAGTAGAACTGTGTTACTTGTAAAACACCGGAGTACCCTTGTCCCTTGTCCAGTATAGTAGAACTATGTCACTAGTGAAACACTGCAGTAGCCTTTTCCAGTATAGTAGAACTGTGTTACTAGCGAAACACTGCAGTAGGCTTGTCCAGTATAGTAGAATGGTGTTGTTAGTAGCAGAACACTGCAGTACTCTTATGCAGTACAGTAGAACTGTGTTACTAGTAGTACCCTTATCCAGTATTAGAAAATGGGAAAAAGTAATTCAGTCTTCTGATTGGCTGAGGCATTTCTCTAGCTGGGCATCTATCAAACAACAGATGCCTGGCTATTAAAAGTACCAGCCCAGCCAACCCCATTACCAGAATCATACTGTCCAGCCTGATCTGTAATTGGCTAAACCCTCGCATTTCATTTTTAAACGTCTGCCATTTTTTTCTCTCGCTTAGCGAGAGACGGTGACATACAATGTCGTGGGTTAAAACTACATCCTTGATGGTAAGCACTGCCTGTCTTCCTTATTGTCAGAGCCCCCCAAAAAGTCTTGTAATCCTTACATTTGTTACTGCTTCATTTCACCTCTCTCGATCTGCACCTCCCGACCTTTCACCTCGGGGTGCTACTTGCTGTAAATCTAACGACCGTGTGGCGCGTCCTACTCGCGGCATATTCACCAACCGCATCGCGCTACATTAGAATGTAATGAAAAAAAAATAAATAAAAGAACAACAATACTGATTTATCCCCTCTCATCCCATTTCAGGTCCACCAGTGATTACAGCCCTTGATCGGGCCAGGATCCCACCGTTGCTCTCTGCTGCTCAGGAGCCCTGTGGTGAAGCACAGCTCTGTGGTTCAGCCACAATTCTCAGAAGCCTGCTTGCTTTCCCAGCAACAAACCAGATCCCCCAGTGATTACAGCCTTTGATTTGGCCAGGATCCCACTATTGCCCACTGCTGCTCAAGAGCCCTGTGCTGAACCATGACTCTGTGGTTCGGCCAAAAATCTCAGAAGCCCACTCGCCCTCCCAGCAACAAACAAGGTACAGAATAAGTGGATCACGCAAGACTGAGATGCCACAGGATTCAAACCTGGTGCTTTTTTCCTGTATCTGTTGGGATTGGTCGGTTTAGCCAGCCGGGGTTCCTGCTGTATTATGTATAAGGCTAAACTTGCTCGCATTAATTGTTCTTTTTTGCTAAGCCTTCTAAAAGGATTCTAAGCATTTTATAGATTTTAAACACTTTTTTTTTTTTTTTTTACTCTCATTGTTAGAAAGTCTGGATTACTGCTTGATTTTGTGTACTCCGGTTTAACTTCCGTGCTATACTAGCCTCACTCTTTTCCTGGTTCTAACCTTCTAAACTAATTTTCATAGTCTGAATTTCTGTTAATTTCAAAAATATTTTCCTTCAGACATTTCTTCTACTCCTGCCCCCTCTTGAGCTCCTCCTTCTCCTCCCCTAACATCGTCTGTAACAACCCTTCCCCTGATTTAGCCATACAATTGAGTAAGCCAAAAGGCTGGCCTTCAGGAAATATAAGGGAACACAGCGGGATGAAGATAGGGAGGCACACCAAACTGCCCTAAGGGAAACAAGGAAGGCAGTAAGGCAGGCAAAGTCCCAAACTGAGGAAACACTAGCACAAACAGTTAAAGAAGATGACAAGACTTTCTATAGATACATTAGTGAAAGGAGAAAGTCCAGAGGGGGTATTGCTAAGCTCAAAGGAGAAAAGGGGGCATGTGAGGAGGAGGACCCTGTAAAAGCATCTATCCTAAATAGATACTTTTGCTCAGTATTTACTAAAGAGAAGGTAGGGCAGGGCCCACAGCTCAGCACCGTGGACACAGGGAGGAGGGAGGTGAGCACTACTCCCTTCACAAAAGAAAGGGTCCTACAAGAGCTCACTAAGCTCAGGGTAGACAAGACAATGGGACCTGATGGCATACATCCCAGGGTACTTAAGGAGCTAAGGGTGGAACTAGCAGAGCCATTAGCAGAACTGTTTAGTGTGTCTCTGAGCACAGGAGAGGTTCCAGAAGACTGGAGAAGGGCTCATGTGATCCTGCTCCACAAGAGTGGTAGTAGGGAGGAGGCAGGGAACTACAGACCAGTCAGTCTTACCTCAGTAGTGGGCAAGATTATGGAAGCACTCTTAAGGAAAGGATAGTGCAACACCTGGAATCCATAGGGGCACAGGATCCAAGACAGCATGGGTTTACAAAGGAAGGTCCTGTCAAACTAATCTCATAGATTTCTTTGACTGGGTAACCAGAGTGGTGGACCAAGGGGGAGCAGTTGATGTCGCCTACCTTGACTTCAGCAAAGCTTTCGACACTGTTCCGCATAAAAGATTGATAAATAAGCTGGGTAGGCTTGGGGTGGGTCAGAAGTTGGTCAAATGGGTGGTAAACTGGTTGACGGGCAGAAAACAGACAGTGGTGGTAAATGGTATACAGTCAGAAGAGATGCAAGTCACAAGTGGGGTACCTCAGGGATCAGTCCTGGGGCCAATCCTCTTCAATATCTTCATTAGTGACATTGCAGATGGACTAGAGGGTAAGGCTTGTCTGTTTGCAAATGACACCAAGATCTGATACAGAGTAGATGATCCAGATGGGGTGGGCAGAATGAGAAGAGATCTAGATAAACTAGCAAAACGGTCAGAAGAGTGGCAACTGGGATTTAATGCAAAGAAGTGCAAGATTATGCACATAGGGAAGTGAAACCCTGATGCCACCTATAGGCTGGGAGGGGAGTTGCTGGCAGTCATAAGGAAGAAAGAGACTTTGGGCATCGCCATCACAGATGACCTGAAATCATCCAAGCAGACCCAAAGCAGTAGGTAAGGCTAGGGGATGTTAGGGTGTATTAGTAGGGTATCATAGTCGTAAGAGGGAGGTAACAATCCTCTTTACAAGACACTGTTAGGCCCATCTGGAGTACTGCATGCAGTACTGGAGGCCACATTTACAAGGACATTAACAAATTGAGGCAGTCCAGAGAAGGGCAACCAAAATGGTACAGGGACTGCATCAGAAGACATATGAGGACAGATTAACGGAGCTCAATATGTATACCTTTGAGCAAAGGAGGGAGAGAGGTGATATGATCGAAACATTCAAACACCTTAAGGGCATTAACAAGGTGAAAGAGTCTATCATGTTTAAATATAAGAAAAATAGCAGGACAAGAGGACACAACATGAGATTAGAGGGAGGCCGATTAAGGGGGAATGTGAGGAAATTCTTTTTCACAGAAAGAGTGGTGGATGTATGGAACAGCCTACCTCAGGAAGCGGTGGCTATGAATACAGTGCAGGGCTTCAAACAGGCATAGGCTAGGCATAAGGGAGCAATACAGATGAGTATGAATAGATAGGCCACTGGCAGAGCAAAGGCCGATGGCACATTTATAAGGTAGAAAAAGAAATGGGCAGACTGGATGGGCCTTGCAGTCCTTATCTGCCGACAACCTCTATGTTTCTATGTTTCTATAAAAGTCCCTACTTCAAAGTAAGAAAAAACAAATTTCATCATTCTAAACCAGGTGAAGGAACTATTTTATGACAAAACTTATGTTAAACCAAATTTTTATTAACTTTTGTTTCAGTAAACTTATTTTTATTTACAGTGCCCATTTTCTAAGCGCAATAATACACTCCATGGTGGGCGGTATTGGGCTATACCGGACCTTCCAGTAGCTATAAGGCCCTCCGCCTGTGACGTTGGGCCTCATTACGCCCCTGGTCAGCCCGGTATAGCCCAATACCGCCCACCCTGTTGGGTATTATTGCTTACTTGTAGAACTATGTTACTAGTAAAACACTGCAGTACTGTTATTCAGTATAGTAGAACTTTGTTACTAGTAAAACACAGCAAAATCCTTATCCAGTATAGGAAAACTGTTTCATTACTGAAATAGCGCAGTATCCTTACCCCAGTACAGTAGAATTGTGTTATTAGTAAAACACTGGAGTACCTTTGCCCCAGTATATTTGAACTATATGTGTTATTACTAAAACAGCACAGTATGCTAATCGAGTATAGTAGAACAGCATTATTGTTAAAATAGCGTCCAATACTGTCCAATAGTATCTTTAACCCACAACTTATACTCGCACCTACACACCCTAATCCAAAAACACAAAACCACACCCTGCTTGACTGGGCACTCACAACCCACCTGCACCGCGTCATTAAATCTGGTCTCCACCCTGATGCCCTTAGTGATCACAACCCCGTCTTCATCGTATGTAAGGTTCATCGCCCCAAACTTCCCCCTAAAATCATACAGCTCTGGTCCTTTTAATCACTTGACCTAACCCCACTCAGCTCTGTACTTGCTTCCACCGACTGGGCCCCCTCTCCACTGCTATTTCTGTTGACCAAGCCCTTGACTATTTTAAGGATAAATTCATTGCAACCTGGAATGCCTTTGCTCTGTTCAGAAAGACCAGAGTCTGTGGGCTTCACCTACTCTGGATTACCCCTGAACTACTAGCCTGCTTCAGAGAGCGTGACCGGGCCTGGAGGAAACACAAAACTACAAAACATCCAAATGACTATGCCAAGTACAGAATGCTACGTAATTCCTGTACTAAAGCTACTAGATTGGCTAAGTCCAAATATTTCAACTCCTCATTCTTGTCTAACATTAACTCTCCATCTAAATTCTGGAGGGTAGTTCATGCCCTACTTTCTCGCCCCGTTCCCCCCTCCTCTCCAGTTCTCAAAATAAATAACTCCCTAGTTTCCGATCCTGGCTCCGTGGCAAATGAATTTAATGCCTACTACACCTTGTGTGCCACATCTCTTCTAAATTCCCTCTCTCCTTTGCCACCTACTAACTTCAGCCCTTCAACTCAGCCAGCGTCCATCACTCCCCCTTTTTCCTTTTCTATCTCCTCTAATGAATCTCTTAGTGACCCTTCTATCCCTCAACCCCTCTAAAGTCTCTCTCACCAGATGAGCTTGATCATAAACTTCTCTACCTTTCTTCTCCTGCAATTGCTTATCCTATCTCCCTAATCCCTAACCTCTCCTTTATTTCTGCCCAAGTACCCTCTTCCTGGAAACACGGTGTAGTCCTTCCTCTCCCCAAGGGTGGTGACACATCCACCCCTGGCAACTACTGCCCTATTTCCCTCCTTCCTACCCTTGCCAAACTTCAAGAACATTTAGTTCTCTCTCAACTATCACCCTTCCTCTCTGATTCCTCCTTCTTCACCACTTTCCAATTTGGTTTTCGGAAGAACCACTCTACAACCACCTCCCTCCTCAGGCTTATGGACTCCATTCTCTCAGGGATGGATGATGGCCTGATCACCTCGAACATCTCTATCGACCTAGCCAAAGCTTTTGACACTGTTTCCCATCCCCTGCTTCTTGATTCCCTCTCCTCAGCTGACCTTGCTCTGTCAGCCATCAACTGATTTAAATCCTGCCTCACTGGCAGGACCCAATCGGTGAGAATCCTTGACTCCATCTCCCCTCCACTCCCCAACAACACTGGTGTCCCTCAGGGCTCAGTGCTTGGCCCTCTACTCTTATCCATTTTTCTTAATGATCTTCCCACAGTCAGCTCATCCTCATCTATCCACATGTACACTGACGATACTGTTTTATACAGTTCTGTCAAAAATCCTGCTGCTGTGGAAACCAGCTTACAGCATGACTTTAACCAAGTTCAGCTCTGGTTTTCTTCTCACCAGCTTTTTTTAAATGCCAAGAAGACAGTCTCAATGACCTTTGGCACCAGGCAGAGACTCTCTAGGCTCCCAGCCCTACACACTTTCTACACCCTTGATGGGACCATCCTGGAGGACACCTCCTCATTTAGATACCTGTGGGTTTTGCTGGACCAGCACCTCAACTTCTCTGTGCATATCAATGGTATCCTAAAGAAACTGCACCCCAAGCTTGCTGCTCTGTATAGGAATCATTGCATCCCGCTGACTGCGAGGTGTGAAATTGTCCAGAAGATTGTACTCCCCATCTCTGACTACTGTGACATAGTCTATGGTGCTGCTCCCAAATCTTCCCTGACCAAGTTGGACACTCTAACTCCTTCTGCCGCTTTGCTCTCGACTCCCCTTCCGGCTCCCACCACAGTGATCTCTATCGCTCTCTTACCATACTTCCACTGTCTCACAGATGCACCTTACACTGTGCCAAACTAACCTCCAAATTCTGGTTCAGAGTGCTCCCCACTTATCTCTCATCCTCTCTCTCTCTCTCTCTCCACTCCAACTCCCCCCACCCATTCTCTCAGATCAAATGACGTCCGCACCTTGACGGTTCCTCACCACTCCACCCTCATCGGTCAGACTGGTTTCTCCAATCACTTCCCTAAAATCTGGAATTCACTCCCCTCTGAAATACAACATCCTCCTCCAGCTACTCCTTTACTTCTGCCCTACACAATTACCTCTCCCTCAGCTGTTCCTGCATTAACTCTCCTTAATACCTACCCCCAGTTTCTACCTTCCTACCCTAATCCCCCAGCAGGGTTCTCAACATCTGGTAGGGGTACTCAGGAAATGGCTACTCCTCTCCTCATATTCACTTCTTGCCTCTCCTCTCTTCTCCACCTGCCTTTCTGGGTCATCCGTGAGCACACCCTATCCCATCCTTTTTACTCCAACAGCACTTGTGTACTACATACAGCCTGCTCCTGATGCACTCATGCACTATAAATGGTTCTGTCACTTTATTACTGTTTTATATGTTTACAGGTTCTTTTGTACATTTATGGATATATATTGTAATTGACCTAAGTTCCACTACTATTTGTTGTACTTTACCTTGTTTTCCAACTGTTGCTTAATCTTACATTATTGAATTGTTTGTACTACCTACATACTATTGTATAACTGACCATCCTTCACAGCCCTATGTAATCCAATTCCCCCAGATTGCACCGTGAGATGAGCAACTTGTTGCTCAGTGTGCCCTCCTGGTGAAACATTTCAATAAATAAATAAATAGTAGAACTGTGTTATTACTAAAATGCCCCATACCCTTACCCAGTATAACAGAACTGTAGCGTTACTAAAACACCTCTACATCCTTACCCCAGTATAGAAGAACTGTGGCATTACTAAAACACCTCTGCACCCTTACCCCAGTATAGAAGAACTGTGGCATTACTAAAACACCTCAGCATCAGCACTCTTACCCCAGTATAGTAGAACAGTACTACTGCTTGCATACAGTATCATAGTACCTTTACCCAGTGTAGTAGAACCGTATTATTAAACAGCACTGTCCCTTAACCCAGTACTGTATAACTATAGCATTACTAAAACACTGCTGTACCCCACCCCAGTATAGCAGAACTGTATAAATACTAAAATACCACAGTACCCTTACCCCAGTATAGAAGAACTGCATAAATACTAAAATACCACAGTACCCTTACCCCAGTATAGCAGAACTGTATTATTTTTTTAATTTTTATTTATTTTTAATTTTTATTTAGTTTTTGTTGACCGGGTAAGTGCACTAGACAAATTCTGCCTATTTTCAGGCACGACCCAGGGGAGGGAGATACAGATGAATGCCAACTAACCTCGAACCATATTAAGCTGTTGGTGGTATTTTTAGTGAATGAGGGAAATTTGGCCAGGACATCAGGGAAATTCCCCTACTCTTTTTGATAAGTGCCATGGGATCTTTAACATCCACCAAGAAAGACGGCACCTCAGAAGTGCAGCACCCCTCTCATCCTGCACTACAGTATCAGTACTGGGATATTAACCCAAGTGCCAGATGTGGGAACTGAACCCACAGCCCTCTGATCTCCCAGCCTCAGAGGCGAGTATGCTACCTACTGCGCCACTGACACTGCAAGAGACACATTTAAACACCACGGTGCCCTTAACCCAATATCATAGCACTGTAGCATTACTAAAACTTTACAGTAACCTTACCCTAGTAGAAGTGTACTAATAATAAAACACCACAGTACCCTTACCTCAGTATAGCAGAACTGTATTATGACTAAATCACCACTGTACCAATACCCCATTGTAATATATGGATATGCCAAATAACACTGTCAAAAACAGTACAAAAAAATCCCCATAATACCACACTTCCAGTTCTGTAATACCATTGTTGAAATCTCGTAATACTGTCATTCAGAGCTCATAATACTATCATTTACACACATGCAGGACTGCATGCTGATTCGTTCCTCATACTCAGCACAAGCCAGCATGTACTGTAACTGCCATATACAGTAAAAGCTGACTTGCTGCTGACCACAAATGATAACAAAGAATAAGAGCAGCGATGTGGAGGTGCAGGGGAAGAAGGGTCCTACCATCTTGAGCCCTTCACAGACTTTTAGTAGCGGCAGTACTGGCAGTCAATGAAATAAAGCACCTCAGAGTCAGGGAGACTGACTTTTTATCTCACTTCCTGGAACAGTGCGGGCACCTCCTGATAGGTGGCTCCATGGCACAGAAGGTGAGCTTTCGGTCACACTGCTATGCAACTGGAGGAGGCTTCTAGCAGGACAAAGGGCAAGCTCAGCTGGAACTGACCCTGAGCGAAGGCACTCTCCGTATCCAGTGGCACTATGGAGGTGCAGGGAACGGACAGTCCTGCTCTGTAGAGCCCTTCTTGACCCTTCAACAGTGGCAGTGCTAGCAATGAAACATCACCTCACAAAACCAGGATCAGACTGACTTTTTTAAGTATATGTTTGCTTTTCATCTCAATAGTGCAGCACCCTCAATGGCACTGACTACCTGAAAGTCCTTGGATCCATATGTTACAAAAAGATAGGGGAGTGTGATTACTTGTCTACAATATCATCTCGAGGTTCTGGGCACATGTTGGAACCTCTCGAGCTTCAGATGTCCCCAGAACCTCTCGATGGTATTATAGCCTCGCAGTACACAGTCCCCTATCTATTATTCTATTTATAACTGTAGCATTACTAAAACACTACCGTACCCTAACCCATGTATAGTAGAACTGTACTGTTACTAAAATACCACTGTACCAGTACTGCAGTATAGTATAACTGTAGCATTACTAAAACTCTACAGTACCCTTACCCTAGTGTAGTAGGACTGTATATTACTAAAACACTACTGTACCGGTAACCCATTCTAATATAACCGTAGCATTACTATAACTCTACAGTACTCTTACTTCAGTATAGAAGTGTAATATTACTAAAACACTGCAGTAACTTTTCCCCAGTATACTGCAGTACAGTAAATGTATCAGCAATAATCTACTAATTATATGCATTTATTCCACTATCCAATTGCTCTGAATACCTTGCAACATTTGAATAGATTTCTATGAGAAAATAAAAACAATTTTCTTTTTGTAAGGAAGATATGATGCCTTCATTAGGCTGAAAGTCTAAGACACAAGCTTTTAAGGCCAAGGTGCAGCTTTATTAGGTATGTTACAAAATATAAGCTAAAACTCTTTTTATAAGGATTAAAAAGAATATCTACATTTAAGTAATGAGACATGACAGGGCACGGGTCATTGTGGCATTTACCCCCTTCCCCTTGTATGGTTTAAGCAGATGAGAAGTGGGTTAATCCCACAATAGCCCAGCACCCCAAGTACTCCACTGCGACTATAAAATGGACCCATTTGCAAGAAATACGAAAACATTAAATACACGTTTATTTAAATATTTTAACAACAAATGCGATAAATGATGTGCTGCATCTGCCAATCAAAAAAAAAGTCCCATATTCAACAGTTATGAGTAACCAGAAGTAGAGCATTTGTGTCAAGAAAGGTGATATTATGTTTAGATTTTTTACGTTTGTCCTGCTCTACCGACATCTGTTGAGGCCGTTTGTCATTATACTTCCTTTCCCTACCAGACAGCACTGTCTGTGCTGTAATGAAACTGCTTCTCCAATCCCAAAAGGCCTCTATAAATCAGTAAAAGTGTGCACCTGGAATGGAGTCTATACACTAATAGACTCAGCCCCCCAAAGAAAACTATGTGCAACACTTAATAAGTATAAAATTCGCATTAATTACCCCATTTACATTTCAAACTAATTGAAGCCCTAACAATGGAAAGGCTAATTTTTTTTTCAAAACTGTTGAACTCATCAGGTTGGCGGTGGTGGTGGTGGTTGCGGGGGCATTTTATTTCTTTATTTAGGTAGGTAGTTCGTGATTGGTAATGAGGTTAGTGCACTACGCATGCAGTGCGTATTTTCAGACAACCCCAGAGAGCACTGAAAGATATACAGGATTATTAAATGATGTAAATTTCTTCTGAAAAGGTTTTATAATCCCAACCCTGATTCCAATTTGTGTGCTTTTAGGAATGACAGGAATAACTTTAAAGCACTTTGGTGTCTGCTTCCCCAACCTTCCCCCTTTTATTATTTTTTTCCTTCCTGTCCCCTCCCTGTTTCTTTGTTTTATGTCTTTCCCCCAGATTGAATAGCTGTCCCTTCCCAAACACCAGGGCTGTGCCACCAACTGTAAGGACCCCCCCCCTGCAAAATATTTTGTGGGGCCTACCTCCCCACCAATAAATATATAATAGCCACTGGCACGTATGAAATTTTTATAGTGCAATTTTTTTGTTGTATCAGTCCTGCTGAACATTCATAGTTTGTCCATGCTACCCCCCCCCCTTTGCTGGCACCATAATCAAGGAACTGACCATTCATTGTCCCTGCTTCTCCTGGGGACACTAGCACCAAGATTAGATATTTTGAATAATGGACCCTATTGCTTCTTTGTTTTGTACTCCCCCACCACATGAAACTAGAATTGAATCATCTTATGCCACTGCTAACAGTCCCAGTTTCAAATGGATAAGCAATTTCCAAAGAGAAAGTTGCAGGTTTGTCTGTGATGAAAGGTTTTCTTACTGCTGACCTCTGAGGCGGTGGGCCCTCTGATAGTCTGGACCCTACTGCAAATGCAGCTCTTGCACCCCCCGGTCACAGCCCTGCCAAACACACACATACACACACACACACACACACACATATATGTTCACAACAGAAGGCCTCCTTAGCAGCTGGGGGCTGGGGCATTAGTTTTATCAGCAGCATGGTACGCAACAGCAACATTTAGTTTCCCTAATATGCAGGGAAACATAAGGGTGGGGGTCACTTCAACAAATCAGAACACTAGTAATTTTTTAAACTATGAAATGTACTTTATTTTTTAAATTTGCGTATCTCTTGTGTAATCAAGCGATGATCAAGAGTTTAGGAAACAACATCTGAATATATTATTTTAATTTAATGTTTTCGCTTTTTAAGGCCTAGTTCAAGGTTAGGGGGGCAGAATTGATGCCATTTGAAAGTTTTAATTGAAAGTACTGAGAGATAAGTGTTAAGATTTTAATACAGCTAATAAGGCTGACTCGGCTTTTTAACATGGGTTGTTGCAGGGTTTACCCATGGGTAAAACTCGAAACTGGCCAATCAGATTGTAGGATATGTCATGCCTACTTTAGAATGTGTAACATACCTTATGAAGATGCACTTAGGCCTCGAAGTTTCTATCGTAACCTTTTTGTTAACCTAATAAAGGTATTATATCTACCTTACAAAACTTAGATTTGTTTTTCCTATGGTTTTGTGTGGGATAACACAGCACAGTCCAATAATTTTTGAATAGAGTTCTACAAAGTAACATGGAAGATAAAAACAACTTACTACTCTATACTACTGAGCAAGTTAGGCAAGTCTTTACATTGTAACATATACAATAGCAGCTATGTATTATGCTATATAAAATACGTGTCTAAAATACTTTTCTTTCTGTTTGTGAAACAATGCAGAGAAGGTGCAGTTTCAATAGGGAATTCCAGAAGGCTTGGTGCAGTGACTGGAAATGAACAGTCACCTGAAGATTTTCACCTGGATTAAGGCCCTAATAACCCCTCAAAACGTTTGGGAATATAGTGAAAAAGTTGTCATAGGTGATTAGAAGACCCATAAGATAAACAGGGTCCAGTCCATTAAGATTAACGGCTGCAATACCCATCTCTTAACCCAATATAGTAGAAATTCATTACAACCAGAACACCAAGTACCCTTACTCCAGTAAACCACAGTACTGTAGAAATGTGTAACTACCCAAACACAATGGTACCCTTACCCCAGTATATCACAGAATGGTAGGATGGCATTACTGTCAGAGAACCCTGGTCCCATTCTGGGCCAGTGGCACAGAGGGCTGGGGTGCCGAGCCTCTCATCTGCTGCCTCGCTGGTGACCTGAGTTCGGGAACAGATGCTGGTCATTTGAGGGCTGACTAGGGAAGGGAGAATTCAGCATCCATTTGACTGCTGCCCTCCACTGGGGGGGGTTAACATGGCTCACTGGTGGTCTGCTACCTGGAGGGTTCCAGCTGGCATTGCAAGTGAGACCACACAAGAAGGGGTGGGACCCCATGCAAGGCGCCAGGGGTGTTTGTGGAGGCAGAGAACTCACATGACATGAGCCTGGGGCAAAAATCGGTGGGAGCCCCCCCCCCACAGACCACAGGATGATATCCGACCTCTCACAGTCCCTGCACCAGTGACTAGGCCCCCCCCCCCCAACGTGGCAGAGGACTACAGATGGAAAGTAAGTCCTAGAGAAACCGAATGACAGGGCTTGGGGGTCAGTCAGAATGGGGCAGCCAGGGCAGGGAAGGTGGATAAAATGTATATAAAACAAAAAATAAAAAAAACATCCTGGTCTCCTTAGCTTTAGGAACCTACTGCAAATGAGGTTGTGCTCAATTAGTGTTATCCCACTTTTAATAAACATTACTGTTACTACTTAACCCAGTATAGCACATCAGAGTACAGAATACTGTAACTGTATTAGTGCCAAAACAACACGGTACTCT
This sequence comes from Neoceratodus forsteri, assembly GCA_016271365.2. Lineage (NCBI taxonomy): Eukaryota > Metazoa > Chordata > Ceratodontiformes > Ceratodontidae > Neoceratodus > Neoceratodus forsteri. The sequence continues at coordinate 265,852,440 of CM057455.1, forward strand.
TACTCCAGTAAAGCATGGCACAGTAGAGCTGTATTACTAAACAAACACCACTGCGCACATGTCCCAGTATACCGTGCTTCAGCAGAAATCTATCACTGCCCAAAGGTCAGGGCACCCTTGGCTCAGTATATAATATCATTGCATAGCAGGACTGTGTAAGTGCCCAAACATTGTAGTACCCTTACCTCGGTATACAGTATATCATTGTACAAATAGGATATTTTTTTATTTACATTTTTGCGTTTTCTCCCCAGTTTTTCTTCCCGATCCTAGGACCCCAGCAGACACTGCTGTGCATGTGAGTGGAGGCGCAAACACATGCCAGGTTCTGACTTGGCCCCTTCCGCCTCACCCTGTGGCTGTCACCGGGCTCCCTATTGCCCAAACTGCCACCCATCCTTCACCAGGTGGTAGCCAAGGGCTGGGGAAACCCCTCATCCTTCCCCAGCAGAATTTAGCCACCTCGAGGCAGCTCAATCCCGTTCCTCACTCTCCCTCCCCTGCCGACCCTGGACAACCCGGGCTCGTTCCTGAACCCGGGTCACCAGCGTAGCACGATATGTGGCATCCAGCGCCTCAGCCCTCAGTGCCACCGGGCTGGCATACAAATAAGGATTATATTAATGCCCTAACGTCATTGCAGCCTGACCCAGTAGACAGTATAACTGTACAACAGGACTATTAGAGCCGAAACATCATGTTACCCTCAGCCCAGTATATAGTACTGATGTACCAGGCTTGCAATAACCCCCTACTAAAGTTCCTAAATGGGAATTTTGAGGATTTTGAAGCACAAAAAGCACTGACCCTGTATATGGAAAGGTTTTCATGGATTTTGTTAACAGAAAAATTTTCAGGTAATGTTTTACCAAGCCACTACAGCAAATTTCTGACCTCAGGATTCTCTGGCCTGACCCCCCAACATTTGAAGCAGAGTGTCAGCCTGTCCCCCACTTTACTAGTACTAATGCAAGCCCTGGTAACTTCTTTTTCCTGTGAAAAACTGTTCATATGCCCCAACCTCAAAGTGGTGAGTGCATCATATTTAAATATATACGTATACAGTATATAGTATTGTAGTTGCATCTCTCCTATGGTGCGGCGTGAACTAGTCCAGAAGATGATCCTCCCCAATTTTGACTACTGTGATATAGTCTATGGTGCCGCTCCCAAATCCTCCCTAACCAGACTGGGCACTCTCTAACTCCTTCTGTCGATTTGCCCTTGATGCTCCATCACGCACTCATCACTGTGACCTCTGCCATGCCCTGTCCCTTCCCCCGCTTGCCAACAGGCACCTCACTCATTGTGCCAAACTCACTTCTAAATTTTGGTTAGGAGAACTTCCCTCCTACCTCTCATGCTCACTGTCTTCCCCTTCCCCCTCCCACTCCCTCAGATCCTCCGACACTTGCACTTTGTTGGTCCCCCATCAAACCACTCTCATTGGTCAGTCAGGCTTTACCCATTGTTTCCCGCAAATCTGGAACCCCCCAAATATGGCACTCCTCCTACTACTACTACTACTCCCTTGCCTCTGCCTTACATAGCTTTCTCTCATCTAACTGCTCCTGCTTTAACCCTCCTTATCTGTCCTCCAGTCCAGAGAAGGGCAACCAAAATGGTGCAGGGACTGCATCAGAAGACATATGAGGACAGATTAACAGAGCTCAATATGTATACCCTTGAGCAAAAGAGGGAGAGAGGTGATATGATTGAAACATTCAAACACCTTAAGGGCATTAACAAGGTGAAAGAGTCTAACTTGTTTAAATATAAGAAAAATAGCAGGATAAGAGGACACAGCATGAGATTAGAGGGAGGCCAATTAAGGGGGAATGTGAGGAAATTCTTTTCACAGAAAGAGTGGTGGATGCATGGAACAGCCTACGCCTACCTCAAGAAGTGGTGGCTATGACTACAGTGCAGGGCTTCAAACAGGCATGGGATAGGCATAAGGAAGCAATGCAGATGAGTATGAATAGATAGGCCACTGACAGAGCAAAGGCCGATGGCACATTTATAAGGTAGAAAAAGAAATGGGCAGACTGGATGAGCCTTGTGGTCCTTATCTGCCGTCAGCCTCTATGTTTCTATTTCTATATGCCTCTGCTCCACTCCATGACTCACATCCCCTAGTAAACCTTCCTCCCCTCTCCCTTCACCACTTACCCCCTCACTCCTACCCCTAACATTTTTTTTCCCCCATTACCAACTTGCCCCTGCTTAGTTTTGACCTCTGGCAGGGGTCTAGCACTGGGCAAGCCTCCTCCTTCCCCTTTTTCCTTTCTACCCAACTTGTCCTCCCCTAAATCTGCCTTCTGTCAGGATTCTTAGCACCCTGGCGATGTCTACTCTCAGGTAAGTTTTTTTCCCCCCACCTTCTTTTTTCCTTTCCTCTTCTATCCCCCATTCCCTCTACCCAACTTGTTCTCGCCTAATTCTATCCCCTGGCAGGGTTCTCTGCATCCTGGAGGGGCCCAGCTCTGGGCAACTACTCTTCCTTCTAACCTATCTATTTAGCCTAGCATACCCTGATTTTTAATGATGTTATACTGATTGGTTTTATTACATTGTTTTACCTTTTGTGTATTTTAATTATTTATTGTACAGGCGCCTTGGTTGTGGAAAGGCACTTTTTATAAATAAAGTATGATCTGATTTGATTCCTTCACTCCCCCTCCCCCTATATCCTTTCTACCCAACTAGTCCTCACCTGATTCAGTGCTCTGGCAGGGTTCTCAGCATCCTGGAGTGGCCTAGTCTTAGGCAAGCTTCTTCTTTCCCTCCTCTTCCCTCCTTTCCCTTCCTCCTTTCTTTTCTCTCTTCCCAACTTGTCCTCACCTAGTTCTGCCCCCCCGGCAGGGTTTTCCGCATACTGGAGGTGTTCCAGTACTGGGAAATGACTCCTCCTTTCCTCCCCTTTCTCCTCCATTCCTCCTACCTAACTCGTCCTCGCCCGACTCTGCTCTCTGGCAGGGTTCTCAACATCCTGAAGAGGCCTAGTCTTAGGCAAGTTTCTCCCACCCCTCTTCCTCCTTCCCTTTACCATCCCCTGTACTATCTCTACCCAACTTGTCCTTGCCTAGGAGCCCCTTATTCTAAGTCCTCACCTCATTCTGCCACTGGCAGCAATCTCCGCACTGTGAAGGGGCCAGTCCATGTATGACTCCTCCTTCGCTTCCCTACCCTTACCCCCACCTCTCTCCTGCCCCCCCTCTCTACCCCCCTGCACTTAATCAAAGGAATTAGTTCACTTGAGCTAATAATTTGCACTTTTTGTTCTATCTGAAGTGCTCCCAGATTGCTCCAGTCCTGTATTAACTTGCCCTTTACAACAGATTTTTTTTTGTGCTCACTTTTCTCTGGTAATGTTCTCCATCTTTATCCTCTCCTTCCCCAGTTGGTTTCTCTGTCTACCCTCTACCCTCCTTCATGCCCCCACTGGACCTTGTTCATTCAATAATTACTAAATAATCTGCCTATTAACCGTGATCCATTCCTGCAAGGAGTTGGCTCCAGGCTACATTCAATGTCTGTACCATGTTCCTCAGATATGCCACTTGTAATTAAATGCATGTTCCACAGGTATGATATATTTAATTGTGTGTTATGTCACAAACATGACTGCATGATTATTTGTGATATTTTTTAACTGTGTCTTGTTACAAATGTAATTGAATGTTTAATTTCTCAGATATGTTAAATGTTAAACTGTATGTCTAATTCTTCATCCAGCTGTACCCCCCTCCCCAGGTCGCACCGGAAGACAAGCAACTTGTTGTTCAGTGTGCCTTCCTGATGAAACATTTCAATAAATAAATAAAAATGTCAATTTAAATATTTTCTTTATTGAAAGACTTCCACAGTTGGATGGTATTTGATTTCCAGGCACTCGTAACATTTCACAAGACATGTCCTGTATATTAAACACCCTTGCCATGTGATACAGTGTCATGGATTACATTGGCAGAAAAAGTATCTGGTAATGTTTTACAAAGCCGCTACAGCAAATTTCTGACTCCAGGATTCTCTGGTCTGACCCCCAACATTTGATGCAATTTACTAGTGCTAATGCAAGCCCTGGCTGTACAGTAGGATTGTATTACTGCAAAAATGCCATAGTGCCCTCACCCCAGTACAACAGGATTATATTAGTGCCCTAATATCATGCTACCCTTGGCTCAGTATACAGCATCACTGTATGTCAGGACTGTATTATTGCCCAAATGTCACAGTACCCTTATCCCAGTATATATTCCTCCTGAACAACCTCCCCTCTGCCTGTGCCAACTTGCATACCACCAGGCTCACTGCACCACCTTCATATCCAAATTCTGGTTTAGTTCCTTTCCTTTTTATCTCTCCTCTCCTCTCCTCTCCCACCTCCCCCCTGCTTCCTCTTCCTTCCGCTCCAGGGACCATCACACTTTTGCCACGACTCCTTACCCCTGCTCCTCTGCTGGGCAGTCTGTTTTCTCATATTGACTTCCCTCACTCTGGAATTGTGTCCCCTCCTCCTTCTGCCTCCCCCATCCCCTGGCTCCCTCAGGTACCAGTTGAATTTCCAGACCTTTTCCACCTGTTCCGGTAACCCCTCCTCCTCCTGATACCTCCACGGCGGAGCATCAGCCATCTTGTAAGCAGCTAGCTGGGCCCCCACTCCTGATCTGTGTTAACTTCCACATCACTACAGTTTCTCCCCCCATTACTACATGGCTGGGCAACAGCAGCCCCTCAGGTCAATGCCCTGTTGTCGGAATTGTTCTTACTCACCAAGCATGGCTGCCACATGTGAATATGCCCTTGCTGGGTGTTTAGGTTGAGCTGTGCACCACTCTTTACTCTCTGCACACACAACTATATATGTATTCTAATTGTGGACTCATTTTTATCAAATTTTGCCCAATGTTTTGCTGCAATGTACTGTGCTGCTGTTCTCCCTTCATTCGCCTGCCCCGGGGGGTCACACCTGGAAATAAGCCTTGGCTCAATGGGCATCTCCCAGTTACCAATTTTCCAATAAATAACTAACTAACTAAAAAAATAATTAGTATCACAGTACCATACGATTATATCAGTGCCCTAACACTGTGGTACTTTTGTCTCAGTATACCGTATCACTGTACAATAGGAAGGGAAGGGAAGGGGGAATTGTTTAACCAGGAAACGCACACTGTGCTGGAGCTTGTTTCCAGGTGTGACTTGGGAGCACAAGGAAGTTAAGGGACTTGCTCAGGGTCACACAGTATGCAAGTGGGGGCTGATGGGATTGAAACCCAGGTCTCCAGGTTTACAGCTCAGTACCCTTAACTACTATGTTATACTGCCTCCTTACAACAGGAATATATTAGCGTCTAAATGGTACGGTACCTTACCCCAGTGTACAGTATCACTGTAAAATGGGATTATATCAGTGCCCAACTGTCACAATACCCATACCCCATTCTACATTATCACTGTACAATGGGGTTATATACAGTAACTTCATGGTACACATGGCCCAGTAAAAGTACCACTTAGCATACAGTATCGCTGTACTGTAGGACTGCATTAGCGTCCAAATGTCTTGGTTCCCTTATCCCAATACACAGTAGGACTGTACAGTAAGACAGCATTACTTATCCAAATATCTTGGTACCCTATGCTCATCACACAGTATCGATGCACAGTAGGACTAGTTACTGCCCAGACATCATAGCACCATCACCCAGTATACAGTACCACCCAGTATACAGTATCACCCAGTATACAGTATTATTGTACAATAGGCAAAGCAAGGCAGTTTATTTGTTAGGTATGCATACAAAGCTCTGGCGCCATACAGAGTAACAATTTACGAGTCAAGTAAAACAGCATAACATCTTAAACTGCAGACTAAGCATAAAACAGGTTGGGATGCCAATAGTAGTGGTAGCAGTAGTAGTTTCCATTTATAATGACGCCCCTTCCCAGAGGCCCAGGGTGCCTTACAATAAAGTGCAGATATCACAAACAAATAATTGTGATGGACGTGCAACCAGACTGCTCTATTCATTTCTTTTGTTAGTGTCATTATTTATTTCTTTTTTTCCCCCCAATTGTTTAACCAGGTGAGACACACTAAGCTGAAAGCTTGTTTACAGGTGCAACCTGGGAGCAAAGGGAAGTTAAGTGACTTGCTCAGGGTCGCACAGTATGCAAGTGGGGGCTGTGGGATTCAAACCCAGGTCTCCAGATTTGCAGCTCAGAGCCTTAAACCACTGCGCTATATTGCTTATTTTTCTTGTATAAGTTCTCTTATCTGGACTGGATGCAAACAAGGCTTCCACGTCACATGTCCAGGCAGATCTTATGATAAACACTGGCCAAGTGGGATGTGCTGAGTCTCCCACAGGCTCAGCTGGCTACAGACCCTGGAAGGTGTGAGGGTGCAATTTCCAACACCACAGGCATTCTCCAAACAAAGGTTGTAAAGCTGGACGAAGGATGTCCCGGGTGTGAAAGATGACAATTGGCCTGGATGATGTCATCCAGGCACACACACACACACACACACACACACACCTACCTGGGTGAAGAACTGTCACTCAAGGGAGGGGTCACCCCCACAGCCCTGAGCACATAAATTGGGGAGCTAAGTACCCATCTCTCTCTTTCTCTCTCTGACCCTTTATATCTGAAAGAAGGTGAGGAGCTCTGCTAAAAGAGCCAGCAACCTGTGTGAGGAAAGGACAGACTCAGTGGAAGCTCTTTCAGGCTAGTGGCAGGTAAGATAGACACTAGGAGAGCCTAGGTTTTGAGATTTTCCTATCCATCACCTGTCTGTATACTTAACATTATTTACCTTTCTCAGTAACCACGTAAATCTTTTGCCTTACTGTATATATCCTGTTAATTTTGTTAATACCTACAGTAATTACTAGTAAACACTCCATAGACTCACTGGTTGTGCCTCATTATTGAGAAGGTAATTTTAATATTTCTGCTGGAACAACAAATTTTCTATTTACAGTCTGCTGTCCGAAGTGCACTCTACCTAATTTTATTTTGTTTGACCTTCCTGATCTTGAGCAACGGGGTATTTTCCTGATATAATCAGGTGGTGGTGGCCAAGGAACCAGTGTACCCAGACAACTGTCCTATAAGCTGGTTTGGCCCAAGGGGAAGGTTGTCATAAATGGGTGGCAGTGGTGTGGGATCACTGTCGCAGCAATATACATCAATCATAACACTAGTACATTCAAAAAGGTACAGTCAATAAAGCTTATAAAGCTAAGCTGGGAAGGAAACTAATGGGGAAGATGGGTCGATCTTCAAAGGCTTGATTAAACAGGAAGGTCTTCAACCCCCCTTTAAAAGTCTCCATCCTTGGGGCCTCTCTAAGGAATCTCTGAAGCAAATTCCATAGGACTTGGCAGGCCACCTCAGAGACCCATTCCCCTGAGGTGTTAAGCCTGACCTTCAGAACAACAAAAAGACCCACCTAGCAGATGAGAGCTAGCAGATCTGCCTCTTAAGGAGTTTAGGTGGTCTCAAACGCTAACTAAAACAAATGGGTTTTAAACAACCACTTAAAACATTCCAGTGATGGCGCTCTCCTAAACTGAGCAGGCAACAAGTTCCACAAGATAAACGCAGCACTGCTAAAGGGTCTGCCTCTTGAAGTGGAACCACCAGGAGCCCTGCCTCAGAGGAATGAAGGGTGCAGTGTATTCAGTCAGAAGGTCTTTCAGGTAGCCAAGGCCCAAATTGTACAGGGCTTTGTAGATTAACAAACATATCTTGAAGCTGATGCGCCACCGCACTGGCAGTCAGTGCAGTTCCCACAGAACAGGTGGGGTACCACAGAGTTCAGTACTGGGACCGGTGCTCTTTAATGTCTTTATAGGTGACATTGTGAAGGAGCTGGAAGGAAAAGTATGAGTCTTTGCAGAGGACGCAAAGATCTGCAACAGGGCTGATACACAAGGTGGGGTGGAAAGGATGAGAAGGGACTTGGCAAGGTTGGAGCAATGGTCAAGAGTATGGCAGCTTAGCTTCAATGCAAAGAAGTGCAAAGTAATGCACCTGGGAAACAAAAACCCAGGGGAAGAGTACCCAATGGGGGGAGGAGAGGTACTAACAACAACAAAAATGGAAAGGAACCTGGGGTTCTCATATCAGACAACCTTAAGGTGGGCAGGCAATGTGAGAAGGCTGTAAGGAGGGCTGGGGGATTCTGGGATGCATAGCAAGAGGCATCACCAGTAGAAAGAAGGAAGTTGTCCCTCTGTATAGACAGTTGGTGAGAGCCCATCTGGAGTACTGCATGCAGTTCTGGAGACCCTATCTCCGCAAGGACATAAACAGGATGAAGGCAGCTCAGAGGAGGGCAACCAAAATGGTGCAGGGTCTGCACCAGAAGCCATATGAAGCGAGACTAAAAGAGCTTAACATATATACCCTTGAGGAAAGGGGGGGGGAACATGACAGCAGCTTTGAAGTACCTCAAGGGAATCAACAAAGTCCAAGATTGTAGCATATTTCAGAAAAAGAGATGCACAAGAACAAGGGGGCACAATTTGAGGATAGAGGGGGGACGGCTCAAGGGCAACGTGAAGAAGTATTTTTTCATGGAGAGGGTGGTGGATGCATGGAACAACCTTCCTGAGGAGGTTGTGGGGTCAAAAACAGTGGGGGAATTCAAGAATGCATGGGACCAACATAAAGCAATTGTAGAGGGTAGGGGTGGGGTAGGAGAAAGTAGGCTGCTGGTTAACTAGGATCTGCAGCTTATCCAATAGGCAGGGACCCTGGTGTTCTGAGGCAGAATTTTCTGATTTCTGCAGGGCTCCTTGACTTCTGGCGGTGCACTTTCTGATTTCTCCGGCATGATTTATTAATTTCTCTGGCAGAATGCAGTCCTGTCATTGGCCAAATATGATGTGATGTCATCGATGACATCATATGCTGAGCATAGAGGAGGGGCTTCAGGATAAACGAGGTGGGAAAGAAAGCCTGACACCATGGAAAAACAGTATATTTATATGAAAATTCACCAAAAACAATGAATTCTGCGGCACTATATATATTCTGCGGCAAATTCCGAAACCGCAGAACCGCAGAATTCCAGGGGCCTTGCCAATAGGTAGAGAAATTAGCAGACTAGGTGGGCCAAGCGGTACTTATCTGCCTTCAAAGTCTATGTTTCTATGTTTTTATGATATGTCCAGACTGTGAGGTCACTGCAATCAGCTGGGCTGCGGAGTTCTACATTAGCTGTAGGCAATGCACCAATCCTTCAGATAGCACTAGGTAGAGCATTACAATAATCCAGTCTAGCAGTAACAAATACATGCATCAGTGTTTCCTGGTCAGAGGGATCCAGATAGGTTCAAAGTTGGGTGATATTACACAAGTGATAAAGGACACTGCGGACAACAGACAACACCTGATGTTCCAGAGCCAATCCTCTGTCCACAATGATGCCCAGATTTATTACGCTATCTGCACTTCATAGTGCAGTCCTATTTAAAGATGGCAACAGGGTGCTATCATTGTTTACTGCTCCCTCACATGACCTGGTTTCACCATGAACACTTCTGTCTTCCATGAGTTCAGTCTGAGCCAACTTTTTTTTTTTTAATTAAGCATGCCTTCTCATCGTGGCTCCACCAAAGGCTCAGTCCCCGCTGCTTCCCAGGCCCCCTCCTCGCCACTGAGACCTCTTGGCGATACCCCCTGGCTTACCCACCCCAGGCAAGGCCATCAAGCAGGCATGGACCCTCAAGGTGTCAGTACAAGGGTGCCAGCAAAGGGCACCTACCAGCATTTCCTCCCTGGCTTGCCCGCAGGACAGGGCATGGAGCTGTGCCATTCCAAATGGACACCGGTGCTAGGTCACTGATAGAGTGCCATGGTGGCGGTCGAGGCTGGAGGAGCAGGGCATCAATATTGACAGCCATGAAGATTCTTTGGAAGACCCCATGGGGGACAAGGCATAGAATGACATAAGTGACCTAAGCACTGATATCCGGCACCCCCCCACGCACACAGCATCCAGGCTTTGACAGCAGTGATCCCCTACCTCTGCCAGGAGTCAGACATGCACCAAGAGCTCACCCACCCTCTCCCCCTGGATGGAGAGAGCAGTCCTAGGGATGCTCAATCTCCCCCCCTCCCTGGGCCTGCCCTCCAACTCTCAGGGTCTGTTCCAAAACCAGAGATGTTAGCGCTGCAGATGTACGACCTACCGCTGCACCTGTGGGCCGGCTCAGTCTGAGCAAACTTGAACCTATCCAGTCTTGGATTTCTACCAGACACTTGTCTAATACAGCTACTGCATTGACCCATCAAGTGCTGAAGTACATGAAAGGAAGATCTGGGTATCATCTGCATAACAGTGAACCCCAAGGCCATGCCGCCTGATAATCTCCCCCATATTCGTTTGGACTTTATTAGTGCCTAAATGCCATGGTACCCTTGACTCAGTAAACAGTATCACTGTACAGAAGGACTGTATTATTGCCCAAATGGCTTGGTACCCTTGGCTCAATACATAACATCACTCGGCTGTAGGACTACATTAATGCCAAAACAACCTCATAGTACCCCAGTACAATAATATTATGTTATTATCCAAACGTCATGGGACTCTTGGCTCAGTATACAGTATCACTGTGCAACAGGATTATATCAGTGTGCTAACAGCATGACACCCTTGGCCCTGTTGTACAACAGGATTCTGTTAGTGCCTTAACATCATGGTACCCTTGGCCCGTTATGCAGTATCAGATATACAGTGGGACTGTATTAGTGCGCAAATGTCATGGTACCCTTTGTTCAGTATACAGTATCACTGTGTAATAGGATAATATATGTGCCCTAACATCACAGTACCCTTGGCACAGTATCCCAGTATACAGTGTCACTGTACAGCAGGAGTACATTAGTGCCCAAACACCATGGTACCCTTGGTTCAGTATACACCATCACTGTGCAGTAGGATTCTATCACTGCCCAAACATCATGTTACCTTTATCCGAGTGTACATTACCAGTCTGTAGGTGCCATGGTGCAGTATTACATGTGCCAGAACACACTTACCGCAGTGTACTGCAGTAACTAGAAATGTAAAATACTAACAAAACACCACTGTACCCTTACTCCACCATACAGTAAATGTACCCCGGTATAAATGTATTGGTATGTCATCTGAATCCCTCCCCCAAAGAAAGATTTAAGAAAGGGTGATTTTAAAGCTGTTGCAGAAATGGAAACAGGGAAACAGCTTAACTGGCATGATGGGTGGATGGGGTGAGGTCGGGGTTGAAGGGCCTATTTCAAAATGACGGTGGGTACTGCTTTAGTAATATGTCTCACAATCCCCACTTTCAATTTAATTTCTGGATGGCTGAAAATTAATGTTTCCAGGCTGAAGGCAATGTACCTTCATAAAACTCTGGGCAGGATGCCTGAAAAGGCATACTTCACTAACAAAGCTCCTATACATATGTGGCTTACAAAAAGAGAGGGCATATTTGCCATAATATTATTTGCCTTCTGCCTGGTCTTTGTGTTAACACAGTGGCACCCTAATCTGTGCCCAATTATGGGCATGGTTTCTCCATGCCAGCACCAAGGTCCTCTCCTGAAATACCAAAAACAACAGAAGACAACCGAACAGGAACCCCTTTTCATTGAACAATAAAGTAGTTTAGCAACAGGGCAATGTGGACTCCAGCCTGATAAGCTACCCACCCACACTCCCTAGAATGATCATACAGTCTGCTGGCTGAACCACATGTCCAGCTGGCTTGAAAACTTAGTGCTGTCTGCATAGGAGTGCTTTTTAAAAGTGTACTGCAGTTCACGGTACCTTTGTACTTCTCCCTGACGTCCTCGTACGCTTGGATGAAGTCTTTCTCCTCAGCCCCGGGAGGCAGTTCCCTCGGGCTGTAAGTGGCCATGTCTCAGCGGCTGTGGGTAAGGGGGGGGGCAGGTCCGTACTCTCTTTAGACTGCAAGCTCGGCAGGGCTTCGCTGATCACTGTCAGACACTCAAGTCAGCCCTTTCTCCCAGCACTGACTTAATCAAATAACAGAGTGGCATTCCTGCAGTCGGAGACCGCCTCTTAAAGCCATACGCACGCACATGCTTTCCCACACCAGCATGTATAGTCAGTACAGTATACACACGTTTATTTATGTTATGTTTCGCCTGACCTCATCAGATGCAGGATTTCATTCCAGTGAGGGTCCAAGGAGTGCAGCAGCAATTGTACAAATGTTATACACGCATACACTGTGGGTAAACAGCATACAGATAACAACACACACACAAAAATAACATCTAAAGGGCTCCAATCCAGCGCTAGTAACGCTGACAGGGATTGCTTAGACGGTCAAACAAACTGCATTTTACTGCAATGGAGTCTCGGAGCCAACGTGTAATTGGCTGGTAGATTTTTCTGCTCAGTTGGAGGAAGGTACTGTAGCTCAAAAAAACACTTCCCAGTGTTGCAGTGAAAGCCCCAACTAACGCATCTGTTTGTACTGTACATCAAGCTAGCCAGTTTTTTTGGTTTTAATAGCATAGCTGGTAGAGTTCCTGGATGGCAATCAGTAGGACTGCGATTGAATTCCCAGCAAGGTCATGGTATTTTCTTCTCTCAGCAGTGTTCCAATACTGTAGGCAGTGGGAACTTAATGGAGGGGAGGGGGGGCGAAAAGCCTGCAATCTGATTGGTGGAGAATGGGGAACTATTACAACAATCCATATTCCAGGATTGGTAACAATAGGCTCTTGCCCAAAAGTACCAAGTTTCAACTTTGCCTGAAACTCGTGTACTTTTGGCGAGGAGACTGTTGTTACCAGTCCTGGACTATGGATTGTTGTGTTTTTAGGTGCAGGAAGTAGGGTGTTATCCAGGGTAAAAGTTGTATGGAACTCAATCTGTCCTTTCATTACTGGACTACCATTAATACTCATCATTGTTCACTGTATCAGGCTGCAGTTACCCTCATCAGATGACCCTAAGGCCCCTTGTTCAGTCCTAGAACTGTTTCCAATCCAGCAAAAAAAAAATCGATGTACTAGATCACAGGAATTTACTTTGTTTGAAATTCCTTTCTGTAGAACCTGTTTTGTCTGAAGAGTATGTGACTATGTTGGACCAAGTGTTTACAATCCTCTACCTGAATCTGTTAAGACTAGTAGACCTGTGCATATTTAAAAAACAATTGCTTAATCTTAATCTTTAGATAATCAGTAACAGTGTTGTTGTGAATAATTTTACCGTAATTTATGTGTTTTTATTTTTTTGTATTGTAAACTTGTCAATGCTGGTCGGGCTTGAAAAAGGGCAGTTTTGCTCAATGTGCCTTTCCAGGGAAAACGACAAAATAAATTATACAATGGCAAGAAAAAATCCTGAACTCTGATTGGTCAGTCTTGGGCTGGACCCGTGATGTTATCCCAGCCCAACATCACGGGTCTAGTCTCAGCCTCACTGTGAACCTACAGATGATTTTTTTGGACTGAGAGCACTTTTTTTGCATCTCCTCTTAAGAAACAAAAATATTTTTCCACACTAATAAAAACATTCTTTAAAATTATTTTTTTATTTTATATATAACAACGAGCCATTATATAATAGCAATAATGCCCTCCAGGGTGTGTGTCGTTTGGGATAACGTCACGTCACAGTTGTTGGACACACTCAGCCTGCGGCCTCGTGCCCAACCACCTGAGGCGTGACGTTATCCCAGCACGATACACACCCTGTCGGGCATTACTGCTTAAATGAAATATAGAGGATAATGGAGGGTCTATAGTGAACAACAACACTGTTGTTCACTTCTAGAGGTTGTCATGACAACCATCTAAACCTCGAGAGCGAGAGGTTTTTGATTGTCGTACAACCTTGAGAAGTGAATGGCAGTGTTGTTGTTTACTGTTGCCCATCCATTGTCTTGTATAGTGAATGGGCAATAGTACATAGATTGCTGGTCGCTGCTTCGGCAGTCAACCACAATGTCAGGAACCAATCACCACCCCTCCATCCTGTTCGTCATAGCCTCTGATTTTTTTTTCCTTTTTAGGTTACATCCCCCCCCCCCAATCAAGTGCCATCCCATCCTGGTCGCACACACTGTATTTATTTTAAAATCTGCTTCTCCTCAGCATTGTACAGCTGTTTCAGACCTCCTACCCCCTTCCCCACCCCCGATCAAGCACCGCTCAATACCGGCTTATTTAAGTTGTAAAATAAGGGCCCCAGAACCCGCCTCTCATAAATGTATATACCTGGGAGTCCGACGTGTCTCTCTGGCTCTTTTTGGCTTGTTGCAGCTATCCTGGCACTTCGGTGATGGCAGTTATCGGACACCATTAAACTGTTGGAGCAGCGAGTGGAGAAGGAAGCAGCAGCATGAGATGATGTTTGATCTTATTGTACCATCGGTGTGACATACTGAAGTAGGTACAACAACCTCTTGACATCACGATGGTACAACAAGGCTAGTAAATAATGGATTTTGCCTGAATACAACGTTCCACCTTACACTATAGAATAAAACAGCACATTCCACATTTTGTGCCTTCTGTCGGCAGCCAAACACAAGTATGATATAAAATTCCTGCACTTCATGCTAGAACCACCAACCTGTACAAACTTTTCTGTCAGTCGACGGCTCCACGAGGTTAGAAGGATATGTAGGGATGTCAGCACAGTAGTGATACTGTTTGTTAGGCTGACAACTATGATTCTGAAGGACCTCCAGCTACCAGGGGATGGAGGATCGAGCATGGAGGCATTTCTCTTCTCTGGGTGGTGGGACACTGCATTTGGCTGCTTGACTGCTGGCTAGCAGAAGGCGGGTAGTAGTGCCTGATCATTCCAGGGACTGGTGCTGGCATCCCCCCACAAACCCAAGCATAAAAGACATGGCAAGCCACCAACTCCAGTGACTTCCTTTGTAAGTGCTGAACATCCTAGAAGTCCATAAGAAGGCCATTATCAGGGCTGGGAGGTGCTGCCAGAGGAGAAGCAAGCTGGAGACCTAAGGAGCAGAAATAAAGTGGGTGCCCACTACAATAGGATCGGGTCATGCATCTGTCTTTCTGACCTCGCTGGGCTGCTGACAGACAATGATGTTCAGCAGCTGTGCCATACAGTGCTACACACCTTGTTCCATTTTTATAAGTGCCATAATGCACTTACATGGTTTGTGGGCTACAATGGATAAGTAGTAGTAGTAGTAAAATTTTTATTCGTTACATTCAAAGATGAATGAATCAGATAGCTCAGCTGAGACTAGCTCATTTTCAGTGAGGTCCTATTGTACAAATGTGCAAACAAAAATTGAATATAATTTTGTAGAAAAAGAACAATATAAATTCTGTAGTAGATAGATAGATACTACATACACACAAACAACTTATACAATTTAAATACAATACTTCTATTGCACCCTGACACATACCACATGCACACTTACACCCCCAGGCCCCTTAATCAAGTGTTCTTGGAATTGTATTACTGCAGTTCCAACAGAGTTTGTATAAATAAAAAGAATAAATCACGGTTACGGGTGCTTGAAGAGCACAACCCACACTTAACCAGGACCTCCTTGTAAATGAGCATTGTTTAAAAAAGCCTCTTCCTGGTGAAACCAATAAGTATAGTTGTGTAATATTGCTTATGCACCACTTCCTCCTCCTCCCCCATCCACTAAACAAGGATAATGGCTGCAGGACTTCAGTATGTGACAATATTAAACCGCCATGCTGTAGGAAGCTTAGGGACTTGGGCTCAGTCATGAAGGTGAATCCAGCCTTCGGGTCACTCCCTGTTTGGAGCCAGGTACTTCATATTTGTTGTTCACCAAAACTGTGTGTACATGTGCATATGTGTTCCCATTAAAAATGTAAAGGGGCTCGCTATCGCTATAAGGAAGGAGAGAGGTGATATGATCAAAACATTCAAACACCTTAAGGGCATTAACAAGGTGAAAGAGTCTAACATGTTTCAATATAAGAAAAATAGCAGGACAAGAGGACACAGCATGAGATTAGAGGGAGGCCGATTAAGGGGGAATGTGAGGAAATTATTTTTCACAGAAAGGGTGGTGGTTGCATGGAACGGCCTACCTCAGGAAGTGGTGGCTATGAATACAGTGCAGGGCTTCAAACAGGCATGGGATAGGCATAAGGGAGCAATACAGATGAGTATGAATAGATAGGCCACTGACAGAGCAAAGGCCAATGGCACATTTATAAGGTAGAAAAAGAAATGGGCAGACTCGATGGGCCTTGCGGTCCTTATCTGCCGTCAACCTCTATGTTTCTATGTTTCTATCCTAGTGGAACTGTGAAATGCAGTTTTCTTTTTTTTTTTTATTTATTTCCTCTTTATACTCTTCCTCTCTGCCCTGTCCCTCTGTCTCTTCTGACAACTTCCCAACCTCAAACCCACCTTACCTGGAAACCCACCCCACCCACCCATCATGACAGGCAGTGGTGTGAGCCTGGAAGCATTCTGGGTATCCCCTGTTGTGTTGGGGAAGGAGGGGTTCAGTCCTGTTTCTACCTACTTCGCAAGACACAACTGGCAAGAGCTCCCCAGACTGCTTTGGCTACAAAACACCTGTGGTCCCACAGTGGTGGTAGTACCATGAAATCCTTCCATTCCTCTGGAGAAGGGGAGTATTCTCTTTGATATGTGCTCCTCTTCCTGCCAGTTCTCAGACTCTTCAGGCTGAGGGTGAAAACCCATGTTGCTAACATCATGAGCCGTAATGCTACAGCCACTGTGCCTATGGGGCTTTATTTGTATTAAGTAGGTTTTGCTGAAAAGATATCTTCAAAAACAATACCTTTTTAAACTGTATGCAATTTTAGCCTCTTTTTTTTGCTTGATCTCAAAAACCCCTCTGATTTTGTGTGTGTATATATATATATATATATATATATATATTTATATGTATCTAAAGCCTTTTTGGCTCTTGGTGGTTGCCTTTCTACTTACTTCATGCGAGTCCAGGTGTCCTCAACCCTAACTACCACTTCCCCTGCTGTCTCAGCAATAGGGCTTCACATGGATATCGTGGCAGTCACAGAAACATGGTACACACAAAACCATGACTGGGACGTAAACATACCATACACTATCTACAGGAGGGACAGGGAGGGTAAAAGAGGAGGAGGAGTAGCTCTTTACATAAGGGAAGGAATAAAAGCAACAGAATAAAAGGGTAAACAGGGAGGAGAAGCAGCACTGTGGGTAAATTTGGAGACAGGCAATGGCACCACAATCCGCACAGGGGTTGTATACAGACCCCCTTCTCAGGGGGAGGAAATGGACAAGGAAATGATAGAAAGTATACTTAGAATGGCAGAAAAAGGGGAGATATTGCTGATGGGTGATCTGAATATGCCAGATGTTAACTGGAGTGCAGTTGCAGCAGCCACTTCGAAGAGTGGGGTTATTCTAGATGCCCTACAGGGGGCATGCCTTAGACAACTAGTATTGGAGCCCACTCGAGAGGGAGCAATCTTAGACCTGGTTCTCTCAAATGGAGATGAAGAGAGGATCACAGATGTAGAAGTAGGTAGCCATCTGGGAACTAGCGACCATCGAACAGTATGGTTCACAATAAACACAGCAATAGAGTCAGCCATACAAAGGCAAAAGTACTGGACTTTAGGAGGGCTGACTTTGCCAAAATGGGTGAGTGCCTAGGGAATGCACTAGCAAATGGGCAGGAAGGAGGGTGGAAGAACAGTGGGGAATAATAAAAACTGCCATCACAGAGGTAATGAGCCTTTGGTGAAGCAAATAAACAAAACAAAACGATGTTAGAAACCACTATGGTTCTCAAAGGAAGTGGCAGTGAAGGTTCAAGAGAAAAAGAAAGCATTCAGGAAGTACAAGGAATCACAGAAGGAACAGGACAGGGAACTGTATCAGTTAAAGCAAAGGAGGCTGGGAGGCAGTCAAACAGCAAAGGCCCAAACCGAGGAAAAGATAGCCAACTCAGTTAAGAAGGGGATAAAACCTTTTATAGGTACATCAGGGAGTGAAAGAAGACCAAGGGAGGGATAGTGAGGCTTAATAAAGGGAGGGAGGGTGGGCAGAGGAAGACTGTGAAAGGCAGAGATACTAAACAAATATTTTGCTCAGTATTTACAAATGAAGAGGGGAGGTACCTAAAACAAACAGTAGAAACACTCTGGATACAGAAGTTGATATCAGCCCATTTACAGAAGAAAGGGTTCTGAAAGAACTCTTAAAACTGAAGGTGGACAAAGCAATGGGGCCTGATGGGATTCATCCCAGAATTCTAAAAGAACTAAGGGTAGAACTAGTGACACCACTGACTACCCTTTTTAACAAATCATGGGAGGATGGGGTGGTACCCGAGGACTGGAGGAGGAGGGCAGATGTGATTCCCCTTCACAAAAGTGGCACAAGGCAGAAGCAGGAAACTACAGACCTGTTAGTTTAACCTCAGTGTTAGGGAAAATGATGGAATCACTTCTGAAGGAAAGAACTTGTCGAGTATCTAGAGGCCAGAGGGGCACAGGACCCTAGGCCGCATGGATTCACAGCGGGAAGGTCATGCCAGACGAATCTGATAGATTTCTTTGACTGGGTGACCAAAGTAGTAGATCAGGAGGGGCTGTGGACATGGCCTACCTAGACTTTAGCAAGGCATTTGACACAGTCCCACACAAAGATTAATATACAAGTTAGCCAGCCTGGGAGGGTACCAAGATGATAGCCTGGGTAAAGAATTGGCTGGAGAATAGGGCACAGAGAGTAATAGTAAATGGAGTCCACTAGAAGAAAGGAGGGTTACTAGTGGGGTACTGCAGTGTTCAGTATGATCCGGTCCTCTTCAATGTCTTTATAAGCAACATTGCAGAGGGACTGGAAGGAAAAGTATGTCTTTGCAGATGACAAAGATCTGCAACAGAGTTGATGCACAGGGTGGGGTGGAAAGGATGAGAAGGACTTGGCAAGGTTAGAGGAATGGTCAAATGTATAGCAGCTTAGATTCAATGCTAAGAAGTGCAAGGTAATGCATCTGGGAAACAAAACCCAGGGAAGAGTACACAATGGGGGTGAGATACTAACAACAACAAAAATGGAAAGGGACCTGGGGGTAATCATATCAGATGACCCAAAGGTGGGCAAGCAATGAGAGGGCAGCAAGGGGCTGGGGGGATATTGGGATGCATAGGAGAGGCATCACTAGTAGAAAACAGGACGTTATTATCCCTCTGTACAGACAGCTGGTGAGACCCCATCTGGAGTACTGTGTGCAGTTCTGGAGACCCAATCTCCGAAAAGACATAGACAGGATGGAAGCTGTCCAGAGGAGGGCAACTAAAATGGTGCAGGGTCTGCACCGGAAGACATATGAAGAGAGACGAAAGGAGCTTAATAAGTATAGCCTCGAGGAAAGGAGGGAGAGGGGGGATATGATAGAAACGTTCAAGTACCTCAAGGGAATCAACAAAGTCCAAGAGGGTAGCATCTTTCAAAAAAAGAGGTGTGCAAGAACAAGAGGCTGCAATTGAAGATAGAGGGGGCGGCCCAGAGGTAATTTAAGGAAGCATTTTTCTACAGAGAGGGTTGTGGATGCATGGAACGGCCTTCCTGAGGAGGTTGTGGAGTCAAAATCAGTGGTGGAATTCAAGCATGCATGGGACAGTCATAAGGCCATTCTAGGGGTGGGGGTAGGAAGAAGTAGGCTGCTGGTTAACTAGGATCTGCAGCTTATCCAGTAGGTAGGGAAATGGGCAGACTGGGTGGGCCAAGCGGTCCTTATCTGCTGTCAAATTCTATGTTTCTATGTTTCTATGGGGAAAGGTCCGAAGGCTGGAGTTTGCCTTCATGAATGGTGACCAGGGCACTTGGGGTTTTGATCCTGTTTTTGTCTCTTGTGCTTGCGCACATCCCTGACTTCGGAATATAGCTTGTCATGCCTCACACACAGTTAGCATGCCCCTGCAGGAGTGCCAAGCTCCCTGATCGGCTACAGGATTCACTAGATTGGCAGAATCTGATGCCATCTCACCCTGGGTGGTAGTGGTGCCATGCACAGCAACACCTACCCATTCGTGCAGCACCACCCAGCCAGCTTCCTGAGTCCATGCCAAAACCTGGATCACTGGATCATCAGTACAGGACTGCTTTGCCCTACCTTCTGGGCCATATTTTTTATATCGTGTTCCTCTCCCTGTCACTTGTGTTGCTCTCTTCTGATAGCATCCCACCGTCCCATCCATTCCTTCTCTGTCACTTACCCTCTCCCTTAGACCCCACAGATTTTCTCCTTCCTGTGGTGGAACCTTTAGGTGTTAGTGTTCCCCTGCAAGGCAGGCTGATATTGCTAGGGGTGGTGGCCAGTTGTTCTGGTGGGGCTCGAGAGTGCTGAGCGTCATACTGCTTACACCAAGGCTCTTCCTTCTTCCCACATGGCTCCAGCAGTGAGGGCTTCACAAGCAGCGCCACCCTACCGCCACTGGACTGTTCCAGCTGCACCACCTCCTGTGGTCACCTGGTGGTGGTATAGCAGCAGAGACAGTTACCCCTACCTCCCGGAGGAGAGCATCCTCTAGAATGCTCAATCCTCCTCTCTCCAGCTGACCCTCCAATGTCCCAGGCTTGTTCAACCCTTCTGTTTTTTACATAAGTTCCACAAAGACTGGTGGAGCTTCTGAAGTGGAATCCGACAATTCCATGGACTCAAGGGTGGATGCAGAACTTCTTGTATGCACTGTTTATTCCCCCTGCTCTCTGGCTCTGGCTCTGCATCCATCCACCGCATGGCAACCTACGAGCCTTAACACTGCTTACCTCCCTGAACCTCACAGTGTACCCCTTCCACCCCCCCTCACCAATCCATTGTGTGGCTGGAGGGTTGGGGGCCACCCTTAAACATAACATTGCAGAGGCAACAGGCAGCTGCATGGAACCTGAGAGTACCAGACTTCATTCTGTTGAGCCAGGGTTTTCATGTTCTCTTGTTCTTCCCCCTTCCCTGGGATGCCGACCTCAGGGTGCCATGCTAGCACATGTAGAGCGTGGGACTATTACTCCATTCGCATCCCCCATTGCCATCTATTGCTGCACTTCCTCCTGTAATCACCCAAGGGGAAGCAGCTCAGCAGGTCCAGCAACCCTTTCTCTCCTCCAGGGAGCTCTATCCTCCTTTCTCTCTCTGGCTCTCCAACACACTGGGATCAGGGCTCAAAAATGGGTCACCAACTTTGGGCTGTATGCACTAAGCCTATGCGCCGCGTATGTGAGGTGTAAATGCAACCCTGCATGTGAATGCCACACAGTGGTGTCCAGCGGACCTCCAATGGCATTCACTATCAGTGTGCCAGCCAGTTGCACACTGGATCCCCCAGCCGCGTGGGCAGCTACATGCCACAGGCAGTCAGGGATGTGTGTCTGGGGCATGCCGACATGCCACGTGATTCATGAAGGTGCAGAGTGCCACACACCAGGGGGCACAAGTTACAGCACGAGGGACCCTGCCTCAAGTGTTATGCATCCCTTCCATGTGCATACATAGTGCAGCAGATGGCAATGCCGTTAGATATGGTCCTGTGTTTTCTTGGACAGTGTTGTATAAGTTGTATGCATGCAAAAGCACAGGACATCTTCCCCTGTCCCCCCAGCATGCCGTACCCCTAATGGATGGTTTCATTTCAGCACCAAATAAGTATAGGACTGCTTAAGCATGCATTGTGTACAGCCAGCATACCCCTTAGTCCCACTCCCCACTGTTACTCCCCCAGACAAAGTCAACTCTAGCAGCATTTATCTTCACCCTACTTGCACAGTAGCCTGGGATTCTTCCATCCTACGACTGTACTCTGCACTTAACTCAGCACTGAACTGCACTCTTTTAGAGTTTTTGTAGCTGCACTTCCTTACTGTAACCATGTAACCTGTTGGTTGTTTCTATATATATTGTATTGCTGTACATGTTCGCCTGTGATTCCCTGTAACCAATGTAATGTTTATGTATTTGATTGACTTGGAACCTTTGTAAATGAGCCCTCAATGCAAAGATATTAATTCAAATCTGAAATAAATAAATAAATAGGAAACAGCCATCAGAACAACTTGTGCCGCATTCGGATCATGATTGCCTCATTGGTGGCTCACTAAATTAAGGTGAGGAGAGTCAGGGGAGCTGGAGAAGCGGTGTCAAAGGCGGGGAGAACAGAAAGAAAGGCAAGAGAACATTTATTGGAAAGTCCAGCCTGGTAAATGCAGCAGCTGCTGCTGCATCCTCCTGAGTATTCTGTACTGCACTCATGGGTTCAATTCCAAGTTTGAGATGCATATCTTTGATGCTGCTGTGGCGAGGGAGGCAGACGTTGGTGTGCTGCTGTTGTGCTATATACAGTGACAGGTTTTGGGACTTGGCAGGAAGAGAGAGAAGGGGAGAGTGGACAGTAGCGCAGAGAGCTGAGTGGTGAGGAGTGTGGGAACTAGCAATACACTTGAAAACATTTGCATGATAAAGCTTCCATGAGTCACGGAGGGGTTGTATGCAGGACAATTCCTGGAGACGGGAGTGTGAGCTTGAGACATATTACTGTATGAGACCAGCTCTTGTGAGAGAATGTGCTGCTTGTACTTTGTTCCAGGTATGGTGACTTTAGGGTCATGACACATCATACAGTGAACAGACGATTCACACCCAGCGGCTTGTTTCCTCACCTTTTGTGTAACGGTACCAATAATTTCTCTGTTTTATCCTTATCAGTACTCTCACCATACCTGCACAGTAGCTGTACTTGTACTTGTGTCAGAATAACTGGAACAATTTTATTGTGTTGGGGGTGGGGCAGACAGGGGAGAGATAATAATGTTTTTCTGGGGGCAGCACTAGTCTCAACTTCATCTATGGGCACCACATGCCCTAAGGCCAGCCTGACGGGAGCTGACAGTGTCCTTTTACTTCTGCGGGGTTCTGCACCTTCCCAGGATCCCGAGCATGCATGCATAAAGGATCCACTCTGGGACCCAGGACAGTCATCCAATTTGGTGTCTGCTTGCATCGCGCACTCCGCCCTTGTGCAGCCTTGATCCAGCAACATGTGGCTGCTTGTCAGGGGGGCAGGGGCCAAGGGCAGGTGCCCTGCAGTTGCTTGCGGTTGTGAATACTGCGCACCTGCGCCTGTCCGGGGCTGCATAGGTATGCAGGTGGTATATGTCCCAGTCGCATGTGTAACCAATGCCGTTCGTGCATAGAGCGCATTTTGAGTAATTAACAGCCAAGCCCCACATGCTTGACTTTAATTTTGTATGAAAATGCTGCACAGTGCTATTAACTCTGCACAGACAGGCATACTCAAATGACAGCCAGTCCTATACATGCACTATGGATACACATATATAGAGGCATGCATGCATCTGTGCACTTCTAAACTAGTACAGCTCACAAGTTGGTGGGGAAAGGGGGGCTGTGATCCCAGCAGAGCTTATGCAAGGTTTGCAGCCCATAATGGATTACAGCCTCACTGACCCCTCTTGCATGTGCTTATTGGCGGGGTGCCTGCCATGGCTCCCAACTCTGTGTCCCTCTTGATGGCATCTGCAATGGGTGTTCTGTGTAAAAATTAAGGATTCATGCATAGTGCTGCACTCTCACATGAACATACAAACATATGTATGCACTGGGATTGGACAGAACATATTGAGTTTCAGATGGAAGAAAATTATCAGGGAATAAGTAGAACCAGCAAACAGCAGTGCAATGAAAAAAGTGTTTTTTTTTTAAAGCTTGTTTCAACTAAATTAATAAATATATTAGTATACATGCCACGTCTACTTTTCTAGGTAACCCTTATGCTGTTTTTTTTTTTTAATTTACTTGACCATAACCCTTCCCAAATTTACAATGTTATTTCTAAGCCAAATCTGGTGGCCATCATTTTTTATTGAGAACAAAACTACACTGAAACATTTATAAAATACTCATATTTTGGTGGAAGTAGAAAATGTTACCACCAAATGCAACTGGAAGATGCCTGGAATCTTTTATAGTAAAAAAACAAGCATTTGTCAATGCCGAATGTTGTCGCGCTGGCATTGGCAGTGGCGAAGCTAGAGACGCATAGCGCTTTGATTTTGTTAATGTGTCGCAAAAGGTGATTTTGCACAGCGAGCACACTGTTGTGCGCCATAGCTGTGGAAACGTGTTTTGGGCAGGCTATGAAAAATGGCAGCTGGACTGTTGATAAGGAGGTGTGCACAAATGCCAGTGGTAGAAATGTGGCATGAAAATATTGCAGATTGACGAAGTTACAAGGGTGTGTGGAAACTGCACAATGCACGCTTGCAACACAGTCATTGTATGGACTTTCAGTGCCAAATTTTCGACATAGGCATTTTAGGATCTGTGCTCATGAATAGTGTCACCGTCATTTCCTCAAACTGTCCCGAAAACTGATTTCGCACAGCGATCACGCAATTCTGCGCCGGATGTGCGAAAACACATTTCAGCCGGCTGCACTGTTCTTAAGGAGACATGGAAAATGCCAGTGATGAACAGATGGAGTGAAACTATTACAAATTCACAAAGTCATGAGCGTGCGTGCAAACTGCGCAATGCACACTCGTAAAACACTCATTTTATTGAATTTCATCCCCAAATTTTCAACATAGGCATTTTAGGACATCTGGTAATGAACAGTGTCACTGCCATTTTCATAATGTGTCTCGAACACGGGCTTTCCACAGCAACTGTGCTATTCTGCGCCAGAACGGCGAAAACAGATTTTGGTCAGGATGTGAAAAATGACAGCTGTACTGTTCATTAGGAGGTGAAGAACAATGGCACTGTTGAAAATCTGGAGTGAAAGTATAAGTTTGTGAACTTATGAGCGTGCGTGCAAACTGCGCAACGCATGCTCGTAACACAGTCATTTTATGGAGTATTGTCACCAAATTTTCAACACAGGCATCTTAGGACCTCTGCTCACGAGCAGTGTCACTGTCATTTTTGTAATATGTCCCGAACACTGATTTCACACAGCGACCACGCTATTCTGTACCGGAAGTGCGAAAACACATTTCGGCCAAGATGTGAAAAATGACAGCTGTACGGTTCACAAGAAAGTGTGGTAAAATGCCAATGTTGAGAATCTGGCATGAAAATATTGCAAATTGCCATCTCACGAGATGCGTGTTTAGCAACTGCGCAACACACTAGAAACAGTCGTCATTTTTTGATTTCCCCACTCACCTTAGTAACATAGGCTTTTTGAGAGCCCCCTCATGAACAGTGGCACTGTCATGTCGTTACTCACCTTGAAAGGTGATTCTGCACAGTGACTGCAAAATCATCTTTAGGGACGAAATAATGCATGTGATGCAGGAGAAATCGCGGAGGGGGTCTAAAACATATTGAAAATTTGGGGCTAAAATTCCCAAAAATGCCTGAGATAGGCAGCAAAGTTGAAAACACCCAATTTATTCCATCATACAGCTTACCAGCATTTCTTCAGTTCGCGGTCAGCTTTGAAGAGTCAGACGTGTTCTGGTCCACGAAGATCGTCGCGCCAGACTCCGGAGGTAAGTATGGGAATTGAGGAGGGGTGTTCTTGTGACAGTTTTTTAGGGGATTTGGCACTCTGGGGTGGGCTCCCAGTGTGCCACCCTAACATGGGGGTGGTCTGTAGCCGATGGGATTGGGCACCCTCGCCACACAACACGGGAGG
Organism: Neoceratodus forsteri; assembly: GCA_016271365.2. NCBI lineage: Eukaryota > Metazoa > Chordata > Ceratodontiformes > Ceratodontidae > Neoceratodus > Neoceratodus forsteri. The sequence goes on from CM057455.1 coordinate 265,878,159, forward strand.
GGATGTTATGTCGACGGGATTGGGCACTCCCATCAGCACACAAAAAGCAAGCGGGGCAATGGTGCCAAGGGGATTGGGCACCTCAGCATTTAACAATGGGTGATTTATGCCAATGGGGAGTGGGCTCCCATCGGCATATACAGAGGGGCAGGGGTAACCAACAGGGGGATTGGGCACCACCAAAGTTGGTAGTTTGGTGGCCACTGTGCCGGCATGTAATAATGTGGTGAGCACGTCAAGGGAAGGCCCGCTGCATCTGACAAGCTTTGCTCGCATTGCAGCGGACCTTTTCTTAGATGTGCTCACCACATTATGTATGCATGGTGTTGCGCTGGCATGCAGGCTGATTGGGGAATGAGGGATGCACCTACTGGTGTATGCCCTGCATTCGCCCAACAGCGACCGTGCCTCCAAATCCCCACCACCACAAGATGTTGGCTGCGTAAGCGCGCCAACATAAAAATAGGGTCAAATGTTTTGCCGAAATTCATTGCACTGCTGCTTTAAGCAGTCTGTGCAATGTAAAAGGGCAGTAACTAAGGCAAACATAATGCTGGAGTGCATAGTCGGGGGGTCACAAGCAGAAGGAAGGAGGTGATCCTTCGGCTGTACAGACCTATGGTGCGGCCGCACCTGGAGTACTGTGCATAGTAGAGGTGTCCCTACATAAAAAGGACATAAATCATCTTGAGGCGGTATAGAGAAGATCCACGCAAATGACTCAGGGTTAACTAGACAAATCACACGAGGACAGGTTATGGAGCCTTAATATGTACTCACCGGAAGATGGGAGAGAGGGGAACCTTCAAATATCTATAGGACATAAATAGGGTAGAGCTTAGAAACATCTTAGTTTGAGTGAGAACAGAAACACAAGGGTGCACAGTTACAAACTGGCTGGAGCAAGGTTCTAGAAGGAAGTCAAAAAATACTTCTTTACAAAGGGGGTGGTGTCAAGCTGGAACAAACTGCCAGCAGAGGTCATTAACCATAAGACGGCCTTCGGAATCAAGAAGGGTGGGACAGATTTAAGGAGGTTGTAGGTAATGGGAAAGGGGATGGGTCTCACTGTAAACAGGCACACAGTGGGCCTGTATCGGGCAGCCTCAACAGTCCATATGGCCTTCTTTTGCTGGCAGTTTCCTATGTTCGTATAATTTAGATGGTGCAGATTATCACTTCTTGGCAGCACAGATTAAGTACACCTAACAGGTCCGGCCCACTGGCGCCAGCTGGTGATGCCCTGCACTGCCATGTGGGAGACCCAGGTTCATGTCCTCTGCCCACCTCCCCTGCCCTGGGACGGTGGGGCCTGACTTGATGTGGAGGCATCAGAAGCAGATCATGTGGGGAAGGAAGAGGAGTGTCCTCCTCTTAGAGTGTCATGTGCAGGCACGAAGTACACTCTTGGCAAGATGTTCCCATCCCTCCAGATGAGCCCAGCCTTGTCCCACCATTTCTCCAGTATATACCTCTGCATCCTCTTTTTTTTAAATAATTTTTTATTAAAAGTTTCTTACAAAGAAAAATGACAAATGAACACAGATACAGTAACAAACAATACAAGCAGCTATTCCATGTCATGTACAGTAACATATTAATGACAATACATTTCTCTCATTCATATAAATAACACTGTTTCACATTATCACTAATCATATTATCATCAATTGTGTATATGCACCGTATCTCAGAGTGTTTTAAAAAGTAATGTTGTTTTAAGCGCCCCCCCCCAAGCTAATCTCTGTCACTGAACCATTTAATCAGATGTGCCAGGCCCCGATCCCCACTTATTCTGTTTCGGCTCTTCCCATTTGTGGTTGAACAATGCTCTACCATAAGTATAGGCATGTTCTAATGTGAGAGGGTGGCCTATTGGGAGTATGGGGGTATTATGTATCTGTCTTAACTCACCATTACTGGGTTTGATTAGCTTACTATATATAGAGGAGGAAACTACGTACATTTATAGACCCGGATTTTAGTAAAGCAATCATATTTGGCTGTGGGTTGTATCCCCATACCTGGAACTTGGTTAAAACCCAGTACTGACGGCTTGCCCAGTGGCGCTGAGATTTGAGGCACTGGATGCCTTACTATGTGTTACACTGATGTCCCGGGTTTGGGAATGACCTTGTGTCATTGAGGTGCCGGCACGTGCCGGGGGGAGGGAGGAGCAGGACTGAGCAAGCCGGTAGGCAGCTCTCCCCTCCCGGGGTGGTGGGGGTGGGTTGTTGCCCCCCCCATAGTTCTGCTCCCACTGGGTGGAGGTCCGGTGGGTAGCATAGGTGGGAAGGGGCGGCATCATTACGGGTGGGTGGAATGGGCTGAGCTGGGGCCATGGTGTGCGTGCGTGCCTCCACAGCATGCACGGCCATGTGCCAGGACTTTGGGCCGGGAATGGGAGAAAACCTACAAAAATCACAAAAAATCTGTATAGAAAAAAAAGTACTGGCACTGTACTGCAGCATGGGGGTAGGTGCTGCACTCCTGAGGTGCCATCTTTTAGATGAGATATTAAACCACGGTCCCATTTGCCTGTTCTGGCGTTTGTTCAGGTGGACGTTAAAGAACTTGTGTACTGCCTAAAACTAATATTAGTTTTTAAAAGCAGTCAACTATTACCTTGTATATCTGAGGTACTTTTTCTTTTCCCTTTGTTTAATTAGAAGATTGATTACCTGATGTTAGTAGGTTTGATGTGTAGGACATCACCCTGCCTGTCAGCTGACCTATCTATCTCTATAACCCCCCACCAAATCTGCAGTATTGTGACCTCAGGGACTGTGACATCACAGGTGCTTTGGAATAGCCATTCAGTAGCTGCCAGACCAGTCACCTGTGATATCACTGTCAGTGAGCTCACAATGCTGGTGATGTAGTGGGTGGGGGTGGGAGGCAGGGATGGATATGTGAGCTTCCAAGCTAAGAGCTGTTCCACACATCCAGCACAATATTATCACACAAAGGACTTTCTAATGAATAAAAGGAAAAAAAGGAAAATACTTCAGAAATAAAAAGGTACAACTGACTACTTCTTAACATTTGTATTATTTTCCTGCCTGTCTGTTTTGGCTCCACTAGCTCTTTAAAGATCCCAGGGCACTTCTCAAAAAGAGTAGGGGAAGTTCACTGATGTCCTGGCCATGTTTCTCTCATTCCCTCAAAATACCACCAACAGCTTAATCTAGTTCAGTGTCAGTTGGTTTCTATTCTGTATCCCCTTTCCCCTGGGACGAGGCTGAAAGTAGGCAGAGTTGTCTAGTCCTCCTTTCCTGCTCAACAGAAAGCTAAATAAATAAGTGCTGGAATCAGGGTGACAGACGAGGCAATCTAATGATGAGTGTTCACTCCAGTTTCGGTAAGAAGAGAGGGAGGGAGGGAAGAGGTGAGTGGATATTGGTCAGTATAGTCACATAGCATCCCAGGCTTCGGTAGTAATATGTGTCGGTAAGTATCATTCAGGCAGTTTAGATGTGGAACTCATAGGGCGAAGTCAGGATTACGCTCATTTCATAAGGAATCCAACCCGTCCATAGGGCCACACATTTTTGGTGTTGATATTTTTTCCTAGATGTAGTTCCTTCTACCTAGAAGAGGTGTATTCTTAGGTTGTGCCAGTCTGAAATGCACAGTTTAGTTTGGGCAACCAATTCCTGGTTATTATCTTCTTGGCTCCTGCCAATAATACTGCCAGCAGTCTCTTTCTGTGTTGTGCTCGGAGACCTGGGGAGGGTGACTCCCTGGATAACATAGCAAGGAGGCATTCTACTCCTAAAATGCTTCTTTTTCCCTAAAGGGCTGTTTCTACCCTGGGGTACTGGCAGGGTTCCTCAGCCCCTGTTTACCTCCTCAACCAGCGGCCATCCCGCCTCCCCAGGACTCACCTGCCTCCTAAATTCTCCCGCTGTCCCTGGTAGCACTATACAGACTAACGCTCTCATGACTGGCGCTATTAATGTAGCGCTCATCTGGCTGTGCACCAATTCACCCATGGCTTTCCCCCCTTAGTGGGACCATGAGGGGAGTGCCCTCTCCCCCAAGTTTGGAGGAAGGCTGGATTGAATACATATACCTTTTCTATGTAATTGCCTAACTGTGAATGAAGAATACATTTTAAATGTACACCCAGATAGGACACTATATAAGCCTTCTAAAAGTTTGATGGATCACATAATGCACCCTTCACCCAGACCTAGTATGCACACGCAGCACATAGGTACAAACAATATATATACATATGGTATATGGCGCAGGCATAATTACATTTCAAATCTCAGTCAGAAACTATCTGGAGACATTCCTTTGCAGAACAGGAAATCCTCACAGCTTGTCCCACCTGTTTGCTATTCTGGTGCTGTTCTGCCATTCCATGCAGTCAGGGTTTCAGGTTTGCAAGGATTTGAAAGGAACCAATTAAAGCCAAGAACCTCCCCAATTTGTAGGTGGGAGATCAGATTTCAGAATGGAATGTCAGCCGTGGGGCTTCAAGCCCAGAGGCTCAGGGAGTCCATATCCAATTTGATTAGTAACATAACAACGTACTAGTAGTGGAAAGAAATTTGGGTTCATGTCATCCACAGCTTCAGCTGAATGACAGTGACTCCACTCAATCAGAGAAACAACACACATGCATGCTAAACAGCCAGAATGCTAACAATTACTTAATGCTGTGTAACCCTCATTGCCATTCTTCCTTAGGAATATGTCCAGTCCTGCTTTAAAAGCCTGAACAGTGCCAGCTTCCACAACCTTATTAGGTATGCCAATCAATATGTTAACTGCCCTCTGTGTGAAGTCATGCTTTTCTGAGTGTCCCCTTATTCTGCCTAGGTCTAAGCATTCAACAGCTCAAACAGCAGTGTATGCTATGTCCTGATGAAACTTCACTATTACTGGAGTTCATATCATAAAGGCTTGGCTTGGCAAGCCCAAATCAGCTGGTCTATACAAGAAAAACCAAATGCTGTGTTAGCGTGAGGGCTGAAAACAAAATGTTAATATTAAGTGCATGCCGAAAACAGAGTTAGACTCAGCGTTTGGACCTTATATATTCTTCAGGAGTTATCTGTAAAGTGAGCATAGCAAACTTAGTAACTTTGCTAGTTGCTTTTGACAGATAATTCCTCAAAAAGACCGAAGGTCACAATGTCAGTACTAACTCTAGTTTCTATTTTCAGCATGTGTTTAATACTAACTTTCTGTTTTGGTCTATATATAAGGTAAAATTTTACTAGCCCAGTGAATATTTTGGTAGCCACAGGTTCTTGCAAACGTCAGCTCAGTGAAACAATTCTGACTATACATACATCACTATGGTTTTATCTGATGCATGTTATATTGTTGCATGCCTCTTTGGAACCTTTTACCCTGACCTTGCTTTGCAGCTGTGTCAGACTCTGGGAACGCTCCCGCATGGGTTTGTTTTTGTACCTTATTGTCTCAAATTCCAAAATGTCACCTTTAAAGTTGTCTGTTCCGGATACAGTCTATTGAGGTCTGGGAATGTCTCATTGTCTGCCAGTGTCTAGTGCTTCACACATAGATTTTAGTGTGCTAAAGTCTACTTGCGAAAGCACACGTCGTAAACCTCTTTGCAGGTCAGATGGGTTTTGTGAACTATTCCAGAATCGGTGGCAAAACTTCACAAAAATGCTACTGATTTGTTGAATCCTATGTTATTGGTCCTTCTATCCAATCCAGTCAGTCCAGTTCAGTCCAACTTCAATCAAGAGTGCAGCCCAGAAATACGCATAATGCAAACCATGGAGTCAGAATTCAGGCATTTATCATTTACAGTATGAGCCACATGCTTCAAGAAATGAATTTCAATACCCCCTGTTTTAAAATGTGTGGGGAGGGGGGAACACTGGATTTCTAGCAAATGGGAAGGGTGTTCTGCAATGAAAGGTGGCCACAGTGAAAGCACAGCCACCCACCACGAACAGATAAGATTGAGGAACTGCAAGCCGCCCCTTCATGCATGCAAAAAAGAGTGACTATGGGCGAAATAAAGACAGGGGATCTCTGACTGGCCTCAAACTATGTAAGGCCTTTTATGCTAATCATAAGATTCTGAAACTCACCAATCATCCGACTGGGAAGCAGTGTAAATTCTGCAGAATCAGAGAAATAAGTTAGTGAGGCTCTGAACCAATTCAAACCAAACCATCACCACTGGTATTCTGCTGCATCAGTTGAAGCTATGGGCAAGTTTCTGGGGTATAAGGCACACTGCCACACTCCAGCAGTGAGAAGATGAAGGTAGGTACCATAGTTGCAAGGTCAGCGACAGGGTCTCTGGTGGCACAATCGCAGTGCATGACATAGATGATAACAGTTGTTCTTCGCCACCCAGATACACCTAAACCGTCACAGATCTTAATCAGGTAGCGCAGTTCCCAGACAGGAAGTAATATTAAATGGAGAGACTGGTAGGCACCTTGCTCACCGTTTCAGGGAACATTAGAGAGCAGTCCGGAAAGGTGACACTGCTAAACCCATTGTATCCCACTTTATCTCCAGGGACTACAGTGTCAATGACATTTCTGTTTGTGTCCTTCAGCAGGCTTCTGGGATTCTGACCATAGAAAAAACATGGAAGCCAAGCTGATCATCTGCCTTGGCTCCCTCTGGTTTAAATGATAGACTTATTTTCCACTAATATCTTTCAGCCACCCCTTATTTTCCCTAAAGTCTGTCTGTATCTGTACATATTTAATTTCGTTCTCATTTTCACTATAAGTCCCATCTCTGTCTCCTTCCCACACATTTGCCACCTTTCAGCTTTCTTACTAGGCCCTGTTAATTTGTCCCCACCTGGGGACTTCTCTAGCTCTTTCACTCCTATTATGCTTTATCTTTCCAATGATCACCTTTTTGTTTCATAGATTCTCTATTAATTTTGCCATTTATCACTTCTTCTCCCGAGCCTTCCGCTTTTTTCTTTCCCCACATATATATCCATTATTTTATCTCCCCTCTACACTAACTTTGTTTTTTTCTCTTTTAGATATTTCTTGAAGAAGACTTAAGGTCGAAACATAGATTTTTAACTCTATTTTCTATTTTCAGCATGCATTTTTCTGTAACCATTTTGTTTTGCTCTTAGACCACATGCTGACGCAGCACCTTACTTTTGTTTTTACATTAAATGGACCAACTGTCAAAGGCAATTACCTGACTGTACTCCCACAGGAAACCCCCTGCATTATCAAGCAGCCATTCCAAGTCACTGCTTTGTCTTAATAAACGGGGGGAAAGTTTTCATTTTTATATATATATATATATATACCTGTAACTATTTGCTCACTGACTGTCTATCTTTTCTTGCTAGTTGTTTTCTGTGCTGGGGACATCCCATACGCATACCCTCGCCAAGGAGTGATGCCCAGGAGTGCCAGCAACTATAAAAGTGACAGTCTGCAGTACCTGGGTATATGGGTACATGTTTTTTTCTGGTTTTCTCCATTTCTTCCCTAATCTTGCCCACCTTCCTTCCACCCGCAAGGCTCCAGGCGGCACCCCGGCAGGCCATGCAGCCTCATCTGTGGAGAAGACAAGCTCCCTGGCTCATCACAGGTCACAGCAGTGGAATATGGTGCCACTTCCAACCCCTGCAGCACTGGTTCAGCTAGGGCCACCAGAATGATCAGTGGTATAGCGACGAACTCAACTCTACGAGAGGCTGGAAACCCTTAACACATTCCCCATGAAGAAGAGGAGGCTGAGGGTGGATGTGATGGCTTTCGCACCAGCAGTGGTTTCGACAAGTCGACTGGGGTAACATTAAGAGGCACCTTTTTCTCCCAGAGGGTGGTGAACCTAGGAACAGCCTGCCAGTGGAGACAGTTGACATGAAAACAGTACAAGTCTTTAAAGTAAGCCTGGAAAAATGTCTGCTTACAAAGGGAATCACGGGGTATCCAGGATAGTGGTAGTGGGTAGGGAGTTCCTGTTAAATTGGTATGTGTTTGTACAGCACACTTAGCGGTATTTTATTCCTGCTTCTAAACGGTGGGGTTGGGGCAGGCATGATGGACCTAGAGTCCCTTCCTACCTTAAATGACTGTATGACTATGAATCCCCGTCACTCAACCATTCCTTACCTTGAAGATATGCAAGGATTATGCCTGAGCCTAAATGGTGCGAGGGATGCATCGATTGTGCACTTATTGCTGAATATTTCCTTGCAAAACCCATGTTAAACTTGCATTTTTGTCTCCTGCTTGCTCTGCATGACCCTTATTGGGGTGGGGGGTGTCTGGGGGACCTTTACATAAATAGTCAGTGTCCAGGCAGCCATGCACAGAAACATCCATTGGTTGAGCAAGTATGAAGGAGTACTGTGAGTGACAAGCTGGGATGTGGCAGCCACTTCTGATGAATGGGAAAACAGTGTGTTTACCTTTCCTTCTTAATCCTTGGATAAGGTAGTGCCTGATGTTCTACACTCATTTATCTCCAGATGCAGGGCCAGGGTTCAGTTCCTCCCTCCCTCATTTCTTTTTCAATCTGTCTTGATCTTTTATTGCCTGAAGCCCTCTGGTTTGTTTGCATGTCATGTGTGGGAGGCACAGTGCAGACCTGACCCCCCACACACACTGGGATGGATTTAGTGCTGGTGAAAGGCAAGGGACTGAAACACTGGAGACTGAAGCCCTCTGTTTATCCACAGGCCTAATACGCCGTGAGCAGGGACATAGACAGACTTCCTCATATGCACTCAATAACGTGCTGGTGAAAGGTGGGAACAATAGTGCTGGAGACTGAAGCCCTCTGTTTATCTACAGCCCGGTACTGTACTGGTAGGTACAATGTAAGCTGCCCCATACTATGAGGAATTTTGTGCTGATGAAAGATCGGGGACTGACACTAGATCTCTATAGGTACCCACAGGGTCAGGTACAGTGTGGGCTGACACAATGCAGACATCCCTCACACAGATAGATTTAGTGTTGGAAAAAGGTGAAGGGCTTACAGTATTGGAGAATGCAGCCGCCTCTTCATCCACCGGCTGGGTACGGTGTCAGCACTCAGGTACAGTACAGGCTGGCCCACCCTCTGATGGCTTCAGTGCTGGGGAAGGTGATACACTAACAGCACTGGAGCTGGAAGCTCCCTGATTATCCCCAGAACAGGCAGTATAAGCAGACGATAGTCACAAGACACAGTGCAGGCTTCAGCAGTTGGAAAGCAACACTGGGTATAAACATACATTAAATACACAGAAGAGTGAACATAAGCAGACATCAACCTTTATTATAATGAAACAGCAGAACAGAGAGTGCTGTAATTGTACGCTGTACTAACAGACACATACTGGAGAAGGATCTGCATTATGAGGCCAATTCCAGTTTCTAGTTGAACTGTAGGATCTCTCTTCAAAGCACAATTACAGACCATCTTCAATTCAGTAACAGTTGGCTGTTCTTGCGAACCTATCACTGATTGCCCCAAGGTCTTACTCACCCCACCCCAGGCCCAGTCATCGAGGCGGTTACTCCATGGTTGGCACGGATGGAGGGGGGGGGTCTGTTAACATTAGACATCCTGTGTCCTCCCTCCTCACTCTCCACTCTGATCATTGGGGGTGGTACTCCATGGTTGGCATGGGGGGGATCTGTTAACATTAGAAACCCTGTGTCCTCCCTCCTCACTCTCAACTCTGATCACTGGGGCTGTTACTCCATGGTTGACATGGCGGGAAGGGGATCTGTTAACATTAGACAGCTTGTGTCCTTCCACCTCACTCTCTGCTCTAATTATCGGCGCTGGTACTCCATGGTTGGCCCCAGGGGAAGGAGTCTATGAACATTAGGCAACCTGTGCCCTCCTGCCCCACTCTGATCACTGGAATTATTACTCCATGGTTGGAGGTGGGGTTGGGGGGGTGGCAGTGAACATTATGCAGTCTGTATCCCTCCTCCTCACCTGATTCATCAGGGTTCCATGGTTGGTGCCCAGGTGTTGTACTTTACCTACGTATCCGACCTCTGTGTTTGTATTTATTTTTATTGAAACATATCGGAATTAATACCTTTGAGTCAGAGACTCCTTTACAAAGGCTCCACGTCATAGAATACAATAGTAAGACATTGTTGGACATTACAAGGTATAAACAATGGTGCGAGAAAATATCACAGCGTACAATGGATACAGAGTATAGTCCATAGAGGAAATGTGGTTCAGGATCTTTACAGCAGTCAGGTGCAAAACAAAACATTGGTGCAACAGGAATTAACAATGTACAATAGTTACAGTGGTGCCACACAAAGGCAGGTGCTATACAGTACAGGCCAGCGTGTGGCAGCTAGACAGCCGCCTTAGTGAAAAACAGAGGCCAGCAACAAGTACACTACCAGCAGGACCAAGAGGGGCCCATTGTCACAGTGCAGCAAGGGTTGTGGGGGGTCAGGTGCAGTCACAGGCTGAAACCTGTGAGATGTGGTTACGGAGGAGGGATTTGAACAGGCCCAGTTTAGGTTCTGTGAGGATCAATTTGGGAAGTGAATTCAGCCAGAGGGGAGCCCGGTACCTAAAGGTTCTTTGACCCATGGAGGATTTACAAACAGGGACCTGGTAAGGAGTTTTCTCTGAGTGACGGGTACATCTGGTGTTAGGGGGCGGTAGAAGCAGTGGAGCAAGGGCAGTGGGCATGAGGCCAGCTGTGATTTTCTTGGCAAAAAGACAGGTCTGGTACTTTAGGCGATCATCAAAGTTTAGCCACTTGGTACTAGCATAGAGCGTGCAGGTGTGCGTGAGCCGGTCACAGCCAGTGACCAGTCTGCAGGCCTTTTTCAGAACAACCCTGACTTTGTTGGGGGATGTGTTATCGGCAGCACCATAGATAATGGTACCATAATCTATCAGTGACAGGACAGAGGAGGAAATGGCTAGTTGCAGTTCTTCGGGGGGGAGACAGCGCTTGTACCAGTGGAGAAGACCGATACGCACGTTGACAGCCGTGCTAGGTCGGCAGATATGCTCATGATATGTAAGTCCAGAGTTCAAGGTAACACCTAAGTATTTAAATGTAGCAACTTGTTCCAGAGTTTCATTGAGGGAGTTATGAATGAGCAGGGGGTGGCCACGGAACTTGTTTTGGGCATGCGCAAACAGCATGGACTTTGTTTTTTTATAGTTTAGGACAAGCCTATGGTCAGCAAACCAGGACTGGGCCTCACTAAATGACCTTTGAAGGGTTAATTAGAGGACACCAAGGCTGGTGTGAGTGCTGAATAACACCGCATCATCTGCGTACAAGAGGAGATTCCCAGGACAGGCCTTGGGCAAGGAGTTAAGAAATAGGGTAAATAGTAGGGGGCCAAGGATCGACCCCTGAGGGACCCCAGATGTAACTTGATGGAGGGACGACTGTGTCTGTGCTAGTCTGACTTTTTGGGTTCTGCCAGATAGATAGTCAGAGAACCAGGCAGTGGTGTCCTGTGCGAAACCTATTTGGGTAAGTGAGACTAGGAGGAGCGAGTGATGCACGGTGTTGAATGCTTTAGAGAAATCTATATAAACAGCACCAGTGATCTGGCCTGCGTCAAGGGTCACATGTATGGTACTGGTAAATTCCAAAACAGCGATGGTGGTACTGTGGCTTTTCTGGAAGCCATGCTGCTCGGGGCAAAGGAGGTTGTGCTTGGCAAGGTAGTTAGTGATCTAGGAGGCGACTATTTTTTCGAGTACTTTGGAGAGAGGGGATAGAATCGAAATGGGACAATAGTTTTCAGGTGTGGTACGGTCACCACTCTTAAGGATAGGAGTGATGAGGGCAGTTTCCCATTTAGTTGGGAATTGCCCTAGGGCAAGGTAGAGGTTCAATAGGGCAGTGAGGGGGTGGAGTACTTCAGTGAAGGTTAGCCTTAGTAATTTAAGATCGAGAGAATCATCGCTGAACCTAGATTTGCCGAGTGCCCTTAGCAGGAGAGGGGCAGCCTCACGCTGGGAAATAGCTTTGAAACAAAAGGGGGGCACTTGGGCAGGTGCAAGGGGGGTGGTGGGGGTAGGTGCAAAGAAGTTGGCAGGGAGTACACTACTGAGGTCTGAGAACGAGGAGTTCAGCGTGTTTACTATTATCTCAGGGTCTGTGGAGATACAGCCTTTTATGGACAACTGGGAGGGGGGCAGTTGAGGTTTTGCCACTAAGTTCTTTGACAGAGCCCCAGAATTTTTGCCCCCTGTACCCTAGGAAGCAGTGAGTGTAGCTCGATAGTACTCAGCCTTGGCATGGCGACCCTCCAGGTGCAGCGGTTCCTGGCCTCACGGTAGTGCTGTCTATCGGCAGGCCTCCCGGTCTCCAGCACTATGTGCCAGAGATTATCCTGGTCACGCATTAGGTCCAGCAGGGATTGCGACATCGAGGGGGTATCAGCACCTTTGATGACCCATTTGCAGTAGAGTGCAAAGAGGTCACAGGCAGTGTTAAAGGATTTGATAAAATACTTCAGAGCCGAGTCAATATCAGACGAGGCTGCAATGGGCGACCAGTCCCAACTGGAGAGGTGTTGTTTCAGGAGCTGTAGTTTGCCCGGACTGAGGCGGTGCTGTAAGATAACTTTGGGGGGGGCCTTTTTGCCATGTAGGGCCAGTGACAGAGCACTGGCGAATGGTCACTCAATGCATCAGATAGTACTGTAACCTGGGTAAATTTGTGGGGGCGGTTAGTGAGGACTAGGTCGATGAGGGTTGAGGTGCCAGTTCTTGGGTTGTGGCTGGTGGCTGATGGCACTATTTGTATCTGACCTCTGTATCTGTGTTGTACTTTATCTATGTATCTGACCTATGGGTTTGTGTTGTACTTTACCTACGTATCTGACCTCTGAGTTTGTGTTGTACTTTACCTACATATCTGACCTCTGGGTTTGTGTTGTACTTTACCTATGTATCTGACCTCTGAGTTTGTGTTGTACTTTACTTACACATCTGACCTCTGTGTTTGTGTTGTACTTTACCTACGTATCTGACCTCTGGGTTTGTGTTGTACTTTACCTACTTATCTGACCTCTGGGTTTGTGTTGTACTTTACCTACATATCTGACCTCTGTGTTTGTGTTGTACTTTTCCTACATATTTTATTTTATTTATTTCTTATAAGTTTAGGAATTACAACCCTTTGAGTCAGGGACTCATTTTCAAGGGCTCCACGTCATACATAGGAATGGATACAAGCACAGAGTTTACAAGGTACAGAGATTAAAAAAAAACAGAGACAAAATAGGATAATACATATGGTGAAAAACTACACCACAGGCATACAAAATTAGAAGTCAGCACCATAAGAATCAGTAGTAAAACAATTTCAACGGAATACTTAGCACAAGTGGGGGAGATTTATGTGCTTAGCACAAGAAGGGGAGGTTATATGACCTCTGGGTTTGTGTTGTACTTTACCTATGTATCTGACCTTTGTGTTTGTGTTGTACTTTATCTCTGTATCTGCCCTCTGGGTTTGTGTAGTACTTTATCTCTGTATCTGACCTTTGAGTTTGTGTTGTACTTTATCTCTGTATCTGACCTCTGAATTTGTGTTGTACTTTATCTACGGTACATATCTATGTATCTGACCTCTGATCTACAATCCTACTCCTACTTTCAGGAGACACTGAGCCAAACCCTGGGCTATACACCCACCCACAGCTTCCAACATGGGGCCTAAAATTAATGCACCTCAGTATCTGCAGCCTACTGCATAAACTAGTCGTGCTGCAGCCAACTATATTATCCTTAAAGCCCGACATCTTGTTTATTTTGGAAACCTGGCTGAAGCCACACAACACCGATGTAGAAATCACCATCCCTGGCTACACTGTTATATGCCACAACCGCCTAGGCAATAAAAGAGGCGGTGGCATAGCTATATTTATCTCATCCGACCTCCAGTTTACCCCTATCAGTCTGCCCTTGCCCATGCAGTCCATCGATGCATTGATGATTAAACTCTCCCTACCACACACTATCCCCCTATCTATAGCTGGCTCCTACTGCTCCCCTGACACCCCTACACCATCCATCCTGGACCACCTGGGTGCCTTGAAAACTAGAGCCATGGGGGAGAGCTCCATATCCTGGGGGATTTCAACATAAACTGGCTCTCCTGTGCCACATCCAAATTCTGCAATCAGGTGTCCGCTCTAAACCTGTCACAGCTGATTACAGATCCCACACATCCATACCCAAAAATACAGAAACACTCTCTCCTGGACTGGGCACTTACCTCACACCAACACTGGATAATTGCCTCAGGTCTCTTACCTGACTCCATAAGTGACCGCCACATGATTTATACGGTTCGAAAAATATTCAGGCCTAAGGCCCCCCCTCCCAGAACCATTCTTACCCACTCCTACAATTCCCTGGATCTTGGCTCACTCCTTGGAGACCTGGTAGCCACAGACTGCTCCTTCATCCACAGGTCAACTTCTATTGACTCCGCCCTGTACTATTTTAAGGCCAAGTTCCTCGCCGTCTGGGATTACTTTGCCCCACTCAAACGGACTCAAGTGAGGGACACTCATCTGCTGTGGATCACAGCTGACATTATGTCCCACATCAGAGGCAGAGACCAAGCTTGGAAGGTTCACAAAGCATGCAGCTCCCATGCGGATCACTCAAAATATCGTTCCTTGTGCAACGCCTGCACTAGACTCATCAGACAGGCCAAAGCTAATTATTTCAAAGCCTCCTTCCAATCCAATGTTAACCATCCAGCTAAATTCTGGAGGGTGGTCAAATCCCCCTTCTCCCCCCCAATCCCCCTCTCCTGTGCTAAACGTAGGCAGTACCACTGTATCGGACTATCTAGCAGTAGCCTCTGAATTTAATTACTTTTTTACAAGCTGCACCTCAGCACTGCTAGCCACTCTCCCTGCAGCAGCAAAGCAACACCCTCTGCCCCCCGCCTCAGGCCCCTTCTACTGTCCCTTCTTTCTCCTTCTGGCCGGTCACCCTGTTAGAAGTTTACAACGCCTTGTCTTCCCTAAGCCCAACAAAGGGCAAATGCCCCATCCGGCTCGATTCCACATAGAAACATAGAATTTGATGGCAGATAAGAACTGCTTGGCCCACCTAGTCTGCCCATTTTCCTACCTAACAGATAAGCTGCAGATCCTAGTTAACCAACAGCTTACTTCCTCCTACCCCCCACTAGGACTGCCTGATGTCTGTCCCATGCATTCTTGAATTCCTCCACTGTTCTTGACTCCACGACCTCCTCAGGGAGGCTGTTCCATGCATCCACAACCCTCTCCGTGAAAAAATACTTGCTCACATTACCTCTGAGCCGTCCCCCCTCTATCTTCAAATTGTGCCCCCTTGTTCTTGCACATCTCTTTTTCTGAAAGATGCTACCCTCTTGGACTTTGTTGATTCCCTTGAGGTACTTGAAAGTTTCTATCATGGCCCCTCTCTCCCTTCTTCCCTCAAGGGTATACACATTAAGCTCCTTTAACCTTTCTTCATATGTCTTCTGGTGCAGACCCTGCACCATTTTGGTTGCCCTCCTCTGGACAGCCTCCACTCTGTCTATGTCTTTACGGAGATGGGGTCTCCAGAACTGCACGCAGTACTCCAGATGGGGTCTCACCAACTGTCTGTACAGAGGGATAACAACTTCCTGTTTTCTACTATTGATGCCTCTCCCTATGCATCCCATCATCCCCCAAGACTTCCTTAATGCCTTCTCACATTGCTTGCCCACCTTTAGGTCATCTGATATAATTACCCCCAGGTCCCTTTCCATTTTTACTGTTGTCAGTATCTCACCCCCCCATTGTGTACTCTTCCTCTGAGTTTTTGTTTCCCAGGTGCATTACCTTGCACCTCTTTGCATTGAATCTGAGCTGCCATACATTTGACCATTCCTCCAACCTTGCCAAGTCCCTTCTCATCCTTTCCACTCCATCTTGTGTATCAACCCTGTTGCAGATCTTTGTGTCATCTGCAAAGAGACATAGTTTTCCTTCCAGTTCCTCTGCCATGTCACTTACAAAGACATTAAAAAGGACCAGTCCCAGTACTGAACCCTGCGGTACCCCGCTAGTAACTCTCCTTTGTTCACTGTGGACTCCATTTACTACTACCCTTTGCGTCCTGTTGTCTAGCCAATTTTTTATCCAGGCTACCACTTTGGGACTCACTCCAAGGCTGGCTAACTTGTGTATTAATCTTTTGTGTGGGACTGTATCAAATGCCTTGTTAAAATCTAGGTAGGCCATGTCCACAGCCCCTCCCTGGTCTACTACTTTGGTCACCCAATCAAAGAAATCTATTAGATTCGTCTGACACGACCTTCCCATCGGGAATCCATGCTGCCTTGGGTCCTGTGCCCCACTGGCCTCTATGTACTCAACAATTCTTTCCTTCGGAAATGATTCCATCATTTTCCCTACCACTGAGGTCAAACTAGCTGGTCTGTAGTTTCCTGTGTAACCCCCTTGTAAATGGGGGTTCATGAACGCTGCCTTGGAGCTCGTTTTATGCTCCATGCCTGGTTAGTAATCGGCATAAAAGCCGCTTAAATGGGGAACAGTTGAGCGCTCCTACAAGCCTCTGTAAGCTGTCCCTTTAAGGGTTGCTGCCTGCAGTCATAATTAACTGACATGAAGGAGGGGCTGGTGGTTGTATGCCTGAGTCCCACCTGGGCCCCTGGAGAGTGGCTCCTTTCCTGCCATTGCTAGTGGTGCAGAGGGAGCTCCGCTAGGGGATGTGATTGTCGCTGGAAATAACGTACAATAATATTGATAATGTTGTTGTTCTAACCTGCCTTTCTTTGCAGTGTGGACTGTTTCGATTGTCTTCTCCATTTTGGTCCGGAACTGCTGAATTGGACCAATCGGTGCCCCGGGACCCCACAGAGTCGGCTGACCAATAGAAGCACTGTTTGTATTTGAGAAAGGTATTATGGGCTATGGTGCTTTTTCACACCAATGAGAGCTAGAGGAAGTGACTGGCAGGTTCAGCCAGCCAATGGAAGCGGGTAGCGCCCGAACTGAAAGAAGAGCCCCTTGTTGCTGGGGGGGCAGATGCGTTGTGGCTGAGGTGAGGAGAGGAGCTCTGTGCTTCTGCGCTGGGAAGTGTTCATGTGGGAAGTGCGTGAAGGCCTGAAGCGGCCATTTTTGCCTGAAAAAGGAGTCGGATTAAATCCGCCGGTGTGCGGTCAGAGGAGGCTGTGCTCAGTACAGCTACCCACCAGGCTCGACCTGTAGGAGGACTGGAGAATTTGCTGAATTTCGCTCGGTTCGAGGGAAAGCTGAAGCTGCCGTTGCAGCATCTCAGTGGCTGTGAGTTCGTGGGAGCCTTGGAAACAACTGCCTGGTGTGGTACCCCTCTGTTGTTATTTGCCATATAAATGTATGAGAAGGCTGGTGAAATTCAGGCTCCGTCCTGGCAGCGTTGAAGGAATCATTATTTGCTGGGGTTGTGAGTACTAATTCAGGGTAGCTCCCTGCAGAGTGTGTACACAGTGGTTTCTAGTGCATTATTATACTGCTGACTGCCTAATTAAACTTTCCTCCTATTCTGACCTGCCTGGGACTGTAATGTTTATCTGTGTTAAGGGTTCCAACCAGCTGCCATGTGTGAACTAGCCGCTAGGGCTTGGGTACCCAGGGACAGTAAAGACTAGGTTTTAGGCCTGTGAACAGAGCCCTAGGCAGATAAGTAGAGTGATAAGCTAATCAACCTGATTCCCCCTGTCCTTGTTATTTCTCCCCTGAATAAATCAGATTGTTCTTTGTGCAACTGCACCCTGGCTATTGTGTATATTACTTGTGATCTGCTGCTTGGTGATTGCAATATAACTGTGCCTTATTTTACAGGGGGTCTTCAGAGGGAGTGGAATGATATTAGCCAGGGGTGAGTGTATTGGTGGAAAGTGTTATTTGTATCCAGTGTGAGCCACTAGCGGGATGAACGAGGGGCTGCAGTAACCCAGAGGGCTGTGACCGAGGCAATCTCGACAATATTGACCCTGACCTCTGGGTGGAGGCACCCGACAACGGATCTGGGCCCCTTACCCTGTCTCTGTGGGGGCAGGCAGGGGTAGTAGCCTTAAGGGTAGCGCCCCCTGGGGGTTACAAATTGGAGGCACTGCTGGGATCAGTGTCCCCTAGTGGCCAAGTGAGGAAGTCCATAAGAGATGGAAAAATGGAAGGGAATATGTTAGAAAAAATCAGACTGGGACCCATTAAGACCATGGTACACAGACTGATGGGTTGGGGTGAAGCCGAAGAGTTAGACTCCCAGAAGATTGTATTACTGTTAGATGTGCCTTTGGGGACCCCAACTGTTGACATTATTTCTGTTGCAGAGCGAGTAAAATGTTTGGGTAAAGTGGAAGTAAAAGGGCGTATGGCTGATCTGCTTGACCAGACGCTGCAGGTGTTACTTCTATGCAGTGTGGCAATCGATCCTGAGAAGGTACCTCCTGTGATTTACCTGGAGGGTGCTTCACAGGGTGGAGGCTAATTCATATCTGAAGTGGGTCAGTCACTCCTGGGGGGGTCTCCTCAAATGAACAGTTTTAAGGACAAACTGCTTAAATTGTTGGCCGTGGAGGGGAGAACTACCCAGGAGTTGCTACAAGCCTTGGATTTGTCCAGTGATGCTACCCCTTGGGGCTCCCCGGGCACCTCCCCTTGCCCACCCAAGAGTTCTGTGCTGGCTTCCGTGCCCCTGGTAGTCCCATCCATACAGCTTGATTCCTACCGTAAGCTAAAACTTTTCTCTGGTACGGTGCTGGTGCCTTCTGGGGAGGATGACCTGGAGGCTTGGATGGACTATGCCACCACTTTAGTTCAGGAGTGGCAATGTTCTGATGGGGAGAAAAGGAAGAGGCTGATGGAGAGCTTGTGGGGTCCTGCTTTAGAAGCCATTAGATTCTTCTGGACCACCAGTCCGGAACCCACTGCTGCAGAGTATCTCTCTGCTTTAGAAGGGGTTTTTGGGAGCACAGAGACTGGTGAAGACTTACTATGAAAATTCAGGTCTGCTAAGCAGTGGAGAAATGAAAAACTGTCCACCTTTTTCACTAGAGTGGAGCGGGCCTTGCAGAAGGCCTATAGAAAAGGGTGAATCACTGCTGCAGCCCTGAATCAGGTTCGGTTAGAACATGTTCTAAAATCTGCCAGATTTTATAGTGTAATGCTACTGAAACTTAAGTTACATGATCGGTGGGCCACCCCGCCTAAATATTGTCAATTAATGAGGGAAATTAGAGAAGTGGAGACTGATGAAGAGGGGTGGGAACCCTGTGTGGGGGCGGTAAACCCTAGTGGAACCCCTGAGTCTAACACCTCTAAGGAGACTGGCTTGCCCGGAGGGTCCAAGGGGTCCCCAGATTTTCCAGATACTGTGGGCATGTGAGTTGTTTCCTCCGACCCCTATGTGGAGAGTGAGTTAAGGGCTGAAATTAGGAATTTGCGAGAACTGGTGAGGGATTTAAAGCAATCTACTATGTACCCTACTAGGCCCAGGGCCCCTGAGTCATGCAGAACCCTGAACCCTGGCCAAAGAGAGCCTTCTCACTCCTCTCAGGGCCCCCCTCAAAATAGTGACCCCCGGGACCCCAGGTTTTGTTATCATTGTGGGGAAGATGGGCATTTCCAGCCCGAGTGCCAGAGGCTGGAGAATTTAAGGAAAGTTAACAACAGACTGATTGCCTGACACCGCCAGGCCCAGTCTCGGGCCCCCAAGAAAAGTTTTGTGACTCAGGCCCATGCCCAGCAGGCTATCAATGCTGCTACCCCCAACTGGTCTGATGTGGTCGGGCCTTCAATGGAGACCCCGGTGCGGGTAAATGGAATTCCCACTCAAGCTGTATTAGACAGTGGCTCTCAGGTAACCATCATGTTTCAGGACTGGTACCAGGCACACTTACCTGAGGTGCCCCTGCAACCTTTGACTGGTCTACATGTGTGGGGGTTGAGCGACAAGGCCTATACATATTTGGGATACATCCGAGTCTGGTTATCTTTCTCTGCAATGATGGCTGGAATGGATAAGCAGGTGGAAACCCTAGTTTTAGTTTGCCCACCCACTGGATTGTATGATGGGGTGCCTTTGTTGACTGGGACGAATGCGCATATGTTCGGACGATTGGCCCAATTGTGTTCAGAGAAACAAGCATTTCAGACCGGGCGAGCTTTAAGCATACCTGCTGTGATTCAACAGGCAAGGGCCACCCAGGAGAAGGTTAGTCTGGAGGAGCCTGAAGGCCCAGTGGGTATGGTGTGGAAAAGGGATCCGGTCCCGGTAATACTTGCCCCAAATGCCCAATGTGTCCTGCATGGAGAAGTACAACTAAAAACAGATGTTAAGAATAAATTGTTGATGTTGGATGCACCAGTGGAGGGAAGATTACCTGAAGGACTGTTGGTCAAACCCAGCATTTTGCCAGCTAGAGCTCATGCTTATGTTTAGAGGGTGATGGTTCAAGTACATAATGTGTCCGACAGAGAGAGTCGAATAAGAGGGGGGTGCACCTTGGCAAGTGTACATTGTGCAGATACTGCGGTACTACCAAATAGGAAGGGTTCCAGAAGAGATGATAGAGTTACTCCTGATTTGTTTGACTTTGGTGACTCCCCGCTGCCTGCTGAATGGAAACAAAAGGTCAGTGAGAGGCATGCCAAGAGAGATCAGGTTTTCTCACTAAAAGAGTGGGATGTGGGATGTGTACAAGGGGCTGAGCATCACATTCGGTTGCATGATGAAAGGCCTTTCTGAGAGAGATCCCGGCACCTGGCCCCTGCTGATATAGATGATGTAAGGCGGCATCTGCAAGAGGTGTTGGCTGCTGGTGTAATACAAGAGTCCAGGAGCCCCTATGCCTCCCCTATAGTAGTAGTAAGGAAAAAGAATGGGGCAATTCAAATGTGTGTAGACTATCGCACCTTGAATCAGCGGACCATTCCGGACCAGTATACCATGCCACGCATACAGGATGCATTGGATTGTTTAAGTGGCAGCAAGTGGTTCTCTGTGTTGGATCTTCGGAGTGGATACTACCAGATCCCGATGGCCCCAGATGACCGGGAGAAGACTGCCTTCATTTGCCCCTTAGGCTTCTATGAGTTTGTTTGGATGCCTCAAGGAATTTCGGGCGCCCCAGCCACTTTTCAGCGCCTGATGGAATGGGCTGTGGGAGACATGAATCTACTCAAGTGTCTGGTCTATTTAGATGACGTTATAGTGTTTGGCCGAACGTTGGAAGAACACGAGCAATGATTATTTAAGGTCCTGGATCGGTTGGAGGATTTCGGCCTCAAGTTGTCTATCGGCAAGTGTCAATTCTTCCAGACTTCCTTGACATATGTGGGCCATATAGTGTCCACTGAGGGCATAGAGACTGACCCTAGCAAAGTGGAGGCATTGACCACTTGGCCTCAGCCCAGGAATTTGAAAGAGCTGCAACGCTTCTTGGGGTTTTGTGGATACTATAGGCGGTTTGTTAAAGACTATTCACGAGTGATTCGCCCCCTCCTCAACCTCACTCAGGGGTACCCGCCTACTCACAAAAGGTATAACAAGGGTGTGCACGCTGACTCAGAAAAGAAGTATTTCCGGCCGAACGATATGTTCGGGGATCGTTGGACTGCTGAGTGTGAGGAAGCTTTTTACGACATCATATATCAACTTACCCATGCCCCATTGCTGGCCTATGCTGACCGGGCCAAGCCATACATTCTTCATACCGATGCCAGTCTACAAGGATTGGGGGCTGTGTTATACCAGGAGCACTCGAATGGGTTGAGACCTGTAGCGTTTGCCAGCAGAAGTCTGACGCCTTCGGAAAAAAATTACCCAATGCACAAACTAGAGTTTTTGGCTCTGAAGTGGGCCATTGTTGATCAGTTTCATGACTATTTGTATGGTGCCAAGATATTGGTAAAGACTGATAACAACCCTCTGACTTATGTACAGACTTCTGCCAAGTTGGATGCCACTGGCCATAGGTGGCTTTCTGCCTTGGCCACCTACGACTATGCTGTGGAATACCGGCGGGCCTGAACCATATAGATGACGATTTCTCTCAGAGGCCTGTGCCACAGACTGATTAGGTCAGGTTGTCTGAACCTGACATAAGAGCTCTCTGCCAGAAATTTGACAAAGAGGAACAGGTGTCTCCTGACACGGTGGATTGTGTGGTGGATTGTTTGGGGCCGTCTGAAAATTGCATACCTGTTGCCTACTGTCACTTCTCTGCATTAGACACTAGCTCCCTGCCGCAATTCAACAATGATAGTCTCCAACAGGCTCAATCCTGTGATCCTATGATAAGAGTGGCCGTGGAGGCTTTGCAGGCCGGGAGGGATGTATCCAAGTTACGCTCCACTGATCTAAGGACTACCTTGTTGTGTAAAGAAGGGCCCAAATTGAAGCTGATCAACCAACTACTATATAGAGACTGTGAATAAGGGAGGTCGGGTAAACAAGCAACAACTGGTGCTGCCATCAGCTTTTAGAGAACTAGTCCTAAGGTCCTTGCATAATCAAATGGGGCATCTCGGCATAGATCGAACACTTGATCTGGTACGAGCTCGATTCTATTGGCCGAAAATGAGTGCGGATGTAGAGCAGTATGTCAAGACCTGTAGCCGCTGTTTGCAAAGGAAGGCTCTACCCAAGAGAGCTGCTCCCCTAGTCAACATTACCACTAGTGCCCCTATGGAGCTGGTCTGTATTGATTTCCTGAGTCTAGAACCCGATCTGAAAAGTATCAGTAACATATTGGTGGTCACTGATCATTTTACCCGGTATGCACAGGCTTTCCCAACCAAAGATCAGAAAGCAACCACGGTGGCTAAGATACTTGTTGAAAACTTTTTCATCCACTATGGGGCCCCGCAGCGGATCCATTCCGACCAGGGAAGGGGCTTTGAGAGCCGTTTGATTAAAGAGATGCTGTCTTTGTGGGGGGTACGAAAGTCACAAACCACCCCCTACCATCCTCAAGGAGACCCCCAGCCTGAGAGGTTTAACCGTACATTGCTTGACATGTTGGGCACATTGCAGCCAAAAGACAAGCCGAGATGGAGCCAGCAGATTAGCACCGTAGTTCACGCCTACAACTGTACGAAAAGTGATGCCACAGGATTTTCCCCATACCGACTGATGTTCGGGAGAGGCTAGACTGCCAGTGGATGTGTGTTTTGGGGTTTCCCCTGATGGGGTGTGTCGAGAGCCATTTACAGTATGTGAAGAAATTGAAGGCCCAATTGAACCATGCCTATCAACTGGCCCAGACCATGGCTGCCAAACGAAACCTGGCCAACAAGGAAAGATAAGATAAAAAAGTGAAAGCAATGGAGCTAAAAGAAGGGGATAGAGTGTTATTGAGAAATTTGGGACTGCATGGGAAACACAAAATTGCTGATAGATGGCATCACCTCCCCCACATTGTTGTAGGAAAATTGACAGATTTACCTGTATATAAAGTGCGGCCTGAAAATAATTCCAAAGATGTGAAAACTATACATAGAAACCATCTGCTGCCAATTGGGCAAATCCTGATTGAAGCTGAACCTCCCAGTGCCCCCCCCTCCAGGCCTATGACTAGATCTGCTGCCCGGAAAAGCACCAAACCCGTTGATTCTTCAACAGGTCCACCCAGAGGGCCTCGCCCACTGCCTGCAGAAGGAAGCGATCAACCATTAGTGTCAGAAGACGACGAAGATGATAATGAATACTATCCCTCTTATGAACTAAGTCAGCTATTTCGGGGCAATCCCCTTGTTAACTCTGGAGATAAGGCTGGGCCTTTTGGACTGTCTGAGCCCCCAGTTTTGTCTCCAGGACCCATGTCTTCAGAGCTTGAATTGAGTAACAGCAATGCTCAGGGGGTGGGATCCTTGAGCATGGTTGAACTGTCTGGTCTGGCTGCATTATCCGATTTTTCTGAGGAAGAGAGTGAAATGGGGAGCCAACAAGTGATCTGCCAGACCCGGAAGAATATTTTGAATGCCCTGATGGTTCCTCAACGGTGCCTGGACAGCCCCCAGCTAAGCCCAGTGGGGTGGGTCCGGGGATAGAAGGTCAGACCCCCAGTAGTACTATGAGCCATGAGTTTTCTCCCCCCGTAGAAATTCCTGTTACTAATGTGACTGAATTTGAATTGGAGTCAGGGCCTGGTTCAGGATCTCTCGAGACCCCTAGGCGATCCGACCGACAAATACGGCCAGTAATAAAGTTGAGCTATGAATCTCTGGGTCAGCCAACGGACTTGCCCTTGAATGTGGTCCACAAAGGGGTGTATGTGTCCTCGAGGTCCTTGCCTAAGCTAGCCTTGGGGGATGACTCCCGACTGTTGGTATTACCCTTTGAGTGCGATGCCCCTGCTTTAGGTAATCTACCCATAACTGCAAGGGAGGGGTTCCCCCCAGTTTGGGGTTATGAGCAGGAATTAATGACCTGAGTTAAGAAAGGGAGCAAGGGTTTGTGTCTATAAGGTTGTGTAAACCATAGTACTTTGTAAAATGTAATATTCATGTATGTAATACAGAGTGTGATATAGTGTTAACCAAGATATTTGTCTTACAGTGATGCAAAGGTAGCTACTTGACATGGACGCCAAGTTTTTCCAGGACAGGGAGGGTGTAACCCACTTGTAAATGGGGGTTCATGAATGCTTCCTTGGAGCTCATTTTATGCTCCATGCCTGGTTAGTAATCGGCATAAAAGCCGCTTAAATGGGGAACAGTTGAGCGCTCCTACAAGCCTCCGTAAGCTGTCCTTTTAAGGGTTGCTGCCTGCAGTCATAATTAACTGACATGAAGGAGGTCCTGGTGGTTGTATGCCCGAGTCCCGCCCGGGCCCCTGGAGAGTGGCACCTTTCCTGCCATTGCTAGTGGTGCAGAGGGAGCTCCGCTAGGGGATGTGATTGTTGCTGGAAATAACGTACAATAATATCGATAATGTTGTTGTTCTAACCTGCCTTTCTTTGCAGTGCGGACTGTTTCGATTGTCTTCTCCATTTTGGTCCGGAACTGCTGAATTGGACCAATCGGTGCCCCGGGACCCCACAGAGTCGGCTGACCAATAGAAGCACTGTTTGTATTTGAGAAAGGTATTATGGGCTATGGCGCTTTTTCGCACCAATGAGAGCTGGAGGAAGTGACTGGCAGGTTCAGCCAGCCAATGGAAGCGGGTAGCACCGAACTGAAAGAAGAGCCCCTTGTTGCTGGGGGGCAGATGCGTTGTGGCTGAGGTGAGGAGAGGAGCTCTGTGCTTCTGTGCTGGGAAGTGTCTCGCTGAAGCTGTGATACCTGAAGCGCTGTTTTGCCTGAAAAGGAGTTTGATTTCAACTACTGTGTGCGGTCAGAGGAGGCTGTGCTCAGTACAGCTACCCACCAGGCTTGACTCGTAGGAGGACTGAGAATTTGTGAATTCTCGCTTCGGTTCGAGGGGAAAGTTGAAGCTGCCGTTGCAGCATCTCAGTGGCTGTGAGTTCGTGGGAGCCTTGGAAGCAACTGCCTGGTGTGGTACCCCTCTGTTGTTGTTTGCCATATAAATGTGTGAGAAAGCTGGTGAAGTTCAGGCTCCGTCCTGGCAGCGTTGAAGGAACCATTATTTGCTGGGGTTGTGAGTACTGATTCAGGGTAGCTCCCTGCAGAGTGTGTACACAGTGGTTTCTAGTGCATTATTATACTGCTGACTGCCTAATTAAACTTTCCTCCTATTCTGACCTGCCTGGGACTGTAATGTTTATCTGTGTTAAGGGTTCCAACCAGCTGCCACGTGTGAACTAGCCGCTAGGGCTTGGGTACCCAGGGACAGTAAAGACTAGGTTTTAGGCCTGTGCACAGAGCCCTAGGCAGATAAGTAGAGTGATAAGCTAATCAACCCGATTCCCCCGTCCTTGTTATTTCTCCCCTGAATAAATCAGATTGTTCTTTGTGCAACTGCACCCTGGCTATTGTGTATATTACTTGTGATCTGCTGCTTGGTGATTGCAATATAACTGTGCCTTATTTTACAGGGGGGTCTTCAGAGGGAGTGGAGTGATATTAGCCAGGGGTGAGTGTATTGGTGGAAAGTGTTATTTGTACCCAGTGTGAGCCACTAGCGGGACGAACGGGGGTTGCAGTAACCCAGAGGGCTGTGACCGAGGCAATCTCGACAATATTGACCCTGACCTCTGGGTGGAGGCACCCGTCAATGGATCTGCGCCCCTTACCCTGTCTCTGTGGGGGCAGGCAGGGGTAGTAGCCTTAAGGGTAGCGCCCCCTGGGGGTTACACCTGCCTCTGTCCTGCTCCCACTTTTGTGAAGAGGAATCACATCCGCCCTCCTCCAGTCCTCAGGTACCACCCCATCCTCCCATGATTTGTTAAAGAGAGTAGTCAGCGGTGTCACTAGTTCTACCCTTAGTTCTTTTAGAATTCTTGGGTGAATCCCATCAGGTCCTATTGCTTTGTCCACCTTCAATTTTATTAGTTCTTTCAGAACCCTTTCTTCTGTAAATGGACTGGTATCGACCTCCGTCTTCAGAGTGTTTCTCTTGTTTGGTTTAGGTACCTCCCCCTCCTCTTCCTTTGTGAATACTGAGCAGAAATATTCGTTCAGTATCCCTGCTTTTTCACTGTCACACTCTACCCACATTTCCTCCCCTTTATTAAGCCTCAGTATCCCTCCTTTGGTCTTTCTTCGCTCCCTAATGTACCTATTAAAGTTCTTATCCCGCTTCTTAACAGAGTTGGCTATCCTTTCCTCAGTTTGGGCCTTTGCTATTCTGACTGCCTTCCCAGCCTCTTTCTGCTTTAACTGATAACGTTCTCTGTCCTGCTCCTTCTGTGTTTCCTTATATTTCCTGAATGCTATCCTTTTGTCCTTAACCTTCCCTGCCACCTCTTTTGAGAACCATAGCGTTTCTTTCCTTCGTTGTGTTTTGTTGATTTGCTTTACACAAAGGCTTGTTGCCTCTGTGATGGCTGTTTTGATTACTCCCCATTGTTCCTCCACCCCTTCGTCTTGCCTGTTTGCTAGTGCTTTTCTGAGGCACTCTCTCATTTTCCCAAAGTCAGCCCTCCTAAAGTCCAATGCTCTTGCTTTTGTATGGCATGATTGTATGTCTGTGTTTATCGTGAACCACACTGTTTGGTGGTTGCTTGTTCCCAGATGGCTACCCACTTCTAAATCTGAGATTCTTTCTCAGTCCCCATTTGAGAGTACCAGATCTAAGATTGCTCCCTCCCGAGTGGGTTCCAATACTAGCTGTCTGAGGCATGCCCCTTTTAGGGCATCAAGAATGACCCACGATGCTATACCTGGCTGGTCCTGCCATTGCCACCCCCCTGGCTGCGCTCTTCAACCTCTCTTTCTTCCTAGCTTCAATACCATCGGAAAGGAAGCATGCAACTGTTATCCTGCTTCCAAAGGGTGGTGACCCCGCCATCCCCGGTAGCTACTGCCCAATCTCTCTCCTTCCTATACTAGCTAAACTTCAGGAGCACCTTGTCCTCTCCCAACTCTCTCCCTTTCTCAACTCCTCCTCCTTCTTCTCTCCCTACCTGTCTGGCTTCAGGAAGTCCCACTCCACTACCACTTCACTTTTGCGGTTCACAGACTCCATTCTTGAGGGTATGGACAGAGGTCACATCACCTCAGCAATTTTCATCGACCTGGCAAAAGTTTTCGACACTGTCTCCCATGCTCTCCTTCTGGACAAGCTCTTCCTTGCAGGGCTGTCTACCACGGCCACAAACTGGTTCCACTTCTATCTGGTAGGTAGATCGAAATCTGTTAGAATCGGAATCTCCACCTCCTCCTCCCTTCCTGTCACTACAGGAGTCCCCCAAGGCTCGGCCCTCTCTTATTCTCCATTTTCCTAAATGACCTTCCCTCCACCTGCCTACACACATCTATACACATGTATGCAGACGACACAGTACTGTATACTTCATGTCCCTCAACTGCTGATGTGATGATCAGGTTGCAGCAGGACTTCAGTCATGTTCAATTCTGGTTTCGAGCAAACCAGCTTTTTCTTAACACCAAGAAGACAGTCTCAATGACCTTTGGCATGAGGTAGAGACTCTTTCAGCTCCCTACCACCCCCTCCTTCACCACCCTGGACGGGACCACTCTGGAGGCCTGCTCCTCCTTTAGATACCTCGGGGTCTGGCTCGACCAACACCTCAACTTTTCTGTACATGTTGATGCCATCCACAAGACGCTCCACCCCAGGTTGAGTGCCCTTTATTGCAACCGTGGATGCATTCCGCTGCCAGCCCGCCGTGCACTAGTACAGAAAATGATTCTCCCCATTTTCGACTAAAGGGATGTAGTCTAAAGTGTCGCTCCAAAGTCCACTCTAGCCAGAATGGATCCTCTCTTTCACTCATTTTGCCATTTCGCCCTGGATTGCCAGCCCTCCACTCACCATTGTGTCCTTTACCGATCTCTCAACCTCCCCTTGCTCCAGGATCGTAGGCAATCCTATTGTGCCAGGCTCACAGCCAAATTCTGGTGCCAGTCCTTGCCAACATATCTCTCTTCCATCCTAACAGCACAGGCCCCTTCTGTGTACTCACTCAGGAATTTTGACACCCATCTCCTGGTGGTGCCACACATGTCCTCCTTGGTGGGCCAGTCAGCCTTCAGACATCGCTTGCCCAAATTGTGGAACTCCATCCCCATGGACATCCGGCACACATCCTCTACTCAGCACCTCCTCTCCCTTATAAATGCACATTTCTCCTTCTCCTGTACCTGTGGCTATAACGAGCCCATCCATGCATGCTAGCTTAGGTCACCCCTTGCCCTGGCTAGGGACCCTGGCTGACTATGCTTCTCCACCCACGCTCTCCCTTGCAACTGTACAGGCTGAGTTGTTGCATATTCTCAATTGTTTCTGCCATTCTTACCTGCCAGTCCACTACAAATTCATTGTTAGGACAAATTGTAATATTGTGTAGATGTTATCCTTTTGTTAGCACTAATAGGTAACACTAACTGTATGCTGTACACTTGTCATGTCTGTTCTCCACAATCCCTGTCCCTCAGGATGCACCTGGAATCGAGCAGTACTCTGCTCAGCGTGCCTTTCTGGTAAAACTTTCAAATAAATAAATAAATAAATATCTGATGTTTGTGTTGTACTTTACCTATGTATCTGACCCCTGTGTCTGTGTTGTACTTTACCTACTTATCTGACCTCTTAGTTTGCGTTGTACTTTACCTACGTATCTGATCACTGAATTTGTGTTGTACTTTGTCTACATATCTGAAATCGACCATCCTATGGACATTTGTTTTGTTACATAGAAACATAGACTTTGACGGAAGCTAAGGATTGCTTGGCCCACCTAGTCTGCCCATTTCTTTACCTACTGGATAAGCTGCAGATCCTAGTTAACCAACCGCCTACTTCTTCCTAACCCCCACCAAAATTGCCTTATGTCTGTCCCATGCATTCTTGAATTCCCCCACTGTTTTTGACCCCATGACCTCCTCAGGAAGGCTGTTCCATGCATCCACCACCTCTCCGTGAAAACATACTTCTCACATTGCCCTGAGCCATCCCCCATTATCTTTAAATTGTGCCCCCTTGTTCTTGCACATCTCTTTTTCTGAAAGATGCTACCCTCTTGGACTTTGTTGATTCCCTTGAGATACATGAAAGTTTCTCTCAAATCCCCCTTCTCCCTCCTTTCCTTGAGGGTATACATATTAAGATGCTTTAGTCTCTCTTTGTATGGTTTCTTGTGCAGACCCTGCACTATTTTAGTTGACCTACTCTGGACTGCCTCCATTCTGTCTATGTCCTTGAGGAGATGGGGTCTTCAGAACTGCATGCAGTACTCCAGATGGGGTCTTACCAGCTGTCTGTACAGAGGGATAACAACTTCCTGTTTTCTATTGGTGATGCCTCCCCCATACATCCCAGTATCCTCCCAGCCCTCCTTACTGCTTTCTCACATTGCTTGCTTACCTTTAGGTCATCTGATATAAGTACCCCCAGGTCTCTTTCCATTTTTTGTTGTTGTTAGTACCTCCCATTGTGTACCCTTCCCTGGTTTTTGTTTCCAAGGTGCATTACTTTGCACTTCTTTACATTGAATTTAAGCTGCCATATTTTTGGCCATTCCTCCAACCTTCCAAGTCCTTTCTCATCCTTTCCACCCCCCGTATATCAACCCTGTTACAGATCTTTTGTTGTCTGCAAAGAGGCATACTTTTCCTTCCAGTCCTCTGCAATGTCACTTATAAAGACATTAAAAGGACCGGTCCCAATACTGAACCCTGGTACACTAGTAACCCCCTTTGGATGGACTCACATTATTACCCTCTGTGTCCTGTTGTCCAGCCATTTTAATAGGCTACCACCCTGGGACCCACTCCCAGGCTGGCTAGCTTGTTTATTAACATTTTTGTGGGACTGTGTCAAATGTTTTGCTAAAGTCTAGGTAGACCACATCCACATCCCCTCCCTGGTCTACTACTTTGGTCACCCAGTCAAAGAAATCAATTAGATTCGTCTGACATGACCTTCCTGCTGTGAATCCATGCTGCCTTGGGTCCTGTGCCCCGCTAGCCTCTAGGTACTCAACAATTCTTTCTTTCAGAAGTGATTCCATCATTTTCTCTACCACTGAGGTCACACTAACAGGTCTATAGTTTCCTGCCTCTGCTTTGCTCCCACTTTTGTGAAGAGGAATCACATCTGCACTCCTCCAGTCCTCAGACACCACACCATCCTCCCATGATTTGTTAAAAAGGGTAGTCAGTGGTGTCACTAGTTCTCCCCTTAGTTCTTTTAGAATTCTGTGGTGAATCCCGTCAGGTCCCATTGCTTTGTCTACCTTCAGTTTCAGGAGTTCTTTCAGAACCCTTTCTCCTGTGAATGGACTAGTATTGACCCCCCAATCCAGAGTGCTTCTATTGATTGGATTAGGTCCCCTCTTCTTTTGTGAATAATGAGCAGAAGTATTCTGCTCAGTATCCCTGTTTTTCACTGTCACCCTCTGCCCACCCACCTCCCTTTATTAAACCTCACTATCCCTCATTTGGTCTTTCTTCACTTCCTAATGTACCTATAAAAGGTTTTATTCCCCTTCTTAACTGAGCTGGCTGTCTTTTCCTCGGTTTGGGCCTTTGCTATTCTGACTGTCTTCCCCGCTTCCTTCTGGTTTAACTGGTACAGTTCTCTGTCCTGCTCCTTTTGTGTTTCCTTATACTTCTTCAATGCTATCTTTTTCTCCCTAACCTTCCCCAACACCTCTTTTGAGAACCATAGTGTTTTTTTCCTTTGCTTTGATTTGTTTATTTACGTCACACAAAGGCTTGTTGCCTCTGCGATGGCAGTTTTGATGTTTACCCATCGTTCCTCCACCCCTCCTTCTTGCCCATTTGTTGTGCTTTTCTGAGGCACTCTCCCATTTTGCCAAAGTCAGCATTCCTAAAGTCCAATACCCTCACATTTATATGGCTTGACCATGGCTGTGTTTATCGTGAAACAACACTGTTTGGTGGTCACTTGTTCCCAGATGACTACCCACTTCTAAACCTGAGATCCTCTCTCTGTCCCCGTTTGAGAGTACTAGGTCTAAAATTCCTCCTTCCTGGGTGGATTCCAACACTAGCTGTCTGAGGCATGCCCCCTGTAGGGCATCAAGAATGACCCTGCTTTTGGATGTGGCTGCAGCAAAGGTGCTCCAGTTAACATCTTGTATATTCAGGTCCCCCATCAACGATATTGCCCCTTTTTCTGCCATCCTAAGGATGCTTTCTATCATTTCCTTGTCCATTTCCTCCCCCTGAGATGGGGGTCTGTATACAACACCCGTGACGATTGTGGTGCCATGTCCTGTCTCCAGGGTGACCCACCGTTCCTCCTCTCCTTCCTGTTTACTCTTTAGTTGCATTGCTTTAATCTCTTCCCTTCCCTTTCATAGAGGGCTACTCCTCCTCCTCCTCTTCTACCCTCCCTGTTCCTCCTGTAGATTGTGTACCCTGGTATGTTGACATCCCTGTCATGGTTCTCTGTGTACCATGTTTCTGTGACTGCCACGATATCCAGGCTTCCCTCTTCCATCAAGGCCACTAGTTCAGTGAGTTTGCTGCTCAGACTACGGGTGTTGGTACTCATTGCCCTCCATTTTTTGATGGCCTTACCTCTTTTTGCCCCATCCTTGTCCTTACTGCCTTTGCCTTTTTCTCTGTTTACCTCTGTCCTTCTCCGTATCGACTTCTCTATTTTGGTGTTTACTTGACTAAGTACCCTGTTTTATGTGTGTGGTAGTGGGTGGACTGGGATTTGCCTGCTCCTTTTCAGTGCCTCCCGCCTTGGCTAGTTTAAATGCTTGCCAATGAAGCATTTAAAACCTATCACTTAGGATCCTGGTTCCCCTCCTGGACAAATGCAGACCATCGCACCAGTATATGCCTGTATCCCTCCAGGTGGACCCCCAGTCCTCAATTAAGCCAAAACCCTGAGCTCTGCACCAGTTTTTCAACCATTGATTGAATCTCTTGGTGTGGAGCACCCTAGCCTCACCCATGCCATAGACAGGCAGCACCTCTGAGATCGTTACCATGCGTGCTACTTGTCTAAGGCCCCTCCCCAACTCCACAAACTTCCCCTGCACTGCTCTGATCCCATTCCCAGCCAGGTGATTTGTCCCTAAGTGGATAATGATGTCCCGCTCCCTCCCCCATGCAGCTGCTCCCTCAATCCTGAGGATTCACTCCCATCCCTCCAAGCCATGGCGCCGTGCAGGCACCTGACCTCCCTCTCCCTCCCTCCCTCCCCAGTTCTACCCCCTAACAATTGAGTCCCCCACCAGGAGTTGTTTCCTTCCCCTGTGGGGTCCCATGCCACTCTCCTGTGGGTCTCTTTTGTGGAGGTTCCCAGCATCCTCCTTGGTCTCCACTGCGGGTGCCTCTATAGAGGAACCATGCTCTGCCATAATGGTGTATGAATTATGGAGAGGTACAACTAAGGGATGCACCTCTGTTCCACCCCCCTCACCCTCCCTGAGCCCACCGTGGTCTAATCACTCCTTCTTTTTTTCCATATATTGTTTAGACTTCTTTGGCCACAGGCTAAGACCTTCTTTGGCTGCCTTCATGTGAGCTGCCCTCCCTACCGAGACCGTGCTGCAGTTAGTCCTGGTCCCCACACCCCTCTTTTGCCCTCCAGCTTACTTCCTGGGGCTGGCTATGCCATCAACCACTTTGGAATTTCTTTTCCATAGTCAGCTGGCCACCAGGGGTGGAGGTGAATGTGTGAATCCAATCCAGGCACACCGCAGCTAGAGTCTGATGCGGGAGTGGGCCACTGGAGGAGCTTCATCTGCCCAGCTCATGTGCTGTTTTCCTCTAGTTCTCCCTGTCGCCTGTACCAGGAGCATTCATCAGGATTGGCCGCTGGCAAGGCCTGACGCAGTCAACAAGGGGGGCATGCTCCAGTGGCACCATCTTTCATCTGTTGATCACCTACACCACCACTCGTGGTTACCCAGGTGTCGGTAGAGCAGTGGGATGTGACACCCTCCCTCCCTCCCCAGAGGAGGAGAACATCCTGGGGGACACTCAATCCTCCTCCCCCGGTGGCCTGCTGACAGCCCTGGCTCACTCCTGAACCTGGGTTGTCAGCATTGCAAGAGGTAGTGCTGCGCCAGCAGGCTAGCTGTTAAACCATTTCTGGCTCTGAGTGGACTGCTGTATCGCACCATGAGGGTACTTGGGAGGACAGCATCAGTCAACACATTAAGATAGTCCAGCAGGATTAACTACATACAGAATAAATTATACAAGGCAAAAAACAAACTCTAAAGCTAAGTTCATTCAAACAGTAATTACAGCAAGCTAACCAAGTGCGGTTGCAGCAAATAAAGAGCATGAACATTGTTATGCAACATGATCATGGTCGAGGAAAGGGGGACACTGGACCAAAACAAATACAGGGGGTTCTAATGTGCCTGGAAAGACTGGGCTTCAAAATCTGCAAGCTAGAAGAATTCCTCATCTGGAGAGGGAGTTTGATCCAGGTGTCTGGTGCTGAAAATGCGAAGGCCTTTCTACCAAATTCCCACTTCATCCTGGGAAATGAGAATGTAGGTGCTGTTCTTGAAAGGAGCGAGTAGGTACTGCTTGACTATATGAGGTGAGCTAGGATATAATATGAGGTTTTCCTTGTGAATAGTTGTGCAACAAAGTCAGTGGTAGTCATGCATGATTGAGGGATTTGATTAGTTACGCTGGTCAGACAGCATACAGTGATGGGTAGACCATCCACAGGAGGGGATGAACCTGCACAATTTGTACAAATGGTTCAGGGGCAGCAGAGTAATTTTGTCTGCACAGCGGTTTATGCTGTCTCCATAGTCAGAAGGCAGTAGAAAGTAGGAGACCACCCACTTCCTCATGTGAGCACAGAGATGCAGCGTTTAGACCTGTAGAGAAAGTCGAGCTTGACCCTCACTCTTATGAAGATGTGAGCGATGTGCCTACTGCATGTAAGAGATATATCAACCCAGATTCCTAGATATTTGAATATGATGACTTGCTCAGTAGCTTGGCCTTCTGATGTTATGTTTACAAATGTATCAACTAATCGATGTAAAATGTTCTGGGATCCAAACACCATAGACTTAGTTTTGGTTGCACTAAGGATCAGCGAGTTGCTGATGAACTAGGAGGATACTGTGTCGAAATCAGATTGGAGCTCTGAATTAACCTCAGACATTGCCTTTCCACTGTAGTAGAGTATGGCGTTGTGTGCATACATATGTGGATGACATCTCCTACTGTGCTTTTGGAGATTGTCAACTACAATGGAGAACAGCAGAGGGACAAGGCTTGAGCGTAGTGGAACCCCAAGGTTAAAGACAAGGTACTTTTGTAAATGAGCCTATGGCTCAAAGGTTTTCCAAACTGCTGTTTAAATAAAATAAAATAAAAAGATGGCAAGGTCTGAACTAATGCCTTGTATAGACACTAGCAGGATTCATTACACAGTAGTTTTTTGAACTGTTTAAATGCTGATTGGCTGAGACATAGGATCTTGAGAATGAGCAAGAGCTTTGCTGGATCCACCAAGTCAAAGGCTCTGGAGAGGTCCATGAAGATGGCCTCATGGAGACCATTCTCCATGACTATGAGGAGATCATTGGTGACTTTGAGCAATGCAGATGTGGTGAAATGCCCCTTCCTGAAGCCAGATTGCATGGGAGAGAGTAGACTGTGCAGACTCAGATGTCAACTCAGCTGTGGGTCAACACATGTTTTGAGAACCTTGGAGAGAACAGGAAGGATTAAAATGGATCTGTACTGATTCATATCCTGCTTAGCCCCTCTTTTGTGGAGGGCCACAACTCTGGTACATTTTGACACAGTAGGCATTTCACCAGAGGCGAGGGAGAAGTTTAATAGCATTGTATCTGGGATACTGATATGATGCACTGCAAGGCGTAGAAGCTTCATGTTACAAGAGTCAGCACCAGCACTCATGTTGGGACTGAGGCCCTTTAGTGCTTTGAGGTCCTCTGCTGTAGTAGTTGTCTGAAGTTGAAGTTTTTTCAGATCGCGAGGGTCAAGTAAATGCAGCCTGTGCTCATGGAGTGGTAGGAGGAGAAGAGAAACATGGGCTGGCTACCTGTGAATCATTAGCTGGTCCTGTAGGTGGTTAGAACCCATAGTTTGTGAACATTATTTTTTTTTTCTATGTAGCTATTTGCTCCCTGTTGCCACCTACTCCAGCCTCTCCACTTACCATCTTTACTGGTGGGGATCCACAAGGAGCAGGCTCCAAGAATGTTGGGAGCCATCATGCTTGGCAACGGGGAGACATAGGCATTTTTCTGCTTTTCTCCATCCCAACCCTGAACTGTGGCATGCACGGCAGGAGCATGCATGTGGAGGCATACACACGCTCCCAGAACCACAGTTCCTTCCACCCTCCCAATATAATGTCAGTCCCCTGTACCTCTGCTCCGACAACCAGCCTCCACCAGGTGTCAGCCAAGAGCAAGGAAACTTGCCACCCCAATCTGGGAGATGAGAGCAGCCCAGTGGCTGCTCTGAGGTTTTATGTGATAAGGACGATTCCTCTATATCGCTGATCATAAACTGCGAGTAGAAAAGCACCCAGTGTCACAAGGGTGAGCAGAATCACAGCAACCACCACAAACAGCAACGCTCGCCATCTTTTCCTCCGGCGCATACAAAACTTTTTTTTATGTGGGGGGCTTCTAGGTGCTCACCTCACAGACTTCCCTATCTAAAGATTATTAACTCCGGGGGAAGCGGACTTAGAGGAATAAAAAAAAAAAAACATAAAAAACTTCATCCTAGCCAGCCCGGTGGCACAGAGGGTTGAGGTGCTTACCTCACACCATGCTGGCAACCTCTGGAACGGACTCACGTTTCCGGGGGTTGGCAGGAGAAGGGGAGGATTCAGTGACCGTAGGACTGCTCTCCTCTCCTGGGATGGGTTACAGGGCTGCTTTGCTCTGCAGTAGCCCCCAGTGGAGACCGGAAGCACTGTAGAAAGTGTCACTATGTGGGAAGTGCCAGAAAATGGGAAAAAGACACTCTGGATTGGCTGGATGATGGCATCCGGTCTACTGGCACCCTCCAGGCTTCTTGCGGGCTAGTCCGCCTCAGCAGCGTCCTGAGGCTGAAGTAAAAATATAGTGTGCTGGGCCACCCCCACCAGTGCCTTCACCCTCTGAGGACAGGGACCCACTCGGTGAGAGGGTAACGCTGAGCTACCTCAGGGGTTGGCTGCAATATGAGGTGAGGGCTCACGGGAGTTAAATGGAGGAGTGCTGGCAACCTTGGCTGCCTGAAGGAGAGGTGGATCTGGGGCACGATAGGGGGGAAAAAAGATAACTTAAAAAAAAACCCTTCATCCTGTAGCTGGACCTGAGACCTGTACCCAGATCCATCCGTTCTAGCAGTGGTGGCTCTAGCCACTATTCCAAATGGCCAGCTCAGCAAGGCTTGGCAAAACCAATGGTAATATCTTGCTCCAGCGAGTGCAGCTCACTGCTACACTTGCTGTAATTTACTAAGCTGTGTTCTTTCCCACTCGCTGTCGTTACAAGCGGTATTATTGAGTTGTTCAAATTGAGGCACTCAATAATACTCGTTCATATTACATGATACCCTGCTACGATTATCTTCCAATCATCCCCCACGACAGTTCTCAGCAACTCGAGCTCTCTCCCGAACTTGGGTCGCCGGCGTGTCACGGGGTGTGGCATGCAGTGCCTCAATCTTCAGCGCCACTGGGCTGGCGTTTGAGAACATTATTAATGCCCATAGTAGTTTTACTGCCACTCAATCAAGTCTTGCTTCTAAAAATAGGTCTGAGTTTGATTTCCGTGGGACATCATGTTAAAACTTAGTTAAGCAAAAGTATTTCTTAATTGACAGCATTTTTGATTATTTAGTTTTTAATGAAAATGTATTTCTGACCTCCTTAGATTCAAAATCAGAATATTTTTAAAATCCCTCAGCTATTTTAAGAAAGTATTTTATAACTGATTTTATAAATTAATGACTCAAGTCATTAAAGATGGCTACCACTTACAGTATTTAAAAATCTCTTCCATTGAGGGTACCATTTGGACTGTAACATAGAAACATAGAACTTGAGGGCAGATAAGGACCGCAAGGCCCATCCATTCTGCCC
This sequence comes from Neoceratodus forsteri, assembly GCA_016271365.2. Taxonomy (NCBI): domain Eukaryota; kingdom Metazoa; phylum Chordata; order Ceratodontiformes; family Ceratodontidae; genus Neoceratodus; species Neoceratodus forsteri. The sequence goes on from CM057455.1 coordinate 265,915,806, forward strand.
ATTTCTTTTTCTACCATATAAATGTGCCATCGGTCTTTGCTCTGTCAATGGCCTGTCTATTCATACTCATCTGTATTGCTCCCTTATGCCTATCCCATGCCTGTTTGAAGCACTGCACTGTATTCATTGTGTACATACTGGCTTTAGACTGTTTATGTATTATACATTTCTTGGTTTGTTTTTTTTGTTTACATTTTTACCCTCGCCCCTGCTGTCTAATCAGGGATATACCCAGTTCACACTACTGGCACTGTCATATAGACAGCAGGGATTTTGTCACCAATTTCCACCCTCAGTCTCCCTTCACCCTCCTGATGTGAGTGATGCCTTATGGTGGTGGACATATTACAACACCTGTGGAAGGGGAAAGATCTTTAGTCCACGTCACTTTTAATGCCAGAACATGCCACCAGCCTTCCCCAGCTGGGTTGCATTGCCTGCAGCCTGGTCACCCAATGTGGAATATGACATCCACTCCTGAACACCAGTCATCTGCACAGCAGTGCAATGCCATGACATTGGAATGGCCACAAGCATACACTGCTAATGGTAGGCAGCACCAAGATATTAAGGGTGGGATTTACAAAGAGATCGCGCAGTACATCTGAGATGTCCGGTGCATCCCGACTTCATGTCAGCGTTCTGTAAGGGAGCAGTGATCGCGCTGGACATCGAATGTGCCGCACACCTATAATGTTATCCGGTGCATCTGGGGGTTGTGCAGGAGGCATGCCCATGCATACGGTGTGCAGCCCAATTCACAACCCACTGTGGAGACGCATCTCCGGAGCAAGTGCGGAGATGCGCCTTCAAAAGATAAGTCTACAACAAGTAGACTTAAGTGGGTTTTCACCCACAGGCAGGCTGCCATACTGCAGACAGCAGCACGGCAGCCTGCCTACCCTGGCAGTCCAGTGTCCCCCCCCCACCTTGCCCATATCACTGTAAGGCACAAATCTATCCACAAGCCCTGGTAGTCCAGTAGAACCCCCTACCCTTCCCCGGCCTGATCACAGTCAGAGTTGAATCCACACAGTATCCCTGGTTGTCCAGTGGTCCCCCCCCCCGAATCCCTGAAGTAATAGTACCCAGTAACAATCCTGGTAGTTCAGTGGCACCCCCTTCCTGCCCACATCCCCACAGGCGGTTGGGCAGGGAAACGAATGGGGCAGCGCATCTCCAGATGTGCTGCACCTAACGTTGCCATTCACAGCCACAAACATGCAAATGGGGCCATTAGGTATGCAAGGCACAATGGGGCCATTTGCATGTCATTATGGCCCCATTTGCATGAGACCTGCAGAGATGCACCCGGCAGAATGCACCGGGTGCCCTGGAGCCACACACATAGCCCCAAGTAGTCTTGGTGTACCCCACACCCTTCTCCAGCTTGATCAGATTCTGAGTTGAAACCACACAGTATCCGTGGTGGTCCAGTGGTCCCCCCCCCACCGGAATCCCTGAAGTAACAGTACCCGGTAACATCCCTGGTAGCCCAGTGGCACCCCTTTCCTGCCCACATCCCCGGTAATATGGACCGAAATGCGGCAATACCCCTGGGCTTGCAGTATGTACTTTACTCTGTCATTCACAAAATTGTGAATGACAGAGAACAGAACACACTGCAAGCCCATTGGAAGACAAGATCCACCAATGGGCTTCCAGGCATACAGTAGCTGTCATTCACAGACAGCTCTGTCGGCGGGCAGCCATGGTAGTATGCGGGTGGGTTGAGCTACCCGCCGACATTGGGAACATGCTGGGATGGGGGAGCTGGGTGGGGGGTGCTTGAGTGGGTGGGGGGTCCGCTGGACCACCAGGGAGACGTCGAGATTACTGTCGGTGTTGTGATCAGGTCCAGGCAGGGAGGGGGTTCTACTAGATCACTAGGTATATTGCCACATTTCTTTCCATTTTACCACTGCTGCGGGCAGGGAGGGGGGTTTTACTGGACCACAAGAGGTATTGCCGCATTTCGGTCCATATTACTGGGGATGCGGGCAGGAAAGGGGTGCCACTGGGCTACCAGGGATGTTACCGGGTACTGTTACTTCAGGGATTCCGGGGGGGACCACTGGACCACCACGGATACTGTGTGGTTTCAACTCAGAATCTGATCAAGCTGGAGAAGGGTGTGGGGTACACCAAGACTACTTGGGGCTATGTGTGTGGCTCACAGCCCTTCCAGGGCACCCGGTGCATTCTGCCGGGTGCATCCCTGCAGGTCTCATGCAAATGGGGCCATAATGACATGCAAATGGCCCCATTGTGCCTTGCATACCTAATGGCCCCATTTGCATGTTTGTGGCTGTGAATGGCAACGTTGGGTGCAGCACATCTGGAGATGCGCTGCCCCATTGGTTTCCCTGCCCAACCAGGGGGTTGCGCCTGTGCATCTTGGGTTGGGCGCAACTGTGGTATTCACAGAGGGGATGCGCCGGGAGCATCCCGGCGGGGGGAGAAACAGTGGTTCAAGAGAAGTGACGGGGAGGGACTGCAGGAGCAGAACAAACAAGGGGCCTAGCATTAGTGTGTAACCCCCAGGGGGCGCTATCCTAAGGGCTACTACCCCTGCCTGCCCTAACGGTAGCAGGGTGAGGGGCCCAGGTCCGTTGGCGGGTGCCTCCACCCAGAGGTTGGGGTTAGGACAGTCAAAGATGACTTGGTCACAGCCCTCTAGGTTGCTGCAACCCCCCTTTCTTCCCACTCGTGGCCCACACAATTCAATTACAATGTCCTTACCATATGCACTTACCCCCTGGCTCAGACCAATCAGCTGCTCTGGGGACCCCCTGAAAAGCAAGGTGCAGTTACACAATATTCACGGTGTGGTAAGTCACCATTAATGCACAAACCAGCCAGTGTACCTTTGCAAAACAAGCAGTCTGATTTATTTGAGGGGAGATAAGAAGGACCAGGGGAAATCAAGTTGATTGGCTTATCACCACAATATATGAGTATCTACCTATGGCTCTGTGCACAGGCCTAACCTATAAGTTACTGTCTATGGGTACCCAAGCCCTAAAGGCTAGTTCCTCGATGCAGCTGGTTGGGGCCCTGACACGAATGAGCAGTTAATTCCTACGAAGACTAAATAGAGCTATCCGGCTCAGTCAGTGTAGCCAGCAAAGTAACCTGATGGTCTTGCCCTTACTAGAAACATTTGACAGGGAGCTACCCTGATTTAGTACTCACGACTCCAGAAAGAAACACATTCTCGTACCACGTGCAAGACTGAGCCTGTACTTCGAGCACTTCTCCACACATTTATATGCACTGCAGAGGGGTACCATACCAGGCAGCTGCTGTCTTTCTCGATACCTGCCCGCCATACACTGGGCCCAACCGACGCAGCTTCACTGTTCCTGACAGACTGAGCGCGGTTCAAGCAGATTCTCGAGTCTTCTACAGGGTGAGCCTGGTAGGTAGCCGCGCTCCTGCATGGCCTCCTCCGACCGCTTCCTAGCGGATTTAGTCCGACTGGCTGGCAATTCAAACCACCCGAACACTGGCCTTACACGCTCTTCCCACATGAAAACTCAACGGCGCAGGAGCCCAGAGCTCCTTCCTCACACACAGCCACCCCGTCTCTGCCCTTTGGCAGTTAGGGCAAGTCTCACCACTCAGGCGCCCCCCCGATCTCATAGGTGGGCTGCAAATGACAGTCACTTAATACTGCCCCTATTGGTGCAAACAAGGTGCCACAATTCAGATTTTCCTCCTCAGAATTCTTGGCTGTGCCTCATTGGTCAGCAGGCTCCCACATGAGTCCTGTTCCTGGTTGGTCAGAAAGATCTCCGTTTTAGTGCTCTCCCATTTATCATTGGCCCAGTTCAATAGTCCAGGTCCAAAATGGAGGGGCCAAGCGCACACTGTCCCAGCTGCAGAAGAAGCAGGTTAAACAAACTGTAGTTCCACTAATACTCCAACTAATTATCGCTAAACAGTTACTTCTTTCAAAAGGGCTCCCTTTTGCGCTTATAGCGACTGCCAAATTGGAGCGATCTCACCGCAGCTCAGGCGGAATTCAAACAGGGAAACACCGGTTCCCCCCATACCAACTCGCTGGAGCCTGCGAGCAGGCAGCTCTTAAAGAGACAGTACTGGAGGCTTTTGAAGCTCTCACAACACCCGCTTTTAGGTGGCATTGCGCCGAACACCAGTTAGGCAGGGACCATTTAGGCAAACTCCGGGAAGGCTTTTAGGAACCCCCATTTGTAAGGGGGTTACAGGTGGGAAGGCTAGAGTCAGGGGGCGGGAGGAGAGGCACAGCCGGGAAGGAAGGGCAGGAAATAGGTTTGCTGAGATGGCGACACTGGTGGAGGAGGGAAGGAGTGATCCCCAGGGGAGAGCAGAAGAGGGAGAAAGAGAGAAACCCACAGGGGGCAGGAGTCAGACAGAGGAGGGTGACAGGGGTGAAGGGGAGAGGAGCTCTGCTGGTGGGGTGGATGACAGGGGTGGAGTAGAGGAGGGGGGGACCAGGGCAGAGGGGAGGGATGTTGGATATAGGGAGGGAGCAGTGAAGGGGCAGTGGACAGGATGGGGGAGAAGGGGCAGAAAGCAGTAGGGAGGAAGGGTAGAGTTAGTGAGCTGGCATGCTCTAAGTGTGAATGCCCTGGGAAATGGGTGGGGGCAGGGACAAGGAACGAGGAGTGGGGTGTACTAATGTTTGGTGATGCAATACTTAAAAGGATCAGATGGGGCGGCAGGGGGGAGAGGCATAGTAGAACATAGGTGGAGGCTATACCTGGGCTAACGGCAGACAGGGAGGGGCAGGCAGTTCTGAAGTGCACAAGGAGGGGCAGGAAGAAACCACATATAGTGGTGCATGTGGGCACTAATGACCTAGCAGGGAAGACAGTGGAAGTAGTGAGGAGGAGGTTTGAGGAATTAGGAGGGCTATGTGAGGAAGTGGGAGAATCAGTGGCCTTTTCAGAGGTGCTCCCGGTACCCTGAGTGAGTATGGGAAGGAAAGGGAGGATTGGGGAGTTCAACAAATGGCTGGGGGAATGGTGTCAGTCTAAGGGGTATGGAGTAGTGGGGGACCAGGGCAGTACCTGGGAAAGTAAGGATCTATACGCAGAGGATAGGCTGCACCTGAGTGGGGAGGGGAAGGGGTATTAAAGCAGAGGTTGGAGGGGTACATAGCATCAAGGAAAGATTTAAACTAGGTGTGGGGGGTGGTGGGAGATCAGCTAGTAGGCAGGATCCCAGAGGGGAGCTCGCCGTGCCTACCCCCCAAGCTATCAGAGAGGAATTTGACGTGGGGACACAAGGAGAGATTAGGGGGGAAATTGGTGGGGGAGAGAATGACACAGGTTGAAGGGTGGGTCACTGAATGTGAGAAGCTTAGGTAACAAATCAGCTGAACTATGATGATCCCAGGGTACAGGATATTCAGAAAGGACAGGACTAGAGGAAGGGGCATGGCGATCTACGTGATGGAGGGTATAAGGTGTATGGGAGAGGAAGGGTAGAAGGCAGGACAGAGTCCCTGTGGATGCAGTTTCAAGACTCTAAAAGAAAGACACTAAGGGTGGGAGTAGTGTACAGGCCACCAACTCAGGGGGATGACCTGGATAGAGAGTTGGCTGAGCAGATTAGAAGAGTCTGTAGGAAGGGGGACCCTGTAGTGGTGGGGGACTTCAGCCTCCCTGGGGTGGACTGGAACACCCCAACCACCACGTGTGCAAAGGAGCAGAGATTACTAGATGCATTTCAGGACTGCTTCCTGGTGCAATTGGTCCGTGAGCCTACTAGAGAGGGCAGGACTCTGGACCTGGTATTAACAAATGGGGAGGCTGTAAGGGATCTGGGAGTGGAGGACCCCCTGGCTGGGAGCGACTACCATACCGTGTGGTTCACACTCAATATGGGCAGGGTAACAGGAGGAACAGGTACTAAGGTGATCGATTTTAAGCGAGCAGACTTTAAAAGGATGGGGGAAATTTTGGTTGAGCATCTGGTGGGAATTCAGACATGCATGAGTGCCAGCCAGAAATGGAATATCATTAAGAAAGGGCTGACAGAGGCTACTGAGACCTGTACCAGGACACAGAGCAAGAAGGGGAGAGCAAAGAAGCTGAGCTGGCTGACTCGAGAGGTAATGGAAGGGGTGAGGGCTAAAAGAAAAGCATTTCGGAGGCTTAGGAAATCAGGAGGGCAAGGGGACAAAGATGAGTACACGAAGAAGTTCAGGGAAGTTACCAGGCTAGTCAGAGAGGCCAAGGCTTCCAGACAGCTGAGACTGGCACAGGGAATCAAGAATGGGGAAAAGGACTTCTTCAAATACATTGGTGAGAGAAGAAGAAATGAAGACCAGATTGTGAGGATTAAGAAAGATGGTGGGCGGGTGGAGAAGGGCGAGGGCCAGGCAGAGGCACTGAATGAGTACTTCTGCTCTGTGTCCACAAAGAAAAGAGAGGGGCAGATACCCCATGGGAAGGGTGGAGGGGCCGGGGGTAGGGGTGACTGATATCAGAATTACGGAGGACAGGGTGCTGGAGGGACTAAGGGCATTGAGGGTGGAAAAGATGCCAGGGCCAGAAGGCATTCACCCTTGGGTAGTTAGGGAGCTAGTGGAGATCCTGGCAGGACCACTGGCAGACCTGTTCAGTACATCACTGGACACAGGATGTGTGCCACAGGACTGGAGGATGGCCCATGTGGTGTCCATTCATAAAAGTGGCCTGAAGGATGATCCAGGCATCTGCAGACCGGTTAGTCTCACTTCAATCATGGGGAAACTCATGGAGTCAGTCCTAAAAGACAGTGGGCTCCAAGACAGCCATCAGCATGGTTTTGTATTGGGCAGATCTTGCCAGACAAACCTAGTCGAGTACTACAACTGGGTTAGCAGGGAGCTGGACAGGGGCCATGCAGTGGACGTCCTATATTTGGACTTCAGCAAGGCCTTTGACTCTGTGCCGCATGGGAAGCTGGGGGGAAAACTGGAATACATTGGGGTAGGGACAAAAATGGTCAACTGGATCACCAACTGGCTGAGGGGTAGGCAGCAAAAGGTGGTGGTGGGGACTCTCATCCCCAAGGGACATTACGAGTGGGGTGCTCCAGGGTTCAGTACTGGGACCAGTGCTGTTCGGGATATTCATAACCGATATCTCAAATGGGATCCGGAGTAGGATCAGTACATTCACAGACGATACTAAGATCGGTGCAGTGGTAGATGACATGGATGGGTGGAGGAGGCTGCAGGAAGACCTGACCAAACTACAGGAATGGTCAGAGACATGGCAGCTAGGGTTCAACGCCAAGAAGTGCTAGGTACTACACTTTGGAGCAAGGAACCAGGGGAGGAAATATCAGTTGGGAGGGGTACAGTTCGCAAGCACAGTGGAGGAAAAGGATCTAAGGGGTACTAATAGCGGGGAGTATGAACCACTCAGCTCAGTGCAGAAAGGCGGCTGCAATGGCAGACAAGATGCTGGGGTGCATAGCGAGGGGAATCTCCTCCAGGCACAGAGAAGTGATCCTACCCTTGTGCAGGTCACTGGTCAGGCCACACCTGGAATACTGCATGCAGTACTGGTGTCCATTCCTGAAGAGGGATATCAGATTGCTGGAGGGGTGCGGCGTAGGGCAACGAAGATGATACAAGGACTTGAGGGAAAATCCAATGAGGAGAGGTTGGGAGATCTGCAAATGTATTCCCTGGAAGAGAAGCGGGATGGGGGGATATGATCGAAACCTTTAAAGGGACACTGTCAACCTTTTTTTGCATCATATTATTTCTAGGTAAAACCCCACATTTTATGATTGCTTACCTTCTCTAAAATTCATTGATGTCGGTGGTTGTTTAATCTGCTTCCTTGCTTATTGGAATTGAGATGCATGGGAATGTATAGTTATACAAAGCCTTGTTTTGCTCCAAATTGTTTACCTAAACTTACTGCATACTTCCTGAACATCTAGAAACACCCTCAAACAGTGCAGCCACAGCCACTCGTGATACAATGGTCTCATCTACTACCACTGCATAATGAGTACCCAGATAGTGTTGGAGATGTTCCTGAGTCCAGGAAAAATGCAGTTGTAGTTGATCAAGAAATGTAAACGAACATGTTTTGGTGTGGTAACATCAGTATGGTTGATATTCAGTTTTTTACTTTTTAAAAGGAAAAAGCTTCTTTGAATCAATTAACCAGCTCCATCAGCAGTATCAACAGAATGAGAACAATCATAAAATGTGTTTTTTATACTAGGGACACGGAGGCCAAATGGGGTTGACAGTGTCCCTTTAAGTACCTAAAGGGTATTATTAACAGGATTAATGCAGAAGGGATTCTTAAGATCAAAAGGGGGAGGGACATCAGAGGGCAACAGCTGAGATGGGGGGGATTCAGGAGGGGAAACCAGGAAACACTTTTTCACAGAAAGAGTGGTAGATAATGAGAACACTCTGCCTGAGGAGGTGGTATCACGGAGAATGGTAGGAGGATTTAAGAGAGGGTGGGACAGAGTGAGGGGGTTGGTTATGAGAAGGGGAGGGGAGGGTGTGGCAGCTGCAAGTTGAGGGGCTAGCTGCACAGTTCAGCAGACTCGATAGACCGTGAGGCCTGTTTCTCTGGGGGCATTTCGTATGTTCATATGTATCCCCCAACGCATCTTCTGTGAATACCACGGTTCGTGCACAGCACATCTCATTTGCACTGGGACAGCTGAGATGCGCCATGAGCAAGTGCTTTGTGAATCCCCTCCTTAATGTTTTCATTTCACATAGGCACTATAAGGGAGCAATCATTTGTAACAACTTCAGAATCATGTTATGTGTGTTCAGGAATGCAAGAAAATGAAAAGAAAAAAAAATAGATTTATATTTTTGCCAGAAGTATGTGATTGCTGAAACACAACAACATGATGAGTAAGAAATACTGCTGCTTTAAATAAAGCACGCACATGTACAGAGAGATAAGATTGGATCACTGCAACCAATTGGAAAAATCCTTATTTGGCTGCAAACTGACAAGAGAGAGAGAGAGAGAGAGAAGGAGGAGCAGGAGGGGTGCTGAGAGAACACAAAAAATGCATTTTTTCCCCCAGAGAGTCACTGTTGTACCCAGTACACTAACTCCAGCTCCTCTCCAGTTTATGAACAGCCCAACTGCATGCAGCATGCACTGTGACACAAGGAAATACCCAGTGTCAGGCAGTTTGTATCCGTCAGCCCAGGAATTCCCACCCCAGCTTGGCATGATAGCCAGTCACATGATACTCCAAAGATCATGCTATAAAAAAGTATATCCAGTGGCCACACGGCTAAGTGCCAGTCACAAAAAAACAAACAAACAAAAAAAAAAAACTGGGCCTTCCAATAGCCTAGAAGAAGTGCATTGGGTTTTTATGTCACAAACCCTGTTTTGGGTAGCTGGACTCAGGCAACCAGGTCTGGGTTAAAGTGCTGTCGAGCGCAGCCCAGTCCAGGAAGGGAGGCTGTCATGGTTTCCTGGGTCCGATATTCAGAAATCGGCAAAACTGAGTGCAAATATTTATACTTGGTTTTGCGATAGCACAGGTGTCCAAAACTGCTATATTCAGTGCAATAGCGCATCCACGCTATTCCACTGAATATAGGATCAGCGAGACCCAGTGCTACACCGCCTAGCGCCAGACAGATGAGGCCCCCACAATAAGGCAGCACAATGGCTTGCGCCCAGACAGAAATCCCCATATTCAAAGGGATCCATGCTAATGAGCCCATTGGGCATGCAAGGCACTAAGAGGCCATTTGCATGCCAATTATGGGCCCATTAGCATAGGGAGAGAGGCTGTACTGCGTGGCACCGCCCCTGATTGCCCTTGTCAGTGGAGCTATCTCTGATGCTAGTGGCACCCCTCCCCCGGCGATTGCTGCCCCATACAAAAATAGAACACATAACCCTGGTAGTCTAGTGGTCCCTCCCGCCTCTTCATTCACCGATCGCTATCCTGTCTTAATAAAACATTACTCTGGTAGTCCAGTCGTCTCTCCCCCCTCCTTGTTCACAGATTGCCATCCCGGTCTTAATAAAACATTATCCTGGTAATTCAGTAGTCCCTCCCCCTTCCCTGTTCTCTGATCTCCGTCCTGATATTAAAATAAATATTTCCTGGTAGTCTAGTGGTCCATCCCCTCTCCCCTGTTCAGCGATCTCCATCCTGATATTAAAATAAATGATTCCCTGGTAGTCCAGTGGTTCCTCCCCCCTAGTTCTCCGATCTCCATCCCTATATTAAAAAACATAGTCCCTGGTAGTCTAGTGGTCCCTCTCCCCTCCTCCGGTCATTGATCACTGTGACGAGTAAAAGAAAACAGTCCCTCCCTGGAAGTCCAGTGGTCTCTCCACCCACCCGAATAACTGCCCAATAAATACATATAATTTTCATTGGTGTCCGGTGTACCCCCCTTACCCCCACTTCGCTCCCATGGAAAAAACAAAAGTGTCCAATTTCCGTGGTGGTCTAGTGACCTCCTCACCCTCCCACCCTGGCAGACAGTGACTTACCACCCCACTCCCCATCCCGAAACCCATTCGCAACCAGCACAGCCCTCTCCCACCACCATGGCCGCCACCACTGAACTGTGAATCAGCTTAGTACAGTATACACTAGATGCTCATTGGTAGTCCACTAAACCACCAGAGAAATGGAACATTTAGTTTTCTCCAAGAGAGCGAGGCGGGGGGTGGGGGGGAGGTTCACTGGACACCAATGAATATTATATATATTTATTGGGTAGGTGTTTGGGTGGGGGAGGGACCACTGGCTTAGCAGGGAGGGACTGTTTTCTTTCACTCGGTACGGCGATCAGTGACTGGGAGAGGGGGGAAGGATCACTAGACTACCAGGGAATAATTTATTTTAATATTGAGACAACAATCACTAAACGGGGGAGACAGGAAGGATCACTAGACTACCAGGGCATCATTGTTTAATATCGGGATGGTGCTCTGAGAATGGGAGAAGGGGAGGGACCACTAGACGACCAGGGTTAAGGCTACTATTTCTTTTTTTATTTTATTTAGTGTGCTCTTTTCCCGCTGCCAGTGTCGGGATCATCTGCCTGGTCATGGATCTTGCCGCCCCCCACTCCCACATGAGCCACAACTCCGCCCATGCCATCTGGCTTGCCCCCAATGGTAGGGCCGCGGCACCAGTCAAGGTGTCACAAATGTCGGGTCGGGGAGCTGGCCTGTGAGCTGATTAGAAGTGGTGAGGCGGGCATCATGTAGGCACTGGCTGCAGTGTTTTTTGTCCTCTAGAGGATGTTTCATGGGGCGGGGACATGCAATGACGTCCAGCATCTGCCCCACCTCCGGACGTCCAGATGCCAGCTGCTGCAGTACCCCTGGCCTCCACCAGGGGTCCATTGTGCACAGGATTTTCTCTCCCCCTTCCCCCTGGAGGAGAGCAGTCCATGGGACTCTCCATCCTTCTCCCCCAGCCAGCCCTCCGATGACCCAGGTCCGTTCCTGAACCGGGTTGCCAGTGTCACAAGCAGAAATCCAACTGCTGCACCGATCAGCCAGCTGCAAGGCCACTATTTCTTACAGGAATGGCAATTGGTGTGGGGTGGATGCAGTACCCTGCCAACCGCTGGGACTGTGCGGGAGTAAGTCAGGGTTTAACTTGGCGGTATGTGTGCCACGCAAGGGGACCGAGCAAAATGGCCTTGCGTGGTGCACATACTCTGAATATTGGACTGCACCAATATTTAGGTTTCTGCTCCCTGATTTACATTGTGCCCTTCCCCACCCTTTGCGCCGGTGGAAATCAAGTTTGGCCGCACTAACTGGCCTTTTGAATATTGCCATTCTGTGCAAAACCCAGTTTGTGTGGGCAAGCTCGGTTCTGTGCCCAGGTAAAGTTTTGAATATCGTCCCCTGGTGTGGCAAAGTGACCTTTGCTGTTGGACATGGCCTTCTCCCTTGCAAGGCGGTGGGGGGCATGCTAAAAGGTGCTACACTGCATGAGGCCATCAGAGGCTAGTGTAACTTTTTTTACTTTTATTTTATTTAATGATATCTTGGAGAACACCTGTGAGCGTATGCTCATTTGTAGGTTTCGTGTCAGTTACAAGAAGAAAGTGAACAGGTACATAGCATTATATACAAGGCATTACATTACAAGCAAGTACAAAATTGCATTGGTACAAAACAATGCATTACAAGCTAGGTAGACAATAAATTGGCGTGGATTACAAAACTGGGATAGCATTTAGTGTAATGTATAACATTTAGACATTGCTTCAGCATTGGTGAGAAGGTGCCTGCGTTAGAGAGTTAAGCCTATTTGTGGGGGGGAGAAACAGAGTGGAGAACAGCACAGCTGCGGCATAGTGAAGCATATGCCTGCGTAAGGGGTTAAGAACAGATTTAAGGAAGGTTGGGGACAGTGGGGCTAGGACAGCAGCAGACAGGGGGGGCATGAAGGCGGGGACAGAGAGGGGAATGTGTGCCCAGTGGAGAGGGGAAGGGGTAGATAGGGGGAAGGATAATGAAGTGCTATAAAGGTAGATGCCCTTAGGATTACGTGGAACACTAAGTGCTACTGCTTTATGGTGGTCCAAATGTAGGAGAGTTGTTTTGGTCATCATGAATGGCCAGCCGAGTCACAATTGTCATCTTTGGCAAGGTGCTGTCTGAGCTGTCGCTTGAAAGCACCAATGGTTGTGTGGTATCAGAGATGTCTGAAGGAAGGGCGTTGGTCCAGTGTGGTGCATGGTAGTAGGATGCACATTGACTCTGTGTAGTGCAGCATCTAGATTCACTGACAATTTGGCTGTGGGTGCTTCTGGTCAGCCTGGCACTTACATGGCGTATGAGCAGATTCTGGACTCCTGGTGGCGTCAGGTTTAGTGCAATTTTTTTTGTCCAGTAGACAGGCATGGTACTTAACTCTACTCTTTAGCTGGAGCCACCCTGCCTGTGAATAGAGCTCACAGGTGTGAGTAAGCCTTGCAGCACCTGTGAGGAGTCGGCAGACTTTATTAAGGGCCAGAGAGATGCGATGGAGGACTGAGTCTGGTGCAGAACCATAAGCTGCTAGGCCATATTCAACGAGGGTAACTATTGAGCTGGTGATGGCCATGTTAAGTGCTTCATATGTAAGGCTGTGCTTGTGGAGGTGAAGTATCCTGATTCTGGAACTGATGGCCTTGATTGTGTTGTCTATATGCTGTGCAAAGGACAGGGTGGAGTCAAGGGTGATGCCCAGGTACTTAAAGTACTGCATGAACTGCAGCACATCACCACTGTTTTTCAGTATGGATAGTGGGAAGGTCTTGTGTTTGCTGTGTGTGCTGGAGTAGATCATAGTCTTAGTTTTCTTGTAGTTAAGGATTAGTCTGTGATTCTTAAATCATGTTTCGGCAGCAGTAAATCCTAGTTGGAGATCGTTTTGAAGTAGTTTGGGGTTGGGGTTGCAGGCGAAAATGACAGCATCATCAGCACACAATAGCATGTGACTGGTGCAAGAGCCTGGAAGTTTATTTAAGGAGATACTGAAGAGAAGGAGCCCCAGTATTCATCCCTGGGGGACCCCTGAGCAAACAGGTTTGCTATCCGAGACAATGTCCCCAATCTTGACCCACTGTGAGCGATTGCCGAAATAGCTGTTAAACTGTAGAACTGTATCAGAAGAGAGACCTGTGTCTGCTAGCTGTTCAAGGAGGAGTGTGTGGTGAACCGTATCAAAAGCTTTTGATAGGTCGATGAAGGTAGTCCCCATTAGCTGCCCTTGATCCAGGGCTTGGTGGACATAACCAGTGAATTCCAATAGGGCTGTGATAGTGCTGTGTCCTGCTCGGAACCCATGTTGTTCTGGGCATAGGAGTTGGTGCATGTTTAGGTATTCCACAAGCTGATCCACCGCTATCCGTTCAAGTGCTTTGGAGAGAGGTGGGAGTACGGAGATCGGTCTGTAGTTGTTCTATAGTGCCTAGTCTCTGCTTTTGTGAACTGGTGTTACAGAAGCCAACTTCCAGTGCTGGGGGAACTGAGAGTGGTGGAGGGATAGATTGATGATGGTGGTCAGGGGGTTTAGTACTTCTGCGAGTGCCATAGCGATGAACTTAAGGTCCAGGGTGTCTCCACTGTGCTTTGACTTGCCCAGCACCTTCTCAAGGTACTTCCTAACCTCAGTAGTGCCAACTTCTTTAAAGTAAAAAAGCAGATGGTTCCCCATAGGGGACTGATCACCCACTGGATGCTTCTGGACTGGAGGGTGAAAGTAGTCTGCTGGAAGCACTCCACTTAGGTCCGTGAAGGCAGTATTTAGGGCATTTGCTATTTGGAGTGGATCCATTGTTGGTACATCATTGATCAGGAGCATGGAGGGGGCAGTTTTAGGATCCTTGCCAGTAACATCGCTGAGGTTTGCCCAGAAGGATTTGCTGCAGTTCCAGGAGTTGGAGAGAGCTTCCTTATAGTAGGAACATTTTGCTAGGCGGATAGCTTTTGTACACTATTGTGCATGGAGTAGGGGGTTTAGAATGTGGAAAAATGGTGTCTGCAAACATGATGTCCTTGGTGCATTTTCGGACTGCACACCCCACACTTCAATTTTGGATTGCTTAATCAACAGTGAGGAGCCTCCCTGAAGACCCTGATAAGGCAGGGGGGGGGCTTAAGAGACCATAGAGTGATGGGAGCAGGTGACAGACTGTGGTGATAGCCATGGGATGGGAGCTGGGTGCAGGGTGTCTGATCAAACAGGATACAAATCTATTTAGAAAACATTCTCCCCTAAAAAAATCTTTATGTGTTGCCTCCTGTACAGATGGTAGTTTGAGTGAAGGCAAAGTTCTGAACTCTTTTTAGAATGGGTCTTCTATGGCCCAGTGGTGCTGTTGGTAGCTTGCTGTGTTTTCATGTGGGAGACCTGGGTTCACATTAAAATAACAATTCCCAGCAATGGGCTGGTGGAGTCTAATGCCTGCTGTGAAGCCCCCTTACTAAAGGCTCAATAATCAGCCATTTTGGGCATGGCCTGTGACATCCTAAATGCAGTGAAAACTGCTAATGCTGTTTTCAAACATTTCACCACATTTACAGCACTTTCCATTGCTTTACAGTAAAATAAGAATACATGCATCATTATACGACTCCCGATGTACTGCAAGTCATGGCAAATGTGTACATAAGTTAAACACCCTTAAGGTGATTTAACCTATCGTAGCATGTGTCAGCCCCTTGACGCAGCTTTGAAAATACAGCCCTAGACTCCAGGGAGAGGGAGCAGGTTTACCCACACATCCTGAGTCTTCAATGCTGGGAGCTGGGAGCTGGGATGGCACTGATGCTGCAGCTGACAACCCACGTCAGCTTCCCCCGTCCACAGGTGTGTCATGGCAGGTGGCCTCTAATAGGAGGCAGTAGGAGGGACAAAAATGGGAGAAATCCCTGCCCTGCACAGATAAAGAAGAATTTGCATTTATATAGCATTTTTCATACACACTATATCCCAAAGCACTTTGCAAGCAACATGAGAGACTGGTAGTGCAGTGACTAAACGTGTAGTGCAGTGACTGTAAACATGTAGTGGCAGTGACTGTAAATGTGTAGTGCAGTGACTGTAGACATGTAGGTGGCAGTGTCTGTAGATGTGTAGTGCAGTGACTGTAGACATAGACATGTAGTGCAGAGACTGTAAATGTGTAGTGGTAGTGACTGTAGACGTGTAGTGCAGTGACACGACTGTAGACATGTAGTGCAATAACTGTAAACGTGTAGTGGCAGTGATTGTAGACATGTAGTGCAGTGACTGTAAATGTGTAGTGGCAGTGACTGTAGACATGTAGTGCAGTGACTGTAAACATGTAGTGGCAGTGACTGTAGACGTGTAGTGCAGTGACTGTAGATGTGTAATGGCAGAGACTGTAGATGTGTAATGTAGTGACTGTAAACATGTAGCAGCAGTGACTGTAGATGCATAGTGCAGTGACTGCAGACGTGTAGCTGCAGTGACTGTAAACGTGTAGTGGCGGTGACTGTAGACGTATAGTGCAATGACTGTAAATGTGTAGTGGCAGTGATTGTAGAACATGTAGTGCAGTGACTGTAAATGTGTAGTGGCAGTGACTGTAGACATGTAGTGCAGTGACTGTAAACTTGTAGTGACAATGATAGATGTGTAGTGACTGTATTTGTAAATGTGTAGTGGCAGTGGTTGTAGATGTTTAGTGCAGTGACTGTAAACATGTAGTGGCAGTGACTATAGACGTGTACTGCAGTGACTGTAGACGGGTAGTGCAGTGACTGTAGATATGTAGTGCAATGACTGTAAACATATAGTGGCAGTGACTGTAAATGTGTACTGCAGTGACTGTAAATGTGTAGTGGCAGTGACTGTAGACGTGTAGTGGCAGTGACTGTAGACGTGTAGTGGCAGTGACTGTAAATGTGTAGTGGCACTGGCTGTAAACATGTAGTGCAGTGACTGTAGATGTGTACTGCAGTGACTGTAAATGTGTAGTTGCAGTGACTGTAAACATGTGCAGTGACAGTATACGTGTACTGCAGTGACTGTAGACGTACTGCAGCGACTGTAAACGTGTAGTGGTAGTGATTTTAAATGTGTACTGCAGTGACTATAGACGTACTGCAGTGACTGTAAACATGTAGTGCAGAGACTGTAAATCTGTAGTGCAATGACTGTAAACATGTAGTGCAGTGACTAACTTGGTGTGCAGTGACTGTAGACTTGTAGTGGCAGTAAATTTTGCTCATCTACACCCTCACACAGCCATGGACAGTTGATTGAACTTATTTTGTGTGGAAGGGGAATGTTGGCCAGGTCACTGGGGAGGATGTCCTACTCTTGCAGAAAATGCCATGGGTTCTTTGACTTCCACCTGGATACACTCACTATGACAACAGCACAGATGAGCGCAGACCCCCTGAAGAAGAACCGCAAAGTTTGATGCACTAGAATATCAGTGCTGTTGTCATGCTTTCTCTCACGGTCAGTACTTCATAAATTTCACTGCATATTGGAAGTACATTTCTTGCCAGCAAGTTTATTTAGCAAAGTCTTTCTGTTCAGTTTGTTCAGTGTAGCAGGCATTTGAAACTGCAGCTTTCACAGCGTTGCTGCATTGGAAGCTTTTTATTTCTCACCTTAGTTTAACTTCTCATTTAAAGGATGCCACTCCTCAAGTACTGTATTGTAATGGAGTGCCTGCATTTGTGGTGTGAGTCCAAGTCCTGATAATGGGCTAGAACCCCCAAGTAAGTTGCGCTGACGTCACAGATGATGGCTGCAGCATCCCTGCTCGCAGCACGGTCTGCGACTGCCCTCCCGACCCTCCCCTGACCTTGGCCACTAGATCTGTGTCCAGATTTGCCTGGGAACCACATCCCAAACTCAAAGGGTGCTGCCAAGGAGAGTATACTGCAGGAGTGCCAATGTTTGGAGGAGTGCTCCAGGGTGAAGTCTTAAGGGGTCAGTAGCAGCATCAAGAGTGGAGTCTGGAGCAGCTAGAAGTCTGAAGGGGAGGTGTAAGAGATAGAAAGGTGAGGTGGGGCGCAGATAAGAGAATAAAAAGCCTTTTAAACCAGTTACATGGCTTTGACTGGCAGTGGACTATGCGGCACATTCACAGCCGAGGTTCATGCCCTGACCCCTGGATGACTGGAATGGAGAGTGGCAGGGTAAGCTCAGGCGTTTGCTTGGTTGGCAAATGCAGACAGTTGTTTGGTGGACTTCTACTGGTAGGCATGAAGAACTACTGGGATGCCCTAGGTTGGGAGGGAGCAACACCGAGTCATTTCACACTCATTGGGGTGTGCTGGTGGCATGATCAGTTTCTCTGATGGTGGGGATTAGGGCTGAACGTGAAAAAAAGCCACTATCCCTGCCTGAGCTGCAGCCCACCTTGCCACACCAGTGGGCCCATCTGGTTTAGTCACCACCTCCCTCAATATTCTAGCTCCACCCCTGTAGCTCTCTTTAGCCCTCTTGACTTGCCAGGAGGGGACTGTCCCCCCATGCCCTCTGCCAGGGACAAAAGAGGCTTCTGAGTTTCAAAGTTTGGAACTTCTCAGGGAAGTGGAGAAGTGAAAGGCCTGTGGCAGTGACCACGACAGAAATAAGGGCATGGCAGAGCCTGAAGGAGGGACATTGGAGGGTGATTTGGGGTGCTGTCTCAGAAGGTACAAAATGACACATTTATTTATTTATTTGTAACCCCCTACAAATGGGGGTTCCCAAAAAGTCTTCCTTGAGCTTGCCTAAATGCTCACTGCCAGGCTGGTGTCCAAGGTTTTAGCAGTTTAAATGTGATTACCAGAGCCTGTATAGCCTATGTGTACTGCCTCTTTAAGAGCTGCCTAATTGCAGCTTAAGTAATCTGAGAAGGAGCTCCGTTGAAAGATGTAACTACTTGCTGAAAATCATTTAGAGTGATAATGGTAATGTAGTTTGTCTAACATGCTTTCTTTGCAGCAAGGACTGTTTTGTTTGTCCCCACTAACTTGGTCCTGGACTGCAAATTGGACCAATCAGTTCTGGTGGGACCTAAAATGTAGCTGACCACAGGAGCTGTCTGAAGTCAAAACTGTAGGAACTGTGTGTAACCCTAGATGGCGCCATCCCAGGGCTACTACCCCTGCCTGATTTGCCACCAACAGGTTGAGGGGCCTGGATTCAATGGAGGGTGCCTCCACCCAGAGGTCAGGGTTTGCAATAGTTAAACCAACTTGTCACAGCCCTCTGGGACACTGCAACCTCTTTCTTCCCACTAGTGGCCCACACAATATATCAGAATTACCTTCACAGTATACACTTACCCCCAGGTCTGGTTCCGCACTGGGACCTCCTGTGAAATGAGATACAGTGCAACAATCACAGTACAGTACTTTAACATAGACAAATACCTCAGGCAGTATAAGTTTGCTGAAACAAGCAGCTCTGATTTATTTAGGGGATATAACAAGGACAGGGGAAATCAGGTTAATCAGCTTATCACTCTAATAATCTATTATGGCTCTGTGCACAGGCCTATCCCTATCAGTTACTGTCCCTGGGTACCCAAGCCCTAGTGGCTAGTCCAAACCGTGGCAGCTGGTAGGGGCCCTTTCACACAGAGAAAAGGAGAATTAAACAGTCAGCAGTACAGTAATTCCATTTGGATTTAATGTGCAATTCAACAGGGAGCAACCCTGAATTAGTACTCACGACCTCCAAATAAGATAGGGTCCTTCAATGTCAGCAGGGCTCACTTGAGGTACACAAACCTCTTCACACATCCATATAAAGAAAGCACTATACCAGGCAGGCTGCATCTGTATCCCGATCGCAATTACTGCACAATACCCGGAGAACACACAGCAGATTCAGTTCCTGACAGACCGAGTGCAATTTTCAGCAATTCTTCCAGTCTTCTACAGGGTGAGCCTGGTTTCTACTCTTCAGAGATCCTTTGATTCTTTTCACAGGACAGATTCAGTCCTAACAAGCTGTTACACAAGCTGCAGACCGAACTCTGGGCCTTACACACGTTTTTGACTAAACTGCACATTGAAAAAGCACAGGGCTCCTTCCTTCTTCACTGCCAAAGCTCAACTGAAACTCCAACCGACAAAAACGGGCACTTCCTTTGAGTTCCTCCCAGTTCTTGACTGGATTGGCTGTCACTCACAATAGACTGCTGCTGTTGGTCCAAAAGGCACTGAAGTCTAAACTACATCTCCCAGAGTCACTGCCCATACAATCCTCTTGTGGCTGGCTCAGATTATGAGTCCAAGTTCTGATTCGTCCAAGGCACCATTTTAGAGCTAGCTTACCCCACACTGATTGGTCCAGTTCAGCAGTTCAAAACCAGAATGGGGAACTAGGCAGACACTGTTCTGACTGCAAAAGAAATCAGGTTAGACAAACTGTAATTTCATTATTACTGTAAATGATTTCTGGCAAACAGTTACATCTTTCAGATAGGTTCCCTTTGCACTCCTAGTGACTGCAAAATGAAGTGAATTGGCAGCAGCTGAGTGGTACTCAATCAAAGAAACACACAGTCCCCATACAAACTAATTATGTCTGCAAGCAGACAGCTCTTAAAGAGACAGTACCAGAGGTTCTAAAACACTCACTGATAAATGGCTTAAATGCCAAACACCATTCAGGCTTGGAGCATTCAAGCAAGCTCCTGGAAGTCTTTTGGGAACCCCATTTGCAGGGGGTTACACCTTCCTGCCTGGGAAGCTTGACGTCCAGGCGTCAAGCAAGTACCCCATAGCCTCAACTGCAACCATATACATTTGCATTAGGCTCGCATACGTAATCATCAGTCAATATATAATTTTACCAAGAACACATTTCTGAAACATTGCAGTACGTCACTTTTACAGTATTACATACATTGTACCATAACTCAAGTTATTACCTCTTGTACATGAAACCTTGAAGAGGGGGGCCCTTCCTATCAGTTACCTTGGGGCTGGATGGGGCAAGGCACCATACTTAGAGGGCAACACAAGTAACTTGGAGTTAGCACTGATGCTCAGTTTGGGCAATGAGCTCGGGGACACATACACTCCTTTATGGACAACATTGAGAGGCAAGTCCACAGGCCTCCCAAGTGAATCATAACTGAGGTGCACCACAGGCTTTACAGCTCGACCAGTCTTTCTAGGGGAACTGTTATAGTCTCTGCACTCTGAGCCTCATTTTCAGCATTGTCCTCACTTGTCAGGGAGTCTCCATGGGGGTAGAGAGGCTAGAACTTGGGGCACTTTCAGCTCCAGGAGTTACAGTTTCTGAGTCCAACATTTGGCTCGCATGGAGAGCATTCGGACACTGGCAGTGGACTGTCAGGGCACTCAAAATACTCTTCTTGCTCAGGTGTATCACCAGTCTGCCCAATCTATCATTTTCCTCCCTGAAAGCTCAAACAGTTCAACCATGCACAATGATTCCATTTCATCTGATCTGATGCTTTGCACTTCACTTTCTGGGGAGCATTGGCTCCAGGGATGAAGCTGGGGGCTTAGACAGTCCAGAAGGCCCAGCTTTGTCTCCAGTATTGACTAGGGATTGCCCCAAACAATTGACTCAGTTCGTAAGAAGGATAGTATTCAAAGTCACCTCACTTTCTTCCGATATGGACTGACAGTCATGCTCAACTGGGACTTGTGGAGGGAACACTTTAACTTTTGCTTCTGTAGGTGCAGACTTTCTTGATCTTTTCTTAGCAGCAGCTCTAGTCACTGGTCCAGAGGGGGCATCTTCTAGGGCTCAGACTCAATTAAGATTTGTCCAATGGGCAGTAAATGATTTCTATGCATTGTTTTACATCTTTTGAATTATTCTCAGGCCTTACTTTGTACACTGGCAGATCATCTAGTTTGCCCACTACAATGTGAGGGAGATGGTGCCATCTGTCCAGCAATCTTGTGCTTGCCATGCAATCCCAGATTTCTTAGCAATATCCGATCTCCCTCCTGGAGTTCCTGTGCTTTCACCTTTTATCATACCTTTCTTTGTTGGCCAGATTTCTTTTGGCAGCCATGGTTTGAGCCAGTTGGTACGCATGAGTTAGCTGGGCCTTTAACTTTGCACATACTGTAAATAGTTGTCAGCTTGAACCCATCAGGAGAGACCCCAAAACACACATCTACTGGTAGTGAGCTTCTCTTCCAAACATCAGGCGGTAGGGGAGAATCCAGTGGCATCACTTTTGGTGCAGTTATAAGCATGTACCAGGGTGCTAATTTGTTGGCTCCATCTAGGCTTTGTCCTTTGGGTGCAGGGTGCCTAGCATATCTAGCAAGTGCGGTTGAACATGTTCAGGCTGTGGGTCCCCTGGGGGTGGTAAGGAGTGGTTCTGGACTTTGACTCCCCACAGAGAAAGCATCTCTTTGATCAGACGACTCTCAAAGTCTCTCCTTGATCAGAATGGATTCTTTGTGGAGCCCCATAGTGAACAAAAAGTTTTCTACAAGTACTTTGGCCACAGTGGATGCTTTCTGGTCTTTGGTGGGGAAAGCTTGGGCATATCTCGTGAAATGGTCAGTGACCACCAGCACATTACTGATATTTCTTTGATCTGACTCCAAACTTAGAAAATCAATACAGACCAGCTCCATGGGTGCACTGGTGGTGATGTTAACAAGGGGCAGCCCTCTGGGGCAAAGCTTTCCTCTGTAAGCAGCGACTACAAGTTCGAATGTGTTGCTCCACATCAGCCCCATCTTAGGCCAATAGAATCTGGATCTCACCAAGTCAAGTGTTCTGTCTATACCAAGGTGCCCCATGTGGTTGTGCAAGGACCTCAGTACTGAGTCTCAAAGGCAGTGGGCAGCACTAGTTGTTGTTTGTCTACTTGTCCCCTCTGTCTACTGTTTCTCTGTATAACAGTTTATTGATCAGTTTCAACTTAGGACCTTCTTTGTATAACAGTGCAGTTCTCAAATCAGTGGAGCGTAATTTGGACACATCTTTTCCTGCATAGAGGGCTTCTAAAGCTGCTTTGATCATGGGATCGCGGGATTGAGCCCGCATACTTCATTGTCCAGCTGAGGCAGTGCACCAATGTCTATTGCAGAAAAGTGGCAATAAGCAGCAGGTATGCAATTCTCAGAGGCTCCCAGCAATCCACCATGCAGTCCACTGAGTCCGTGGACATTGTTTCCTCCCTGTCAAACTTCCGGCAGAGTGCCCGAATGTCAGGTTCTGCCAATCGGACCCAATCATTCTGGGGAACAGGCCTCCGGGAGAGAGCATCAGCATCTATGTGGTTCAAACCTGCTCGGTATTCGAGCATAGTCATATGTAGATAATGCAGAAAGCCACCTATGGCCAGTGGCATCCAACAGCTGAGGTCTGCACATAGGTCAAAGGATTATTGTCAGTTTTACTAGTATTTTAGCCCCATAAGTACTCATGGAATTGGTCAACAATAGCCACTTCAAAGCTAGGAACTCTAACTTATGTACAGGATAGTTCTTTTCGGATGGGGTCAGGCTTCTACTGGCAAAGGCCACTGGTCTCAGGCCATTCTCGTGCTCTTGGTACAACACAGCCCCAACCCTTGCAAGCTAGCATCAGTGTGCAGGGACGTAAGGTTTTCTTGGATCGGCATAGGCCAGCACTGGAGCATGGGTAAGTTGATATATGATCTCATGAAAAGCAGTCTCACAATCAGGGTCCAGCGGCCCCAAATACTTCACTCGGATGAAAATACACTCTTTCAGTCTTGAGGGCGCTGACTTTTGGTATTTTTTGTGGGTTGGGGATACCCTTGAGTAAGGTTAAGTAAAGGCGGATCACTCTTGAATAGTCCTTGATGAAGCTCCGATAATAACCACAGAATCCCAGGAATCTTTGCAGTTCTTTAGATTTTGGGCTGTGGCCAGGTGGTCAAGGCCTCAACTTTACTTGGGTCGGTCTTTATTCCTCGGTGGATACTATGTGTCCCACATACTTTACTGATGTTTGAAAGAATTGACACTTATCAATGGACAGTTTAAGGCCAAAAGTCCTCCAGTCGGTCCAATACCTTAAATAATCTGCTCTCATGTTCCTCCAGTGAGCTGCCAAACACAATAACATCATCTAGGTATACCAGCACTCTAGTAAGTTCATGTCCCCACTGCACGCTCCATCAATCGTTGAAAAGTGGCTGGGGCACCTGAAATCTCTTGAGGCATCCTCATGAATTCATAGAAGCCAAGCGGACAGATAAAGGCTGTCTTTTCACGGTCCTCTGGGGCCATCGGGATCTGATAGTACCCACTGCGGAGATCCAGCACAGAGAACCACTTGCTCCCGTTTAGGCAGTCCAAAGCATCCTGAATGCGGGGCATTGTGTACTGATCAGGGATAGTCCGCGGTTTAAGGTGCGATAATCCACACACATCCTTACTGTTCCATTCTTTTCCTCACTACCACAATGGGGAAGCATAAGGGCTTCTGGATTCTTGTTACACCAGCAGCTAACATTCTTGCAGATGCCGTCTCCACATCATCTATGTCCTTGCAGTTGCTAGGCGTCGAGACCTCTCACTGAAATGGTCTTTCGTCATGCAGCCCGGATATTGTGCTCAGCTCTGCGCGCATCCTACATCCCATTCTTTAAAGAAAACACCTGGTCTCTCTGGGCAAGCTTCTCACTGATCTTCACTTTCCATTCAGCTGGCAGCGGGGAGCCAATCAAACAAGTCAGGGCGTTACTTCATTCTTCCTTGAACTCTTGCTGCTGGGTAGCACTGCAGTGTCTGCACAATGCACATTAGCCAGGATGCAACCTCTGTTTACCGAATGCTCTTTCAGACACATTATGAACTTGGACCATTACCCTTCTGGCATAAGCATGGGCTCTAGCGGGCAAAATACTGAAGCTTGACCAGCAGTCCCTCTGGCAATTTTCCATCGCCTGGTGCATCCAACGATAATATTTTATTCTTAACATCCTTTCGATACGGACCTCTCCTGTAGGGTACACTGGGCATTTAGCGCCTGGATCAGAGACTCAGGATCCTCTTCCATACAATTCCGACCGGTTCCTCTGGTTCTGTTTTTTCAGCATCTCTCTGTGCCTCATAGGCCTTCTTAATTAAAGCCGGAACTCTTAAAGCTCTACTAGTCTTTGACCCTGTTTTTCATAACACAACTGTGCTACCTTACATATGAGCATTTGTTCCAATCAACAAAGGGACACCATCCATACAGTCCAGTGGGGGGACACACTAAGGCTAGGTCTCTACTTGTTCGCCACTCCAGCCATACGGAGGTGGGAAAGACAGCCAAATTCGGATATACCGGAATAGGATAGGCCTTCTCACTTAACCCCCATACATGCAGTCCTTCTAATGGTTGTGAATACGTCTGACAAATGCTTCTGATACCAATCTTGGAACATAATTGTCACTTGGGAGCCACTGTCTAATATAGCTCTTGTAGAACACTCCGTTCACCTTTACAGTGGTCTCCATGGAGGGACCCACTATTCTGGACCAGTCTGGAGAGGCGGTAGTGGGGCCTGGGCAACTGACCTTGCCACAAAAGGACGTGAATTAGCATTTTGGTGCCTCACTGGGATCATGTCGTGCACCTCTTAACCACTGATTTCTTCTCCGAAGCTCTCCTTGTAGCTTCATATGCAACTTTGTTGTGTGTCTTTGGGGACTGGCATTCCCTTTCATGTGCCCATCTTTCCCACAATTATAGCAAAACATACTTTCTGGAGTTTGAGCTGGCCGGCGCCACACTGGGAGCCAGGGGGTATTATAACTGGAAACCTTGGTGCCATCTCTGTCTCTTGGCGTGATAAGCATTTGGAACATCTAGTCGTTTCTCCACTTCCATGGTCAAGGAATGAGGTTCGGAGCTGTTATCAGCAGGAGATACATGGGTGGTACCCCCACCCCCATAGCAGATGCAGTCGATATAGGTCAGTCCACTGCAGGCGTGGCCTTCATAAAGGGACTGTTTGAATTTTGATCTCTCTCAACAGTTCGCCCCATTGTGACATATCTTTTTCCTGTCAGAGCACTCATTGACTGCCAACCTCTGCCCTGAACTTCACTTGATGGGTCACCTCAGTCACTGGTCGTAGCCGCAGCTATTGGTGCAGGTCCTCCCGAGTCGCTCTTTTCTCAACTCCTCGAATTTCTCTCATTAACTCATCATAGGAGGGTGGGGATTCCAGTCGATCTGCCAGGCGTAACTGAAGCAACAGCAGTTCTGAGAAGGGGCAGACTTAAGGATCCTGTCCAGCCTGGTTCGGGTCCAGTTCAATCGCTGGCAAACTACCTTTTCTGAGGCATTCTTGCAACAATTTTTCCAGCTGAGATACATACAGACAACAACTCCCTTGGTACTGTTGTGCATCTCTTACTCCCTATAGGTCCTCATCAGAATCTGGGCTCCTACACATTCTCCAGGCCTCAAGATAGGCCTGTGCAGTACGCTTCAGGGTTACTGGCCCATTTGCTACGGATGGTAGCCAGGGCAGGACCTCGAGGCTCTCACTAACCCTCTTTCAGCTTTTCACCTTCCGAGCATTGCCATTCTAGCACTTGGGGGCAACATAGTCTATCCAGGTCTCCCAGTCATCCTCCCCTTGGGGGTGGGAGGGTGCCAGAGAGATCCTCAACCTTGGTAAGAGTCGTGACTAATGGCAGGTGCAGAAATAGGGTCTGCATTGGTTCAGCCACCATTACGGGCACTGGAGCAGGAGAGGGTGTTGGGGAGGAACACCCCAGGTGGCAAGAATAGTTTCTTCAAGTCCTCCACAGTTTCCCTTCTCCCAGCAACCATTCAGCAAATTTCTCCTCAAAGTTTCCAGATAGTGGTGGGGGCTGATTCCCCCGGGTCTTTACTGTCCTTAGTTATCACTCCAAGCAGTGAGGGCTCCCTCTGGGGTAATGGTCTGTGGCACTTTGGAGCTATCTATGGGATCCTTAAACTCTACTAGGGCCAGGAAAGTGTGGGTGAGCAGATTAGCATGCCGACCCCACCACCACAGGGTTTGTAAACCTTCCACTTGGAAAGTACTCCCTGCACAGTGTCCTGATTGATACCCAGGGGGATGTCCAGGATAAGCATAGCATTTTGGGGTTCGATCTCCTCCCAGTACACCACTCCACCAGCGGTGCACAGCCACTTCTGTCGGGGTACCCATTTTTTCTTAACAGTGGTTTAATGTATATGGCCACTAGAGGACACACAATCCCAGCGGTGAGCCTCCAAGATGTAACCCCTAGATGGCGCTATCCCAGGGGCTACTACCCCTGCCTGATTTGCCACTAACAGGTTGAGGGGCCTGGATTCAATGCGTGGTGCCTCACCCAGAGGTCAGGGTTTGCATAGTTAAACTAATTGGTCACATTCACCTCTGGGACACTGCAACCCTCTTTCTTCCTACTAGTGGCCCACAGATATATCAGAATTACCTTCACAGTATACACTTACCCCCAGGTCTGGTTCCGGCACTGGGACCTCCTGTGAAATGAGATACAGTGCAACAATCACAGTACAGTACTTTAACATAGACAAATACCTCAGGCAGTATAAGTTTGCTGAAACAAGCAGCTCATTTATTTAGGGGATATAACAAGGACAGGGGAAATCAGGTTAATCAGCTTATCACTCTAATAATCTACCTATGGCTCTGTGCACAGGCCTATCCCTATCAGTTACTGTCCCTGGGTACCTAAGCCCTAGTGGCTAGTCCAAACCGTGGCAGCTGGTAGGGGCCCTTTCACACAGAGAAAAGGAGAATTAAACAGTCAGCAGTACAGTAATTCCATTTGGATTTAATGTGGCAATTCAACAGGGAGCAACCCTGAATTAGTACTCACGACCTCCAAATAAGATAGGGTCCTTCAATGTCAGCAGGGCTCACTTGAGGTACACAAACCTCTTCACACATCCATATAAAAGAAAGCACTATACCAGGCAGGCTGCATCTGTATCCCGATCGCAATTACTGCACAATACCCGGGAGAACACACAGCAGATTCAGTTCCTGACAGACTGAGTGCAATTTTCAGCAATTCTTCCAGTCTTCTACAGGGTGAGCCTGGTTTCTACTCTTCAGAGATCCTTTGATTCTTTTCAGGACAGATTCAGTCCTAACAAGCTGTTACACAAGCTGCAGACCGAACTCTGGGCCTTACACACGCTTTTGACTAAACTGCACATTGAAAAAGCACAGGCTCCTTCCTTCTTCACTGCCAAAGCTCAACTGAAACTCCAACCGACAAAACCGGGCACTTCCTTTGAGTTCCTCCCAGTTCTTGACTGGATTGGCTGTCACTCACAATAGACTGCTGCTGTTGGTCCAAAAAGGCACTGAAGTCTAAACTACATCTCCCAGAGTCACTGCCCATACAATCCTCTTGTGGCTGGCTCAGATTATGAGTCCAAGTTCTGATTCGTCCCAAGGCACCATTTTAGAGAGCTAGCTTACCCCACACTGATTGGTCCAGTTCAGCAGTTCAAAACCAGAATGGGAACTAGGCAGACACTGTTCTGACTGCAAAAGAAATCAGGTTAGACAAACTGTAATTTCATTATTACTGTAAATGATTTCTGGCAAACAGTTACATCTTTCAGATAGGTTCCTTTGCACTCCTAGTGACTGCAAAATGAAGTGAATTGGCAGCAGCTTGAGTGGTACTCAATCAAAAGAAACACACAGTCCCCCATACAACTAATTATGTCTGCAAGCAGACAGCTCTTAAAGAGACAGTACCAGAGGTTCTAAAAACACTCACTGATAAATGGCTTAAATGCCAAACACCATTCAGGCTTGGAGCATTCAAGCAAGCTCCTGGAAGTCTTTTGGGAACCCCCATTTGCAGGGGGGTTACAGTAGTTTTGAACTTTTTGTGCCTTTTTTGCAACTGAAGGGGGAGCTTTTGCTTTGACTGACAGCCAAATCAGCCAACCAAACCTTTTGGATCTTGGGGAAGCCCCGGGCTGCTTGCAGTTTTCAGTTAGTTCTAAGCTAGGAAGTGAAATGAGAAGAGCTCAAGTGTATTTTGGGCAGCAGTCCTGAGTGGATTCACATGGGAAAACTGTGAAAGGGCTGAGTTTGACTTGCAGGTCTGCCTGCTGCTCCTGAGAGGGAGAGAAGAGAATTATTTTGGACTGAATCCAAGTTTGTGTGACTAAAGTAAGCTACTGAAGTGGGCCAAGCTCAACCTGAAGAAGTCCAAAGATTTTGCTGAATGCAATCGGCCTGTCAGGAGTTTCAGCTACCCCTAAGCTCCCGGTGTGTACAGAGACTTTGCGATTGTGACTGGGGAGCGCATTGCCTGGTACATTAAAATTACCGTACATGTAAATGTGCTATGAGCTGCTAGTGGGTTGTGAGTTAGTTCCCCACTGTGTGAACTGTGTTCTGCTTGCTGGAAGCTATATCCAGCCCAAAACGGACAGCATCCGAATTTGTCTCCATACGGTCTGGGCCTTGCCAGACTGGCCCAGCCAGACTACCCACTGTACAGAGAAGCCATTGACGAGAGACCTGCCTGGGGATCAGCCCCCTGCTCCACGCTTGAACAGGAACAATGCCTCTGTGACTCATGTGGGCCCTGCTTCTCCTGGCATTCCAGATCAACAACCTGCAGTCTCGATTTTCGTCCAGCCTGTGTCCAGTCTTGGGTATAGTGAGTAAATAGAAGGGTAGTTCCCTGCAACAACAGCTTAATCTGAGTGTGTCATCTGATTGTCTTGTTGTTTTGTTTCCTTTACGAACTGAGCCCTCTGGCTCCGGATTACAAATATTGTGTACTGTGCATGTTGTGTTTTCCATCACAGGGCCCCAACCAGCTGTGACGCCGGCCAACCCTGGGCAACAGTCCTGGCTAGCCCATCTCTTCTCCACCTGGGTACCCAGAGGTGTGACTGTGTGGGGGGACTCAAAGCGCATGCATAACTGCTTGATTGATATAACCTATAAGCTAATTAACCTGATTTTGCCCCTCCCTTGTTCAAGTCCACTGAATAAATCAGATCTAACTTTTTTTGCATGTAATCTGACTGTGGTTCCAGTTTGTGCTCAAAGTACTGTACTTTGCTATTTGCTGTGCATAACCTTGTTTTACAGGGGTTCCCCAGGGTCGAGCCAGAGGAGCCAGCCCTGGTGGTAAGTGCAAACAGTGTGGGCACTTGTGTGGTGTACCAGGGGTATTGTGAAAGTGATTATTGTACAGTGTTCAGGCCACTAGAGGGGAAAGAGGGGGGGTTACAGTGTCCCGGAGTGCTGCGCCCAGGTTAGCTTGACCACTACCAACCCTGTTCTCCGGGTGGAGGCACCTGTTTCAGAACTCAGGCCTCTTAACCTGCTACTAGCCAAGCAGGCAGGGGTAGTAGCCCTTGGGATAGCACCACCTAGGGGTTACATATTGAATTTTGTTAACTGGGTTGGCTCACTGAGACTTGCATCTCTTTTGCAGGAGTGACCCGGAGTAAGTTACATGCAGTATATGACTTGCTTTCACATTGGTACAGTGCCACATATAATTAGAGGAGACAGTGACAGTGGTAGATACAATAGGTACAACAGTGGGGGCCAACATATTGCATAGCAAAATTCTGTATACAAATAATAAGACAAAGTGCATTGTGCAGTCTTACAGTACTCAGCTCATCAAATGAAGTTCAAGGGATTATTCATGGCTAGTAGAGGGAAATAAGCACCTTAGCCACAGTTTGGCAGTTTACAAGATATGAAATATATACCAGTATTTATGAAACAACTTTGTTTGAAAAAGCAATGTTATTTATTCATTTAGTTGGTGACCTGGTAGGCCCAAGAGCAGTTAGTGCCCGATTTGAGGGGTGACCTTGGACATGGATATCCAGTGGAAACTGGATATAACATAAATGTAATTGGTCTTGTGACCTCCCCCCCATTTGGGGGTTATGGTATTACCCAGTGTGCCCCCAATATATGTGAGTCCTGTGGGACTCTCCTGGGGACCTAAGCAGGAGGTGTAGACAGAGAGTGGGGTCAGAGTGGAGGAGGCACCAAGAGAGATTAAGATGCAGGTGTAGAGGAGGAGGAGGATAGAGTTTTTCTGCCTGAGGTCAGGAACCCGTTTTGGCACAGGGTAGCTCCCCAGCCCATTCTATCCTTGAGGGGACCCCACCCCAGCCCAGTGTGAAGTGGTGGAGGCTGTTGACTTTGGAGCCATGCCTGGGATGGAGCTGAGAGCAAGCAAAGATGTGTGGGAAGTGCGCCACCGAGACAGAGACAGAGACAGAGACAGAGAGAGAGAGAGCGAGAGAGAGAGAGAGAGAAGAGAGAAGAGCGAGAGGGAGAGAGGGAGAGAGAGAGAGAGAGAGAGAGAGAAAGAGAGCATAAGAGCAATAAATCTGGATGGCTGACGCAGCTCCATTTCCAAGTAAGATTCCTTGGTCCGAATAAAAGCAGCCAGGAGGAGAGGCAGTGAAACCAGGTTGTGCTGGGAAAGCCAGGTCCCGAGGAACCAGCTGAGCACAATGCATGAGCCACTGAACAATCGAAGCACCCAACGTCGGAGTCCCCCTGCTGAAATCCTACCAGAATTGCAGTGTCCTGAGGGATGGGAATCTGTTTTAGGAGGAATGTGAGACAGTCAAGTCAATCAGGCCGCCAGCTTCAGGTCCCAATTCCAGGAGTGTACCAGTGACCACTGATCAAGCATAAAGGAGAGTGTGACCCCCCCCATGGGTTTGCACATGCCCATGCCTTTTCAGGGTGTAAGTCCACATCTGAGCTGCATTCATAGGGTTGCTCAAATGGGTGACTGCTGCACTGGACAGTCTCCTCAAAAAGAAGTGTAATGCCAAAGGGAACAGCAGGAGAACATAGATTCAGCCTATGGGAAGGGGGTTTGAACTGTGTATTGCATCCCCCCGGCCCTTGTCTGTACCTCAAGAGTGACTGGAATTAATTCTGGGTTGTACCTGCCAGTGAAGCCTCCTAGTAATCATTGCACCCCATAGCAGGGCTCTATGTGGCCATGCACACTGTTTCAAACTACATGAACCGTAATGCATGACTCAGCCCAGTTTGTGGACAGCAGTGTTACTAAAATGGACTGTTATTGTGTTTGCCAAATGTTAGTGCTGCCCCACAGCATTCTCAAGTTCCTAGAGAGAACCCTGTCTGGCCACCCTTCATTATTTGGGGGGAGGATCCTGCAAGGGGGACACTGGTTACAGTCAGTTCGGATCACCTGCAGTCTGGGTATTTTGCACAACTGGACAGCACAGATGTTGGCTGCCTCTTTATAGGTTGATAACCCCATTTTTTATGTGCAAGAATACACTTAATGGTGTTTAGTCATGCAATGGACCTCTAGGGCAGTTGAAGCAACACAGTGCATGGAAGGCCACTGTATGACAGGAACAGCATCAGGGGTCACCTGCAGGTGTCACCCAGAATCAGACCCAGACTGTGCATAAGAGCGCTGGGAGAGATGAAGTAGGACAAGTTCTGGTCCCTGAAGAATAGTCTTGCTGTCAGCAGCAGCATATTGAAAAGAATGTCTCACAAAGGTAGAATAGAGGATAGACACTGCAGGTTTGATGAGCATGTCAGATCTGTGATGGTAGCCTATGGAAACAATGAGTAATACACTGCAGGTCTGATGAACATGTCAGATCTGAGATGGTAGCCTATGGAAACAATGGGTAATACACTGCAGGTTTGATGAGCATGTCAGGTCTGTGATGGTAGCCCATGGAAACAATGGATAATACACTGCAGGTCTGATGAGCATGTCAGATCTGAGATGGTAGCCTATGGAAACAATGGGTAATACACTGCAGGTTTGATGAGCATGTCAGATCTGAGATGGTATCCCATGGAAACAATGGGTAATACACTGCAGGTTTGATGAGCATGTCAGATCTGAGATGGTAGCCTTTGGAAACAATGGGTAATACACTGCAGGTTTGCTGAGCATGTCATATCTGAGATGGTAGCCTGTAGAAACAATGGGTAATACACTGCAGGATTGCTGAGCATGTCAGATCTGAGATGGTAGCCTATGGAAACAGTGGGTAATACACTGCAGGTTTGATGAACATGTCAGATCTGAGATGGTAGCCTATGGAAACAATGGGTAATACACTGCAGGTTTCATGAACATGTCAGATCTGAGATGGTAGTCTGTAGAAACAATGGGTAATATGTTCCTTCAAGTAAGGAGGTGTAGTGTCAGAGTCTCAAATAAACAAGTACCAGTACTTACCAATGCTTAAGCCCTCTAATCTCCAAGCAGGGCCAACTCACTATAGATCCATGTAGTGTTATGGTACACTGGTAACAAATCTAACTGCCAAATAATATACAGGCAAAAGGCTGGCCCTGTGGCGCTGAGGGTTGAGGCGCTGGACGCCACACCTTGCACCACATTGGCGACCCCGATTTGGTGACAGACTCAGGTTGCTGGGGGTCAGCAGGGGAAGGAGAGGCTCGAGCGTCTAAAGGACAATCCTCCTCTCCCTGGGGAGGGCTCCAGGGTTGTTCAGTGTCCTAGCAAACTGCAATGGAGATTGGGGATACTACAGGTACACCAGCCAGAAAGCAAGGGGGCTGAGTGTGGCAGACGCCAGCAGGGCAGCCGTGCTCAGGTGTCACTGCACGCTGCACTCTGAGGGGAGAAAAACAAGGAAATACCCCTGATGTCCAGGTGAGGCGATGGCTGGTCTCCACGGGCCAACCCCCACATGATCAGCGCCGGCCACGATCCCGACCCTACCCCTTGGGGATCCTCAGCCTCCTCCTGTATGAGTCTGGCAGGAGAGATGGGGATCCTGATCCCGATGTCTCAGTCAGGGGATGTGGTTCAGGCGAGCAGTTAGGGGGAACGCCGAGCAAGCCAGCCTGAGAGACATCCCGGACCACCAGGTGAATGGAGTTGAAAAAAATATATATTTACAGGCAAAGGGTCAAACTCAGCCAATGTAGCTTTGGGTGCCTTTTTTGTTTCTTTTTATTCATTTCCGTGCATGAGCATACACAAAACGATACATGGATTCAAGGAGCAGGAGTGGGTACAATTGTAAACGAGCTAGCTTAAAGGTTGTTTCCGAATCAATAAATAATCTCATAGTGGGAATACATCATTTTTCAACAGCGTTACCAACAAGTGAGGCAATTACACAAACACGTGGACACTTCATGCAACAAGACCATGGGCTACTGCACAGTGTCCACTGGACTCAACTGAGGCCACTTTTAATCTTTATTTAAATTCTATAGCTAGTCCTAACACACAAATATTGCCATACACGGATGATGCGGTACTTTTCATTAAAGGAAGGAATGTAGATGATATTAGGTCTCGTTTGCATAAGGATTTTGCTGTTTGTTCTCAGTACTGGCTTTTTACAACACAGACTTTATTGGGGCAGGAATGAAAACAAAAATGAAGTCCAGTGTGTTTTGTAGGTGCAGCCCACAGAAGAATTTAAGTTCCAAGCTTACTTACACAACACTTGGGCAGATGCTGCCACCGAATGGTGCTGAATGTTGCCATCGAACAGGTTCAGTGTTTCAAATACCTTGGTTTCCATTTGGACAGGACATTGTCCTTTGAATATCACATAAATTCAGATATTAAAGGAAAACAGTGGACCCCCCCCAAGGCAAAACACCCAATTAGACTTTTATGCTGCCAGTCATTTTTTTATGGCCTGCTTGTGGTAATAAAGACGTTTTTTAAAGTTCACCAGAATGTAAACTTGTCCAGTGCTGTGCTGAGCCATTCTGCATGCACACAGCAGTTCAGAGCTACTCTCCCATATCACCTGTACTGAAAGCAATATGAGTGAGTGGTGCAGAGCGGCTCTGTACATGCAATGTGGTACCACACAGCACCAGACATACAGTATGTGCACTTTGGCGGACTTTCAAATTATAATTATTACAGGAAGGAGGTAGTAAAACAATTTTCTTCTTTGCTCAGAAGCCTCATTGGGTGTTTTGCCTCTGTGGTGGGGAATTACGGATATCCACTGCTTTCCCTTACATTGGTTCATCATCGTATTGATTTTCTGTAAAGGGTTAATAGATTTTTACTGCCAGAATCCAGGAGGACCTTCACCAAAACCCTCCTATCATCTGTTTTGGGCTGTGGTCTTCTTGGATATTGTTGGGGGCTTTGGACTATGCACTTTCTATACTGAGAACATACAATTGTATTATGAAATTTGCTCTCTGAGTGCACCTAAGAACTCTCACGGTGTCCTTGTGGACACATCTTTTAAATGGCTTTCACCTGAGGACAAGTTTAACTTTGTTGTGGCCTGCCATCTGAAAGAAATAGCTTTAAACCTGGTACCTCTACACACTGCAGCTTCGTTCCAGGGACTCGTACAAGATCCCAATATATTGGGCACTTTTATGTGCCTTTCATGAGGACAGCTTTGGGTCAGTACTCATTTTACTTTAGAAGAATAAGAATAAGAATTAGCATTTATATAGTGCTTTTCATACACATTGTATCCCAGAGCACTTTACAAGCGATGCTAGGCTGGTAGCAAAGTGACTGTAAATGTGTAGCGGCAGCCTTTCTCCACCTCACATTTTAACATCATGCACAACCTTCACTTCTTTTTTTTTTGCATAATGGTTTTATTGAGATTTTCCACATATAGCATTACAATACCAGTAAGTAGCTTTACAGTCATTACCATCTCCTGTCATGTCTTTTAACACAGTTCCCATTATAATTTAATCTTAAGATTTGCCTTATACAATTCCTTCATTTCTTTCTTACAATCAGCAGTGTGTAACAACTGTGTTGCTATCTCCCATAAAACTTACATTTGATATCTACCTCCTGTGCCTATGTACTCTAATGCATATCTAATACCAAACTCTAAGGAAGATAAAAGAAAAAAAGAAGCAAGAAAGAACTCAATACATGAAACGAAAAGAAACCTAATATCCTAACGCTCCCTCAAAACCGAGGGGAGAAGATCAATAACTATCAGTGTTCATGCCTTAGTTTTTATATGCCAAATGCAGTCACATACAAATAAAATAGAAAACTTGCTTCACCATGGCCTTGTTTGTCTGTTTCTTTTGTCCTCAGTACCTTGTGTTTGCATTTAGCTATTTCATATTTTACGTCATACACGCCTTTTCGCTAATTAATTTTACACCATGCTCTGCTCTTACAATATAATTGCTTCCCCTGGAGTTAAAGTCCCTAGGTATCCCCCCCAGGTGTCCAGAAAGGCATCTTCTCTCCCCTTCAGTGCATATGTTAACGTGTCTACTGATAGTGTTTTAATTGTTAGATTTTTCCACTGGTCAACTGTTGAGGTCTGTTTTGATATCCACAGGTTTTGTATACCCTATCTGGCAATCACCAGGAGGTCCCTAATCCATCTGGGGTGCATTTCTTTAACATCTTTATTGGTGAGATTGCAGAGGGTCTGGAGGGAAAGGTATACCTCTTTGCAGATTACTCAAAGCTCTGTAACAGAATTGATACACAGGAGGGGGTAGAAAAGATGAGAAGGGACTTGGCAAGGTTAGAGGAATGGTCAGACATATGGCAACTTAGATTCAATGCAAAGAAGTGCAAAGTAATGCACCTGGGAAACAAAAACCCTGGAGAAGAGTACACAATAGCAGGGGAGGTACAAACAACAACAAAAATGGAAAGGGACCTGGGGGGGTAGTCATATCAGATGACCTAAAGTTGGGTAAGCAATGTGAGAAGTCAGTAAGGAGAGCCAGGGGGATACTGGGATGCACAGGAAGGGGCATCACAAGTAGAACAAGCATTTGTCAATGGCGAATGTTGTCTTGCTGGCATTGGCATTGGTAGTGCAGGAAACATAGAAACATAGACTTTGATGGCAGATAAGGACCATTTGGCCCACCCAGTCTGCCCATTTCCCTACCTACTGGATAAGCTGCAGATTCTAGTTAACCACAGCCTACTTCCTGCCACCCCCCACTACAATCGCCTTATGTCTGTCCCATGCACGTTTGAATTCCTCCACTGTTTTAGCCCCAACAACCTCCCAGGAAGGCAGTTCCACCATCCACCACTCTCTCATGAAAAAGATTTCTCACATTACCCCTGAGCCGTCCCCCTCTATCTTTAAATTGTGTCCCCTTGTTCTTACATCTCTTTTTCTGAAAGATGCTACCCTCCTGGACTTTGTTGATTCCCTTGAGGTACTTGAACGTTTCTATCATGTCCCCCTTGTCCCTCCTTTCATCAAGGGTATACATATTAAGCTCTCTCAGTCTCTTTTCATATGATTTCTGAAGCAGACCCTGCACCATTTTAGTTGCCCTCCTCTGGACTGCTTCCATCCTGTCTATGTCCTTGCATAGATGAGATCTCCAAAACTACACACAGTACTCCAGATGGGGTCTCACCAACTGTCTGTACAGAGGGATAACCACTTCCCTTTTTCTACTTGTGATGCCCCTTCCTATGCATCCCAGTATCCCCCCTGGCTCTCCTTACTGACTTCTCACATTGCTTACCCACCTTTAGATCATCTGATATGACTACCCCCAAGTTCCGTTCCATTTTTGTTGTTGTTAGTACCTCCCCTGCTATTGTGTACTTTTCTCCTGGATTTTTGTTTCCCAGGTGCATTACTTTGCACTTCTTTGCATTGAATCTAAGTTGCCATATGTCTGACCATTCCTCCAACCTTGCCAAGTCCCTTCTCATCCTTTCTACACCCCCTTGTGTATCAACTCTGTTACAGATCTTTGTATCATCTGCAAAGAGGCATACCTTTCCCTCCAGACCCTCTGGAATGTCACCTATAAAGATGTTGAAGAGGACTGGACCCAGTACTGAGCCCTGAGGTACTCCACTTGTGCATCATAGCAATGGCAGTGAAGAATTGAACTGATGCCAACCCACCCCCACCCTGCAGAGACTGACAAGCATTGGGGTGTCCCTTTGGGTGTTGGCCATAGTGCTCATGCCATTTCACCTCTCCTTATCCTGCAGACACCGACACGTGGGCGGGTGTGCATTGGGGTCTTCTGACTTTAAGCTTGCCCCATTCCATAAGGAAATACACTGAGATGGGTGCAGTATAGGACAGTGGGGTGAACTTTGGAGCCAGAGCGTCCAAGGCACATCTTGATGATTGTCACTGGCTGCAGGGTGGGGGTGGGGGTTGAATGGTGTGAGCATTACGTCCGACAATCCCAAATCACAACCCTGACACCTGTCAGTCTCTACATATAGGCGTTCGGCACCAAATTTTCAACATAGGCATTTTAGCACCTCTGCTCATGTACAGTATCACTGTTCTTTCCTCAAAGTGTCCCCAAGAAGTGATTTCGCACAGTGAGCACGCTATTCTGTGCCGGAAGTGCGAAAACACATTTTGGGCAGGATATTTGAAATTTACCGCTGTACTGTTCATCAAGAGGTGTGTAAAATGGCAATGGTGAAAATCCAGAGTGAAATATCACAATAGCCACAGTACGAGCGTAGTGTAACCTGCCAACGACGTCAGAACACAGTCATTTTTATGGAGTATTGTCACCAAATTTTCAACATTGGCATTTTAGGACCTCTGCTCATGAACTGTGTCACTGTCATTTTCTTAATCTGGCCCAAACACTGATTTCCCACAGCGACTCGCGCCATTGCTGAGCCGAAGGGAAACACATTTTGGGCAGGATGTGGAAAATGACAGCTGTACTGTTCACAAGGAGGTGTACAAAATGACAATGCTTAGCGGCATTAAAATATTGCGAATCGTGAAATTCTGAGCCTGCATTAGCAACTGTACAGCATGCAGCTCATAAAACAGGCATTTGTTGATTTTTCCACCAAATTTGGAACATAGGCTTTTTGAGAGGCCACCTCATGGACACTGGCACTGTCATTTCGTTAATGGGTCCCGAAAGGAGATTTTGCGCAGTGACTGCGAAATCACCTTTCGAGGCCGACTAACGCCATGACAGTGATAGAATTCAAGAGGAGGGGCCCCAAAAACCCCATGTTGAAAATTTGGTGCCAAAATTCCAACAAATGCCAGAGATATGCAGCAAAGTTGAAAAAACCCTATTCATTCCATTATACAGCTTACTGGCATTTCCTCAGTTCGCGGTCGGCTTTGAAGAGTGCAGATGTGTTCCTGGTCCAGCGAAGATCGTCGCCCAGACTCGAGTAAGTATGGGGTGAGGGGGGTGGGGTGTGGGAGGCAGGGTGCCAGTGGGTGGGTGGGTGGGGGCAGGAGACTACGAGGGACATTTTTGGTTACAGGAAGAAAAAAAAACAAAAGTACATCGCGGGACAGTTTTTTTATTTCAGGGGATGTGGCAATCTGGGATGGGCTCCCAGTGTGCCACCTAACTGTTTTTTTGGGGGGGTGCTGCAGCCGAGGGGGGATTGGGCACCCTCGTCGGCAGAAAATTGCAGGGGGTGAATTTATGCCGGCCAGGTTGGGCACCCGCGTCAGCTACAATGAAAAGCGGGAGGAGGCAAGAGCCGAGGGGATTGGGAACCCCTGGCATATAAGAAATGCGGGGGTGGCTGATTTATGCCGACGGGAGTGGGCTCCCCCATCGGCACACACAATAAAAGTGGGGGCGCAAGAACGAGGGGGATTGAGCACCCCCTTTGGTATATAGTAGGAAATGGAGGGGGCTGTGCGGCCACAGTAAGCCGCTGAGGGATTGGGTACCCCAAAGTTGGCCATGGGTGGGCGGTCACCGCTGAGCAGCCATGCCTATGTGGTGAGCACGCAGGAAGGGTCCACTGCATCTGACGAGCTTTGCTCGGATTGCAGCGGACCTTTCCTTAGATGTGCTCACCACATTAGCATGCATGGGGCATGCAGGCTGATTGGGGAACGAGGGACGCACCTACTGATGCGTGCGCTG
The DNA here is from genome assembly GCA_016271365.2 of Neoceratodus forsteri. NCBI lineage: Eukaryota > Metazoa > Chordata > Ceratodontiformes > Ceratodontidae > Neoceratodus > Neoceratodus forsteri. The sequence goes on from CM057455.1 coordinate 265,955,137, forward strand.
CATTCGCCCAACACTGGCCATGCCTCCAAAGCTGCACCACCGCAAGATGTCAACTTGTGCGCAAGTGCGGCAAGCCAACATAAAAAGGAAGTGGTTATCCCTCTATACAGACAGTTGGTGAGACCCCATCTGGAGTACTGTGTGCAGTTTTGAAGACCTCATCTATGCAAGGACATAGACAGGATGGAAGTAGTCCAGAGGAGGGCAACTAAAATGGTGCAGGGTCTGCAGCAGAAACCATATGAAGAGAGACTGAGAGAGCTTAATATGTATACCCATGATGAAAGAAGGGACAGGGGGGACATGATAGAGACTTTCAAGTACCTAAAGAGAATTAACAAAGTCCAGGAAGGTAGCATCTTTCAGAAAAAGAGATGTGTAAGAACAAGGGGGCACAATTTAAAGATAGAGGGGGAGCGGCTCAGGGGTAATGTGAGGACATTTTTTTTCACGGAGAGAGTGGTGGATACATGGAACCACCTTCCTGGGGAGGTTGTTGGGTCTAAAACAGTGGGGGAATTCAAACATGCATGGGACAGACATAAGGCAGTTATAGTGGGGGGTTGCAGGAAGTAGGCTGTTGGTTAACTAGAATCTGCAGCTTATCCAGTAGGTAGGGAAATGGGCTGACTGGGTGGGCCAAGTGATCCTTATCTGCCATCAAAGTCTATGTTTCTATGTTTCTCCTCTTTCTGGTCAGCGATTCCAAAAAGTAATGAGCATGGGAAGAACTCCAGTGAGTCTCCCTTCATCCTGTTAAGTTCTGAGACCACCCCTTTCCAATATTTTTGTATTCCTGGGCATTCCCAATAGCAGTGTATCACTATGCCTCTGGCCGTCCCACACTTACCACACATAGGGGAAACCCCTGGGCAAAACTGAGTCACTATGCTGGGTGGGTAGTAAAGTCTATATAAGAACTTATACTGTAATTCCTCGAAATTGTTACATAAGAGCAGACCCATTTGCATATTCAGTAACATTTCCCAATTAGCTTCTGTGATGACTAAGTGAAGGCCCTTTTCCCATCTCTGCTTAACTCTGTTTCCCCCTGAAAATGTGTCCTGTCTAATTTGGCTGCCCTCCCAATAAGTCCCTTTTCACTAGTTTTGGCCCTCAGTATTATCATTTCAATTTCCTTCATTGCAGGTTCCTTCAGCTTAGGCCTGTCTAGCCTTCTCCAGTAGTTTCTGGCCTGAAGGAATCAAAACATGTGTGATGGGGGTACATCTAGCCTGGCCTGGATTTCTTGAAATGAACACATTTCTCCATTAACTATCAGGTCACCTACACATCTAATGCCCCTTTTCTGCCACAATATAAAGCCTTCGTCCTCCAGTCCTGGTAGGAAATCCGGGTTGTCTGCTATTGGTATTAACAAAGTATTAGTCTGGGTGGTACCTCTTCTCTTTTTAATGTCTCTCCGTGCCTCTAGGCTGGCTATCACTAATGGGTTAGGGTTTTCAATACCTTTGTAGGCTTTCAGGCCATTATCCCCTAAGTTAGCAGAGACTCTCCCTGGGCATCCTTTCTTTTCTAAAGTGAGCCAGTTTGCAGCTTTCTCCGTTTACCCAGTTGTGTATGCACCTGTATTAGGTAGCCAGATAGTAGCCCTTGAGATCTGGGAAATTCAACCCCCCATTCGAGTTACTTGCTTTTAGGCTTGTAAGACTAATCCTCAGTTTCTTCCCCTGCCAAATGAACTCCTTAAGTATTATTTCAAGCAATGGTGTGTAACTTAGCTGATATAATTCCCCTAGGTCTTTTCCCACTCTTATGCCCAGATACGTAAAGGCTTCTTTTACCATCCTGCGTCCCCACGGCAGTCTTTCCTCCCCTACTTTTGACCCCAGGTACATAATCTCTGATTTGTTTCTATTTAATTTATAACCCGAGAATTTGGTAAAGGTGTCTATCACTTCCATAAGTGTGGGGATTGACTGTTCTGGTTTTATAAGAGAGAGGAGGATATCATCTGCATATAGGGTGATAGCGTGTTTGTTTCTTCCTTGGCCAGGAACCTCGTGGATTGTGGGGCTTTCTCTTATTTTAATAGCTAACAGCTCTACAGCAATTGCGATGAGCAGAGGGGAGAGGGGGCACCCCTGACTTGTGCCTCTTTCCAACCGGAATTCCTATGATGTAGTAGACCCATTTACCAATATCCTTGCAGTTGGTGTCTTATAAAAGACCCCTACCATTTGTATATATTTTTCCCCCAATCCAAATTTAGCTAATATTTTCTTCATATATTCCCATTCTATCCTGTCAAATGCCTTTTCGGCGGTCATTGATAGGATACATGTCTGCTCTTGGGCCTTCGACCCCCAGTTGATTATATTCAGCAGCCGTCTTATGTTATAATATGACATTCTTCCCTGTATGAACCCCATTTGATCCGTATGCACTATTAATGGTAGGAATTTTTCTAATCTCAGTGCCAATATTTTTGTCATGATTTTGCAATCATAATTTAATAATGATATGGGTCTATATGAGGAGCAATCCGTGTATCCTTATTCGGCTTTGGGATAACACAAATGTTTGCCTCACAGCAGGAGTTAGGCAGCCCCCTCTCCCCCCTCACCTTCTCTAGGACATCTCTGATTGGTGCTGCAATCTCTTGCCTAAGCTCCTTATAGTGCACGCCCCAAAACCATCATGACCCGCTGCCTTGACCCTTTTGAGTGTGCCTACACTTCTTTTAAAAGGATGTTAAAACAACATGTATTATGTGAAGCTGTAAGTACTTGGTTTAACTGATTTTTGTGTGCTTGTATTTTGCGCTTGTTATGTTGTATGTTATCCTGGTCTCCCCTTAAAACAGGCAGGTTGTTGCCATGGGCCTACCAGGTCACCAAATTAAATGAAATGGATGTAAAACTCAAATGTGAAACTCTCTTATTGAAATGCATGTAACTGTTCAACTGGTGATGGCGGTGGAGTGCACTGTGATCCCATGTGGGTAACCCGGATTCGCAGCATGAATCCTCCTATCCGACGCTGGCTGGTGGAGCTAAGGGAGTGCTGTGCAGGCAGCACACTCCAGCTCTGGGAGAAAGATGCGTCCCACTGCACAGGCTCCTTATGGGTGATGGGGAGTTGCAGTGTGATCCCATCCATCTGATGTGGGCTGATAGAGCTGTGGAAGTGTCATGGAGACAGCTTACTCCAGCTCCAGAAGGGAGACGTGTCCCACTGCAAGAGCACCTAATGGGCAGTGGGGAGTCGCAATGTGATCCCATCTATCTGACGCGGGCTGGTAGAGCTGTGGGAGCGTTGTACAGACAGCCTGCTCCAGCTGCAGGATGGAAACACATCCCGCTGCACGTGCATCGTACGGGCAGTTGCAGTGCAATTCCATTCATTTGACATAGGCTGGCAGAGCTGTGAGAATGCTGTGCAGACAGCTTGCTCCAGGTTCAGAATGGTGACACGTCCCGCTGCACGAGCACCTCCTGGGCAGTGGGAAGTTGCAATGCGATGTCATCCATTTAACACAGGCTGGTGGAGCTGCGGGAGTGTCATGGAAACAGCTTGCTCCTGCTCCAGGAGGGAGACACATCCCGCTGCCTGAGCACCTCATGTGGGATGTGGGGATTCACGGTGCAATCCCATCCGTATGACGTGGACTGGTGGAGCTGTGGAAATGTTGTGGGGACAGCTTTTTTTTCCAGCTTCAGGAGGGTGACATGGCCTATTGCATGAGCAACTCTTGTGGGATGTGGGGATTTGCACTGCGATCCCATCCATCTGATGTGGACTGGTGGAGCTGTGAGAGTGTCATGGAGACAGCTTGCTCCAGCTTCAGGAGGGAGACGCATCTCACTGCATGAGCAACTCCTGTGGGATGTGGAGATTCGAAATGTGAACCCTTCCATGTGATGCGGGTTGGCAGAGCTATGGGAGTGTCATGGAGACAGCTTGCACCAGCTTCAGGAGGGAGACGCGTCCCACTGCACGAGCACCTCTTCTGGGCTGTGGTGATTCACAGTGTGATCCCATCCATCCATCCAGCGTGAGCTAGTGGAAGCATGGGAATGCCATGGTGACAGCACACTCCAGCTTCAGGAGGGAGAGGCATCCTGCTGCATAATCACCTCTTGTAGGTGGCGGGGATTTGTAGTGCGAACCACCTCATCGGAAGCAGGCTGGTGGGGGTGCGGGGGTGCCACGGAGGCAGCACACTCCAGTGTCAGGAGGGAGATACATCCTGCTGCATGATCACCTACTGTGGACGGTGAGGATTTGCAGTGTGAACCAGCTCATCTGAAGAGGGCTGGTGGAGGTGTGGTGGTGCCGTGGAGGCCGCCATACTCCAGCTCCAGGATGGAGGTGTATTCTGCTGCATGACTGCTTCCTGTGGGTGGTGGGGATTTGCAGTGTGAACAAACTCATCTGAAGTGGACTGGTGAAGGTGTGAGAGTGACATGGAGGTGCATTGTGCTGTGTGATTGCCTCCTGTGGGCAGTGGGGATTTGCAGTATGAACTCACCTCTCCTAACAACAGCTGTAGAGACAGCAGATTCCAGCCCTGGGAGGGAGGAAGCTATGCCACGCTGCATGAGCCCCATGTGGGTAGCAGGGATTCACTGTGTGAACCTGCCTATTTGAGGCAGGCTGGTGGAGCTGTGGTAGTGTCACGGAGACAGCATGCTTTGACTCTGGGAGGGAGACAGATGAATCCTGCTGCATTAGTGTCTTTGTGAGGGGCTATTTGCAGTGCAAACCTGCCTATCCAGCATAGGCTGGTGGAGCTGTGGTAGTGCTGTGGAGGCAAAAAGCTAAAGGTCCGGGAGGCTGGCACATTCCGCTGCATGAGTGACTTATGTGGGCAGTGGAGGTTGTGACATTGCTAATGACCACACGGATATATGAAAATGCCAGGAGATACAGGCCATAATGGTCTATCAAGTCTACTTGAGTGTGCAGCTCCCAGTGTAATCTACCAAGCTGCCCCCACCCCTTTCCTGTCCACCTGATTTACCCCCCAGTCCAGCAGTTCCCCCCTTCCCAAATTCCCCTCAGTTTTGACCTTACCTTTGACCCTGTCCCACTCCCTCTTAAAACTGCCCAGTTTTCAATGATATCACCTCCTCTGGCAGTTCACCCCACCTCGCTACCACCCTTTCTGTGAAATAGTACCTTCTCATTTCCCTCTTGAATCTTCCCTCCCCCTCCAGTTTTAAACTTTTTCCCCTCATGTTGCTCCCTGTCTTTAGTCTGAAAATGCCATCAATACTAACCCTATTCATGCCCTTGAAGTATTTGAAGGAAGGTCTCAATCATATCACCTCTCTCTCTCTTCTATCCTCCAGGGAATACAAGTTGAGCTCCCTCAGTCTTTCCTCACATGGTTTGTCCCCCAGGCCTAGGACCACCTTTGTCACCCTGCGCTGCACCCCCTCCAGTAGTCTGAGTGACCCATGTGATGCTGGCCCCTCTTCCTCAGGACAGAGCGCAGCAGGGTGCAATGCAATAGTATAGATTGTTCAGGGGGAGCCAGAAAATGAGGGGGGAAAATATTCTCTCAAGTGCCCAATGACTGCCCATTGCATGTCCACCACCCTGGCTCTACCTACCTCTCCCCTGGTGGCAGTACATCCTGAGTCATGAGGTGGTGTCTCGGTCTGGTCCATGCTCTGCTTCGGGGAGTGAAGCTAGCATGGTTTCTAATAGATGGATGACATCTAGGTTGGAAACTGGAGGAATGGTTCAGTGGCGAGGAGGGGAAACATGAGAGCAGAAGCAGCCAGAATAGGAAGAGGAACAGCCCAGGAGTGAGTGAGAAGAAACTGTGACAAAAAAAAAAAAAAATAATGCCAGCAATTGTTCATAGACTTCTGTATTACTGATACTGAAGAATGGTTCACTGTCCAGTGCCTCACGCAGGCTTTACGAGTATCTGGAAAGGAACCTGTCCCTGGAGTGATAGAATTGCTAGAGCAGTACCGGGGCAGTCTAAATGGGGCTTAGATCTTTAGCAATAGCCCATAAGACAGGGGTCTACTCGTACCAGCTCTTAACCATTTATTGTGTTCTGCACCATGGCACCATACACAAGGGTTTTCCAGTGATTAACATGACCCTTTTGCCAGAGGGGTGGGTCTGCCAATCAGATGGGGAGACAGTGTGGCCTAGAAGTTAGTTCGCTACTTGGAGATCACAGATTCCAACCTTTGACCTTTAGGAAAGCCACAGATCAGCTACAGTACAAGCATAAGTAAAAGGTAGGAAAAATGGGCAGACTAGATGGGCCAGGCGAGCCTTATCTGCTGACAAATTCTGTGTATCTGAGTATCTATGTATTCTGTCCGATTACGCCCACAGTTATGTACCATGAACATGCATTGTTCCGTCGTTAATAAGATAGCCTCAGTTCAAGGTTTTGTGGCCATTAAGCAAGTTTGATGATTAAGCCTGTGGACTTCTGACCCTTTATGTAATTGTACTACATCTGCAATGTTCGATTTGTGTTGTACCTTTTTTATTTTATCTAGTAGTAGAAACGTTCCCACTGAGCATTGCAGCCATAGGGTATGTTTCCTCATTACAAGGCAGCAGTTTATATGCCCACCACAGCCTCTGTTAGGGTAATAAATTTTGCTCAGTTCTATACCCCCGTACCCTCTCCCCTGGGATGCATTAACAATTAAGCTGGTTTCTCTGCTCAGTAAGCCTGTCCGGGTGACAATTTTTTAATAGATGCATAAATACCCTGTGTTCTTTATGTAAGTCATAAGCCATGACAGGGTGTGCATTATAGGATTATAATTACTAGTTAGTGCTTTTTCCCATAGGGAAACCTGGTTATAATTTGCTGTTATAACCAGCTGGTTATTACAGCAAACACGTGCCGGGTTTCCCTCGGACCATGCGTGCTGCTCTTCCTCCACTCCATGTTGTTACATGAGGCCAGTCCTTTTCACCTCAGACTTCACCACCCTTTTCAGTCGGTGGTAAATTACTTACAAAAACAAGAAACAGGTCTGTTTGTCCGCTAATCTTTAAAACATAAAAAAGAAAAACAAAAAGAAATGTTTTATTTCAGCCAGTTGCTGTTGAACGGGCGAACCGTGTACCACACTGGCATCTAATGGCAGTCTCTCTCTGTTTATTTTATATAATTGCTGTGGTGCAAAAAAAGCTACCTAGCAATTATATAAAATAAAGGCTGGGTAGGTGTGTAAAACTCGATTTTTACACAGAGACCGTGGTGTGGGATGCCATAATAAACCCCTTGAGCTTCGCTCTCAGGGTTTATGTGGCATCCCACACCTCGGGGTGTTTGTAAAATTCTTACTATAACCCTCTACCCAGCCATTATTCTCTGTTTAATGCACACACACACACACACACCCTAGGGTCGGACTGGGGTACAGGGGGCCCATCTGGAAAGTTGATACAGGGGCCTACCTAAAAAATCAATAGGGGAGAGCCCAGGGCAACACACTTACATCAGTATTCCACTTCAATTTGATTCACTAGCTCTGTGTTTGCATCTTACATTTGCTTGCAGTGTCCAAAATACCCCAATTCAATTAGAAAATAGATAAAAAAAGAAAAAGAAAATGGATGATAAATACAAATGTTTTCAGAATTTAGCAGGTGGCCAGGTACCCAACAGAGGTGGGTCCATCTGGAAATTTCCAGGTATTCTGGTGGGCCAGTCTAACTTTGGGAATGTATGAGGCCGAAGGCTGAATGTCCTTACACCCCTGTGAAGTCCATTAAATTCCTATGATGCACACCCTGGAGAGGCTTATTACACTGATAAAATGGCTCTTAGTAAATGTTTGGGAAGGAAAATGTGATTCTGTACCTAACCGTGTGTTTTATAGAGATTTAATGCACAGTTGACATCTCTCAGCCAATGAAATGTCTAGATTTTTTTCTTGACATTTTATAAAAGGTGTTACTTAATGGATGGTAAATTAGTATTGAATTCAGGCAATATGGCATGATGATTAGGTTACGCTAGGCTAGTCATCCTCCCGTTTTGCCTGTTTTGCCTCCTGCTATTGCGCCAGAAGAGTGGTTAACCTAATACCTAGAGTACACTAGTGCTGTTATTAAGCAAAACAGTTTTTTTTTTTTATTTAAAAAAAAAATCAGTGTCTTATGGGCTAAAACTGTTAACCGTTTATTGTGTTCTGCACCATGGCACCATGTACAAGGGTTTCCCGTTGGTTAACATGACCCTTTTGCCAGAGGGCCAGGTCTGCCAATCAAATGGGGAGACAGTGTGGTCTAGTGGTCAATTGGGATCTTGGAGATCACAGATTCCAACCTCAGCACAGCCTGTGTGGCATGACATGGATATAAACTAACACAATCATCTTTACCAGTTGAGTAAACACCCAGTACTTACTGTGTGACCTTGAGCAAGCCACTTAACCTTCCAGGACTCTAGTTCACCCGCTGTAAAAATGGGTAGCAGCAGAACCCCACTGAAAACAAGATGTTGCATTGCAGCTGGGCTAGCCTGCATAAATGAAGTGTAAAATAAATAAATAAATTATTGACTGATGACTGACTACAGTGTAGTGGTACACTGGTGTTAAATCTTGTCTTGTCAGCTGACTTTCATGGAGGGTGGCAGATGAAAGCACTACTTCAGTATGTTGCTGGGAGTCCACCATGGTGTCCCCACCAACCTGTGTGTATCCGGTATGGAGGAGGGTCTGCTGGTCAGGTCCCAAGAGTATCTGTGCCAGGCCATCCTCTTGACAGCGGCCAGGGTATTTCAGCCCATGCCCTTCTGCCTGTCCAGATCTGGTGTGGAGGACGGTTGGCTGGTCCAGGTGGCTCAAAAGTGCCAGTGCCAGACCAATCTCATGACAGCAGCCGGGGTGTTTCTGACTATACCCCAGTGTGTTGAAGGATAGATGTGCCCTGCTAATTTTTCTCCCTCCTTCCATGTGGCATTGTGTGCATACTTGCACATCCACAGTGGACCTACAGAGGAATGGACTCAATGTATGCCTCAAAAACAATACCCACTAGCTCACCTACAAGGGTCACAGTGGGTGTGGCAAAGGCAGCTCCCTCTCCACAGGCCAGAAAGTGCTACTGCTGGTAGCATCCCCAACTGCAGACCACTCGATCACGGGGCCCCAACATCACTCCATAACATAGGTCACCCATGTGGTAGCACATATTGCTGCTGTTGGGTCATCGGACTGGCCCATGATGGCAATATCTTTATTAGAAACAAGTTTTGAGATTAGAGAGGTGGTCAGATGTCTCAGCATCTGATCCGTCGCACTGCTTTCAGATTTTCAGAGATTCTGATTCCAAAACCCAATTCCAATCCAAGTACTTGAACTTCAAAGTCCAACTTCAAATTTTGGGTTAAGAATTGGAGTTGGTATTTCAGCATCTGAATCTGATCGAATCCATTGGCTAGGATTTTGGATTCTCGGCAACTAACTCCAGACAATCCTAAATCTTAACTCCAGTATAAGCCTCCGATGTATCCAAATCCCAAACCATATTTCTGATCCCCCCCTAGGTTCTGATTTCTTTCTGCAGACTGTGCACATCCTGCGGTCATTAGTGAACATTTCTTATTGCAACAATGTCCAGTGGCCTGGTTATTTATTGCTTCATGCTTCTGACTGCTTGGAGGGCAGGCGCTTGTAGTTACATCAGACACATGCAAGGGGGGAGTAGCGTAACAGGTCTAACTTTAGCTCCCGCAGTCCTCCTGTGTAATACCCAATGAAATGGGATTGCAGAGTTAGGCATTGCAACAGAATCCAGCAGAAATAGCCCTGCTTGAATCCAACACATACGCTGCATAGTCTGGGGTACAAAGGTCACGGACAGACGCAGCCTGACAGGCACAGGAATGAGCAGCAGCTTCTGGAAACCTGTTCTCCACATCAGGCTCAGGCTGACAGTACTTGGCTCCTGTTGTCTCTCTGCTGTGAGGCTGTAAGTTGTCCCCGGCTCCATGCAATTCTATCACTGCACCACATTCTTGCTCTAACACTCTCCCTGATAGAAGCCTGCTGTAGTCCACTGAACACCATGACATCCTATCTCCACCTTCAGTATCTTTGAGTGAGACTCTTAAATCCCAAGCAACACCATGAAATCCTATCTTCACATTTATTAGCCTCTCAGAGTCTGTTTTATTCAATTATTTTGTCCCCCCCCCTTTCAACTGAGCAGCTCCCTTCTGATGGTGCCCTTTCACCCAGCATCCTGGGCCATACCCCATCTACTTATTTAACACTAGGGGCGAGTGAGTGCCATGAGTGGCAGTGTGGAGCCTGCAGGGTTGCCATTCTCATCCTGTGTCTTGGGTGCTTTTCTACAGATTTTCTCCCTGTCCCTGAGGTTAGCATGCGTTCTGAGGTGCAGGCTTATGGCTTAAAGGTGCCATTCATACTCTGGTTCCTGTGCTTGGCTCTCTGAAAGGCTGACACAGTTGCTTCACCACCTAGCCTCTGCAAGGTGTCAGGCAACCTGTGGCTCGCGCTGTCCCCTCTCCCTGAAGGAGGAGAGCCGTCCACGGACATTCAATCCTCCTTCCCCCAGCCAGCCCCTGAGTGACACTGGTCCGTTCAGGAACAAGTTTCTAATGGAGTGCACTCAAACTGAAAGACCACAGCACTCAACTTAATTCCAACTTTGCAAGCATTCAGGAACCAGGGCTGCCAGTGTGTTTGGGGTGCCTCGGCCCCCCGCGCCATTGAACTGTCTTTCTCTGAGTCTATTTTAACATTTTCTCTGACCTCGAGCCATTGTTAATTGTCAGTCAGCTCTTAAAATTATACAGTAACTCCACCTTTAGCACACACTGGTTTAACATCCTCTCTGATACAAGGCCTCTGTATTGCCTGATTGCTGTGTGTCTTCCAAACCACACACCAAGCCTCAGACTCAGTGCAAAGTATTGTGGATATGCAAGTCATTGTGTGGAGCAGGCTAACCAGACTTCACTAGAGCAAATGTTGCCTGAAAACAGACTTTTTCAATTGTTTCAATTTAGATGGAGAAAAGAAAATGGGTAAGAGAAACCAAGAATTGTGATTGGTCAGATATGATCACATGACCATGCATTATTCCAGTTCAACAGTACAGGTCAGAAATACTTAGTTTTCTGAACCTCATTACTCAGTTTTTCTTCTCTTTCTCCATTTGAGCTGGCAGGCGGCTCTGGCCCCTCCTTTGGAGGGAACTCGTTTTTTCCGGTGGGCTTTCCCCACACCCGGCCCCTCTGGCCATCCCCAAGGGTTGCCCCCCTGTAATAGGGCTGGTGGTGAGGGCCATCACAGAGCCTGCCAGCTCCGACTTTTTTCTGTTTTCTCCCTGGGCCCATGCACGTGCAATGGGCGGGTGACCATCTCCACCTTTGCTGAGGAAGTCTTACGCCCTGTGTGTAGGTCCACCCCATTCTAGCAATGTGCCTGTGCTGAAACCCAGCTTCCACTGAGTGTCAGTCTACAGTGCTGCTCCGAGTCCCCCCACCCCTGAGGAAGGAGAGCTGTCAACAGACGCTCAATCCTTCCTTGCCCCGGCCAACCCACAGTGACCTGAGTCAATCTCTGAATTTGGGTTGCCGGCATAGTGTGAAATAAGGCATCCAGCGCCACAGCCCTCTGTGCCACCAGGCCGGCTCATTACTCAGTTTTTAAAATATAAATCAGAAGATCTATTTTATAATAGCAGTAAGGCACTCCAGTGTGTATGTAACTGTCACATAACAGCACTTTTCAGGTGTGTAAGGCACTTGGCATTGCCTTGTGCCTCACTTCCCGAGCCATGACAATATCCGACAATAACACACACTGTATCATGCCTTGTTGCTTAAATGGCATGTGTTTTGTCCTGAGTCATGCAGTCGCTATCCCAGACGATAATCAGATGAGAAACAAACAAAAGCAAAATCTGCACTCAGGAGAAGGCACAAGATATGAGGCAATAATAGCCAAGTAACAGTATTTATTACAGACTGTTTGGAGGACACCTGGCCCCAGTACTTTGACCACACACTGATCTCCGTCAGGGAGCATGAGAATCAGATGAGGCCCAGAGCAAATGAGGTACTGATACCGTGAGAATTACATTATTTGTTTGATTGTTTAACCGAATAACTATTGATTCCTTTCTAGACCAGGAACCTAACAAGGCTGTCCTTAACCTAGTTCACTGCACCCACCACTTTGGCAACCAGCTCCATATATTTCCCACTCAGCGTTAAATAGTGCATCCTAACATTGGCTTTCACCCCTCACCTTCCCCCAAGGTTCGGTGCATGCCACCTTGTTCTGCTAGACCTCACCAGCTGAGTCATTCACTCTGCCAAACCACTTAAGAATTTTAAAATCAGTGGTCGTGCCCTCCTCTCCTCTAAACTGAGCACGTTTTGGCAATTTCTTCTCATACTTCTTGCCTTCCATCCCCTTTTTACTTATTTATTTAAAATTGTTTACCAGCAGAGGCACACTGAGTTGAAGATTGTTTCCAGGAGTGACCCAGGGGATGAGGTTTACAAGACGGTGAGAAATATGATAAACAAAAAGTGACAACCCCACAATGTATGATACTAAATAAAGAGACAACCACAATACTAAATGAAGTGATAACCACAGTGTACGATAGAAACATAGAAACATAGAATTTGACGGCAGATAAGGACCGCTTGGCCCACCCAGTCTGCCCATTTCCCTACCTACTGGATAAGCTGCAGATCCTAGTTAACCAGCAGCCTACTTCTTCCTACCCCCAACCCCTAGAATTGCCTTATGACTGTCCCATGCATGCTTGAATTCCACCACTGTTTTTGACCCCACAACCTCCTCCGGAAGGCCGTTCCATGCATCCACAACCCTCTCTGTGAAAAAATACTTCCTTAAATTACCTCTGAGCCCCCCCCATCTTCAAATTGTGCCCCCTTGTTCTTGCACACCTCTTTTTTTGAAAGATGCTACCCTCTTGGACTTTGTTGATTCCCTTGAGGTACTTGAAAGTTTCTATCATGACCCCCTCTCCCTCCTTTCCTCGAGGCTATACATATTAAGCTCCTTAAGTCTCTCTTCATATGTCTTCGGTGCAGACCCTGCACCATTTAGTGCCCTCCTCGGGACAGCTTCCATCCTGTCTATGTCTTTGCGGAGATTGGGTCTTCAGAACTGCACACAGTACTCCAGATGGGTCTCACCAGCTGTCTGTACAGAGGGATAATACTTCCTGTTTTCTACTGGTGATGCCTCTCCCTATGCATCCCAGTATCCCCAGCCCTCCTTGCTGCCCTCTCACATTGCTTGCCCACCTTTAGGTCATCTGATATGACTACCCCCAGGTCCCTTTCCATTTTTGTTGTTGTTAGTATCTCACCCGCCATTGTGTACTCTTCCCCTGGGTTTTTGTTTCCCAGGTGCATTACCTTGCACTTCTTAGCATTGAGTCTAAGCTGCCACACATTTGACCATTCCTCTAACCTTGCCAAGTCCCTTCTCATCCTTTCCACCCCACCTTGTGCATCAACTCTGTTGCATATCTTTGTGTCATCTGCAAAGAGACATACTTTCCTTCAGTCCCTCTGCAATGTCGCTTATAAAGACATTGAAGAGGACCGTTCTAATACTGAACCTTATGGTACCCCACTAGTAACCCCCCTTTCTTCAGAGTGGACTCCATTTACTATTATTCTCTGTGTCCTATTCTCCAGCCAATTCTTTACCCAGGCTGTCATCTTGGGACCCACTCCCAGGCTGGCTAACTTGTATATTAATCTTTTGTGTGGGACTGTGTCAAATGCCTTGCTAAAGTCTAGGTAGGCCATGTCCACAGCCCCTCCCTGATCTACTACTTTGGTCACCCAGTCAAAGAAATCTATCAGATTTGTCTGGCATGACCTTCCCGCTGTGAATCCATGCTGCCTTGGGTCCTGTGCCCCTCTGGCCTCTAGATACTCGACAATTCTTTCCTTCAGAGAAGTGATTCCATCATTTTCTTTACCACTGAGGTTAAACTAACAGGTCTATAGTTTCCTGCTTCTGCCTTGCTCCCACTTTTGTGAAGGGGAATCACATCTGCCCTCCTCCAGTCCTCAGGTACCACCCCATCCTCCCATGATTTGTTAAAGAGGGTAGTCAGTGATGTCACTAGTTCTACCCTTAGTTCTTTTAGAATTCTGGGATGAATCCCATCAGGCCCCATTGCTTTGTCCACCTTCAGTTTTAAGAGTTCTTTCAGAACCCTTTCTTCTGTAAATGGGCCTCTATCAACTTCTGTATCCAGAGTGTTTCTACTGTTTGTTTTAGGTACCTCCCCCTCTTCCTTTGTAAATACTGAGCAAAATATTTGTTTAGTATCTCTGACTTTTCACAGTCACCCTCTGCCCACCCTCCCTCCCCTTTATTAAGCCTCACTATCCCTCCTTGGTCTTCCTTTGCTCCCTGATGTACCTATAAAGGTTTTATCCCCTTCTTAACTGAGTTGGCTATCTTTCCTCGGTTTGGGCCTTTGCTGTTCTGACTGCCTTCCCAGCTTCCTTTTGCTTTAACTGATATAGTTCTCTGTCCTGCTCCTTCTGTGATTCCTTGTACTTCCTGAATGCTTTCTTTTCTCTTGAACCTTCACTGCTACTTCCTTTGAGAACCATAGTGGTTTCTTACATCGTTTCATTTTGTTTATTTGCTTCACACAAAGGCTTGTTACCTCTGTGATGGCAGTTTTATTATTCCCCATTGTTCTTCCACCCTCCTTCCTGCCCATTTGCTAGTGCATTCCTTAGGCACTCACCCATTTTAGCAAAGTCAGCCTCCTAAAGTCCAGTACTTTTGCCTTTGTATGGCTTGACTCTATTGCTGTGTTTATTGTGAACCATACTGTTCGATGGTCGCTGGTTCCCAGATGGCTACCCACTACATCTGTGATCCTCTCTTCATCTCCATTTGAGAGAACCAGGTCTAAGATTGCTCCTCTCAGTGGGCTCCAATACTAGTTGTCTAAGGCATGCCCCATGTAGGACATCTAGAATAACCCCACTCTTCAGTGGCTGCTGCAACTGCACTCCAGTTAACATCTGGCATATTCAGGTCACCCATCAGCAATATCTCCCTTTTTCTGCCATTCTAAGTATACTATCATTTCCTTGTCCATTCCCCCGAAGAAGAGGTCTGTATCCCAACCCCATGCGGTTGTGGTGCCATTGCGGTCTCCAAATTTACCCACAGTGCTTCTCTCTCCCTGTTTTCCCTTTTGTTCTGTTGCTTTGATTCCTTCCCTTATGTAAAGAGCTACTCCTCCTCCTCTTTACCTCCCTGTCCCTCCTGTAGATAGTGTATCCTGGTATGTTTACGTCCGGTCATGGTTTTGTGTGTACCATGTTTCTGTGACTGCCACGATATCAGCTGTTCCTCCTCCATCAAGGCCACTAATTCAGGAGCTTGTTACTCAGACTACGGGCATTGGTACTCATTGCTCTCCATTTTTGATGGCTTTACCTTCTGTTGCAGCATCCCCCACTGACCTTTCTACCTCTGTCTTTTTCTCATTTAGTACCCTGTTTTGTAGGGAGAGGCTGGGATTTTCCTGCTGCTTATCAGTGCCTCCCCTTGACTAGTTTAAAAGCTTGCCAATGAAGCATCTAAACCGATTGCTCAAAAGACTTGTTCCCTTCCTGGACAGATGCAGACCATCCTGCCAGTATAGGCTGGTGTCCCTCCAGGTAGAACCCCAGTCCCCAATGAAGCCAAACCCCTGTTCTCCACACCATTTTTTCAACCATTCATTAAACTGCATGGTGCAAAGTACCCTCGCCTCACTCATGCCATTGACAGGCAGCACCTCTGAGAAGGATACTGTGTGTGCTACTTGTCTTAGACCCCTCCCAAATTCTACAAAGTCCTTCTGCACTGCTCTAATCTCATGTTGAGCCAAGTCATTTGTCCCTAGGTGGACAATGACATCCAGCTCAGACTCCCGTGCAGCTGTTCTCATGATTCTGAGGATGCGCTTCCTGTCCCTCCAAGCCATGGCAAAAAGGCAGGCACCTTACTTCAGTTTTCCCTGCTCCCCCAGTTCTATCCCCCTAATAATTGAGTCCCCCATCAGGAGCTGCTTCCTTTCCTTGTGGGGTCCTCTGCCTCCTTCCTGTGGGCCTCCCTTGTGACAGTTGTCCTCAGCCTCCTTAGTCTCCTCTGCGGGTGCATCCATAGGGGAGCTATGCTCCCCCAGAATGGTGTATGGATTGTGGAGTGGAACAACTGACTGGGTGTGCCTCTGTTCCACCATCCTCACTCTCCCTGAGCCCACTGTGGTCCAACTGCTGTGCTTTCTTCGCAACCTCTGAGGTAGTAGTGGTGGCTCTGGTGCTCCCTGGATGGGGGAGGTTCCCTTCCTACCGTCCAGTGTGGCCTGGGGGAAGGTTCCCTTACTACTGTCCAGTGTGGCCTGGAGATGGGCAACTTCCTCCCTCAGGGCAGAGAGTTGTCTGCAAATAGGGTAGCATCTCAGCCTCCAGAAAGACTCCCGGAAGACTGCTGCCCCACAGCCATTACATTGCACTACTCCCCACATGTTTATCTACTTTTTTTTGTGTGTGTTTGTGTGTGTGATTGGTTTGTTATATAGAAATATATATATTATACAATGTGTATGCTTATATTGTCAGTGTAGTGTGCTAGAGAGGATATGACAGTGATATGCACCTTGCACTCTTGAAGAAATGATGTCAGAACCCCAGGTATAAAGGAACTATTTCCAGGGGTGGGTGGGGTGAGGTGTGGGGTGGAAAGGGTTGGGCTAAACTGTGCCCTCTCAAAACAATCAGCTAAGAGCTCTGACCCACCGCTGCGATGAGTGCCTTCCTGTCAGCAAGATTCCCTACACAACAATTTGACAGAGAAAATACCCTGCTAATCAAACAGAGAAAAATCCAGACATCCAAGTCAGACACAGGTAAACCTTCCCAGCCCCAAAACAGCCTGTTGGTTTGTGCTCTGAAAGCAGTCAGCCCCAAAATAAGACAGCTGTGCTTTAAACTCTTCCTGCACTGAAAATCTTAAGAATTGTAACAAACGTAAAGCTAGATCCACCTCCCTCTGTTGCTTGAAAGACTGTCTTTTCCTGATAATTCTAAGTTCCTTATTTCACCTTTCAGTTAGAAGTAGCCTCCACCTGCAGAATATCTGCTACAAACCAAAGACAATTATAAGGTTCACCTCCCTCTGTTGTGAGCAGAACTCGCTTTCTTGCAAATCTTATGTTCAGTATTGCAGCTTCCAGCCAGAGGTAGTTTGGCTTGAAAAATATTAGCTGTTCTGATGAGTTTGCTATAAAACACTTGCTTATAATACTATTGTTCTCAGGTCTGTTACCAAAGCTATTGGCTGATAAGTAGCTATGATGTAAGCACTTCCTGCTAAAGTCTGGAATTTCCTTTTAAGGCACACACAGATAAACACAAAAAACAGTTTCCACCCCCCTAGGGCACTGTCTGGGTCAAATACACAACCTGTACCTGCACTTATTTCAGGATTTATGACAAATTCTTAGCCCAAGGTTTAAACTCTTCCTGCACTGAAAATCTTAAGAACTGTAACAAAGACTGTCTTTTCCTGATAATTCTAAGATCCTTATTTCACCTACTAAATAAAGTGACAACCACAGTGCACGATACCAAATAAATTGCCAACCACAGTGTACGATACTAAATAAAGTGACAACCACAGTGTACGATACCAAATAAATTGACAACCACAATGGACGATACTAAATAAAGTGACAACCACAATGGACGATACTAAATAAAGTGACAACCACAATGGACGATACTAAATAAAGTGACAACCACAATGGACGATACTAAATAAAGTGACAACCACAATGGACGATACTAAATAAAGTGACAAGTGCAGATGGCACAAGGTACATTTACAAACTTGCAAGATTTTACGATGTGAATTTTACAAAAGTGACAAACGCAGTGCACACCACATGGTGTGGTTCCATCAGGAGATAGGCACAGGATTGGGCAGGACCAAGATGAGGGTTTTGGACTTCAGGAAGGCTGACTTTAATAGAATGGGAGAAATACTGGCAGGACACCTTGCTGGGATCAGAAAGGAGATGGAGGTGGGACAGAAATAGGCCATAATGAAGGAGGGTTTGATGGAGGCCACTAATGAGTTTGGCAGAATCAAATGCAAGACATCCGAGGCCAAAAGGCCCAGCTGGTTCAGAAAGGAAGTAGAATTTGCAACAAGGGAGAAAAGGGAAACCTTCCAACAGTACAAATGTACTTAGAATAAGGACAGGGAGGTTTATTGTGAAAAATCTAAGGTGGTGAGCAGAACGGTTAGAGTGGCAAAGGCGATAAGGGAAGTGCAGCTAGCACAAGGAGAAAAATCGAGTGAAAAGGCCATTTGCAAATATATAAGGGAAAAGAGGGATATTAAAGATGATATTGTCAGACTGAAAAAAGATGGGGGTTGGGCAGAAGGAATTGAGGAAAAAGAGGAAGTGCTCAACAAGTACTTCTGCTGTGTCTTCACTAAAGAGAAGGCTGGACCAGAGCCGCAAGGGGGGTAGGGGTGGGAAATGGTGGAGTCACGGATGGCATTATGCAGGTGGATAGGGTGCATAAGGGCTCTAAAGGTGAACAGATCTGCAGGACCAGATGGCATGCTTCCAAAAGTCCTAAGGGAACTGGTAGAGGTGCAGTTGGCCCACCTGGCAGACTTGTATAACACATCTCTGGAGTCTGGGTATGTGCCACAGGACTGGAGAACTTCACAGGTGGTTTCCCGCCATAAAAGTGGCCCAATGGATGAACCAGGGATTTACAGGCTGGTCAGCCTGACCTCAATAGTGGGGGAACTGATGGAGACTATCCTGAAGGAAAGACTGGTGAGCTTTCTCATGGAAATGGGCTACAGGATGAGAAACAGCACGGGTTTGTATCAGGGAGGTCCTGCCAGACTAATCTGATTTACTTTTTTGACTGGGTGATCAATACAGTGGACAAGGGCCAAGTGGTTTATTTCCTGTATCTGGACTTCAGCAAAGCCTTTGACTCTGTGTCTCTTGGAGACTAGTCAGGAAGCTGGAAGACCTGGGAGTGGGGGGAAGCTTGCTTGATGGGTTAAAAAGTGGCTGTAAGACAGAAGCCAAAAGATAGTGGTCAGGAAGGGGAATTTTTGGAAGCTAAGCCAGTGACCAGTGGTATCCCACACTGCTTAGTGCTCAGGCCAATGTTGTTTAACATCTTCATCACTGACACAGCAGATGGAATCAAATGTAAAATCTGCCTATTTGCAGATGACACTGAGCTCTGTAGGAGGGTGGATACGGAGAAGGGAAAGCAAGAACTCTGAGAAAACCTGGCTTGGCTAGAGAAGTGGTCTGGCACTTGGTAACTGGGGTTCAATGCTAACAAGTGCAAAGTTATGCAATCGGGGGTGAAGAACCCAGAGACCAAATACTGCTTAGGCGGAGTGCAGGTAACCAAGTCAGATGAAAAGGACCTTGGGGTAATTATCAAGCACTCAGCACACTGCAGGAGAGCAGCAGTAAAAGCAAATCAGATGTTGGGATGCATAGGGGGATTACCAGCAGGAAAGCGGAGGTCATACTACCGCTATACGGCACTAGGTCACATCAGTACATGTATGGACAGCACTGTCAAAAACAACGCCGTCCATACAGTGCTGACAAGAAGAGCGGCAGGAGACAATGCTGCCAACAAAATCGCAGCCATAGTAGCGATCGCAAGTGCGGTTCACGATCGCTACCACTAGAAAATTTTATTTACCCCATGTAATTAAAATAATCAACTCCAAGTCAGAGCTGGATTATAGGGGGGAGGGAAGTAAAATTGTTGAGACCAGGATTAGGACCCTGGTCTCTATCACCTTTCTGGCCTAACTGCTCCTGCATTGCCACTCCACACCATGGGAGCAGCTTGGCCAGCTACCTCCATTTCTCTGCCCTTGTCTTCTGTTGTAGCACCATGGACAGTGACCAGGGGAGCACTTACTACATGGCGCTGTAATTCCCCTGTCACTGTCTGTGGTAGCACAGTATTGACCACACTGTGTTAGCGTGTGCTATTCTTGTAGTGCTATTCTGACCGGGTAGGCCACTGTACAGGTCACTGGCGAGACTGCACCTAGAGTACTTGTGCTTTTTTGGTGCCCTTATCTTGAAAAGGATGTTAACTTGCTGGAGATGGTCCAGAGAAGGGTGACCAAATGTTATCCACGGTCAGCAGAACAACACCTACGAGGAGAGGCACAAGGGTCTCAACATGTACTCTCTTGAGAATGGAAGGGGGGTATGACTGAGACTTTCAAGTACCTGAAAGGTATTAAGAGGGTGAAAATTGAGGGTCTCTTTTGCCTTAGTGGGAACAAGACCACTAGGGAGTATAGCCTAAAGCTGGTAGGGGGAAGATTCAGAAGAGAGATGAAGAGACACTTTTTCACCGAGAGGGTGGTGGCCAAAGTGGAATGAGTTGCCAGAGGAGGTGGTCTCCCTGAAAACAGTGGATAGGTTCAAGAGAGGATGGGACAGAGTAAAGGGGAAAGTTGCTGGCGGTGAAAGGGGGAGGGGGAACTGTGGATCAAGGGGGATTTGGGGAGGGGGGAGATCCCTCTGTAGACTTGAGGGGGGCACCTACATACCTGAGCAGATTAGCTAGACCGCAAGGCCTTTGTCTGCTAGCATATACATATGTTCCTACAAAAAATGAAAGTTATGCTGTTCTCAAACCACCAGGCTAAGAGGAAAGCAAGCCAGCTTTTGATATATACTATATAATAAGAAGGGTGAATCCCTCAAACAGGTTAATACTTTAAAATACCTGGATGTCACTTTAGATGACTCCCTTACATTCAACTTGCACATTGACAACATAGTTAAAACTGCTAATGCTAAACTAGGTATCTTATTTAGGCACCGGAACTCCGTCATACCTGAAGCCATGACCATGGCTGGCACCAGTTCCATCCTATCTGTCATCGACTATGGGCTAGCAGTGTACAGCGTAGCATCTGACTCCTCACTAAATAGAGTCAAGATGGTCATGAACAAAGCATGCAGAATGGTGCTGAATGTTGACAAACTTACCCACACCTGCAGTCTTTATGCCCAAACTGGGTGGCTTCTCCTCAAAGAAAGAATTATGTACCAGGTTTGCCTCCAGGGTAAGAAGGCATTTCTCAGCCTAACTCTCCCAGGACTCCAGGCACTATTTCAGCCAGTACCCACCACATATCACACAAGAAGAGTGTCCAGCAGTACCCACTGTGTACCCTGTAAAAGGATTAGTCTTGCATAGTGGTCTTTCACCTACAGCCCCCCCATCCGCCATTTCCTAGACTGTCAATGGAATCGCTGAGGTATCCTGAAACCCAGTCCACCCAATGTGTTAGCACTCTCATCACTAATCTCCCCTTAATAACAAATCACTGTCTTGTAACTCTGTATTGTTGTGTTACACTATTTCTGCATTTTTTAGTATGCAATGTCTAACTATGTAATGTCGTGCATACACTGCTCAGCTATTTATTGTTTTTATACTGTTCCTATATTTTTTTCTTTTACAGTGTCTAACTATGTAATGTTGTTTTAATACTATACTGCATTTTTCTTTTTTTTATTTAGTACACTTTTTGCCCGGATGGTCTGCCATCTGCCATCTGCCATCAGCCCCACTCCGTGCCTGCCTTACTTTCCTATGGCCGCAATCCACCATCCACCGATACTACCTGGCTTGCCCCCCAGGGTGGGGCCACAACACCACAGCCTGCCTGTCAATGTCAGGGGAGGTGTCAGTGGAGCTGACATTGCCTCCCTGGCTTACCCCTCAGGGCAGGGTTCGGGGTTTGTGGTCACGTCGTGGACCATAATTTAGTCAGTGGAGTGGCGGAGTAGCAGAGAGCCATGAAGACCAGACACTGGGGTGGCATCATCTTGAGCTACCGGCATTTTTTCTCCCTTTCAGGGGGGCGGGGGATGTGCAATGCTGTCCAGCATCCACCCTGCCCCCAGAACGATCAGACGCCAGTTGCTGTGGTACCCCTGGCCTCTGCCAGGGGTCCATCGAGCACTGGACATGTTCCCATCCTTTCTCCCGGAGAAGGAGAGCAGTCCATAGGACGCTCACTCCGTTTCCCCCTGGCCAGATCTCTGACGCCCCCTGGTCCATTCCCTAACCCGGGTCGCCAGCGTCGCAAGCGGAAATCCAACCGCTGCACTGACGGGCCATACTGCATTTTTCTATGCACACTATTGTTATCTACTGTAATGGCATTACTGTTATGTATTATGTACCTGCATCTTATCTTTGTGCCATCTTCATGGCCCGGGTCATGCCTGACAATGGTGCATTGGATCAGAGCACCTACCAGATAAATGAATGAATAAATAAATAAATGGTTGAATGGTCTCCCTGCCGCAATAGTGAACGCTGTCAAGATTGGCCATTTCAAAATTGAATCAGAAAACGCCAAATACAAGTGGGAAAATGTGATTGCTTTGAATAACTCTGTGCAGGACCAATACTCTGTAAGCAATCTCATCCCCTCCACTGCCTCAGCAGCACCCCATCCGTTCCCTCTAACCCCTCCACTGCTCTGCCCTCTTTTCCCATCCCACCCATCACCTTTAGCACTGTCCAGCATCCCCACCTATCGCTGACCCTCCCCTGACCAGTTCTGCACCACGTACCTTGCTGCCCCCCCATAGCCACTGCCTCCCCTCACCTATCTCTATAACCTTGATACTCCCTTGCTAATAAGAGCATGGAGGCAGTGTCAACATTTGCTCAAGACAAGGCTCTGTGCTGCTTCTTAAAATGATCGCTTATTCAAAACGAAAAGTTTTTTTAGGTAACTATGTTCTCTTTTTGTTGTACCTTTTTGTTATACCAGTGTCAGTGGCTCAGTAGGTAACACACTCACCTCTGAAGCCAGGAGATCAGAGGGCTGTGGGTTCAGTTCCCACATCTGGCACTTGGGTTAATATCCCAGTACTGACACTGTAGTGCAGCATGAGAGGGGTGCTGCACTTCTGAGGTGCCATCTTTCGGCTGAGACGTTAAACCGAGGTCCCAGCTGCCTGGATTGGTGGTAGTTCAGGTGGATGTTAAAGATCTCATGGCACTTATCGAAAAAAGAGTAGGGGAATTTCCCCGGTGTCCTGGCCAAATGTCACTCATTCACTAAAAATACCACCAAAAGCTTAATCTGGTTCAAGGTCAGTTGGCATTCATCTGTATCCCCCTCCCCCAGGTTGTGCCTGAAAATAGGTAGGATTTGTCTAGTGCACTTACCCGGTCAACAAAAACAAAATAAAATAAATAAAATACCTCGATAATTGAATCCTGTGTTGTCTGTGTATATCTTTTTGACGTGGAAGCTTTTTAAAGGTGCTATGAGCTCAAAGGTATTGTAATTCGAAGTATCGAATAAATACATAAACACAATATCAGATGGCACAACTTTTTGCACATTTGCAAAAATACAAAAATTTACTGTGTTAACCCTTGCTGGGCTGCAGACTTCCATAGATGTCCTGAATTCCAGTATGGTTTAAATCTAATTCATTTATTTCATTTCGTTTCTGTTGACCAGGTAAGTGCACTGGACAAATAGTTGCCTGTTTTTAGGCACAACCTGTGAGGTTAAAAACAGGAAGAGCAGTACAATAAGTGAGAACATTACATGCATGCTTTAGGTGCAGTCAGTGTTCAAGTTACAGAGCAAGGTGCAGAAAGAACAGTGGTATAAAGGCATAGAAAGTGTACAAAAACAGGTACAAGCAAGATATAAAATTCCTAAAATAACAAGCACAATGAACATAGAGAAAACAGCAACACAATGATGACACATCTCTGCAAAAGCCGTACAGACAGGAACTAGCTAGGGGCAGAAGCATGTTGATAATTTCAGTAGATAGTTATGATAGCAGTCACAGAAAGCCTGGACAGGCAGGCATTGTCTGACCTCAGCCGGAATAGTATTTCAGAGTCTAGGAGCAAAACAGGGGAAGGCAAAATGTCACAACCCAGGGAGCTCACTACCCTGGGTTGTGACATCCTACCATGCCCCGTACTTTATAGCATTCAATCCCGGGGCTCACACTACTCCTTTTCTCCATCCACCTTCTCTACATCCAGCTTTACCAACTCCTTTCTGTGCACCGTGTCTTCCCAGCCTTCTCCCCTACTTCCTCCCTCTCTTCCCCCTACCTCACCTCTACCTGGTGTATATTTTTATTTTATTTTTTCTCCGCATTTCCTCCTGCAACCTTAGATAACCTGCTTTATCTTCCTATAGACACTTCTATGTATGTAAATACCGTGTAATCTGTACAATATCTGTATAATTCTATGTACATATGAACTTCTTTTTCTTCCTCTCTGTAAAGAGTATTATCTGTATTGCCTTGTAAATACCTGTGTTGACCTGTATATACAATTGTTCATGCTCCACCCAGGTCCATCTTGCAAATGAGCTTCTGCTCAACGATGAACGCCTGGTTAAATAAAGACTTGATTGATTGATTGATTGAAAATCAGCTAGTTTCATTCTAGTCTTGCTTGAGTATAAATTGCTATTATTTAGTAACTCAGTGGACCTGTGCTGCACCTTCTTCCTTTCCTCGATATACTTTTTGTATTGACAGACTAAAACTGAACACAGCACTTCACTTACACCTTGCCACAAACTCTAATTAAGAAGGTGCGGCATCCAATTGCATACTGGTTTATTGTGGTCCAGTGACAAACTGAAAACTATCGGGTAAGGTTAACAGAGACTATGAAATCAGTTGCAAGGTACGGGCAAATAATTTATATAGGATTATACAATGGGAATATAAAAATACTATCTGTCATTGGTGGAATATGGTCATATGGCTGTGCCCTAGTACAGCATAATTGCACGGGCCAATTAAATGACCTTTCCCTTTGAAGTGTTTATAAGATTTTTTTTTACCCATTTTATAAGTGAATGAACACCCTCCAGGGATGATTATTGGTGAAATAACACCCGCTAGGGATGTGCATCATGCTGTAGAGGCAGTGTGGTTAGAGCAGAAGTTTTGTAACTAGGAGACTAGGGTTCAAATCCCGTCACAGCCACCTGTGTGCTGTGTGAACTTAAGCAAGTCACTTGCCCTCTCTGTGATTCAGTTCACCCAGGTGTAAAATTGGGTAAAAGCAGGAACTCATGAAAAACATGATGCTGCATCTTAGCGGGGTTATCCAGGGTAACCTGAAAAACAAATTAACACACTTCCTCTGGATTTGGAAGCACTTGGCTGTGCCTTGTTCCTCACTGCATTCCAGGAGTGTGTGTGTGTGTTAATTAATCCAGCATGATGCCCCACTCTGTTGTGTGTTATTTCTTAAGAAACACTGATACATGCAGATACACTAGCTAGTAAATGATCCTGAATCTCAGTTTTAATGATTAACTTTTTTATATGCACTGTATTTACTGTATGGGATTATGAAATCACTACAGCGAATGGAAATAATTGAACTGCCTAAATAGCTAATCAAGATAAGATAATGGTGTATAAATTATTTAATTTAAAACCATTGCCTCACGAGGCAGTATGGCCTAGTGTTTAGAGTGCAACATCTGGAACCTAGAGGTTAAAGGTTCCAGCCTCACTGCACCCACTTACTGCTTGGTCTTGATCAAGTGCCTTTGTCATTCTTTGCTTCGGTCCTTCCCAAACTGGCAAGAGGCAAGATTCCACTGGAAATAGGATGCCACCCTTCAGCTGGGGCTATCCTGTATCAGAAAAAAAAAATTAAAGACATAATTCCATGTCTGAGACACCGCTTCTATCCCAGGTTTGTAATTTCCTGTACTGAAACTAGTAAGACTGGGACTCACGTGTGACACTCCAGGATTCGGTTAGGCCCCTTCATGTATGTCTTTGGAGCTGTCCTGGTGGGTTCAAGACGGAAGTAAAAGAACCCAAGGCACCTTTCACAAGAGTAAGGTATTTTCTCCAGTGTCCTGAAAAACATTACCTCCCCATAAAACAAATCATGCAACTTTCCAACGGTATGTGTGGGTGTTTATGAGTGCAATGGATGCTACTGCATGATTGCAGGTGCTTCACCACCAGTCTCTTATTGATTGTAAAGCACTTTGGGATATAAGGTGTATGAAAGCACTATATGAATGAAATGCTTTTTCTTCTTATTCCCAAGAGTCCCCTCTCTGGGGCCAGCCTGAGGCTGGGCACACAGCAGAGATGAGGTGTGTGGCTGCCACTGAGGGAGGTTGCAGGCTGCTAGTGCCCCCTGCTTACTGGACAAGTGGTGGCAATGTAATCAGCTGTGGAGGCAGCCATAGGCCCACCCTCCTGATTAGAGAAAGGGTGTAGGTGGCTGACTCCCTCAAGGGAATCAACAAAGTCCAAGAGGGTAATATCTTTCAGAAAAAGAAATGTGCAAGAACAAGGGGCACAATTTGAAGAAGAGGGGAGATGGCTCAGAGGTAATGTGAGGAAGTATTTTTTCATGGAGAGGGTTGTGGATGCATGGAATGGCCTTCCTGAGGAGGTCGTAGAGTCAAAAACAGTGGGGGAGTTCAAGAATGCATGGGACAGACATAAGGCGATTCTAGTGGGGGGGGGTAGGAGGAAGTAGGCTGTTGGTTAACTAGGATCTGCAGCCTATCCATTAGGTAGGGAAATGAGCAGACTGGGTGGGCCAAGCGGTCCTTATCTGCCATCAAATTCTATGTTTCTATGTTTCATTTGTTTGTATCTCTATATGGCAACAGCAATGTATGTTTCCGTTTGTATGGTTTTTAACTGAATCTGTGAAAATTCATAAATAGAAAGTTAAAAAACAAAATAGTGTAATACATTTCAAGGCTACCAATCAGAACTACCCTGTTTTGGCTGGCGCAGTGGTATGGGGGGGCTGAGGCATCATGTCTTACCTCCTGCCACGCCGTCCACCCATGTTTTCGGTGCAAGCGGGTCGCCAGGAGTTGGCCAAGGAGGGAGAGGATCGAGCGTCCAGAGGACAGCCTGAACAGCCACCAGACAGGACCTTGCTTTAGCATCTGATCTGAAAGATGGCACCTCAGGAGTGCAGCATCCCCTGATGCTGCAGTACAGTGTCAGTATTGGGTTTTACCCCAAGTTCCTGGTGTGGGGCTAGAACCCACAGCCTTCCAATCTGTCGACCTCAGAGGTGAGTGTGCTACCTGCTGAGCCACTGACACTGCTATACACACATCCTATTGTGCCTTACTGCTGAAACAGTGTGCTGTTGGGGGACCACATTTTCTCAGAACACATCACGCCTCTACTGTAGCAATTGCAATGGCTACCAATTAGGTGGCTTACAACCTATAAGATACTGGTCACAGTCCCTGCCCTCTTATCTCTCTTCCGCACTTGCCCCCTTCCCTCCACTTCCTCAGACACTATGACCCCCGCGCATTGACCGTCCCATCCATGTCCACCTCTGCTGGCCAGGCTGCCTTCTCTTACCACTTGCCTAAACTGTGGAATGCTCTCCTCCCTACCATCTGCCATGCCCCTTCTCCCTGCTGCCTCAGCACCCTCTTTAAAGCCCACTCCCGCTCCACTTGTTCCTGCTCCTAATCAGCCTGTTAACTGAATTATATCATGGCACTTGTGATGAGGTAGGCTGGGCGGCCAAACCCCAGCTGTCACCTGTGCATTATTACCTGTGTATCTTCTGTGCATATTCTACTGTATTAAATTACTGTGCATTTGCTACCTCTGTTTACCTATTCTCTATATTGTATAACTACCTGTTACATTCCTGCTCTGGTAATTATTATGTAAACCTTTCTACTTTTTTATTTCCTATGTAACATCTCCACTTTTGTAAACAAATGTACCTTCTCCCATGTACCCCCCACTCCCGGACGCATCTGGAAACGAGCAGGAGTCTGCTCAGTATGCTTCCTGGTGAAACTTTGAAATAAATAAATATAAATAAATAAGATTTGACTGCTACCTTACAGGGCCAGGCCATGTATGATCTGGGCTATTAAAAAAGATCTATTGGTATGGTACACTTCTGGTTGTTCACTCCACTCCACCGAGAGGAGGCTTTTATCCACTTGAGATTCTGGTGGAAGCAGTCTGGCAATACAGCTTTTTCAGTAGCAACCCAAGCTACTGTATGTGGAACTCCCTCCCCCTGCATCTTAGAAGTTCCTCCTCAGTGGAAGCATTTAAGAAGGCGCTGAAAGTTTAGTTGTATGCTCAAGATTCTGGCACTGCTGAGCTTTATTTATTTGTTTGTTTGTTTACGCTGTATTTATTAGTACGTTTTGTTTTCTTGTGTTTACTTTGTTTTATTTCCCTGGTCTGTCTCATCTCATTGCATACAGAGCCCAGAGTCTCTTTGGGATAAGGGTGCTATAGAATGCAAGCATTTGTTAATGCCGAATGTTTGCTTTCTGGTATTAGCATTGGAAGTGCAGGAGTTAGACAGATGCAGAATAGGAAAGGCAGTGAAGTACTGAACTTCGTGCCAATCCCACCTCCACCCTGCAGAGATGGACAGGCATTGGGATGTGCCTTTCACCTCACTCTATCCTGCAGACATTGACAAGTGCCGAGGTGTGCCTTGGGGTGTTTGGCTTTACAGTCACCCCATTCCATAAGGACATATGCTGAAATAGGTGCAGGATAGGAGAATGGGGTGAACGTTGGGGCCGAAGAGTCCAAGGCACACCTCGATGCCCGTCACTGGCTGCAGGGTGGGGGGGGGGTGGAGTGGTATGAGCATTACAGCTGGCAATCCAAAGGCACACCCCTGACGCCTGTCAGTCTGTACAGAGTGGGACGTTATGGTTAGAAACCCTAATGCCCTGGGCATTTGTTGGTATTTGCACTATAGATTTTCAACATGGCCTTTTTGTGACCCCCACCACATGAAAGCATTTGGGACCTCTGCTCATGAACAGTGGCACTGTAATTTTGTTAATCTGTCCCGAATGTTGATTCCCCACAGCGACTGAGCCATTCTGTGCCAGATGTGTGAAAACACAGTTCAGGCAGGATGTTAAAAATGACAGCTGTAGCATTCATAGGGAGGTGTAAAGAGATGGCAATGTTGAAAATCTGGGTGTGAAAATATAAAAAATTCTCAGACTTATGAGCGTGCGTGGAAACTGCACAATGCACAGTCCTAACAGTCATTTCGTGGAATAATTTCACCAAATTTTCAACATAGGCATTTTGTGACCTCTGCTCATGAACAGTTTCACTATGATTTTCTTAATCTGTCCCGAATGTTGATTTCTCACAGAGGCCGCACCATTGTGCCCCAGATGTGCGAAAACACATTTCTGGCAGGATATGAAAAATGACAGCTGTACTGTTCATAAGGAGGTATGCAAAATGGTGATGTTGAAAATCTGGAGTGAAAATATTACAAATTCTCGAAGTTAAGAGTGTGCATGGAAACTACACAATGCACACTCGTAACATAGTCATTTGGTGGACTTTTGTCACCAAATTTGCAACATAGACATTTTGGGACCTCTGCTCATGAACAGTGTCACTGTGATTTTGTTACATTTAATAAGGGAACTGCACAATGCACGCTTGTAACACAATCATTTTTTTGAATGTTTTCACTAAATTTTGCAACATAGGCTTTTTCGGAGCCCACCTTATGAGCAGTGACACTGTCGTTTCATTAATCAGTCCTGAAAGGTGATTCTGCCCAGTGACCGCATAATCACCTTTCGGGACTAAATAGCTAGATGACAGTGACTGAATTCATGAGGTGGGGTCCCAAGAACCCCATGTTGAAAATTTGGTGCCCAAATTTTCAAAAATGGCCGAGATATCCACCTAAGTTGAAAAACACTAATTTATGCCATTATACAGTTTACTGGCATTTCTTCAGTCCGTGGTCAGCTTTGAAGAGTGCAGACATGTTCCCGCTCCATCAAAGATCATTGCACCAGGCTCCAGAGGTAAGTATGGGGTGAGGAGGGTGTGTGTGTGTGTGGGGGGGAGATTGGGTGTGCAGAGGGTGGGTGCGGGTTGGGGAGCTGGAGACAATGAGGGCCGGTTTTCTGTTTTTTACAGGTTAAAAAAAAGATACTGCAAGACAAATTTTCTATTTACAGGGACAATGGGCACGCTGGGGTGGGCTCCCAGCATGCCATCTGGGTGATTGTCGTGGAGGGGGCCTGCAGCCGACGGGGATTGGGCACCCCAATGGCACATACAGTGTGTCTGTGTTTTGGGAGGGTGCATGAGCCAAGGGGGATTGTACACCCCCCCTCAGCACACTATGAATGGGAAGGGAGGATATTATGCCGACGGGGATTGGGCTTCCCCATTGGCAAATGAACTCGGAAGGGGGCATGCTGACAAGGGGATTGGGCACCCCCATCAGTTTTCATGGGGACTGTGAGAGGCAGACGGTGACAGCTGCCACCATGTTTATTGAAATGTTACACCAGGCAAGGCACCGCCTTGCAATGACGGGTTACTCCCTCATTGTAGTGGCTTATTCATCTCAAGCTGGTGGCACGCTTGCTGAACTAGTGTCAGCAGCAGCACGCCACCGCATTGGGTAAAGAGGGCCAAGCCCAAAAATGCTGTGGAGGCATTGGCCGGCACAGTGCCACACCTCCAAAACCCACTTCTCTCCTAAGCTGCCACATAATGTATCTTGTGCAGGCGTGCAAGCAAACATAATAAAAATTGCCCTGCCTTGTGTTTTGCCAGTCTATGTGAAAAGTAACATCAAATAACCTACATTTGAAGTTTCCAGTGATCTCTAATTAAAACATTAACATACAGCTCCAAAGAAATCACACTGCTGCTTCCATTCAGACCGACAGAGTTACTTTTAAAAATAATCTTATCAAACAGAACACAGGAAAGCTGGGCATGAACTGCAAGTAGGGGTAACTTGGAAACTGATAGTTATTACTGACGGTAAGGCTCTTCTGCGTGCTGGCAACTGAAAATGATTGTGATTTTTAGAGTTTCTGTGGTGAATGGCATCCCATGGAGACAAAATGCCATGAGAATCCCCCTTTATGGATTGATATATCACTCAGTACTCGTGACCAATTAGTTGCTTTACTCAGAGTCCTTGAGAATCTAATTAACAGCTTGAGTGCTATACCTACTGAGAAATGAGCACGAAACGTCTCTATTACCTGCAATTTGTTTGAACTAGCAGGAGGGATCCTGCCACATGCAGAAGAACAAAAAGCACAACCGGGATACAAGCAGGGCTGGGGTCAGATGGACACATTCCAGAGTGAGGAGACAGAGATGTGCAAAACAGGTGGAAGCAATGATCTTTGCTGGCTTGAAATCCTTAGATATTCAGAAAGCTGAAAGTGTAATGCAGGCCCGAGTCCCAGGGCAGGTCTAACTGAGAATGATCCGCAGCAGTTACCACAACAACTGTGTACTTGAGTGGTGAGGCATGATGCAAAGCTGAGTGCTCCAAAACACTGAAGATGTGATGAGATCCCACACAGCAACAGTATACCTCACAAAGATACTGAGATATTTAACACTGTGGTCCCCAAACAGCACACTGTTTCAGCAGTAAGTCATGGTAGGTTGTGTGTATCAGCATGCAAAATGCACAGCAGAGTATGTGTAACAACATGCCTTGTATGGTAAGGCATGATGCAAAGCTGAGTGCCTAAAAACACCAAAGACGTGGTGGGATCCCACAGTGCCGCATAGTCTAGGTGTCTTATTGTAATAATGCAATCAAGGCTAATCTAAATGGTCTCCCCTCTGCATGCTCCCACTCATCCATCCAAATGTATGCTGACGACACAGTTTTGTACGCATCCGGCCCCTCAGCTAGCAGTGTGGCCTCTCTTCTACAGGAGGATTTCTCAGCCGTCCAGCACTGGCTCATGACAAATCAATTATCTCTAAACCCAAAATAAACTGTGTCGCTCACGTTTGGCTCCCAACAAAGACTCTCCCGCCAAACCCCCTGTCCCCCGTTCCATACCCTTGATGGGGCTTACCTTGAGCAATGCTCTAGCTTTAGATATCTAGGCATCTGGCTTGATCAGCACCTGGACCTCGCCTGCACAAGAGGCTGCTCCCTAAACTGGGGGCACTCTATCGAAACAAAACCTGCCTTCCCAAGCAAACGAGGCTCACCATAGTTCAAAAAATGATACTCCCTGTTCTGGATTATGGCGATATAGTATACTCTATTGCCCCTGCGTCCACCCTGGCAAGTCTAGACACCCTATTCCACTCCTTCTGTCGTTTCATCCTCGACTCCCCTCAATCCGCCCACCACTGTACATTATACAGCTCCCTAGCCCTGCCTTCTCTACATGACCGGAGATTAATGAACTGTGCTAGGTTTGCTGCTAAATTTTGGACCCTCTCCCTCCGTCCCTACCTAGAATCTACCTTATCCCAACAACCTCCCCCTGTGTACTCGTTAAGAGGCACAGACTCCAGACTCCTGCATGTCCCACTAATGCGCACTACCAAAGCCAGTCAGCCTTTAAATTCAGAATCCCACAGTTCTGGAACGCCTTTCCCACCCCCATCAGACACACCCAAAATCCCGGTGAACGCACCAGACTACTCCAGGCACACTTGTCCTCCAGCTGCTCATGCTAAATTTATAATTTTAGCACTTTACATTCAAATAATGTACAGGAGTACTCCTGTTATGTGTAAATCTGTCTGTAAATTCTTGTACTCTATGTAATTTGTACTCTAACTGTTTTATTTCTTGTTGTATTCATATGCTATGTTCCATATCTCCAATTCTGTAATTAAATGTTCCTTTATAAGCTATGTACTGGGCCCAGGCCCCTAGGTCGCATCTGGAATCGAGCATGTTGCTCAGTATGCTTTCCTGGTATATCTTGTAAATAAATAAATAAATAAGGCTGATTTAAAAAATTAAAATGTGGGCGCTGCTGAGGATGGCCAAGACAAGATGTGCCTCATATGAATTTTGTGTAGCAGGATTTGTAAGACCGATGGGCAGGCCTGCATGAATGATTGAGAAAGGAAGGAGAAGGTATGAATATTTGACATGGTGTATCTTCTTAGAGGTCATCGCCTTCATAGAACTCCACACTTTGGTCTTCCTTATGTAACCTCCCTGCAAATGGGGGTTCCCAAAAGACTTCCAGGAGCTTGCTTGAATGCTCCAAGCCTGAATGGTGTTTGGCATGTAAGCCATTTATCAGTGAGTGTTTTTAGAGCCTCTGGTACTGTCTCTTTAAGAGCTGTCTGCTTGCAGACATAATTAGTTTGTATGGGGGGACTGTGTGCCTCTGTTTGAGTACCACTTGAGCTGCTGCCAATTCACTCTATTTTTGCAGTCACTAGGAGTGCAAAGGGAACCTATCTGAAAGATGTAACTGTTTGCCAAAATCATGTAGAGTAATAATGAAAATACAGTTTGTCTAACCTGCTTTCTTTGCAGTCAGAACTGTGTCTGTCTAGTTCCCCATTCTGGTTTTGAACTGCTGAACTGGACCAATCAGTGTGTGGGTAAGCTAGCTCTAAAATGGTGCCTTGACGAATCAGAACTTGGACTCATAATCTGAGCCAGCCACAAGAGGATTGCATGGGCAGTGACTCTGGGAGATGTAGTTTTAGACTTAGGCGCCTTTTGGACCAACAGCAGCAGTCTATTGTAAGTGACAGCCAATCCAGTCAAGAACTGGGAGGAACTCAAAGGAAGTGCCCGGTTTTGTCTGTTGGAGTTTCAGTTTAGCTTTGGCAGTGAAGGGGAAAGAAAAACCTGTGCTCCTTCAGTGCACAGTTTCAGTCAAAAAACATGTGTAAGGCCCAGAGTTCCGGTCTGCAGCTTGTGTAACTGCTTGTTAGGACTGAATCCGTCCTGTGAAAAGAATCAAAGGATCTCTGAAGAGTAGAAACCAGGCTCACCCTGTAGAAGACTGGAGAAATTGTTGAATGCACTCGGTCTGTCAGGAACTGAATCTGCTGTGTGTTCTCCCGGGTATTGTGCAGTAATTGCGATCGGGATAGAGAAGCAGCCTGCCTGGTATAGTACTTTCTTTTTTACCATATAAATGTGTGAAGTCTCGTGGAGCTCAAGAGTAGCCCTGCTGACGTTGAAGGACCCTATCTTGTTTGGAGGTTGTGAGTACTAATTCAGGGTCGCTCCTGTTGAATTGCCACATTAAATCCAAATGGAATCACTGTACTGCTGACTGTTTAAACTAATTTTCTTTTCACTGTGTGAAAGGACTCTACAGCTGCCACGGTTTGGACTAGCCACTAGGGCTTGGGTACCCAGGGACAGTAACTGGTAGGGATAGGCCTGTGCACAGAGCCATAGGTAGATAGTAAAGTGATAAGCTAATTAACCTGATTTCCCCCTGTCCTTGTTATAACCCCCTAAATAAATCAGAGCTGCTTGTTTCAGCAAAGTTATACTGCCTGAGGTATTTGTCTATGTTAAAGTACTGTACTGTGATTGTTGCACTGTATCTTATTTCACAGGAGGTCCCAGTGCCGGAACTAGTCCTGGGGGTAAGTGTATACGGTGAAGGTAATTCTGATATATTGTGTGGGCCACTAGTGGGAAGAAAGGGGGGTTACAGTGTCCCAGAGGGCTGTGACCAAGTAAGTTTAACTATTGCAAACCCTGACCTCTGGGTGGAGGCACCCGCCATTGGATCCAGGCCCCTCAACCTGTTAGTGGCAAATCAGGCAGGGGTAGTAGCCCCTGGGATAGCGCCATCTAGGGGTTACACTTAGAAATGCCAGGACCTAGAGGAACCAGAACTTTCAGCAAATGCTGTGGGAGTCACTGGATAGTTTGTTACCTTTTATTGAACCAACATATGTCTTGTACAAAGATGGTACAGTACACAAGTTTTCAGGCCACACAGGTCCCTTTGTCAGATGCACAACAAATATACTGTGAATGAGCTTGGTACATCCAGCAGACCTGGGTTTGAGTCCTACAACCTCCACTTGCATACTGTGTGACTCTGATCAAGTCACTTAAACCTCACCAGTGCTCCTGGGTCACCCCCTGAAAACAGGCACTTGTGCCTAGTGGGCCTTACCTAGTTACCAAATAATTAAATAAAATAAATTAAAAATTGTACTTGGTGACTCCCAGCATAAGTCTTTTCCCACTACTTGTACCATCTTATTACAAGACATATGTTGTCTAATGAAAAGTAATATCAAACAATCTGGTCCGCCTGTTTTACAATGATCAACATGGCTACAGACAGACTCGCTCTCCTACATGCAGTTGTATGAAAATGAACAAATATGATTCACTGGTTCAGTGGATAACTACATGTGCAGTATGCTTGTACAATATGGTAGCGCTTGTGATACTGTGAAAGAGAATGTGGTTGGATGTGTGTGGTCTTTCATGCTGTCTTTTCTAGAAGAAGTACCACTCTTTTGGGGTACAATTGCACAGAACCCTCTGGGGGGGTCCACTCCTAGAGGTGCCACAGGAGGGAGGTCCCTTGGCTGAAGGTACCATAGGGAGATGCCCACATGGAGAGAGGCCGCCAGAGGAGAAGGGAGTGGATGGTGTGAGGAACGAAACAAGCACTTGGAAAAGGTGTGGAACAGGCAGACTTTATAGGGCTCGGGGGGGGGGCAGCATGAAAAAATCACCCCGTGCCCCACCAAACCTCAGGGATGGATACGTATGTAGGATGTTTGTGCTATAGGGTATTGCTTGTGCTACTATGGGAGAGGATGCGGTTGGATGTGTGTGGTCTTTTCACTCCCTTTTCTAGACAAACTACCACTCTTTCAGGGTGCAATGGGACAGAACCCTCTTTGGGGGGGGGGGCCCAGCCCTAGAGGTGCCACAGGACGAGCATGGTCCCTTGGCTAAAGGTACAGTAGAGAGATGACAAAAACTCAGAGCTGAAGGTATAGAAAACCATTGGGACATCATACCTCTACTGGACGAGGGAAGGCCACTGCTGTACCAAGGAAAGTAGTCACCATCTAGATCCCAGCTTGACTGGTGAAGGAACCATGAATGCAAACTACCTATCTACTAATTATGACCTTCAGCATGGAGGAGAGGAGAGGAGAGGAGAGGAGAGGAGAGGATAACCATCCTGTTTAGGAAATTTCTGGGAATCCAAGGCTTTAGGTCACTATCTCAACAGGCCACATGATTGTCTTTTAAGTATAGGTACTGTGTACTTGGAAACACTGAAAACTGACTGTGGAGAAGACAAGGAAAACTGGGCAACTCAAATGGCTTGGGGTTCTGTGTAATTGAGGCAGGAAAAGGAGATTGGCATACTTTGGAGCAAGTGGGAACTCTCTCCGGCTGAGGGAATGACCATCCTTGATGATGTCCCAGAGTTGATAATCCCATTACTAAAAGGACCTAGAGAGAAGGGTGCACCGTTGGAGGAAGGAGGCTCAGCTCCCATAATAAGTAAGATTAGCCTCCTGCAAAGAGCTGAACTCTGCTGTTGAGAATGCCCAATCTGTGCACCCATAGCAAGCCTAAACCTAGGTAGGTGTCACAAAGTTGCAGTCATAGGGCCGGATATTCAAACTGCGCTATTTTGTGGCGCAAGCCCTTGCGCTGCACAATATAGTTGCACAGGGGTGTGTCCAGAGCGATATTCAAAGGAGTTGTGCCCTTGAGCAACTCCTTTGAATATCACCCAACCACAGCCACTGTGCGTAGCGCTGCAGTGGAACTGCGTCACTGCAAGTTGTCAGAGTGGAGCATTCAACTTGCTGTGGCGCAAGTACCATTGCGCCATGTGCGAAATCCCCATATTCAAAAGGTGACATGCAAATGGGGCCATAATTCATGCAAGGTGCAGGGGGGGCCATTTGCATCTGATTATGGCCCCATTTGCATGCCATTAGCATTCAGGTGTGCCGATCCCCGAGGACTTGCACCTGGCGCCCTGCCAGGCAGCAGCCATCGGGACTGACTTCCCTGCAGCCCGATCGCAGGCAAAACAGTGTAGAATCCCCCACCACCCCCACTGGCCCGATTGCAGGCATAGTTTAACCCCCACCAGCCCGATCGCTGGCAGCAATGTGGCCCCCACGTATCCCTGGTGGGTCCAGTGGACCGAAAAGCCCGATCACGGGCGGGTAGTTGTTTAACAAACCCCCTCCTCCCGACCATCCCTGGTGGTCCAGTGGACAAAAGCCCGATTGCGGGCAGTAGTTGTTTAATAAACCTCCCGAATGCATCCTGGTGGTCCAGTGGCACATCCCGATCGCGGGATGTAAAGTTGAACAAACCTCCCCCGAGCATAGCCCTGGTGGCTAGTGTCCCCCACCCCACCCACCCACGAAGCCCCACTGGGGGGGGCGATTAAACAACTAATGCCCGCGATCGGGATTTACGGTCCACTGACCACCAGGGATACGCTCGGGGAGCTACATTGCTGCCCGCGGGTCGGGCTGGTGGGGATTAAACCATGCCCACGATCTGGCCAGTGGGGTGGGGGATTTATATCGCCTGCCCGCGATCGGGCTGCGTGTGTAGCACAGGGACTGGGTTGAGGTTAGCCACAGGCAGCTGCTGCGTTGCGCCCTGCAATGCAGCAGCTCACCTGTGGGTGGCCCTCGACTTAAGCCTTTTTTGGCTCAAAGTTGTGCAGGCGAGGTTGGGGTTGCGCCTGTCAACTCTGCACAGCCCGGCTGAATATCGGGCTGTGCAGTTTATGCATGGTTCCTCACCCTCCAGTTCAGCATGCATTCATTTGCATTGCGCTGTTGCTCAGCATGTTTTCTGTGGTGCAACTGCCTCCTGCTGAATATCGCAGAATGGAGCAAGTTCGGACTTGCGCAGGCGCAACCCTATTGTGCATGGTGCAACCCTTTTGAATATCTGGGCCATAGGCTCAAAGGGGAATCCTCACATGCTCAGGAGTAATGCTGCGAGACCTTTAGGTCCCAATTAACAGAAACACAGTTAAAGTAACATTTTTTTATATACTCACAAGTCCATAAGTTAATTTTTATCTGGTTGACCCTGTGACCCTCTGCCCACCATGATTACTCACCACATAACCCGGTGTCCCCCATGCCCAGCCCTCTGATGACGTGACTGACAGACTGAGCTGCAGGGGACCACTATGTGCCGGCAAGTCAGTTAATAGTGTGTTATTGTGAAGGAGCGCATGATCATGCTTATTCTACTGGCACTGATCGCATTAAGCTAAACTTGGACTTTTGTCCCACTGTGGTTACTGTACCTGAATATGACTGCAGTAGTTACCATGTGCCTCCCCCCACACACACTGTTGACTATCCACTCCACACTCTCCCATCCTCATCCCCAGAATCATTTCATTTTGTTTTATTTATGTATTTTTTGACATTTACCTAGTTGTGTGGTAAGCTCCGATGAGGATGGAGCTGGAAAGGAGTGAGTGAGTGCGGGTGCATGTTCCTTTGAAGCAGAAGACGTGAGTGTGTCGCAGCAGTGAGTGCTAGTAAGTCATTTTAAAAGAATGAGAAAAGAAACAAAAAAAATTAACCAGTGTCCGATTGCTGCAGCATTTGTATGATCTGCAGCCGCTCCACTGTTTAGTCATTCTAGTGTGTGTAATGGCTGGGACGGTGGGGAGAACAGAGGACTGGTGAGGGCAGGGATGGACAGTGAGCGAATAAGTGGCAGAGCGGCTGAGCAATGAGAAAAAACAGAATTAAGGAAAACTGTGTTTTATTGTAGACGACATAGGGTTTTGTGACTTTTTACAACTGTTTACATTGGTTTTAACTGGAATCGTCCATCTTTTATATTACAGTATGGAAGAGAAAAAAATGGCAGCTATTTGATTTTTAAAAATTCTAGGGCTCAAGGATTTGAAGAGAGTACTGCATGTTGGTTGGCAGAACTAGTGTTTCAGCCGCGCATTAGACACTTATAATGCATGGCTAACAACCCATCAAAATGCTCAAAAATCTTTGCCCATTTCATAAAATCCTATAGTGCACACTCTGTCATGGCGTATTACTTATTTAATAACCAGGGACCAATAAGTATGCTATGCGAGCATATACTAAATTATCGGATTCTGCACCCTCACCACCACCCAGGGTACCACCTCTGGAAGGGCATAGACGTGGTGGAGGTGGTCCAGAAGATGGCAACTAAAATGGTACAGGTTCTGCATCAAAAGCCCTGTGTAACCCCCTAGGGTGAGAGCACTAGAGAAGTGTACTGGACTTTACTTTGAAGCTGCTGTGTGTGCTCCCGGGTATTTACCCTGATTTGTACTCACAACACCCAAGCTGAGGATCAGATGGAGAATGTCCCTCTGGATTGCCAGAAAAGCAGGGCATGAGGGCAAGGTCCTTGTGACTGGACCCCACTGCGGTTGATAGCAAATGGATGTAGTCCGAATTAAGCTGGGGTTTACTTCCAGCTTCAGCACACAATTCACTGTACAGGGGATTTGAAATAGCGATTCCCCACAAGCACTACACACATTTATATGTAAACAGAAAGTACTATACCAGGCAGGCTGCTCCTCGATCGCAATTACTGCAAAATACCCGGGAGCACACACAGCAGCTTCAGCTCCTGACAGACCGAGCACGATTCAGCAATTTCTCCAGTCTTCTACAGGGTGAGCCTGGTTTCCACACTTCTAGTGCTTCTTTCTCCTCACAACTCGGATTCAGTCCAAACTGGCACTCACAAAGGCTGCAGAACAAAACTCAGGGCCTCACACGCGTTTCCCGTGCAAATCTATACACCACAGAAGCACACAGCTCCTTCTCTCTTCACTGCCACAACTGATCAGATCTTTCCAGTCACAGAGCAGGGCATTTCCTTTAGCTCCACACCATTCTGTTGGCTGATTCATCTATCACTCACAATAAGACTCCCTCTGTTGGTAGAAAAAGGTGCTAAGGTCAAAACTACATTTCCCAGAGTCACTGCCCATACAATCCCCTTGTGGCTGGCTTAGATTAAGAGTCCAAGTTCTGATTCATCCACAGGCTCCATTTTAGGGCTCCCTTAACCCAATTGGCCCAGCACAGTAGTTTAGGTCCAAAATGGAGAGGTCACACACACAGAGTCCCAGCTGCAATAAAGGCAGGTTAGACAAACTACAATTTTGCCAGTGCTTTAAATGATTACAGGCAAACAGTTACAGCTTTCAGATGGGCTCCCTTTGCACCTTCAGCGACCGAAAAATGGAGCAATTACTCTGCAGCTCGGGCGAGGTTCGAGCATTAAATACACAGTCCCCCCATACAAACTAATTAAGTCTGCAAGCAGACAGCTCTTAAAGAGACAGTACATGGAGGCTCAAATAACACTCACTTGCAACCACAGTTAAGCAGCTCAGACGCCGAACACCACCCAGGCTTGGAGCATTCAGGCAAGCTCCTGGAAGACTTTTCGGAACCCCCATTTGCAGGAGGGTTACACAAAAACTGGAAAACAACAAAAGCACCATCAGGAAATTGAAGTCCGATTATCAGAAGAAGATAAAAACTGTAACTGACCCGGGTTGGACTGTCGCCGCAGCGAGTGGATTTTCGCT
The DNA here is from genome assembly GCA_016271365.2 of Neoceratodus forsteri. NCBI lineage: Eukaryota > Metazoa > Chordata > Ceratodontiformes > Ceratodontidae > Neoceratodus > Neoceratodus forsteri. The sequence goes on from CM057455.1 coordinate 265,995,663, forward strand.
TGCGATGCCGGAGACCTGGGTGTGGGAATGGACCTGGGTCATCAGAGGGACGGTCGGGGGAGAAGTAAGTAGTAGTAGTATTAAATCATTTTTATTCAAAAAATACTGGAGACATTCCATTGAGCAAAGCTCATTTTCAATGAAGTTCCAGGTCCAATAAAGAGCAAAGTTCCACATTTAGTTAAACATAAACACATACATACACATACATAATAAATAACAACAAAGAAAACATAACAAATCAAACAACATTTGTGATCAATACTTCAATCTTTAAAATATTACGCTGATTGCAAATATAAACAATTTTTGTCCAAGCGGTACACCACTGAACAAATTTAGAAGCATTAATTTTGACCCCTGGAGATCTTAAGTGTTGAGGCGAATCATTCCAGAGGGAAACTCCTCTGAACAAGATAGAAGATCTTTCAATATTTAAACTACAAATGGGGATAGAAAACTGGACACCATGAGCTGACTTCAGGTCCCTCCCAAATTCCCTAAACTTGAACAGCCCTACAACATAATCTGGGACCTTATGGTTCCAAACCCAATCATAAAGTGCATGGACTGCTCTCCTTCTCTGGGGGGAAGGTGCGCTGTGTGACTGGTGCTTGAGGGACCCCTGGTGAAGGCCGGGAGCACCACAGCAATTGGCACCAACAAGAATCTGAGGGGTGGGACAGACGCAGGTGTCATTGCACGTTCCCACCCTCACTTACAGGGGAGGCAAGCCTGCCACCCACTGCCTTGATGACACCCGCCCCCGGCTGCATGCAGCTCCCAGGGTGAATCCCACCCTATCCCATCGATTTTAACACCCTTCAGAGGGGTACGGGTACTGGGACCACACCCTGGGGGGATAAGCCAGGGGGTACCAGTAGGATGACTAATATGGGGAGTCACAGCCGAGGGTCTGTGACTGGGCAGATGGTGCCAGCGGTGGAGGCACTAAAAAAGTAATAAAATAAAAAAAACTGCAAGTGACCCTGCTTTACTTATCCCTAACCTCCCTACCAAGTCTCATGGCCATCCTACTCTATTAAAGGATGATGTTGAATCTGAAGTGAAAAAAAAAAAATAATCCAAAGCCTCCACACAGAAGGTGCAGTGGTAAATGCAAGGGTGGTTGCTGCCATTGCAGTGGGAGTAGTTAAAGCAAGCAATCATGAGCTTCTGGTCGAATCTGATGGACCTCTGACAATAACCAGACAGTAGGCTTGCCATTTTTTGAACAGAATGGGGTTTGTGAAGAGAAAGGGCACAAAGGCTGGCTGGAAGACCCCAAATGCAGTGGCACTGCAATTGGATGAATATCTCACCTCTCATAGTGTCTATGATACTCTCCAATCTGGTTTCAGGAAGAGGCATAGTACTGAGACTGCCCTTGTTCGGGTATTGAGTGACCTCCTAATGGCCAGAGATCGAAAGGCTTATACCATTCTGGTCCTTCTTGATCTCTCTGCAGCATTTGATACTGTAGACCATGAGGTGCTATTGGAGCGGCTGCGGGCTTTTTGTGGACTGTCTGGTACAGTCCAGGAATGGTTTCATTCATACCTGACTGGTAGGTCTCAGAGAGTCGTCACCGGAATTTATTCCTCTGACGCCTTCTCCCTACCATGTGGGGTACCCCAGGGTTCCATTTGAGCTCCCATGTTGTTTGCAGTATATGCTGCCATTAGGAGAAATCATCAGGAGATACAGCTTGAGTTTTCACTGCTATGCAGATGATACTCAGCTGTATTTATCCTTTCTCCCCGATCAGAGTGATGCACTCTCTGTACTTAACAACTGTCTGGATGAAATCAGAATTTGGATGAGTTCGAGTTGGTTGAAGCTTAATCCGGATAAGACCGAGGTATTGGTTGTGGGCTCAGGTCATCCTGGGAGGGGTTTGGGTGAGGCACATCCATCAGGCTTATCACTTGGTGGGGTGCCGCTCTCTAGCTCTTGACAGGTGCGAAACCTGGGTGTTATTTTTGACGATGGCCTCACCCTGAAATCTCAGGTGTCAGCTGTTGTCAAATCCTCTTTTTATCATCTGAGGAATATCGCACGGGTGAAACATCTGATTCCCCAGGAGGATCTTCCGACCTTGGTTCATGCCTTTGTCACCACCCGCGGACTACTGTAATTCCCTATACCTAGGGCTTCCAGGGTTGATATCCGCCGCCTGCAGCTGGTGCAGACGCTGCAGCCAGGCTATTGACTGGGACTCCAAGAACCAGTCATATTACACTGTCTTCAGCAGACTGCACTGGCTGCCTATACGATTGGCGAATCACCTTTAAGGTTGGCTTACTAACCTTTAAAGCCCCACACAATCAGGGACCAGTTACCTGAAAGATCTTCTGTCTCCCTACTGCCCCCTCTGCCCCTCCGCCCCTCCGCTCCATGCAATGAGGGATTAGAGATTCCCAGGGTTAGCTGAAGTTATCAGGATCTCGTGCTTTTGCCTTCTCAGCTCCTACCCTGTGGAATTCTCTACCTCATTGGTTGAGAGAATGCCCGACCGTTGATAGTTTTAAAATTGCTTTTAAAACATATCTTTTTGACTTGGCTTTCTCTTTATAATTTGATTGTTTAATTGCTGTTTTTTGTTTCTATTACTATGTACAGCGCCTTGATTTTGAAAGGCGCTTTATAAATAAATATGAATTGAATTGAATTGAAATGACTTTCAGCCACTGAAGGCTAACTTTCTTTCCGCATTAGCCGTTTTGCCAGATGGGAACTCGTGCCACCAGAGCTAGTTATAAATATTGAAGAAATTGGGGTGCACCTCGTACCTTGTAATCAAAGGACTTTGGAAGAGTCTGGAGTGAGGCAGGTCAAGGTCATCAGTCTGGGATACAAATGGCAGATTTCACTAGTTATGGGATGCACACTGGCTGGTGATTTCCTGCCCCCAGAGGTAATTTACAGGTAAAAGCTTCTCACAAGCCTGCCAAACTTCAGCTTTCCACCTGAGTGGAGCATTACCCATAGTGAGAACCACTGGGCTAATGCCAACGCTATGCTGTCATTTATTGACAATACACTTAAGCCCTACATACAGAGTGTGCTACATAAACATGATCTGCTCTCTGAGCAGCGCACAGTTCTTATAAAGGACCTTTATCAGGCACACACAACCTCTGCTGTGTGATTGAAAAGTCAGAGAGTGAGGCTATAGTCCCTGTGTTTGTCCCTGCCTCATACACTGACCTTCTACAACCACTGGACGTGGCGATTAACAAGCTGCTCAAAGACTACCTGAAGATTTCTTTTATGGAGTGGTATGCTGGGCTAATCACCAAGCAAATTAATGCTGGATCACAGTCCAGTGAAATAAAGGTGGTTCTCAGGATGACATTGATTTAAATCCAAACACGCAGAGTGGCCTGTGAGTGCCTTTGGCAAATTAAAGGAGCAGAGGGAGGACTGTATCTGCAAATTTGAGCAAGCAGGAATCACCAAGGCACACTCTCAGTGCCTGAATGAGGTAATCCAAAACCAACCAACCAGTATCATTAAAAAAAGCAAAACGTTGCTGTGTATGTTTGCTAACCCTGTGTTATTCTTTTGCAGGTTTCTATCCCCGAACAGAGCTGAATCCAACTCCCTTTTCCTTTCCACTGCCTGCACTGTGGATGCTTTCAATAGAAACAACTGTGCCTGACTCTAAAAACTGAACTGCCCAGAATGCTGAACACTGAATGCTGTAATGCATACAGTATTGTGACTGTGACCGATTTACTGACGTTCACTTTTTTTATAATTGCTATACAATAGTTTGCCCGAAACAAAGGTTGCTGTCTCATTAATCTAGTGCTTATGTTCGAACCGCAAATTAGTGAATATTAAGAGTTCTACAATACCATACACTACAATACACTACATTACAATGCAATACACTACAATAAAATGCAATGCAATGTAATACAATATAATATAATACAATACAATACACAACACTACAACACAATACACTACAATACAATGCAACACAATGCAATACACAACTCACTGCCATACAATACACTACAATACAATGCAATGCAACACAGTGTAACACAATATAAAACAATACGCTGCACTACAACACAATAAACTACAATACAATGCAACGCAATACAAAACACAACACACTACAATACAATACAATACAACACAGTACAATACACTACACTACAATATAATGCAATGCAACACAATGCAGGGTTTTAAATAATTGATTAGCAGTTTTTTTCTTGGGACTATACTAACTAAACAGAAAGTATTTATATAGATTTTCTAGAAGTGCTCTGTTTGTTAAACACAGTGAGGCAAGAGCTATGCATTGTCACAAAGATTTAGCACTTTTATGAGCAAAACGCTAATCAATTTTTAGAGTTAAATAAATCCCTGCAATGTAACACAGTACAATACAATACAGAATAATTTATTCCAAAAGAATACATAACTGCTGCCAGTTACTAACTGTACAAGAAATGTCATGGTAACAGCAGAAGATAACAACGTTTAAACAGCTAAGAGGGTGATAAGCCACAGTGAATGATTGCTGTTTGTTATACATTGAGGAAATACTGAGAACTGAAAGGGAGGCATGCGCTAGAATTCCATACAGATCAGTAAATATTTAAAGAGACGGTGTGGATCAGAACAGGGTCTCAGGTCAGTGGGATGGCTGTAATACTAATTGACTGTACCCAGGTCTCCATGTCGAGGTAATTTCACTGCATTGTTATTAGCCAAGTACTGATCGCATACCACAACATACCTTAAAGCACCAGCATTAGTCGTCCAGACAAGCTGTCAAAAATCTTACGGTTACCTGTACTGAGGCATTCAGGAGCTGTACAGGCATGTGAAATAAGGAATTTGTGTAAGATGCCATAGTAGCCTGACAGAGTGGGGACTTAACCATGAAACATGCACTCCTGGCTTGAGTCATTACATAAGGATTTAGCCTCCACATCTTCTCCTTGGACATGTGTGCACTTGGTGCCTATGCTGCTTGCATCCTGGCAATGTAACTTCAAAGGTCGTAATACTCTGGAGCATGGCAGGATGAAGTCAAGGTTCCTGAGCCCTGTCACCATGACAAAACACCTCCTTCCCGAACAGGAGGAACCTGCGGGTGGAACAGCCTTCCCCTCCAGTGGAATCCACCACAGAGCTGCTCCAGCTCTGTGAATCCCCCCCTCCCAAAGGAGAGTAAGTATCTAAAGAAGAGGTTTGAATGGGTCTGTGAGGCCTTCAGACAAAGGGGAGCAGCACCAGCAAAGGTGAACAAAGAGTATTGAAAAAGAAATAGGCAGCACTTGTTTCAGTATTTACAGCTTAGTTTTACATTTTTTTCACATTAGCTATTTTGTTGCTGTGGCAGATGTTTACATAATGTATGTTAATATTGCTGCCGAGACCACTGTTATGGTTGTCACTACATAGAGACATAGAATGTGATGGCAGATAAGAATCGCTTGGCCCACCCAGTCTGTCTGTACTTTTCTTTTTTTTTCTTCTTTTTGCTAGACCTCACTTGACCTATGACACCATCTCTTTCACTCCCTTCCTTACCCCTACAATTCCCTCATGTCTGTCCCAGGTATTTTTAACCCCCTGCACTGTTTTTAACCCCACTACCTTGCTGGAAGGCTATTTCAGGGATCCACCACCCTTTCCGTGAAGAAGTACTGCACATCCCTCCTGGAGTTTACCCCCCAGCTTCATAGCATGCCCCTTGTTCTAGAGCACCTATTCCTCTGAAAAATACTTCCCTCCTGCATATTATTAACTCCAATTAGGTATTTAAAGGGCTCTATCATATCCCCTCCTCTTCTCCAGGCTGTAAATGTTTAGCTACTTTAGCCTCTCCTTGTAGGGATTTTGATTCAGGCCCTGCATCATGTTGGTATCCCTTCTTTGGACTGCCTCCTCTCTGTCTATGTCCTTCCTCAGATGTGGTCTCCAGAATTGGATACAGTACTCCAGGTGAGGTCTTACCAGTGATCTATATAGGGGCAACACCACCTCCCTCTTCCTGCTGGTGATGTCCCTTCCTATGCACCCAAGCATCCCACTTGTCCTTCTGACTTCCTTGTCACACTGCCAGGTTACCTTTAGGTTATCTGATATGATTACTCATAGGTCTCTTTCCTGCTTGATCTCTGTCAATGTCACTCCACCCATTCTGTACTCTGCTCAAGGGTTTCTTTGGCCCAAGTACATTATTTTGCACATTTTTGCATTAAAAACCAGCTGCCATTCCTGTGACCACTCATAGTCTTTTCAGACCCCTATCCATCCTTTCCAGCCCCAACTGGAGTGCCCATTCTGTTGAAGATCTTGGTGTCATCCACAAAGAGACAGACTTTTCCTTACAGTTCTTCTGCTATGTCACTTATAAAGACACTGAATAAGACCGGTCCTAGAACTGATCCCTGACCTACTCCGCTGGTCACCCTCCCTTCCTCGGAGTGAACTCCATTTACCACTACTCTCTGTGTCTTGTCCCATAACCAGTTTTTAACCCAGGATACCACCTTATTCCCCACCCCCAAGCTCTCTGACTTGCCTACCAGCTTCCTATATGGAACAGTGTCCAAAGCCTTGCTGAAGTCTAGTTAGACCACATCCACCGCCCCTCTCTGATACAACTCCTTGGCCACCCAGTCAAAGAAATCTGTCAGATTTGTCTGACATGACTTTCCCCCTGTGAACCCATGCTGCTTTGCATCCTGTAATCCATTGGATACAAGATATTCCACAAACCTTTGCTTTAATAGTGTTGCCATTAACTTATCTATCACTGATGTTAGGCTGATAGGCCTACAATCACCTACCTCCTCCCTACTACTTTTGTGAATTGGGACTTCCTCTGCTCTTCTCCAGTCCCCTGGGATTAGGCCGGGCTAAGGTGATCTGTTAAACAGGTCTGACAGAGGTTCAGCCAGTACCCCCCTGAGCTCCCTCAGCACCCTTGAATGTATCCTGTCTGGCCTCACAGCTTTGTCCATATTCAGGTTAATGAGTGCTTTCCAGACTTTCTTGTCAGAAAATGGAATGGCGTCCACAATCCTCCCCTCAGACCTCCTGGTGCCTTTTCTAGGTCCCTCCCTCCCAGTGCCCTTCTACTGAGAATACTGAGCTAAAGTATTTGTTCAAGATGTTTGCCTTTTCGTGATCCCCCTCCATATAGTCACCATGCTCTTGGGGCAGTGCTTGTGCAGTTTGCACTATGCAATGCCCTTAGGATGTATCAACAAGGAGCCGCATACCTCAGGGCAGTAACAAATAACAAACAATTGCCCTGAGGGCAGGAACTTCTGAGACATGCCCATCAAGCTCCACAAGGGCAATACACTGTGCCAGGTGGGCAACCAGTACCCCAGGGGGAGCATCTATGGCCAACAGAGGGTGGGGTGCAGCACAAAGAGAAAACTGAGCAAGCACTGAACCAAAGCATGCTGCAGGATCGGCAACCATAGTAATTACATGCACAAAAATATAATTTATATAATTAAATGATTAACATTTTTTATATTCTTAATATTGGGCTATTATGGCAATTGGGAGAGAAGGAGTATAGCGGCCAGAACAGCACATGCATGATAGGAAAAACAGGAAGATCGATGGGGGAATAGCATGCTTACCATAAAAATAAAATTATTATGAATAAGCCCTCAGCAATCATGTCACTTAATGTCAGGATTTGGGGGGAGGTGGACCCTCTGCATGAAGGGCAGCACTACAGAGCTTGGAGTGCCCAGCCAATAGCATTTTGACATTCGTGGACTAATAAAGAGAAGAGCTGAGCGATCTGCTGCATCCAATCAGCATGAAATGGGGGCCGGATGGACACTCTGCCCATGGGACAGTGCTGCCCTCAGGTCACTGTTGAGGGAAAAGATCTCCTTTGAGCACAGCAAGGTTTCAGAGATATGCCACTGTTGGGTCCAATGCAGCTCAGGCTGTAGTGGGCTTAACAGTGACAGCTCAATGATCAGAGAGGCTGATCACGACCCTGTTCAGTGCCTGCAAGGCAGAAGTTTCTCATAGTTGAAAGGACTGAGTCACTCCTATCACAGAGTGGCTCAGTCCTTTCACCTGCATGAAGCCACCCACCAATTAGCTGAGTGGCATCACGATCAGCTCCGAGCACCCCTTCCCCTACTGTGCTGAGAGAAGATGCATACAAACAACTCTCTCCCACCACCAAGTATCCCGCCCACCTCCTGTTTCTTCCCCATACCCCATCCACAGAAAAAAAACCTTCCACTGCCACGTATCCCTCTTTCTTCCAGATCCTTCCCCTGCCGGTGTCTTGTCCATAAAAATAAAACACCCTCCCACTGCCAACTATCCTGCCCACTGCTGGAACCTTTCCTGTACCTTGACCATGAAAATACAATTCCCTCCCACTGCCAAGTATCCTGCCCACCCTCCGACCCTTCTCTGTGCCCTGTCTGTGAAAATAAAATATCCTCCCACTATCAAGTATCCCACCCACCTTCTAATCTTTCCCTGTCTCCTGTCCAAAAAAATAAAATACTCTTCCACTGCTAAGTGTCCCGCCCTTCTTCTGATCCTTCCTTGTGCCCCATCCATGAAAATAAAATACCTTCCGATTGTCCAGTATCTCACTCATCATCCTAGTCTTCTTCTGAGCCCCATCTGTAAATCTTTAAAAAAAAAATGGTCCGGTTATAACTTTTGTCCTTTCAAGCCCCACCCCTCCCACCCAACCCACTCTTAGCACTCCTACCTCATGCTTGCCCATCTGGTCCAGTGCTGTTGCTTTTCGACTATCCTGCTTCTTCTGAGCTCCACCCAGAAGTGACTGAAAACACGGTAAGTTTGGTTAATGACTTTTTTAGTGTGATTTGAACTTTTACACATAACTTTGTCATTTCTTAATATTTTTACCCTGCATTTTCAATGTGGCCTTTTTTTAACCCCATCTCAGAAAGCAATAAAGTTATGACGCAACATTGAATTTCTTCAACATTTACTTATAACTTTACTATTTCTCCAGATTTTGACCCCACATTTTCAGCACAGCCTTTTGTTACCCCACCTCATGAACAAGGTAGGTATAATTTTTCAAATCCCCTCTGAAACATGTTTTCGCAGTCACTTTTGAAAACACCCTCTGGACGGGATTTGGAAAAAAATCCACCTGTTTTGGATTTTAAGGTGGGATAATGAAAAGGCTATGTTGAAAATCTGATGTCAAAATTGTGAAAAAAAAACCCAACATTTTTCAGCATTTACTGATAACTTACTTTTGATCCCACATTTTCAACATGCTCACATTTTTTAACCACACTGAATGAGCATGGCAGATCTCATTATCAAATCCCCCTCCAAAACCTGGTTTTGCAGTCATTCCACAAAACAATGTTTTGAGTCACATTTCATAAATGACACCTGTCACGTTCTTATGCCGGGGTAAAAAACAACAAAACCAACAAACAAGCATTTGTCAATGCCGAATGTTGTTGCACTGGCGTTGGCAATGGTGAAGGTGGAGAGGTATAGCGCTGTGAGTTTGTTAATGTGTCCCAAAAGGTGATTTTGCACAGCGAGTACGCCACTGTGTGGCAGAGTTGCGGAAATGCGTTTTGGGCAGGCTGTGGAAAATGGCAGCTGGACTGTTGATAATGAGGTGTGCACAAATGCCAGTGGTGAAAATGTGGCATAAAATATTGCAGATTGACAAAGTTACAAGGGTGCGTGGAAACTGCGCAATGCACGCTTGCAACACAGTCATTGTCTGGACTTTCACCAGCAAATTTTCAACATAGGCATTTTAGGACCTCTGCTGATGAATAGTGTCACCGTCATTTTCCTCGAAGTGTCCCGAAAGAAGTGATTGCTTTGTTGATGCAATTCTGCGGATGTGCGAAACACATTCAACCAGCTGTACTGTTCATAGGAGGTATGGAAAATGCCAATGATGAACAGCTGGAGTGAAAGTATTATAAATTCACAAAGTCACGTGCATGCGTGCAAACTGCGCAACGTGTGCTCGTAAAACACTAATGTTATTGACTTTCGTCCCTAAACTTTTAACATAGGCATTTTAGGACATCTGCTAATGAACAGTGTCACTGCCATTTTCATATTTTGTCTCGAACACGCACTTTCCACAGCAACCGCGCTATTATGCGGCAGAACTGCGAAAACAGATTTTGGTCAGGATGTGGAAAATGACAGCTGTACTGTTCATTAGGAAGTGTAGAACAATGGCACTGTTGAAAATGTGGAGTGAAAATATTATAAGTTTGCAAACTTACAAGCGTGCGTGCAAACTGCGTAATGCACATTCGTAACACAGTCATTTTATGGAGTATTGTCACCAAATTTTCAACACAGGCATTTTAGGACCTCTGCTCATGAACAGTGTCACTGTCATTTTCATAATGTGTCTCAAACACTGATTTCACAAGCGATCGCGCTATTCTGCGCTGGAAGTCTGCAGCTTCATTCGGCCAGAATGTGAAAAATGACAGCTAGTACAGTTCTCATGAAGGTGTGGTAAAATGCAGTATGAAAATCAGAGCATGAAAATGGTGCAAAATGCGCTTGTTACGACCGCGTTCATGTAGTTGCTACGCGACGCTTTGTAAACAGCCCTTTTTGATTTTTCCCACCAAATGTGCAACACAGGCTTTTTGAGAGCCCTTCTCATGAACAGTGGCACTGTAATTTTGTTACTCAGTCCCAAAAGGTGATTCCACGCAGTGACTGCGAAATCACCTTTCGGGACCGAATAACGCCATGATAGTGCAAGAATTCATAAGAAGGGGTCCCAAAAAACCCCATGTTGAAAATTTGGGGCCAAAATTCAGAAAAATGCCCGATATATGCATTAAAGGGAAACAATGGAGGAGACAAAGCTTTCCTCAGATACTGCAGAAACTTTCAGTTAGTGCTTTCAGACAGTAACAACTTTATTTAATGATTTAGAACAGCTACCCACAACTTTCACTTCCTGTTGCTGGCAGCAGCCATTTCATGAGCAGCAGTGAGCTTCCTGAGCTCACTGTATGCAAATATGCCTGTTTGACTTCAGCTATTGGTTGGCAGGACATATTAGCATAAAGTGAGCTCAGGAAGCTCTCTGCTGCTCATGAAATGGTGGCTGCCAGCAATAGAAAGTGAAAGTTGAAGGCCACTGTTTAAATCACTAAAAAATCAACTAGAGTTATTTGTTAAAAAATGTTACTTTCTGAAAGCACTAATCTGGCATTTTTGTAGTGCCTGGGTAAAGCTGTGCCTTTTCCACTGTTTTCCTTTAAAGTTGAAAAACCCCTATTCATTCCATTATACAGCTTACCGGCACTTCTTCAGTTCGCGGTCGGCTTTGAAGAGTGCAGACGTGTTCCCGTCCACCAAGATCGCCGCCACCGGACTCCGCAGGTAAGTATGGGGAGGGGTGAGGGAGGCAGGGCAGAGGGTGGGTGAGGGGTGGGGAGGGGGCACGAGTATGAGGGACCATTTTTATTATACAGGAAAAAAAAACATCGTTGGGACAGGTTTTTTTTGTAGGGATTTGGCATGCTGGGGTGGACTCTCAGCATGCCACCTAACTGTTGGGGGAGTGTCTGTAGCTGACTGGGATTGGGCACCCCGCCGACACACAACACGGGGGGATGAGGAAGTACATTGATGGAGATTGGGTACCCCATTGGCACACAAAGAAAGCGGGGGTGAGTCGAGGATTGGGCAGCCCTCAGCATTCAACAATTGGGGTTATGCCGATGGGGGGAGTGGCCCCCATCAGCACACAAAGAAAGCAGGGGTTAACCGACAGTGGGATTGGGCACCCCCGAAGTTGGCAGCAGTTGGGCAGCCACCCACTCACCGACCATGCTCATAATGTCAGCGGAGCACGTAGGAAGAGTCCGCTGGGTATGATGAGCTTTGCTCGGATTGTAGCAGACCTTTTCTTAGATGTGCTCGCCACATTATGTATGCATGGTGTGGCGCCGGCATGCAGGCTGATTGGGGAATGAAGGACGCACCTACCGGTGCATGCCCTGCATTCGCCCAACAGCAACCCTGCGTCCAAAGCTGCACTGTCCCACGATGTTGGCTGTGCAAGCACGTCAACATAAAAAACAAGTATTTTGGAAATTCAAGGTCACAATCTAACAAAATGACAGCATTATGTCTGAACCTCCTCTTCATTTCCCAGTTATGACAATTTCAACTATTATAGCCCTTGTTTATAATTTGCGTGCAGTACTGGCACCCGTATCTGAAGAGGGACATTAAGTGACTGGGGGGGTGCAGCGCAGGGCGACAAAGATGATCAAGGGGCTGGGGGACTTATCATACAAGAGGAGGCTGAGGGAATTGAACATGTACTCACTGGAGGAGAGGAGGGAAAGGGGGGACATGATTGAAACCTTTAAGTACATGAAAGGAATAAACAAGATGGTACAGAGGGACTGTAAGGGAGGGGAGGAACACCAGGGGCTATGATATGAGACTGGAAGGAGGAAGGTTCAGGAGGGAGATGAGGAGACACTTTTTTACAGAGAGGGTAGTAGCTGAGTGGAATGCGTTACCTGCAGAAGTGGTATCCAATAGAACAGTGGACTGCTTCAAAAGGGGAGGGAAATGGACAAGGGGAGGGTCAATGGAGGTGAAGGGTGGAAGGGAGGGGCAGCTGCAGAATAAGGGGTGCTAGCTGCACATTCGAGCAGACTTGATAGACCTCTAGGCCTTTATCTGCTGGCAAATGTCGTATGTTCGTAATTTAATTATTGCCTCTGCACTATCAATGCCAAACTCCTACACAGCAAATAAGAAGCAAGCAAATATTCAGCATTGACAAATGCTTGCTTCTAATTTGTTTAAGTGTATTAGGAGAATATGATGATCAGGGAAACAGTATTTATTTAATTTGTGCTGTTTGTTATTTAAAGTAGTTCTATTAGTTTGTGCTGTTTTTGTTATTTAAAGTAGTTTTAATAATGTGTGGTGTTTGTTATTTGTTAGTTTTATTTTTAGGGCAAAATGAAGGCTTTAAAATGAGTAAAGGTGGCAGCCATGTTTGGGATGGCAGGTTATTTCTGGGTGTAGAGGGGTCAACATGTGGCTGTTAAGAAGTTCAGTCAGGTTTAGGACCAGGATGACCATGCATTATGCTGTAATAAAGAGGAACCGTCAGTACTAAGAGCCCCACAACCAAGTGTGGAGCTGGTCCAAATTTGAACTTTGTGCGTAAAAACATTTTTGTTTACATTCTGTTTACTGAAGTACAGTAGAGTGTATCAGGCTGATTCTACTGACTTCCAAACTAACCTTTTCTATAAACAGAAATCCCAGAATCCCTTGCAGCTGACATCAAAGCAGGACTGAAGCAGTGGGAAATTCAACAACCTGCAGTGCACATTAAGAGATTTTATAAGATCATATCAGATGTTTGCTGGTCCTGCTGCTCTCCCAAGGCTACAGTCCTCTGTGACCATACTTAGCCCCAGGAGAAACATAGACTTTGACAGATAAGGACCACTTGGCCCACCCAGTCTGCCCATTTCCCTACCTACTGGATAAGCTGCAGATTCTAGTTAACCAACAGCCTACTTCCTGCCACCCCCCCCACTACAATTGCCTTGTGTCTGCCCCATGCATGTTTGAATTCCCCCACGGTTTTAGTCCCAACAACCTCCCCAGGAAGGCAGTTCCATGCATCCACCACTCTCTCCGTGAAAAAAATTTCCTCACATTACCCCTGAGCCGTCCCCCCTCTATTTTAAATTGTGTCTCCTTGTTCTTACATCTCTTTTTCTGAAAGATGCTAACCTCCTGGACTTTGTTGATTCCTTGAGGTACTTGAGCGTTTCTGTCATGTCCCCGTCCCTCCTTTCATCAAGGGTATACATATTAGGCTCTCTCAGTCTCTCTTCATATGGTTTCTGGTGCAGACCCTGCACCACTTTAGTTGCCCTCCTCTGGACTGCTTCCATCCTGTCTATGTCCTTGCGTAGATGAAGTCTCCAAAACTGCACACAGTACTCCAGATGGGTGCTCACCAACTGTCTGACAGCAGGACCAGCAAACAAAAGATCAGATGTTATAAAAACTGTAACATGTACTACAGGTTATTGAATCTCCCCCTGCTGCAGCTCTACTTTGATGTCAGCTGCAAGGGATTCTGGGATTTCGGGTTACAGAAAATGTCAGCCTGGAAGTCAGCAGAATCAACAAACAATCTACTATACTACAGTAAACAGTAAGTAAAAAACATTTTTGCACACAAAGTGAAAATTGTGGCCAGCCCCAGCCAGTGCTGACTGTTCCCGTTTTTAATACATGGTCACGTGACTGGTTTTATTCAATAAAGTTTCCTTTCTTTTTAGGACCATTTTATAAGATGTAGTCTACTGGATTGCTTGGTATGCTTGCATTAGGAACTCAGTCTGGAACAAAGCTGATCTGAACATCTGATGTCATCGACTGGGCTAATAATCAGGCACCCTTCTTTATGAAACAGGTGTATTTGAATGAACATTAACTCAGGCTCTGCTATGAGGAAAGAAACTAAGAGGCTGAGTTTGCCACTTGGATCAAAGCCAGCAGTTACTAAAGGGAAAGTGCTTTCATCCTAGTGATTATAACATTCCCGTAGGGTGCGGTAATTAGGGGATGAAAGCACTTTCTGTTAGGCAGCTACTGGTCGAGAAAGCAGGACAGCAGGGTAACTTATTTCGGCACCTCTAGTTTACAGAGCAGAACTGCTGGCTTGAGAAGAGATCACTAATTTGTTTTAAATGGATTTCTCTTTAAGACGGTTAGGGCATTATTGCTTTTTAAAACTTACATTTTATTATTTTTAAAATTTCCCAATACCCAGTAAGGGAAATCGTGAGAAGTTAGAAGCATACATCATGCAATATGTTTACAACAGAATACATTCAGCTCTTTTTTTTTTTTAACTACACAGGGAGAATCCAATACACCAGTTATAACATATCCATTTATTTTGACAAATAAGCCAGCAACACTGAGTTGGGGTAGAAAGTAGAGTTTCGGTATACTTAATTCTTTATTGATTTTGAAAAGAGTACATCCAGTGCACATGTATCCCCCACCCACAGCACAGCTACAAAAAAAAACAAAAACATTTCACCTTTAAATACATCAACTTAACTTCTGTTGTGGAGGCCCACAGATCTCAAATTTAAATTATAACATTTAACAATAAAAGGCGACTGTGCTACCAGCCAACATCCTGTTGTACCAATAAGAAGTGAGTATCCCACAAGGAAATATGATAGTAATATATGGATGCCAGTGTGTTACATAGAGAGATACAGAATAATGCATGGATGTCAGCGTGTTATGAGATTTATTTTACACTAATGAGGTGTATGATACTTCATAAACCACAAGAGTGAAACTCAAGTAGTTTATCAAAGTATCACACAGTGAGGGGGTGTTAAACAACTGAGAACAACACTGATGTCCACCACTGCTTCAGTTTTTATATTTACCGGGTTTCAGAGAAGAGACATTTAGGTAAGCATGGGAGAGCAGCTCTCAGGGCTGAGCTCCGTAATACATGTTTACAACATCACACACATCTATTAGGTAGTTTGACAGTGACTGGTTTTAGGTTGATATTAACCTTAATCAGTAATTGTAATAAAATCACTCCTATGATGCTGATCTTCTAACCATTCTATTAAAACTATATGTGTTCATATAGCACCTATCGGAAGAGTTAAAATGTAACATGAAGGGGGGGGGGGAGTATAGTTAGCAGGTGACCTGGGTTTGCACCAAGCATGGGATGTTGGGAGACCACTGAGGCTGGAGGGTGGGGAGGAAGACTGAGAATCCCACAGGACATGCTCCTCCTCTAGGGAAGGAGGTTTGCAGGCTCTGCTGTAGCACTGCTACTTGAGTGGCCACAGGTGGAAGTGCTTTTAGAGTGACACGGGTGGGGTGGATGCCAGATGTATGGGAGTATGAGCACAGAAACTTAAAAACACAGACGATGTCGGCAGATGAAGACCTCATGGCCCATCCAGTCTGTCCTATTTTTCCCTGCCTACAGCTACACCACAGACCTTACTCAGTCTTCTGACTCCCTCCACCTTACTTTCAAGATCCCCTTGTATCTATCCCATACATTCTTGAATCCTGTAACCATTTTAGCCTCCACTGCCTGCACTGGGAGGCTGTTCCTTGCATCCACCACCCTCTCCATGAAATACTTTCTTGCGTTACCTCTAAGCCTCCCCCCCTTTCCCTTTCATTTTGTGTCCCCTTGTTCTTGAGCATCTTTTTCTTTGAAAAATGCTACCTTCTTGTACCGTTTTTGTCTGTAAGGTATTTGTATGTTTCTATCGTATCTTCCCTTTCCCTCCTTTCCTCTAAGGAATACAAATTCAGCTCCTTAAACTTTTCTTTGTATGATCTTTGATGTAGGCCCTGCACCATTTTGGTTGCTCTCCTTTGTACTGTCTCTACCCTCTCTATGCCCTTTCGGAGATGGGGCCTCCAGAACTGGACACAGTACTCGAGGCCATATCTCACCAGTTACCTATACAGGGGTATCACTACATCCCTCCTTCTGCTGATGATTCCCCTGCCTATGCAGCCCAGCATCCTATTAGCCTTCCCCACTGCCTTCTTACATTGTTGAGCTACCTTCAGGTCATCCAAAGTGATTACCCCCCAAATAATTAGAGTTTCCATGCATGTACACTCCGTAAAACCTTGCATGCTAGTGTCCAGGGGGAGTAACACTGGTGGAAAGCCCTGCAGTGCACAGTGTACCCATGAGATTTTTGGGGAACTTTTTGTGCCATTATTATTTTTGAGGTTAGCCAATGACTGGGTTGGATACAAGCAGGGGATATGACCGGCAATGGTAGAGTGAGGGCTGTACTGTTTGCCTACCATGGGACTGGTCTTCAAGTATAGACTGGGGTCACTGAGCGGGGTAACATGGGTGAAAAAATGTGGGGGGTTAATGGAACTTGGGCGGGATAGTTAGCCACTGGGGTGGGGCACCTGGTGGGCATAGTAAAAAAAAAAAAAGAAAATCCAACACCAGGTTTAGGCACCCGGTGTAGAAAGACGTGCCAAGTTGCAACACCAAGACTGGGCAATGCAGAAAGGTAGGGAACAGCACAGACCCAAAAAAAAATGAGCCTTTTTAAATATTTTCCATTCATGTTTAACTTCCTATTTCATCAATACTGAATTAAAAAAGGGCTTGTGTTTTTTTCATATTTTGTTTGTGCATGCCCACACTCTGCACTTAAGAAACACTTACAACTTTTTTAAATTCTGCCTTTTTCCATCAGGGAACCAATGAAAGGATTTATTGGGTCGAATATTAATTAACCTGATCATTTCCATTTTTAAATAGGTATATTTTGTTTTTTGTTTTATTTTCTCAGACGGAGTGGGTGCCGGACAATTTTCAAAACTCTAGATCACAGGATAGCAGACTTAAAAGCTGTCAAAGATATGGGTTTCGACACAAACACTAATTCATCTCTAACATACTGACAGTACCACATCAATATGATATATAGAGAATAAATGATGGGCAAGTTAGTTATACAAGAAAACATACCAATCGAGGGGGCTAATGAGATAATAAAGCCTCTCACCCTTTGGGCTAAGGTCACATTATCTTATTAGCTCCCGAGATGGGTATAATTCCAAGTATACTGGACAAAGCCATTATTTATCTTAAATAATGCATAAGGAAGGTTGCATTTAATCTGGAGCTACTTTGTCTGAATTTGTCAGTTGTCAGGGACATTTTATGGTTTGAGTTCATCTGTTTTGGTCTCATGTGTTTCCACAGTGTAGAGGCATTGTGGTTATGGTCACTCTTTTGGCCTTTGTAATTTTCCATAGTGTTGTGTTCCCCTATATAAGGGAAAAAGAAAATGGGAATTTGTTTAACCAGGAAAGGCACACTAAGCCAGAGTTTGTTTCCAGGTGCTACCTGGGAGCACAGGGAAGTTAAGTGACTTGCTCAGGGTCACACAGTACACAAGTGGGGGCTGATGGGATTCAAACCCGGGTCACGCGGTCTGCAGATCAGTGCTCTTAACCACTATGCTACACTGCCTCCTCCCTAAGCGGGCATGTCTGTGGCCTGTCATCCCTTAGTTTGTTATTTGCATGTGGCATGCAGCTGGGCGTTGCAATCAAGAATAATGTTTGTGGTCTGGATCAACATCTTCACATGCATGTGGCCTGTTTCTGCAGGATCTGTGGAGTATGCAGCCAGAAGGAGTGGGTGTTGTGGTGTTATTCAGTGGAGCCACAGTCAGTGGTTGGGAGCGGCATGCCAGCAGTATTGTGAGGGTGGCATCATCTAGAGTGTGGAAGGACTGACTGCTGCATCGTGGATAACGTGGCATCTGATGAGTGCCGAGGAGCAACCAAGGAATTGACGTTAGGTGAGAGACTGGGCAGTCTCTCATTTTAGGCCATTTTGTCAGGGTTAAGGAAGTGCATTTATTTGTGCTAAAGGCTTTTTCCAGGGTTAAGGTAGTGCATTTGGTTGTGCTATAGGCTTTTTTTTCCCAGTTTTTTTGAGGTGTGTTAAAAAGCATTGGAAATGTTAACCGGTTTGGTCTGTTTAATTGATGTGTTAATTGGTTGAACTGGTTAAGTTGTTTGTTTTGGTGGTTGTAATGTTGTTTCTAGATTTTTTTCCTGTGGTATACAGGTCGAGGTGTAGATATATACAGCTTTAATTGGGAGGTATACAGCTTTAGTTGGCCACTCTACATGTTTATTGGGAGGTACTGAGGTTTAATTGGGAGGTACACAGCTCTGACTGGTTTGAATGCAGCTTCAGCTGGTGAGGTATACTGAGAAATATATGATTGTGGCTCCTATGGCTCCTATAGGGGAAATGTCCCCATCCAGGTATATACTGTACTGCTTAGCAGAAATTTGCAGACAGCCTGGTGGCGCAGACAGATGAGGTGCATGGCACCTTACCGCTCCCATGTCGGTGACCCGTGTTTAAGAACAAGTTTCGGCTGGCTCGGTGGCACTGAGAGCTGAGGCACTGGACACCACACTCATGCCACGCCGCGACCTGGGTTCAGAAACGAGCCCGACCATGGGGTTAGTGCAGGGGAGAGGATTGGAGTGTCCAGAGGACTGCTCTCCTGTTGAGGAGGACCCAGGGTAGCCCATCATAGCAGAGGCCCCTGTTGGAGACCGATGGCACTGCGACGCACAAGGGCTCGCAAGCAGGGGAAGACGTTGGGTGACTACCTTCCAGATGTGGGTGGGAGCATCCACATCATGGGCTAGGTGGCATTGCATGTCCCACATCTGGGGCATAACTTACAAAATGCCCTCCAGCCTGGATAGGCCATGGCTCGCTCAGCCTGCCGCCACACGCCCAACGCTGGATCTCTGCCCCCGGCCCTTCAATCTTCTCACGGACCCTGGCTGGAGAGGGTCTGAGGAGAAAGTAATGCCCTGAAGGGTGGGACTACTGGGGGGCAGGGCGGTAAAGCAGCAGAATGCTGTGCAGCCTGAGAGAGTTCCGGTGCCTGGAGTGAATAAAAAAGAATTAACAAAAATAAAAAAAAGAACAAGCTTGGGCTACAGGGGACTGGCTGGGGGGGGGGAGGATTGAGCATTCCAGAGGATACTCTACTGCTCCACTGGGGAGGGAAGGCAGACAGCCCTGCTCCTGTACTGCCTCCAGGGTGGCCACAGCTGGCAATGCAGTTGGAGTAGCTAGTGGTGGGAGGACATCAGCATGTGCCGCAAGACACATGCTTGCATGTGGTCGTGCTAGGCATGCCCTTGCTGCTGACATCCTGAAGAACTTAGGAAAAAAGGAAGAAAAGACCCCGGGTGGCAGGATGAAGCCCGACAGCTCACTGGCCCTGCACCTGGCCCCCTAGGCGTGGTCTCCAACACCAGATCCTGTAGTGGTGGAGGTAAGGGGGGACCACCACTCCACCAGAGTGGAAAAGCTATAGGGTACATGGGGAGGTGCAGTTAAGTCCCAGGGGATGCCAGCAAGGGGGGCTGGGGCTAGTTCGAGTGGATAAGGGGTGACTCTCAGATAAGGGGGCATAAACAGAAGTCAGAAAGAAATTCACAACAATGTAATGACTGGATTCACAATACACTAAAAGACCACTGACGGCAGCAGGCAATCAGACACTATTATATGTTAATACATAAATAATCACACTAAAAACTGACTGTGATTCCCTTTAAGTGTTTGGTCTGTTCTTAATGTGACCTGTTTTTTTATTTTGTATTATCTTCAATCTCTAGGTTCCACCTAGGGCTGCAACACAATAAGATGGAATATAATCTAACGCAGTGCGCAAATGGCAGTGCCAGGACTTGAATTAGGCTCCTCCTGGTTCGCAGTTCAGTATGTGAAATACTAGAAAAGACCACTCCCTGGCATTTAAGTACAAGTGCCATAGTTGCGTAGGACCCCATTATTTCATATACTGATGACAGATTTCACCTATAGGTTTATAAACATAGTGACTGGCTATTGATACAAACAGAGATGACAGAAATGTCAAATACATGTTACCAGAAAATGAGTTTCCAGTATATATGCCATGGGTTGCTCCAGAGAAACTGCTGACTAGACTTGACCTACTTGTTACGGCACTGCTGGATCTGACAGTTTCTGAGCCAATTCAGTCGAGCATGATGGATCTTCTTCTTGGTCAGCGATCTGCAGTTCCGGGATTAATGCAGCCCAGGCATGGCCAGAGCTGTCAGGCACAGTTTTGAGAGAAACAGCTTTTAACACTTTAGCTTGGAGTTGTGATGTGGTAGAACTGGGGAGGGGGTTTCTTCTGCAGGATCCATGGCCGCTGATGCTGACAGGTAGATGTGCAAACATGTCTCCCACTCCTGTCTGCTTGCAGAGCAATGCATTTTTCTCAGCCAGGGAGTATCTAGTTATCCATTTAGAGTCTCCTCAGCTGTAACACTCTAACGTGAAGAAGGCAGCTGAGTGACCTTTAGTGTTCAACGCATAGACCTGTGAAGCAAGAGCTCCCAATTTTAAGTCCCACCACTGTTATTGGGATACAGGATGACCTTGAGCATGTTCTTTGACATCTGTGTGCATCAGTCCCTCCCAGATGTCAAATTTGTAAAAGCAGGACCCTACTGTAAGTGAGATGTTGCAGCTCACTTGGGATAGCCTGGGTAAAGCACAACAGATAGCCTGAGTCTTCTGAGTATTTTACATTTATAACATGTCTGAGCCTTTTATGCATATCATAAATGGAATAACACATTCCAAGGTGCAGTGTGTGGTTATTACACAATCACAGCACACCCTTCTGTATGCTATTCCTTACACATATGTACACACACATTGTGTTATATACATATTTACATAAAATGGAGTCTGGTCAGTTTTGCCTTCTCATTGGTGGACAGCCTGTTACATCATGTTTTATCCTATTAATAACTCTCTGCTTGAGTCATTATAACTATTACTGTCCAAAAAGGTCACAGTATGTTTGTTAAATGGAGTTTGGTCACTTTTGCCTTCTCATTGGTGGAGAGCCCATCACATGGTGCTTTATGCTACTAATAACTCCCTGCCTGAGTCAGTATAACCATTGCTGCGCAAAAAGGTCACCGTATAACCCTTTAATTAATTTCAATTTTATTCAAGATAAAACTACTGAGCAGAGCTAATTTACAGTGGTGTCCTTTCGATGTAAAACTTCTGATGACAAGCAAACATGTTGCAGAGATAAATAGTGCTAGACAGAGTGTGCAACTTTCAAGGCATTGTATTATAGTGGTGCTACCTTTAGGATTGAGCAGACGTTGCTATGTTAAACCCCAAACTTTGCACTTTAATAGCTTAGCAACCGTTCAACAGATTTCCACAAAATTTCGCATGTGCAGTCTTGGTGGGTAGATCTCTCGACATGCCAAAATGGTCAGCTATGCGGATTCTGAGATGTGGATAGTGAAAAAAGTGAAAACATTGCTGTTTTTTGCAGTTTTTGTGTCATCACCTAGTGCACAGATGGTTTGGAATTTTGATCTGAAATTTTCAGGGTAGAAAGGAATTGGCCCACAGATGTGCCTTTTCCTGGTTTGGTGAAAAATATTAATCCACTCTGAAGTTATAAAATGTAAAAACTTCAGTTCTGAGCATGTCATATGTCTTTGGATGCTGCTTGGAACGAAAAAAAAAAAAAAAAAAAAAAATAATTTGTTCAAATAAAAATAATCCTTTATTGTATGGGTGTAATTCTTTCTCATGAGGAAAAATACTTTTTCGTATGGCCTTCATCTTGCTTCTGTTAATTTCAAAAATTACATTTACAAAACCCACAAAAATAATATCCTGGACAGACACAAACACATGTATCTTGGTCATCAAACCTTGTTGGGTGGACTGTGCACTTAATTGTTGGAAAAATGACCCAGAAATGTGTTTTTGTTTTTACTTTTAAAATCCTTTTTCATGACTTGCTTCCGTTTTTATGTTGCTTGCACGCATGTGCAAGAAACATAGTGCCATCATCGGAGATTTCGGAGGTGTGTCACCTCCTCCTCCAATTCAGTCAGTGTGCTGGCAGGGCCTGTAAGCCAATGCATTTTAGGAAGCTGTCTGTAATAGCTCCAAAATGCAGTGGCAGCCTAGTTGAAAGGGGAGCTATGCTTCAGTGAGCACCGAGCAAGATATCGGCTGCTCACCACGCCCTCCTCCCCACAGACACCGCGGGTGTGCGGCGCCTCCGCATGCACTGTATAGCCGATGGGGTGCCCAATCCCGCCGGCTGAGGCCGCGCCCCCTGGGTAGTAGGCGCCACGCTGGGAGCCCACCTCAGCGTGCAAGTAGTCTCTTTGGCCGACGGGGTGCCCAATCTCCGCCGGCTGAACGCCTCCAACATCCTTGCTGCCATGCTGAGGCCCACCCCAGTGTGGCAAATGTCCCCGATGTTTTTTTTTTAAAACCTGTAAAACAAAGCGGTCCATGGTAGCGTCTCCCAACCCCCTCCACAACCCGCACCCACCCACTGCGCTCGCCTCCCACACCCCACCCCATGCCCTACTCCGGACTCTGGCGCGATGATCTTCGGTGGACCGGGAACCGTCTGCACTCTTCAAAGCCGACCGCGAACTGAGGAAATGCGGTAGCTGTATAATGGGGCTAGATAAGGGGGTTTCAACTCGTGCATATCTCAGGCATTTTGGGAATTTGGCACCAAATTTTCAACATGGGTTTTGGGACCCCTTCTCATGAATGATGTCACTGTCATGGGCGTTATTCGGGCCTGAAGGGTGATTTGGCACGGTGATGCGATCGCCTTGAGGGCGAGGCTCGCTCATGTTCAACGACCTCCTTTCATCGTCCCAAAATTCATGGTCTCAAAATAAACTTTGTTTCTGGCGTAAATTGCACAGTTCTCACCAGCTCGTAAGAACATGAAATTTCAATATTTTCACTCCAGATTTTTAACATTGCCATTTTACCACACCTTCTTATGAGCAGTACAGCTGTCGTTTTTCACATCTCACCCAAAATGTGTTTCCGCCAATGTAGAGCAGAATGGCGTAGTCGGTGTGCGAAATCAATGTACGGGACAAATTAAGAAAATCACAGTGATGCTGTTCATGAGCAGAGGTCTTAAAATGGCTATGTTGAAAATTTGGTGAGAAAAAATTCACAAAAGTACTGTTTCTAGCGTGCATTGCGCAGCTTCCAAGATGCGCTGGTAGATGATAATTTTCAATATTTACCCAGATTTGCCAACATTGCCATTTTATCACACCTTCTTATGAGTAGTACAGCTGCCATTTTCACATCTCACCAAAACGCGTTTCTGCCCATGTAGCACACAATGGCTTGGTCGGTCAATGCTTGAATCAATGTCGCGGGGACAAATTAAGAAATCACAGTGACGGTGTTCATGAGCTCAGATTGTTAAAAATGGCTATGTTGAAAATTTAGTGAAAAATTCCAAAAAATGACTGTTCTACGACCGTCGTTGTACAGTTCCTATACTGCACTAAATAAGTTTATGAATTTTCAATATTTTCCTCCAGATTTTAACATTGCCATTTGCCACACCTTCTTATAAACAATACAGCTGTCATTTTTCACATCTCACCCAAAAGCGTGTTTCCGCCCATGTAGCACAATGCGCGCAGTCGGTGTGGAAATCAATGTACGGGATAAATTAAGAAAATCACAGTGACAGTGTTCATGAACAAAGGTCTTAAAATGACTATGTTGAAAATTTGGTGAAAAAATTCAAAAATGACTGTTTTCACGGGCGTTGTGTACGAGTTCCCTCATACGCTTCGTAAGTTCGCGAATTTTCAATATTTTCACTCCAGATTTTCAACATTGCCATTTTACCACACCTTCTTATGAGTAGTACAGCTGTCATTTTTCACATCTCACCCAAAACGTGTTTCCGCCCATGTAGTGCACAATGGCGCAGTTGGTGTGCGAAATCAATATGCAGGACAAATTAAGAAAATCACAGTGACACTGTTCATGAGCAGAGGTCTTAAAATGGCTATGTTGAAAATTTGGTGGAAAAATTCCTTCAGATGTTCTGCAATATTACTAATGAAGACATTGAACAGAACTGGCCCCAGGACCGATCCTGCAGCACCCCACTGGTAGCCCCTCCTTAGACTGCACACCATTTACCACCACTCTCTGCTCCTGTCTGTTGGCAGTTTCTAACCCAGTTTACCACCTCTTTCCCCATGTCCAGCCTACCCAGCTAGTTTATCAGCCTCCTATATGGGATGGTGTCAAGGCTTTGCTGAAATCAAGGTAAGCATTGTCCGCTGCCCCACCCCGATTCACTTCCTTTGTCACCCAGTCAAATAAATCAACCAGATTTATCTGACACGATGCCCCACTGTGAATCCATGTTGTCTATGGTCCTGGGTTCCGATGGCATCTAGATGCCCCACTATCCTTTCTTTAAGCAATGTCTCCATGATCTTCCCCACTACTGAGGTGAGGTTGAATGGCCTATTGTTCCCTGCCTCCTCCCTGCTGCTGGACTTGTGTAGAAGGACCACATGTGCCCTCCTCCAATTCACTCATGTTGAATGACTTAGTGAACATGGCTGCCAGAGGTACTGCTATCTCCCTTCGCAGTTCTGTTAATATCCTTGGGCGTATGCCATCTGGTTCCATCACTTTGTCTACCTTCAATTTAGTGAGCTCCTGCAGGACTCTTTTGTCCACCTCTTCACCCCCTTGGCAACTGCTGTACTGCTGTGGCCCTTGCCCCTCCCACTCTTCTGTGAATACTGAACGGAAAGACACAGTGGATGTCTTGGGAGGAAGGCATGAAACTGTCATTTCCAAATACCTAAACAGCACATACAAGCAAGCAACATTCAGCATTGACAAATACTTGTTTTGTATGGCCGTATGAAAAAGGAATTCAGCCATACCAAGAATTTGGACATAGTTTTTTCCCCTGATTCATTTTTTCTTACTGTGAGAATCCCCTTTTTCATATACTTTTTTATTCATATGCAAAGGATCCCTTCATTCTAAAATAATTGGGACTTAGTTTCCTTCCTAATTCTTTTTTTGTAGAGGGATCTTTTCATCACGTTTTTCGTCGTACAAAAAGGATCCCTTCATACAAAAAAACAAAAAACTGGGACTGGTTCCCCCATGCATGTGTATGGAGGGATGGATGCACAGGGCCCAGAGAGCCCTGCACTCCCACAGGAAAATGGGGATATGATTATACTATCTCAAAAAGTAAGGAAATTCATTGCAAAAAACTTTGTTAATGCATTAGTTAGCATCAAAGTAAGAAAAGTAGGGATAAGTGGTGTTAGGGTTCCCAATCCTTACACCCCAGCCCCACCCTGTAGGGAGCAACAGGAAAACCCATTATGGTTTCACCTCTCCGACATCTTCACAAATCAGGCATGGGGTGTGCCTTGGGGTTGTCAACCCTAATGCTCACCCCATTCTTATATACTGCACACATCTCAGCTTATTTACTGATGGAATGGGGTGAGCGTTAGGGTTGACAACCCAAGGCACACCCCATGCTTAGTCTGTGAAGATGCAGGAAAGGTAAAACTGTGATGGGGTTTCCTGTTGCTGCCTGTGGGGCCGGGTGAGTTGTTGGTGTTGGGAACCCTTAAAAACACATTTCCCTACTTTTGTCATTATCCCCTAACTAGTGCATTAATAATGTTTTTTTGCAATGAATGTTTACACAGGCACAACAAAGTTTCAAGTGCAGTGTAAGGTGTAACACGTGGGGTATTGGGACGCAAGCTCATGGTTGTTGCTACCTATGTTACACTCCTTGAATAATGGCAGCAAAGTTTATAGAGACATAGAAACATAGAATTTGACGGCAGATAAGGACCGCTTGGCCCACCCAGTCTGCCCATTTCCCTGCCTACTGGATAAGCTGCAGATCCTAGTTAACCAGCAGCCTACTTCTTCCTACCCCCACCCCCTAGAATTGCCTTATGACTGTCCCATGCATGCTTGAATTCCACCACTGTTTTGACTCCACGACCTCCTCCGGAAGGCCGTTCCATGCATCCACACCCTCTCTGTGAAAAATACTTCCTTAAATTATCTCTGAGCACTCCCCATCTTCAAATTGTGCCCCTTGTTCTTGCACACCTCTTTTTTGAAAGATGCTACCCTCTTGGACTTTGTTGATTCCCTTGAGGTACTTGAAAGTTTCTATCATGTCCCCCTCTCCTCCTTTCTCGAGGCTATACATATTAAGCTCCTTAAGTCTCT
The DNA here is from genome assembly GCA_016271365.2 of Neoceratodus forsteri. Lineage (NCBI taxonomy): Eukaryota > Metazoa > Chordata > Ceratodontiformes > Ceratodontidae > Neoceratodus > Neoceratodus forsteri. Next base: position 266,022,445 of record CM057455.1, read on the forward strand.
CTTCATATGTCTTCCGTGCAGACCCTGCACCATTTTAGTTGCCCTCCTCTGGACAGCTTCCATCCTGTCTATGTCTTTTGAAGACTGGGTCTCCAGAACTGCATGCAGTACTCCAGATGGGGTCTGACCAGCTGTCTGTACAGAGGATAATAACTTCCTGTTTTCTACTGGTGATGCCTCTCCTATGCATCCCAGTATCCCCCAACCCTCCTTGCTGCCCTCTCACATTGCTTGCCCACCTTTAGGTCATCTGATATGACTACCCCCAGGTCCCTTTCCATTTTTGTTGTTGTTAGTATCTCACCCCCATTGTGTACTCTTCCCTGGGTTTTGTTTCCCAGGTGCATTACCTTGCACTTCTTAGCATTGAATCTAAGCTGCCATACATTTGACCATTCCTCTAACCTTGCCAAGTCCTTCTCATCCTTTCCACCCCACCTTGTGCATCAACTCTGTTGCAGATCTTTGTGTCATCTGCAAAGAGACATACTTTTCCTTCAGTCCTCTGCATGTCAAAGAAATCTATCAGATTCATCTGGATGACCTTCCTGCTGTGAATCCATGCTGCCTTGGGTCCTGTGCCCTCTGGCCTCTAGATACTCAGACAATTCTTTCCTTCAGAAGTGATTCCATCATTTTCCCTACCACTGAGGTTAAACTAACAGGTCTGTAGTTTCCTGCTTCTGCCTTGCTCCCACTTTTGTGAGGGATCACATCTGCCCTCCTCCAGTCCTCGGGTACCACCCCATCCTCCCATGATTTGTTAAACAGGGTAGTCAGTGGTCACTAATTCTACCCTTAGTTCTTTTTAGAATTCTGGGATGAATCCCATCAGGCCCCATTGCTTTGTCCACCTTCAGTTTTAAGAGTTCTTTCAGAACCCTTTCTTCTGTAAAGCTGGTATCAACTTCTGTATCAGAGTGTTTCTACTGTTTGTTTTAGGTACCTCTCCCTCTTCCTTTGTAAATACTGAGCAAAATATTTGTTTAGTATCTCTGCATTTTCACAGTCACCTCTGCCCTCCCTCCCCCCTTTATTAAGCCTCACTATCCCTCCCTTGGTCTTCCTTGACTCCCTGATGTACATATAAAGGTTTTATCCCCCTTCTTAACTGAGTTGGCTATCTTTTCCTCGGTTTGGGCCTTTGCTGTTCTGACTGCCTTCCCAGCTTCCTTTGTTTTAACTGATACAGTTCTCTGTCCTGCTCCTTCTGTGATTCCTTGTACTTCCTGAAGCTTTCTTTTCTCTTGAACCTTCTGCCACTTCCTTTAGAACCATAGTGGTTTCTTACATCGTTTAGTTTTGTTTATTTGCTTCACACAAATGCTTGTTACCTCTGTGATGGCAGTTTTATTATTCCCCATTGTTCTTCCACCCTCCTTCCTGCCCATTTGCTAGTGCATTCCTTAGGCACTCACCCATTTTGGCAAAGTCAGCCCTCCTAAAGTCCAGTACCTTTGCCTTTGTATGGCTTGACTCTATTGCGGTGTTTATTGTGAACCATACTGTTCGATGGTCGCTAGTTCCCAGATGGCTACCCACTTCTACATCTGTGATCCTCTGTTCATCTCCATTTGAGAGAACCAGGTCTAAGATTGTTCCCTCTCGAGTGGGCTCCAATACCAGTTGCCCAGAGGAGACAGAAAAGAACCATTCCATTACTTTTATACTGGAAGGCAAGGGGTGGTTTGCTGGCTGTAGGGATTCTGGCAGGGAGTTCCACACAGTCAGGCATCTGTGACTGAAGGCAAGGGCAGGGAGTTCCATGCAGTTGGGCATCTGTGACTGAAGGCAAGGGCAGGAAGTTCCACACAGTCAAGCATCTGTGACTGAAGGCAAGGGCAGGGAGTTCCATGCAGTTGGGAATCTGTGACTGAAGGTGCGGGACCAGTGAGGTGTATTTATGTGTAGAACCATCAGCTCAGGGGTCCAGTGGAATGCCACAGTCTAGGAGAGGACTTATGGGTAAGCCTTGAGTGCAAATAAGAGGATATAATTCCTTTATATTTGGCCGAGATCACTGACTGGATGTCCTCCAGCTGGTTGCGACTGAACCGGACAAGACGGAGGTACTGGTGATTGAGCCGGGTTGTGGGTATGATGGGAGTGCCTCTGGAATGGGTACAGGATTGTTTCTGGGATCCACATCATTGAAGACCTCCCCTAGGGTTCAGGATCTGGCATTGTTCTGGACAGCAAATTGACACTTGAGGCCCAGGTGTCGTCTGTAGTCAAAAGTGTTTTTTTACCACTTGAGGAACAGCACCAGGATCAAGCCCCTAGTTCTACCCAAAGACCTGCCATCACTGGTGCACACCTTTGTGACTTCAAGGCTGGATTATTGTAATGCTCTGTACCTTGGGGTCACTGAAGGGACCCTTCCCTGATTGTAGCTGGTGCAGAATGCAGCGGCTAGGTTGCTGATGGGCCTGGCAAGGTCCAGTCATGTGACCCTGGTCCTGCGGGCCCCGCACTGGCTGCCTGCCAGGTGGAGGATCCTCTTCAAGGTGGGCTTGCTCACCTATAAGGCCCTATATGGGCTGGACCCTGGTTATCTGGCTGATGTCCTAACACTTGTCTCCTCAGTCTGTTCCCTCCACTCCTCGACATGGAGCCTCCTTGAAGTTCCCAGTGTCAGACTAAAAACATCTGGCGACCGTGCCCTCAGTGTTGCTGGGCCGACCCTGTGGAACACTTTGCCAGCTGTTATCCGGGAGCTCCCAACAGTTGAGCTGTTTAATAAGGGGCTAAAGGCTCACCTTTTCCGTCTGGCCTTCCCCAACGAAGGTGACTGACCTGTACCAATTTTACGAAGTTATGCTGACATTTATTTATATATTTATTGTTTTAAATTTTTATGGTATGTTGCATTTGTATTGACCCTATCTTTTAAAGTAAGGTGCCCAGAGCCTCAGAAATTGGGCACCAGATAAATAACATTTGCCTTGCCTTTAACACACTTCAGGGAGAACAGGATGGAGTGCTATTCCCTCCAGTTATCCAGGACAGCCAGTTTAATGCACTGTAGAGTTTATACTGTTATGTGTTTTAAAGAAAGTCAGGTAACAGCCTGGCTGACCTGTTGTAAAGCACATCTAATTTGGTCAGTCTTGATTTGGAGACACCATGGATGAAAATGTCCATGCAGTTGAAAGAAGGAAGTACCACAGTTTGGATTATTCTCTCTCTATCGGCAGTCCTGGGACAACAAGGATTTGTTTCTGAACATGAAATCAGTCTTTGGGCCAAGGCATTTGATGAATCTGTTAATGTAGGTGATCCTTGTGAGGAGTATGTCGACCCAGAAACCCAAATATTTTTGTTCACTAACCACTTCCAGGGGGGATTTTTCTGCAGTAGCAATGACCAGAGAGGCAGAGCAGGCATAGATATTCAGTCAGGGGGTAGACTTAGATACCATAGCATTGGTCTTTTGCCACATTTCAACTCAGCTGGAGTTAAGGAGAAAGGCTTGCTGGTCATGAAATCCCTTTTGGAGAGTGGGGTGCACAGCAGTAATGTTGGCTCCAGGGACATAGAGCATAGTATCATTCACATACAGCTGAGTCTTCTCTTGTCTGACATGCTAACCCAGGTCTTTTACAAATAAAGAAAATAAGTAAAGGGCCAAGGACTGAGACTTGTGGTATACCTTTAATGACTTGAAGGTGGTCAGCCTTGATACCATGTATCCTGACACTCTGTTTGTGGTTAGGTGAATAACTGCAGAACCAGCTGGCTACTTCTGAGCTCATGTGCAGCTCAGCTAGTTTGGTCACAAGTATTCTGTCGTCCACTGTGTAAAAAGTCTTCAGTATGTTGATGAATATAATGCCAATGTATTTTCTGCCATCTGTGGCTAGTACACTGGTTGCAGAAGTCACTGTACTGTGGCCTGTTCTAATACCTGACTGATATTTGCTAAGCAACATGGTTTTGTTCAGGAATTTGATGATCTGGGTGTGTAGTATGCTGCTCAAGAAGTGCACAGTATAGCCATTTCTGGTTACAGTATTACCACTGGAGAGGAAGCGGGTCCAAACTGCTATAGGAGTTCTGGGTTCTAAGGGGAAAATTAATCCCAATGAAAGCAAGATGGACTCAAGCACAAGGGCTGACTATAACACCAAGTTACTGAATCAAGCAGTTTAAGTCAGTGTAACTGCAGGCATCCAGATAAAAAACACAGACTTAGTACCCCACGCTTCCCGTGACTCTAATGCTTCATCAGGGAGCGGTGGGGCTCCAAAGTTGCTTGGGCTCCCTAAATTTTGTAAGCCCAAAAAATGCAGAGCTAAATACAGAAACTTAATTTTGTTGACGACACGATGCCAATCCACCGATAAAACCAGATTTTCTCAACAGAAGGGGTGTTGCCAGGATTTTCAGCTTTGTACACACTCTCTCCACTTACTGTCCTGTTATGTGTGGTCATGCATTAGTGTGTATGGATTAAAAAAAATGGGATTGCTGCCAGAAGATGTCACATCTAATCTCAAACAGGACAGTTTGTTCACTTATATTGTTGCCCTAAATAACAGAACATTAAACAGACACTGACACTTCTCTGTGGCCAAAATTAAATACAGCAGTGGCTTTCAATGCAGCTTACAATTATAATGGTTAGGAAACAGGAAGTGAATGCAAAAGTGAATTCCCATTTCCATTTTCCAAACAACTCTCAAGCCTCCAGGATAACACTCTATATAAATAAAAAAATGATTGATTGATTGACAGTTGATGGATATAAACAGTGTAGACAGCAGGCAACGGTTTCAGTTTCATGAGAGTTCCACCACAAAGAATCATAACTATAATCTGACGGGGAAATTTAGGAGGAACATGAGGAAAAGCGTCTTCTCAGGCAGGGTGGTTGCAAAGCGAACATGCTTGCCAGAAGTGCTGGTCAGTGGTAAGATGGTGGTTGGTTACACGAGGAGGTGGAATAGAAACATAGGATTGGTGAGGATGATTGGGGGGTTGTGCAAATAGGGAAGGGAGTTAGTCCTAACAGAACTGATGGATTATTTATCCAGAAGAGGCCTAGCCAGTGCTATACTGGTGAGGATGTTCCAATGTTTGGTTGGCACAACCTGGTGCAAAAGACATTGCTCACTCTGGGGTTGGAAGCACTCCTTGAATGATGACGGTACTCCAAAAATCGAGTGAGCACTCAAAGGAAGACTAAAGAATCCATAGTACCTACTACTGTATTTATAGCACACTATTAAGGTTAATAGCCGAAATATCCCTTTTCTTTTCAGACACTGATGCAAACAAACAAGTTGTCCTTTCAAAGAAGATTTTTATTCCTGTATTCCACAAAAAAATATGCAAATCTTCCAGCGCAACATACCCAGCTGGGTGACTGATAAACAGTGTGCAAAACAGTGCAGTTCTAAAGTGGTTAAATTAGAAAGCTGCCAGTCTTTCCTGCCCCGGCAATTCGCTCCGATAGAGCTTTGTTAGTGGCATCTCTGAGAGCTAGACTGGTGAGGGCCCAGTTAGGAACAGGGCAGACTATATGGACCGTGAGTCTTTTGTCTACAGTCATCGATGTATCTATGTATGATATACTGTATGGTGATAAACCATTGACACCCGCTCTGGCTGTATGACCCTCTCTAGGTACTGTATGACAGCGAGTCTCAATTGCTCCATCTTCACCGAGTCAGATTTTTACTGTTTTTCCAAAATTTAGAAATGCTACAAATTAAGGCGACAGTTAATATATCATTATGCTTTTTAAATAAGTATCATGATATTCAGAACTTGATTATCGTGACATTCCTAGCCGTAGGATAACCATAGCTATGTCCATGTGTGAGAATAAGACTCATAGGTCATGATGAGAGGATTGTGAAGGCTTTACCTTGACTAGAGGTGACAAGTAAGGAATAACACACAGCAGGGTGTGCTGTGATGCTGTGCTGAGGGCCACTTTCTGTAGTTAGGAATGTGGGTGTGAAAGTCTGATTAACAGGGGGAGATCCAGGGCTGGATTTTTTAAAGGTACAAGTGTCAGGTGCATTAAATATGGACTTGCAGGGGAAAAAAAAAGTGATTTTCTATTTCTTCGGTCAAACTGACAACTGCTAGACCACTTTTCTGTGGTCTAGCATGCATCAGTGCTGGGGCCTCCAAAACACAGCTTGCAGCTGAACTTTGTCATAGGAAGCTGTAAAGGAGGTCAACATGCTGGAATTCCATCTGAGATAATAACATTGGATGCAGTTGTGACATCTGACCTTGGAGCAGCTGTGGTGACACTCAGCTTGATGCAAGGCCCGCATCACCCTTTGAAAATCCTGCCCCCAGACTTATAAGTGTCAACAGGAAGAAGAAGACGAGAGAGTGAAAGAGAAGAAAAAAGAATGAAAGAGAAAGAAAGGAAGGAAGGAATGGAGGGAGGGGAGAAAGAAAAAAGAAAGGAAGGAAAGAGAAAGAAAGGAAGGAATGAAATAAGAAAGAAAGAAAGAAAGAAAGAAAGAAAGAAAGAAAGAAAGAAAGAAAGAAAGAAAGAAAGAAAACGGTGTTTAGCCTTTTGTAAGAGGTGAAAGTTTCAGATACACAGAAATATAGACAGTGCTGGCAGAAAAAAAACCTTTGGTCTATCCAGTCTGCCCGTAACACCTTATCATACCCTGAGACCTTTTGTCTGTGCAGGGTTTTGGTCCACACTGTCCAGCCCCAAATGTTCGCTTGCTTGTATTTGATGTCTAGTTGTTGGGCATAGATAGCACAGCAGTTAAAATGAACAAATTAATAACACGAGTTATAATAGTAAAAATGGTCATGACGGGGAAATAAAGAGCTTCACTCAAAACATTCTGATTAGCCAAGGACTTCAAAGGGAAAATGAGGAGAAAGGCAGAGAGTAAACACAGATAAGGAGGAACTTTGGTATTCTGATGCTGTGAGACGTGAAGAAGGGGCAGACCCCCAAAGTCCTGTAAGAGTTCAGAATTATACAAATGTATTTAAGTGCTTTGCAAGCAAACATTATCAGTTGATTCCAAGGATGGGACACATGTACTGAGTCTTGTCTATTGATGCTGTAATGAGCAAATTGCTTCAATTTTTAGTGTTCATAAGACAGGTAAGCAGAGTAACATAACTCCTTAACTAAACTGATCAATGAACATCTGTTTACTTGCTTTTTACTACAATATGAGACTACATTAACTCTGTGAGTTGCAGCCACTGCATCATGGGTAAATGTGTTGTGAATGTGTTGTGCAATATTTCTGCAAGAAACAAAGCACTAAACATCAGCACACATGAAAGAAGTAAACTGCAACACATATGTGGAACCAAAAGCAGGGGTAAAGTTTCTAGCAGGAATTAATAGTTGCACAAGAAAACCCTCTGCCTTGTATTTTCCAGCCTTGTGATGGAGCAAGGACTTCAAAGGGAAAAGGAGGACAAGGTGGAGAGTGGGCAGAATTTGGAAGAAGATTCAGTATTCTGAAGCTGTGATAGGTGGAGGAAGGGCACAGCCCAAAAGCCCTCTCACAGTTTAGACTGATGCCAATATGTCTGCATGTTTTGCAAGCAAACATCAAAAGGGGGGGGACTCCACATTTCCTGCAGTTAATATCCAAGTTCAACAAATGGGTTTTCCATAAGCATTTTTGATGGGGGTGTACTCATTCTTCTGTTTTCAGTACCCATGCTTTTTCAATACTTCCATGCCCCTCTATGTTTCAAACAGAGCTCTGGTTCTAATATTGTTTCAGCTATAGCCTTTGTGGAACCAATTGGGAAACGAAGGAAAAAAAGGTAAACAGAAAAATAGAGGCAACTTTCGAGTATCCATAATTCCACTACTAGTATTTAGTTCATATCTGCACTTAGCTAGTCATCCTCTGAGCACACCTAGTTACCAGAATAGCCTTCAAGCTTGAAGTCTTCAACCACCCAGCCATGTGGTCCTATGTCTCTTCTCCAACCACACTCTGATCTGCACGCTGCTAGAGAAATTCGATGCAGGCCTTGCCAGCGGAGGTCGTGTGGGTCATTGATTTCATTGATTTTCATTGACAGTACGGAGCAATTTGAGACCAAAGTCCATAAGCTCACCACTAAAACCTACAAATAACCCTTAATTCCTTTATTAATACAATAATGATCGAACTTTGATTTAAATTCAGATATGGTTTTACTTTCAACCACGTTGCATGGCAATGCATTCCATATCTGTGTTACCCTATTAGTGATCCAGTATCTCCTCTTATTTGTATTTGTTTTTTCTTTGATTAATTGCTGGCTATGTGCTCTTGTATTCTGTCCATGATCCCTATGCTCCAACCCCATACTATCCCAAAGAAAAGAGTCTATATGAGCCTTAAAAATCAGACACATAGCCCCCCTCATTCTTCTATACTCTAGTGAATATAATCCCAATGAACTCAACCTCTGCTCATAACTCTGTCCTTCCAATCCTCTAACAGTTTTTGTAACCCTTCTCTGGACTTTCTCAAGTGTTCCCACATCCTGTCTTTTATAGGGTGCCCAAAACTGCACGCAATACTCCATATGGGGCCTCACAAGTGCAGTATACAAAGGGACTATAACTTCTCTTTCTTTATATCTAATATGTCTGTTTATACTATGTACAATACCACTAGATTTTTTTCATGCTCTTATTGCAATGTGTGCTGAAATCCAGGTTACTGCTAATGTTAATCCCAAGATCTATCTCTTCTTGTGAGACCTTTAATACTGTACCTCCCAATTTGTATTCAAAGAAGTTATTATTATTTCCAAAATGCATAACAGAGCATTTATCTATATTAAATACAGATTATTTTTGGGAGGCCCAAATTTCCAGTTCATTTAGGGCAGATTGCAAAGTATTGTATTCTACAATACTATTTACTGTACCCCCTAGCCTGGTGTCATCCCTAAATTTTGACAACCAAACCGCTTGGTCAACCTGCATTGTTGATATGTAAAGATTGAAAAGGCAGGGTCCCAACACAGATCTCTGAGGGACAACACTGGTCACACGGGGTTGGCGAGAGAATTCACCCCTCACACATACCTTTTGATTTCGATTTGTCAGCCATGCCCTAATCCATAGTGCAGTCCAATTTGGTAGTTCCAGCTGTAAGATAACTTTAACAAGCTCCTCATGGGGAACCTTATCAAAGGCTTTTGAAAAGTCCAGCTAGATGACATCAACTGGGATACCCCTATCGATTAACTTACTGACCTTATTGTAGAATTCCAATAAATTTGTCTGACATGATCTCCCTTTTCTAAACCCATGCTGAGATCTATCTTCCTTATCGGAATTTTCAAGGAAGTCTATAATAAAGTCCTTTATTATACCTTCCAATATTTTTCCCAACACAGAGGTCAGACTTATAGGCCTATAGTTGGACACCACTTGTTGTGATCCTTTCTTATGTATAGGGATTACTACTGCTTGGCGCCAAACTTCTGGGACCTCCCCAGTTTCAATAGATGATTGGAACAAGTACGTCATGGGATCTACCAGGACCTCCGCCAATTCCTTTAGCACCCTTGGATGGATTCCATCTGGTTCCTGTGCCTTATTTTGTTTGACTTGCTTGAGTCTTGTAAGTACATTTGCTCTATCTATTTTATTGCTGGAATTTGGCTGTATTGTGGCATTGACATATTGGCCAGGATGTGAACTTACATTAAAAACTGTGGAGAAATAATTGTTAAATTCCTCAGTTAATGTCACATTTACAGTTATATTTTCCCCATTATTGGTTTTAAGGGGTCCTACAGATGAGTTTTTCCCTTTTTTGCTATTTATATAAGTATAGAAGGTTTTATAATTATCTTGTACTTTGGCAGCTAGAGTATACTCGTAATTTCTTTTTGCTGTAATTATACCTTTTTTTGCCAGCATTTGTTTTTTTTATATATCTCCCAACTTTCCTCAGTATTAACCTTTTTTGCATGATGGTAGCATCTATGTTTCTCTTTGATAAGTGTTTTAACTAGTGGGATCCACCAGGGTGGAGGAACACTTTTTTTTTTGGCCCACTATATTTGTTAGTAATGGTCACATACATACCTTTGAACCAGTTTGGTTAATTTATTAGTTAATTTGCCCCAAATTTCAGCAACTGATTGTGAACCAAAATCAGATTTCCAGTCCCAAGCTTCTAGTGCATGTCTCATAGATTCAAAATCTGCTCTATTGTACCTTTGAAGTACCGTTGTACCTGTGCATTTTTCTAATGCTTCCTTATACTAAAAAGTGACAATAGAGTGGTCACTGTACCCAAGTGGGGGATTTACATTACAGTCAATAATGTTCTCACCCAAATCACAACACTAGATCCAGGATGTGATGACCCCTAGTGCTAGAAGCAAAAAATTGATCCACACCAGCAAGGCTAAAAGTATCCAGGTATCTTGATTCTGTACCTGAATTTGCTTTTAGTAATTCCCAATTTATACCTGGGAGGTTAAAATCCCCCACCAAAATAACATTCCCCGATAGGCACAGCTGTGTAATGAAAGCTAGGATATCCTCATCTTCATTCAACTTAGTGGATGGTGGCCTATATAATACCCCAAAATTAATTTTAGCTGATTGGGGGGGCTAATCTTTACCCAGAGGGCTTCCAAATCTGGCCAGCTAGTTGTTTCAACTTGCTCTGTAACAATCGTGTCCCTGATGTACACTACCACCCCCCTTCCTTAGTTAGGGATCAATCTTTATTAAAGAGTGTATACCCTTGGATTTGTTTATCCCATGTATCATCAGGCTGCCACCATGTCTCAACTATAGCACAAACATGAATATCCTGACTAGTTAACAATAATTGCAGCTCATCAAACTTGTTATTTAAGCTGCGAGCATTAATGGACATAAGGTTCCACCCTCTGCCTATTTGGTCTGGGTTTCGTACCCCCACAGCCCACCTCTTATGGAGTTTAAATGGTGATATATGGTGTCCTTTAAATGTTGGGCCAGTACACGTTTACCCATTTTGTTAAGATGTAAACCATCCCTTGCAAATAGGTGTTCTCTCTGGAATTTCTGTCAATGATCAATATAAAAATAACCTTCTCTTGCAGTCCATCTTTTAAACCAGTTATTCAATCTATAAATTTCCTGGTTGATTTTATTGCTTGCTCTAGGAACTGGTAACATCCCAGAAATCCAAACTTCACAACCCCTGTTTTTCAGTGCCATACCCACTTCTTCGAAGTCCCTCTGTATATCTGTTATTTGTCTTTTTCCTACATCATTTACTCCCGCATGAAGGATAGTAGTTGGTGTATTAGTGTTTTCAAGTAGGCCTGGGAGGAGATTTATTATATTGCCAATGCTAACCTCAGGGAGAAGTACACTAACCGTTGTTGATTCATTGTGCTGCTTACACAAAATAACATCTGTATTCTTTAACATAGAATCCCCAATGAATAGCAAGTCCTTATTTTGGCTTGGAGCACTGATTGTATTTGACTGCCCTTGGTTATTGTTTTGTGTGCTTGTGCAAACATTACTTAATGGGTTAAACTCAGCTTCCAGGTCAGTTGTCTGGGTTACCACAACATCCACCTCTAAAACTAGGGCCTGAAATCTGTTTGGGGTTAAAACGTCATGTGGATATGAACTGAATACCAACAGTAGGAAGAAGAGTTACCATAATGGTAGATCTTTGAAAGAATCACTTTCATTGGGCCACACCCACGGAACTGCAAGCTGCTGGTGCCAGGACCACTCAGAAACATTTTGCTCCCACAACAGTCCCATTCCTGAAGATGTTCCCTATCAACTCTGCTTGAATCTAAAGCTGAAACTCATTGTTTTGCCTTCGCTGAGTTACCTAGGCAGGGTACTGTCTTTCAGTTGCCTTTATAAGGAGCTCCTGCTGCAGCCAAGAGAGTGAGAGACACAGAAGCTCTCAAGGAAAGACAAACACAATAGCTACAAGATTTAATGAAACACTGGAACAGGCTGTGAGAGGCTCCATACTGTGACTAGATTCACTCCTTGAATGGTGGGATAAACCAAAGCTAATTTAAGAAACCAAGCATTCTGCAGCCAAAAGTTATCCTCTTCGATTGCAGATAGAAGATTAAGACAGTCAGATACCGCTGTGTGTGTGTATGTGTGTGTGTGGTTGGTGGTTTTGGGGGGGGGGGGGTTAGAACAAGGAAGTAGCTTTTTTTTTATTTTTATTTTTCCATTCTAATGCAGTGGGTCCGGCTTTTGTTCAGCTCCCTCACCTACTGGAATGGTCACCACTGGCCCCCAGTTGGCCTCACTGTCTGTCCCCCTGTATACTGTCCCTGGTGTACCCCTCTGAGCAGAGCAAGTGAAAACTTTCCTGACCAGAGAGGAGTAGACAGTGTACTCGGAGATCTTGGTGCCACAGCTGGGGGGGGGGCAAGAATAGCAGTGTCAATCACCTGAGCACCACCATTGTCGCCACATATTTTTCTCCACTCCTCCTAGGGTCTCATCCCCACTTAGGTGGGGCACAGCCTGAAATGACTGACCTTTCTGGACAGTCAGAAGCAGACTGGAAGCAGGCCCACCCACCATACTCTAACAAGCTCTGGCACAGAGCGGGATGTGTAGTATGATGCTTCAGTGTCAGAGCACCTGGGATCATGCCACTGGCAGAATTTCACCCAGTTTGGAGCCACACATTTTTAGCCCACATAACTCCCTCTCTCTTGGCTACCAACGGACAGTTGTGTAATAGCAGTAGCCATTCCTGTGGCAGGAGGCATCCAAAATGGTCCCTCGACACATCTTCCAGTTGAGATTTGAAGACCCTGACTCAGGACTCAAACTCAGATCATCAGCACGATTAACTTTACCTCATACCATAGATCATTGAACAGTCCTGGATGTAAGCATGGTTTCACGTCATAATAGCGATCACAAAACAGAGCTCAAGCCGGCCTGGTGGCACTGAGGGTTGAGGTTCTCGGTGCCACACCTCGCACCATGCCGGTGACCCGGGTTCGGGAACGAGCCCGCGCTGCTGGGGTGGCAGGGGAGGGAGAGGATTGAGCATCCGGTGGACAGCTCTCCTCTCCCGGGAGGGACAGGGATCCCAGTTCGGTGCTCTGCTGATCTCTGGTGGAGGCTGGAGATACAGCAGACACTGAGGAGTAGACAGGAGGAGTGGGGGAGTGTCAGACATTGGATAAGCCTTGATGTCAGGGCACCAGCCACCCCCCAGAGAAAACTGAGAAAATGCCTCTTGGCTCCGGCGGAGATGGAGCACCGGAGCTTGCCCCTGATTTGTGGCCGCCCACCTGGCATCCTCCTGACCAATGCTACTGCTGTGTTGGGGTGTTGGGGACCACCCCGTCCCCACCTGGGGGTATAACCGAGGCTACACGGGCAATGGAGGATGGCCAAGTAGGTGTGCCATAGTGGGATGATTCCATGTGCTCCCGAGGAAGTCCAGAGCCGAAGGGGTGAGAAGGAGGCATAAACAGTAAAATAAAACAAAAAAACAAAACAGAGATCGCTATTACAGAGAGTGCATATCACCAAAAGCAAACTGTGATATACATGCCGGCGAAGACATCTGGCAAGAACACTAAGTGTTTTTGCAGGGGGGGGGTGCCACCCTGACTATAGATTCCTAACTTCAGGAGGGGTGCATATCAGGGAAGGGGTGACACTCCCATTGCAGCACAAAAAATTAAAGCAGCCACAGGCAGCAGCAAAATAGGGTCTCCTGATCCCCAGCCCCGTACCCAGTACCAACTGTGCAAGAGCTAGTCACCCTTACTACCAGACCACCCGGCTAGCTCAGCTGCAGCAAGCTCACCACTCCCCTACAAACCCCTTCCCTATCCCCCCCCTTCCGGTCACCCTTCTCTATGCTCGCTTTCATGTAGGGTCACTACCCTTGCAGGGTAACCCATGGGGATAGCGCTGAATAACAATCAATCATATCAATCGTACTTTATTTATAGAAAGTGCCTTTCTTAAACCAAGGGGCTTGTACATAATAAAACATATACAATAAATAATATCACCAGTAATCAATAAAAACTCCTGATATAAAACTCTAATAATTCTAATACTACTTTAAAAATCAGAATATGAGTTGCCGTTTTGATGGTCACTCTTATTCATTCACTATACTCAATGGATACCTGTAAGGATTTACTGAATTTCTCTTGCCAGCCAGTTTGACTTCTGAAATCTAGTCACAGCATCCAATTCATATTTTCTTTCCGATGTCACTGGATTATTCTCACGGGATTATTCCCCATCGTAATGTGTTTTGGGATACGTTTTTATGAAACACACTGTATAAAACTGTATTGTAGTGCATGTTTTGGAAAATGTATGTGGCTCAGTAGGTAGCATGCTTGCTTCTAGGGCTGGGAAGGTTGTGGGTTCTAGTCCCACACCAGCAACTTGAGTTAAAACCAAGTACTGACACGGTGGTGCAGCACCAGGGGTTGCTGCACAGTTGCAGTGCCGTCCTTTGGATGAGACATTAAAGCAAGTTTCCTTTTGTCAATCTCTGGTGGCTGTCTAGGTAGAAGTTACAGATCCCATGGAATGTCCTGTAAGAGATGGAGATTTTCCCCTAGTGTCCTGGACAGTATTCCTCATCAGTGAAACAGGTCCAGGTAACCCATACTGCTGGAAACGAGCTGTCACAGCTGAGTGTTTTTCCTGATCAAAACAACTACAAATAAGTAATTCATATAAAAAAGTATATGCCTGGTGGCCTTTACTCTGTAGGAGCCCTTGATTTAATAAGGATGAAGCTTGAATTGGTGTCCCATATTGGAGAGGTGGTCCCTGTGGGTCAGTGAGGAATTACATTGGGGAAGCAGTCTAGGTAGACTGCCTTTCACCTACCTACACTTGAGCTGTCCTGTGCAGACAGACACTGACCCTCCTTTCAAGTTCTTATCAATGTCATTTCCCATTACTTCCAGTTTTATTCATAGCGAATTAATCGTGCAAAAATCTCCAATGGATGTGCACTTGACAAAAATGACAAGACAAATGACCAGTTGAAGTGAAAAGATTAAACAGGCATGGCATTCTCTTAAAGAAAGCTAGTGCAGCCTAGTGGCTGTGAAGTAGTGCAGCCGGGTGGATTCAGCACAGCAAGAAGCACCAGCAGATCCAGGTTTTGTTCCCATGGTTGCCACTTCCTATGTGACTATCATGGATTTTTCTGGATTTTAATGTTAAAAACAGTCTATGCTGGAGTCTGTCCTGATAGGGCGGTGGTAGGGCTACTGTTCACTGGGCCAGTAATATGAGGCTGGGAACGGGCTTTCCTTATTAATACAGAATCTAAAACAGATTAATGCAGGAAGCATATACAGTAGAAACTGAACTGGGTTTAAATGCAAACATAGACTTGGAGGTGTCAGTTGCTGTTTTAAAGTAGTAATCAGGAAAGACAGTAATTATTGTCTTAATAGTTCTAGAAGAGTGTAGTGTATACCCAAAAGCTGGTTTATTGAAAATTACAAACCAGTCTGTAGAGGAAGAAGAGTTAGCATTTACTATATATAGCGATTTTTAAACACATTATATCCCAAAGCGGTAAATGGCATCATACTGCCTGCTGCTTGTCCACAAGTATTTCTGTGCACAGTCCCTGCACTGTGTGTATTTACCATGTCAGGGTGTGCATTAAGGGATTTAATGCATGTCCCAGGGGAGTGAGGCATGAGGTCAAAGGCCAAGTGTCCTTACCCCCGGGAAGTGCATTCAAATCCTTCAATGCACATCCTGAAGTGGCTTATTGTGGTTCTAAAATGGCTTGCTGATTTTATACATTATAGGTAAAGTGAAACAGTTTTAATATTACTTTTACACAAAATTATTTGTTGAAATACATTTAATATATGGATAATGAATTTAATGCCACACTAAAGCATACAAAACATTTTCAGTAATACTATCACTCCCAAAGTGATAATGCCACACTTTGAGAGTGATAATACTATCGTCCATGTCCCGTAATAGTATCATTCGGGACCTGAATGATAGTATTACCAGACAAGCTCAACAGTGCAAGCCCACAACTCCCCACATCAGGAAACCTCCCAAAGGTCAATCATCCAGTCACGCTCACAATGTGTCTAATCATTGGCTGCTGTCTGCCTGTGGGAAGCTAAAATGGTTTCCAAAAGATGGCGGTCATCTCTCGCTTAGCGAGAGCATACAGTGTCCACGGCAGTTCCCGTCTTTTGTGTTTTAGAAGAGGAGTTATCTGGCTGATCCTGCGCCCCCACCCAAGAAGAAAAGGTACGACCACACAAAATGTATTTTTAACTGTGCCATGCATGCGAGTGGCGGGCAAGAACATTAACGGAAGGCAGCAGCAAAGTGCGGCGATCGCCAGAGGACAGGTGGATCCACATGGCAGTTGCCACCGTCTACTACAAAAATACCAAAAATCTAAAGCTTGATCCATATATTAAAATAATCAATAGTTTATAGTCTGTTATCGGTCAGAATACCATCTTGAGGTTCAGGACATGTAGGAACCTCTCGATGGTATTACTGACCGTTAATACACTGTAAACTATTCATTATTCTCTTTTTAAATGGCAAAATTATATACATGGCAGATTTCCTGATTTTGTAGGTAATGATGCTTTCTTGCCTTGATAATGGGATGTGGTACCTGACTGTGCACCTCTAGCCTTTAAATGCATGGTCAGGTGTTGCCTGTCAAGCAATGGGGTTTCAGGATTTTTTTCTTGCCATTTTATAAAAATACTAAGTCACTAGGGTAACTCCGTGGGCATACTGTGTGAGTAATATGTTTTTGAGGAGACCCTGTGGCATTAGGACTTTTAAAGTTAGCACATCATAGTGGTATGTTAGATAAAACATTCAGTGCACAGCATTCCAGGTACAATGTATATGGCGAGAACATGGAAAACTCCATCCTGGAGACGCTGCAGTAGGGCTACCATTTGCAGCACCAACAACCTGGGTTCGGGAACAAGCCTGGAGTGTTGGCCACAAGGAAGAAGACTGAATGTCCAGCAGATCACTCTTCTCCTCCTCTGGGGAGGGAGGGACACAGCACTCAGTAACAGTCAGAGCCCTAGAAAAGGCTAGGAGGGTTGGTGCACCTGAGACAGTTCTGGTTGCGAAGATTAGTGGAGTGGCAAGTGTCAGTGAGTCCAGCGCAGGAGCATGCCCGATGTTGCCCAGATTCCAGTGCACGTCCGCTCTGTCAGGGGAACCAAGACAGAAAACAAAATCCCCCTAGGCCATGCTGCTTGACATCTGGGAGCCTTTACAGCCCCAAGCCTGCAGCACCAGGACAGCTAATCTGGCTGAGGTAAGTCCTGGGGAAGCAGCAGGGCAGGGGTTAAGTTTCACATCAGAGCAGATATTTATTTATTTATTTATAAGCACATCGGAATTACAACCCTTTGAGTCATAGACTCATTTCCAAAGGCTCCACGTCATGATACAAAGAGAAAAATACCGATAGTAAAGAAAATTGAAGGAACAGGTAATACATATGATGGAGACATTGAATACAGTTAGCAAGGTGATAGTGTCATCCAGCAGATGAACTTCAGTCCTATACAAATAGTTGCTAGGCAGTTGTTAACATGTCCATCAGCAGAATGAGCTGTAGTCCTCTACAGTCAGTAGCTAGGCAGTTGCTAACGTACAAGCACAGTAACTTCTTATGTGGTACAAAGTGTGCTGTCTCAGGAGAGACATTGTCAAGGCTGGCTAGGCTCTGGCTCCTGAAGAGAGGCACCTAAAGGCCTAAGGTGGTTTTGGAAGAGGACACTCACAGTTGCGGGTGTACAGAATGTGATTCTTGAGTACGACCTTGAAAGGCCCTATTTTAGTGAGAGAGGTGATGGCGGGGGGAAGGGGAGCATTGTACCAGGAAGGTGCTCTGAAGGGGAAGGATCTTTGTGCTAGTGCAGTCCTGACCCTAGAGATCTGCAATATAATCTTGGAGGCACTGCGAGTGGCAACAGTAGGGTTGACAGGGAGAAGGGACGTGGAGACCCGGGGAGACACACCCAGTTGTATTTTTTTGGAAAGGAGGCAGGACTGATATTGAAGTCTCTCCTCGAGTGTGAGTACGTTCATTAAGGAATAAAGGGTGCAGGTATGTGTCCATTTATCGGTTCCAGACAGGAGCCTGCATGCCTTGTTAATGAAAATTTGGATTTTGTTTAGAGCGGTGGTGTCGGCTGCTGCGTGTACTGTGAGTCCATAGTCCACTAGGAACAGTACAGAATAGGTGACTGCCAGGTGGAGGGAGGGCTTCGGGTGGTAGGCAGTCCTTATGTCTGTATAACAGGTCAATGCGTGCATTGGTGCTGAGGTGAGCATATTGATGTGAGAGTGAAATGAAAGGGTAGAGTCAAAAGTGATGCCCAGGTATTTGTAGGTGAGGACTTGGTCCAGTGGATGGAGCGAGCTGGAGAGGATCTGGAAGGGGGAGTCCTTGGCTTTGCTTTGGCGATGGGCGAAAAGCATGGATTTGTTTTTTTTAATATTTACGATAAGTTGGCAGTCCATGAACCAGTTCTCAGTTTGACTGAAGGAGTGCTGGAGAGAGGACTGGCGTGCAGAGAGGTCAGAGTGGGAGGTGAAGAGGACTGCATCGTCTGCATAAAGAAGAACCCTACCTGGACAGAAGCTGGGCAGGGCGTCTAGATAAAGACTAAAGAGCAACAGGCCCAGGATGGAGACCTGGGGGACACCTGAGCGTACAGGCTGGGTACTGGAGAGAGTGGTGTGAATTTTTACACATTGGGACCTTGACGAAAGGTAGCTAGAGAACCAGGAAAGGGGTCCATGAAAGAAGCCGAGTTGGTGGAGTGTGTTCAGTAAGAGGGGGTGTGAGACCATATCAAAGGCCATGGAGAGGTCGATAAAAACCGCACCAGTGAGGTGGCCCTTGTCTAGGGCAGAGTGGTGGAAGTTAGAGAATTCTGTGAGGACAGTGATCGTGCTATGGGCAGATTGAAGCCATGCTGCTCCCTGCATAGCAGGCCGTGGGTGTCAAGGTGCTCTGTGAGTTAATTGGGCAGTATTTTTTCAAGAGCTTTGGAGAGCAGAGGGAGGATGGAGATTGGTCGATAACTGTTGGGGAAGGAGCTATCCCCACTTTTCAGTATGGGGGTAATGACTGCCATTTTCCAGGTGGTTGGGAACTGTCCAAGACAGAGAGAGCAGTTGAGTAAGTCTGTGAGCGGGGCAAGGACGGAGTCAAGGACCAGTCGAAGGAGTCTTGTGTCAAGGGGGTCACTGCAGCGGCTAGTGCCACTGAGTGCTTTGGTTAAGTAAGGTTTGGCTTCTTGTGGACTAATGACCTGTAAGTGGAATGGTGGGTGGTGGAGATTAGGCACTGGAGAGGGTGGAGCTGGGTCAAAAAAGTTGCCGGGGAGGACTGCGCTGGGATCAGAAAAGGCAGTGTTGAGGCAGTCGGAGATGCTTTATGGGTCTGTGAAGGCGGTGCCGTTAATGTCGAGTTGGGATGGGGGTGGAAAGCAGGATTTCCTGTTAAGTTCTTTTATATTGTCCCAGAGCTTGCGGGCGCTCCCCTAGGAGGCAGCTACAGAGGATCTGTAGTATTCTGCCTTGGTTTTACATATGGCCCAGGTGCATCTGTTACGCTCAGTGTTATAGGCTTGTCTATCTATCTGTTTGCCAGAGGCAGCGGCTTTGTGCAAGAGGTTGTTCCTCAGTTGCAGTTGTTGAAGGAGCATAGGAGTGACCCAAGGCGGATTGCGCTTCTTGGTGTGGGTTTTGACAAATGGGGAGAATATATCACAGGCCTTGTTGAGGGAGCTAGTGAAGTAGCTGAGGGCCTCGTCTGTGTTCTGGGCCAGTTTTATGGGGGACAAATCCCAGTAGGTTACATAGTGTTTGAGCTTACTGAGGTTGCCAGGTCATAGACAGCAACGGGAAACAAAGCTGGGTGGTGGTTTGGGTAGCCGACAGGACCAGGTGAAGAGTATTGGAGAGTGATCGCTCAGTGAGTTAAGGAGGACCACAACATCAGTGATTCTGTGGGGGGTGATTGGTTGGAAGGATGTTCAGCAGTGTGTGTGAGCCACTTGAGGGGCTAGACCTAGTGAGTTGTGTTACCAATTGAGTTAGGTCTAGGGCTGCGAAAGTGCCCTTGGCATGGGCTGCTGAGCTGGTGAGTCAGTTTACATTGAGATCGCCCACCAATATCTGTTCTACTTTGTGGGGGAGGCTTGAGAGGTAACCGGAGAGGGATAGAATTGCAGTGATTTGGTTCTGTGGTGGGATATTAGCCGCGGTGATAAGGGGAGCCCTGGCGAGATCAGGAGTGAGTTTTAGGGAGAGAGCTTGTGCCCCATGGTCCAGCGTAGGGGTGGGGAGTGCTTGGCACAGCAAGGATTCTCAGATGCACAAAGCACAGCCACCACCACGCTTTCCCACTCTATCCTCCCTGAAGAGGGAGTAGCCGGAGAGAGTGACGAAGGAGTCAGGGGTCCGATAAGGCGGATATCCTCTGCCGAGCAAAGGGTGAATTAATACATTTGTAAACAAACAAACAAACAAACAAAAACCAAACACTTTTGTAAAGAAGAGGGGCAACAGTTAACAGTTTAGATAAAACAACTGCAAAGGAGTAATGTGAAAATGATGGGCTGTTAAGCTACTTCTGTTTGAAGCATTTTTTCGTTCCAGTCATGTGTATCTAGGTACTGCTAACCTATTTGATCTCAGAGGTTAGTTTCATAGCACAGTCCTGGGAAGTCTGTATTCCAGCAGGACCCGGATGAGGTCTCACTCGCAATAATCCTCGTCCTAGATATTTCTGGATGCACTGTTTTGAAGGATCTAAATTATTAGTAGCACTTCATTTTGAATGTCAAATAAGAATAACCAACAACGGAACAGGATGTCTGGGCTAATTTGCAGTTTCCTGAGATGATCCTGCTTTCAGAAATGATACATATGTATATCTCTCTGGATGGGTCATATTTATTCATTTATTTATATATGTGTTTGAAATTTGTATCTAATAAATGGGGGGGGGGGTAGAACAGTGAGATCCAGTATCTCGTTTTCATGGGGGTCCCTTGCTAGAGCTGGGTACAAAAAAGGCTTAGTTTGTGGTGCAGTATACAAGCAATAAGATACAACTGGCCATGTAAGTATGGGTCAATAATCTCAAGCTATGGGTGTGCAGTTTGGCTTGAGGCGTAGCCAAGTGCCTTTAAATGTACTCGAGAGATGTGATTTTTGACCATGATTACATACGCCTTAAGTGTCTTTTTGGTTCCTGGATATTAAAAAAAAAATCTTTTTTTTTTACTTTTTATTCATTGTATTTTATCAAAAATACAATACATAGCTCCTATACAGAGAAAATATTCAGACCTTACATTACATATTAAACAACAAAAACCCCATCAGTTTCTCTGCGCAGTGTTACCGCACTAGGGGACAGATATTCAAAACTTTGCGTTGGGTGCACACAGTTTGCACTTGGTTTGCGCCGGGATTGCGCAGGTCCGCTATATTCAAAAGGCCAAATAGTGCTGGCAAACTGCATTAGCACCAGGCAAAAATATAATGTATGCAAGGGGCAAAAAGAGGGGTCGTGTACATGAATATAGGCGCAATGCTAAATCAGTGCATTAGCACCACACAAAGTGTTTTTGCATGATTCAGTGCGACACTTTGCATGGTGGAAATTACCGCACAGAAAAAGGTAGTCTTAACTCTGGGCAAACCAGCTTTGCGTCACTTTGTGGCTTTGTGTGACCTTTTGACTTTTACGCGGCTTTTCGTGACCCTAACCAGTGAATATTAAACATGAAAAGAAATCAGACAAGGAAGAAACATACTGCACACGGATGGCACCTCCTATGTTGCCGTCATCTGCCAACGGTCCCAACCATGCCTGGCATTAATTGGTGACCCAGTGCCCAGTGAACACCATGGCAGTACATCCATACAGCACACACCTGCAGACCACCCTTCGGTGGACATCAACAGAATCCAGCACACACATGCAACACTGGGAGCATGGAGGGTGTTGTGGGGAGGGTGTACAGGTGGCCAGTCTGCACCATGTACTGGGTACTGCCACAACGTTGAGACAATCCATGCAGTGTAAATGGTCCAGTGTAGGGAGTACCCCAACACCAGTGTGCCTGTCTGATGGTATGTGCCCCGCGCCACATATCGCACATCTGTAGAGACACCACAGCATACACAGCCAGCCATGTATATGTATATGTCACTGTGAGTATCCCATGCCAGTGGTGCAGCGTCTGTGGGTCGCACAACAGCATAACAGTAATGTCCACTGACAGTACACACCTGCAAGATGGGCCTGTCACTGTGTAACGTGCAGCAGTCATTGATGCCACACACACCATTGGCATTGCTGGGTCCCTCACACTACTGCCCCCCTTATTACTGTAGTGTCTGCTGTGCACTGCAGCAGGACCTACAGTTTGACTATTGCAAGTAGCACCACCACCACCTGTGCCTGTGCTGTGTAATTCCCTGGGGCACATAATCTATGCAGTTCTGTACAAATGTAGCCTGCAGCTACCACCGTGCACTTCCACACTGACCTGCAGGTGGAGTTGTGGGCAGACCCAGACAGCCCCTGTACAGCCAGACTGACCTACAGGTGGAGCTGTGGGACCCTGCAATAGCACTGGGCAAACTGTGTGCAAATCAGGACATAAATGAGCTGCGACTCTGGATGTTTGCCCACAGGCTGCCTAAGAAGGCTCATTTGCATGTCACTTTTGAAAATAGCAATTTTTTCCCCGGGCAAACGTGATAGCACTGGGGAAACGTCTTAGCTCCTTGCAAAACCTGCGCAAATGTGTTTGCAATGCGCAGACATTTCCGAAACATGGTACATTTCTGCAGAATTTCACATGCGCTGGCGCTTGCAGCTTTAATGAATCCATCCCTTTGCTAGCACACACATTGGCCACATAGTTCACCTCTGCCTTCCTTCACGTCGCTGTGCACTGGGCTGCTGTTGTGGTTTGCACTTCCTGGTTGGTATATTCAGAGCTGTCTTATTTCTTGGGCTATTTTTGCACTGCACTCCCAGCTCAGATTGCCCGGCTTCCTTAGCACGCTATATGTAGCAGGTTTAGCACCAGGGCTCTCCCTTTTGAATATAGCAGGCTATTGGTTCCGGGCTAATTTAGCAAGCCATTCAAAGTTTTGAATATCTGGCCCTAAGGGTTTTATTCCAAATAGGGTGCTAAGAAAATGCTTAATGCATCTAGTAATGGCACCAAGTTGCAAACACAATATAACCCAAATTTGCTGTCCAAAAAAAGCCACAAAAAATCAGAAGTTTTTTGTTTTTGGTGTTGTTTAACTGGATATTCTTTTAAGAGAAAAAAATACTCTCTCATCAGAGGGTTGTTGTGTATGCCCCCCATTACCACACACTGTATCAGCTTTAGTACTGGCCTTGCTTGTTTAAGTTTTACAAATATTTTAAAAATTGCTTTGTCTTTGTTTATTTTTTGCTGACCTGGTAAGTGCACCAGGTATAAAGAAACCTATTTTCAGGCGTGACTTGGAAAAATACAAAACAATAACATCAGTGGCAACTTTATAATACAGAACAATGGTACTACAACAAAACAAGATAGGGCGGCATCATTTTATTTTATTTTTTCACTGCTGGACATGGGCAGCTCCAAGACAGGGCCAGCCAGGGTGCATGCCCAGGTAGAAATCTGCTGTGCCCAAGACACACGGCTGGCAACATAGTCTGGATTTAACTGGCCCTGCAAGCCCAGACACACATCATCTGTACCCTGCCTGTGCCCCGGTCATCTTTAATTCCTGAAGCTGCCACTGTTACTGGAGCCGGAGGTTGGGAGCCGCTGGTGCTCTCGCTGAGAGCCAGACCTGGTGGACAGGCTGAATAGTGCGAGTAGTGAGCACTATGCAAGTCGAGCAGCAGCAGGGAGCCCTGTGGTGTTAGCATGTCAGATAGTTAATAGGAGGAGCAGCAGCAGGGAGCCCTGCAGTGTTGTTAGCATGTCAGATAGTTAATAGGAGGAGCAGCAGGGAGCCCTGCAGTGTTAGCATGTCAGATAGTTAATAGGAGGAGCAGCAGCAGGGAGCCCTTGTGTGTTAGCATGTCAGATAGTTAATAGGAGGAGCAGCAGCAGCAGGGAGCCCTGCGGTGTTAGCATGTCAGATAGTTAATAGGAGGAGCAGCAGCAGGGAGCCCTGCGGTGTTAGCATGTCAGATAGTTAATAGGAGGGCAGCAGGGAGCTCCTGCAGTGTTAGCATGTCAGATAGTTAATAGGAGGAGCAGCAGGGAGCCCTGCGGTGTTAGCATGTCAGATAGTTAATAGGAGCAGCAGCAGGGAGCCCTGCGTGTGTTAGTATGTCAGATAGTTAATAGGAGCAGCAGCAGGAGCCCTCAGTGTTAGCATGTCAGACAGTTAATAGGGAGCAGCAGCAGGAGCCTCTCATGTTAGCATGTCAGACAGTTAATAGGAGAGCAGCAGGGCAAGTCGTGTTAGTCATGTCAGATAGTTAATAGGAGCAGCAGCAGGGAGCCCTCCGGTGTTAGAATGTCAGATAGTTAATAGGAGGAGCAGCAGCAGGGAGCCCTGTGGTGTTAGCATGTCAGATAGTTAATAGGAGGAGCAGCAGCAGGGAGCCCTGCGGTGTTAGCATGTCAGATAGTTAATAGGAGGAGCAGTAGCAGGGAGCCCTGCGGTGATAGCATGTCAGATAGTTAATAGGAGGAGCAGCAGCAGGGAGCCCTGTGGTGTTAGCATGTCAGATAGTTAATAGAGGAGGCAGCAGGGAGCCCTGTGGTGTTGGGCATGTCAGATAGTTAATAGGAGCAGCAGCAGGGAGCCCTGTGGTGTTAGCATGTCAGATAGTTAATAGGAGCAGCAGCAGGGAGCCCTGTGGTGTTAGCATGTCAGATAGTTAATAGGAAGAGCAGTAGGGAGCCCTGCGGTGTTAGCATGTCAGACAGTTAATAGGAGCAGCAGGGAGCCCTGCGGTGTTAGTACGTCAGATAGTTAATAGGAAGAGCAGGGAGCCCTGCAGTGTTAGCATGTCAGACAGTTAATAGGAAGAGCAGTGGGGAGTCCTGTGGTGTTAGCATGTCAGATAGTTAGTAGGAGCAGCAGCAGGGAGCTCTGCAGTGTTAGCATGTCAGATAGTTAATAGGAGGAGCAGCAGCAGGGAGCCCTGCGGTGTTAGTGTAACCCCTAGATGGCGCTATCCCAGGGGCTACTACCCCTGCCTGATTTGCCACTAACAGGTTGAGGGGCCTGGATCCAATGGCAGGTGCCTCCACCCAGAGGTCAGGGTTTGCAATAGTTAAACTAACTTGGTCACAGCCCTCTGGGACACTGCAACCCCTTTCTTCCCACTAGTGGCCCACACAATATATCAGAATTACCTTCACAGTATACACTTACCCCCAGGTCTGGTTCCGCACTGGGACCTCCTCAGAAATGAGATACAGTGCAACAATCACAGTACAGTACTAACATGAACAAATACCTCCAGGCAGTATAACTTTGCTGAAAGCGAGCAGCTCTGATTTATTTAGGGGATATAACAAGGACAGGGGAAATCAGGTTAATTAGCTATCACTCTAATAATCTACTCCATGGCTCTGTGCACAGGCCTATCCCTATCAGTTACTGTCCCTGGGTACCCAAGCCTAGTGGCTAGTCCAAACCGTGGCAGCTGGTAGGGCCCTTCACACAGAGAAAGGAGAATTAAACAGTCAGCAGTACAGTAATTCCATTTGGATTTAATGTGGCAATTCAACAGGGAGCGACCCTGAATTAGTACTCACGACCTCCAAATAAGATAGGGTCCTTCAGTCAGCAGGGCTCACTTGAGGTACACAAACTCTTCACACATCCATATAAAAGAAAGACTATACCAGGCAGGCTGCATCTGTATCCCGATCGTACTACTGCACAATACCCAGGAGAACACACAGCAGATTCAGTTCCTGACAGACCGAGGGCAAATTTCAGCAATTCCTCCAGTCTTCTACAGGGTGAGCCTGGTTTCTACTCTTCAGAGATCCTTTGATTCTTTTCACAGGACGGATTCAGTCCTAACAAACTGTTACACAAGCTGCAGACCGAACTTGGGCCTTACACACGCTTTTGACTAAAACTGCACACTGAAAAGCACAGGCTCCTTCCTTCTTCACTGCCAAAGCTCAACTGAACTTTCAACCGACAAAACCGGCACTTCTTTGAGTTCCTCCCAGTTCTTGACTGGATTGGCTGTCACACAATAGACTGCTGCTGTTGGTCCAAAAAGGCACTGAAGTCTAAACTACATCTCCCAGAGTCACTGCCCATATAATCCTCTTGTGGCTGGCTCAGATTATGAGTCCAAGTTCTGATTCGTCCAAGGCACCATTTTAGAGCTAGCTTACCCCACACTGATTGGTCCAGTTCAGCAGTTCAAAACTAGAATGGGGAACTAGCAGACACAGTTCTGACTGCAAAGAAAGCAGGTTAGACAAACTGTAATTTCATTATTACTCTAAATCATTTCTGGCAAACAGTTACATCTTTCAGATAGGTTCCTTTGCACTCCTAGTGACTGCAAAAATGAAGTGAATTGGCAGCAGCTTGAGTGGTACTCAATCAAAGAAACACACAGTCCCCATACAAACTAATTATGTCTGCAAGCAGACAGCTCTTAAAGAGACAGTACCAGAGGTTCTAAAACACTCACTGATAAATGGCTTAATGCCAAACACCATTCAGGCTTGGAGCATTCAAGCAAGCTCCTGGAAGTCTTTTGGAACCCCCATTTGCAGGGGGTTACACCCTTCTGGCCTGGGAAAGCTTTGACGTCTGCGTCAAGCAATTTTACAAGTTTCAACTGCAACCATATACATTTGCATTAGGCTCGCATGTAATCATCAGTCAATATATCATTTTACCAAGAACACATTTCTGAAACATTGCAGTCGTCACTCTTTACACAGTATTACATACACATGTACCATAACCAAGTTATTACCTTTGTACATGAAACCTGAAGAGGGGCCCTTCCCTATCAGTTACCTTGGGCTGGATGGGCAAGGCACCATACTTAGAGGGCAACACAAGTAACTTGAGTTAGCACTGATGCTCAGTTTGGGCAATGAGCTCGGGACACATACACTCCTTTATGGACAACATTGAGAGGCAAGTCCACAGGCCTCCCAAGTGAATCATAACTGAGGTGCACCACAGGCTTTACAGCTCGACCAGTCTTTCTAGGGGAACTGTTATAGTCTCTGCACTCTGAGCCTCATTTTCAGCATTGTCCTCACTTGTCAGGGGAGTCTCCATGGGGGTAGAGAGGCTAGAACTTGGGGCACTTTCAGCTCCAGGAGTTACAGTTTCTGGAGTCCACAACATTTGGCTCGCATGGAGCTTTCCGGACACTGGCATGGACTGTCAGGGCACTCAAAATACTCTTCTTGTTCTGGTATCACCAGTCTGCCCCAATCCATCATTTTCCTCCTCAAAGCTCAAACAGTTCAACCATGCACAATGATTCCATTTCATCTGATCTGATGCTTTGCACTTCACTTTCTGGAGCATTGGCTCCAGGGATGAAGCTGGGGCTTAGTCAGTCCAGAAGGCCCAGCTTTGTCTCCAGTATTGACTAGGATTTCCCGAAACAATTGACTCAGTTCTAAGAAGGATAGTATTCAAGTCACTTCACTTTCTTCCATATGGACTGACAGTTATGCTCAACTGGGACTTGTGGAGGGAACACTTTAACTCTGCCTCTGTAGGTGCAGACCTCCCATCTTTTCTCAGCAGCAGCTCTAGTCACTGGTCCAGAGGGGCATCTTCTAGGGCTCAGACCCAATTAGACTTGTCCAATGGGCAGTAAATGATTTCTGCAGTTGTTTTACATCTTTTGAATTATTCTCAGGCCTTACTTTGTACACTGGCAGATCATCCAGTTTGCCCCTACAATGTGAGGGAGATGGTGCCATCTGTCAGCAATCTTGTGCTTGCCATGCAGTCCCAGATTTCTTAGCAATACCGATCTCCTCCTGGAGTTCCTGGCTTTCACCTTTTATCATACCTTTCTTTGTTGGCCAGATTTCTTTTGGCAGCCATGGTTTGAGCCAGTTGGTACGCATGAGTTAGCTGGGCCTTTAACTTTGCACATACTGTAAATAGTTGTCAGCTTGAACCCCATCAGGAGAGACCCCAAACACACATCTACTGGTAGTCGAGCTTCTCTTCCAAACATCAGGCGGTAGGGGAGAATCCAGTGGCATCACTTTGCAGTTATAAGCATGTACCAGGGTGCTAATTTGTTGGCTCCATCTAGGCTTGTCCTTTGGGTGCAGGTGCCTAGCATATCTAGCAAAGTGCGTTGAAACGCTCAGGCTGTGGGTCCCCCTGGGGTGGTAAGGAGTGGTTCTGACTTCGCACTCCCACAGAGAAAGCATCTCTTTGATCAGACGACTCAAAGTCTCTCCTTGATCAGAATGGTTCTTTGTGGAGCCCTATAGTGAACAAAAAGTTCTACAAGTACTTTGGCCACAGTGGATGCTTTCTGGTCTTTGGTGGGGAAAGCCTGGCATATCTCGTGAAATGGTCAGTGACCACCAGCACATTACTAATATTTCTTTGATCTGACTCAAACTCAGAAAATCAATACAGACCAGCTCCATGGGTGCACTGGTGGTGATGTTAACAGGGGCAGCCCTCTGGGCAAGCTTTCCTCTGTAAGGCGACTACAGTTCGAATGTGTTGCTCCACATCAGCCCCCATCTTAGGCCAATAGAATCTGGATCTCACCAAGTCAAGTGTTCTGTCTATACCAAGGTGCCCATGTGGTTGTGCAAGGACCTCAGTACTGAGTCTCGAAAGGCAGTGGCGCACTAGTTGTTGTTTGTCTACTTGTCCCCTCTGTCTACTGTTTCTCTGTATAACAGTTTATTGATCAGTTTCAACTTAGGACCTTCTTTGTATAACAATGCAGTTCTCAAATCAGTGGAGCGTAATTTGGACACATCTTTTCCTGCATAGGGCTTCTAAAGCTGCTTTGATCATGGGATCGCGGGACTGAGCCCGCTGAATACTGTCATTGTCCAGCTGAGGCAGTGCGCAATGTCTATTGCAGAAAAGTGGCAATAAGCAGCAGGTATGCAATTCTAGAGGCTCCCAAGCAATCCACCATGCAGTCCACTGCCTGTGGACATTTGTTCCTCCTGTCAAACTTCGGCAGAGTGCCCAATGTCAGGTTCTGCCAATCGGACCCAATCATTCTGGGGAACAGGCCTCCGGGAGAGAGCATCAGCATCTATGTGGTTCAGACCTGCTCGGTATTGAGAGCATAGTCATATGTAGATAATGCAGAAAGCCACCTATGGCCAGTGGCATCCAACTTAGCTGAGGTCTGCACATAGGTCAAAGGATTATTGTCAGTTTTTACTAGTATTTTAGCCCCATACAAGTACTCATGGAATTGGTCAACAATAGCTCCACTTCAAAGCTAGGACTCTAACTATGTACAGGATAGTTCTTTTCGGATGGGGTCAGGCTTTACTGGCAAAGGCCACTGGTCTCAGGCCATTCTCGTGCTCTTGGTACAACACAGCCCCAACCCTTGCAAGCTAGCATCAGTGTGCAGGACGAAGGTTTTCTTGGATCGGCATAGGCCAGCACTGGAGCATGGGTAAGTTGATATATGATCTCATGAAAAGCAGTCTCACAATCAGGAGTCCAGCGGGCCCCAAATACTTCACTGGATGAAAATACACTCTTTCAGTCTTGAGGACGCTGACTTTTGGTATTTTTGTGGGTTGGGGATACCTTGAGTAAGGTTAAGTAAAGGCGGATCACTCTTGAATAGTCCTTGATGAAGCTGATAATAACCACAGAATCCCAAGAATCTTTGCAGTTCTTTAGATTTTGGGCTGTGGCAGGTGGTCAAGGCCTCAACTTTACTTGGGCTGGTCTCTATTCCTCGGTGGATACTATGTGTCCCACATACTTTACTGATGTTTGAAAGAATTGACACTTATCAATGGACAGTTTAAGCACAAAGTCCTCCAGTCGGTCCAATACTTAAATAATCTGCCTCATGTCCTCCAGTGACTGCCAAACACAATAACATCATCTAGGTATACCAGGCACTCTAGTAAGTTCATGTCCCCACTGCACGCTCCATCAATCGTTGAAAAGTGGCTGGGGCACCTGAAATCCCTTGAGGCATCCTCATGAATTCATAGAAGCCAAGCGGACAGATAAAGGCCGTCTTCTCACGGTCCTCTGGGGCCATCGGATCTGGTAGTACCCACTGCGAGATCCAGCACAGAGAACCACTTGCTCCCTGCTTAGGCAGTCCAAAGCATCCTGAATGCGGGCATTGTGTACTGATCAGGATAGTCCACGGTTTAAGGTGCGATAATCACACACATCCTACTTGTTCCATTTTTTCCTCACTACCACAATGGGGAAGCAGCAAGTCTTGGATTCTTGTATTACACCAGCAGCTAACATCTCTTGCATGATGCCGCCTCACATCATCTATGTCAGCAGGTGCAGCCGAGACCTCTCACCAATGGTCTTTCGCTATGCAGCGGATATTGTGCTCAGCCTCTTGCACGCATCCTACATCCCATTCCTTTAAAGAAAACACCTGGTCTCTCTGGGCAAGCTTCTCACTGATCCTCACTTTCCATTCAGCTGGCAGCGGGAGTCGCCAAATCAAACAAGTTGTATGCTACTCTGTCATTCTTCCTTGAACTCTTGCTGCTGGTAGCACTGCAGTGTCTGCAATGCACATTAGCCAGGATGCAACCTCTGTTTACTCGAATGTCTCTTTCAGACACATATGAACTTGGACCATTACCCTTCTGGCATAAGCATGGCTCTAGCGGGCAAAATACTAGGCTTGACCAGCAGTCCCTCTGGCAATTTTCCATCGCCTGGGCATCCAACATTAATATTTTATTCTAACATCCTTTCTGATACGGACCTCTCCTGTAAGGTACACTGGGCATTTGCCCAGGATCTGAGACTCAGGATCCTTCTTCCATACAATTCGACCGGTTCCTCTGGTTCTGTTTTTTCAGCATCTCTCTGCCTCATAGGCCTTCTTAATTAAAGCCGGAACCTTAAAGCTCTACTAGTCTTTGACCCCTGTTTTTCATAACACAACTGTGCCAGCCTTCCGAACATATGAGCATTTGTTCCAATCAACAAAGGGACACCATCATACAGTCCAGTGGGGGACACACTAAGGCTAGGGTCTCTACTTGTTCTGCCACCCAGCCACGGAGGTGGGGAAAGACAGCCAAATTCGATATACCCGGAATAGGGTAGGCCTCTCACTTAACCCCATACATGCAGTCCTTCTAATGGTTGTAAGGGTACATCTGACAAATGCTTCTGATACCAATCCTGGAACATAATTGTCACTTGGGAGCCACTGTCTATACAGCTTTGTAGACACTCCATTCACCTTTACAGTGGTCTCCATGGAGGGACCCACTATTCTGGACCAGTCTGGAGAGGCGGTGGGGGCCTGGGCAACTGAACTTGCCACAGAAGGACGGAATTAGCATTTTTGTGCCCTCACTGGGATCATGTCGTGCACCTCTTAACCACTGATTTCTTCTCTGAAGCTCTCCTTGTAGCCTATATGCAACTTGTCAGTGTCTTTTGGGACTGGCATTCCCTTTCATGTGCCCATCTTTCCCACAATTATAGCAAAACATACTTTCTGAGTTTGAGCTGGCCGAGGCGCCACACTGGGAGCCAGGCGGGGTATTACTAACTGGAAACCTGGGTGCCATCTCTGTCTTGCGTGATAAGCATTTGGAGACATCTCGTCAGTTTCTCCACTTCCATGGTCAAGGAATTGAGTTTGGAGCTGTTATCAGCAGGAGATACATGGGTGGTACCCCCACCCCATAGCAGATGCAGTTGGATATAGGTCAGGGCCTGTACTTGCAGGCGTGGCCTTCATAAAGGACTGTTTTTGAATTCTGGATCTCTCTCAACAGTTCGCCCCATTGTGGCATATCTTTTTCCTTGTCAGAGCACTCATTGACTGTCAACCCTGCCCTGAACTTCACTTGATGGGTCACCCTCAGTCACTCGGGTCGAGCCACAGCTGTTGGTGCAGGTACCTCCCGAGGTCGCCTTTTCTCAACTCCTCGAATTTCTCTCATTAACTCATCATAGGAGGGTGGGGATTCCAGTCGATTGCCAGGCGAATTGAAGCAACAGCAGTTCTGAGAAGGGGCAGACTTAAGGATTCTGTCCAGTCTGGTTCGGTCCAGTTCAATCGCTGGCAAACTACCTTTCTGAGGCATTCTTGCAACAATTTTTCCAGCCGAGAGACATACACAGACAACAACCCCTTGGTACTGTTGTGCATTTCTTACTCTCCACCATAGGTCCTCATCAGGAATCTGGGCTCCTATACATTCTCCAAGGCCTCAAGATAGGCCTGTGCAGTCGCTTAGGGTTACTGGGCCTGCTTAGCACGGATGGTAGCCAGGGCAGGACCTCGGAGGCTCTCACTAACCCTCTTTCGCTTTTCGCCTTCCGAGCATTGCCATTCTAGCACTTGGGGGGCAACATAGTCTATCCAGGTCTCCCAGTCATCCTCCCCTTGGGGGGTGGGGAGGGTGCCAGAGAAAATCCTCAACCTTCGGTAAGAGTCGTGACTAATGGCAGGTGCAGAAATAGGAGTCTGCATTGGTTCAGCCACCATTACGGGCACTGGAGCAGGAGAGGGTGTTGGGGGAGGAACACCCCCAGGTGGCAAGAATAGTTTCTTCAAGTCCTCCACAGTTTTCCCCTCTCCCAGCAACCATTCAGCAAATTTCTCCTCAAAAGTTTCAGATAGTGGTGGGGCTGATTCCCCGGTCTTACTGTCCTTAGTTATCACTTTCCAAGCAGTGAGGGCTCCTCTGGGGTAATGGTCTGTGGCACTTTGAGCTATCTATGGGATCCTTAAACTCTACTAGGCCAGGAAAGTGTGGGTGAGCAGATTAGCATGCCGACCCACCACCACAGGGTTTTGTAAACCTTCCACCTTGGAAAGTACTCCTGCACAGTGTCCAGTTGATACCCAGGGGATGTCCAGGATAAGCATAGCATTTGGGGTCGATCTCCTCCCTAGTACACCACCCACCAGCCGGTGCACAGCCACTTCTGTCGGGTACCCATTTTTCTTAACAGTGGTCTGTGAATATGGCCACCAGAGGACACACAATCCCAGCGTGAGCCTCCAAGATGTAACCCCTAGATGGCGCTATCCCAGGGGCTACTACCCCTGCTTGATTTGTCACTAACAGGTTGAGGGGCCTGGATCCAATGGCGGGTGCCTCCACCCAGAGGTCAGGGTTTGCAATAGTTAAACTAACTTGGTCACAGCCCTCTGGGACACTGCAACCCCCCTTTCCCACCAGTGGCCCACACAATATATCAGAATTACCTTCACAGTATACACTTACCCCAGGTCTGGTTCCGCACTGGGACCTCCTAGAAATGAGATACAGTGCAACAATCACAGTACAGTACTTTAACATAGACAAATACCTCAGGCAGTATAACTTTGCTGAAACGAGCAGCTCTGATTTATTTAGGGGATATAACAAGGACAGGGGAAATCAGGTTAATTAGCTTATCACTCTAATAATTCATTTATGGCTCTGTGCACGGCCTATCCCTATCAGTTACTGTCCCTGGGTACCCAAGCCCTAGTGGCTAGTCCAAACCGTGGCAGCTGGTAGGGGCCCTTTCACACAGAGAAAAGGAGAATTAAACAGTCAGCAGTACAGTAATTCCATTTGGATTTAATGTGGCAATTCAACAGGGAGCGACCCTGAATTAGTACTCACGACCTCCAAATAAGATAGGGTCCTTCAATGTCAGCAGGGCTCACTTGAGGTACACAAACCTCTTCACACATCCATATAAAAGAAAGCACTATACCAGGCAGGCTGCATCTGTATCCCGATCGCAATTACTGCACAATACCCAGGAGAACACAGCAGATTCAGTTCCTGACAGACCGAGGGCAAATTTCAGCAATTCCTCCAGTCTTCTACAGGGTGAGCCTGGTTTCTACTCTTCAGAGATCCTTTGATTCTTTTCACAGGACGATTCAGTCCTAACAAACTGTTACACAAGCTGCAGACCGAACTCTGGGCTCACACACTGTCTGACTAAAACTGCACACCTGAAAAGCACAGGGCTCCTTCCTTCTTCACTCGCCAAAGCTCAACTGAACTTTCAACCGACAAAACGGCACTTCCTTTGAGTTCCTCCCAGTTCTTGACTGGATTGGCTGTCACTCACAATAGACTGCTGCTGTTGGTCCAAAAGGCACTGAAGTCTCAAACTACATCTCCCAGAGTCACTGCCCATATAATCCTCTTGTGGCTGGCTCAGATTATGAGTCCAAGTTCTGATTCGTCCAAGGCACCATTTTAGAGCTAGCTTACCCCACACTGATTGGTCCAGTTCAGCAGTTCAAAACTAGAATGGGGAACTAGCAGACAAGTTCTGACTGCAAAGAAAGCAGGTTAGACAAACTGTAATTTCATTATTACTCTAAATAATTTCTGGCAAACAGTTACATCTTTCAGATAGGTTCCCTTGCACTCCTAGTGACTGCAAAATGAAGTGAATTGGCAGCAGCTTGAGTGGTACTCAATCAAAGAAACACACAGTCCCCCATACAAACTAATTATGTCTGCAAGCAGACAGCTCTTAAAGAGACAGTACCAGAGGTTCTAAAAACACTCACTGATAAATGGCTTAAATGCCAAACACCATTCAGGCTTGGAGCATTCAAGCAAGCTCCTGGAAGTCTTTTGGGAACCCCCATTTGCAGGGGGGTTACATTAGCATGTCAGATAGTTAATAGGAGGAGCAGCAGGGAGCCCTGCAGTGTTAGCATGTCAGATAGTTAATAGGAGCAGCAGGGAGCCCTGCGGCATTAGCATGTCAGATAGTTAGTAGGAGCAGCAGCAGGGAGACCTGCGGTGATAGCATGTCAGATAGTTAATAGGAGCAGCAGCAGCAGGGAGCCCTCCGGTGTTAGCATGTCAGATAGTTAGTAGAGCAGCAGCAGGGAGACCTGCGGTGTTAGCATGTCAGATAGTTAATAGGAGCAGTAGCAGGGAGCCCTGCGGTGTTAGCATGTCAGATAGTTAATAGGAGCAGCAGCATAGAGCCCTGCAGTGTTAGCATGTCAGATAGTTAATAAGAGCAGCAGCAGGGAGCCCTGAGGTGTTAGCATGTCAGATAGTCAATAGGAGCAGCAGCAGGGAGCCCTGCAGTGTTAGCATGTCAGATAGTTAATAGGAGCAGCAGCAGGGAGCCCTGCGGTGTTAGCATGTCAGATAGTTAATAGGAGCAGCAGCAAATGTTTTACTTAAAATGATGGGACAGCAGCGTGAGAAAGGGCATTTATTAATGGTTTGATCTGCTTCAGATAGTTGAAGTAGTGGGGATAGAAGTGAAGCAGCTGGGTGGTGGGGTGGAGGTTTCAGTATGTGATTTAGCTGAAAACTACAACTTGTGCAATTATGGGGGTTGGGGGTATAACAAAACTGGTTTGTTGGCATTCTTCCCAGTCAAGCACAATCAAATATTTCTTCAACCCTTTTTATAAGAAAAAAAAGGGCCACCGCAAGGTGTCTCTTATGATTTAAGTGAGGTTTGGGTGAGAGGACCACAAAGTGACACTGAGTGGTTCTGGCTGACCAAAACTAATGCGAGGACTTTCTTATACCATAGGAGAGACCCCGCAGACAATCTATTAACTGACAACAAGCCACCTGAGTTAGCTACAGTGCTTTATAAATAGGTTTTAGGTTTTAAATGAAGTCATATGTTTTTTAAATTTCAAAGAGGAATGATCAGCTCTGACGCTCTGGCATTTGAGGGGACTGTGTGCATATTAATAGGTCCTGCAGTTCCCTGTGGTTCCGAGTGCTGACTGGCCGAAACCACCAAAGTGGCTTATAATTGTTCTAAAAGGGTACCCAAGTGCTGACTGGCTGAAATAACTACACAGAAAAACAGAAACATAGAATATGTTGGCAGAAAAGGACGGGTAGGCCCATCTAGTCTACCTATCACCCTGTCTATTACTATTCCCCAGACCCTAATTGATCTCGGGTGTCCCTCCCTCCTCCATTTCTTCTGCTTATTATGCCCATGAAGCCCCCACCCCCCACTGTGCTTGCTCCCACCTCCTCCTCCTCTGGCAGGCTGTTCCAGGCATCCACCACCCTTTCTGTTAAGAAGTATTTCTCACATCCCTCTTAAACTCCCCACTTCATTGAATGCCCCTGTGTTCTGGTGCTCCTTCTCGCCTGAAAGAGACTCCCTTCTGCACCTTGTTCGCCCCCGAGATATCTATAGGTCTCAGTCAGTACAAGTTACTACCCTGTACAAGAACAGTCTGGCAACCGCAGAGGCAAATACTCCCTACAGCACACAACACAAAAACAAATGTGCTCTGAGATTTAAGGGGGTTGCAGCTAAGGAGTGACTAACCCCAAAAAGCAGGTTCAGACCAAATAGAGGAACTCCTTAACTGAGACTTCTTTGAATAAGCCTGCCATATTAAGAAATTGCATCAGTCACTCAGATTTCACTCTTTTTTTTTTTTATTCAGACCATAAAGTGCAACCGTGCAGTTGTGAAATACAGAAGCAACTCCACAGTGCAATCATTCAAAGGCAACATATGTTGGCTCTTTTAGACAAATGTCCGAAGGGAAAAAATCCCGAATTCAGCATGCAAGGCCCCATCACATATCCACTGAATTGTCATAACAATCTAACAAATCTATACCAAACCTGTAAAAAATGAATTTACATTGCTGTAACTGCTGTCTGCTATGAATATGCAGATTTTAATAAAATGTGTTAGAAAAAATGTAGGGCCTCCACTGGCAGCATAACCGTGGTGCGGCGCTCAACATGAGCTTCCTTTGAGGGACACTGTGGACTTGCTTCTGGCCAGGACAGCACATCATATTGTAAATGTGGCTCCATTAGTGCCCTGTAGAGAGGACCGTTCACCCTTTCTCCCACTGCTATGTCTCCCTTGTACTGTCCTGACCAGGACTACTTGAAATATTGTAAATGTGGCCCCACTAGTACCCTATACAGAGGACCGTTCACCCTTTCTACCTCTGCTATATCTCCCTTGCACTGTCCTGACCAGGACTACATGCAATATTCTAAATGTGGCCCCACTAGTGCCCTGTACAAGGACCGTTCACCCTTTCTACCTCTGCTATATCTCTCTTGCACTGTCCTGATCAGGACTACATGCAATATTCTAAATGTGGCCCCACTAGTGCCCTGTACAGAGGACCGTTCACCCTTTCTACCTCTGCTATATCTCCCTTGTACTGTTTTGACCAGGACTACATGCAATATTCTAAATGTGGCCCCACTGGTGCCCTGTACAGAGGCTCTTTCTACCTCTGCTATCCCTTGTACTGTTTTGACCAGGACTACATGCAATATTCTAAATGTGGCCCCACTGGTGCCCTGTACAGAGGCCATTCACCCTTTCTACCTCTGCTATATCTCCCTTGTACTGTCCCGACCAGGACTACATACAATATTGTAAATGTGGCCCCACAAGTACCCTGTACAGAGGACCATTCACTCTTTCTACCTCTGCTATATCTCCCCCTCGTATGGTCCTGACCAGGACTACATGCAATGTTCTAAATGTGGCCCCACTAGTGCCCTATACAGAGAACTATTCACCCTTTCTACCTTTGCTATATCTCCCTTGTACTGTCCTGACCAGGACTACTTGCAATATTCTAAATGTGGCCCCACTAGTGCCCTGTACAGAGGACCGTTCACCCTTTCTACCTCTGCCATATCTCCCTTGTACTGTTCTGACCACGACTACATGCAATATGCTAAATGTGGCCCCACTAGTGCCCTGTACAGAGGACCGTTCACCCTTTCTACCTCTGCTATATCTCCCTTGTACTGTCCTGACCAGGACTACATACAATATGCTAAATGTGGCCCCACTAGTGCCCTGTACAGATGACCATTCACCCTTTCTACCTCTGCTATTTCTCCCTTGTACTGTCCTGACCAGGACTACATGCAATATTCTAAACGTGGCTCCATTAGTGCCCTGTACGGAGTACCGTTCACCTTTTCTACCTCTGCTATATCTCTGTTGAACTGTCCTGACCAGGACTACATGCAATATTCTAAATGTGGCTCCACTAGTGCCCTGTACAGAGGGCTGTTCACACTTTCTACCTCTGTTATATCTCCCTTGTACTGTTTTGACCAGGACTGCATGCAATATTCTAAATGTGGCCCCACTAGTGCCCTGTACAGAGGGCCATTCACTCTTTCTACCTCTGCTATGTCTCCCTTGTACTGTCCTGACCAGGACTACATACAATATTCTAAATGTGGCCCCACTAGTGACCTGTACAGAGGGCCATTCACCCTTTCTACCTCTGCTATATCTCTCTCGTACTGTCCTAAGCAGGACTACAAGCATTATTCTAGTGCCCTGTACAGAGGACTGGATGTGTGGCTTGCAGCAATGGAAGAAGCTGTGTGGTGCTGGAGTACCACTCAACAAATGGCCCCCACTGTTGCCTCAGGCAAGTGCAATCATCAGTGGAACAGGACATTTTCAATCAATCAATCAATCAATCAATCAATCAATCAAATCTTTATTTATTCAGGCGATCATCATTGAGCAAGGCTCATTTACAAGATGGACCTGATAAGGTCAAGGTTCGAGTTGGTGCACAGCAATTACATCACATACTTATGAGACAGTTATATATACAGAAACAAGAAAATGTTATTTATAACACAAAAATATACAGAGAATTCACATGTTAAAGCTTGGCAAGAGAAAGTTAAACTAACATCTACAATATGTACAATACATATATATCACAATGAGGGTCATGACAGTCACTCACATAATGAGTACAAGGATGGTGAAGGGAATATTGGGTGCTATATACTGGCGTGTGTCTGGCTGGAAGGAATATGCCATATGTGATTGGAATAAGGTTTTGTGGGATGACTATTCTATCTCTAGCAGTAGCAACTGCATTTCTCTGTGAAGAAGGCTGTACAGTGCTGCTTGAAGGATGTAAAATGGAATGATAATGGACAGTTTTAGGATTTTTGTAGGGTGTTCCATGCTATGGCTAGAGAGTAGCTGATTGCTGCCTCCCTATTTTGGTGTTGACTTTGGGCAATTTGAGCAGGATGATATTGTTGCTTTAGGCATAGGAGCTGGGAGTGGTCAGGTTGAAGCAGTCCAGGATATAGCTTGGGAGTTTTTTTGATAAAGCTCTGTAGATCCATAGAGCTGCATTTCTGCTCCTCCTGACATGAAGGGAAACCCATCCAACTGAATCATAGAGAGAACAATGGTGAGTATTACATGGCAGGTCTGTAATGAACCTTATTGCTCTATGGTATAAGGTATCCAACTTTTGAAGGTAGGGGTGGAGCAGTGACTGTAGAGGAAGTTCATGAGAGTCAATGACTGATAGAAAGATGGCCTGGACTAATCTCATCTTTGAATCTCTATTAAGGAAGGGTTTTAATCTGTAGAGGAGGCCAACTTAGGCAAAGCTTTTTCAGCAGTTGTTCTAGATGCTGAGTAAAGTCAAGTCTGTTGTCAATCCACACACCTAGGTATTTGAAATTTTCAACATACTTCAGCTTTTCTCAAGTATAGTGCATATCTGGGAGACTGATTGAAGAGGATGTTGGTGAGCTTTTGGGTTGTGAACATCATTGCTTTGGTTTTCTTTGCATTTAGCAGAAGCTTTTTCTCGAGAAGCTGATGTTGTAACAGGGAGAATTCTGCTTGTAGGATTTCATGAGCAACTTTAGGTGAAGGGTTGTGACATACAGTACAGTGTCATCAGCAAAGAGATGTACTGAGGACTTGGTAAGGGTTGAATCAATTTTATTTATATAAATGGCAAAAAGGATAGGACCCAGAATAGAGCCTTGGGGGACTCCTCTTGACAGTGGTCTTAATGGGGAGAGGTCACCTTCAGCTTTTACCTGCTGTGATCTACCGGAGAGGTAGCATCTGAACCACTTAAGGGAGGATGGATCTAGGCCAATTTTGATCCTATTTTTTTTACCGGCCAGTTCAAAGCAAAGTTAAATGTGACCCCTGCCAGCTATCGGATCACAGGCTAATGGTCAGTCTCAAGGCAGCCCAGAAGGTCAGATCGAAAGGGAGATAAATGTGACCCCTGCCAGCTGTTGGATCACAGACTAATGGTCAGACACTAAGCAGCCTTTAAGTTGACTCAGTCAGATGTATGGTGCAGTGAGGTTGTCTGGGAATGGGGGTGGGAGCCACTTAAAATGGTAAAATAGCTAGGTGTTCAATAGCTTACCACAAAAGGGTAGACAAAATCCAACAAGTACAGGACTGATCTGTCTTGGTGATGACCCAATATATGCAATTAATTTTCTTCTATAAGAAGAAGGGCAACCTGGATCCCCTAGCAAATAAAAAACCCAACCACTCCATGTTAAGGAAAGTAAATGAATTTGGTTGTGTAGTGCACCTTTCATACAAACTGTATCCCACATTTCTTTACAAGTCAGGAAAGGGAGAGACAAAAATGTTGCCACTAATAGACACACAGGGAGAGTCAAAGGGCACAGAGATCAGAGAGAGAGATTTTAAGCACAGCTTGCACAGGGCCAGTAGTGGAATTCAAAACTAGGCTCCTAGCTGTTTGTGCTAACAGCTAAGCCAAATTGCCTCCCCCATGAGCATTAAATGAAAGGGGTAGGCAAATCTTGGCAAGCCTCCTCCTTCCACTCCCCTTCCCCCTCTCTCCTTTCTACCTAAGTTGTCCTCAACTAAATCTGCCCTCTGTTGGGATTCTTAGCACCCTGGCGATGTCTACTTTCAGGTAAGTTTCTTCCCCTCCTTCTTTTTTCCTTTCCTCTTCTATCCCCCCATTCCCTCTGCCCAACTTGTCCTCACCTAATTCTATCCCCTGGCAGGGTTCTCTGCATCCTGGAGGAGCCCAGCACTGGGCAATTCCTCTTCCTTCATTCCCCCTTCCCCTATATCCTTTCTACCCAACTAGTCCTCACCTGATTCTGTGCTCTGGCAAGGTTCTCAGCATCCTGGAGTGGCCTAGCCTTACGCAAGCTTCTTCTTTCCCTTTTTCTTCCCTCCTTTCCCTTCCTCCTTTCTTTTCTCTCTTCCCAACTTGTCCTTATCTAGTTCTGCCCCCTGGTAGGGTTTTCAGCATCCTAGAGGGGTCCATCACTGGGAAATGATTCTTCCTTCCCTTCCCTTTCCCCGCCATCCTCTCTACCTAACTCATCCTTGCCTGACTCGGCTCTCTGGCAGGATTCTCAGCATCCTGAAGAGGCCTAGTCTTAGGCAAGTTTCTCCTACCCCTCCTCCTCCTTCCCTTTACCATCACTCTATTATCTCTACTCAACTTGTCCTTGCCTACTCCTGCCCCTTATTCTAAGTTCTCACCTTATTCCACCACTGGCAGTGATCTCCGCACCCTGAAGGGGCCAATTCCAGGTATGACTTGTCCTTCCCTTCCCTTCCCTATCCCTTACCTCCACCTTTCTCCTGCCCCCCTATCTACCCCCTGCATTTAATCAAAGGAATTAGTTCACCTGAGCTAATAATTTGCACTTTTTGTTCTGTCTGAGGTGCTCCCAGATTGCTCTAGCCCTGTGTTAACTTGCCCTTCACAACATATTTTATTTTACTCAGTTTTCTCCGGTAATGTTCCCCCATCCTTATCCTCTCCTCCCCCCAGTTAGTTTCCCCTGTCTACCCATCTATCTTCTTGATGTCCCCCCACTGGACCTCATTTATTCAATAATTGCTAAATAATCTGCCTATTAACTGTGATCCATTCCTGCAAGGAGTTGGTTCCAAGGCTACCTTAAATGTCTGTACTATGTTCCTCAGATATGCCACTTGTAATTAAATGCATATTCCACAAGTATGATATACTTAATTGTATGTTATGTCACAAATGCGACTGTATGATTATTTATGATATTT
This sequence comes from Neoceratodus forsteri, assembly GCA_016271365.2. Classification (NCBI taxonomy): domain Eukaryota; kingdom Metazoa; phylum Chordata; order Ceratodontiformes; family Ceratodontidae; genus Neoceratodus; species Neoceratodus forsteri. The sequence goes on from CM057455.1 coordinate 266,064,533, forward strand.
TTTAACTGTATGTCTTGTTCCAAATGTAATTGAATATTTAATTTCTTGGATATGTTATATGTTAAACTGTGTGTCTAATTTGTCATCCAATTTTAACCCCCCCAGGTCACACCAGAAGACGAGCAACATGTTTTTCAGTGTGCCTTCCTGGTGAAACATTTCAATAAATAAATAAAATAAATAACATCTGAATTGCTCCAAAGTTGAGCCCTGATTTAAAGGGATTGCTAAAATCCCAGCCAATCCCTGCTGAACTCCATTATCCTGAATCATGGCCATTGGTTAACCGTGGGGGCCCTGGCATATGCCCTTGGCCACAAAGGGGGCAGCAAGGAAAGGTGAAGCTGCCGTAGATGGGGGAAACCATTGAAAAAGGTTAGGCAGTGCTGATGAGGGTTTAGACCTCCAAACTGTGAAACAGGAGGAGATTTATAAATTGTATAATTAAAAAAAAGCAACAAAAAAGAAGACAAAGGGTTAAAATGAGCACCAGCCATGACGGCAGGTTATGTGCTGCACAGGAATGAGGAAGGAGACACACAAATCCTGGCCTGCAGGGTTCCTTTCTTGTCCTGCTGAAGCCCTGAAGCTGTGTTTGATGTGACAGTAGCCATCTCCAATGTACTGCACCAGTTTGGGACCATCATTCTCCACAGGGTTGAAGGCAAATATCCCAAGGTGAGTGTGTGCATGGGGGGAGGCACCAACCACACATTGTGGATGCTCTGAACCCCAAAAGTTACTCTTTCCATTATTTCCAGATGGGTCATTTTAGGGTTATGTGTAAAAGAAGCAATATTTGTTAGTGACCAGACAAATGCATCATATAGTTGTTTTTTTTAATGCATTTCTTACGTCCTTTGATTCATCATTTTTAGCTCCCACAGTTATTTGTAAAACTGATGTTGTAACTAATTTTGTAGTTGATGATGCAAGTCATTAAAGATGGCCACCACTCACAATTTTAAAGCTCTGTTCTGCTGAGTTTGCCTTTTTAAGTGTATAGCCTAGATCCATACTGTAGATGCATTAGGACAGTGCTAGCACGTTTCCAATGGTAAACAGTACAGTATCACACCAGGATATTTTTTATTTTTAATTTTTTATTTATTTAGTTTTTGTTGACCGGGTAAGTACACTAGACAAATCCTGCCTATTTTCAGGCACTACCCAGGGGAAGGGGATACAGATGAATGCCAACTGACCTTGAACCAGATTAAGCTGTTGGTGGCATTTTTAGTGAATGAGGGAAATTTGGCCAGGACACTGGGGAAATTCCTCTACTCTTTTCGAGAAGTGCCATGGGATCTTTAACATCCACCTGAACTACCACCAATCCAGGCAGATGGGACCTCGGTTTATCGTCTCATCCGAAAGACGGCACCTCAGAAGTGCAACACCCCTCTCATGCTGCACTACAGTGTCAGTACTGGGATATTAACCCAAGTGCCAGATGTGGGAACTGAACCCACAGCCCTCTGATCTCCCAGCCTCAGAGGTGAGTGTGCTACCTACTGAGCCACTGACACTGCGTTAATGTGTTCATGGTGGGCATGGCATGGGAGTGGGAGCTCTTAAAAACTTCAACATCTTTTATCGTGGTTCAGGAATGAAACAAAAAATGAAAAGAAAAACTGGTATGTTAATGTTTTTGCCAGAACTGAATTATTGCTGAAAAAACCTACATGGTGACCAACAAAGACTGCTGCTTTCAATTTCGTTCTCTGTAAGTCAGTTTTCTGGAAGACTCAGCCTGACCTAAATTCCAAACAAAGCCCACAGCCACAATCCCTCTCTGGAGGCACCAAATTGAGATACTGACATTCATATGAGCAATTTGGCTGGGAACCATGAGCTGAAAAACTTTTTTATTAAAATCCAAAACACATTCAGAACACAGCTTGCAGCTTTCCCTTCTTTCCTGCTGGCAACTCACTGTGCTGCTGTTCTGTTTCTGTTGGCAGTTCAGCACCAAATTCTGGAAATCACAGAACACTTGTTATACAGTACCTCTATGTTTTCTGCCCAGTATTTAACATTTTCACCTGGAAACAGCAAAACTGCCATTATATTTCTATATGTACTGCTCAGTATACCATATACTGTTCCCCGTCTGTTGTAACAGGCAGGGAAAATTGGGCAGCCTAGCTGGACCTTTTCTGCCAACAAATGTTATGTTTCTAGTTTTCTATGAAATTCAGAATTTGCAGAATATAATCTTTTCAGCTGGAATTTGCAGAACTGTAGCTATTGTACAAATAATTGTCCAGAGCTGAGGGACATAGTGGGAAAATCTAGACCCTGAGGGATGTACTATTGCCCGACAATAACTGCCTGAATGCGGAGGGCGATTTGATTATTGCCAGGCAATTGGGGGCGGGGGGGGGGTCACAATTTTCCTGCTCTAGGGTCATCCCGATGGCCATGTGGTAGCATGCATACTTGTTTGTGTTTACCTTACATAATAGAGATTGAGATGTATTAGAGTGCTTTCATTTTTCTTTCATTGCCTTGTTATGATATCTCTCTGAAACAAATATAAGGTTTTAAAAAGGATAGTTAGTACAGGATGGATGGAGGGTACTGTTGAATAGTTAATGCAGGCTGGATGGAGGTTGCTGTTGAATAGTTAGTACAGGCTGGATGGAGGGTGCTGTTGAATAGTTAGTACAGGCTGGATGGAGGGTACTGTTGAATAGTTAACACAGGCTGGTGGAGGGTACTGTTGAATAGTTAATGCAGGCTGAATAGAGGGTACTGTTGAATAGTTAATACAGGCTGGATGGAGGGTGCTGTTGAGTAGTTAACACAGGCTGGATGGAGGGTGCTGTTGAATAGTTAACACAGGCTGGATGGAGGGTGCTGTTGAATAGTTAACACAGGCTGGATGGAGGGTACTGTTGAATAGTTAACACAGGCTGGATGGAGGGTGCTGTTGAATAGTTAAGGCAGGCTGAATGGTGGGTACTGTTGAATAGTTAACACAGGCTGGATGGAGGGTACTGTTGAATAGTTAACACAGGCTGGATGGAGGGTGCTGTTGAATAGTTAAGGCAGGCTGAATGGTGGGTACTGTTGAATAGTTAATGCAGGCTGGATGGAGGGTACTGCTGAATAGTTATTACAGGCTGGATGGAGGGTGCTGTTGAATAGTTAACACAGGCTGGATGGAGGGTACTGTAGAATAGTTAATACAGGCTGGATGGAGGGTACTGTTGAATAGTTAACACAGGCTGGATGGAGGGTGCTGTTGAATAGTTAACACAGGCTGGATGGAGGGTACTGTAGAATAGTTAATACAGGCTGGATGGAGGGTACTGTTGAATAGTTAACGCAGGCTGGATGGAGGGTGCTGTTGAATAGTTAACGCAGGCTGGATGGAGGGTACTGTTGAATAGTTAATACAGGCTGGATGGAGGGTGCTGTTGAATAGTTAACGCAGGCTGGATGGAGGGTGCTGTTGAATAGTTAACACAGGCTGGATGGAGGGTGCTGTTGAATAGTTAATACAGGCTGGATGGAGGGTGCTGTTGAATAGTTAACGCAGGCTGTGTGGAGGGTGCTGTTGAATAGTTAACGCAGGCTGGATGGAGGGTGCTGTTGAATAGTTAATACAGGCTGGATGGAGGGTACTGTTGAATAGTTAATGCAGGCTGGATGGAGGGTACTGTTGAATGCAGGCTGGAGTTAATGCAGGCTGGATGGAGGGTACTGTATTGTTGAATAGTTATTACAAGCTGGATGGAGGGTGCTGTTGAATAGTTAATGCAGGCTGGATGGAGGGTACTGTTGAATAGTTAATGCAGGCTGGATGGAGGGTATTGTTGAATAGTTATTACAAGCTGGATGGAGGGTGCTGTTGAATAGTTAATGCAGGCTGGATGGAGGGTACTGTTGAATAGTTAATGCAGGCTGGATGGAGGGTATTGTTGAATAGTTATTACAAGCTGGATGGAGGGTGCTGTTGAATAGTTAATGCAGGCTGGTGGAGGGTACTGCTGAATAGTTAACACAGGCTGGATGGAGGGTGCTGTTGAATAGTTAACACAGGCTGGATGGAGGGTGCTGTTGAATAGTTAACACAGGCTGGATGGAGGGTGCTGTTGAATAGTTAACACAGGCTGGATGGAGGGTACTGTTGAATAGTTAAGGCAGGCTGAATGGTGGGTACTGTTGAATAGTTAACGCAGGCTGGTGGAGGGTACTGCTGAATAGTTAACACAGGCTGGATGGAGGGTGCTGTTGAATAGTTAATGCAGGCTGAATGGAGGGTACTGTTGAATAGTTAATGCAGGCTGGACGGAGGGTACTGCTGACTACTTAACACAGGCTGGATGGAGGGTGCTGTTGAATAGTTAACACAGGCTGGATGGAGGGTACTGTAGAATAGTTAATACAGGCTAGATGGAGGATACTGCTGAATAGTTATTACAGGCTGGATGGAGGGTGCTGTTGAATAGTTAACGCAGGCTGAATAGAGGGTATTGTAGAATAGTTAATATAGGCAGGATGGAGGGTGCTGTTGAATAGTTAACGCAGGCTGGATGGAGGGTACTGTAGCATAGTTAATACAGGCTGGATGGAGGGTACTGTTGAATAGTTAACGCAGGCTGGATGGAGGGTGCTGTTGAATAGTTAACACAGGCTGGATGGAGGGTGCTGTTGAATAGTTAATACAGGCTGGATGGAGGGTGCTGTTGAATAGTTAAGGCAGGCTGGATGGAGGGTGCTGTTGAATAGTTAATACAGGCTGGATGGAGGGTGCTGTTGAATAGTTAATGCAGGCTGTGTGGAGGGTGCTGTTGAATAGTTAACGCAGGCTGGATGGAGGGTACTGTATTGTTGAATAGTTATTACCAGCTGGATGGAGGGTGCTGTTGAATAGTTAATGCAGGCTGGATGGAGGGTACTGTTGAATAGTTAATGCAGGCTGGATGGAGGGTATTGTTGAATAGTTATTACAAGCTGGATGGAGGGTGCTGTTGAATAGTTAATGCAGGCTGGATGGAGGGTACTGTTGAATAGTTAATGCAGGCTGGATGGAGGGTATTGTTGAATAGTTATTACAAGCTGGATGGAGGGTGCTGTTGAATAGTTAATGCAGGCTGGATGGAGGGTGCTGTTGAATAGTTAACGCAGGCTAGATGGAGGGTATTGTTGAATAGTTAGTACAGGCTGGATGGAGGGTGCTGTTGAATAGTTAGTACAGGATGGATGGAGGGTGCTGTTGAATAGTTAATTCAGGCTGGATGGAGGGTGCTGTTGAATAATTAATACAGGCTGGATGGAGGGTGCTGTTGAATAGTTAATACAGGCTGGATGGAGGGTGCTGTTGAATAGTTAACACAGGCTGGATGGAGGGTGCTGTTGAATAGTTAACACAGGCTGGATGGAGGGTGCTGTTGAATAGTTAACACAGGCTGGATGGAGGGTACTGTTGAATAGTTAAGGCAGGCTGAATGGTGGGTACTGTTGAATAGTTAATGCAGGCTGGTGGAGGGTACTGCTGAATAGTTAACACAGGCTGGATGGAGGGTGCTGTTGAATAGTTAATGCAGGCTGAATGGAGGGTACTGTTGAATAGTTAATGCAGGCTGGATGGAGGGTGCTGTTGAATAGTTATTACAGGCTGGATGGAGGGTACTGTTGAATAGTTAATGCAGGCTGGATGGAGGATGCTGTTGAATAGTTAGTACAGGCTGGATGGAGGGTGCTGTTGAATAGTTGACGCAGGCTGGATGGAGGGTACTGTAGAATAGTTAATACAGGCTGGATGGAGGGTACTGTTGAATAGTTAATGCAGGGTGGATGGAGGGTGCTGTTGAATAGTTATTACAAGCTGGATGGAGGGTGCTGTTGAATAGTTAATACAGGCTGGATAGAGGGTACTGTTGAATAGTTAGTACAGGCTGGATGGAGGGTACTGTTGAATAGTTAATACAGACTGGATGGTGGGTACTGTTGAATAGTTAACGCAGGCTGGTGGAGGGTACTGCTGAATAGTTAACACAGGCTGGATGGAGGGTGCTGTTGAATAGTTAATGCAGGCTGAATGGAGGGTACTGTTGAATAGTTAATGCAGGCTGGACGGAGGGTACTGCTGACTACTTAACACAGGCTGGATGGAGGGTGCTGTTGAATAGTTAACACAGGCTGGATGGAGGGTACTGTAGAATAGTTAATACAGGCTAGATGGAGGATACTGCTGAATAGTTATTACAGGCTGGATGGAGGGTGCTGTTGAATAGTTAACGCAGGCTGAATAGAGGGTATTGTAGAATAGTTAATATAGGCAGGATGGAGGGTGCTGTTGAATAGTTAACGCAGGCTGGATGGAGGGTACTGTAGCATAGTTAATACAGGCTGGATGGAGGGTACTGTTGAATAGTTAACGCAGGCTGGATGGAGGGTGCTGTTGAATAGTTAACACAGGCTGGATGGAGGGTGCTGTTGAATAGTTAATACAGGCTGGATGGAGGGTGCTGTTGAATAGTTAAGGCAGGCTGGATGGAGGTGCTGTTGAATAGTTAATACAGGCTGGATGGAGGGTGCTGTTGAATAGTTAATGCAGCTGTGGAGGGTGCTGTTGAATAGTTAACAGAGGCTGGATGGAGGGTACTGTATTGTTGAATAGTTATTACCAGCTGGATGGAGGGTGCTGTTGAATAGTTAATGCAGGCTGGATGGAGGGTACTGTTGAATAGTTAATGCAGGCTGGATGGAGGGTATTGTTGAATAGTTATTACAAGCTGGATGGAGGGTGCTGTTGAATAGTTAATGCAGGCTGGATGGAGGGTGCTGTTGAATAGTTAATGCAGGCTGGATGGAGGGTGCTGTTGAATAGTTATTACAGGCTGGATGGAGGGTGCTGTTGAATAGTTAATACAGGCTGGATGGAGGGTGCTGTTGAATAGTTAACGAGGCTGGATGGAGGTATTGTTGAATAGTTAGTACAGGCTGGATGGAGGTGCTGTTGAATAGTTAGTACAGGATGGATGGAGGGTGCTGTTGAATAGTTAATTCAGGCTGGATGGAGGGTGCTGTTGAATAATTAATACAGGCTGGATGGAGGGTGCTGTTGAATAGTTAATACAGGCTGGATGGAGGGTGCTGTTGAATAGTTAACACAGGCTGGATGGAGGGTGCTGTTGAATAGTTATTACAGGCTGGATGGAGGGTGCTGTTGAATAGTTAACACAGGCTGGATGGAGGGTACTGTTGAATAGTTAAGGCAGGCTGAATGGTGGGTACTGTTGAATAGTTAATGCAGGCTGGTGGAGGGTACTGCTGAATAGTTAACACAGGCTGGATGGAGGGTGCTGTTGAATAGTTAACACAGGCTGGATGGAGGGTGCTGTTGAATAGTTAACACAGGCTGGATGGAGGGTGCTGTTGAATAGTTAACACAGGCTGGATGGAGGGTACTGTTGAATAGTTAATGCAGGCTGGATGGAGGATGCTGTTGAATAGTTGACGCAGGCTGGATGGAGGGTACTGTAGAATAGTTAATACAGGCTGGATGGAGGGTACTGTTGAATAGTTAATGCAGGGTGGATGGAGGGTGCTGTTGAATAGTTATTACAAGCTGGATGGAGGGTGCTGTTGAATAGTTAATACAGGCTGGATGGAGGGTACTGTTGAATAGTTAGTACAGGCTGGATGGAGGGTACTGTTGAATAGTTAATACAGACTGGATGGAGGGTACTGTTGAATAGTTATTACAGGCTGGATGGAGGGTACTGCTGAATAGTTAATAAAGGCTGGATGGAGGATACTGTTGAATAGTTAATGCAGGCTGAATGGAGGGTGCTGTTGAATAGTTAATGCAGGCTGGATGGAGGGTACTGCTGAATAGTTAATAAAGGCTGGATGGAGGGTACTGTTCAATAGTTAATACAGACTGGATGGAGGGTGCTGTTGAATAGTTATTACAAGCTGGATGGAGGGTGCTGCTGAATAGTTAATGCAGGCTGGATGGAGGGTGCTGTTGAATAGTTATTACAAGCTGGATGGAGGGTGCTGTTGAATAGTTAATACAGGCTGGATCAAGATGGAGGGTGCTGTTGAATAGTTAATGCAGGCTGGATGGAGGGTGCTGTTCAATTGTTAATACAGGCTGGATGGAGGGTGCTGTTGAATAGTTATTACAAACTGGATGGAGGGTGCTGTTGAATAGTTAATGCAGGCTGGATGGAGGGTGCTGTTGAATAGTTATTACAAGCTGGATGGAGGGTGCTGTTGAATAGTTAATACAGGCTGGATGGAGGGTGCTGTTGAATAGTTAATGCAGGCTGGATGGAGGGTGCTGTTGAATAGTTAATACAGGCTGGATGGAGGGTGCTGTTGAATAGTTAATGCAGGCTGGATGGAGGGTACTGTTGAATAGTTAATGCAGGCTGGATGGAGGGTACTGTTGAATAGTTATTACAAGCTGGATGGAGGGTGCTGTTGACTAGTTAACGCAGGCTGTGTGGAGGGTGCTGTTGAATAGTTAACAGGCTGAATGGAGGGTGCTGTTGAATAGTTAATGCAGGCTGGATGGAGGGTGCTGTTGAATAGTTAATGCAGGCTGGATGGAGGGTGCTGTTGAATAGTTATTACAAGCTGGATGGAGGGTGCTGTTCAATAGTTAATACAGGCTGGATGGAGGGTGCTGTTGAATTGTTAATGCAGGCTGGATGGAGGGTGCTGTTCAATAGTTAATACAGGCTGGATGGAGGGTGCTGTTGAATAGTTATTACAAGCCAAGGCGGATGGAGGGTGCTGTTGAATAGTTAATGCAGGCTGGATGGAGGGTGCTGTTGAATAGTTAATACAGGCTGGATGGAGGGTACTGTTGAATAGTTAGTACAGGCTGGATGGAGGGTACTGTTGAATAGTTAATACAGACTGGATGGAGGGTACTGTTGAATAGTTATTACAGGCTGGATGGAGGGTACTGCTGAATAGTTAATAAAGGCTGGATGGAGGATACTGTTGAATAGTTAATGCAGGCTGAATGGAGGGTGCTGTTGAATAGTTAATGCAGGCTGGATGGAGGGTACTGCTGAATAGTTAATAAAGGCTGGATGGAGGGTACTGTTCAATAGTTAATACAGACTGGATGGAGGGTGCTGTTGAATAGTTATTACAAGCTGGATGGAGGGTGCTGCTGAATAGTTAATGCAGGCTGGATGGAGGGTGCTGTTGAATAGTTATTACAAGCTGGATGGAGGGTGCTGTTGAATAGTTAATACAGGCTGGATGGAGGGTGCTGTTGAATAGTTAATGCAGGCTGGATGGAGGGTGCTGTTCAATTGTTAATACAGGCTGGATGGAGGGTGCTGTTGAATAGTTATTACAAACTGGATGGAGGGTGCTGTTGAATAGTTAATGCAGGCTGGATGGAGGGTGCTGTTGAATAGATATTGCGGCTGGATGGAGGGTGCTGTTGAATAGTTAATTCAGGCTGGATGGAGGTGCTGTTGAATAGTTAATGCAGGCTGGATGGAGGGTGCTGTTGAATAGTTAATGCAGGCTGGATGGAGGGTGCTGTTGAATAGTTAATGCAGGCTGGATGGAGGGTACTGTTGAATAGTTAATGCAGGCTGGATGGAGGGTACTGTTGAATAGTTATTACAAGCTGGATGGAGGGTGCTGTTGAATAGTTAACGAGGCTGTGGAGGGTGCTGTTGAATAGTTAACAGGCTGAATGGAGGGTGCTGTTGAATAGTTAATGCAGGCTGGATGGAGGGTGCTGTTGAATAGTTAATGCAGGCTGGATGGAGGGTGCTGTTGAATAGTTATTACAAGCTGGATGGAGGGTGCTGTTCAATAGTTAATACAGGCTGGATGGAGGGTGCTGTTGAATTGTTAATGCAGGCTGGATGGAGGGTGCTGTTCAATAGTTAATACAGGCTGGATGGAGGGTGCTGTTGAATAGTTATTACAAGCTGGATGGAGGGTGCTGTTGAATAGTTAATGCAGGCTGGATGGAGGGTGCTGTTGAATAGTTATTACAAGCTGGATGGAGGGTGCTGTTGAATAGTTAATACAGGCTGGATGGAGGGTGCTGTTGAATAGTTAATGCAGGCTGGATGGAGGGTACTGTTGAATAGTTAATACAGGCTGGATGGAGGGTACTGTTGAATAGTTAATACACACTGGATGGAGGGTGCTGTTGAATAGTTAATGCAGGCTGTGTGGAGGGTGCTGTTGAATAGTTAACAGGCTGAATGGAGGATGCTGTTGAATAGTTAATGCAGGCTGGATGGAGGGTGCTGTTGAATAGTTAATACAGGCTGGATGGAGGGTACTGTTGAATAGTTAATACACACTGGATGGAGGGTACTGTTGAATAGTTAGTACAGGCTGGATGGAGGGTACTGTTGAATAGTTAATGCAGGCTGGATGGAGGGTACTGTTGAATAGTTATTACACGCTGGATGGCGGGTGCTGTTGAATAGTTAATGCAGGCTGGATGGAGGGTGCTGTTGAATAGTTAATGCAGGCTGAATGGAGGGTGCTGTTGAATAGTTAATACAGGCTGGATGGAGGGTGCTGTTGAATAGTTAATGCAGGCTGGATGGAGGGTGCTGTTGAATAGTTAATACAGACTGGATGGAGGGTGCTGTTGAATAGTTATTACAGGCTGGATGGAGGGTACTGCTGAATAGTTAATAAAGGCTGGATGGAGGGTACTGTTGAATAGTTAATACAGACTGGATGGAGGGTGCTGTTGAATAGTTAATGCAGGCTGGATGGAGGGTACTGCTGAATAGTTAATAAAGGCTGGATGGAGGGTGCTGTTGAATAGTTAATACCGGCTGGATGGAGGGTGCTGTTGAATAGTTATTACAGGCTGAATGGAGGGTACTGTTCAATAGTTAATACAGGCTGGATGGAGGGTGCTGTTGAATAGTTATTACAAGCTGGATGGAGTGTGCTGTTGAATAGTCAGTACAGGCTGGATGGAGGGTACTGTAGAATAATTAATGCAGGTTGGATGGAGGGTACTGTAGAATAATTAATGCAGGCTGGATGGAGGGTACTGTTGAATAGTTAATAAAGGCTGGATGGAGGGTACTGTAGAATAATTAATGCAGGCTGGATGGAGGGTACTGTTGAATAGTTAATACAGGCTGGATATGTATACTGTTGAGTAACTAATACAGGCTGGATGGAAGGTACCATTGAATAGTTAATACAGGTTGAATGGAGGGTACTGTTGAATAGTTATTACAAGCAGGATGGAGGGTACTGTTGAATAGTTATTACAAGCAGGATGGAGGGTACTGCTGAATAGTTAATAAAGGCTGGATGGAGGGTACTGTTGAGTAGTTAATACAGGCTGGATGGAGGGTACTGTTGAATAGGTAATACAGTCTGGATGGTGGGTACTGCTGAATAGTTAATACAGGCTGGATGGATGGTACTGTTGAATAGTTAATGCAGGCTAGATGATTGGTACTGTTGAATTTTTTAATACTTACTGGATAGAGGCAGCGGTTAAAGTGTTAATACCAGCCAGATGGGGGATACTGTTGAATAGTTAATACAGACTGGATGGACGATGCTGCTGAATAGTTACTGTAATACAGGCTGGATGGAGGGTGCTGTTGAATAGTTAATACAGGCTACGTGGAGGGTACTGTTGGATAGTTAATACAGGCTAGATGTCGGATACTGTTGAACAGTTGGTACAAGCTGGATGGAGGGTACTGATGAATAATTACAGTAATTCAGGCTGGATGGAGGGTACTGTTGAATAGGTAATACAGATTGGGCAGAGGGTACTGGTTTAGAGCTTACCTCTCACGCAGAACACAATCAGTCAAGATCCAAGATACAGTCTCTCCCCCCCTCCTCTCTATTTCCACTGGAGTCCCACAGGGCTCGGTGCTTGGGCCCATTCTCTTCTCCATCTTCCTAAATTACTTGCCCTCAGTATGCTCCCCCGTCACCTCTATCCATATGTATGCCGATGACGCTGTCCTGTTCTCGTCTGGCAAATCCCCTGCTGATGTTGCAACCACCCTTCAGCTTGGCTTCCACCTGGTTCAGTTATGGTTTCCTCACATCAACTATTCCTAAATGCTAAAAAGACTGTCTCCATGATCTTTGGCACTAGGCAGAGACTCTCTAGGCTCCACTCTTTACCGTCTTTCCATACCCTTGATGGGACAATATTAGAGGACACCTCCTCATTCAGATACCTTGGGGTTTGGGTGGAGCAACATCTCAACTTCTCTGGCCACATTGACGCCATCCTGAAAAAATTGCGCCCCAAGCTTGGTGCCTTATTCAGGAACCATAGTTGCATCTCTCCTACAGCACGACGTGAACTATTCCAGAAGAAGATCCTCCCCATTTTCAACTACTGTGATGCAGTTTATGGTGCTGCTCCCAAATCCTCCCCAACCAGATTGGACACTCTGTTTAAATCCTTCTGTCGATTTGCCCATGATGCTCCATCACACATTCATCACTGTGACCTCTACCACACCATTTCCCTTCCTCCACTTGCCAACAGGTGCATCACTCATTGTGCCAAACTCACTTCTAAATTGTGGTTAGGAAAACTTCCCTCCTACCACTCATGTTTGCTCTCTTCCCCGCCTCCCCCCTCCCATTCCCTCAGATCCTCTGTCACTCACACTTTGTTGGTCCCCCGTCGTAACATTCTCATTGGTCAGTCAGGCTTTACCCATCGTTTCCCGCAAATCTGGAACTCCCTCTCCCCCAAATATGGCACGCCTCCTCCACCCACTCCCTTGCCTCTGCCTTACATAACTTTCTCTCATCTAACTGCTCCTGCTTTAACCCTCCTCAACTGTCCTCCTATGCCTCTGCTCCTCTCCATGACTCACATCACCTATTAAACCTTCCACCCCCCCAGCCTGCATCTCAGCACACTCTCCTCCCCCTTCACCACTATGTACTATGTTCCTCAGATATGCCACTTGTAATTAAATGCATATTTCACAGGTATGATATATGTAATTGTATGTTATGTTACAAATGCGACTGAATGACTATTTATGAAATTTTTTTTAACTGTCTTGTTACAAATGTAATTGAATGTTTAATTTCTTGTATGTTTTAAATGTTAAACTGTATGTCTAATTCTTTATCCAGTAGTACCCCCCCTGGTCGCACCGGGAGACGAGCAACTTGTTGTTCAGTGTGCCTTCCTGGTGAAACATTTCAATAAATAAAAAAATTAAAAAATACTGCTGTATAGTTAGTGCTAGCTGGCTAGAGAATACTGTTGAATAGTGACTACCAGCTGGATCAAGGATATTTTTTAATAGTTAATACAGGCTGGATGGAGGGTACTTGTTTCCCTCAATCTCTCCTCAGCATTTGACACTCTCAATCATGGGTTGTTGTTTGACCATCTGAGGAGGTACTGAGAACTCACCAGCACAGTCATCTGATGGTTTGACTCCTTCCTCAGGGACAGGATGCCAAGGGGGGAGGTGATGGGTACTTTGTCATCATTCCAAGTGCCCCTGCTCTGTGGCACACCCCAAGGATCGGTCCTCTCCCAATTGTTGACTGTAGTGTACATGCTGCCCCTTGGAAGGATATGAAGTCTGGGTTTTCACTCCTGTGCAGAAGATACCCAGCTGACTGTATTTGTCATTTGTACCTGAGATGCCAGATGCTGTTGAGGTGGAAAATTTGTGCCGGACTGAGATTCAGAAATGGATGGCATCTAGCTGGCTGAGACTTAACCCAGACAAGACTGAGTTACTGATTATTGAGACAGATCATATTGGGAGTGCGGAGGTAGCCAAATATGTGGCAGAGCTTCGGATCGGGTGCTCTAGTCTGATGGTCTCCGCTAAGGTGAAAATTCTGGGAGTCATTCTGGATGAGAAGCTGAAATTTGAGTGTTAGGTGTCAGTTGTAGTCTGAGTGGCTTTTGTCATCTTAGGAACATCAGTTGGATCAATTCCTTTATCCCCCCCCCTCCCAAAGGCCTGCCTACAATGGTACATGCATTTGTGACATCCAGGCTGGATTACTGTTATGCACTTTATCTCAAGGTCAATGAAGGTACCCTATGACACTTGCTGCTAGTACAGAATGCAGTGGCCAGGCTGCTGACTGGCTTTCCGAGGTCATGTCATGTAATCCAGTCCTGGGTGAACTGTGCTGGCTGCTGGTGAAGTGGTGGGTTAATTTCAAGGTCCATTTACTACCTATAAGGCCCTATGTGGTTTGTGCCAAAGCTACCCATTGGTTCTGAACCCTCACTTGTCCACATGCCCTGTCCGCTCCACCAAGCTGGGTGTCCTCAGGGGGATCAAGTGGTTGAGGTGTCTGGTCCATTATTGTGGAATACACTACCCAGGGCACTGGGTGAGTCCCCTTCTGTGGAGGCTTTTAAAGGAGGACTGTTGTCAAAGCTCATTAGATAGGCATTTGGAGACCAGTAATTGTCCCCTCTTTAAAATTTTTCCACCTAACGATGCTGCTGTTTTACATTTATGCATTTACATTTTAGATACATATTTATTGATAGTTATTACATGAATTGGTAAGTTTATACCACTATTAGTTTCTTATGTAATCCCCCTACAAATGGGGGTTCCTAAAAAGCCTCCTAGGAGTTTGCCTAAGTGCTCCCCCCTGCCTGCTGGCGTTCCGCGTTTAAGCCACTAGAATGGCACTGTGAGTGCTTGTAGAGCATCCACATACTGTCTCTTTAAGAGTTGTCTGCTTGCTGACATAATTAAAGCTTACACAGGGGGACTGGCGTTTCCCTGCTCAAATTCCGCCTGAGCTGTGGTGTATTCGCTCCATTTTGCGGACGCTGGAAGCGCAAAGGGAGCCCATCTGAAAGATGCAACTGTTTGCCTGTAATCATTTAAAGCCTTAGTAAAACTGCAGTTTGTCTAACCTGCCTTTATTGCAGCTGAGACTCTATGTGCATGTTGCCCCTCCATTTTGGACCTAAACTGTTATGCTGGGCCAATTGGGTTTAGGGGAGCTCTAAAATGGAGACTGCTTGGACCAACCAGAATTTGGACTCTCTCTGGAGTCGGTTTAAAAGGGGAATGCATAGCTAGTGGTTCTGGGAATTGTAGTTTGGATCTTGGCACCTTTTTGCACCAACAGAGGGAGCTTTGGAGTGATTGACAGCTGAATCCACCAACTGGACCTGGTGGAACCTAAGGGAAATGCCCTGTACTGGAGCTGGAGAGTCAGATCGTTGTCGCCTGTGAAAGGAGTAGGAGCTTTGTATTTCTCTGCGGTGTACAGTTCGCGCGGGAAGCGCGTGAGAGGCCTTGAAGTCAGCCTGCTGACGTGGTAAGTGATAGTCGGACTGAATCCGAGTTTCTGAGAAGAAGGAAGACTGAAAAGTGGAAGCCAGGCTCACCCTGTAGAAGATTGGAGATATTGCTGAATCGCACTCGGTCTGTCAGGAACTGAAGCTGCTGTGCATGACCCCGGGTATTTTTGCAGTAATTGCGATCGGGAACGAGGAGCAGCCTGCCTGGTATAGTACTTTCCTTTTACATATGAATGTGCGTAGAGCTTGTGGGGAATCGCTATTTCTGGTCCCCTGTACTGTGTGCTGTGTAGTGAAGCTGGAAGCGAACCCCAGCGTGTTTGGGACTAAATCCGTTTGCTATCAACTGCCTAGGGGTCCAGCCACAAGGGTTTTGCATCCATGCCTTGTTGTTTCTGGCAATCCAGAAGAACATCCACCATCTGGTCCTCAGCTTGGGTATTGTGAGTACAAATCAGGGTATTTCCCTGCAGCCTGTTTTCAATCACAAGTGCATCATCTAATTCTTGTTGTTTCACTGCTTCTTGGACTGAACCATCCAGCTCCAGATTACATTTGGATGTTGTGCATATATTTTCTTCTACACGGCCCCATCCATCTGCACCTGCCGGCCAACCCCAGGCAACAGACCTGGCTAGCCCCCCCCAACCTGGGTACCCAGAGGGTGACTTTTCAGACCCTGTATGTGTGCACAGTAATGTGATTTATTACTGCCAATTAACCTGATTCTCTCCCTCCCGTGTTCCATTCCCCTAAATAAACCAGATTTGATGTTATTGAACTTTATGCTGTCTGAAGTGTCCGTGCCTTGAGAACCAGCATTGTATTGTGCTGTGTATGTTGTTAACCTTGTTTTACAAGGGGGTCCTCAGAGACGTGCTGCAGAATCAATCTTGAAGGTAAGTGGTACCTTATGAGTGAACAGTGTGTATGTGTGGGGTATTGGGACTGTAACTCCTGTGTACTGTGTGAGCCACTAGAAGGAAACAAAGGGGGTCACAGTGTCCCAGAGGGCTGTGACCAAACTAGTCTAACCACTACAAACCCTGACCTCTGGGTGGAGGCACCCGCCATAGAACCTAGGCCCCTCAACCTGTCCGTAGTCAAGCAGGCAGGGGTAGTAGCCCTTGGGGTAGCGCCACCTGGGGGTTACATTTAGATGCCAAATGAAGTTTGTTGCCTACTGTAAAGACCCAGACTTTTTTCATCAGTTTGGTGTATGTAGGATGCATGCCCCATTGAGATTCCAGAGGTTGTTTGGTTGGGTTTGCTAGTACTCAACTTTTGAGCAGTGATATTTGTAGTTTTTTTTTTTCAGAGCAGTTGTCAGTACTGTTTTTCTCAGTGTTTCCCAAGCTTTCAGGACAGCTCTTCCCTAACCAAATTCGGAGCCCTTCACATTAAGTGAGGAGATTGGAGAAGCCAGCCACAAGCAGTCTTGTTTCTTTAATCTTAGGCAGAAGAGGAGTTAAGGGACTGGTAGTCTGAACCAAAGAGGTTGAGAGAGACCAGAAAATGACTGGAGAATAAAGTGAACCACATTGTTTTCTGTGTTTTGGCCAAACATCTCATGTACATACAGTCTTGTTTTGGTCAGGGACTTTGCCAAAGAATGGACATCAGTACCTCAGTATGAGAGCCAGTGGACTGGCAATCTGCAACCATGTCACTGATCTTGGAACCAGGCAGTTTTCAGCATTCAGTAAAAGCAGAGCATGTATGTATCCAACACATTATCTAGCACTAACTGGATATGTTGTATAACTATTTGAGATTTAATGATAGAGACGTAGAGATATCACTAGGCATGGGCTACCCAGCTGGTAAGCAGATCGGGTACTGTGGGTAACAGCTAATTTTAGCCAGGTAGGGTAGTTTGGGTAAAGTATTACCCAACCAGCATCAGAAAACACAGTGTGGGTTGGGTATTCTTTGCCAGGTAGCAGATCAGGTGGTTATGCCCAGGTCACTTTTTTATTTTTTTTTACATACATTCCAGGATTTGTATATAGTAGGAAAACTGTGCAGCATGAATGCCTGGAAGACTGGTATTCCTGCTATCAGGTAACTCATTCATGACTGTCCACAGCCAGCATGTGGTGGTACCCCTTCAAATGACAGTGTATGTCCGAGGGGCTATATGAAGGGTGACAGTGTATGAGCAAGCACTATAGACAGCAGCAGCACTAGCAATGAGTCACTGAGTCAGTCAACTCGAGCGATTCATTTGATTGTGCATGAACCACCAGACTGAGAAAAAATTTAAAATAAAAAAAAAATAGAAAAAAAAAAAGAAATCAAAGGGGGAAGCTTAACCAAAAATAAATAAATAAATAAATAGAGAATATTGTCTTGGGCACGTCAGCCCAGCAGGGGGAAAAAAAACAAGTATATTTTGTTTATTTTGCTTGCAGATTACTTGCAGCATCTGGGTCACACTTGAGTGCTGCCTGCTGCAGTTGGATTTGTGCAGTGTGAGTGAGCAGGCAATTCAGCTGAGTCAGCCAGGCTGCCATGTTGGGGAGGAGGAAGCCAGGAAAAACTATAAATAAAATAAATTAATCTAGGGCAGGCTTGAGCTCTGTTAGTGGAGCTTAGCTAGGTTTTTTTTTTTAATTTTATTATTGTTTCTTTTGGGAGAGCAAAAAAAAAAAGATAAAAATGATAAAGGCTCTGTTAATGGAGCTCGGCTAGGGATTTTTTTGTTGTTCCTGCTCGTGGAAACAAAAAAAGAAAATAACAAAATAAAGTAATCCACTACAGGCTTGGGCTCTGTTAGTGGATTTTTTGGTGTGATCATTCGTGTTAGCCTAGCCAAGAGGGATCAGCAGTTTCTTTTTCAGACAGCATAGCAGCCCAAGGGGTTGGGTTCAGTAAAGCAGCCACCTGCATCAGTTCACTTCATTCTGAGCTTGTGTGACTGTGTACACTGAAGGTCTAGCTTTCCTGAAGCGAGAGAGAGGGAGAGAAACTTAAATCAAGCATTTGTCAGAGTTAAATGTTTGCATGTATGGTGTGTGAGATGAGTACATTCTGCTAACTGTAGGTCTACCCCTGTGCTGTAATTTAAAACTGCCATTGTAACCTACCCTGGAAGTGATATTGGCAAGGACGAACTGGCCACCATTCAGAGGCTCAGCAGCAGAGTGGCTGGACAAGTAGCCGACCCCTGTGTGAGTGCTGAGGAGAACAAACCCCTATAATGTACCCAGTGGACATAGCGATTGAGGAACGGTAAAGCGACATAACGGCGACTGAACCACAGCACCGTCACTTTTTTAGCGATCCCGGTTCCCCCCATCTCTGTGTTTTGCCACCCTCAAAGTAGAAATATATAGTAAGGGTGGTGTGGGGGGTAAAGCCCCCCACAGAAAACAACATTTTGCAAGAATGATTGCGATTTGGGTTTGGCGCCGTTATCATGCGACACCGTTCATCGATTGCTATTTTGACATAGAACCCTCCCTATAACGATGGGCAGCTGAATGACATTGTCAGGTGCGGCCTGCGAGAGGTGTGTGGGATTGTGTCAGTGATCGCGGTCCTCAGCTTTGATTATTGCCAGAACCAAACATTCTGTTCATTAATGCAGGGTCACCCTGTGCGTTAGTGCAGGAGTCACCCTTTATGTTAAGATGGGGGTGACCCTGTTCAGTACGTCATGGTTTACCCTGTCCATTATTCTTGGGTTCACCCTGTACATTGTGCCACTGTTTGTCCTGTATTGTACATCACAGTTCACTCTGTACATCCTGCCCCTGTTCACCCTGTAAATTATGCCAGGTTTCACCCCATACTGCCTGCTGGGGTTTGCCTTAACCTGTATATTATGCCGAGGTTTGCCTACATAGGAGACAGAGTTAATATCACTGTAGTAAACTAACACCCAAATTCTTTCTTTACCCTTGTACCTCTTTTCCCTCCTGATCTCTCCTTTTCTTTATCTCCATGCCACATTCCAGCATCCCTTTACTTCCCCTCTGTACGTAGATACGTATATCCCCAGCTAAGGTCTCTTTCCCCTGTCTGGACTACTGGAAGGCACAACTGGGGATTGAGCCAGACCAACACGCACCAGGACTGAGGTGCCAGTAACACTGAAAGAGCTGTGGCAGAGGGAAGACAAGCTCCAAAACTGAAGTCCGGGAGGGAGGGCGGCTAACCAGGGACACTCAGAGGGTACAACTTGACATGCATGAGACACTGGTTGGCTAAAGGTTGGATGCCTCGATCACTCATCCTGCATTGCATGTGTATATCCCCAGTAGTCTAGTGGTCCACCCCATCCCCAATCATGCATCCTGCATTGGACCCCTGACTAGCATCCACCCTTATCCTGATTGTCACTCACCGTTACAACAGGTGCAGAGCTGCAGCTGGCACAACCCTCTGCTCAACTCCTTGGCCAGCCTCCACCCGACAGTCATGAAGTGTGATCACATACCACGCTCTGTGACTGTCAGATGGCAGCCAGACAAGGAGGTGAGTGGAGGACTGTGCTGGTCGCACTGTACACCCATCCTATCAGTGAATGGGGTTGGGGGGTCCTACGAGGGTGGGTGATTGATTGGGGCAAGGGGACCACTAGACTATCAACAATATACATATACAATGCAGGATGGGTGATCAGGAGGTGAGGGACCACTAGACTGTCAGGGATATGCCATACTCTGGAAGCATGGGTAATGGGGGGACCACTAGACTACGAGGGTTATACATATATGTAACCCCCCCATGGGTGGGGTTTGCCTTGTTTGCCTCCCCGGGTGCTGTCCTGCCCTCCCACCAGTCCTCAGTCCAATCCTGGGTCCCTGGGTGTACTCCTGCTGGCCCCCGTGTTGCAAATCCTGTTGGTGGACCAGAGGAGCAAGGAAAAGTAAAACTTCCCACTCGGCGGTTCGGTGAACACCGCATGGTAAAGTGTGTGAGTGCTTCAGCAGGATGCCTGCTTAAATGTGAAAGCTGGCATCTGCCAGCTCGAGTATTGAAGAGTGCTACGGCGCTACGTGTAAAAGCCACTCAGGTGACTCTTGTATGCTTCCACTTTGTGTGCTCCGGCCCCAGGGAGAAAGCAGCAGAATTAGAGGTCCAGAGGCACATTAGAGGAGGAGAAAAAAATAAAACTTTACAAAAGTGCTCTTAGCCGCTATATCTTAAAAGGGAGAGCTGTGTCTTTGAAAGCAGCTGAGGCTGCTATGGAAGTAAATAGCCCTGCCTGCCGCCTAGGGGGACAGGTGCTACGGTGCTCGTGACAGGCAAGGGGAGGCTCTGTCTTGCCCCATTCTACCACCAGACAACAGGGCTGAGGGGCAGCTAACAAATGCTGTGGACAGTTAAAGTTAAAATAATACAGTTTGCCTGCAAGAGGAACTTAAAGTGTGAACTCTGTATGAATTGTTCAGCAGCCACCATCTTTGCAACCTCTGACCTACTCTAGAGCCAGTAGGGAGTCCAGGAGCCCTGGAGGATGTAGCAATTGCTCCTGGGAAGGAGGTGAGGACTGTGCTGTTGGCGCCCTTTCAGACAACTAATCAGGTGTCGAGTGGACTTAATACATATTAATTCTGCAGATACACAGCTGGGTCACCTAATCAGATGCTGTAGCAGATCCTCCTCACCCTGGAGGGCCAATTTAGCTTGGGGCAATCCACCCTGAGCTCCATGAGTAAGAAAGGCTAGACTGTGTCTGGAAAAGAGTGTGGAAGTCGGCCTATGGGTTCCACAGCTGCTTTCTAGGAGACTTGCCTGAGACAGTCTACCATCTGGAAAGCCAGACTGAAGGGAGAAAGCTGCTTTGTGGTTTGAACCTGCCATTTAAAAATACGTGAGAGACTGATTGCCACCCCTAGCTTTGGTGAGTGATCCAGACCTGCTTCAGGAGTTATCCACATCTGCTGGCCAGCAGAGGGAAAAAAGACTGTGTTCCCTGAATTCCAGGAGAAGAGTCTGCTAGCAGAGGACAGTCTGGAGAATCAGCGAGGAGTGCCACAGCCAGGCATTACCCATCGTCTCCCCCTTGGGGCTTGATGCCTGGATGTGTGAGATAAAGTGTGTGGCCCTAGTTTCCAGTACTGGCCTGTTCCAGCACACCTGCCAAAGCAGCCAAGAAGGTGACAAGCTGTAAGAGCCTCAAAGAGGTGACAAGCTGCCAGAGACTGCTAATTTCTTCCAGCCAGTCGAGTCTGCTACTGGTTCAAAGAACCTCAGGGCCAACGCTTGAAAGAGCATGAACCTAACAAGCCAAAGACTGTTCTGCAGAACCATGAGTAAAATCAGGGCTTGCACTGAGCTTGGGGGAGACTTGTGAAATAGTTGCCACAGAGTTAATGAGTTGGGCCACTGGGCCCGAAGTTACCATGTTCTCTGAATAGTTACTTGCCACAAGTCTAGAAAGGGATTTGAATTTAATCTGAATTGTTTAAAAGTGTACCAACACTGGCCAACCAACCACACCGCACTGGCCTGCAACTAGTCCACTGGGTACCCAGAAAAACTGTGGGGAGCTCCCTGTTTAAGGGGAAAAACAATGGCATATGGGAACAGTGATTCCACTGGTAAAAAGGCAGGCTGGTGCAGAAACTAGTTATTTACTGGTCTCTGTTGCCAGATACTCACCCGGGTAAGGGTGTTCCTGACCTCTATAACCATTTTCTAAATGTGGATAACCTTCTGTGGACATGTCCGAGATGTGGATAACCCACCGTGGGAATGTCCAAAATGGGGTTGTAGTAGTTTGTGGGGTATTAGAGGACACTTTTCCTGTGTTCTGGTTAGCTCACAAGAGATACCCCGTACCCGTTGAATAACACAAGTTAGATGGGGGGGGTGTTTAAGGTTAACGGGCTGGATGGAGAATGCTGTTTAAGTGTTAGAACAGGCTAGATGGAGGGTGTTTAAGGTCTATTGTAGGTGGGATGGAGGGAGGGAACTGTTCCAGAGTTAATGCAGGCTTTATTGGAGGGTGGTGTTGATGGCCTAAGACTCAGTAGATGGAGGATGGTTGTTTAAAGGTTAATACCAGCTGGATGGAGGATGGTACTTACAGGTTAACACAGGCTGGATGGAGTGTGGTGTTTCAGCATTATTATACAATGGCAAGAAAATTTCCTGGACTCTAATTGGTCAGTGTGTACCTGAGACAGTGATGATATCACACAATAACATCACTGTGCTGATTTTATGGCGCCTGAGCCTTTTTTTCTTTTCAGAAACAAAGATATACTGCCTCACTAAAAATCTACTAAAAGCATTTTTATTTTTATTTTTGTTTTGCATAACATTGAGCCATTGTATAATTGCAATAAGGCACTCCAAGATATGTGTTATCGTAGTAACGTCACTCTTGGGTAGTGCACTGCCTAGCCTGCTTCAACACCACCCCAGGAGTGATGTTATTACACGATAACACACACCTTGTCGTGCCTTATTGCTTAAATACAGGCTGAATAGAATATGGTGTTGAAGCATTAGTATAGGCTGGATGGAAGGCGACTTTTAAGGGTAATAGACACCGGGATGATGGGAGCTGTTAAAGAGTTAAATCAGACTGTATTAAGGGAGTTGTTGCCCTTCCGCTTTTGTCATTTTGGTAGCTTTCCACTATCACATTGTATTTGTACATGCCATCACTGTTTTTGTAGTCTTACCTGCCTGAACTGTTTGCTCCCGTTTCCCTCCTGGAAAGTAGCTCCATTTTAGTGCACCTTTCCCAATTACCAATTTTCAAATAAAGTATCAGTGTTAACCCTTAGGCTGCCGGAAGATTTAGAACGCATAGGTTTTTAGGACAAGATATTATGTCGGCAACAGGCTAAGGGTTAATACAGCTTGGATGCAGAATGCTGTTTAAGGGTTACATATTAATAAGGTTGGAGCTGTCCATCACATGCATCCCCCCCTTCCCGCTTCAGTAGCAAGTATAATTAAGACCTGCCCTTACTGGTGCACGTTTTTTGTAATGTCCAGACTTGACTACTGCAATGCTCTTTACCTTTGGGTCAGTGGAGGGGCCCTGCATTACCTTCAGCTAGTGCAGAATGCAGCAGTCAGGTTGCTGATGGGTCTTCTGCACTGGTTGTCATTAAGGTGGAGAATTATCTTCAAGGTGGGTTTGCTCACCTATAAGGCCCTATATGGACTGGGTCCTGGCTACCTGAGTGATCTTCTGACTGCCCGCCACATTCTCTGCACTCTCTCCACTCCTCTGAGGAGGGCCCCCTTGTGATTCCTAGGGCCCAGATAAAAACATTTGGAGACCGATAGTTTGCAGTAGCAGGACCGTCCCTGTGGAATTCGTTGACAAGATTTTTGAGGGAGGGCCCCTTCATTGGAAGTTTTTAAGCAGGGCCTGAAGACAGATTTATTTAGGGAGGCATTTGGGACTTTGTGGTTCCTTCCAGTTTAGTTCCCTGACCGTTGTATTATACCGTTGTACTCTCGGTTTTATTTATGGGTTTTCTATAAGTTATTACCGATTTTATTACCATTGTCGGTACCCTGAACAGGGCTGGAGCCTCAGGGATAGGGTGCTTTATAAATAAACTTTTACTTACTTGACTGGCCTCCTACCTGAGAGCCCTACTGCAGGGCTCAAACTGTGGGGGATGGTGGGATTGGTCTGGTCTGGGAGATCACCAGCGGTAGCCTAAGAGCTGGAGTTAGGGAAGGACATTTATTCATTGAAACCATTTCTCCAGGTAAACATATATATCCAGATACTACAGGTATCTTGTTTACAGATGTGATTGTGGGGAGGGGATTACAAGGGATAAAAGGACAATATGCTTCAGCCGAGCAGGCATACAGTATATCAACAGTAGCAGATAAACAATACAGGAGTACATGACTGTCAGTGGTGCTGCTAGGAAAACAACATTTGTAAGCCAGAACCCTTCGGTGCTCTTTTTTTCCTTGCCCACCACCCCCATTTTAGACATGCTCGCATTTGTTACCCAAACTCCCTGCATGCCCCATACCATACCTCAGGAACAGCATAGTAAGGGACTAAGAGTAAACAATACAGCAGTACTTAGTTTTATGCTATTAGCATTATATATAATTCAGTGGGCAGGCTCCAGAATGTGGCCCCCTCCAATCAACATGCATGTCTGGCCTACATGGTGTATGGTGTTTTACTCCCATGATGCCTTGCACTGGATTGATGTGTTAGAGTATTATACAGCTTAGAAGGATGCCCAAATTCCAAACAATACAAGAGTACATGAAACACTACACAATACCGTGGTAGGGCCCATGACCCTACTGGAATTTTTCTTTTTAAATGAGCAGCGTTAGTATACGGTGGATTGACCGTATCAAGACTACCCCCCCACCCTTATAAGTAGCTGTACAGGTGACAAAATGTTAACCTGCAAAGTAAAACTGAAACATAATATAAAGCAAAAGTCTTACTTTCATATTAATTTGTCTTCTAATCCCTCTGTCCTATCCAGGGGTTCAGTTACTGTAATTTACCTTTAGTGGAAGTCCAGCACTTCCATGAGTCAAAATCTGGAAGTTATTCCAATTTTTTGGAAGTCAAAATGTTTCCCTTCCAGATCCCACAGTTTGGAAGCCAATTTTCTAGGAAGAATCAATTTATGGATATTAATATACACATTAGTGGTAAGGTAAAATACAATTTCTTCTGGAAAAATCCATCATTACTTGGCTTCTATGACTTCAGTTTTGGAAGTTATCCATTTTGGTTTTTACATTTAGAAGTCAATGACTTCCTCCCCTTTATTTCAATCAATCAATCAATCAAAATCTTTATTTATCCAGGCGAACATCATTGAGCGAAGCTCATTTATAAGATGGACCTGGTTAAGGCTGGTCAAAATAGAGTTACATACAACAGTGACAATATATCATTAAGACAACAAATAAATACAGAACTCATTTACTGGTTGGGCCTGGTTAATACCAGTATACAACAGATTTATATACAACAGTGACATTACATCATATGACACAAATAATACAAGGTAGGTGCTCAATGCAGCGGCAGAATAAAACAGAAGGGAATAGTGAGGGTGTGGAGCTGGGAGGGCATGGTGGGTACGGGAGAGCATAAGGGAGGGAGGTAGAGGGCCTAAGCTGGAATACAGGTAGCTAGTGTACAGTTGCAACCTAACTGGGCAGAGAGAAATTAAAAGGTTTACTCACAGCATGAGATGGATCCATAGGGCCAGCAGTACTGTAGTCTGCACTGAAGGCAGCTGAGAGTTGGGTGCCTAGGACTCAGGATAGGTTATGGAGCAAGGGAAACAGTTACAGTGTTCCCTCACAGTTTGGGCAAATAAGGTCTTGAAGGAATCCAAGCTGATGGTTACGCTCAGTTTCACAGATTTTTGCAATTTATTCCACAAGGTGGGCAGTGCAAAGCTAAATGCTGCTCTACCCAAGCATGAAGAAACCTTGGGAATACAAAGTGTGAAAAAAGAGGCACTTCTTAAGGCATAAGTTCCTGGCGTGCTTAGCGGGAGACAGTCAAAGATATATTGGGGAAGCTTTTTGTGACAGCTTTGAGTCCAAAACGCTGCATTTCTATTTCTTCTAAACATAAGGGAGGACCACCCTATGGCAGCATACAGCAAGCAGTGGTGGGTAGAAAGAGGAAGGCCTGTTATAAATCTGATAGCTCTATGATAAAGCTTGTCCAGTTTAGCAAGGGAAGCTTTTGGGCACTGACTGTATAAGAAGTCTGCATAGTCAGCCAGTGATAGGAATGTTGATTGGACCAGGCTTTTTCTAGCATCTGTAGTCAAGAACCAGTTAATCCTAAAGAAGAGGCCCAGCCTCTGCCTTAGTTTCTTAAGCAAGTCCTCAATATGCTCCAAAAATGAAATATTTTGGTCCAGCCACACTCCCAGGTATTTGAATTTCATGACAAACTCCAGGTTTTCTCCAAAGACAGTAGTGATGTGAGGCAACGCTCCAGTACTAACCAGATTCATAGCACCACTGTAGGGCGAGAAAAGCATCACTTTTGTTTTTTAGCATTTAACAGGAGTTTTTTGAAGAGAAACCGATTCTGAAGACAGTTGAATTCCTCCTGGAGGTTTGCACAGGCGGCTTCAGGAGTTGGGCGACTAAGGTACAGAACCGTGTTGTCTGTGAACAGGTGTATATTTGCCTTGGATATGCTATCATCAATATTATTAATATAGACAGCAAATAGTAGGGGGCCAAGTTTTGACCCCTGAGGCACTCCCCTTTGGAGAGGTTTTAGTATGGAGAGCTCACCCTCAGCCTTAATCTGCTGGAACCGTCCTGAGAGTTAATCAGTGAACCAATGCAGTGATACTGTGTCCAGACCTATGCTCCTCAATGATGAGAGAAGCAGGCTGTGATCCACAGTGTCAAAAGCCTTGTTCAGATCACGGTACCAATCACTGGTCACTTTAGCAAGTGCCGAAATAGTACTATGTCTTGTTCTGAAACCAGATTGCAAGGGATTTAAGAGTTTTTTTTTATTCTAGGTAATTCCTGAGCTGGGTACTCACTATTTTTTCTGTAAGTTTTGATAGAACTGGCAAGACAGATATGGGTCTGTAATTGTTCAGATCACAAGGGTCTCCTGACTTGAATAAAGGAACGACGTGCGCAATTTTCCATATTGAGGGAATAAGCTCTTGCGACAGAGCTAGATTAAAAAGGTGAGTGATTGGCACAGCTAGAACATGATATGCAATCTTAATGAAGTAGGGATCTAGTGAATCAGCACCAGCACTTTTCTTCAAGTCCAGCTGAAGTAGGAGGTCTTCGACCTCTTTCAGAGATACAGGTTGGAAGGAGAAATCAGGAGCGGGGACATCAGAGACATCGTCTTGTACTTCTAATTGAGAGCATGCCAAGTATGCAGGAGAGTTATCAAATGCAAGACCAGCCATGGCAAAATGATTGTGAAAGGAGTTAAGGATCCCCTTTTCTCACATACAGTAGTATTTCCTGAGATTATTTTTGTAGGTAGGGAGTTGCCAGGTGTGTGCCCTGACATTTCCTTAATAGTACTCCAGAATTTAGAGGGGGATTTTGCGGTGGAGTCCAGTTCATTACAGTAGAAAGCAGCCTTCGCTTCTCTGATAATTTTTGTACATAAGTTCCGTGCCTTCCTGAACTGGCACCAGTCTGCGTCCAACTTGGTTCTGCGAGCCTTTTTCCAGAGTTTGTCTCTTGATAGCAATGCAGCCTTTAGTTCAGCCGAAAAACCAATGACAAGCTTTGTTCCTTACACGAATTGTTACCACCGGGGCATGTCTGTTTAGTGCCCCGACCAGAATTTCATGAAGTATAGCATATGCTAAATTTACCGTGTTGGCTAAGAAGAAGTCTTGCCAGAGTAAAGAGAGTTTCAGGTCATTGATGCGTGCAAACTGGTCGAAGTTCTTCCGTGACCTTTTTGTGTTAGATTTTGGGAATATTTGGGAAGTTTGTTCCTTATTATTGGAAATCAAACACTCCCAAAATGGAGTTAACTGAAGCCCTGGTCCTATCACTGTGGCTGGTTCCTGGGATGGCCACTCAGGAACAATGTCACTCCTCCCCTCCACTGTACTGCTTGCTCATTATATTCTATCAGAATATCACCTTATTTGCTGGCCCGGTGGTGCTGAGGGCTGAGATGCTGGTCACCTTATCTCGTGCAATGCTGGCGACCCGTGTTCGGGAATAAGCACGGACCGCCGGGGGTCAGCAGGGGTGGAGAAGGATTGAGCGTCTGATGGACTGCTCTCCTCCGGGAGGGGGGTTTCCAGCTGTTGTCACCTGTCTGATCCCTAGCAGAGGCTGGGGACATGACTGCCACACTGAAGACAAGGGGAGAATCAGGGCAGATGCTTGGAAGGAAGCGCGTGTGGGCGCGTAGCAGTGAGCCCTCCGCGAGCATCATTACCGCGCCCTCGACTCCCTAGGGGTAACGTGAAAATCCTTGCCGCAGAAGAATGGTGGAGGGCGCCTCACAGGCTCCACTCCTGGCCAGCCACTGCACTGGCCCCTTGAATCCGGTTCCTGGTGGGGGTTGGGAACCCCGCCGGCCCCGCCAGCGGGGGTAAGCCCTGGGGCTGGGTAAGTGCCGGATGGTGGACGTTGGGGGATGGGGCTGGGGTTGCCTCCGGATGTGAGCCAGCAAGAAAAAAGGAATAGCTAAAAAAAAAAGAATATCACATTATTCAGTGTTAAGACTAGCGATATTTTGAATGAAAAGAGAGAGTTGTATTTGCGGATGGATCACATGGTTGCTGGGTGGGGTATATAAGGCCCTAGTGGAGTGAGAAAAAGTCAGATCAGACAGTTCTGTTGAAGTCCTTGACATGGAAGGAATTAAGCACTGAACTGGACTCAAGTGTGGAGATCTGCAAAGCCCCGGTCAGAGTGAGTAAGCCTGCCAATTACGTACTGAAGCAAAAGCCAAGAGCAGATTTCTGCTCTTTGCAGTTATCCCTTGGCATATGAATATGCATAAGGGCACACCCAGTATCTTAACTCCACTTTTTGGAGAAATTTTACGGTACTTTTTAGCCCTTAATTCTTCAAAGTACACAGTTTGCTGAGTTCAGCTTTCTTTATAGCATCAGAAGATTTGTTTAACTGAACTCGGGTGGAGTCCACTAAGAGTGAGTATGGGGAAGTATTACATAGGAAAGCAGCATGGGATCCTGGAGGGTCTCGCAAAACTTTCTCCATGGGCGATGTGAGCGCTCCTGTTTGACTACATGGCCACCTGAAGCGTTCCACAATGATGCACAGAAACGGTGAACCCAGGAAAACAGGGAACATCAGATCAGTGAGCGCTCATTTAGGATGTTGTTCAGGTTGCCTGTACACACAAAAAAGCCAACGCTGCAGTTGATCTGCACTGATCAGTGTGATGCAGAGCCTGGCATATAAAGGGGCCTTAAGAGCCGCAGAAGCTTGAAATTACATCTGGCAACCAAGCGATTCAGCCATCCTGCCTATCACTGACTGCTGCTGTAAATTCAGAATCCTCACTGTCTTTGTTGTCCTGTCAAAATAAAATGATGCAACACAGTGCCTTGTACCA
This sequence comes from Neoceratodus forsteri, assembly GCA_016271365.2. Taxonomy (NCBI): domain Eukaryota; kingdom Metazoa; phylum Chordata; order Ceratodontiformes; family Ceratodontidae; genus Neoceratodus; species Neoceratodus forsteri. Next base: position 266,093,860 of record CM057455.1, read on the forward strand.
TACCTTCTAGTCTTGTCTGAGCTCTTTGCTCGCCACTACTGCAAACAGGTATTATGTTGAATATTACAATAAATAGATACATAAGTAGTTAAATATTAAAATAACAAAAAAATGTCAGCTGGGGAGAAAGGCTTTGGATTTAATGCACTTATCAGCTGGAACAGGCTGCCAGCTGAATTCCCGAAATAATGCAAACCTAAATCAGTTTCAGTCTACTAGAAACATCGAATTATGTTTAGCATCAAATCTATGTTATTATGTTTCTCTGTTTACTGTGTTTATCTCCTGAATGTACAGTACCTGATGCTACGAGAGCTAAACAGCAACAACAGTGAACCTGATACGAACATGCAAACGCATGAAAAGAGCCAGCAGAAGAAGACCACTTGGTCTATCGCATCTGCTTGGTAAATGATACTGGGTCTGGCCTTACAACGTACGTCAATGACCCTGCCCCCCAACCGTTCTTCCCTCTGTTCTGTGATCTAAGCCCTTCTTCATCTTGTACCATGGAAATTCCTGTGACAACTTATCACTGTCTATACGTCTCTGCCGTTTGCATAATGTCTGGATCATCCCTTTAAATTGGTTTCATTTCAGTGGCCCCCCCACCAAAAAAAAAAAAATTCCTATTCAGAATACATCAGACCTATAACTATGTACCTAACACTGCTGCTGCTGCTGCTGTCTAACTCCTTAGGACCTTATTGGAAACTCGATGTCACATTTTTTTTAATTTTTAATTTTTTAAATTTGAGGCTTGGCAAGAAACAATGAGCCAAGGCTCAATTTCAGGTCTATCCTGTGGGAAACAAGAGGGTCACATGGTATGCAAGTGGTGGTTTAAGGTTTCAAACTCATGTATTTATGGGTCTCCGTCTTCACAGCACGTAAAGGAGGCTGTCCCAGTGGGAAATTTCTAAACAGTCTCTTTATGAGAAACTGACTGAACTTGAGTTTAAAAGATTCAATATTCCCAACAAGAACTGCTTCCTGTAGGAGCTTGCTCCATATGTTTTCCACTCTCTCTGTGAAACAATTCTTCGTCACATTACCTCTAATTCTGTCCTCCCTTAGTACTATGGCATTCCTTCTAGTTCTACCCCCTGAACAAGCCAAAATGTTTCCCCTAAGCTACCTTATCCAATCCCTTTAAAGTTTTAAAGACTGAAATAATGAAGGGTAATCCCATACCGTGTTTAAAACGTACTGTCTAAGACTGGCACATTGACGCAGTGGTAGCACTACCACGCATGACGCTGACGACTCAGGTTCAGGAACAATGATAGAGACGTCGATAGGGAGAAGCACGGGGGTAAATGGAGAAAGTGACAAATGCAATAAGGATAGGGATGGTGCAAAAAGGGGTAAGGCCTTCAAGAAATGGAGGGTAATGAGTACCAACACCAGTAGTCTGGACAACAAGCTCCCTGAACTGGTGGCCTTGATGGAAGAGGGATGCCTGGATATCGTAGCAGTCACAGAAACATGGTACACAGAGAACCATGACTGGGATGTTAACGTACCAGGGTACACAACCTACAGGAGAGACAGGGAGGGGAGAAGAGGGGGCGGAGTAGCTCTCTATGTAAGGGAAGGGATAAAAGCAACTGGACAAAAGCATAAACAGGGAGGAGAGGAGGCACTGTGGGTCACCTTAGAGACTGGAAATGGCACCACAATCTGCACAGGGGTTGTATACAGAGCCCCATGTCAGGGGGAAGGAATGGACAAGGATATGATAGAAGGCATACTTAGGATGGCAGAGAAAGGGGAGATACTGTTGATGGGGGACCTTAATATGCCAGATGTTAACTGGAGCACCTTTGCTGCAGCCACATCCAAAAGCAGGGCCATTCTCGATGCCCTTCAGGTGGCATGCCTCAAACAGCTAGTTTTGGAACCTACTCATGAGGGAGCAATCTTAGACCTCGTACTCTCAAATGGGTACAGTGAGAGGGTCTCAGATCTAGAAGTGGGTAGCCATTTGGGAACAAGTGACCACCAGATAGTGTGGTTCATGATAAACTCAGCTACAGAGTCAAGTCATATAAAAGTGAGGGCTCTGGACTTCAGGAGGGCTGACTTTGGCAAGATGGGAGAGTGCCTTAGAAAAGCACTAGCCAACAGGCTAGAAGAAGGGGTGGAGCTACACTGGGGAAATATAAAAACTGCCATCACAGAGGCAACAAGCCTTCGTGTGAAGCAAATAAACAAATCAAAATGAAAGAAAAAGCCACTTTGGTTCTCAAAAGAGGTGGTGGTGAAGGTTAGGGAGAAAAAGATAGCATTTAGGAAGTATAAGGAAACACAGAAGGAGCAGGACAGAGAGCTGTACCAGTTAAGGCAGAAAGAAGCAGGGAGGGAAGTCAGAATAGCAAAGGCCCAAACTGAGTAGAAGATAGCCAACTTGGTTAGGAAGGGGGATAAAACCTTTCATAGGTATATCAGGGAGCGTTGAAAGACAAAGGGAGGGATAGTGAGGCTGAATAGAATGGGCGGTGGGTGGGCAGAGAGGGACAGTTAAAAAGCAGGGATACTGAATGAATACTTCTGTTCAGTATTCACAAAAGAGGAGGTGGGGCAGGTGCCTAATCCAATTAACAGAAGCACTCTGGATAAGGTGGTCGATCCCAGTCCTTTCACAGAAGAAAGGGTTCTGAAAGAACTCCTAAAACTGAAGGTGGACAAAGCAATGGGGCAAGATGGAATTCACCCCAGAATGCTAAAAGAATTAAGCAGAGAGCTAGTGACACCACTGACTACCCTTTTTAACAAATCATGAGAGGATGGTGTGGTACCTGAGGACTGGAGGAAGGCAGATGTGATTCCCCTTCACAAAAGTGGGACCAAGACAGAGGCAGGAAACTACAGACCTGTCAGTTTGACCTCTGTGGTAGGGAAAGTGATGGAATCACTTTGGAAGGAAAGAATTGTTGAGTACCTAGAGGCCAGTGGGGCACAGGACCCAAAGCAGCATGGGTTCACAGTGAGAAGGTCATGTCAGATGAATCTAATTGATTTCTTTGACTGGGTGACCAAAGAAGTAGACCAGGGAGGGGCTGTGGACTTGGCCTACCTAGACTTTAGCAAGGCATTTGACACAGTCCCACACAAACGATCAATAGTCAGATTAACCAGCCTGGGAGTGGGTCCCAGGGTGGTAGCCTGGGTAAAACATTGGCTGGACAACAGGACACAGAAGGTAATTGTAAATGGAGTCCATTCTGAAGAAAGATGGTTACTAGTGGGGTACTGCAGGGTTCAGTACTGGGTCTAGTCCTTTTTAATGTCTTTATAAGTGACATTGCAGAGGGACTGGAAGGAAAAGTATGCCTCTTTGCAGATGACACAAAGATCTGCAACAGGGTTGATACACAAGGAGGCGTGGAAAGGATGAGAAGGGACTTGGCAAGGTTGGAGGAATGGTCAGAAGTATGGCAGCTTGAATTCAATGCAAAGAAGTGCAAAATAATGCACCTGGGAAACAAAACCCAGGGAAGATCACACAATGGGGGGAGGTAGTAACAACAACGAAAATGGAAGGGACCTGGGGGTAATCATATCAGATGACCTTAAGGTTGGCAAGCAATGTGAGAAGGTGGTAGGGAGGGCTGGGGTGATACTGGGATGTATAGGGAGAGGCATCACCAGCAGAAAACAGGAAGTTGTTATTCCCCTGTAGAGACAGTTGGTGAGACCCCATCTGGAGTACAGCGTCCAGTTCTGGAGACCCCATCTCCGCAAGGACATAGACAGGATGGAGGCAGTTCAAAGGAGGGCAACTAAAATGGTGCAGGGTCTGCAAGAGAAGCCATATGAGGAGGTACTAAAGGAGCTTAATATGTATACCCTTGAGGAAAGGAGGGGGGGGGGGGACATGATAGAAATGTTTAAGTACCTCAGTGGAATCAACAAAGTCCAAGAGGGTAGCATCTTTCAGAAAAAGAGATGTGCAAGAACAAGGGGGCACAATTTGAAGATAGAGGGAGGATGGTTCAGGGGCAATGTGAGGAAATATTTTTTCACAGAGAGTGGTGGACGCATGGAATAGCCTTCCTGAGGAGGTTGTGGGGTCTCAAATTGTGGAAGAATGCATGGGACAGACAAAAGGCAATTTTTGTGGGGGATAGGAAAAAATAGGCTGTTGGTTAAATAGGATTTGCAGCTTATCCTCTAGGTAGGGAAATGGGCAGACTAGGTGGGCCAAGCGGTCCTTATCTGCCGTCAAAGTTTTTGTTTCTATGTTAATGTGGGTCATGAGGGGCCAGTGGGGGTGAGGACTGAGCAGTCCAATGGATATTCTCCTCCTTTGGGGAGGAAGGACAGTGCGCTCCACCCCAGTACCGCCACCTAGGTGGTCATACAGTAGGTGGTGCTGAGGGTGGGACCAGGTAAAAGGCAGGGGATGCTCCCTGATGAAAGATGTCAGTACGCTTCTGAGTGTCTGCGTCATGCTGTCAGTCCTAAGCAGCATCTGAAGGATCGAGGATCAGGGCAGAAAAATAACGGCAGGACTTGCCTGCTGTCACAGGATGACGTGGATGACCCTTCCTTAGACACCACATCGCCTACTGGGCTCAGATCCTGCCTGACCAAGCATGGCATCTAGAGAAGACTTGGGGTAACCCCGATGGCCCCACTAACGGGGTTAAGCCAAGGAGGAACAGGCAAGGCCAGAGGTAAGTCCCAGAGACAGCTAGTGATGGGTTGGGGGGGGGAGTGTCACCAGAGGGGGCCAGCCTGCCGTGTAAGGGGACAAATAAAGTATATCAAGTAAAAAAATTAAAATAAACATAACATATGGGATCTTTAACTTCCACTTGGGCAACCTCAAGAGATGTACAGGCAGGACCTCAGTTCAACATCTCTTCTGAAGAACAGCCCACCCACAGTGGCACAGCCTCCTTACCTCGTACTGCACAACGTCAACAGTGTTAACTCTTGATTTTTAAAACAAGTTGCTTTAACTAGGATTGCCCAATGGAAGTGTAAGTAACAAGTCGTTTTCAACAGGGTTCCAGTTTTGCAGCAGGGAAGACCGAAGCATTGGGAGGTTAAATGATTTGGTGGTCAAGGTCATGCACTAAGTAGCTGTGGTGGGATTTGAACATGGTGTCTCTTGGTTCACAGTCCTGTGGTGTTCTTCACTATGCCATGGGCTTCCTAACTGAGATCAAGACTCTCTGGTGCGAGACTTTAGCCCACTGCCTTTCGGCCCAAGGCAAGGGTAGTACTGCTGAGGTTTACCGACACTTACGAGGTGTTGCATGCCCCTCATCATGACTTTAACAATTAGAACAAATTATTCAAAGGTCAACAGAACATTGGGTGCTTTGTATAAATGTACTGTGTGCTTTACTATGGAAATCAAAGGGCCTCTTGTGTCTGTTAGTTGCTTTTGCCTATTAGTGGTTACAGCTTGGAGATGTTTTTATGACTCATGCCATTTGAAATCGCTTGATATCAGCCCATCCCACTTCCATGCGAGTGACCAAGGATCAGCTGAGGACCCCAATCCCCAGCCATGCCCCCTTCCCTGGCAAGGAGCATCAAGTGCATCATAGAAGGGGTATACTCCAGCTCCAGGGAGGGTAGGTTTGCTCATACTTTGACCTCCTTCTGGCACCACAACTTGTACAGCTTTCACTTTAGGCTTCATAGCTGTAGGGACGATGTGCACACTGCCATTTAACAGAGAGGCTGTGGTGAAAAGTGAGAATGCAACCCTCCATTTCTTTAGTGAGAGCTCTTAGTCTGTGCCCTGACTTCATGCCCCTGGCAGATTTGGAGACCCCAAGGGGCCCTGTTGGGGGTTGGGGGACTACAGGATTAATGCCCGAAAGCAAGAGGTGAGATGGGTCAACCCGGGGGTTCTAGGGAGAACAAAAGAGAACAAAATATTCAAGGAAATTTTTCCTGTGAAGCAGACCTTAGTAACAGCTTCTTCAAGTTTATACCGTTTGTTTTTTTTCACCAAGAAAGGAGGGCTAAGAAATGTTTTGCTTTTTTCAGATTTCCCTGTTGTAAGCTCCCATGTTGTGCCTGAAAATAGACAACTGCTTATATAGTGCACTTACAGTACCTGGTAAGTAAAAATTAAACTAACTCGGGGGCATATAGGAAGTACTGTTTGATACTGCCATACAGCACTACAGGCAACCCTAACAGTTCAAGTTCTGTAACTGTCAATCATCCTAACTAAAGTCCCTTCCCATATACTCTTTGAGCTATGTCAGACTCTGGCTTCTGAGGCCATGTACCATTACTCTGCTTGTTTTACACTGATTCTGCCTACCTGCATTATTGTAAAATTGTATGCAGCTGATTGCAGCCTGTTTGTTTGTACTTGTTCGACTGTATTTGTACTTGTTTGACTTCATTCCACTGGAACCTGCTTACTGTATTTGTTATGTTGCTTTGTAATCTCTGTTATTGATGTGGAACCTTTGTCAAAGAGCACTTGTGTAAAAGGTATTCTCCAAAATTTTCAATAAACAAACAAACAAATAACGAAATATTGAACCAGAATAAGCTGTTGGTGGATTAGTGTATGACTGAAATTTGGCCAGTACTCCCCGTGGAGGTGGGGGAGTTGGGATTCCCCTACTCTTAACTCTTATTAAGAGGTGTCATGGGAACTTTAACATCCACCTGAACAACCACCAGGACAGACAGACGGGACTTCTATTTGATGTCCCACCCAAAAGACAGTCCCTCATGACAGCACAATGTTCCCCTATCATTACCAAGGGGAGAGGTGCCTCTACGGAACTTTGAGACTGGGCAGGATCAGGCTACAAGGTGGCAAGGCTGCCAGTATATCCCCTGCAACTGTCCTGTGATGTGATTTATATTCAGAGATACATTGACACTGTTAGCAGATAAAGATCTCCCAGCCCATCCAGCCTGCTCAAGATTCCCCAAGGGACACTATATGTTGAGAAGGGAGATATAGGGAAGGGATATTTAGGGAAGGCCTCCATATGCAGGTACTGTATGTACAGCAAGTTGTACTTACAGAATGTCACACATATAGGTTTTTGACCATATCTGAGAAGTGTTTATTGGAGGACCTCAGAACTTGGTATAGGGATTCAGTGCTATGGTTTCTTAAAGTTTTTAGAATACTGGCCATAGTGTACAAAATATGCTCCGGTTATGGCCCGTTATTATTGGCTTTTGAGACATGCATACTGTGTCACATTCACATGTTCAGCAACATGTTGAAAGCTATTCATCTGATTGTCATCAACGACTCACTCTCCCACTATTTCCGTGCAGTAGCGTAGAAAATTCCCAGAGGGCCTGGGTGCAAGGGTATGTTATAGGGCCCCCCTGGTTTTGAATAGACATCAAAATGATGATTTGGGCCTCTCAGACCTTGAGGGCCTGGGTGCGACTGCACCCCCTGCACCCTTGTAGCTACGCCCCTGTTTCCATGAGTAGTCAATGGATATGCTCTCCTTCACTGTACCCTGTAGATCCACAGACATGATGGAAGATTCTTCAGTCCCACAGCAGCAGAAATCATCCTGATTGGCTAAATCTACCTGTCAGTCCATGGGGAGGGCCTGTCTGGCTGTCTCAATATGGCCAATTGGCTGCCTGCTTCTTGGGTAAATAAATGAGTCCTCCAGTATCCTTAAAGCCCTCTTGTGACCCTGGATCAGGCTTCTGGGCCTGCTTAGCTATTTTGAAACCCATTGACCCTGTTGCCATGGTAACAGGCGTCAGAGGAGACAAAGATTGCTGCTACCTTGGTAGTCCAGAGGTACTGGCCCCAATGTCTTATTTTAAATAGGGCTCCTGCCCTGGAACAATTTATTTGTACCATTTGATGTTTTGAAGGGTGGCAACACTGATGTTCTGGTTGGGCAGTCTGTTGGGGGAATCCCCACTTATCAGGAGTATGATTGTCTTCTGTTGATAGCAGGTGGCTGCCTTTGTTATGTGTTGAATCCAGCTGTTTAATGGCATAGGTCCTATATGTTGTCAACCCCGGGACCAAAGAACAGCATGTGGAAGTTTAATACTGACAACTGCAGTCAGAAAGCAATTATGAAAGGAATTATTTTTCACATGGCAGTGATTTCTATGGGTAATACGCAGCCCCCAAAAGGTCGCTCGCGGACCCCCTGTGGGCCGTGGACCCCCGGTTGAAAACTCCTGCCATAGGAGATGCCAAAGATGTTCTTCTCCTTCTTTTTCTCCTTCTACTCCCACCTAAAGTTCCTGCTGACAGAGTCTGTGTCTTTTGTGCCAGAGGGGAGTAGCAGCAGGGTGGGTGATGTTGGCCGGGGCTTGGTGGAACCAGGGTTAGCCTCACATTTTGGGGGGATGTTACATATCCACTATTACTGCTGAGTGGACTGAAGCACTGAGAAGATAAGTGACTTGCTGAAGGGGCACAGTGAGTATTTGGCTCTAGCAGTGTTTAAACCTGCAGTTTCCAGGTTTCCAGACCTGGTGCTCTGACCCAGCTTGGGAGCCATGAGATTGGTGGTTCAAGCCTGCATTTACAGAGTCCTTGTGAGGATGTTATTTTCCAAATCAAGAGAACAGAACCAGGGCTCCTTCCCAGCACCAGTTAAATTGTGTAGTTGCTGTAGGCCTGTTAAGTCCTGGGCAGGACTGAGCTTTCCATAAGAGGCCCAGACAAAGACCTACTTGTTTAATTCTTTCATGAGAGATTGTTTTAATTGGGACTGCGCCCATCTCAGTTAGTTAATTCGTGGCAGAGGGAGCTCACCAGGGGGAGGCACTACACCAAGTCATTCCCAAAGACCATCTATGACCCCAGGACCATTTGCCCTAAGGCCTAACATTACCAGCTGCTGTAATATCCAAAGTACAGGTTGTACCGCGCCTGTACAAGTCATAATAGAACACTAGAGAGCGTGCTAACAGTAGCAAATCCATGTGTGAACCACAGTCATCTGTGATTGGATAAATGAATGGGAATTTCCATAGACACAGTTTCAGTGGGGGAGGGTCAAAATGTGTCTGAAAATCCCCATTCTTTGTCCTAATTGAAACCAGCCACAATTAACAAACTAGACCCTATTCTAAAGTCACACGGTTAGCATTCCATTATGACCTCTGTTCTCTTACTTTGAGGGTAGGGGGATACACAGCAGTGCTCTGACATGGCAGAGATAGCATAATGATGGCCGCTAGTTGAGCCAGCTACATACAGTACCTACTGAAGTACTGTAGCACACACTACTATGTTTGGTCAACAAACAGTAGCTTTGGCTCATCTGTGTTTCAACAGGGAACAAGTTAACTTTTTCTGCGGAAAGTGCTGCCCCCCTCAAACAAAAACCCTCTGTTTCTGCCCCTGACGATAACAGGCACCATCGTAGTTGGCAGTGCCATGGGTTGGGGAAACTAGAAACCAAGTTAACGCCTCTAAAAGGTTCTTTCTTGACACTGAAACTACGCAGGAGGCTGTGTGGGGTCTGGCTGTGCTGTAACTGGAATTTGCTAGTATACTATAACTGTTATGATGTTCAGCTAATCTTTTCTCAATTTTTAGTTATGATTTTCTGGTCCTTAAATGTTCTTGTCAGGAAACAGCGGGGTCATTCTCAATAAACAACATGACTCAGATTGTCAGGGGATTTATGGCATTTTGAAATACAGAGGGCAGTAACACTTCATTCTTAAGCACTCTCAAAGTGCCAGAAAAGTAAATTCAAAGCAGCTGGATCTTACTACTGTGCCGCCTTCCGAGGAAAACGATACAGAAACAACAGATTAAGGGAGCAGGAGAGCAGCAAGAGACAAATAACACCTGTTGTTAACTGTGTTAACCGACAAAAGACATCTTCCACCACGGAAATACAGTTGGCACAGAGAGGCAAAATCTTCTGTTGTGACAACTAGAAGTTACTGTTGGCACGGGAAGTGGTCTGTTGGGTACTAGTGATGTTGCGCTTCAAGTTTGTTACAGCTGGGACCCAGTTTGTATGAGAATTTTATTCCAGTGTATACCATTACAGTTGCAGTTTGATCTAGAAAAAAACCTGGGTCCACATACTTCTCCCTGTGGAAGCGTTTATATTTATTCACACAGTGTTCATCAGCACAGCAGAGGCAGCTGGTACCAGTTAGCAAACAGACGTTAACCAGCTGTTCTATAAATGAACAGGAAAAGGAAATCATCCAGTTGTCTAAAGGAGAAAAAAGAAAAGAAAAAAAATATACAAAGGACAGCATTTCTAATTTTAGGTAAAAAAGAATGAAACTCCTGATTGGCGGGGGAGGGGGTGTCAGGAATCTGGTGTCATCCAGAGAAGGACACTTCCAGAGCGGCATGTAAGAGAAAACCAGCTGGCTGCAACTGCTATATGTGAGGAAAAGGCAGTCTGTGCTAAGCAGTGCTATCTAGTAGTGGAAGTATCATATGTGTGAATAACAACCAAACACAATACAGCCATCTAATGGCTACCTATAGCATAGCAAGTATAAAGTAAAGGGGCACGTTCACCCTTTACTAGGGGTATTTTCCATAAGCTGAATGGTTAGTGGTGATAACTTCTGTAGTCAAGGTCACCGGTTCGATTCCCAGGAAGGGAGAGGTGGGTGGGCAGCTACCCAAACAGAGAGGACAGACAGCACAGTGGCAATGAGGAAACTGGATGCAGTAGTGCTGTATATGAGCAAAGGCAGTCTGTCAGCAGTGAAAGTGGTGACTAACAGCGGAGGCAATGCTGAGTAACAGAACGCACATCCATCTAGTGGTGGCATATGGGGCAGCAAACATGACAGTCAGATGAGCTCTCTGGGGCCCACCAGTTGCGCACAGCAGTAGCACTATTGCTTGCAATGTCAGCAACCCTGATATGGGAACAAACCTAGGTCATTGGGCACCAGCTAGGGGGAAGGGGAGGATTGGTGACCCAATAGATGCTCTCCTGTGCATCAGGGGTCAGCCAGGGGGCAGAGGAGAATTTGTGACCCAATAGATGCTCTCCTCCACATCAGGGGACAGCCAGGGGCAGAGGAGGATTGGTGACCCAATAGATGCTCTCCTCCACTTCGGGGGACAGCCAGCGGGTAGAGGAGGATTGATGACCCAACAGATACTCTCCTCTGCATTGGGGGGCCAACTGGGGGGGCGGAGGAGGATTAGTAACCCAATAGATGCTCTCCTCCACATCGGGCACCAGCCAGGGGGAGGAGGAGGAGGAGGATTGGTGACCCGATAGATGCTCTGCTGTGCATTGGGGACCAGCCGGGGAGGAGGAGGAGGAGGAGGAGGAAGATTGGTGACCCAATAGATACACAGATACATAGTCTATGTATCTATGTATCTATCTATGACAGTGTCGGCAGATAAGGGCCTATGGCCCACCCAGTCTGCCCATTTGAGCTTGTTCAGTTTCTGTTTTCCCAGAAGTCTGTTGCCCCTTACCCCTGACCTCCAGAATTCTTTTATGTCTATCCCATGCATTCTTAAATCCCGTGATTGTTTCAGCCCCCACCACTTTCTCTGGCAGGGTGTTCCACTTGTGCACCACCCGTTCTGTGAAGAAATTCCTCCTCACGTTTCCTCTGAATCGTCCTCCCTCCAACTTCATCCCATGCCCTCTAGTCCTGGAACATCTTTTTCACTTAAAAATAGTGTATCCCTACACCCTGTTCCTCCCTGTAAGATACTTGTATGTCTCTATCATATCCCCTTTCTCCCTCTTCTCCTCCAGGGAGTACATGTTCAGTTCCTTCAACCTGTCTTCATAGGACTTGTGATGCAATCCATGCACCATCTTTGTTGCCCTCCTCTGAACTTTCTCTACCCTGTCTATGTCCTTACGTAGGTAAGGTCTCCAGAACTGTACACTGTACTCCAGGTGGTGCCTCACTAGTGTCTTGTATAGTGGAATTATGACCTCCCTTTTCCTGCTGGTGATGCCCCTGCCTATGCATCCCAGCATCCTATTTGCTTTACCTGCTGACTTGTCACACTGTTTCCCTACCTTGAGGTCATCAGAGATGATAACCCCAAGATCCCTTTCTTGCTTGGTGCATGCTACATCCTCACCCCCCAACTGATATATTGTGCCAGGGTTTTTGTGCCCCATATGCATTATCTTGCACTTCTTTGCATTGAATTTCAACTGCCAAACCCCTGACCATTCTTCAAGTTTCTGCAGGTCCCTTCTCATTCTGTCTACACCCTCTGGTGTGTCTACTCTGTTACAGAACTTTGTGTCATCAGTGAACAGTGAAATTCTGCCTTCTAGGTCCTGCTAAATGTCACTGATGAAGATGTTGAATAGGACCGGTCCCAGCACCGATCCCTGTGGTACCCCACTGGTCACTCTTCCCTCTGTGGAGTGACAGCCATTTACCACCACCCTCTGTGTCCTGCCACCCAGCCAGTTACCTACCCACCATGCTACTGTCCTGCCCACACCCATATTCCCCAGTTTGTGCAATAGTCTTCTATGTGGCACAGTGTCAAAGGCCTTGCAGAACTCCAGATAGGCCATGTCCACTGCCCTCCCCTGATCCACCTCCCTAGTCACCCAGTCAAAAAATTCAACAAGGTTGGTCTGACATGACCTCCCTCTGGTGAAACCATGCTGCCTTGGGTCCTGTAGTCCATTGACAACCAGATGTTCCACCAATCTCTCTTTCAGTAGTGCTTCCATGATCTTCCCCACTACCGAGGTGAGGCTGACTGGTCTGTAGTTCCCCGCTTCGTCTTTATTCCGACATTTGTATAAGGGGACTACATCTGCTGTCCTCCAGTCTTTGGGTACCTCCCCTGTTTCCAGTGATCGGCTAAACAGGCTAGCCAGAGGTTCAGCCGCCACCTCTCTTAGTTCTTTAAGGACCGTGGTGTGCACCCCATCTGGCCCCATTGCTTTATCAACTCTTATTACTTCCAGTTCCTTCAGGACCCTTTCTCGTGTAAAGGGACTTGTGTCCATTTCTGCACCATTCTCACCCCTTGTACCCCCTTCAGACCCATTACCCTCCTCTTCCTCAGTAAAGACTGAGCAGAAATAACTGTTCAATATGTCAGCTTTACTGTTGTCATCCTCCACGCGGCCCCCATCCTCCCCCTTCAGTCTCACTATCCCTCCCTTTGCCTTTCTTTTTTCACTTATGTACCTGTAAAAGGTTTTGTCCCCTCTACCCACTGATTTTGCAATGTGTTCTTCTGTCTGAGCTTTGGCTTCTCTTACTGACCTCCCTACCTCTCTTTGCTTCTCCTGGTACTTCTCCCTATCCCCTTCTGCCTGTGTCTTTTTGTATTGCCTGAATGCAATCTTTTTGGCTTTCACTTTCTTTGCTACCTCTTTGGAAAACCATAATGGTCTCCTCTTCCTTTTCCTCTTGCTAACCTGCTTAATGCATAATTCTGTTGTTCTTGTAATCCCATTTTAAATAGCCCACTGTTCCTCAACCCTTGATTCCTGCCCCATTCCCTTAATGCCTCTTTCAAGTATCTCCCCATTTTCCCAAAGTCTGCCCCTAAATCCAGGATACATGTTTTGTGTGGTTTGGTTCTGCTCTTTCTGTGATTTCAAACCACAATGACTGGTGGTCACTGTTCCCCAGGTGCTCCCCACTGTTACCCCCATAACACTGTCCCTGTTTGTAGCACAAGGTCCAGTATTGCCTTCTGCCGAGTTGGTTCCATGACCAGTTGCTTGAGGAAGGCACCCTGAAGGGAGTCCAGGATAAATCTTCTCTAGTTGATGCTGCTGCTGGATGCTCCGTCCATTTTTGGAATATTGAAGTCTCCAACCAGTACTACTCACCTCTTGTCTGCCATCCTTTGGATGGCTAGCATCAGCTCCCTATCTGTTTCTTCCTCCTGGGCTGGTGGTCTATAGACCGCACTCTGTGCGATGGCTGGCCCATTTTCCTTTCCAGCTTAACCCACAGTATCTCTCCCATTTTGTTCCTCCTGGATCACTGTGGCCCTTATGTCATTTTTCACATACAGTGTCACTCCTCCTCCCTTTTTGCCTGCCCTGTCTCTTCTGAATATGTTGTAGCCAGGTATGGCCATCTCCCAGTCATGGTTATCATTACACCAGGTTTCAGTGATGGCCACAATGTCCAGGTCTGACTGCACCATGACAGCCTCCAGATCTTCCATCTTGTTGCTAAGGCTCCTGGCATTTGCACACATGGCTTTCCATGATTTGACCTCCCTAGACTGTTTCGCTGTTCTACTCCAGCCCCTTCCTTGGTTGTCCTTTATCCCTGGTTCTCCTTGCTGTCTGTTCTTCTGCTGAATGTTGCCCCTTTTCTGCCTATCCACCTCTTGGGTGCTAATCTCCATCTTTTGCACACTACTCTGCAGAGATAGCCACTCCTCTGGTTCACTGGTTCCACTGCTAGCTGTGGGGGGTGAGCAAGTATGTACCCTTCTTGCTGGCCTGCCACCCCCCTTTGCTAGTTTAAATGCTTGTCAATGTAGCACTGAAACTTATCATTGAGTGCTTGGATTCCCCTCCAGGATGGATGCAGGCCGTCAGGCTTGAACAAACCTACATCCCTCCAGGTGGGTCCCCAGTCACCAATGAATCCAAACCCTTCCTCACAGCAGCAGTTCTTCAACCATGAGTTAAAGTTCCTAGTGCATGCACCTCTATGCTCTCCCTTGCTTCTCGCAGGTAGTACTTCTGAGAAAGTGACAAAAGTAGCTACTTGCTTGAGACCCCTTCCCAATTTCCTAGACTCTTCCTGAACTTCCTTTGGCTCCCCATTTGCCAGGTCATTAGTACCTAGGTGGATATTGACATCCAGCTCACTCTCCCGTCTTGCCTTCCCAGTGATCCCCAGGATCTTCCTTCCATCCCTCCATGCCATGGCACCTGGTAGGCACCTCACCTCCCTGTCCTCCCCCTCCTGTGTTCCTAGCTGGATCCCTCTTATGATGGAATCCCCACCAGGATTCTGCCTCCTCCTCTGGGATCCACTGCTTTCCCGCTGAGGTCACCTCCTTGGCTAACCTCCACATCCTTTCTTCCACTTCTCTGGGTACCTTATTTGGTTGTCCCATTTGCCAGTGTGGCATATGGAGTTCTTGAGTGGAATAGGATCTGGGAAGTGCCTCTGCCTGACCGCTCTAACCCGCCCTGAGCCCCCTGTCATCCAAGTGCTCCTCGTTCTCAGTATCCTTTGAGGCAGTTGCATTGGACTGGGTGGTCTCTGAATAGGGGTGATGGTACTCCTGACCCAGTTTACTTCCGCTCTGAGTCTGGCTACCTCATCCCGCAGTCCAGAGAGATGCATGCAGATACGGCAGCACCTCAGTGTCCAGAAAGTCTGCCTGAATATGGCTGCCCTACAGCCACTGTATTGCACCACTCCCCACATTATACTGCAATTATACTGCTATTCCACTACTTGTCTGCTACTGAAGCTCTCCTAGTAGATGCTCTTCTCCAGGGAAGGCTCCATTGTCTCATTGTGCTGCTGCCACCTGTGGATGTGCAGGTGAAAGTGCAACTGATGAGGCATCGGTAGGGGGGACTTTGGGATGCGTTTGGGAGCAGGTCCTGCTGGGACCTCGGTCCCTACGCCATTTTCCTCATTGGACAAGGATCTACTGCAGCACAGGGAAATTAAGGAGTAAATATCCTCTGCCCAACCTCCGTGACAGCCGAAGCACATGGCCTGAAGGTGGTATATCTGCCACACTGGGCAGAAGTGCATAAAAACTGTTTAAAATAAATGAATTCTCTAACCTCCAAGCTAGTGGGAATTCACCTTTAGCTGAATAGTTAGAGCTGTTGGCTTGGGACTCAGGGTCCCTGGTTTACTTCCCTCCTAGCAAGGGCTGGAAGTGCATCTGCCCAAATAAAGAGGGAAAAGACATACATTTACCATAGTATATTAGGCTGCATGATAGTTTAGGTAGTGTCTATGCTGCTCCAGGCATGCTTGCATAGTGCATGCTCTGTCCACTGCTTGCTACAAGCCTCATGCTCCTTTTTGCTGGTGTTGCTGCTGCACCTAACAGAGAAAGCATAGGGTAGTGAAAAGGGGGGGGGGGTCCTGATTAGAGTAATGGTGTGGGTGGGTGTGCCTGGATTTGGGGTGGAGGCTAATATCTGGGCTGCACTGCTGACCTGATGACTCTCAACCTGCTGGCATAGGAGAGGTGGTTATGTTTTGTATGTTCCTGGGCCCAAGGTTTACCTGTCACTTCACTACCCAACGGGGCAGAGAGTTATGTTTAAAGTACAGATTTGCACAACAAAAATCGGCATTCTAAAGCATGTTTCTGCAGTAGCATGTAGAGAATACTGGATGGGCAACTATGCACAGCCAGTGTGTTTTACCATACAGGGGTTCTGATTCCCTGTGACCTCTAGAGCAAAGCTCAAGAGTTCCCTGGGAATCAGAACCCAGAGGTGGCAGAACACGTTGATTGTACATAGAGTTGCCCATCCAGTATTCTTTATAGTGTATGGTGCCCCTAAAATAATATAAAAAACAGTTTGATTTGTTCTGTAATAGAAAAAGAAATTCTTGCTGCTGCATCTTAGTCCAGAATTTAAGACTGATTGCTATGATCAGTGGTGTGGTTGTTAGGGACCAAACGTCCCTGCATCTATACTGTGGACTGCCATTGGTTGTCAATTGCGTTTTGAAAGGATTATCAGAAAAAAAAACATGGCGGCCATATCGCTTGCTAAGTGTGAGGACTGTGACTAAGAGGAATCACTTTTGTTTCTGTGAGTATTTTTAAAATCGGCTTTATCCTGCAGTTGGATGTTTTGTTATAGGTGAAACTATATGATTGATCCTGCATTTTGTTGTTGTACCTGGTTGATCCTGTTGGGGTCGATGGTGAGGGTGATCATGCAGCTGCTGCACTGAGTGGGTATCTGGTTGATCCTGCTGTTTCTGTGTCTCCTGCGCTTTTAAAAATAGCTGAAGTGTTGTTGTACCACAGTAGCATATTATCACAATTGATGACCTTTGAACTGCGGTACAACATTTCAACTAAGATGGATTTCTATCCAGAACAAGCCCTCACCATACACTATAATAAGCATTATGCTTCAACATTGTGAGCTACCTTCAGTTCCATTAAAGAAACCTCTTCAATTTCTTGAGATAACATCAGTTCCATTGAAGAAAGCTGCTTTAACATTACATGCTACAGTAACTTTACATCCAGTGAGGAAATCCCTCTCAGCTTCCTAAGCTTATATCACAACAAATGAAGAAGCACCATCAGTATTCTGAGCTCAAATCACAGCCACTGAAGAAACCCCCCTCAGCATCCTGAGCTTACATCACATCCACTAAAGAAAACCCCTCTCAGCATCCCAAGCTTATGTCACATCTGTTGCCAACCCCCCTCCTCAGAATCCTGAACTTACTTCTCAGAAGCTTGAGTGGCTATCATATTCATCAAAGAGGACCCCTGAATATCTTTGGCTGCCATCACATCCACTGAAGAAACCTGATTTGACATCCTGAGCAACCATCAGTTCCATTGATGGAAAATGCCTCAACACCCTGAACTACTGTACCTTCAGTTCCACTGGAGAAACCGCCCCAGTTTCCTGAGAAAAAATCAGTTCCATTGAAGAAAACAGCTTCAACATTATCAACTACAGTACCTTTACATCCATTGAAGAAATCCCCTCAGCATCCTGAGCTTACCTCATATCCATTGAAGGATGTCCCCCTCAACATCCTGAGCTTACATCATATCCACAGAAAAAAACCCCTGCTCAGCATCCTGAGCTATATACAGTAATTCTCATTGAAGAAATCCCCCCTCAGCATCCCGAGTTTCCATAATTTTTGTTGAAGAAATCCCCCTCTGCATCCTGAATTTACATCGTATCCACTAAAAAAAATAGAGAATAATACATAGGCAATAATGCACAACAAGGATGTGTTTCCATCATGGAACCCTAAGATGTAAGCATAACCTAGTTGCGCATGGTCGTGCATGGTTGCCCATGTGTTATTTTGTACAGTATTTCATTTTTATTTTAGTTTTATTTTGAAACAAAAGCTTATGGACAGTAAATGCCCATTTTCATAGGCAACCATGGCTCTGGTACAAATAACAATGAGTCAGTGTCCTATAACAACATACACAGACAATAAGTATAAAGAACAAGTAGATAAAATTCAGTGGCCATTACATGTGTCTGTCATGCTGATACAGTTTGCTAGAGCTGTAGCAAAAGATTTATAACTCTGTAAAGTCCTGATAGTTATTTGTCAAACATTTTTAGAGCACTTTGATAATTTTAAGCATACATAAGTTATCTGTTGATCTAGTTTTAATATTTAACAAAGTTGGTCTTTTTACCAATAATTTTAATTTAGTTGCCACTTGTCCATGTTCCATCTTCCATGCCCAGCAACCCACTTATTGACTGATTTTTGTCCCAAAGTAAACCAATTTGAAATGCTGTGTAAGCAGCAAGTATGACAGTCTAATTGAAGATCAAATGCAAACCAACAGGCTTTGTTTAATAAAAGTGCAATTCTTTGCATTAAAGGTTTACTGGTAGAACAGTAAATGACTACTCCATAACCTATAATATATAGAATATGTGCTTGTACAACAAGTTTCTTCATCAGTTCTGAAATTAAGCCTGTTCCTATACAATATACCAAATTGTTGTTTTACAGATTTTACAACATTTTCAATGTGTTGGTGGTAGCTGAGGCAACTATCAGGGCTCAAACCTAAATATTTATATTCAGTGACCTGGTCAGGGTAATTCTGTTAGATGTTTTTATAGAAATAGGCATCAGCGAACTTGAATATTGCCTAGAGTGAAATAACATACATTTTGTCTTTTTTGAATTCAAACTTAACTTGTTTTTAATGAACCAATTGTGAACAACATAAAACTCAGACTGTAATATATTGGACAAGTTATTCAAATCATTATTCTGAAAAAAGATTACTGTATTATCCGTGCACAGCAAGCTCTTTGAAGATTTTATGACACTAAGAAAATTGTTCAAAAAAAAAGACTAAAACACAAAGGTCCAAAGATTGATCCTTGCGGAACGCCTAAAGTTACGGGCAAGATTTTTGAAAAAGAATTGTGAATCTTAATCTGTTGCACATGGTTGGTTAGATAATCTTTAAACCAAGATGTAACCGAATTGGAGAAACCAAGTTGTCTCAGACTCTCAATTAACTTTGAATGCCATACCATACTGAAAGCTTTTGATAAGTCTATATAAATAGCACCAATTAGAATGCCATTGTCCAAAATTTCATGTATATATTTAGTAAATTTGACCAGTGCTGTAATGATACTGTTATTTTTTCTAAAACTGTTTTGCTACACTGTCTGTAAAATATATTTTTCTAAATGTTCTATAATCTGATCGTATGTTATCATTTCGAGAGCCTTAGACAGTGGATATAAAACAGAAATTGGTCAGTAGTTTGAAGTTAGTACTCTATCACCACTTTTAAATATTGGAGTAACAAAAGCATGTTTTCAAAATAAAGGAACTACAGTGGTGATCATACAAAAGTTTATCAGTACTGAAGTATACCTCGAGGTACCACTGAGGCACTCAAGTTCAATTTGCATTGACTGTAATGTGATCTTGCCTCTGTACCACTGAGGTATACCTTGAGGTATACCTCAGTACTAATAAACTTTTGTACAATCACCACTGTACACTGTAAATCAAAGAAAAATTGAACAGTTTTGTAACAGGAACAACTAGTTCCTCTAAAGCAATTACAAAAAGTTTTAAGTCTAATCCATCAGGACCTATACAATGTTTTTAAGTTTCATAAATATTTTGAACAAGTATTTTTACTTATGATTTTAAAGTAAAGTTGAGGGGTAGTAAAGTTATTTTATAATCCAGTGGGATTATGGTGGACAAAATCAGTTGATGACAGACTAGATGCTAACTTTTCAGTTTCACTTGTAAAATATTGATTAAATCCATTAGCTATAACTGCTGGATCATTACATATGGTTCCATCTAAATTCACTAAATTTAATGCAGTACTAAAACTAACATTAAGAAGTCTTTGTTATTCCAAAAGGAATGAGTGTCATCATCAACTAAAGAGGATTGTCTGTCACAAAAGTATTTCGATTTCAGAAGTCTAACTTGTTTGTTGCACACACTTCTTAAGTCACTAAATCTTAATAAAATATATTGTTTCCTGTCTCTCTGTATTTGTACCATAAACGGTCTCTTTCCCTCATCAATTGCAATAATTTGGGGGGTTACCCATTTGTGTGAGTTATTACTTTCTGTAACATTTCTATATGGGGCAAAAGTATTACAGACTCTATTAAATTCAATTAAGAAAAATAAAATGCCAGGTCTATATCAGAAATATAATCAATAAAAGAGCAATCTATCTGACCCAATGTGTTTCTAAAATCAGTAACTTTATCCTTAGGTAAAATTCTAGTCCTCACAGTAGTTGGGGGGAGGTAGTCTTTGTATTTTGCTTGTCCAGGTACATCTTGTCGGTGAATGGTTACTTAATGAATCAGAAAGACTTTGCACATTTCTTACCCCTTCTTCACTGGTGACTAAAAGGCAATCAGTAATTGTACCAGTACCCATGGTATAGTTAATGTGAGTTGATTCATTTATTTATTTATTTTATTTATCAAAATGTTTCACCAGGAAGGCATGCTGAACAACAAGTTGCTCATCTCCCAGTGCTATCTGGGGGTAGGGGAACATGAGGATTGAATACAGAGATTTGGTATAATAACAAAGATTTACATTTGAATTCATACAATTAAAGAGTGAGTAGGCTGTACAGTAAGTAATGAAAGAGTGGAAAGCTAACAGTTTTGAACTGGGGGGTGGATGATAAGCAACTGAGGTAGATACAGTAATACAAAATTAACATTAGATGCAAGCACTAAGTGGTTCATAGCTGTGTAGGTGGAAAAGACTGAATGGGGTTCTTGTAGATTTGATCTAGGTTAAGCTAGTGAAGAGTAATTCAGACAGTATAAGTTAGCTAAGGTACACGAGAAGTGCAAATAGTCTACAAGTGCAATAGATATATTTGGGGCTAGCCATGAAAGGGGCTAAATTATGGAAGGGGGGAGGGAGGGAGGTAGAAAGAGAGGGAGAGGTGGGGAGGAGAGGGAGGTGAGAGGCAAACCAGTTTCCATCCCCTTCAGGATGCTGACAACCCTGCCAGGGGTCAATCTGGTGCAAGATAGAGGTTGTGATGAGTGCAAAGTAGGGAGATGGAGAGGAGGGAGGTAGAGAAGGGGGTGGATGAAAGGAGGTTTGGGGAGGCGAGTGGTTTAGTTGGGTCAGACCCCTTCAGGATGCTGTGAACCCTGCCAGGGGATGGAGCAAGGCAAGGATAAGGTGGCTTTAGACCAAGAAGGGAGGGAGGGAGACAGGAAGGAGGTGGAGCAGGTAGTAGAGAAGGGGGAGGGAGGTAAGGGCTTTCAAGAGCTAAAACCCTGTGGGGAGCTGAGAACCCAGACAGAGGTCAGGACAGGTAATGGAGGAGGAGGAGGAGGAAGGGAGAAAGATGGAGGAGAGAGGTCTGCCAGGGTCAGTCCCCTCCAAGATGCAGAGAACGCTGCCTGCACAAGGCGGAGGAAAAGCATATCAGGAGGGAAGCAGGTTGGAGGCAGAGAGGGCAGGGGGAGGAAGAGGGAGAGGGGTTGGTAGGGAGGAGTAGGGTTACGGTAAGGAGAGAAAAAAAATTGTAGGGGAGAGGGGTGAGAATAAAGGTAGTGGAAGTAGAGGTAGTGGAGTTAGAAGTTGAGTAAAGGGAGGGTAGGGGAGGATATTAAGGTGGATTTATAAGTTGTGTTAAAGACATCTCACCAATAGAATCAAGATAATGTTTATTGTGTTTGGTATTCTAATCAATAATTAAGTCACCAAAACTATTTTTTTCTGAATTTTTGTTACTTTTTTTAATAACATTTAAAAAATGACTGAAACCAGTTTTTATGGGTGTCAGGGGGAAGATGTGTTGTGGCATTCTTGTGTTTCCTAATTGTTAAATTCACAATTGGGATCTTCAGATAATGTCTGTAGATTAGTAACACTTAAGTCATCCCTTATATACATAACACATCCTCCAACTGATAGCTTGAAATTTGCAAGCCACTGTCCTTAATTCATGAAGTTCACCATGTTTCAAATAAGGAAATGATATCCAACGTATGTTATTTAACCCAAACAACAAATTGGTCACATTTTGGAGTAATGCTTCTAATATTTACATGTGCCATCTGAATTCCACTTTGTTTTGGTGAGCTATGCACTAAAAGATATGGGGCTAGATTCACAAAAACTTGCAAAGCACAGCACAGATGTTTGCACTGCAATTTGCAGTTGCGCAGGTGTGAAATCTTGCTATGCACAGTTGAATAGCACATCATGCTATTTGACCATGAATAGGGCCAGAATGAGCATCACTAACCCAGGAAAACCTCCACTAACCCCAGCAGCACTTCCCCAGCATCCAGCCAGGATAATGGCCCCACAATGAATAGCACAGTTGCACTATTTCCTACTCACAAAAGCAGGCACATAAATGAGCCCATTTGGCATGCAAAGCTCTCCACGGCAATTTGCATGCTCATTATGGTTCCATTTATATAGACTGTGGGTGGCTTAGTGCAACCCCCCAGCCCCTGCCTGACGCAGTCCCTGGTGGTCTAGTGCCCATGCCGCCATTTGCTGGTTGCCATCCCAAGGATGTAAAAATAGGTTCCTTGGTGGTCTAGTGTTCCCTTCCTTGCAGAACGCCGACCTCATATAAATAAATAAATATATACCCTAGTCATCAAGTGGTCCCTTCGTGTCCCTGATCACCGATCTTGTATAATAAAAATATGCCCTGGTAGTCTAATGGCCCCTCCCTCATTCTCTGATCACTGACTCCATATAATAAAATGAATTTCCTGGTAGTCCAGTGACCCCTTCCCCCTCTCCATTCTCCGATTGCTGTCCCTTTATAATGAAAACTATTCCCTGGTAGTCTAGTAGTCCCCCCCTCCTCCATTCTCTGACCCCCATCCTCCCATAATAAAATGAATTCCCTGGTAGTCCTGTGGTCTCTCCCCCTCCTCCATTCTCCAATTGCCATCCTTTATAATAAAAGTATTCCCTGGTAGTCTAGTGGTCCCTCCCAGCTCCCCGATCACCATCCCATTATATATTCCTTAAATTTTCTCTGGTAGTCCAGTGGTCCCTCCCCATCCCCAATCCCTGAACTACTAATTAACATATCCCTGGTGGTCTAGTGGGTCTCCAGAATCCAGTTACCTGCGCTCCAAGAAGGAAGTGGGGCACTCGGTAAGGGTAGCTCACCCTGAATACCAAATGTCCAAAAGACTAGCACCACTGCTGACCTTCAGTACATAAATGAACTCAAGTCTCAACTGTAAATTAAATAAATGGATTTATTCTAAATCAGAAACAGAATTTGTGCAGCTCACTCAGAATAGACACACTGCCCCACACTGAGGGGACATCTGAGGAACGCTTGTAGCCAAAGAGCTGGGGCAGTATGTGTCTACACTCTCCAAAGCTCATTTTCAAAGAGGTCCCTAGGTTGCTGTCTAACATTTTACCCAGTTAGTCTAGAAAATGTATACATATATAAAACATACATGCGTGTGTACATAAGTAATTTAAAAACTTATAAAATACAATTACAGACTATTTGATTGCTTAACAGATTACTACTTATGGGTCATAAGTAAAAAAAACCAAAAACAGCAGTGTCCAATTGTAGGGAGTCTGCCACCCACCCCACAGCAATACACATAAATCGCAGCTGACACAGTCAAATTGCCAGTAAACACCACCACACAGGAACTGGCTGCAGATTTAAATGTCCTGTGCCTGCCCCCTCAGTGATACTATTGGTGCTGGTGCAGGATGCTTTGGCCATGAATGATTGATGGCTCGGGGCTGGAGACTGTCCATGCAGCTGTTGTTGCTTCCAGGCAGGAGATACTGACTGTAAGATAAAAAAAAACCAAAAACAGCAGTGTCCACTTGTAGGGAGTCTGCCACCCATCCCACAGTAGTACACATAAATCTCAGCTGCCACAGTCAAATTGCTGGTAAGCACCACTGTCCAGGAACCAGCTCCAGATTTAAATGTATATGATCTTATTATAGATCAAGGGAGCACTCCCAGCCAATTGGAGCACTCCTTTTCCCCTGCGTGTGAGACACTCTTATTCTGTGAAGAGCATCTCATGTGCAGATGCCCTAGAAACAGGCATGTTCTGGGAATAGTTTTTTTTTAAATATATTATTGATCACTCTAGATCAATAATATATTAATATGTCCCCCGTCGCCACTCGTTCCTATATGAGAGCGGTTTCACTTGCCTTCAACTTGAGCCAGAACAGCTCAGCTTTGCTTCAGTGTTCCTCGTGTCATGAGCTGCCAACATATCCACAGATCAAAACACCTGAAACATCCTGGGCTGCAGGCATATCCATTGATGTTAACTGTTTCAACATCCAGAGTTACGATTAATAAAATTGAAGAAACCTACCTCTGTGTCCTGAGCTACCAACAGTTCCACTGAAGAAAGCTACCTTAACATCCTGAGGTACCTTCTCAACCACTGAAGAAAATATATGTAGTGCTCTGACCTTCTGTCACTTCCATTGAATAAACCATAACAGGGTTCTGAGCACCTATCTGTTCCATTGAAGAATACCTGCTTAATGTCCTTAGCTACCCTCATTCCACTACAGAACCCCCCTCAGTATTGTAAGCTTCCACTACATCCACTGAAGAAAACCCCCTCAGCATCCTGAGCTTACATCACAGTCACTGAAGAACCCCCCCACAGCATTCTGAGCTTACATCCCAGCTACTGAAGAAACCCCTCAGCATCCTGAGCATACATCACAGTCACTGAAGAACCCCCCCACAGCATCCGGAGCTTGCATCACAGCCACTGAAGTAACCACCCTCAGCCTCAGCACTGAAAAAACACCCTCAGCATTCTGAATTTACATCACAGCCACTGAAGGAAACCCCCCTCAACATCCTGAGCTTATATCACATACACTGAAGAAACCACCCTCAGTATCCTGAACTTACAACATAGCCACTGATGAAACCCCCCTCAGCCTCCTGAGCTTACAACACAGCCACTGAAGAAACCCCCCTCAGCCTCCTGAGCTTACATCACAGCCGCTGAAGAAACCCCCCTCAGCACCCTGAGCTTACATCACATGCATTGACAAAACCATCCTTAGCATCCTGAACTTACGTCCTGAGCTTATGTCCATTAAAGAAACCACCCTCAGCATCCTGAGCTTACATCACATGCACTGAAGAAACCACCCTCAGCATTCTGAGCTTATATCCCAGCCACTGAAGAAACCCCCCTCAGCATCCTGAGCTTACATGACAGCCACTGAAGAAACCCCCCTCAGCATCCTGAGTTTACATCACAGTCACTGAAGAACCCCCCCACAGCATTCTGAGCTTACATCCCAGCTACTGAAGAAACCCCCCTTAGCATCCTGAGTTTACATCACAGTCACTGAAGAAACCCCCTCAGCATCCTGAGCATACATCACAGTCACTGAAGAACCCCCCCACAGCATCCGGAGCTTGCATCACAGCCACTGAAGTAACCACCCTCAGCCTCAGCACTGAAAAAACACCCTCAGCATTCTGAATTTACATCACAGCCACTGAAGGAAACCCCCCTCAACATCCTGAGCTTATATCACATACACTGAAGAAACCACCCTCAGTATCCTGAACTTACAACATAGCCACTGATGAAACCCCCCTCAGCCTCCTGAGCTTACAACACAGCCACTGAAGAAACCCCCCTCAGCCTCCTGAGCTTACATCACAGCCGCTGAAGAAACCACTCTCGGCATCCTGAGCTTACACCACAGCCACTGAAGAAACCACTCTCAGCATCCTGAGCTTACATCACAGCCACTGAAGAAACCCCACTCAGCATCCTGAACGTAGATCACAGCCATACCTCTCAACCTTTCATCACTCAAATGTGTGACAGTATGTGTGACAAATGGGCAAAATGTGTGACACATCATCAAAAATGACATTGCAAGCTCAGAACACTTTCTAAATCTATGCACGTATGTTATTCATGTTTGCTGATAGTTGAGTATCATAGATTATTTTGAATTTCTGCATTGAAGTGTCAGTTGGTAGTGTGAAATATCACCTATGCCATGTGAGACAGAGGGTTTCTGAGAGGTAAAATGAGTGATGTACCTCGTAATGTGTGACAGTTGAGAGGTATGATCACAGCCACTGAAGAAACCACCCTCAGCCACCTAAGCTTACAGCACAGTCACTGAAGAAACCCACCTCAACATTCTGAGCTTACATCACAGCCACTAAAGACCCCCCCTGGCATCATGAGCTTACATCACACCCATTGAAGAAACCATCCTCGGCATCCTGTGCTTACATCACATGCATTGACAAAACCATCCTCGGCATCCTGAGCTTATGTTATGTCCATTAAAGAAACCACCCTCAGCATCCTTAGCTTACATCACAGCCTCTGAAGAAACCCCCCATAGCATCCTGTGATTACATCACAGTTACTGAAGAAACCCCCATCAGCAACCTGAGCTTACATCACATGCATTGAAGAAACCACCCTTCCCATCCTAAGCTTACATCACGTCCATTGAAGAAACCACCCTCAGCATCCTGAGCTTACATCACAGTCACTGAAGAAACCCTCCTCAGCATCCTGAGCTTACATCACAGCCACAGAAGTTACCATCATCAGCCTCAGCACTGAAAAAAACACCCTCAGCATCCTGATCTTACATCTAAGCCACTGAAAAAACCACCCTCAGCATTCTGTGCTTATATCACATGCACTGAAGAAACCACCCTCAGTATCCTGAGCTTACATCACAGCCAGTGATGAACCCCCCCAGCCTCCTGTGCTTACAACATATCCACTGAAGAACCCCCCTCAGCATCCTGAGCTTACATCACAGTCACTGAAAAAAACACCCCTCAACATCCAGAGCTTGCATCACAGCCACTGTAGAAACCACCCTCAGCATCCTGAGCTTACATCACAGCCACTAAAGAACCCCCCCACAGCATCCTGAGCTTACATCACAGCCGCTGAACAAACCCCCCTCAGCATCGAGAGCTCACATTACAGCCACTGAAGAAACCACCCTCAGCATCCTCAGCTTACATCACAGCCACTGAAGAAACCAGTCTCAGCATCCTGAACATACATCGCAGCCACTGAAGACCCCCCTCAGCATCCTGAGCTTACGTCACAGCCACTGAAGAAACCACCCTCAGCATCCTGAGCTTACATCACAGCCACTGAAGAAATCACTCTCAGCATCCTGAGCTTACATCATATCCATTGAAGAATGTCCCCCTCAGCATCCTGAGGTTGCATCACAGTCACTGAAGAAACCACCATCAGCATCCTGAGCTTACATCACAGTCACTGAAGAAACCCCTCAGCATCCTGAGCTTACATCAGAGTCACTAAGGAAACCACCCTTAGCATTCTGAGCTTACATCACAGTCACTGAAGAAACCACCCTAAGCATTCTGAGCTTACGTCACAGACAATGAAGAAACCCCCCCAGCATCCTCAGCTTATATCACATCCATTGAAGAAACCACCATCAGAATCCTGAGCTTACATAATAGTCACTGAAGAAACCACCTTCAGAATCCTGAGCTGACATCACATCCATTGAAGAAACCACCATCAGAATCTTGAGCTTACATAATAGCCACTGAAGAAACCACCCTCAGAATCCTGAGCTGACATCACAGCCATTGAAGAAACCACCCTCAGCAGCCTGAGCTTACATGACAGTCACTAAAGAAACCACCCTCAGCATCCTGAGATTACATCACAGTCACTAAAGAAACCACCCTCAGAATCCTGAGCTTACATCACAGTCACTAAAGAAACCACCCTCAGCATCCTGAGATTACATCACAGTCACTAAAGAAACCACCCTCAGAATCCTGAGCTTACATCACAGTCACTAAAGAAACCACCCTCAGCATCCTGAGCTCACGTCACAGCCACTGAAGAGACCCTCATTACCATGTTGAGCTACTACTACTTTCATCAAGGACAATCACCTCAATGTTCAGAGATGCCATCACATCTATTGATGAAAACTGCTTCAACATCTTGAGTTGACATTGTTTCTTTTAAAGAAAGCTACATCAGTGTCTTGAGCTTCCATTATGTCCATTGAAGAAAACCCCTCAATGTATTTGCTATTATCACATCCATTGAAGAAAACACCAGATACTGTTCTGAGCTGTCATCACATATCATTTGAAGAAAATACACAGTGTTCTGTGCTGCCAACGGTTCCACTGAGGAAAACCTGACTAGTGCCCTGAGCTACCTTCACATCCACTGAAGAGAACCTCCCTCAGCATTCTGAGCTTACATCACAGTCACTAAAGAAACCACCCTCAGCATTCTGAGCTTACATCACAGTCAATGAAGAAACCCCCCTCAGCACTCTCAGCATATATCACTTCTATTGAAGAAACCACCATCAGAATCCTGAGCGTACATAATAGTCACTGAAGAAACCACCCTCAGAATCCTGAACTGACATCACATCCATTGAAGAAACCACCATCAGAATCCTGAGCTTACAGAATAGTCACTGAAGAAACCACCCTCAGAATCCTGAGCTGACATCACAGCCACTGAAGAAACCACCCTCAGCATCCTGAACTTACATCACAGACACTGAAGAAAACAACCCTCATCATCCTGAGCATATATCACAGCCACTGAAGAAACACCCCTCAGCCTCCTGAGCTTACAGCTTTGGCACTGAAGAAACCACCCATCAGCATTGTGAGCTTACATCCCATGCATTAAAGAAAACCTCCCTCAGTATCCTCAGCTTAAATCACATGTATTAAAGAAAAACAGGGAGTGTGTGACTTTTAAACCATAAATGATGTGAATCTAGTTTTTTCATGAAGGCGTCCTTTGTCACACTGAGGTGGTGAGTGCTGGAAATTTTTCTTGGTATGGATTAAGAAAAGCACCATCAGCATTCTGAGCTTACATCACAGCCACAGAAGAAACCCCCTCAGCATCCTCAGCTTATATCACATCCACTGAAGAAACCACCATCAGCATCCTGAGCTTACATGATAGTCACTGAAGAAACCACCCTCAGCATCCTGAGCTTGCATCACAGCCACTGAAGAAACCATCCTCGGTACCCTCAGCTTATATCACAGCCATCGAACAAAACCTCCCTCAGCATCCTCAGCTTATATCACATCCACTGAAGAAACCACCATCAGCATCCTGAGCTTACATGATAGTCACTGAAGAAACCACCCTCAGCATCCTGAGCTTGCATCACAGCCACTGAAGAAACCATCCTCGGTACCCTCAGCTTATATCACAGCCATCGAACAAAACCTCCCTCAGCATCCTCAGCTTAAATCACATGCACTGAAGAAAGCCTTCCTCTGCATCCTCAGCTTATATCACTTGCATTAAAGAAATCCTTCCTGAGCATCTGCAGGTTATCTCACATGCCCTGAAGAAAACCTCCCTCGGGATCCTGAGTGTATATCACACGCACTGATGAAAACCTCCCTCCGCATCCTGAGCATATATCACATGCCCTGAAGAAAACCTCCCTCAGCATCCTGAGCGTATATTTAATTTATTTCGTTTTTTGTTTACCGGCTAAGTGCACTAGCCATAAAATGAGTATTTTCAGGCACGACCCAGGAGAGTACAACAAGGAACATACAGAGTAACAATTCATGTGTAGTAATACAATAGTAAGTAGCAGCACAGCAGTAATGACAAAGTACATTGAGTAAG
The DNA here is from genome assembly GCA_016271365.2 of Neoceratodus forsteri. Taxonomy (NCBI): domain Eukaryota; kingdom Metazoa; phylum Chordata; order Ceratodontiformes; family Ceratodontidae; genus Neoceratodus; species Neoceratodus forsteri. Next base: position 266,123,715 of record CM057455.1, read on the forward strand.
AGTACACATTAGGGGGAAGTAGTATAGTATCAAATATAAAAATACTGGCAACCAGAGTAACACATTAGCAGAGGCAGTACAGTATACAAAACAAGAAATGCAAGCCTCTAATATAACCTAAGGAGAGGAAGGTTTCATAAGAAAGTAATACCATAGAGGGTGGATAATGCAATTGCATATACACAAAACAGTCAATTGACATGATAATGTGAGGGGGTGGTACAGTACGTGGAGCAAAGCAGTGGATGGCCAGCACACTATGCAGAAAGTATGGAAGAAATGGGAGCCAAATACATTAGACAGGAACAGGAGTTTAGGAAAGGGCTGGAAGTGGCAGTACTAGGAGCTAGATGGAGTAAAGGTGGTGTTCCTTGCAGGTAAATGGACTTCAGGTTGGGTCAAAGCAAGTGCAAGAGTCCTCAAGGGATAGATACTGACAAAGCTCTCTTTTAAGACTCAGCTGAGATTGCGACAGCCGAAGGGCAAGTGGAAGAGCATTCCACAGCTGGGGAGCAGCATATTGGAAGGCACCAGTGCCTTTAGTCGTACGACATCTCAGAACATTGATTAAGGATTTATCTACTGATCGAAGGCCATGGGAGGCAGGTTGTGGGACCAGTAGTGCTGCCAGTAAGGATGGGATTTGATCCCGGATGATCGAGTTCGTGAGTGATCCAAGGAAGTATTGTCTACTGGTGGTGGGTGAGAGCCATTGCAGGTCCCTGTAGAGAAAGCAGAGATGCTTGAGTTGAGGAGACGAAGAGGCATACTGACATATATTGTTGTAGGCAATGTCCCATTTCAGTAGGAAGGTTTTATGTGCAGCGGTAAGAACAGGAACCCCATAAGTGAGGGTTAGGAGCAGAATGTTTCTGGCAATAGCCAGTGTAGCAGAGGGCGTAAGCATGTAGCTCATTTTGTAAGCTACTCCCAGTTTTGAGTTTACTGATTTGCATGAGGATTGTATGTCAAGGTTAAAGTCCAAGGATTGGTCCAACAGTATCCCCAGATAATTGAAAGATGTGACACATTCGAGTGGATTACTTCCAGGGTCATGAACCACCAGTGACATGGGACAGGACTTGAGCTTTGGGGCAGATCCTTGGAGCATGACTTTAGTTTTCTTATCTAGTACAAGCTTGTGATCAAGTAGCCAGTTCAGAACCTTATTAAAGCTAGAAGTAAGAGATGAGTTAATGCAGGCAACACTAGCAGAGCTAGCGTAGATCACAAGGTAATCTGCATATAGAATAGCCGAGCAGGAATCAAGAGCCTCAGGAACATTATTTATTAGAAGGGAGAAAAGAAGGGGCTCAAGGATGGGGCCCTGCGGAACCCCGATATTAATGGTAGATTTATTTGAAAGGGAAGCATTAAATTTAACTGTTTGTGATCTGTTAGACAGATAGTTGCAAAACCAGTCCACGACAGGTGCTGAGAAATGCAGGAAATGGAGAGTGGAGAGAAGAAGGGGATGATCACACGTACCGAAGAAAACCTCCCTCGGTATCCTCAGCTTATATCACATGCATTGAAGAAAACCTCCCTCGGTATCCTCAGTTTATATCACATGCATTGAAGAAAACCTCCCTCGGTATCCTCAGTTTATATCACATGCATTGAAGAAAACCTCCCTCGGTATCCTCAGTTTATATCACATGCATTGAAGAAAACCTCCCTCGGTATCCTCAGTTTATATCACATGTATTGAAGAAACCATCCTCATCATCCTCAGCTTTTATCACATGCATTAAAGAAAACTTCCATCAGCATTCTGAGTTTAGACGACATGCATTAAAGAAAACCTCCCTCAGGGAGTGCACGACTGTGGGGAGTTTTAAACAGGCTTTGAAATCCTTCCTGTGGGAAAAAGCTTATGGTTTTACTGTTCATTGATTTCTTTCTGTCTGTTTTTTTAATATTGATTCCTGTATTTGTATCTTATTTATCTTATTGGATTGCGTCTTGATATTTGGAAGGCGCAAAATAAATAAAGTAGTATTATTATTATTATTAGCATCCTCAGCTTATATCACATGCACTGAAGAAAACATCTCCAAGCTTCCTCAGCTAATATCACATATGTTAAAGAAAACCTCCCTCAGTGTCCTCAGCTTATATAACACACACTAAAGAAAACCTCCCTCAGCATCCTCAGCTTATATCACTTGCATTAATGAAAACTTTCATCAGCATCCTGAGCTTATATCACATACTGTACACTGAAGAAAACCTCTCTCAGCATTCTGAGCTTATACTGTATCACACACACTGAAGAAAACCTCTTGCAGCATCCTGAGCTTATACTGTATCGCACACACTGAAGAAAACCTCCCTCAGCATCCTCAGCTTATATCACTTGCATTAATGAAAACTTTCATCAGCATCCTGAGCTTATATCACATACTGTACACTGAAGAAAACCTCTTGCAGCATTCTGAGCTTATACTGTATCACACACACTGAAGAAAACCTCTTGCAGCATCCTGAGCTTATACTGTATCGCACACACTGAAGAAAACCTCCCTCAGCATCCTCAGCTTATATCACTTGCATTAATGAAAACTTTCATCAGCATCCTGAGCTTATATCACATACTGTACACTGAAGAAAACCTCTCGCAGCATTCTGAGCTTATACTGTATCACACACACTGAAGAAAACCTCTTGCAGCATCCTGAGCTTATACTGTATTGCACACACTGAAGAAAACCTCCCTTGGCATCCTCAGCTTATATCGCACACACTGAAGAAAACACACAGTGCCTGGAGCTAACATCTGAGCCACCGAAGAAAAAACACAGTGTTCTGAGCTAGCACCACATCCATTAAAGGAAACACCTTCAGTATCTTTGGCTGCCATCAGTTCCCTTGAAGAAACTATAAAAAGGCAATTAAATGCTTGCTGCACGCACTTTGCACAGAGCTTGCGATTCTTTGATCACGAAGTTGCTTTATAAAGTTCTTTTCTGTTCTGTACTGTTCATCGCTTTGCTTACTTTGATTTCAGAAAAGAAACCACAAAGCACTCTTTGTTTCTGGGCACAGAACACAAGTTCAGAAACCCTCTTAGATCTTCAGTAGTGGCCAAAGTTAACAGAAGATTGGGCGCCCTGTACTGTAACCAGAACCATCTCACTGGGGATGCTAGACACTTTATTATGGCCAGTTCCATTCTGTCACTTACAGATTATGGTCTTCTGTCTATGCAGTGGCCTGTGACACGGTGCTAAAGAGAGTGTAAGAAGGCATTCTGCTTTGTACTTGGTGCAGATGACCGCACTTACAATTGTACCCTTTACGCATTCACTAGCTGGCCACCTTTACCCTGCAGAATAAAGCCCAAGAGCTGTTTGCTAGCCAAAATGCACTCCTGGGCCCAATACCCCCTGCTTTAATAAATTGTTTCCATATCTTCTCCAACCAATACAACAGCAGGAATATGGCCAGGAATGCCCTTAAGCATCCTTTCCGGTATACTCAGCTGGGCAAGTGGTCATTTGCTGTCAGGGCTGCTAACTGTTTAAATGAGCTGCCTGATGCTCTGCTGAATCTCCCCAAGATTAATCAGTTTAAGAGATTGTGGCAGTCTGCCATTGCTGTCCATTGCAACTGTAACCATTAAACTTATTTTTATTTGGGTTCTCTCTGCACATATCCTGTGACATTTTGTACAACAATCTGTATGGATTTTTTTTTCAGAACTATATGTTCTGTCTTAAGTGCTTTGAGCCTGATTCGACTGTATTTCTTCTGGAACTGCTCATTACACTTGTGATGTTTTTTGACTATGTATTTGCTGTAGAACCTTTGTAAATGAGCACCTGTGCTTAAAGGTACTCTCCAAGATTATCAATAAATAAATAAATAAATAAAATGCTGTGGCCTGTCTGTTCTTTTACATTCATAGTTGCAGTCTTTGGAATTCTCCAGCACCCTGCAATTGGTGCTTTTTGTTTTATCTTTAAAACGGTTCTCTCCCCATTGAAGAGATCAGAGTGAACTGCTTCTTGAGGGATTCCAAGTTGTGACTGAAATAGGCGGGGCGGGCGGGGGGAGTTCAAAAGGATCTGTCTGAGTTTCAGTGTCAGACTTCTTTCTGAGAATGGGTCTGTTAAATCTACACACATTTGATTTTTCATGCCCGAGAATGACACTGTTGCAGCAAAAATATTTTTTTGTTGCAAATGGAAACTAGCGGGGCTGCTCAGACACATTTGGGTTGATGCAGGTGCTGTGCATATTTCTGTCTGTGCCTTTTAAATAGCCTGCCCCAAATGTCTGAATTGTCCAGGATAGTTTAGAAGTGCATTTCACAATGTTCACGCTGTTTTTAAGCAGTGTACAATACTAACAAAAACACTTCAATGGGAGGTGTGGCCTGACCAGGCAGAAGATGGCAGCATAATTCAGAATCTCTGCAGGAATGACTGCAATCTAACCTCATCCTGCCTTCACCAGACCTTTCTTTGGTACCAACTCCTGTGACCATCCTGTAATCTTACTGCCTGAAACAGTCTATAGGGCATTGTGGATCCATCATCTACTTATATTCAATTATTCTACACTGTACTGCAGCATACTAGGCCTCATCCTTCAGCATTATGGCAGATCTCCAAGCACAGCAAAGCTCACTTGTTAGAGTAGAAGTAATGTTTTCTAAACTGATGGCTGAGATTGATGATCTAAAAACCTCCACCCAACAGAATGCGACCATTCTTGAAACTTTTGGCCAGAAAATTGCATTTAATGAGAAAGCAATGGCCTGTAATACCACTACTATTCATGACCTCCAGGCTACTGTCTGTAATCAAGATCAAACTATTAAATCCCTACAAGCCAAAATTGACGATATTGAAAATCGTAATCGTTGCAACAATTTATGATTTTTTGGCTTCCCTGAAGGCGTAGGATTAGGAGACACTACTGTGGTTTTATTACATGTGCTGCCTGCAATACTTAAACTGCCTCCCGACCTAACATTAATCATTGAGCGGTCTCACCACACTCTGGGTCCCCGGCCAGCATCAAACCAGCGACAGAGGCTGCGAACCATCATTGCTTGCTTCTTGAACTATTCCCATTCAGAATTAATATTGAAACGAGCAAGAGAAATGGGGAAACTTCAGTGGCAAGAGTTTAATATTTCCATTTACAGAGACTTTTCAAAAGATTTAACCATTAGGAAGAAGGCCTACAATCCACTTAAACAAATCCTCCACCAAAGAAGCCTTACATTTGCTCTGTTACCCCACAACACTACACCTTTTCTCAGGCTCTTCCTTCAAGAATTTTGAAACCCCTGACACCTTAGCCAACTATCTGGAGGTTTCTCTTTGTAATCTTACCCTGGGAGGTTCAGCAGCAATGGGCAACCTGAACACAGCTCTGCTATCCACACGGAGGGAGGACTACGAGGTTCAGGAGTGTGGGGAATGTGTTGCAGAACTCGCAGACCCAAGCAGCAACACCTCAACTGATTTTACCCCAAGGCAATCAACACGGCTGCAAGAGAAGCTTCTGTCGGGGCATTATTCTTCAAGACTTTCATGCTGTTCTAGTGAGGTCTCAGCCCAAATACCCCAAGCTGCAGCCTCTCACCTTCAAAATGACCCCTCTATTCCCTTGAGCAGTAAATTTGCTGTCTTGGAGGATGACATGCACTCCTCACAGGAGGATCTTCCCTGCAAGTTTCAGATGAACGTCCCTCTAACTTGGGCCTGGTGCCTCAGGAATGTATTTCTGCCAATAGTTCATGGGCAGAAGCAGTTGCAAGTTCCCCCCTTAAGTCTTTAGAGCCACACAAAAAGAAACATAAGGCAAAGGCTAAAAGCAAAAACATCAATGGTCACAATCCCGCTAATAAACCTAAGGTGTCATGAGCTTATATGGTCAGGAATATGGTCACAGTTGCTATATCTTGGTAGGTTTTGCTTCCAGGATACTTAAAGGGAGTGCCAGTACACTTTTTCTGCCTAACCACCTGCTCTACAGTCTATGTTACCTGGTTGCTTTCACTCCCAGTGGGTGCAGAAAGCAAAGGCTGAACATCGCAGTGAGATCAATTTACTTTTTGTTGTAATGTTTAAATGAGCAGCTTAAAGGTCTTCAAGGGAACTTTGGTATATCAGCAATGCTTTTCTAAGTCATTATTTTGGTGTTAGATCTTATACATTACCTCACTAGACAGGCTGCCTATATCTAGCCTTTTGCGCTCCAGTTTAGCAGTGCATCAGGCTTATAGTCTTCGGGCTGTTCAGCTGCACATCCACAAACAGTATGCTTCCTGATTATTGCCTTTTCTTTTTTTTAATATGTGAATTATCATATATTACAAGGCAATTTACCCCCTTCCTCTCCTGATGACAGGTTCTTAAGTAATATTGCCAACTATATTTAATCTATCTCCTTCCCTACGCTCCATTATTCTTACTACCTCCTGAATACAATATGGAACTATCATTAGCACTCAAAGAGGTGGGCTATGTTTGGTGTACTGTTGGAAAGGATTGTCAGTCTACATCTTCCTTGTGCTCCTTATTTTACTCGAAGCCTAAAGATATCATAGAGATCCATTGTTGTGTGGTCCCTCCTATTTTGGGGCTCACTGGGCCTAGTTTTTTAGACCTAGTCACCCCATATAACATCTATTTAGGCGATTTTCATGTAATTGGAGTGGACCTTTAATATGATGATCTCCTCTGTCCATAGTTATCACCGAAGTCTATACCTCCCCATATAATCCCGATTTTCATCTGGCTGAGGGCATAAGGGCTTAACTTGGCCTTCCCTTTCTTTTTTCCTCCCTCAATGTTGTATTTATTATGTACTTAGTCTGTTGCACTGTGAAGTATGCTCAGAGTTACTCTAATGTGGTAATGATCTACTTTTCTTTTTATATTTGTTAATTTGCAGTACACCTGCCTCCCTGAATTCCTTGCTCTATGTCTAGGCTGTACTGACATCTTGTATATAGTTCTTTAATTTACTGTTATTTCGAGTTGGTATGTCTTGTACAATTACTACTAATGTTTATAAATAAGTTCTGGAGTTTAGCTTTATCCTTATACCTTGTCCTGTTAGCTTAGAATTAAGCTGAGGTTATTACAGTCCCCTGCCTTTCTTGGTATTATCCCTTTTCAGTTTAGCTTATCAGGAATACTTACTTTATTATATTACTGGGATCAGACTTAGGTTTGGGCTGATATTTATAACCGGTCCTCCCTTGTTTCCTTCCTACATCGATGCCCCAGAGTGTGGTGAGAGAGTTTCTTAGCCAGTTGGCCGACTCATATCTCTTCACACCCATGAAAAAGTTTTCTTTGTTATTTAGCTTACTAGTATTTTTGTTGTTATTAATGACTTTTCTCCTTCCCCTTCTCTATTCTAACTTTAATATGATATCTGTGCCGCTCATATATCATACATTTCACTTTTTTTGGCTTGAATGTTCCTGCCACTCTCTGCATATATATAAGCTCTCTATATTGTGTTCTGATCATCCTCAGCCTCATTTATTTGTCCCTTCACATTCCAGTGATTATTCCCTTTCTTTAACACTGACAATATGAGTGACATACTTTTATATACATGGAATGTGAAGGGACTTAATTCTCCTTGTAAGCGAAAGCAAATTCTTTCACATCTCAAAAAACATAAAACACAAATTGCTTTCCTTCAAGAAATAAAATTGTTAGCAGAGGATTTTCATAGACTTAAGACGGATTGGGTCTGTCAGATCTATTAATCATCCTATACTTCAAAAAAAAAAGAGGAGCTGCTATTCTTATTCATAAGAGTCTCAAATGGTCCCTTGTAAACTCCCTTTCTGACACTGACGGCAGATGGGTGATGGTTAAATTGAATACCAACTCTGGTCCTCTTCTGCTTGTTAATTTCTATGAACCCAACTCCAATTCCCCAGAATTTTTTCACAATTTAGCTCAACAGATTCCATCCTCTAACACTGATAATACGCCAGTTATTCTCGGAGGGGATCTTAATTTAGCTTTAGAAGCCAGCACTGACAGAAGTAGCCCCACTACAGATGCCCACCCTAGAAGTATTAAAGCCCTCTCATCACTAATGCAAGATGCTGGATTAGCTGATGTATGGCACCTCCTTCACCACTGTGATCAAGAATTTACTTTTTACTCCTTTCTACATAAGACATACAGTAGAATCGACTGGAAAAAACTATTGATTCATCCATCTCTCCCATCATAATCTCTGACCATTCCCCTGTCAAACTACAACTTTTGTGTCGCCCATTAGCACCTAAATCTTCTTACTGGTGGTTAGATCCTCTCCTTCTCAAGGATCCCAATTTCTTACCCATGATCAAAGCACAAATTCAGGACTTCCTCGTTCACAATACCCCAACCGAATCTTCTATGTCCTCTATATGGGAAGCTCTTAAAGCTATGATTCGAGGGAAAAGTATCAGTTATGCTGTGCATAGGAAAAGAATAAGGGAACAACAACTGGCCAATTTGGAAATATCTCTTAAGACTAAAGAGAATTTATACTTTTCCTCGAAGAAGCACTGTCCTGATTCTCAACTTCATCTTGACATTCTTCAACTTAGCATCAAAATAAATTAATTCATTTCTCATAAAACCGAACTAGCCTTGTTTAAACTTAAATATAAGTTTTGGGAACATGGCGATGAAAAGGTAAACTCCTGTCTTACCAGCTCAAAGCACAACAAATGGAATGACATATCATAAGCCTAAAAGATGGAAAGGGTACAATTCACTCTGACAACCCCCTCTATAAACCATATCGTGAAAACCTTTTATCAAAAACTATACTCAAACACAAACCCTACATCTACTTTACAAATTCAACAGTTACTTAAATCATTACATCTTCCTCATCTTTCTACTCTTGAAACAAATTCTTTAGATGAATCCTTCTCGCTTCAGGAAATCCAGAAAGGCTTGTCTTCCTTGAAATCCAGCAAATCCCCTGGAGGTGATGGATTCCCTGTCGATTTCTATAAAATGTTTTCCGACACCTTATGTACCCTTCTTCTTAATGTTTATCAGGAAGCTTCCAATACTGGCAACATCCCCCATCTTGCACCGAAGCAATCATAACCCTAATCCCTAAGAAGGAAAAAGACCCCACTCACCCCGCAAGTTATAGGCCCATCTCTTTATTAAACACAGATGGGAAGATATTTGCTAAACTATTAACTTCTCAACATGAATCCTTGATTCCCAAGCTAAATCATTTACAAGATGGTTTTATTAAACATAGATCTGGTTCTGATCACCTACGTTCCCTATTTAATCTAATTCACAAAGCCAAATCCCCCAAGACACCAGCTGCAGCCATAGCTATTGATTTTGAGAAGGCCTTTGATTCCTTAAACTAGGACTACCTTCATCAAGTTTTATTTCATTTCAGTCTTTCTCATACCTTTTGCTCCCGGATCAAGCTGTTATATAATTCCCCTATTGCTAAAGTACTTACTAATGCCACCCTTTCCTCTTACATTCATCTAGCAAGGGGAACTAGATAAGGCTGTCCCCTATCACTTTCCCTGTTTATTTTAGCCATGGAGCTCCTGACTGCTTGTTTAAGTCAATCTGGCATTATGGGCATACCTGTGGTCAATTCAAGATATGTCTCTCTCCTACGCAGATAACCTCTTAATCTCACTTGAAAACCTGAATGAGGCTGGGCCCCTGTTGGTTGATTTGCTTAATAATTTTACTAACATTTCTGGCCTTGCTTTGAATTATGGTAATTCACAAACTCTGCTCCTTAACGACCACTGTAAAGCCTTTATGAACATACCTCTTGGATTCCGTTGGTCACCACAGGGTATAACAAATCTAGGAATCAAAATTACTAGTAACTTAGGGAAGATGTGGGACATTAACTTTAACCCCTTACTAGATAACATCAAAACAATTCTGGACAGACGGAAGCTTCTTAATCTCTCCTTCACGTGCAAAATCGCAGCCATCAAGATGTCCATATCTCCCAAGATTCTTTACCTCTTTGCCAATATTCCTTTAGTCTTACCATCCTCCTTTTTTGCTAAAATTGATAAATTAATAGGCAACTTTATCTGGGCTGGGAAGCCACTGAGATTTAACCGCAACAAACTTCGATCACATTGGCAAAAAGGGGGATTCGGACTCCCCTGGTTCAAAGGCTACTTCTGGGCTTTTTGAATGGCCTAAACCATTATTTTGGTTTCAGAAACCCTTCCCTCACTCACCACTATGGGTTGCAATAGAATCCGCATTTTGCCCGGGAGGAGTTTCTACTTCCTTTATTTTTAATCCAATTTCCTCTAAACTAAAATCTCACCTGGCTATATCATCCTCTGTTCTTTATTGGAAACTAACCCACAAATTCCTGAAATCCAATCCAACACCCTGGTTTTGTGCTCCTTATGGGGCAATCCTCTGCTAACTCTAGAAGATCACCCAATTTTCTGTTGTATGTGGCGGAACAAAGGCATTTTCTTTCTTGGAGATATCTTGGACCAGAATTCATTCACTCTTAGATCATTCTCGGACTTGTAGGCTACATGGAAACTTCCTAAACAGAACTTCTGGAAGTTTTTACAAATTCGGGCAGCTTATAACTCACTCACTCTCTAGTGTAGTGTATAAGCATACTCTTCTAAACCCATACATTTTGCACTGGACTTTTTATCAGTAAAATTGAATAGCTCCATTTACAAAGACATTACTGATAATCTACCTGATCAGTCTCTACAAGCCAAAAATAAATGGAGTACTCTTCTTAACTACAATATTTCAGATGCACAGTGAGTAATTGTTGGCGTCTTGCACAGAATACCTTTAAAGATGCCCGCAGTTCTTTAATACAAACTAAAATCCTACATCTTTGGTATAGAGCCCCCTCTGTACTTCAACGAATGGGCCTATTAAATAATAATAACTGCTGGTGCTGTAATTTGGCCAATGCAGATCTACTGCATATCTTGGGGTCGTGTGCTCCCATTAATAAGCTCTGGCGTAAAGTCTATTTACTTTTATCCAGAGTAACAGGACAAAAACTGCATTTTGACCCCAAGCTATTCCTTCTAGGCATCCTTATCCCCAGTACCTCTCTCCTCTCACATGCACATTTTAGATGGCTAAACATACTTTTTCTTCTGGTCAAATGTCTGATTCTTACGAAATGGAAATCAACTCTGGTGCCTTCTCTTTCAGATGTTCTTCAAAACCTTTCTCAGTATGCCTCCCTAGACCGATTATCTCATGTTACTCATAACCAACTCATTGTATATGACAGATGCTGACAGGATTACTTCAATTACGCACTCAGGCACAATGACACCAGACTCTTATCTATCCCGCACAGGTCCACAAACGCTGGCCAGGCAGCCTTCACATATCGCATGCCCAAGTTGTGGAACTCCCTTCCAGTGGACATTAGGCAGGCCCCTTCAGACTGCTACCTCCATGCCTGCCTCAAAGATCATTTGCCACCACCTGCACTTGTTCCTAACCTAAATGCACCGCTCCTCCTCTAGGCTGGAGTACTATGGCTGTATTGTGTTGCACTGTATTTTGTTGGTTCTTTTGCACCTCGAAGCATCCTATTGTCATGTTATTCCTAGTGCTGTTAGCTGCATCTAACACTTACTGTCTGCTTGTAATATACATTCTCTGTATTGTGTTCTCCCCTCCCCCTTCCCCAGGACGCAACTGGAATCGAGCAGTACTCTGCTCAGTGTGTCCTCCAGGTGAAACTCTTAAATAAATAAATAAATAAATAAATAAGTACATCGAACCTAGTTCTTCCAGACCCTAATTCTTAGGGATATTTAGCCCTCTTCTTATTTTGCTCTCAGATTAGGTTTTCCCGAAATTTTTGTGTGCACAGATATCTCCTCTTTTTTCCCTGCTTCTCATTTTTCTCCCACTCTCCTTCCCTCCTTCTTTGCTTTTTTCTCTTCTTTCTTTCGTTGTACACTTTTCTCTTATCTTTAGCTCTCCATTACTGAACATTGTTCATATTACCACATTTATCACTTTTTGTAATTTACTGAATGCCTTGCCATAGCCTGCTCTAGCATGTATTTCGTACATAGTTGGCATTTATGATTCTATAATACTCTATTGATTATATCCCTTCTGCTTTCCACTTATAACCTGTCTAGGTTTGTGTTTTATTATCAATATGTGCATATAAGTCTTCTCCAATATGTTTACTCTAAATGCTGTGTTTAAGTGATATTTTATACCTTATATGGAGATATTCTTCTATTGTATAAGACGTGTGCTTTCTTATATATCCAAATTTCAACAAAAAGATAAAGTGAAAAAAAAAAACCAACAACACTTTAACATAATATGTAGTGGCACAAAAAAAATGGTGTATCTGTTGTAACGGCATGATGACCACTTGGGTAACCTTATCCTTAAACTGCAGTTTAAAGCAGTAGTATTCGTTAGCTAAAAATGTCATCATGTTGTGTTTTCACAAAAAAAAGTATTTCTTACATCCTTAGATTCATCTTTAGCATATTTATAATTCCATCAGATATTTGTAAAACTTGTTATTAATGACTTTAGTCACCAAAGATGGCCTCCACTCACAATGTTCAAATATTTCTCCTATTGAGGCGATCTGTTCAATGTACATACTAGATTCATACCATGAACGTATTTTGATGGTGCTATGGATCGCATGTTTCTAATGGTAAACAGCACAGCAAAACACCAAGATATTTATTTTTTTCTCATGGCCAACATGGCATTTGAGTGGGAACTTTGAAAACCATCAGCATCCCTTATCTCTGTTCAGAAATGAAAGAAAATTAAGAAAAATAAGTCCATTGATATTTTTGCCAATTGTACATTATTTGAAAAAAAAACACCCGGTGACTAACAAATACAGCTGCTTTAAAGAAGACTTTATGGACCCTTCATTCCATAACCACGCAGATTCGGAGTCTCTGTCTGTCCCACACTGCGATAGATTCCGGTCAGTACTCCACAGGGGGGGTCTTATGGATCACTCCGGGAATGTTGATCTTTAACAGCTAATCAGTGTACTGTAAAAAATGCTCCTTATAACACTGTCTCTGTCTGTCTCAAGCAAAGTACAGCCCTTGTAGCACCCCAACTGAACAAGCTTGCTCACTGTCATTCATTCCATGCGAGTGTCATAAAAACTTTAGAGCTCTGAAGTCTGCATGCCCAGTCGGAGCAAATTAATGTTTCATATACCTGGTTCCATTGGACATGCATTGAAATCTGCCCCCATTAAGGGAAATTTAGACTGATCTGGTGTTTAGAAAACCAGCTTAGCGACACAGATGACCCTCAAACTTGAAGAAGAACTTGCATTTATATAGCACATATCATACACACCGTATCGCAAAGTGATTTACAAGGAATGAGAGAAACTGCTAGTGCAGTGATTGCAAATGTGTAGTGACACTTATTTCACTCATCAACATCTACACACAGCCATGGAGAATTACCTGAACTGGTTTTATTGGAATGATGAATGTTGGTCAGGGCACCGGAAGAAAACCCAGAGTTTTCCCTGTCCCAGGCACCCCCCCTGTTAAAACATCCACTGTCTGAAAAGGCTGTTTTTAAGGTTATTAGTGTTGATGCACGGGCCTTGCCAATCTTCTGACCCCACTGGTGGAAGCCAAATCCAGGATGCCATTGAGAATGTGACCTCTCTCCCTGCTGGCAGCTGCTCCAATGCTGAAGACTACACTGGCCCAGTTCAAACCAATGGACAGCAACAATGGCAGCAGAACATTAGATGAATCACTATAAGGACAGTGAGCACTTTTTCCATTTTGCTGTAATGGGGGAATATGTACATTTCTGATGGTAAAGTAAGGAGCTGTTGTTCAGTCAAGGGTCTGAAGAGCAGCTCTGGAGCTGTTTAAACATTAATGTTACTTGTCATTAGAATTTAGCCAACTCTTCACATAGACTGACCCCCATGGCACAATCCCCTCTTAAGGATTCTGTGGTAGCAACACTTGGTCTCTATTGCAGTTTGGGCACAAAGTGATGGGTGGAAGGGGAGACTATACTCTAACTGGGAGTGTGCCTGGGAGAGCAGCCTGATTTTGAGTTTTTTTTCCTTGGGGAAGAAGTACATTGTACGCACAAGGGAGAATAGCCCAACTGTGATTTTTTTTTCTGGGGGGGGGGAGCTGGAGAGGAGTGCTTTGAGAAGAGCCTGTGCGTATGGTTGGTTTCCAGATTAACACAACTATGAATACCAGCCATTCCAAGATCAGAGTTTTGGACTTCAGAAAGGCAGACTGTTTCAAAATGAGAACCAGCCTAGCTGAGAAACTTAGGCACAGTGGGGGGTGGGGGGGTGGAGGAAATGTGGGAGAAGCTCAAGGGAGCTATCAAGGAGGTAACCGAGCAGTGCTCTAGGAGGATCAGCCAGCAAGGCAAATAAGAGAAAGAAACCCCTCTGGTTCTCCAAGGAGGTGGCTACTATAGTAAGGGAGAGAAGAAAGGCCTACAAGGCATATAAGGCATCAAAAAGGGATGAAGACAGGGAAACTTACATAGTTGCACAGAGGGAAGTGGGAAAAGTAATAAGAAAAGCTAAAGCTCACACTGAGCTAAGGAAAACACAGGTGTTAGAGAGGAGACAAAACTTTTTTTAGATACATAAGAGAAAGAAGAAAGACTAAAGGAGGAATAGTAAGGCTAGCAGTTTCGGGAGGGGGACTAGTAGAGAAGGACAGTGAGAAGGCAGAAGTCCTAAATAAATATTTCTGTTCCGTGTTCACTAGGGAGAATGCAGGGGACGGCCCAAACCTGCAAAGTAGTTGCACCCAAGGACCAGGGGCAGACTCAAGCCCCTTCATGGAGGGACAAGTCTTGGAAGCCCTAAATAAATTAATGGTGGACAAGGCCAAGGGGCCAGATGAGATTCACCCAAGAGTTCTCAAGGAACTGGGGAGTGTGATAGCAGCACCCCTGGTGGAGCTCTTCACTAAATCACTGGAAAGTGGGACAGTGCCTGAACACTAGAAGAGGGCGACAGTGGTCCCACTTCACAAATCAGAGAGCAGGGAGGAGGCTGGAAATGACCGTCCAGAGAGCCTCACATCGGTGGTAGGAAAACTGATGGAGACACTGTTCAAGCAAAGAATAGTAGAACATCTGGAATCCAGTGGGCAACAGGACCAAAAACAGCATGGTTTCATGGCTGGAAGGTCGTGCCAGACAAACCGGGTTGACTTTTTTTTTTGCTTCAAGTTTTCCTCCCCTAGCCTCGGTCAGCTCCTTCCTTTCAGCCATCTGCCCAGCCCCTTCCCCTGACCTTCGGGCACTCACCTTCATACCCACATGGCTTACCCTCCATGGCAGGGTGGTGGGGAACCCCCAACTCAACCCACCAGGACCTGATCCAGTGTTTGGGTGGTGCCTTCTCAGGGGTAGCACTTGCAGTGGACGGCCATTATGCTGCTCGATCAGACCGCAATTTACGCTTTTTTATTCCTGTGGAGGGGAGCGTGCAATGCCAACAATGGACGCGCAGCACGTGCGTCCGCACACAGCACAACCGTTGACTGCTCCACCTCCATGCCCCACTGTACAGGACCTGGCATGCTAACAACTAGCCTCCGCTAGGTGTCAGGCAAACATCGGTCTCTGTTCCCCACCCTTCCCGGGAAAGGAGAGCTGCCCTCTGGACGCTCGATTCTCTCCCACCCCGACCAGCCCCTGGTGACCCACTTGCACTGCAAACATGGATTGCTGATGTGGCAGGATGTAAGGCATTGCTGCCTCAGCCCTGCATGCCACTGGGCCAGCCACTGGTCAACTTTTTTGACTGGGTAATGAAGGCAGTGGACCAAGGGGGAGTGGTGGCTGTGGTCTATCTGGACTTTAGTAAGGCCTTCGACTTGGTTCCACACAGAAGGCTGGTAAAGAAGCTGGACCACATTGGCATAAGTAGGAAGTGGTGGGCTGGGTGAGCAACTGGCTGAAGGGAAGAATGCAATGGGTGCAGGTAAATGGAGTGGAATAGACGGAGAGGGAAGTGACTAGTGGAGTGCCTTAGGGGTTGGTGCTGGGGCCCCTACTCTTCAATGTGTTCATTGCCGACATTGATAATGAATTGGAAGGGAAGGTGTGTCTGTTTGCAGGTGACACCAAGATCTGCAACTGAGTGGACACCCCAGATGGAGTCAAGAGCATGGAATCAGACCTGAGGAAACTTGAGGAGTGGTCAGACACCTGGCAGTTGAAATTCAACTCCAAAAAGTGAAAGGTCATGCACTTAGGCAAGGGAAATTCCAAGGTGGAATACTACCTGGGAGGGGAGCAGCTGGCATGCACCAACCAGGAGCGAGACCTAGGAGTCATTATATCAGATGACTTAAAGGTGGGGAAGCAGTGTGAAAAGGTGGCGCTAAAGGCCAGTGGTATGCTGGGCTGCATAGGGAGTGGAATCATGAGTCGCAGAAGGGAGGTGCTGCTGCCACTTTACAGGACACTGGTGTGCCCCCACATGGGGTACTGCATACAGTTCTGGAGGCTGCACCTTAGCAAAGACATTGATAGGATTGAGATGGTGCAGAGGAAAGCCACAAAAATGATTCAGGATCTGCATCAAATGGCATATGAGGAAAGGTTGGGGAACTCAACATGTACTCCCTGGAGCAGAGGAAGGAGAGGGGGGACATGATTGAGACATTCAAGTATATCAAGGGTATAAATAAGGTAGGGGTACAGGAGCTTCTTCAGGAGAAGAAAAGCATCAGAACTAGAGGACACGCTATGAGACTCAAGGGTGGGCGATTCAGGGGCAATGTTAGGATGTTCTTCTTCACTGAGAGGGTGGTCGACCCATGGAATTGCCTGCCCTGGGAAGTGGTGGAGGCCAAAACGGTAAACGGGTTCAAAAATGTCTGGGACGGGTGCAAAGGTATCATTTCACAGAAGGGACAGAAGGGGGGGTAGTTACCCATATCGGTAAGACTAGACCGATCTTGCGGTCCCTTCTGCCGTCAGTTTCTGTTTCTATGTGTTGTTTTGGGAATGACTAGGTTGGTGGACAGATTGTATATTGAGGGAGGGCAACAAACAGAAGTTCTCAGCCTTGAAATTGTGCATGTGCGTGGGGAGACAACTATTAAGGGGCATTTTGCCTGATACTGTGCGTGTGTGCCTGGGTTGCCGGGGAACAAGCTGTATGAAACACAACTCCAAATGCAGGAAAATACACCATTTACACTGTTTTTTTTTTATTTCCCAGGAGGCATGCTCCTAGACCCCCCATGGTTTGTAGAACTCTTGCCCCTCCCTTGTTCTTTGACTCTGTGCATGCCACTGCCACCAAGGCAGCACCAGAAATGGGTAGAAGAAACCTCTCCACCCTGCTAACTGTCCTTCCTGCTATCCCTTTCCATCCTCTTCTCTCTCCTCTTCCTACTCCCTCCCTTTGCTGCCCCACTCCAGAACCTCAGATAAGCATTGTGCCTTCTTCTCCCACCCCCCTCCCACCTTCCTCCTCTCTGGAACAATCTCTGCTGACTCTCAGCCTCTCTGACTCATTTCCACCCATAACTGCTCCTGCAACTAACCTTCTTCCTACCTCACCCCTTCCCCTCCTTCCCCTTCCCTACAATGCTAAACTGCCTCCTGCTTATTCAGTCAGGCCTGCCCATGCCTGCCGTGTATTTCCCCATTTCTGACATAACTAGTAGCTTGAGTCCAATGCAAATGTTACCTGGTTGCTACTGTCTTTGTACTAATCCATTACTGTTAATGCCTTACAGGATGTCTAAAATACTGCACTGGATACCAATAGGTATTCCTGACTATAAAAACTGAATTAGAATCCTTCAGAATCCTAGTAACTTCTCTGATGTAAACACGTCACCTGACCATTCATTAATCTCTGATGTATGAACAGTTTGTAACTAACCTGCCATATCTACCTGTCAGCAATCAAACTAAAGGAAGATAAAACCTTTTTCCATTAAAATAAAAACATTTCCATTTTGTAAACACAAAATCCCACAGCAGGGCATAGGTTTGTTCAAAATATCCACTTCCTGGATTCATTCAAAGGTGCTCTGCCTCTGTTAACAATCTCACATAGTCTACCTAGCAACAATTTAGCTAGGTGCTGGGATCTCCTAGGGTCTCGGGAACTCACGGGCAGTCTTGATGGACCTTTGGCCTCCTTCTGATAGAGACACTGACAACACGCACAGTACCAGGTTACAGAGGCACTGATGACCCTCACAGTACCAGAGTATTTATTTATTTATTTATGGAAATGTTTCAACAGGAAGGCACACTGAACAACAAGTTGCTCGTCTCCCAGTGTGACCTGCGGGGTAGGGGAACATGAGGATTGATTACAGAGAGTTGATACAATAACACCAAATATACAAATGAGTGCATACAACTAAGAAGCATGTGGACTGTAAAGTAAACAATGGCTGAATGGAAAGTTAACAGTTTTGAGCTAAGAAACATGGGGATTGACTACTCAGGTAGTTACTGAACACAAAATTCAACAATTGAATGGAAGCAGCTAGGAAGCTTGAAGCCTGTGTAGGTAAACAATGACTGCCTGGAGATAAACAGTTGAACTAAGATAAGCTAGTAAGCAGAGTGCAGTCAGTACAATTTGTTATGATACACCAAAAGTGCGATTAAACTACAAGTGCTATAGAGCGTTTGGTGCTATCAGTGATTAATGAGGGGTAGTAGAGAGGAGGAGGAGGAGGAGGAGGAGGGAAGGAGAGGGGTAAAAGAGGGGGGAAGAAGGGGTGGAGGAAGGGGGTTCAGAGGCATGCCAAGATCTAATCCGCTTAGGATGCTGAGAACCCTGCTAGGGGCTGAAACAAGGCAAAGATAGGTGGGGTTGAGTTCAGCGTAGGAAGAACCAAGATCCAATCCCCACAGGATGCCGAGAACCTTGCCAGGGGTTTGGAACCAGGCTAGGATAAAGGGGAGTTTTAGTACAAGTAGAGTAGAGGAGGGAGGTAGAAAAGGTAGAAGATGGGGAGGGAAGGGAGGTGAGGGCAGTACAACAGACTGATCCCAACAGGTAGGTTGATAGCCGTGGCAGAGGTCGGGGCAGGCAGAGATAGAGGAGTGGGAGGGAAGGTAGAAGGAGGTGAGAGGCATGCCAGGGATCTGGCCCCTCCAGGATGCTGAGAACCCTGCCAGGGGTGGACCAAGGCAAAGGTAAAGGAGGGATGTAGGAAAAAGAAAGAGAGAACGGGGGGGGGGGGGAGAAAGAAAGGGTTGGTAGGGAGAAATGGGAAAGAGGTGATAAAGATGGTTCTGTGTGTAAACATCACGGGACAAACCACCGCAGAAGTAAATATCACAACCAATACATTGCAGACAATAATAAAGGCCTGCAAAATCATTGCCAAATGGAACTGTGCGGGCTTGGAGCAGGTGGCATAAACCCTTTGGTGTGCCCCACCGTTACTTCTGAATGGGTGCGATGGACAGGGGGGATTCCATGCATGCCCTCCTATCACCCTGCATGACACACTTGCAGTCCAGTGCTTTGGCAGGGTAGTTGACCCCTGTGCAGCCCCAGGTACATGTGACATTGCTTTCACCCTGTTCCGTAAGCATGCTCTCCAAACCGGGAGTGGGGGGGATGTAACATGGCAGAGGTGTCCATATGGCGGTGGTGTGGCTGGCAGTCCTGTCTGCCATAATGGGTCCTGGCTGTGCGATACCCTGTCTGTATGCCAGGAGTAGTGCTCCTGCAAACGTTACGGCCCCACATACCTGTGCCCCTGCCATCCACGCATATCCATTGCTGATCGCTGTCACATCCCCTCTCCTATGGGATGCCTGTGCTGCCTTTGGTCTCCTGGGTACTCCCTCTGCCCTGCCACAGGATGCCACCCTCCCGCTTCTGCTGCATAGACCCTGGTCACACACCATGAGATGTGCACTTGCAGAGTTATCGCCTGGTGATATTTTGTACCGGGTGACCTCTTTGCCTGCGATGTGCTGCCCACAATATTTTTTACCACTTTATTTTTGTGGTGATAATAACGCATGGAAGCGATGGAGTGAGATGAGTCTCTTTGCAGATGACTCAAAGCTGGGTGCAGTGGTGGATGGGGAGGAGGGGAGGGTGGCCTTGCAGGAGGACCTGGAGGCTCTTGAAAGGTGGTCATGAAAATGGAAACTAAAATTCAATGCAGGGAAGTGCAAGGTTCTGCACCTGGGAGTCAGAAATCCAGGCCAGAAGTATACCCTGGGAGGAGACATGATTCAAGTCACGGAGGGTGAGAGGGACCTGGGGGTAGTGGTAGATGTTAAAATGAACAACTCTGAGACCTGTAGGAGAGCAGCGGCAAGGGCAAATAGGATGCTGGGATGCATCGCCAGGGGGATTACCTCCAGAAAGGCAGAAGTGATCCTTCCACTGTACAACTGCTAGGTTAGGCCACACCTCGAGTATTGTGTACAATTTTGGAGACCACATTTAAAGAGGGACATTACATTCCTAGAGAGGGTCCAAAGGAGGGCAACCAAAATGATCTGGGGCCTGGGAAAGGCTCAAGGAACTCGACATGTACACCCTGGAGGAGAGGAGGGATAGCGGGGACATGATAGAGGTCTTTGCGTACATGAAAGGGATCAATAAAGGAGGCCCAGTCAGGGTGCTCCAAAGGAAGGAGGGTGGGGCAACAAGAGGTCACGGGTACAAGCTGGAAGGTGGAAGGCTCAGAGGGGAGAGGAGGAGAAGTTATTTCACTGAAAGGGTGGTGGAGCCATGGAATGAATGCATTGCCCAAGGAGTTGGTGGAGGTGGAGACTGTGGACGGTTTTAAAAGGGGAATGGGACAGGTACGGGGGAGGGTAAATCTGACCAGGCCCAATACAGGTGGAACATCTGGGACTGGGGACAGTATAACCCAAGGGGGGGACACCAAAATCGGCCCTCAGGATGGGTGCTGAAAATTGAGTTGACTCGAGAGACCATTAGGCCTATTCTGCTGGCAATTTAGTATGTTAGTATGAGACAAGATTTGAGTATCAGGAGAGGAGAGGGTGAATACAACTGGAACCAAATTATAGGGGGAAGGTTAAGGTGGATTATAACAGGAGCAGCTAGAAGAGAGATACAGTAGTTGTGTAGGGCAGATCCGAGGGAGAAGAGGGAAGAGGAGTGGCATATTTTTTGGGGGAGGGAGTTCCAGGCTTTAGGGAAACTATAGGAAAAGACAGACTGGCCGATATGTGTGGAGCGACAGGGGACCACCAGAGTACGAGTATCAGAAGATCTGAAGTATTGGGGAGGTAAGGGTAGGGTTGAGAGAGAAGAGGTGAGGTAGGGAGGGAGTTCCCCCAACCAGAATTTGGAGGTGAGTTTAACGCAATGGGAGAGGAGCTTGTTATTAAATGGGGGAAAGGACAGGGCATGATTGAGCTCACAATGATGGGTTCAGGAGGGGGCATCAAGAGCAAAGTGACACAAGGAGTTAAAGAGGGTGTCCAATGCGGCCAGGGAGGACTTGAGAGCGGCACCATAAACTACATTGCAGTAGTTAAAAATGGGGAGTATCATCTTCTGGACAAGTTCACGCCTGGCCACAGGAGGGATGCTATTACGGTTCCTGTATAAGGCACCAAGCTTGGGGCACAGTTTTTTCAGGATGGCATCAACATGTCCAGAGAAGCTGAAGTGTTGGTCCAGCCAGACCCCAAGGTATCTGAAGAAGGTGGTATCCTTTAAGGTTGTCCCATCCAGGGTGTGGAAGGAGGGCAGGCCGGGGAGCCTTGAGAGTCTCTGCCTGGTGCCAAAGGTCATGGAGACTGTCTTTTTGACATTAAGGAAGAGCTGATGGGAGGGAAACCTGAGCTGAACCTGGTGGAAGTCATAGAAACATAGACTCTGACGGCAGAAAAGGACCACTTGGCCCACCCAGTCTGCCCATTTTCCTACCTACTGGATAAGCTGCAGATTCTAGTTAACCAACAGCCTGCTTCCTGCAACCCTGCACTGTAATTGCTTTGTGTCTGTCCCAAGCATGTTTGAATTCCCCACTGTTTTAGACCCAACGACCTCCTCAGGAAGGCTGTTCCATGTATCCACCACTCTCTCCGTGAAAAAGAATTTCCTCACATTACCCCTGAGCCATCCCCCCTCTATCTTTAAACTGTGCCCCCTTGTTCTTACACATCTCTTTTTCTGAAAGATGCTACCCTCCTGGACTTTGTTGATTCCCTTGAGGTACTTGAACGTTTCTATCATGTCCCCCTGTCCCTCCTTTCATCAAGGATATACATATTAGCTCTCTCAGTCTCTCTTCATATGGTTTCTGATGTAGACCCTGCACCATTTTAGTTGCCTCCTCTGACTGCTTCCATCCTGTCTATGTCCTTATAGATGAGGTCTCCAAAACTGCACACAGTACTCCAGATGGGGTCTCACCAGCTGTCTGTATAGAGGATAATCACTTCCATTTTCTACTTGTGATGCCCCTTCCTATGCATCCCAGTATCCCCTGGCTCTCCTTACTGATTTTCACATTGCTTACCCACCTTTGGGTCATCTGATATGACTACTCCCAGGTCCCTTTCCATTTTGTTGTTGTTAGTACCTCCTCCGTTATTGTGTACTCTTCTCCTGGGTTTTGTTTCCCAGGTGCATTACTTTGCACTTCTTTGCATTGAATCTAAGTTGCCATATGTCTGACCATTCCTCCAACCTTGCCAAGTCCCTTCTCATCTTTTCTACCCCCTCTTGTGTATCAACTCTGTTACAGATCTTTGTGTCATCTGCAAAGAGGCATACCTTTCCCTCCAGACCCTCTGCAATGTCACTTATAAAGATGTTAAAGAGGATTGGACCCAGTACTGAGCCCTGAGGTACTCCACTAGTAACCCCCCTTTCTTTGGAATGTGTTCCATTCACTATTACCTTCTGTGTCGTGTTGTGCAGCCAGTTAACTACCCAGGCTACCACCCTGGGACCCACTCCCAGGCTGGCTAACTTGATTATTAATCTTTTGTGCGGGACTGTGTCAAATGCCTTGCTAAAGTCTAGGTAGGCCATATCTACAGCCCCTCCCTGGTCTATTACTTTGGTCACCCAGTCAAAGAAATCAATTAGATTAGTTTGACATGACCTTCCTGCTGTAAATCCATGTTGCTTTGTGTCCTGTGCCCCGCTGGCCTCTAGGTGCTCAACAATTCTTTCTTTCAGAAGTGATTCCATCATTTTCCCTACCACTGAGGTCAAACTTACAGGTCTGTAGTTTCCTGCTTCTGCCTTGCTCCCACTTTTGTAAAGGGGAATCACATCTGCCCTCCTCCAGTCCTCAGGTACCACCCCATCCTGCCATGATTTGTTAAAAAGTGTGGTCAGTGGTGTCACTAGGTCCCCCCTTAGTTCTTTTAGGATTCTGGGGTGAATCCCGTCAGGCCCCATTGCTTTGTCCACCTTGAGTTTTAGGAGTTCTTTCAGGACTCTTTCTTCTGTGACTGGTCTGGTATCAACCCCCCTACCCAGAGTGCTTCTATTGTCTGGTTTAGGTAACTGCTCCTCATCTTCTTTTGTGAATACTGAGCAAAAGTATTCATTCAGTATCTCTGCCTTTTCACTGTCTCCCCTGCCCACCTCCCTCTCCTTTATTAATCTTCACTATCCCTCCCTTAACCTTTCTATGCTCCCTAATGTACCTATAAAAGGTTTTATCCCCCTTTTTGACCGAGTTGGCTATTTTTTCCTCGGTTTGTGCCTTTGCTATTCTGACTGCCTTTCCTACTTCTTTCTGCTTTAATTGATACAATTCCCTGTCGTGCTCCCTCTGTGATTCCTTATACTTTTTGAATGCAGCCTTTTTCTCCTTAACCTTCCCTGCCACCTCTTTTGAGAACCATAGTGGTTTTTTACTCCGCTTTGTTTTCTTTATTTGTTTTACACAAAGACGTGTTGCCTCTATGATGGCAGTTTTGATTTTTCTCCATTGTTCTTCCACCCCTCCTATTTGGCCATTTGCTAGTGCATTCTTCAGGTGTTCATCCATTTTGCCAAAGTCAGCCCTTCTAAAGTCCAGTATCCTTGTTATTGTATGGCTTATCTCCATGGTTGTGCTCATTGTGAAGCACACTGTGCAGTGGTCACTTGTTCCCAGATGTCTACTGACTTCTAAATTTGTGATCCTCTCTCCATTTGAGAGTACCAGGTCTAGTATTGCTCCCTCCCGAGTGGGTTCCAACACTAGCTGTCTAAGGTCTGCCCCCTGCAGGGCATCGAGAATGACCCTGCTCTTGGATGTGGCTGCAGTACATGTCCTCCAGTTAACATCTGGCATATTCAGGTCCCCCATCAACAGTATCTCCCCTTTTTCAGC
The DNA here is from genome assembly GCA_016271365.2 of Neoceratodus forsteri. Lineage (NCBI taxonomy): Eukaryota > Metazoa > Chordata > Ceratodontiformes > Ceratodontidae > Neoceratodus > Neoceratodus forsteri. The sequence continues at coordinate 266,148,073 of CM057455.1, forward strand.
CATTTTGAGAATGTCCTCTATCATTTTCTTGTCCATTTCCTTCCCTTGAGATGGGGGTCTGTATACAACCCCTGTGCGGATTGCGATGCCATTCCCCATCTCCAAGGTAACCCAGAGTGCCTCTTGTCCTCCCCCTTTACTTTTTAGTTCTGTAGCTTTGATCCCTTCCCTTATGTATAGAGCTACTCCACCTCCTCTTTTGCCTTCCCTGTCCCTTCTGTAGATTGTGTACCCTGGTATGTTGACATCCCATTCATGGTTCTCGGTGTACCATGTTTCTGTGACTGCCACAATATCCAATTGTTCATCTTCCATCAAAGCTACTAGCTCAGAAAGCTTGTTTCCCAGACTACGGGCATTAGTAGTCATTGCCTCCATTTAATGTTGGCTTGATCCTTTTTCCCCATCCCTGCTCTTATTGCTCTTATCTATTTTACCATTTACCCCCATCCTGCCCTGTGTTGAGCTCTGTACCTCAGTGTTTACCCTACTACCTGCCCTGTTTTGTGGGGGGAGGCTTGACTTTTCCTGCCTTTTATCAGTACCTCCCCCTTATCTAGTTTAAAAGCTTGCCAAGGAAGCATTTAAACCTGTCACCTAGGAGCTTGGTCCCTTTGTGGACAAATGCAGACCGTCATACCAGTATAGACCTTTATCTCTCCAGGTGGACCCCAGTCCCCAATGAAGCCAAAGCCTTGTGCTCTGCACCAGTTTTGCAACCATTCATTAAACTCCATGGTGTGCAGTACCTAGCCTCATTCCTGCCATGGACTGGTAGCACCTCTGAGAAGGTTACTGTGCTTGCTACCGTCTGAGGCCCCTCCCCAACTCCACAAATTCATTCTGCACTGCACTGATCCCATGCCTAGCTAGGTCATTTGTCCCAAGGTGGACAATGATATCTAGTTCTCTCTCCTGTGATGCTGCTCTACAATTGTGAGGATTCGCTTCTTGTCCCTCCAAGCCATGGCACCAGGCAGGCAGCTTACTTCCTTCTCTCCCTTCCCCAGTTCTACCCCCTAACAACTGAGTCCCCTATCAGTAGCTGTTTCCTTCCCCTGTGGTGTCCCTTGCCACCCTTTTGTGGGTCTCCCTTGTGGATGTCCTCAGCATTCTTCTGGGTCTCCACTGAGGGTGCCATCATAGAGGAACCTTGCTTTGCCAGAATGGCATCTGATTTGTGTAGAGGTACAACTGGGGGGCTTCGCCTCTGGTCCACCACCCGCACCCTCCCAGAACCCACTGTGGTCCTACTGCTCTTCATACTCCAAAACCTCTGACTCAGTGGTTGTGGCAGTGGTGCTCTTTGGGAGGGGGAGGCCTCCTTAGTCCTTGCTAGTTCAGCCTGGAGATGGGCAACCTCCTCTCTCAGAGCTGACAGTTGCCTACAAATAGGACAGCAACGCAGTTTCCAGAATGTTTCCCGGAAAACTGCTGCCCCACAGCCAGTGCATTGCACCACTCCCCACGTGTCCCACTCCCTTATTCTATACAATATGTAATTATATATGTATTATTTGTTTTGTGCAACTACTCTTTATGCACGTTGCAGGGTTATTAGGAATATGACAGTTCTGCCCCAAGACCTGTTGAGGACGGATGTCAGAACTGTGGCTATAAAGAAATGCCACGCCTGGGGGGTGGGGTGGGAAGGGTGGTGGTAGTGCACAGCCACTGGTGACTGCTAGAAACAATCAAATACACAACTGCTCCACCACCACCATGTGTAGAGTGGTTTCAACATCAGCTGGGGATTTGCCGGAGGTGTATAAGACAGTATCATCGGTGTACATGTGAATGGAGGAAGAGGGGTAGCAGGGAGTATAGCGACACTGTTGACCCTCATTACCAGGGTACAGGGACACTGATGACCCTCACAGTACCAGGGTATTTTTCACAGAAAGGGTGGTGGATGCATGGAACAGCCTACTTCAGAAAGTGGTGGATATGAATACAGTGCAGGACTTCAAACAGGCATGGGATAGGCATAAGGGAGCAATACAGATGAGTACAAATAGATAGGCCATTGACAGAGTAAAGGCCAATGGCACATTCATAAGGTAGAAAAGGAAATGGACAAACTGGATGGGCCTTGCGGTCCTTATCTGCTGTCAACGTCTATGTTTCTATGTATAGAGACACTGGTGACCGCAACCCTCACAGTACTAGGTTATAGAGAAACCGACAACCCTCACAGTAACAAATAGAAACATGCAGTGTGTTGGCAAAAAAAGACTGATAGGCCTATCTACTCTGTCCAATTTTCTTTGCCTATTACTACACCCTGGTCTCTATTTGGTCGCAGGTATTCCTTCCTCTTCTCTTGCCTGTACTTATTATACCAATGAGCCTATCCCATGCAAGTTTGAAGCTCCCCACAGTCTTCGCCCCACCACCTCTTCTGGCAGGCTGTTCCAGGTGTCCCCCACCCTTTCTGTGAAGAAGCTTTTCCTTGAATCTCTGTTAAACTCCCCCCCATCAAGCTTCAAAGCATGCCCCTGTGTTCTGTGCTCCTCCTCCTTCTCACCTGTACCAGGTTTTAGAGACACTGGTGACCCTCACAGTACCAGGATCTAGGGATACTGATGACCCTCCCAGTACCAGGTTATAGAGACCCTGATGACCCTCCCAGTACCAAAATATAGAGACCCTGATGGCCCTCACAATACCGGATTATAGAGTCCCTAATGACCCCCACAGTACGAGGTTATAGAGACCCTGATGGCCCTCCCAGTGCCAGGTTATAGGGACCCTGATGACCCTCCCAGCACCAGATTATAGAGACACTAATGGCCCTCACAATACCAGGTTATAGAGTCCCTGATGACCCCCACAGTACCAGGTTATAGAGACCCTGATGCCCTCCCAGTACCAGGTTATAGAGACCCTGATGACCCTTGCAGTACCAGGTTATAGAGACACTAATGGCCCTCACAGTACCAGGTTATAACAATATAAATGAACCTATTGTCTGTCCTGTAGAGTATCGTGACTCGTTGTTAGTAGTCTTGTCACTGGGTAAAAGGGCCATGGGTTTAAGTCCCACCCCGGGAGCTGAGCACATTCCTAATTCTGTCAGTGCAGTGCAATACTTGGTTGGTGCTGCCCTGTCAGAAGTTCCATGCTTCGGATGAAACATAAGGCTGACCCTTCTGTCTATTGTTGGTTATTGTCTGGGCAGAATTTTAACCGACCTTGGACATCCAATACAAACTGAGGCATGGGAGATTTAGAGGCCTTACTGTGCCCCAGGTAAGGTCTCATTATGGTAGCCTACTATTTGCTTCCATTGCTGTCAGCTTTTGGGGCAGGCTTCCCAGTTTAGTTTGTACCAGTAGAACCCAGTCAGGACTTGGCAGTGCTTTAGAATGTATGCTGATTTACAGCTGACTGACTGTGTCTTATATAGATTGAAAAATGCATAGTGTTTTTGTACAGTGTAATTATCTTTTAATAAAGATTTTTTTTTAATGAATTTAATCATTTAAATTTTTTATTTTATGTTTGTTGACACTGACATATTACAGTTGCTGCTTTTTGTAAACACTGGGCAGTATAGTGGAAAGGGTGTAAACTGGGGCACAAAGGGTTGCTTGCCAGCACAAATGCGAGAGCGATACCATCAGAAGGTAATACTGGAAGAGGCGCACTCTAAAGGTTTGAAGCACTAAGAGGTGTCCAATATACCCCCGTGTGAGTAGTGCAAAGCACAAACTCATGCGTAAGTGTAAACCATAGTTTTGACCTCTCTCGTGAACCACCTGATGGTTCAGCACTGTGAACAAGGTGGGCAGTTGTGCGAGGCAGAAATCTTTTAGCGCTGCAGCGCAGAAATGCAGTATTGGTACAAAACATGTTTGTAGTCCTACACAACATGCATGGCACTAATTGTCACATAGCATCTCACTAACTATAATTTGCATCTCATCAAACAGAAGACTGCCCCCTGCCACAGGGACTGCCAACGCACTCTAGAGAATGGAATTATAGATAGGGGATTACCACACACTCAGAGTGATCTGTCCTGCCTGGAACAGGTTCAATCTCAGCCATACGCAACATACTCACTGTGTGACCCGTGTACACACATTTCTTAACCTCCAGTGTTCCAGCTGCAGTCTATGCAATCCAGCTGCAGACCTGGATAACAGCTGGATACCATTGAGAATGCAGCTAACCTGGGTGTCATACTGTAGCAGTTTCAAAGCAGGAGTAGATGACAATGAAATGGGGTTATATTTGTGCTTCACCTCTGTACATTCCCTGCCAGGCACTGCTTGAATTTACTGCTTTGGCCTGCAGTGTTATTGCACTTCACAGTCAGTGTAGCATGCAGTGCTTGCTGGGGTCCGCAACCTTTTTGCTTGGTTAACACACAGGTTTTGTTTTGCTCTCTGTAACTCTGGAAACACAAACAGCAGTTAATGCCTCTGTTAGGGCTTCCAATTTACTGGTGGGACTAGTCTTCATGGCTGTGCCTCCCATTATTATGTGCTCTTGGTCAGCACTGGTGTGCCAACTGCTTTGTGCTTCTCAAACTCCTGCATTTGCGTTACCAACTGCTGCTTCCAGCAATGGTCTTGCCTTGCAAACTGCTGACTCTCTCTCTCTCACTGCAAGGCCCATAGTCAGTTTGTGCCATGCTAAACAGTCCCACAAGCCACCAACTGTTCTTGAAAGATGCAGGGGCAGTTTATTTCTACAGCACCCTATCCCAGGGGTTCAGGGCACTTAATATAAAACAGCAATTAAAGCAGCAGTACTTGTTAGCCAGCAAAATAATTAATCATATAGGTTTTTAGCAAAATTGTATTTCTGACAACCTAAAAGTCTTGCTCAGTATAGTTTTTGTTTTCTTGGATGTTAAGTTTTTTTTATAGCGTATTTTGTAATTAATGACTCATGTCATTAAAGATGGCCACCATTCACCATTTATAAAAAAAACTCTCCCCCTGGTGTAACTTGTTGAATGTTCATGCTAGATTCATGCTGTAGTTCTATTAGGATTGTTCTTCCACATGTTTCCAACAGTAAACAGCACAAAATACATAATTGTTTTTGTGCTGGGTGTGGCCTGGGCATGGCATGAGTGTGGCATGGGCGTGGTAACGTTTATAAACTTCAAGACTCCATATCTTGGTTCAGGAATGAGTGCAAATGAAAAGAAAAATGTGTATCTTGATATTTTTGCCGGACAAACCTAATTACTGAAAAATGTGTATCCTTACTAACAAACACTGCTACTTTAATACAGAATTACAATCATTAATTTACTGCTTTTATAATCATAAGCCGTATAAAAAAAATTAGTCAAGTTATTAGATCAAGCGCTAAGCCAAACAAATAACTTTTTAGGCCCCATTTGAACATCTCCACCGAGGGTGAACCCCTAAGATGGTATGGCAAGAAATTCCATATTGCAGGTGCCACCACCAAGACAGCCCTATCCTCAGATTGCTTCAGATGGGATATTGGGATGTCTAGGAACAACTCCTCAGTGGAGTGGAGTGAGAAGATGACCTGTAAATGGGATAAACTCTCAGTGATCCTATCCCACATAAATAAATCCCATATAAATATGTATAAAAAACGAACTAAAAGTAGTCTGTCTCTGATGAAAACATGTTCTTTAATCAAATTAAATTGTCCCGGCCTCAGCATGGGTCATTGTCACTGATGACTGAGTAGAGGTGCCTCCGTTTACGTGCATACAGTTGCCCGCACAACCAATAAGCCCACTGCTTTGTTAAGCCCTTTGACACGGTTTGTGTATGACAAGCCCCACTGAACTTCTATTCTACTCATTTTTATTCCAGCGTTTCATTTTTATCCAAAGCTTGTAATTTCCCTAATACACGCATCTCGCTTCTAAATTTAAAGCTGATCAGTGTTTAAAAGCAGATATCAGAAATTCTTTCAGAGGGCCTGTTGCCATGGAAATAGTAACACAGGCAGTGCAGAATGCATTGATTCAACTCGGTGCTTTTAGAAGATTTGATTTTAAAGATTTCTGAAACTTTATTTGACATTTTGTTCTGCTGCTGACTCCCAGCTCCAGCCTTTTTATAGCTTTCAGGCCTCTTTCTTACTTCAGCTGCAAGGGCCACAGGTAAGCCATCCCATCTATCATGGATGCCGTGTCCCTCTCATATACTGGGGGAGGAGTCATTTAATGATGTATTCAAAGCCATCTCCTGCAGCTCCACACAAGCACTTTACATCAGTAACAGATCTCTCCACAAATCTAGGGAGTGAATGAGTCATGGTGGTAAACCATCAAAAGACAGCCTTCAGCATTGTAGCATGAGAGACTAATCCAAAGTGAGGATATCCTTTGCATCCAAGGAATCTGAAAATTCCTAGAGTCAAATGATGAGGACGAGGGTATGAGTTTGATTGGTGTTGTTCTGAGACCGGGGATTGAGCCCTGAGTTCTCTTGTTATATCCATGCAACAGTGAGCCAGTGACTGAGATAGGTTATTTTTACTGGAATCCCCTACCTCGCAGAGACTCTGACCAGCAGACCACACTGCCTGCAAATTTGGATTTTACCCAGGATCTTCTACTGTAGCTAACAAGCCTTGACTGTCACCACTCACCACTAGACCACACTGCCACCTGGAATTGATCCAGTATTTATTTATTTTATTTATTAGATCATCAGTTTACAGTATCGTCTGGCTCACATTCTTTTGCTCTAACCACTGGACCACAGAGCTTGGAAAATGGTATTTCAGTCAGAAACTCCCAGCTCACATAAAGAGTTAGGATTCTGAAATTCCAAGGCTCACAGTCTCTTGCACAAATATGTGACCACACAGCTTCGAAGCAGGCATCTGAATCTGGATCTCCTGACTCATAGTTGCTTAAACCACACTGACTGGGGAGCTGGGAATTTAACTGAGGTCTCCCGTCTCACAATCCCTTGCACTAATCACAGAGACTGGGGGCTGAGATTTGAATCTGGATCTCATGAATGACAGGTGTTCACTTGTACAATTAGACCACATTGCCTGGGGAGCTGGGATTCAAACCAAGATCTCCTAGCTAGGGATTGAATTGGGAAGGAATAGTGGAGGTATGCTCCAATCAGACTTGAATGACTTATGTGGGGATGTAGGGGCTGGAAGTAGCATTCTTTTTAAAGTGCTTGCATGCCATACTCTGCATACCTCCTAGCCCTGTTTGAGCCTTGCTTCTGGCTTAGAATCCTTTGCCGTGCCTTTTAGATCGGACTGCTTACAAAGATTAGAACACTCCCAGCTTACATTCCTCCCCTGCAACATTACCATGGTAATACTGGTAGAAGACTCTTGTCAGAACTTACCACATTCCTCACTTCAAGTAGATAGGAAATGGTTTAATGTTGTTTGTATCTGTTAAATAAATAATAAACATTAAGAACTGACCTCTGTGTGTCCTTGGCATTACATGCAGATATTTAAAATACACATTTACATGCTGCTCCTCAACGTTGGATCCCTTGGCAGTTTCACAACCTTTTTTTCTTAAAATTGGAGTCAGCACGTGCCAAGCTTTGAAAGGCTGCCATCACTGACTCCGATTTTAGACTGCTGCTGAAATCTGCATGAAAGAACACCGAGCAGTTTGAACTGCAGCTGCACTGGATGATGCCACCCTCCTCCTGTGCAAGTAAGGACAGGCTCGAAACAACTTGTCTGTCATTCACGGCCAGCGGCTCACTTTGTACCACCACACTCCCCCCCCCACACCCAACTCGGTTAATCGTCTTACTAATTTCAGAAATGACAACTATAATTTTTCAACGATCCATGACCGTCTTACTAACTTCCCCCCTCCGCACACATTCTTGATCAGTCATTTATAAGTCAGGAAGGATATTTGTAAAAAAAAAAACATTTTTGGCGTCATCTTGCTGACTGTATGTTACCCCCCCCCATTCAAAGTCTAGCCTTCCTTGACTTTTCACTTTGATAAGTAGTAGAAGCACCGTCAGCCTCCTCTGCTGTACTCACCCCCTTTAGCGGCTGCCAACTGCCTGTGTCTTTGCTACCTGGCTCTGTGCTGAATGGAATCTGAGTCGGGGCCGAGAAGCACATGAAAAACTCTAGTTTGCTGTCCTGGTTATACTGCGGAATGACTCATTCACCGCGTATAACATTAACGCCTGAGGACAGCTTTGCACATGCTTCCCGGTCCCAAGCTTGAACAACATGCTACATTCGTGGAGGAATCCATGTCAGAGACCAGAGAGGAGGGTAGTAGTATAGGCCACATTTTGTTATACCTCTGCAGGTGAGAAAGGGAGATAACTGAATGTGCAAAGGATGCTGAGATGCAGAGGTTCAAGAAGTACCTGTTTCTCTTTGGCTTTCCAGAGAACTGTGAACATCCTGACCTAAAAGGATTTTTATTCTTCTGGCTGCAATAGAAACTTAATCTACCACCAGATTACGCAATAGAAATAGAATGGGCACACCACACCATTGCAGACTTTAAAGGGGGGAGATTACAGGGGAGGGTGCTACCAGCTGCCTGTGTGTATCTTCGTTACCCCGGCCATGTGCTGAACGGAATCTGAGTTGAGGACTGGGCTGGAGAACACATGCAAAGCTGTGCTCAGGCACTAACGTCACATGTGGTGAACGAGTCATTCTACAATATAACCAAGGCAGCAAACTAGAGTTTTTCATGTGCTCCCCGGCCCCGGTCTCTGACTCAGATTCCGTTCAGCACAGGGCCAACTAGCGAAGACACAGGCAATTGGCAGCCGCTAAAGGGGGTGATTACAGCGGAGGAGGCTGATGGTGCATCTACTACTTATCAAAGGGAACGGTCAAGGTATGCTAGACTTCCTACGGGGAGGGGGGGAATATGTGTTCACATACAGTCAGCAAGATGACACCAGAAAGTGTTTTTTTACAAATATCCTTCCCGACTTGTAAATGACTGATCAACAATGTGTGTGTGTGTGTGTGGGGGCGGGGGTAGTAAGATGGTCGCGGATTGCTGAAAATGATAGTTGTAATTTCTGAAATTAGTAAGACGATTAACTGAGTTGGGTGGGTGGGTGGGAGGGGAGTGTGGTGGGTACAAAGTGAGCCACAGGCTATGAATGACAGACAAGTTGTTTGAGCTTGTCCTTATTTGTACAGGTGGAGTGGAGCATCATCCAGTGAAGCTGCAGTTCAAAGCGGTACAGTATTCTTTCATGCAGACTTCAGCAGCAGTCTAAAATCGGAGTCAGTGACGGCAGCCTTTCAAAGCTTGGCAAGCACTGACTCCAATTTTAAGGAAAAAAGGTTGTGAAACTGCCGAGGGATCCAACATTGAGGAGCAGCATGTAAATATGTATTTTAAACATCCGTATATAGTGACGAAGATGCACAAAGGCCAGTTCTTGATGTTTATTATTTATTTAACAGATACAAACAATATTAAACCATTTCCCAACTCCATTAATGGCATGACAGGATGTGCGATACTGTGGGATAATGGCACACCTCAGGAAATGAGGCATGGGACAATGCCGAGGTCTTACGGACTCAAGTAGTACAGTTATCCCACAATAACACACACCCTGGAATGCCTTATTGCAATCATAAAGTGGATCCTCTGAGCTATATTTTAAAAACTGAGTAACGAGGTGAGAAAGTTAAGTATTTCTGACCTGTGCTGTTGTGCTGGAATAACCCGCGGTCATGTGATCACATCTGACCAATCACAGGTCTTGTTTTCTCTTATCCATATTTTAAGATACACAAAGTGGCAAAGAATATAGGTTCTGGTGACTTCCCAGTGGCCTATCCCTCCTTTGCGGGCAACCTGGGTTTAATAGCAAGCTTGAGTCTCTGGCAAATGGGTGGCTGTAGTTGATAGGTGCTGTCAGCAGCAGGGAGTCCCAATTCCGGGCAGGGTGGTATTATGTTCTGCGTTATCAGTGACCTCTGCAGTGGGCAACAGAGTGTTGTTCATCCTCCTCCTCCTCCACGTGAAACAACTGTGACCCATGAAACCATTAGTTGGCATGGCGTAGCACAGTTAGGAAAGTGTGAAGGTTTGGAAAACAAAGAGTGGAAAATCCACAGGGCCTGTGGGATGATGGCTGCCGATACACTTATACTGGTTAATAATGAGGTGCATTGGAGCTGGTTTGCCCATAAGTAACTCCATCTAACTATCACAATACCCATGTAATTTGCCAGTTAAAATGCATCTGTCCAGTTTCAGTTTCAACTCAGCTTTATCTCTAGGGCTTCATGTGGCGTAAGTCTTTGTGGACCTCACCAAGGCCTTTAATTTAGTAGACCATGAACTTCTTTTGTGCACAGTGACTAGACATGGTTTCTCTGAGGGTGCTGTATCCTGGTTTGGAGGGTACTTACAAGGGAGAGCACACTGTACTGTCATTGAGGGTGCACACTCTGAGAACAAAGAGATTAAATGCGGAGTACCCCAAAGGTCTATTTGAGGCCCCTTATTGTTTTGTTTGTTTTTAAATACAATGCCGGTGGTGTGTTCCTCCACAAAGCTGATTTTATAGGTGGGTGATGCAGTTGTTTTTAGTTCTGATAATGACATTCTCAAACTTCAAAATGATTTTCATAATATGCATAATTGGTTTCCGTCACATAAACTTTTGATGTTTTTTTTTCACACCCCAATAGATCTATACATTTGGATTTCCAAAGGTTTGATTGACTGATAATCTGATTGAAACAGTTAATAATTTCTGTTATTTGGGAGTTTACTTTGATAATTTTTTTTGCTTTTGAGACTCATATTGATCAGTTAACTAAAATATTACACAAGAGGCTTGGAATGCTATACAAGGATAAACCAGTTTTTGTTCACAGAATCACTTAGTTTATCTGCCTTTAGTCTTTTGTTGGCAAACTTTAATTATGGAAGACTATTTTATTTTTCTGTGAGTGAAAAATCTTTTCAGTAGATTGAATACGCTCTATAATTCTGTTTGTAGATTTGCAACTGGAATGAGTGGATTGGCTGACCATTCTGTTCTCTTCAAGGAAATGGGTTGCCTGCCCCTTAAAGGGGAACTGTCAGCATCTCCCCAACAAAAACATGGGGCCTATAGGTCCCAGTTAGGGAAATCACACTGGCAGTAATTTGTAAAATAACTTACACAGCTGTTATTTATAATTGTGCTTCTAATTCCGGTACCAATTGTGACACTTGGACAGCTGGTTCTGATTAACCTATGCTTTTTGTAAAATAAAAATGTGTTATTGATTGTCTCTCATGAGAGATGCTGACAGTCTGTGGAATGACAAAACCCCCTCCCAGGTTTTAGCTAATAGGTGTTACCTGGAAGGCCAAGGGATAATTACAGGCTAAAAGAGGCCATCATAAACTTTTATAATGTTCAGAGGAAACACAGTTAAAATTCACATGGTGATACAAAGCATGTTGCACCTCAGTGAGATCTGGCAGAAAGTCATAAAAGATGCTTTAATGTCCTGGAAAGGGGAAGCTGCTCATAAGATCAAAGAAAGTCATTTGAAGAAAATGAGTTATGCTGAGGTTACAGAATTTAATACTTGGATAAGACATCCTGTTTTGCATAGATATATTTTTTTTATATTCTGACAGGGAGGAGCTAGGTGACCTCACGCAAAAAGGTTGGCAAAACCAGTTTTTAAACAGTATTCTGTTTTCATTTTTAACACAAATGTTTGAACTCTGAAGAAGCAACATCAGGCACTATTAGATAAGAATACCTTAGAAAAGACAATTCTAAGAGTACTGTGGTAGGAGATTTTGTCTGCACTTTTAAACCTGTTTTGTTTAAGTGATTTGTATGTTTGGTGATGTATGGTTCTGTATTTTATGTTTTACATACTTTTATCTATTTTAGTAAAACTCTGTTTTTAGAGCCTACTTGTCTGTCTTTGAATTTCTTTTCTTTAACAAGTGAAGTATATATGGTTAAAGCAGACACTGTGCATAAGCTTGAATGGTGATACCAAACTGGAAAAAGGTAAGAGTAATCCGAGGTCTTCATTAGAGTTTTTAAGGGTTCATTTTGTACATCTGGTTAGGTGCCCATAGGCAAAGATATCTGGCCCCCCGAAGACAGAATTATCTGAGCCTGTGCATTGAGTACGCTAGCAAGAGGTCCACAGTTTGAATCCCTCCAGAACTGAGACCAAAGGTTGATTTGAACCCACAAAACAGACAGGAGGGTTACCATGTTTCTGTTAACTGTTCACAAGACTGCGCTCAGAGGTTGGCACTGTGGGAGCAGAGGGCCTGAGCTGCTGAGTGGGTTTGTGACACCAATCATCTGAGGAAAGCGCTTTCCTTGGTCAATCAGCACTGGAGTTAGAGGCAATCATATGCTGTATATCTTTTGTTATTTTCTGATACCTGTACTGTCACATAGGAGTCCCCCATGGCCGAGTCCATCACTCACATCATCAAAGGGCTTGCCACGGGAACTCAGGAATAGTAATGGCTGGTGGAGGGCTGCAGGATCAACCAGATAAATTATAAAATAACAGTTGTGTAAGTGACTTTAGAAAATGACTGTCAGTATGATTTACCTAATCGGGACCTATAGGTCCCATGTTTTTGCCAGGGGAGAGCTGACAGTTCCCCTTTAAAGAACACTTCAACTATAAAGTATCAGTTTAAGAAGCTCTAACAAATGTTTCACCAGAACACAAATAAGATTTGTTTTTGCCATTCCACTGTTCGGATCTTCTTTTGGACAAAGAACATTTTAACACAAGACTACTAACTGTTATAATAACCTACTGGAATCTGTTTTGGAGTGTGGAAAATTGAATGCACTCAGATATAAACTGTATAATTTTTTTTATAAATTGTTCAGACTGCTGGGGCCTGATTTTACAAGGTGGACACAGGGTTTGCAGCAAGCCCTGTTTCCACCGCAAAGTTTGACACAGCTGCACCAAAGCCTCTCAGATGCAGCTTCGTCCAGTTTTAGAAGGGCTGGTGCAGTTGCAACACTTTCCCCACTTTACAGCAGCTTCTGCCAAGGGTTTGGCGCAAGTCCCATAAAAGGAGGTCCCCCACAGATACAAAGTTAGACGAAGGAGAAGCCGGTCTAACTCTCTGCGACCTGCATTCTGGATTTATGGCAGGGCAATTGCGGCAAGTGGCTTTCAAAATCATGCTTGCCACAATGTTGAACGCAAGTTGCCAAATGCATCAAACACCCTGCCGCGAGTCCCCTACGGCAATCGCATCTCCTTGTAAAATTGGGCCCAATGTTTTAAGTAATATGTGTTAACTTGTGCACGTGTATATGTTATTTATGTTTATTCATCTCTGTGAATAATGGCAGTTCTGCCAGCCTGCTTACCAGTTTAAAGAAAAGAAAAATAAAAAAAAAGAAAATGAAATCTCTAATAATAATTTCTATTGGTTATCAGTTCCATGGTTCACTGTGAATGGCATGTAATATTTTATTTTTTGGAGTCTAAAACAACGTGCTACAATCTGCAGTGGGTGACCTCTAACACTGGATAGGCTAGTTTTACATTCAAGGTTTAGTTTGCACATTAGGTAAGGGTCACGCACTATATCATGCATGAGAAGAAGGTCTCTTCTTAAACGCCTGACTGTTAAAGGCATTAGATTAAGTAACTGCTCCTGTTAATATAGCTTTCATCCTTAAGAGAAGCAATACATTTATAGCCCTTTAACATTTTTCTGTTTTAGTTAATATGATTTTTTTTTGGAAATGACACCAAAATTGAGTGGTGAAGTTGATGAGTGGTCTAACATAAGATCTGTAGAGATGGAAAATGACCTTACTGTAACGGGATGTAATATTACACTTGATGGCCCATAGGACTCAATATGCTCTTTTTGAGATTACCTCACATTGTTTGCCTTGATCCATGTCATTAGTGATCCAAACCTCTAAGTCCTTCTTTTAAGTAGCTGGCTGAAATGTAGTGCCATGTAAACGATAGTTAGCAAAGGAGTTGCTAGTACCCAGGTGCATGACTTTGCACATGTCTAAGTTAAATTTCATCTCCCACTCCCTAGCCCATGGTGCAGTTTTACCTAAGTCTGATTGGATGATTTCAGCTTGCTTGGTATTGATACACGGGCCTCCTAGTTTGCAGTCATCTGCATATTTGGATGTCCAGCTGAGGATATTTGTTGTTAGGTCTGAAACGAATATGTGGAAAATTACTGGTCCCAAAACTGAGCCCTAAGAGGCCCCACTTGCAACTTGATCTATAGATGATACATAGCCATTAACTGTAGCTTTTAGGGTTCTTTCCGATAACCAGTTTGATGTCCAAGAAAAAATGGAAGGGTTGATGCAAATGTTAACTATTTTTATGTTGTCTTGCACACGCGGAAGCAACATATTGTGGTAGCTTGGAATAGCAGGTTTTGAAGGTATGGTCGGGTTGTGGCCAATGGCGCCACTGCTTTTTTGGGCTGGACTCTGTGACACGAATGAAATAGCACACTATGACAGTAGTGCAAAAGTGTGCCACCAACTTGAAACAGTTTCGCTGCTGCAATGAGGGAGCGACCTGTCATTGCTGGGCATATCTTGCCTGGTGTAACATTTCAATAAACATGGCAGGTGGCTGTTGTTGTTCGCCTGTCACAGTCCCCAGAAAGCTGACTTTGGGGGTGCCCAATCCCCCTGTCAGCATATGTGCCACCTTTACTGTTTTTGTCTGCCAAGGGGGTGCCCAATTCCCCTCGGCATCATCCACCGAAACACAGACATGCTTGCCAATGGGGGCCCAATCCCCCTGTCGGCACGTTTAACCTCCCTCATCGTGTCTGCATTTTCCTGCCCCCCCCCAATTGTGTGCCACATTGGGAGCCCACCCCAGTGTGGCTAACATGACCTCCAAAACAAATGGGACACACTGGGAGCCCACACCAGTGTGCCCAACACCTGTTAAAAAAGAAAATGATCTGCAGTGATTATTATTTTTCTTTTTTAGTAACCTGAAACAAAGAAAATGGTCCCTCACCATCGGGTGCCCTCCCCAACCCACACCCACCCTCTGCGCATCGACCTCCCACCCCCTTACCACATACTTTCCTCCGGAGCACGGTACGGTGATCTTCGGTGCAGCGGGAACAAGTCTGCACTCTTCAAAGCTGACCTCGAACTGAAAAAATGCCGGTAAGCTGTATAATGACATAAATGGGGGGATTTCAACTTAGGTGGATATCTTGGCCATTTTGTGACTTTTGGCTCCAAATTTTCAACATGGGGTTCTTGGGACCCCTCCTCATGAACTCAGTCACTGACATTTTGTTATTCGGGCCCGAACAGTGATTTTGTGGTCACTGCACGCAATCACTTTTTTGGACTGATTAATGAAATGACAGTGTCAGTGTTCATGAGGTGGGGTCCCAAAAAGCCTATGCTGCAAATTTGGTGAAAAAATTCCCATAAAATGACTGTGTTACGAGTGTGCGTTGCGCAGTTTCTACGCACACTCGTAAATTCAAGAATTTTTTATATTTTCACTCCAGATTTTCAGCATTGCCATTTTTTCACACCTCCTTATGAACAGTGTAGCTGTCATTTTTCATGTACTGCTCAGAATGTGTTTTCACACATGTGGTGCGCAATGGCACAGTCGCTGTGGGAAATCAACGTTCGGGACAGATTAAGAAAATCACAGTGACACTGTTCATGAGCAGAGGTCCCAAAATGCCTATGTTGAAAATATGGTGAGAAAATTCCACAAAATGATTGTTACAAGCGTGCGTTGCGCAGTTTCCATGCACTCTCGTAACTTCAAGAATTTTTAATATTTTCACTACAGATTTTCAACATTGCTGTTTCTTCACACCTCCTTATGTCCAGTATAGCTGTCATTTTTCACATCCTGCCCGAAATGTGGTTTCACACATCTGCCACAGAATGGGGTGGTCACTGTGGGACATCAATGTTCGGGACAGATTAACAAAATCACAGTGCCACTGTTCATGAGCGAAGGTCCCAAATGCTTTCATGAGGTGGGGTCATGAAAAGCCCATGTTGTAAATTTGGAGTGCTAATACCAACAAATGCCTGGGGCATTAGAGTTTCTAACCATAACATTCCACCCTGTGGAGACTGGCATCAGGGGTGTGACTTTGGATTGTCGGCTGTAATGCTTATGCCTTTCCACCCCCACCCCTACCCTGCAGTCACTGACAGGCATCAAGGTGTGCCTTGGACTCCCAGAGTTCACCCCATTCTCCTATAGTGCACCCATCTCAACGTATTTCCTTATGGAATGGGGTGAGCATAAGGCCTGAGGACGTCAAGGCATAACGCGATACTTGTCGGAGTCTGCAGGGTAGGGTGAAGTGAAATAGCATGGCCCATTGGAATACAAGATCAAAAGCCTCACTAAAGTCAAGGTAAATGATGTCACAAGGAATTTTTGAATCCAGCGCTCTGTTTATATTTTAATAAAACCACAAGAGATTAGCACTACAAGAATGCCAATTTGTGAATCCATGTTGGTTGGGGTCAATGTTAGTTGCAGTCTTGAGGATTTTGTCCTTAATATACTTCCTAACATCTTGCCTGTAATAGCGGTAAGGCAAATTGGTCTGTAATTACTCCTTAATTTTTTGGTCTCCTTTTCTTATGCATTGGGATTGCATCTGCTGACTTCTAGTCCATTGGTAGTTGTCCTGTATTTATTGAGGCTTGAAAGATGAACTGGAGTGGGGTAATGATATGTGAGAACAATAACCTTAAAAATGACCTTGTATATTGTCTAGACCTGGGGATGACTTGCTTTTAAGCTTGAGAAGTTTGCCCTTTATATCTGAAATGCTGATTGAGAAAACAGTGAAACATAAAAACATAGAAGTTGACGCCAGATTAGGACCACAAGGCCCATCCAGTCTGCCCATTTCTTTTTCTACCTTATGAATGTGCCATAGACCTTTACTCTGTCAATGGCCTATCTATTCATACTCACCTGTATTGCTCCCTTATGCCTATCCCATGCCTGTTTGCAGCCCTGTACTGTATTCATATCCACCACTTCCTGAGGTAGGCCGTGACATATTTATGTGTAAGATTAGGGGTAAGGGGCAACAGACTTCCTGGAAAACATAAACTGAACTTACAAACTTAAATGGGCAGACTGGGTGGGCCATAGGCCCTTATCTGCCGACACTGTCTATGTATCTATGTATTATCAGGTCTGTTCTGAGTTTGGACATATATGGAGGACAAATAGGTACTGGATGCAGATGGCATCTCTGCTGGATTGCTCAGGGTAGTGTTGTCATTTTCAATAGGGCCTACACTGCATTATGTACATTATAATAAGTTTATATAGCTATAAGAAACGTTGCTGTTAATTTTTTGTGTATTTGTGGCAAGGCCAACTTCCATCTGTCTTTTTTATTTTCTATCCCATGCTTACACTCTATTTGTATTCCCTTAAGCTTATGCAGGGTTTCCTTAGTTCTAGTTTCTAAGTGTTCCTTGTAAGCTTTATTTTTAAAATGCATTTTTTTACTTTAATAGTGAGCTGTTTTGGGCATACACCCTTATGATTTTATTTTTTAATTTGGGGAATTAGTTTTTCTCTCTGGTCTAGGATGATATTTTTGAAAATAAGCCACACATCTTCAACTGTTTTGTTGCGTAAGATCATGTCCCAGAAGATGTCATTCATTTCTTTAATGATTTTATCCATGTCAGCTTTGTGGTATTGATAAATTTCAGTTTTTATTTTATTTAAAATTTTAATCAGGTAATTCTGAAAGCATCATATGCCAATTTTCATGGAGGATCCAAACAGACAGCAATTAACAGATAAATACATTACATTCTCATAAAACATACATACAGGAAACCAGAACCATTAATTGCACATACACCAATAATAGTCAACGCAGCAACACTTAAACTTATCAATACAATGCTTCTTCAAATTCATTTTAAAGGTATGGTAGGAACCAGAATAATGCAATGTGGATGGAAGTGAGTTCCAGTTATGCCTGGATTAAAATTGTGCTTTGTAAAAACATTGAATAATACAATATTGTGGTCACTATTACCTAAAGGACTACCAGTACTGTTTCTGTTTTTGACAAGGGTGAGTGAGGAAGTCAGCAGAAGGTCAAGGATATTATTCCCTCTAGTGGGGCGGGGCACATGATGCTTTAGTTTCAGTTGATCAACAGTTTCAGTAAACATTTTGGTCTGGTTAAGAGATGCACTATGTATTATCAGATTTACATCCCTCATGTGAAAGTCCCCTAGCATAAGGCCATACCCCCTGTTCACATGTGGGTTCAGTTTCACTGAGCACGTTACCAGTGTAGTCAGCTTACGTGTCTGGTGGCCTGCAGCAGACACCAATGGTAAGGCTCTTTATGTTGTTATTATAACATTTTACTCACAGGGTTTCGGTAGTACAAGTGGACTTAATTTTAATTTTGTCCTTTATATCTGTTACCTGTATCCTCTCTCTGATAAAAAAAAAAGTTTAAAGCCATTAATTGCTCTGGCCCAGGTCACTTCTGGAGACCACCATGTCTCTGTTATTGCAGTTCATGAGAGATCAGAATCATTAAGCAGAGTGGCTAGATCATCTTTCTTATTTTGTACAGTAGATGTCTGGCATTTATGGGAACCCCTTTCCAAAGATTTAGACCCCCAGTCTTAGAGTGTATTTGATTGCTGTGGTTGTTTGGATTGTGTCTTGATACTGATTGACATTGGGAGGAAAAGTGGGGGTATGCTACAATGAGGCTTGAATAGCTGATGTGGGCATGTAGGGGCTGGAAGAAGCATTCTTTTTACTCGGCACTGTTGGTCTCCCCATCACTCAGAGCAGATCCAATAGCCCTAAGTTAATACCTGTTGAAGTCCCTTTGCCGTTCCTGTATGGCTAGCATTTCCTAATGGAACAGCTCAAAGTTATATGGGACAATGTACAAGATATTCACTTGGGCTTAGTTCATAAAGATGTAAAATTAACTATAGTATTTGACCTGTTGAAAATCAAGAGAAAAGCAATTTTAATGAAATCTTCCCTCAGGTGAATAGCTCTTCCTTTACCGAATATAAAGATAATTCTGTTTATAAAAGGCAGCCTTTATCATTTCCAACTATTTAATTCAAGAATAATGAGATATCAAAATAGCAAGAGCAAATACAAATAAAAGTTACTCGGGAGGGTAGACGTAAGGCAGGTAGCAAGGGGGTGAATAGTGTAAACAACACAATATTGACAATAGGTCTTGGTGTATGATAGGGTGGTATGGACAGACTGGATACACCGTTGGTCTTTTTCTGCCATCACTGTCTATGTTTCTATGACTTAGAAGAAACGTGAGAAGAGCCAGAGAAAATTAATATAAGTACCAGTAACCTTGAGTGGATAAAAGACCTTGATGGCGAATTGTGGACAACTGAACTGGATGATTTGTCACAAAGAATATGAAACACTAACGTCTCTTACAGAATTTAGGATCTATTTAATTGAACAAGAATAAAGGCTAACTCTAAAAATGATGGACTTTTTTTGATCCACGACCAGTCATCGACAAGATTTTTGTCAAACGACCGTACAGTGAAACCATCATGTTGACCGCATTTGCAGTTGGCATACAGTTTCTCAGTGAGAGACTTGTTTTCTTCGGGGGGCTTTGCCCCCTGAACCCCCACCCCCACTAAATATAATCAACTCCAAGTTGGAGCTGATTAGAGGAAGGGTGACACCCAAAATACTTCTGTCGGGTCCAGTGCCGACACTAAAGCAACCTGGCGCTGTAGTAGCTGTAGTGACGGTCACTGTCGGCAGTGTATACTGACGTCTTTTGCTCATAGGATACATAAAGGACATGGAAAACAGGATACGTAAAGGACATGGAGATCAGAAAGTGATTTTGATCACCAGTAATAACAGGATGTTTGATAAGGGATAAAAGGGTGAAAACTCAGCATGTTAAATTTACTGCAAGCGTGGGGGGATTAATGACTCTCAAAGCATATTTCCCTCACAAATTTTATTAGAAGGAAGTTCATTTATTTATTTCTTTATTTTGTATTGACAGGGAAAGGAGGGCTAGCCAATACTGTCTGTTTTCAGCCTCGTCCCAGGGGCAGGGAGTACAGATGCATACTACCTGAAATTGAACCAGATTAAGCTATAAGCAGCATTTTAGTGAATGGGGGAAATTTGGCCAGGACACTGGGGTAAATTCCCAGACTCTTTTCACAAAGTACCGTGGGATCTTTACTGTCCACTTGATTGACCACCAGAAAAAGCAGACAGGACCAAGGTTTAATGTTTCATCTGAAGGACGGCATACCCCGACAGTACAGCAGCCCCCCTCAGTACTGCACTGGGGTGACAGTGTTTATGTTATAGGTAAGAAGCAATGATTTGGGAAAAGAGAAGCAAGAAATTAATAAGAGGGTAAAAGTATAGCAGATTACTATTCTACAGTTCTAAACTGGGATGAAGAGTAGAATCGAACAAAAAATTATTTTGTCAATTTTTGCACTTATGAAAAAAAAAGATAAACACATTTTTCAATCTTAAAATCTTTTACCACCTTTTAAAGAATTTTTTAGGAATCTCATTAGGGAGAAAGCAAATGGTGCAGACAAAATGGAAGAAAGGATCGACCATGGAAGGAGGTCAAGCAGTGGCCATAGTTCAAACAGAAAATACCAAACACCTTACACTGACAGAGGAAGTGCTCAATTCAGTTCAGTTTTATAAGTGAACATATTCATTGAGGCAAGTTCATTTTCAGTGGTGTCCCTTCAAGTACAGAAGTTACATATAAAAGTATCAGCTACAAATGTAGACACAC
Organism: Neoceratodus forsteri; assembly: GCA_016271365.2. Taxonomy (NCBI): domain Eukaryota; kingdom Metazoa; phylum Chordata; order Ceratodontiformes; family Ceratodontidae; genus Neoceratodus; species Neoceratodus forsteri. Next base: position 266,168,885 of record CM057455.1, read on the forward strand.
AATATATAATCTATACATAACAAAACAGAATGGTAACATTAAATGCACGTTGAAAACAGAAAATAGAGTAAGAATCACTGTTTTGACCATAGGTCTTCTTCAGGAATTATCTAAAGGAGAAAAAAAGCAACGTTAGTGGCAAAGTTAGTGGCACCTTACTTTCTTTTCTAGTTTTCTTTTTTTTTGTTATTTTAGATAATTCCTGAAGAGGACCTATGGTCGAAACATTGATTCTTATTCTATTTTTAGGGTGCATTTAATACTGTACTGCCATTTATTTATTTATTTTTTATACTCCTCCCCCGCACCTGGCTAGTCTCTCCTTTGGGCCCCCATATGAACTCCCCACCGTGGCTACTCTCCGATCCCTACCGCCCCATATTGCAGCCAGCCCCAAGTAACCCCGGTGTATCCCTTCACCGGGCGGGTCTCTTACCTCTGTAGAAGAACGGCCCTGGTGGCCAACCAACGATCCTGGGGTGCTGCTGGGACTGCATATAGAGGTCCGGGAGCCCGGTGGTGAGGGTTCTGGAGGGCCGTCACCCAATCGGCCTGGCGCCATTTTTCCACTTTGCTCCCCTGAGAAGCGATGTGCCACTGACGTCAAGGCATACGCCGATGTCCGTCGCTCCCCTAGTGTATTGGGGCTGACGTCCTGCCATACTCCCAGCCTCTGCCAGGAGTCAGCAGGCGCCAAGCTGTATCCACCCTCCCAAGAAGGCGAGCCATCGTGGACGCTCATTTCCTTCTCCCCGTTAGCCCTCCAGCAACCCGAGTCTGTTCCCGAACCCGGGTCGCTGACGTCACAAGCAGAAATCCAACCACTGCGCCGGCGGGCCGGCTGTACTGCCATTTTGTTTTCAGACCACACGATGATGCAGCACATTATATATATATATATATATATATATATATATGTACATGTATATATATATATATATATATATATATATATATATATATATATACATACACACACACAAACACACACATTGTCACTTAGTAAATACACTCCATGTGGTACATTTAGGGTGGGATATTCAAAGGTTGCCATGTGCAGCAACAATCACCCTGGTGCAATATTCAAAGGGCACATTAACTGTACCCAAGATGCACGGGCGCATCGGTAAGTATGCAGCACAAGTGCGGGGCGTGCCCATGCATATGCGGCACATCCCGATATTCAGCCCGGGATGTGCGGCGCAGATGCTGGCACAACTTCACCTGGCCACGCACAGGTGAGATGCCATATTGCAGGGCACAACACAGCAGCCGCCGGCCATGGGTGGCCACCCGCCCACCCAGAACACTGTCCACAAACTCCCTGCCCAGGGAGCGTTGTGCACCCCTATCGCCCGATCGCGGGCATATGTCATAACAATCCCTGGTGGTCCAGTAGACCACTCCCCATCGCCCGATCTCGAGCATAAGTATATGAATATCCCTGGTGGTCCAGTGGACTGCTCTCCTTCGCCCGACCATGGGCATGAGTAATGAATATCCCTGGTGGTCCAGTGGACCGTTCTCCTTCGCCCGATTGCGGGCATACATAATTTAAATCCCTGGTGGTTCAGTAGACACCCCCCAGCACCTGATCACAGGTGGATATAGCGAACCTACTCCTGGTGGTCCAGTGGTACCCCTCTCCCCACCCGCCCACTGAGGTCCCCTGCCACCCAGCACTCCCCAGTCAGCGGCAGGCAGCGCCACCGCCCGAATGCTGCCCTGCCACCTGCTGACTGACAGTGTACAATACTGTCTGTACACCTATTGGTCACGTGCATCATGCAATAATGGGCACACAGACCCATTCTCACATCGGCCTGTGTAGTACTGCATGGTCTGTATGCCCATTGGCCCATGCAGTGGACCAGTAGGCATACAGACAGTACTGTATGCTGTCAGTTGGCAGGCGGCTAGGGGCGGTATGTGGGCAGGGTGGCGCCCACCCGCTGACTGGGTGGGTGCTGGGCGGGGAACCTCAGTGGGCGGTGGGGAGGGAGTACCACTGGTCCACCAGGAGTGGATTCGCTATATCCACCCATGATCAGGCACTGGGGAGGGTGTTCACTGGACCACCAGGGTTTTAAATTATGTATACCCATGATCGGGTGAAGGAGAGCAGTACACTGGACCACCAGGGATATTCATTACTCATGCCCGCGATCAGGCGAGGGAGAGTGGTCCACTGGACCACCAGGGATATTCATTGCTCATGCCCGTGATTGGGCATATGGGTGCGGGGCTGCAGGGTGTCAGTCCCCGACAGCTGCAGCCTGGAAGGGCGCCCGATGCAGTCACCGGGGATCAGTGCACCGCATGCAAATAAGCATAATGACATGCAATGGTCCCGCTTGTGCCTTTACATGCATATTGGCCTCATTTGCATGCCCAGTGCTGAATATTGTGGCTGATGCACCTAGCTCAACTGCACTTGTGCTGGTGCATCCCCCGGCTCTCCTCTTGCCACTTGCGCTCGCGCAGTGCCACTGTACTGTGTGCACTGCATGCGCCCTCAGTGCCATATTCAACGGTGCTGAGCCATGGCACAGCACCATTGAATATCGCCTGGTCCATGCCCTGGCCCAGCCCAGTTGCACTGCACCAAGGCTTGCACCCCTGCCTGGCACAGTCTGAATATCCCACCCTTAGTGTATATGCTCATATAACTTAGTCTCAGCTGGATTTAGATCTTTATGTAATCCCTTTTATTTCAGGGCAACTGGTACAACGTTTTGGAGTTGTCTGCAGAAACCATGCCTTAAAGGCCATCATGGGAGGACCCTTATCCTGAATAACACAGAACTTTGCTGGCAAGGAGTTCCATACTTGGGGAATGAAGTAATTGCATGAAAAGGTGGATCATTGGATTCTGACTCTCTGAGTCTCCATCTCTAGAAGCCCTGCATTCCTCATAGTTGATTTTTTGGGTCTGACACTTAAGCACTCTCTTAAGTAGTCTGGGACTGGCCCATGGACACTTTTACTCAGCAAATATAGTTACTATACATGTAGTTTTATGTGATTTTTGGAGTGGCACCCACCTCAGCATTTTATACAGCTGACAGTAGTGAGTTGTTTTGGGACAATCCAACATGAACCTTGCTAAACAGTTGTAAAGCACATCTACTCTGTGCAGTCTTTCAAGAGAAGAGTGATTGTAGACTGCATCTGCATAATCATATAGCTGTGTTTGTATGTTTTTTTGCATCAGTTCAGTGGACAAAAATTTTTTTATATCTGTGAAGCAACCCTAATGCTGTCCCTATTGTTCAGTCAAGCAATCCACATGGGTGTTTCTGGAGCCACCTAGCTCCATCCAGAAGCCTGGGTATTTATATATTTTTTTATCATGTATTGAATCAAGATGTAGGTACTGAAAATGAAAAGAGATTTCCCAAAGTGCAAGATATGATCAGTACTCAAAATCCACATGTTTTTTCAAAATAGATTTGAGGTTTTGAATCATAGTGGGAATGTTTGACTAGGTAGGGTCCAGGTCTCTAGTCAAGCTTGACAAGGCATTGAATGAAATAGATAATGAGGGGGGAACTCCCAAAAACTGCATGATCTTAAGATGTAACACTGAGGAACCTGTTTGACAAAATGGATGACAGGGAAATGGTTAACTTTTTAAGATTACCAATATAATTGCTATCCAGGAATGTTGGCAGGAGGAAGAATTTATATTTCTCCTGAGCGATTATCTAATTTATACAGTTCCAGTGATTAAATATAAAAGAAACATGCAAGCCCATGGAGGTTTGCTTCTTTGCATAATTTTTGGTAACGTCTACCTTCCACCTGCAACTTTCAAGTATTTTAATGATGCAGTCTGCCAAGATTTAAACTGCTGCAATAACAGGGTCTAGCGATGTTGCCCAGATGCTGATATTCTCATTATACAGTAGACGATCTAAATTCCTGAATAGGAGATTTCAACAACAATTTATTAAATGGGGAATTGGGTATATCATTGAAGAATGAAAATCTGCATACTAGACGTATATTAGACCATTGTATAAATTGTAATGGAGACAAAACTAATTGAATTTATGGAGGATAATTTCTTAACCATCTTTAACGGAAGGCAGTTGAGTGACACTAAACAGGCAATTACTTATCTGACCTTGACACCTGCTTCCCTCTTGGATTATGCTATTGTGTCTATGCTGACTATAGAAAATTACACAGATTTCAAGATTATAGATGACCTGATGACTGCAGTCCATGCCTTTGTGACCTCTTGTCTCGATGACTGTAATGCTCTTATCTCAGGCTTTCAGAAGTTTTGGTGCACTACCTCCAGCTCATGTGGAATGCTGCGGCATAGTTGATATCTGATATAAGCAAATATGATAATATCACACCAGCATTATGCTATCTACACTGACTTTCAGTTAGATGGCACACCTCCTTCAAAATTTGCTAGTTATTATTCAAGGCCCCGCAAGGCTTAGGTCCAGACTACTTAAAAGGCTGCATTTATTTATTTTCTATCTGTCTGTCTCTCTCCAGCTATTTATTTATTCAGAAAGTGCCTTTGAACACAAGTGCTCATTTACAAAGGTTCCAAGTCAGGGCCAATAAAATACAATAAGGATAGAATAACAGCAACATCGAGCAACTTACAGTGAATAAAATCAAGGTACAGTCACAGAACAATGAAGCATATTACAGAACAAAGCAGAAGCTACAAACAAGTAAGACTGCAGTAGAGTTATGGCATTATGTGCAATTACAACAGCACTGTACAGATAGAGATGACTTCAGCGATATTTTGAACTGTGCAAAATTGGGAAGATTACACAATGAGTCCGGCAGTTCATTCAGCCAACCAGCAGCCCTTACCCCAAAGGAGCTCTGACCCAGCTTTGTTCTCCCAAAGGTTAGTTTGAGCATTCTGACACACTCCTGGTGCTGTGTTAGTTAGCAGTGAAGTGGAAGCAGTTTTTTAACATGGGGGATATGTGTGAGTCCAAACTTTGCCTTTTTTGCTAGCAGGCAGGTTTGTATTTCATTCTGCTAGATAACAGTAGCTAGTCTGTTTGGTGTACAGTGGAAGCTATGGGTGTGTTAGTCATCCCCCAGCATGAATCAACAGGCCTTGCTACAGATCATATTAATTCTGTTTAATGGTGTCACTTACGGCTGAGTAGACGGTGAGGCCATAACCAGTGATTGACAGTACAGAACAAGATACAATTAGTTGTCTACCTTCACCAGTGAGGTTAGAATGATTCCCAAACAGGGCTCCCAGTCTCCTGTTAACTATCAGTACCAGGCTGTCCATGTGTGGTGCAAAAGCAGGGTATTGTCCAATATTTCTCAAGGTAACTTACTTTAGACCTTTGGCATTAAAGATGTCGAGAGAGGGTACCTTATTCTTCAGTTGTGGGCAGATGAAAAGCATGGGTCCAGTTTCTTTGTAGTTGACCAGATTGCCATCTGAGAACCAGTTTTCTACAGATTCAAAGTCCTGGGGCCAGTTCGCTTCAATATCTTCATCAGTGACATTGCAGATGAACTGGAGGGTAAGGTTTGTCTGTTTGCAGGTGACACCAAGATCTGCAACAGAGTAGATGATCCAGATGGGGTGGGCAGAATGAGAAGAGAGCTGGATAAAATGGCAAAATGGTTGGAAGAGTGGCAACTGAGGTTTAACGCAAAGAAGTGCAAGATCATGCACATAAGGAAGAGAAACCCTGAAGCCACCTATAGGCTGGGAGGGCAGTTGCTGGCAGTCACAAGGGAAGAACGAGACTTGGGCATCATCATCACAGATGACCTGAAATCATCCAAGCAGATCACTAATGCAGTAGGTAAGGCTAGGGGGATGTTGGGATGTATTAGTAGGGGTATCACGAGTCGTAAGAGGGAGGTAATAATCCATCTTTACAAGACACTGGTTAGGCCCCATCTGGAGTACTGCATGCAGTAATGGAGGACACACCTTCACAAGGACATTAACCAAACTGAGGCAGCCCAGAGAAGGGCAACCAAAATGGTGCAGGGACTGCATCATAAAATGTATGAGGACAGATTAACAGAGCTCAATATGTATACGCTAGAGCAAAGGAGGGAGGGAGGTGATATGATCGAAACATTCAAACACCTTAAGGGCATTAACAAGATGAAAGAGTCTAACATGTTTCAATATAAGAAAAATAGCAGGACAAGAGGACACAGCATGAGATTAGAGGGAGGCCGATTAAGGGGTAATGTGAGGAAGCTCTTTTTCACAGAAAGGGTGGTGTATGCATGGAATGACCTACCTCAGGAAGTGGTGGATATGAATACAGTGCAGGGCTTCAAACTGGCATGGGATAGGCATAAGGGAGCAATACAGATGAGTATGAATAGATAGGCCATTGACAGAGTAAAGGCCGATGGCACATTCATAAGGTAGAAAAAGAAATGGGCAGACTGGATGGGCCTTGCGGTCCTTATCTACCATCAACTTCTATGTCTCTATGTTTCTATGAATTGAAGATCAGAGGTTAAGCTGCCTATGCCAGAATTTTTTGTGTAAACTACTGCATCATCAGTGTACAGTAACACATTGGCAGACTGACAGGCATCTGGCAAGTAGTTAATAAATAGGACAAATAGGAGGGGGTCTATACTACTGCCTTGGGGCACACCCATTGGTATGCTGATCATATGGTCGAAACCCTGACCGTGAAATCCCTCACAGCGACAATCTCGACAGGTCTCGAGATTGTTGCTGTGAGGGACCAGAGGGCGAAGTTTCACCCTTTCGCCAACTTTGGCCCCCTCTTCTAGACAACTGTGACTTGGAGTTAGTTATTTTAAGAGGGGGAGTTTGGGGCACAGCCCCCAATAGAAAACACACCGATGTCTGACAGGCGAAATTTCACCTGTTGACATCGGGGATCTCGCTATGACGAACATCGACAACAGTGTTATTGATTCGGCGTAGCTAAACCGGATCTATTCTTGGCAACAAAGGATGAGCCTTCTATTTTCACTTGTTGTGAGTGGTTTGACGGGTAGCTCTGGAACCAGGCTACTGTGTCCAGTGACAGACTCAGGCTGTGGAGCTTGCTAAGTAATAGCTTGTGGTTAACAAGGCCAAAGGCCTTTGGCAGGTCAATGTAGATAGCTCCAACCTTGTCACTACTGTCAAGAGCCTCATGAATATAACTGATACACTCAGTCAGTGCACTATTAGTGCTGTCTTGCTTCCTGAAGCCATACTGTTGGGCACACGGGATATCATATTTTCTCAAGTAATACATGAGCTGATCAGACACAATGCTCTCAAGGGCCTTTGACAGAGGGGACATTGAGATCAGTCTGTAGTTTGATAGGTGGGAGTGATCACCGATTTTAATTACAGATGTGACCAGTGTGGATTTCCATTTTACAGGGAACTGACGGTACTGCAGGGAAAAACTGAAATTTTTGGTTTGGGGAAAGAAAGTTCCTCCAGGGCCGTAGCTACAAACTTCATGCCGAGCATGTCTCCCACTCCCCTTTAGCCTATAATCTTTTTAATGTATTTCATGGTATCCCTTTCAGTGACAGACCTGAAATAATATGCAAGCACATTCTCTGGATCAGCCTCTCTGCTCCCCCAGGCAGAATCTGCTAGTAGTTCCACATGCTTGTTTAAAGTAATCAGGAGATAGGGCCTTTTCTGTGGTTGCTCCAAATTTATGAAACCTGTTGTCCTACCAGATGTACCAAATCTCTTTATTGGAGGTCTTTAAAAAGGTCATGAAGACCTGCCTGTTCTCTCTGGTGTCTGAGGGCACATTTTAACTTTGTGCTGTGCCTGGATGGGATTAAATCTCTTTCTGTTTATTCTGGTTTATATATTGTAGAATATTGTAGAATGTTGTAAGGACAATTACTATTTGTATCTTTACATAGTCATTTGTTCAGTGCTTTGAGCCCTTGGGATGAGGCATGTTCTAAATAAAATGATAATGAAGAAGAAGATGAGGATGATAAAAATTGGAAGTCAGGATAAAGTCCAAAACAGGCATTAAAAAGTTGTAGTATAGCCTAGCAGTTACAGTAATGACCTGTTAATGGACTTGGTGTATCGAGCAGGCTAGGGATTGATTCCCACAGCCTCCACTTGCATTCTGTATGACCCTGAGCAAGTCCCTTAACCGCCCTGTGCTCTCAGCAGGGCACACTTGGAAATAATTCCCTTGAAACCACTGTAACGGAGTCACTGACTCAATTTTGTATCCATTTCTCATAAATAAAAATAAATAATATCATCCTTGAAAACATGTTGCAGAATCTTATACTTACCTGGATTTGGTGTATGATAAATTGAAATAGAATATCCACTTTAATTGGGATTAAAAGACTCAATTTCCTGCATGGGGGTATTTGTGCTGAAGCACTATTACATGCAACAAATATGAAACTAGAAGCATAGGTTCTCTATGAATTTGAGGCATGAGACTTTATAGATCCTAAAAAACGGGGTACAAACGCAACAGTTTTTTATATCCACAGAACTCTTTTGAACCAATTGCCTCATTCCCTAGCCTCCTACCTCGTTCCATGTAATAGCCTTTATTCCCTTAGATCTTCAGGCAATGACCAGCAGAACATCCTTATGTCATGGTCCAAATATGGCACAATGGCCTACGCTAGTCTTGCCTCCAAACTTTGCAACAGCATCCCTTGCATGTGGGTGGCAGGTTGGAATATATTACCAGAGGAAGTGGTATCTTGTAATACAGTGGGATGCTTCAAAAGGGGATGGGACAGGATAAGGGGGAGGATCACCGGAGGGGGAGGGTAGGGAGGGGCTGCCAGCTGCAGTATAAGGGCTGCTAGCTGCATATTCGAGCAGACTCGATAGACTGCGTGGCCTTTATCTGCTGGCAGTATGTTCATATGTTCATCAGTGCCAAGTCCCCAACTCCATCAGAAGCCAGCTCTGCACCTTCCTGCTCCAGCACTCCCAATGCATTTGCTCTGAATAACCTTGACCTTTTGTCACATGCCCCCCACCTAATCAGGCTTCTGATGAACTAACCATCACCTGAACGGCCCGCTCACCCTCGTCTATTCCCCTGCCTTAGGTTTCAGATGTGCAAACGTCATTAAGCTGAATGTGTTCATTCCAATTTACTCTATTGAAAATGATTTTTATTGTATGTATCACTGGATTGTATGTAACTTGCACCACTTGCTCTACTGTATTTGTTTTCTCACTGTATGTACCCCTGCACTCTAAGTAACCTGCACCATTCACTCTATTGAATGTTACCTTACCGTATGCATCCCTGCACTCTAAATAACCTGAATAGTTTTGTCTGGCTACGTACTGTACTAATCCTAGCACCATATTAATGTTGTCATTGTTAAGTGTAAAACCCTACCTTTGTAACCTCCTGGGTCATGCCTGAAACTAGGCAAATGTCTGCCTAGTGCACCTTACACGGTCAACAAAAACTAAAAATAAGAAACAAGTCTTAGTTAGCAATGCAAAGTGGCACGCCAGCATTAGTAATAAGGTCAGAATTAGGAATAATAGATTTACAAACCAAGATAATGTACAGATTGTTGGAATAAAGGTAAGAAAGACAATGTATAGATTGTTAGAACACAGGTAAGAAAGACAAGGTATAGAAATTGTTGGAATATGGGTGAGAAATTCTGAATATGGAAAAACAAGACTAATGCTTTATGCTTTCAGAAGAAATAAACACACACACACACACAAATGTCTAAGCATTTGGCTAGAAGCCATTGAAAACAACGTCTGGAAGTGTCCAACAAAAATATATATAAGCATGAGCTATGCCAAGTTATTTTGTAACAAGTTGTATGAAATGGCAAGGAACCATGGTTTAATAACACCTGCAAACTATACATTCAGCCTTTATTTGTCTACACTGCTCACATATTGGATCCTTTTAACTGACCCTAAATGGAGAAGGGTGGTTACAGCCTTTAGACATCTACCAATAGATACAGAATAATGGAGAATAATTATAGAAGAAGTAATTTGAAGTGAATAAACACACATAATTGCAGAATTGGAGGAATGGAAAACGATGCTGTGCAGCAAATTCTGTTACGTTCATGGTATGAAAAGGATAGAGCTAAATGGCTGGTCCCTGTTCCTAAGAATCTATATTTGCTCCCTGGCAAGTCTTGAGATACTTGCTAAATTCTGAGGACATTATTACTTACCATAGAACAGTTAAGTTTTTGTCACTTATTAGCAAATTAACAGAAAATATCCTACTCAGAAATAATTACGCCTTTTGTCTTAACTAATAGGGACTTGGACCAATTTCTTTCATCTTACTCATGGCCTAGGGCTTATTTTCTGGACAAGATCATCCCTTAAATCAACTATAAGTGGAGAATACTTTATCAATGCATATATAGATGACAAGTATTACAAGGTTTTCATATTAATCTTTAATTATCTATTAGGCTTTTAATAGAAAGACAGTATGAGTTATATAACACACAGGATGTGAATCAACATTTCTATCCATATAAACCAGCTGTCACTGTGACTATTTCCCTCTACACAATGCTTATTTATGGTTTTTTTTATTATTTTTCTGTAATTATTTGGTAATAAGCTAAGTAAGAAAGGGATCTTGGAGTTATCATATCTGATGACCTCAAAGTGGCAGGGCAGTGTGACAAAGCAGTGGGTAGGTTAAGTGGGGTGCATAGGAAGAGGTTTCTCCTGCAGGAGGGAGGGAGGTAGTGTTGCCACTATATAGCGTGCTGGTGAGACCCCACCTTGAGTATTGTGTCCAGTTCTGGAGGCCACACCTCAGAAAGGACACAAGCAGGGCTGAGGCAGTCCAAAGCAGGGCAACTGAAATGGTGCTGGGGTTGCATCAAAAGCCAAATGAGCAGAGACTGAGAGATTTCAACATGTAAACCCTGGAAGAGAGGAGAATGAGAAGGGACATCACTGAGGCCTATAAGTACCTCTTAGGGGTAAACAGGGTGCAGGAGGGGAGTCTCTTTCAACTGAAAAAGAGCACCAGAACCAGAGGGCATGTGATGAAGCTGGAGGGGGAAAGTTTAAGAGGGATGTGAGGAAGTACTGCTTCACTGAAAGTGCCGTAGGTGCTGGAAACACACTGCCAGTGGAAGTGGTGGAGGCAAATACAGTATGGGGCTTCAAACATACATGGGTTAGACATAGGGGAATATTAGTAAATAGACAGGGAGGAGGGAGGATCACCGGCGACTAGTTAGGATCTACGGAGATAGATTAGGCAGGGATCATCTAGGCAGACTGGGTGGGTCAAGCGGTCCTTTTCTGCTGACAAATTCGATGTTTCTAACGAATTGTAGTGATCACTTTTTCAGATGAAACAATAAAGATTATGATGAGAAGTAACCATAGCATGAGATTCTGGGGATTGTACTTGATCCTCAGTCTGCCAGGTGGAGTCAGAGTGGAAGCCGGGAACTTAAGACTGTAACTAACCTTATGATGGATGCTGAGTGTCATTGCTAGGTGGGGATTAAGGGGGGAGGATAGAGGCTGGGACTGTAATGTTTATTTCGTTTTTATTTACCAGGTAACTGCACTGGACAATCAAATGCCAATTTTCGGGCATGACCTGGGAGATTACAAAACAAATGACAATAAAGTATTGTTTAGGGTCTCAACAACTAGGGGAATTGGAGTGAGGGAGTGAGTGAGTGATGGCAGTAGGTCCAGGAAGTACTGGGAGGCATCAGACGCTCACCCATTATGGATGAAAACAACTGCTAGATCAGGCAGTGGCAGGGTCCAAGGAGGTAACAGGTTAGAATATGGCATGGACCTCTCCTGTCTGCAGAGGCAGACAAGTGGCTAACAGGATTCAGCACCCCTGGGAGGCCTCCCAGCTACTAAGGACAGACATTTTGGGGTCAGGTCTGTTATTGTGTTTGTTTTTGTGCATTTTCTTTTGCTCCCTTAGATGGGCCTGAGGAACAATTTTTTAATCAAATGAACCAAAGCTGCAGTTTAAAAACTTTGGCCTGGCTTGACCCGGTCCCTATGTCAATTCATACAGGGGTGGTATACAGATCTCCTGCACAGGGAGAGGAGCTGGATAAGGCACTTAAGAGAAGACATCATCAAGACAGCAAATAAGGTGGAGGTAGTGCTAAGGGGCTGGGGAGGACATTGCAAAGGGGCTGGAAAGGAAGTTTTGTCTCTTTGCAGATTACACCAAGATCTGCAACAGGATCAACACTCAATGGGTGTGTGTGTGTGTGTCTGTAACATGAGAAGGGACCTTCATGGTTGAGGAGTGGTCAAGAGTGTGACAGCTAAGATTCAATGCAAAGAAGTGCAAGATAATGCATTTGGGGCACAGAAATTCAAGGCATGCACCCCTATTTGGTGAATAGAGATGTGAGGACTGAGGCCCCCAAAGCAGCATCCCGATGACTCAGCACATTGATACTGTAGCATGAGATGAAAGTGTGTGCATTAGCCCAGTTTGCAGATCTGCATGTCTTCTCAGTAGGGATATCCCTGGAAGCAGCTACTAAGGCAGCGGTATGCCCAGTGGAATGAGCCAGGCTACTCCCTTCCAGCCAACCTCTATCAGAGGTTGATGCATGATGTGATCCACTTGGTGATCATCTGCTTTGCTACCAGTCTGCCATGTGCAGCTTCAGCATAGCTGACAAATAGCTGGCGAGCCTCGCCATGAACTTCTGCTGTGCACTCCTTATAGTAGAATGGCGCCCTCTGTAGGTCCAGAGTATAGAGCCGGTGATTGGCATCCAATGTCAGATTGGTGAAGTACACCAGAAGATTAAGATGGAGCTCCAACATGACCTTCAGAAGGAATTTTGCACTGGGGCAGAGGACAACTTTGCCTTGTGGAAGACCAGGTAGGGAGGCGCCACCGAAAATGCCTAGAGCTCAATCAAGCGCCTGGCTGACATGAGGGCCACCAAGAAGGTGATCTTCCACAACAAATGTGCCATCTCATTCTTGTGCATCAGCTTGAATGGCTTGCCCATGAACATTGCCAGTATCAGCAAGAGGTCCCACGGACGTAGTGGATTGCACACTGGACGGGACAAGTGGTTCAGACTCTTGAAAAAGCAACCAGCAACCTTCTCCTGCACCACTACTGGCATACCAACCCAAGCCCAGTATGCAAAGATGGCTTCCAGGTGCACCTTAAGGGTCATGGCTGGCAGTCCCAACTGTGACAGGACCAAAGGCAGCCGAGAATCGCAGCTACTGGGCAGTCATGGGTATCAAGCTCCTTTGACACCAAAGCTAGATTCTCTTTCACTATAAAGCATAGGTTTTGCAAGTCAGCTCCTTTTGAAATGCTTCCATCACCTGGAGGGCATCTTCTGAGGGGCCCAGGATCTGGAATTCTTTCTGCTAGGGAACCAGGCTGAGAGGTGCAGTGACCATCCCCTGTTGTTTCATCAGCAGGTCAGGGCAGAGAGGCAACCACCACACTGGCCAGCTACTGAGGCTGAGGAGATCTGAATACCAGAACTGTCCAGGCCAGTCTAGTGCTATCAGGATCATCCATGCTGTGTCCTTCTGGGCCTTGATCACAACCTTAGAAACCCAAGGAAATGGAGGGATGGCATACAGAATGCCCTGGGTCCAAAGCCAAGAGAAGGCATCCTCCTGCAGTGTCCCAGACTGAGGAGGCAGGGCACAGAACAGCCCCAGTTCTCTATTCTCCCACAAGGAAAACAGATCCACCAGAGGGGTACCCCATAGGGGAAACAGGTGGTCTACCACCTCCACATGCAGGGATCGACCCATGTGATGCCCCTCTGACCAGGCTAACAGCATCCACCACCTGTTTTTTCATTCCCACAGCATAGATCACAAGGAGATTGGCCTTCAGACTGCACATAAGGGTCTAGGTGCAGGGAGCCTCTTAACACAAGGGAAAGGAGTGCATCCCTTCCTCCCTGCCCATTCAGGTAAAACATGGTGGTTGTGTTGTCCATCTGGACCTGAACAATCTGATGCTGAATCAGTGGAGGGAATTCCATCAAAGCCAGATACACTGCATGGAGTTTCAGCAGATTGATGTGGTATTGGGACTCCTAGGGTGACCAGAACCTGTGAGCTCTGCAGTCTCTCAGGTGAGCTCCCCACCTCACCAGAGACACACCCGTTATGAGCATGACAGATGGCTCTAGGTGGACAAATGGGATTCCTTCCTCCAGGTTCTGGGGACACAGTCACCTCTTGATGGCATCGTCCATTGGCTTGGTCACCAAGACCGGCTTATCCAGCTGATCTAGGCATTTGGACCACTGGTGGCCCAACTGCCAGTGCTAAGGATGCATCCACCAGTAAACCCAACAGACCATATGGGTAGAAGCCACCATAAACCCCAGCAGCTGCAGGAAATCCCAAAGTGGGCAGGAGCACTCAGACAGAAATGACAGCGAAAAAGACATAACATCTGATGCCCTGTCTGCAGGGAGGTGGGTCTTGGGCCAAAGGAATTCAAGTTTGGCCCCGATGAACTTGATCACATGCATGGGGACTAGTTCTGATCTGGCAAGGTTGACCAGAAGGTCCAAGTCCTGATTGGTCCCTGGACCACTCCACTGCCTCCTTGGAGAGATCAGCAAGCAGCCAGTCATCCAGGTACAGGTACACCCTGATGACCTTGTGCCACAGGAAGGCCACCACTACTGCTATTTAATTGGTGAAGATCTGTGGCGTGAGTGAGAGACCAAAAGACAAGGCCTGTTGCTTTATACCCCCCTCTGCCTATAACTAAAGGTAGAGTGCCAGCAGTGGGATGTACTGGGATATTGATGAATGCATCCTGGAGGTCCAGGGAGCAGAACCATGTCCCCTGCTTCAGAGATGTATTGCATATACTGTATTGCCATGTTGACGTTAACCCAAAATAAAAGCTCCTGTAAAGGATAAGTTGTTTTGCATGACATACATACATACTGTGTACATTATTTCAATTAATACTGCCTATTAAGTACTGTACGTACACATAAGATCTGGTAGCACTCCAGCATAGCTTTTGATTATGGCAGCTGTTGGAATTTTGACTGAACTTAAGTGGTAAGCACTCTAACTTTAAATCGTAAGAAAGATGCGAAGTACTAATTGCTAAAACCTCAAGCATGAAGTAGCAAAACTGAGGACTCTCAAGGGCCTCTTAACACACTAGTTTGTATTCTGAACAACTCAATTAACCAGTCAGTATAGTCACCATTAAAAGATTGTGGATAAGTAATCCCAATTAACCAGATTGTACCTATTAACTGAGCCCCTATTAAGTGGTGTGCACTGTGTAATCTGGTACAGAGTGACCATCCAAAAGCTGCGTCTCTGCATATGGTTGTTCTGGCCGTGCAAGTCCAGTACTGGGAGCCAGCCCACTGCCATTTTCAGAACCAGGGAGTGGCTGTGGAGCAGCAGTCTTCAAGGAGACCTTCTGGAGACTGAGGTACTGTTCCATTAGTGTGGACCTCTCTGGGCTATGTGGGGAGGTCTCTAGACTCCTCCAGGCTCAGTTGGCTAGGATTTGGGAGGTCTCTTCTGCCATCCAGGGGCTGCCAACTCCACCACTGTTGTCTCAAAGGATGCCTGGAAGAAGTGCCAGCTGGACTGCAGTGAGCTCCAGGAGGGTGGGAGTGGGAGTAAGGGAACACATTCCTCAGCCTGTACCACTAAATAACTCTTTCATTGCTCTGATGGGACAGGGCTGCAGAAAAAAAGGAGGTGGTTATGCCACTGTACAGCTCACTAGTGAGGCCTCATCTGGAGTACTGTGTCCAGTTTTGGAGGCCGCATCTCTGGAAAGACACAGACAGAGTAGAAGCAATTCAGAGAAGGACAACAAAAATGGTGCAGGGCCTGCACCAAAAGTCATATGAGGGGAGACTGGAGGATCTCAATATGTATTCCCGGGGTATGATAGAGACTTTCAAATGCTCTCAAGGGTGTAAATAAGATACAAAAGGTTAGCATCTTTAAAAAAAAAAAAGATATTCAAGAATGAGGGACCATGATATGAATATAGAGGTGGGTAGAGTTAGGGGTAACATGAAAAGTATTTTTTCACAGAAGGGGTGGTGGATCCATGGAACTGCCTCCTGGCAGAGGTTGTAGGGGCAAAAATGGTAGAGAAATCCAAAAAACACATGGGACAGACATAAAGGAACTCTAGTGACAGGAAAGAGAGGGTAAGGCTGCAGATCATTTAGGTTCTGTGGTATGTGAAACAAGTAGGGAAAATGGGCAGACTAGGTGGCCTAAGTGGGCCTTATCTGCTGTCAAATTCCATTTAACTTCTGGATGTGACCTTGGCAATGTGTGCCTTGAAAATCACCCATATGTCAGAATTTTAACTTTTTGCTGGAAGTCTGTAAGCTGTCGCAAATGCGTCGGGATATTTGAAAATTCAATGCGAGCATTCCAATGCACTTGTGGGGACCCAGCACACATCCAAAATATGGATGGGATATGAATGCTGCATCCATTCATTTGAAAAACCCAGTCCTCATCATCTTCACCCAGCAAAAAGACTGCTGTTTTTGTTTCTTTCCTGGTTTTGTGTAGGCTAACACAGCACAACTCAATCTTCATCACTCTCTTGACAAAGTCCACATCCACAGGTCAAAGAGGTGACTCTTTCTGTGGGCTGATCGCAGAGCACTCACAGCAATGTTGCAGTTTACGATTTGATCCTGTATACCTGTAAGAGTCTGTAGTGGGGTACCCTGATCGGTTGAACTCACTGACACCCTGTTTCGGACCAGGGGCAGTTGCCATTTAGAAACAAGAGGTATTGCTTATGAATAAGTGGTGTATAGCCATAAGTGTTGTGTGAAGGTGGCGGAGTGATGAGTAATGTGCCAGTGAAGCTATTACAGGGACACGGTCAACCTTTTTTGCATCACGTCATTTCTAAGTTAAAAACCCACATTTTGTGATTGCTTACTTTCTCTAAAATTCATTGATGTTGCTGACTGTTTAACTGCCTCCTTGCTTGGTAGAACTGAATGCACGCTGATGTATAGTTATACCCAACCTTGTTTTGTTTAAAATCCATGATCTACTCTTACTGCATACTTCCTGAACATTAGAAACACCCCAAACAGTGTAGCCAATCATGATGTAATAGTCTCCAGTACTCCAGCTGCATAATGAATGGCTAGACTGTATTGGAGGTATTCCTAGGTCCAAGAAAGGTGCAATGGGAGTTGATCAAGGAACATAAACAAACATGTTTTTGTGTGGTAACACTAGTATGGTGGGCAGCCTGTTTTTTCACTTTTTAAAGGAAAAAAAAAGAATCAGAATCAAACAACCAGCTACATCAGCAGTATCTACAGAATGGGTACAATCACAATGTGTTTTTAAACTAAGGAACCCTGAGGCTTTTGCTGCTTAACAGTGTCCCTTTAAAAGAACTATTTAGCAGAGATAGTTACCTCATTCTGTTTGTGGACCTAGAGCTATACTTGCCTGTGTATAAAAGGGCCTGTAGGAGATTCCGACATAGAGGAAGAAACTAAACCATGTAATGCTGTATTCTTAGATGTGAGCGTTCCACATTTTGGACATATGTTTCCACATTGGCTGATTAGGAAGTTGAACTTATCAGTTACGAGTGGAAACACAGCACACTCTAGCTGAAGTGTGCTGGCCTATGGCAGGAGATTGTGAACTTGCACTTGCACAATAGCCACACAGGGGCTAAAAGGGACCTCAGTTTTATATCTTATCCTAAAACTAGTAGCTTCAGCTGTATATCACTCCAGGTACCACACTGCATAACACAGAAACAGAGATATTGATGCCAGAAAAAAGCCCAGTGGCCAATTATGTCGGCCCAGTTCCTGCCTACATCCATACCCAGTCTGATGTTCGATCAGAGCAAGTCCACCAGTGGCTCTGCCTGTATTTTGACACACCCTACATCCCCAGTCCACTCATTCCCTTCCTTTCTCATTCATCTATCTTGTACCATTGCCCTATGCCTGTCACACCTGTGTTTGCAACTGGAGGTGGCCTCTGTGTTGACAACTTTGTCTGGCAATGTACTTTGCTTCTCCACCACCCTTTCAGTAAAGAAGAGTTTCCTTACATCCTCCCTGAAGCTTCTCCCTCACTGGTTTCCATTCCTGGTGTCTTGTTACCTTGCCCTCACTTCTTGTGAATAGAGTGCAGCTGACCACTTATTAACACCCTTTACGCACCTAAAGGTTTATATCATGTCTCACCGCTCCCTCCTGGACCCCAGTGTGTACATACTGGGACTCTCCAGACTCTTCTCATACATCTTCCTCTGCTGCCACTGAATCAGCTTCATGGGCCATTCTCAGAGGAGCTTCAGAGAGGTCCCTATCCTTCCATAGATGTGGGCTCCAGAACTGTGGACTGCATTCCAGGTTTGGGCTCACTAAGGATCTGTACTGTGGGGGACAATAACCTCCTATTTTCTGCTAGAAACCCCCCTCCCTCTGCACCTCAACATCCTTTTTGCATTCCTGCAGCCTTCAGGCACTGGCCATGGGACTTTAGACTGTCACAAATAAGGATCCCAGGTCCCTTTCTTTGTATGTCTGCTCCACCCTCACTCCTCAAAATCAGTACTCTTTTTGGATTTCTTTGCCATTGGCATGACTTGGCATTAAATTTGAGTTGCCATTTCTTGGACCACTTTCCAGCCTGTCCAGGTTAATTTTCATTCCCCATATTCCCTCCACAGTATCCACCCTGCAACTGATTCGGTATCATTTGCAAAGAGACTGAATTTACCCTCTCCTGTGTTGCAGATTAATGTATAAAAAGAGACTGGCCTCAGGACTGACCCCTGTGGTACTCCACTAGGGACCTCTCTAACCTCTGAGGATTTTCTGTTGATGACTGTCCTGTGAGTCCCCCCCCCAGACAGTTACTAATCCACCTGGTTAATTTGTGTCCTATCCCCAGATACCTCGGCTTGTCACAAGGTCTCCCATAGGACACAGAGTCAAAGGCCTTGCCAAAGTCCAGATATTGTATGCCTACTGGGGACTAATGACCAGGCTAGGGATGGGGCTGAGATAGTGCATGGGGAGATTAGGGAGCTGGAGAGGGGTCTTAGATATGTAGTGCACTCAGCGGCTTTCCTTGAGTTGCTGCCTGTCCACTACGGGGGGGGAAGGGGGCTGTCCGTACCAAGACCTTCAACTCATGGTAAGAATGGTGCAGAGAGGAAGGGTTCAGCCACATTGGACACTGGGGATCCACCTGGAGGGATAAGGGACTTCACAGGGGTGGTAGCCTACATCCATCCAGGAGGGGAACCGCAGTCCTCAGTGGATGGTTTAGATGTTACTTTGATGAACATTTAAGCTAGCCAAAGTGGGTGGCAGAAGAAATCAGGGAGGCAGATACTGCTTGCCCCCACAGGCTGAAGTAAGAGTAGGGAGTATCTGAGGAGAATGGAAATCCATGAATAAAGGAAGCAGGGTGGTAGAAATGAAGGCGGTTGGGAACAGAGGCATTAACAAGAGAGGGAGGAAGGAGGGAGGGCAAAAAGGAAATAAATGGCTAATAAAGAGACTGGTAACAAAATCTGGAAAGCAAGGTGTGTGACTGCTAGAAGTCTAGGAAAAAGATTCCGGACCTAGAAGCTATTATGGCAGAGACTTGACTTGGATATTGTGGCCATTGCGAAATCATGATGCACTGAAAACCATGACTGGGACATGGCCATGCCAGCCTATGCTCTGTTCAGGAAAGACAGGGTGGAAAGGAAAGGAGGAGGTGTGGTACTTTATGTCAGGGATGGCATAAAAGCAACAGAGGTACAGGGAATTCGGGGGGCAGAGGTACTGCGGGTCACCCTAGAGATGGGGCATAGAAACACAGAAACATAAGACTTTGATGGCAGATAAGGACCACTTGGCCCACCTAGTCTGCCCATTTCCCTACCAACAGGATAGGCTGCAGATCCTAGTTAGCCAACAGCCTATTTCTTCCTACCCCCCCCACAAAAGCTGACTTACGTCTCTCCCATGTATTCTTGAATTTTCCCACAGTTTTAGACCCCACCCCCTCTGTGAAAAAATACTTCCTCATATTGCACCTGAACCACCCCCATCTTCAAATTGTGTCCCCTTGTTCTTGCACGTCTCTTTTCTGAAAGATGCTACCTCTTAGACTTTGTTGATTCCACTGAGGTACTTAAAAGTTTCTATCATGTCCCCCCTCCTCCATTCCTCAAGGGTATACATATTAAGCTCCTTTAGTCTCTCCTCAGATGGCTTCTCTTGCAGACCCTGCACCATTTTAGTTGCCCTCCTCTGGACTGCCTCTATCCTGTTTATGTCCTTGTGGAGATGAGGTCTCCAGAACTGGACACAGTACTCCAGATGGGGTCTCACCAACTGTCTGTACAGAGGGATAACAACTTCCTGTTTTCTGCTGGTTATGCCTCTCCCTATACATCCCAGTATCCCCCTAGCCCTCCCTACTGCTTTCTCACATTGCTTGCTAACCTTAAAGTCATCTGATATGAATACCCCTAGGTGCCTTTCCATTGTTGTGGTTGTTACTACCTCTCCCATATCGTGTAGTCTTCCCCTGGGTTTTTGTTTCCCAGGTGCATTATTTTGCACTTCTTTGCATTGAACCCAAGCTGCCATACTTCTGTCCATTCCTCCAACTTTGCCAAATCCCTTTTCATCCTTTCCACACCTCCTTGTGCATCAACCCTATTGCAGATCTTTGTGTGTCATCTGCAAAGAGGCATACTTTTCCATCCAGTCCCTCTGCAATGTCACTTATAAAGACATTAAAAAGGACTGGATGCAGTACTGAACCCTGCGGTACCCCACTAGTAACCCCCTCTCTCTTCAGAGGGGACTACATTGACAATTACCTTCTGTGTCCTGTTGTCCAGCCAATGTTTTACCCAGGCTACCAACCTGGGACCCACTCACAGGCTGGTTAATTTCACTATTAATCTTTTGTGTGGCACTGTCAAATGCCTTGCTAGGTAGGCTATGCCCACAGCCCCTCCCTGGTCTACTACTTTGGTCACCCAGTCAAAGAAATCAATTAGATTCATCTGACATGACCTTCCTGCTGTGAACCCATGCTGCCTTGGGTCCTGTGCTCCACTGGCCTCTAGGTACTCAACAATTCTTTCCTTCAGAAGTGATTCCATCACTTTCCCTACCACAGAGGTCAAACTGACAGGTCTATAGTTTCCTGCCTCTGTCTTGCTCCCACTTTTGTGAAGGGGAAACACATCCGCCTTCCTCCAGTCCTCAGGTACCACACCATCCTCCCATGATTTGTTAAAAAGGGTAGTCAGTGGTTTCTCTAGTTCTCCCCTTAATTCTTTTAGAATTCTGGGGTGAATTCCGTCAGACCCCATTGCTTTATCCACCTTCAGTTTTAGGAGTTCTTTCAGAATCCTTTCTTCTGTGAAAGGACTGATCCACCCCCTATTCAGAGTGCTTCTGTTACTTGGATTAGGCACCTCCCCCTCCTCCTCTTTTGTGAATACTGAGCAGAAATATTCATTCAGTATCCCTACTTTTTCATTGTCCCTCTCTGCCCACCCACCGTCCATTCTATTCAGCCTCACTATCCCTCCCTTTGTCTTTCTATGCTCCCTGATGTACCTATAAAAGGTTTTATCCCCCTACTTAACCAGGTTGGCTATCTTTTCCTCAGTTTGGGCCTTTGCTATTCTGCCTTCCCTCCCTTCTTCCTTCTGCCTTAACTGGTACAGCTCTCTGTCCTGCTCCTTCTGCGTTTCCTTATACTTCCTGAATGCTATCTTCTTCTCCCTAACCTTCCCTGCCACTTCTTTTGAGAACCATAGTGCCTTTTCCTTTGTTTTGATTTGTTTGTTTGCCTTACACAAAGGCTTGTTGCCTCTGTGCTGGCAGATCTGATGCTACCCATTGTTGTTCCACCCCTCCTTCTAGCCCGTTTGCTAGTGCTTTTCTAAGGCACTCTCCCATCTTCCCAAAGTCAGCCCTCCTGAAGTCCAGTACCCTCACTTTTGCATGGCTTGACTCTGTAGCTGAGTTTATCGTGAACCACACTGTTTGATGGTCACTTGTTCCCAGATGGCTACCCACTTATAGATATGAGATCCTCTCACTATCCCCATTTGAGAGTACGAGGTCTAAGATTGCTCCCTCATGAGTGGGTTCCAAAACTAGCTGTCTGAGGCATGTCACCTGTAGGGCATTGAGAATGGCCCTGCTCTTGGATGTGGCTACAGCTAATGTGCTCCAGTTAAAATATGGCATATTCAGGTCTCCCATTAACAGTATCTCCCCTTTCTCTGCCATCCTAAGAATGCCTTCTATCATATCCTTGTCCATTCCCTCCCCCTGACATGAGGGTCTGTATACAACCCCTATGCAGATTGTGGTGCCATTTCCAGTCTCTAAGGTGACTCACAGTGCCTCCTCTCCTCCCTGTTTACTCTTTTGTTCAGTTTCTTTTATCCCTTCTCTTACATAGGAGCCTCCATTTGCACTGGTGTGACCTAAAGTTCTTCAGCACAGGGGAAGGAGCTAAATAAGGTACTGGTGGAAGCCATCAGCAAGATGGCAGACAAGGCAGAGGTGCTACTGCTGGGGGACTTCAGTTTGCCAGATGTAGACTGTACCCTCCCAGCTGTGACTTCAGCTAGAAGTAGGGACATCCTGGACTCCATGCAGGTGGGGTGTTCCTTAGGCAGCTAGTCTGTGAATCCACTTGTGATGGGGCAGTACCAGACCTGGTACACACTAAAAGGGATGGTGTTGCAGACTTCAAGGTGGGAGGCCATGTGGGAACCAGCGATCACCATACAGTGTGGTTCAATATTAAGGATGGCTGTGGAATCATAGAAACATAGAATATGACGGCAGATAAGGACCGCTTGGCCCACCCAGTCTGCCCATTTCCCTACCTAATGGATAAGCTGCAGATCCTAGTTAACCAGCAGCCTACTTCTTCCTACCCCCACCCCCTAGAATTGCCTTATGACTGTCCCATGCATGCTTGAATTCCACCACTGTTTTTGACTCCACAGCCTCCTCTGGAAGGCCGTTCCATGCATCCACAACCCTCTCTGTGAAAAAATACTTCCTTAAATTACCTCTGAGCCGCCCCCTATCTTCAAATTGTGCCCCCTTGATCTTGCACACCTCTTTTTTTGAAAGATGCTACCCTCATGGACTGTGTTGATTCCCTTGAGGTACTTGAAAGTTTCTATCATGTCCCCCGAATCGAACCACACAAGGGCAAGGGTCCTGGAATTCTGGAGGGCAGATTTTAAAAAGATGGGTGAATGCCTCAAAGATGACCTGGCAGGTGCGGATGACCTGGTAGGGGTGGAGGAACAGTGGGCAAAGCTAAAAAGGGCCATAGTGAAGGCAACAAACCTCTGGGTCAAGCAAGTGAGCAAAAGCAAGATGGAAAAGAGACCACTATGGTTCTCAAAAGAGGCGGTGGAAAAGATAAAAGCAAAAAGGGTAGCATTCAGAAGGTATAAGGAAATGTAGAGGGAGGAGGATAGGGAGGTGTATCATGGGAAACAGAGGGAAGCAGAGAGAGCAGTAAGGAGCATGAAGACGCAAACTGAATAGAGAATAGCCCGGGTGGTAATAAAAGGGGACAAGACATTTATTAGGTACGTAAATAAAAAGAGGAAGACCAGGAGTTGGATTGTAAGGTTAAATAGAGAAGAGGGCACTATGCAGAGGGGGATCAGGAAAAGACTGACATACTGAGCAAATACTTTTGTTCAGTGTTCACAGAAGAAGGAGAAGAGGAGGGGCCACAAAAAGTAAGAGAAGCATTGGAGGGAAGGAGGTGGATTCTAGTCCTTTTTCAGAGAAGAGAGTTCTCAAGGGACTTGTTAATCTCAAAGTGGACACAACAATGGGGCCAGACAGGGAGCATCCAAGGTATTGAGGGAGCTCAGGAAGGTACTGGCTGCACCTCTGACAGTCCTATTTAAGAATTCATTATAAACTGGAGTGGTTCTGGAGGACTGGAGGAGGGCAGGTGTAGTCCCACGTCACAAAGTGGTAGCAGAGAAGAGTATGGCAGCTACAGGTCAGTCAGCCTAACATTGGTGGTGGGAAAGTTAATGGAATCACCGCTGAAGGAAAGAATTGTGGAATATCTTGAATCCAGTGAGTTACAAGACCTGAGGCAGCATGGATTCATTTGTGGGGGTATGTCAAATGAATCTGACAGATTTCTTTGATTGGATGACAAAGGAATTAGATCAATGTGGAACAGTGGATGTGGCATACCTAGATTTCAGTAAGGCTTTCAGCACTGTTCCACATAGGAGACTAGTAAGCTAGCTGGGTAGCTTAGTCCAAAGGTGGTAAACTGGGCAAGAAATTGGTTAGGGGATAGATGGCAGAGGGTGGTAGTAAATGGAGTTCACTTTGAGGAAGGGACAGTGACCAGCAGGGTTCCTCAGGGATCAGTGCTGCAACCAGTCCTCCTTAAAGTCTTTATAAGAGACATTGCAGAGGAGCTGGAAGGGAAGGGAAGGAAAGGTCTGCCTCTTTGCAGAGTCCATAAAAAAATCTGCAGTAGCGTGGACACTTGGGGGGGGGCACTTGGAAAGGATATGCAGTGACCTGAGAAAGCTCGAGGAGTGGTCAAGGGTATGGCAGTTAGATTTCAGTGTAAAAAAGGGTAAAATAATGCACTTGAGGCACCAACACCTAGAGGCGGAGTATAAAATGTGTGGGGGTAGTACTTGTAACCCCTAGATGGCGCTATCCCAGGGGCTACTACCCCTGCCTGATTTTCCACTGACAGGTTGAGGGGCCTGGATCCAATGGCGGGTGCCTCCACCCAGAGGTCAGGGTTTGCAATAGTTAAACTTACTGGGTCACAGCCCTCTGGGACACTGCAACCCCCCTTTCTTCCCACTAGTGGCCCACACAATACATCAGAATTACCTCCACAGTATACACTTACCTCCAGGTCTAGTTCCGGCACTGGGACCTCCTGTGAAATAAGATACAGTGCAACAATCACAGTACAGTACCTTAACATAGACAAATACCTCAGGCAGTATAACTTTGCTGAAACAAGCAGCTCTGATTTATTTAGGGGGATATAACAAGGACAGGGGGAAATCAGGTTAATTAGCTTATCACTCTACTCATCTACCTATGGCTCTGTGCACAGCCTATCCCTACCAGTTACTGTCCCTGGGTACCCAAGCCCTAGTGGCTAGTCCAAACCGTGGCAGCTGGTAGGGCCCTTTCCCACAGAGAAAGAAAATTTAAACAGTCAGCAGTACAGTGATTCCATTTGGATTTATTGTGCAATTCAACAGGGAGCGACCCTGAATTAGTACTCACGACCTCCAAACAAGATAGGGTCCTTCAATGTCAGCAGGGCTACTCTTGAGCTCCACGAGTCTCCTCACACATTTATATGGCAAAAAGAAAGTACTATACCAGGCAGGCTGCTTCTCTATCCCGATCGCAATTACTGCACAATACCCGGGAGAACACACAGCAGATTCAGTTCCTGACAGACCGAGTGCAATTCAACAATTTCTCCAGTCTTCTACAGGGTGAGCCTGGTTTCTACTCTTCAGAGATCCTTTGATTCTTTTCACAGGCCAGTTCAGTCCTAACAAGCAGTTACACAAGCTGCAGACCGGAACTCTGGGCCTTACACGTTTTTGACTGAAACTGTGCACTGAAGGAGCACAGGGTTTTCTTCCCTTCACAGCCAAGCTAAACTGAAACTCCAACAGACAAAACGGGCACTTCCTTTGAGTTCCTCCCAGTTCTTGACTGGATTACTGTCACTCACATAGACTGCTGCTGTTGGTCCAAAAAGGCGCTAAGTCTAAACTACATCTCCCAGAGTCACTGCCCATGCAATCCTCTTGTGGCTGGCTCAGATTATGAGTCCAAGTTCTGATTCGTCCAAGGCACCATTTTAGAGCTAGCTTACCCCACACTGATTGGTCCAGTTCAGCAGTTCAAAACCAGAATGGGGAACTAGGCAGACAACAGTTCTGACTGCAAAGAAAACAGGTTAGACAAACTGTATTTTCATTATTACTCTACATGATTTCTGGCAAACAGTTACATCTTTCAGATAGTTTCCTTGCACTCTAGTGACTGCAAAAATAGAGTGAATTGGCAGCAGCTCGAGTGGTACTCAAACAGAGAAGCACACAGTCCCCCATACAAACTAATTATGTCTGCAAGCAGACAGCTCTTAAAGAGACAGTACCAGAGGCTCTAAAAACACTCACTGATAAATGGCTTAAATGCCAAACACCATTCAGGCTTGGAGCATTCAAGCAAGCTCCTGGAAGTCTTTTGGGAACCCCTATTTGCAGGGGGGTTACATACTGATGACTACTCGGCAGGAAAGAGACCTGGGGATAATCATATCTGGTGACCTAAAGGTTCACCAGGCAGTGTGATGTAACCCCTAGGGGGCGCTATCCCAAGGGCTACTACCCCTGCCTGCTCTGATGTTAACAGGTTGAGGGGCCTGGATCCGATGGCGGGTGCCTCCACCCAGAGGTCAGGTTGGAACAGTTGGAAATGACTTGGTTACAGCCCTCTGGGTCACTGCAACCCCCTTTTCTTCCCCTAGTGGCCCACACAAGTCAGCCACAGTACCCTTGCCATATACGCTTACCCCCAGGCTTGGTTCAATCAGCTTGGCTCTGGGGACCCCCTGTAAAGTAAGATGCAGTTATACAATCACCACAGTACAGTAATTCAACATAGACACACAGTTCAGTCAGTATACCTTTGCAAAACAACCAATCTGATTTATTTAGGGGGAGATAACAAGGACTAGGGGAAATCAGGTTAATTAGCTTACCACTCTAATATATATACAGTATATACGTATATATCTAGGGCACTGTGCACAGGCCTAACCTATAAGTAACTGTCTCCGGGTGCCCAGGCAATAGGAGGCTAGCCTCTCGATGCAGCTGGTTGGGGCCCAGACACAGAAAACAAGCATTTGATCCCTAAGAGGATTGAGTAGAGCCAGCAGGCTCAGTTTGTGTAGCCAGTAAAGCGGCCAGACAAATCTTGCCCTCACTATGAACATCTGACAGGGAGCTACCCTGATTTAGTACTCAGGACTCCAGCAGAAAGATCACTCTCACACCACTCACAGGACTGAGACTTGAATTCAAACACTTGTCCACACATTTATATGAAGGGCAGAAGGGTACTATACCAGGCAGCTGCTGTAATTCCCGATCACTTTCACCGCACACACAGGGCCAAACGACGCAGCTTTTCTTGTCCTGACAGACCGAGCGCGATTGAAGTAGATTCTCCAGTCCTCTACAGGGTGAGCCTGGTTGGTAGCTGTAAACGTACAGCCTCCTCCACCTGCACTCCACCACGGATCCTGTTCGCTCCTTCTGGCGATGCTATTGCCCGACTTCTTGGCCTGCCACACGCGCTTCCCACGCAAAGACTTCCACAGTGCAGGAGCCAGAGCTCCTTCTCCCTTCACGATCACCAACGGTTCTGACCCTGGGCAGTTTGGGCAGAGCAATCTAGTGTGGGTGCCACCCGATCCCATTGGCGGGATACAAATGCCAGTTACTCCTGACTGCCCTCACTGGTGCAAAAAAGGCGCCATAGTCCAGACTTCACTTCCCAGAATTACTAGCTGTATCCCCATTGGTCAGCCGGCTCCATTAAGAGTCCTGATTCTGGTTGGTCGCTATTTACTCCATTTTAGATACACCCTTGCTCCTATTGGACCCCTCAGACAGTCCTGGTCCAAAATGGAGGGGCACAGCACATAGAGTCCCAGCTGCAACAAAGCAGGTTAAATAACTGCATTTACACTATTACTCTAAATGATTGCAGGCAAATAATCTTTCGAGTAGGCTCCCCTTGCGCTTTCAGCGACAGCAAAGAGGTGGGCAATAACATTACAGCTCGAGCGGGACTCAAGC
The DNA here is from genome assembly GCA_016271365.2 of Neoceratodus forsteri. Classification (NCBI taxonomy): domain Eukaryota; kingdom Metazoa; phylum Chordata; order Ceratodontiformes; family Ceratodontidae; genus Neoceratodus; species Neoceratodus forsteri. The sequence continues at coordinate 266,196,838 of CM057455.1, forward strand.
AGGGAAGCACACAGTTCCCCTCATGAGCAATGATTATGTCTGCAAGCAGACAGCTCTTAAAGAGACAGTACGTGGAGGCTCTACAAGCACTCACAGAGCCATTGAAATGGCTTAAGCGCAGAAAGCCAACCACCAAGGGGGGCACCATGAAGCTGGAGGGGAAGATTCGGGAGACATGTGAGGAAGTACTTCTTCACAGAAAGTGTAGTGGATTCCTGGAACAGTCTTCCAGCAGAGGTGTGGGGGGGGCAGAAACAGTGGTGGCATTCAGTAATACATTGGATAGGCATCAGGGAATCTTAGGGGAAAGGAAGGGGGGTCAGAGGTCATGTAGGATCTCCGGTAATACTGCAGGTAGGGAAAAATGGGTAAACTAGGTGGACCAAGGGGTCCTTATGTCCCAGCAAGTTCTGTGTTTCTCTGTTTCTGTGTTACTGCTTGGCCCCTTTGAACTGCCTTCATGACCCAATCAAAGGATTCTATCATGTTTGTCTGCATGATCTCTCTGACTTAAACTCATGCTTCCTTTTGTTCTAGTGCCTGTTGGCCTCCACCCATTTCAGTATAAGCAGTTTTAAAATGGTTTCAGGCAGTTTCCCCAGGATCGAAGTCAGGCTGACTGGTCTGTAGTTTCCCCAAATTCTTTCTACTTCCACTCTTGTGGAGTTTGATTACATTAGCCTCCTTCTAATCTGCTCAAACCACCCCTGTTTCTACGGAGCAGTTAAAGAGGTCAAGTTAGTAGTTCCACCAGGAACCCGGCAACGTGCCTTAGCAACCTAGGTGAAGACCATTTGGTTCTGGTGACTTGTCCACCTACAGGGTCAGGAGCTATTTAGTACTCTTTCCACTTCTACCCCTCCTTTCTCACTCTGATTCATGTCCTCTCTTACCTTGACTAGAATTGCACATTCTGGGAACAGTCCCTCCTCCTCTTTTGTGAAGACTGAAAAGAAGTACTTGTTTAGAATGTCTGCTTCTTCTCATCATCTTCCTTAAATTCCCCTCCTTTGTTCAATCTGACAATTCTCCCTTTTGATTTTTGCTGTTCTTTGATATAGCAGTAGCTGCTGAGTAGTTTGATAACCTTTTGTAGATTCATTCAGTGGTAGAATGTTTTTCGTCCCTTCCTTTATACCCTCTGCAATTTTCATCTCAACCTCTACTTTTCACTTTTCTTACCACTCTTAGGCCCAGATATTCAAAACTTTGTGAGGATTTAGTGCGGGATTAGCTCGGGTCTGCTATATTCAAAAGGCCAAATAGCACGCGCAAACCGCATTAGCGCTGGGCAAAATCATAATATATGCAAGGGGAAAACTGAACATGAATACAGGTGCACTGCTATATTCAGCGACTAGCAAAGTGTTTTTTGCGCAACTTAGCGCGACCCTTTGCGCAGTACAAATTACCGCCCAAGAAAAGCTGGTCTTAACCCTGGGCAATCCAGCTTTTAGTGACATTGTGGCACCAGCGGCATTAAGCGGCCTTGCACGACCCTAACATATGACTATGACACAGAGAAAAAGCCAGACATGGAGGAAACATGCTGCTCACTGATGGCACCACAATGATGCCAACAGCTGCCACTAGCTGCCACCAGTCCCAGCCATGCCAGGCAATGTGTGGTGACCCAGCCCCCGGGGGCCACCATGGTAGTGTGGCCATTCAGTACACACCTGCAGACCATATGTTTGTGGTGACCAACAGATGCCAGCGCACACATGCAGCACTGTGGGCATGGTGGGTGTTGAGGGGAGGGTGTACGGGTGGCCAGGCCTCACCACAGACCGGGTGCAGCCACAAGGCTGGGACACAGCATGCAGTGCACATGGGCCAGTATTGGAAATACCCCAATACCAGTGTGCCTGTCCAATCGTACATGCCCCCCTGTCACATACCGCACAGCTGTACATACACCACAGCACACACAGCCGGCCATGTATATGTCACTATGAGCATCCCATGTCAGAGGTGCAGCATTTGTGGGTCATACAACAGTGTGACTGAATTGTTCATTGTCAGTAAACACCTGCAAGATGGGCTTGTCACTGTGTACAGTGCAGTGGTCATCACTACCCTACACACCATACGCAGTGCTGTGTCCCTCACACTACTGGCCCCCTTGCTACTGTGATGTCTGCTCTGCACTGTAGCATGCCCTACAGTGTGACAGTTGCATGCATCACCACCACCGCCTGTGCCTATGCTGTGTTGTCCCCTGGGGTACACAATGCTATACTGTACTGCATACATGTTGCCTGCAGCTACTATCATGCACTGTCAGACTGACCTACAGGTGGAGCTGCGGGCAGACTTGGCCAGCCCCTGTACTTCCAGACTGACCTACAGGTGGAGCTGTGGGACCCAGCAGTAATGCTGGGCAAACTGCATGCAAATCAGGGCATAATGAGATGCTAATTTGTATGTTTGTCCAGAAACTACCTAAGTAGGCTCATTTGCATGTCACTGTTGAATATGGCAAAGTTTAGCACCGGGCAAACGTGTTTGCTCTGGGCAAATGGCTTAGCTCCGCACTAAACCTGCGCAAACGTTTTAGCATGGTGCTAACAGTTTGGGGGCTATTACACAGTTTTGCAAACTGTATTTTCACATGTGCTGCTGCTTGCAGTTGTACTGGGTCCACGCATTTGCTGGCACACACACTGGCCACATAGTTCACCTCTACCTACCTTCCCGTTGCTGTGCACTGTGTTGCTGTTGTGGTTTGCACTTCCTGGTTGCTATATTCAGAGCTGTCCTATTCCAGGGCTAAGTTTGCCCTGCATCTCAGCCCGGTTTGCCCGACATCATTCCCATGCTATATTCAGAGGATGTTTGCCCCGAGCTATTCCTTTTGAATATAGCTTGCTTTTTGCTCCTGGTTAAGTTTGCCCACCGGGCAGTGCTAATTTAGCCCCGTGGCAAAGTTTTGAATATCTGGGCCTTAGCCTCTCTTGCTTTCTCCACACTGAGTTCTCATCTCCATTTCCCATTTGCTAGTCTCCATTGCACTTTCTAAAAGTTATCCCTATGGCTTTTGCCACTTCTCTCAAGAAACAATGGGCCAGATATTCAAAAGAGTTGAGCCATGCGCAATAGGGTTGCGCCTGTGCAAGTCCGAAATGTGCCATTCTGCGATATTCAGCAGGAGGCAGTTGCGCCCCCCAAATCATGCTTAGCAACAGCGCAATGCTAGTGAAGGCATGCACAACTGAAGGGGGAGGTACCATGCATAAACTGCACAGCCCGATATTCAGCCCTGCCGTTCAGAGTTTTGCAGGCGCAACCCCCTACCTGCGCCTGCACAACTTTAAGCCCCAAAAAAAAGGATCAAGTCAAGGGCCACCCACAGGTGAGCTGCTGCATTGCAGGGTGCAACACAGCAGCTGCCACCATGGTGGCCCTACGTTCGGTGGCGCCCCCATGCCCCGATCGCGGGCTGAAGTGTCCCCATTAGCCCGATCGCTGGCATAACGTTATTCCCCCCCCATTAGCCCATTGCGGGCAGAACATTATTCCTTACTCCCCCATTAGCCCGATCGCTGGCAGAATGTTATGCCCCTGAGCAGCCCGATCGCGGGCATCAGATATCCCTCCCAACCAGTCAATATCCCTGGTGGTCCAGTGGACGACGAAGCCCGATCAGCGGGCATAATGTCAAACCCACCCCAATGTCCAATATCCCTGGTGGTCCAGTGGACCGTGAAGCCCGATCGCGGGCATAGCGTCAAACCCTCCCAATGTCCAATATCCCTGGTGATCTAGTGGCCCCCACCCCACCCGCACAAAGCCCCACCCGCTCCCCGTCAGCGTGGTGGCAGCACCACCACCTGCCGCCCCGCCGCCCGCCCGACTCACAGCTCGGTAGGGCTGCCGCCCATTGGTTCAGAGCAAGAGCCAATGGGCGTGCAGCCCATACCGTACAAGGCAGTCCAGATATGGCAGGGCGCCAGGCGCAAGTCGTCGGGGATCGGCGCACCCGCATGCTAATGGCATGCAAATGGAGCTGTAATTAGAAAATGGCCCGCCCTGCACCTTGCATAAATTATGGCTCCATTTGCATGTCACCTTTTGAATATCGCAGGTTTGCGCATGGCGCAGTGGAACCTAGCCACGCATCTGGATGCTCACTCTGACCGCGCGGTGGCGCCAGAGTTCACTGCATGTGCACAGTGGCTGTGTTGAGGGCGATATTCAAAGTTGCTCAATAGCGCAACTCCGTTGAACATCGCCCTGGCCACACCTCTGCGCAACTTTTTTGAGCAGCGCAAGGGCTTGCGCCACAGAATGGCGCAGTTTGAATATCTGGCCCAATGTGGTTTATTTTGTTGGGGAGTTTCTTACCTAACTGCATCAAATTGAAGATAGTTGCTTCTGCAATTTTCTGCCAGTTTCCCTCTTGGCCATAACCCCCTCCATTTCCTTCACCCCTACAAGTTTCTTCTGAATTAGCTGCCCCACTTTTTTGAAAATCTGCCCTTGTGAGATTCAGGCCCATTGTTCTTGAATCTGAGAACTGGATTTCCAACACAATGCTAAACCACACTGAGTTGTGGTCGTTGGTCCTGAGGGACTTACTTCACTGCTCTTACTTCTCCTATGCTGTCCCCACTAGAGAGAACTAAGTCCCGTATGGCCCATTTTCTGGTATGCTTCCTAACTGTTGGGTTAGTAGGTACTCTTGCATTTCCTCTACCAGTGCCTGACTCCATATATTTTTGTCAAATGGGATTTCTTATTCAGACTAGATGGACATATTATTGTTTATTGAAATTTTGGTAACTGGATGAGCCCACTGGAATCATAAGTCCCTTTTTTAGGAGCGACCCGACCTTTGGACTTATTCAGCCGTCATTGTATATGTTTCTATGTCACTGGTAGTTTTTAGTCTTCAGTTAGTACAGCCTCCTTCTTTGTGACTGTCCTTCACATTTCCTCCCCCAGCATACAATACATATTGTCTGTCTGGTTTGGTGGGCTGTATAGACTTCCCAGCCTAATGACCCTCCACTTAACTGTCACTGAATGTACCCTTATTAACTGCACCCCAGTCTTCCTTTCAGGGTGCTATCTTCTGTGACCTTTATGCTGACCTTTACATGCAGTCTCCCTCCTCCTCTGCCCTGCATCCTGCCTCTCTTGAAAAGTGAGTACCCACGAAAAGCTAGATTCCAGTCATTGCACTGTGTTGCCCATGTTCCTGTTATTATCAACAAATCTATTGTTGCCTCTGATGCTACCACCTGGAGCTCCACATTTTCCCCCAGGCTCCAGGCATTGAGCTGCACTACCACCAGGGCCACCTTGGAATCCCACTCTCTCATACCACCGGCCCCCCCAAGTAGCCCGCATCACATCATGGCTCTAACTCTGCTAGCCCAATTTGTTCATTCCCTCCCAATACCAAGCTGGCCCAAGAAAAACCTATCAGCATCTCAACACCGCTACTCCGCACCCAAACTGCGTTGGTTAGCCCTTATTCGGCATACTCTCCTCCTTCTACTACTTTGAGGTAAAGTGCACCCTAATCCAGGACCCCCTGCTGCTGCTTCAGCTTCTAAGGAGGATAGACATAGCAGCCTACTCCTGGCCTCCCTCAATATCTGTAGCCTACTCAGGAAATTCACTCTCCTCCAAGGCTGGATCGCACTACATGACCCTGATGTCCTTACCTTATCAGAGACCTGGCTCTCCAAAAGCATCCCAGATACCACTGTCACCCTCGGTGGCTACTCCATCTTCTGAACCGACAGGCTAGGCAAGTGGGGAGGTGGATGTGCCATCTACGTCAAAACGTCCCTGCAAGCCCTCTCTATCCCCCTTCTCCCACCTACCCATGGTGCCCAAGCTATCACCATCAAGGTCAGCTGGGGCAATCCTGGTAAAACACTATACATTGTGTCAGTATACATCCCCCCAACGAACCAAAAGCTAGTCTTTGATTCTATACTGACCAGCATCTCCCATCTCCCTTCCAGGAATGAAGTAATTATAATGGGTGACTTCAACGTAAACTAGCTATCCCCCACATCAACTACTTACAAAGATGCCATCCTTGCTTACAGCCTCACCCAGGTTGTCCAATCCCCCACCTGACATGACCCAAGAACTGGGTCCTCCACTCTTATCGACCTTATCCTTACTAACCACCCCAACAACCTCTCCAGGATTAAAGTTCTCCCGAACGCGATAAGTGACCACTCCCCAGTCGCCTGCAGGTAGTCTAATAAACTCCCACCCAACCCCCCTAAAATTACAGTACAGCGGCGTCTCAAAAAAGGATCCCTCTCTCGCCTAAGAACGTTCCTTACCTCATGCGACTGATCACCCATCTACACCGCCCAAACTGTAGACGTTGCCCTCATCTACTTTATCACCACCTTAAATGCTGCCTGCGATATCTTTTCTCCCTTCACAAAACAGATCCTAAAAAACAGGAATACCCCATGAATCTCGCAGCCCCTACATGTCCAGATGCACCATAGAGACAACCTCTGGCATAAGACCCTAAACTCCCACACACTCTATGACAGACAACTCTACAGAGCGGCTAGAAACAATTGCAACTGGGCCATCAGTCTTGCAAAGGCAAACTACTACAGGCAATCCCTCACCACCACATGGGGCTCAGGGAAAAACTTCTGGAACAATATTAAGTCTCTCTGCGGGAAAACCGCCTCCCATGCCCCTATACAGTTTCAAGTCAATGGGGCCCTATCCCAGGATCCCACTACCATCTCCAATACCCTAAACACCACCTTCTCAGACCTTAGTCACATACTCCTGCATAACTACTTTGACCCAGTCCCTAACTGCCCCTGGGGCAACCTAGGCACTAAGGTCCCCCCTCCCTTCCGACTGCACATCGTCTCCTGCTGGGAGGCCAAGTGCTACCTATCTAAAGCCTTGGCAAACTCACGCTATAGCAGTGACTCCCTCTACCTCAAAATTCTCCTCCTAACGCTGGATGTGACCTTGCCACATCTTACCAAAATACTCAACTGGTCATTACGCCTCAGCCAATTCCCCTCTCTATGGAAAAATGGAATTATAACACCTATTCTGAAGAGTGGTGACCCCACTTCCCCTAGCAGTTACCGACCCATCTCGATCCTACCCCCACCAAAGGCTCTCGAAAAAATCGTGTCGGACCAAATCCAGACTACTTAGCCAAACATAATCTGCTCTGCCAAGAACAACATGGCTTCAGGAGGGGTCACAGTACCACAACTGCACTCCTCGAATTTACATCGTACATACATGAAGCCCTGAAACAGGGCTCTGTAGCAGGTGCAATCTACGTCGACTTGACAAAAGCGTTCAACACAGTCAATCATGCCCTACTTCTCCACTCCCTTCCCGCCTACTATTTCTCCCTGGAGACCATCTCCTGGCTCAAAGACTATCTCTCCGACTGGACGCAACAGGTCAAAATCAACACCACACTCTCCTCCACTAAACCTGTCCTAACAGGTGTCCCGCATGGGCCTATTCTAGGGCCACTGCTTTTCACTCTCTTTCTAAACTCCCTCCCTCAAGCCTGTGTGGGAGCTCCTACTCTATGCAGATGGCCTTGATAGTTTTCTGAAACACCCCATCCTCACTCCCTCCAATCTGCCCTACAAGGTTTTCAAAGAATTGGAATCCTGGTTCACTGCGCATCGCCTAATACTCAACTACAACAAGACAAAGTCCATGATCTTTGCCCATCGTCAGAGCCCTCTCTGTAGCACCCCCCTCTTACCATAGCCAACACGTAGGGCCTCCTTCTTGAACAGGTCTCTACCTTCATATACCTAGGCTTCACCCTGGACACATCCCTCACCTACCACAAGCACATTCAACACCTTTCCTCTGCTGTAAACACCAGGCTGGGGATTTTATATAGACATAAACACTGTCTACCCCCTCAGGCCCTGCGTCTCGCTGTATCCTGCTCTGTCCTCTCCTTGGTGGACTACGGCATTGTAATTTATGGCACCACAGACCAAACCGCCCTACACTGCATCAGAAAGCTCTCAACAGAGCTTGCTGTCTGGTCACTGGCTGCGATAGATTAACCCACACATGCCAGCTCTACAAGCTTGCGGACTGGCTGACCTTTGAAGAGAGGCTTAAGTACCACACATGCCTCCAAGCCAAAAAAATACTTATGAAGTTAACACCCATAGGTCTACAGCCCGTCATTCAGCCAGTATCACATAAATGGTCAACTAGGCGCCGTACTACTACCTCCCTCCTAGTTCCCCAATGCAGGACCTCTCTAGGGCAAAGGTCTTTCCGTTATCATGCTCTCCTCTAGCTCAATGACCTACCACCCTCCATCTCCCAGGCCCCTAGTCTTGGACAATTCAAAGCTGGTATCATGAACCTTCTCCTTGACTCTGATACCTGCAGCTGTAGCTCATACTCCTCCCCATTGTCAGTTCACCAAAGATAGCACAGTCATGGATAAAGACCTAGCTTATCCTATGACTACATCCTTAGTTCCCACTATCCAGCTGTAATTTCACTCTGACTCAGGGTTCTGTTTACGACCCTCCAAATTTCTGTAACCAGACTTGCCTCACAACTGTGACTCAGGGTCTTCCCAGGCCTTTGAGATGATAACTAATATGTAATGTAAATACAAACTAGTGACCGCCCCTAGTAAATGAACTAACTGGTACTTCTATACAGAGAACATGGTTTATATACAGTTGCATGGTTCAATGGTGGACCTGCCCCCTTGTATTTGAATCCTCCTCTGTTATGGCTTGCCTTGTCTTACTTCTATCATTTGACTCCCCTATTACTGCACCATTGTGTTTTTTAATATACTTATTTACATGTATTTATATGTTTTTATGATAGATGTTACCCGACCCTGTTCTAACCAGGTCCATTTTGTAAAAGAGCTCTGCTCAATGATGTTTATCTGGATAAATAAAGATTTTGATTGATTGATACACTGTACTGAGTGACCTATGTATTACTGTTATTAATGTATTGTTTGTGCTTTCCTGTACTGACGTGGAGCCTTTGCAAAAGAGTCTATGACTCAAAGGATTGTAATTCCAATTCTCTCAATAAATAAATAAATAAATTAATACAGACTGCCTTCCAAAGTCCTACTTTATGCCCTATCCCTGCATTCCTCCTCTTACCCTTCTTGGTTGACTCATCCTCCCCCCTGAATTTTCTCTTGTTCTCTCTGTTCTGGACATGTTCTCTAGTTCCCTTACTATTCCTGTCTTCTAGGGCCCTCTTTTTCTTACTCCTTACTCCCTTGGATCCAGTATCTGTCCTCTCCCTTGTGGTGTTATTTTTCACCTTGCCCTGCCTCCCCCTTGACTTGGTGGTTGGGGAGTTCACTTATGTCTTCCCAAATGTATATTAGTGTTGTGTAGCCTAGCACAACCCCCTCCCCTTCCTAGTTTATATTATTGCTAATCAAGCATCAAATTTCTGCTCTAACACACTGACGCCATCTCTGCCCAGGTGCTGGCCATCCCTGGCAATCACCCTGTGCTTCTACCCAAATGGCAAGGCAAGGTGTTTTATTCTATGTAATGCATTATTCCCAGGACTTAGACTGCTGTACAATTCAGAACTTAAAAATATAAATAAAATTTGTAAGGTAAAATGCAAAAATGCTCCCCAGTACTTCCCCCCCCCCAAAAAAAAAAAACCTCTTCCTCCACACCAGGCCTTTAGTCATGCTTTAAGCTTCCTTATTTGAACCAATATGTCCTTATCCTCACATGGCACTATAGGACCTCAGAAAGGTAACCATCTCTGAAGATACCCTCAGCTTCCTGCCTGGTTCTCTAAAGTTGTTCTTGACTTTCTCTCTCTCTGTACTGCATCCCATCAGATCACTGGTTCCTAGATGAATCGTCACATCTAGCTCCCTCTCCCCTCTTTTGATAAGCTTCTCCAGCCGGGTCAGGACTCAGTTCACTGTTGCTCCCTGCATATGGTGTACAGATTTCTCCAGTTGGCCAAAGGTGCATATCAACTTCTCCGTTCCTCTTACTATGGAGCCCCCAGCACTATGACCAATGGATTTTTAATTTGTTTTTGTAGATCATGTCCTGTATGTATGTAGTATATTTTGTGTTCTTATTTATTTATATATACTGTATATATATATATATATATATATATATATATATATATACACACACACATACATACAGTATATACATAGCATACTGTAAGTAAATGTATAATTAACTTAGATACTAACAGGGCTGTCTTAAAGACTGGGTTGCACAACCTAAAAGTTTTTACTACTACTACTACCACCACCATAACCTACCATCTTTGGTGTCCTGCTACCAGGTGTAGCCATCTCACCCTGGGTTCCCAGTTTCTCTTCCCCTTTGGGGTCAGTGAGCTGAAACTGATTTTGCCAGAGGTGCATACTAGCTTCTGGTTTGCACCAGTGGTTACCCCCTCCCCACAATGTACCTTCCACTGTACACTCCCCAACACACACACCATCCACCTGCACTGACGTTCTAGGGTCTTTAGGATAGTGGTACTGTAGCCTCTGCAGGGTCCTCCCAGAGTGCTTCTCAGGAATCTTATTTCAGCCCTGAGGGCAGCAACCTCATTGGCAAGAGCCATAATCCCCCTACTCAAGGGAGGCAGTATAGCCTAGTGGTTTAAGGAGGCTCTGAGCTGCAAACCTGGAGACCTGGGTTTGAATCCCACAGCCCTCACTTGCATATTGTGTGACCCTGAGCAAGTGACTTAACTTCCTTGTGCTCCCAGGTCACACATGTAAACAAGCTTTCAGCTTAGTGTGTCTCTCCTGGTAAAAAAAAAAAAAAATACTGGGCACCCTCTATGCATCCAGCGCCGATTCTGGAACATGGTGGCACCAGACTGGGGAAGCAGTATGGCGTAGTGGTTAAAAGCACTGAGCTGTAAACCTGGAGACTGAGACTGAATCCCACAACCACCATTTACATACTGTGTGACCATGAACAAGTCACTCAACTTCCGTGTGCTTCCAGGACACACATGGAAACAAGTCTTGGCTTTTGTGTGTCTTTCCTGGCTAAAATATTGTAAAAAAAAAAAAAACTAAATAATTAAACATCCCATGCAGTTGACTAGCTTTCCCACCCATCAGCCAACCTGCCTGAACATGGTGCATGAGAGAGCCTGCACCGAGAGAGAATGAGACCAGAGGGGAGCATGTGCTTGCTGAGAGCAGGTGGAATGAAAAAAGACTTCAAGTGTACACTGTAATATATACCACAGTTCTTGGTTATCCTGCATGCTTTTATTAATTAATGAATTTAACATGTTTGTAACCAGGAAAGGCACACTAAGTCAAGTCTTGTTTCCAGGTGTGACCCTGAGGTGAGGGTAATGGGAGTACAGGCATAAAGCCAATACAATTATCCAAAGTGCAAAACATGTAGGCCTTTCATTTTTGCAGAGTGGCTTGCCCCACTTCTGCTAAGTGCCTCTCCATTTAAGTTCCTTTGGTACTTCACCTACACTTATTGGAAGTACTGTTATAGACTCCCTAATGCCTCACAACCTGGCAGTACTCCCCTTCACTTCCTGCCTCTGTGCATCTAGGCAAGACCCCTCCTACTGGGCCTCCATTTGAGCCTTTCTCCTCTCCACTACAAGTTAAGAAAGTGCTGAAAGAAAACACTGAAGAGCAGTTACCTGTACCTACCTGCCCACACTGCCTCTTTAAGTACTGAGCAAAAGACCTTGCTCAGTAACTTCAGGCTAGTTGTTCTTGTAACTCCCCCACCACCACCACCCTCGTGGAGTGTGTACATGTTTGTGCACTGTAGGTCTTTTTTGGTCCCATAATTAAATGGTTAATTTCACTCTGTCACATCAGCAGGAGCTCCATGGGTCAGAGGTCACCGCTGCTGCTTGGGTGCATACATTTTGGGTTTTAGTGTCAGAAGAGGGAGGAAAAGGAGAGACTGCACAGTCAGAAGGAGCCTGGCAGGATAGTGTGGCTGATTGCCAGCTCCCAGTGTGTTCAGAGGTTCACCGTGTGTTAGGGCGATCGAACAGTATGGCGAGTGACATAGCGGCAGCCATCAGCCTAGTTTGTGAGGTGGCTATGCCATGTTCTTCTGTACTGTCCTCTCCATTAGGGCAGCCAAAGATCCATGGCCAGAGTGAAGTAGGTCTTGGGAGCAGAGATTTTGAGCTCAAGAAAAATGGTGCAGTCTGTACTCAGAGAGAGAGTGAGACCAGAGGGGAGCATCTGGGTCCCTAAAGAAAGAGGGAGAGCAATAGCTGTGGAGTCGAGATGCCAACTCAATTGTGGCAGTTCTGGTGGTACAGTGGGGGGATGTTTGCCTGTGAGTCTGGAGGGTAAAGTCACTTGCCAGGGCCCAGGTTCTGGTTCTGTGACTGAAAATATGTGGAAAGACAGAGGAAGACGGAACCGGAGTTCAGAATGCCAATCCAGTTTTTGGCAACCGTGGTGGGGACATCTGCCCTATTCCGATTGGGGGAGTTGCTTGTCATGACCTACAATTTGGACTGAAGTGTGGGGAAGGAGTGGTAGCCCCATTTATCTTCCTCACCCTGGATGGGGGTAAAATTAACACTGTACCCTCATTTAAATACCTTGGTGTCTGGCTAGACCACCAGCTTGGTTTTTCTCGGCACATAGACTCCATGTACAGTAAACTTCACTCTAAGCTCGGTGCCCTTTTTAGGAATAAGAGCTGTATCCCAATATCTGCCCACCATGACATCATCATTAAGATGATCCTGACCATTTTTGATTATTTTTATTTATTTATTTATTGTAAATCAGTTTACAACCTTTGAGCCAGAAGCTCGTTTCCAAAGGTACCTTGTCACATTGAGGACAAACATTACAAATTTAGGTTACAGGATACAAGTAGCTGAAATTAGCGTTACACATATTGATTTCATACATTTACAATTTTTGGCAATTACATTGATACAGCTGGCACCAGGCTGATTATAGCAGAGGTATGGTGCATAGGGAAGGGTGGGGGTGAGGTGGAGTGCCGTGGCGTTGTCAAGTGAGAGAGATTGAGGCCATATTTAGAACAGGAGCAGCTGCGGTGTTAAAGTTGAACTCTGAAGGCGGTTTTGAAGTTGGAGATTGTGGGGACATTGGAGGTGGGTGCAGGAGAGAGTTAAACCAGGATGGTGCTCTGTAGCAGAAAAGACCTCTGACCATGGGTGGTCCTGGATGAGGACCAGTAAGGCGGTCCTGTTGGAGAGTGCAGGTTTGCGATAGTGGGTGGGGTATGGTGGATGGAGGCAGTCACCCCAGGAGGGGAGAGCCCGAGTAGGGTGTTTTTTTGTGAAGAGGCAGGTTTGATAGCGTAGCCGTTCATCCAGGTTAAGTAGTTTAGCCTCGTCATAGAGTTGACATGTATGTGTGAGCCTGGGGGCAGCAGTGATCAGTCTGCAGGCCTTATTTAGGGTGAGGTGAATTTTGTTGAGGGCAATCATGTCAGCAGCACCATAGACTGGCAGGCCATAGTCTACAAGGGACAGTACTGAAGATGTGACAGATGTGACAGCAAGTCGGAGAGCATCAGGGGGGAGGCAGTTTTTATAGCGGTAGAGGATGCCAAGCCGTGTATTAGTGGCGGATGCAAGGGCATCAGTGTGGGTGTGGAATGTGAGGGCTGAGTCGAAAGTAACCCCAAGGTATTTGTAGGAGCAGACTTGTTCAAGCGGTTGTTTGGTACTAGGGAGGATAGCGAGTGGGTGGTTGCAGGCCCTGTTTTGGGGGTGGGCAAAGAGCATAGTTTTGGTTTTTTAAGATTAATGATGAGTCTGTGCTCCTTAAACCAGGCTTCGGCATCATTGTAGGATTGTTGTAGGGAGTTCTGGAGGGAGATGAGATTGCGGTGGGTGGCAAAAATGACAGCATCGTCTGCATACATAAGAATTTTGCCACAGCATGCACTGAGCAGGGTGTTTAGATAGAGTGAGAAGAGAAGGGGGCCCAGGATGGAGCCCTGGGGTACCCCTGAGCAGATGGGGCGGTTTTCAGAGAGTGTCCCATTGATTTTTACACATTGTGAGCAAGCGGATAGATAGCTTGTGCACCATGCGAGGGGGCCAGCAGAGAAACCAGTGTGGCAGAGGGCATCCAGCAGAAGAGGGTGGGAGACGGTGTCAAAAGCCTTTGAGAGATAAACGAACACTGAACCAGCTAGGGAGCTGGTGTCCAGGGAGGAGTGTAGAAAATTAGAGAACGAAACTAGTGCAGTGCTGGTACTGTGACCAGTCCAGAAACCGTGCTGCTCTGGGCATAGGATCTTGTGCTTTGTCAGATATTCAGTGATTTCAATGGCCACCACTTTTTCTAGGGCTTTGTGGGGGAGATGGTAGTCGGTAGTTGCTGGTGATGGACCTGTCGCCCCTTTATGAATGGGTGTGATTATGGCTGTTTTCCATGCAGTGGGAAATTGCCCTAGGCAGAGGGATCGGTTTAGTAGGCTGGTGAGTGGGGCAAGAACTTCATCCAGCACCTGTGTAACCCCTAGATGGCGCTATCCCAGGGGCTACTACCCCTGCCTGATTTGCCACCTAACAGGTTGAGGGCCTGGATCAATGGCGGGTGCCTCCACCCAGAGGTCAGGGTTTGCAATAGTTAAACTTACTTGGTCACAGCCCTCTGGGACACTGCAACCTTCCTATTCCACTAGTGGCCCACACAATATAGCAGAATTACCTTCACAGTATACACTTACCCCCAAGGCTGGTTCAGGCACCGGGACATCCTGTAAAATAAGATACAGTGCAACAATCACAGTACAGTACTTTAACATAACCAAATACCTCAGGCAGTATAACTTTGTTGAAACAAACAGCTCTGATTTATTTGGGGATATAACAAGGACGGGAAATCAGGTTAATTAGCTTATCACTTTACTATCTACCTATGGCTCTGTGCACAGGCCTATCCTACCAGTTACTGTCCCTGGGTACCCAGGCCCTAGTGGCTAGTCCAAACCGTGGCAGCTGGTAGGGGCCCTTTCACACGAGAAAGGAAAATTAAACAGTCAGCAGTACAGTAATTCCATTTGGATTTAATGTGGCAATTCAACAGGAAGCGACCCAATTAGTACTCACGACCTCCAAAGAAGATATGGTCCTTCAATGTCAGCAGGGCTACTTTTGATCTCAAGAGACTCCTCACACATTTATATGGTAAAAAGAAAGCACTATACCAGGCAGGCTGCATCTGTATCCCAATCGCTTAATTACTGCACAATAACCAGGAGAACACACAGCAGATTCAGTTCCTGACAGACAGTGTAATTCAACAATTTCTTCAGTCTTCTACAGGGTGAGCCTGGTTTCTACTCTTCAGAGATCCTTTGATTCTTTTCAGGGCAGTTCAGTCCTAACAAGCAGTTACACAAATTTGTAGCCGAACTCTGGGCCTTGCACACGTTTTTTGACTGAAACTGTGCACTGAAGGAACAGGGTTTCTTTCCCTTCACTTTCAGATCTCAAACTGAAACTCCCAACAGACAAAACCGGCACTTCCTTTGAGTTCCTCCCAGTTCTTGACTGGATTGGCTGTCACTCACAATGACTGCTGCTGTTGGTCCAAAAGGCACAAGTCTAAACTACATCTCCCAGAGTCACTGCCCATACAATCCTCTTGTGGCTGGCTCAGATTATGAGTCCCAAGTTCTGGTCGTCCAAGGCATCATTTTAGAGCTAGTTTACCCCACACTGATTGGTCCAGTTCAGCAGTTCAAAACCAGAATGGGGAACTAGGCAGACAGTTCTGACAAAAGAAAGCAGGTTAGACAAACTGTAATTTTATTATTACTGTAAATGATTTCTGGCAATCAGTTACATCTTTCAGACAGGTTCCCTTTGCACTCCTAGTGACTGCAAAATGGGGTGAATTGGCAGCAGCTTGAGTGGTACTCAATCAAAGAAACACACAGTCCCCATACAAACTAGTATGTCTGCAAGCAGACAGCTCTTAAAGACAGTACCCAGGGTTCTAAAAACACTCACTGATAAGTAGGCTTGGCATGAAACACCATTCAGGCTTGACATTCCAAAGCAAGCTCCTGAAGTCTTTTGGGAACCCCCATTTGCGGGGGTTACACCTGGAATACTGGGGTCAGGGGTGGCTGCTGGGATTATTGCCTTTTAATGCTTTAATTAGGAGGGGTCTGGCTTCCTGGGAAGATACCTTGCGTAGGTGGAAGCTGGGGCATTGGAGGACAGGGGGAAGTAGGCTGGGGGAGGGTCAAAGAAATTACTGGGGAGGACAGACCAAAGGTCAGTAAAGGAGGTGTTAAGGCAGTTGGCTATGTAGGCAGGGTCGGTGGAGGTAGAGACATCAATAGTGAGCTAGGATGGGGGAGGGGAGCGTGATTTCCCATTTAGCTGCTTAATATTGTCCCAGAAGTCTGGGCAGACCCCCAGGAGGAGGTGAGGGTGGCCTGGTAGTGGTCGGCCTTGGCTTTACGGACGGCCCATGAGCACCCATTCCGAGCAGCATTGTAGGCTTGTCTATCAGCCATCCGGCCTGTTTCCGTGGCAAGGTGCCAGAGGTTATCCCTATTTCTAAGCATTTGTACATAGATACATATACAGTGTCGGCAGATAAGGGCATATGGCCCACCCAGTCTGCCCATTTGAGCTTGTAAGTTCAGTTTATGTTTTCCAAGAAGTCTGTTGCCCCTTACCCCTGACCTCCAGAATTCCTTTATGTCTATCCCATGCATTCTTAAATCCCGTGATTGTTTCAGCCCCCACCACTTCCTCTGGCAGGGTGTTCCACTTGTCCACCTCCCGTTCTGTGAAGAAGTTCTTCCTCACGTTTCCTCTGAATCGTCCTCCCTTCAACTTCATCCCATGCCCTCTAGTCCTGCAACATCTTTTATGCTTAAAAATAGTGTATTCCTGCACCCTGTTCCTCCCTGTAAGATACTTGTATGTCTCTATCATATCCCCTCTCTCCCTCCCTCCTCTCCTCCAAGGAGTACATGTTCAGTTCCTTCATAGGACTTGTGATGCAATCCATGCACCATCTTTGTTGCCCTCCTCTGAACCTTCTCTACCCTGTCTATGTCCTTACATAGGTAAGGTCTCCAGAACTGTACAGTGTACTCCAGGTGGGGCCTCACTAGTGTCTTGTATAGTGGAATTATGACCTCCCTTTTCCTGCTGGTGATGCCCCTGCCTATGCATCCCAGCATCCTATTTGCTTTACCTGCTGCCTTGTCACACTGTTTCCCTGCCTTGAGGTAATCAGAGATGATAACCCCAAGATCCCTTTCCTGCTTGGTGCATGCTATATCCTCACCCCCAACTGATATATTGTGCCAGGATTTTTGTCCCCATATGCATTATCTTGCACTTCCTTGCATTAATTTCAACTGCCAAACCCCTGACCATTCTTCAAGTTTCTGCAGGTCCTTCTCATTCCGTCTACACCCTCTGGTGTGTCTACTCTGTTACAGAGCTTTGTGTCATCAGCGAAAAGTGAAATTCTGCCTTCTAGGTCCTGCCAATGTCACTGATGAAGACATTGAATAGGACCGGTCCCAGCACTGATCCTGTGGTACCCTACTGGTCACTCTTCCCTCTGTGGAGTGACAGCCATTTACCACCACCCTCTGTGTCCTGCCACCCAGATTACCTATCCACCACACTACTGTCCTGCCCACACCATATTCCCCAGTTTGTGCAATAGTCTTCTATGTGGCACAGTGTCAAAGACCTTGCTGAAGTCCAGATAGGCCATGTCCACTGCCCTCCCCTGATCCACCTCCCTGGTCACCCAGTCAAAAAATTCAATGAGGTTGGTCTGACATGACCTCCCACTGGTGAAACCATGCTGCCTTGGGTCCTGTAGTCCCTTGACAATCAGATGTTCCATCAATCTCTCCTTAAGTAGTGCTTCCATGATCTTCCCCACTACCGAGGTGAGGCTGACTGGTCTGTAGTTCCCCGCTTCCTCTTTGTTCCCACTTTTGTATAAGGGGACTACATCTGCTATCCTCCAGTCTTTGGGTACCTCCCCTGTTTCCAGTGATCGGCTAAACAGGATAGCCAGAGGTTCAGCCACCACCTCTCTTAGTTCTTTAAGGACCCTGTGGTGCACCCCATCTGGCCCCATTGCTTTATCAACTCTATTACTTCCAGTTCCTTCAGGACCCTTTTCGTGCAAAGGGACTTGTGTCCATTTCTGCACCATTCTCACCCCTTGCTCCATTCGGACCCATTACCCTCCTCTTCCTCAGTAAAGACTGAGCAGAAATACCTGTTCAGTATGTCAGTTTTACTGTTGTCATCCTCCACACAGCCCCATCCTCCCCT
Source organism: Neoceratodus forsteri (assembly GCA_016271365.2). Classification (NCBI taxonomy): domain Eukaryota; kingdom Metazoa; phylum Chordata; order Ceratodontiformes; family Ceratodontidae; genus Neoceratodus; species Neoceratodus forsteri. The sequence continues at coordinate 266,215,171 of CM057455.1, forward strand.
TCAGTCTCACTATCCCTCCCTTTGCCTTTCTTTTTCACTTATGTACCTGTAAAGGTTTTGTCCCTCTACCCACTGATTTTGCAATGTGTTCTTCTGTCTGAGCTTTGGCTTCCCTTACTGACCTCCGTGCCTCCCTTTGCTTCTCCCAGTACTTCTCCCTATCCCCTTCTGCCTGTGTCTTTTTGTATTGCCTGAATGCAATCTTTTTGGCTTTCACTTTCTTTGCTACCTCTTTGGAAATCCATAATGGTCTCCTCTTCCTTTTCCTCTTGCTAACCTGCTTAATACATAATTCGGTTGCTCCTGTAATCCCCATTTTAAATACTGCCCACTGTTCCTCAACCCCTGATTCCTGCCCCATTCCCCTTAATGCCTCTTTCAAGTATCTCCCCATTTTCCCAAAGTCTGCCCCCCTAAAATCCAGGATACGTGTTTTTGTGTGGTTTGGTTCTGCTCTTTCTGTGATTTCTGTGATTTCAAACCACAGTGACTGGTGGTCACTGTTCCCCAGGTGCTCCCCTACTGTTACCCCCATCACACTGTCCCTGTTTTTGAGCACAAGGTCCAGTATTGCCTTCTGCCAAGTTGGTTCCATGACCAGTTGCTTGAGGAAGGCACCCTGAAGAGAGTCCAGGATAAATCTGCTCCTAGTTGATGCTGCTGCTGGTATGCTCCAGTCCACGTCTGGAATATTGAAGTCTCTAACCAGAACTACCTCACCCTTGTCTGCCATCCTGTGGATGGCTAGCATCAGCTCCCTATGTGTTTCTTCCTTCTGGGCTGGTGGTCTATAGACCACACCTGTGCGGATGGCTGGCCCCATTTTCCTTTCCAGCTTAACCCACAGTATCTCTCCCCCAATTTGTTCCTCCTGGATCTCTGTGGCCCTTATGTCATTTTTCAAATACAGTGCCACTCCTCCTCCCTTCCTGCCTGCCCTGTCTCTTCTGAATATGTTGTAGCCAGGTATGGCCATCTCCTAGTCGTGGTTATCATTACACCAGGTTTCAGTGATGGCCACAATGTCCAGGTCTGACTGCACCATGACAGCCTCCAGATCTTCCATCTTGTTGCTAAGGCTCCTGGCATTTGCACATGGCTTTCCATGATTTGACCTCCTAGACTGTTTCACTGTTCTCTCAGCCCCTTTCTTGGTTGTCCTTTATCCTGGTTCTCCTTGCTGTCTGCCCTTCTGCTGAATGTTGCCCCTTTTCTGCCTATCCACCTCTTGGGTGCTAATCTCATCTTTTGCACACTGCTTTGTAGAGACAGCAACTTCTCTGGTTCACTGGTTCCACTGCTAGCTGTGGGGGGTGAGCAAGTAGGTACCCTCCTTGCTGGCCTGTCACCCCCCCTTTGCTAGTTTAAATGCTTGTCAATGTAGCATTTAAACTTATCATTGAGTGCTTGGATTCCCCTCCAGGATGGATGCAGGCCATCAGGCTTGAACAAACCTCCATACTTCCAGGTGGGTCCCCAGTCACCAATGAATCCAAACCCTTCCTCACAGCACCAGTTCTTCAACCATGAGTTAAAGTTCCTGGTGCATGCATCCCTATGCTCTCCCTTGCCTCTCACAGGTAGTACTTCTGAGAAAGTGACAGAAGTAGCTACTTGCTTGAGACCCTCCCAATTTCCTAAACTCTTCCTGAACTTCCTTTGGCTCCCCATTTGCCAGGTCATTAGTACCTAGGTGGATAATGACATCCAGCTCACCCTCCCGTCTTGCCTTCCCAGTGATCCCAGGATCTTCCTTCCATCCTCCATGCCGTGGCACCTGGTGACACCTCACTTCCCTGTCCTCCCCTCCTGTGTTCCTAGCTGGATCCCTCTTATGATGGAATCCCCACCAGGATTCACTTCCTCCTCCTCCTCTCTGGGGTCACGCTTTCCCGCTGAGGTCTGCCTCCTTGGCTAACCTCCACATCCTTTCCTTCCACTTCTCTGGGTACCTCTATTTGGTTGTCCCCATTTGCCAGTGTGGCATATGAGTTCTTAGTGGAATAAGATCTGGGATGTGCCTCTGCCTGACGATCTAACCCTCCCTGAGCCCACTGTCATCCAAGTGCTCCTTGTTCTCGGCATCCTTTGAGGCAGTTGCATTGGACTGGGTGGTCTCTGGATAGGGTGATGGTACTCTGACCCAGTTTACTTCAGCTGTGAGTCTGGCTACCTTATCCCGCAGTCCAGAGATGCATGCAGATAGGGCAGCACCTCAGTGTCCAGAAGGTCTGCCTGAATATGGCTGCCCCACAGCCACTGCATTGCACCACTCCCACATTATACTGAATTATACTGCTATTCCACTACTTGTCTGCTACTGAAGCTCTCCTAGTTCCCTTTTATTAATTTACTGTCCTAAAATCCTGCCACTGATCCTCAAGATACTTTCTTTTTAAAAAAGAAAATAAACCAAGAAATAAATAAATGAATCAAAACACTTGTGTGCTGAGGGTGGGCTTCTTCACCATATGCCTCCTCCACACCCTTACTATACTCTGTGTTTAGCTCCTGTTAATCAGATTTAACAGGGCATATAATTAAAGTTGGGGGCGAAAATTTGCAGCAATTAAAGACAGCAAAGATACACACCACCACTACGTTTAAATTTTCAACAGCCCAAAACAATTCTAAGTAAAGACAACAGAGAAAGTACAGTGTCACTAAAAGCCCACAATCTAAGTTTAAAAGAAAAATAGCAATTACCAGTTACTGTAAAGCATTGAATTGAATATGCTTCCTTCCCCTTCTGGCTTCTATAACATTCAAAAATACATACATTTCTATCTCAGCTCTTTACCCTTACCATCAAAAGGTAACTACAATCACGATAATCTACCTTCTACTAATACAGTAATTTACAGTAATACAATCATTGTAGTAAGGCTGGGGTAACCCAGGGTGCATTGTGTTTTTTGGATCGAATTTTGACGAGGGGTGCAAAGAGGTCACAGGCCTTGTTAATGTTTTGGGAGAAAAAGGCAAGGGCAGTGTCAATGTCGGGTGCATGATGAATGTTGAACCAATTATTCTGGGCGAGAAACTGTTTAAGGTTTTTCAGCCCACCAGGGTGGAGGCGCCTGTGGAGTGTGGTCTGGGCTTTAGGTTTGGGAGTGGGGGCTGCCCAAAGAAATAGGATAGGGGAGTGGTCACTTAGGGAATCCGGGAGGACCTGGATGTTATGGATTTTTGGGGGGTGGTTGGTGATAATTATGTCCAGAAGGGTACTGGTTCCTCTCTTTGGGTTTACTCGAGTGGGCTGGGAGATGAGTTGCGTCAGGTCTTGGGCAGTGAAGGAGCCTTGGATCGTGGAAGAGGAGACGCTGAGCCAGTTTACGTTAAGGTCCCCCACTAGAATTTGTTCCGCCTTGTGGTGGAGGATGGCTAGATGTTCAATTACAGATATTAATGCTGTGTTCTGGTTCTTTGGGGGAACGTAGGCAGTGGTGAGATAGAGAGGGCCCCTGGAGGGGTCAGGAGTGAGTTTGAGGGTTAGGGCCTGGGCCCCATTCACAAGAACGGGGGCAGGAAGCGCTTATCCGATGATTGTGTCCCTGGTATAGATTGCACAACCTCCCCCGTGTTTGCCTACTCCATCCTCCCGGTACAGGGTATAGCCTGGGAGGGAGACAAAGGAGTCAGGAGTGGATTTGGGCAGTCAGGTTTCAACCAGGGCTATGATGTCTGGTTGATGTACCATGGCCCAGCACTGGAGGGCATCACATTTTTTCAGTAGGCTGCATATGTTCATGGAGGCTATTCGGAATCCATTGGACCTAATAGGTGGGCTGGAGGGGGCAGGGCCTGGGTTAGGATGTATGTTGCCAGACAGGAGTAGTAGGAAGACCAAGGATCTGGTCAGGGGGTGGTAGTATGTCAGCTTCCATAGGGTACACTGGGATGGGGAGGGACCATAGTGGCACAGGGAATGGGCAGGGTTCAAAGGGTCGGGAGGGCAATGATGAGTTGCAGCCATAGGGAGCCAGGATAGGCAGTGGTGGGGCAGCAAGGGGATGGGTGCTGTGGGCCAGGGTACATGGTCAGTGTAGGGTGGGATTGGACTAAATCAGGGAGAGTTGGTGGTGACCCTGTTTATGGTGCAGCCCCAAAATCCTCCCTGGCCAGACTGGATCCCCTCTTCTACTCCCTTTGCCACTTTGCCTTGACCTGTCCCCCCCCACACTCACCACTGTTCTATGTACACTGATCTCTCACTCTCATCTTTGAATGACTGCCACCTCACCCACTGTGCCTTCTTTATTTCTAAATTTGATTGGCTCCGTTCCCTCCCTACCTAGGCTCTCTTTTCTCCCCTATGCCTCCCCCTTCCGTATTCTCTCTCCGTAACTCTGGTTATCATTCATTCTTGGTCCCCTCTAGTAAATCCCTGGCTGGCCAGTTGAGTTTCTCCTACTGCTTCCCTAATCTCTGGAACTCCCTTCCTTAAACTAGCCACTCAGTCCCCTCCATACGCTCCTTTTCCTCTCTATTCTGAGACCACACTGCCCCCCTCCTGTAAATGTCCTTAGCCCAATGACCTTCATTTACTCCCCATCTACTTCTACCATTGCACTCTTCACCACCCCATCCAAGTCCCTCCTTCTTCTCCTCCTTTCTCTTCTACACCACATTCCAACTTTCTCTCCGACCCTTCTTCTTACTTACTCTCCCCACCCCACACCCCCGTGACAGGAAGATCCTGCCACTCTTGAGGACTGACCTTTTCTTAAATTAGTTGCAACAGTTCTTGAATTTTTTAGCCTAATCTATCCTTTACAATTTCTAGTCCATAAGGTTGACCACCTATGGGCACCCTCTCCCCTTTCTTGACTATGCTATTGTGTCCTCTTTAACTTTACTTTTCTCTCTCAGGTCCTTGTACAGGGAGGTTATTGTGGTGACCTCCGAGCTAATGTAAAACAACAGGCTGTGTTCCTCATTGTTGGATTTATTATGCAATAGCAGTATGTCATAAAATACCTTGATGTATATACATCTTAGGCATATGAAACCTGTAGTTGTTGAAAATACCATGGCATTAGGTGTTTTTGATAAAGGTAAACATTTATTAGGTGACTGTATTATAGAATTCAGTTACCAGGGTAGAAATATCAGAAACCCCCCTGCTGTGTTTGCATGTAAATTACTGATTGTTTGAAAGGCCCTTTGGCAGCATGCATTCCTGCTTTAGTTGAACCAGCCTAAAAATTTCATGGTGATTTGCATATATATCCCATGATGCTTTGACTTATGGAGGTATGAGTGATGTGTTTCTTTGAAACTTGGCTTTATTGCCAATGTCCTTTGGGTAACCCTTGCTTCTGTGCTTCTGCACTGAGGTTCTTTGTCTTCAGATTGTTTTGGGGGTTTTCTTTTTTTGAGCTCCCCATCACCCAAACACACAAGACCAACATGGAGAATAAAATAAATGACACTAAAAAGGTAGATCTGTGGGTTAGTAAATGCTAAGTATGGAAGAAAGACATGCATAGTCTGTTGTTGCAAACAGATGTATAAAACAGGGGGTATGCCATCCTGTGTTTTAAACGAACATCACACAGAGACTGCGAGTTGAACCTGCAGTTCGGTGTCTGGTCCGTCTGTTATCCCACACCCTGTTAAAATCATGCTTTTGCCTTTTCCTTTCCTCTTACTCTATCCTCAACACTCTTCTCTGCTCCTCACCCCTCTACTCTATAACACTATTCTGTTCTCCTTTTTCTCCCTTCCTCCTCCTCCTCCCCTTCTTTACTTCTCACCCCACCCTCCTACCTCTATATTTCTCCCTCTTCTGCTTGATAGCTCTCCTACCTGTCCTAGATTCCTGATGTTGCAGCCTTGTAAATGACTGGTACTTTACCTTCTTATGTTCTATACTGCATTGTTATTGTTTACCGTGTTAATATATATTACTGTACTCACTGTGTATTTTGTGTTAAGGTGCTTCACTTGTACTCATCTCTTACTCCTTTCCCCAGGACGCATCTGGAAATGAGCTTTACGTCTCAGTATGTCTTTCCTGGTAAAGCTCTTTTATGTAAATAAATAAATAACATTTCTAAGGGCTTGCTGCTGAGAGCCCAAGTGTTGGATCAGCGTAGAAATGAGCCAGGAGATGAGAGGGAAAGAAGTCGCCCATAGTTAGTGGGGCCACAGTGGCCACAAGAGACACTAAAAATTTTCAAGTGACCCCTGCGGTTAGGACTGCAAATTAAATGTTTAAGTGTGTGTTACCTCCATGGAGTACTTTGCTTATCAATTAAATGGAACCCCCTGTTGTTTTACTTCTGTGTGGATCTCATTCATTTTATTAAACTATTTGTGCTACTCACTCAGATTTATTGCAGACCAGCATCAGAAGAATCCTGCACCCTGCCCAGTTGACCTCCAATCAGTGCCAGTTATCCTGGTAAGGCATTTCTGTGGTTTCTGCTGTGCCTCCCCCTCATAATTACTATGTGACATACTCTAGACACCAGGGAGGAGGGCTTACACTCTGTTCTCTCCTCTCTTTCAGGAGGGTAGGGTCAGCACTGAGTATTGTGAAATTTCTGTCACTGCTGCCATCTACTGAGCCTTTTCTAGTACTGCAGCCTCATCATGTTTCCAAACTGAGGGACTTTGAATTGGAACTTGCTGCTCACTTGCTCCCAACTCAGGATTCTACCACCTAGCTAAATGATTAGGTCTCCTAGGTTAGCGAGTAGACATTACTCATAATACAGCAGCCAGGTTGCTTATTTCTCTACTCACTTTACGTCGCCCCATTCCCTATATCAAACACTTTAACTTTCTATTTTTACCCCGGTCACCCTCACGACTCCCTTCCTGTCCTCTGGCAACCACCCAGCTCCATTGTCCCCACCCACCAGTCTCCTAACCTTGGCACCTGTTGGCCCAGCAAGCTAGACAATCCTCCAAATATCCACCCAGAGGTTGGCAGATGGGCCCCCTAAGCCTACAGCTACAGTGCAAGGTAGAAGGGAAGGGACAGGTGGCCCTGAGTGTACCTCTGCACTTGTGATGTCATTTGTAGCATGTTCCCTTTGTTTCTCCCAACACCTTGGACATTGCTAACGAGGACGGCATTGGCGCACACATACTGCACATGCTAGCACACCCACATCAGTGGCTTTCCACCCTTCCACAGGTCTTCCAGGCATACTACCCCCTGAGGTCAGGTAGGTGGCAGTGCTGTGGTGGGGGCTGTTACATGCCCTCCCCAAAGGTGAACAGCAACCTTTGGGATGCTCAACCCTCATCTCCATGGCAGGTTCCCCAATGACCCTGGCTTGTTCCTGATCCCGAGTTACCAGTGTCATGAGTGGTAACCTCACCACTGCACTGATAGACAGGTCTGGCATGAAAAATGTTGGCATTAGTAAGGCAGCCTCACTACTGTTTCATTCATACCCACACATATCCATTGATGTGATAAACAACTAACTGCCCCGTCCTTCCTACTCCAATCATTGTCACGATTTTTTGTTCTAATCACTGTAACTTTCGCACTCCACAAGAAACGCCTTTGTGATTGAACTGATTCGATCTGAAATCCCAAAGGGCTCAGTGCTGTGTCTCTACGTTATTCTCATCTAGCAGCTGCTTTTTGTACACACAGGATGAGTGAGCCCTCCTTCAATTCTGACAGATCCGCTGAGTTAGAAAAGGGATTATTGGCCATGTAGGGGACTAAGGTGAATCTATTTTTATACTCCCTAATGTTGAAGACAGAAATCCTACATGGGTGAAGAGACTGCCGAATGGTGGTAGGCAAAGAATCAGTCTGGAGTACCGTGAATTCTAAAATCTGACTGGGTCTGACTCTAACATCTGTGGTAGAGTGTATTCCAGATCTACTGGTTTGTATTAAAACCATAACTTGGGTTGGGTCCATTTCAGATTCCACTGCTTTTCTATTGGAACTTGTATGCAGGATATTAACAATGTCATGTTTTACTAGATTTATACAATTACAAGGGCAGATGGTGTATACCAGCAAAAAACATAACTGGAAGGCGTAGGGGGTGAAGGAATAGACTCACGAGTGACAGCATTCAGGACAGGGGCTGCTAGGGTGGGGTCATCAAGTCAGGAGCAAGGATTGTGGAATTTCAGGCTGTAGGGAGGTACTCTGGAGGCATGAGGCTTGCCTGTTTGAAGTGCTCGCTTCTATGCTAGCTTCTGTATAGGATTAAATATGCCAGTTGTGAAGTAGACTGGAGTGCAGTCTACAGTCCCCTGCTACTAGTCCTCTTCCACAACAGTCCACAGGAGCCCACCCTCAGAGATGGAAGGTAGTTGGCAGGGGGAGAGGGCCAGATGAGGACCTCTAGGTGGAGGAAGGAGTCCTGAACTTGAGACTACAAACTGCTTCATCCATCTGGAGAAGGTGTTGCAGCCAGGAACTCCCCCAGATGCAGGCAGCACTGGTTATTTATTTGGCTTCAGCAACTGCCACTAGAGCATAATGTGGGGTATGGGATAGACCACAACTCTAGAAAGTGGCTAGGAAAGTCATAGTGGTCAGGGATTAAACTGTGAGGGGTGCCAAGAAAGCAATTTCTACAGTCAATCAGGTTAGTAGGGAAGTGAGTTGTCTACCAGGGGCTACAGTAAGGAAAGATACCAATGGGATAGAGAGGATACTTAGTTGTATGGGGAAAGTGCCATATGTGATTGTTCCTTGGGGACCAATGACCTGACCAGCTATGAGAAGAAGGAGGTTAATTATAGCTTTTGGAAACTGGGAGTCAAGCTGATGGCCACAGCAGCATCAGTGACCTTCTCAGAAGCACTGCTGGGGTTGCAACAGGGGAATACGTGACTTCTAAATATAGATTAGTTCAACACATGGCTAAGGAAATGGTGCAGAGAGGAGGGGTTCAGATATGTAGGGGATCGGCAAGCACTTCTGGGATAGGAGGCTCTTTAAAGGCCTTTATTGCACTACAGAAGGGGGAAATGCTATAAGGCAGCAGCTTGATGCCTTCATTACTAGCCCTTTAAACTAGGTGTGTGAGTGGGGGGCGGGGGGGGGTGGCTGAGGTTAGGGGATTCCAGTGCATGGTAGCAAACTTAAAGGGCCTCACTGGCACTCCCCATTTAGGGGGTGAGGCAGAGCAGGACTAGGAGTAGGGAATTAACAAAGTGACAGGAAGTCTTTATAAAGATTTAGAGGGTTGCATACTTGCCTCTGTGGCTGGAAGATTGAAAGGCCAAGGGTTCAAGCACCACACTAAGAACTTAGGCTAACACTCGAGACAAATACGGTACTACGGATTAGAGGGGTGCTACAGTGCTGAGGGGGAGCCCTTTAGATGAGATATTAAACCAAGTTCTATTCTGTTCATCTCTGGAGACTGTATAGGTGGAAGTTAAAGGTCTCGGGACACTTATCATGAGAGCAGGGCATTTTTCCTAGTGTTCTGGCCAACATCTTTGTTGTCAATGAAACAGGTCCATGAAACTGACCCAGAAACCAGCTCCAGGACTCACCTGGAAATGAGCTTGCAGCTTAGTGTGTCTTTCTTGGTCAAAAACTACAACTAAGTAAAGAAATAAAGGACTAGAGCCTGCTCAGTAGTGCAGTGGTAATGTTACTGCTTGCCAGCCAGTTCCCCAGGTTTCAGAAGGGATTTGAGTTGCTTGGGGGTAGGCTGAGGGAGGAAGGACTGCGTATCATAAAGAGAGCTCTTCTCTGTCTGGGGGGATGCTGTATCTTCTTTCTTGATTGCCAACTGGTGAAGGGCTGGAGGCAGCACAGTTGGTGTAAACTGAAGAGCAGAAGGTCAATCACTGGATGCCAAGCATGCATGCATGTTTGTCATTGCATGCTGGCACCTGGAGAAAATCCAGAGTAGAAAACTTTTGATCTTCCGGGACACCGCCTGCACCTCCCACTGGACCACAGATGGCTGACAATACAGGCCACTCACCAAATCTGTGGCCCTGGGTACGTGGTAAGTGACTGGGCTGGGGGAGCATCTGGAAGGGGGCAGATCGGGGACTGGAGAAAGAGCTGCATAGACAAAAAAAGAAATAAAGGACCACAGCACATGATCCTCTAAACTAGCCCTCACATTGTGAAGCTAGAAAAATTGTGTCCATCCTTCCTGGAGCAAAAGAATCTCCATCACTCTTACCTCGATAAGTCTGGCTTTGTAAGAAATGTGCTGGGCTTGTTATCCTGGCTGGTTTGGCATTTCCAGGTCACGTACTGTTAAGCTGTAAGTGTCATGCGTGGGTGTCAAGTGTGTATCATATTGTCTATGGTGCTGCAGAGATATGGAAATTAGTTACTTGACAAATAAACTGAGCAGATATAACATAAATCTGTCAGTCTTGTAACAGCTCTGTTGTACTGCCCTGGAAAACATCCTTTAGTAAGCACTGGTTTTTGAGTACCTCCTGAGAGTGCAGTGAGTCATATGCGATAAGGATATCTTTCTTCAGTATGCTTTATTTACCCAGAATTGCCCAGCTGAGAGGCATCCTCTCATTTTTTCAGTGGGGCTTGAGTTCTGACCATTTGAACAGCTCATAGATCTGAAACACAGAGAGGTTAAGTTACATGTTCAAGGTCACATGCGAAGCTTAAGGCTTTGGTGCGGACTGAACTTGGTATCCTGGGATGTCATGGTTCACAGTCCTGTGCTCTAATCACTAAACAGAACCAGAGCAGCTGCCTCCAGGGTGTGGGGACTAGAAAGGAAGCAAGCAGGAACTGAACCCAGGAGTGGACTGTAAGTAGGCATAGCAATGCCATTGTGGTGGTGAGGGGGTCACATGATTACTAGCACCCAATCAAATTCTAGCCATTAATTACCTGCCAGGGAGTCTGTTAGGCGAAATGAAGGCTAGTTTTAGGGAACTGGATACTAGGCTGAAAGGGTTAGCTGATAGTGTGACCTTCTTGGAGGTCTCTTGAGCAAACAGGCAAGGGAGGCAAGAAAGCTGAAAATCTATTGATTTAACAATTGTTTGTAAAAGTGGTGCACTGAAGAGCATTTTTGTTTCCTGGGGTATTTTCTTTTGAGGGCTAAAGGCCTATTTAAACTGGATAGCCTTCATCCAGGTATGGAGGGGGCAAAGGTGCTGGGGCAGAAATTTGAGGCATGCATTTCTGGTTGTTTAATGCATGAAGAGAGGTTGGAACTACAGTAGGTACATCCTTGGGGGGGAACTCAAGTGAGGGAGACCTCGCTAGCAGTCCCCCAACTAGCTGGGGCATTTATGGAGTAGCAGGTAACCCAGTCAATATACGTGTATGTGTCTGTATCCGGGGGCTGGGTTGTGCAAAAGGGAGCAGAAGATACAGCAAGCAGATGAGCAAGGAGGAGGATGAGTGTAGGGACAGGCAGTAAAAGGAGGGGAAGGATAGCAGGTAGGAAATGGCATTGGAGAACAAGGTAAGTAGAAGAACTGCGGCAGGAGGATCATGGTTCAGAAACAGCTAAGGGATGGCAGAAAGGCTGGGGCAAATGGCGGTCATCAAAAGCTGTTTGCCTGAGTGCCAGAATTCTGGGAAACAAAATGTAGGAGCTTCATGAGGGAATAGTGGATGCCCAACTAGACAGTTTTATCATTATCATAACTGAAACCTGGGCATTCAACAATAACTACAGGGACCTTGTCCCAGACTACACTATTTATATGAAGGACAGGTAGAATGTTAATGGGGAGAGGTGGCCCTGTATATTAAGAAGGGCATAGAGGTCACTGTGGACACATCAATGGGAGATGAGAGACATGTGGGGTCAGTCTGGGCTCAGCTAATATCAAGGGATGGGAGACAAATAAAGGTTGGGCACAGGGTATAGACAGCCAAGCCAGAACAATAACAAGGGCAGAGCACTGTGAAACTAAATTAGGAAATTGTCAGCAAGGAGGGAGGTAGTACCAATGGGAGACCAGAAGCTACAGGATGTAGACTGTGTGCTCAGGTAGCCAAGAGTGCCAGGAGCCAAGTACTGTACTCGTAGAAAAGATGCTACAGAATTGCTTTTTTGCATGGTGGGTTAAGGAACCTGCCAGGGAGGGTGCTATCCGGGATCTGGTACTCTCTAATGGGAATATCACTGCAGATAGCAGGGTGATGGAGCAGCTAGTGTCTAGTGGCCACAATGTGGTTTCAGATTGACTAGGGGCCGTCACTTCAACTTGAAAACAGAAGTCCTAGACTTTAGAAGGGCAGATTTCAGGAAAATGAGTGAACTGCTCAAGGTAAGATTAGCAGAGGTAGAAAGCGTAGCTGAAGTGTAGGCCAAATGGGATATGATCTAGAGGGCAGTAGCTGAAGTGATCTATACCTGCATTCAGCAGTAGGTCAGAACAGGAAATACAGAAAGCCAATGTGGGTCACAAAAGAGGTAGTTAGAGCTAAGAGGGCAGCATTTCAGTAGCACAAGAAGAGCAAAATGAGAACAATAGGGGAGAATATTTATGAATGATTGAGCAGTCAATCATTTTTATTTATTATAGCACCATGCCCTTCCATTCTAATACACTCATTTAAAATATTGGTCTTCATCCAAGATTCAGCAAAACCTACAATGTCATGATGTTCTGCTTTAATCCATGTATGCGCTTCATCCAATGTATTAAGATGCTTCTGTCATTTAAGTGACAAATTGTTAGACCTTTACATTTCTGCACTCCAACTGAATTTCCAGGTCCGGGATTACTTTCAGTGTCACCACCTAGAAGTAACAAAATTATCCAAAACAGACTTCTTATTTCTTTTTTACTTTTTAGGTGTCTTCCCCTTCCTCCTGTGCCTCTGTGTGACATAAGGTACGGTCTGCTGACACCCAGTGCACTTTCAAACACTGACTCAAAGCATGGTTACTGAATGAGGCCAAATGGCTGTGCTCCATATTGATATTGTTATCTTAACCATGACTACCCTAGCCGCCAATGCTTCGCTCTTATAGCTGTCCTGCCACATCTAGCACTCTGTTACCGCTCCCTAAACTGTCATTTTGTCTCCTCTTGTTGTTCTTGCCTACTGTCATTTAGGCTTTTGAATTCATAGTTGCCACGCTGACTGTTCTTGCACTGTCTATCCCAGTCTTTTTGAGGTCTCCCTCCCCGTTTTCATACATTGTAACTGTATTGTATGCATTGATCTCCTCCAACACATTTGTAAATTGAAATGTATACTGTACTTTGTATTCATCCTACTCATTTGTAAATTGTACTGTATTTCAATCTGTTTTGACTGTATATTCATTTGCACCTGTATGTATTTCTTGTGTGCCATTTTGTTGGCCCAGGTCATGCCTGAAAATGGTCCCTCGGATCAGTGCACCTACTCGGTAATCAAAGACTTAAATAAATAAAATAAAATAAGATGTTGCCTTATTAATTTCGTTATATCCCATTAGTCACTGAAGACAGTAGTCTTAACTTCACAAAAACATTCAAAATCTAAATGTAAATGATCTCCCAAGGTTTTTGTGACCCTCTCAAGTATTACTTCACTTTCATTTGTATTTGTGCTTACGCTAGTTCAATAATTTACAGTTACTAGTAGGGGAAGCTGCGTCACACAACGAACGACACGAGAATGATCCTCACAGTGGCAATCTTGATAGGTTTAGAGATTGTCACTGTGAGGGACCCAAAGGCGAATGTCACCCTTTCGCAGTCTTTCACTCCTTCGAAACAACTCTGACTCAGAGTTAAATATCTTAAGAAGGGTGGGGGTGGGGGTGCAGCCTCCTCGATAGAAAACACACAATGTCTGACAGACGAAAATTCGCCTGCCAACATTGGGGATCCCGCCATGACGAACGTCGACAACAATGTTGTCAATTTGGCATGCTAGAACCACTAGTAGGCTACCCAAACACAATAGATAATACAACTCTCCCATTTTTAAGTTTATTGTTACTCTCATGTTTAAATTTAAAACAGTATAAGCAAAGCAATGTATGCAAAAGGTATCTGGATACCTAAAACTCTACACAAATAACCAAAGTTAAAATTAGCCCCTAAACAGACTTAAAAACAATTTTTTAAGTGGCCTCCTGCTTTACTTCCCTCCTGTGACTCTCGCCAAGGACTCTTGCCACTTGTGCGAGAGCCATTCATGCGGTGAGCCACTCCACAGAGAGCCGCTTGCAGTGGATCTCTTTTAAGCAGAGGAGTGCCCCTCCCCCCTTGTCCATGTCACAGCTTCAGTTCATGGTTTCTGGTACTAACCACTGCCATCAGGTTGGTCTGGTCAGAGTTGTTAAATTAGAAATGGCTGAGGCAGGAGGGTGAGTGATGGAGTGTGCAGTCAGCTGATAGGAAAGTGGAAAAATAAGAGTCTGTGCAGCTGACAGTCTATGGAGCTATAAAGGTGAGGAATGAAGTGGCTCTCATTTAAACAGAAGAGTGCCCCACCCCCCTTGTCCTCGTCACAGCTTCAGTTCATGGCTGCCAGTACTGACCTCTGACACCAGGTTGATCCAGTCAGAGCTGTTAAATTGTAAACAGCTGAGGCAGGAGGGTGAGTGATGTACTGTGCAGTGATCCGACAGGAAGGTGGAAAAATAAGTCTCTGCAGCTGACAGTCTATGGAGTACAAATTACAAGCGGATTTTAGGAACACAGGTTAGAGACATTCAAGCTGTACAACAGTTCAAGAGCTGTCCAAATACAATGACCTGCTTAGGGAGGGAACAAAGAATCAGCACCTCAAAAAAGGTCTGAGTCAAGAGATGGGAAGGATGAGTTCACAAATTGGGGGTTAGTTCAATGACTGCAAGTGCACTGACTGTGCCCTAGAAGACAGGAATTTAGCCCTTTCGGTCCTGGGTTCAATCCCAGTGAGAGTCACACTTTTCATTTCATTTCTACAATTGTATTTTTAAAGTCACCAAGGGAGAAACAGTTTTGCATCTCCAGAGGAAGAGTATTCCTAAGGTATGGGGTGGTGGTGGTGGTGACAATGTCAAAGAAATGTTTCTGTCAATTTGTCTATGCTCGCACCATGCCTTGATTGCTGTATGCCACCTTTGCACCAGCCCTTTTACAAAATGAAACTTAGATAAATGATAGGCAGAATGAGATCTTAACAGTTCAGCTAGCCTTTCCCAAGATTCCCTACTAGAAGCCACAAAAAAATTCCCCACTACAGTCAAACTCAGCGAGAGTGTATGATTTCACTGGCCCACGCTGATCTTGTTGGCCTACTATTCTCCCTGATGGCTAGTAAAATAATAATGTCATACTAACCTGACATATCGTGGAAGCAGGGGCACTGGGTAGTGATGTCAGAGCTCCATTAAGAGGCACTCTGAACTGATGTCAGAACTCCAGTAAAGTGCAATGGGAACTGATGTTGGAACTCCAGTAAGGGGGCACTATAAAGTGATGTCGGAATTCCAGTAATGGACACCGTGAACTCATGTGGTCAGTAAGGAGTACTGGAAGCTGATGTCAGAACTCCAGTAAGGGGCACTGAGAACTTATGTAGGAACTTCAGTAAGGGGCACTGGGAAGTAATGTCAGAACTCCAGTAAGAGGCACTAGGAAATGATGCCAGCATACCAGTAAGGGGCACTGAAAACTGATGTGGGACCTCCAGTAAGGAGCACTGGGAACTGATGTCAAAACTTCCATAAGGGGCACTGGGAAGTGGAGCTGGAACACCAGTAAGGGGCTCTGGGAATTGACGTCTGAGCTCCAGTAAGGGGTTCTGGAAACTGACATCTGAACCACCAGTAAAGGGCACTGGGAACTGATAAAACTCCAGTAAGGGGCACTAGTAACTGATGCAGGAACTCAGGCAGGAGTATCTGCATGCAGACGAATTTGTCTCATTGTAGGGTCTAAAGATTATTTTGTTATCTAGAGCAGACTGTAAGGATCAAAAGAGTGATGGCCAAAGAGACAGCAGCTGCAGCAAGGCAGTGAAGAGCTGCAGATTTTATCTGGCTTAGCTGAGAGTGTTTTTTATTCAGATGTTTATTTCATCTTAGCCAGGCCTGCCACTTCAAGCCAACACCCCCATCCCCATGACTTGTCAGCTCTATTACTTGGCCTAGTCTCTCTGGGGTCCCCCACAACCAAGCAGGGGTCTTTCTTCCACACCTTCAGGGTCTGGATTGTGGGGCTGAGAGACAGGAGCTATGGTCCGTGGTGTGGGGCTAGCATAATGCCGGTCCTTCATTCTGCTCAAGCTGTTTGTTTTTTTTCTTTTTTTTCTCCCCTGGTTCCCAAAGCAACACGCAGCCACATGTGGGTGGAGTGCAGTGTACTACTACTAAGAGAACAAGGTCCATGACCCCCCAGCAGGGACTGCTGCTGCCTCCCCTTAACCCTGGACAGGTCACACTACCATCAGCAGCACTGTCTCCCAGCCTGGGTGTCTGCTGAGTTCACACCCAATCTGAGTTGCCAACGTGGGAAACATGACATGCCTTCATTGGGACCTCAAGTGGCCTTTAAAGTGTTTTTTTAAATAAAATAATTCTCGGTTTAATACTAGAAAGACTTTATATTGGATGGTCTGGCAGTTACAGAACTGAACTGAAGGAAGACAAATCCTGTACTGTGACTGGTGGTGTGATCCAGTCACATGACTGTATGTTAATACAGTATGACCACACAGGTCAGTTAATATGCATCTCTTCTTTAATTTGGGGAGATTTTTATAGGGGAAGTAACTTCAACCATTTTTCTTTGTATACCTGTGTAGTTTGTAGGCATGAACAATGATTCCCTTTCTTGCATCACCCTAATATCATCCTAATTTAAATATAAATGAAGTTGCTTAGCTCTGTTTGCCCTGGTGTGAAAACCTGTTTGTCTCCATTACAGAGGTCGTGAACCCACACATGCAAGGCATCATGGGAGCTGATGATGCATACACACACAAGCCAGCAGAAGTTATACTCTCATTCAGTGCTGTAACATGTCTTGTGAAGCCCCTGTGTTCTCTAAAAGCATATATTTCTAACTCAGATACACTTTAAAGTACAGAAAACAGCAGGGCACTTACTATGCCTTGAAAAGTTTCATGGCCAGCATAAGACAAGAACATAGGGACTGCAGAGGACAACAACAGCACTGATTAATACAGTGTAACTTCTGCAGGCTTTAGCACCAAAACATCATAAAATTCCAGGATGCCTTAACATGAGTCTGGTCATGACTTTTGGAATGAAGTCATGCAGCATTTCACATCAGACTTAAGTAACTTCATTTATATTTAAATCCTGATGAAGTTAGGATGCTGCAATAAAGGCAATCTTTGTTCATGCCTACAAACTACACAGGGAAACAGGATAAAGCCTGAGGGGACTTTCCCTTTAAAAACATTTATAAGCATGTAATGCTTTTCTTCTTTAATTTGGGGGGAATTTTAAAAACATTTGCAAGTGTATTTACATACTCCAAGGATGTGTGCTGTTGCTGTAATAACTACAAATCCCCTGTGTTGGAGGGCAGTCAGCTTTGCCTCATGCCTTGCATGAGCCAGTCAGGATATGCAGATATTACAGCATAACCACACATATTGTTGTGGTACTGCTTATGTACACATTGAGATGGAGCAGTAAACTACCTCCAGGGTAAGTAAATCATTCCAGACACCTAGTCCTGGACAAAATCTCTTCCTGTGGTGTCACTTTAATGGTTAGAAACATGCAACTCAATCTCAGGCATTCCACAGCCGGAGGGAAGGGCAGCACAGCCCCCAGCTGCTTTCTGATCAATAAATAGCTTTACTTAGATACCCTCTTCCCTGCAGTCTGAATTACACTGTAAACTGCTGGTACAAGCATTGATCTTAGCTCCTGATCCACCTCTCTGAGAGCTGCCACAGCTGAAATCATTTTCAATATCTGAGGCACAGCAGTTACACAGAGCTCCATCAGTTTTCCCCTCTGCAGACGCATCATTAAGGCAAACTGAGTTTTGGACTAATGAAGTAAGAGTCCACAACTCAAAACTGCCCCAGATAACATTGTGTTGTACTGTCGTATGTGATATTGTATATCTGTCCCTGTCTGTAAATTCCTGACTATGGTTGCCAGGAGTAAACTTGTCTGTATTCTAATACTGTATTGTATTGTAATGTACAAATTATCTGCCATGTACTGGGCCTAGGCCCCCAGGTCGCATCTGGAATCGAGCATGTTGCTCAGTATGCCTTCCTGGTAAATCTCGTAAATAAATAAATAAATAACCCAAACTTGCCCAACAGAACAAAAACCTGCCCCACATTACCGCACATCCCAGAACTGTGCCTTGTAGTCCTGACCAGCCCTACATAATCCAGAAGTACCCCACACAACCCAAAAGTGTTTCACAGAAAGAAAAACTGCCCCACATAGTCTAATCCTGCTCCACATAAACTCTGGTATAAACTGAGTGAGCTTGAAGTCGGAATTACCTTCTCACCTCAAAGTACTGGATTCCAGACCGTAATGACTTTTAGGTTGGGGAAAGCCTTATCTATTTTCACTGTGCATATCTTAAAGGATGCATAGAGGATATACATTGGCCTGACTCAAAATATGCAATGTATGTTCCAGTGCAAGGGGATAAGACCACATCATGTGTGAGTTTTGTAGTCCTTGCCCCCAGTGATAAATAGCATATTGTGAGTCAAGCCACTGTTCATTTTGTTTATACAACTTAATTTTGCTACTTATTGTGTTCTGCTTTGATTTAAACTGTGCTGGCTTCAGTGCTGCCAAGAGTTACTGTAACATGTTCAGGATTGTGAAAGCTGCTCTCTGATTGGTTCAGTAGTCCAAGTCTAAGTTTACCTGAAAGCAAAGATAACTAGTTATCTTATCTTATATTTTTTAATTTATTTTTATGAATTTATGTATTTAACAAGTCAGAAAGAGCTTTGAGCCAAGGGCTCCTTTATAGAGGTTCCACGTCAAGTCACAAGAATAACAAATTACAATGGTTTCAGTAAGTAGTACAACATGAGGAAAGTAATTACATAAACAAAAGAATAATATGGCAAGATAAATATTGTGCCAAGTGCAGCCAGTGGCGTTGTCTGAAGAGGGGTGAAAGGGCTTACAGGGAGAGAAGTACAGGGGTGAATTGGGGGTGGAAGGAGCAAAATAAGAGCAAGGAGGGAGCTGCCACAATGTAACTGATGTAGGAAAAGACCCACGGGGGAGAGAGAGAGAGCAAACAAGGTGAGGAAACAGAGGGCGGAGGGAGGGGGTAGTGGGAGTGTAGGGGTAAAGAAAGGGGATGAGATGAGATAAGGGGATGAGGGGCAAAGAAAGTGAAAGCCAAAAAGATTGCATTCAGGCAATACAAAAAGACACAGGCAGAAGGGGATAGGGAGAAGTACCAGGAGAAGCAAAGGGAGGCAGGGAGGTCAGTAAGGGAAGCCAAAGTTCAGACAGAAGAACACATTGCAAAATCAGTGGGTAGAGGGGACAAAACCTTTACAGGTACATAAGGAAAAGAAAGGCAAAGGAGGGATAGTGAGACTGAAGGGGAGGATGGAGGCTGTGTGGAGGACGACAACAGTAAAGCTGACATATTGAACAGGTATTTCTGCTCAGTCTTTACTGAGGAAGAGGAGGTAATGGGTCTGAATGGCGTGAAAGGGGTGAGAATGTTGCAGAAATGGACACACGTCCCTTTACACGAGAAAGGGTCCTGAAGGAACTGGAAGTAATAAGAGTTGATAAAGCAATGGGGCCAGATGGGGTGCACCCCAGGGTCCTTAAAGAACTAAGAGAGGTGGTGGCTGAACCTCTTGCTATCCTGTTTAGCCGATCACTAGAAACAGGGGAGGTACCCAAAGACTGGAGGATAGCAGATGTAGTCCCCTTATACAAAAGTGGGAACAAAGAGGAAGCGGGGAACTACAGACCAGTCAGCCTCACCTCGGTAGTGGGGAAGATCATGGAAGCACTACTGAAGGAGAGATTGGTGGAACATCTGGTATCAATGGACTACAGGACCCAAGGCAGCATGGTTTCACCAGTGGGAGGTCATGTCAGACCAACCTCATTGAATTTTTGACTGGGTGACTAGGAGGTGGATCAGGAGGGCAGTGGACATGGCCTATCTGGACTTCAGCAAGGCCTTGACACTGTGCCACATAGAAGACTATTGCACAAACTGGGGAATATGGGTGTGGCAGGACAGTAGTGCGGTGGGTAGGTAACTGGCTGGGCAGCAGGACACAGAGGGTGGTGGTAAATGGCTGTCACTCCACAGAGGAAGAGTGACCAGTGGGTACCACAGGGATCAGTGCTGGGACCGGTACTATTCAATATCTTCATCAGTGACATTACACAGGACCTAGAAGGCAGAATTTCACTGTTCGCTGATGACACAAAGCTCTGTAATAGAGTAGACACACCAGAGGGTGTAGACAGAATGAGAAGGGACCTGCAGAAACTTGAAGAATGGTCAGGGTGTGGCAGTTGAAATTCAATGCAAGGAAGTGCAAGATAATGCATATAGGGCACAAAACCCTGGCACAATATATCAGTTGGGGTGAGGATATAGCATGCACCAAGCAGGAAAGGGATCTTGGAGTTATCATCTCTGATGACCCCAAGGCAGGGAAACAGTGTGACAAGGCAGCAGGTAAAGAAATAGGATGCTGGGATGCATAGGCAGGGGCATCACCAGCAGGAAAGGGAGGTCATAATTCCACTATACAAGACACTAGTGAGGCCGCACCTGAGTACACTGTGCAGTTCTGGAGACCTTACCTACGTAAGGACATAGACAGGGTAGAGAAGGTTCAGAGGAGGGCAACAAAGATGGTGCATGGATTGCATCACAAGTCCTATGAGGACAGGTTGAAGGCACTGAACATGTACTCCCTGGAGGAGAGGAGGAGAGAGGGATATGATAGAGACATACAAGTATCTTACAGGGAGGAACAGGGTGCAGGAATGCACTATTTTTAAGCGAAAAAAGATGTTCCAGGACTAGAGGGCATGGATGAAGTTGGAGGGAGGACGATTCAGAGGAAATGTGAGGAAGAATTTCTTCATAGAACGGGTGGTGGACAAGTGGAACACCCTGCCAGAGGAAGTGGTGGGGGCTGAAACAATCACGGGATTTAAGAATGCATGGGATAGACATAAAGGAATTCTGGAGGTCAGGGGTAAGGGGCAACAGACTTCCTGGAAAACATAAACTGAACTTACAAACTTAAATGGGCAGACTGGGTGGGCCATAGGCCCTTATCTGCCGACACTGTCTATGTATCTATGTATCTATGTATCTATGAGATAAGATGCAAAGAGGGCAGGGATGAGGACAGGGAAAGGGATGAAGGAAGGAAGTGCTGTATGTGGAATAACGCAGCAACAGAGTAGGGCTATACAGGGGCGAATGGTAAAAGAGGAAGGTCCCAGTGCATTTAGCTGTCTGCAAAGATTAGGTATAGCAGTCACAAGATGCTCTGGAAACTAGGAATTGATGCAGCTTCTGCTTAAATGGCCCCAAGTTTGCAGTTGTCACAATCTCAGGAGGAAGGGAATTAAATAAATTAGCTGCTCTAACTGCAATGGATCACTGTTGGAGTGAGGTTTGACAGTGAGGGACAGCAAAAGTTTGGCTCACAGAACATCGTGTGTTACGAGTGCCCAGGAAGGGACTGAAAAGCTAAAGGGAACCTGGTGGTAGGAGACCAAGAGTTGCCTTCTTAGCCAGAAGGCAGGCTTGATATTCAATGCGTACCTGGAGTTGAAGTCAGTATGCTTGTCCATAAAGGTCACAAGTGTGAGTACAATATGCTGCACCAGATAGTGGACGGCATGCCTTATACACAGCTGTGGTGAGCCGCTGTAGGGTTGTGTCCGTGGCGGTACCATAAGTGACCAAACTATAGTCAATAACATAGAAAACATAGAAACATAGAATTTGATGGCAGATAAGGACCGCTTGGCCCACCCAATCTGCCCATTTTCCTATCTAATGGATAAGCTGCAGATCCTAGTTAACCAACAGCCTACTTTCTCCCACCCCCACCCCCTAGAATTGCCTATTGTCTGTCCCATTCATTCTTGAATTCTCCGACTCCACAACTTCCTCAGGAAGGCTGTTCCATACATCCACAACTCTCTCCGTGAAAAAATACTTCCTCACATTACTTCTGAGCCGTCCCCCCATCTTCAAATTGTGCCCCTTTGTTCTTGCACACCTCTTTTTCTGAAATATGCTACCCTCTTGGACTTTGTTGATTCCCTTGAGGTACTTTAAAGTTTCTATCATGTCCCCCTCTCCTCCTCTCCTCAAGGCTATACATATTAGCTCCTTAAGTCTCTCTTCATATGTCTTCTGGTGCAGACCCTGCACCATTTTAGTTGCCCTCCTCTGGACTGCCTCCATCCTGTCTATGTCTTTGCGGAGATTGGGTCTCCAGATCTGCAGGCAGTACTCCAGATAGGGTCTCACTAGCTGTCTGTACAGAGGGATAACAACTTCCTGTTTTCTACTGGTGAAGACTCTACCTATGCATCCCAGTATCCCCCCAGCCCTCCTTACTGCCCTCTCACATTGCTTGCCCACCTTTAGGTCATCTGATATGACTACCCCCAGGTCCCTTTACATTTTTGTTGCTGTTAGTATCTCACCCCCCATTGTGTACTCTTCCCCTTGGTTTTTGTTTCGCAGGTGCATTACTTTGCACTTCTTAGCACTGAATCTAAAATGTCATACATTTGACCATTCCTCCAACCTTGCCAAGTCCCTTCTCATTCTTTCCACCCCACCTTGTGTATCAACTCTGTTGCAGATCTTTGTGTCATCTGCAAAGAGACATACTTTTCCTTCCAGTCCCTCTGCAATATCACTTATAAAGACATTGAAGAGGACCGGTCCTAGTACTGAACCCTGCAGTACCCCACTAGTAACTCCCCTTTCTTCAGAATGGACTTTGTTTACTATTACCCTCTGTGTCCTGTTCTTCAGCCAGTTTTCTACCCAGGCTACCATCTTGGGACCCACTCCCAGGCTGGCTAACTTGTATATTAATCGTTTGTGTGGGACTGTGTCAAATGCCTTGCTAAAGTCTAGGTAGGCCATGTCCACAGCCCCTCCCTCATCTGCTACTTTGGTCACCCAGTCAAAGAAATCTATTAGCTTCGCCTGACATGACCTTCCCGCTGTGAATCCATGCTGTCTTGGGTCCTGTGCCCCTCTGGCCTCTAGGTACTCAACAATTCTTTCCTTCAGAAGTGATTCCATCATTTTCCCTATCACTGAGGTCAAATTAACAGGTCTGCAGTTTCCTGCCTCTGCCCTGCTCCCACTTTTGTGAAGTGAAATAACATCTGCCCTACTACAGTCCTCAAGTACCACCCCATCCTCCCATGATTTGCTAAAGAGGATAGTCAGTGGTGTCACTAGTTCTACCCTTAGTTCTTTTAGAATTCTGGAATGAATCCCATCAGGCCCCATTGGTTTGTCCACCTTCAGTTTTAAGAGTTCTTTAAGAACTCTTTCTTCTGTGAATGGGCTGGTATCAACCTCCCTATCCAGAGTGTTTCTGTTGTTTGGTTTAGGTACCTCCACCTTTTCATTTGTGACTACTGAGCAACAATATTTGTTTGGTATCTCTGCCTTTTCACTGTCACCCTCTAACCACCCCCTCCCCTTTATTAAGCCTCACTATCCCTCCCTTGGTCTTCCTTCGCTCCCTGATGTACTTATAAAAGGTTTTATCCCCCTTCTAAACTGAGTTGGCTATTCTTTCCTCAGTTTGATCCTTTGCTGTTCTGACTGCCTTCCCCGCTTCCTTCTGCTTTAATTGATACAGTTGTCTGTCCTGCTCCTTCTGTGATTCCTTGTACTTCCTAAATGCTATATTTTTCTCCCTAACCTTCCTTGCCACCTCCTTTGAGAACCATAGTGTTTTTTACATCATTTTGTTTTGTTTATTTGCTTCACACAAAGGCTTGTTGCCATAATGATGGCAGTTTTGATTATTCCCCATTGTTCTTCCACCCCTCCTTCCTGCCCATTTGCTAGTGCATTCCTTAGGCACTCACCCATTTTGGCAAAGTCAGTCCTTCTAAAGTCCAGGACCTTTGCCTTTGTATAGATTGCCTCTACTGCTGTGTTTATCATGAACCATACTGTTCGATGGTTGCTAGTTCCCAGATGGCTACCCACTTCTAAATCTGTGATCCTCTCTCCATCTCCGTTTGAGAGTACCAGGTCTAAGATTGCTCCCTCCCGAGTGGGTTCCAGTACTAGTTGTCTAAGGCATACCCCCTGCAGGACATCTAGAATGACCACGTTTTTTGATGTGGCTGCAGCAAATGTACTCCAGTTAACATCTGGCATATTCAGATCCCCCATCAACAATATCTCCTGTTTTTCTGCTATTCTAGGGATACCTTCTATCATTTCCTTGTCCATCTCCTCCCCCTGAGATGGGGGTCTGTATACAACCCCTGTGTGGATTGTGGTGCCATTGTCTGTCTCCAAGTTGACCCACAGTGCTTCCTCTCCTCCTCGTTTACCCTTTTGTTCTGTTGCTTTGATTCCTTCCTTTATGTAGAGAGCTACTTCTCCTCCTCTTTTACACTCCCAGTCCCTCCTGTAGATAGTGTACCCTGGTATCTTTACATCCCAGTCATGGTTCTGTGTGTACCATGTTTCTGTGACTGCCGCGATATCCAGATGTTCCTCTTCCATCAAGACCACTAGTTCAGGAAGCTTGTTACCAAGACTAAGGGCATTGGTACTCATTACTCTCCATTTTTTTTATGGCTTTACCTCTTGTAGCCCCATCCCTGCCCTTACTGACTTTGCTTTCTCCATTTACCCCAGTCCTGCTCCCTACTGACCTTTTTACCTTGGTCATTACCTCATTTAGTACCCTGTTTTGTGAGAGGGGGGCTGGGAATTCCCTGCTGCTTATCAGTGTCTTCCCCCTTGGCTAGTTTAAAAGCTTGCCAATGAAACATTTAAACTGATCACTCAGGAGACTGGTTCCCTTCCCGGACAGATGCAGACCATCGTGCCAGTATAGGTGGGTATCTCTCCAGGTGGAACCCCAGTCCCCAATGAAGCCAAAACCCTGTGCTCTACACCAGTTTTTCAACCATTCATTGAATTGCATGGTGTGGAGTACCTTTGCCTCATCCATTCCATAGACAGGCAGCACCTCCGAGAAGGATACTGTATGAGCTACTTGTCTAAGGCCCTTCTACAACTCCACAGACTCCTCCTGTACTGCTCTAATCCCATGCCCAGCCAAGTCATTTGTCCCTAGGTGGACAATGACATCCAGCACCGTCTCCCGTGCAGCTGCTAATAGACACAATTGAACTTTGGATAGCCAGTCTGAGGGCTTCAGTAGTAAGGCACTGTTTGTGTTTGTGTAGAAGGCCTAGGTGAATGTTAACTTCGTGGGCAACATTCTCAACATGGTGGAAATAGGAGAGCATACTATCCAGGGTAACGCCTAGATATTTAAAAGATTGAGCCTGATCAAGGACTACACCCGCACTGTTTTTAATCACCAATTGTTTGGCTTTATGCTTGCTGTGGGTACCATGAAAGAGTATGACCTTTGTTTTTTTGCATTTAAGTACTGACTTATGAGAGGTGAACCAGGACTCAACTTCAGTAAAACTTTTCTGAAAGTTGGACCTGAAGGAGGGTAGGGTCAGCAGTCTTTGAGAAAATGACTACATTATTTGTGTAGAGGAGTACTGGTTTGGAACAGGATGCCGGAAGATTATTGAGGAAGGTGCTAAATAGAAGGGGTCCCAGTATGGATCCTTGAGGAACCCCAGAACAGACAGGCAGTTTAGCAGAAAGGGTAGACCCTATTCTCATCTGTTGTGTGCGGTTTGCTAGATAGCTGGTGAACCACTTTAGGGCGTCTGAAGATATACCAAGCCCAGCAAGTTGATGTGTCAACAAATGGTGATTGGCCATGTCAAATGCTTTAGACAGATCAATAAAGGTTGTGCCAACAAGTTGACCCTGATCAAGAGTATGATGAATGAAACCTGTGAATTCCAGTAAGGCCGTAGATGTGTTGTGCCCTTACCGAAAACCATGTTGTTGGACACATTGTAGGCTGCATTTTTCCAGGTACTCCACAAACTGGTCGGCAACAATCCTTTCAAGTGCTCTGGACAACGGGGGAAGAATAGATATTGGCTTCTAATTCCCAGGTAGTAATCTGTTCCCACTCTTAAAAACTGGTGTAATCAGAGTGGATTTCCAGATCTGGGGGAATTGTGAAAGTATGAGGGAGCGAATGAGAAGCTTGGTGAGAGGGACAGGACTTCACCTAGGGTTAAGGTAAGAAGTTTCAAGTCGAGGGGAACCACTGCTTGTCCTAGTTCCTCCTAGAACTTTAAGTAGGTATGTCTTGGCCTCACTTTCTGAGATAGCTTTGAAGTAGAAACATGGGTTATGTGCATGACAGCATGTTTAGCACCCCTCCCCCCAAACTGAAGCCTACTTTCTGCAGCTCTTCGTGGTTACACCACCATCTGGACGTTTCTACACCTCCTGGCCCCTTGACAGGAGCAACAGGACTGGGCAGGTGGCAGTAGTTCATCGAGACTGGAGGCTTCATTGCTTTGCAGCTGGCAAGCTACAGTACATAGAGTGGAGTCTCTGGTACCAGGATGGCTACAGACTAGGACCAAGGTCAATTCACATAATCAGGTGCCTGCAAATTTGCTCCATCACCAGACACTGTTCTGGTCCCTGGACAAGTTTGTCTAGATCCTCTGGGCCATGTGAAAGCAGCAAGAGCTGCACAGGAGCGGAGGACTGCAATAATGTAAACAAATAGAAACATAGAATTTGACAGCAGATAAAGACCACTTGGCCCACCCAGTCGTCCCATTTTTTCCCTACTACACTATCACCGCAGACCCTAATCAGTCTCTGGCTCTTTCTTCCTCCATGCTTTCTTTTGACTAAGATACCCTTATGCCTATCCCATGAAGAAATATCAATCAATCAATCAAATGTTTATTTCTCCACACTCTTCCAAAAGATCAGAGCACTTACAGCATAGTTTACAAAAAAAAAAAATTATACAAGCATAAAATCACATGGAAAACAATTAATAAATAGTAGATATAAATATACAATACAGCGGGTCCAGATTAGTTTCCATCAAGGAATGCCTGGCAGAAGAGATAGATCTTCAGTTCCACCTTAAAGCTATCAGTGGTCTGGCACTCTCTAATCCAATGAGGTAGAGTGTGCCACAGGGTTAGGGCCGCAAAAGCAAAGGTATGTGCCCTACAGGTCTTTAAACAGATCCTGGGAACCTCTAGCAATCCCTCGTTGGCAGAGCGGAGTGGGTGATAGGGGCATAGAAGATCTTGCAAGTAGCTAAGTCCCTGTCTGTGTAGGGCCTTATAGGTCAGCAACCCAACCTTGAAGGTGATTTGCCAATGTACCGGCAGCCAGTGCAGATAACGGAGCACAGGTGTGATATGGCATGATCTTGGTAAGCTAGTCAACAACCTGGGCACTGCATTCTGCACTAACTGCAATTGGTGACTATCAACCCCTGGTAACCCTATATACAGGACATTGCAGTAATCCAGGTGCTAGGTTACAAAGGCGTGAACCAGAGTTGGTGAATTGCCAGGCAGAATCAGGTGCTTGAACTGAGTGATGTTCCTCAGATGGTAAAACGAGGTCTTAACAACAGCTGACACTTGAGATTTTAGTGTCAAGCTGCTGTCAAACACAATGTCCAGATTTTGTGCCTGATTTGAGTTAAGCAGCTGGGCATCTCCGAGCCAAAGCCCAGATAATTGACCAGCCTGCAACCCCGCGCCTTTGTGACCTGGCTCAACTACCAACACCTCGGTCTTATCTAGATTCAACCTCAGCCAGTTGGCACTCATCCAGCTCTGGATCTCGGAGAGGTACTTGTTAAAGACCGAGATCACATGGTGTGCTGACTGACCAGGGAAACCCAGATGGCGAAATTCCTCACAACGACAATCTCAACAGGTTTTGAGATTGTCGCTATGAGGGACCTGAGGGTGAAATTTTACCCTTTCACTGTCTTTTGACCCCCCCCTCAATTCAACTTCAACTCAGAGTCAATTATTTAAAGAAGGGGGAGGCACAGCCCCTGAGAGAAACACACCAATGTTGGACAGGTGAAATTTCGACTGCTGATATTGGGAGATCTCGCTATGCCGAACCTTGACAACAGTGTTGTCGATTTGGCATAGTTATAAACCGATCACATCACCATGCCCGGGCACAAAGGACACGTAGAGCTGAGTATCATCTGCATAGCAGTGAAGACTCAGCCCATACTGCCTTATAATGTCCCACAATGGCAACTGTACACTGCAAACAACATTGGGGATGAGATGGAGCCCTGCAGAACCCCACGAGACAGGGGGAAAGGCACCGAGAAATAAATTCCCGACACCACTCTCTGCGTCCTGCCAGAAAGGAATGATTTAAACCAACTGAGGACTGTACCAGACAATCTGCAGAAAATCTACAGGTGCTCTAACAACACCCCATGGTCCAGTGTCAAATGCCATGGAGAGATCGAGAAGAACTAAGTTGGAATGACTCCTTTGATCCCTCGTCATCAGGAGATACTTGGATACTTGGAAGTACTAGACAAAGTAGGCCACAGGCCCATTTAATTGTCTCCCACTCCTAGTGGGTAAATAGAAGATATTTATCAAGCCCATTTTTAAACATTTCAAAAGATGGAGCATCAAGTACTCGAACAAGGGCAGTCTTGGTACTATGCCTCTTCCTGAACTGGATTGAAGAGGATCATAGACATCATAAGTTGTTAAATGGTCCTTCAGTTGTACGGCCACCACCTTCTCCATAACCTTGCCTACAAAAGGCAGGTTAGAGACAGGTCTGTAGTTAGCCAGGCAGTCTGGATCTAGGAAAGGTTTCTTCAGGAGGGGTACTACTACCGCCACCTTTAAGGAGTCAGGGAAGGCCCCTGTCTCTACTGAACATCGGACTATCCTAGCAAGGACTGGGCCAATGACGTCAACACACTCCACGAGGAGGTGTGTTGGGCCTAGGTCCAAACCACAGTAGGTCGTCCACAGTCCCTGGTGACCTGTATGATGTTCACAATCACCAACTGGCCGAAGTCGAACCAGACAGGCCTGGTGCTTGCAATCTCCCACTCATCACCAAAAGGCCCATTTGAGGGTACTGAATGGATCTCTGACCTGATAGTGGCAATCTTATCAGCAAGCCCCCATATTGTCAGAAGTCTACTGATCCCACAAGATTGCTGGGAGGAGATCAGAGGTTACTTTCTGTGTTTCCAAGGGACCTGGACCAAATAGGAGCTCAGTTCGACAGAGCATGCATGCAGCCTTGACTCTTAGAAGTCAATGCATGCTTTCCCCCTTGAACAACTCTACCAATCAGGTGTCATTCTCAAGATGCAATAAAACAGCACTGGGGCCTGGAATCTGGGCTCAGTCTGCACACTGTGAGAAGTGCTGCTGTGAGGCTGAGAGTTAATTCCTACTGAGGATGGATGATGTGCTTTGTGAGTGGGCAGACCCTAAGAGTGCACTCATCGAGTTGAATTTGAATTGGAGGAAGGTATTCCAGTCTGGAACATATAAGGGCTAAGTGGGATAAAGTTGGAGGACCGGCTTCCCCTAATGACATTTTCTTCCCCAGGGAATTTATCCAGTCAGCAGGAGTGGGGGGTAGAAGGCCAGCATCTTAGATGAAGGGCTTCAGCTGGAGCCATGAGGAGAAGTAGCATATAAACTGAGCCTGTGAGTTTACCGCTGCTAGGATAAACCACTGTGGGTTGGTGCCAGCTCACACTCATAGCCAGGGTGGTCATTTTTACTCATTTGGTGGTGTTGCCTTGTAGCACCTGAGTGAGGTGAGAGGGCTGCTGCCCCTGTTGCAGAGCAGGTGGAGCATTCCAGAACTTCAACAAAAATCCCTTTCCGGGGTGAACAGTCAACAGAGAGAGAGTTGCCATACAGCATCACTGAAACTTGGAAGAGACTGAGAAGAAAAGATGATCTGCCCTGTTACTAACAGAACCTTGGGTATAGGTCAAGGTTCCAGCCCTGTCAAAGTGTCTTAGCTAGCTAGATAATTAGAAAAGTAAGGTGTTGCAACTTGTGAGCAGCAGATCTTATACAAATATTTGATAGGCCCAAGCAGAAGACCTGAGGATGGCCACTGGACTTTGTAACCCACTGGATTACAAATAGGGGCCTCTTGATTACTAATTTGTTTACAGCTATTTTTTCACTCTGACAATTTCATAAAGCATGCCAATGGTTATCAACCATCCACCTCGTCGATGACCACCGCACCAGGGAAGTACCCACTGCGACAAGACTGAGAGCTCTCAAGGCCTGTGGGGTTGGGGGAGAGATAAAGACAGGTGTATCTGCCTGGTACTGCTTGCCTGCCAGAGGGGTAGGCAGGATTGCTTTCCTAGGGATATTGCTTAGAGTAAGTATATTATTTGCAGCTGCCCATTTATTCTCATCTACCCTATTTCCCCTTGTGCTTTTCCTTTCTCCCCCATTTAATAACATTTCTATTTATTTTGCATTATTTTGCCTTGTTCTGGGTAATACTGCCATTTGTTGTGGGGAGGGATAATGTGGGTACAGGATAAAGAACAGTATTTCTTGGGGATAATAGATCTGCGTCAGCTATTAGGCATCCCTTATTCCTACCCCGAGTGGAGCCAACATGTCATTAAAAGTATTAAACACTCAGAGAGACACCCCATCTCAAGAACCTAGGCCAGCCTCCTCTGTTTAAATGGATGTGTGTCCAGAGGGACTCAGATGGGCTGCCATTAGAGTGGAGGCACCACTGGAATCTCCTGTGTACCATATAATCCCTGACCGGTGACATTGTCCAAGTTTAGTACCCACCCCCAACATGTTGAAAGTTTGTAGGGCATGCCATGAGATGGAGGACCAGTGCTGAGGGGAGCCAAGAGGCAGATTAGCTACCAGCTGAGCCATGTTGACACTTACAGTAAAAATTACTTTTTGCAATGTAATTTCACAATTCTACTGCAGTGAACAGAACATGAGTCTCAGTGACTAGCACTGCTACTGCATGGGCAAGAGACTCATTATTTATTTATTTATAGGAAGTATCTTTGAGCCAAAGGCTCTTTTACAGAGGTTCCATGTCGTAGTAATACATGGGCATTACATCATTTACAATGGTTACAAGTACATAAGTAGATACAAGGTGGTGCCATGCCTAGAAAGACATGAGAACATCAGGTTACAGAGGTTACATAATTACAATAACAGGGGGTACATAAGTAAAAATATACAGAAATAATTTAAAGCAGGCTAGGCTGACAGGTTGTTAAATGAACAACTTGAGATTCTACAGGATATAGAGTGAATCAGTATTCAATTCAGTATGTGCTATGAACGAAACATGACCTTAATGGGTTTTCTGAAAAATATGACCCAAACATTTTATAAATATACAACATTATTAAATGAAGAACATGTAGATGAAATTTCAATCTGCGCAGATTGTGTGTAAATTTCCAGTAAGGATAATCAAAGTGTTTCTCTTTGCCACTTATGCTGTCACACCACTAATGTACCTTTTAGAATATAACTTCCCAGTAACATAAGCATTGGTGTAAGGCTATGAAGTTGCTTTTTTTTTTACACTGGCAACAAATCTACTGGAGGTAATATCAGGCAAGATGGGGTAATCTACGTCTCGAGCTGGCTGTGCTCCTCGTGAACAATAACGTTACTGGATGCTGCATTTAATCCGAGGGAGAGGATCATGATGAGCACACTTCATATGTATGTATTTATTGACATTGTTTCACCAGGTAAACATACAGACCTACAGCACAAATCTCATTTACAGACAAGATCTAGGGGATAGGGAGAAAAAAGGCAGGACCCTCCCAGCTCCAACAACAGTTAAGAGTTACACATTAAATAATATACATGCTGTGTGCAATTAGAAGTATTTGCAATAACTGGCCAGCCCGCCGGCGTAGCGGTTGGATTTCTGCTTGCGACGCCAGCAACCCGCGTTTGGGAACGGACCTGGGGAGCTGGAGGGCCAGCCGGGGGAGAAGGATTGAGTGCTCCTAGGGCTGCTCTCCTTCTTTGGGGGGAGGGATGGGGACACTGCCCAGTGTGTGAGGACTCCTGGCGGAGGCCAGGAGGAATCGCAATTGCCAGTATTGAATTGCGAGGGGTGGGGCGGATGCAGGACGTCATTGCATGTCCCCGCCCCTGGGGCTTAAAGAAAAATCCTTGCTTGCGGCCACCATGCATGATGCCCGCCCCTGACCCTAATCAGCCTCCAGGCCAGCTCCCAGCTCCCGATTTTGGTCCCACGATTGTGACACTGAACTCAGGTGCCACAACCCCACCCTGAGGGGGAAAGCCAGGGATATTGGGGAGCCGTGGCCAGTATGGAGGTGGCAGTCCAGGGGTCCATGACAGGGCCGAGGATCCGGTGGCCACGGGCAGCATAAAGAAATAATAATAATAATAAAAAAAAGAAGTATTTGCAATAACCCCATTTATGCTACCTGATCTACGCTGTTGTGAGAGGTACAGATGAGTTGCATTAGTGCAGGTCAGGCAGAGTAAACAGCAAGAGGAGCATTGCAGATGGCGCCAATGTGGCACAGGACAATCCCTGTTTCTGTAGGATTGTGTACTGTTGCAGGCGTTCTTTGATGGTATGTAAACACGCTCTTTTGCCTGCAACAGTACAACCCCCAACACACCGCGCCATGTCATACTGTCCCCCTCCTACTCTGCTTTACCTGTTACCACATGGATGGACCATACATCCAGTAGGTTTTAGCCCTTGTACAAATTGACCCCAGCATCTTCCATGCCTTTCCCCTCCTCCCCCACTGCACTTTTAAAAAATGTCCATTCATTTTGAAAGATGGTTGAAGCTGCCTCCAAAAGCAGGCAGGAATGCAGTGACAGACATTCGGCACACCGACCTTGCAATGGTGCACAATGCCATGTGTGTAAACAATAGTTGGCACTGATGCGAGAGGAGTGGTGGGCGAATGGTGCACACTGCAGCAAAACTCCGGGGTAAGTGTAAACACACCTAATAAAAGGTACAGAACTAGCAAGGGGAGTATTCATAATTGTACATGCTAACAGATTCAAAGACACTTCACAATGAGCAGTCGGGTGCAGTCACAGTGGTGTGGGAGCAGAAGCTTGAGGAACTGTTTAGCATAGGTTATACTAGTGGGGGGGCCGCTACCTGTTGGCAAGGTTGTTCCATACCCCTGTGGGAGTCTATGGCAGATGGAAGCTGACTGGATTTCTGTTTGCTCCTGGGAATGAGGAGTCTGTTCCCAGTGTGTGAACACAGGTAGTGACTACAGAGAGGAGCAAGGGTGAGTAGGATGCTTAGATAACTGGGAAGCTTGCTGAACTAGTATTTAAACCCGTAGAGGCCAATATGCTGCAGTCACCTACAATATAACAAGGGTCACTTTAGCTGGTCATACAGGCCCTGTCCAGATTGGGACTTTTAAACCAGTTTAACTGTTAAAATAGTTTAAAAGATTTGGGTCCAGATTGTAGCATGGTAACACCATGCTCCAATCCATGTTCCATTCTCAACCTCTCCTCCTCACAAAATGTGCCACATGCTTGGAAGGTAGCAAAGGTCCTACCTCTCTACGAAGGGGGTGATAAAACCTAGCCCAGATATTACAGACCTATCTTCCTCCTACTGGCCTTCGCCAAGCTACAAGAGTCCCTGGTCTATCACAGATTATCTGAGTTTATCACCTCCACCGGCTGTCTCTCCCCCTAACAATCTGGCTTTAGGCATCGCCACTCCACCGTCATCTCCCTCTTCCGTGTCACGGGGCACATCCAGAATGCCATGGACCATGGCCATCTAATCGTAGCTATATTTGTGGACCTCACCAAAGCATTTGACTCTGTGTCTCACTCTCTACTCCTTGCAAAGCTCTCCAACCTCAGCCAGGCCCAAAGGACCCTAGACTGGTTTGCCTCCTACCTCATAGACAGATGACAATCTGTTATAGTGGCAAACCACTCATCCCCACCCCTTTCCATCCTGGCTGGTGTTCCACAGGGCTCCGTCTTGGGCCCCATCCTCTTTTCCCTCTTCATAAATGATGTCCCCAAGGCTTGCTCAACCTTTTCAGTCCACCTTTACACTGACAATGCTATTCTCTTTGCATCCAGCCCCTCCCCTTAAGCTATCCATCCCTCACTCCAACACGATTTTGACAAGCTCCTCACCTGGTTCAACTCTAACCAACTAAAAGTCAATAACAAAAAGACGGTGGCTATGATCTTCAGATCATCCCAAAAATTTGCCAAATTCCCCAACCCCACAGA
Source organism: Neoceratodus forsteri (assembly GCA_016271365.2). NCBI lineage: Eukaryota > Metazoa > Chordata > Ceratodontiformes > Ceratodontidae > Neoceratodus > Neoceratodus forsteri. The sequence goes on from CM057455.1 coordinate 266,249,523, forward strand.
TTTCACTATGCCTGACAGATGCCCCCTAGAGTACATATCCGAGCTGAAATATCTTGGCGTTGGCAAGACAAGCACCTGCCCTACACGTATCACATTGACTGTCTCTGTTCCAGGCTACACTCCAAGTTAGGGGCTGTACCGAAACAAGGATTCCCTCTTGCCCCAGTTAGATGGGAACTCATTGACAAAATTATTTTCCCACTCATCGACTACGCGGACATAATCTATGGCACAGCCTCCTCCTCTTCCCTTGCAAGGCTAGACACTCTTTTCAACTCCTCCTGCTGTTTTGCCTTGAATGTCCCTTCCCATACCCACCACTGTAGTCTACTCTCCTAGCTCTCCTTTTCCCCTTTCACTCATAGGCACAACATTCACTCCCTCACCCTCATTTCAAAATACTGGTTTGGTCTGCTCCCTCCCTACCTACCTCTCCTCATCATTGACCCCTGCACACCAGCCCACCTATGCTTTGCATTCTGGCTGGGGAGGTTCACAGTTTTGCCCTTCCCCACCCCCTGCTCCTCTGCCGGGCAAGCTGCTTACACCTATAAGCTCCCATCCCTCTGGAACGAGATGGTCCCCCCATCTCTGCAATTCCTCCTCTTTCCTCTCCTTTAAACACCAGCTACGCTCCCTTACTCCTCCCCCTTGCTATTGCCCTCATGCTCCTACATCAACTCAAACACCCTTACCCCCCTGACCACTTAGAACTGGTCCCTTCCATGCTGGCTCTGCCCTGAAACAGCTTTTGGCCACTTTTTCTCCTTTCTCCCTTCCCCACCTCTGCCTCGTCCTCTTCCTACCTGGACCTCTAACTGCTATGGTGGTCTTTCACCCCCAGCTTCCCAACTGTCTCTCCCGACTCCTCCTTACTGCCTCCTCCTCCTTTCTTTGTACCCCCTTCCCTACATTATTTTATTTTATGTTTCATTATGCAATACCCTCCTACCATATTAAGATTGTAAGCCACACAGGCAGCCAATCCCTCACTGCTCACTATACTGCAGACTGCCCTTTAAAAAAAAAAAAAACACTATGTAAACAATGTTTTACAAATACCCACATTGTACTACTGCACTTTGAAAAATACTACCTCAACTATGTAACGTCATTCAATTGTTTGTCATTATTGTATTTTATCTATGAGTGCTTAAATTGTTGCATTTTTCTCTGACCATTATATATCACTCTACCCTATCCCCCACGTCACACCTGGAAATGAGCCTCAGCTCAGTGTGCCCTCCCCAATTACCAAATTTTAAATTAATAAATAAATGTTCCATAGCCATGCTAAAACCCTGCTTGGAGCAAGGCTCTAGCATGGTTTTCGCACAACATGGTTGCCTTACAGCATGTTAATGGCAACGTGGATGCAATCCATGCTGTAGCACGGGTTAAGGCAACCACTGCCACACTCTGATCTCCTTTTTTGGATTACCAAAAAGAAAAAAAAAGTCTACTCACATTCTGCCGCTCTCAATAAGCTCCCAAACTGAACAGTGTTATTTTCCTCTGGATGCGGTACTGCACTAGATCACAAGTATCCCGACATGCATTGCAATACTCAAAATGCTTTGCAGTACTGCCCCAATCATGCCTGAGAACTTGCTCAGGCAGACACAGTGGGGAGCATTATCTGGACAGCTGAAACATTTTTAAAAACTAATGCTAGTGTTAACAGGTCCACAGAGTGCAATAATGAGTCCAGAGAGGCCAGAATAATATGCTTGGGAGGAAACTGTGGATCCCCGGACATCAGGCTTCCAGAGGTTTCCTCTTTATAGCGTCACTGTCTATAAAATGTCAAATTCTATTGGATGCTGCAGCTGTCTGGATGGCAGGAGACAAACATGATGGAGCTGTTTTTTTTCCCCATCTTGCATTGCCTTTATTTCTAGTGCTCTTACCAGGTGAGCAAAAACAAACAAACAGAGAAAGAAATTAATAATGTCCCAATTCTCTCTTGTAATCAGCTACTTAAATGGAATCAGCACCAGGAGGTTTGTACATTGCTGACTCTACCAAGTATCCCATCTTGATCAGATATATAACATAATGGACAGAATCAGCACAGTTTTTTGACACCTGGGGCCAGATATTCAAAGTTTACATGACAAATCCATTGCGCTGAATAGCCCGAATTTGGCGTGAGGACTACAATATTCAAAAGTTCAATTAGAACCGGTGCTGTGTGATAGTGTCAATGCTATTAGTTAATGTATGGAGGGGAGGGAGTGAAGAGAGGAGCCATGAATGCCAGCCCACCGGCATATTCAAAAGAACAGTGCCGCACTACAGGTAGTTGCACCACCTGTAGTGCGGTGCTGAATACTGCCAGTAAAAAGCATGCGGTAATGCGGCTGTACACTGTTGCCCCCCCATCCCGATCCCCAACTCCGTAGTAACAAAATCAAATCAATTCCCTGGTAGTCTAGTGCCCCCCATCATGATCCCTGACTCTCGTAGTAAATAAATCAACACATTTCCCTGGTAGGCTAGTGGCCCCCCCCCCATCATGATCCCTGACTCCTATAGTATAAAAATCAACAAAATTCCCTGGTAGGCTAGTGGCCCCCCATCATGATCCCTGACTCCTATAGTATAAAATCAACAAAATTCCTGGTAGTCCAGTGGCCCCCTTCATCATGATCCCTGACTCCCATAGTATAAAAATCAACAAAATTCCCTGGTAGTCAGTGGCCCCCACCCGGCAGTGCGACCCCCCCCAACCATCCTGGAATGGAGCCATCTACTAGCTCAACCCTCCGCCACCCTCTGTGGCCTGCCACCCTGCATGATGAATGAGCACGCACTCAGTGAGTAATGAACGAACCCACTCTGATACAGCACGTGCCCATTCATTACATAGTGTGGCACGCGCCATTCATCACGCAGTTGGCGGCTGGCTCGGAGGTGAGCAGAGGCTGAGCCAGTCACTGAGTCCGCTCTGGGATGGTTGAGGGGGTAGTGGGGGTTTGGCACTGCCGGTGGGGGAGAGGCAATGGACTACCAGGGAAATGTACTGATTTTTATACTACGGGAGTCGGGGATTGTGATGGGGTGTGGGGGTCACTAGACTAGCAGGGAAATAGAAACATAGAAACATAGAATTTGATGGCAGATAAGGACTGTTTGGCCCACCCAGTCTGCCCATTTCCCTACCTAATGGATAAGCTGCAGATCCTAGTTAACCAACAGCCTACTTCCTCCTACCCCCACCCTCTAAAATTGCCTTATGACTGTCCCATGCATTCTTGAATTCCACCACTGTTTTTGACTCCACAACCTCCTCAGGAAGGCTGTTCCATGCATCCACAACCCTCTACGTGAAAAAACACTTCCTCACATTACCTCTGAGCCACCCCCCCATCTTCAAATTGTGCCCCCTTGTTCTTGCACACCTCTTTTTCTGAAAGAGCTACTCTCTTGGACTTTGTTGATTCCCTTGAGGTATTTGAAAGTTTCTATCATGTCCCCCCCTCCCTCCTTTCCTCGAGGGTATACATATTAAGCTCCTTAAGTCTCTCTTCATATGTCTTCTGGTGCAGACCCTGTACCATTTTAGTTGCCCTCCTCTGGACTGCCTCTATCTTATCTATGTCTTTGCGGAGATTGGGTCTCCAGAATTGCATGCAGTACTCCAGATGGCGTCTCACCAGCCATCTGTACAGAGGGATAGCAACTTCCTGTTTTCTACTGGTGACCCCTTCCCTATGCATCCCAGTATCCCCCAGCCATCCTTACTGCCCTCTCACATTGCTTGCCCACCTTTAGATCATCTGATATGACTACCTTCAGGTCCCTTTCCATTTTTGTTGTTGTTAGTATCTCACCCCCCATTGTGTGCTTTTCCCCTGGGTTTTTGTTTCCCAGGTGCATTACTTTGCACTTCTTAGTATTGAATCTAAGCTGCCATACATTTGACCATTCCTCCAACCTTGCCAAGTCCCTTCTCATCCTTTCCGCCCCACCTTGTGTATCAATCCTGTTGCAGATCTTTGTGTCATCTGCAAAGAGACATTTCCTTCCAGTCCCTCTGCAATATCACTTATAAAGACATTGAAGAGGACTGGTCCTAGTACTGCACCCTGTGGTACCCCACTAGTAACCCCCCTTTCTTCAGAGTGGACTCCGTTTACTATTACCCTCTGTGTCCTTTTCTCCAGCCAATTCTTTACCCAGGCTACCATCTTGGGACCCACTCCAAGGCTGGCTAACTTGTATATTAATCTTTGTGTGGGACTGTGTCAAATGCCTTGCTAAAGTCTAGGTAGGCCATGTCCACAGTCCCTCCCTGGTCTACTACTTTGTCACCCAGTCAAAGAACTCTATTAGATTCTGCCTGACATGAACTTCCCGCTCTGAGTGGAATATATGACTACGGGATTTGAGGATTGTGATGGGGGGGGGGGCACTAGACTACCAGGGACTGGGTAATTTGCTGTTGTTTGTGATGGGGGCCGGAGGGGGTGCACTAGACTACCAGGGCACATATGGACACAGGGAAGTATGGATATGTTGCAAGATATGTGTACATAATCATCTGTGCTATCTGTGTTTAGATATTATATACATGTCCTTTTAGCTACATATTTACACACAGCTCTATCGTGCTATGCACAGTTACACTATTATGTGTGAGGCTGTCCCACCATCTAGGGAGCGGTGTCCCTCACTGCCCCTCAGTCAGCATGTCTGTGTCCCTCATTGCAGTGCTGCATGGGTGAGTGGTATGCACTGACTGCACCTGCCAACACCCATTTCCTGCAGCATTCAGCCTGTACTTCCATTCTAACCAACTGGGGGTTGCTGTGTGTACACCCTGGCCTGCAGCTTCCAGCCTGCATGTCCATTCTGACCAAAAGGTGGAGCTGTGTGCTCCAAGAAATGGTGCCGGGCAAAGTACATGGGAGTGCATGCAAAGCAGGCCATAATGAGATGCAAATGTGATTGTTTACCCACTGATTACCTGAGTAGGCTCATTTGCATGGGATCTTTGAATATAGCAACCTTTTCCCCCTGGCTAACATGTTTGCACTGGGCTAATGTGTTAGCACTGTGCAATTGGGTTAGCCCCGGGCCAACCTCTCAAAAGCATAGCACAGTTCTGCAGTGTGTGGCCTGCATTGTTGTTTGCAGTTGTGCATCACTTCATTGCTGTCACACACATTGTCCACCAATTGCAACTCTGCCTTACTCCACCTCTGTGTCCACTGAGCTGCTGTTGCATTTAGCCCTTCCCTGTTGCTATATTCAGAGCTGTCTTATTTCCTGGGCTATTTTAGCACTGCACTCCCGGCCCTGTTTGCACTGCTTCCTTTGTATGCTATATTCAGCAGGTTTAGCCCCGGGACTGTTCCTTTGAATATAGCATGCTAATGGTTGCGGGCTGATTTAGCATGCTGTGTAGTGCTGACTTTGCCCCGGGGCTACGTTTTGAATATCTAGCCCCTGATTTTCCTGCTAAACATTCTGCCATACATATGTCAACACAATATGGGCAAGGCCCCAGGAATTCTACAGTTTCATGGCCGTTGAATTTTTATCCCACCACAGAATATGGTATGTGTAGTACTGCAGAATTCATTGTTCTTGGTGACTTTACATTAAAATACACTGTTTTTCCATAGTGCCTGACTCCCTAGCCCTTCTTGATTAAACTGAAGCCCCTCTGCTAAGCTTGTAATGATGTCATCGATAACATCACACAATGCTTCAGCAAATGGAAGAACTACATTTTGCCACAGTCATGCCGCAAATGAACCAATGCTGCTACGGAAGCCCAGGTGCTCTGCCCCCAAAATCCAGCCTGAAGTGTTACAGAGAATTGCGGGCCACAAATGTGGGCATTAGACTCATATAGTATATGTCATGAACTAAAAACATCAAGAGGAGGTTTTCTAGAAAACAAAAACATTTTACAAATGTAATAGATTATTAAATGAGGATTAAATAACATACAGAGATCTTCTTGGTCTATGCACACCACTTCTTAAGTGCACATTCCTATCCTCATGCTATTAAATGGCGTACGTTGTAACAATCCGGCGACTATCGCCAACTCTTTCAACTGCCACTTCTCAGACCAATCAAGCTACGTGGCGTCTTTCCCCTCAGGTTACCCCACTCTCCCACCTGTGGATACTGTACCCCTGCTCTCTTGTCCACCCTTCCGGTTTCAGACTATATCTAGAACAGAAGTCCTAAAGTTGCTGCTCACCATCCCTGACTCCACCAGCTCTGGTGCTGATGGTCTGGAACCCAGGCTCCAGAAAACCACTGCCCCTCTCATAGCCTCCCCTTTAACCAAAATCTTCAACTTGTCGCTTTGCCACAGCGCAGTTCCCAATATATGGAAGATAGCCAGAATAACTCCTATCTTTAAAAAAGGTGATCCTAAAGACATGTCTAATTATCGACCAATAGCTATCCTTTCTGTGCTCAGTAAAACTTTGGAGAAGTTAGTGGCAACTCAAACCATAGCGTATCTGCAGCAACACAGCCTCCTCTCTGGCTCCCAGCATGGCTTCTGCAAATGCTACAGTACTTCCACTGCCCTCCTAAAACTGACAAATGACATTTATGCTGCTATGGACTCCAGTCTCTTGACTGGTGCCATCTTCATTGATCTAACCAAGGCATTTGACCTGGTCAACCATACCCTTCTCCTTACAAAACTCTGTTCCTTAGGTTTCTCAGCCAAAACAGTGTCCTGGTTCAACAGCTATTTATTCAACTGGAAGCAGGTCATAGCTTTCAATGCAGCTATATCTGATGTATCATCCATACATGTTGGTGTTCCTCAGGGATCCATACTTGGTCCCCTGCTTTTCACTATTTTCATTAGCGACTTCACGTCGCTGGCACCTACTTGCTCCTCCTTGCTCTACTTGGATGACCTTACCATCTACTGCAGTGCTAGTAATGTCTCTGATATAAATAACTCTCTAGTATTGGACTTCCAAAGCATACAGACCTGGCTAACTGATACTAACCTTGTTCTTAATGTAATTAAAACGCATTCCATGCTCTTTGGCTCTCCTGCCAGGCTCAAAGTGAATTGAAACTCCCTCAAAATATCCTGTGCTGATGCTTCCCTGTTAGTCAGGTCCAATTCCTTCAAAAACCTGGGCATTCTTCTTGATGAATCCCTGGAGTTCGATCTCTACATCACCGCTACTTACAAATCGGTTAATGCAAAAATTGGGGGTGCCTACCGTACTAGCTATGCTCTCATCCCATTGGCCAGGCTTGCTGTGGCACAAGGCCTTCTGCTCCCGGCCCTGGCCTATGGCTCAGTCACTGACCTAGGTACTACTAAGACTTCCCTCCATAAGTAGGACACTACCTGTAATAACATTTGTTTGCTACGCCTCTGCATCTCCACAGTACAAACATCACTGCCAGCTCTATGCTGACCTAAAATGGCCTAGCCCTGCTGCTCACCAACTCCTGTCCTATGGCTCTGTAGCTGATGGTATAACTAGGTCAGGCCTCCCCCAATCCCTTGCCTCCTTGCTTCACTCCCAAACCCTCTCCTACAGGCTCCAATCTAATGACCAAGCCCCTGTCTACATCCCCAGATGCAAAACTTCTATGGGCGCACAAGTTTTCTCTCATGCTGCCGCTAACTACTGGAATTCTATCCCCCAATCTGTTTGACTAGCCCCTACCCATGCTGGTTTCAAGAAACTCCTCCAAGAACATCTACTTGCATCAAATCCCTGCACTTGCTTCCATCCACCGCAAGTATTTTCATCGCTGTCTGCCTCTCACTCTTGCCTTATCTTACTTCTCACCCTTCCTCTACACACTTTCATTATCCTCTTCTTCTCACTCTTTCTTCAACATACTGTCTCTTCCTCTCTCTCCCCTCTGTGCCCTCCCACCTCCTCCTCCTCGTCCCCTCTACTCTGACTATGTTTATTGGCCTTGTAACCGGCACTTACTGTATACTGTACTTAACACTTTGTAGGCCTGTTTCAGTACTTGTTTTGAACCTGTTTATATTTTGTATATCTCCTAACTGTACTTGTTTATATTTTGAGTTTGTCCAATTTTGTATTCACTTACTCGCTTACTTGTTTGTATTTCAGACAACCCTCCCATTGTATGACCTATTCTTTGTGCTGCATCACATTGTTGTTGTTCATGTATTTGACTTGTATCCTCCCGGGTCGTGTCTGAAAATAGGCATTCCTATGCCTAGTGCACCCACCCAGTTACCAAAGGCAAATAAATAAATCTGTTTTATGATACAGTCCCTTTATCTATTCTGGTTATGAGAGTTTCTTCTCAACTCCTTTGTGTGTACGGCTCTGCTTCAGTTTGCAGTTCTCTGAGCTGAGACACAGTAACTATACATAGAAACAAATACATTTTTGTGCGCCAACCTGTATTCCTGTACAGTTAAATACAGATTGTGCAGGATAATATAATTTCTTCAACCAGGGACAGTTTAAACAGCTGCCAATAAATTCCTGTCCTCGTTAACTCATTTGTTCCCGGTGGCCATTTTGGGTCGGATCTAGCAATGGATGGTTCCGACGCCATATGGCGTCTATGGGAACAAATTAAGCAGACACACATTAACACATAAACCAAACCATGAAACACCACCAGAAACAATAAACTCTTGATTGGCTGTTTGAGGCTACAGTCCACCCACTTACAATCCTTCAGACAGCCATATTGCCTCCAGGTGCAGCAGATTAATCTTTCAGTCCTCCTTTCCTCTCCAGGATTTGCCGCCCCAGCCTATTTTCCCTAGCTCCTAGAGCCTACCTGTTTCGATTGGCATGCTTGACTTTGCCACTTCTCGGACAATCAGGTGTTAGTATAAGAGGAAATCATTATTTTGTTCATTAGGTGGGAGACACTGAACTAAGACAAAGAGATGATGATCGCTCCACTGTGGTACCTGACTTGGATTCTTCTTACCCATACCCTAGTAATATCCTTACAATTTGAAGGCTTTTAGGGAGGCTTTTTGGGGGAGGAGGGAGGTTGAAGTTGTATACATTTAAACAGAGCTTTGTCTTCTCGGGCTATTGGCCCCCACAACCTCTTACCATCCCAAATCACTGAAGGAGTTCACATACCTTCCTTCAGCTCCGGGCTCCCAACAAATTCCGACTGATAATATGCACTGTGACTTTTTATTTCATGTCATCTTGTACCAGGGATTCAATGTCTGTTTTTTACACAGTGTTTGCATTTTGTACACTGTGCTTATTCTGTACAACTCGTCACATGTGGAAACAGGCTGTTTAGCTCATCTTGCACTCCATTATAGAAAATAAAAGAAAATGCACTGCTTGCTCTCAATCCTAACCAGATACATGACCCACAGAATCAGCACAAGGAGATTTATATGCAACTGACTCCCCTCAAGTATTTCCTTCCAGTTCCTAACCAGGCACATAACAAACGAGAGTCAACACAGATGCGCCAATACCCCTATCCAGACATAAGGATATAGTCAATAACATTGGCACAAGGAGATGTATATACATTTGCCCCTGCCACATCCATGTTCTGGATGGATTTTGTGCACAGACTAATTTGTAGGATAGTGGATTCTCAGATGTTGTTATTTGTGACCACACTGAGCAATGAACAAATGCAGCAAGCACAGGCTGGCAACATCATGGAAATGTTATTACTTTGCCTGCACAAAGCATCCCACTCACTTCCTAATGTCAAATACAAAAAGCTAAATTTGAACCTGTAGACTGTAACTTCATGTACAAATGACCTATCTACCACACACGTTTAGACCCCAGAAACATACTGAGAATCCGAAGTACCCAACAGTCAATAGCGAGATCTTAATCATTCTTACTACCAAGGGTGGACAAGTGTTGTCTGTGTATGCAGTATGGTGACAAATGGGCTACGGGGCGGTATTAGCTTTCCACCTGGAGATCCAGTGTTGTGGGTTTCAGTGAATATACAATTCTGAGGCATTGCCAGCTGACAGCTATCCACAGCATGCAGTTTGGCACCTCGAATGTTGCACAAGTTGACACAATCAACCGTCTTTGCTCAAAAAAGACCCTGGACTGAATGAGAGTGGCGATAGAATCCCCCTTTTAGCCTGGATGGGGCTGGCAGTCCTTTTCTGCCAACAACTTCTATGTTTCTTAACCAGGAGTAGGGCTCCCCTCACAGCATTGCTCTGGTGGGTGAGGAAGTGTGGGAAATCCCACTCTTTTTCACCTGGTCTATGGAGAATCTAAGGACATCCCTTTCCAGTTCCAGGGTCTTTTATCACCTTCAATGGCCTTGCATTAATATTAGGGACTAGGATGAGATCTTGCTGTCCCCTATCGTATCCAGTTCCACTGTTTCTCAGTTCGCCAGGACCAAGTAATTTGAAGGTGATTGTAGGGCTTCACAGTCTGGCCTCCTTCCTGTAATCCACAAACCACAGCTATCCAATCTGACTTCAGCGCCGAGGCGTAACACAACAGCGTGTACAGTAGTAGAAAGAAACCACTCTGTCCTACCTGCGATCCGGATGACAGCCCTTTCTGCCGCATCGAGTACTGTGCCATTGCCAGATGTGGATGCTGCTCGCTTAGCACGCTGGTTCTTGGACAGGTTCCAGGGCAAAGTGTCTCCAGGATTTGGGGGACTGCTCCTACCACTGGAACTCTCATCCCCCATGCTCATCTTCCTTATGAACCTTCTCCTCTCTGTCATTAATTTCTGTAAAACAAAGAAATACCAAATTAGAATGAGGCATTTTGACTAGTGGGACATGAAATGCTAATGTATGCCTTTTGTTGCTCCATTGTTTACTCTCTATAATATGTAATTTTTTTTTTGAGCAGGAAAAGCACACTAAGCTGTGATAGCTAAAGGGCTATAGCACTGTAGTGTAAATACCTATGGTAACATATTGCATTGATATGCTGAAGTCACGGTTTCCTGCTTTGTGTATGCAATGGCACAAGACAGGGTGTGTGCCACATAAGGGACAGCACATGACAGGGTGTGAAGTTATAAGGGAATATTGCATACCTCGAGTGGTTGTTAGGCACAAGGTGTAGCTGAATGCTGCAACCACCTGAGACATGCGTTATTCCCTTATGACTGTACACCCTGGAGTGTGTTATCTCACTTATAGAATAGGATTTTATTTGTTAAAAAAAAGTGTTTTCTGGTGAGCTTTGCGGTTGTCAGAAAGTGAACATTGGTTATTTGATGTGTTTCAACCAATTAGGTTACAGGATTCTTATGGTGCATTTTATAATGCTTTCAGTAATTACTGTACACCTTGGGTGGGTTGTGCCTTTTAGTCACCCAGGAACTGCAGAAATTCATAGCATCCGTTGAGTTTATTATTCTCAGTGTCTGTGTCTCAGTATGTAGCCTGCTCATCTCTGAGGCCTCAAGATCAGAAAGCTGCGGGATCTAGTCCCACACAAAGAACTTGGGTGAATACTAAATGCTGAGACTGCAGTGCAGCACTAGGAGGTGCTACATTGTTGAGAAGCTGCCCTTCAGAAAAGATGTTTCAATTTTTTTTCAATTTAATTTTGTTAGGATAATATCACGGTGAATGTTAAGCCAAGATCCTTTTCACCCCTGTCTGGTCACTGTACAGATGGAAGTTAAAGATCCCATGGTACTTTTTGAGTGGGAGGATTTTCCAGTGTCCTATCCAACATTTTTCCTGTCAATAAAACAAGTCTATGTAACCCACCCCCAGGACAGATCTCGGAACAAGCTCAGTGGCATAGCAGATTCCCATAGGGCCTGGGTTCAAGGGTAGTTATAGGGCCCCACCGGGCCCCCCTCCCCGCTTTGAGATCTAAGAGCTTGCTAAGGTTAGGTTAACCAGTTTGGACAAATCATAAATGAACTAAAATGTCTGTTTCCGAGCCTTTTGATCAGTAAACATGTCAATTGTGTTGGATACATCAATTTTTCTTGCTCTTTCATTCTCTGTTGAAAGAATTGCCAAGCAAGATGGTCGATCCTGCCTCATTGTAGTACAAAGATAATTTTTAATGTCTTAACTTCGAAAAAAAGACCATTCGGCAGTAGAAACAGTTACAGGAATTGTTATAAACAGCAGACATGCAGTGCAAACATCAGGAAAACTGAATAAAAGAGCGTTGTTTTCGACAATCAGCAGCGTTGCTAGCTCTTTCACAGTGAATATCAAGCATGATTATAATGATGTCAACTGAGCTGCAAAACTAAGGGACAAGTCTGCAGAGTATCTTCCAGCCAAAGCCACTCCAGCACGCGATCACAGTGCAGTGTGCCTGTCCTGGTCAAAAATTACAAATGAACACAAATAAACTGCACATAAAATGGTCTTAGCAGTAAAAATCAAAAAAATACAAAAAAAAAAAAAAAAGAGCAAAATCTCAAACGTGTGGTAACATGAAATGAATGCAAGGACATGTGAACCATTTTTAACCAATTAGGCTGCTTATTTTATCCAAGCCATTTTATAAAAATGTTTAACTATGCTGCTAACTGGACAATCATGTAAATAAAATCTTATTAGAAAGGTTTTGGAGGAAAATCTCCAGTATTTTACGAAATGATCCTGGACTTCTTATCGCCAACAGTCATCTTGTTTGTGGGCTGGGAGCTCAGGGCCTAATCATGTGTGAATAAAAAGATCAAATAAAAAGAGAAATTGGCAGGGAGTCACTACCACTCGAGATGCTGGCATTTTGGAATGAACCTGGGTTGTCAAGAATGGCCTGGGGAGGAGGAGGATTGAACATCCCAGAGAATGCTCTCCTTCTCCGGGAGGACGGACTGCGTCCACTGCCACAGCATTGCCACCTGTGTGAACACAGGCGGTAGTGTGACTGGAGGACCACAGAGTCAGGAAGAGGTGGTGGAAGAGGTGGTTGCAGATGTCAGCATGCAGACGTGCTTTGTGTGCTCATGCCATGACATCACTACCTGTGCCACCTCGGGACACAGGAACAAGGAGAAAGGCCCTGGCTTTGGCCCAATGGACTCCAGTATATTAGCCCCCACAATTGCCGTGATGTTGCAGAGGGCATATGTTTTGGGGAAACATCTCCCAAGAGGTCGAGACAGGAGATGTGTGGATCACGGTACAGGGTTCTGGTGCTATGCAAGAGCAGCCCAACTCCTATGGACAGCAAACAAAGGCAGAAGGATGCAACAGTACTTGAGAAGGGGACAGCCTCTGTCTCCTTCTCGAGCGCTATTTATTGTTGATTATTTTTTTTTTAGTTTTTGTTGCCCGGGTAAGTGCACTAGACAAATCCTGCCTATTTTCAGGCACGACCCAGGGATACAGATGAATGCCAACTGACCTTGAACCAGATTTAAGCTGTTGGTGGTATTTTTTTAGTGAATGAGGGAAATTTGGCCAGGACACCAGGGAAATTCCCCTACTCGGCTGCTGCCTTGCTGCCAGTAGGGGACTGGTCGCTTGCAAAATGGCCACCTGAGGATTTCCAGGATGGAGGAGGATGTCTGCAGAGTGGGAGCGGTTGCCTGCCTCCCACCCAGTTGTGCTAGAGGCTGCAGCCGAGCTTTGTCTAAAATTGTTTCTGATACTGAGTCCCCAACAGAAGATTTACAACAGGAACGTTCCGAGGGAATGGTCAAGATAAGTGAAGATTTATTGCCTGATATGGTGTCTTCTATAAATGTGGAGGAGATTTTAAATGTGCCTAAAACACAGAATGTTAGGGAGAAAACTCTTCTTGGAAGCTGCAGGGTTTGAACCCTGAAACTACGTTAAACATTGGTAACAAAACAATGGAGGAAATGGAGGACATGATGGAAGATACAGCGGTTGAAGAAGGGTTAATGGAAATGAAGAAGGACAGCAGGGATTGGAACTGTCTGAGTATAGGTCTCTGACCAATGAGAAGGAGTTTAAAGTCAAAGGTGCCAGTTTTCAAACAGGTACTGTGTTTTTTTCTGCAAAGGAAGATTTGCTTGCTAAACCTGCTTGTGCTGAAGAAATGGAGTGTAAAACTAAAGTTTTGCCTGTCTCAGTTTGGCCACGGTCGTTTCAGAAAGAGGACAGCACTTCTAGCAAGATAAATGAACAGAAAAAGGTGGAACTTAATGTTGGCTTCTGTAATTCAAGTAAGTTTGTCTCCCCAGCCTACTGATTTGAAGGTAAAACAAGCCAACAATACAGACTCAGAAGGAAAGAGTTGTAGCACTTCTTATGTGCCTGAAACTGACTTTACAGTGACTTTGGATAAATATAAAGGTTTTGTGCTTGATAAAAATTTTGCACAGGTGGAAGTTTTGGAGGGTGAGAACATAGTCTACCAATCTTGGGCAGATTCACAAGCAGGGGTCACAGAATTTGTTTTTTCTGAGGGGAAAAATAAAAAAAATGATGATGGAAAAGCTAACCCTTTGGGTTTAGTAACAAAATCAGAGCCAAGAAAGGAACAAACATTATGGTCTCCTGAAAAAGCTTTGAGTGGGGCTGGTTGGGTTAGGTCTGATTCAGGTGAGTGGCAGGCTGATCCTACATGGAGCCCTCAGTTACCTTTCTCACAGAATTCTCCTGACTGGGCTCCAAGGATAGCGCAGCAAGGGAAAGCATTGAATGAGGGGAAACATGAAAATGTGTGTATTTCTAATGATTTAGTTGGTTCCGAAGGTTTCATTGTCTAAAGAAGTTTCCATGGATTTGCTAGTACTCTCAAAAAAAAAACTCCAGGGAAGAAACCTTTAATGTCGGAACTTTTTTCAAATGTACAAAGAGAAGCTGCACCAAGACGGAATGCAGTGCGTTTACTATATAAAGGTGGGCTGGAAGAACGTCCTGATAGACACTATGTGGGGAAAGTTCTTTTAAAAGATTCTTTACATTTTTCTCCCAAAGATGTCTATGCTTTCATAAACTTCTCAGGAGAAGATAATTACGATATCAGCTTCAGGTCTCAGCAAGCCCTTGAACTTTTCTGGTTAAGATATGGGCAAGTTAAATATTCCCCAATATGGACCCCCTTCATTGTAATACCACTGTCCAAACCTTTGATTAAATTCGTAACGGTAATGTTCAGGAATGAAGGGTTTGGGTTGAGGATATCATTTTGGCTAAAAGAGATGTGAAGTTTTATGAACCTGAGCCATTCTGGACGCAGAACAGTTTTGGACGGAGGCTGAAATACAAAGTAAAGTTAAGGCAAAATGAAGCCGAATTGAACATATTCCAAACTCCTTTTGTTAGGGAAAGATAGGGAGTATGTTTTACAGCGGACAGCCTCGGCCTGTTATAAATGTGGAGCAAAACCCACCTTTCTAGTGTCTGTGACCAACCCAGATGCGACAACTGTGGAGAGATTGGGCATGTAACTATGTTTTGTGGCAACCAGTCCTGTTGCGATTTGTGTGAAGCAAAAGGTCACGTTTTCAAGTTCTGTCCTTGGGCTGCACATAACTCATCAAACAGCACTGGGTCAGAGGGATATATTCAGAAGGCGCAAGATGCCATGGTACAATCCCTTTCTATAAAGGATATTTCACTTTCTACTCTAAATCCTTCAGATTATAAACCTAATATTGGTAAAACAGCGGAAAGGGGAAAAGGCTCTACCTCAATAAAGACTGTAACAGAGGGAAATAAATATCCTGACAGTAAGACAAAAATGCAGACTGATGATACAAGCAAAAGACCACTCAAAAAGGAAGAAATGGCCCGCCCCCCAATATTTTAAATATTCCCTGTCTGTTTTTCTGATGAGAATACAGGAAAATAGAAATGTCCAAAATCAAATGAACTTTGTAACCATCCCACAGAGAAGATCGCTAGAAATTATCCTAACCCCCCAGCTGTTCAAGTGGAGACCAGTAATACTTATGAAGCATTGTTTACATCTTGGGAAACACGGAGGGGATGATTCTGATTCGCAAATATCCTCTATTTCATCTAAATCTCAGGTTATGGATAACTACAAAGATAAAAAAGAAAAAGGAAAAGTAAAGGTGTGGAATGTATTAAAAGACAATGAAGTGTTTCTGGGGTTCCTTGAACACACATAGTTTATTAAATAAAGCAAAGAGGCAGGCCTTGTTTCATTATTTACATAGCTTTCCCCTGTCAATTTGGTTTTTGCAGGAGACATGGATGTTCTCACTTGAACAGAGGGCATCGTTTAAAAAAGAGTGGCTTTGGGGCCCATCCTATTGGTCTTTCGGGGAGGATGCTGCAGATGGGTTGGGGATTCTGTTTAACTCCTTTGCATTTCAATTGCACAATCTGATAGATCTAATACCTGGGAGAGTTTTACTTTTGACGGAAGTGGGAGGTGTGTGTTTTCGTTTCATAATATATATAATCCTCAAACCAAATTTGGTAGAGTGAACTGTTTAAAGTTGGTGCAGCCCTTCCTATTCACGCATAATGAGGGTACTATGGGGGGACTTTAATTGCATAGTCCCAGATTTTACAAAGAAACAAGATGGAAAAAGTTTATTGTGATTCTAACGCCTAAGTAAAATTATTAAAGATGCTAGGTTAGTCAGTTGTAACAACTCCTTTAACAATAACAAATTTTCCTTTAAAAAGGGAAATCTTTTCACTAATTGATCATATGTTTGTTTCTTCTAATGTACAAATAGAATCGCTTAAGATATTCCCTTAATTCTCAGACCATTTATTTTTGTTAAGTACCTTCTTCATTCTAGAAAAGCAAGAACTAAGGTATAATAGATGGAAACTGAATAGTGCTTTGCTGGAACTGAACTATATTCAAACAGGAACCAGGAATTTGTTGAAGGCCAGACTATCAGTAGCTTTTTTATATACAGATATATGTCAATGGTGGCTGGATACAAAATCAGACTTAAGAAACCTGTTTAAAAATTCTGGGAGAAGGATTAAAATGGCAAATTTTAAATTACCTTAGTTTGAGACAGCAACTTCAAAGACTTTTGTCCATTGCTTATACTACTAAGGGAACTACTCAGATCAAATCTCTTTATTGAAAAATAAAATGAAGGAGTATCAGTATGACAGAAGCAAAACAATGCAGGCCATATTAATCAACGGAGTTAAAAAATCACCTATAGGGGACCCCTTTGAAATGTGCAAAGAAATAAGAGATTCATTGGGATTGAAAGAATTAAAAAGATCAGACGGGAGGGTTGTAACCACAGATAAGGACTTAAGGGAGGTAATAAAGGAACATTTCAATTCACTAAACTCAAAAAACAGTATTTCTAATCATAACATTGAGGCGATTTGAAAAGTTGCCCATTCCTTTAAATGGGCCCAAAAACAGAAAATGGGACAGGATTTCTCAGGAAGAAATTATGAAGACCATTAGGTCATTAAAATTAAATATATCCCCAGGCTTAGATGGACTCTCACATAATTTGTATAAAACTTTCCCGGAAGAATTGAGCCAATGTCTAGGTCTATTGTTCCAATATTTTTGGACAAAATATTATCTACCCTCATTTTCAGATGGGTTACTAACCTATATTTTCAAATCGGGTGACAAGCAAGACATGGCTAATTGAGGCCAATCACCCTGCTTAATACAGATTACAAAATATTTGCCAAAATATTAACAGAAAGACTTTAAAAATATGCAGATCAAACTATTTCACCTTTTCAGTATTGTGGTTTACCGGAGACAAAAATACAGTCTGCTATCATGTTAATAAGAGATGTTATAGATTATACCTCCGAGATGGGGTTAACAGGCTGTTTGGTTGCAGCAGATCTTGACAAAGCATTTGATAGGGTTCATTTGCCATTTCTTTTCTTAACATTAAGGTATTATGGGGTTCACGATAAACTGGTTACTTTAATAGAGAAATTATATAATACTGGGTTGGTATTCCCCTTTTTGAATGGCCGCAAGGCAGAAGGGTTTCATTTAATCACGGGTGTCAGACAAGGGTGCCCTTTAAGCCCCCTGTTATATACATTTGCTATAGACTCTTTTTTACAAACAGTTTTGGCATCCCATAAATGGAAGGGAATTTATCATAAGGAAAGCAATCTTGTACAGTTGATTATTCAAGCTTATGCTGATGATCTTGTGATCTATTTGGAGGACAATACAGAAATTAAGGGTTTTATGAATGCTTTTCAGGATTTCGCCTCAGTTTCTAATGCTAAACTGAACATTAACAAAACAAAAGGACTGATTATTGGGGCAAGTAGCATTTCAGACATATGGTTAGAGGGGATTCACTTCTCTAGAACCCCACTTCGAATTCTGGGGATTACCTTTGGCCCCCAGAACATACCTAGGGATAACTGGGAGAAGGTACTTAAGAAAATTGAGACAAAAGTAATAAGATGGAAGCAATGGAGGATGGCTAAGATCAAAAGAGTTCAAGTAATAAAACAATTCCTTTTACCTAGTATACAATTTGTGGCAATGATATTTCCATTACCGTAGAATTTGAAACTAGTTATATAGCCTTTTTTCAGATGTTAGCAACTG
Source organism: Neoceratodus forsteri (assembly GCA_016271365.2). Taxonomy (NCBI): domain Eukaryota; kingdom Metazoa; phylum Chordata; order Ceratodontiformes; family Ceratodontidae; genus Neoceratodus; species Neoceratodus forsteri. The sequence goes on from CM057455.1 coordinate 266,267,972, forward strand.
TTTAAATCTGATAAAAGAGGTTTTACATATCTAAAACAAAGCAGGGTGGTTTAGGGATGATTGACCCAGTGGTATACGCCATGTTTTTTATATCCAACTCCATTAAGGAAGGTTTAAAGGCAGACTCAAGAAAGGAAAATTCATGGAATTTAAAATTATGGGGAAATATTTTAAGACTTGGTCTTTACTAGCTCCAAAACTGAATAAATATTTACAGATTCCAGAGCATTTCAGGCCTACTGCTCAAAATTGTATAAATGGAAGTACAGAAGAACGATGCTCTAACATTTAACACAAGGGAGTTGTACAACCATTTAATGCAAAATTATACCCACAAGAACCTGAATTTAAAAATGTCCATTAAATCTAAACCCCAGAATTTTGGCACAATTAAATGATCCAAGGTTGCCTAGAAATCAATGGGAAGTGCAGTGGCTAATATTTTACAGAAGGCTGAATGTTAGGGGTAATGCTAAATATAAAGCCGCACAAGAAAGATTATGTCCCTACATAGAGTGTATAAATAAGGAGGAATCCATGGATCATTTCTTTTTAGAATGTTCTTATGCTTTGGGATTGTGGGATTATTTAGCAGGGATATGGAAGTTTAAGTGGCTAAAAAACATGACATATGAATTTTTAATCCTTGGAGTGAGCCCAATAGGCTCATTTGGTTTACATAACGGGACTCTGACTTTATTTTTAGGATGTCTGAAATATTTTTTGTGGCAAGCTAGAACACAATGGGTTCTATATCAAAAGAAAATGTCATATATCTGTTTTAGTAGGTTAATAGTTAAAGAGTTGGAGAAAATCTATGCTGCAGATATGTTAAGAATGGCACCAGGAGCAGTGAAAAAACTGTGGAAAGGTTTTTTTCATTTTATTAAATATAAATAAAGGAGTAGGTCTTGTATGTAAAATGGACTGCTGTAATGTAAAAGAGAGTTCAGTATGGATTTAGGAAGGAACATATGATTTGTTATTCTGTAATTCAGTAATCGTTTTTTTTGTGATCAAGTGTTGTTCTTTATGTTTATTGTGCTAATAAAAACTCCCCTACTCTTTTCGATAAGTGCCATGGCATCTTTAACATCCACCTGAACTACCACCAATCCAGGCAGATGGGACCTCGGTTTTAACGTCTCATCTGAAAGACGGCACCTCATAAGTGCAACACCCCTCTCATGCTGTACTACCATGTCAGTACTGGGATATTTATCCAAGTGCCAGATGTGGGAACTGAACCCACAGCCCTCTGATCTCCCAGCCACAGAGGCGAGTGTGCTACCTACTGTGCCACTGACACAGCTAATTGTGTTCAGAGGACCTTTGAGCTCAAGAGCCCTTTTTCAAAGGTGTCCAAGTTTATCAAGTTACATATAGCAGAAGAACAAGTTACATTTAATAGCAGATCAATGCAACGAACAAGACTCAGAAAAAAAGCTCCGCACTCGTGGATCAGTAAATAAAAAGCTTAATGCAACTTTATTTTGGCAAGATGCCCAGACAGTACCCTACAGCCCCAGCACTTCAGCCCTTCTACGGGTCTTCCTCAGGGGGTGGATCTGAGAAGTGAACAAATGTGACCATAATTTATACAAAATTAATTAAAGTGATACACCCATAGTGGTAATAATGGTGAAAAAAAGGACATTTTAACAAAATAATACAAAACTTTACAGACTACAACAAGGCTAGACATCATACAATTTCATAAATCATTGGTTCAGTACCTTGGTAAATCAGCAAATGTATTTTGATTTGCAACTACAAATGTCTAAAGCCTGTTATGGTAGAACTATATGGCACAGGGAAAAAAAATTGCTGAAGAAAGACATAGATGTAGTTAGGAAAGCATGTGTTAACAGGTTGGGGGGCAGGTTGAAAGAATCAAAGAAACTTCCCTTTACCAAATATCTGGAATAATGATAAAAAATCCTAGGTTTGATTTTACTTTTAAATAACAGGTTCTACATTTTCCCTCCATCTCATAACCTGCCCCCCCCCGACCTGTGAACGTATTATAAGGATCAGTGACTTAATAATGGATTTACATAATTGCAGGAGGCATCAACAAGGGGTGCAGGCTTATGCAACTAGCAGATATGGTCTAGGTACACATGCAATGTAGTTTCTGGAAAAGGTGGGCACTGACTTGGGCCTTAAAGTGGGAGAAGTGAGGGAGAGCAGTGATGGCTGTGGGCAGGGAGTTTCAGGCTTTGACTGCTCTAGTTGCAAAGGAGCATTGGCCAGGAGTACTTTTTATGTTTGCTTGTGCGCATGCACAAGAAACATTATGTGACAGCTTAGGAGAGAAGTGGGGTTTTGGAGGTGTGGCACTGTGGCGGCCGATGGCCTCACTGCATTTTGAGGCCTGGCCATGTTTCCCCAATGCGGTGGTATGCTGCTGCTGCTGACACTAGTTCAGCAAGCTTGCCACCAAGTTGAAACAAATTCGCCGCTGCAATGAGGGAGCCACCTGTCATTGCAGGGCGGTGCCTTGCCTGGTGTAACATTTCAAGTTACATGGCAGCGGCTGTTACCGTCTGCCTCAGAGTCCCCAACAGGGGTGCCCAATCCCCCTGTCAGCATGCTCTCTCCCCAGATCATTTGTCAACAGGGGAGCCCACTCCCCATTGGCATAATACCCCCCCCATAATTTTGTTTGCTGAGGGGGTGCCCAATCCCCCTCAGCATCATGTCTCCCCCCCCAAACACAGATCCTTGTTCCTTTGCTGATGGGGGGCCCAATCCCCATTGGCTCCAGTCCCCCCCAAAACACACAGGTGGCATGCTGGAAGCCCACTCCAGCATACCAAATCTACCTGCAAAAAAAGGAAAACATTCCCATGATGATTTAAATTTTTTTTTTTTTTTTTATAACCTGAAAAGATGAAAACGCCCCTCATTGTGTCTGGTGCCCTCTCCCCCAACCCGTACCCACCCTCTGCACACTCCACATCCCCCCTCACCCATACTTACCTCCGGTGCCAGTGTGACAATCCTCGGTGGACAGGGAACACATCTGCACTCTTCAAAAGCCGACCGTAAACTGAAGAAATGCCAGTAAGCTGTATAATGGCATAAATGTTTTTTTTTTTTTTTTAACTTAGGTGGATATCTTGCCCATTTTAATGAATTTTGGCACTAAATTTTCAACATGAGGTTGTTGGGACCCCACCTCATGAATTCAGTCGCTGTCATGTCGTTATTCAGTCCCAAAAGGTGATTTCGTGATCACTGCTCAGAATCACCTTTTGGAGCTGAGTGATAAAACAGCAATGTTTCTGTTCGTGAGGTGGGCTCCCAAAAAGTCTATATTGCAAATTTGGTGGAAAAATTCCAAAAAATGACTGTGTTATGAGCTTGTGTTCCACAGTTTCTATGCATGCTTGTAAATCCTAGAATTTTTCAAATTTTCACTCCAGATTTTCAGCATTGCCATTTTTTTACACCTCCTTATGAACGGTACAGCTGTAATTTTTCACATCTAGCCCAAAATGTGGTTTTGTACATGTGGCACACAATGGCGCTGTCGCTGTGGGAAATCAGTGTTCAGAGCAGAGTAACAAAATCACAGTGACACTGTTCATGAGTGAAGGTCTCAAAATGCCTATGTTAAAAATTTGGTGAGAACATTTCATAAAATCACTGTATTGTGAGCATGTGTTGTGCAGTTTCCACACATGCTCGTAATTTCGAGACTTTTTAATATTTTCACTCCACATTTTCAACTTTGGCATTTTTTCACACCTCCTTATGAACAGGACAGCTGTAATTTTTGACATTCTGCCCAAACTGTGTGTAACCCCCTTATTACCCGGGGTTACTAGAATCCCAGTAAGACCTAGTGGTAGGCAGGGAAGGCAGCTTGTGAAACTCCAGTTAAATGGGTTTCACACTGTCTCACTCTGTTCTCAGTCTCAGCTGAGACTGAGGGATGACATCACCAATAGAACTTTCGCAGCTGCATGAGCCACATTGGAATCTGCAGCAAACGGAGTTAGATAGAACGTTGGGAGTTTTCAAGTCAGAGTCTTCAGTTGGTGTTCAGTGAGTAGAGCTGGAAGTAAGGAGCTTGCTGTTAAAGCATCTCAGTGAAGGCTCTAGGAGCCTCAGCCCTGACAGAGGGCTACTTTTAAGTAGTAGGGTATGTGTTTCCATCTTAAAGAGAGACACAGAAGAGTACTGAAGTGGTGGAGACTGCTGTTTTTCAGTCTCAGTGCCCCCTTCCTCCGGGGGATGAGAAGGTTTCCCTGCAGATTCCTGGGGCAACTCCCTAGTTCTGCTTGTGGAGGAAAAGCTGCCTGTATGTTCCAGTATTTATTTGGGAGAAAAGAAGATTTGTGAGTCGCCTGTGGGGCACCTGCAATGTAAGGGTGAGTGTCTGCTCTGGCTAAAAGGGCCTATGTTTTTCACCCTGGGACTTGTGTGACAATGTGGGGATTGAACTACTAAATATTGGGAAGCCTAGACTAATGGGCTAAGCAAGTTAAAAGTAGTTTCAAGTCCAGAGTGTGTTGGGATGCAAATAATATGTAGAGGTGATGTGACAGACGTCTACCCTTAATCTACATTTGGAAGTTCAGTAAAGGAATTGTTCATTTTCCAGAGAAATGGCTGGGTATGGGCTTTGGGAGCTGGAGGTGGGTGGCCCCCCATCTTTAGTGACCAGGTCCACCTCTACGGATTTCTTCTGTAGATTTCTACTTTGCCTCAGGCACTTGGCCAGTGATGGGGGAAGTACCCAGACGTGGGATTGTAAGGAAAATTCTCTCTAAGAGTCACAGACTCTAGTGTGGTTTGGGGAGCCACAACAGGATAATTGGTTCATTCCTCAAATGGACTGTGGATCAAGTGGCCAGCGGGGGAGCCGGGCCAGTGGGGAAAACCCAAATGTGTACAAGTCGGGCTGTGTACCCAAAGCTGCGTGCAAGTCTGGACTGTGTGCCTGGAGGGTTTAGAGCCTGAGGGCTGGAAATAGTGATAACGTGTTCTGTTGTCTCTAATCTGCATTACCAGGAAATGTAGCCCCATGGGGGTCCGTCTATGCTTTGTTTGCTCAGCTTGGAAGTGAATAAAAGCCACACGGAAGAATCTCATTCCTGGTTCTGGACATTACAGTTATTGCTTCCAATGTTCGGATTTACTTGGGTGCCCCATTTCAGAGTAGCCAAACCTAGGCTCCCTTGTGCCAAGTAACCTCATCCTCCCCGAACCCAGTCCCCACCAGGTACTGCTGTCAGCTTCAACAGCATGCCACCTGTCATTTTGGCAGAAAGGCAGGGGTGAGGGGTTACAAAAATGGAGGCACCGCTTTGGATTTTGGTTTGGGAGGAAGGTGCTTGGGCAGGGGGGCTAGCGTTTTGGCTGTCTGGCAGTGGGTAGCCCAAAAAGCTGAAGCAATTGCCCTAGTGTGTTGCTGTGGATCTCCTGCTGCTGTTTAAAGTGCCAACTGTTTACCAAGGAGCAGTAAAGCTAAAGAGTGTGCCCTTGTCCTGCATCAAAATTGTTTACAGCATTTTGCCTGCTTTTAAAAATGAACTGTTGTAAAGAAAAGTGTGGAAGACTAGGGGTAGCAACAGGAAAATTGTGCCCTGGACGTTTGAAATGCTTTTAAAATGAACTGTTGTAAAGAAAAGTGTGGAAGACTAGGGGTAGCAACAGGAGAATTGTGCCCTGGACGTTGGAAATGCTTTTTGAATTGACTGAGAGACTGCAGTGTAAATGGCTATGTTAAATGACTGAAATGGGCTCCCGCCTTAGAGTCAGTTGGTGAAGAAAAAAGTTGCATTCTGCAGTCTAAATTTGCCTGCTCGACGATCGCCGTGAGGAGAAGAGCCCTCGCGAGGAAGAAGAGGCTCATTTGCATGGCATCGTGTGGTTGGTCAGGCTGCAATCAGTCCCGCCCCTCAGCCAGCTCTATAGAGGCTGCCCCAGCATTCGAGAGGGAGTGTGAGTGGAGTGCATGTACTGGCAGTGGAGGAGCGTCGCGGAGTGTTAAAATCGCTGTAAACATCTTAAAAACAGACTATTTCGTTTAAAATCAGGCTCAACCCGCTAATCGATCATTGAAATTGCAAGTTTGGTGGTTGAGAAGACGATCGGTAGGACTGCCCGCCCGTTTCTGTTCTGAGGCCTCCAAGAACTGGCTGCAGGCCGTTTTTCCCCATCGCAGCAAACTGCTACTGATAACAGTAACAACCTGAAAACTGCTCAACAGCCCTATGCCATATAAATGTGTGTGCAGCAGTGTAGTCGCTTTGCAAGTAACGACTGTGTAAAGTCCTGCCAGCAAGTGCAAGTCTGTTAAGCCATTGACTGTGTGCATAGTAATGAATTTAGCCTCAGTTTAAAGTTTGCAGCCAGAGAGAGACTGTGGGTCGTAGCAAAGTGCAGCACTAGAAATACAGGCAATCCTGTGCTAAAAACCTGAAGCTTTAAGGGACTGTGAATAAAATAAATGTGTCCAGCATGTAAAAAGTCCGTGGAAAATCCTGTAAATGTGTTTAAAGCAAGAATAGAGCAAGTTGTGCAATTTGAGCAAAAGTTATCAGTAGTTTGTGTAAATAGGGTGCGCAGTGGCTTGACCCAGATTCTAAATGTTGATGCACAGGAGTGCTGCCGGCATTACAGGGTGGGGTAGTAAAGGAAACACAGCAGCAGAGGAGCTATTTTACAACTAAAGAGTGTGTTCAGTAAAGTTGGGACTTTCAGTTCCAGTGAACTTTTGTTTATTTTTCTGCAGTTATGGCCTCAGGACCAGCTCGTTACCCAGATCATGCCTGGGTTGGAGTAACAGCAGCAGTAAATAGACTGAGGGATATTGAAAAGTGGTGCTATGGAGGACAACTGCCTCCTCATGTTGCGATTCCTGGTTATCCAGTGCATGTATGTCAAATATGCTTGAGAGCTGGAAGGGACGTCTTCATGATTCCTCACTGTGCTGGATGCCTAGAAAAATATGGCTTGTATAAAGCGCCTCAAATTCGTTTGGCTCCCACGTGGACAAAGGTTCAGGAATCTGCAGTTGGCAGCACACAGCACCAGGCGGAGCCTGTGGAGGAAGGCCCCTTTGGGGAGTGTGGCACAAAGCTAGAGGGTGCAGAGTTAGAGACAGAACCAGAAGTTGAAGTTTCGGATGCTGGATCCCAGAAGGAAAGTTCGGATAAAGCATCAATAGACCCCTGGAAGGGGGCCTAGCCCAAGTCTCTTAGACAAAGATGAGATGCGGGAGGCCTTTGAGTGGGAGGTGTCGACCTCCGCACCCAGTGATGAGTGGATAATCTCAGGAGTGAGAACGACTGCTCACTCCTGGGCTCAGATCCTCAGTGAAGAGGAAGATGAGGGGGAACCTGTGTGGCCTTGTGAAAAAGGAACGGGTACACAGCTTCAAGATCTTGCCTCAGAGGAATGTATAGAAGAAATTGGTGATGCCACTGCCCTGGCTTCGCAGGAGGAAGAAGTCAGGGATCCATTTCTAATTTCTTTAAGGATGCGTAGCTGGCAGAACCAGAACTGGCCACTCCCAAGCCAGGCCAGCGGTCTCAGATTGACCAAAGCAAGTAAAGAGGAGAGACTGGTTCGTAGGAAGGCAAATGAGATCTATGGTGTGACCTTTCCTACCTTTCCTCGGAAAGTCTGGGAGGAGATTGAGAACTGCAGGAAATCCTGGATCTGGGATGAAGCAATGAAAAGTGTGCATCCTGGGGCCAACAAGCATGTAAAGAATAGACTGTTCCACGAAAAGTATACCCAGTGGAAGAGAGGCAGGACACTGTTTATAGACAGAGTGAGAATAGTGGATGGAGAGGGACGTGAAATCTCCCACTGTGTGAATTATGTACACCCAGATGGGGTAATAATTCAAGCTCCCGACCCCCGGTACTATTGGCCTCAGTGCAAGGACCTCCCAGCAAATGTGCCCGTGCCTACAAAATGGAGAGCCGAGCAGTGGTAGTCAATACTGCCACACCAGACTGTGAAGTGCCTTTATTGATCCACCAGTATGGACATCCAGGACTCAGGTGCCCCACATTCATCAGTCTACAGTGTACTGGCCTTTCCAGCATCCATCGACTGGTCCACCAGATGACTTCAGATCCAGAGAGGACACCAGCCCAGCTGTATCCTGTTCATCACCTGGTAATCGGATGACGTCGGACCAGCTGTTTTTTTTTGTTCCTGTTCTAAGGTTCCGTCTCCAGAGATGACATCAACCCAGCTGTTCCCAGATGTGCCCTCCTGTGGTTCCCGGAAGATGTCCGCCCAGCTGTATCGGAAGAAATGCTGCCAGGGAGAGTCTTTGTCAGAGGTGCAGGTTGGTTAAGAATTTAGTACTACAAGTGGTTGGTAAGTCCGAACTTTTCTATCTTTATGACATTGCAGTACACACCCTACACTAACAGACTTCAAAATGTGTGAACTGTCCTCAAAGACTTTCCCCTTCGGGACTTTGGCCTGTTAGAACTGTGCTTCACCGGGCTCCGGCCCAGGAGAAACTCTTTATTGGACTAGCCTTCGGGCATTGTGGTCACTAGTTGGGACTTTTAGGGCACTCCATCCCCCAAAAATGTGTATTGTAAATAATGTCGTTGTTTTCTAATGTAAATACTGTTTTTTCTACCTTCTTTTTCTAAAAAAATCTTTTTGAGATTTTTCAGTGTTTTGATGGTAGGGGTTTAGGTAGACTGTGTATGCAGATTAGGAGTGTGTTGTCTTTCCTTTTCTTACAGGTGTTCCTGGGAAGACAGAAGAGAAGACAAGAAGAGGAGGAGGGGCTTATCGGAGTTCCTCATCAGTGCTTTAGTGTGTAGAAATTTAAAGTACTGTGGTGTTATTGTTGTTATTACTGTATTAACCCTTTCCTTCCACAGGTGTGGTTGTGGGGGTAGAGAGGAGACAGTAAAATGTGGTATTTTAATGGTGTGTGGTTGCAGGTTGCCCAAGGTCGGGGAGGTCCCCGGGTTGTTTTTGTTTTGGGGTATTAGGTTAGAAGGCAGATAGGTTTTCCCTAGAGGGTTAGGGGATAGACAGGCTGTGGCCCTGACCTACAGTAGGGACCGCAGTGCTGATCTATCAGGGCTATGCTCTGGATGGTTCTACCAGAGCCACTAGGTGTCCATAGTAAGTGGATAGTGTAGAGGCTGATATGTCAGCTCAAGGCCTCTAGGCCCTTAGTGTTGCCTGCCTGTGCTTGCACACATGGTAGGAGGGGGCCTGATCACCCCCCTCCGCAGGTAGCACATAGGGTGGGATGGCCTAAGACCGGGTAAATAATGACTGCGGACAGTCATTTTCCTGGTCAAGGGTGAGTGTAACAACCTTGTTACCTGGGGTTACTAGAATCCAAGTAAGACCTAGTGATAGGCAGGGAAGGCAGCTTGTGAAACTCCAGTTAAATGGGTTTCACACTGTCTCACTCTGTTCTCAGTCTCAGCTGAGACTGAGGGATGACATCACCAATAGAACTTTCGCAGCTGCATGAGCCACATTGGAATCTGCAGCAAACGGAGTTAGATAGAACGTTGGGAGTTTTCAAGTCAGAGTCTTCAGTTGGTGTTCAGTGAGAACAGTTGGAAGTAGGGAGTTTGCTGTTAAAGCAGCTCAGTGAAGGCTCTAGGAGCCTCAGCCCTGACAGAGGGCTAATTTTAAGTAATAGGGTGTGTGTTTCCACCTTAAAGAGAGACACAGAAGAGTACTAAAGTGGTGGAGACCACTGTTTTGGGGTCTTAGTGCCCCCTTCCTCCGGGGGGGGGGGATGAGAAGGTTTCCCTGCAGATTCCTGGGGCAACCCCCTAGTTCTGCTTGTGGAGGAAAAGCTGCCTGTATGTTCCAGTATTTATTTGGGAGAAAATAAGATTTGTGAGTCGCCTGTGGGGCACCTGCAACGTAAGGGTGAGTGTCTGCTCTGGCTAAAAGGGCCTATGTTTTTCACCCTGGGACTTGTGTGACAATGTGGGGATTGAACTACTATATATTGGAAAGCCTAGAGTAATAGGCTAAGCAAGTTAAAAGTAGTTTCAAGTCCAGAGTGTGTTGGGATGCAAATAATATGTAGAGGTGATGTGACAGACGTCTACCCTTAATCTACATTTGGAAGTTCAGTAAAGGAATTGTTCAGTTTCCAGAGAAATGGCTGGGTATGGGCTTTGGGAGCTGGAGGTGGGTGGTCCCCCATCTTTAGTGACCAGGTCCACCTCTACGGATTTCTTCTGTGGATTTCTACTTTTCCTCAGGCACTTGGCCAGTGATGGGGGAAGTACCCAGACGTGGGATTGTAAGGAAAATTCTCTCTAAGAGTCACAGACTCTAGTGTGGTTTGGAGAGCCACAACAGGATAATTGGTTCATTCCTCAAATGGACTGTGGATCAAATGGCCGGCGGGGGAGCTGGGCCAGTGGGGAAAACCCAAATGTGTACAAGTCGGGCTGTGTACCCAAAGCTGCATGCAAGTCTGGACTGTGTGCCTGGTGGGTTTAGAGCCTGAGGGCTGGAAACAGTGATAAAGTGTTCTGTTGTCTCTAATCTGCATTACCAGGAAATGTAGCCCCATGGGGGTCCGTCTATGCTTTGTTTGTTCAGCTTGGAAGTGAATAAAAGCCACACGGAAGAATCCCATTCCTAGTTCTGGACATTACAGTTATTGCTTCCTGTGTTCGGATTTACTTGGGTGCCTCTGTTCGGAGTAGCCAAACCTAGGCTCCCTTGTGCCAAGTAACCTCATCCTCCCCGAACCCAGTCCCCACCAGGTACTGCTGTCAGCTTCAACAGCATGCCACCTGTCGTTTTGGCAAAAAGACAGGGGTGAGGGGTTACATGTGTTTTCGCACACCTGGAGTAGAATGGCGCGGTTGCTGTAGCAAATCAACATTTGAGACAAATTAACAAAATCACAGTGCCACTGTTCATGAGCAGAGGTACTAAATGCTTTCATGAGGTGGGGGTCACAAAAAGGCCAAGTTGAAAATTTGTAGTGCAAATACCAGCAAACGCCTGGGGTGTTACGGTTTCTAACCATAACATCCCACCCTGTACAGACTGAGAGGCATCTGGGGTGTGCCTTTGTATTGCCTGCTGTAATGCTCATGCTATTCCACCCCCATTCTGCAGACACTGACAGGCATCGAGGTGTGCCTTGGACTCTTTGGCCCCAGAGTTCTCCCCGTTCTCCTATATTGCACCCATTTTAGCGTATTTCCTTATGGAATGGGGTGACTGTAAAGCCAAACACCCCAAGGCACACCTCAACACTTGTCGGTGTCTGCAGGATAACATGAGGTGAAATGGCATGAGCGTTATGCGTCACGACCCAAAGGCACACCCCAGTGCCTTTCCATCTCTGCAGGGTGGGGGTTGGCGTCAAGTTCAGTACTTCACTGCCATTCCTATTCTACATCTGTGTAACTCCTGCACTTCCAATGTTAATACCAGCAAGCAAACATTCGGCATTGACAAATGCTTGGTTCAATCCCCTGTCAATCAAGTTCTGTATCTGTTCATGATTGGTGAGAAGAGGTTGCAGTCACCCAGTGGCATTTGACCTAGAAGTACTCTCTTACATAGAAGGGCTTCACTGAGGTTAACTTGGAGGTGGAAAGTGGAGAGGCATAGGTCACAGCAGTGGGAGTCTGGTTTCATGTTGAGTGCAAATCTGCAGGGTTGCTCACTGCTGAGATTCTTTTGAGTGTGGTGTTATTGACTGCAAAGTAAATGACCAGACCATGATCAGTTCCTGAGATGATGAGGCTGGATGCTAAGAGTTTTCTTCTACTTCAAGGGTGAGGTAACACTTGTTTCTGTGTAGCAAGCCAAGGCGTTGATGGATATTTTTGACCATGGAGTTGGCGTGACATGTGAAGGATAGGGTTACGTTAAGTTTTAGGCCCAGGTACTTGAAGACCTGGACCTGTTCAATGGGGTACCTGGCTGGTGTTGTGATGTGAAGCTCAAGGCTGCCCTTCAGGGCATTGATGGCCCTGAACAGAAGAGATTTGGTTTTCTCAGTGTTAATGACCAGTCTGTTACAGGTGAACCAGTTGCAGACCTTGCCAAAGTCAGATTGTAGGTTGCACTTCAGTGTCTCCAGGTTGTGGTGTGAGGTGAAGATATCTGTGTCTTTGGAGTGAACACAAACATCTGGGACTTTGTTGACAAACAGGCTGAATAGCAGGGGGCCGAGGATTGAGCCTTGTGGGACTCCAGTGGTTAGTGGTTACAAGCTGGAGAACACCTCTAGCCTTTTGTGACCTGTTGGCTAAGTAGTCAGAAAACCTCACTATGGCCTCCTCTGACAGGCCCAGCTCACAGAGCTTTATAATTAGGAGGTCATAGCTAACTAAGGCCTTGTAGAGACCAAGAAAGGCTGTGCCAATGCATTCACCTTTGTTTAGGGCCTTGTGTAGTTCTTCAGTTAGCTCACTTAGGGATGATTTTCATGAGTGCAGCTTTCTGAAGTCGTGTTGTTCAGCAGCGAGGAGGTTGTGATCTGTTATGTAGGACACCAGTTGACTTCTGACAATATTTTCTAAGGCTCTAAGGCCTTAGAGAACAGAGAGAGGGTAGAGATTGGCTGATAGTTAGAGACTGCCATGCTGTCACTGGATTTAAAGACTGGAACTATGCTGGCTTGTTTCCAGGCACTGGGGAGGGAGACAAATTGGAGGGAAAAGTCAAATATTTCTTGGATAGTAGGGCCAGTTCCTCAATGCCCATTTTATTTTTACGTATCTTCATATTCAAGGAGTGGATGGGTCCAATTCTTCCTTCGGTTGCTGAGCTTAGTACGTATATTTTTAACTGTATTGGTGCTTACCCACTTAAAATAGAATTTGGGCCTATTTGTGCTGCAGGAGATTGGGAGACTGTGGGGGGAAAGGTGCAGCATTGCTTCCTGCCTGTAAATATCCATCGCACCCTGACTCTACCTGGGGGCACAACCAAGGTGCTGTGGAGGCAGCACAGACATCCACAGATATGTGGTATTGAGGGTCTGTGTGCACTGTGTTGGTGTTCCTGAGGGGATAATGAAGCTGGAGATGGAAGGGGCATACATGAAAACAATAAACAGATACTAATACAGTCATCCCACAGCCCAAGCCATTCTTTTCCACAGATGACAGAGGGAAGGGACTGCTTTGGATCTATAAGGGTCAGACTGATAAAGAATGGGATACTCAGATATCCCATGTTTTCAGCAGTGCTTTTTCAACATGGGGCCCTTCTCACAAATTTTTCTGTAGCTTTGCACAGAGAAGCACCTATAGATTGGGGACTGGAAGTAGGGTATGTTCTCTGCCCTTTACTGATCCCAAATGTAGCCCTCAAAATTACCCGATGAAAAGCCAACATCCTTTCAACTGACAAAAAAAAGCACGAAAATACAGGTAGTGATAAGTACTCTAGGTACCGTGTATCTGGCCCGTCATGGACATAAACAAGTACAGGAGAGGGTGTGTACTCACTGAGACCCACTAGTTTTGCAGAGCCAAGTGGTCCTAAAATAAGTATTTCAAGCAAAACACAGGCAAAAGAAATCCCTGTTGAAAAGCACACCGTGGCAGATAGCTAAATGTTTTAGGTTTCAGAGTTACTGCTTCATCGGGGTGATGTCTTGCCCATTATTTCTTCTTTTTTCTGTTTACTTCTGAACAGGAATTATATCACTAAAGTTCTGATATAACAACAGCTGCCCTCCCCACCGCTGTTCGGTTGGTTAAGATATCATCCCATACTTTGTGTTTCAAACAAGGTTTTAACCCCCCTGACAAGTTTCCCTCCTTGGCTGTTCCAGTGGACCCTCCCCCCCTTCAGATGTTCTGCAGCTGCCTGAAACCAAGAAGTACCTTTATTCACATTAGAAACTGCAGTCTTGTAAAGTCTGGTACTGGCCAGAGATGGAGGACGGATCTAGGGATACTAACTTGTGGGACAAGTAGGACCGTGGAAACCACAATGCTGATCTGATGCAGTGAAGAAATGGGCGGACAGCCCACAGTATACAGCAGAAAACTGGAGAACACTTGCACGCGAAAGGACTCGCGTACTGCAATACTCCAAAAATATCCAAATAGGTGTTTACATATTCAAATTACAAAATTCAGCAAATGAAGTGAGGGTGCAAACTGCCAGCATACCATGAAAGCCCTGGCGCTTCAAGTACACAGACTCTTCATCAGGGGGCGTGGCTACAGGAGTCAGCGTCACTTGTTTAATACACCGGCTCATAAATAAACATTTATGCAAACTATACTACATTGACATGTCAATAAAAAGGTACAAAAGCTTAGCATTAAAAATAGTGCACTATGGGCTGGATTTACAAAAGGTTTTCGGACTAAGTCCCACACTGCAACTCCAGTTGTGGACTGAAATCGCCACAGCTGCAGAGATTGCTAGTCACATCAGCAGCAGTTGAGGAAGATGTTAGGGTTGGTCCCAATGACCATAACAGTTTTCCACAGCTGCAGGGATTTCAACAGCAACACCACCTGCAAGCCGTCGTAAGTCATGGAGCTGGTTGTAAACCAACTCCACTTTGTGAGTACTATAGCTGTGGGAAAAGCAGTGGTTCTGCAAGTAGCAACCCATTTGCACTGAATTTTTCCCAAAGCTACAGGATTTTACAGAATTTTGTAAATCCAGCCCTATGACATCAAAAAACTTAGACTTTTCACATAGGAGCTACATCATAAGGTGTGCTCATCAGTTTCATCTTGAACAAAGTCCATGAATGAATGCACTATAGTGAGACAGCCTGATTGATGAATAATGTTGAGAGCAGTCACTACGATCATTTCAGCTCCTGAAAGTCAGTAAAACAGCCAACTGCACTTTAAAGTTTCAAATGGAGCAAAAAGAGAAGGTCAGAGGGGGTAGGAGGGGGAGTGGGAGATGTATTCAAAGAGCAGCATCACCAGATACTCACTGACGCATTGAATAATGGCAGTATTAACGAAAATGAATACAAGTTTATCCGGGATGAACACTGTGTTACTACAGGCTTTTGCATTCTGCCAAAAGTACATAGACATTAAATGGACACCATCAACTCCCTTTGGCCTCAAATTGTCCCTAGTTAAAAAACACATGTTATGATTGCTAACATTCTATAGAAACTGAAAATGTAACTAGTTGTTTGATTCTGATTCCTTTTTTCCTTTTCAAAGTGAAAAACAGACTGCCAACCATACTGGTGTTAATGCATAAAAACATGTTTGTTTATATTCTTTGATGAACTCCTGTTGCATCTTTTCTGGACTTGGAAACACCCACAATACAACCTAGCCACTCATGATGCAGAGGAAGGAGAGGAGACTACTGCATCATGATGGAAGTTTTGTTGGGGGTGTTCATAATGTTCAGGAAGTATGCAGTAAGAGTTGATCAAGGACACAACAAGGTAGATTATAATGTTACCATTATCACGCATTTCAGTTCTAATAAGAAAAGAAGCAGACAAAACAATCAGCAACTTCAATGAATTTTAGAGGCTTCCGGGTGGTCAGGGCATCGGCATATGGGCGCCGCAATGACAGTGCCAGCAACAGTGCTATATCACCGAGAGCGTCCCTGCAATCAGAGTGCCAGTGAACCTGTGTGCCATATGCCCTGTGGGTAAAGGCACCACAGGAATTCAGAGCACCAGGTAACAGAGGCATGCAACAGCGGTCTTGCACCGGGAAACGTCCGACACCACGGTGACCGACAAGAACCAGCAGGCAACCCAGTGCAGCCCCGATGCATGTCCGCAGCATTGCACAGGCATGATGTGGATGAGCAACAGCATCCACAAGGACACCTGGTCAGGGATGCATGCACCAGCAGGCCAGCACTGCCGACGGACACCAGAGCAGCACAACAGATGGAGAATGGCAGTGCCACTCAAAGAGGGCACAGATGTGTGGGTGCATGCCAGGTGAACCTTGTTGGAGGGGCAGTCCACAGCTTGCGTCACTATTGCCAGCCATGGGCACCTGCCCCCTTCGCACCACAGTGTGTTCTAGCCCCACATCCCTGGACAGCATGCCCGCGTCCCTCGGTGGCCCCATTCACACCAGTGTGTCTGTTACATGGTGTCCGCAGTGCTGCATCAGCCCTCCCACATGGTAGCACACACAACTGTCCTGCCCTGTTCCCATGCATGGTAGATCCATGCATGTGAGTGCTGCCATTGCCGCCCTGATCACCGTGGTGCACAACAGTGTTGATGCACCTCTGGTGGCCCCATCTGCATTCAATGGGTGGGTCCGTGGGTGTGCAGTGTGTTGCACTACCAGGCCTCTCTGTGTCAGAGGGCACTGCCAGTCCTCTGTGGCCTCATGGTTTGGTGCTGTTGTGTCTGGCGACCTCCTGCTGGTGTGCTGTTTGCCAGCGCCACATTGCCTGGCACCCTGACCACCCTGAACCATTTTAGAGAAGGTATGCAATCATAAAAGGTGGATTTTCAACTGGAAATAACAGGATGCAGAAAGGTTGGACAATGTCCCTTTAATAGGCCACCAGGTAGGACCATTGTGTCTGGTAATGGGTCAGTGAGTGAGAACCTGATAAAGTTTATTTATTTATTGAAATGTTTCGCCAGGAAGGCACAATGAGCAACAAGTCGCTCATCTCCCGGTGCAACTTGGGGGGAAGGGGTACAACTGGAATGAGACATTAAACATTCAAGTTACAAGATCAACATTAACATACAATTGAAAGGCAGGTATTACAAACAGCATTACTACAGAGTTGAGCATAACATGTAGAAAAAATGAACACTAATAAGTGCCAGGTTAATAAGTAAACAAGTGCTTACATGAAAGAAAAGGGAGAAAGGGGACGGAGGGGTGAGGTGTGGAGGGGGAAGAGTCATGCCCCTGGAGACCCCTTCAGGATGCAAGGAACCCTGCAAGGGGACTGGGAGGGCCAGAGAGAAGGGGGTAAGGCAGTGTCCCAGAGAGACCCCTAGAAGATGGGGGAGAACGGGAGTAGATGGGGGTAAGGAGAGGGACCTATGGAGAGCATTCATGGTCCTTTGCATTCTGTGAGAGATTAAGGGAGGTCAGTAAAGAGGGGCAATTAGGGGAAAGGGAAGAAGGGCTAGGGATTTGGGGGGTGGGTGTCTGTAGGCTTTTTCCTTCAGTAATGTGTACTGAGCTTGCCCTCTTACCTTACAGACACTGCAGACATACTGAGAAAGCCTGGTATGGATGGACAGTTATGTTTGGGTAGGGACTGACATTGAATATCTGTACACCTGCATTAGGCAGTGCCAGGGAATACCCGCCTGTAAATTCTCTTTGGAGAATCATTATGTCTGTGACTCTGTGCCAATTGAGTTTATAATTCTTTAGACTACATTTGGACTCATTATGCGTCTGGGTTTGAAAACTAGTATATTTTATAGACATGTAGGGCAGCTATGGGGGTTAATATGGACCCAAGTTATGCTAATCTGCTTCTAGGCTGGTGGGAAATGTCTGTACTCAACAAAAGGTCAAACCCATTCCACAGTAAACTCAAACACTAGTTCAGATACATTGATGAGACTGTGTCTGTGTGAGCAGCTTTCATTGATTGGCTACATAACAATGACCTTAACCTTAAATTCACTTTTTACCACCAGCACGGAGCAGCATAATTTCCTGGATCTTGTACTGACAGGTACTGCAAATGAAATTATACAAACCAAATCTTTTAGGAAACCCACTGCCACTAATTCTGTGTTAAGAGCAGACAGTGTCCACCCCTAAACTAAAAAAAAAAGGTCCATCCCATACAGTCAATGTGTTAAGTTAAGAAGGAAATGTAGCTCCAAAAAAGATTTTCTAACACAAGTTAAGTGAGTTAGAAGACGATTTAGAACGAGAGGTTATTACCCTGATTTGCTTCAGTGCTCTAAAGCTAAAGCACTCCAATTGGACAGAAAATCACTATTAACAAAAGGGAAAAACTACTACTGTTACTCAGGATGGTACTCAGAATTGTGGCCCTGTAACATTGAGAACTGGTAATATTGTACATAAGAACTGGGCAATATTAATGGGAGATAATGAAGTAAGCATAGCAGTGGGTGTTAAACCCAGGGTTTCCTTTAGAAGAGCTGACAATCTTTGAGACCATTTGGTCCACAGCTGGCTTGTAGCCACTCCCACCCAAATCTCTGGTAGCAACTGGCTACTGCAAAGACCAAAAGTTTATTTTTAAGTGTACAAGATGTAATATCTGCAAGTATGCTCAAGCAGGTACCCATTTCAAGCATCTGAGAGACAGTAGCAACGGTGCTGAAATTAGAGACAAGTATAATTCTAACCCAGAGCAACTTAAATTTATGGGACTGGAACATATCCCCCAGTCTAAGACAGGACGTGACAGATTGATTGATGGGATAGGATGGAGAGTTACTACTGCGGTCCCCGGTACAGGGATCACATGCTGTGTAGGGTGCCTTGCACATTTTGCTGGCCAGCCCTGCACAACACATGCAAATGGGGCCAATATAACATGCAAATGGACCCATTTGCATATCCAGCTCTGAATATCTGGAAATTGAGCTCGACGCAGCTACAGTTGCCCTGGAGCATTCCCATTCCTGGTATTCAGACCTGTCTGGGGGATGCGCCGCCACATTGTATTTGCACCATGCACATTATTTGCTATATTCAGAAGAGATGCGCCATGGCACATCTCTTTTGAATATATCCCTTTGTTGCTCCAGCGAACTTCAGTTAAGCTGCGCTACAACTTGCACCTTTGCCATTCACAATTCTAAATATCGGGCCCATGTGTGCAACATTTGCTCATTTTGAGTAAACTTTCCTTTAAACACTTTGTATGCCATGTATAGATAATTTGTTTATTTTATTTTTGGGGTTGTTTTTAACTTGCGATTATGTCTCATTTTAGCATGTATTTATTATCCACAAGTTCTTTGTTCTCTGACAATGCCGTGAGCTGCTCTAGTCTATTTTTCAGCTGCCACCCCCCTATCCTCTCACCCTTCCTCCCTGATTTCTTCTAGGTTTCTGAAATGATTCTTTGTATGTGTTATTCATGTATCCTGTTTACCGTGATGCCGTACCTGAACTGATGAATACGGTTGTATGCTCTCTTTAATAATGTATGCCGTTGTTTAACATGTTTAACATGTATGTACTCTCCTGACAGGGACTCTTTGTAAAAGAGCCTTGGCTCAAAGGTAATTGTAATCCTAGATCTAAATAAACAATAAACAAGTTTGCCCTTGATTGACTGTGTTCTTTAACACACAAGGACACTTGCAATTAAAGTTGTAAAGGTCCTCATCTTACATGTAATTAGGGAGAATAGTAGCCTAAGGTTTTGTTTTCATTAGACTGTTTTCTTGAAACATACTGAGACATTTTAAAATGTATGTGAGAACTCTCTGCTTGTTGCTATCTTCTGATAACCTTTGACCTTCAGGGGCTTTTTGGCTAAAAACATACTGGTGTTAATTAGTTTCTCTGACATAATCTTCAGTTATTTTTTTCAAATGAGTATGTGAAACCCATAAGAATTATTTCTGCTTTTTAATGCATTGTCTGGGTGTTAATAGTATGGGATTTTCTGAATAACTGTCATAAAGCTTCTGAAGAAGGACTTGGTTGGTCCGAAAGCTAGAGCACTTTGTTCTTTTGTTGTAACATCTATGTTGGTCCAATAAAAGGTATCAAACCATTTGCTTCCGGATCAGGAGAAACAAGGAGAGGCAGGGAAAGCAGTTAGGAGTGCAAAGGCAAAAATGGAGGAGAATATTGCCTAGTCAGTTAAAAAGGAGATAAAACATTCTTTACATATATAAGTGAAAAGAGAAAGACCAAGGGAGGTATAGTAAGGCTAAAAGGGGAAGCAGTGGTTTGCTAGAAAGAGGACCAAAAAAATGCAGACATATTGAACAATTGCTTTTGTACGGTATTTACGGTGGAAGGGGTAGGTGATGGGCCAAAGATAAGGGACAAGGGCATTAAAGGAAGGGAGGTGGACATTAGTCCTTTTATAGAGGAGAGAGTCCTCAATGACCTGGCACAATTAAAAGCAGACATGGCAATGTGATATGATGGGGTGCACCCTAGGATACTGAAGGAGCTGAAGGAGGTGCTGACTGAACCCCTGACAGCTCTGTTCAACCTATCACTAGAAACAGGGGGAGGTTCCAGGGACTGGAGGAGGGCAGATGTGGTCCCACTACACAAAAGTGGAAATATGGAGGAGGCAGGAAATTACAGACCAGTTAGCCTAACTTCGGTAGTAGGTAAAGTAATGGAATCGCTACTGAAGGAAAGGATTGGGGAATACCTTGTAACCAGTGAGTTGCAGGATCCGAGGCAACATAATTTCTCAGGGGGAAGTCTTGCCAGACAAACCTGTTTGATTTCTTCGATTGGATAACCAGGGTAGTGGATCAAGGAGGAGTGGTAGATTGGCCTACCTGGATTTCCGTAATGCCTTCGACACTGTTCCACATAGAAGACTGGTGAGCAAGCTGGGCAACCAAGGAGTAAGTCTAAAAGTAGTAAAATGGGTAAGAAGTTGACTAAGCAATAGGAGTCAGAGGCTGGTGGTAAATGGGGTTCACTCTGGAGAAGGCAAGGTGACCAGCGGGGTGCCACAGGAGTTAGTAGTACTAGGCCTAGCCCTCTTCTATGTCTTTATTAGTAACATTGCACAAGCAACTGGAGGGGAAAGTATGCCTGTTCGGATATGACACAAAAATCTGCAGCAGAGTGGACACATGGGGGGAGAGGATGAAAAGAATGAGGGACAATCTGAAAAAAACTGGAAGAATTGTCAAGGGAATGGCAACTGGGCTTCAATGCAAAAAAGTGTAAAATCGTGCAACTGTGGCACAGAAACCCAGGAGCAATGTACCACTTAAGCGAGGAGGGGATTAGCAAACATAAACAGGAAAGGGACCTAGGATAATCATTTCTGATTACCTGAAGATAGCCAAGCAGTGTGGTGAGGCAATGGGGAAGGCTGGCAGGATGCTTGGCCGCATAGGGAGGGGCATCACCAACAGAAAGAGGGAGGTAGTATTACCCCATATAGATCACTGGTAAGACCCCACCTTAAGTACTGTGTCTAGTTTTGGAGGTCCCACATCTGGAAGGCCATACACAGGGTGGAGGCTGTACAAAGGAGGGCTACCAAAATGGCACAGGGCCTGCATCAAAAGCCCTACAAGGAAAGACTCAATGAACTAAATATGTACTCTGTAGGGGGAAAGGGGGATATGATATGATAGAAACATTCAAATACCTCACAGATGTTAATAAGGTACATGAAGGTAACATTTTCCATAGAAAAAGATGCTCCAGGACAAGGGATCATGCTATGAAGCAGGAGGTTGGGAGGTTCAGAGGAGATGTGAGGAACTATTTCTTCATGGTGAGGGCAGTGGATGCCTGGAACAGCCTCCCAGCAGAGGTGGTGGATGCTAAAATGGTAACGGGATTCAAGCATGCATGGGATAGACACAAGGGGACCTTAGAGGTAAGGCAAGGGGGGAGAAGACTGGAGACCAAATAGGGTCTGCAGTGGCACAGTAGGTAGGGAATATAGGGAAGACTAGGTGGGCCAGGAGGTCCTCATCTGCCAACAACTTCTATGTTTCTATGTATGTTTCTATATCGTATTTTAAATAAATGAAGACCAATTTGGATATTTCTGGAGTTCTGTGGTATGTAATTCCTCTCGAGTGCAGGAGTTCTCCATTTTTTTATGTTGATTGCACGCAGCGCAAGAAACATATTGAGGCAGCTTGCTCAGAAGCAGGCTGTGGAGGCGCGGCACTGTTGTGGCCAATGCCCCAACAGCCTGCAAAGGCTTGTCCCGCGTCCCCCAATGCCATTGCAGGCTGCTGGTGACAGCAGTTTGGAATGTTTGCACCAACTTCATACAAATCAGCCGCTGCAATCAGGGGCCGCCTAGTCATTGCAGTATCGGTCATCCGCTGCAATGAGGGACTGACTCGCCATTGCAGGGCGGGATGTAAACACTATGATATTGCTTGTGAACATGGCGGCGGGTTGCCACAGTGTTCACAAACAATATAACCCCCCTGTGTTTCTGGTGCTGACAGGGGAGCCCACTCTCCATCAGCATTCTATAACACCCCCCGCTTTTATATCTGCCGACAGCATAATGAATCCCCTTGCATAGCAGCGGGGTGCCCAATCCCCGTCGCTACTGCTGCCCCCAAAAGAAAGCCATTGGTGGCACTCTGGAAGCCCACCCCAGTGTGCCAATGCGTTCAGAAGGAAAAACGGTTTCGCAAAGTCTTTTATTTTGTTTTTTCCTGAAAAGAAACGTCCCCTCATAGTCTCCCTGCCCCTCCCACAACCTGCACACACCCACTGAGCATCCTGCCTCCCACACCCTCGCCGTACCATACTTCACCTCCGAACTCGCACGACGATTCGCTTGACCGGGTCTGCACTCTTCAAAGCCGACCGCAAACTGCGGAAATGCCGGTAAGCTGTATAATGTAATAAATAGAGTTTTTTCAACTTTAGTGCATATCTCGGGCATTTTGGGGAATTTTTTCACCAAATTTTCAACATGGGGTTTTTGGGACCCCTCCTCATGAATTCTTGAACTGTCATGGCGTTAATCGGCCCCAAAATGTGGTTTCGCGGTCACTGTGCGGAATCACCTTTTGGGGCCGATTAACGAAACAACAGTGCCAGTGTTCCTGAGGTGGGCTCTCAAAAAGCCTATGTTGCAATTTTGGTGGAAAAATCCAAAATGACTATTTTATTTAGCCAAGATCATGCCAGTTGCTACGCGATGCTCGTAAGTTCGTGGAATTTGCAATATTTTCACACCAGGTTTTCAATATTGGCATTTTGTCACACCTCGTTGAGAACAGTACAGCTGTCATTGTTCACATCTGGGCGAAAATGTGTTTTTGCAGTTCTGGCGCAGGATAATGCAGTCGCTGTGGGAAATCAGTGTTTGAGACAGATTAAAAAAATGACAGTTACAATGTTCATGAGTAGAGGTCCTGAATTGGCTATGTTGAAAATTTGGTAATGATACTCCATAAAATTACTGTGTTACGAGCGTCCGTTGCGCAGTTTGCACGCACGCTCGTAACTTCTCAAATTTATAATATTTTCACTCCAGATTTCTAATATTGCCATTTTCCCATACCTACTTATGAACAGTACAGCTGTCATTTTCCCATCTTGACCGAAATGTGTTTTCACAGTTCTGGCTCAGAATAATGCGGTCGCTGTGGGAAATCACTGTTCGCGACAGATTAAGAAAATGACAGTGGCACTGTTCACGAGCAGAGGTCCTAAAATGCCTATGTTGAAAATTTGGTGACGAAACTCCATAACATGACTGTGTTACAAGCGTGCATTGAACTGTTTCCACGCACCCTTGTAACTTTGCAATTTAGTAATATGTTCATGCCACATTTTCAACAGTGACATTTTTCCATGCCTCCTCATGAACAGTACAGCTGCCATTTTTCACATCCTGGCTAAAATATGTTTTTGCACTCCTGCCGCAGAATAGCGCAATCGCTGTGGGAAATCACTGTTTGGGACACATTAAGATCGAATTAGTTGGGGGGGGGGTGACCGAGCTCAACTGAGCTCTGTCAGGACTGCTGCGGGTTTGTTTCTGGGCAGACAAAGTGCCCAATGCAAGAGCCCACTACAAAAGGGCAGCCAGCAGCACTGGGAGAAACAGAACGAGAGAGCAAGTGATGGATGAGGAGTGAGCGAACTAACTGGAGTGTTGTCAGGACTGCTGCAGATTTCTTTGTGGGTAGAAAAAGGCAGCAATGCAGGCAGGGTCCAGTACAAAGGCCAGCCTGCAGCGGTGGGAGAAACTATCTGACGAGTGAGACAGGGGACTGAGTGTGAGCTCAGCGGAGCTCTATCAGGTTGCTGCGGATTTCTTTGTGGGCAGAAAAAGGCACCAATGCAGGCAAGTCCTGTATAAAGCGCCGCCAGCACCAGGACAAACAGAATGAGCACGTGAGAGGAGACTGAGCGACCTCAATGGAGCTCTGTCGGACAGCCTGCGGATTTGTTTGTGTACAGACAAGAGTACCAATGCAGCCAGGAGCCCCGCATACGCGCAGCTCTGCAGCGCCAAGAGAAACAGAACGAGGGAGTGACAGAGTGGTAGTGAGTGAGCTCAACGGAGCTCTATTGTGACTGCTGCATATTTCTTTGTGGGCAGAAAATGCAGCAACACAGGCAGGAGCCCAGTACAACAGGCCAGCTTGCAGCGCGGGCCGAAATGGAATGAGTGAGTGAGACATCTCAATGGAGCTGTATCGGGACTGCTTCAGATTTCTTTCTGGCCAGAATAAGCCACCTATGCAGGCAGGAGCCCAGTACAAAAGGGCAGCCTGCAGCGGCAGGAGACACAGACTGAGCGACTGAGGGTGGGGGAGTGAGTGAGCTCAATGGAGCTATGTTGGGACTGCAACAGATTTGTTTGTGGGCAGAAAAAGGCAGCAATGCACGCAGAGGCCCAGTACAAAAGGGCAGCCTGCAGTGGCGGGGAAACCAGAATGAGCGAGTGAGAGAGAGGGAGGGCGAGCTCTCAACAGAGCTCTATTTGTAACTCGCAAATTTCTTTGCTAGTAGAAGAAGGCTGCAATGCAGGCAGGAGTCCAATAGAAAAGGGCAGCCTGCAGCACCGGGAGAAACGGACTGAGCGAGTGACAGAAGAGGAGTAAGCGAACTCAACAGAGCTTTGTCAGGACTGCTACAGATTTCTTTGTGGGCAGAAAAAGGAGCCAACAGAGGCAGGAACCCAGTACAAAAGGACAGTCTGCAGCGCCACGAGAAACAGAATGAGTGAGTGACACAGGGGGAGTGAGCAACCTCAATGGAGCTCTGTTGGTACAGCTGTGGATTTCTTTATGGGCAGAAAAAGGTGCAAACGCAGGCAGGAGCCCAGTACAAAAGGGCAGCCTGCAGCGCTGGGAGAAACACAATGAGCGACTGAGAGAGGGAGACTGAGCGAGCTCAATGGAGCTCTATCGTGACTGCTGCGGATTTCTTTATTGGCAGAAAAAGGCGGCAATGCAGGCAGGAGCCCAGTACAAAAGGCCAGCCTGCAGCGCCGGCAGAAACAGAACGAGTGAGTGAGAGAGGGGCATTCAGCAGGTTCAACACACCTCTGTTGGGACTGCTGCAGATTTCTTTGTGGGCAGAAAAAGCCAACAACAGAGGCAGGAACCCAGTACAAAAGGGTAGCCTGCAGCACCAGGAGAAACAGAATGAGCGAGTGAGAGAGGGGGAGTGAGCCACCTCAACGAAGCTCTGTCGGGACAGCTGAAGATTTCTTAGTGGTCAGAACAAGATACCAACGCAGGCAGGAGCCCAGTACAAAAAAGCAGCCTGCAGCACCGGGAGAAACAGACTGAGTGAGTGACACAGGGACAGTGAGCGTGCTCAACACACCAACGCAATCAACATTCGGCATTGACAAATGCTTGTTTCTTCCGATCTAGCGATACAAATGGGGACAAAATTACAATCATAAGGCAATCTTGATTATGCTCAGGGCCCGCACTCCACACATGTGACTGGGCAAGCAGTGTCAGGGCTTGGAGAGGGGTGGAGGAGATATTTATTTATTTATTGAATTTTGATGACCAGGTAGGTCTACTGAGACTAGAAGTTCATTTTTCAGGGGCAACCCTGGGAGGGGGGATACAGATGGCAATCACGTGAGATTGAACCAGATTAAGCTGTGGTGGTATTTTTAGTGAATGGGAGAAATTTGGCTGGGACACTGGGAATATTCCCTTACTCTGCAGCAGGGGCACATCTCCCTGCAAGCAGCATGGAGGACTCCAGTCCAGTGGAGGAGGCGAATGGAGTAGGAGTGGTTCAGCAGGAAGAGCCGATGAATAGTATATTCGCTTCTCAAGCATGGGTTTCTGGTTTTAGCGACTTTGTGGACGACGACCTTTTGGCAGAAGAAAACCATTTGGAAGAGGAACTGGCAGAAAAAAAATCACAATTACTCACAATGATGTCCGATGCAGAACAACACTATGAGGCAGAGAAAAAAAAACTAGAAGAAGATAAAAAGAGCAAGAGACTGTCGTTCAGTCCTACAGTGCTTCCCGGCAAGAAATTTCAAACGGACGTATCCAACAACGATGTTTCCACTGTGTTGCATAAAGAGTTGCAAGAACTGGCATGTTTGACGCCGTGGGGACCAATTTTGATTTCTGGAAGCAGCTCTTCAAGGTGCTGGTGGATACAAACAATGGGAGTGTGCGGATTCCGACACCTATTCCGATACTGGGGACGCCACCGATACATTTGCAAGGTCCTATTGAAACTTCAATTACAAGTTCTACTACGGGGATGAACCCAGAAGTTCTGATGGCTCAGGAGGCAGCCTCTGCTGCTGTTACTGTACAGACACCTTCAGTGGAACTATCTCAGAAGAACACGCCACAGGTATATCTCGAGCAAAATATAACTATGGCACAACAATCCACTTTTGTGCAGGACGTAGTCGATGAAATGGCAGAACCCTCTGTGTTGCTCCAAACTGCTCCTAGGCTAATTCCACCCACACAGCCGACCAATGCCTCTGGTTCTGACTTTCAGGGGATTCCACAAGTGGCGAGTTATGCCAGCTTATTTCATCAACCCCTTGAATCCACTAAATGGCAGAACACCATTCATTTAAGATATAGAGGGGGCTTAGACATATTCCCTGACAGGCATTTCATGGGGAAAGAGTTAATCAAGTCATCACTAAACTTTTCCCCAGGGGACATGTGTGCCTTCATTCACGTCCTAGGGGATTTCAATGTTGACATTAGTTTCCTCTCAAAAGCCTTACTGGATAAATTTTGGATGATCTACTCAAAGTTTAAAGAGACTGCCTTATGGGCATCTTTCTTTGCCATACCCCTCACAAAGCCTACTATAAAAACTGTGACAGTCCTAATTTGGAATGAGGGGGTAAACGTGAATGACATTTCTTATTGGTTGGGGCAAAGGTGTGAGGGTACTAAACGAGGTAAAGACCAAGGTAGAAAGGTCAGTAGGGAGCAGAACAGGGGTGAATGAAGAAAGCAAAGTCAGTAAGAACAGGGATGGTGCTACAAGAGGTAAGGCCATCAAAAAATGGAGAGCAATGAGTACTAATGCCCATAGTCTGGGTAACAAGCTTCCTGAATTAGTGGCCTTGATGGAGGCGGAACATCTGGATATTGTGGCCGTCACAGAAACATGGTACATACAGAACCATGACTGGGATGTAAACATACCAGGATACACTATCTACAGGAGGGACAAGGAGGGTAAAAGAGGAGGAGGAGTAGCTCTCTACATAAGGGAAGGAATCAAAGCACAGAACAAAAGGGTAAACAGGGAGGAGAGGAAGCGCTGTGGGTCAATCTGGAGACAGACAATGGCACCACAATCAGCACAGGGGTTGTATACAGACCCCCATCTTAGGGGGAGGACATGGACAAGGAAATGATAGAAATTATCCTTAGAAAAAGGGGAGCTATTGCTGATGGGGATCTGAATATGCCAGGCATTAACTGGTGTGCATTTGCAGCAGCCACTTCTAAGAGTGGGGTCATTCTAGATGCCATACAGGGGGCATGTCTTAGACACCTTCTATTGGAACCCACTCAAGAGGGAGCAATCATAGACCTGGTACTCTCAAATGGAGATGGCGAGGGGATCACAGATTTAGAAGTGGGTAGCCATCTGAGAACTAGTGACCATCAAACAGTATGGTTCACGATAAACACAGCAGTAGAGTCAAGCCATACAAAGACAAAGGTACTGGACTTCAGGAGGGCTGACTTTGCCAGAATGGGTGAGTACCTAAGGAATGCACTAGCAAATGAGCAGGAAGGAGAGATGGAAGAACAATGGGGAATAATCAAAACTGCCATCACAGAGGCAGCAAGCCTCTGCGTGAAGCAAATAAACAAAACAAAATGATGTAAGAAACCACTATGGTTCTCAAAGGAGGTGGCAGGGAAGGTTAGGGAGAAAAAGAAAGCATTCAGGAAGTACACGGAATCACAGAAGGAGCAGGACAGAGATTTGTGTCAATTAAAGCAAAAGGAAGCGGGGAAGGCAGTCAGAACAGCAAAGGCCCAAACCAAGGAAAAGATAGCCAACTCAGTTAAGAAGGGTGATAAAACCTTTTATAGGTACATCAGGGAGTGAAGGAGGACCAAAGGAGGGATAGCGAGGCTTAATAAAGGGGAGGGGGGGGCGGACAGAGGGTGACTGTGAAAAAGCAGAGGTGCTAAACAAATATTTTTGCTCAGTATTCACAAATGAAGAGGGGGAGTACCTAACCCAAACAATAGAAACACTCTGGATAGGGGGGTTGATAACAGCCCATTCACAGGAGAAAGGGTTCTGAAAGAACTCTTAAAACTGAAGGTGGACAAAGCAATGGGGCCTGATGGGATTCATCCCAGAATTCTAAAAGAACTAAGGGTAGAACTAGTGACACCACTGACTACCCTCTTTAACAAATCATGGGAGGATGGGGTGGTACTTGAGGACTGGAGGAGGGCAGATGTTATTCCACTTCACAAAAGTGGGAGCAGGGCAGAAGTAGAAAACCACAGACCTGTTAGTTTAACCTCAGTGATTGGGAAAATGATGGACTCACTTCTGAAGGAAAGAATTGTTGAGCACCTAGAGGCCAGAGGGGCACAGGACCCAAGGCAGCATGGATTCACAGCGGGAAGGTCATGTCAGACAAATCTAATAGATTTCTTTGACTGGGTGACCAAAGTAGTAGATCAGGGAGGGGCTGTGGACATGGCCTACCTAAACTTTAGCAAGGCATTTGACACAGTCCCACACAAAAGATTAATATACAAGCTGGCCAGCCTGGGAGTGGGTCCCAAGATGGTAGCCTGGGTAAAGAATTGGCTGGAGAATAGGACACAGAGGGTAATAGTAAATGGAGTCCACTCTGAAGAAAGGGGGGTTACTAGTGGGGTTCCGCAGGGTTCAGTACTAGGACCAGTCCGCTTTAACGTCTTTATAAGTGACATTGCAGAGGGATTGGAAGGAGAAGTATGTCCCTTTGCAGACGACACAAAGATCTGCAACAGAGTTGATACACAAGGTGGGGTGGAAAGGATGAGAAGGGACTTGGCAAGGCTGGAGGAATGGTCAAATGTATGGCAGCTTAGATTCAATGCTAAGAAATGTAAAGTAATGCACCTAGGAAATAAAAACCCATGGGAAGTGTACACAATGGGGGTGAGATACTGACAACAACAAAAATGGAAAGGGACCAGGGGGTAGTCATATCAGATGACCTAAAGGTGGGCAAGCAATGTGAGAGGGCAGTAAGGAGGGCTGGGAGGGTACTGGGATGCATAGGGAAAGGCATCGCCAGCAGAAAACAGGAAGTTGTTATCCCTCTGTACAGACAGTTGGTGAGACCCCATCTAGAGTAATGCATGCAGTTCTGGAGACCCAATCTCTGCAAAGACATAGACAGGATGGAGGCAGCCCAGAGGAGGGCAACTAAAATGGTGCAGAGTCTGTACCAGAAGACATATGAAGACAGACTTAGAGAGCTTAATATGTATAGCCTCGAGGAAAGGAGGGAGAGGGGGGACATGATAGAAACTTTCAAGTACCTCAAGGGAATCAACAAAGTCCAAGAGGGTAGCAGCTTTCAGAAAAAGAGGTGTGCAAGAACAAGGGGAACATTTGAAGATTGAGGTGGGATAGCTCAGAGGTAATGTGAGGAAGTATTTTTTCTTGGAGAGAGTTGTGGATGCATGGAACAGCCTTCCTGAGGAGGTTGTGGAGTCAAAAACAGTGGTGGATTTCAAGAATGCATGGGACAGTCATAAGGCAATTCTAGGGGGTGGGGTAGGAAGAAGTAGGCTGTTGATTAACTAGGATCTGCAGCTTATCCATTAGGTAGGGAAATGGGCAGACTGGGTGGGCCAAGCGGTCCTTATCTGCCATCAAATTCTATGTTTCTATGTTTCAGGGGATCCCTGCGCCCATAATCGATGATGAGGAATTTTGGACTGGAGGCAGGAGATTCCAGGTCCAACTCTGCCAGTATGACTCTGGTATTTCTCATCTCTCAAACTGTTTCTTCCTGGGCTGGTACAGGGGGATCTTATTCTGCCCTGGGCATCCCAAAATGTGCTACCATTGTGGATCTCTTGGTCACAAACAGTGCCTGTGGCAAACGAAAATGTACTTCATGTGGCGACGTAGGTCACACCAGTGCTTTTTATACTTGTACCCCAAAATGTCAGCTCTGCAACTCCACTGAGCATACATAATGCTCCTGCCCTTGGGTGGCCCACAACAATTCAGATTTTGGGGAACAAGATTATTATATCCCTACAGCCACTAAGTCCTTCAGGACCCATTGCTCTGGGTACCCTCAGGACATGTCAGACAGGCCTTCTACTCACCCTTCAGCAGCATCAGCTGCAAGTGTGGTTTCCAAGTCTGCTACTTTGGTATCAACTCCAGTTACCTCTATACGGACCATGGTGGTCTGTACACAGCCAACTGTCCCTTCTGCTATAGAAATGCCCCCTCATGAACTCAGGTGGTTTTCATCCAGTAGGGAAAGAAAGCCATTGCTGCCCTACAAGAAAACAGGTGGAATCTCCTCTCCCATTGCCTTTGGATAATATATTTGTTTATTGTTTATTGGGAAATATTCAGAAAGACCTTTGAGTCAAAGATTCATTTACAAAGGTTCCACGTCATACATTAAGGCACAGAGGAAACAACTGCTAACAGAGATGACAGTACAGTATAATACATAATGAAGAATTACATTACCTTTCATTACATGGCAGTCAAGGGTTGATCAGGAGGAGGTCTAGGTCAGTATAGTAATTGAGTTGCATTTTAGCACAGCCACGTAGTTGCAGAAAAGACTGTAACCGGCTGATAGTCCGATAGTGAGATAGGAGAGAATTTGCACCAGAAACAGAGAATGTTATGGGCGCTAATAGGACAGCATTCTGCAGGACTGTGTGAGGGGCAATCACATACATTAGAGTCTTGGAGGAGTACCCTTAGTCTAGCTTTAATAGGACCTAGCCTTGTTTCTTTGGCTATTTGGATAGAGAGAGAGTTAGTCCAATTAGGGGCTTGGTAGCTGAAAGTCCTTTGAAGTTGGGAGGTATGAGGGCCGGGTACCCATAGTAGCGGCTTGTTCGAGTTTTGTGTGGATCTGGCTGGGGATGCTGGGTGAATAATAGAGGAAAGAGAGGTAAGGGTGAGACCTAAGAGTATCTTCTTTGTCAAAAGGCATGTATGATACCAGATTCTGCTATCTAGGTTTAGCCATTTTGAGGAGTTGTAGTGTACAGGTGTGGGTGAGGCGATCCCAGCTGAGGATGAGACGGCAGGTTTTGTTGAGTACAAGGCAGAGTCTGTTTAGCATGGAGTTTGGGGCAGCACTGTATATGGTAATACCATAGTCAAGGAGGACGAGGACGGAGGAATTGATGGTGAGCCGTAGGGCCTCTGGGGTGAGGCAATGTTTGTACCTATAAAGCACACCT
The DNA here is from genome assembly GCA_016271365.2 of Neoceratodus forsteri. Lineage (NCBI taxonomy): Eukaryota > Metazoa > Chordata > Ceratodontiformes > Ceratodontidae > Neoceratodus > Neoceratodus forsteri. Next base: position 266,299,527 of record CM057455.1, read on the forward strand.
AATCTCGAGTTTAGAGCCGAAGCAAGGAGGAGAATGTGTTGTTTATAGTTGAGGGCCAGGTCTAGAGTGATCCCTAGGTATTTAAAGTTGCTAACTTGCTCGTGGGGGGTGTGGTTGACAGTGAGAAATGGGGGACAGAGGTTCTTGAGGGAGGTTCTGCGGGTGGGAGAAAATCATGACTTTTGTTTTCTTGTAGTTGATAGTTAGACGCTTGGTGGAGAACCAATGTTCTGCTTCATGGAAGCTATGTTGGAGTGTTTTGTGGCGTTTAAGTGGGTCAGAGTCGGAGGCAAACAGTACGGCATCATCCACATAGAGGAGCAGGTTTCCGGAGATGGCTGATGGCAGGGAGTTTAGGTATAGGCTGAAAAGTAGGGGGCCAAGAATCGACCCCTGTAGAACACCAGAGCGGACTGGGAGGCAAGGGGACAGGACAGTGCCTACCTTGACCTGTTGTGTTCTATCCGACATGTAGCTGGTGAACCAGTTTAAAGTATCGTTGGAGAAGCCACTGAAGGTGAGAGTGTTTAGCAGTAGGGTGTGGTTGACAGTGTCAAAAGCTTTAGAGAGGTCTACGAAGATAGCACCTGTGAGGTGGCCATGATCCAAGGCGGAGTGAGCATGCGAGGTGAAAGTGAGGAGGGCGGTGGTGGTACTATGCCCCTTACGGAAGCCATTTTGTTGGTCACAGAGAAGATTGTATTTTGTGAGGTGGTCAGTGATTTGGTCAGCAACGATATGCTCTAAGGCTTTGGGGGGGAGAATGGATATAGGACGGTAGTTGTTGGTGAAGGTGCGGTTCCCACTCTTAAAGATAAGGGTAATGTTGGCCAGCTTCCAATGGGAGGGAAATTTCCCTTGACAAAGGGAGCGATTTAGAATATGAGTGAGAGAGTAGAGGACTTCTGGGAGAGTAAGGTGAAGACGTTTCAGGTCTAGGGAATTGCTGCAGTTAATTGAGTGGCTAAGGGCTTTGGCTAGGTAGGGTTTGGCATCCAAGGGGGAGAGAATGCAAAGGCAAAAGAGGGGAGCAAGGGCAGGTGGGTGGGCCCGGGCCAGCGGAAGGCTGAAGAAGTTGGGGAGAGAATATGGTTGAGATTTGTGAAAGCAGAGTTTAGGGCTGAGGCTATGCTAAGGGGATCCGTGGAGATGTTACCGTCTATTTCTAATTGGTCTGGGGGGTGGTTTGGGGTTTTACCACAGAATTCCTTAATATTATTCCAGAATTTACACCCATCACCCCAGGTGGATGTTAAGGACGCTTTGTAGTAGTCCGCTTTGGCGGTGCGGAGGGCCCACTTGCATTCGTTGCGAAACTCCCTATTGTGTTGCATATCAGCTGGCCATTTGGTTTCATTAGCAATATGCCAAAGGGAGTCATGCTGTTGCATTAGGCCTAGGAGATGATCAGAGAACCAGGGGACCTGGTTGCCTTTGGACATTCTCTTGGTAAGGGGGGGCTAATTTATCACAGATTCTATTGAATGTGGAGATAAATAGATCAAGCGCATGATCGGGGTCCGGGGTGTTTATGAGGGGTGTCCAATCCCACTTTCTAAGGTGGGCCTTGAGTTGGGAGAGTTTGCCAGGGTCAAGCTTGCGCTGTAAGGTAATTTGGGGGGGGGTTTGGGAGCCCTGCAGGACCAGGAGAATGATCGCTTAGAGCACTGGGGAGTACCTGGGTGTTGGTTATTCTGTGGGGGCAGTTTGTGAAGACCAGATCCAGGAGGGAGGATGTCCCTGTACGGGCATTTACCCTGGTGGGTGAGGTGACAACCTGAGTGAGGTTGAGCGCTGTGGCATCATCAGTATATGGGGCAGTTTTCTTGGCCAATCAATTTATGTTGAAGTCACCCATGACTATTTTTTCATATTGAGGTGGTAGAGTCGCGATATAGTTCAGAACGGCCTGGAAGGCTAGTTTGTGTTTACTGGGTGGAATGTAGACAATGGTGAGTAGGAGGGGGGCAGTAGACCTGCCTAGAGCTAATTTTAGAGTTAGAGCCTGTGCCCTTGATGCTAACTGTGGGGTAGGGAGCAGTTGGCCTGACAGCGAGTCTTTAAGGTAGGCAGCACAGCCACCACCTTGTTTACCCACTCTATCAGAGCGATAGAGGATGTAACCGGGGAGGTTAACAACAGAGTCTGGTACAGAGGGGGAGAACCAGGTTTCACTCAGTCCGATGATGTCAGAGTGGTGCTGGAGTACCCAACCCTGAAAGGGGTCCCATTTTTTTTTTTTGCAGGCTGCAGATGTTAAGTGAGGCGTCGCAGCCAGTGGAAGGAGGGGTGGGCTGGGGGGCAGTCTTCGGGCCAGGGTTGGGGTGGACATTGCCCGTAAGAAGTAGTAATAGGACAAGTGACCTGAGGTGGTTGTTTCTTGTTTGGGTATTAATTTGGTGACATTTACGCAGCATATACCCTTTGGCTGGATGGTAGGTGGGTATTGAAAGCTTCAAGGTTTGGGGGGCAGCCAGGAGGAGGAGGAGGAGGAGGAGGTGGGGCAGGGGGAGGGGCGGTTGTGGGAGTGCGACTGGGGTGGGCAGGAGAGCGCAGGGCTACATAGAGTCCAGTGCCCATAATGATGCCTACTGATAGAGAGGAGGACAGTAGGAAGTTTTAAGGTTGCATTTTTTGTGGGGGTGAGGGGTGCAGGCAAAGGGGTACCTGTCAGCCATTGTGACAACTCCCCACACAGGGGTAAACAGGAGAGGGGAAGGCAGGTGGGAGAGTGCCAGTCTGTGTGAAGATGTAGAGCATGAGTGAAGTTCCACTTTGTCTCGGGAGGGAGGGAGAGCAGCATAGTGATAGAGATGAAAGTGGGCAGTAGCATGTTGGATTGGGGCGGTGAAATTATAGCTTTAAGAAGCAGGGAGCGAGAGAGGTAAAAGATTATGGCTCAAACAAAGAGTGAGTGAGATCCTGGGAGATGGTATGACCTCTGGTGGTGATAGAATATAACCTGTAGATGGGAATGTTGGCTGATTGGTTTCAGCTGTCACGTGACTACACCTATATATCTCGAAGCCCACCAAGGGGGGTGATGGTGGGGGCAGTGGGGAGCTGATGCAATGCATCGGCAGGGCTTTCCTCAGTTGGGAGCCGAGTGCAGTGCTGCTGAGCAGTGTACCTGCTTTCTGAAGGGAGAGCTGCTGTGGGGGAGGGCATCCATCTGCCCTCACGGAGCCTCGGGGGACCGCCGGAGTTCGGGAGCTGCTTCTGTGGAGGTGAGAGAGACACAGAATTAAATACAAGACAGCTTTTGGGAGGGGCTGGGGGCTGGGCAGTTAGAAGCGGAGTGTAATCCGAATCACAAAGGGACGCAGGAAACTAATTTGAGGCAGGGCTGGCATTTAACTGTGGCTGTTTGCAGCATGCAAGTTCAACATTAAAAGGAGAAATAAATTCTACAACACATTTGGAGCTAAATAGGCAAAGCTGACTCTTGGCTAAGGTGTTGCAACTGTTTGAATTTATAAATGCATTTAAAGACCAGGCTACTGTTCAGAAATTAAAGCACCACATATATGGAGTAGATTTAAACAGGCAAAGAGTCTTTTTTAGGATGGTATAAAAACAATCTCCATTTGTATGCCGTGAATTAATTTTAAAGGTGCTTCTGTTTCAATGAGTTCAAAAAAAGGTGAAATCCTCAATCGGGAGCCGAGAGCAGTGCTGCTGAGTAGTGTACCTGCTTTCTGAAGGAGAGCTGCTGTGGGGAGGGCATCCGCCTGCCCCGACGACTGGGACCGCCGAGTTCGGGAGCTGCTTCTGCTTTCTTGAAGGAGAGCTGCTGTGGGGAGGGCATCCATCTGCCCCTCACGGACCCTCGGGGGACCGCCGGAGTTCGGGAGCTGCTTCAACCGATTTTCAACCCTTCAAAACTGGGGAGCACTCATGGAGAAGGATGACTCAGATGGTTCTGCCTCTTCTTCTTCACAGCTGGATGCTAGCTCTGAGAGGGAAGGTACTAGTCCTTCCATTGCGTCCACTAAGAAAAAATGGGCTACAAGGTTGAGATCTAAATTGAAAGTTCCTTAACTTTCCTCTGACACGAGCCTTTTTTAAATGCTGGGAATGTAAACAGTTTAAAGTCCAATGTGAAATTACTCATTAGATTCGCTGTCCTGGAGCAGTATAGTTTTAATATCATTTTTTTCCAGAACACCTGGTTGACAGCACTAACAGAAATACAGAAAGTACAGGATGTAATGTCTCTTATTGGTCCTTAGGGGAAGAATGCTGCAGTGGATTGGGACTCTGTTTAAAAAAAATCCAAATGTTAAGGTTCAAAAAATGGTGGATATTGTCCCAGGACATGCTTTATTGCTAGGTATTACATATTATTCACAAACTTACAGGTCTCTGGTGTTAATTTGTTAAAACATGTGCTGTCTTATCTTTTCACAGCTAGGACAATTCTGTTTGGGGGGCATTTTAATATTAGATTACTAGTATCTGACAAAAGCCTTCATACTACTAACTTTTATTGTAATGTTTCCTATTTAAAATCTGTTTTGTCTCAGACAGGGTTAATGGATACTCATGCATCCCTTACTACAAAACCAGCCCATACCTTCTACAAAGGCTTGGTATATTCCTGTGTTGATTTTTGGTTTATCCCCCCCCCTCCTTTATAGACTGCAGGTTTTTCCAACTGAATCTTCGGACCACTGTTTGGTGGGGATTCAACTCTCTACAGATGGTTAACACACCACTGGCCTTGACCTATAGAGGATGAACGCTAGCCTTTTGAACGATGAATTGGTATTAGCTGATCTTAAAATAATTATGCAGGATAGGGCCTCTGTATTGTGCTTGTGTGATTCATCATCAGCTTGGTGGAAGGATAGTAAAACATGCCTCAGAGAATTGTTTCAAGCGGTGGCAAAACAAAAGGCAGTAGGCAAACAAACTAAATATGAGGAATTATGGAAACAGCTCTACAAACTGATTTCATTACAAAATGTAACGGGGTAGATTATTTGGACCAATTAAAGGAAATAAAACACGAGATGTGTTCATTCCAATATGACGGGTTTAAATCCCTGGAATACGAACAAAAACATGGGACAAAGGGAAAAGCGTTTCATAATAACCGCTATGAAACTTGCAAACAGAGATCACACAGGAAAAATATCTCTGGTTTGCTCACTTCTACAGGGTCTATTGTTAAAGATAACACAAACATTTTACATGAAATCGATAAACACATTCAGGCACAATTTGAGACTCCGTTTCCAACTAACCCACATATGCACCTGTTATTGCAGGCTGCTGCAATGCCCACCATCTCGGCCGTTCAGCAAAAATAGATGTTTTCTATTGATACCAAGCTAGACCACAGAGTGGTGTGCTGGATTAGGTACTGTCTGGGTGGGAGAACTTAGAGGGTATGCGTTAATGGATACTACTCTGATGAGGTTGCTGTTAATAGTGGGGTCCCGTAGGGTTCAGTCTTGGGCCCGGTGCTTTTTAGGGTATTTATGTGTTATATGGGTAAGGATGGGGGGCTGGATCATTAAGTATGAGGATGACACCAAACTCCCGAGGGTGTTATCTGACCCAGAAGGGGTAAAGAGTCTGCAAGAAGACCTGGATGGCATTTGTGAAATCATCTATGGGTGTGACTTTTAACATAGACAAGTGCTGTGTCATTCACCTTGGATGTCCAAACAGCATGAAAGACTATTGTATAAATGGAAGTGTACTCCGCAAATCTGAGGAAGAAAGAGATTTGGGAATTCTGATTGACCACAAACTGACTTTATTGCTCACATGTAAATAAACAGATTGTAAAAGCTAAACGAGTGTTGTGGAACATAAAGAGAAATTTTAGGAGTCGAAATAGGGAGGTGAATTGTGCCCCTGTATAGGGCATATGTTAGGTCAGTAAAATAGAAACATAGACTTTGATGGCAGATAAGGACCTCTTGGCCCACCTAGTCTGCCCATTTCCCTACCTGCAGGATAAGCTGCAGATCCTAGTTAACCAACAGCCTATTTCTTCTTACCCCCCAAAGGAATTGCCTTATGTCTGTCCCATGCATTCTTGAATTCTCCCAGTTTTAGAGCCCACAACCTCCTCAAGAAGGCTGTTCCATGCGTCCACCACCCTCTCTGTGAAAAAAGACTTCCTCACATTGCCCCTGAGCCGTTCCCCCATCTATCTTCAAATTGTGTCCCCTTGTTCTTGCACATCTCTTTTTCTGAAAGATGTTACCCTCTTGGACTTTGTTGACTCCACTGAGGTACTTAAAAGTTTCTATCATGTCCCCCCTCTCCCTCCTTTCCTCAAGGGTATACATATTAAGCTCCATTAGTCTCTCCTCGTATGGCTTCTCTTGCAGACCCTGCACCATTTTAGTTGCCCTCCTCTGGACTGCCTCCATCCTGTCTATGTCCTTGCAGAGATGGGGTCTCCAGAACTGGACGCAGTACTCCAGATGGGGTCTCACCAACTGTCTGTACAGAGGGATAACAACTTCCTGTTTTCTGCTGGTGATGCCTCTCCCTACACATCCCAGTATCCCCCCAGCCCTCCCTACTGCCTTCTCACATTGCTTGCTAACCTTAAGGTCATCTGATAGGATTAGCCCCAGGTCCCTTTCCATTTTTGTTGTTGTTACTACCTCCCCCACATTGTGTAATCTTCCCCTAGGTTTTTGTTTCCCAGGTGCATTATTTTGCACTTCTTTGCATTGAATCCAAGCTGCCATATTTCTAACCATTCCTTCAACCTTGCCAAGTCCATTCTCATCCTTTCCACACCTCCTTGTGTATCAACCCTGTTGCATATCTTTGTGTCATCTGCAAAGAGGCATACTATTCCTTCCAGTCCCTCTGCAATGTCACTTATAAAGACATTAAAAAGGACTGGACCCAGTACTGAACCCTGCGGTACCCCGCTAGTAACCATCTTTCTTCAGAGTGGACTCCATTTACAATTTCCTTCTGTATCCTGTTGTCCAGCCAATGTTTTACCCAGGCTACCAACTTGGGACCCACTCCCAGGCTGGTTAATTTGATTATTAATCTTTTGTGTGGGACTGTGTCAAATGCCTTGCTAAAGTTTAGGTGTGCCATGTCCACAGCCCCTCCTTGGTCTACTGCTTTGGTCACCCAGTCAAAGAAGTCAACTAGATTCATGTGACATGACCTTCCCACTATGAACTCATGCTGCCTTGGGTCCTGTGCCCCACTGGCCTCTAGGTACTCAACAATTCTTTCCTTCGGAAGTGATTCCATCACTTTCCCTACCGCAGAGGTCAAACTGATAGGTCTGTAATTTCCTGCCTCTGTCTTGCTCCCACTTTTGTGAAGGGGAATCACATCTGCCTTCCTCCAGTCCTCAGGTACCACACCATCCTCCCATGATTTGTTAAAGAGGGTAGTCAGTGGTGTCACTAGTTCTCCGCTTAATTCTTTTAGAATTCTGGGGTGAATTCCATCAGTCCCCATTGCTTTGTCCACCTTCAGTTTCTGGAGTTCTTTCAGAACCCTTTCTTCTGTGAAAGGACTGGAATCAACCCCCCTATCAAGACTGCTTCTGTTAACTGGATTAGGCACCTCCCCCTCCTCCTCTTTTGTGAATACTGAGCAGAAGTATTCGTTCAGTATCCCTGCTTTTTCACTGTCCCTCTCTGCCCACCCACCATCCATTCTATTCAGTCTCACTATCCCTCCCTTTGTCTTTCTACGCTCCTGATATACCTATAAAAGGATTTATCCCCCTTCTTAACCGAGTTGGCTATCTTTTCCTCAAATTTGGGCCTTTGCTATTCTGACTTCCCTCCCTGCTTCCTTCTGCCTTTACTGGTACAGTTCTCTGTCCTGCTCCTTCTGTGTTTCCTTATACTTCCTAAATGCTATTTTTTTCTCCCTAACCTTCCCCGCCACCTCTTTTGAGAACCATAGTGGCTTTTTCTTTCATTTTGATTTATTTGCTATACACAAAGGCTTGTTGCCTCTGTGATGGCAGTTTTGATGTTTCCCCATTGTTGCTCCACCCCTCCTTCTAGCCTGTTTGCTAGTGCTTTCCTAAGGCACTCTCTCATCTTGCCAAAGTCAGCCCTCCTGAAGTCCAGTACCCTCACTTTTGTATTGCTTGACTCTGTAGCTGAGTTTATTGTGAACCACACTGTTTGGTGGTCACTTGTTCCCAGATGGCTACCCACTTCTAGATCTGAGATTCTCTCACTGTCCCCATTTGAGAGTATGAGGTCTAAGATTGCTCCCTCACGAGTGGGTTCCAAAACTAGCTGTCTGAGGCATGCCACCCATAGAGAATTGAGAATGGCCCTGCTCTTGGATGTGGCTGCAGCAAAGGTGCTCCGGTTAACATCTGGCATATTCAGGTCCCCCATCAACAGTATCTAAAAGGGGTATTATTAAATGCAAGAAGTTTGATAAACAAAATGGATGAATTTAAACACTTCCTAAATTCCCATGACATTCATATAGCATTGGTCACAGAGACCTGGTGGGATGATTCTGACCACTATAACAAAAATATAGTTGGATATACACTTTACACCAAGTCAAGAATCCATAGGAAATGTGGTGGAATAGCTGTATATATAAAAAAATCGAAATTAAGAGTGAAGAAATTATTCATGAACTAAATAATCTGGAAATGCTTTGGGTAAAATTAATTCCATCAAAAGGCATTAAAATAAACCTTGGTTTAATTTATAGACCACCTTCAATTTCCACTGATAATGATAGCCAACTAACTGATTATAAATCAAATCTGGATCCTTATGAGAAATACTAACTAGTGATTTTAACCTGCCAGGAATAGATTGGATTAATTTAAAAGAAATAATAGTACTGAATCCAGATATCTAAGGGCAATGGATCAGGCTGGGTTAAATCAAAAAGTAAATGTCGGTACTAGAGGAGACAATATTTTTGATCTTATATTGTCTAATAGAGATAATATAGATATATTGAAGTTATAAATCCACTTGGTAATAGTGACCATCAAATGATATTATTCTAGGTTAAAGAGGATACCCCCATAGTAAGTTCTATTAGGTCTACACAAAAACTAAACTTTACTAAAGCAGATTTTCGGACATTTAATCAGTCTATGAAAGAATGGGACTGGTATAATAATTTTCAAAATCAAACTATAGACGAAATGTGGAATATCTTTTTAAATAAACTTACATTAGAAACTAGAATTCATATACCAAATAAACACATAATAAAGTTAAAAATAATAATGGATGGTTTAATAATTCTTTAAAAAAATGATTAATAAAAAAAAATGTATAGAACATTAAGAAAAACTAATGATCCTGAGGGTATGAAAGTATATAGGACCTTGGTTAAGGAAATTAAATCAGCTATTAGGAAAGCTAAGGCCAATTACGAATTGACCCTTGCTTCTAAAACTAAGGACAATTGTAAACTGTTCTATGCACACATAAATAGAATGAAAACACCATCGCATGTCATAGGCCCCTTTAAAAAACTAGATGGAGATATAACAAATGACAAGGAAATGGCAGATATCAAAAATAAATATTTTTGTTCACTATTTAATACTACCACTACTGTTAACTCTCAAAAAAAATCACCTTCAGTTCCAGAAAAAGTTAAATTGAGTGTCAAAAAGGTACAGGGATGTCTGAACAAATTAAACATCAATAAATCTCCTGGCCCAGATAATATTCACCCAAGAATATTAATAGAATTATCAGAAAATCTGGCACCACCATTAACATTTATTTTTCAAAAGTCCCTAGATTGTGGACAAGTTGTCCAAAGTTGGAAGGATGCAGTAGTTGTACCGATTTTAAAAAAGGACCCAAGTCTGCTAAAGAAAACTTTCATCCTATAAGCCTAACCTCCATTATATGCAAGGCCCCTGGAATTCTGCGATTCTGCAGTTGCGGAATTTTCTACAGAATTTGCATCATGCCGCTGAATTTATATAGTGCCACAGAATTCATTGTTTTTGGTGAAGTTTCATTCAAATATACAGTTTTTCCATAGTGCCAGGCTCCCATGCCCATCTTGTTTATCCTGAAGCCTCTCCTCTATGCTTGGTAGGTGATGTCATCAGTGACATCACTTCATATTTTAGCCAATGGTAGGGCTGCATTTTGCCACAGAAATGAATAAATCATGCCGCAGAAATCAGAAAATGCTGCTGCAGAAGCCTAGGAGCCCTGTCGCAGAAATAAGAAAATTCTGCCACAGAGCACTAGGGGCCCTGATTATATGTAAGGTTTTGGAAGGCATAATTAAAGAGATGATTCTAAAACATCTAGATAGCCAGAATTTGATAGATTATACACAACATAGCTTCATGAAGTCCCGCTCATGTCAGACCAATATGCTGTACTTTTATGAAAAAGTAAGCATAGCCTTGGATAAAGGGGAGGATGTGAATGTGTTTTTTTCTTGATTTTTCCAAGGCGTTTGATAAACTGCCACATGATGTGTTGATAAGGACATTGGAAAATATGAATTTAGATGTTAACTTGCTAAATTGGATTACATCATGGTTGGAAGGGAGGAGGCAGAGAGTGACCATTAATGGAACCCTGTCAGATTGGGCAGAGGTGACGAGTGGGGTCCCCCAGGGTTCTGGCTTGGCACCCTGTCTCTTTAATATTTATGTATCCTCACTCAAATGTGATCACAATAATATTTGGCTAACTAAATTTGCTGACGATTGTAGGATTGGGGCAATTGTTAATAATACTGAAGATGGTACCAAAATGCAAAAAACCCTTAAGAATATAGGGAATTGGACAACTCAACACAAACTGGAGTTGAATGTGAATAAGTGTACTGTTATGCACTTGGGAGTTAAAAATCCAAATCTGCCCTATAGTATGTCGGATAAAACATTACATGTCACTTGTGAAGAACGTGATTTAGAGATTACTATAAGTTCTGATCTCCATTTTAATACCCATTGTAGTACAATTACAAAAAAAGGAAATCAAATACTTAATTGCATATTAAGGCATATTAGGAGTAGAGACAAAAAAGTTATTGTTCCCTTATATTAGGCTCTGGTTAGGCCTCATTTAGAGTACGGTGCTCAAGTCTGGGCACCTTACAAAAGAGCGATGTTACAAATTAGAGAGTGTACAGAGAAGAGCAACAAAGATGATAAAAGAATGTTACAATATGAGTTACCCAGAGAGACTTAAATACCTAGATATGTTCTCTCTGCAGTATAGGAGACTGAGGGGGGACATGTGTATGACTTTTAGAGCTTTACATGATAAAGCATTATGGTCAGATTATGGTCTTATTCATAAGGAACAAATACATAATATTAGGGGACATCCATTTCAATTGGTAAATAACAGACGGAAATCACTAAGGAGAAAGTCTTGGTTTAGTCAAAGAGTGATTAAACACTGGAATGGCTTACCATATGAGGTGGTTACAAGCAGTACAATGGAACAGTTTAAAATAAGATTGGATGTTTTCTATTCAAACATACATGGGGTATTTTAAATTTTAAGGCAAGCAACCTAAGGACGTCTGTCTATTCATGCTTGTAAATCCTATGAAACCTATGAAATAGTATCTCTCCTTTCTCTGCCATCCTAAGGATGCCTTCTATCATATCCTTGTCCATTCCCACCGCCTGACATGGGGGTCTGTATACATCCCCTGTGTGGATTGTGGTGCTATTTTATTTCCAGTCTCTAAGGTGACCCACAGTGCCTCCTCTCCTCCCTGTGTACTCTTTTATTCTGTTGCTTTTATCCCTTCCTTTACATAGAGAGCAACTCCTCCCCCTCATCTACCATCCCTGTCTCTCCTGTAGGTTGTGTACCCTGGTATGTTAACATCCCAGTCATGGTTCTCTGTGTACCATGTTTCTGTGACTGCTACGATATCTAGGCATCCCTCTTCCATCAAGACCACCAGTTCAGGGAGCTTGTTGCCCAGACTACAGGCATTGGTACTCATTACCCTCCATTTCTTGATGGCCTTACCCCTTTTTGCCCCATCTCTGTCCTTATTCCCTTTGTCATTTTCTCCATTTACCCCTACTCTTCTCCCTATCGACATCTCTGTCTTGGTGTTTACAACACTTACTACCCTGATTTTTTTGGGGGGGCTAGGATTTCCCTGCTTCTTTCCAGTGCCCCCCTTGGCTAGTTTAAATGCTTGCCAATGAAGCAGTTAAACCTATCACCTAGGATCCTGGTTCCCCTCCCGGACAGATGCAGACCATCATGCGAGTATAGGCCTGCATCCCTCCAGGTGACCCCAGTCCCCAATGAAGCCAAATCCCTGAACTCTGCACCAGTTTTTCAACTACTGATTGTGTATTGGTTTGTGGGGGCCCAGTGTGGGGTCCAATTTATAAAGGTGCCATGGCCAATATATAAAGTGTTCAGTGACATGCAACCAAAATTATACATAATATTAAAAATATGCCCTATGACGGGCGATTAAAATACTTAAAACTCATGTGGCTGGAGACTAGAAGGGCTAGAGGAGATTTGCTCCTATGTTTCAATATAAAGAGGGATGATTATATTCTGAATGAACTAAATCTCCAATTTAAAAATGATGGTAAAGGAACCAGGGGTCACCCTCTCCAGCTTAGGCACATAAAACATAATACAAATAGAAGGAAGGCTATTTTTACACAGAGGGTGGTGGCCCCCTGGAATAAGCTGCCAGAAGAAGTTATATGTTCAGGAACAAAGTCTCAATTTAAAAATTGCCTAGATACATACATATTGGAAACAGGACATATCTCCTAATAAGGGTTATGGGAAGGGAGCGGTTTATGGGCTATTTTGGCCCCCTGTGCCCCCAAATAGCTTTATATGAACCTTTATATTTCCCCTATTACTCCCCAGGAATTAAGTGAGGTGATTCAGGGCCTTCAGTCTGGAGTGGCATCGGGCTGTGATGGGTTGCCTGGAGAAACAGTTATGGCTCCTACTGTATGTCATGGGGAACTCATCGCAGTTTATAATTAATTATTGGGTCTGCAAACATTACCTCAATATATGTATGAGGGTTTATTGTTGCTTTTGTTTAAAAAGGTAATATGACAAATTTGTCAAATTGGCACCCAATAACATTGCTGAATACTGCTTTTAAAATCTTGACTAAACTATTAGGACATAGGCTTATACAAGTACTTCTGGACCTGGTACATGATATACAATTCTGTTCGGTACCTGGACGAAAGCTCTCAGACACATTACTTTTATTGAGGGAGATTTTTGACCATGGCATGGCCAATCGGACTTCAGGTTATTTGGTAACTATGACCAGGCCAAGGCCTTTGACAAGGTTTCCCTTGACTACTTATAATAATAATAATAATAATAATCTTTATTTGTAGTGTGCCTTTCAGAAATCAAGGTGCAGTACATTTAAAATAACATCATAATAAAACATCATAAAACACTAAAATCAATAATATCAGCCTATGTCAGTACCATCCCCATATGCCTTCGTCCATAGGAAGGACTTCAATGCTTGTTTAAAACCCCCCACAGTCATGCACTCTCTGATCCAACGGGGTAGAGAATTCCAGAGGGTCGGCGCCACGAACATAAAAGCTCGGGCGCCGGAAGATTTTAAAGCTACCCTCGGAATCTCTAGCAACCCCTTGTTGGCTGAGCGGAGCGGTCGCCCGAAGGTAAGGAACAAGCTCTTTCAGGTAGTCAGGCCCAAGCCGTGTAAGGCTTTATATGTCAGTAAACTGACTTTAAAGGTGATCCGCCACTGAACCGGCAGCCAGTGCAGATCCCGCAGCGCCGGTGTAATGTGGGAAAAACGAGGAATCCCCATTAACAACCGGGCTGTTGAGTTCTGCACCAGCTGCAAGCGGCGGATATCAACCCCTGGAAGCTCAAAGTAGAGGGAGTTGCAGTAATCCAAATGCGAGGTCACAAAGGCGGGGATCAGTATGTGATCCGTAGGCAAGTCGCCAGACGGAACAAGGTGCTTGATCCTAGCGATGTTTCTCAGATGGTAAAAGGATACCTTAACGACAGCCGACACCTGTGCACGTAATGTCAGCCGATCGTCAAGAATCACCCCTAGGTCGCGCACCTGTTCAGAGATAGGGAGCTCGGCATCCCCCAAGAATAAACCTGAGGGATGATTTGCTCCCCACCCCCCTATCCGGCGACCAGGATCCACAACCATCACCTCCGTCTTCCCAGAATTCAACTTCAGCCAGCTGGACCTCATCCAACCTTGGATCTCTCTGAGACAGTTGTTAAACACCGAGAGTGCTCCATTCTGGTCAGGTGCAAAATACAGATAGAGCTGAGTATCATCGGCATAACAATGAAACTCCAACCCATATCATCTTACAATGTCTCCGAGGGGAAGCATGTACACCGCAAACAACATGGGGGACAGCACAGAGCCCTGAGGCACCCCACAGGACAGAGAGGTAGGATCGGAGGAAAATACCACTGACACCACCCTCTGAGTTCTACCTGTGAGGAAAGAGGGGAAACCAACGGGACCTGACAGCCCACAGATGCATCTCAGGCACTCGAGCAACACCCCATGGTCTATGGTGTCAAATGCTGCTGACAGATCCAACAGGACCAAAATGGACCATTTTTTCTGGTCTCTCGTAATCAAGAGATCATTGAGCACCCGAACCAGCGCAGTCTCGGTGCTGTGCCTTTTTCCAAAACCTGATTGAAGAGGGTCGTAGATGTTATGGATGGTCAAATGGTTGTCCAACTGGGCAGCCACTACTTTCTCAATTACCTTCCCCACAAAGGGAAGGTTCGAGATAGGCCTATAGTTAGCGAGGGAGTCTTGGTCCAAAGAAGCCTTCTTCAACACTTGTGTCACCACTGCCTCCTTCAGGGAGCAGGGATATTTACCAGAGTCTAAGGAGCACCAGACTATCCTCACCAGGACTGGGATGATAACCTCCCCACAGCCCATAATAAGGGCTGTAGAACTTGGGTCTAAACTACAGCATGTAGTGTGCATACCCTGGACAATCCTCATAACATCTTCGATTTCCAGCCTTTCGAAGGAACTCCAGGAAAACCGAGGGATTGCAACCTGGGACTGGTCCACAGCAACTCCCATATAGAGTGCTGTGTGGGTCTCGGCCCTGATGTCATCCACCTTATCTGCAAAGAACCGAGCAAGCTCCTCACACTGCAATTGTGAAAAAGCTCTACGAACCTGTAGACAGGCTGGGTTGCACAGCCTGTCTATGGTTCGAAAGAGCTGGGCCGGTCGATTCTGCGCAGCAGCAATTTCTCTGGACAGGAATACTGCTTTCTTATGAGAAATTGCTGACTGATAGAGTTGATAATGCTCTAGGAGTCTAAGATGGTCAGCATCTAAGCTGGATTTCCACCAGCACCTCTCTAACCTGCATCCTAGTCGCTGCATCTCCCTCAAGCCCCCATCAAACCATCGTGACTGAGGGCGAAGGGGAGAGGGCGCACACAGGTGGGAGCAATGGAATCCAGTGCAGAGGTAATGGCCTTGTTATAGGACAGAACCAGAACCTCTGGATCCAAGCTCATCACAGGAAATTCTGATAGATCAAGCACCGTAGTTAGACCATCGGGAGTCACATCCCGTAAAGGGCTGTACTTGACCATCTCCACAGGGGTTGGGCTATGCAGAGGGGTGCAAAAAGTGAATCTCACAGTGTAATGGTCAGACCATCTGACAGGTTCCACCCCCACATCACAGGCTTCCATCCCCAGGAGGAAGACCAGGTCAAGGGAATGGCCATGTTTATGAGTGGCAGAGGTAACCACCTGTGAAAGGCCCAATGAATATATCAATTGGAGGAAGTGCTGTCCAAATTGCGAGAGTTCATCATTGATCCAGGCATTAAAGTCACCCAGCACCATCAACCTGGGTGACCCAAACACCAGGTCGACGATGAAGTCTGCCATTTCCTTAAGGAATAGCTTCTCATCTCCGGGTGGGTGATAGACGAGAGCAATCCTATAGATCCCACCTGCCACTACGACACATTCGAATGATCTGGTCTCCTCAACTGGGACACTAGTGAGATCCAATTCGGTCTTAAAACAGACCGCAACCCCCCCAACCCTGCAATCCAATCTCGGGCGGTGTATCACCGAATATCCGGCTGGAACTGCTGCCTTGAGTACGGGACCAGCATTTCCATCCAGCCAGGTTTCGGTGATGCAAGCCAGGTCCACTGTACCCACCAAATCTGCAACAATAGCAGTCTTGTTCACAACGGACCTGGCATTGCATAACACCGCCTGAGTTGGACAGAACTCCTGGGATGCCCCAACCACCTGCTCACCATTTATAATGGTGGTGCCCTTGGGTATGGAGACCAGACAGGAAGGCCCACGTTCTGCACTCCATTTCACCCCAGGGTGTCTTCTAGACTTAACCACTCTGATGGGCGTGCCCCCCTCATCCATCCTCCACTGTTCATATCCCCCGGCCCTCCCCAGCCTCCTGCGGGCAATTCCCAAAGCCCAGCAATGTTGATAGATGGAGAACAGCAACAGAGGGAAAAGAAGGGCAGAGGGCATGAAGGACAGAGGATGAATAGCGCATGACCGGGGGTGGGGGTGGGATAGTAATATATATTATAATCCGCTAACATGGAGCAAAGACAATGAACTTTTAATCTCCCAGTAGTAGCTAATAAAAATCAAGTCAAATCTCGATCCAAATAAATTAAATCAAAATAACTCAAACAAAAGCTAAACAAAAATAAGTAAATCAAAAATCAATAAACTCAAATGTAATTAACTCAAATTAATCGCCATTCATCATTAAAAACCGGCATTACAGAAAAGACAATAAATAACTAATCACAATTATCCCTAAATCAATACATCAATAAATATACTAATGACTTAATAGACTACTAATTATATTAAATAAAAGCAGATGAATAATGACAGAGCCCAGTCCATAAAAGTTTGAATAATAGTTTTGGTCTGCGGAGCTCCCACCTCCTGCAACAGAATTTGTCCATTTAAAGACCCACGGCCTCTCACTCCTAGGGTCCAACAGAAATAATAACACAGATTAAAACTAAAAGTCAAATTTATAAAAGGGCATTCTACCAGAATTTAGTCCTCCCATGGGCTCTCACCACCATAGGGAAGTAAATACAGGCCAATGTCCCTTAAAAAAGTTAAAGAGTAGACTGCAGTAGATAGATCCAAATTCAGATTTGCAAAACAGCACAGTACCAAAGTTCAGACCCCTCATGGGCTCACACCACCATGAGAGAGCAAACACTGGACAGTGTCCTTCAACAAAACCAATCAGGATTGTCGTCACAACCAGTTGAATTGAGCGATAAGCAGCATTGACTTTTAGAGAAAGCAAATTCCTTACTTTAGTGCTGTATTCCATGGGTTGATAAAAAAAACCTTGAAGATACGGAAGTAGTTCAAACCAGGGTATCCAACGTCAACACCAGAGGACTTACCCTGGAACACCCGCCTCACTTTGGACCCTACCACAACCCAAACAGCTCTCCAGCTGCCAACGGTGTGGGACAGAAGTGCCAGGGAGCCAGCCGCCTACCAGCAGCAGCCTCCCGACACACCACCAGAAAGAGGGCAGGAACCAGGAGCAAAGCCCTCCGGCCACAGACAGTAGTCGCCAGAAGATATCTCAGTCCTTTCTCCACTCTGCTCTCCACAAGAAAGGGAACTGGACAACCATCAGCACCCCATCAGTTCAGTTCCCCGGATTCACAGGAAAGGGATCCGGGAAGGCACTAGCACCTCACACAGTCAGTTCCACACGCTCTCGTGGCTGCGTCCCTCCACACCTCAATGCCAAGATTCTAACGCTGGAATTCAGCACCAACTCCAAAAACTTGCAGCTTCTCCAATCTGACTGGGTCCACCACTGCTGCAGGTATGAACTGATTTACTGCAAATGTTTTTCAAAAGCAGATGCTGAATTGCAATGCATCTGCTCAACAGTCCATCAACAGCCCTGGGTCAGGCCGAAACCAGATAGCAAAAATTAAAAATTAAAAATAAATAAAAATGAAACACAATCGAAAGTTAATAAAATAACTAAAACACAAATATACTACGCTACTACAATGGGTTTACTGCACTACAATGAGTTTTTCTGCACAGCTAAGAAACGCCTAGAGACGGCAACTCAGCACAGCCGCCATCTTGCTTCACCTCATAATCACCAGCTCGTCTTTAGGAGTTCGCCGTTATCACATAGAAGCATCATGAACCAGGAGACATAAGGCAATTTGGAGTTATGGCTCTGTTTAGAAGCCTATGGTCTCCCTTCCATGTTTATTTCATGGATACAGCTTTGCTATCAAGCTGCTTATACCCTCCCTTTTGAGAATGGTAGCTTAGGTCAGCGGTGCTCTATAAAAGTGGTCTCAGACAAGGCTGCCCCCTGAGCCCACTGATATATATCTTTATTACTGATCCTCTACTCCAGATTTTAAATCTGTCCCCCCCGATACTTGGAGTGTATCCACAGTTATCTGCAGGGATAAAAATAATTGTTTACCTAGATGACTTATGTCTCCTGGTTCATGATGGTTCTATGTAATAACGGTGAATACCTAAAGTCGATCACCGTTATTGCACAGTCAGAGTGCCAAAAAAATTTTCGTTCTCTGACAACCCAGCGCACAGGACAATGGCACCGGGATATGTATTTTAATACTTTCGTGGGGACACTCTCATGAGGGGTTTCCGCCCCTCCTACTAAAGGATTCTCAACCCAGAGGGTGCATGTCCGGGGTCGGGCACAATAAAATCACACCAGCCCGGACCGAACCCGTGCCTTGCCCACCCCAACCACTAGCCAACCCCAAGCCACAATGCAGTTCAGCAATCCACCACTGCGCCACCCCCTACAGCACCTCCGCACCCTCCCAGCCCACGCTTGCCATGCTCATCCCCCCGTGCACGCATACACATAGCGACATCCTGTCACCCAGTTTGCCCACCCCCTCATCCGGTCGCCCTATCCTCCGATCGCCATGAGGGAGTGTGCTGGGAAGGAGTCCCCGTTACGGACGGCGCCTTTCCCCATGCACCCACCTCATGGGATACCATCCAGGTTGAGCCATCAGGGTCCCTAGCACAAGGGATTATTGATATGTTTCTGAGAATTACAGGGGCAGAAATTAACTTTGTAAAATGTCGGTGTTTACAGATTGGTGCACCTACAGTACCTGTACAGTCAGTGGCCAATATTGTGGTAGATATAGCACCAGGGAAAATATTAGGCCTTTATTTTGGGAATGGTGATATGGCTTTACATAACTGGGAAGCTAAAATCTCCATAGGGAAACAAAAAGTGGTCCAATGGAATAGATGGAGAATGAGCAAACAGAAAAGGATTTGTATGATTAAGACATATCTGAATCCTGTTTTTTTTTATATCTAAGTTATGTTTTTCCACCCCCAAAACATTTAGAAACAAGTTTATATAGTTGTTTTTTTAAATGTTTATGAGGCTCTTGACTTAACCCTATTAAGAGAGGAACTGCCTACTTAAATGAGAGACAAGGCGGTTTACATATGGCTAGGCCCATAGATTTTTCACTGTATTTTTTGTACACTAATTTGCTCCCTCTGTTGCTGCTATCTATTACACCATGGAAACTGTGGCTGAAACCAACGCTTTCGGAGATTTTATCTGAATGGCATTCAGGGTCTTCTGCTCATAAGAACAAGCGGAAGCAAAAGCTTACCTTTTCCTTTAGAATTTATTTTCATTATATAAAAAAAATGGACCCTTATTCCAATTCGAGTATGTACTATGTCTAGGAAAGTGATTTATGTCTGGATCATGTAAAAATTCTTTCATTTGCCACCTATTTTGGACACAAATCACCTCTGGAGCTTAACCGCAAAGGTGACATGCTGGAAGATTCCAGAGTCCTTTGCAAAATGTGGGATATAGTACAGTATCGCTGTGCTGCCACGGTAAGTCAAGTGTGAAGCGTAATCGTCATCATAAATGTGTGGATGTGCGTTATTGCTCCAGGTCCTCATGTTGGCAAGTTTTCAAAACTATGGACCATCTTTTTGTTGAGTGCCCTTTTATTAGTACCTTTTAGAAAGTATTATGTAACCGTTTGCATCTTAATCACAATAGAAACATAGAAACATAGACTTTGACGGCAGATAAGGACCACTTGGCCCACCCAGTCTGCCCATTTCCCTACCTACTGGATAAGCTGCAGATTTTAGTTAACCAATAGCCTACTTCCTGCCACCCCCCACTACAATTGCCTTGTGTCTGTCCCATGCATGTTTGAATTCCCCCACTGTTTTAGCCCCAACAACCTCCCCAGGAAGGCAGTTCCACGCATCCACCACTCTCCGTGAAAAAAACAATTTCCTCACATTACCCCTGAGCCATCCCCCCCCTCTATCTTTAAATTGTGTCCCCTTGTTCTTACACATCTCTTTTTCTGAAAGATGCTACTCTCCTAGACTTTGTTGATTCCCTTGAGGTAACTGAACATTTCTGTCATGTCCCCCCTGTCCCTCCTTTCATCAAGGGTATACATATTAAGCTCTCTCAGTCTCACTTCATATGGTTTCTGATGCAGACCCTGCACCATTTTAGTTGCCCTCCTCTGGACTGCTTCCATCCTGTCTATGTCCTTGCATAGATGAGGTCTCCAAACTGTACACAGTACTCAGATGGGGTCTCACCAACTGTCTGTACAGAGGATAACCACTTCCTCTTTTTCTACTTGTGATGCCCCTTCCTATGCATCTCAGTATCCCCCTGGCTCTCCTTATTGACTTCTTACATTGCTTACCAACCTTTAGATCATCTGATATGACTACCCCCCAAGTCCCGTTCCATTTTTGTTGTTGTTAGTACCTCCCCTGCTATTGTGTACTCTTCTCCTGGGTTTTTGTTTCCCAGGTGCATTACTTTGCACTTCTTTGCATTGACTCTAAGTTGCCATATGTCTGACCATTCCTCCAACCTTGCCAAGTCCCTTCTCATCCTTTCTAACCCCACTTGTGTATCAACTCTGTTACAGATCTTTGTATCATCTGCAAAGAGGCATACCTTTCCCTCCAGACCCTCTGCAATGTCACCTATAAAGATGTTAAAGAGGACTGGACCCAGTACTGAGCCCTGAGGTACTCCACTAGTGACCCCCCTTTCTTCGGAATGTATTCCACTCACTATTACCTTCTGTGTCCTGTTGGGTAGCCAGTTTGCAACACAGGCTACCACCCTGGGACCCACTCCCAGGCTGGCTAACTTGTTTTTTCTTAGGGCTGTTCCCTACTACCTGGCCTAACTTAAATGTTGGTAGTTTGAGGGTGGTTTTCACCTGTCTAAAATTTTGGATTTGGTAGATAAGATGCAAGCTAGTGCTGCAGCAACAATTATCATCCCCTGAAGAACTGTTATGTAATGTATTACATGAACTAGTCAAAATCCAGCAAAAAGGAAAAAGCTATATTTTCTATTGCTTGTTATTCCGAGTATTGGCAATCATTTTCCTGGTTAATTGAATTCTTGGAATGTGTTTCCCTTTTTTTTTTTCCTTCCAGTAGGAGTATGTGGACATTTGGGGTGGGATATTCAGACTGCACCAGGCTGTGGCACAAGCCTGGGCACAGTGCAACTGGGATGTGCCAGGGTTCTGACAGGGTGATATTCAATGGTGCTGCGCCATGGCCCAGCACTGTTGAATATAAGCTCCGTGTCCACCCACATAGCGCATGGCACAGTGGCACTGCACCAGCGCAAGTGGCCAGAGAGAGGCAGGGGGATGCGCTAGTGCAAGTGCTGCTGTGCTTGGTGCAACAACTGCGATATTCAGTGGTGGACTTGCAAATGGGGCCATAATGCATGCAAGGCAAAAATGGGGCCATTTGCATGTCATTATGGCCCCATTTGCATTAAGGTGCACTGATCCCTGGCGACTTGCGCTTGGCACCCTGCCAGGCTGCAGCCGTTGGGGACCGATGCCCCCTGCACACGTGGCAAAGTGCCCCAATGCCTGAACGCGGGCATACGTATGAATATAAAAGTCTAATATCCCTGGTGGTCCAGTGGACCGCTTCCAGCCCGATCACGGGCATAAGTATTGAAATTAAAAGTCCTATATCATCCCCTGAAGAACTGTAGCACTGCATGGCCTATCTCCCACTGGCCTAGCTGGCTCTATTCACCATACTGCACCGGCTGTGAACACCCGCAGCTCATCCAAAACAACTCTGTTCATACCAAGGGCCAGGACTTCACAAGGCCAAAGGGCATTCCCCTACAGAGCACCTACCTGGTATAACTCACTCCCTACCAGTATCTCTGACTCTCCCACATTAGCAAGCTTTAAACTCAGCCTCAGAAACCACCTGTTCATCTCACACAGGTGTTGCTGCTGATAAAAAAAAAAGGTTCTGACAATGCTCGCTGAGCAGCACTCCCCCACTTTCCTCCTCCCTTTAACACCCTCCTTCCCTGGCCTTCCCTCTCCTTTCTCCTCCCCATCCCTTCTCCCTCTTACCGCCCCTCCTACTCTCACCCCTACCCTAACTCTTAACTTTTTACAATCATATGTATTTTGCCTACTGTAACCCTGAATTGTAACTTGCTTGAATCTGTATTAACTGTTGTTTCGTGTTCTGCTGTCTGTTGTCCTCTATGTGATGAGGTACCTTTGTAAATGAGCCTCTGGCTCAAAGGTTATTAAACTGATGTTTAAATAAATAAATAAATAAATAAATATATCCCTGGTGGTCCAGTGGACCTATTCCACCAATCACAGGCATAAGTATTAAAATATAATATTCCAAACCATCCCTGGTGGTCCAGCGGTACCCCCTCCCCACCTGCCCACTGGCCCCACTATCCTACTCCCCGGGTCAGCGGGCGGCCAGCCTCCACCCACAACCGCTCGGCCGCCATGACTGACTGCATACAGTACGGCTGTACTCCCATTGGTCCACAACATGGGCCAATGGGCATGCAGACCGTACCATACTACACAGTCCAGATATATGAATGAAACATATCTGGACTGCATAGTACAGCATGGTCTGCATGCCCACTGGCTCACGCGGTGGACCAATGGGCATACAGCTGTACTGTATGCAGGCAGGCGGCAGGTGGCCGGGCAGCTTGCGGGTGGGGAGCTGCCACCCGCCGCTGACCGGGGGGAGTGGGGTGGTGGGGCTCACTGGGCGGATGGGGAGGGGGGTACCGCTGGACCACCAGGGATGGTTTGGAATATTATATCTTAATACTTATGCCCGTGATTGGGCTGGAAGCAGTCCACTGGACCACCAGGGATATTGGACGTTTATAATTTAATACTTATGCCAGTGATCAGGCATGGGGGGCGCTACCATGACGGATGGTGCCGCTGGAGCTCGGGTGGCCACCCACAGCTGGCAGCTGCTGTGTTGCGCCCTGCAATACGGCAGCTCACCTGTGGGTGGCCAACTGTTGCTCCTTGTTTTTTTCAGTTCAACTGTGTGCAGCGCAGGTAGGGGTTGCATCTGCATCTGCTCAGCACATCCCGGGCTGAATATCGGGATGTGCGAAATATGCATGGGCATGCCCCCCCTTGCGCCGCGTACATTACTGATGCGCCCTGGTGCATCATGATTTGTGCCACGCACTTTCCCCTTTTGAATATCACGTCGGGGCGCTTCAGTGGGTTGCGCATGGCGCAGCAACCCTTCTGAATATCCCACCCTTTGTGTTTCCCCCTCTTTCTCTGTGTTTTCCCTTTAGAGCTATTATATCTAACATTAGATAAGAAGGAAATGCATTAGAAATTTAAAATTGATTGTATATGTGTTTTTTATGAATGAAATAACGATTGTAAATATTGCTTTAAAAGTTTGATTGTTAAATATGCATCACAAAAGATTTCAATAAAAATTTCCCTACTCTTTTTGAGAAGTGCATGGGATCTTTAACGTCCACTTGAACAACCACCAGAACAGGTGGACAGGACCTTGGATTAATGTCTCATCTGCAAGATGGCACCTCAGGAGTATCACATCCCCCTCATGAGGCACTACAGTGTCAGTATTGGGATTTACCCCAAGTGCCTGGTGTGGGGCTAGAACCCACAACTTTCCAATCTTCTGGCCTCAGAGGTGAGTGTGCAACCTGCTGAACCATCATGGGATTTTAAAACTGCCTGTTAGTGCAGCTATAGGGCTACTGCTCACAATCCTGGTAACCTAGTTTGGGAATGAGGCTGCGTCACTGTGGGCCGTTCAGAGGGGGGGTGTTGGAAGATTAAGCATCCCAGAGGACCCCCCCAATGGGAGGGCAGCTGGCTGTGCTGCAATACTTCCAACTGGGTGGCAGTGCAGTTGGAGCAGCTTCGTGGAGTAGGTGGACGTTGGCTGGTGCAGCATTATTCAGGCTTGCAGGCGTGTGCATGTGCAGCCTAACCACTGGGATCCTGAGGGCATGGAAATGGAAAAGCATGCCAAGCCCTGGCCAGAGCCTGAGGCTTTCCTATCCCCTGCAGTCCCCACACCAACAACTTGGCCCTCCTCCAATTTGGATTCCTTCTGCAGTGGGAGTTGTAGATGTCAACTGTCCTTGTCATGGGAGTAAAAAAGGAAAACATGATGGTAAGCCCAAGGAAAGCCAAGTTATGGGTCTGGGGAGATCAGCATGATGGGAGCATGGCCGGTGACAAGGACATAATGAAAGCAAAAAAAAAAAAACAACACAACTTTATTTTCAATCACGTTTATGTTAAGAGAGATGCTGGCTGGCACCATGTTAGCTACCAGCCTCCAGAGTGAGTGAGACAGAAAAAGCATGGAAAACCCCTGGCTAGTGCAGGATGAATTCCAACCTTTCACAGATCCTGCACCAGCAACTCAGCTCTCTGGTCTGGATTGATGTCTGGGGTGGGAGTTGGGGATCCCTGTGACCCCCGCTGTAGGAGGTTGGAATTATGGGGGAATTCAGAGTGACAGTAAGACTGAGAGAAGCTGTGTGACAGGACTGGGGAGGTCAGCAAAAGGCGGATTTGCTGGAGAAAGAGGGATAAAATATGAAACAAAACAAAAATAAAACTTAAATTCTGTGGGGGTTGCCTACCTCAGTGACCCAGCAGTAATGTATGGGTTTGGGTGTGAACGCAAGTCCAAGGACTGGGTGTACGACTTTCCAAATCCTGCAGCCCATGTTCTGGTGTGAATCAGGGTCCCTGCTTCTCCAGTTTTTCCAAGAGCTGGGTGCGTGGCCTTTCCAATCCCACAGCCCAGGTTCGGAAGTGAACCCAGGTCCCTGCTTCTCCAGTGACCCAATGGCTGGGTGCATAGCCTCCTCAGTCTCACAGCCCAGGTTCAAGAGTGAGCCTGGGTCCCTGCTTCTCCAGTGACCCAGACTTTGGGTGCACAATCTACTCAGTCCCACAACCCAGGTTCGGGACTAAACTCGGGGGCCCTGCTCCTCCAGTGACCCATGGGCTGTGTGCATGGCCTTCTCAGTCCCGCAGCCCAGTTTTGGGAGTGAAAAGAAAGAAAATGAGAACAATGTATGGGCTAATATAAGGTTTTTTTCCCTAACATTAGACCTCAGAGTTCCCACCAGGCCCTCATTGGAGTATTTGCCACTGAAAATCCGGTTTGAAATGGAAATATCAAGTAATGAACAGGGCAATGATCAAGGGGAAATTTATAATGAGAAGAGATTTACATTGAATCCAATAACTGAAATGGATTTTAACCCTTGCAGGGCCATGGACTGATATATTAGTCCAAAATCTCTATACATTCTCATTCTGTCGGCAACCTAAGGGTTAAGAATATTCTGTCAAGGCCGGCCCACTGGCACTGAGGGTCGAGGTGCTGGATGCCACACCTTGCACCACACTGGCGACCTGGGTTTGGGAATGGACTCGGGTTGCTCGGGGATCAGCATCAGCCGTGGGAGGAAAGAAACAAGCATCCGTAGGTGGCTCACCTTCCTCAGGGAGAGGGAACAGTGTGGCACACTGTAGACTGACACCCAGTGGTGGCTGGGTGTTGGCTGATTCGCATTGTTCAGAAGAGGGGAGGGCACATGTCCAGGGCATATGGCTGCTTCCGCAGAGGCTGGGGTAGCTGCCTCGCCCATTGCACAGTTCTGGTGCCCAGGGGGAGAAAAGCGGAAAAAGGCTAGGAGCCAACGGGGTCCATGACCACCCGACACATTCAGGTCAGAGAATGAGTCCCTCTGAGGGAGGGCCGGAGCTACCCATCAGCCCTGTGGAGGAGTGATAAAGTGTAAAATAAATTAAAAAAAGAATATTCTGGCAACCATATGCTTTAAGGAACTGAAGCAAATATTTTGGATTCTAAATCTTCCAAGCAATTATCTTAAAGGTTATTAAAACTATATAATCAATTCAAACCTGTAATTGATAAAATAAAAAAAATCATAAAAAAGGAATAAACTGGTATGACAGGAGATATTTCAAGCATAAAAAAGAGCCCAATAGAATTGTCAAATACCCTGGGAAAAAAACTAAATTTAATATAAGAACTTAGAATACAGTGAGGAAACAGTACAAAAGGATATTGCAGGAAGAAAAAAATTAAATTCCAACAAAAATCTTGGCACTCTATAAGGCTAGTGATACAAGTAAAGGATGAGGATCACGTAACATTTTAGTCATGCATTGGAAAGGGAATAACCAGTTTAAATCAAACACAGAACTCAGGTTCAATCACACATTTTTGGAACAATACTCCAAGTGTAGTGAGGAAGAATCATTGTCACAGGGCATAGAGATTTATATTTAAAAACAGATAACATCATTTTTTACAACCACCTGATTATTATAAAAAAAGAACATATTTATTGTGTTTTAGAATCTTGTGGAAAAATAGAGGCTAATGTATGATCAACGATGAACAACCATGCTATGCTTGCTTTGAGTGGTTGCCATGGCAACTTCGCTCTCGAGGTTTAACTAAGTTGCCATGGGAACCACGAGAAGCAAGCATAGCGTGGTTGTTCATCGGTGACCGTATATTGTCTTTTATAGTGTATAGTCACCCGCTGCAATCGTGGCTTATATGTTAAATATAAAATAGCCTGCATCCCGATACACTGTGCCATATTAACACATGATGTCAAACAGTCACAGTTGGCTTACCTTATGTAAGGAGTAGAGCCTGAGTCGCTTTGCAGGGAAAACGACTTATTTATTAGCGTGCTACAGGAAAACTGCTCTACGGATCCTGTAACTATTAACTGTAACTAAAAAATCAGTTTGACTGTGACCACAGAAATGGAATAGTCATTAGTGTGGGTCGCATGAATTTCTGGACCAGTCACGGTTGCCAGAAACTCTCTTCAGGTTAGGGCCATTGAGCGGGTGAAAATGTTGAAAACCTGTGCTGCTCAACAGATTTGGACAGGATCAAAAACGAGACAGCACATTTAGAAACGAAGGGGACAAATAAAAAACAGATTTTCTACATGATTACAGGAACCATGTCTAGGACAAATAGGAGAAAGAAAAGGGGTGAGTTACTATATGATTTGAAGGAACTTGAGGAGGTTGAAAACCATACCTCCTATTCATCAGACTCCAACTGTTCATGGATTACTGCTACACGCTTCTTCTTCTGCGGGCTAAATACTGTAGTTATGCATATTAAATGTGACGCCCTGCTGGAATAAACAGTTATCGAGGTGTATATAGGGGAAACCATTGCCGATTGCTCTTTTTTTCAACTGAAATTAATGAAGGGACAACAAAAGAACGATCGGATGGCTTTCATGGTTACATGACCGCGAGGGCATTCTGTTTTGTTATACCATCGATGTGATGTACCATCGATGGGTTAACAGCATAGTGACATCACATAGCCTCTGGTCAAACAAGAGTCCTGCTGCACAACCCAAAATCTCGCTCCAAGGGCATATCAAAAAAGGGGCGATAACCAAGATTCTTCACTCTCTTTCCACCAGTGATTGGACAGCTGTCCACACTGCACAATCCGCGGATGAGGCACTCACCTCCTTCATCAAATCTTCAACACAGCTTGTGACAAATATGCCCCACTTTCAAAAAAGATCCTAAAAACTAGGGACACCCCGTGGATCACACAGTCCCTGATTGACCAGATGCACCATAGAGACAACCTTTGGCACAAAGCACTCAACTCCAAGTCACCCCACGACAGACAACTCGACAGAGAGGCAAGAAACAAATGCACCAGGGCCATTCAGCTAGCCAAGGCCAAGCACTACAAGCAAGCCCTCAACTCAACCTGGGGCACAGGAAACAAATTTTGGAGCAATGTCAAAGAACTCTGTGGGAAAACCGTTAACCAATCGCCTACCCAAATACTCACAAATGGTGCCCTCTCACAAAACCCCTCCATAATAGCCAATGTCCTGAATAATTCCTTCACAGACCTCAGCCACATTCTCCCAACAAATTTCTTTGACCCACCCCCCAGTGTCCCACCTAACCCCATTCCCAGTCATACCCCCACTCTGTTCCGGCTCAAAACAATCTCCTGCAGTATGGCCGAACACTACCTGGCAAATGCCCTACGGAATAAAAGGTATAGCAGTGACTCTGTAGACCTCAAAATCCTCCGGCTAACACTAGACGTGACCCTCCCACACATCACCAAGATTTTCAACCTATCACTACGCTTAGGACAATTCCCCACTCTATGGAAAAGGGGAATTATTACACCAATTTTAAAAAAAGGTGATCCAACTGACCCCGGCAATTACAGGCCCATTACGATACTCCCCCCACTCTCAAAAGCCCTCAAAAGAATAGTTTCAGACCAACTCACAGAGTACCTCACCAGGCATTCCCTGCTCTGCCAAGAGCAACATGGCTTCAGATCAGGACACAGTACCACTACGGCACTCCTCGAACTCACATCATACGTACACGAGGCGCTTGACGGGGGTGAAATAGCAGGAGCAATCTTCATCGACCTAACCAAAGCATTTGATACCATCAGTCATGACCTACTGTTATACCTACAGTACTCCCTTCCCTCAACCTTGCACCAGATACATTAATCTGGTTTAAGAACTACCTAACAGGTCGAACACAACAAGTTAAAATCTATACCACTCTATCCACTTAAACCCCGGTTCTATCAGGTGTACCCCAAGGATCAATCTTAGGCCCCCTATTATTCACTCTCTTCCTGAACTCCATCCCTAGAGCATGCAATGGGAAACTTCTGCTCTTTGCAGATGACGCAGTAGTCTACTGGAAAGACAACACCCTAAACTCTCTCCAACACAAGCTGCAAACCTACTTCCATGAACTAGAAGACTGGTTCACAAAGCACAGGCTTATATTAAACTACACCAAAACAAAATCCATGATCTTTGCGCACCGACAAAGCCCCCATATAAGAGCCCAACTAAACATCTCCAACTACCAGGGCACCAAAATTGAACAGGTCTCTGACTTCAAATATCTTGGCATCATTTTAGACTCATCTCTCACCTACCACACACACATCAACCAACTGTCCTCCTCAGTAAACACCAGACTAGGGATCCTCTACAGGCATAGACAATGCCTCCCACCGCAAGCCCTTCATCTGGCAGTGACCAGCTCGGTCATATCCTTGATAGACTATGGAAGAATAATAATATATGGGACAGGTGACCCCACAGCCCTGAAGCGTATTGACCTTGCCCTCAACAAAGCCAGCCGGCTGGTCATGGAAAGTGACCACCTAACCCACACCTGCGACCTTTACAAAATAGCGGACTGGCTGACCTTTAAAGGTAGGCTAAAATACCATACCTGCCTCCAGGCCAAGAAAATCCTACTGAAAACTGCACCCATGGGCCTTCACTTCCTAATACAAACTAATACCCACAGGAGCACCCCAAGGCACCTAGCAAACGTGCCCATCCGTGTCCCCTGCCGGAGGACCGCGCTAGGCCAAAGGTCTTTCAGCTATCGTGCACCCACCTGGCTCAACGAACTCCCTCCTACTATAGCACAGGCCCCAAGTTTAGGCTAATTTAAAACCAAAATCAAGAGACACCTCATTGCCTCAGAGAAGTGTAGCTGCAACTGAGCATCTAACCCCACCTCAACGCAGGGTTGTAATTCAACCCCTAGAACCTACCCAGAACTACAAATGTAGTTTCAGACAGAGGATAAGGCTAACATTCCACCATTTGTGGCATGTTAAACAGACCTAGGACTGCAAGATTAACCCTATTGTAACTTTATTCTGTATATGTTTGTTGTCAACTTGTAAGCACCACTGTGTAACACAAAGCAAAGAAGCTTGTTCACATCAATCTGTATACTGTGTTCTCATAAATCTGTATGTTTGTCCAGACGTGGAGCCTTTGCAAAGGAGTCTTTGACTCAAAGGTTGTAATTCCGAAAATTAATAAATAAATAAATAAATAACAACGTTATAAAAAGATGGATTTTGCCTTATAACAACATTCTACCATACATTATAAACAAATAAAAAAACAAAACAAAGCACCAGATCCAGATAAAATACCCTGTAATGTACTATAGAAACACAGAAACATAGAATTTGATGGCAGATAAGGACCGCTTGGCCCACCCAGTCTGCCCTACCTAATGGATACGCTGCAGATCCTAGTTAACCAGCAGCCTACTTTTTCCTACCCCCAACCCCTAGAATTGCCTTATGACTGTCCCATGCATGCTTGAATTCCACCACTGATTTTGACTCCACAACCTCCTCTGGAAGGCCATTCCATGCATCCACAACCCTCTCTGTGAAAAAATACTTCCTTAAATTACCTCTGAGCCGTCCCCCCTCTATCTTCAAATGTGCCCCCTTGTTCTTGCACACCTCTTTTTTTGAAAGATCCTACCCCTGTTGGACTTTGTTGATTCCCTTGAGGTACTTGAAAGTTTCTATCATGTCCCCCCTCTCCCTCCTTTCCTCGAGGCTATACATATTAAGCTCCTTAAGTCTCTCTTCATATGTCTTCCGGTGCAGACCCTGCACCATTTTAGTTGCCCTCCTCTGGACAGCTTCCATCCTGTCTGTGTCTTTGTGGAGACTGGGTCTCCAGAACTGCACGCAGTACTCCAGATGGGGTCTCACCAGCTGTCTGTACAGAGGGATAATAACTTCCTGTTTTCTACTGGTGATGCCTCTCCCTATGCATCCCAGTATCCCCCCAGCCCTCCTTGCTGCCCTCTCACATTGCTTGCCCACCTTTAGGTCATCTGATATGACTACCCCCAGGTCCCTTTACATTTTTGTTGTTGTTAGTATCTCACCCCCCATTGTGTACTCTTCCCCTGGGTTTTTGTTTCCCAGGTAACGAGCCATGTCCTGGTGGATGTATGTCCTAGTACTGTACATATTAATTTATTTTATTTATTTATTTAAAACGTTTTACTAGGAAAGACATACTGAGCTGGTGGCAGCTCATTTCCGGATGCACGGAAAACAGTACAGTGCTGGTTGCAAAATACAATGTTCAGAAAAGGCAATAATATGTAAATAAGTACAACAGAAAGAACAATTCACAGGCAATGCTTCTGAGCAGGAAATATGCAATAAAATAAAAGTACAGAAGAACAATATGAACAAAATACAGTGTGCAACAATGCAGTTTTTTTAATTTTGTGTTTATGTCCCCTCCAGTGCCATTGCTGAACCTCCACCCCATCCTGCATCCATCCCTTCCTCAGCACCCCCAACTGCACTTCTACCTGTGGTCACCCAGGTGGCAGTATTGAAGCTTGGATGGCAATCCACCCTCCCAGAGTGGGAAAGCATCCCTTGGGATGCTCAGTCCTTCAACCCTGACCAGTCACTGACAATCTGAGACCACTGCTGAATGTGGATCACCAGCGTCGCAAATGGTAGCACTATCGCTATGATTATGAACAATGCAGTATTAAAAGGGGTGGGGTGGGGTAGCAGAAGAAAACTGGAGGAGGAAGGGTTATACTAATGACAGTGCAGGGCAGAGGGCAGTGGACAAAGTCCAGTACCCGGTGTC
Organism: Neoceratodus forsteri; assembly: GCA_016271365.2. Classification (NCBI taxonomy): domain Eukaryota; kingdom Metazoa; phylum Chordata; order Ceratodontiformes; family Ceratodontidae; genus Neoceratodus; species Neoceratodus forsteri. The sequence continues at coordinate 266,331,501 of CM057455.1, forward strand.
AGGGGCAGCTGCTGGAATGAGTAGTGAAAACATGGAGGAGAGATATCAGAGTATGAAAGGAAGGTGCAGAATGAATGGAAGGGGGGAGAGAGCCTCTGAGTTTAGAGAAGCAGAGAGATAATGCAGCTTGAACAGCAGAGGATTTCACTGGGGGAAGGGAAGTGAGGGCAAAAGTTGCAAAGGGAGTAAGAAATAATGTGTTGGGGGGGGGGGAGAGAGAAGACAGGCAAAGTAAGAGGGGAGGGAGCCAAACCAGAGGCACAGTGGGCAAGATGTCTGGCATCAAGGGAGGGGAGGGATAAGGAGGTATACAAAGAACAATAGTGAGTGCGTCGGGGACTGTCAAGGGCAAATCGACAGAAGGAGTGAAAAAGGGGGTCCAGTCTTGTTAAGGTGGACTTGGGAGCAGTACTGTAAATGATATCACCATAGTCAAAAATGGGGAGTATCATCTTCAAGAGGACCTCTCTGTGGGCAGGAAGAGGAATGCTCTTCTTTTTCCTGTGAAGTGCACCAAGTTTGGGGTGGAGCTTCTGGTGGATAGCATCCATATGAACAGAGAAATCGAGGTGACGGTTCAGCCAGACCTCGAGGTACTTGAAAAAGGAGACATGTTTAATTGCTGCACCATCAAGTGCATGGAAGGAGGGGAGAGGGGTGATTCTAGCAAGTCTAGCAGTAAATATGTCTCATACCTATGTCAAGAACAGCCAATTCCCAACATCATGGAAAGGAAACATTATCTATCCACTGCACAAAAAGGATTCACTTTCAGAAACGACAGTGGAGTGGCCCATTAATTTTTAATAGACTCAACACAAAATAGCTTTTGCAGGATTGTTCATCAACAATTGAACAAATGGATCATAGTCAATGATCTACCATAAGGTTCAGCTTCAGGGTCCCCCTTAATAGGTCTGCCCCTACGGAGATGGTCAAGTACCACCCTTTGAGGGGAGTTACCCCTAAGGACCTATCGGTGGCACTGGACCTATCGGGTTCGTTGGGTGAATGCATGAGTCCAGGTGATCTTGTATTAGCCTATAGTAAGGCTGTGGGAGATGCCCTGGACAAGATTGCTCCTGTTCGTGTTCAACCCCTCACCTCTCACCCAAGGAACCCTTGGTTTGATGGTTCCTTGAAGGAGCTGAGGCGAATTGGTCGAAGGATGGAGAGATCCTGGTGAAAGTCTGGCCTTGATGCTGACAGGCTTAAGCTGATGGCACATTATGATGGCTATCAGCTAGAAATCACCCGTAAGAAGGCAGAATTCCTGTCCAGGGAGATTTCTGCCATGCAGAACCGACCAGCTCAGCTTTTCCGGACCGTGGACAGATTGTGCAATCCAACCTGTCTTCAGCCCCGAGAAGCTTTTTCTTAGCTAAAATGCGAGGAGTTTGCTCGACTCTTCGCAGATAAGGTTGCCAGCATCACGTCTAGCATCAGCATAGTCTCTCCTACGATCGGCGGGATGTGCCGTGCACTCGGTCTCTCTGGTCAGTTTTCTGCCAGCCAGAATTCACAGATATTGTGACGATCATCCAGTCAATGCGCCCAACCAGTTGCAGTTTGGATCCGGGCTCGACACCCCTTTTATTGGGGTGTGTCGATGTTATCTGCCCGATCCTTGCTGAAATTGTCTGAAGGTCTTTGGAGACAGGGGTCTTTCCAGAACACCTAAAGGAGGTGGTCATTCGACCACTCCTTAAGAAATTCTCCTTGGACCCAGGCTGTCCAGCTAACTACCGACCTATCGCTAACCTGCCATTTGTTGGTAAGGTTATTGAAAAGGTGGTTGCGTTGCAACTGGATGATCACCTTACAACTCACAAGATCTATGATACTCTCCAGTCCGGATTTAGGAAGAAGCATAGCACAGAGGCTGCACTTGTCCGAGTATTGAATGACCTCCTAATGGCTAGAGATCGAAAGGCACGTACCATTCTGGTCCTTCTCGATCTCTCTGCAGCATTTGACACTGTAGACCATGGTGTGCTGCTGGAGCGTCTGAGGGTGCTTTGTGGTCTGTCTGGTACAGTCCTCAAATGGTTCCATGCTTTCCTCGTGGACAGGCTTCAGAGAGTTACCACCGGAATTTATTCCTCTGGTACTTACTCCCTGTCCTGCAGGGTGCCACAGGGCTCCATCTTGGCCCCCATGCTGTTTGCAGTGTACATGCTGCCATTGGGAGATATCATCAGGCAATACAGTTTGAGCTTTCACTGCTATGCAGATGATACTTTATTTATTTATTTATTTTTTATTTATTTGTAAAATCAGTTTACGACCTTTGAGCCAGAGGCTCGTTTCCAAAGGTACTTCGTCACATAAAGACATACATAGTGTTTTTGGTTACATAGCATAGGTTTGTAAAACAATAGGCGTTCAACAGAGGCGCCACGTCACATTGTGGTCAGACAAATACATTTAGGTTACAGGGTACATGTAATTGAGAACAGGTGTTACACAAGTTGGTATCAATAGTGAGCAATCTAATAGGTAAACACTGAAACAGCTGGCACTGGCCAGGTTCTAGGTGGAGAGCGGAGGGTAATACGTGAGAAGTAGAGGTAGAGGCTACTTAGAGACAGGAGCAGCGATGAGTGTTGGATTTATGTGGTTTCAAGGGTGGTTTTGAACTTGGAGATGGTGGTGGCATTGGTGATGGTGGCAGGGAGAGAGTTAAACCAGGTTGGGGCTCTATAGCAGAAGGACCTCTGGCCATGGCTGGTTCTTGATCTGGGGACCATTAGAGTGGTCTTATCGGATGACCGTGTTGCAACAGTGGGAGGGCTCTTGTGGATGGAAGCCATTACTCCAGGGGGGGAGAGCCCGAGTAGGGTTTTTTTTGTGAGGAGACAGGTTTGGTATCGGAGCCGTTCATCCAGGGTAAGCAGTTTAGCCTCGACATACAGCTGACAGGTGTGTGTGAGCCTGGGGGCACCAGTAATCAATCTGCAGGCTTTATTCAGGGTTAAGTGAATTTTTTTGAGTGCAGTGGTGTCGGCAGCACCATAGACTGGTAGACCATAGTCTACAAGGGACAGAACGGATGATGTAACAGCGAGCCGGAGAGCATTTGGGGAAGGCAGGTTCTATGGCGGAAGAAGGATTCCAAACCGTGTGTTAGTGGCGGATGTTAGGGCATCGATGTGGTTGTGAAATGTGAGGCTGGTGAAGGTAACCCCAAGGTATTTGTAGGAGCAGACTTGTTCCAGTGGCTGATTAGTACTTGGAAGGATATAGAGTGGGTGGTTGCTAGCTTTGTTTTGGGGGTGGGAAAGAGCACAGCTTGGTCTTTTAAGATTGATGACGAGTCTCGCTCCTTAAACCAAGCTTCGACACTGTTGAAAGACTGCTGTAGGGTGTCCTGGAGGAGACGGGATTGCGGTGGGTGGCAAAAGGACAGCCATCTGCGTACAGTAGAATTTTGCCACGGCATGCACTGGGCAGGGTGTTCAGATAGAGTGAGAAGAAGGGCCCAGGATGGAGCCTTGGGGACCCCAGAGTGAATGGGACAGGTATCGGAGAGTGTGCTATTGATTTTACACACTGTGATCGAAGTCAAGATAGCTTGTGCACCATGCTAGGGGCCAGCCGAGAGACCAGTGTGGCAGAGTGCATTCAGCAGAAGTGGATGGGAGACGGTGTTGAAAGCCTTTGAGAGGTCGATGAACACTGCACCAGCTAGGGAGCTGGTATCCAAGGAGGAGTGTAGGAAGTTGGAGAATTCAATTAGGGCAGTGCTGGTGCTGTGACCAGCACGGAAGCCATGTTGCTCTGGGCATAAGATGTTATGCTTAGCCAGATAATCAGTGATTTGAATGGCCACCACTTTCTCCAGGGCTTTAGAGATGGGGGGAGGATGGAGATTGGCCGGTAGTTGTTGGCCACGACCTGTCGCCCCCTTTATGAATTGGTGTGATTATGGCTGTTTTCTAAGCCATGGGAAATTGTCCCAGGCAGAGTGACTGGTTAATTAGGCTGGTGAGTGGGGCAAGGACTTCATCTAGCACCAGCCTGAGGATACTGGGGTCCAGTGAGTCACTGCCGGGACTATTGCCATTCAAAGCTTTGATTAGGATGGGTCTGGCTTCCCGGGTGGAAACCTTGTGCAGGTGGAAGCTGGGGTGCTGGAGGACAGGTGGAGGTTGGTTGGGGGTAGGGTCAAAGAAATTACTAGGGAGGACTGAGCTAAGGTCAGTGAAAGCGGTGTTGAGCCAGTTAGCTATGGTGGCAGGCTCGGTGGTGGTAGTGCCATTTCTAGTGAGCTGGGATGGGGCAGGGGAGCGAGCTTTCCATTAGCTGCTTAATATTATCCAAGAAAGTCCGGGCCGAGCCCCAGGAGGAGGTAAGGGTGGCCTGGTAATGGTCGGCCTTGGCTTTCCTGATGGCCCATGAGCACTTATTCCGGGCTGCATTGTAAGCCTGCCTATCAGACAGATGACCCGTTTCAGTGGCAAGGTGCCGGAGGTTATCCCGATTTCTAAGTAATTGTAGAAGGGCAGCGCTAACCCAGGGTGCATTCTGTTTTTTGGACCGGATTTTGGTGAAGGGTGCAAAGGGATCACAGGCCATGTTGAAGGTGTGAGTGAAGAAGGCGAGGGCAGTGTCAATGTCGGTTGCACGACGAATGGGGGACCAGTTTATCTGGGTGAGGAATACTTTAAGTTTTTTCAGCCCACCAGGGCGGAGGCGCCTGCAGAGGGTGGTCTGGGCTTTGGGTTTGGGATTGGGGACTGCCCAATGAAATAGGATAGGGGAGTGGTCACTTAGGGAGTCTGGGAGGACCTGGATGTTTTGGATTTTATGGGGTCGGTTAGTTATAATAACATCCAGAAGGGTGCTGGTACCTCTCTTAGGGTTTACTCTCATGGGCTGGGTGACGAGTTGCGTCAGGTCTTGGGCGGCAAATGAGTCTCTGATCGTGGATGAGGAGGTGCTGAGCCAATTTACATTAAGGTCCCCAACTAGGATTTGTTCTGCCTTATGGTGGAGGGTGGCCAGGTAGTCAGTTAAAGATACCAAGGCCGGGTGCTGGTTCTTTGGAGGAATGTAGGCTGTGGTGAGATAGAGAGGGCTCCTAGAGGGGTCCGGGGTGAGTTTGAGGTAGAGCCTGGGCCCCATTACAAAGGGCAGGGGTGGGAAGGCGTGGTCAAGCATTGTGTCCCTAGTGTAGATTGTACAGCCCTCCCCTGCTCTGCCTGACTCGGGTCCTCCCGCATAAGGTATAGCCTGGGAGGAAAAAAATGAGTCAGGGGTGGATTTGGACAGCCAGGTTTCAACCAGGGCTATGATGTCTGGTTGACAGCCAAGGCCCAGCACTGTAGGGCATCAAATTTTTTCAGCAGGCTGCATATGTTCATGGAGGCTACTTGAAGACCAGTGGGCTGGTTGGGTGGGTGGGAGGGCAGGGCCTGGGTTGGGATGTATGTTCCCTGTTAGGAGTAGAAGGAGGAGAACTGCTCTGGTCAGAGGGTGGCAGATGGAGAGTTTACGCTGGGGAGTGATAGGATGAGGAAGGGGTTCGTAGCACAGGGGTGGGTAGGGCAGCACAGGCAGAGAAGGCTTGCATGATCAAGTGCAAGGGAGCCGGGGGGGGGAGGAAAGGTAATGTCTGGATGGGGGGTGAGGTGGAGAGAAGCATATGGGGTGTGTGGAGGAGGAGGGAGGAGAAGCAGTGGTAAAGGAGGAGGGGAAGACAGGAGGGTAGGTAGGAACACTGGAGTAGTGAGGCCGAGGGTTAATAGGGACAATAGGGTTGGTGGAAGGCAAAAGAAGGAGGAGGAGAAGAGAGAGGCTGGTGAGCAGGGGGTGCACATGCATAGTTGGTAAAGGTGGGGGAGCTGAAGTGAAGAAAGAATGGGGGTACTAGGATGATAGAGGGGAGATAGTAGTGAGAGGTCACCTCTAAGCCTAGTTGCCGCTATGGTATAGTGGCAGGGCTGGTGCCTGAGGTGCACAGGGTAGCAGGAAGGAGCCCAGCCAATGGCTGTAGCAGCAGGGAGTTGGGTTCAAGGTCTGCAGAAACACTCAGATAACACTTTAGCAGTGTCAGAGGTGTAACCCCTAGATGGCGCTATCCCAGGGGCTACTACCCCTGCCTGATTTGCCACTAACAGGTTGAGGGGCCTGGATCCGATGGCTGGTGCCTCCCCCCAGAGGTCAGGGTTTGCAATAGTTAAACTAACTTGGTCACAGCCCTCTGGGACACTGCAACCCCCCTTTCTTCCCACTAGTGGCCCACACAATATATCAGAATTAGCTTCACAGTATACACTTACCCCCACTACTGGTTCAGGCACTGGGACCTCCTGTAAAATAAGATACAGTGCAACAATCACAGTACAATACTTTAACATAGACAAATACCTCAGGCAGTATAACTTTGCTGAAACAAGCAGCTCTGATTTATTTAGGGGGGATATAACAAGGACAGGGGGAAATCAGGTTAATTAGCTTATCACTTTATTCATCTACCTATGGCTCCTGCATTAGCTCTATCCCTACCAGTTACTGTCCCTGGGTACCCAAGCTCTAGTGGCTAGTCCAAACCGTGGCAGCTGGTAGGGGCCCTTTCACACAGAGAAAAGAAAAATTAGTTAAACAGTCAGCAGTACAGTAATTCCATTTGGATTCAATGTGGCAATTCCACAGGGAGCGACTCTGAATTAGTACTCACGACCTCCAAACAAGATAGGGTCCTTCAACGTCAGCAGGGCTACTCTTGAGCTCCACGAGACTCCTCACACATTTATATGGCAAACTGCAACAGGCAAAAGTCCTTTAATGGCAGCAGGATTCACTTGAGCTGCACAAGCCTTCTCACACATTTATATGGTAAACAGTAACAGGCAAAAGTCCTTTAATGGCAGCAGGATTCACTTGAGCTGCACAAGCCTTCTCACACATTTATATGGTAAAAAGAAAGTACTATACCAGGCAGGCTGCTTCTCTATCCCGATCGCAATTACTGCACAATACCCGGGAGAACACACAGCAGATTCAGTTCCTGACAGACCGAGTGCAAATCAGCAATTTCTCCAGTCTTCTACAGGGTGAGCCTGGTTTCTACTCTTCAGATATCCTTTGATTCTCTTCACAGGATGGATTCAGTCCTAACAAGCAGTTACACAAGCTGCAGACCGGAACTCTGGGCCTTACACACGTTTCCCGACTAAAACTGCACACCGAAAAAGCACAGGGCTCCTTCCCTCTTCACTGCCAGAGCTCAACTGAAACTCCAGCAGACAAAACCGGGCACTTCCTTTGAGTTCCTCCCAGTTCTTGGCTGGATTGGCTGTCACTCACAATAGACTGACTCTGTTGGTCCAAAAAGGCGCTGAAGTCCAAACTACATCTCCCAGTCACTGCCCATACAATCCTCTTGTGGCTGGCTCAGATTACGAGTCCAAGTTCTGATTCGTCCAAGGCACCATTTTAGAGCTACCTTATCCCACACTGATTGGTCCAGTTCAGCAGTTCAAAACTAGAATGGGGAACTAGGCAAACACAGTTCTGACTGCAAAGAAAGCAGGTTAGACAAACTGTATTTTCATTATTACTCTAAATGATTTCTGGCAAACAGTTACATCTTTCAGATAGGTTCCCTTTGCACTCCTAGTGACTGCAAAATGGAGTGAATTGGCAGCAGTTCGAGTGGTACTCAAGCAGAAGCACACAGTCCCCCATACAAACTAATTATGTCTGCAAGCAGACAGCTCTTAAAGAGACAGTACCAGAGGCTCTAAAAACACTCACTGATAAATGGCTTAAACGCCAAACACCATTCAGGCTTGGAGCATTCAAGCAAGCTCCTGGAAGTCTTTTGGGAACCCCCATTTGCAGCGGGGTTACAGAGGGTTAGAGTGTTTTTAGAGTTTTGAAATCCTGCAGAATTAATAGACAGGTGTGCTAGCTGAGTGGTGGAACTGCTGACTTTGACAGTGAGGGTGCAGGGTTCAAAGCCTGCAAGAGAGAAGTGGTAAACTTATATTTTGGCAGGTGGGGGGGTAAGAGACTAAAAGGCAAAGAAAGTAGGAATAAAATAGGTAGACAATGTGGTCCAGAGGGAGAGCTGCTGACTCTGACTGTAAGGGTACTGGGTTTGAGCACAGCTTAGGGACAGAGTGTAGAAAGTTTTTTTAATTCAGAAAAGGAGGGAGGAAGGGCTAAGAGTTTGAAAGTAGAGGAAGATGTTGACCTGGTTCATTGGCTTAGTGGCTAGTCAGTAGACTTTAGACAAAAGAGTACCAGGTTTGATGCTGGCAGGTGCTTAGTGGTAGGCTGATGGGAGAAGTGAGGAAAGTAGGTGGTAGAAAGGATTCAAAGGGAACTGCAGTGACCTCTAGTGGGTGGGTTTTCAAACAGTAGCTAGGAGGGGTAGACAGTTGAAAGAGGAGCTAGAGTGGAGAGTGCAGCAACCCCTAGTGGTTGGTGTCTATAAGCTGCAAATGGGAAAGTTAGTAAAAAAGGAGGGTAGGTCATGTGAGGTGACATGTGACCTGCCAGCAGCAATAAATGAAGGGCCGACCCTGGGTGGGAAGTGCCTCATATCAGTCAGGCTGTAGTGCAGGACACTTTACGCCTTACAGGATGTGGCAATCCCTGAGTTCAGTCTCTGCTGCTGGGCAGAGTATCTGCCATCAAATTCTGCCCGGACAGGATGCAGCATTCTCTGTGCTAAATAACTGCCTTACCGAGATCAGAACCTGGATGAGTACTAGTTGGCTGAGACTGAATCCAGATAAGACTGAAGTGCTGGTTGTGGATCCTGGTCGTCCAGTGGTGGGTATGGGAGCTGGCCAGGCATCAGGTGTTTTGATCGACGGCATACAGCTCAATACCTCAGACCAAGTGCGTAACCTCAGAGTTATTTTTGACAACGGCCTGACACTAAAATCTCAGGTGTTGGCTGTTGGCTGTTGTCAAATCCTCTTTTTATCATCTGAGGAATATCGCCCAGGTGAAACACTTGGTTCCTCCGGATGATCTTCCAACACTGGTCCACGCCTTCATCACTACCCGCCTTGATTACTATTCTCTCTACCTAGGGCTTCCAGGGGTTGATATCTGCTTCTTGCAGCTAGTGCAGAGCGCGGCAGCCAGGCTTTTGACTGGGACTTCTAGGTCCAGTCATATTACTCCTGTGCTCCACGAACTGCACTGACTGCCTGTTCAGTGGCGGATCACCTTTATAGTTGGCTTGCTAACCTTCAAAGCCCTACATGATCAGGGACCTGGTTACCTGAAAGACCTCTTGATACCCTACTGCCCCTCCCGTCCTCTCTGATCCACCGATGAGGGATTGCTAGAGATTCCCAGGGTACAATTAAAAACATCAGGCACCCGTGCATTTGCTTTTTCGGCTCCAACCCTGTGGAATTCTCTACCTCACCGGTTAAGAGAATGCCTGACCATCGATAGATTTAAGACTGAGTTACATAGAAACATAGAAACATAGAATTTGATGGCAGATAAGGACCGCTTGGCCCACCTAGTCTGCCCATTTTCCTACCTAACAGATAAGCTGCAGATCCTAGTTAACCAACAGCTTACTTCCTCCTACCTAAAATGTATTTATTTAACCTGGCCTTCCCTAATGTATTTTATCTTCTTGTTTTAATGTTATATTTTTATTTGGTTTTATGTGCTGCACCTTGGTTTTTGAAAGGCGCTATAAAAATAAAGTTTGATTTGATTTGATTTGAAGAAGCACAAAATGGCTTCAGGGCCAACAGATCAACTATAGAGTATTGTTTTGTGTTGAAGCTCACAAATACTGGATCTCTTTACTTGCAACTATGGTAAATATTCGCTCTGGTCAATGAGCTCCATGACAACTCACACCCTACTATTAGCTTCATCATCAATGAGCCCCCTGTACAAATCACTCCCCAAAAATTCGCCCCCCCCATATAAATTTAATAAAAAAAAAAACTCCAGGGAGAGCAAATCAGGAACAAATTTTGCAGGGAGCCAACTGATGCTGGAGCTAATAGCCCAATGCAAGTTGTTCACAGAGCGTATTTACGGCAGCGAATTGACGTGTCACTCACTGCTTATTGATGCATTGTATAGATCCCCAATCGGCAAGTGCAGCTGCTGTGCATGCAGAACTGGGACAATTCACATTAGGAACTTTGATAAAAGAAAATTACTATTTCTCTTCTCAGAATCATGAAATTACCTGAATATACAGTAGGTTTCCTAGAATCCACTTTGAGGAACAAATTGAATACACACGTAAATAGGGGATATATGATGGGCGTTCACGAGATATGGTATTTATCTTCATGAGTGGTCAGTGACCTCTTGACTTTCACAAGTGCCGAAGCCACGAGTGAGGTCAAAAGAGGTCACTGACCATGAATGAAGATAAATCTCAGGAGTGCACATCATATGCACAGTTTATGCACTATACATTACTGTTTTAAGCTAGTGTAATTTTTTTTTTGTAAATGTATTTCTTCATTGATTTTCAGGATAAGGACAAGACATCATGAACAAAAACAAGAAACAAGAAACAAAACATCCTTTGCTGTTAACCAGAGTCAATTCATACCTCCAGCATGTAAAAAAAAAAAAACAGCATCATGACGTATCTTATTCAATAATCTCCAATAGCAAAGTACCTAAGTTAGTATACAGTGGGTAATTAGGGTACAGGCAGGTCCAGTAATGCATAACAAGGTGTCCAATTGGCATGTTTTAAAGGGTTATTCACCAAATATTCCAAACAGGGTCCACCTCATGAGGGATAGGTCATCTCCCCACCTCAACCAGAGCCCCCTCATGACAGAAAGCCGGAATCCTTGGTTATAAAAAGCATGACCCAGCATCTCCATCACAGTTCACATTTAGGATAACAGTTGTTTAGGTTAGCTGTACGTTTCTCCATGTGGTAAATAGTACACATTATGTCTCTCCACTGTTGTATAGTGGGGATAGTTGGAGTTAACCAAAACTTAGTAATTGCTTTCTTGGTTGCTGTCCCAGCTATACGTAACCATTTTCTGTCATTTGAGGTGTGATGTCCTTCTGGTGGGTCACAAAATAGAAACAAAGATTCCTGAATGCGAATATTCAGTCCTCAGAGTGCAATAAAGTTCTCCTGTAATACACGGAGAAAAGGAATGAGTATGGCACAGGACAACATAATATGGCCCAATGTGGCCACTTGTGTACCACAGTGATGCTGCCAATGGGTCCCCGTGGGGTAGGTATTTAACCTATTTATCAGGGGTAATAAAAAATCTCACAGTATGTTTCCAAGAGTATTCTTTCCATATGTAACCCCTCACCCCTGCCTTTTTACTAAAACGACAGGTGGCATGCTGTTGGCGTTGGCAGCAATACCTGGTGGGGACCTGGGTTCGGGGAGGATGAGGTTACCTGGCACAAGGGACCTAGGTTTGGCTACTCTGCACAGGGGCACCCAAGTAAATCCAACTACAGCAAGCAATAACTGTAATGTCCAGAACCAGGATTGGGATTTTTCAGTGTGGCTTTATTCAAAACTAGCTGAACATAACAAAGCATAGATGGTCCCCAAAGGACTCGTTCACTGTATATGCAGATCAGAGACTACAAAGGCGGTCCATTTGAAGAATGAACCCATTTCTACTGTTGTCTGGCTCTGGACCCACAGGCACTCAGCCCAGACTTGCATCGCTTTGGATACACAGCCATTGGCCCGGCTCCCCTGCAGCCTGTACTTGACTGATCGGTCCATTTGAAGAATGAACCCAACTTTACTTGGAGTGACTCCCATCAAACAAGGAGTATATTTCCCAAACTGTGGCTCCCCACACCACTTAGAGTCTGCGACTCTTAGAGAGATTTGATTTCTTACTTCCTTCGGACTCCCATCAAACAAGGAGAATATTTTCCCATCCTGTGGCTCCCCACACCACTTAGAGTCTGCGACTCTTAGAGAGATTTTCCAATTTGCGACCCACGTCTGGGTACCTACCTCATCACTGGCCAGGCTCATGAGGCAAGTAGCAATCACAGAAGAAATCCGTAGAGGTGGACCTGGTTACTAAAGATGGGGAGGGTGTTCCCACCTCCAGCTCCCACAGCCCATACCCGGCCATTTCTCTGGAAAAACAGAAACTTAAACTTTGAAATGTAGATTAAACAGTGGATGACCTGAAGCACCCGCTCTACAGCATTACTTGAAATCCATTCAGACTTTAAATTTTAAACTACTCCATTTGTTTGTCCTAGTACAATAGGCCTCCCAAATAGTAGTTCACATCCCAGCTTTTCTTCATATTTTCCAAACTGAAGAAACATATTGTTTGCCCTCTCAAATGAGAGCACAACACTCACCCTTTAGAGTTGGGTGCCCCACAGGCGAAAGTACCACTTCTTTCACTGTTATAATGAACAGAACAGAAACTGTAAACAGGCAGCTTTCTTCTATAGTGGAAATTAAGGGGATTGCCCCTGGAATCCACAGAGGGACTTCTCCCCCCCCCCAGAGGGAGGGGGCACTGAGACCTGGACAGCGGTCTCCACCACTTTAAACTGGACTCTAACTTTCTCCCAAGGAGGTAAACAGAAAACACTTCCTTCCTGCTTTAAGACAAACATGAGACCTTCTTCCTGCTTGGAGGTAAACAGACAACTGACTTTGAAAACTCCCAAAGTTCTAACTCACTCCCTGTGCTGCAGATTCCAATGTGGCTTATGCAGCTGTGACAGTTCTATGGTGATGTCATCTCTCAGTCTCAGCTGTGACTCAGACAGAGTGAGACAGTGTGAAACCCATTTAACTGGAGTTTCAAAAGCTGCCTTCCCTGCCTACCGCTAGGTCTTACTGGGATTCTAGTAACCCTGGGTAACAAGGGGGTTACACATATATGGGCAGAGGCAACTTTAGGTAGGTTTACGAGACAAGCGTCACATTGCTGGTTAGAAATGTTAATATGGCGGTCTCATTCCCCAGCCTTCCAGATGTGTTAAACAGTTGTCCCCTGCAAAGCCTGATAGAGCCTAGAAATGAGATGATCCATATTTTCCACACCATCAGGGTCTCCATAAAGAGTGAAATTTAATAAGAGATGTCTCTCAATGTAGCACTATGTTTGTGTAAGGGGAGCAAAACATTCTTAGCTTGCAAATACCTGTAAAAGAGGGTCCTAGGGATAACAAAACTCTGAACTAGATCATCAAAAGAGAGTATTTGTTGGTCCCATGCCAGCTGGAACCAATATATCAGGCCCAACCGCTTCCAGACTAAAAAGCCAGGGCTCGATTTTCAAAGCCCCGAGAATGCTGCAAGCCCCTGGTGCGCTGATTGTTTCTCGTACGAAGCTGGAGGCATTCTCCCAGATGGTGATCAGGATTTTCAATCCTGAGTGCCAAATGCTGCAAGTTAGACCAGCTTTCCCCTGGTCTAACTTGTGCCATTTGGGGGATCCTTTTTACAGGATTTGTGCCAAACCTTTGGTGCAAGCTGCCGTAAACTGAGGAAACTGTACTGTGCCCAACAATAGAAAATTGGGTGCGGTTGCGGCAAAGGAGTTTGGCGCAGCTGCGCCCAAAAATGGCTTTGACACAGGGGTTGATGCAAGCCCTGTATCAGCCTTTGAAAACCCATCCCCAAGTGTTTTAATTATTTATTTAGTGAAAATGTTTCACCAGGAAGGGCACACTATACAACAAGTTGCTCATCTCACGGTGCATTCTGGGGGAGAGGGTACAGGGAGTACATTGTATACAACATCATACAAGAACATCCATAATGCAATACAAAATTAGAAGGATACAAGTGTACACAGACCAGGTTGTTAAGACGTAACAGTACATTATAGTGCCATCATGAAATTAGATAATTTCCAATTTAAAGAACTAATAAGTGCAATCATTCAAGTACAACTATATCAGCAATGAGACTGTCAGGAGGAGAAAGTGCTGAAAGGGTAAGGGAAGGTGGAGATTGATTACATTTACAATTTGCCGAAAGGAAGTTTTGCAGGGCTAGGGTAATGGAGTGGGGTGAGGAAGAATGATGAGCTTTGGTGGGGGGGAGGGTCATTCCAAAGTTTAGGGAAGGGATGTGAGAAGGCCACCTGGTCTGTAGCAGTTGTACAGTGTTGTACTTCCAGTAAATGATCATCATAAGATCTAAGGGAATGGACGGGGGGAGGGAGGGAGGATAGTAGGGAGGTAAGGTATGGAGGGAGCATTCCGAACCAAAATTTTGACATGAATTTAGCACAATGGAGGAGACAGCAATCTTCTAATGAGGGGAAAGCCAGGGAGTGGTAGAGATTACATTGATGGGTGTAAGGGGGGGAGTCAAGAGCGAAGCGATAGAAGGAGTTAAAAAGGGTATTCAATCTGAGCAAGGAAGACTTGGGAGGGCACTGTAGACTTCATCACAGTAGTCAGATATAGGTAAGATCATCTTCTGGACGAGTTCACATCTAGCTGGTAGCAGGAGGCAGCTACAGTTCCTGTAGAGGGCACCGAGCTTGGGGTGCAGCTTATTCAGGATGATGTCCACATGACCAGAGAGGTTGAGGTTTTGGTCAAGCCAAACCGTCAAGTACCTAAAGGGTGTAGTATCCTCAAGAACTGTCCCATCAAGGGTGTTGAAGGAGGGCAAGGTGGGGAGCCTAAGAGTCTTTACCTAGTGCCGATGGTCATTGAGACTGTCTTCTTGGCATAAAGAGAGAGCTGATGGGAGGTAAACCAGTGCTGAACTTTAATGAAGTCATGTTTCAACATCAACAGAGGACTGGCCTGAGCAAAACAGGATTGCGTCATCGGCGTACTTGTGGATAGAGGTGGAGGAGCAGACTGAGGGAAGGTCATTTAGGAATATGGAGAACAGGATGGGGCCCAGTATGGATCCCTGAGGTACACTGGTATTGATGGGGAGAGGAGGGGAGATGGAGTCAGCTATTCTGGCTGAGTTCTGCCTACTGGGTAAGTGTCTAATTTGGTAGGGTGAAATTCAGCTATTTGGGGGATAGGTGTGATAAGGTAGCGAAATGAAAGGAGATTTTTCATAGATAGGGCTGCATGCCATTGTGAGACAGTATTTTGGGTGTAGAGCTTTTCAAACCTGTGAGCAACTCTGCTCCACACCGTGAAGAATAATACCTTAGGTAAATCGAGGAGGTCTTTCTCCTGCTTTTCTATGTCCTTCCAATGTGCTCTGTAATAGAAAGTCAGTATAATACAATGAGGATTTGGGCCACCATATGATTAAGGCATATGTTAAGCAAGGCCATCCCTCACCTCCTTTTAGGATGTTGGAGAACTGTAAGTTTGATCCAGTGTCTGCTCCCATTCCAAATGTACCCAGTCAGCAATTTAGTCTATGTCGTAAAACAGCTTTGAGGGGGTGTCACTGGCAGCATCTGTGCCCTTAAAGTACTGCATAACCTTGACATAACACTCCAGTACTTTATTGATAACTTTAATAGCGTTTGTGACAGATTTGCTCTGTTCAAAAAAAGAAAAACACACAGCCATAACAATGGGTGGATTACTAGTGACCTTCTAGATCACATGAGGGCAAGGGACAGCCTTTGGTATCAAGCTAGGGCCTCCAGTAAGCCCAGTGAACTTCAAAGATACAGGGCAGCCAGAAACAAATGCACACATCTCATCAGGGATGCTAAGGCTAATTTCTACAAGGGTCAATTGGAAAGAACCTGGGGTGATAGGAGGTGGTTTTGGGACAATATAAAAGCACTCACAGGGAAGGATGACAAAACACAGTCATCACTGCTAAACATTAATGGCACAAATACCATAGACCCCCCACACCATTGCCGAAGAGTTCAACTCCACCTTCACAGATTTTAGCTCTGTTCTACCGGCTGAATACCTCAAGCCTATTGAAGCTGATAATAGATGCCCACTGGACATTGACTCGCACCCTCAATTTTACTTCAAGAGAGTCACTGTCAGAGAAGCACTGGGTTATGTTAAAAAGGTCCTGGGAAAACCAGAATGGGGTCTGACAACATTGACATGAAACTGCTGGCACTGGCAATCAACAAAATCTTCGCTCCCATCACTATGATTTTCAATAAATCCCTCCAGCTCACCAAATTCCCTTCTCCTTGGAAACAAGCGCTGGTGACCCCGGTGCATAAGGGTAGTGATAGGTCACTGACCACAAACTACAGGCCCATCTCTATCCTCACCCCCCTCTCTAAAGCACTGGAAAGGATTGTGGCAGGCCAATTTACTGACTATATTCACAAATACCAGCTGCAATGTCCCCAACAGCACGGCTTTAGGAAATTCCACAGCACAGACACTGCACTGGTGTATTTCACTGAGTATGTCCATAAGGCATTGGATGAGGGAAAACTGGTTGGGTCCATCTTCATTGACCTAACAAAGGCATTCGACACAGTCTGCCACCCACTCCTCTCGTCTCAACTGCATGCCCTTGGCATTTCCCCAAATGCTGCTCTATGGTTCCAGGACTACCTAACCTCCCGGTCTCAAAGGGTCAAGATAGGTCACTCCGTATCTGCATCCAAGGAAGTCTTGCTAGGGGTGCCTCAAGGGTCCATCCTGGGTCCACTGCTCTTCAGCATGTTCCTGAAAAATCTACCCGATGCCTGCACTAGCAAAGTCATTCTATACGCCAGTGATGCTGTCCTGCTTAGCTGTCACTCTCACATAGAGTACCTACAGGCCAAGCTACAATCATCCTTTCAGCAACTGGAGACCTGGTTCTACTCCCAAAGGTTGCAACTAAACCACAAAATAACCAAGACGATGCTCCTCTCTAGCCTCCAACTAAAAAGGAGATGCCCAGAACTAACAATCACAAATCACCTGACTGCCCCACTGGAACAGGTTCACTCCTTCAAGTAATAATAATAAGAATAATAGCTTTATTTAATTGAGCGTCTTTCACAATTTCAAGGCACTTCACAAATACACAAAGAATTCAATAAACATAAATACAATCACACAAAATCAAGGAATGCCTTGCTCCATTAAAATGATACAGTACCTGGGTGTCATTGTGGATGATACCCTCTCATATGTTCAGCACACTGAAATGGTGGTGAAAGCAGTGAACACTAAATTAGGGATTCTGTTTAGGCACAAGAAAAGCCTAACTGCTGAAGCCCTCCAGCTCTCAGTCTCTACCTCTGTCCTCTCCCTAGTCGACTACAGGCTGGTGGTTTACGGTGCTGCCACTGATACGGCCCTCAAAAGGGTTGCCACTGCCCTTAATAAGGCTTGCAGACTATTGCTAAATGCTGACCGCTTCACGCACAGTTGTACCCTGTATGGTCTGGCCCACATACTACTGCTTCAATCCAGAATCAGATACCAAACTTGCCTGCTAGGGAGAAAAACCATGCTCTCCCTAACCCCTACCTACATTGCAAACCTGGTAAAGGAAGCAAGCTCCAAATACAACACACAAAAAACAGTGACAACACAGCTTGATGTCCCATTTCGTAGAACTTCCCTAGGACAAAGATCTTTCATGTACCGAGCCCCATTATGGCTAAATGAGATCCCTGCTGCAGCTCTTAATACAACAAATGTTCAGTCCTTTAAAAGAGAACTAAAGCAATACCTGCTGAACTCAAATGCCTGCGACTGCCTTACCTGAATCCATATCTTCAACCTGGATACCCTCTCTTAAACACCTCCAACTCCCTTACCTCAGTCCATATCCTCAACCTGGATACCCCCTTCATCTGTTTGAGCTTTCCTTCTGTTTTACCTACCCTGGACCCCCACCTGCCATCCCTCGCCACCCTCCAGCTCCCTCCGACTACCTCCCCTCCATACTCCCCCAACACCTCCCCTTTCCACTCACTCTTCCCCCTAAATAGTCTCCTTCTCCCAATCCCATTCTCTCTATCCTCTCTCTTTCTCTCTCTCTAATCTGCCCCATTCTCCTCCCTTTCTTTCTCCTATCCTTTCCAATACTCTACTCTGACAGGCCCCCCTGGGGCAGCTTTGCCATACGTTGCTAATTGGGAAACCTCATTCACACTCTCCCCCCCTTTCTTTCTCCTACCCTTTCCAATACGCTACCTTGACAGGCCTCCCTGTGGCAGCTATGTCGTACGTTCCTAATTAGGAATCTTCTCCTGCTGTTTAACTCCAGTTGACTAGGTTACTCAAGTGTATTATCTATCTGTTTTCTGTATTACATAGCAATCTTATGCTTTGTGTTAACTGTCAAGTTTTTGTTATGTCTCTGCTGTTTTACATCCTGATGTAGAACCTTTGTAAAAGAGTGTATACTCAAAGGTTGTATCCGAATTACCAAACAAATAAAATAAAGATAAAGAATCCTGGGTAGGACATTCATTTGAATACTGTCTATGCACTGACTCAATGATAAAGGAAGAATTGTTCAGACTTCAATGTCCTTTCAAAGCTGAGTGGTTAAGGCATCATAATTAAGGTTACAGACTATGCCAGCATATGCTGACAAAAGGACCCCAAGATATTTAAATTGAGGTGACCCCCAGTGGAAGTGGAATTTATTTTTAACTTCTTGTGGGGGCATAATTAAATTAGTGGACTTCTGTTTTTGTAGTGTTAGATTTGTAGCCCACCAGGTGTCTCAAGGATGTCAATGCATCCCAAAGGTGAGGAAGAGAGGTGTCTGGATTCGTTAAATAAATAAGCAGATCGTCTGCATATAAAGCCACCTTTTATTCCTGGTTACCCAGAAGAAGGCTGTGAGTGCTGAAGATTTGCCTAAGGGCTTGAACTAGTGGCTTCAGGTATAAGCAAAAAAGAACTCCGCTATTGTCAATCTTGGACCTAGACCTAGAGCCTGAAATGGCTTGCCATCCAAATTCAAATCCAAGGCAGTGGTACCATGGAGTCAAATAAAAGACCGGCTACTGCATGAGTGTTCTCAACCTAAAAGTTGCTGCTAATGGTGTTTTATGTAATGATAATGTGTTTATGTGTATGTCTATGTCTATGTAATAGTATGCTCATTTTCTTTTAAGACACTTTTGTATGGATTTTTTGACTATTTATATACTGTATGAATGTTGGACCCCATTGTAAATGAGCTCTGCTCAATTGGGCTATCCTTTTCATGGAAATTTCAAGAATACATTTTTACAAACAAGCTAGTGTCATTTTATTAAAAAGCAAAAGTTTCCCATTTCCATAGTTTCTGGTAGCTCACACTGGCTGGAGTGAGTGGCTTCACAGACCGTGGGGCGCAGGTGGCAGAATGAAATGCCCGTTGTGATATACCAAATTAGCTAGATCAATTTTGTGATGTACCCTACTGTGGAGATAAAAAAAAATGTCTACCTAGTTGGTGCTCTGTGGTAAGATAGCATTTTTATTTAGCACATAAATTGCTAACGTATATTGTATAAAAATTGTACTCACCATATATGATGCATATTCAAAAAATAAATAATTCCATCAGGTTTAGGTTGTGTCATGTTTTACATATGTATATGTTGGAAACCATTGTTGGAAACTGTACTATAGATTCAGCAATGATACAGAGATATAGCAAAACAGCAGGATACATTACAATCAAACAATTCTAAGATCCACACTTGGATGGTTACAAATAAGACAGTTAATGGTTAAGGTAAGTAATAATTTATTGATTGGCTATTGCCATTTCAAAAAATGTGTCACACATAACATACATGAATTTATCACGGCTCAGCACAATACATTTTCACACATAGACAAACCAGTAAAAAGCCCATGGATGGGCAAATAAAACCTCTGTATACATACTGTACATACATATTCTCTTAATATTGGAAAGGGAAGGAGGGTAACACAGAATTTTATCAGGGACATTACTACCCTACCTATACAGGCAGCAGTGACAAATTCCATATGTAGATTTACCAGAATACAAAAGATTACATTATATTAGTGCCTGATATATGTAGCGCGATGACTCTCGTTGTACATATTAGCGCCTGATATAATTACTTTGAAATTCAAAATTTTTATTGATTTTATAAAGATAAATTCAACATAGGCACATTGAACATGAACAGCCTTCGGAGAATAGTGCCTGATATAATTAGCGCTCAGTGCTTACTGCTGGAGTACAGTTAGCATGGCAGATTATGTTAGCGGTCTGTTTATATTAGCGGTTCTTTGCCTTCAGCTAATACAGCTAACATAAACAGAAAGCTAATATAATCTGCTATACAGTATCACTTCTAGACAGAATACATAAGTTAAAGCTAAGGGACCAAATTGCAGCAATGCCCGTTTAGCACCTCAAGATGCCAACATACCCATTCTCCTCTCCCATAGTTTAACAATAATGGTTATGTATAATGCTAGGTCTGTAAGTATTTCAAAGTTTTCAGAATTAAATAGCGGATCCAACATAATCAGGAATGTTGCAGGTAGTTAGATACTTACTCAGATATGTGTTTCTCTGTTTGTCATACCATGGACATACCAATGTTACATGCTTAAGATCCTCAATTTCCTGTATGTTGCAGTGGCATAGTTTAGATGTATTTTCTTTGTTGTATCTAGCATCCAATACTTTACGTGCAAACGTTTCAAATCTCAGTATAGTTAAGATTACTCTATGTTCTGTAGATTCTACAATGTTTAAGTAAGGTTTTAAACTATGCTCTGAGGTATTATCCACCAGCCAATTTGAGGCTTTTATTTGTTTTAGATCAACAAGGTCTTTCTGTCTGGAAATTTTGTACAATGTGTTCTTATGTACCTAGTATATCTTTTATTAATATTTTGTTTATCCCAGTGCCTTAAATGTGATAATCCATTGAGTTTGAAAAGCCTTTCAATCGCACTTAGCCAGCCAGAAGTATTATATTGTGATATTTTTTCTTTCTCCTTTATACATAGTTTAATAAGCTGATCTGACATAATTGTTTTAGCTTTAACCCAAAAGTGAACCTGCCTTGCTTGGATCATATAGCTAAGGTTAGGTTGTCCAAGTTGTGATCTGACCAGTGGATTAAGGGTACTCATTGGGACTCAGAGTAATTTCTTGTATGCAGTATTTATAAGCGAGTTAATATTTGTGATGTTAGCCACACCCCAGACTTCTACTGAATAAAGAATTTGTGAAATTACTATAGCATTTATAGTCCTTAGAAAAGGAACTACTGTATATCTGCCATATAGGTAGTTAAATCTATCCAAGGATTGTATTCTATTTTTTGCTTTATTAATAGTATATTTAATGTGTTTGTTCCATTTCAGATCACCTGAAAACCAAACCCCCAAATATTGATATTCCTTAATGTATTTCAGTTTTTTATTAGCAAGATATACTCGTCTGTATTTCCTAGTACTTCCAAAAACTATGACCTGTGTCTTATTAGTATTAGGCTTTAAATTATGAGTATCACATAGACCTTCCATCAAGTTTAATGCTTTCAGAAAACCTAGTCTTCTAGTAGATATAATTGCAAGATCATCTGCATGTGTAAGTAATGGAATTTTAAAATGACCTTTTCTGGGGGCATGTTGATCATGATTCTCCAACGCAATTATAATATCATTGATGTAAAGACCTAAGGGTCATGGTGGATGCATGTATGAATAACTCTGAGCAGTGCAGGAGAGCAGCTAGCAAGGCAAACAGGATGTTGGGATGCATCGTAAGGGGGATCACCTCTAGGAGCAAGGAAGGGATTCTGCCACTGTACAATGGACTGGTTAGACCACACCTTGAGTACTGTGTACAGTACTGGAGACCACACTTGAAAGAGACACAGCTCCTGGAGAGGGTACAGAGGAGGGCAACTAAGATGATACGAGGGCTAGGGGATTTGACGGATGAGGACAGACTTGAGGAGCTCTGCCTGTTTTCATTGGAGGAGAGGAGAGACAGGGGAGACATGATTGAGGTCTCAAGTACCTCAAAGGAATAAATAGGGTAAACATGGAGGGATCTTTAGACTAAAGCAGGAGGTATCACCAGAGGGCATGGTTTGAAGTTGGAAGGTGGAAGGTGAGAGGGAAAGGAGGAGGTTTTTACTGAGAGGGTGATGGACCCTTGAATGCACTGCCTGGCGAGCTGGTTCAGAGATCCACAGAGGAGGGCTTCAAGAGAGGGTGGGACAGACACAGAAAGTGGATGTATCAGATGATGGCCTGTCCAAGGGGGGTGGGGATGGATGATAGGGGTTTCTGGGGCACAAGGGATGGGAGGGCCTCGGCACCCAACTAAGGATCTAAGGTTCGAGCAGAATCGATAGACCGTAAGGCCTAATCTGCTGGCAAATAGTATGTTAGTATGTTAGTAAATATTAAACAGTGTTGGCACTAGGACACAGCCCTGATGGACTCCAAGATTTGTCTTGATCTTATCAGTCAAGTCCCCACCTTTTCTATATTTAACCTCTACCCAGGTGTCTGTATACATTCTTTTAATTAAACTAATTAGATTACTATCTATATCTAATTGTTCCATTTTTCCCACAACAATGATCTTAATAAAGAATCAAATGCAGATAAAAAATCTACATAAGCAACAAAAAGTGGTTGTTTTCTAATGACGCAATATTTCTCCAACAGATGATATAACAAAAAGACTTGTGTAACAGTACCTTTGTTTTTGGTAAATCCAGCTTGTAATTGGGATGCTATTTTGTTTTATTCCACCAGATATATTTAATCTATCCAAGAGTAATTTTTAACAAATAACTTGGACAGATTATCCAGTAAACCGATCGATCTGTAATCACCAGGTTCTAAATTAGAGCCTGTTTATGTACTGTATAGGTAATATACAACTACCATACCAAGTTGGGGGAAAATAAGCATACATTATCAATTTATTGAATAAATCTGTAAGGACCTGGGACCACCAGTCTATGTTCAATTTGCAGAAATCTATAGCAAATTTGTCAGGCCTTGGTGATTTGTTTCTCTTGAAACTATCTATAGCCAATCTTAATTCATTAACTGTGAACCACTTAAAGTCCCCATCAATTTCAGAGTTTACAGCCTCAATTTGTATCTTATCATCCCAGAACAGTTTAGAGATATAGTCAACCCATATATTGGGGGTAATATATATATCCAATCTTGATTTAGATGTTTCAGTACCTGAGGCCACCAAAGTCCAAAACTTTTTATCATCTTTTAAGCAATAAGGCATGACCAGGGGTTAGATTAACAGTCTGTTAATCACCCCTAGGGGTGTAATGTGGCACAAGGCACAGCCAAGTGCCATATTGCCCCTAGAGGGTGATTAACTGACTGTTAATCTAACTCCTAGGAGTGCCTTATTGCTATTTATAAAATTATTCCAAAAGAAAAGTGATAATAGTATACTTTTGAATGTTTTCTTCATTTAGAGGAAGATTTTTAGTAAATAGTTCTTCCACCAACAGTTTAAGAATGCTGGTTCAAAATAAGAATGCAGCATTCCAGTCATTCAACAGTGCTAGAGGATGGAATGCTGACAGGAAGAATCCATTGTTCCATGGTGATCAGGCTGTACATGACAGTATAACATGGATTAATGTAAGGCTGTTGGAATCCTAACAGCCAATCAGAGTGCAGCATTTCTGAGACCCTTTTTATAATATTCATTATTGCATTATACATTGTATCCCATAAATGCTCCTAATGCTGAAGTTTATTTTTATTAACGTAGATTTTATAATTTTTCCTGGCCAAATTAAGATCTGCTTTATTATTTCTTGTAGGATCCCTTTTTGTGATTCTTAGTTGTTTAGTTAATTTCCTCTTTCTCTGTCTACAGTATTTATAGAACCAATTCTCATATTTACATTTCATTCCAGTTTTGAAAGTTTTAGTTGTTAGTGTATCCATACAATTACGGTAGAATTGTAACATTATGCTATATAGTTTGTCTGGTTCCAAGTTATTTTGTAGTTACACCATCATAGTTGCTATAAACTGGTTAGATACTACATCTGCTTTTTCTACAGAGATCCTGTCCCATCTGACTCTATTATTCCTAATATCTACCATTTCCTCCTCAATACGTATAATAGATGTATTGGAAGACCAAAACAGTAACAGAGGCATATGGTCACTTTCTGTTCTTTGCAAAACCTTCAAATCCAAACATATTTTAAACTTATAAATCGAGCACAAGGCAAAATCTATAGTGGTAGACCCTCTTGTATTTAGACATGTTGCCTCCCCTTCAATATCTGAGGGTAAATGGCCATTTAGTATAATCAACTGAAGTGAGTTCAGAATATCTGCCATTTGTTGGTATTTATCTGGATTTTTTTATCAGTATCATTTTTAGTTGGTATATCCAGATTTAACGCCATTTCATCCAATGCATAATTTTGTTTATTGTTCGCAAACCTAATATTACAATCTCCCATAATCAAAATCTCAGTACATGAATTTTCAAACAATATAGAATTTATATCATGTAACATTCTACTTGTCAGATCTTTGTCATACTGTGATGAATTTAAGGGAGGATTATAGATATTAACCAATAAGAGTAAGTCACTGCAGATTCTGATTATGACAAGAAGATAATTAGGCTTAGCTAGATAATCAATAACTTTAATCTACTCTACTACTGAGATATGTAATTAGTCCACCCATGTAGCTTCCCATCTGTTTTAATTTGAACCCAGGACTTTATATTTGGAGATATCCATTTAACTCGGTTTTCTCCACTATGTCTATACTGTGCCATGTTTCCTGCAACATTATAATGTCACATTGATTGAGAAATGTTTTGAATTCAATGTCTACAAGTTTAGAAACAATATCTGCAATGTTCCAAGATAAAAACCCTAATTGTTCTTTATACTTGTTCAGATAATCAACTACAGAAGAATTCAATAAAGAATCAAGCACTTGGTTAATACATACATCACTATTGTCATCACAGTCTGGGTTCCTAGAGAGTCAATCACTCTTATCATACAGAACTTCATATCTATTAACCACTTCCACATTGTACAGAGTGACCATATTCTCACTTGCCTGCTCAATATGAATGGCAGAAGTATTTTGTAAGACTTTCAGATCTACTAAGTAGATCCTTAGGATATCCAATTTATAACTGACCTGTAATATTTTTTCTATTAACAAATGATTATTCAATGTTAAATCAATCTGATTACCATCCTCCCAGTTCTTATGAACTCACAGTGCATGGTAGAAAAAACTCACTTAGATGTACAGTACTCAAAAATTCAGAAGACTGTAGAATAACAACTAGCTATAGGCTAGAATTATGTGACAGCAATAATTTATTGCAGAAAGATGACCTGAAGCAATATAGTTTTGCTACAGTGGAAGTCATAAAGAGGTTAAATGGTATTGTGGTATACCATGCGGTGCTTGCACAGGCAACCTGCACTGCAGTATAGCATTAGTGCATGAATAACATATATTTACCTGTGTACAGGGGGATACAGAGGGTAATAGTAAATGGAGTTCACTCTGAAGGGGTGTTACTAGTGTGGTACCGCAGGGTTCAGTACTGGGACCAGTCCTCTTTAATGTCTTTATAAGTGACATTGCAGAGGGGCTGGAAGGAAAAGTATGTCTCTTTGCAGATGATACAAAGATCTGCAACAGGGTTGATACAGAAGGTGGGGTGGAAAGGATGCAAAAGGACTTGGCAAGGTTGGAGAAATGGTAAAATATATGGCAGCTTAGATTCAATGCAAAGAAGTGCAAAGTAATGCACCTGGGAAACAAAACCCCAAGGGAAGAGTACACAGTGGGGGGTGAGATAATAATAACAACAACAAAAATGGAAAGGGACCTGGGGGTAGTCATATCAGATGACCTTAAGGTGGGCAAACAATGTGAGAAGGCAGTAAGGAGGGCTGGTGGGATACTGGGATGCATAGGGAGAGGCATCACCATTAGAAAACAGGAAGTTGTTATCCCTCTGTACAGACAGTTGGTGAGACCCAATCTGAGGTACTGCGGCCAGTTCTGGAGACCCCATCTCCATAAGGACATAGACAGGATGGAGGCTGCCCAGAGGAGGGCAACTAAAATGGTGCAGGATCTGCACCAGAAGACATACGAAGAGAGATTAAAGAAGCTTAATATGTATACACTTGTGGGGGGGAGCATGTTAGAAACTTTCAAGTACATCAAGGGAATCAACAACATTAAGCCTGATGATGACTGTATGTGACTTAATCAGATCGTCATATTATTTATACTGTGTTTCCCTTTTGTTGTTTTATCTTGTGTTGTGACTTTATTGATTCAGCTGTTACACTCCAGTACATTATTTATTTTGCTGTGCTACATGCAAGTTGTCTTACACATGTCTTCTTTGTTCTTTGCCTGTTTTTGTATAATCCTGCTTGAACCTCCCAGGTTATACATGAAAACGGAATTCTTGTCTACTGCACTTACCCAGAAAATAAAAACTAACTACAGTAACTGACTGACTGACTGACTGACTGACTAACTGACTAACTAACTAACAATTTCTTCTCAAGTCCTTTGTGTACCAGAACTGCTCAACTTCACTGTGCAGTTCTTTCACCCAAATAACTTGAGAATGCACCCTTTTAACAGTAAGAGACACAGTAACTATACATATAAACATATACTGTATCTCAGTATCAAAAAAATAATAAATTTAGGTGCAAAGGGAAATATGATTTATTAGCTACAATGGTTTATGCATCGGTCCTTTAAAATTAACAGGGACAAGATTCTATGGGAAAACTGGTAAAATGCTATTTTTAGCTGTACAGTATCAGTCCTCTTGGGATAAAAGAATGTAGGGAAATTCAAAGTTTGGTAGGTATACCTATTTACATATAACATGAATAATACTACATTTTCTAAAAAATTCTGTTTTTTACAGAGATTGCATAAAATTATAAGCGTTATTATAGGGGGGTTGGTAGCATCCCTATGATTAGGGTGGAATAAGTAGTCTAATGTTAAACCTCCAACTTCGCACCCTAATAGCTTTGGCAGCATTTGACAAAATCAGCTGAAATTTTGCATATGTTGTCTGGGAGATAGGATCTAAATTTGTGGTAAGTTTTGTGATGGCAGCTTGTGTGGTTTTTGAGATCTGCATATGTCGTTTTCTTGTAGATGTCTAATTGTTTTCGTATACTTAACAAGGGACTGTTTTTTGCTCTCACCTGTAGCCTACACAGAATGACATTTTTTTTCCCAAAACTTTCAGTGTACAGGCATGATGTCCTAAAGTAGTGCCTTTGAAAGGTTTTATGAAAAAATATTAAATGATTCCAGAGTTATAGGGCTTTAATGTTCTGTGTTTTTTTATGTTCTGAGCATGCCCAGTAGAGTTCTTTGGTATAATGCCCTGACACAACACCAAAAATGTGTCACAAGACCATGTTTTGGTGTCTCACCATTTGTTTCTCATAGCACAAAACATTTTTTGTGTTTTGAGAGCCACCATCTTGTTTCTTTTCTCCTCGACCTAATAAGCATAGAGACTGGATAAAAATGCTGTCATTTTAAACAACAAACACCAGAGCCTAGCTAAACAAGATCCTTTTAGCTACAGTAGATTCTGATGTTTGTTTCATAAATTAATGGACAGAAATAACTTTCCTGGGCATTCCAAAATCCTGGGTACCCAGCTTAGCGAGAGGGGCCATTGGCCCATGTTCTCTGTATGAGAGCAGCAGGACTTTCTTGAGTTTTGCAGCTACAGCTGGAACTCATGCTGCTGACTGCTCTGAGAGCAGTGAGCTGTCATTCCCTTCGTGTCTAGTGGTGCCCCCACCCTCCGATTGTCATCCCCTCCTGTATATTAGGTTTCCCTGGTGTCTACTGGTGCCCCCACCCTTTGATTGCTCTCCCCTCCTGTATATTAGGTTTCCCTGGCGTTAAGTGGTGCCCCACCCTCTGATCACCGTCCCCTCATGTATGTTAGGTTTCCCTGGTGTCTAGTGGTGCCCTCACCCTCCAATTGTTATTCCCTCGTGTATATTAAGTTTCCCTGGTATCTACTGGCACCCCACCCTTTGATTTTTGTCCCCTCCTGTATATTAGGTTTCCCTGGTGTCTAGTGGTGCCCCCTCCCTCCGATTGTCATTCCTTCATGTATATTAGGTTTTCCTGGGTCTGAATTCATCCAATACGGGGAGTAGGGTACTTTTTATGTTTATATTGGTGGGTGGGGTATTATTGTTTAAGTTTATTACTGTTTTGTGGGGTTCTTAGGAATCTTTAATTCTTGCAGCTTTGCTTTGGAGTTTAGAAGTTGGAGTTTTGTGTGTTTTCCCTACTGTGTACTGTAATTTGGCAGAATATGCCTGCCTGCCCCCCCGTCCTGTGCTATTCAGCCTCTGCCCTCTGCCCGTTCTCCCCCCCTCCTGCTTATATCTATCAGCATTGTCGATTGCTGGGGATTGCTCGCAGGAGTGGGAGTTGAAGGTGGGTGGGGGGGTTGCGAACAGCGGAGCCCGAATGAGCATCGCGTTCCCATTGGGGTGGTCAGGATCAGAAGATGCCCTGGGGTGAATTGGTGCCTGGAACATGGTGATTCTGTTCTGGTCCCCATACCCAAGGGCACCTCCTTTTTGGGAGGGCAAGTAGTTGGGACGGCTCACCAACATCGTCCAACTCAGGTGCTGTTATGCCATGCCAGATCTGTCTGCAACAAGACTGCCCTTATCACAGATTTTGTTGGTACAGCAGATCTGGTTTGCATTACCGAGACCTGGTTAGATGGGAATGCTGCCCCTATTTTGGAGGCAGCCATCCCCTCCGGGTACTCGGTTATACATCACCCGAGATTGGACCATGGGGCGGGGTTGCGGTCTGTTTCAAGACCGAATTGGTCCTAACCTGTGTACCAGTTGAGGAGGCCATCTCATTTGAGTGCACTGTGGTAACTGGTGTGGGGTGCAGGATAGCTCTCATATACCATCCACCAGGTGATGAGAAGCTGTTCTTGCAGGAAGTAGCAGACTTCACTGCCGACATGGCATTGGAGTCACCCAGACTGATGGTTCTGGGCAACTACAATGCCTGGGGTCAACAACAAATCCTCGCTTTTTGGACAACACTTCCTCCAGGTGAAGATTTCACTGGGCTTCACTAGAGGTTGTTCCCTCAGTCACTCACAAAGGTGGTCACTGTCTTGATTTGGTCTTCCTCCTGGGGATTGAGGCCTCTGACTTGGTGGTGGAACCTGTTGGTTGGTCCGATCACTACACCGCTGGGTTCAATTTCTCAGCCCCCTTGGGTAGGTCAGCCCCTGTGGAAATGGTAAGTTACTGCCCTTTGCGGGATGTGGTCCCTGAAGACCTGATGGCAGTGACTGACCTCTCGTTGATGGTCAAGACCAGCACAGATCCCGAGCTGCTAGTCTCAGCCTGTAATAGGTCCATTTCTTCAGCTCTCGATCTGATTGCTCCTGTTCATGTTCGCCCCCTTCCGCTTCGCCTCGGGGCCCCATGGTTTGATGGGTCTCTGAGGGAGTTGTGGAGGCAGGGGCATAGGTTAGAGCATTACTGGTGGAAGACTGCCTTGGATGCTGACCATCTTATTTTGATGGAGCATTATAAACTCTATCAAACAGAAATTTCCCATAAGAAGGCAGAATTCCTGTCCAGGGAAATTTCTGTCACTCGGGAATCAACCGGCTCAACTCTTCCGAACTGTTGACAGGCTGTGCAACCCAGCCTGTCAACAGGTCCATCAAGTTTTTTCACAAAGTGAGTGTGATGAGATCGCTCATTTCTTTGTGAATAAGGTGGCCGACATCAGGCAGGAGTGCTGTTAGTTTCACTCTAAGGGGGATGCTGTTGGTTGGCGCCTGGTCACAGAACCCGGAGTTTTCTGCAGTACCTTTGATCTGATGGAGTTCATGGGCATTATGAGGCTTATCCAGGGGATGTGTCCGACTTGCTGTAGTTTAGATCCAGGCCCTACTTCCCTGATTTTGGGTTGTAGTGATATCATTGGCCCGGTCTTAGCTCAGATTGTCTGGTGCTCTTTGGATTCGGGTGAGTTTCCTAGCTCCCTGAAGGAGGCGGTGGTGACACCCCTCCTGAAGAAAGCTTCTTTAGACCCAGAGAACCTAGCAAACTACAGGCCTATCTCTAACCTTCCTTTTGTGGGAAAGGTTATTGAGAAAGTTGTGGCAGCTGAACTGGAAAACCATTTAAACATCCATAATTTATACAAACCTCTCCAATCGGGTTTTCGTAAGAGGCATAGTACTGAGACTGCTCTGGTTCGGGTGCTCAATGATCTCCTGATGGCGAGAGACTGGAGAAACCATTCCATCTTGGTACTCCTTGATTTGTCATCGGCTTTTGACACAGTGGATCATGGGGTTCTGCTCGAGCATTTGAGGTTCATCTGTGGGCTGTCGGGGACAGTTCTCAGATGGTTTACATCTTTCCTCGCTGGAAGATCTCTGAGAGTTGTCTCGGGAATATTTTCTTCCGAGTCTTTCTCTCTGCCTTGCTGCGTTCCTCAGGGCTTGGTGCTGTCATCCATGTTATTTGCAGTGTATGTGCTGCCCCTCGGAGACATTGTAAGATGGTATGGGCTGAGGTTTCACTGCTATGCTGATGATACCCAGCTCTACCTGTTTTTTGCCCCTGACCAGGCTAGTGCTATCTCAGTACTGAACAGCTACTTTGTAGAAATCTGACTTAATGAGTTCCAGCGGTTTAAAGTTGAACCCAGGAAAGACTAAGGTTTTGGTTGTGGAACCAGGTCATAGGACAGAGGGCTTGAGGACTGATCTCCCCTCTGGTTTAGTCCTGGGGGGGCCCAGATTCTTACCTCTGAGTGGATGCATGACCTGGGAGTGGTGCTTGACTATGATCTGACCCTTCGACATCAGGTGTCGGCAGTTGTCAAGCTGGCCTTTTACCATCTTAGGAACATTGCTAGGATCAAGCACCTTGTTCCGTCCAGCGACCTGCCTGTTTTGGTCCACACTTTTGTGACATCGCGCCTTGACTACTGCAACTCCCTTTACCTAGGGCTTCCTTGGGTTGATATCCACCACTTGCAGCTAGTGTAGAATGCTGCGGCACGTTTATTGACTGGGGTGTCCAGGAGAACCCATATTACCCCTGTGCTGCGCGATCTGCACTGGCTGTCAATCCAGTGGCGGATCACTTTTAAGGTACGTTTATTAACTTACAAAGCCCTACATGGACAGGGTCCTGATTACCTGAAAGAACTCCTGGTTCCTTACACCCTTTTGCGACAGCTCCGCTCGGCTGATGAGGGGTTGCTGGAGATTCCGAAGGTTAGTTTAAAGTCATCTGGTGCTCGTGCCTTTGGGTTTGTTGCCCCAACCCTCTCGAATTCTCTGCCCCATCAGCTTTGTGAGTGCAGGTCAGTGGGGTGCTTTAAGCAGGCACTGAAGACCTTTCTGTGCGGTAAAGCTTACCCTGAACTTCTGTAATTCTGTAATTTTGTGATTTTATTGTATTTATTGTATCTTTGATTTTATTTGATTGTGCAGTGCCTTGATTTGTGAAAGGCACTATATTAAATAAAATTTAATATTATTATTACTGGCACCCCACCCTTTGATTGCTGTCCCCTCCTGTACATTAGGTTTCCCTGGTGTCTAGTGGTACCCCCACCCTCTGATCACCGTCCCCTCATGAATATTAGGTTTCCCAGGTGTCTAGTGGTGCCCCCACTCTCCGATTGTCATTCCCTTATGTACATTAGGTTTTCCTGGTTTTAAGTGGTACCCCCACCCTCTGATCACTATCCACTCCTGTATATTAGGTTCCCCTGGTGTCTACTGGCACCCCACCCTCTGATCACCATCCCCTCCTGTATATTAGGTGTCCCTGGTGTCTACTGGCACCCCACCCTTTGATTGCTGTTCCCTCCTGTATATTAGGTTTTCCTGGTGTCTACTGGCACCCACCCATTGATTGCTGTCCCCTCCTGTATATTAGGTTTCCCTGGGGTCTAGTGGTGCCCCCACCCTCTGATCACTGTCCCCTCCTGTATATTAGGTTTCCCTGGGGTCTAGTGGTGCCCCCACCCTCTGATCACTGTCCCCCCCTGTATATTAGGTTTCCCTGGGGTCTAGTGGTGCCCTAACCCTTGATTGACATTCCCTCATATATATTACATTTCACTGGTGTTAAGTGGTACCCCACCCTGTGATAACTGTAACCTCCTATATATATTAGGTTTCCCTGGTGTACACTGGCACCCCCACCCTTTGATTGCTGTCCCTCCTGTGTATTAGGTTTCCCTGGT
This sequence comes from Neoceratodus forsteri, assembly GCA_016271365.2. Classification (NCBI taxonomy): domain Eukaryota; kingdom Metazoa; phylum Chordata; order Ceratodontiformes; family Ceratodontidae; genus Neoceratodus; species Neoceratodus forsteri. The sequence continues at coordinate 266,363,688 of CM057455.1, forward strand.
GTCTACTGGCACCCCCACCCTTTGACAGCTGTCTCCTCCTGTGTATTAGGTTTCCCTGGTGTCTAGTGGCACCCCACCCTTTGATTGCTGTCCCTCCTGTATATTAGGTTTCCCTGGTGTCTACTGGCACCCCCACCCTTTGACTGCTGTCTCCTCATGTGTATTAGGTTTCCCTGGTGTCGACTGGCACCCCCACCCTTTGACTGCTGTCTCCTCATGTGTGTTAGGTTTCCCTGGTGTCTACTGGCACCCCCACCCTTTTATTGCTGTCCCTCCTGTATATTAGGTTTCCCTGGTTTCTACTGGCACCCCACCCTTTGACTGCTGTCCCCTCCTGTATATAAGGTTTCCCTGGTGTTAAGTGGTACCCCCACCCTCTGATCACTGTCCCCTCCTGTATATTAGGTTTCCCTGGTGTCTACTGGCACCCCACCCTTTGATTGCTGTCCCCTCATGTATATTAGGATTCCCTGGTGTCAACTGGCACCCCCAACCACACTTTGATTTCTATCCTCTCCTGTAAATCAGGTTTCTCTGGTGTCTACTGGCACCCCACCCTTTGATTGCTAATATACAGGAGGGGACAGCAATCAAAGAGTGGGGTGCCAGTAGATGCCAGAAACTATAACAGGAGAAGACGATGATCAGAGTGGCAATTCTAGGGGTGGGGTAGAAAGAATTAGGCTGCTGGTTAACTAGGATCTGCAGCTTATCCATTAGGTAGGGAAATGGGCAGACTGCGTGGGCCAAGCGGTCCTTATCTGCCGTCAAATTCTATGTTTCTATGTTTCACCCTTTGATTGCTGTCCCACCCTTTGACTGCTGTCTCCTCCTGTGTATTAGGTTTCCCTGGTGTCTACTGGCACCACCATTTGACTCCTGTCCCTCCTGTATATTAGGTTTCCCTGGTGCCTGGTGGTGCCCCACCCTCTGATCACCGTCACCTCATGTATATCAGGTTTCCCAGGTGTATAGTGTGCCCCCACCCCTGATTGTCATTCCTCATGTATATGACATTTCTCTGGTGTTAAGTGGTACCCCACCCTGTGATCACTGTCCTCCTATATATTAGGTTTCCTGGTGCCTACTGGCACCCACGCTCTGATCACCGTCCCCTCCTATATATTGGGTTTCGCTGTGTCTACTGGCACCCAACCCTTTGATTGCTGTCCCCTTCTGTATATTAGGTTTCCCTGGTGTCTACTGGCACCCCACCCTATGACTGCTGTCCCCTACTGTATATTAGGTTTCCCTGGAGATAAGTGGTGCTCCCACCCTCTGATCACCGTCCCCTCCTGTATATTAGGTTTCCCTGGCATCTACTGGCACCCCACCCTTGTATTGCTGTCCCCTCCTGTATATTAGGTTTCCCTGGTGTCTAGTGGCACCCCCACCCTTTGATTGCTGTCCCCTCCTGTATATTAGGTTTCCTTAGTGTTAAGTGAAACCCCCACTTTTTGATTGCTGTCCCCTCCTGTATATTAGGTTTCCCTGGTGTCTACTGGCACCCCCACCCTTTGATTGCTGTCCCCTCCTGTATATTAGGTTTCCATGCTGTTAAGTGACAACCCCACCCATTGATTGCTGTCCTCTCCTGTATATTAGGTTTCCCTGGTGTCTACTGGCACCCCCACCGTTTGATTTCTATCTCCTCCTGTATATTAGGTTTCCCTGGTATCTTCTGGCACCCCGACCCTCTGATTGCTGTCCCCTCCTGTATATTAGGTTTCCATGGTGTCTACTGGCACCCCCACATTTGATTGCTGTCCCCTCCTGTATATTAGGGTTCCCTGGTGTTAAGTGGTAGCCCTACCCTCTGATCACTGTCCCCTCCTGTATATTAGGTTTCCCTGGTGTCTACTGGCACCCCACCTTTTGATTGCTGTCTCCTCATGTATATTAGGATTCCCTGGTGTCTACTGGCACCCTGACCCTCTGATTGCTATCCCCTCCTGTATATTAGGTTTCCATGGTGTCTACTGGCACCCCACCCTTTGACTGCTGTCTCCTCCAGTGTATTAGGTTTCCCTGGTGTCTACTGGCATCCCCACCATTTGATTGCTGTCCCCTCCAGTATATTAGGTTTCCCAAGTGTCTATTGGCACCCTCACCCTTTGATTGCTGTCCCCTCCTGTATATTAGGTTTCTTTGGTGTTAAGTGGCACCCTCCACCCTTTGATTGCTGTCCCCTCCTGTATATGAGGTTTCCCTGGTGTCTACTGGCACCCCCACCCTTTGATTTCTATCCCCTCCTGTATATTAGGTTTCCCTGGTATCTACTGGCAACCCGACCCTCTGATTGCTATCCTCTCCTGTAAATTAGGTTTCCCTGGTGTCTATTGGTGCCACCAACCTTTGATTGCTGTCCCCTCGTGTATATTAGGTTTCCCTGGTGTCTACCGGCACCCCACCCTTTGCTTGCTGTCCCCTCCTGTATATTAGGTTTCCCTGGTGTTAAGTGGTACCCCACCCTCTGATCACTGTCCCCTCCTTGTATATTAGGTTTCCCTGGTGTCTACTGGCACTCCACCCTTTGATTGCTGTCCCCTCATGTATATTAGGATTCCTTGGTGTCTACTGACACCCCACCCTTTGATTGCTGTCCCTCCTGTATATTAGCTTTCCCTGGTGTCTACTGGCACTCCACCCTTTGATTGCTGTCCCCTCCCTGTATATTAGGTTTCCCTGGTGTGTAGTGGTGCCCCCACCCTCTGATCACTGTCCCCTCCTGTATATTAGGTTTCCCAGGTGTCTACTGGCCCCCCACCCTTTGATTGCTGTCCCCTCCTGTATATTAGCTTTTCCTGGTGTCTACTGGCACTCCACCTTTTGATTGCTGTCCCCTCCCTGTATATTAGGTTTTCCTGGTGTGTAGTGGTGCCCCCACCCTCTGATTACCGTCCCCTCATGTATATTAGGTTTCTCTGGTGTCTAGTGGTGCCCACATCCCCCCGATTGTCATTCCCTCATGTATATTAGGTTTTCATGGTGTTAAGTGGTACCCCCACCCTCTGATTACTGTCCCCTCCTATATATTAGGTTTCCCTGGTGTCTACTGGCATCCCACCCTTCGAGTGCTGTCTCCTCATGTAAATTAGGATTCGCTAGTGTCTACTGGCACCCCCACCCCCTGATTGTCATTCGATCATGTATATTATCTTTCCCTGATGTTATGTGGCACCCCCACCCTGTGATCACTGTCCCCTCCTATATATTAGGTTTCCCTGGTGTCTACTGGCACCCCACCCTTTGATTGCTGTCCCCTCATGTATATTAGGATTCCCTGGTGTCAACTGGCACCCCCACCCACACTTTGATTTCTATCCTCTCCTGTAAATCAGGTTTCTCTGGTGTCTACTGGCACCCCACCCTTTGATTGCTAATATACAGGAGGGGACAGCAATCAAAGAGTGGGGTGCCAGTAGATGCCAGGGAAACCTAATATACAGGAGGGGACGGTGATCAGAGTGGCAATTCTAGGGGGTTGGGGTAGAAAGAATTAGGCTGCTGGTTAACTAGGATCTGCAGCTTATCCATTAGGTAGGGAAATGGGCAGACTGCGTGGGCCAAGCGGTCCTTATCTGCCGTCAAATTCTATGTTTCTATGTTTCACCCTTTGATTGCTGTCCCACCCTTTGACTGCTGTCTCCTCCTGTGTATTAGGTTTCCCTGGTGTCTACTGGCACACCCACCATTTGACTCCTGTCCCCTCCTGTATATTAGGTTTCCCTGGTGCCTGGTGGTGCCCCCACCCTCTGATCACCGTCACCTCATGTATATCAGGTTTCCCAGGTGTATAGTGGTGCCCCCACCCCCTGATTGTCATTCCCTCATGTATATGACATTTCTCTGGTGTTAAGTGGTACCCCCACCCTGTGATCACTGTCCCCTCCTATATATTAGGTTTCCCTGGTGCCTACTGGCACCCCACGCTCTGATCACCGTCCCCTCCTATATATTGGGTTTCGTTGTGTCTACTGGCACCCAACCCTTTGATTGCTGTCCCCTTCTGTATATTAGGTTTCCCTGGTGTCTACTGGCACCCCACCCTATGACTGCTGTCCCCTACTGTATATTAGGTTTCCTGGAGATAAGTGGTGCTCCCACCCTCTGATCACCGTCCCTCCTGTATATTAGGTTTCCCTGGCATCTACTGGCACCCCACCCTTGTATTGCTGTCCTCCTGTATATTAGGTTTCCTGGTGTCTAGTGGCACCCCACCCTTGATTGCTGTCCCTCCTGTATATTAGGTTTCTTAGTGTTAAGTGAAACCCCACTTTTGATTGCTGTCCCTCCTGTATATTAGGTTTCCTGGTGTCTACTGGCACCCCACCTTTGATTGCTGTCCCTCCTGTATATTAGGTTTCCATGCTGTTAAGTGACAACCCCACCCATTGATTGCTGTCCTCTCCTGTATATTAGGTTTCCTGGTGTCTACTGGCACCCCCACCGTTGATTTCTATCTCCTCCTGTATATTAGGTTTCCTGGTATCTTCTGCACCCCGACCCTCTGATTGCTGTCCCCTCCTGTATATTAGGTTTCATGGTGTCTACTGGCACCCACATTTGATTGCTGTCCCTCCTGTATATTAGGTTCCTGGTGTTAAGTGGTAGCCCTACCCTCTGATCACTGTCCCTCCTGTATATTAGGTTTCCCTGGTGTCTACTGGCACCCCACCTTTTGATTGCTGTCTCCTCATGTATATTAGGATTCCCTGGTGTCTACTGGCACCCTGACCCTCTGATTGCTATCCCCTCCTGTATATTAGGTTTCCATGGTGTCTACTGGCACCCCACCCTTTGACTGCTGTCTCCTCCAGTGTATTAGGTTTCCCTGGTGTCTACTGGCATCCCCACCATTTGATTGCTGTCCCCTTCAGTATATTAGGTTTCCCAAGTGTCTATTGGCACCCTCACCCTTTGATTGCTGTCCCCTCCTGTATATTAGGTTTCTTTGGTGTTAGTGGCACCTCCACCTTTGATTGCTGTCCCTCCTGTATGAGGTTTCCTGGTGTCTACTGGCACCCCACCTTTGATTTCTATCCCTCCTGTATATTAGGTTTCCTGGTATCTACTGGCAACCCGACCCTCTGATTGCTATCCTCTCCTGTAATTAGGTTTCCCTGAGTGTCTATTGGTGCCACCAACCTTTGATTGCTGTCCCTCGTGTATATTAGGTTTCCTGGTGTCTACCGCACCCCACCCTTTGCTTGCTGTCCTCCTGTATATTAGGTTTCCTGGTGTTAAGTGGTACCCCACCCTCTGATCACTGTCCCCTCCTTGTATATTAGGTTTCCCTGGTGTCTACTGGCACTCCACCCTTTGATTGCTGTCCCCTCATGTATATTAGGATTCCTTGGTGTCTACTGACACCCCACCCTTTGATTGCTGTCCCTCCTGTATATTAGCTTTCCCTGGTGTCTACTGGCACTCCACCCTTTGATTGCTGTCCCCTCCCTGTATATTAGGTTTCCCTGGTGTGTAGTGGTGCCCCCACCCTCTGATCACTGTCCCCTCCTGTATATTAGGTTTCCCAGGTGTCTACTGGCCCCCCACCCTTTGATTGCTGTCCCCTCCTGTATATTAGCTTTTCCTGGTGTCTACTGGCACTCCACCTTTTGATTGCTGTCCCCTCCCTGTATATTAGGTTTTCCTGGTGTGTAGTGGTGCCCCCACCCTCTGATTACCGTCCCCTCATGTATATTAGGTTTCTCTGGTGTCTAGTGGTGCCCACATCCCCCCGATTGTCATTCCCTCATGTATATTAGGTTTTCATGGTGTTAAGTGGTACCCCCACCCTCTGATTACTGTCCCCTCCTATATATTAGGTTTCCCTGGTGTCTACTGGCATCCCACCCTTCGAGTGCTGTCTCCTCATGTAAATTAGGATTCGCTAGTGTCTACTGGCACCCCCACCCCCTGATTGTCGTTCGATCATGTATATTATCTTTCCCTGATGTTATGTGGCACCCCCACCCTGTGATCACTGTCCCCTCCTATATATTAGGTTTCCCTGGTGTCTACTGGCACTCCACCATTTGATTGCTGTCCCCTCCTGTATAATAGGTTTCCCCTGGTGTTAAGTGGGACCCCACACTCTGATCACTGTCCCCTTCATGTATATTAGGTTTCCCTCGTGTCTACTGGCACTCCACCCTTTGATTGCTGTCCCCTCATGTATATCAGGATTCCCTGGTGTCTACTGGCACCCCCACCCCCTGATTGTCATTCGATCATGTATATTATCTTTCCCTGATGTTATGTGGCACCCCCACCCTGTGATCACTGTCCCCTCCTATATATTAGGTTTCCCTGGTGTCTACTGGCACCCCACACTCTGATCACTGTCCCCTCCTGTATATTAGGTTTCCCTGGTGTCTACTGGCACCCCCACCCTTTGAGTTCTATCCCCTCCTGTATATTAGGTTTCCCTGGTATCTACTGGCACCCCGACCCTCTGATTGCTATCCCCTCCTGTAAATTAGGTTTCCCTGGTGTCTATTGGCACCCCAACCTTTGATTGCTGTCCCCTCCTGTATACTAGGTTTCCATGGTGTCTACTGGCACCCCACTCTTTGACTGCTGTCTCCTCCAGTGTATTAGGTTTCCCTGGTGTCTACTGGCACCCTCACCATTTAATTGCTGTCCCCTCCTGTATATTAGGTTTCCCCTGGTGTTAAGTGGGACGCCACACTTTGATCACCGGCCCCTCAAGTATATTAGGTTTCCCTGGTGTCTAGTGGTGCCCCCACCCCCTGATTGTCATTTGATCATGTATATTATCTTTTCCTGATGTTATGTGGCACCCCCACCATGTGATCACTGTCCCCTCCTATATATTAGATTTCCCTGGTGTCTACTGGCACCCCACCCTCTGATCACTGTTCCCTCCTGTATATTAGGTTTCCCTGGTGTCTACTGGCACCCCACCCTTTGATTGCTGTCCTCTCCTGTATATTAGGTTTCTTTGGTGTTAAGTGGCACCCTCCACCCTTTAATTGCTGTCCCCTCCTATATATTAGGTTTCCCTGGTGTCTACTGGCACCCCACCCTCTGATCACTGTCCCCTCCTGTATATTAGGTTTCCATGGTGTTAAGTGGTACCCCACCCTCTGATCACTGTCCCCGTTTGTATATAAGGTTTCCCTGGTGTCTACTGGCACCCCCACCATTTGATTGCTGTCCCCTCTTGTATATTAGGTTTCCCCTGGTGTTAAGTGGGACCCCACACTCTGATCACTGGCCCCTCGTGTATATTAGGTTTCCCTGGTGTCTACTGGCACCCCACCCTTTGCTTGCTGTCCCCTCCTGTACATTATGTTTCCTGGTGTCTACTGGCATCCCCACCCTTTGATTCCTGTCCCCTCCCATATATTAGGTTTCCCTGGTGTTAAGCGGTACCCCACCCTCTGATCACTGTCCCCTCTTGTATATTAGGTTTCCCTGGTGTCTACTGGCACTCCACCCTTTGATTGCTGTCCCCTCCTGTATATTAGGGTTCTCTGGTGTTAATTGGCACCCCCCACCCTGTGATTGCTGTTCCCTCCTGTATATTAGGTTTCTCTGGTGTTAATTGGCACTCCCCACCCTTTGATTGCTGTCCCCTTCTGTATATTAGGTTTCCCTGGTGTCTACTGGCACGTCACCCTATGATTCCTGTCCCCTCCATTACATTAGGTTTCCCTGGTGTTAAGTGGAACCCCACCCTCTGATCACCGTCCCTTCATGTATATTAGGTTTCCTGGTGTCTAGAGGTACCCCCAACCCTGATTGTCATTCCCTCATGTATATTACTTTTCCCTGGTGTTAAGTGCAACCCCCACCCTGTGATCACTGTCGCCTCCTATATATTAGGTTTCCCTGGTTTCTACTGGCACCCCACCCTCTGATCACTGTCCCCTCCAGTATATTAGGTTTTCCTGGTGTCTACTGGCACCCCACCCTATGATTGCTGTCCTCTGCTGTACATTAGGTTTCCATGGTGTCTACTGGCACCCCACCCTTTGATTGCTGTCCCCTCCTGTGTAGTAGGTTTCCCTGGCATCTACTGGCAACCCACCCTTTGATTGCTGTCCCCTCCTGTATGTTAGGTTTCCCTGGTGTCTAGTGGCACCCCCACTCCTTGATTGCTGTCCCCTCCTGTATATTATGTTTCCTTAGTGTTAAGTGACACCCCCACTGTATGATTGCTGTCCCCTCCTGTATATTAGGTTTTCCTGGTGGGTACTGGCACCCCCACCCTTTGATTGCTGTTTCCTCCTTTATATTAGGTTTCCCTGGTGTCTACTGGCACCCCACACTTTGATTGCTGTCCCCTTCTGCATATTAGGTTTCCCTTGTGTCTACTGGCACCCCACCTTTTGATTGCTGTTCCCTCCTGTATATTAGTTTTCCCTGGTGTTAAGTGACACCCCCACCCTTTGATTGCTATCCCCTCCTGTATATTAGGTTTACCTGGTGTGTAGTGGCAGCCCACCCTCTGATTTCTATCCTCTCCTGTATATTAGGTTTCCCTGGTGTGTAGTGGCAGCCCACCCTTTGATTTCTATCCCCTCCTGTATATTAGGTTTCCCTGGTGTTAAGTGGTACCCCACCCTCTGATCACTGTCCCCTCCTGTATATTAGGTTTCCCTGGTGTCTACTGGCACCCCACCCTTTGCTTGCTCTCCCCTCCTGTACATTATGTTTCCCTGGTGTCTACTGGCATCTCCACCCTTTGATTCCTGTCCCCTTCTGTATATTAGGTTTCCCTGGTGTTAAGTCCTACCCCACCCTCTGATCACTGTCCACTATTGTATATTAGATTTCCCTGGTGTCTACTGGCACTCCACCCTGTGATTGCTGTCCCCTCCTGTATATTAGGTTTCTCTGGTGTTAATTGGCACTCCCCAACCTTTGATTGCTGTCCCCTTCTGTATATTAGGTTTCCCTGGTGTCTACTGGCATGCCACCCTATGATTCCTGTCTCCTCCTGTATATTAGGTTTCCCTGGTGTAAAGTGGGACCCCACCCTCTGATCACCGTCCCCTCATGTATATTAGGTTTCCTGGTATCTAGAGGTGCCCCCAACCCCTGATTGTCATTCCCTCATGTATATTACCTTTCTCTGGTGTTAAGTGGCACCCCCACCCTGTGATCACTGTCCCCTCCTATATATTAGATTTCCCTGGTTTCTACTGGCACCCCACCCTCTGATCACTGTCCCCTCCTGTATATTAGGTTTCCATGGTGTCTACTGGCACCCCACCCTTTGATTGCTGTCCTCTGCTGTATATTAGGTTTCCCTGGTGTTAAGTGGTGCCCCCACCCTCTGATCACCATCCCCTCCTGTGTATTAGGTTTCCCTGGCATCTACTGGCACCCCACTCTTTGATTGCTGTCCCCTCCTGTATGTTAGGGTTCCCTGGTGTCTAGTGGCACCCCCACCCTTTGATTGCTGTCCCCTCCTGTATATTAGGTTTCCTTAGTGTTAAGTGACACCCCCACCCTTTGATTGCTGTCCCCTCCTGTATATTAGGTTCCTCTGGTATCTACTGGCACCCCACCCTTTGCTTGCTGTCCCCTCCTGTACATTATGTTCCCCTGGTGTCTACTGGCATCCCCACCCTTTGATTCCTGCCCCCTTCCATATATTAGGTTTCCCTGGTGTTAAGCGGTACCCCACCCTCTGATCACTGTCCCCTCTTGTATATTAGGTTTCCCTGGTGTCTACTGGCACTCCACCCTTTGATTGCTGTCCCCTCCTGTATATTAGGTTTCTCTGGTGTTAATTGGCACCCCCCACCCTGTGATTGATGTCCCCTCCTGTATATTAGGTTTCTCTGGTGTTAATTGGCACTCCCCACCCTTTGATTGCTATCCCCTTCTGTATATTAGGTTTCCCTGGTGTCTACTGGCACGTCACCCTATGATTCCTGTCCCCTCCTGTACATTAGGTTTCCCTGGTGTTAAGTGGGACATCACCCTCTGATCACTGTCCCTTCATGTATATTAGGTTTCCTGGTGTCCAGAGGTGCCCCCACCCCCTGATTGTCATTCCCTCATGTATATTACTTTTCCCTGGTGTTAAGTGCAACCCCCACCCTGTGATCACTGTTGCCTCCTATATATTAGGTTTCTCTGGTTTCTACTGGCACCCCACCCTCTGATCACTGTCCCCTCCTGTGTATTAGGTTTTCCTGGTGTCTACTGGCACCCCACCCTATGATTGCTGTCCCCTCCTGTACATTAGGTTTCCATGGTGTCTACTGGCACCCCACCCTTTGATTGCTGTCCCCTCCTTGTTAGTAGGTTTCCCTGGCATCTACTGGCAACCCACCCTTTGATTGCTGTCCCCTCCTGTATGTTAGGTTTCCCTGGAGTCTAGTGGCACCCCCGCTCCTTGATTGCTGTCCCCTCCTGTATATTAGGTTTTCTTAGTGTTAAGTGACACCCCCACCGTATGATTGCTGTCCCCTCCTGTATATTAGGTTTTCCTGGTGGGTACTGGCACCCCCACCCTTTGATTGCTGTTTCCTCCTTTATATTAGGTTTCCCTGGTGTCCACTGGCACCCCACCCTTTGATTGCTGTCCCCTCCTGTATATTAGTTTTCCTGGTGTCTACTGGCACCCCACCCTTTGATTGCTGTCCCCTCCTGTATATTAGGTTTCCCTGGTGTCTACTGGCACCCCACCCTTTGATTGCTGTCCCCTCCTGTATATTAGGTTTCCTTGTGTCTACTGGCACCCCCACCCTTTGATTCCTGTTCCCTCCTGTATATTAGGTTTCCCTGGTGTTAAGTGGCACCCCACCCTCTGATCACTGTCCCCTCCTTGTATATTAGGTTTCCCTGGTGTCTACTGGCACTCCACCCTTTGATTGCTGTCCCCTCATGTATATTAGGATTCCTTGGTGTCTACTGGCAACCCCACCCTTTGATTGCTGTCCCTCCTGTATATTAGGTATACCTGGAGTCTACTGGCGCCCTCACCATTTGATTGCAGTCCCCTTCCGTATATTAGGTTTCTCTGGTGTTAAGTGACAACCCCACCCTTTGTGCTATCCCCTCATGTATATTAGGTTTCCCTGGTGTCTACTGGCACCCCACCCTATGACTGCTGTCCCTCCTGTATATTAGGTTTCCCTTGAGATAAGTGGTGCCCCCACCCTCTGATCACCGTCCCCTCCTGTATATTAGGTTTCCCTGGCATCTACTGGCACCCTACCCTTTGATTGCTGTCCCCTCCTGTATATTAGGTTTCCCTGGTGTCTAGTGGCATCCCCACCCTTTGATTGCTGTCCCCTCCTGTATATTAGGTTTCCTTAGTGTTAAGTGAAACCCCCACTTTTTGATTGCTGTCCCCTCCTGTATATTAGGTTTCCCTGGTGTCTACTGGCACCCCCACCCATTGATTGCTGTCCCCTCCTGTACATGTTAAGTTTTCCTTGTGTCTACTGGCACCCCACCCTTTGATTACTGTCTCCTCCTGTGTATTAGGTTTCCCTGGTGTCTAGTGCACCCCACCCTTTGATTTCTATCCCCTCCTGTATGTTAGGTTTCCTTGGTGTCTACATGCACCCCACCCTTTTTTTGCTGTCCCATCCTGTATACTAAGTTTCCGTGGTGTTAAGTGACACCCCTCCCCTTTGATTGCTGTCCCCTCCGGTATATTAGGTTTCCCTTTTGTCTACTGGCACCCCACCCTTTGATTTCTATCCCCTCCTGTATTTTAGGTTTCCCTGGTGTTAAGTGGTACCCCCACCCTCTGATCACTATCTCCTCCTGTATGTTAGGTTTCCCTGGTGTCTACTGGCACCCCCACTCTTTGATTGCTGTCCCCTCCTTTATATTAGGTTCCCCTGGTATCTACTGGCACCCCACCCTTTGATTGCTGTCCCCTCCTGTATATTAGGTTTGCCTTGTGTCTACTGGCACCCCACCCTTTGCTTGCTGTCCCCTCCTGTACATTATGTTCCCCTGGTGTCTACTGGCATCCCCACCCTTTGATTCCTGTCCCCTCCCATATATTAGGTTTCCCTGGTGTTAAGCGGTACCCCACCCTCTGATCACTGTCCCCTCTTGTATATTAGGTTTCCCTGGTGTCTACTGGCACTCCACCCTTTGATTGCTGTCCCCTCCTGTATATTAGGTTTCTCTGGTGTTAATTGGCACCCCCCACCCTGTGATTGATGTCCCCTCCTGTATATTAGGTTTCTCTGGTGTTAGTGGCACTCCCCACCCTTTGATTGCTATCCCTTCTGTATATTAGGTTTCCTGGTGTCTACTGGCACGTCACCCTATGATTCCTGTCCCTCCTGTACATTAGGTTTCCTGGTGTTAAGTGGGAAATCACCCTCTGATCACTGTCCCTTCATGTATATTAGGTTTCCTGGTGTCCAGAGGTGCCCCCACCCCCTGATTGTCATTCCCTCATGTATATTACTTTTCCCTGGTGTTAAGTGCAACCCCCACCCTGTGATCACTGTTGCCTCCTATATATTAGGTTTCTCTGGTTTCTACTGGCACCCCACCCTCTGATCACTGTCCCCTCCTGTGTATTAGGTTTTCCTGGTGTCTACTGGCACCCCACCCTATGATTGCTGTCCCCTCCTGTACATTAGGTTTCCATGGTGTCTACTGGCACCCCACCCTTTGATTGCTGTCCCCTCCTCGTTAGTAGGTTTCCCTGGCATCTACTGGCAACCCACCCTTTGATTGCTGTCCCCTCCTGTATGTTAGGTTTCCCTGGAGTCTAGTGGCACCCCCGCTCCTTGATTGCTGTCCCCTCCTGTATATTAGGTTTTCTTAGTGTTAAGTGACACCCCCACCGTATGACTGCTGTCCCCTCCTGTATATTAGGTTTTCCTGGTGTTAAGTGACACTCCCACCCTTTGACTGCTATTCCCTCCTGTATATTAGGTTTCCCTGGTGTCTACTGGCACCCCACCCTTTGCTTGCTGTCCCTCCTGTATATTAGGTATACCTGGAGTCTACTGGCGCCCTCACCGTTTGATTGCAGTCCCCTTCCGTATATTAGGTTTCTCTGGTGTTAAGTGACACCCCCACCCTTTGATTGCTATCCCCTCATGTATATTAGGTTTCCTGGTGTCTACTGGCACCCCACCCTATGACTGCTGTCCCTCCTGTATATTAGGTTTCCCTGGAGATAAGTGGTGCCCCCACCCTCTGATCACCGTCCCCTCCTGTATATTAGGTTTCCCTGGCATCTACTGGCACCCCACCCTTTGATTGCTGTCCCCTCCTGTATATTAGGTTTCCCTGGTGTCTAGTGGCATCCCCACCCTTTGATTGCTGTCCCCTCCTGTATATTAGGTTTCCTTAGTGTTAAGTGAAACCCCCACTTTTTGATTGCTGTCCCCTCCTGTATATTAGGTTTCCCTGGTGTCTACTGGCACCCCCACCCATTGATTGCTGTCCCCTCCTGTACATGTTAAGTTTTCCTTGTGTCTACTGGCACCCCACCCTTTGATTACTGTCTCCTCCTGTGTATTAGGTTTCCCAGGTGTCTAGTGCACCCCACCCTTTGATTTCTATCCCCTCCTGTATGTTAGGTTTCCTTGGTGTCTACATGCACCCCACCCTTTTTTGCTGTCCCATCCTGTATACTAAGTTTCCGTGGTGTTAAGTGACACCCCTCCCCTTTGATTGCTGTCCCCTCTGGTATATTAGGTTTCCCTTTTGTCTACTGGCACCCCACCCTTTGATTTCTATCCCCTCCTGTATTTTAGGTTTCCCTGGTGTCTAGCGGCACCCCACCCTTAGATTGCTGTCCCCTCCTGTATATTAGGTTTCCCAGTTGTCTACTGGCACCCCATCCTTTGATTGCTGTCTCCTCCAGTATATTAGGTTTCCCTGGTGTCTACTGGCACTCCCACCCTTTGATTGCTGTCCCCTCCTGTATATTAGGTCTCCCTGGTGTTAAGTGGTACCCCCACCCTCTGATCACTGTCCCCTCCTGTATATTTGGTTTCCCTGGTATCTACTGGCACCCCAACCTTTGATTGCTGTCCCCTCATGTATATGAAGTCTCCTTGGTGTCTACTGGTACCACACCCTTTGACTGCTGTCCCCTCCTGTATATTAGGTTTCCCTGGTGTCTATTGGCGCCCTTACCCTTTGCTTGTTGTCCCCTCTGGTATATTTGGTTTCTTTGGTGTTAAGTGGCACCCCCACCATTTGATTGCTATTCCCTCCTGTATATTAGATTTCCCAGGTGTCTACTGGCACCCCATCCGGTTGATTGCTGTCTCCTCCTGTATATTAGGGTTCCCTGGTGTCTACTGGCGCCCCCACCCTTTGATTGCTGCCCTCTCCTGTATGTTAGGTTTCCCTGGTGTTAAGTGGTACCCCCACCCTCTGATCACTGTCTCCTCCTGTATGTTAGGTTTCCCTGGTGTCTACTGGCACCCCACACTTTGACTGCTGTCCACTCATGTGTATTAGGATTCCGTGGTGTCTACTGGCACCCCCACCCTTTGTTTGCTGTCCCCTCCTGTATATTAGGTTTCTCTGGTGTTAATTGGCACCCTCCACCCTTCGATTGCTGTCCCCTCCTGTATGTTAGGTTTCCCAGTTGTGTACTGGCACTCCACCCTTTGATTGCTGTCAACTCCTGTATATTAGATTTCCCTGGTGTCTACTGGCACCTCACCCTCTGATCACTGTCCCCTCCTGTATATAACATTTCCCTGGTGTCTACTGGCACCCCCAGCCTTTGATTGCTGTGCCCTCAGGTATATTAGGTTTCCCTGGTGTCAACTGTCACCCCATCGTTTGACTGCTGTCTCCTCCTGTGTATTAGGTTTCCCTGGTGTGTACTGGCTCCCCAAGCATTTGATTGCTGTCCCCTTCTGTATATTAGGTTTCCCTGAAGTCTACTGGCCCCCTCACCCTTTGATTGCTGTCCCCTCCTGTATATTAGGCTTCCTTGGTGTCTACTGGCACCCCACCCTTCGATTGCTGTCCCCTCCTGTATATTTGGTTTCCCTGGTGTCTACTTGCACCCCACCCTTTGATTGCTGTCTCCTTCTGTATATTAGGTTTCCCTGGTGTCTACTGGCTCCCCAACCTTTGATTGCTGTCCCCTCCTGTATATTAGGTTTCCCTGGTGTCTACTGGCACCTCACACTTTGATTGCTGTCTCTTCCTGTATATTAGGTTTCCCTTGTGTCTACTGGCACCTCTCCCTTTGATTGCTGTCCTCTCCTGTATATTAGGTTTCTCTGGTGTCCAGTGGTGCCTCCACCCTCTGATCACTGTCCTCTCATGTATATTAGGTTCCCCTGGTATCTACTGGCACCCCCACCCTTTGATTGCTCTTCTCTCCTCTATATTTGGTTTCCCTGTTGTCTACTGGCATGCCGCCCTTTCATTGCTGTATCCTCCGTATATTAGGTTTCCCCGGTGCCTACTGACACCCCCATCCTTTGATTGCTGTCCTCTCCTGTATATTAGGTTTCCCTGGTGTCTACTGGCACCCCCACCATTTGATTGCTGTCCCCTCCTGTATATTAGGTTTCTCTGGTGTCTATTGGTGCCCTTACCCTTTGATTGTTGTCCCCTCTGGTATATTGGGTTTCTTTGATGTTAAGTGGCACCCCCACCATTTGATTGTTATCCCCTCCTGTATATTAGGTTTCCCTGGTGTCTACTGGCACCCCCACCCTTTGATTGCTGTCCCCTCCTGTATATTAGGTTTCCCAGGTGTCCACTGTCCTCCCACCCTTTGATTGCTGTCCCCTCCTATATATTAGGTTTCCCTGGTGTCTAGTGGCACCCTCACCCTCTGATCACTATCCTCTCATGTATATTAGGTTTCCTTGGTATCTACTGGCACCGCCACCCTTTGATTGCTGTCCAATCCAGTATATTAGGTTTCCCTGGTGTCTACAGGTACTCCTCCCTTTGATTGCTGTATCCTCCTGAATATTAGGTTTCCCTGGTGTTAACTGGTACCCCCACCCTCTAATCACTGTCTCCTCCTGTATATTAGGTTTCCCTGGTGTCTACTGGCACCCCACCCTTTGATTGCTGTCACTTCCTGTATATTAGGTTTCCCTGGTGTCTACAGGTACTCCACCCTTTGATTGCTGTATCCTCTTGTAAATTAGGTTTCCCTTGTGTTAAGTGGTAGCCCCCACCCTCTGATCACTGTCTTCTCCTGTATGTTAGGTTTCCCTGGTGTCTACTGGCACCCCACACTTTGACTGCTGTCCACTCATGTGTATTGGGATTCCGTGGTGTCTACTGGCACCCCCACCCTTTGATTGCTGTCCCTTCCTGTATATTAGGTTTCTCTGGTGTCTACTGGCACCTCACCCTTTGATTGCTGTCCCTCCTGTATATTAGGTTTCCTGGTGTTTATGGCATCCCACCCTTTGATTGCTGTCCTCCTGTATATTAGGTTCCTGGTGTCTATCTGGCACCCCACCCTTTGATTGCTGTCCCTCCTGTATATTAGGTTTCCCTGGTGTCTACTGGCACCCCAGCCTTTGATTGCTGTCCCTCCTGTATATTAGGTTTCCCTGGTGTCTACTGTCACCCCATCGTTTGACTGCTGTCTCCTCCTGTGTATTAGGTTTCCCTAGTGTGTACTGGCTCCCCAAGCATTTGATTGCTGTCCCCTTCTGTATATTAGGTTTCCCTGAAGTCTACTGGCCCCTCACCCTTTGATTGCTGTCCCTCCTGTATATTAGGTTTCTGGTGTCACTGGCACCCCACCCTTTGATTGCTGTCCCTCCTGTATATTAGGTTTCCTGGTGTTAAGTGGCACCCCACCCTCTGATTGCTGTCCCTCCTGTATATTAGGTTTCCCTGGTGTCTACTGGCACCCCACCTTTGATTGCTGTCCCTCCTGTATATTAGGTTCTCCTGGTGTCTAAGTGACACCCTCCCTTTGATTGCTGTCCCCTCCTGTATATTAGGTTTCCTTTGTCTACTGGCACCCCACCCTTTGATTTCTATCCCCTCCTGTATTTTAGGTTTCCCTGGTGTCTAGCGGCACCCCACCCTTAGATTGCTGTCCCCTCCTGTATATTAGGTTTCCCAGTTGTCTACTGGCACCCCATCCTTTGATTGCTGTCCTCCTGTATATTAGGTTTCCTGGTGTCTACTGGCACCCCACCTTTGATTGCTGTCCCTCCTGTATATTAGGTTTCCTGGTGTCAACTGGCACCCCACCCTTTGATTGCTGTCCCTCCTGTATATTGGTTTCCTGGTGTCTACTGGCACCCCACCCTTTGATTGCTGTCCCCTCATGTATATTAAGTCTCCCTGGTGTCTACTGGCACCCCACCCTTCGATTGCTGTCCCCTCCTGTATATTAGGTTTTACTGGTGTTAAGTGGTGCCCCCACCCTCTGATCACCATCCCCTCCTGTGTGTTAGGTTTCCCTGGCATCTACTGGCAACCCACCCTTTGATTGCTGTCCCCTCCTGTATGTTAGGTTTCCCTGGTGTCTAGTGGCACCCCCACCCTTTGATTGCTGTCCCCTCCTGTATATTAGGTTTCTTTAGTGTTAAGTGACACCCCCACCCTTTGATTGCTGTCCCCTCCTGTATATTAGGTTTTCCTGGTGGGTACTGGCACCCCCACCCTTTGATTGCTGTTTGCTCCCGTTTATTAGGTTTCCCTGGTGTCTACTTGCACCCACACTCTTTGAATGCTCTCCCCTCCTTTATATTAGGTTTCCCTGGTGTCTAGTGGCACCCCACCCTTTGATTGCTGTCCCCTCCTGTATATTAGGTTTCCCTGGTGTTAAGTGACACCCCCATCCTTTGATTGCTATCCCCTCCTGTGTATTAGGTTTCCCTGGTGTGTAGTGGCAGCCCACCCTTTGATGTCAATACCCTCCTGTATATTAGGTTTACCTGGTGCAAACTGGCACCCCACCATGTGATTGCTGTCTCCTCCTGTATATTAGGTTTCCTTGGTGTCTACTGGCACCCCACCCTTTGATTGCTGTCCCCTCCTGTATATTAGGTTTCCCTTGTGTCTACTGGCACCCCAGCCTTTGATTACTGTCTCCTCCTGTGTATTAGGTTTCCCTTGTGTCTACTGGCACCCCACCCTTTGATTGCTATCCCCTCCTGTATATTAGGTTTCCCTTTTGTGTAGAGGCAGCCCGCCCTCTGATTTCTATCCCCTCCTGTATATTAGGTTTACCTGGTGCCTTCTGGCACCGCACCATTTGACTGCTGTCCCCTCCTGTATATTAGGTTTCCTTGGTGTCTACTGGCACCCCACCCTTTGATTGCTGTCCCCTCCTTTATATTAGGTTTCCCTGGTGTCTAGTGGCAGCCTCACCCTCTGATCACTGTCCTCTCATGTATATTAGGTTTCCGTGGTATCTACTGGTACCACCACCCTTTGGTTGCTGTCCCCTTCTGTATATTACATTTCCCTGGTGTCTACTGGCACCCCCACCCTTTGGTTGCTGTCCCCTCCAGTATATTAAGTTTCCCTGGTGTCTACAGGTACTCCTCACTTTGATTGCTGTATCCTCCTGTATATTAGGTTTCCCTGGTGTTAAGTGGTACCCCCACTCTCTGATTACTGTCTCCTCCTGTATATTAGGTTTCCCTGGTGTCTACTGGCACCCCACCCTTTGATTGCTGTCCCCTCCTGTATATTAGGATTCCCTGGTGTCTACAGGTACTCCACCCTTTGATTGCTGTATCCTCTTGTATATCAGGTTTCCCTTGTGTTAAGTGGTACCCTCACCCTCTGATCACTGTCCTCTCATGTATATTAGGTTTCCGTGGTATCTACTGGCACCCCCAACCTTTGATTGCTGTCCCCTTCTGTATATTACATTTCCCTGTTGTCTACTGGCACCCCCACCCTTTGATTTCTATCCCCGCCTGTATATTAGGTTTACCTGATGCCTACTGGCACCCCACCATTTGATTGCTGTCCCCTTCCTTATATTAGGTTTCCTTGGGGTCTATTGGCACCACACCCTTTGATTGCTGTGCCCTCCTGTACATTAGGTTTCCCATGTGTTTACTGGCACCCAACCCTTTGACTGCTGTCCTGTCCTGTATATTAGGTTTCCCTGGTGTCTAGTGGCACCCCCACCCTTTGATTGATGTCCTCTCCGGTATATTAGGTTTCCCTGGTTTCTACTGGCACCCCACCCTTTGATTGCGGTTCCCTCCTTTATGTTAGGTTTCCCTGGTGTCTACTGGCACCCTACCCTTTGGTTTCTGTCCCCTCCTGTATATTAGGTTTACCTGGTGTCTACTGGCACCCCACCCTTTTATTGCTGCCCCCTCCTGTATGTTAGGTTTCCATGGTGTTATGGGACACCCTCACCCTTTGATTGCTGTCCCCTCCTGTATATTAGGTTTCTCTGGTGTCCACTGGCACCCCCCACCATTTAATTGCTGCCCCCTCCTGTATATTAGGTTTCCCTGGTGTCTACTGGCACCCTTACACTTTGAATGCTGTCCCCTCCTGTACATTAGGTTTTCCTGGTGTCTTGTGGTACCTCCACCCTCTGATCACCGTCCCCTCATGTATATTAGGTTTGTCTGGTGTCTAGTCATGCCCCCCCGATTGTCATTCTCTCATGTATATTTGGTTTCCCTGGTGTCTACTGGCACCCAACTCTTTGATTGCTGTCCCCTCATATATATTAGGATTCCCTGGTGTCTACTGGCACCCCACCCTTTGATTGCTGTCTGCTCCTGTATGTTACATTTCCCTGGTGTCTACTGGCACCCCACTTTCTGATTGCTGTCCCCTCATGTATTCTAGGGTTCCCTGGTGTCTATTGGCACCCTCACCCTTTGATTTCTCTCTGCTCCTGTATATTAGGTTTCTTTGGTGTTAAGTGGCACCCTCCACCGTTTGATTGCTGTCCCCTCCTGTGTATTAGGATTCCCTGGTGTCTACTGGCACCCCACTCTTTCATTGCTGTCCCCTCCTGTGTATTAGGTTTCCCTTGTGTTTACTGTCACGTCACCCTATGATTCCTGTCCCCTCTTGTATATTAGGTTTCCCTGGTGTTAAGTGGGACCCCACCCTCTGATCACCATCCCCTCATGTATATTAGGTTTCCCTGGTGTCTAGAGGTGCCCCCAGCCCTTGATTGTCATTCCCTCATGTATATTAGCTTTCCGTAGTCTAAGTGGCACCCCCACCCTGTGATCACTGTCTTCTCCTGTATATTAGGTTTCCATGATGTCTACTGGCACCCCACCCATTGATTGCTGTCGCCTCCTGTATATTAGGTTTCCCTTGTGTCTACTGGCACCCCACCCTTTGATTACTATCTCCTCCTGTTTATTTGGTTTCCCTTGTGTCTACTGGCACCCCACCCTTTGATTGCTATCCCCTCCTGTACATAAGGTTTCCCTTTTGTGTAGAGGCAGCCCACCCTCTGATTTCTATCCCCTCCTGAATATTAGGTTTACCTGGTGCCTACTGGCACCCCACCATTTGATTGCTGTCCCCTTCTGTATATTAGGTTTCCTTGATGTCTACTGGCACCCCACCCTTTGATTGCTGTCTCCTCCTGTGTATTAGGTTTACGTGGTGTCTAGTGGTGGCCCACCCTTTGATTTCTATCCCCTCCTGTATATTAGGTTTACCTGGTGTCTAGCGGCACCCCCACTCTTTGATTGCTATCCCCTCCTGCATATTTGGTTTCTCTTGTGTCTACTGGCACCCCATCCGTTGATTGCTGTCTCCTCCTGTATATTAGGGTTCCCTGGTGTCTACTGGTGCCCCCACCCTTTGATTGCTGTCCCTTTCTGTATATTAGGTTTCCCTGGTGTTAAGTGGTACCCCCAACCTCTGATCACTGTCCCCTCCTGTATATTAGGTTTGCCTGGTGTCTGCTGGCACTCCACCCTTTGATTGCTATCCCCTCCTGCATACAGTATTAGGTTTCCCAGGTGTTAAGTGACACCCCACCCTTTGATTGGTGTCCCCTCCTGTGTATTAGGTTTCCCTGGTGTCTAGTGGCACCCCACACTTTGATTGCTGTCCCTCCTGTATATTAGGTTCCCTGGTGTCTACTGGCACCCCACCCTTTGATTGCTGTCCCTCCTGTAT
This sequence comes from Neoceratodus forsteri, assembly GCA_016271365.2. Classification (NCBI taxonomy): domain Eukaryota; kingdom Metazoa; phylum Chordata; order Ceratodontiformes; family Ceratodontidae; genus Neoceratodus; species Neoceratodus forsteri. Next base: position 266,384,751 of record CM057455.1, read on the forward strand.
ATTAGGTTTCCGTGGTGCTATGGGACACCCTCATCCTTTGATTGCTGTCCCCTCCTGCATATTAGGTTTCTCTGGTGTCCACTGGCACCCACCACCATTTAATTGCTGTCCCCTCCTGTATATTAGGTTTCCTTGGTGTCTATTGGCACCCTTACACTTTGATTGCTGTCCCCTCCTGTACATTATATTTCCCTGGTGTCTAGTCGTATCCCCACCCTCTGATCACCGTCCCCTCATGTATATTAGGTTTGTCTGGTGTCTAGTCGTGCCCTCCCCCGATTGTCATTCTGTCATGTATATTAGGTTTCCCTGGTGTCTACTGGCACCCCACTCTTTGATTGCTGTCCCCTGAAAGATATTAGGATTCCCTGGTGTCTACTGGCACCCCACCCTTTGATTGCTGTCCCCTCCTGTATGTTATGTTTCCCTGTGTCTACTGGCACCCCACTTTTTGATTGCTGTCCCCTCATGTATACTAGGGTTCCCTGGTGTCTATTGGCACCTTCAGCCTTTGATTTCTGTCCGCTCCTGTATATTAGGTTTCTTTGGTGTTAAGTGGCACCCTCCACCGTTTGATTGCTGTCTCCTCCTGTGTATTAGGATTCCCTGGTGTCTACTGGCACCCCACTCTTTCATTGCTGTCCCCTCCTGTGTATTAGGTTTCCCTTGTGTCTACTGGCACGTCACCCTATGATTCCTTTCCCCTCTTGTATATTAGGTTTCCTGATGTTAAGTGGGACCCCACCCTCTGATCACCATCCCCTGATGTATATTAGGTTTCCCTGGTGTCTAGAGGTGCCCCCACCCCTTGATTGTCATTCCCTCATGTATATTACCTTTCCCTAGTGTTAAGTGGCACCCCCACCCTGTGATCACTGTCCCCTCCTATATATTAGGTTTCCCTGGTTTCTACTGGCACCCCACCCGATGATCACTGTCCTCTCCTGTATATTAGGTTTCCCTGGTGTCTACTGGCACCCCACCCTTTGATTGCTGTCCCCTCCTGCATACAGTATTAGGTTTCCCAGGTGTTAAGTGACACCCCCACCCTTTGATTGGTGTCCCCTCCTGTATATTAGGTTTCGCTGGTGTCTAGTGGCACCCCACATTTTGATTTCTATGCCCTCCTGTATATTAGGTTTCCCTGGTGTCTGCTGGCACCCCACCCTTTTATTGCTGCTCCCTCCTGTATGTTAGGTTTCTCTGGTGTCCACTGACTCCCCCCACCATTTAATTGCTGTTCTCTCCTGTATATTAGGTTTCCCTGGTGTCTATTGGCACCCTTACACTTTGATTGCTGTCCCCTCCTGTACATTAGGTTTCACTGGTGTCTAGTGGTACCCCCACCCTCTGATCACTGTCCCTCAGGTATATTAGGTTTGTCTGGTGTCTAGTCGTTGCCCCTCGATTGTCATTCCTCATGTATATTAGGTTTCCTGGTGTCTAATGGCACCCTCTTTGATTGCTGTCCCTCATAAATATTAGGATTCCCTGGTGTCTACTGGCACCCCACCCTTTGATTGCTGTCCCCTCGTGTATGTTACGTTTCCCTGGTGTCTACTGGCACCCCACTTTTTGATTGCTGTCCCCTCATGTATACTAGGGTTCCCTGGTGTCTATTGGCACCCTCACCCTTTGATTTCTGTCCCCTCCTGTATATTTGGTTTCTTTGGAGTTAAGTGGCACCCTCCACCGTTTGATTGCTGTCCCCTCCTGTGTATTAGGATTCCCTGGTGTCTACTGGCACCCCACCCTTTCATTGCTGTCCCCTCCTGTGTATTAGGTTTCCCTTGTGTCTACTGGCACGTCAACCTATGATTCCTGTCCCCTCTTGTATATTAGATTTCCCTGGTGTTAAGTGGGACCCCACCCTCTGATCACCATCCCCTCATGTATAGTAGGTTTCCCTGGTGTCTAGAGGTGCCCCCACCCCTTGATTGTCATTCCCTCATGTATATTACCTTTCCCTAGTGTTAAGTGGCACCCCCGCCCTGTGATAACTGTCCCCTCCTATATATTAGGTTTCCCTGGTTTCTACTGGCACCCCACCCGATGATCACTGTCCTCTCTATATATTAGGTTTCCTGGTGTCTACTGGCACCCCACCCTTTGATTGCTGTCCCTCCTGCATACAGTATTAGGTTTCCCAGGTGTTAAGTGACACCCCACCCTTTGATTGGTGTCCCTCCTGTATATTAGGTTTCGCTGGTGTCTGTGGCACCCCACATTTTGATTTCTATGCCTCCTGTATATTAGGTTTCCCTGGTGTCTACTGGCACCCCACCCTTTTATTGCTGCCCCCTCCTGTATGTTAGGTTTCTCTGGTGTCCACTGGCTCCCCCCACCATTTAATTGCTGTTCTCTCCTGTATATTAGGTTTCCCTGGTGTCTATTGGCACCCTTACACTTTGATTGCTGTCCCCTCCTGTACATTAGGTTTCACTGGTGTCTAGTGGTACCCCCACCCTCTGATCACTGTCCCCTCAGGTATATTAGGTTTGTCTGGTGTCTAGTCGTGCCCCTTCCCGATTGTCATTCCCTCATGTATATTAGGTTTCCCTGGTGTCTAATGGCACCCCACTCTTTGATTGCTGTCCCCTCATAAATATTAGGATTCCCTGGTGTCTACTGGCACCCCACCCTTTGATTGCTGTCCCCTCGTGTATGTTACGTTTCCCTGGTGTCTACTGGCACCCCACTTTTTGATTGCTGTCCCCTCATGTATACTAGGGTTCCCTGGTGTCTATTGGCACCCTCACCCTTTGATTTCTGTCCCCTCCTGTATATTTAGCTTCTTTGGAGTTAAGTGGCACCCTCCACCGTTTGATTGCTGTCCCCTCCCGTGTATTAGGATTCCCTGGTGTCTACTGGCACCCCACCCTTTCATTGCTGTCCCCTCCTGTGTATTAGGTTTCCCTTGTGTCTACTGGCACGTCAACCTATGATTCCTGTCCCCTCTTGTATATTAGGTTTCCCTGGTGTTAAGTGGGACCCCACCCTCTGATCACCATCCCCTCATGTATAGTAGGTTTCCCTGGTGTCTAGAGGTGTCCCCCACTCCTTGATTGTCATTCCCTCATGTATATTACATTTCCCTTGTGTTAAGTGGCATCCGCACCCTGTGATCTCTGTCCCCTCCTATATATTAGGTTTCCGTGGTGTCAACTGGCACCCCACCCTTTGATTGCTTTCCTCTCCAGTATATTAGGTTTCCCTGGTGTTAAGTGGTGCCCCCACACTCTGATCATCATCCCCTCCTGAATAATACGTTTCCCTGTCATCTACTGGCACCCCACCTTTGATTGCTGTCCCCTCCTGTATGTTATGTTTCCCTGTGTCTACTGGCACCCCACTTTTTGATTGCTGTCCCCTCATGTATACTAGGGTTCCCTGGTGTCTACTGGCACCCCACCCTTTGATTGCTGTCTGCTCCTGTATGTTACATTTCCCTGGTGTCTACTGGCACCCCACTTTCTGATTGCTGTCCCCTCATGTATTCTAGGGTTCCCTGGTGTCTATTGGCACCCTCACCCTTTGATTTCTCTCTGCTCCTGTATATTAGGTTTCTTTGGTGTTAAGTGGCACCCTCCACCGTTTGATTGCTGTCCCCTCCTGTGTATTAGGATTCCCTGGTGTCTACTGGCACCCTACTCTTTCATTGCTGTCCTCCTGTGTATTAGGTTTCCTTGTGTTTACTGTCACACCCTATGATTCCTGTCCCTCTTGTATATTAGGTTTCCGTGTTAAGTGGACCCCACCTCTGATCACCATCCCTCATGTATATTAGGTTTCCTGGTGTCTACTGGCACCCCACCCTTTGATTGCTGTCCTCCTGTATATTAGGTTTCCTGGTGTTAATTGGCACCCCACCCTTTGATTGCTGTCCTCCTGTATATTAGGTTTCCATGATGTCTACTGGCACCCCACCCATTGATTGCTGTCGCCTCCTGTATATTAGGTTTCCTTGTGTCTACTGGCACCCCACCCTTTGATTACTATCTCCTCCTGTTTATTTGGTTTCCCAGTTCACTGGCACCCCACCCTTTGATTGCTATCCCTCCTGTACATAAGGTTTCCCTTGTGTAGAGGCAGCCCACCCTCTGATTTCTATCCTCCTGAATATTAGGTTTACCTGGTGCCTACTGGCACCCCACCATTTGATTGCTGTCCCCTTCTGTATATTAGGTTTCCTTGATGTCTACTGGCACCCCACCCTTTGATTGCTGTCTCCTCCTGTGTATTAGGTTTACGTGGTGTCTAGTGGTGGCCCACCCTTTGATTTCTATCCCCTCCTGTATATTAGGTTTACCTGGTGTCTAGCGGCACCCCCACTCTTTGATTGCTATCCTCCTGTATATTTGGTTTTTCTTGTGTTCACTGGCACCCCATCCGTTGATTGCTGTCTCCTCCTGTATATTAGGGTTCCTGGTGTCTACTGGTGCCCACCCTTGATTGCTGTCCCTTTCTGTATATTAGGTTTCTGGTGTTAAGTGGTACCCCCAACCTCTGATCACTGTCCCCTCCTGTATATTAGGTTTGCCTGGTGTCTGCTGGCACTCCACCCTTTGATTGCTATCCCCTCCTGCATACAGTATTAGGTTTCCCAGGTGTTAAGTGACACCCCCACCTTTGATTGCTGTCCCCTCCTGTATGTTATGTTTCCCTGTGTCTACTGGCACCCCACTTTTTGATTGCTGTCCCCTCATGTATACTAGGGTTCCCTGGTGTCTATTGGCACCTTCAGCCTTTGATTTCTGTCCGCCCTGTATATTAGGTTTCTTTGGTGTTAGTGGCACCTCCACCGCTTGATTGCTGTCTCCTCCTGTGTATTAGGATTCCTGGTGTCTACTGGCACCCCACTCTTCATTGTGTCCTCCTGTATTAGGTTTCCTTGTGTCTACTGGCACGCACCCTATGATTCCTTTCCTCTTGTATATTAGGTGTCCCTGATGTTAAGTGGGACCCCACCTCTGATCACCATCCCTGATGTATATTAGGTTTCCTGGTGTCTAGAGGTGCCCCCACCCTTGATTGTCATTCCTCATGTATATTACCTTTCCCTAGTGTTAAGTGGCACCCCACCCTGTGATCACTGTCCTCCTATATATTAGGTTTCTGGTTTCTACTGGCACCCCACATCGACTCACTGTCCTCTCCTGTATATTAGGTTTCCTGGTGTCTACTGGCACCCCACCCTTTGATTGCTGTCCCTCCTGCATACAGTATTAGGTTTCCAGGTGTTAAGTGACACCCCACCCTTTGATTGGTGTCCCTCCTGTATATTAGGTTTCTGGTGTCTAGTGGCACCCCACATTTTGATTTCTATGCCTCCTGTATATTAGGTTTCCTGGTGTCTGCTGGCACCCCACCCTTTATTGCTGCCCCTCCTGTATGTTAGGTTTCTCTGTGTCCACTGGCTCCCCACCATTTAATTGCTGTTCTCTCCTGTATATTAGGTTTCTGGTGTCTATTGGCACCCTTACACTTTGATTGCTGTCCCTCCTGTACATTAGGTTTCACTGGTGTCTAGTGGTACCCCACCCTCTGATCACTGTCCTCAGGTATATTAGGTTTGTCTGGTGTCTAGTCGTGCCCTCCCGATTGTCATTCCTCATGTATATTAGGTTTCTGGTGTCTAATGGCACCCCACTCTTGATTGCTGTCCCTCATAAATATTAGGATTCCTGGTGTCTACTGGCACCCCACCCTTGATTGCTGTCCCCTGTATGTTACGCTTCCTGGTGTCTACTGGCACCCCACTTTTGATTGCTGTCCCTCATGTATACTAGGGTTCCTGGTGTCTATTGGCACCCTCACCCTTTGATTTCTGTCCTCCTGTATATTTGGTTTCTTTGAGTTAAGTGGCACCTCCACCGCTTGATTGCTGTCCCTCCTGTGTATTAGGATTCCTGGTGTCTACTGGCACCCCACCCTTCATTGCTGTCCTCCTGTGTATTAGGTTTCCCTTTGTCTACTGGCACGCCAACCTATGATTCCTGTCCCTCTTGTATATTAGATTTCCTGGTGTTATGGGACCCCACCTCTGATCACCATCCCCTCATGTATAGTAGGTTTCCCTGGTGTCTAGAGGTGCCCCCACCCCTTGATTGTCATTCCCTCATGTATATTACCTTTCCCTAGTGTTAAGTGGCACCCCCACCCTGTGATAACTGTCCCCTCCTATATATTAGGTTTCCCTGGTTTCTACTGGCACCCCACCCAATGATCACTGTCCTCTCCTATATATTAGGTTTCCCTGGTGTCTACTGGCACCCCACCCTTTGATTGCTGTCCCCTCCTGCATACAGTATTAGGTTTCCTAGGTGTTAAGTGACACCCCACCCTTTGATTGGTGTCCCTCCTGTATATTAGGTTTCGCTGGTGTGTCTAGTGGCACCCCACATTTTGATTTCTATGCCTCCTGTATATTAGGTTTCTGGTGTCTACTGGCACCCCACCCTTTATTGCTGCCCTCCTGTATGTTAGGTTTCTGGTGTCCACTGGCTCCCCACCATTTAATTGCTGTTCTCCTGTATTAGGTTTCCTGGTGTCTATTGGCACCCTTACACTTTGATTGCTGTCCCTCCTGTACATTAGGTTTCACTGGTGTCTAGTGGTACCCCCACCCTCTGATCACTGTCCCTCAGGTATATTAGGTTTGTCTGGTGTCTAGTCGTGCTCTCCCGATTGTCATTCCTCATGTATATTAGGTTTCTGGTGTCTAATGGCACCCCACTCTTTGATTGCTGTCCTCATAAATATTAGGATTCCTGGTGTCTACTGGCACCCCACCCTTGATTGCTGTCCCTCGTATGTTACGCTTCCTGGTGTCTACTGGCACCCCACTTTTGATTGCTGTCCTCATGTATACTAGGGTTCCTGGTGTCTATTGGCACCCCACCCTTTGATTTCTGTCCTCCTGTATATTTAGCTTTTGGGTTAAGTGGCACCCTCCACCGCTTGATTGCTGTCCCTCCGTGTATTAGGATTCCTGGTGTCTACTGGCACCCCACCCTTTCATTGCTGTCCCTCCTGTGTATTAGGTTTCCTTGTGTCTACTGGCACGCCAACCTATGATTCCTGTCCTCTTGTATATTAGGTTTCTGGTGTTAAGTGGACCCCACCTCTGATCACCATCCCCCATGTATAGTAGGTTTCCTGGTGTCTAGAGGTGTCCTCACTCCTTGATTGTCATTCCTCATGTATATTACATTTCCTTGTGTTAAGTGGCATCCGCACCCTGTGATCTCTGTCCCCTCCTATATATTAGGTTTCCGTGGTGTCAACTGGCACCCCACCCTTTGATTGCTTTCTCTCCAGTATATTAGGTTTCCTGGTGTTAAGTGGTGCCCCACACTCTGATCATCATCCTCCTGAATAATACGCTTCTGTCATCTACTGGCACCCCACCTTGATTGCTGTCCCTCCTGTATGTTAGGTTTCTGGTGTCTAGTGGCACCCATACCCTTTGATTGCTGTCCCTCCTGTATATTAGGTTTCTTATGTTCATGACACCCCACCATTTGATTGCTGTCCCTCCTGTATATTAGGTTTCCCTGGTGTCTAATTGGCACTCTACCCTTTGATTGCTGTCCCTCCTGTATATTAGGTTTCCTTGTGTCTACTGGCACCCCACCCTTTGATTGCTGTCCCGTGCTGTGTATTAGGTTTCCTGGTGTCTAGTGGCACCCCCAGCCTTTGAGTGATGTCCCCTCCTGTATATTAGGTTTCCCTGATGTCTACTGGCACCCCCACCCTTTGATTGCTCTTTCCTCCTGTATATCAGGTTTCCTTGGTGTCTCCTGGCACCCCCACTCTTTGATTGCTGTCCCCTCCTGTATATTAGGTTTCCCTGATGTCTAATGGCACCCCCACTCTTTGATTGATGTCCCCTCATTTATATTAGGTTTCCCTCGTGTCTACTGGCACCCCGCCCTTTGATTGCTGTCCCCTCCTGTGTATTAGGTTTCCCTTGTGTCTACTGGCATCCCCACCCTTTGATTGCTGTCCCCTCCTATATGTTAGGTTTCCGTGTAAAGTGACACCCCACCTTTGATTGCTGTCCCTCCTGTATATTAGGTTTCCTGTGTCTACTGGCACCCCACCCTTTGATTGCTGTCCCCTCCTATATGTTAGGTTTCCCTGGTGTAAAGTGACACCCCCACTCTTTGATTGCTGTCCCCTCCTGTATATTAGGTTTCCCTGGTGTCTAGTGACACCCCACCCTTTGATTGCTGTCCCCTCCTGTATAATAGGTTTCCCTAGTGTCTACTGGAACCTCACCCTCTGATTGCTGTCCCTTACTGTATTTTAGGTTTCCCTGGCGTCTACTGGCACCCCACCCTTTGATTGCTGTCCCCTCCTGTATGTTAGGTTTCCCTTGTGTAAAGTGACACCCCCACTCTTTGATAGCTGTCCCCTCCTGTATATTAGGTTTCCCTGGCTTCTACTGGCACCCCACCCTTTGACTGCTGTCTCCTCCTGTGAATTAGGTTTTCCTGGTGTCTGTTGGCACCCTCACCATTTAATTGCTGTCCCTTCCTGTATATTAGGTTTCCTTGGTGTCTACTTGCACCCCACCCTTTTTTTGCTGTCCCATCCTGTATACTAAGGTTCCCTGGTGTTAAGTGACACCCCTGCCCTTTGAGTTCTATCCCCTCCTGTATATTAGGATTCCCTGGTGTCTAGCGGCACTCCACCCTTTGATTTCTATCCCCTCCTGTATATTAGGTTTCCCAGGTGTCTACTGGCACCCCATCCATTGATTGCTGTCTCCTCCTGTATATTAGGTTTCCCTGGTGTCTACTGGCACCCCCACCCTTTGATTGCTGTCCCCTCCTGTGTATTAGGTTTCCCTGGTGTCTACTGGCCCCCCACCCTTTGATTGCTCTCCCCTCCTGTATATTAGGTTTCTCTGGTGTCTAGTGGCACCCTCACCATTTGATTGCTGTCCTCTCCTGTATATTAGATTTCCCAGGTGTCTACTGGCACCCCATCCGTTGATTGCTGTCTCCTCCTGTATATTAGGGTTCCCTGGTGTCTACTGGTGCCCCCACCCTTTGATTGCTGTCCCTTTCTGTATATTTGGTTTCCCTGGTGTTAAGTGGTACCCCCACCCTCTGATCACTGTCCCCTCCTGTATATTAGGTTTCCCAGGTGTCTACTGGCACCCCAGCCTTTGATTGCTGTCACCTCATGTATATTAGGTCTCCCTGGTGTCTACTGGCACCCCACCCTTTGACTGCTGTCTCCTCCTGTGTATTAGGTTTCCCTGGTGTCTACTGGCACCCCAACCATTTGATTGCTGTCCCATCCTGTATATTAGGTTTCCCTGGTGTCTATTGGCGCCCTTACCCTTTGATTGTTGTCCCCTCTGGTGTATTAGGTTTCTTTGGTGTTAAGTGGCACCCCCACCATTTGATTGCTATACCCTCCTGCATATTAGGTTTCTCTGGTGTCTAGTGGCACCCTCACCATTTGATTGCTGTCCTCTCCTGTATATTAGATTTCCCAGGTGTCTACTGGCACCCCATCCGTTGATTGCTGTCTCCTCCTGTATATTAGGGTTCCCTGGTGTCTACTGGTGCCCCCAACCTTTGATTGCTGTCCCTTTCTGTATATTTGGTTTCCCTGGTGTTAAGTGGTACCCCCACCCTCTGATCACTGTCCCCTCCTATATATTAGGTTTCCCAGGTGTCTACTGGCACCCCAGCCTTTGATTGCTGTCACCTCATGTATATTAGGTCTCCTGGTGTCTACTGGCACCCCACCCTTTGACTGCTGTCCTCCTGTGTATTAGGTTTCCTGGTGTCTACTGGCACCCCAACCATTTGATTGCTGTCCCATCCTGTATATTAGGTTTCCTGGTGTCTATTGGCCTACCCTTTGATTGTTGTCCCCCAGCAGTGCCTCCAAGATGTAACCCCTAGGTGGCACTATTCCAAGGGCTACTACCCTGCCTGCTTGACTAGTAGCAGGTTGGAAGAGGCCTGAGTTCTGAAATGGGTGCCTCCACCCGAGGTCAGGGTTGGTAGTGTCAAGCCAACCTGGGCACAGCCCTCTGGGACACTGTAACCCCTCTTCCCCTCTAGTGGCCTAAACACTGTCCAATAATCACTTTCACAACACCTCTGCACACCACACAAGTATCCACACTGTTTGCACTTTCTACTACCAGGGTGGTTCCTCTGGCTCACCCAGGTAGTACTTTTGAGCACAAACTGGAACCACAGTCACATTACATGCAGAAAAAGTTAGATCTGATTTATCAGGGACTTGAGCAAGGAAGTGGCAAATCAGGTTAATTAGCTTGTAAGAATAATCAAACAGTTATGCATGCGCTGTAAGTCCCCCCACATAGTCCACCTCTGGGTACCCAGGTGGAGAAGAGATGGGCTAGCCAGGACCGTTACCCAGGGTTGTAGCTGGTTGGGGCCCTGTGATGGAAAACACAACATGCACAGTGCACAATATTTGCAATCTGGAGCCAGAGGGCTCAGTTCGAAAAGGAAATGAAACAACAAGACAATCAGATGACACACTCAAATTAAGCTGTTGTTACAGGGAGCTACTCTGGTATTTACTCACGATACCCAAGACTGGACACAGGCTGGACGAAAATCGAGACTGCAGGTGGTTGATCTGGAATGCCAGGAGATGCAGGGCCCACGCAAGTTGCAGAGGCATCATTCCTGTTCAAGTGTGGAGTAGGGGGCTGATCCCCAGGCAGGTCTCTCGTGATGGCTTCCCTGTGCAGTGTGTAGTCTGGCTGGGCCAGTCTGACAAGGACCAGATCACAAGGAGACAAGTTTGGATGCAGTCCGTTTTGGGCTGGCTACAGCTCCCAGCAAGCAGAGCACAGTTCACACAGTGGGGAACTAACTCACAACCCACTAGCAGCTCATAGCACATTTACATGTATGGGAATTCTACTGTACCAGCAAAGCGCTCCCCGGTCACAATCACAAAGTCTCTGCACACACTGGGAGCATAGGGGTAGCTGGAACTCCTGACGGGCCGATTGCATTCAGCAAAATCTTAGGTCTTCTTCAGGTTGAGCCTGGCCCACTTCAGTAGCTTACTTTAGTCACACAAACTTTGATTTAGTCCAAACTAATTCTCTTCTCTCCCTCTCAGGAGCAGCATGCAGACATGCAAGCCAAACTGAGCCCTTTCACAGTTTTCCCATGCGAATCCACTCAGGATTGCTGCTCAGAATCACTTCAGCTCCTCTTAGTTCACTTCCCAGCTCAGAACTAACTGAAAACTGCAAGCAGCCTTTAACTTCCCCAAGATCAAAAAGATTTGGTTGGCTGATTTGGCTGTCAGTCAAAGCAAGTGCTCCCCCTTCAGTTGCAAAAAAGGCAAAAAGCTCAAACTATAGTTCCTTCAGATTTTGAATTCAGACAGCTCCTGTAGTCTGGCTACATTTTAGATCCCACTTGAACTGATTGGTCCAATTTGCAGTCCAGGACCAAGATAGTGGAGACAAACAAAACAGTCCTTGTTACAAAGAAAGCAGGTTAGACAAACTACATTATCATTATCATTCTAAATGGTTTTCAGCAAATAGTTACATCTTTCAACAGAGCTCCATCTCAGATTACGTATGCTGCAATCAAGCAGCTCTTAAGGAGACAGTACACAGAGGCTATACAGGCTCTGGTAATCACATTTAAACTGCTAAAACGCAGGACAACAGCCTGGCAGTGAGCATTTAGGCAAGCTCAAGGAAGACTTTTTGGGAACCCCCATTTGTAAGGGATTACATAAGGGTTAACTCATTATATGTTTTTTAGTAAAGGAGGAGGAAGTGTATTGGGCGTGTGGGGTTGTGAGTGAAATTATTGGGTTGTCAGGAGTGTTTGAAATATGTGCTGGGGCATTAGGGACACAGTCAGGCAGTACTCCACCTCAAGACTAAAGCACCTCCGTCCCTTTGAACATCCTCCACTCCCTTTGGAAGTTTATAATAGATGTCGAGCTTTCAGCATCTTGAGATGAGGGAGCGGAAGGAGTCGGGGATCCTGGAACTCTTGTGGGGATGGGAAAGAAGTGGGCGGATAGAGACAGGGAGAACCAGGAGAAGCCCTGGGGTGAAATGGTCACAGGAGTGGAGTTATCCTTGCCTTGTTCCCATACCAAGGGCTCTGACTTTGTCAGGCAGAAGTGGCGCCATCCTCGATTCTCATCCTTTTCGGTGGTTATACAGGTCAAATAGAAATAAGACCACAGTGGTTGCGGATCTTGTTTCTTTTGTTGACCTGGCTTGCATCACTGAGACCTGGCTGGATGAAAGTGTGGGCCCTATTTTGGAGTCTGCGGTTCCAGCTGGGTTCTCGGTGATTCACCACCCGAGAGTGGACCATGGGGTGGGGAGGGGTTGCAGTCTGTTTTAGATAGGAACTGGATCTCAGGGAGGTGCCAGTTGGATGCACCAATTCCTTTGAGTGTATAGTGGGTGCAGGTGCAGGCTACAGGACCCTTCTCATCTACCACCCACCAGGTGATGGGAGGGAGTTCCTGAAGGAGGTTGCAGACTTCATCTCCGAGATGGTATTGGAATCTCCCAGATGGTTAATTCTGGGGGACTTCAATGCCTGGGCCAACGATGAACTCTCTACATTTGGGCAAAATCTCCTTCAATTGATGGATTAATTGGGTCTGACATGGGTTATTACCTCTGCAACTCACGAGGGGAGGCACACACTGGACTTGGTGTTCCATCTGGGGATAGAGATCTCCGATGTGGAGGTGGAGCCAATCGCTTGGTCTGACCATCATGCCCTGAGATTCAGTTTTGCAGCCCCCTGAAATAAGTCTGCCCCTAAGGAGCTAGTGCAGTTCCATCCTTTGAGAGGAATTACCTCAGAAGGCCTAAAGGTGGAGCTGGACTTCTCAGGATTTCAAATGGATAGCATTGACCTGGGGCCCCTGGTGTTGGCCTATAATAGGGCTGTTGTGTGGGCCTTGGCTGTCATTGCTCCTACTCCTGTTTGTCCTCTTACTCTTCGCCTGGGGGCACCCTGGTTTAATGGGGAGATCCGTGAGCTGAAGAGACAGGGGCAAAGATTGGAAAGACGCTGGTGGAAAACTCACCTGGAGGTGGAAAGGCTTAAATTGTTGGATCATTATAAGATCTACCAATCAGCAATTTCTCATAAGAAGGCAGAGTTCCTGTCCAGGGAAATTGCTACAGTGAAGAATAGACCAGCCCAGCTCTTCCAAAATGTGGACAGACTGTGCAATCCAGCCTGTTTCCACACCGGTTGAGCATTGTCACAAGTACAGTGTGAGGAGATTGCACAATTTTTCACCGATAAGGTGTCCACCATAAGGGATGAGATCAGCCAGTGCCTTCCCACTGGACCCTACACTGATCAATTGGGTGGTTCTAATGCCCAGTTGACTTGGTTCACCTTTTGACCAACCGGCAGTCATGGATATAGTGAGGATTGTCCAGACTTTGTGGCCAACCTACTGTAGTTTGGATCCAGGTCCTACACAACTACTAGTGGGGTGTGTAGAGGTCATCAGCCTGGTCTTTGCTGGGATAGTGGTGGTTTTGTTGGAGAGAGGAATCTTTCCAGATCCCTTAAAGAAGGCAGTAGTTTGCTCCCTTTTGGAAAAAAACTCCCTTGACCACAACTGCACAGCAAACTACAGACCAGTCTCGAACTGACCCTTTGTAGGGAAAGTTATTGAAAAGGTGGTCACCCTGCAGCTGTAGGATCATTTGACCAGCCACAATATCTATGACCCTCTCCAGTCTAGCTTCAGGAAATGGCACAGCACTGAGACAGCCCTGATGCGGTACTAAATGATCTCCTGATGCCGAGAGATCAGAGAACCCATTCCATCTTGGTTCTTCTTGATCTCTCAGCAGCACTTGACACCATAGATCATGGAGTGATGCTTGAGTACCTGTGGTTTTTCTGTGCACTGAGGGGGGCAGTCCTCAGTTGGTTTCGATCTTTCCTTGAGGGCAGATCACAGAGAGTGGTGTCGGGGAATCATTCCTTGGCCCCTCACTGGCTGACCTGTGGGATTCCACAGGGTTTGGTGCTGCCCCCCATGTTATTCATGGTGTATACGCTTCCATTAGGGGACATTATAAGATGGTAGGGGCTGAGTTTTCATTGGTATGCTGATGACTACCAGCTCTACATGTCTTTTGTACCTGAATAGGAGTCTGATTCAATCACAGTGTTTAATAACTGCCTGCTAGAGATACAGAACTGGATGAGTACTAGTTGTCTTCGGTTGAACTTGCATAAAACAGAGGTATTGGTGGTGGACCCTGGTTTTAGGATGGAAGGGGCATGGGCAGGGAAACCCTCAGGTTTATACCTTGGGGGGACCCCGCTTACGGCCTTGGGCCAGGTACGTAACCTGGGCATGGTATTTGATGAGGGCCTGACCCTGAGGGTGCAGGTGTCAGCTGTAGTAAAATCTTCCTTTTTCCATCTAAGGAATATAGCTTGGATGAAGCACCTGGTCCCACCTGAAGATCTTCCTACCTTGGTCCATGCCTTTGCCGCCAGTCATTTTGATTGCTGCAATGCCCTTTATCTAGGGCTACTGGGGTGGATATCCGCCCCTTGCAGCTAGTGCAGAACGCAACAGCCAGGTTGTTGACTGGAATCCCTAGATCCAGTCATATAACACCTGTGCTGCGTGAACTGCACTAGCTGCCCATACAGTGGCGGATCACCTTCAAGGTCGCATTACTGACCTATAAGGCCCTGTACGAATTGGGACCTTACTGCCTGAAAGAGCTCTTGTCTTCTTACTGCCCCTTCTGCTCACTCCGATCCTCTGAGGAGGGATTGCTAGAGATTCCCAGGGTATCCCTGAAAGCATCTGGAGGAAGATCTTTTGCCTTTATGGCATCCTGTGGAATTCTCTACCTCGCCACATATAAGATAGCCTGACCATGGAAGGGTTTAAAAAATCCTTAAAAACTTATTTGTTTAACCAGGCATTTTCAGGGACTTACTGAGTGGTTGTTATTGTCTTTGTCACCAGTTTTATTGGTTTTAAATATAAGCTGCACGGGAGATTGAGCTGGACATCACTGTCCACCTAGGGACCAATGACTTGGCTCAACATGAAATTAGAGCATGCAGGAGGACTTCGTGGAGTTGGGGAGGGGACTAAGACAAGTAGCACACACAGTATCCTTCTCAGAGGTGCTGCCTGTTTATGGTATGGGTGAGGCGAGGGTACTTCGCACCATGAGATTCAATGAATGGTTGAAAAGTTGGTGTGGAGCACAGGAGTTTGGCTTCATTGGGGACTGGGGTTCCACCTGGAGGGATACCAGCCTATACTGGCAGGATGGTCTGCATCTGTCCAGGAAGGGAACAAGTCTTCAGGGCAATCGGTTTAAATGCTTCACTGGCAAGCTTTTAAACTAGTCAATGGGGGAGGCACTGACAAGCAGCAGGGAATTACTAGCCTCCCCCTACAAAACAGGGTACTAAATAATGAAAACACCAATGTAAAAAGATCAGTGGGGGATGTTGCTACAAGAGGTAAAGCCATCAAAAAATAGAGAGCAATGAGTACCAATGCCCATAGTCTGGGTAACAAGCTTCCTGAATTAGTGGCCTTGATGGAGGAGGAACATTGGGATATCGTGGCAGCCACAGAAACATGGTACACACAGAACCATGACTGGGACATAAACATACCAGGATACTGTATCTACAGGAGGGACAGGGAGGGTTAAAGAGGAGGAGCTCTCTACATAAGGGAAGTAATCAAAGCAACAGAACAAAAGGGTAAACAGGGAGAAGAGGAAGCACTGTGAATCAATTTGGAGACAGGCAATGGCACCACAATCCGCACAGGGGTTGTATACAGACCCCCATCTCAGGGGGAGGAAATGGACAAGGAAATGATAGAAAGTATACTTAGAATGGCAGAAAAAGGGGAGGTATTGCTGATAGGGGATCCAATATGCCAGATGTTAACTGGAGTGCAGTTGCAGCAGCCACTTCTAAGAGAGGGGGGTTATTTTAGATGCTCTACAGGGGGCATGCCTTAGACAACTAGTATCGGAACCCACTCAAGAGGGAGCAATCTTAGACCTGGTACTCTCAAATGGAGATGGAGAGAGGATCACAGATGTAGAAGTGGGTAGCCATCTGGGAACTAGCAACCATCAAACAGTATGGTTCACAATAAACACAGAAGTAGAGTCAAGCCAAACAAAGGCAAAAGTACTGGACTTTAGGAGGGCTGACTTTGCCAAAATGGGTGAGTGCTTAAGGAATGCACTAGCAAATGGGCAGGAAGGAGGGGTGGAAGAACAATGGGGAATAATCAAAACTGCGTTCAAGAAGCAACAAGCCTTCGTGTGAAACAAATAAACAAAAACAAAACGTTGTAAGAAACCACTATGGTTCTCAAAGGAGGTGGCAGGGAAGGTTCAAGAGAAAAAGAAAGCATTCAGGAAGTACAAGGAATCACAGAAGGAGCAGGACAGAGAATTGTATCAGTTAAAGCAAAAGGAAGCTAGGAAGGCAGTCAGAACAGCAAAGGCCCAAACTGAGGAAAAGATAGTCAACTCAGATAAGAACAGGGATAAAACCTTTTATAGGTACATCAGGGAGGAAAGAAAGACCAAGGGAGGGATAGTGCAGCTTAATAAAGGGGAGGGGGTGGGCAGAGGGTGACTGTGAAAAAGCAGATATACTAAACAAACATTTTTGCTCAGTATTCACAAATGAAGAGGGGGAGGTACCTAGACCAAACAACAGAAACACTCTGGATACAGGAGTTGATACCGGTCTATTTACAGGAGAAAGGGTTCTGAAAGAAATCTTAAAACTGAAGGTGGACAAAGCAATGGGGCCTGATGGGATTCATCACAGAATTCTAAAAGAACTAAGGGTAGAACAAGTGACACCACTGACTACCCTCCTTAACAAATCATGGGAGGATGGGGTGGTACCTGAGGACTGGAGGAGGCAGATGTGATTCCACTTCACAAAAGTGGGAGCAGGGCAGAAGCAGGAAACTACAGACCTGTTAGTTTAACCTCAGTGACAGGGAAAATGATGGAATCACTTCTGAAGGAAAGAATTGTCGAGTACCTAGAGGCCAGAGGAGCACAGGACCTAAGGCAGCATGGATTCACAGTGGGAAGGTTATGTCAGATGAATCTAATAGATTTCTTTGACTGAGTGACCAAAGTAGTAGATCAGGGAGGGAATGTGGACATGGCCAACATAGACTTTAGCAAGGCATTTGACACAGTACCACACAAAAGATTAATATACAAGTTGGCCAGCATGGGAGTGGGTCCCGAGATGGTAGCCCGGGTAAAGAATTGGATAGAGAACAGGGCACAGAGGGTAATAGTAAACAGAGTCCACTCTGAAGAAAGGGGGGTTACTAGTGGAGTACTGAAGGGTTCAGTACTAGGACCGGTCCTCCTTAATGTCTTTATAAGTGACATTGCAGAGGGACTGGAAGGAAAAGTATGTCTCTTTGCAGACGACACAAAGATCTGCAACAGAGTTGATACACAAGGTGGGGGTGGTAAGGATGAGAAGGAACTTGGCAAGGTTGGATGAATGGTCAAATGTATGGCAGCTTAGATTCAATGCTAAGAAGTGCAAGGCAATGCAACTGGGAAACAAAAACACAGGGGAAGAGTACATAGTGGGGGGTGAGATACTAACAACAACAAAAATGGAAAGGGACCTGGGGGTAGTTATATCAGATGACCTAAAGGTGGGCAAGCAATGTGAGAGGGCAGTAAGGAGGTCTGGGGGATACTGGGATGCATAGGGAGAGGCATCACCAGTAGAAAACAGGATGTTGTTATCCCTCTGTACAGATAGCTGGCAAGACTCCATCTGGAGTACTGTGTGCAGTTCTGGAGACCCAATCTCCGCAAAGACATAAACAGGATGGAGGCAGTCCAGAGGAGGGCAACTAAAATGGTGCAGGGTCTGCACTGGAAGACATATGAAGAGAGAGACTTAAGGAGCTTAACATGTATAGCCTTGAGGAAAGGAAGGAGAGGGGGAACATGATAGAAACTTTCAAGTACCTCAAGGGAATCAACAAAGTCCAAGAGGGTAGCATCTTTCAGAAAAAGAGGTGTGCAAGAACAAGGGGGCACAATTTGAAGATAGAGGGGGGCGGCTCAGAGGTAATGTAAGAAAGTATTTTTTCACAGAGAGGGTTGTGGATGCATGGAACGGCCTTCCGGAGGAGGTTGTGGAGTCAAAAACAGTGGTGGAATTCAAGAATGCATGGGACAGTCATAAGGCAATTTTAGGGGGTGGGGGTAGGAAGAAGTAGGCTGTTGGTTAACTAGAATCTGCAGTTTATCCATTAGGGAGGGAAATGGGCAGACTGGGGTGGGCCAAGCGGTCCTCATCTGCCGTTAAATTCTATGTTTCTGTGTTTCTATGTTATTGTATGGTGTATTGTAAAGGCACCCTGAGCTCAGGAAGGGCGTCGTGTATAAAATAAATTTTTACTTACTTACTAATTGTTTTCTTTCCTAAGGGCCCCAACAACAGCTGCAACGCTGGCCTACCCCGGGCAATGCATCAGGCTAGCCTACATTAACAACTGGGTAACCAGAGTGTGTGACTGTGACAGAGGGACTTTTAGTGCATGAGCGCTTAACCTAAATCAATCAGAATTAATAATCACTTGCTAAATTATTGCCCCACCCCTGTCAAAGCCCCTGGATAAATCAGAATTTGTGCTTTTGCATTTAACCTGGCTAACATGTGCCTTCGTGGTGAGGGTATTGTACTGCCACGGAACCGTTGTATAATGGATTTTATTTTACAGGGGGTCGCCAGGGCCTTTGCAGATGGTCCAGCCCTGGTGTTAAGTGTACAGAGTGTGGGTTTAAAAGTGTTATCAAATGATACATGTGATTGTTTATTTGCTGCTATACTATTTAGGCCACTAGAGGGGTTGGTGGGGGGTTATAGCATCCCAGAGGGCTATACCAACAGCAGTTCTGCTACCCCAGAACCATTCCTCTGGGTGGAGGCACCTGTTCACTGAACTCAGGCCCCTCAACCTGTGCCTAGCCATGCAGGTAGGGGTAGTAGCCCTTGGGACAGCGCCACCTAGGGGTTACATTAATACATATGGCTCTCTTTACAATGCTGTGTCCATGTCATTATTGGTGCATGGGGTATTTTAAGGGTTTGCCATTTGCTTTGGATTCCATTCTTGGGTCCTGGGTTTTTCATGCCATTGCCACGGCAAGGTGTGTGTGACATATTCTGGGCTGTTCACTACTGTCTGCTCTTGGGGTCACAGTCAGGGCTGTACTTCTTTGTATGTGCTCCAGGGCACAGCTGGCTCCCCTCTACATGTGTTTGTGTGGGTGTTTGCACTGCCTGACTGCTATTTTCAGAGCTGTCTTATTTGCTATATTCAATGCTGTCTCAATTCCTGGGCTATTTTGCACTGCACCACCAGCCCAGTTTGCACTGCTTCCTTAGCAGGCTATACTCAGCAGGTTTAGCACCGGGGCTATCCCTTTGAATATAGCGGACTATTGAGTCCGGGCTAATTAAGCATGCCAGGCGGTGTTAATTTTGCCCCCAGGCAAAGTCTTGAATATCTGGCCTTAGAACTTTTGAATTTGCCTTAGGTTAATTGTAGTAAAGTGAGTTGGGTAATTCATGAAAACAACTGGATATAATCCAGTACAATGCATATTTTCATTATCAGAGGGAGACTCCCTCAGAAAATAACGCACAGACAACTTCTTAGTGAGTGCTCGACTGGCAATTAATTTATTTTATGCATCACTTCATCACCTTTACTTTGCCACTTTAAAATTTACATATTTACAAACATTCCTTCATCTTTCCTCATGTTACCCATCATAAAGTCCAACAGTTAATATTCTGTTCAATCACATAGTTCAATTATCTTTTGTAAATGTCTCTGGTTCTCCTGTCGTCTTCTCAGGGTCCAGACATTTGTAAAGCCCGATGTCCCTTCATCCATTTTTCCTTGAACAGTCTGTTGTCCGTCATCTTCTCGGGGTCCAGACGCTTGAAAAGCCCAATACACCTTCTCCTATTCCCATTGCTGCCCTCTCTTTGGGTCCAGTTGCCAACGACAACCGCCCCCCCATTGTTAGTTCCTTAATCATACGTCTCCTTTTTCGTCTGCCTCCACATCCGGGCATCTGTGCCCAGCCTGTGGATCTTACCTGCCCCCCCTTTCCACCCCCATTTTATTTTCCCCCAAAATTTCCTCTCTTACACAAAAACCCTCCGGAGAACCTTTCTTTCTTCTCTGGCCTGTTGCCTTCTTTCGGCAACCCATTCCTTGCAAATCCTGCCCTTTCTTTTTCTCTGACCTGTTGCCCTCTTTCGGCAACCCATTCCTTGCAAATCCTGCCTCCCCTAGAGTTGCGTCTCTTTACCTTCTTTCTTGTTGGCCTATTCTGCACACCCATGTCAACTGGGGCTTCCTCCCCTTCTCCTCTCATCCTCTTTCAGTGACCTGGTATCCCTTTTCTTCCACTTACCCATGGGTCCTTAACCGCCAATAACCAACGTACTGGGGTGGGTGGGTGGGTGCTAACTAGATCCCAGCAAAAAGAGGGAAACCCTCCTCTACTGGCTCCTAAATACCCTGCTACCCCCCTTCCCCGTCCAATCCATACCTGCTTACCTGACCTGTCAGAGATGGTCATCGGGGATGACATCATGAACCCCCCTTGCCTGGGCCTTCCTTCCTACCTACCATCCCCACCTCACCCTGAGCCTACCTAACTTGACCCCCGGCAGCCAGTCCTGTCCCCCTGTCTCGTTTTTCCTGAGGAATCCCCCTGACAATTTAGGTTGTCCTTTAGGAGCAACCGCATTTGTCAGAAGGAGATTCCCCTGGAAAATAA
The DNA here is from genome assembly GCA_016271365.2 of Neoceratodus forsteri. Lineage (NCBI taxonomy): Eukaryota > Metazoa > Chordata > Ceratodontiformes > Ceratodontidae > Neoceratodus > Neoceratodus forsteri. The sequence goes on from CM057455.1 coordinate 266,405,656, forward strand.
TGCACAGACAACTTCTTAGTGGATGCTTGACTGGCAATTAATTTATTTTATGCATCACATCATCACCTTTACTTTGCCACTTTAAAATTTACATATTTACAAACATTCCTTCGTCTTCCCCATTACCCATCATAAAGTCCAACAGTTAATATTCTGTTTAATCACATATTTCAACTGTCTTTTGTAAATGTCTCTGGTTCTCCTGTAATCTTCTTGGGATCCAGATGTTTGTAAAGCCCAATACCTCTTCATCCATTTTTCCTTGAACAGCACCCACCACCCCACCCCACCCCCACAAACATAACACTGACACTGGGGGTGCCCAGTCCTTCAGTGTTGCCACCTTGTTGTTTTTTGTTATTTTTTTTTATAGCCTGCAGCAAATAAAACCTTCCATCGATGTCTACTACGGGCACCCCAGAAACTCTCCTACCCGACCCACCCTCTCAGCAGCCACCCCCAACCACTGACTCTGGGGGTGCCCAATCCCCCTAGTGTCTTCATCTGATAAGTGAAAACTGTCCCTCATCATTTTTTTTTGTTGTTGTTGAAAAAAACTGAAAAAAAAAACCTCCATCGATGTCTGTTGCACCATTACCCCCTCCCCACACAACCCTCCCACACAGCACCAACCACTGTCCCCCTTCCCTTACTTACCCTCTGGGGGTCTGACACCATAATCCCTTCTTGGTCACAGATACATCTTCACTGTTCAACGCTGGACCATGAGCTGATGAAATTAGGTATGTGGTTCAATGTATTCAAATGGTGATTTGAACATAGTGGCATAACTTGGTCATTTTTAAATATTTTTGCCCCAAACTTTTAACAGGCCTATTTTGGGACCCCACCTCATGAACAATTATAGTGACATTAGGCAAATCAAAAAGTTGGGGAGGTGTTCCCCCAGGATCTTGCAGCTTGGCTTCAAGGCCAAGAAATGCAAAGTTATGCATATTTGCGCCAAGAATCCCAGGACAGAGTGGAGTCCGAGTATCTGCATCAAAGGAGGAGAAGGACCTGGGAGTGATGATCACTAGTGACCTGAAGCACTCCATGCAGTACAATAAAGCAGCAGCAAAGGTAAACAAGATGATGGGATTCATATCTAGGGAGATCAGTAGTAGGAGACAAGAGGTTATGCTGCCGAGATACAGGTCATTGGCAAGGCCACACCTAGAGTATGGAGTTCAGTACTGGTGCCCACACCTCAAAAAGGACATTAACCTGCTGGAGAAGGTCCAGAGGTGGGCTACAATGGATAGAGTTTGACTGGGCGGAGATCACTGATGTCACAGATATCATGCAGATTATCCTATCTATGCCGCCAACTTGCTGTATTCTGGACCTGGGTCCAACACGCCTATTAGAAGAATGTGTTGAGGTCATCAGCCCTGTCCTTGCAAAGATAGTCTGGTGCTCTTTAGAACTGGGTGAGTTTTTGAACTCCCTGAATGAGACGGTGGTTATCTCCCTTCTTAAGAAAACTTCTCTTGACCCAGACTGTCCCACCAATTACAGACCAATCTCAACCTCCCATTTATGGGGAAGATTATCAAGAAAGTTGTTGCCTTGCAACTGGAGAACCACCTTACCTCCATGATATCTATGATCCTCTCCAGTCTGGTTTTCGGAAGAGACATAGTTCGGAGACCACTCTGGTTCGCGTATTCAACGATCTCCTAATGGCAAGAGATCAGAAGAACTGTTCTATTCTGGATCTTCTTGATCTTTCTTTAGCCTTTGACACTGTAGACCATGTGGTACTGCTGGAGTGCTTGCAGGTGTTATGTGGTCTGACTGGTATGATCCTTAGATGGTTCTGGCCCTTCCTCATGGGTAGATCTGAGAGTAGTGTCGGGGACTAGTTCCTCTGACACTTTTCCTCTGTCATGTGGGGTACCTCAGGGCTCTGTGCTGTCCCCCATGTTGTTCACAATGTTTCTGTAACCATTGGGAGATATTGTAAGATGGTATGGGCTGAGTTTTCACCGCTATGCAGAAGATATCCAGCTCTACCTGTCTTTTGTGCCTGACCAGGATAGTGCGATCTCCATATTTAATAGCTGACTTACAGACATCCAAGACTGGATGAATGCCAGCTGGCTGAAATTGAATTCTACCAAGACTGAGGTGTTGGTGGTGGATCTGGGTCACCAGATAGAGGGATTGGCTACTGGGCAGCCCTCAGGACTTTGGCTCGGGGGTTGCCAGCTGCCAATCTCTGAGCAGGTGCAAAATCTGGGGGTGATTCTTGACGATGGACTGATGCTTCGCTTGCAACTGTTGGCCGTGGTCAAGTCCTCTTTTTACCATCTGAGGAACATCGCTTGGATTAAGCATCTAGTTTCATCTGGTGACTTTCCAACTTTGGTTCATGCTTTTGTGACCTCGCATCTGGCTACTATAACTCCTTTTACCTAGGGCTTCTGGGGGTTGATATCCGCCACTTGCAGCTAGTGCAGAATGCTGTGGCCAGGTTGTTGACTGGGTCATTGTGATCCAGTCACATTACACCTTTGCTGTATGAACTGCACTAGCTGCCAAGTCAGTGGCAGATAACCTTCAGGGTCAGTTTGCTGACCTATAAAGCCCTACATGGACAGGGACCAAGTTACTTGCAAGAGCTCCACCATCCCTATTGCCCCCTCCGACCATTCCACTCTGCTGATGAGGGATTGCTAGAGGTTCCCAGAGTTCAATTGAAATCTTTGGGGGAGTGGGCATTTGCATTTGCAGCCCCTACCCTGTGGAACTCTCTACCTCATTGGATTTGAGAGTGTCTGACCGTGGAGAGTTTTAAAAATGCATTAAAAATGCATCTATTTGAGCAGGCCTTTGGAAATAATTGACTCTGTTTGACACATTTGGCCTGGATATTCAGAAATGCACTGAAGTCTGGTGCAAGTCCAGAGCAGTACAAATCTGATGCGCCATGGTGCAACTGGAGCCATATTCAGAGGTTGTGCAGGCCGAACTGTGCCAGCGCAACCCAGCTGAAAATGGCAGAGTTGCGCCATGATGCAAACAGAGTTACGCCATGGCACAGAGATACTCCAGCACAACCGTGGAGCAGAGCAGCACAGCAACAGGGGAGCAGGGCACAGAGAACAGACCCAGGGACAGAGCCATGGAAGCACAGTGACAGGTCACAGGAGGCCACCACCAGCAGAGCATACACAGGCACCCAGACACAGGACTCCAGAACACAACAGTGGCACAGATAGCAGGCGACAGGAGGTGCCAACGGCCAGTGGAGGGCCACCATGGGAGCCCCCCCCCCGCAGGCCGCTTGCCGTGCCCCCCCATACTATAGCAGGCCACACCCAGAACCATGCAGCCAAGCACACACATGCCGCAGAGGCACACAGGAAGCCCACATAGTGGGCACTGAAGGGGCGGGGTTGCAGGCAACGTGGCAGACCACATGGGATAAGCCGCACAATGCCAAGCAGAGGACCCCAACACAGTGTGCGGACAGTAGCTGACCAATTACCATGGCTGTGTGCCACCACCGCACACACACACACACACACACACCTTCCACACATCCATGACAGCCGCCCCATGGGCACCCCAAGGCACAACCACCGACCCAGGGGATGGACACCACCATGGTAGGACACACCACAGCACACAGCAGGGAACCACGGAAGCACAACACATGCCCCCTCACATGCACACCACATGGACAGACACTGGGCCACTGCAGCATGGCTCCTCATGCCACCTGCAAAGTAGACACAGACACAGGCAGTTATGTCAGAAAATATATATATTAACAAAAACCATGAACAGAAAAACAGGGGCAGGGAAAGGGTAGGTACAGTGAGGGAAGGGGACAGGGAACAGGGACTGTGTAGTGGGAGGAGTAACTGTAGGGGAAGGTTCAACAGGGGAGACAGAGGAAAACTGGTGAAGCCTCAGCGACAACCCCATCTGGCCACCCTGGCATTCCACCTCTCCCTCCTCTGCCATCATTCGGCACATGGCCACCACCACCTCCTCTAGGATCAAGAACACCGCGAGCAGGGTCTGGCACATCAGCCAGCTCAATATCTGGCATGATGGTCATCGTACTGGCTGCTGGACACCTATAGCAAGGGACAGGACAGGTGATCAGTGCAATGGCCTAAGGAACCATGCCCACCCACAGTGTGCAATGGGCAGTGGGACCACACACCCCTGGAAGGCCCGTAATGGCCACCCCCGGCGGGGTGGGCCAATGCCAGCCAACAACACAGAGCACCACAACATTGCACAGAGGTGGTCCCTGCCACACAATGGTCACACGACTGTGCAATGACAGTCACATGGCACAGTGCACAGGCAGCACCACAGCAACAACGGTGGCAGCCGGGTGCATGCCCACCCCACCAACAGCCAGCACACATGTTCAATGGACATGTCACAGTGGCATGCACCATGCACAGTGCGACACACACAGCTGTCACAACACATGGCACAGGCAGCCATGCCTGCACCCACTCCCCCCTGCCACCCCCCATGAACAGTGCAAAGGAACATGACAGTGCTTACCTGCCCCCTGCGGCCCTTCTGGTGCCGGTCCTCTGCTGTCATGGTGCACCGCTTGGTCCTGTGCTGCCGCATCCCTGGCCCCCCTGCGATCTTCTGGTCCTGGGAATGGAAAGAAGACAGGTGCACATCAGTAACTGACCACAGCAGCTGCCCCCCCCCAGACCCCTGACAGGGTGTGCCCCTGCACAACACATCCTGCACGCCTGCACGGCTGCATCACAATGCAGCTGGAAGCTGGCAATGCCACTCCATGATGAACACATCAACAGAGTACCCCTCTGCAGGGCATGCCAGGTAGCCAAGCCAACACCACAGTACAGCACCAGGGCAGACATGCAACATGGGATGACTTACCTGGCTGTGGCACAGCCCCATGCCTGGCATGTGCCTGAAGCCTCCTCAGCTGGTCAGGGTCCCATCTGATGAGGTCACCATACGGGTGCCTGCATTGTTCCCCTGTTCTGGGCACTCCTGTCCTGCGCTCCAGACTGGCAGCAATCCCCTGCCACAAAGTGCCCCTGGCCTGCAGCAAGTGCATCTGCCCGAACAGCTGTGGGGCGTGGGGCTCCACACAAGTCACAAGGTTGGCCAGTTCAACCTGGGACCAGTTCAGGGCATGTCTCCATCTAGCCTGCGCCATTGCTCCATAGCAGGTTTGGTGGCAAAATGGCAGCATCAGGCACACATGTTTGGCACAGGTGCCGGATGCACAATGTGCGGGAGACTGTGCAGTGCCCATTCATCGCGCAGTGCTGGGCATGCGCAGTGGGCATGGCTAGTGGGGTCACAGGGTCATGGAGAGGATCAGGGGTCAGAGGTCAGTGTTTAGTGCACAGTGCACATGAGGGCGACAGGGAACATGCCATCATGCGTGAAGTGCATGTTGCTGGTCATGCACAGGTTGCGCAGTGCTGATACATTGCACTGTTTGCCCGTCTTGCACGACTGACGCCATCACATCACAGTGTGCATACGCACTGCAGGCCCGAGTATTATGCATGCATGGGCATTGTGCCACCACTTGCTCAGGCACAATATCTCAATATTCAGACACCGCATGCAAATGAGCTCATCAGGGGTTGTGTACAGACCCCCATGTCAGGGGGAAGGAATGGACAAGGATATGATAGAAGGCATTCTTAGGATGGCAGAGAAAGGGGAGATACTGTTGATGGGAGACCTGAATATGCCAGATGTTAACTGAAGCACATTTGCTGCAGCCACATCCAAGAGCAGGGCCATTCTTGATGCCCTACAGGTGGCAGGCATTAGACAGCTAGTTTCGGAACCCACTCGTGAGGGAGCAATCTTAGACCTCGTGCTCTCAAACAGGGGCAGTGAGAGGATCTCAGATCTAGAAGTGGGTTGCCATCTCGGGACAAGTGACCATCAAACAGTGTGGTTCACGTTAAACTCAGCTACAGAGTCCAGCCATACAAAAGTAAGGGTGCTGGACTTAGGAGGGCTGACTTTGGCAAGATGGAGAGTGCCTCAAAAGCACTAGCAAACAGGCTAGAAGGAGGTGGAGCAACAATGGGAATTATCAAAACTGCCATCACAGAGGCAACAAGCCTTTGTGTGAAGCAAATAAACAAATCAAAATGAAAAAAAAGCCACTATGGTTCTCAAAGAGGTGGCTGTGAAAGTCAGGAAGAAAAGATAGCATTCCGAAGTATAAGGAAACACAGAAGGAGCAGGACAGACAGCTGTACCAGTTAAGGCAGAAGGAAGCAGGGAGGGAAGTCAGAATAGCAAAGGCCCAAACTGAGGAAAGATAGCCAACTCAGTTAAGAAGGGGATAAAACCTTTTATAGGTACACCAGCGAGCGTAAAAAGACAAAGGGAGGGATAGTGAGGCTGAATAGAATGAACGGTGGGTGGGCAGAGGGGGACAGTGAAAAAGCAAGAATACTGAATGAACATTTCTGCTCAGTATTCACAAAAGAGGAGGGGGAAGTGCCTAATCCAATTAACAGAAGCACTCTTGATAGAGGGGTCGATCCCAGTCCTTTCACAGAAGAAGGGGTTCTGCAAGAACTCCTAAAACTGAAGGTGGACAAAGCAATGGGTCCTGATGGAATTCACCCTAGAATTCTAAAAGAATTAAGGGAGGAACTAGTGAAACCACTGGCTACTCTTTTTAATAAATCATGGGAGGATGGTGTGGCACCCGAGGACTGGAAGAAGGCGGATGTGATTCCCCTTCACAAACGTGGGACCAAGACAGAGGCAGGAAACTACAGACCTGTCAGTCTGACCTCTGTGGTAGGGAAAGTGATGGAGTCACTTCTGAAGGAAGGAATAGTTGAGTACCTAGAGGTCAGTGGAGCACAGGACCCAAGGCAGCATGGGTTCACAGCGGGAAGGTCATGTCAGATGAATCTAATAGATTTGTTTGACTGGGTGACCAAAGTAGTAGACCAGGAAGGGCTGTGGACATGGCCTACCTAGACTTTAGCAAGGCATTTGACACAGTCCCACACAAAATATTAATAGTCAAATTAACCAGCCTGGGAGTGGGACCCAGGGTGGTAGCCTGGGTAAAACATTGGCTGGACAACAGGACACAGAAGGTAATTGTAAATGGAGTCCACTCTGAAGAAAGGGGGGTTACTAGTGGGGTACTGCAGGGTTCAGTATTGGGTCCAGTCCTTTTTAATGTCTTCATCAGTGACGTTGCAGAGGGACTGGAGGGAAAAGTATGCCTTTTTGCAGATGACACAAAGATCTGCAACAGGGTTGATACACAAGGAGGCGTGGAAAGGATGAAAAGGGACTTGGCAAGGTTGGAGGAATGGTCAAACATATGGCAGCTAGGATTTAATGCAAAGAAGTGCAAAATAATGCACCTGGGAAACAAGAACCCAGGGGAAGAATACACAATGGGTGGGGAGGTAGTAACAACAACAAAAAAGGAAAGGGACCTGGGGGTAATCATATCAGATTACCTTAAGGTTAGCAAGCAATGTGAGAAGGCAGTAGGGAGGGCTGGGGGTATACTGGGATGTATAGGGAGAGGCATCATCAGCAGAAAACAGGAAGTTGTTATCCCTCTGTACAGACAGTTGGTGAGACCCCATCTGGAGTACTATGTCCAGTTCTGGAGACCCCATCTCCGCAAGGACATAGACAGGATAGAGGCAGTCCAGAGGAGGGCAACTAAAATGGTGCAGGGTCTGCAAGAGAAGCTGTATGAGGAGAGACTAAAGGAGCTTAATATGTATACCCTTGAGGAAAGAAGGGAGAGGGGGGACATGATAGAAACTATTAAGTACCTCAGTGGAATCAACAAAGTCCAAGAGGGTAGCATCTTTCAGAAAAAGAGACTTGTAAGGACAAGGGAACACAATTCCAAGATAGAAGGAGGGCGGTTCAGGGGCAATGCGAGGAAGTATTATTTCACAGAGAGGGTAGTGGATGCATGGAACAGCCTTCCTGAGGAGGTTGTGGGATCTAAAACTGTGGGAGAATTCAAGAATGCATGGGGCAGACATAAGGCAATTCTTGTGGGAGGTAGGAAGAAATAGGCTGTTGGTTAACTAGGATCTGCGGCCTATCCTGTAGGTAGGGAAATGGGCAGACTAGATGGGTCTAGCGGTCCTTATCTGCTGTCAAAGTCTATGTTTCTATCAGCCAATGTGTGGTACAGTGGGATGCATTAGCATGTCATTATTGTTGCGCTCAACCTCATTTGCATGCATTGCGCCTCATAAGCACCACGAAACAGCATAGGCCATGGACCGGTATTGCAACCTTGATAGTTAAGTAGTGGATGCTGCTGCAGCACACTGGGAGCAGACAGCACTGCGGGGTGGGATGGATCAGGGAGATGCTGCCACTGACACACTGTGCTGTCCATGTCCACAGGAGGCAACATGTTGGAGGAGGGTGAGGAGTGGAGGCCTGCATGCAAGCACAGACCCAACTTCACTAAGGCTGAGATAGATGCCCTGTTTGAGGCCTACCTCAACAGGCCCCGTTGAGTGGTGCCACAGGCACACCACAGGCCAGGGCTGCTGCATGGGTGGAGGTGGCGACCTATGTGAACCAGCATGACAGCCATCAGCAGTCAGTGCAGAAGTGCTGCAAAAAGGTTAGGACTGACAGATGGTGGATTAAGGAGAAGGTGGCAGCCATTAGAGCATCCTGTAATGCCACCGGGGAGGGCCAGTGGATGCACCCACACTGACGCCAACAGAGGAGTTGGTGGCAGCCACTATGTGCCACACCACGGTGGAGGGTGTGTCTGGTGGAGGCTTCTAGACGGGTGGCAGCCCATCATTACATGGTATGTATGTCAGACATGCACAGCTGGTGGTCTGGAGGGTGTGTACACGGGCATGCTGGCATGCATGAAGCTGTCATGCATGTCATGAGCATGTGTGCGCACCCACATGCATACCATGCTGCAGGACACATGCAGTGGCAGTGTACAGGGGAGGCACATGTGGGCAGTGCATCACTGACACACCTTTCTCCTCTTGCAGCACCAGCATGCCTCCATGCAGAGGATGGAGCCCCGACAGCAGCAGCGGCACCCGTGGCTGCTGGTATGGCCTCGGAGGATGCACTGTCCACATCCACTGGCATCCAGGTGCCCGACAGGCTGCAGCTCAGCACCATGGTGCCAGTGGATGTCCTAGACCTAGGGTCGGACGAGGCCCTGAATGTGATCCTGCGCTATGCCAGCCTTGGTGTCCTGCATGTGGAGACATAGATCGAGGCAGGGTCCGACACCGATGATGACTACTCACAGCTCCTGGACAGAATGGGTGATATTGTGGGTGCGTCGCCCCTGCTGGCATCACAGACAGGTCCTGCGCCCAGTGCTCTGACAGTGGCGGAACAGCTGCCTGCCACTGCTGTGAGTGTGCCAGTGTGCAGTGCCACAGATGTGCCCTGCGGTGGTGGGGGTGTGGCCACACAGGCGCAGGGCAGCCTACAGCGGCCAGACAGGCAACAACAGCAGGCTGTGGGTGCCACCGGACAGCCAGCCAGGGTCCACTGCTAGTTCACCTGCTGTGCTCATACCCCCTGCAGACCCCACTGTGCAGTGTCCAATGGAGAGAAGGGCTGTGTAGCATGGCAGGTCACCACCAGAGGAACAGCATCCTGCCTGGGAGCCCCAGGATGCCGACCATCTGGCTGAGCACACCCAGCTGCTGCAGGCGTCCAACAGGTGCTACTCACCACTACGGTACCACACACAGCAGCACACACACACACACACACACCCTCCCAGGTGTTGGAATGTGGTGCACTGTAGGGCACTGCCTGACTTGTCTAGGCAATGGAAATGTGCCTTCGGCATGCCAAATACACGCTCAATGATGTTGCGCATGCTGGCGTGTGCCTCATTGTACCGTTCCTCTGCTGGGGACGAAGGGCACCAGTAAGGGGTGAGCAGAGAGGCCTCTAGCAGGTATGCACTGTTACCTGTGTAGAGAATCACATGGTTAGCCCTCTGCTATGCTGTGCTGTGCCCCTTGCCTATCCCAAGTGCCCCCACCACCATGCACCCCCTGCCCATCTAGGTCTGCTCTGCCCATTGCACCATGCCCATGCCATACTCACCCATTAGGTAGCCTGTGGGGATGTCCCCACATTCGAATCTGTGGCACAGAGCAGAGCTGTGCCAGATGAATGCATCATGTGCACTCCCAGGATGTGTGGCGCAGACTTTGATGGTGCACCCCGTGGCATTGCACACCACCTGGCAGTTGATATTCGGGCTCCCCTTCCTGTTTATATACGTCTGGCCCTTAGGGCCAGGTGGCATATGGATGCCCATGTGGGTGCAGTCGATGGCCCCAATCATGCCAGGCATGCATGCCACCCTGTGGTAGTCCTGCATAGTTGCTGTACATTCTGCCTGTGTTCTGGGGAAATAGATGAATTCCGAAGCACATGGCAGCAGAGCATTGAGGAACTGTGTGAGGAGGCAGGACGTGGCTGACTGGGTGATGCCCGTGGTGTCCCCTGTTGGTCTTTGGAAGGTGCTCATGGTGAGCAGGCACATGACAGCAGTCACCTTCATCTCCACAGGCATGGTGTGGCTCTGTCTGGTGGGTGCCTGCATCTCCACACTGCACAGCTCACAGAGGTGCCTCAGAATGGCCCTGTTCAGGTGGTACTGGTCCACGATCTCAGTGTCGCTATAGTTCTCAAAGGTGATGTGGGTACGGTACCATCTGTGTCGGGCATACCACCGACAGGCCCTTCTTTGGCCATGTAGCTGTTCCTCCTGCCCCCTCACACCCTTCATTACCACCTCCATCAAGGAGGGTGCATTGTCCACGGCCCCTGCACTCCACTGTTCCCCTTGGCGATTGGCTGCTGGCCGTGTGCCACCCTGGTCCTCAGGTTGTGTGTGTGCATGTCTCTCTCTCTCTGGCCCTCTTTCCCTCTCCCAGGCCACCTCTCTGTCCCTGCCTTTCTGTGTCTGGTCTTTTGTCTGTCTGTCTGTCTGTCTCTCTCTATCTCTCCCTCTCTCTCTCACCCCTGGCGCAACTGCTGTCGGTGTGTTTGCGCCCTGTATTTATAGGAAAAAGTCTGGTCAGAGCAACTCCGATTTGCTCCACACTTGCGCTTCATGGTTTCACGGTTGAATATGCCACTGTGCTGGATATTCATGGAACGCTGCATTTGGCGCTTGCATACATTATAGCTGTACATTGGCGCAATGTATTTTCTACTGCACAATGGCGCCTGCTGAATATGGCTCCTCAACGCAATTCCCTACTTGCGCTGGCCCATCTCAGTTGCTCTGAATATCCTGGCCATAGTGTTCTGTGGTTTTACTTAATTTATTGGTTTTAAATGAAATATATGTTTATTTGTTTTTAAATGTTTCATATGTTTATTATAATAAGTGTACAGCGCTTTGATACCTGGAGAACAGCACTTTAGAAATAGAGCTTATTATTATTGTTACAAAGATGATAGTGGGTCAGCAGGGTAAGGCATACGAGGAGAGGTTAAGGGCTCTGACCATGTACTCCCCGAAAGACAGGAGAGAGAGGGGACATGATTGGGACCTTCAAGTACCTGAAAGGGATAAATAAGGTTGATAAGGAGAGTCTGTTTAAGATGAGTGGCAACCATAACACTAGGGGGTGCTGTCTTACGCTGGAGGGTGGGAGGTTTAGGAGGGAGGTCAGGAAGCACTTTTTCACAGAGAGGGTGATGGACACTTGGAATGCACTGCCAGTAAAGGTCATCTCACTGAAGACAGTGGCTGCTTTAAAAGAGGCTGGGATAGGCATAGAGGGAATTAAGGATTGTGGGTAGGGAGGATGGGAGGAGTGGGGAGGGAGGGCAGAGACATTAGCTCAAGCTGTGGATCCTGCAATATGAGCAGACTTGATAGACCAAATGACTTTCTTCTGCTGGCTTCTTCGTGTGTTCGTATATGTATGTCCAGAAGAGTGATTTCGCAGTCACTGGGCGAAATCACCTTTCAGACAGGAGTTGAACATTTTCTCTGCTCTTGTTCATCGGATGGGATCCTAAAAAGTCTATGTTGAAAATTTTGCATGAAAATATATGAAAAAAAAAAAAGTTATGAGCGTACGATGAAATTTGTGAATGCAGGCTTGTAACTTCGGTAATTTTCAATATATTGACCCCAAATTTTCAAGATAGCAGTTTCTTCACAGTACCTCATGACATGAATGTGACTGCTGTCATTATCCAAATTCTGGCCAAAATGTGTTTTTGCATTCCAAAAGGTGATTTTACAATTGCTGCACGAAATCACTTTTCATGCAGGAGTTAAACATTTTCTCTGCACTTGTTCATGAGGTGGGGTCATAAGATAGCTATGTTGAAAATTTGGGTAAAAATATTAAAAAAACAGCAAAGTTATAAGTGTAATCTCTAGGTGGCACTATCCCAAGGGCCACTACCCCTGCCTGCTTGGCTAGTAGCAGGTTAAGGGGCCTGAGTTCTGAAACGGGTGCCTCCACCCGGAGGTAAGGGTTGGTAGTGGTCAAGCTAATCTGGGCAAAGCACTCCGGGACACTGAAACACCCCTCTTTCCCCTCTAGTGGCCTGAACACTGTACAATAATCACTTTCACAATGCCCCTGGTACACCACACAAGTACCTACACTGTTTGCACTTACCACCAGGGATGGTTCCTCTGGCTTGACCCTGGGGACTCCCTGTAAAACAAGGTTATGCACAGCAAATAGCAACAGTACACTACTTTAAGCACAAACTGGAACCACAGTCAAATTACATGCAGAAAAAGTTAGATCTGATTTATTCAGGGGACTTGAACAAGGGAGGGGCAAAATCAGGTTAATTAGCTTAAAGGTTGTATCAATCAAGCAGTTATGCATGCATTGTTAGTCCCCCCACACAGTCCATCTTTAGGTACCCAGGTGGAGGAGAGATGGGCTAGCCATGACCATTGCCCGGGGTTGCAGCTGGTTGGGGGCCTTGTAATGGAGAACACAACAAGCACAGTACACAATATTTGTAATCCGGAGCCAGAGGGCTCAGTTCGTAAAGGAAATGAAACAAGACAATCAGATGACACACTCAGATTAAGCTGTTGTTGCAGGGAGCTACCCTGATATTTACTCACGATACCCAAGACTGGACACAGGCTGAATGAAAATCGAGACTGCAGGTGGTTGATCTGGAATGTCAAGAGATGCAGGGCCCACTTGAGTCACAGAGGCATCGTTCCTGTTCAAGCGTGGAGCAAGGGGCTGATCCCCAGGCAGGTCTCTCATTGATGGCTTCTCTGTGCAGCGGGTAGTCTGGCTGGGCCAGTCTGGCAAGGAACAGACTGCATGAAGACAAATTCAGATGCAGTCCGTTTTGGGCTAGATACAGCTTCCAGCAAGCAGAACACAGTTCACACAGTGGGGAACTAACTCATGACCCACTAGCAGCTCATAACACATTTACATGTAAGGGAATTCTACTGTACCAGGCAAAGCACTCCCTGGTCACAATCGCAAAGTCTCTGCACACACCGGGAGCTTAGGGGTAGCTGTAACTCATGACAGGCTGATCACATTCAGCAAAATCTTTGGTCTTCAGGTTGAGCCTGGCCCACTTCAGTAGCTTACTTTAGTCACACAAACTTGGATTTAGTCTACAATAACTCTCTTCTCTCCCTCTCAGGAGCAGCAGGCAGACATATAAGCCAAAAACTCAGCCTTTTCACTGTTCTCCCATGCGAATCCACTCAGGATTGCTGCTCAGAATCACTTCAGCTCCTCTCCTTTCACTTCCCAGCTCAGAACTAACTGAAAACTGCAAGCAGCCCGGGACTTCCCCAAGATCCAAAAGATTTGGTTGGCTGATTTGGGTGTCAGTTAAAGCAAGAGCTCCCCCTTCAGTTGCAAAAAAAGGTGCAAACAGCTCCAAACTGCAGTTCCTACAGATTTTGAATTCAGACAGCTCCTGTAGTCCAGCTACATTTTAGGTCCCACCAGTACCGATTGGTCCAATTTGCAGTCCAGGACCAAGATAGTGGAGACAAACAAAACAGTCCTTGCTGCAGAGAAAGCATGTTAGACAAACTACATTACCATTATCACTCTAAATGATTTTCAGCAAATAGTTACATCTTTCAACAGTGCTCCCTCTAAGATTACTTACGTTGCAATCAGGCAGCTCTTAACAAGACAGTACACAGAGGCTATACAGGCTCTGGTAATCACATTTAAACTGCTAAAAAGGTAGGACACCAGCCTGGCAGTGAGCATTTAGGCTAGCTCAAGGAAAACTTTTTGGGAACCCCCATTTGTAGGGGGGTTATATAAGCCAATCTTGAAATTTACCAATGCAGGGTTGTAACTTTGGTAATTTTCAATAGTTGACCCCATATTTTTTTTTTCAGTTAATAGTTTTTATTGAATTTTTCATACATACACCAGAAACAAAACAGAAAAAGCATACATTATTAGCATAATAATTAGCACAATTATCATTGCAGTAAAGTATCCATAACCTTGCAACATTCAGCATACATGTAGGAAAACGTGGTAAAAGGACTAAAGAAGGAGAAGAAGGGGGGACCCACCCCCAAACTCTCTACCCAATAGCGATGCCAAATCCAGAAAAAACAAGTTCAGGTAACTGCATAGTGCTACCATATTATTACTAATGTACTATAAATTTATGCATGTTACTTCTTATTGCATGGCTGACTAAGCTGAGCTTATGTCAGGCATGATCGTACTGGGAATACAAAAGGAGGAGAGCCAAAACAGTGACCACAGATAGATTCATCCTATCCCTGTCCTAGGTTTCAAATAAGCAAGAAAGGGGACCAAACATGCAGTATATGCTGCAAATTTATTGGTGGTAATGTATGACAGGCGGTCAAGTGAAGCCAGCAGTGTGAGTGCATGTTGAAGTTCTAGGATAGAGGGGACTTCAGTTGACCTCCGCCAACACAGGATAAGGTGCCTGGCTGAGATTCCAAGAAGGGCTAACCAAAGGAATTGGTGGGCCTTGAGGCGAATTCCGTGAGGAGGTAGGCCCAGGATCCAGACTAAGGTGTCCAGCTGGGTCGCAAGGCCTAGGATTTGTGTGGCAAGTTGATTCACTGCCTGCCAGAAGGGGGCCAGTAGACAGCATTGCCAGATAATATGACACAATGTCCCCTGTTTGGGCTTGGCACCTCCAGCATAAGTTAATATCCAGAAGCTTGGCTTTATACAGTATATCTGGTATTCTGTACCAATGGTGCAACATTTTGCTCTGGATAAGTCTACCGCATGCATCTGGATAGCTCGAGTGTGCCATTTTCCAGCAGAGGGCCCATTGAGTGTGTTCCAGCCTCAGCTTTAGTGTTTTCTCCCACTTCTGTTTAGATTCACCAGATTGCGAGGGAATGCTCTCTTGTATGTCAGCATAAACTTTGCTGGCTCGGCACCTGGGAAGCTTAAGCCAGGTGGATAGTATCTGAGAAGTGGCCATATTGGGTGGACTCGGTTTAAGGAAATCAGTCACAGAGCTGTGCAACTGCAGGTATCTCCAAATGTCATTTTTGGCCAAACCTTTTGCCTTTGCAAGATCTTGAAAGGATTGCATCCCCAGCCCAGTTTTGTCCAAGACATCTGCCAGAAACTTAATGCCTGTGCGCTCCCATTGAGACCAGTAAATGGGCTTGTTCTCCACCAGTATACACTTGTTGTTGAAGTTAGAAGTGGCGCGGGGTTAGCTTTAATCCTGATATGTACTTTGTTCCAAATCTGGACTGCCGGCACAATGGTGGGATGAGCCCATTGACCCCATATTTTAAACATAACCATTTCTTCACAGCATCTCATAAATGTGGCAACTCTTGGCCAAAATACACGTTCATGCCTGTGGCAAGGAATGACATTTCGGTGACGTGGAATGACGTTTTGATGGAGATTTGAACATCTTCACCTGCTGGGTCCATTAGGTGGGGTAATAAGAAGGCTATGCTGAAAATTTGGCATATAAATGTGGTAAAGCTACCGGCCCTCTGGCGCATTGTAGCACTACCACTTGCAATGCCAGTGACCCGGGTTCAGTAGCGAGCCCGGGTTGTTGTAGGGCCGGCCGGGAGGGAGAAGGATTGAGCACCTGATGGGCAGCTCTCCTTCTCTGGGAGGGGTGGGTTGCTCACCTCACAGCTATAGCGCCACCACCCTGGATGACCATGGGTGGTGACGGTGCAGTCGGGGAAGCAGAAAGGCTGGGAGGGGCTGATGTCGGCTAAGGACTGGAGTGGAGGTACGTCTCAGCGTGCCTCCATCTCATTGGTCCTCCCCGAGTGCTAATGTCAGCAGGGGACATGACCAGAACAAGGAAAAATGCCCTGCACCCAGTCTAGGGGTTGAGCTCCCACACCACACATGACCACAGAGGAACTGGGGTGGACTTCAGTGCACGCTCCCATGACGTTTAGTGGAGGTAAGATCAAACCTCCTTCGCCTTGCCTGGGGGGGTTATCCGTGGGCTCTAGAGGTAAGATTGGAGCTGGGCACCTATAGGCACGTTCAACAGTCCTCTCAGTGACATAGCCCGAGATAGGCTTTGGAAGCTCTGAGAGAAGGATCAGACGTAGAGAGATACGGGATGAAAAAAGAAAGTATAACAAAAAAAATGTGGTAAAGTGCCAAGGTTATGACTAAATGTTACATTGTTTCAGCTTTCACTCATAACTTCACTAAGTTTCAATATTTTGACTCCAAGCTTTCAACACCGCCATTATTCGACACCACCTCATAAACATGACGTGCTATTTTTAAAATCCTGGATGAGATGTGTTTTCATACCTCTGGTGAAAAATGACATTTCGGCCAATATACTACAATTGGTACATGTCATGTCTATGAGGCAAATCCTAAAACAAGTATCTTCAGAAGGTGGGGTTTAAAATGAACAAAAACAACTTGTTTACCAAGCATCAAATGTTCAGCACTGACAGATGCTCTTTAAATAATTGTACCGTTTCCATCACTTTAAGGTATAATGGCACATACACACTATGTGCACTAGAGGTCACTGTTTCATTAAAAAAGGAACTGATGTCCTGTAGCATGACATGTTGAGAGTTTGTCAGCAGCATCAGTTCTGGCTGTTAACTGGATTTGTACATGAATTACTGCACTAGCTATCAATTTGTAAACAGAAGTCTTCACAAAGAAGAAGGGTTAGTGCAGGGATCTTTTTTCATGTTGTGCAGGTGGATTTCTTTCAGGTTTGCTCCTAGATTTTTAACAAGCATTTGTCAATGCCGAATGTTGCTTGCTTTTTGTGCTGTTTAGGTATTTGGAAGTGATAGCACCATGCCAAAAAACTGTCATGTGCTCTCCCCAAGACATCTACTGTGTGTTTCTGTTCAGTATTCACATACGAGGGGGAAGGGCAAGGGCCACAGCAGTATGGCAGTTGCCAAGGGGGTGAAAAGGTGGACAATAGTCCATTCACAGGCAAAAGAGTCCTGCAGGAGCTGACTAAATTGAAGGTGGACATAGTGATGGGACCAAATGGCACACACCCAAGGATATTAAGAGAACTGTGAAGGGAGGTAGCTGTACCTCTGGCAGCCATGTTCACTGAGTCATTCAACATAGGGCTGGTACCAGAGAATTGGAGGAGGGCACATGTGGTCCATCTACACAAATCGGCAGCAGGGAGGAGGCAGGAAACTATAGGCCCGTCAGCCTCACCTCAGTAGTGAGGAAGATCATGGAAACTTTGCTTAAAGAAAGGATAGTGGGCATCTAGAAGCCATCGGAGCCCAGGACCATAGGCAACATGGATTCTCAGTGGAGAGGTCATGTCAGACAAATCTGGTTGATTTCTTTGACTGGGTGACAAAGGAAAGAAATCAGGGTGGGGCAGTGGACAGTGCTTATCTTGATTTCAGCAAAGCCTTCGACACCATCCCACATAGGAAGCTGATTAACTAGCTGGGTATATGGGCATGGGGGAAAAGGTGGTAAACTGGGTTAGAAACTGGCTAACAGACAGGAGGCAGAGAGTGGTGGTAAATGGGGTGCAGTCTGGGGAGAGGGGGTGACCAGTGGGATGCTGCAGGGATCGGTCCTGTTCAATGTCTTGATGACATTGCAGAAGGGCTAATGGGAAAGGTATGCCTGTTTGCAGATGACACCAAGATCTGTAACACAGTGGATACCCCAGAAGGGGGTGGAGAAAATGAGGAGGGACCTGGGGAGGCTTGAAAAATGATCTGAGGACTGGTGACTCAAGTTTAATTCAAAAAACTGCAAAATTATGCACCTGGGACACAGAAACACTGGGGAAAGCAACAGGATGGGGGGGGAGTTGCTGACAGTCCACAGGGATCTGGGGGTTCTTATTTCAAATTACCATAAAATGTCAAAGTGCTAAGGCAGCTGGGAGGGCCAGTGACATGCTGGGGTGCAGGGAGGTAGTGATGCCATTGTATAAAACCATGATCAGGCCTCACATGGAAACTGTGTGCAGTTCTGGAAGTGCACCTTCGTAAGGATATTAACAGGCTGGAGATGGTGCAGAGAAGGAAGAATAAGATGGTACAGAGCTTTCAACACAAGACTTATGAGGTGCAATTAAGGGACCTCAATATGCACTCACTGGAAGAGAAGAGGAAAAGAGGGGGATATGATAGAAACATTCAAGTACCTCAAGGGTATAAACAAGGTGCAGGGGGGAGGCATTTTCCAATACAGGAGGAGAACAAGAACAAGGGGGAATGACATGAAATTGGAAGGTGGGAGGTTAAAAGGGAATATGAGGAAGTTCTTCTTCACGGAGGGGGTGGTGGACATGTGGAATGGTCTGCCTCAGGAGGTGGTGGGAGCAAGCACTATGTATGGATTCAAGCATTCTTGGGACAGGCATAGGGGAACCATAGAGGTACAGCAGCGAGTGGGTCAGAAGCAGTAATCCAGTACAAGGACTTACAGGCAGACTAGATGGGCCAGGCAGTTCTTATCTGCTGACAATTTCTATGTTTCTATGTCTGTGTCTCTTTCTCTTATGAATTACAGACAGACAGACAGAGAGACACACAAACATATGCCGCTACCATGTGCTGTTCCGCATATGTCCTCCCTAACACTTTACTATCCACAGACACACAGAGAGAGGACACAGCACACATTGTCTCTTCAATGCTGTTCCCACAGTGTATCTGTTTTTCTCTCTCTCTCTCTCTCTCTCTCACTGTTACTCTCCCTGTCTCGCTTTCTCCCTGTCACTCTCTCTCTCTAAGCACTGAGCTCCATTCTTGAATGTCGGGGGAAAAAAACTCATTTGCACTCTCTCATTCTCTCTCACTGGGATGGGGGGGAGTGAGCACAGAGGCTCAAAAGAAAAAGACATTGAGAGAAAGAGAGAGAAAAAGAGAGAGAGAGAGAGAGAGAGAGAAAAAGAGAGAGAGCAAATACACAGGTCTCTTCTGCACACAAACTGTAGCACTGTTCTGTACTGGGGAGCAAGGGGAGGCCACAGACAACAACAGCCCAATGTTTTCTCTCTTGCTGTCTCACAGGACATATCAGCCATGGTGCAGGTGCGGAAGAGGGATGATGCTGTCTCTCACTCTCTCTATCATCTGTGCACTGAGGGTGGGGAACGGGCAACAGGGCAGCCACAGTTGGGGGGTGGCAGGAAAGGAAACTCTGAGTGGCCACTGTCACACTTGCTCTCCTTATACATCCCAGCATCCCATTATCCCTACCCACTTTGTCTCATGGCTCTGGCACTTAGCAATTGTGTGTGTGTGTGGGAGGAATGATAGTGAACTGGCAGAAAGACAGAAAGCGAAGAGGCTGGCATGCAATCAGTCATACTGAGGTTGGTATAAAAAACAACACTTACCTACAGATAACTTTGACCACCAGAGAATAACAACAATTATACAATGGGGTCCGAGAATCGGAGCCCCTGATTGACTGACTGGCATCTTTCTGCAGTGGCTGCCCCTTCAGTAGCTGCCCACATGTAGTGGCATAATGGACAAGATCCACCTTGTCAAACACCTGTGTTTGTATTGTCTTGGTGTGCCCAAACTGCACTATCACCTGGACACCTCCAGGTAAGCACTACACCATCCCCCAAGGGAAGACAGCTATCCAGCAGGGGGCTTGATCCTCCCTCCCTCCCTCCCTCCTCTGGTCAACCCCTGAATGACCCGACTCTGTTCCAAAACTTGGGTCACTGGTGATGCAGGAGGTAAGGCGCTAGACACCTCAGCCCTTTATGACACTGGGCTCTGCAGCTAGCTCTTTGAGGACAAAGTATGATCCCTTCCCTTTCCTTCCTTGGGGGCTGTTTAAAAAATTACACTGGTGTCACAGAGGAACTCCTATTCAGGTAATGAGCATCCTCTTTGTCATTGTACAGTTTACAGAAGACCTTCTGGAGTATTTGGTGCTGACCCATTACCATATGCATGCATCTCGCTGGACTGAGGGAGGAGGTTGACAGCTTGGGTTAAGAGGATCTACTCCGAAATGCAGGCACCACCTAGTACACCTCCACTGCCTCAGAGGGTGCCAGGAAAGAGGATCAGTTTGACAAGGTGGGCCCTGGGAGTTACAGAGTTGTTGAGCGAAAGCCTGTTCCACATCTCATACCATTATGTAACTTGTACGCTGCAGTGGCCAGGCAGAATTATCCCACAGGGGCACCCAGTGCAGTGACTGAGACTGATGTGGAGGTCCTCCATGAGGGAAACCCAAAGGGGAGTAGTAGAAGTCCCCAGAGGAGGAGGAAGCGAATCCTGGTGTGGCACTCAATAGTGAGTTGGATTCAGTTGGTGACCGGTAGGGATGAGGTGAGTGAGGTAAGGTGCCTTCTGGTGCCACAGTTCAAAGGGATGGGAGGAGGACCCTAGGGATTGGTTTGATTATTCCTACAGCATGCATAAGGTGAGGAGTTGAAGGCTAGGCCAGCAGTGACAAAATGGGAGCTAAGTTCTTCAAGGATTTGAGAATTACTTTCAACAACCCTGTCATTGGTGAGTATCTAAGTTGGAATGGAGGGTGCAGAAGGCCGTCCTTCGATAGATTTGACTGTCTTCCCCCCTCCTCCTTTTCCACTACACCTCCTTACAGCACTTCTTAGCTACTTCCCTTCCTACTCCTTCAATTGCACTTGATTACTGATTTTGAGCCTAGTACTCGGAACATTATTGCACTATGACTGTACTGTCGTATTATTGTACTGTCTGTAATATGGTATCTTAGATCCGTGCACTCCTATTTGTTGTATTAATTTTACAAGTTGTAATTGTCTGTACTGTGCCCTATTTGTTGCATTATATTATCTACCTGCTTCCTACATAATTTGTAACTGTCCTCACCATCCATTATCTGTATAATCTGTTTTCTTATCCTCATTGTAACCCCGGTCACACCATGAGGAGAAGCAAGTTGTTCAGTGTGCCTTCCTGGTGAAATATTTAAATAAATAAATAAATTCAACAGCACCAACCCCAGCACCGAGTCCTGCGGGACCCCACTGGTTACCTCTCTGGTGCCAGATAAAATAACTTTTCCCCCACAACCACCATCTAGGTTCTGTCCCTCGGTCAGTTTTCCACCCATCTGGCCATCTTTTCCCCAACTCTGAGAGCCACCAACTTCCTGATCTACCTTTTGTGGGTCACAGAGTCAAAGGCCTTGCTGAAATCAAGATAGAGGATGTCTACTACTTGGCCCCTGTCCACTGTCTTAGTGACATAATCAAAGAAGTCAATCAGATTCATTTGACAAAATTTCCCCCCATGAACCCATGCTGCTTCGCATCCTGGAGACCATGGTTCTCTAGATATTCCACCAAACTTTCCTTTAGTATGGTCTCCATGAGCTTTCCCAGAATGGAGGTCAGACTGGCTGGTCTGTAATTCCCTGGGTCATCCTTGGGACTGCTTTTGTGGAGGGGCGCTACATGTGCTGTTCTCCAGTCCTGCTGTACCACGCCTGACTAGTGAACTATTAAATAGGTTTGCCAGTGGCCCTGCCAGCTCCTCAGCCAGTTCCATTAGTATCTTTGGATGTACTCTCTCTGGGCCTGGTGATTTGTCCACCTTCAATGCTAGCAGCCCCTCCCTCACTTACTCTATTCTCCTCTATCACTATATCTGTGTCCCCCTCCCCCCAGTTCCTTTTTTCTCTCTTGAAAACACTGGTCCATCCTTCTCCCTGGGGAAGACAGAAGTATTCATTTAGTATCTCTGCTTTTCCCCATTATACTCCGCCCACTGCACATGGGGGTAGGGGGACCAGTCCCCTGTAACTGGGATAGAAACCAGTACATTGTATTTGGAGGGGGGTCCAGTAGCCTGAGAGTGGGGTTGGGACCAGTACACACCACTTGTGGGATGATGTTCTGGTCTCTGAATTTAGGTGAGAGGCTGGGGAACCAATCACTGCCCCAGCTGGGCGCCAGTACCCTGCATCTTGGGGGACCATTTCCCCATGCACCTGGGGGGGGTGACCAGATCCCTACACCTCAGGGAGCAGAGTACCCATCACATTCAGGGAACTGGTACCAGTACCGGGAGGGGGAGAGCAATACGCTGATCATGGGGTTGGACAACTGCCATCCACATGTGGGGGAACCAGTGTCCAGCACTTGGGAGATGACCAGAACCATGGATTGGGGGATGAGAGGGGACCAATAGCAACCCCATATGGGAAGGTGGAAGGTGGGACAGTACCCTGAACATGGGGGTTGGGGAAGGGCCAAGTACCTTGCACCTGGTGGACCAGAATCATGCACATAGAGGGAAAGGGGGGCTAACCAATACACTATTAGTGGGGGTGGGGGTACCAGTAACATCACACTGGGGAGGGAATACACTAATTGGAGGATGATGGGAAACTGGGGGGGACCAAACACTGCCCCTAATGGGAGACCAGTACCATGCATCTTGGCTGACCATTTCCCTGTGCACCTGGGGGGTTGACGAGACACTTACACTCAGTGGGTGGCAGCGACTACCCATCACCTTGAGGGGGCGGTACCACTACGTGGGGGAGGGGGGAAGCAATACACTGCTAGTTGGATTGAACCAGAATCCTGCATCTGAGGGAGGAGACAGATAGAAAAACCTATGGGGAGGTGGGGTGGGACAGTGCCTTAATATGGGCGGGTTGGGGAATGGCTAAGTACCATGCATCTGGGGGACCAGAATGGTGCACATGGGAAAAGTGAGGAGGGTAACCAGTACACTGCAAGTGGGGGTGGAGGGGATGCCAGTAACCTGACACTGGGATGGGGACTAGTACACACTACTTAGGGGATGATGGGAAACTGGGGGTGGGGACCAATCACTTTCCTAATAGGGCCAGTACCCTGCATCATAAGGGTCCATTCCCAGGGCACCTGGGGGTTGAGTCACAGACACTCACACATATGGGGGGGTACCTGTCACCTTGGAGGTGGGGGACTGTTGCCAGTACATGGGGAAGGGGGAAACAATACCCTGATCATTGGGCTGATCCAGAACCCTGAATCTGGGGGGTGGGGTGGCATATACTAGCACCTTTGGGGAGGTGAGGTGGAACAGTACGCTGAACATAAAGGGGTGGCAGATGGGCCCAGTACCATGCACTGGGGGGGGACCAGAACTGTGCACATGGGGAGAGGGAGGGGGAAACAGTGTGCTGCACATGAGGGTGGGGGAACCCGTTCACTGGCATTAGCTGGGAACCACTACACAGTACATTATGGGGAGGAAGTAGCCTGACAATGGGGTTGGGACCAGTACACAGTACTTGAGGTGATTGGCTGGTCTCTGAACCTGGGGGGAGGGGAGGGGAGGAGGGGGGACCAATCACTGCCCTTGATTGTGGGCCAGTGGCCTGCATCTTGTGTGACCATTTCCCCATGCACCTAGGAGGTGACCAGACCCCCTACATTTGGGGAGGGGCCTAGTACCCATCACATTGGGAGGACCGATACCAGTACCAGGGGTGGGGAGACAAATACGCTGATCGTGGGGGTGGACAACTACCATGCACATGTGAAGGATCCAGTGCCCAGGACCTGAGAGGTGACCAGAACCATGTATTGGGGGTGTGAGGGGGACCAATAGCAGTTCCATATGGGGAGGTGGAGTGGGTGGGACTGCCCTGAACATGGGGGGATTGGGGAAGGGCCAGGTACTATGCATCTGGTGGACCAGAACCATGCACATGGAGTAGTGTAACTGGTACACCATTAATGGAGGTGCCAGTAACAAGACTTCCTCCAGCTAATGAGTTAGCTGGGCCTTACACAGGCTGTTACCTCCTTGACCCATATTGGTGGTCACTCACTGGAATTGGTGTTCCTCCTGAGGATGGAGTTATCCAATTTGGTGGTGGAGCCAGTCAGGTGGTCTGACCATCACACCATCGGGTTCAGTTTCGTGACTCCCCCAGTAGGCCTGCCCCTATTGAAATGGTCCAGTACCGTCCTTTGTGGGATGTTACCCCAGATGGCCTAATAGCAGTGCTGGATCTATCGGGTATACAGGGTGAATAGATGGATCCAGGGGATCCAGTACTTGCCTATAATAAGGCGGTGGTGGCAGCCCTGGGTTCTATAGCTCCTGTTCGTGTTTATCCCCTCACTCTTCATTCGGGGTCTCCTTGGTTTGATGAGACCTTGAAGGAGCTGAAGAGAGTGGGACGAAGGCTAGAGGGGAGCTGGTGGAAGTCAGGTCTGGAGTGTGACAGGCTTAGATTTATGGACCATTATGCGGCCTATCAATCAGCAATCACCTGTAAGAAGGCAGAATTCCTGTCCAGGGAGATTGCTGCTGCGCAGAATTGACCAGCTCAGCTCTTCCAGACTGTGGACAGACTGTGAAATCCAATCTGTATTCAACCTGTGGGAGCCTTTTCACAAGAATGGTGTGATGAGTTTGCTCAATTCTTCACAGATAAGGTTACCACAATCAGAACTGGCATCTGTCTGGCCCCCTCTAATGGGAGCTGCAGTGGTCAGCAGCAGATGTCGGGCCCTCAGTTTACTTGATCTGACTTTCACCGACCTGCAGTCACTGACATTGTGATGGTCATCCAGATGTTGCAACCAACCTGCTGTAGTTTGGATCCTGGCCCCACATGCCTCCCAGTAGGATGCATAGAGAAACCTATCCCGGTCCTTGCCAAAATGGTCTGGAGGTCATTGGAGAGGGAGATCTTTCCAGATTCCCTGAAGAAGGTAGTTGTTCGGCCCCTCCTTAAAAAACCCTCCCTGGACCTGGACTGTTTGGCAAACTACAGACCTGTGTCTAACCTGCCCTTTGTTGGTAGGGTTATTGAGAAGGTGGTTGTGTTGCAGTTGGATGACCATTTGACCAGCCATAATGCCTATGATTCTCTCCAGTCAGGATTTAGGAAGAGACATAGCACTGAGGCAGCCCTTGCTCGGGTACTAAATGACCTCCTGATAGCAAGAGATTGAAGGACCCATTCCATCTTGGCCCTTTTTGATCTCTCTGCAACATGTGACACTGTTGACCATAGGATACTGTTAGAATGCCTGTGGTTCATCTGTGGACTGTCTGGTACAATCCTCAGATGGTTTCGATCTTTCCACGAGGGTAGGACTCAGAGAGTGGACTCTGGAGTTTATTCTTCAGCCCCTCTCCCCTGTACTCTGGGGTACTGCAGGGTTCCATTCGGTCTCCCATGATGTTTGTAGCGTATATGTTGCCATTGGAAGAGATCATTAGGCGGTACAGTTTGAGTTTTCACTGCAATGCAGATGATAGTCAGCTGTACATGTCCTTTGTACATGATCAGGATGTGTTCCTCTCAGTGTTTAACAACTGTCTAGCTGAGATCCAAGACTGGATGAGTGCAAGTTGGCTTAGGTTGAACCCAGCTAAAACTGAGGTGCTGGTTGTGGACTCAGATCGTCGAGAGGTGGGTATGTCGGCAGGATTACCCTCTGGGTTGTGGCTTGGGGGGTGTACAGATAACTGTTTCAGACTGGGTGCAGAACCTGGGTGTCATTTTTGATGATGGCCTAACCCTGAAATCTCAGGTGGTGGCAGTAGTCAAAACCTCTTTTTACCATCTGAGGAATATTGCCCAGGTGAAACATTTGGTTCCTCTTGACAGTCTTCCAACTTTGGTCCATGCCTTTGTTCCCTCCCGCCTTGACTACTAAAACTCCCTTTACCTAGGGCTACCGGCGGGGGGTTAATATTCACTGCCTGCAGCTAGTGCAGAATGCGGCAGCCAGGCTATTGACAGGTTCTTCTAGGACCAGTAATATAATGCCTGTTCTCCACGGACTGCAGTGGCTACCAGTACAGTGGCGGATCACCTTCAAGGTCAGTTTGCTGATGTATAAAGCCATGATCAGGGAACCAGTTACTTGCAAGATCTCCTTCTCCCTTACTGCCCCCTCTGCCCTCTCTGTCCCACCGACAAGGGATTGCTAGAGATTCCCAGGGTCCGTTTAAAGACATCTGGGGCCCAGTCTTTTAGTTTTGTGGCCCCGACCCTGTGGAATTCTCTACCTCACTGGGTGTGAGATTGCCTGGCACTCCAGAGTTTTAAAATATCATTGAAAGCACACTTATTTAGCCTGACTTATAGTAGCTCTTAGGCCACCTCTGTATATAGTTTAAACTGTTGGGTTTTAGCGATTAATGATGTTGTTATTTCCATAATGTTTTATGATACGCATTTTACCTACAAGCACCTTGGTTGCAGAAAGGCGATTTTAAAAATAACATTTTTATTGATTGATTGATGACACTGAGATAGGAACCACTAGACACTCATTGGAGGATGATGGGAAAGCGGAGGGCAAACACTGCCTAATGGTGACCAGTTCCATGCGTCTTGGATGATCATTTCCCCATGCAACTGGGGATTGACCAGATACTTCCACCCAATGGGTGGGGGTGAGTACCCATCATGTGGGGAGGGCTGGTACCAAAACATGGGCGAGGAGGGAAGCAATACACTGCTAGTTGGGTTGAACCAGAATCCTGCATCTGAGGGAGGGGACCGATAGCAACACCTGTGAGGAGGTGGGGTGGGACAATACCCTTAACATGGGGTTTGGGGAAGGGCCAAGTACCATGCACCTGGGGCACCAGAACCATGCACATGGGGAGAGTAAGGGGGGTAACAAGTACACTGCAAGTGGATTTGGAGGGGATGCCAGTAACCTGACACTGGTGTGGGGACCTGTACACACTACTTGGGGGATGATGGGAAACTGGGGGCATGAGGGTTCAATTACTTTCCCTAACGGGGTGCCTGTACCCTGCATCACAAGGGACCATTTCCTAGTGCACCTGGGGGTCACCAGACACCTACACACTCGGGGAGGGGTTATCTGCCACCTTGGGGAGGACCGTTACCAGCACATGGGGAAGGGGAGAGCAATACCCTGCTTGTTGGGCTGATCCAGAACCCTGCACCTGAGGGGGGGTGACAGATACCAGCACCTGTGGGGAAGTGGGGTGGGACAGTACCCTGAACATGACGGGGAGAAGGGCCCAGTATAATGTACCCTGAACTGTGTTTTATCGATTAATGATGTTGTTATTTTTATAATGTTTTATGATGCCCATTTTATGTACACGTGCCTTGGTTGCAGAAAGGCACTTTTTACAAAAAAGGGTTTGATTGATTTGATTGATGACACTGAAGTAGGAACCAGTAGACACTCATTGGAGGATGATGGGAAACTGGGGGGGGACCAAACACTGCCAGTTCCATGCATCTTGGCTGACCACTTCCTCGTGCAACTGGGGGTTGACCAGATACTTACACCCAATATGTGGAGTCGAGTACCCATCACCTTGGGGAGGGGGGCTAATACCAAAACATGGGGGAGGGGGGAAGCAATACACTGCTAGTTGGGTTGAACTAGAATCCTGCATCTGAGGGGAGACCGAAAGCAATACCTGTGGGGAGGTGGGGTGGGACAATACCCTTAACATGGGGGTTGGGGAAGGGCCAAGTAGCATGCACCTGGGGGACCAGAACTGTGCATATGGGGAGAGTGACGGGGGGGTAACCAGTACACTGTTAGTGGGGGTGAAAGGGGTGCCAGTAACCTGACACTGGGGTAGGGATTAGTACACACTACTTGAGGGATGATGGGAAACTGGGGGGTGGGGTTCAAATCACTTTACCTAATGGGGTGCCAGTACCCTGCATCATGAGGGACCATTTCCCAGTGCACATGGGGGTTGAGTCACCAGACACCTACACACCCGGGGAGGGGGTACCTGTCACTTTGGGGGGGACCGTTACCAGTATATGGGGAAGGGGAGAGCAGTACCCTGCTTGTTGGGCTGATCCAGAACCCTGCACCTGGATGGGTGGCAGATACCAGCACCTGTGGGGAAGTGGGGTGGGACAGTACCCTGAACATGACAGGGAGAAGGGCCCAGTATAATGCTCTGTGAGGGGGGGATCAGAACCATGCACATGGGGAGAGGGAAGGGGAAACAGTGTGCTGCACATGAAGGTGTGGGGAACAGTTCACTGACACTGAGCTGGGAACTAGTTGACATTACATGGTGAAAATAAATAAAATCCAGCAGCACTCCAGAACAAATTCAGGGAGATTTCTTTAGAGTGTTAAGTTTATTAACTTTTACATATCATCGAAGTACTCACAAGCAAAAAATATGCATCATTTTCATAAATAAATGAAATTAAATATTCTAGGGCTCCTAACACCCTTCCAGCCTCAGCGCTTTTGGGCACTGCTACCCCTTCATCAGGAGGTGTGACCAACTGCAAAATTGCCACAGTTAAATAAGATACTATCACAGGTGTAGTTTATACAAAATCAAATTTAAATACCAATTTGGTTAATAATTAATCATGAACTTGGATATGAATGTAGAACACTCAGAGCACATCAGCTCTAATCAGTGCTCAGGCGTATTTATTTGGAATTCCAACATTGTAAACCAAAAACACTGCTGGCATGGTTTGAGCTAAACTGCATAAACATACCCCCTGAACATTATTATAAAAAAGAAAATATTACTTTATAACTACCCCAAAATCCACATATTAAAAGTGGAATCCCCTACAAACTGTAGCGCTATATTTCACACTGTAGCTGTATTAAATCTCTTTTTATAACGTTTGTCTTCTGAAAATGGTTACTCCCCCCAACAGTGACATTTTGCCAGCGAGGTCCCCCATGGTGACTATAGCACCATACCGCTGTGGGAAACCCACCGGAACCTGGCACTGTCTGTCAGGGGTTCTGCACCCCCCCCCCAATCAGCTCCGACTCGGAGTTGATAATCCAAAAGTGGGGGTGTGTGGGGGCGCAGCCCCCTGAAGAAAACATAGATGGACAGTGAGAACTGGCAGCTGACTGCGGAATGCGGTCGACCTGCCGGTGTCGCTGATGGGGCATTCGACAAATATTTTATCGAGCACCCATCGTGGATCCTTCTGAAAAGACAGTAAAAAAGGAGGAAAACTGCTAAACACGACAAAATATATCCAGTACACATACATCATGACCCAGGTTAATACAATTCTCATAAAGCGTAATATAAGAAATATCTTGTTAATCATACACAAAGTTCTATTACGTTGTTAGACACTGTAAATATGATCATCTTATGCACTATTTTCCAATAACAGGGAGATGTTTTATTCCATGTGACTACTTAATATTGTTTATAGATATTAACAACCATTACCCATTGTCATGTTTTTCAACTCATTTTTTTAATGTATGGTTTCTAGTCCATCTGTTCATTAAACCAAAAAGGTTTTAATGTTTTTAATAAAAAAATCCATTTTGATTCCTTTTTGTTTCATTCTTGAAACCTATTCCCCCGATTATCGGCACATGATCAGTGGCCATGTAAATGACCCAATCTGCAGTGAGATCATTTTGTTCTAATAAATGTTTAGCTATGGGATGATTCAAATCCTGTTTTTGTAAAGCCCTATAATGTTCCTGAATGAATTCCTTCAAACTTCTGGATGTCTGACCTATATACACTTTACCACAAGTGCACCAAATGGCATAAATGACAAATTGTGTAGTACATGTCAGAAAATAATTGTTTACTTCCTTTTGACCCGATTTACCTGGATTAAGAAAGGTTTTCCCCTGCACAGAGGATTTACAAGTTTTGCATCTTTTGCAAGAAAAAAAACCTTCAGTCTGGAACTTAACCAAGAATTGAGGGGTTGGGGGCTCTTTTTGTTTTTGTGTAATCTATTTTCTCCCTCCATACTCTGGACCCGCCACTCCTTCAGGCATCCAAGGTCACCGGCATCCCTCATGAACCTCCCCAAGCCTCCTAACCTCATATTGCAGCCGACCCCGAGGTAGCTCGGTATTACCCTTCGCCGAGTGGGTCCCTCTCCTCAGCGGGGGAAGGCACCAGTGGGGGCTGCCCAGCACACTCTTTTTTTCTCAGCCTCAGGGCACAGCTGAGGCAGACTAGCTCGCAGGAAGTCTCCAGGGTGCCAGTGGACCGGATGCCATCATCCAGCCAATCCAGAGTGGTGTTTTTTCCATTTTCTGGTATTTCCCACGTTATGACGCTTCTGCAGTGCTCCCAGTCTCCACCGGGGGCTGCTGCAGAACAAAGCAGACCTGTTACCCACCCCAGGAGAGGAGAGCAGTCCTACAGACATTCAATCCTCTCCTTCCCCTGCTGACTCCTGGTGCCCTGGGTCCATTCCCGAACCCGGGTTGCCAGCATGGTGCGAGATAAGGTGCCACGCCACAACCCTCCGCGCCACCGGGCCAGCCCGGGGGGGCTCTTTAATTCACTAGCCGTCAATGGGTCCTTGACAGTACATGGTGGTGGGGGGGCAGTTGCCCAACAATGGGTTTGAGACCAGTACACACTACTTGAGAGATGACTGGCCGGTCTCTCAACCTGAGGGGGGACCAATAACTGCCCCTGATGGAGGCCAGTACTCTGCATCTTAGGGGATCATTTCCCCATGCACCTGGGGGGGTGACCAGACCCGTTCACCTGAGAGGGCTGAGTACCCATCACATTGGGGGGGGACTGATACCAGTGCTGGGGGGAGAGAGCAATACCCTGCTCATGTGGTTGAACTACTACCATGCACATGTGGGGAACAGTGCCCTGCCCCTGGGAAGTGACTAGAACCCTGCATTTGGGGAGGAAACAGCAATCCCACATGGGGAGGGACAGTACCCTGAACATGGGGGAGGAAGGGCCCTGTACCATGCACCTGGTGGACCAGAAGTGTGCGCACGAGGGTGTGTGAAACCAGTACACAGTACATGGGGGTGGGGATCCAGTACAAAGACATTGGGCTAGATTAGTACCCTGACGCTGGCCTGGGAACCTGAACACACTACTTGATGGAGATGATGGGCCAGTCCATGTACCGGGGCGGGGGGCAATCACTGCACCTGATGGGGGGGGCCTTTACCCTACATCTTGTAGGTCCATTAGCCCATGCATCTTGGGGTGACCAGACTCATACGCCCTTGGGGGAATAATAACAGTCACCAAAGTGATAAATTCAATAAGATAATTTAATAATAGAACTGAACTAAAACAGCCACTAGGGATCGTTGTTCCTTCACCACAATGTGTCTTTCTCACAGAACAGCCAGAGAATAAGTGTCAGCGGAAGAATTTAACAAAAAACACAAGCACTTGTCAATGTCGAATGGTTGTTTGCTGGTATTAGCAGTGGAAGTGCAGGAGTTAGACAGATGCAGTATAGGAATGGCAGTGAAGTATTGAACTGATGCCAATTCCTCCCCTACCCTGCAGAGATGGACAGGCATTGGGATGTGCCTTTGGGTCATCACCCATAATGGTCACGACATTTCATCTTGCCTTATGCTGCAGACACTGACAAGTGTCAAGGTGTACCTTGGGTGTTTGGGCTTTACACTCACCTTATTCCATAAGGAAATATGCTGAAATGGGTGCAGTATAGAACATAGAAATATAGAAGTTGACAGCAGATAAGGACCGCAAGGCCCATCCAGTCTGCTCATAGTGTAGGAGAAAGGGGTGAACTCTGAGGCCAAAGAATCCAAGGTGCACCTCAATGCCTGTCACTGGCTGCAGGGTGGGGGTTGGAGTGGAATGGCATGAGCATTATTGTGGACAATCCTAAGTCACACCCCTGACACCTGTCAGTCCCTACAGAGTAGGGCGTTATGGTCGGAAATCCTAACGCCCCGGGCGTTCTTGGTATTTTTACTCCAAGTTTTCAACATGGGCTTTTTATGACCCCATTGTATGAACAGTGACACTATCAGTTCGTTAGCCGAAAGGTGATTTTGCACAGTGACTGCGCCATTTGGCGCCACAGGTGTGAAAACCCATTTTGAACAGGATGTGAAAAATGACAGCTGTACTGTTCATGAGGAGGTGTAAAAAAATGGTAATGTTTGAATTCTGGAGTAAAAATATAAAATAAAATGGTGAAGTCACGAGCATGAGTAGAAACTGCACAACGCACACCCGTAATGTAATTATTGTGGGGATTATTTACACCAGACTTTCAACATAGGCATTTTGGAACCTCCGCTCATGAACAGTGTCACTGTGATTTTCTTAATCTGTCCCGAACATTGATTTCCCACAGTGACTGCGCTATTCTGCTCCGGAAGTGCAAAAAGACATTTTGGCCAGGATGTAAAAAATGACAGCTATACTGTTCATAAGGAGGTGTGGAAAATTGCCAATGTTGAAAATCTGGAGTGAAAATATTACAAATCCATGAAGTTACAAGGGTGCATGGAAATTGCGCAATGCACGCTTATAACACAGTCATTTTACACAGAAACATAGAAACATAGAATTTAACGGCAGATAAGGACCGCTTGGCCCACCCAGTCTGCCCATTTCCCTGCCTACTGGATAAGCTGCAGATTCTAGTTAACCAGCAGCCTACTTCTTCCTACCCCCACCCACTAGAATTGCCTTATGACTGTCCCATGCATGCTTGAATTCCATCACTGTTTTTGACTCCACGACCTCCTCTGGAAGGCCATTCCATGCATCCACAACCCTCTCTGTGAAAAAATACTTCCTTAAATTACCTCTGAGCCGCCCTCCCATCTTCAAATTGTGCCCCCTTGTTCTTGCACACCTCTTTTTTTGAAAGATGCTACCCTCATGGACTTTGTTGATTCCCTTGAGGTACTTGAAAGTTTCTATTGTGTCCCCTCTCCCTCCTTTCCTCTAGGCTATACATATTAAGCTCCTTAAGTCTCTCTTCATATGTCTTCCGGTGCAGACCCTGCACCATTTTAGTTGCCCTCCTCTGGACAGCTTCCATCCTGTCTATGTCTTTGCGAAGACTGGGTCTCCAGAACTGCACACAGTACTCCAGATGGGGTCTGACCAGCTGTCTGTACAGAGGGATAATAACTTCCTGTTTTCTACTGGTGAAGCCTTTCCTATGCATCCCAGTATCCCCCAGCCCTCCTTGCTGCCCTCTCACATTGCTTGCACACCTTTAGGTCATCTGATATGACTACCCCCAGGTCCCTTTCCATTTTTGTTGTTGTTAGTATCTCACCCCCCATTGTGTACTCTTCCCCTGGGTTTTTTTTCCCTAGGTGCATTACCTTGCACTTCTTAGCATTGAATCTAAGCTGCCATATATTTGACCATTCCTCTAACCTTGCCAAGTCCCTTTTCATCCTTTCCACCTCATTTTATGGACTTTTGTCACCAAATTTTTGACATAAGCATTTTAAGACCTCTGCTCATGAACAATGTCACTGTGATTTTCTTAATCTGTCCCAAATATTGATTTCACACACTGACTGTGCCATTGTGCGCTACATGTGCGAAAGCACATTTTGGGTGCAATGTGAAAAATGACAGCTGGTTAAATGTTAACATTGAAAATCTGGAGAGAAAATATTAAAAATTCTCGAAATTACGAGTGTGTGCAGAAACTGCACAATGCACGCTCGTAAAATAGTCATTTTTTGGGGAATTTTTTCACCAAATTTTCAACACAGAGTTTTTGGAGGCCTACCTCGTAAAGTGTGACACTATAGTTTCGTTAATCGGTCCCAAAAGGTGGTTCCATACAATGACCACAAAATCACCTTTCTGGACCGAATAAGAAAATGACAGTGACTGAGTTCATGAGGTGGGGTCCCAAGAACCCCATGTTGAAAATTTGGTGAAATAATTCCCAAAAATGGCCGAGATATCCACCTAAGTTGAAAAAACCCTATTTATACCATTATGCAGCTTACAGGCATTTCTTCAGTTCGTGGTCAACTTTGAAGAGTGCAGACATGTTCCCAGTCCACTGAAGATAGTTGCGCTGGGCTCCAAAGGTAAGTATGGGGTAAGGAGGGTGGGGAGGTGGGAGTCTTGCCTGGGTGGATCACGGGTTGGGGAGAAGTCTGAAGACTGCAAGGGACCTTTTCTGTTTTACAGGTTCTAAAAATGTATAGACAACGTGGGATGATTTTTACATGCTGGGGTGGGCTCCCAGCATGCCGGCTTACCTAGGTGCTTTTTGGCCGGGGGACTGGGGCAGCGGGTTAGGCACCCATTGACCATACACAGTGCTTGTGCTTGGGGGGGTGTGGGCATTAGCTGAGAGGGAATGGTCACCCCCTTGGCACACAAAAAATGGGGGGCACTTCATGCCGATGGGGATTGGGTTACCCCATTGGCAAATGAACCAGATAGGGTGCATGCCGAGAGGGCAATTCAGCCCCACCCATTGGCTTTTCTTTTATTTATTGAAATGTTTCACCAGGAAGGCACACTGAATGGCAGATGGCAGCTTTCCGTCAGCTTCATGGGGACTGTGATAGGCTGATGGAGAAGACGTCACCATGGGAACACCACACAATGCAGCTGTAATTGGCTGATGCAGTCAAGGACTGCCCCGTGCAAAAACAGTTGCTTGCATAGTGACGGGGCACTCCCTGATTGCAGTGGCCAGTTTCTTTGATCATAGTGGCATGTTCATTAACTGCCATCATCTACAGCATGCTCCTCTATTCGCCGTGCCAGAGACCAACCCCAGAATGGACTGCTGCCATTCGGCACAACACTGCCACACCTCCACAACCTGCTTGTGAAGGAAGTTGATGCAATGTGTTTCTTCCACATACATGCAAGCAACACAAAAATGATGTGCAAACCATTGAAAATATATTTTCTGCAGAAGCACCTCCACCAGGGGTCACCCGTAGGATGGTCCCAACTTAAAGCCAGTTCTTTATCTACAATAATTTAGGGTATGCAGAATGTGTACTTGACTATGCTTGCTTGGTAACAACCAGGGACCCTCGGAGCACAAACAAAAGGAGCTTGAAGTAGAACAAATGTTATTTAAGCCATAATAGGGAATAATCTGATTGTGGAGTGGCTGTAATATAAGGTCAAAGGCCAAGTACTTTATTTCCATGAGTCAATCCAATTATTGCCAAGGACAGAGAATCCACTATCATAAATATTGTTGTTATGTTTCAAGTCTTTAAAAAAGGTTTTTGGCATTTTTCTACTCTGTTCCTCAATTAGCATGCAAAGTAACATCATGATGTTATTACTGTCCTTTCATTGTCAAAGAAATGGCTATTGTGATGTCACTACCATCATTTTATTGAGACTACAATGATTGCTGTAAGTTTACTGTAGGTTAAAGTTTCTCTATCTCTGCTTCTGGTTGGAGGTGAGGGTCAACATCTAGGATAATAACAAACAGATATGGGGACAAGCCACGGCTGATTGATTAATTGATTAATGCATGCATGTATTTATTTATTTCAAAATATTTACCAGGAAAGATATACTAAGCTGATAACAGCTCGTTTGCAGATGTGTTGGGTGGGGGGATAATACAATAATGCAAAAGTTTATTAGTATTTTAACTGATGCACATGAACAATACTCATCACAAAGTATAACCAGCATTGGGTCATGTCACCGCAAGTCAAAACCCATGCCTACTAAATACTACATGAAAAAGCACGAGACAATAACAGAGTAGAGCAAACACCAAACTGTTCTGTGTACCGTACCCATTGACTACAATGGGTTTTCATATGTTTTGCCCCACACCCTGGAACTTAAATAACTAACTCCGGGGACTTCAGAGATGGAGAGAAATCCGGGGGGGGGTTGTTTTTATTTTGCTTTTTTTTAAAAAAGATCCCAAAAGTTATGGCAGGAAAGACCGAGGGGGAATCGAACCAAGATCCCAGGCCTCCCAACTGCACTGTGTGCTGATGCCCCAGCCACTCCTCCACAGGATTGGCTTGACGAGGCACCCAGCACATGGCTACTTGTCTAGTCTCCCATTCTGTGTGCAGCGACAGGGGTAGCAGTATTCCTCTACCACTTAAGATAAAGTGCTGTAAAGGCAGCATGGTAATACCACACTGTTATCACCCGGTACCAGTATAACCATAGAAACTGACTGCAGATAAGGACCGCTTAACCCACCTAGTCTGCCCATTTTCCCTACCTACTGCAATATCACAGACTATACTTGGTGTCTGGATTTACAATCTCATTCCAAACCAATAAGATTCCTTTATGTCTGCACCACGCATTCTTGAATCCTGTTACAGATTTTGCTTCTACCACCTCCACTAGGAGGCTGTTCCAGGCACCCACCACTCTTTCTGTATAGAAGTACCCCCTCCCCTTTCCCCTGAATCTACCCCTGTCCAGCTTCATAGCTTGACCCCTTTTTCTTGAACATGTTTTTTTTTCTGAAAAATGTTTCCTGAAAGTCTTTATCATATCCCCACCTCCCTCCTCTTCTCCAAGGTGTACATATGGAAGTTCTTTAGCCTCTCCTCATGGTGCTTTTGATGTAGGCCCTGCACCATTTTAGTTGCCCTCCTCAAAACCACTTCTGGTCTATATCCTTTCAAAGACGTAGTTTCCAGAACTGAATACAGTACTCTAGGTGAGGTCTCACTAGTTTTGTATATAGCAGTGTAACTACTTTCCTCTTCCTGCTTGTGATTCCCCTTCCTATGCACACAAGCATCCCACTAGCTCTCCCCACTGCCTTGTCACACTGTTTGCCTGCCAGTAAGTCATCAGGTATAATTACCTCAATGTCTCTTTCCTGCTTGGTGGTTTTCAGTACCACTCCCCCCATCTTGTACTCCACCCCAGGTATAGTACAACACATTTGTGCAAATTTAAGTATGTTCAAAATATTTACCAGGAAAGAAATACTGAGCTGATAACGGTTCATTTCCAGATGCATCAGGGTGGGCTGAAGGAAATAATACACTAAGCTGAAAATTGAGTACAGGGCAACACACTTGGCATAGAGTACAGGGTGGTGCTGGAGTCTAATAAACAGGGTGAAGAGGAAAAATGGCATAGGCTAGTGCACTGACAGGTAATCACACCTGGCAATTCAGTTTTGTAAAGAATAAATAGTGGGCTCTGTGTCAGATATAAGGAGAATACTGCTATAGCATGTTTCATTTTCATTTCATTTCATTTTCATTTTTTATACTTGATAACTTGATGAGCATAACTGCCCGGTTTCACAAGTGTCAAGTATCACAAAACAAGTACAAACAAAGAATAAAGACAAAATACACAATACAAAAAAATGAGTACTTAAATAAACAGACTAGCATATTAATTCCTTAAAATCCTACTGGAACAACAGGAAGTCATGCTTTCTAACCATATTTTAAATCTAGATTTAAACTGAGTAAGTGAAAGGGAAGCATTGATAGATGTAGGGATAGAATTAAAGAAAAGGACTGCTCTAAATGAAAATGATTTCTCACCATAAGCTTTTTTTCACCCTTCACCACAAACTGTTATTTGTCTTTATCTTGGGACCTAGTTCCCAAAGAATTAATGGCTTTAGGAAACATGATGGACAAAGAAGTAGGGGGCTTACATCATTGCCATATGAAACAGCATGGGCTGACTCTTGAAAGGTATTGGGGATTGATCAGTTGTTGCAGTTCATGGTAGGACAAATGATGTTAGTAGAAAAAACTCAGGTGGGGAGAGAAATAATTTCATCTCCAATCAGTGATTATTAATAACATCCTAAAAGGGCCAGAGACGAGTGAGGAATGGCAGCGGGAGCCCTGAACATTGAAAGAGTGCCTCTAAACTTGTACTAGGGACAAGGGCTATCACTTCTGAAGAGTCTGGGGTTATGCTAAGGGGGAAGCAAGCGTTCTACAGTAGGGACAAAATACATCTGAGCCATCGTGGTATGTCAGTACTGGCTGAGCGGTTGGACAAAACAATTTTGTTAGCTTGCTTTGATTACTGTTTGGATGTACTTACCGTTATAGTTTTTTTCTGCCTTGTATATTTCAGTCGGCATGTAACTACTCCTGCTGGACTGTGTTAACCTGTTCACTGCCGCTGTCCTCCGTGATCTTCCCCACCAAAGAAGTTGCATTTCATGGAGTTATACCAGCTGGAGTAATTTCTAATTAATAAATAACTTACAAAACATTCAAACTAAGTTACTTTGGAATAAGTGCAAGGCATGAGATTGTGTGGCATGATATATAAATGATAGAGGGCACCAACAACAGCAATAAAAATCATCAAAGAACAGGCACTTGGGAAAGCTGGCACAATATGAACATTGCTGAGGATAATGGGTAAACAAAGGTTGGCACAGGAAGTACGGAGCAGGAACTAAGTGAGAGGCACTAGTCTAATGCTCATGGGAGCAATTTCTTTTTTTAGATACAGTATTTATGCCCCTGGCTGCCAGGCCCCCTTTCACCATTAGCTGCCTAGCCCAGCCACCCAGTCTCCCACCCTCTCAGTAACTTACACTTTCACTTCACCAACATAGTCTCCCCAGGGTGGGGCAGTGGTTGGAGGGCTGATCCCTTGCCCTGGAGACTCACAACTGGGTCAGCAGTCCTTGGAGCCCTGTCAGTGGTGCAGGGTTTATGACAGACATTGCTGAACGGTACACCTTCTACCAGCACAACCAATAGGAAGGGGAACCTATTGCTGACCACATCATCACATTAAAGCATCTAGCACACACTTGTGAGTTCGACCAGTCCCTGGATAATGCCCTCTGGGATCGCTTTGTCTGTGGTCTGAGAAGGGAAGCTTACAGGAAAAGGATTTTGCAAGAAATGAAATGACTTTAAGGCAGCTTGTGACATTGCAATTGCTGTGGAGCTCACTCAAAAAGGCTCCCAAGCACTGGCAGGACATTCAGAACCCCAAAGAAATGAAGTTCATAAGGTTACCCATATACTAGAACTAAAGGGACATGCCACACCACACAGTGGTCCAGCACATGCTGGTCAGCATCCCCAAACATCTAGGAAGCCTGCACCACAGGGCACTTCCACAAAGTCAAAACTGTGTTATTGATGTGGAGGTAACCACCATCAATGCACATGCTGCTTTCGACGTGAGAAATGCTGCAGCAGCGGAAAAGTGTGTCACATACAAAGGGTATACAAAAGTACATCACGGGCTGCTACTGCATGGTATGTCACAGATCATACTGCAACCACTGAAACAGAGGATGAAGCATTGTGCCTGTTCATGGTTTATGCAACACGGGCAACCGGAAAGGAAATTTACCTCCAGCTTGAGCTAGCAGGCAACCCGGTGAGCATGCAGCTAGACACCGGAGCCTCAGTATCTCTTATGTCAGAGAACATCTACAGACGGAAACTTCAGCAGTGCCCATTGCAACTATCATTTATTCAGCTCTCGACTTACATGGGAGAGCAAATCCCTGTGGTAGGGGAAATCCATGTGCCAGTCTCCTACGAGGGAGGAAAGTGGACCTTGCCTTTGGTGGTCATACAAGGAGAAAGACCTGCATTACTAGACAGAGACTGGCTCATGCAGATCAAATTGAACTCGGAAAAGATCTTCAGCTTGAATACAGTGACCAA
This sequence comes from Neoceratodus forsteri, assembly GCA_016271365.2. Lineage (NCBI taxonomy): Eukaryota > Metazoa > Chordata > Ceratodontiformes > Ceratodontidae > Neoceratodus > Neoceratodus forsteri. Next base: position 266,445,541 of record CM057455.1, read on the forward strand.
AGCACTGCAAGATGCGCTAAAGAAAATATTGGACAAACATGGACTTATTTTCCAGGATGGTTACAGCATGATCCCAGATTTCAAGGTAAAGATCAGAGTGCAACCAGGAGCCGTTTCAATTTTCTACAAGCTTCGACCAGTACCGTATGCTTTAAGGGAAGCAATGGAGAAGGAACTGGATCATCTTGACAGCCATGGTATCATCTCACTAGTAGAGAGGAGCAACTGGGCTGCCCCTATCATTGTGGTACCAACATGAGACAAGGCAGTGAGGTTGTGTGGTGACTACAAGGTTACAGTGAACTGCTGTATACAGTAAGATTCATACCCATTACCCAATGCAGAGGACTTGTTTGCTATGCTCTTAGGGGTCAAGTTCTTTAGCAAGTTGGACTTATCCTTTCCATACCAGCAACTGAAACTGGAACCAGAGTCAGAACCATATCTTACCATTAACACCCAGAAGGAACTTTACCAATATCATCACTTGGCATATGGAGTTTCCACAGCACCCACAATTTTCCAGAACACAATGGATGAGACACTGCATGGATTGGACCATGTAGCATGCTTTATGGATGATATCTTGGTAACCGCACTCACAGTGGAAGAGCATCTGGCAATCCTGGACCATGTTCTGACCCGACTGCAACAGTATGGACTGAGAGTAAAGCTAGAAAAATGCCAATTTCCGCAAAATTCTGTTGAGTACCTAGGTTACTGGATTGACATCCAAGACCTATGCCCAACAGACAGCAAGGTGGAAACTATAGTCAAAGCACCTGCACCAACAAATATGACAGAGTTAAGATCATTCTTAGACCTCTTGAACTAGTAGGGACAGTTCCTAGCTCATCTGTCCACATTGTTTCAACCACTCCATGACTTGCTACAGAAAGAAGTTCAATGGAATTGGTCCCCACAGTGTGAGGAAGCATCCCAGACTTGCAAGAAACATTTTATAGGCAGCAAATGGTTAGCACACTATGGCCTAGCCAAACCTCTGAGTCTGCCATGTGATGTGTCACCATATGGAGTGGGGGCTGTTATCTCACATGTGTTACCTTCTGGAGAAGAACACCCTATTGTTTTTGCTTAAAGGACATTGTCCTCAAGCGAAAGAAACTATGCTCAGATTGAGAAAGAAGCCTTAAGTATAATTTTCAGTGTCAAGAAGTTCCTTAAGTACTTGTATGGAAGGAAATTCACTCTGCTAACGGATCACAAGCCTCTACTGGCAATTTTGGGGCCAAAGGCTGCAATACCAACTCTCCCGGCACTCTGGATGCAGCGATGGGCCCTAATTTTGTTGGAATATGACTATAACCTTAAATATCAACATTTTCAAGATCACACAAATGCAGATGAATTGTCAAGACTGCCATGCAAGGATGCTATTGCAAAGGAAGATGATGCAACAGTATTCCATCTTTCACATCTCGAGAACTTACCAATTGCTTCACAGGATGTTGCAGCAGAGACACTGCGAGATCCTGTCCTCTCTAAAGTTCTAGATTTAACCTGAAATGGTTGGCCTAACTTCACGAGAGACCCAACCCCCAACCTTTCTTAGTCAAAAATTACCAGTTGTCCACAGAGCAAGGCTGTGTTCCTTTGGGAGCTCGAGTTGTGATACCTCCAAAGTTCTGCAAGAAGTTGCTTTCTGACTTACATGACAGTCATGCCGGAATCTCTCAAATGAAGGCATTGGCCAGAAGATACCTCTGGTGGCCAGGACTTGATCTAGATATCCAACATGTTGTCAACCAATGTGCATCATGTGCTGCTGTCCACAACCAACCTGCTACCACACCCCTGCATCCTTGGCCCTGGGCTACCACACCATGGAATCACATCCATGTTGACTATGCTGAGCTGGACAAACAACACATCTTGGTAGTAAATAATGTCCACTCCAAATGGCTGGAAGTGTTACCCACATAAGTCACAATTACTGAAAAGACTATAGACCTTTTGAGACAACTTTTCACCTCTTATGGACTACCACAGGAGTTAGTGTCAGACAATGGTCGCCAGTTTTCTTCCCATGTCTTTAAACTGTTAAAGCAGAATGGCATCAGACATATTTTGACTCCTTCTTACCAGCCAGCATCAAATGGCACAGCCGAAAGAGCTGTACAGGCATTCAAAAAAGCTTGGAATAAACCTGATTCACGGCAAGTACCTACAGCTCAAAGGATGGCTCGTTTTCCTTTTGCTTACAGAAACGCTCCTCACACAGTCACAGAGTGAACACCTGCTGAACTGTTCCTAAAACGTCAGCCTTGTACCCGTTTGTCATTACTCAAGCCAGACTTGGCTGACACTGTTGCAAAGCATCAACTATGACAGCAAAAAGGGTCATGACAAGTCAACCAAGCCAGTATGGATTTTTCATCCGGGGGAGAGGGTGATGGTTCGAGACCGTAGACATCCCAAGGGTTCTTGGATTCCTGGGGTGGTGATTGAAATACGTGGACCTTTGACTTATGCAGTTCACGTGGAACAGTTGATTTGTTCATGTACATGTGGATCACCTGCTGCATTCCAAGGTTTCAGAAAATGCAGCAGAAGACATCACTCCATCTGAGGACAGTGACACAGAGGACTTTGCTCCTACCTGTGAAGTTCCACCGGAGCTGGTGCCAAATAATAATCAATCTCCTGTTCCATCAGCAGCAGTTTTTCCATCCCGCAGATATCCCCTGAGGCACCAAAGACCACCACAAAGACTTGATCTGTAAAGTCACATAAACTTTTCTTGTACCTCTGTGTAACTGAACTCTTACTTGTACTGTTAGTTAGTGACAAGTTCTACCCAAGGGGCAGAATAATCCCCAGAACTTGTTTCTGGGTACTGAACAGTCTACTTCAGTCCGGAAGTTAGGAATGTTACCGTTGAAGTATTTTAGACAAGTTTCTGTCTAAGGGGGAGGAGTGTAGTATATGCAGGGATACGTATGGTAGTATATACATGGATATATATGGTAGGAAGTTGATTAGAGTTGTAGTTTATACATGTGGGTATTGTAGTCCATTATATATGTAAGTTCCTGTCATGCTCAGTAAGCCTTTCTTTGTGTATGTCCAGTGATGTAAGACCACTATCTCTGAGTAAAATAAAAGATGGCCACTAGCTGACATACCATGTATGAGTCTCTTCTGTACTGACCCACAGTATATTACAGTTGACAGGTAGGGACGACTGGGTAGAGGAACTGACAGTTCAGTGTGGGTTACATAGCACAGGGTATGACGGCAGAATTTAATGTAACGAGTAGGACTGCAGCAGGGAAAAGAAGAGTAATGGCATCGAGTTGTAGGAAAAATTTCAATAAATTAAAGAGGGTGCTTCAGTTTGTGAATTGGGGTAATGAATTCCTATAATGGGATTGTGCACACAAAATTAACAGGAGCAATTTAAGGAACCAACACAAAATTCATTCAATAGGAAGAGTGTACACTGGTGGGCAACTGAAGAAGACTAAGAGGTGTCCAAAGCACCAATGTGTAACTATGGAAACCCCAAAAGACCTGTGTTTGAACCCACAATAGTCACTTGCCTACTGTGTAACTCTTAGCAAGTCTCTTGACTTGACTTCACCGTGTTCCCAGGATGCACCTGGAAACAAGCTTCTGCTCAGTATGCCTTTCTTGGCAAAACAATTCCAAAGTAAATTTAAAAAGTACATGTAATGGTGACATTTTGACCCACACTTTTAATTCTTTTTAAATTACCCTTACCTCTTGTTTTGGCAATACCATAACCCCCCTCCATTCTGAATCTTTCTTTATAACAAAAATAATAACATAAGCCCTTGTTTTAATATGGCTGTTAAAAGGTTTTCATGTTAGCAATAACCCATGACAGGGTGTGGGGTTATAAGCATTTAATCTACACCTTGGGAGCATTATGAGGCATGCAGCTGCAGGCTGAGTGTCCTCACAGTACCCAAGACATGGATTAAATGCCTAAAACCCCATACCCTGCAGTGGGTTAATGCTCTTATAATGTGGGTTCTGTGCAAAACATGGAAAAAAACCACTGAAAGGGGTTTTCCCCTCTTTAAAGAGCAAGAAAGTTACTGTATTCAGTTCCACCAAGCCACAGTGACAACAACAAACACAGCATGGCAGGCCCAATAAAATGAATCCCAGAGTGCAGGCCCTTCATTCTTACCTCCAGCAGTGTGTAACATATGGTAACGACCACCATGAAGCAGCCATCTCCAAGGGGCCCTGGTGCAGCCCTGCCACCACTACGTTAGCCCCACTGCCATTCCATTCCAAGATTTCTTCGAGGAATAGGGGGACCCCAACATCTTGATGACTCCAATTTTGCTCCCTTCTTCCTGCCTCCTGTCTGCTGCTAACAGCAATGGCTCCTGCTACCCATGCCTTGCCACTGATCATGCTGATACCTTTGAAACAGAGGGGAGGGATTAGGCCCCAGCCACACTTCTTTGCCAGACCCTCTGTCTGTCTGCCTCTCCTCTCCTCTCCTCTCCTCTCCTCTCTCTCTGCCTCCCCCCTTATATAGAGGGCTATAACCCCTTCTCCAAGGGGCAGTGCACTGGAAATGCCTGCAGCTAATATCTGCTATTGAAGGAGGGGAGAAAAGCAAATGAATAGTAGGCCCACTCCACGAGAGGGGGCTTACATTTCTAACCCATGTTATTCCAGTATTTCCAGATATGCTTGTACTCCTTTTGTCCCATAAGCTCAGGAAGCAGTGCCTGCTGCATGCTAGTTTATTCTAGTCACAAGAAAAGTGATCTTAAACAAGCATTTGTTAATGCAGAATGTTGTGTTGCAGGCATTTGCATTGGTAATGCAGGAGTTAGAGAGATGCATAATAGGAATGGCAGTGAAGTATGAAACCAACGTCAACCCCACCTCACCCCACCCTGCAGAGACTGACAGGCATTGAGGTGTGCCTTTGGGTCATCAGCCATAACACTTATGCCATTTCACCTCACCCTACCCTGCAGACTCTAACAAGTGTCGCGTTTTGCCTTGGGGTCGCTGGGCCTTATGCTCACCCCATTTCATAAGGAAGTATGTTGAGATGGGTGCAGTATAGGAGAATGGGGTGAACTTTGGAGCCAGAGATTCCATGGCACACCTTGATGCCCATCACTGGCTACAGGGCGGGGGTAGGGGTGGAATGGCATGAGCACTACAGCTGACAATCCAAAGTCACCCCCCTGACGCCTGTCAGTCTGTACAGGATGGGACATTATGGTTAGAAACCCTAATGCCCCGGGCGTTTGTTGTTATTTGCACTCCAAATTTTCAACATGGCCTTTTTGTGATCTCTCCTCATGAAAGCATTTGGGACCTCTGCTCATGAACAGTGGCACTGTGATTTTGTTAATGTGTCCCGAGCATTGAATTCCCACAGCGACTGTGCCATTCTGTGCCAGATGTGTGAAAGCACATTTCGGGCAGGATGTGAAAAATTACAGCTGTACCATTCATAAGAAGGTGTGAAGGAATGACAATGTTGGGCCTGGTGGTGCTGAGGGTTGAGGTGCTGGATGCCATACATCAGGAATGAACAAGGGCCATCGGGGGTCGGCAGGGGAGGAGAAGGATCAAGCATCCGGAGGGCTGCTCTTCTTCTCTGTGGAGGGGAAAATCTGGAGTGTCGGTGTCGATTGCCCACTAGCGGAGGCTGGGGGAACAAGATATGCCACACCAAGACATGGGGTAGAGCTAGGACAGATGCATGCACCTTGTGTCATTGCACATCCTAGATCCAAGAGAACTTACTATACAAAAATAATCAACCCCCACGTATGAGCCAGGCATGGTGCCCAACCCTTCAGCCATGACAGTTCCACTTCGGTGGCCCCACTCCGGAGGGGGGCTTCCCGGAGTAAGGTTCAGGTGCCATGACCAGGGCAAGCCCGTTCAGGGGGCTGGGAGTTCGGTGGCAATAAAGCATAATATAAAAAAAAAAAAGGAAATGGCAATGTTGAAGATCCGGAGTGAAAATATTAATAATTCTGGAAGCCATTCTGCGCCAGATGTGCGAAAACACATTTTGGGCAGGATGTGAAAAATGACAGCTGCACTGTTCATAAGAAAGTGTGAAAAAATGGCAATGTTGAAAATCTGGAGAGAAAATATTAAAAATTCTCAAAGTTACGAGCGTGTGTGGAAACTGCGCAACACACACTCATAGCACAGTCATTTTGTGGAATTTTCTCATCAAATTTTCAACATAGGCATTTTGGGACCTTTGCTCGTAAACAGTGTCACTCTAATTTTCTTAATCTGTCCCGAACATTGATTTCTCACAGCGACCACGGCATTGTGTGCCACATGTGCAAAAACACATTTCGGGCAGGATGTGACAAATCGCAGCTGCACTGTTCATAAGGAGGTGTGAAAAAGCTTCAATGCCAAAAATCTGGAGAGAAAATATTAAAAATTCTAGAAAGTTACAAGTGTGCTCAGAAACTGCACAATGCACGCTCATAACACAGTCATTTTTTGGAATTTTTTCACCAAATTTGCAGCATAGGCTTTTTGGAAGCCCACCTCATGAACACTGACACGGTTGTTTTGTTAATCAGTCCCAAAAGGTGATTCCGTGCAGTGACCATAAAATCACTTATTGGGACCGAATAACAAAATGATAGTGACAGAGTTCATGAAGTGGGGTCCCATGAACCCCTTTTTGAAAATTTGGAGTTAAAAGTCACAAAAATGGCCGCGATATCCACCTAAGTTGAAACCCCCCCATTTACGCCATTATACAGCTTACCAGCATTTCTTCAGTTCATGATCGGCTTTGAAGAGTGCAAATGCGCTCCTGCTCCACCAAAGATCATTGCGCCAGGCTCCGGAGATAAGTATGGAGTGGGGGGGGGTGTGGGGAAGTGGGGTGCACAGAGTATGTGTGAGCATTGGGGGAGGGGAACCCGACAGCGAGGGACCATTTTCTTTATTTCAGGATACTAAAAAAAAAAAAATAATCACTGCAGACCGTTTTCCTTTTTAATAGGTGTTGGGCACACTGGTGTGGGCTCCGAGTGTGTCCCATTTGTTTGGGGGGTCATGTTAGCCACATTGAGATGGGCTCCCAGTGTGGTACACAACTGGGATGGGGGCAGCAAAATGCCAACACAATGGGGGAGTTAAACATGCCAACAGGAGGATTGGGCCCCCCGTCGGCAAGCGTGTTTGGGTTTAGGGGGATGATGCCGAGGGGGATTGGGCACCCCCTCAGCAGACAAAAACAGTAAAGACGGCACCTATGCTAACGGGGGAATGGGCACACCTGAAGTCAGTTTCCTGGGGACTGTGACAGGTGGACAGCACCAGCCACTGCTTGCCATGTTTATTGAAATGTTACACCAGGCAAGGCACGCCCTGCAATGATGGGTCGCTCCCTCATTGCAGCGGCAAAATTGTTTCAAGTTGGTGGCACGCTTCTCAACTGCTGTCATATACAGTGTGCTATTTCATTTGTGCTACAGAGCCAAGCCCGAAAAAGCAGTGGCATCACTGACCACAACATGACCACACCTCCAAAACCTGCGATTCCAAACTACCACAATATGCTGCTTGCGCGTGTACAGGACAACATAAAAATGGGTGTTAAGTAACAAAATAGAGTAATGATGAAAACCTGGCTATGCCCATATTTCTATGAGAGCTCCATTTATTACAATGAAAAGTCCTAAAGCAGACTTAGAACTGGAAAAAGGGTAGCACAACATGCAGGGATCAGGGCAATTTCAAATGGAACAAAAAAAGTACTGGCCAAAAAGACATCTTCAATGTGCCTATTGGCCTATGCACTTTCAAGAATGGCTCTAGCACATCTGCATTCTGCATTCCAGCATGTCTGCCATGCCATCTTATCATAGGTACCAACACATGTCATACATCATTTTATTTCATAGACTATGTACTTTACAGTGCTAGTACCAATAACTCAAAATTATGCAAAATTGCCATGTGTGGAAGACATAATAGTGACTCGAGCTACAAATTCCACAAAAACAGAAAAACAGTAACTGATTAATACATGGTTAGTCTGCTATGCACTATGCTGAAACAACATATTTATCAGTAGTTAGGCTCCAAAGGGTTAAATGACTAGCACAAAGAGGCCCAGCATACAGGAACAGACATCAGGATCAGATGACAGCAACAGGGCTGGGCCTTTATCCAGACCCCAAAATAAAACTACTATGCCCACTCCCATAATGATTGAGTCAGTCATCAGCCACAGGAAGTATTATTGGGTTGTTGGGCTCCTATTTCCCCCTCCTTCCTATAGTCTGGTACCCTAGCCAGGAACACTGCACTCAGAGATTAAGAACATTCCAAAGAAATTCTCTCGACTGTGGTTTCCCATGCAATGTCAGTCAATTGAAAACATCTGGCCAGAGTGACTCATGATTAAAAGCATGACATATTGTATTTATAGAGCTGACATTTCATTCAAAGGAGGTTGTAAAAAAAGGCTTTGCTTTCATTTGTTTCCCATGCATACAGTTTAAAAGCCAAAATGCAAACCGTTTCTTGATTTCTTGGTTTCTCAGAAACAAATCGCTTAATGCCTTGCAGGGATAGACAGAGTTGGGAATGGCAGACCATGGGAAGTGCCTACCAGCATCAAAAGGGGAACCTGCAGTTGCAAAAGTTAGTTAAAGCAGTTTAAACAGTATGCAGAATTGTTGACTATGTACATAACTAGAGCCAAGTATGAGATCACTGTTTAGCGTGAGATAGAGGTTTATAACCCGAGAGGGTAACATGTCACTAGTTAAGATATTGTATCCCAGCCGTTTCCACTTCAGCACCTACAACCTTCTCCCCCAAAATACTGACCAGATCAGACACTAATCTGCCTATTTTCAGTAACTCCTGATATGATTGTCATAACTGAATCCTGCCTCTTATGCCGAATTGACAACATCACCTCCTTGCCTTGACTAGGTCAAGACTGGGGCGGGGTAATGGGGTTATCATCTATCCACTTTAGCCTTCACTTTCTGGCAATTCACAGTGCTGCCATCATCAACTCTCATAACCTTCTCTTAGGGAAACGCCTTTTCCAAAATCCCTTCCTATTTTGCCCTATGGTGTCTACAGCATGAACTCTGGCACCCTCTTTTAGGGGCGTGCATTGAATTTGAATTGTCTGTTGAATACCTTGAATACCAGGCGTCTTCAGTGCATATCCAAATACTAGGGTGTATTGAAGGTACAGTATTTGAGAGTGGGTAATTGACAAGATTTGAGATATCATGAGATTTCCTCAGCCAATCCCCAGGCTGCACAGAGAGCTTTCCACAGCTTTACCATGTGATCTGCCTTAATGCAGATGGACACTCGAACTGAGAGGAAGCTATTGCTCTCTGTGATGGAGCTGTGCTTTTCTGAAGCAAATTTAGGAAAAAATAGACAGCATTTTTTTTTTCTCTGTTGTTTATTGAATTGTAGTGGAGACTGTGGTGCTCAGCTTGACTGACTGATTGCAAAGTAGTTTTTTTTTTGTTTTGTTTTGTTTTTTTACAACAGAACAAGTTGTTTTGTAATCGTCAAGCTAGGATCTGTCTGCAGTTGCAAGCTAGGCTTTAGGCTAGCTCATGCTTGCTAGATACCTAGCTGAACAAATTCTAGCCAGAGCCAGCATGGCTGCAACTGAGCTGATGGGAGAACATGGCACTGTCCTCTTTGTTCAAGATGGCTGTCAGACCTCAGAGCTCATGCACGATAACTCGCACATGTGCACTGAACTACGTGGCTCAAGGGGCACAGTTGGCCATGTCCAAGATGGCCACTGGGTCTCTCTGCACATGTGTGACTTCTTGCGCATGTGCATTCAGCACCAGTGGCCAGCTTCCAAATGGCCAACTGTGCCACTGGATTTCTGGAGTTCAGTATGCATGTGCGACTCGCCGCGCATGTGCAATGAGCTCCGCCGGCCATCTTGAACATGGCAGATAGTGCCTTGTTCCAGCCGCTTAACAAATTAGTATGAGTGGACTCCCAAGGATTCATGTTCACCTCCTCTATTTTGTAAAAAGAGCGGTCAGTATCCAGTGAGTCCATTTTTCTACACAATCGCAAAACGGCTGCACAGAGCTCTGCCCACTGCAGCCATAAAAAGGGCCTGATCATGTGATTTCTTTAAAATTAATCTTACAGTGTAAATATATTTACTTATTTTGTTTTTCATTTCACAGTAAATACTACTGTATTGGTTTGTGCAAATTTCAGAGCATGTTTACTGTGTTCTGAGGCTGCTGCCAGCGTGCAAGGGGCACCAGTTTTACTTCCTTTTCTGTAGCTACTTTATTTATTGTTGTTAAAAAAAAGCTTCCTTTTTTTCCTTCTGACACTGCAATCTTTGTTTTGGCAATCCACTTAGGCATTTGTTGCCTGCCTTCCTGCCTGCCACCACTGTAGTCCGTGCATAATATATTGAAAGAAAAGGGGTGGCACCGCTACCTTTACATTGCAGCTTTCTTACAAACAACAGTATAAACAAGCATTTGTCAATGCCGAATGTTGATTGCGTTGGTCTGCTGAGCTCACTCAGTGGCCCTCTGTCACTGGCTCAGTCTGTTTGTCCCGGTGCTGCAGGCTGCTCTTTTGTACGGGGCTGCTGCCTGCTTTGGCACCTTGTTCTGCCGAGGAAGAAATCCACAGCTGTCCTGACAGAGCTCCGCTGAGGTGGCTCACTCCCCCTCTCTTGCTTGCTCATTCTGTTTCTCCTGGCTCTGCAGGGTGCCCTTTTGTACTGGGCTCCTGCCTGTGCTGGTGGCTTTTTCTGCCCACAAAGAAATCCATAGCTGTCCCGACAGAGCTCCGTTGAGGTTGCTCACTCCCCCTGTCTCACTCACTCCTTCTGGTTCTTCTGGCACTGCAGGCTCCCCTTTTTTATTGGGCTCCTGCCTCTGTTGGCACCTTTTTCTGCCCACAAAGAAATCTGCAGCACTCCGGACCTGTATTGTAACTGCTGCAAGTTTCTTGTGGCAATAAGGAGGCAGCAACGCAGGCAGGAGCCCAGTAGACTCTGTTTTGTGCTGGCGCTGCAGGCTGCCCTTGTCTACTGGGCTCCTGCCTGCGTTGCTGCCTTCTTATTGCCACAAAGAAACTTGCAGCAGTTACAATACAGGTCCACTGAGCTCACTCACTCGCTCATTCTGGTTTTCCTGCCAGTACAGGGTGCCCTTTTGTACTGTGCCCCTGTGTGCATTGCTACCTTTTTCTGCCCACAAACAAATCTGCAGCAGTCTCAACAGAGCTCCGTTGAGCTCACTGACTCCCCCTTCCTCACTCGCTCATTCTGTGTCTCCTGGCACTGCAGGCTGCCCTTTTGTACTGGGCTCCTGCCTGCATTGGCGGCTTTTTCTGACCAGAAAGAAATCTGAAGGAGTCCCGACACAGCTTCATTGAGCTCACTCACTCCCCCTCTATCACTCACGCATTTCATTTCTGCCAATGTTGCAAGCTGGTCTTTTGTACTGGACTCCTGCCTGCATTGCCGCATTTTCTGCCCACAAAGAAATCTGCAGCAATCACAATAGAGCTCTGTTGAGCTAGCTCACTACCACTCTGTCACTCGCTCATTCTGTTTCTCTTGGCACTGCAGACTGTGTTTTTGCATGGGGCTCCTGGCTGTGTTGGCACCTTTGTCTGTCCACAAAGAAATCCGCAGCTGTCCTGACAGAGCTCCATTGAGGTCACTTAGTCTCCCTCTCTCATGCGCTCATTCTGTTTGTCCTGGCGCTGCAAGCTGCCCTTTTGTACGGGGCTCATGCCTGCATTGGCGCCTTTTTCTGCCCACAAAGAAATCCGCAGCAGTCCTGATAGAGCTCTGTTGAGCTCACTAAGTCCCCCTGTCTCACTCACTCATACTGTTTCTCCCACCGCTGCAGGCTGGCCTTTTGTACTGGGCCCCTGCCTGCACTGATGCCTTTTTCTGCCCACAGTGAAATCCACAGCAGTCCTGACAGCGCTTCGGTGAGTTCGCTCATTCCCCCTCCCTCAGTCACTTTCTCGTTGTGTTTCTCCCAGTGCTGCAGGCTGTCCTTTTGTACTGGGCTCTTGTGTTGGGGCCTTTGTCTGCCCACAAACAAATCCACAACAATCCCGACAGACCTCAGTTGAGCTCGGTCACTCGCCCCTCTGCCTCAGTCGATCTTTATCTGTCCCAAACACTGATTTCCCAGAGTGACCATGCTATTCTCCGGCAGAAGTGCAAAAACATATTTTAGCCAGGATGTGAAAAATGACAGCTGTAGTGTTCATAAGTAGGTGTGAAAAAATGGCACTGTTGAAAATGTGGCATGACAATATTACAAATTTGCGAAGTTACAAGGGTGCGTGGAAACAGTTCAATGCACGCTTGCAACACAGTCATGTTATGGAGTTTCATCACCAAATTTTCAACATAGGGATTTTAAGACCTCTGCTCATGAACAATGCCACTGTCATTTTCTTAATCTGTCCCGAACACTGATTTCCCACAGCGACCACGGTATTCTGCACCGGAACTGTGAAAACACATTTTGGTCAGGATGTGAAAAATGACAGCTGTACTGCTTATGAGAAAGTGTGGAAAAATGCCACTGCTGAAAATCTGGTGTGACAATATTACAAATCTGCGGGTTACAAGAGTGCATGGAAAGTGCGCAACACACACTTGTAACACTGTCAATTGATGGCTATTATCACCAAATTTCAACATAGGCATTTTAGGACCTCTGCTCATGAACAGTATCATTGTCATTTTCTTAATCTGTCCCAAACAGTGATTTCCCACAGCGACCGCTCTATTCTGCACTGGAAGTGCGAAAACACATTTTGGCCAGGATGGGAAAAATGACAGCTGCACTGTTCATAAGTAGGTCTGGGAAAATGGCAATGTCGAAAATCTGGAGTGAAAATATTTTAAATTCATGAAGTTAAGACCGTGCGTGCCAACTGCACAACACACGCTCGTAACACAGCAATCTTGTCATTGTCATTTTCTTAATCTGTCCTGAACACTGATTTCCCACAGCGACCACGCAATTCTGCGCTGGAAGTGCGAAAACACATTTCGGCCAGGATGTGAACAATGACAGTTGTAATGCTCACAAGGAGGTGTGACAAAATGCCAATGAGGAAAATCTGGCGTGAAAATATTGCAAATTTACAAAGTTACGAGTGTGCGTAGCAACTCATAACACATGCTCAGTAAAACAGTCATTTTTGGATTTTCCCACCAAATTTGCAACATAGGCTTTTTGAGAGCCCACCTCATGAACACTGACACTGTCATTTCGTTAATTGGCCCCACAGGGTGATTCCATGCAGTGACTGTGAAACCACCTTTCAGGGCTGATTAACGCCATGGCAGTTCAAGAATTCATGAGGAGTCCCAAAAACCCCATGTTGAAAATTTGATGAAAATATTCCCAAAAATGCCGGGGATATGCACTAAAGTTGAAAAAACCCTATTCATTGCATTATATAGTTTACCGGCATTTCCTCAATTCGCAGTCGGCTTTGAAGAGTGCAGACGTGTTCCCGGGACACAGAAGAATGTTGTGCTGAGCGCTGGAGGTAAGTATGGGGTGAGGGGGGTGTGAGGAGGCTGGGTTCGCAGAGGGTGGGTGCAGGTTGTGGGAGGGGGCAGGGAGACTACGAGGGACTGTTTCCTTTTTTTCAGGTACAAAAAAACAAGAAACCGTCACTGGACCGTTTTAAACTTTACAGGGCCAAGTGACAAACTGGAGTGGGCTCCCAGAGTGCCAATAGAGTCTGGCTTTGGTGGGACAGCTGTAGCCAATGGGGATTGGGCACCCCCCATCGGCAAACAACAAAATAGGCATATGGCACGCTGGGGTGGGCTCCCAGTGTGCCACCAGAGTCTTGTTTTATGGGGGGGCAGCTGTAGCCTACAGGGGATTGGGCACCCTCGTCGGCAAACAACAAAAGGGGGGGGATTCCTGTCTGCCGACAGGGATTGGGTACCCCGTCGGCAGACAGTTAAACGGGGGGGGGTTAAATTATGCCGACAGGGAGTGGGCTCCCCCTTCAGCAAATAAACATGGTGGGAAGGTAAATATTGTTTGAGAATATGGCAGCAAGCCACCGCCATGTTCACAAACAATATCAGGGGTCCTACATCCCACCCTGCAATGACGGGTCAGTCCCTCATTGCAGCGGATGGCTGATGCTGCAATGATGAGGCGGCCCTTGGTTGCAGCAACTGATTTTTTAGAAAGTTGTGGCATGCTGGCTGAACTAGTGTCAGCAACAGTGTGCCATGGCATTGGGGGAAGTGGGACAAGCCTTTGCAGGCTGTGGGGGCATTGGGCACAACAGTGCCATGCCTCCACAACCTACTTGTGGAGAAAGCTGACGCAACATGTTTCTTGCGCATGCACGCAATTAACACAAAAATGCTGATGTCTTTATTATTTTGGCCTCCAGATGCCACAGACATTATCTGTGCCCTAAGGCAGGCAGGGTGGGGGTGGGGGTAATTCTGCAGCCTGGACATAGCTTTCTGACTGCTGTTGAAACAGTAAAAAGTTAAATAAATAAATAAAGTGTTGACTTTTTTGTTTCAGGACCCTACGCCACATAGTTTATAATTTTCTGACTGTTTGTCAGATTTTGACAGGTCAGAAAGCATAGGAAAACCAGGAGCAGTTTCAAAATTCTAAGTAGTGTTTTATTATTAACAGCAAAATAAAAAAATTAAAATTGTTCAGTATAACTATTTACAAAGGCAGTACAAATACAGAAAGCAGAGTCCTTCTCAGTTTTTCTTCTCAATTTCCAATCTCAGTCTCTGTCTTGCTCTTGCACAAGCATTGCTGCTCTTTTTATAGGTCTGTGCCTGAGAAACTCGTTAAGAAAACAGCATGCATGTCACACAATGTTCTTGTAAGTGTACATTGTCCTTGCAGGTGCAGCAAAAAGAACATAATGACCCAGAACTGACCTCTTTCTGACAGCTCTGCACAGGTTGCACACCAGCATCTCAGTTTAACCCCTTATGTTCCAAATAGCTTTTTGCGCGCATTTCAACAGTATAACTATATACCGTTTTAAACAAAGGGATCACAGAACCAGTGATATTTCCACATAAAGATTCACATATATTTTTACACCTGCAGGTATGCAAGGGGGAAGAAAAGACAGAAATAGTAAGGTAAGGCAGAGAGATATCAAGAGGCAAAGAATATGCAAAATTGTTAGAGTCATCAGTTCTTACTATAGGTCCCACAAGAAAATTTGGTTGCGCAACCAGGTAGACAAGAGACAGAAAAGGAGAGGATAGAACAGATCCTTGCATTTATAGTTTTTCTTCATAACAAAGGGGAAGGCCTTATTCAACTTTGTCACATACTCCCCTCTTTACATTCTTTTAAATTCATGTCTAACATTACCTTATAATGTAACCCCCTACCAATGAGGGTTCCTAAAGTGTCTTCCTGGGCTTGCCCAATGCCCACTGCCAGGCTAGTGTTCTGTGTTCTAACAGTTTGAAAGTGCTTGCATGTGAGTGCCTGTTTGCCTCCGTGCCTGTCTCTTTAAGAGGTGTAATTTTTGTAGTTATAATTGATCTGGGTGGGGGCCGAGTGGTTTCAGGCTCGAATCCTGCCCAGGCTGCAGTACAGCCACTTCATTCTGCCATCCCTAATTGCGAAGAGGGAGCTTTAGTAGGAACTGTGATTGTTTGCTGATTGTCTGCTTAAATAATAATTATATTGTAGTCTGTCTAACCTGCCTTCCTTTGCAGCATGGACTTTTCTGCTAAGCACCACCATTTTGGCTCTGGACTGCCAGTCTGGACCAATCGGTACCTTTGGGACCCTAAAATGGAGGCTGTCCCCAGAGGTCTTGTGGGAGTGAATTTCTGTAGGAATTGTAGTTTTTACTATTTGGCACTTAAATGGACCAGGAGTGGGAGCCCTTGCTGTGACAGACAGATGGATCAACCAACCAAACCTTTTGGATCACTGGAAAGCCCCAAGCTGCCTGCAGCAGTGAATCAGTGTGGAGCTGGAGTAGAGAGTGAACAGCTCGAGACATTCGAGCAGCTGCTCCTGCATACTAGCACAGGGGGAATCGGCAGGAAGGCTGTGTCTGGCCTGCCTGCTACCATCTTCTCGAGTGAAGAAGTCTGCAATATTATATCAGACTTTATCCAAAATTGCTGTTATTGTGACCGGAATCCTGAATTGTTACAGAGTGAATTTCACCTGGTGAGGACCGAAGAGTTGTTTCTGAACAATCGGTTTGTCAGGACTTGAAATAACTGTAGAGCGTACAGTTTGCACACAGACATTGTTTTACTGCAACCAGAAAGTCATCCGTACTGTGGTATTTACCTGTCTTTACTATAATTATGCTGAATGTGAAGTGTGGGTCGTGGCTTGGTTCCCCACCTTGTTTAAATGAGTCATGCTTGCTGGAAGCTGCATCTAGCAACTTAACAGACTGTATCCAAATCATTCATCTGGTCTGGGCCTCACTATCTCGGCCTAGATTTCTGCTCATGCTGCAGAGATTCATCTGATGAAAAACCTGCTCAGGAAAAAAGAGGGGGTGGAGAAGCCCTTTATGTCAATGAAAATATCAAAGCTACAGAAATTCAGAATACACATAAGGAGCCAGAAGAACTGTGGGTCACTCTGGAAACAGGAAATGGGACAGCCATATGAACTGGAGTTGTCTACAGGCCTCCAGACCAGGGGGAGGACATAGTCACATTACTGTTAGAAGATATACAAAACATGACAGCTAGAGGGGAGGTTCTGATAGTGGGAGACTTCAACATGAGAGGTACAGATTAGTCAATACCAGCAGAAACACCTTCCAGAACTAGACACATGGTGGATTCCTGCAGGTGGAGGGACTCAAACAACTGGTACAACAACCCACAAGAGACAGGGCTATCCTAGATCTAGTACTGACTAACAGGGAAAGGATCACATATCTCTAGGTAGAAGGTCACCTGGGGGCCAGTGACCATCACATGGTATGGTTCAATTTGGCCACTAGAACTAAATCATCCCATTCCAAGGCAAAAATATAGGACTTCAGAGTAGCTGACTTTGATAAGATGGCCAACAGAGTTAAGCTAGCTCTGGCAAAAAGAAATACAGGTGAGGGGGTACAGGCAAAGTGGGCAAGCATTAAGGATGCAATACTTGAAGCAACATCCCATTGTATTAGAGAGAAAAGGAAGTGCAAAAGAAGAAGGTAACCACTTTGGTTCTCAAAAACATTAGCAGAAAAGGTCAGAGCCAAAAGGCAGGCCTTCAGGAAATATGAGGGAATGCAGCAGGATGAAGATAGGGAAGGGAAGCAGGGAAGGCAGTAAGAGAGGCAAAGGATCAAACCAAGGAAATACTAGCACAAACAGTAAAAGAAGGTGACAAGACTTTCTATGCATACATTAGTAAAAGGAGAAAGTCCAGAGGAGGTATTGCTAAGATCAGAGGGGATACGGGGGGTGTGAGGAGGAGGACCATGTAAAAGCATCTATCCTAAATAGATACTTCTGCTCAGTATTTACTGAAGAGAAGGTAGGGCAGAGCCCATAGCTCAGCACCATGGACACAGGGGGGAGGGAGGTGTGCACAAGTCCCTTCACAAAAGAAAGGGCCCTGCAAGAGCTCGATAAGCTCAGGGTGGACAAGGCAATGGAACCTGATGGCATACGTCCCGGGGTACTAAAGGAGCTAAGGCTGGAACTAGCAGAGCCATTATCAGAACTGTTTAGTGAGTTTCTGAGCACAGGAGAGGTCCCAGAAGACTGGAGAAGGGCTCATGTGATCCCACTCCACAAGAGTAGTAGCAGGGAGGAGGCAGGGAACTACAGACCAGTCGGTCTTACCTCAGTAGTGGGCAAGATTATGGAGGCACTCCTTAAGGAAAGGGTAGTGCAACACCTGGAATCCATAGGAGCACAGGATCCAAGACAGCATGGGTTTACAATAGGAAGGTCTTGTCAAATTAATCTCATAGATTCTTTGACTGGGTAACCAGAGTGGTGGACCAAGGGGGAGCAGTTGATGTCACCTATCTTGAATTCAGAAAAGCTTTCGATACTGTTCCACATAGCATATTGATCAATAAGCTGGATAGTCAGAAGTTGGTCAACTGGGTGGCAAACCGGTTGTCGGGCAGAAAACAGAGAGTGGTGGTAAACGGTATACAGTCAGAAGAGATGTAAGTCACAAGTGGGGTACCTCAGGGATCAGTTCTGGGGCCAGTCCTCTTCGGTATCGTCATTAGTGACATTGCAGATGGACTGGAGGGTAAGGTTTGTCTGTTTGCAGATGACATCAAGATCTGCAACAGAGTAGATGATCCAGATGGGGTGGGCAGAATGAGAAGAGATCTGGATAAACTGGCAAAATGGTCAGAAGAATGGCAATTGGGGTTTAACAGAAAGACGTGCAAGATCATGCACATAGGGAAGAGAAACCCTGAAGCCACCTATAGGCTGGGAGGGGAGTTGCTGGCAGTCACAAGGGAAGAAAGAGACTTGGGCATCATCATCACCGATGACCTGAAACCATCCAAGCAGACCCCTAAAGCAGTAGGTAAGGCTACGGGGATGTTGGGGTATATTAGTAGGGGTATCACAAGTTGGAAGAGGGAGGTAATAATCCCTCTTTACAAGACACTGGTTAGGCCCCATCTGGAGTACTGTGTGCAGTATTGGAAGACAGACCTTCATAAGGATATTAACCAAATTGAGGCTGTCCAGAGAAGGGCAAACAAAATGGTGCAGGGACTGCATCAGAAAACATATAAGGTATGTTAACGGAGCTCAATATGTATACCCTAGAGCAAAGGAAGGAGAGAGAGAGGTGATATGATCGAAACATTCAAACACCTTAAGGGCATTAACAAGATGAAATAGTCTAACATGTTTCAATATAAGAAAAATAGCAGGACAAGAGGATACAGCATGAGATTAGAGGGAGGCCGATTAAGGGGTAATGTGAGGAAGTTCTTTTTCATAGAAAGGATGGTGGATGCATGGAATGGCCTACCTCAGGAAGTGGTGGATATGAATAAAGTGCAGGGCTTCAAACAGGCATGGGAAAGGCATAAGGGAGCAATACAGATGAGTATGAATAAATAGGCCATTGACAGAGCAAAGGCCGATGGCACATTCATAAGGTAGAAAAAGAAATGGGCAGACTGGATGGGCCTTGTGGTCCTTATCTGACATCATCTTCTAAGTTTCTATGTTTCTATTCAGTTCCCTGCTCAACACCATCAAACAAGATCGACCAACACGGTGTGTTGTATCGGTCCTGCTTCCCCTGGCAAACCAGCATACCATCCTGAGGTCTTCATCTCGTCAATTCTGCATCCTGGTCTGGATCGAGTGAGTAACCATCAGGGTAGCATCCTGCAACAAAGTAAAAATCAAAGTGTGTCACCTGATTTAATTATTTTGGTTGATCATTTCAAACTGAGCCATCCAGCTCCGGAATACAAATTGTGGGTTAAAGTGCCTGTTGTGTTTTTCCTTCCTAAGGGCCCCCAACAACAGCTGCAACACTGGCCTACCCTGGGCAATGCTTCAGGCTAGCCTGCATGACAACAGGGTACCCATAGTGTGTGTGACTGTGCTAGAGGAACTCTTGGGACATGCATGTTTAACCTGACTAAATCAGATCTAAAATCAAACTCTAGATTACTGCCTCACCCTTATTCACGTCCCCTGAATAAATCAGATACAGATCTTTCTGCATTTAAACTGGCTATTGTGTACTTTTGTGGAGGGGATACTGTGTTGCTATTGCCTTTCGCTATTGCAGGTCTTATTTCACAAGGGGTCTCCAGGGCCAGTGCAGCTGATCCAACCCTGGTGGTAAGTGTGCCAAGTGTGGGTCTAACATTGCTTTCCAGTGTTAATTGTAATTGTCTATTTGCTGACAAGTATAGGTCACTAGAGAGGTTAGAGGGGAGTATCAGTGTCCCAGAGGGCTATACTCTGAGCAGCTATGCTATCCTTAAACCAACCCTCCAGGTAGAGGCACCCATTCACAGAACTCAGGCCCCTCAACCTGCGGCTAGACATGCAGGCTGGGGTAGTATCCCTTGGGATATTACCACCTGGGGGTTACATCTTGGAGGCACTGCTGGGATTTGTACCCTCTAGTAGTCAGAAGTGGGAACTGCAACCCTGATACTTGGAATTTGTCAAAAAATGGAGGCACTCACCACGCCCACTCTTAAAATTGCCCCACAAGCTGGTTGTGGATCACATGATGGGGTGGAGTGAGACTGAAGGAGTGGCCCCCTAGCATGCCATATTATTGCTGGATATCTCCTTAGGGACCAATAATGCTACTATTGTAGAGACTGTAGAGCAGATAAAGAGCTTGGGGAAGGCTGAAGTGAGGGGAAGGGACTCAGACTTGTTTGACCAGACAATGGTGGCCCTCCTCTCCTGCAGCCTCCCCATAGACCCTGAGAGAGTGCCCCCTATTGCCCTGTCTGAGAATCCCAGAAGGGGTGGTGGATTATTCACTTACACAGTGACCCATCCTCTTCTGGGTGTTCCCCAAAAGTATAGAGGTTCAAGGACAATTTGTTCAGATTACTAGCTGCTGAGGGGCGAACTGCCAAAGACCTAGTGAAAATGCTAGATATTTCTGAAGAGACCACTCCCGTACAGTCCCCCAAAGCTTCTCCAGCTACGCATAGAGCTTCCCCTGTGGTAGCATCCCCCGTCATGATACCCTCTGTACATCTGGACTCTTACCTTAGGTTCAGGCTGTTTTCAGGTGCAGTCCTGGTGCCTGTGGGGGAGGATGATCTGGAAACCTGGCTGGACTATGCCACCCCCCTAGTCCAGGAGTGGCAATGTTCCAATGGAGAAAACAGAAAGAGACTTATGGAGCACTTAAGGGGCCCTGCACGGGGAGGCTATCCATTTCCTTCATTCCACTAGCCCAGAAGCCACTGCGGCCGAGTAGCTCTCTGCCCTGGAAGGGGTGTTCAGCAGCACTGAATCTGGAGAAGACCTGATGTGGAAATTCAAATCCAGCAAACAATGGAAA
The DNA here is from genome assembly GCA_016271365.2 of Neoceratodus forsteri. Taxonomy (NCBI): domain Eukaryota; kingdom Metazoa; phylum Chordata; order Ceratodontiformes; family Ceratodontidae; genus Neoceratodus; species Neoceratodus forsteri. Next base: position 266,466,612 of record CM057455.1, read on the forward strand.
AATGAAAAACTGTCTATGTTTGTTACCAGAATCGAGAGGGCCTTGCAGAGGGCCCCTAGGAAAGGAGGGGTGCCTGCCTGTTACCTGAATCTAGTCAGATTAGAACATATTTTGAAATACATCAGGTACTCTAGTGTGCTAATATTAAAACTGAAATTACAAGATCAAAAAGCGAATCTGCCTGAGTACGACTGACTTATGAAGGAAATTTCGGGAAGCCGAGAATGATGAAGAGGGTTGGGAGCCCTATGCCGGGGTTGCCCATACTAGCCAAACCCCTGCCTGGACTGGAGAAAAGAATGATGAGTCTGAGCTCCAACAAATGAGAGAGTTGCTTAAGGAGGTGAAAGAGATAAGAGGAAGTCAACAAGCCGCTGAGGTGGATAAAAGTTTGTCTTCCTGTCAGACATCCAAGGAGCTCAGGGGTGAAGCTTCACCCGGGGGGGGGGTCAGGTCATTGCCCCATAATCCTGGGTCGAAACCAAGTTGATGGAGGAAGTGAGAGAGAAGAGAGCCCTGGTGGGAGATTTCATTCAAGCCACTCATGTAACTGATCCCTGGAGAGGGCCAAGAGGAGAGGGAAAATGAGCCCTGGCCCAAAGAGGACCCTCAGGGTTTTCTTAATCAATCTAAAGTGGTTGATGACCCCTTTCCCTCTATAGACTCAAAGGAACCAGTATTCTGCTACTGCTGTAGGGAGGATGGACACACTAGGCCAAGGTGCACCTTCCCTGAGAACTTGAGAAGAGTCACCTCCAGGATGTTGGCTTTAGTTCAGTGAAGCAACATAAGGCCTCAGACCAGGCCTGTAAAAAAGTCCTGATCTTCAATGACTGCTATAGGGCAGACTGCTAAACCAACTTCACCAATTGGTCCAAAGTGGTTGGCCCTTCAATGGAAACTACTGTGACTGTGAATGATGTTTCTGCTCGGGCTGTACTAGACAGTGGATCACAAGTAACCATTGTGTTTCAAGACTGGTACAACACACTCTTATCTGATGTGCCCCTACAACCTTTAGAAGGCTTGCATGTGTGGGGGCTGAGTGAGAAGTCTTACCCCTACATGGGGTATGTTCAAATCTAGCTGTCATTTCCCATGGCTGTAGCCAGAGTAGATGAGCAACTAGAGACCGTGGCCTTGGTGTGTCCACCTATGGGACTATATGATGGTGTTCCCCTACTCACTGGTACCGACACTCACATGTTCGGGAGGTTGGCCCAACAGTGTCAAGAAAAGCAGGGATGGCAAACTAGACAGGCAATGTGAATTCTAGCCTTGGTGAAATGAGCTTATGAACTGCAAAGACAGAACACAGAGATGGAGAAAGATGACCCCATGGGGATAGTGTGGAAGAAAGATCCTGACTCCTTGGTGCTACTGCCCAATGCTCAATATACCATCCGTGGTGAAGTGCATCTCAAGAAAGATCTAAGAAACAAAATCCTCATGCTGGATGCTCCAGAGTAGGGGAAGTTGCAGGAAGGTTTGTAAGTCAAGCCCAGTATTCTGCCCGCTCGAACCCATGCTTATGCCCAATGGGTGGTGGTGCAAATCCAAGAATGTGTCTGATCGAGAGGTTCTAGTAAACCAGGGATGTACTGTAGCCATGGTGCACTACACAGATATTGCAGTGCTGCCCAGCAAAAAATGCTTCGGTGAGAGGAAGAAGGTGAGTACAGACCTGTTTGTTTTTGGAGAGTCCCCACTGCATGCTGAATGGAAGACCAGGATCAGTCGGAAATTAGCCCAGAGGGACCAAGTGTTCTCTCTAAAAGAGTGGGATGTGGGATGTGTCAATGGGGCTGAGCATCATATTCGACTTCATGATGATAGATCATTCCAAGAGAGGTAACGTTGCCTTGCCCCAGATGATATAGATGACATTCAGAGGTACTTACGGAAGATGTTTGCGGCTGGCATTATCCAGGAGTTGAGGAGCCCCAACGCCTCTCCGATTGCAGTGGTATGCAAGAAAAATGGATCAGTGAGAATGTGCGTAGATTATCAGACTTTCTACCGGAGAACTGTATCGGACAAGCATCCCATGCCCCGCATCAGGATGCCCTTGATTGCCTGAATGGGAGCCAGTGGTTTTCAGTGCTTGATTTGAGGAGCGGATATTATCAGATTCTGATGGCCCCAGAGGACCATGAGAAGACAGCATTCATTTGTCTCCTGGGGTTCTATGAGTTTCTGCGGATGCTTCAAGGTATTTCAGGTACACCCGCCACCTTCCAACGGCTGATGGAATGTTCTGTGGGAGATATGAATTTATTGAAGTGTCTGGTGTACCTGGATGATGTCATCATATTTGGGCATACTTTAGAAGAGCATGAGGATCAGTTGTTCAAAGTTCTTGACCATTTGGAGGATTTCGGTCTGAAACTGTCTATAGACAAATGCCAGTTCTTTCAAACATCCGTGAAGTATGTCAGCAGATGGAATCCAGACAGACCCCAGCAAAGTGGAGTCTCTGACCACCTGGCCTCAGCCAACCAATTTGAAAGAATTACAGCGATTCTTGGGGTTCTGCAGCTATTACCGCTGATTCATTAAACACTACTCAAAAGTCATTCGTCCTTTACTGAACCTTGCCCAAGGCTATCCCTCTACTAACTGAAAATACAAGAAAAGTTTCATCAAAGAGGAAGAGAAAGTGTATTTCAAAACAAATGAGCCATTTGGGACCCCGGTGGCCCCTAAGTGTGCGTCTGCATTTTTTTAGATCATTCATCAACTCACCCATGCTGCGGTGCTCGTTTATGCTGACCCCACCAAACCTTATGTTCTACATACAGATACCAGCTTGAGCGGGCTAGGAGCTGTGTTATATCAAGAATATGAGGAGGACCTGTGACCTGTGGCTTTTGCTAGCAGCAGTTTAACACAATCTGAGTGCAACTACCCTGTCCATAAACTTGAATTTCTCACCCTCAAGTGGGCTGTGGTGGACCAGTTCCATGAATATCTCTATGAGCTTAAGATTCTAGTGAAAACTGATTACAATCCAGTAACTTATGTGCAGACTTCAGCAAAACTAGATGCCTCCGGGCACAGGTGGCTTTCTGCCCTGTCTACATATGACTATGCGATGAGTACCCACCTGGCTTGAACCATATAGATGCAGATGCCCTCTCGAGACAACCAACCCCCACTGACAACTGGATGAGGTTATTTGAACACACCATCAAAGCACTGTGCCAAACATTTGATAAGGATGATCACCAATCTGCAGACACTGTTGATTGCTTGGTGGACTGCTTGGGGCCCCCGACACCTGTGTCCCTGCAGCCTACTACCATTTTACAACATTAGACCTCAGTGCATTATATCAGTTTGATAATGACAGGATCCAGTAGGCTCAGTCCCAAGACCCAATGATCCAGCCTGCACTCAGCGCTCTGCGTACTGGAAAATATATATCCAGACTTCATTCTTCTGACTTACAAACTGTTTTATTGCTTAGGGAAGGCCCCAGACTTAAGCTATGTGACCAACTATTATATCGAGAGACAGTGACTCGACAAGGTCAGCTGGACAGGCAGCAACTGGTGTTATTCACAGCTTTCAAACAGTTGGTACACAAATCTCTCCACAACCACATGGGGCATCTCAGTTATGACCGGACACTGGATCTGGTGCTCTCTCGACTCTACTGGCCAAAAATGGGGGCTGATTTTGAGACCCATATTTGAATGTGCAGTTGTTGCCTCCAACAAAAAGCCTTGCCTCAAAAAGCTGCCCCACTGGTCAATATCTCCACCAGTGTCCCCATGGAGTAGATTTGCATAGACGTTCTATGCCTGGAGCCTGATCAGAAAAATATTGGGAATGTGCTAGTTGTAACAGACCATTTCACACGTTATGCTCAGGCCTATCCCACAAAAGGTCAAAAAAAAGATTCTTTGTCCATTGTGGTGCACCCCAATGAATCCACTCTGATCAAGGAAGGGACTTTGAAAGCCAGTTGATAAAAGAGATGCTCTCTTTATGAGGAGTATGGAAGTCTAGAACCATTTCTTGCCACCCTCAAGGGGGATCCCCAGCCTGAACATTTTAACAGAACCCTCCTGGACATGCTGGGCACACTTCACCCTAAAGATAAGCCTAAGTGGAGCCAACAGATTAGCACCTTGGTACACACTTACAACTGCACCAAAAGTGATGCTACCAGGTTTTCCCCCTATCGTCTCATGTTTGGCCGGGAAGCTCGGTTGCCTGTAGACATCTGTTTTGGAGAATCCCCTTATGGGGTTCATGCTGAAAACTATTTACAGTACATACAAAAACTAAAAGCTCAGTTAAACCATGCGTATCAACTGGTCCAAACTATGGCTGTGAAGAGAAACCTCGCCAACAAGGAGAGACGTGACAGGTGGGTAAAGGCTCAGGAGTTGTTGCCTGGAGACCATGTGTTGTTGCACAATTTGGGACTCCATGGAAAGCATAAAATTGCCAATAGGTAGACTACCTTCCACACATAGTTGTCAGCAAACTGGATGACCTACTTGTGTATAGAGTGCATCCTGAAAATGACTCTTGAGCTGTTAAAACTATGCACAGGAACCACCTGCTGCCTACTGGTCAAGTGATTTTTGATGCTGAACCATCTGATGCTGCCCCACCTGGGCTTGTGACTTGTGCTGCTGCTAAAAAGAGATGAAGTTAACCTTCTCCAGCCATTCAAGAATCGAGGCCTTCCCCGCTGGCAGATCCCAAAAAACAGTGACCTTCAGTCTGAATCTGACACCAGTGAGTGTGACTTATTACCCTTCCTATGAACTGAGTCAATTGTTTCAAGGTAACCCTATGTGTAATTATGGGGTTGAAACTGGACCTTCAGAACTGCCTAACCCCCCAGCTTCTACCTTAGAACTGATACCCTCTGAGAGTGAGGTGCAAAGTATAATGTCTGAAATAGCTGATTTACTGTGCTTAGTGGAATTGTTTGAACTGCCCAAGGAGGAGCCTAATGCTATGAACCTTCCTGGTCACATACCAGAACCTGATAAGCCATGTGAAAGTGTTGAAGGTACCACTCCAGTGCCACAAAGTCCAAATGTTTCAGAGTTTTCCATGGATGACAAATCTGGGCCTTCTACAGAGCTCAATGATGAGCATAATGTTGTGGAAACAGAATTAGCAGAGCAAGAAACTGACAGTGTTCCCAATCTGGAATCTTCAAGCAGTGCAGAGGTACCCCTCCCCACAGGAGAAGAGACTAATGCCAATGCTGATACTGCAGAGTCTGTGTATGCTCTTACCAAATGTGACACAATGGCAACACCATGGCACCACAATGGCAACACAGTGGTGAGCTACAAAATGTGCTACCATGGTTGTACTATGGTAGTTTAAAACTTTGATTATTTTTGTCGATATGGTAGGACAGTGGTACAATGGTATCACAATGGTATCATAACGGAATTGAAACAAACCTCTGTGATACCATGAAAACCTTAATGGTAGTACAGTGGTAATCACAGTGGTATTGCAATGACAAATGAGTGTTATTACAGTGGTATTCAGAAGAACTTTTTTTTTAGTGAGTCTCTGATCACAGGAGAGGTCCCAGAAGACTGGAGAAGGGCTCATGTGATCCCGCTCCACAAGAGTGGTAGCAGGGAGGAGACGGGGAACTACAGACCAGTCAGTCTTACCTCAGTAGTGGGCAAGATTATGGAGGCTCTCCTTAAGGAAAGGATAGTGCAACACCTGGAATCCATAGGGGCACAGGATCCAAGACAGCATGGGTTTACAAAAGGAAGGTCCTGTCAAACTAATCTCATAGATTTCTTTGACTGGGTAACCAGAGTGGTGGACCAAGGGGAGCAGTTGATGTCGCTACACACTTCAGCAAAGCTTTTGACACTGTTCCACAGAAGATTGATAAATAAGCTAGGTAGGCTCGGGTGGGTCAGAAGTTGGTCAACTGGGTGGCAAACTGGTTGACTGGCAGAAAACAGAGAGTGGTGGTAAATGGTATACAGTCAGAAGAGATGCAAGTCACAAGTGGGTACCTCAGGGATCAGTCCTGGGGCCAGTCCTATTCAACATCTTCATTAGTGTCCTTGCAGATGGACTAGAGGTAAGCTTGTCTGTTTGCAGATGACACCAAGATCTGCAACAGAGTAGATGATCCAGATGGGGTGGGCAGAATGAGAAGAGATCTGGATAAACTAGCAGAATGGTCAGAAGAGTGGCAACTGGGATTTAATGCAAAGAAGTGCAAAATCATGCACATAGGGAAGAAACCCTGAAGCCACTTATAGGCTGGGAGGAGTTGCTAGCAGTCACAAAGGAAGAAAGAGACTTGGGCATCATCATCACTGATGACCTAAAATCATCCAAGCAGACCTCTAAAGCAGTAGGTAAGGCTAGGGGGTGTTAGGGTGTATTAGTAGGGGTATCACAAGTCGTAAGAGGGAGGTACAATCCCTCTGTACAAGACACTGGTTAGCGCCCCATCTGGAGTACTGCATGCAGTATTGGAGGCCACACCTTCACAAGGACATTAACCAAATTGAGGCAGTCCAGAGAAGGGCAACCAAAATGGTGCAGGACTGCCTCAGAAGACATATGAGGACAGATTAATGGAGCTCAATATGTATACCCTGAGCAAAGGAGGAGAGAGGTGATGATCGAGGCATTCAAACACCTTAGGCATAAACAAGGTGAAAGAGTCTAACATGTTTAAATATAAGAAAAATAGCAGGACAAGAGGACACAGCATGAGATTAGAGGGAGGCCGATTAAGGGGAATGAGGAAATTTTTCACAGAAAGGGTGGTAGATGCATGGAATGGCTTACCACAAGAAGTGGTGGCTATGAATACAGTGCAGGGCTTCAAACAGGCATGGGATAGGCATAAGGGAGCAATACAAATGACTATGAATAGATAGGTCACTGACAGAGCAAAGGCCAATGGCACATTTATAAGGTAGAAAAAGAAATGGGCAGACTGGATGGGCCTTGTGGTCCTTATCTGCAGTCAACTTCTATGTTTCTATGTTTCTATGTAAGGGTGTTCTTCCAAAAAGACTGGAAGAGCTACTAAACCAGTAATTTTTCTAAACTATGACTCCCCTCGGAGGCCTGTGGACCTCCCCTTAAATGTTGTCCACAAAGGTGTCTATATTTCTGAAAGCTCACTGCCCAAACTGAGCCTTTCTGCTGCTTCTAAGTTAATTGTTCATCCTTCAGAACATAGAAACATAGACTTTGATGGCAGATAAGGACCGCTTGGCCCACCCAGTCTGCCCATTGCCCTTCAGAACATGGTGCTCCTGCTCCATCTAGCCCCAAGTTAGCTGGTAGGGACGGGCTCCCATCTATGTTATTTAAAGTACAGGAAACAATACCAACTTGAATAAGTGCAGTAATATTATCATGTGTGAATCATAGTGAACTTATAATGTGTATGGAAAATGCATGTATCATGAATAAATATAGTACTGTTATAAGTTTACGTTTGCTGATGTAACAGTCTTTATTTTTGTCTCGTATAGTGATGTAACATATGTCTCATATAGCATAATGTTTTCTCATAAAGTTATTGTGAGTATAGACTTGACACGAACACCAAGTTCTTTCCAGGCAGGAAGGATGTAACACCCCTACCAATGGAGATTCTTAAAGAGGTCTTCCTGGGCTTGCCTCATGCCCACTGCCAGGCTGGTGTTCTGTGTTCTAACAGTTTGAAAGTGCTTGCACGCAAATGCTGTTAGCCTCCATGCCTGTCTCTTTAAGAGGTGTCATTTTTGTAGTTATAATTAATCTGGGTGGGGGCCAAGTGGTTTCAGGCTCAAGTCCCGCCCAGGCTGCAGTGCAGCCACTTCGTTCTGCCAGCGCTAATTGCGCAGAGGGAGCTTTAGTAGGAACTGTGATTGTTTGCTGATTGTCTGCTTAAATAATAATAATATTGTAGTTTGTCTAACCTGCCTTTCTTTGCAGCATGGACTTTTCTGCTAAGCACCACCATTTTGGTTCTGGACTGCCAGCTTGGACCATTCAATATCTTTGGGGACCCTAAAATGGAAACTGTACCCAGAGGTCTTGTGGGAGTGAATTTCTGTAGGAATTGTAGTTTTTACTATTTGGCACCTAAATGGACCTGGAGGGGGAGTCTTTGCTGTGACAGACAGATGGATCAACCTACCGAACCTTTTGGATCACTGGGAAAGTTCCAAGCTGCCTGCAGGAGTGAGTCAGTGTGAAGTTGGAGTTGAGAAAGTGAACAGCTCGAGACATTTGAACAGCTGCTCCTGCGTAATAGTGCAGGGGAACTGTCGAGAAGGCTGTGTCTGGCCTGCCTGCTACCATCTTCTCGAGTGAAGAAGTCTGCAATATTATATTGGACTTTATCCGAAATTGCTGTGATTGTGACCAGAATCCTGAATTGTGACAGAGTGAATTTCACCTGGTGAGGACCAAAGAGTTGCTTCTGAGCGATTGGCCAGTCAGGACTTGAAATAACCTCAGAGTGTACAATTTGAGCAGAGACACTGTTTAACTTCAACCGGACTGTCATCCAAACTGTGGTATTTACCTGTCTTTACTATAATTGTGCTGAATATGTAGTGTGGGTCGTAACTTGGTTCACCACCTTGTTTGAATGTGTTGCACTTGCTGCAAGCTGCATCCAGCAACTTACCGGACTGTATCCGAATCATTCACCTGACCTGGGCCTCACCAACTCGGCCTAGATTGCTGCTCACACTGCAGAGATTCATCTGACGAAAGACCCACTCGGGGATTCAGCTCCCTGCTCAACACCACTGAACAAGATTGACCACCACAGTGGGTCATCTGGGTCCTGCTTCCCCTGGCAAATCAGTATACCATCCTGAGGTCTTCATCTTGTCAATCCTGCCTCCTGGCATGGGTAGCATGAGTAACCATCAGGGTAGCTCCCTGTAACAAAGCTCAAATCAAAGTGTGTCACCTGATTTATTTGCTTTGGTTGATCATTTCGAACTGAGCCATCCGGCTCCAGAATACAAATTTTGGGTTAAAGTGCCTGTTGTGTTTTTCCTTCCTAAGGGCCCCAACAACAGCTGCAATGCTAGCCTACCTCGGGCAATGCTTCAGGCTAGCCTGCGTGACAATAGGGTACCCAGAGTGTGTGTGACTGTGCTAGAGGGACTCTTGGGGTATGCTTGTTTAACCTGACTAAATCAGATCTAAAATCAAACTCTAGATTACTGCCCCACCCTTGGTCACGTTCCCTGAATAAATCAGATACAGATCTTTCTGCATTTAAACTGGCTATTGTGTACCTATGTGGAGGGGATACTGGTTTGCTATTGCCTTTCTCAATTGCAGGTCTTATTATACAGGGGGTCTCCAGGGCCAGTGCAGCTGATCCAGCCCTGGTGGTAAGTGTGCCAAGTGTGGGTCTAACATTGCTTTCCGGTGTTAATTGTAATTGTCTATTTGCTGACCAGTATAGGCCACTAGAGGGGTTGGGGGGGTATCAGTGTCCTGGAGGGCTGTGCCCAGAACAGCTACGCTACCCTTAAACCAACCCTCCAGCTGGAGGCATCCATTCACAGAACACAGGCCCCTCAACTTGCAGCTAGTCACGCAGGCATGGGTAGTATCCCTTGGGATAGTGTCAACTAGGGGTTATAATAACATTTACAGTTCAGTGCATATGAAGTATAGCAAACAGTGAAGTTTCAACTCACACATTTTTATTTTTTTAACCTTCTGAATTCTCAATTCCTGATCCATATCTAGACAAAAGATCAACATTGATATTTTATTTCCCAGATTTGTGCATCACTTTAAATTTAACTGGCTGTAGTTCCAGGCAGCACTGTGTGATTCTGGAATTTTTATCCTTCATTTGGTTAAGCCAACAGAGAGGATTGTGATCTGTTACAAGTACAAAGTCAGCTCCTAGTAAGTAAAACTTAAGGGACTCCATGGTTCACTTTGCTGCAAGGCATTCCTTTTCAATGATGGAGTACTTTTTCTCTATGATGTGCAATTTCCTACTTATGGATAGAATAGGATGTTCTGTCCCATCTATATTTTAACTCAAGACTGCATCTAGGCCTACCTCTGATGCATCAGTCTGTAACAGAAATTGTTTCTCAAAGTCTGGGCTTCTTTAAACAGGGGCTGAACATAATACAGCCTTAATGGCCTGAAAAGCCTAGTCACATAAAGGGCAGGTTTATGGGTTAATGGGATGGGGGGCTTATAGATCATATCTGATGAACTACGGGGGTAAACAAAATGTACCAAAGCAGTGGTGACAGCAAAGTGGATGGGTGGGGTGCATATGGGCAGGCATAACAAGCATAAGGAATGTTGTGGTGATGCTGCTGTGCAGAAGAGTTCTGTTGTCTAATTAGGAATACAGTGTCTGGCACATGAATCTTCTTGTTGTGGAGGGGTGGCATGGGTGACCTGAGCTAGGAAGGTCCCCCCCCCAGCTGGGGACACCGAATCCTTTCCTGCGTTCTTGTGGGTTGAGGTGCCGGCTCGCCTAACCGAGCATCAGCAGGCCTCCCTAGCATGTCCTCTGTTAGAGCAAAAAGAAAAAAATCATCTTTAAACTCAAGTTACTGCCCCTGCCATTGCAGGAGTCCTGATCATGAGGTGCTGAATAAAAGACCTGCCGAGCGGTGCTGAACAAAGACCTGCTCTTGGGATAATTTTAAAAAGAATCAACTTAAACTCAAGCTACTGCCCCTGCTGTTGCAGAAGTCCTATCCGCGAGGTGCTGAACTAAGACCAGCTTCTTTAGGGACAATTTTGGATCTTTGCTTCTTTTGGGCACCAACATTCAAAATCCCAAATGCTACTTTATTGGCTCTACTGCAGCTGTGACGTGTCAGCTCTCCCTGCTCATAAGAATGAGCATGTTCAGTGGTCTTGAACTCTGTGCTGAATCTTCTCATTGTAGAGGGGTGGCACAGGTGACCTGCGCTAGGAAGTTCCCCCCACTGCTGGGGACACCAAATCCTTTCCTAAGCTCATGTGGGTTGAGGTGCTGGCTCACCTAACTGAGCATCGCTAGGCCTCCGCAGCACGTCTTCTGTTTAAGCAAAAAATAAATAAATAAATAAAAAATCATCTTTAAACTCAAGCTACTGCCCCTGCCATTGCAGGAGTCCCGACCACAAGGTGCTGAATCAAAAATCTGCCGCATGGTGCTGAACAAAGACCTGCTCTTGTGATAATTTTAAAAATAATCAACTTAAACTCAAGCTACTGCCCTTGCCATTGGAGGATTCCTGTCCGTGAGGTGCCGAACTAGACCAGCTTCTTTAGGGACAATTTTGGATCTTTTCTTCTTTTGGGCACCAACATTCAAAATCCCAAATGCTTCTTCATTGGCTCTACTGCAGCTGTGACGTGTCAGCTCTCCCTGCTCATAACAGCGAGCACATCCAGCGGTCTTGAACTCTGTGCTGAATCTTCTCATCATGGAGGAGTGGTGTGGGTGACCTCTGCTAGGATGGTTCCCCCCTTGCTGGGGACACCGAATCCTTTTCTATGTTTGTGTGGGTTGAGGTGTCAGCTCACCTAACTGAGCATTGGCGTGCCTCCCCAGCACGTCTTCTGTTAGAGCAAAAAAAAATAATCATCTTTAAACTCAAACTACTGCCCCTGCTGTTGCAGGTGTCCTGACCGCGAGGTGCTGAATCAAAGACCTACCGTGTGGTGCTGAACAAAGACCTGCTCTTGGGATAATTTTTTCCTGCCCACTCACCCCGTTCCCTCCTCCCATTAAATGCTTGTTAGCTCCTCCCTTCACTGACTACGGATACTATTGGCAGGCGGATGTGGCTGAAAAACTGTTTTCTGACTTCTGACATTTTCACAAGCTTCAGATCTCATATATTGCATGTGGTTTGTTGCATAGTGCTGTTTACTTTTTCCTGTACCATTGCTTATTATACACTCCTACCTACTCTCTAAAATTACTCTATGATGTTGTCTTAGGATTTTGCAGGGCTATCAACAGTAAAAATGAGTGTTCTCTAGGTTCTCTATGAGCACAAACCTACCTGTCTGTAATTTCAGGGGAGAGCGTTTTGCAATAATTTCTGAGACACTGTTTGACTGTCTATACTGAATGATTATATACTCTTAGGCAGATCCTGTCTTACTAGTAATACTAGAGCACTATACACTCTGGCCTGCCTCCTCTCAAGTTTCCCCCCTGGTTCTTGATGTCACTTTGAGTTGGGTGACACTGACCACTGACCACTGCTGAGCTCAACTCTGGATTGGAGACTCCCAGGCCTCCTAGGGATGGTGCCATGCCCTCCGTACATCATACTGTACTCTCCACTGGTCTCCTCTCTGACCTTTTTCTCTCCCTAATGGTCATTGACTCATCTTGGTTGTCTGGGAACCATTGGGGTATGACTGTCCCCCATGAGATGTTTGATTTCACCTTCTCTAACCTCCTAGCTCATGATAGACTGTCCCCCTATCCTTCCTACTGCCTTTTCCTCAGATGTCTTCTGAGTACTGTCATGGTCAGAACACGAGCTGCCTTTGACTACATCCCCTTCAATAATAGACTGTGATTTTTGACTTTGGCTTCTCACTGGATTGTTTTCTCTCCACATGTTTTAGTACTTATTTTTTCTCGTCCTTTAGGCAATATTTCTTCGGTTGCCTCCCCCACTGTCTGCTCTAAATTGTTGTCCCTTCTTTTTTGCACTAACTTAGAATTTGTTATGCTTTTGCTCTTCTCCTTAATCAGTATTCTATATTATAGATATAAACTAATAAACCTACAAAGAGAGCTATTTTGCATATGATCCTAATGTATTTGCTGCAAGGGTGGGGGTGGGTGAGATGGGAACTTTAGTTTTTCTTTTTTTGGCTGATAATCTTTTCTTTTATGGTGTTGGGATTTTTTGTATGTATTGACTTGTATAAATACTGTCCACCAGTTTCTTGGCAATGTTTGTTTGGTTTTGATTTTGCTTGTGTTGAGTTGAAAAAATAAAGTTAATTGCAAAAAAAAAAAAGAAAAAAGACGAGCTGCCCATAGGTCCTTGGCCAGAGGTATCCCTCTCCCAATAAGGTATCTCCTCTATCTTCCTGGTAATGCTGGCCCTGACTGGTGACATCGAGCTAAACTCAGGTCCTGCCTATCAGGCCTCTTCACTCCCTGTGAGTTGGAAGTCGAGAAAGGAGTTAAAAATTGCCCACCTTAACATCCGCAGTCTACTGCCCAACACTGATGAACTTTATGCCTGGGCCATGCACTGTAAGCCTGACATACTTGGCATTACTGAGTACTGGCTGAAACCCTCAGTACTGGACTCAGACTGCACGCTTCCCAGCTTTGAGTTTATTAGACAGGATCAGCCAGGAAAAAAGCGGTGAGGTGGTATTCTAATTTACTATAAGAGCCATCTTAGAGTGTCTATGGTGACATCAGCAATCCTCCCTGTCTTCATGTGAGCTGTTGCACACTGTGTTGTTACTTGGAAATACAAAGAAGCTGCATGCTGTATGCACATACAATCCCCCCAAGGGTGGTCTGCCTGGGCTTTCCCACCTCCTGGACACCATTGGTCCTTATGTAACCCCCCTGCAAATGGGGGTTCCCAAAAGACTTCCAGGAGCTTGCTTGAATGCTCCAAGCCTGAATGGTGTTTTAGTTTAAGCCATTTATCAGTGAGTGTTTTAGAGCCTCTGGTACTGTCTCTTTAAGAGCTGTCTGCTTGCAGACATAATTAGTTTGTATGGGGGACTGTGTGTTTCTCTGCTTGAGTACCACTCGAGCTGCTGCCAATTCACCCCATTTTTGCAGTCACTAGGAGTGCAAAGGGAACCTATCTGAAAGATGTAACTGTTTGCCAGAAATCATTTAGAGTAATAATGAAAATACAGTTTGTATAACCTGCTTTCTTTGCAGTCAGAACTGTGTTTGCCTAGTTCCCCATTCTAGTTTTGAACTGCTGAACTGGACCAATCAGTGTGGGTTAAGGTAGCTCTAAAATGGTGCCTTGGACGAATCAGAATTTGGACTCGTAATCTGAGCCAGCCACAAGAGGATTGTATGGGCAGTGACTCTGGGAGATGTAGTTTGGACTTCAGCGCCTTTTGGACCAACAGGGCAGTCTATTGTGATGACAGCCAATCCAGCCAAGAACTGGGAGGAACTCAAAGGAAGTGCCGTTTTGTCTGCTGGAGTTTCAGTTGAGCTTTGGCAGTGAAGAGGAAGGGCCCTGTGCTTTTTGGTGTGCAGTTTAGTCGGAAGCGTGTGTAAGGCCCTGAGTTCCGGTCTGCAGCTTGTGTAACTGCTTGTTAGGACTGAATCCGTCCTGTGAAGAGAATCAAAGGATATCTGAAGAGTAGAAACCAGGCTCACCCTGTAGAAGACTGGAGAAATTGCTGAATTGCGCTTGGTCTGTCAGGAACTGAATCTGCTGTGTGTTCTCCCGGGTATTGTGCAGTAATTGCGATCGGGATAGAGAAGCAGCCTGCCTGGTATAGTACTTTCTGTTTACCATATAAATCTGTGAAGAGGCTTGTGTTCCTCAAGTGAATCCTGCTGCCATTAAAGGACTTTTGCCTGTTACTGTTTACCATATAAATGTGTGAGGAGGCTTTGTGTAGCTCAAGTGAATCCTGCTGCCATTAAAGGACTTTTGCCTGTTACTGTTTACCATATAAATGGGTGAAGAGGCTTGTGTAGCTCAAGTGAATCCTGCTGCCATTAAAGGACTTTTGCCTGTTGCAGTTTGTCATATAAATGTGTGAGGAGTCTTGTGGAGCTCAAGAGTAGCCCTGCTGACGTTGAAGGACCCTATCTTGTTTGGAGGTCGTGAGTACTAATTCAGGGTCGCTCCCTGTTGAATTGCCACATTGAATCCAAATGGAATTACTGTACTACTGACTGTTTAACTAATTTTTCTTTTCTCTGTGTGAAAGGGCCCCTACCAGCTGCCACGGTTTGGACTAGCCACTAGGGCTTGGGTACCCAGGGACAGTAACTGGTAGGGATAGGCCTGTGCACAGAGCCATAGGTATATGAGTAAAGTGATAAGCTAATTAACCTGATTTCCCCTGTCCTTGTTATATTCCCCTAAATAAATCAGAGCTGCTTGTTTCAGCAAAGTTATACTGCCTGAGGTATTTGTCTATGTTAAAGTATTGTACTGTGATTGTTGCACTGTATCTTATTTTACAGGAGGTCCCAGTGCCTGAACCAGTCCTGGGGGTAAGTGTATACTGTGAAGGTAATTCTGATATATTGTGTGGGCCACTAGTGGGAAGAAAGGGGGGGTTGCAGTGTCCCAGAGGGCTGTGACCAAGTTAGTTTAACTATTGCAAACCCTGACCTCTGGGTGGAGGCACCCGCCATCGGATCCAGGCCCCTCAACCTGTTAGTGGCAAATCAGGCAGGGGTAGTAGCCCCTGGGATAGTGCCATCAAGGGGTTACACTTATGTTGGGGATAATGAACTTCTGACCCTGGGAGACATGAACTTAAAGTGGAATGGAGGTAATTCTAAGCAGTTTGAACCTCTGCTTGCGAATCTTGCCCTCACTCAGCTTATCCAGGAGCAAATGGTGGCACTAGCTCCCTACTGGACTGGGTCCTATCAAATGATCCCGAGAGGATCAGCTATGCTGGAACTCTGCCTGACTCCATCTCAGATCACACCCCGGTGTTTTGTGTGTGGAAAGTTCCCTCACCAAAAAATTCCCCACAAAATCATTCATGTTAGGAATTTTTCTAGGTTTGATCTTGGGTCATTTCATGAGGATCTGAGGAGCACTGACTGGTCAGGGGTGCTTAACGCCCTCAACCCCTCTACTGCTGTCACCCAATTTCTCACTGTTTTTGGTGACCTGCAGGACAGGCATGCCCCCCTTATTAGGTGGAGTGTAAGGGGGTCAGCCACATAATGGTTGCACGGGAGCCTCTTAGCCCTCACGAGGGCAAGAAACAAGTGCTGGGCTCATTTCAAAGGTATGTTGGATCAGTCCATCTTCCAACAGTACAGGAAGCTGAGAAATGTGTTCAAAAAAGTCATCAGGGTGGTAAAATGTGAATACTATAAATCTGTCCTGCTTAGCTCTGCTAGGGACCCATAACGGTTCTGGAGGAACATAAAAAAACTTAGTCAGTAGCCCCTCCTACTCTGGGGTATCTGACATAATCATTAGTGGGTCAAGTTCTAATAATCCACTTATGATTGCAAATGCTTTTAATTCCCACTTTTTGGACCTGTCTGCGCTTACCTCCCTTTTCCATGCTACAGAGAATATCAGCGGCCTCATGGCCTCTGCCCCTCAGGAGGTCCACTCCTCCTGCCCATTATTTTATCTCAGAGCTGTGTCTGTCATAGAGATGCAGAGACTTCTCTCTGGGCTCTCCCCACACTCCAGTGCTGGCCATGATAACATGGAGCCCAAGCTTCTGAAGCTGGGTGCCCCCTCATTGCCTTCCCAGTGGCACGTATCTTCAACCTGCCCTTTGCCACTGAAGTTATCCCTGCCATTTGGAAAGTGGCGAGGATTGTCCCTGTTCCGAAGCAGGGTAACCCCAATGTCTTGGACAACTACTGTCCAATTGCCATCCTATCAGCCATTAGCAAACTCCTAGAGAAAGTTGTGGCTGAACAACTCACAGAGTACATTCAAGCCCACAAGCTGCTGTCCCCCATGCAGCATGGCTATCAAAAGGGTATAGTACATCTATGGCCCTTGTCTCTGTCTCAACTAGCATCAGGGTGGCCATGAACCAGGGCGAACTCTCTGGGGCCATTTTCATTGACCTATCCAAGGCCTTTGATCTTGTGGACCATGCATTACTTTGCTCACAAATGCAGTCCATTGGTCTGTCCCCTCCAGCCTTGAGTTGGCTTAGAAACTACCTCCAGGGCAGACTACAACAGACCAAATTCAACAAGGCCCTCTCTGACCCTACTCCAGTGACCACTGGTGTCCCCAAGGGATCAGTTCTGGGGCCCCTTCTCTTCTCTGTATTTGTTAACAACTTCCTGCTGCTGCTGCTTCCAACTGTAGTGCCATCCTTTATGCAGATGATCTAGTCATCCTTGTACATTCCCGGGACACTGAGGTTCTCAACCTTCAGCTGAGTGAGGACTTTAAGAATATTCAGTCCTGGGTAACATCTCACAAGTTGGTTCTCAACCTAAAGAAAACTCAGGCCATGCTTTTCGGGTCATTAGCCAAGATCAAGGCCTCCCCTGTCCCTCTGAGTGTCGGGGGTGGATGGTGCTCCCTTCCTAACCACCGCTTCTATAAAATACCTTGGAGTGACACTTGACCCCCAGCTCGATCTGGGGTGTCATATCCTTAACATTTGCAGAACCGTAAACTGCAAACTGGATCTTGCCTACAAGGCAAAGAAAAATCAGACGTCTGCTGCTCGCTTGCCGTTGGCTAGGGGTGTGCTTCTCCCTTCACTTAGCTATGGCCTTCTCCTATTTGCTAGCACCTCCAAGGTCCACATCGCTCAGTGGAACACGACCTACAACAACATCTGTTGCTTTGCCCTGGCATCCCCATGCCACACCCATCATTGTAAATTCTACAACAAACTTGGCTGGCTCTCCCCGGCCAATTACTTGAACTTTAGTTTAGGCTACTTCGTGGGCAAGGTGCTCAGTACCAGCACCCCTCCAGGGCTGGCACAGCTTCTCAAGCCTTCTGAATCCTCCTTCTACTCCCTCAGGTCTCAGGGAACTGGGATGCTCAAAGTTCCTTATACTCACACTCTAATGGGGGATAGGGACGTTGCTACGTGTGCTTCAAGACTATGGAACTCCCTTCCTGACCACGTTCGTTCCTCTTCCTCCCACTTGAGCCTCCGAAATTCCCTGTGCGAACACTTGAAACAGGCCTCTGCATGCAGGTGTCCCAAGCCACCTTAACCAGGTCTCTAAATTGGACTCACCCAACCTTGTGATCCCTCTTGCAGGCTCTAAGGATGCTACCTACTGCCCT
This sequence comes from Neoceratodus forsteri, assembly GCA_016271365.2. NCBI lineage: Eukaryota > Metazoa > Chordata > Ceratodontiformes > Ceratodontidae > Neoceratodus > Neoceratodus forsteri. The sequence continues at coordinate 266,484,581 of CM057455.1, forward strand.
TTAACTCTGGGAGGCATGCGATTTACTTGTTTATCTGCTCAGGAATTATCTGTTTCTGTGACTCCGGAAAATGGTCACTCACACCCTGCTATTGCCATTGAATGACTTAGTCTATTTGTTATGTATGTATTATATATATTTTACCTATTACTGCTTACTGTAGACTATCTATGTTTACCTGACTATTTTGTGACTCTCTACCATGCTTCTACCTGTGTTAAGTACCCTGTTTGAACCTGTATTTTCATTGTACTCTCCCGGGTCGTACCTGAAAATAGGCATATAACTTGTCAAGTATACCTAACTGGTCAACAAAAGCTAAATAAAGAAATAAACACTCTGGGGTCCATTTCACATTATTTGGGTACCATTTTTGTGAGTTCAGTGAGGGGAATAGCTAATTCGGCAAAGCTAGCCCAAATATCTTGTATCCTGCATGCCCAATGCACACTTGGTAGACTTAATTGTCAGACCTGCCTTTTTGATCAATTGAATAATTGCTCATAGGTGTTCCAGGTGGCTTTTCCAGTCTGGAGTGTACACCATGACATCATCCAGGTACACAGCACAATAACTAGTGTGAGGGGATAAAATTATATCCATGTACTGCTGGAATGTAGCAGGTGCACCATGTAAACCAAATGACATGTTGGTGAACTTATAGAATCCTACAGGAGTGGCAAATGCAGTTTTGTCTCTGGATTGTTTAGCTAGGGGGGATTTGACAGCAACCCTTGGTGAGATCGAGGGTACTGACATATTTGGCACTTCCCAGTCTGTCCACCAAATCATCTATCCTGGGCATAGGATAACTGTCAAATTCTGACACTTTATTAAGTTTCCTAAATTCACGGCAGATTCTTACACCCCCATCTTTTTGTTTGCAATTATCACTAGTGATGACTAAGTACTTCTCATGTCTTCTATGATACCCAATTTTTTCATTTTTTGTATTTCCTTAACCACGTCTGCTCTTAACGGCTCTGGTAATCTGTATATCTTTTGTCTAATAGGGTGAGCACTCCTTATCACTGTTACATGCTCGATCCTTTTTGCTTGGCCTGGTACTGTAGTAAAAGTATTGCTAAATGTCTTTCGCAAATTACAGATTTTTGCGGTTTGTTCAGAGGTTAAGGAAACATTCACCTTTGCAGCATCAGCAGTTACAGTTTGTTGCAGTCTGTCGTAAGCTACATCAGTATCTTCTTTATTAGTTTCTGGTAAAACCAGCAAAACAGCTTTTGGTGTTTTTTAACCCATTTTTTGAGGAGGTTAGCATGGTATATCTTAATAGGATTTTTCCTGTCAGGGGTCTCAGTCTCATAGTTAACCGTGCCAGTACATCTAAGAACCTTATAAGGCCCTTGCCACTTCATTAACAGTGTGTTTTCTGTAGTGGGTAACAGTAGCAAGATCTTTTCACCTGGCTCAAAAGCTTTTTCTTTTACTCCAGGTCTGCCCTGACAGGCGTTCCACCTTCATAGCATCCCAGGCTCGAACCGTCTCCCAGCTGCACCACCTCCTCTCGCTGCCCCGAAGAATTCCACATCCTGATCTGCCCTGATGGGTACTCCACCTTCATAGTGGCCTAGGCTTGAACCGCCTCCTGGCCACACCACCTCCTCTCACTGCCCTGAAGCCTTCCAGATCCTGGTCTGCCCAGACTGGTGTTCCCCCTTCATAGAAGCCAAGGCTTGAACTGCCTCCCGGCCGTGCCGCCTCCTCTCACTGCCCTGAAGCCTTTTAGATCCTGGTCTGCCCTGACTGGAGCTCCCCCTTCATAGAGGCCGAGGCTTGAACTGCCTCCCAGCCATGCTGCCTCCTCTCACCACCCCAAAGCCTTCCAGAACCTGGTCTTCCCTGACGGGCGCTCCGCCTTCATAGCAGCTGAGGCTCAAACCGCCTCCCAGCCATGCCACCTCCTCTCACTGCCCCGAAGCCTTCCAGATCCCAATAAGACTGCTGGCTCAACCTGGAGTGTCTTCCTGATATCCAGGCCTGCTTGCACTCCATTGGTCCACGCCTCCATGTCTTTCTATCTCATTGGGCCTCTGCTAGATACTATGGCTTCAGGCTTTTTTTGAATACATGAAGCAGTAGTTGAGCACGAGCTGCTGAATCTTGGCAAATTTTTGGCCACTGATTATGCTTATCTGTAATTTTCTTCTGTATTCTGGGGCACTACCAGAGGGTTGTGTCTTTCAAATCCCTCTTAATCTTTTGTTGTGTAATGTTAAAAACTCTGGTGGGTAATACCGTGGTTGCTGTCTAACTTTGGGTAGTGCTGCACTGCTTTCAACTGGGGGAATTTTCTGTATAATATATAAATGGCGCTGTGCTTTCTCTGCTCTCTGCTCCTTTCATGCTGCCTGTGCCTTCTGCTCCTGAACCTAACTTAGCTCACTTTTTTTGGTCTGAACGTGTCTGCTAACCTTGAAACACTAAACTCACTTACGCTATTTATGCCCGTGTTACCCACCCAACCCCGCCACCAGCAGTTGTCTGCTTGGTCCTATCTCCTCCATCTCCTGCCTAATTATTTTTTTCTACTGCCCCTGAGGAGCCTGTGTTTAATGCTGTCTGGCCGATGGCCCCCCCTGTATTGAAGCCCTTTTTTCTCCTTTGTCCTATACATCCTTCCCCACACCCCCGATTTAGCCCTCGACTCTGCCTTTGTCCCTACTCCCTATATTTGCTAACACCTCTCTCTGCTCTCCCTCTTCCAGGTCTGACTTGACAGGCACTCCGCCTTCATAGCGGCCAAGGCTCGAACAGCCTCCTGGCTGCTTCACCTCCTCTCACCACCTTGAAGCCTTCCAGATCCCGGTAAGACTGCTGGCTCGACTCGGAGTGTCTTCGAGGTATCTGATTGGCTGCCGCCAGGCCCTGCGTATACTCCATTGGTCCATGCTTCCGCAGCTTTCAGTCTGATTGGGCTTCCACTAGATAATATGGCTTCAGGCTTTTTTTTAATACATTAAGCCATAGTTGAGCGTGTGCTGCTGAATCCTGACAAATGTTTGCCCCCCCCTTAATTAAATACTGTCTAGCACCTCCCACAAGTTTCCAAAGCACCCCCATTGGCTGCTAGTCTCTTTTGATCCTGCCTTGGAACGTTTTCAGTTCTTTACCATGTTGATTTTTTTTTTCTCATGGTACTGCTGTGATCTGCTCCCTGTGATTCTAGATATTATTTGTCCTTCCTTTAAATCCTTCAGCAACCCTTAGTAATTATCTGTCTGTGTAGTTCTGCCTGCCCTCCTTAATCCTTGTGAGGCTCAATCCTGCTAACATGGGACTCTCCTGCTGGTTGGTCTTACTGACCTGTCTCTCTGCCCTTTGGGTGACTGACCAGTTTATAGCCATTTCACTGAGGTCTTCCCCCTAAGGTCAGTCACCCCCCCCCACCGTGCCACATTTGGACCGAATGCTCAAGTCATGCTACTACGTGTACCTTGTCTGCCTAGATACGGAGCTGCACTTCTGGGGTTTTGGCTCCATAATAGGTTTTGTGTATCAGCAGCTAAATGTGCCCCAAGAGGACTACCTAATTTGTTTATTTTTATTTATTTGTATTTTGGATGACCAATGTCTCCTTAATGGCCTGTATAGTTATTTTCCTCCTGTTGGCAAGAGCAGGTGATATTGAACTCAATCCTGGGCCATCCAATATTGAGCACAATCCTGGGCCCTCCAATACTACCCAAACTCAAAATTCTGCCTCACCTTCTCTGTCTCTTTCCTTAGGACACTTGAATCTCCCTCTGACTACACCAAACTCTCTTAAAAGCCTAAAGATAGCCCATATGAATATCCAAAGCCTTCATCCCAAAATGCCTGAATTGAAGGCCTGGGTGATTCAAAAATCCTCAGACCATCCTATGTATTACACAGATATGGCTTAAACCAGCCATTAGATTGCATGAGGTGGCATTGCCTGGCTATAACTGCTTTAGGAAGGATAGGATTGGAAGAAGAGCTGGAGGAGTTTTTATTTACACCCGGTCTGACCTACATACCAATGAACTGCCTGGGTCAGACTCTGGATCCCCTGGTGCTGGGTATTCCTCTCCTTGACTCTTGGCTCAATTAAGAAGTTAATCATTGGATGTGTATATCTCCCCCCAAAAAACAGCTGATACTGCTCTTCTCCCATTCCTTACTTCCCTGGCTAAGCTCCCTGGACATGACCTAGTAATATGTGGGGACTTCAACAATGGCCAAGCCTTGCTGCCAGCAAAGTGTGATCCGTATTTGCTGATCTGAACCTAACACAACTTATTCTGGATCCTACAGGTCTTAATAACAAGACTGGAAAATATACTCTACTGGACTGGGTGGTAACCAACTGTTCCCTAAAAGTCAAAGCAGTGGTAATGCTTGCGGACTGCATTAGTGATCATTCCCCCACCTTCTGCATTTGGAGGAATAGTTGTCCAAACCCCCCCTTCCCAAAATTACGCTTGTCCTTGACATGTCCAAGCTGGCTGTAGATAGTTTGATTTCCTCCATAAACAATGCTGACTAGTGTCCTATTAAAACTCTCCCTGATGTCAACCTTGCTCTAGATTTTTTTGTGTCTACATTTTATCACATTGTAGATCACCATGCCCCACTAAAGAAATATAGAACCAAAGGTATGAAGGCCCCCTGGCTCAGTAAGGAACTAAGGACTCTAATGTCCTCAAAGGACCAAGCTTGGAACTCTTACAAGAGGAGTGAACTGCACTAAGACTGTCAGATCTACAGGCAACTGCGTAACAAATGCAAAAACTCAGTTCAAAAAGCCAAACGTTGCCATTTCAAATCTCTTGAAGAACACCTCTGTAAAACAAAGGAGTTTTGGAGGCAGATAAATGCTCTTCTAAAAAGGAGGTGAACTGAACTACCAAGCTCCATCTCTACCCAGGGTACCCTCCTCACTGACCCCACCCCCCCAGCTATTGTGGCTGGCTTCAATGACTTTTTTGCTGACCTACACAGGTACACTTCACAATTCCAGAATTCTCCACTAGGTCCCTCTGCCCCACCTCCTGCTGTGGTGGATGGGACTAGACCGTCTTTCCACTTGAAACTGGTTACTTGAAATGAGGTCCTTATGCTTCTCATGAATTTGAAGGCCGAGAGCTCCCCAGGTCATGACTCACTGGAGCCAAAATTCCTTAAACTGGGAGCTCCAGCCCTTGCTTGCCCTGTTGGAGACCTACTAAATCAATTCTTCATGACTAATACCGTCGCAGATAAATGGAAGGTGGCTGTAGTAATACCTGTGTACAAGGGTGGCTCTAGCTCTGTTGTTGAAAATTTCAGGCCAATATCCATTTTTTGCCCATTGGCCAAAATACAGGAGCATATCATTTACAATCACTGCCAGGATTATCTGGACCAACACAATCTGCTCTCACCTTTCCAACATGGTTTCCAAAAGAACTACAGCACTCTCATAGCCCTCATAAAGGTAACGTTGGACATCTACCAAGCCATGGACAACGGTTCTACCACAGGGGCCATTTTTGTCAACCTTACGAAAGTGTTCAACCTGGTGTATCATGGTTTCTTGCTCCAATGGCTACAAGGTACTGGCCTTGACTCCAGTGCCCTACACTGGGTCAATAGCTATCTCTCCTCATGTTTCCAAAGGGTCAGGTGGGTTGGATCTATCTCGGACTTAAAACCCATATCACATGGGGTTCCTCAAGGCTCCACATTGGGTCCATTGTTGTTCTCCCTCTTCATCAATGAGCTGCCTAACAACTGTAGTGGGGCTGCCATACACCTTTATGCAGATGACGCTATCATCTACGGCTCATCCCCTGACGTTGCTTGGATAAACAGGAAACTTACTAATGACTATTCAGTCCTTGAGGATTTTTTCCTGCGTAATCAGCTTGTCCTCAATACAAAAAAGACCAAAAGTATGCTCTTCTTGTGCCCTCTTCCTTCATCATGCCCCCTTACCCCTCTATGCATTACCTCTCAAAATAGGGATGTTCTGGAGACTTTAAAAACCTTCAAATACCTGGGAATCATACTGGACTCCGCTAGCCCTTACTTCCCATGTCGCCATCCTAATCAAGTCTCTTAATCAGAAGCTGGGTCTGCTATTTCACATCCAACCCTTCCTCACCTCTTCCTTTTTTTTTTTTTTATTTATTTAGTTATTCGGAAAAGACCTTTGAGCACAAGCTCTTTTACAAAGGTTCCACATCATAGACATCAAGTCAGTGTCAGTGGCTCAGTAGGCAGCACATTCGCCTCTAAGGCCGGGAGATCAGAGGGCTGTGGGTTCAGTTCCCACATCTGGCACTTGGGTTAATATCCCAGTACTGACACTGTAGTGTAGCATGAGAGGGGTGCTGCACTTCTGAGGTGCCGTCTTTCGGATGAGACGTTAAACCGAGGTCCCATCTGCCTGGACTGATGGTAGTTCAGGTGGATGTTAAAGATCCCATGGCACTTATCGAAAAGAGTAGGGGAATTTCCCTGGCATCCTGGCCAAATTTCCTTCATTCACTAAAAATACCACCAACAGCTTAATCTGGTTCCAAGTCAGTTGGCATGCATCTGTATCCCCCTTCCCCAGGTTGTGCCTGAAAATAGGCAGGATTTGTCTAGTGCACTTACCCGGTCAACAAAAATGAAATAAATAAATAGATTGCAAAACAAAGTACAATAGGAGAAAGCAAAGGTACATCACAACGAACGATACAGCTTGGATTCAGAGCTTACAGAATAACTCAAAACACTGGTACAAGTTAAAAAAACAAGAAAAAACACTTTATGAGGGTGGGAAGGGGGAATAAGCTGTCATAAAATGCCTTGTCAATCTTGACACAATATTGCCTCCGCATCACTTCTACCTCTACTTACCTATGGGGCTACCCTATTGCTCTCAACTAACTCATCCACTATGTCTCTCCTTGTGCAGGCATACCACAGAGTGGGGAGGTTTGCCCTTGGGGCCAGTTCTCACCCCCTTCCCTTCTATGTCCTCTCCTCCTTGGGATGGTTGCCCTTTGAAGTGAAACTGAGGTTCTTCTCCTCATGCTTCATGCACAAACTTGTCCACAAATTCACCCCCCCCCAATCTTAGCGAGATTATTTGTCCGAGACTCCCTCTTCATTCCCACTGCTCATCCTCCCTCCCACTTCTTCAAAAACCCAATCTGAGGCTGGCCATCGCACTCAAGTTATTCTCCTTTGTGGTAGTTGCTGACTGGAACTCCCTGCCCCCTCCATCTTGTCCTGCTCCTCACTTCCATTGTTCCAGTCCAGTCTCCTTGCTTTTCCTGCTTCCTCTGTAAAATGCACTTGCTTCCATTTGTAACTCCTCTCCTTGAGGGCAGGTGCAGCCAATGTTATATTGTATTATGCTACCTGGACTCCTTGAACCTTGGCTAACCCCTGTAACCTTAGGACATGTGCACCTTCTTATACATGATTTTGGTTGCTGATGTTGTTGCCACCTGCACACAGTTATCGAATAGTTAATCTGTAATACTGTATACAGTCTCTCTGACTGAGACCTAATATCCTGTACATACTGTTATCCTTCTCTGTAATTAACTTCCTCCTAATTATTGCTGTATTTGCTCTGTATATTGCTGTAATGCCTTGATATAGCTGTGCTTGCTTTGTATATGTGTTGTTTGTCTTTCCGGGTCGACCCTGAAAGAAGGACAGCAATTGTCTCAGCGGTCTTACCCAGTTACCAAAATGTCAAATAAAATAAAATAAAAATACACCTCCTGCTTGTTTTGGGCCTCTTCCTGATTTCTATGGCTGATTCCAGCAAATGTTGCCAGTTTCTTTCTCAAGGCACACATATAAGATGTAACAGATTGTTTCTGATGGGAGTTATTTATTTATTTTTTAGTCTTTGGTAACCGGGTAAGGCCCACTAGGTACAAGTGCCTGTTTTCAGGGGCGACCTGGGAGCACTGGGTGGTTAAGTGACTTGCTTAGAGTCACACAGTATGCAAGTGGAGCTTGTGAGAATCAAACTCAGGTCTGGTCTGCTGGATGTATCAAGCTCATTCACATCTTGTTCCTCTAACCTCTAGGTTTTACTGTCAGCCCAAATAAAATATATATATTTTTTTATTACATCTAGTGGCCCTCTAGGTTGTCTACCATACAGCATTTCAAATGGTGAAAAACATGTTGATGCCTGTGGCACTTCTCAGTAAGCAAAAAGCAGGGAAGGTAAGTACTGGTCCCAGTCTTTCCCTTCCCCTTTATAAACCTTTTTAACATGCATTTTAGGGTTTGGTTAAAATGCTCAATAAGACCATCTGTCTGAGGGTGATAGGGGGAGGTTCTTATGGCAATGATACCTAGTAGTCTGTACAGCTCTTTCAGTAATGCAGCACCAAAATTACCACCCTAATCGGTAATAATCTCTTTTGGTATGCCCACGCTGCTGAAAAGTTTGGCAAGCTGTGGTGCCACTTTTGGGGCTGTGATAGTACGCAGTGGAACTACCTTGGAACTGCCTCTGGGTATCGAGTAGTACTTTTGTCTAAGGGGCCAATCACTTCCATTGCAATTCTCTCAAAAGGCACATCTGTCAAGGATAGGGGCACCTTATCGTTTTAGTTACTGGGGCTACTTTCTGACTCTCAGCACAAGAACTGCAATAGGTAGTAACATCTTCATGAATTCCAGGTCAGTAAAATCTGTACAGCAGTCTGGCAAGGATGTGATACCTCTCTGAGTGACCAGCCATAGGACTGTCATGTGCTATCTGTAACAACTCAGATCTATACTTTTGTGGTATAACCAATTGTTCTGTCTGGTCCTGCATTTGAGATTTAACCCGAACACTGTACAGTACCCCATCACGTTTTTGACAAATAGGTTCACCCTGTTTTGGTTTCACCACCAGTTGCTTAAAATTACCCTGGAGAGAAACATCATTAGCTTGCTTTGAAAGAAAATCACAATCAGTGATCAATTTAGTTTCAGCATTTTCATATGTTAAACCCTTATGTCCATCAGTCTTTTGCTGCCACTGTTTCTTCAGGCGTCATCTTTTCTTTCCTGGATTTCTGGATCTTGGAGCTCTGCTCAAACAATTTCAAATCAAAATCAACGAAAGGAAAAGAGCCCGCACCATCTAAGATTTTCTTTGTCTGAGTCCTTGTCACCACAGCTATTGAAACATCAGGATTTACTTCCTGTTTGATTAATTCGGTAAATCCTGGAAAGTCATTTCCAATAATCACAGGTACAGGTAACTTAGATGCTACCCCAACTTTCATTTGGTGCGACACCTCATTAATAGTCAGAGTCACTTGGCTGATGGGATAGTATTGAATACCCCCATGGATGTAGATGACACCAGTACCTAGTCCTTTTGGACATTGTTTTCCCAGCACTTCAGTATGCACTAGGGTCTGTCTGCTTCCCTAATCTATAAGTCCCTTCACATTCTTATCTCAGCTTCACATCTGTTAAGTACTTGCCCTAGTTTGCTAAGGACAAATCTGCTCCAGTGTCACACTTCTCACTACAGCAATTTCTTGCAATTTGACCTGGCTTATTACAGTTATAGCAAATAGTCTTTGGGTGCAGATTTGTTACCCCCAACAGAGTTCTTATCAGACTCTGCGTTTAAATGGGGAAAAAAGAGAGTCTTACCAGTGCTCGGCTGTTAACTCGCTGCTATGATGTCTGTCTGGCCATTTGGTAGTCTTCGGACAAAGAAATGGCCTTTTCCCCACTTTCAGGTCTGTGTTCTTTTACCCAAAGCTGCACATCTGTAGGCAGGATGTTGATGAATTGCTCCATTACAAATGTTTTGATGATCTGTGGGAGTGTTCTGCCCTCTGGTTGGAGCCATTTCATCAGGAGTTCTCAGAGTCAGGTGAAGGTTTCCCGAGGATTGTCGACCGAGTTGTACTTCAGAGACCGAAATATCTGCCTGTAGGTCTCTCCTGAGATGTCTTATCTTTTGAGGACCTCTCTCTTTTCACCAGGTCACAGCTTTTTGTGACTGTGCAGTATCCATATTGCTGAAGGCAAGTTGGGCTTTACCTGCAGGTAAGGTACCAATCTGATTGCCCATTGCTGCATTGACCACTGCCAGGCTGTGGCAACCCTTTCAATAGTTGTCATCTGAGGGACACAGCTTTGTAAGTTTAATGTAGTTTAAGTTGTTTGTGTCTTATTGTTCTGCTGGACCAGTGCCAGATCCTCCAGCTTTGATAACTTGCAAGACATCCATCCAATGCTGCATCTCTTCTCTGCTTTGCTGCACCTGTTGCTGCATCTCTTCTTTTCCCAGCTTCTCGGGTTGTTGTATTTCTTCTTTTCTCTGTGTCTCTACATGTTGAATCACTCTTTCTCTCTGCTGCATTTCCTCTCTGCTGTGTTTCCCCATCTCTTTTTGTTGTATAGGCCACCATTTGAAAAAGGCAGTCAGACTTTCAGGTTCTGTCACTGCTTGATCTTTTTCCATAACTGATGCTAACTGTACAGTCTCAGCTTGGACTTGTGTTTCTGCTAGTTTGGCTGCCATTCTCCTGGTAACCACTCCTGGTCATGCTGCTGCAGAATACATACCTTTCTTCTATGTTTCCCTGGTATCAGGTCTAGTACCCATGCACAAAACTCCTGGCTTAGAGTATGCACTGTGATACCCCTCTCTATACACACCAGAATTCTTCTAGCACCCCAGCATTCTATTAGTCTTTCCTTCTGCCTTATCACACTGCCTTGCCACCTTCAGATCATCAGATATGATGACCCCCAGGTCCCTTTTCTGTTTTGTTGTTGTCACCTCCTCCCCTTCAGTTGGTACGTTGCCCTTGGGTTCCTGTGCCCTATGTGCATAATGTTGCACTTTATAGCATTGAAGCCTGGTTACCAAACCATTGACCATTCTTCCATTTTTGTCAGGCCATTCCTCTTTCTGTCTACCCCCCAGGTGTATCCACTTTGTTGCAGATTTTTTGTGTCATCTGTGAACAGGCATACTTTCCCTATCAGCCCTTCTGTGATGTGACTAATGAAGACCTTGAAGAGGACTGGTCTCTGGCCTGAATCATGTGGCACCCTGCTGCTTACCTTTCCTTCCTCCGAGTGTATACCATTTAACGCCACCCTCTGGCTTCTGTTACTCAGCCACTTTTGTACCCATTTTACTACATTTGGCCCCACTTCCAGGCTGCCCAGTTTGTTTATCAGTCTTCTGTGCTGAACAGTGTCAAAGACCTTACTGAAATCTAAATATGGCATATTCATCATCCATCCCTGATCCACTTAATCCCTGGTCACCCAAGTGAAGAAATCACTCAGTTTTGTCTGACAAGACCTCCCTCTATGAACCCATGCTGCCTTGGATCCTGCAATCCATTGGCCACAAGGTATTCCGAAATCCTTTTTTTTTAGTAGTGTTTCCATAAGTTTGCCCACCACCAACATCAGCTTACAGGTCTATAGTTCCACGCCTCCTCCCTAGTCTCACTTTTGTGAAGCAGGACCACATCCGCCCTCCTCTATTCCCTCTGTACTACCCCGTAACCAGTGACAGATTGAATAGGGCTGTCAGAGGTGCAGAGAGTTCCTTCCTAAGTTCCCTCACTGTCCTGGGTTGCACCCCATCCAACCCCATTGCCTTATCCATCTTTAGTTGATCTAGTTCCTTGAGGACTCTCCGTCCTCCATAAAAGGGCTAGTGTGTCCCTCCCTTCCATTAATGCCCTTTTCCTCTTATCTGTGGCCCGTCACACACCCCTTCTTTCATAAATATTGAACAAAAGTACTTGTTCAATATGTCTGCCTTCTTCTGGTCCTCTTCCACACATTTTCCTCTTTTCCCTTTTAGTCTTACTATCCCCACCTTATTCTGCATTTTTTTGCTTACATTCCTAAAGAGTGTTTAGCTCTCTTTTTTATTGACTTGTCAATGTTGTCCTCCGTTTGTGCCTTAGGGCTCCTAACTGCTTTTGCTGCCCCCACTAGTTTCTCCTGATAACCCTCCCTGTCCTCTTTCTTCTGTGTTGCCTTGTACCTTTTGAATACTAGCCTCTTTGGCTTTACTTTCACTGCTACTTTCTTGCAGAATCCTAGTGAACTCTTCTTTCTCCTGCTCTTTGTAATCTGCTTGACACAGAAGTTTGTTGCCTTCTCGATGGCCTTCTTATTTCTACCCACTTCTCCTCTCCCCCATAGAAAAATAGACACTGACGGCAGATAAGGACCACTTGGCCCACCTAGTCTGCCCATTCCCTATGTATAGGATAAGCTGCAGATTCTAGTTAATCAACAGCCTACTTACTCCTAACCTTCACTATAATTGCCTTATGTCTGTCCCATGCAATCTTGAATTCCCCCACTGTTTTTGACCCCACAACCTCCTCAGGAAGGTGGTTCCATGCGTTCACCACTCCCTCTATGGAAAATACTTTCTGATGTTGCCCCTGAGCTGTCCCCCCTTTATCTTCAAACTGTGTCCCCTTGTTCTGGCACATCTCTTCCTCTCAAAGATGCTCCCATCTTGGACTTTGTTGATTCTCTTGAGGTACTTGAAAGTTTCTATCATGTCTCCCCCCTCCCTCCTTTCCTCAAGGGTGTACATATTAAGTTCTTTAAGTCCCTCCTCATATGGCTTCTGGTGCAGACCCTGCACCATTTTAGTTGCCCTCCTTTGGATCGCCTCCATCCTGACTATGTCCTTTCAGAGATGGGGTCTCCAGAACTGCATGCAATACTCCAAATGGGGACTCACCAACTGTCTGTACAGATGGATAACAACTTCCTGTTTTCTACTGGTGATGCCTCTCCCTATGTATCCCAGTATCCCTTTAGCCCTCCTTACTGCCTTCTCACATTGTCTGCCTACCTTAAGGTCATCTGATATGACTACCCAAGGTCCCTTTCCATTTTTGGTTTTGTTAGTACCCCCCCCCCATTGTGTACCCTTTCCCTGGGTTTTTGTTTCCGAGGTGCATTACTTTGCACCTTTTAGCATTGAATCTAAGCTGCCATATTTTTGACCACTCCTCCAACCTTTCCAAGTCCCTTTTCATCCTTTCCACCCCCCCTTGTATATCAACCCTGTTGCAGATTTCCGTATCATCTGCAAAGAGGCATACTTTTCCTTCCAGCCTCTCTACAATGTCTCCTATAAAGACATTAAAGAGGACCTGTCCCAGTACTGAGCCCAGCGGTACCCCAGTAGTAACCACCCTTTCTTCAGAGTGTACTCCATTTACTATTACACTCTGCGTCCTGCCAGTCAGCCAATTTGTTACCCAGGCTACCACCCAACTCCCTGGGTGGCTAACTTGTTTATTAATCTTTTGTGTGGACTGTCTCAAATGCCTTGCTAAAGTCTAGGTAGGCTATATCTACAACCCCTCCCTGGTCTACTACTTTGGTTACCCAGTCAAAGAACTCTGTTAGATTCATCTGACATGACCTTCCCATTGTGAATCCATGCTGCCTTGGGTACTGTGCCCCGCTGGCCTCTAGGTACTCAACAATTCTTTCTTTCAGTAGTAATTCCATCATGTTCCCTACCACTGAGGTTAAACTAACAAGTCTGTAGTTTCCTGCCTCTGCCTTGCTCCCACTTTTGTTAAGAGGAATCACATCTGCGCATCTCCAATTCTCAGGTACCACACCATCCTTCCATGATTTGTTAAAAAGGGTAGTCAGCGGTGTCACTAGGTCTCTCCTTAATTCTTTTAGAATTCTGGGGTGAATCCCATCAGGCCCCATTTCTTTGTCCACTCTGAGTTTTAGGAGTTCTCTCAGGATCCTTTCTTCTGTGAAGGGACTGTTATGGACCCCCCTGTCCAGTGTGCTTCAATTGCTTGGTATAGGTACCTCCCCCTCTTCTTCTTTTGTGAATACTGAGCAAAAGTATTCATTCAGTATCTCAGCTTTTCCACTGTCATCCTCTGCCCACCTCCTCTCCACTTTATTAAGCCTCACTATCCTTTGTTCCCTGATGTACCTATGTACTCCCCCCCCCCGTTACCTTGGGTTACTAGAATCCCAGTAAGACCTAGTGGTAGGCAGGGAAGGCAGCTTGTGAAACTCCTGTTAAATGGATTTCACACTGTCTCACTCTGTTCTCAGTCTCAGCTGAGACTGAGGGATGACATCATTTTAAAACTGTCACAGCTGCATAAGTCACAGTGGAATGCTGCAGTTGGAGGTTAGAGTAGAATGTTGGGGAATTTGAAGCCAGTCTGTGTGCAGTCTGAGTGAAAGACTGTAGTGCAGCTCAGTGTGTGCAGGCTCTCAGAGCTTTAAGCTCTGTTGCAGAGCTACTTTTGTTTTTGGTGTGTGTTTCCATCAGACAGGAACTGATAATTGAAGTGGTGGAGACCGCTTTCAATGGTTCAGAGCCCCATCCCTGAGGGGATGGGGGGAAGGTGTCTGCCTGTTTTCCACGGGCAAACCTCCTGGGTCCAGCTAAGGGAAATAAGCTGCCTATTTGAGTTGTGCTGAGGCACCAGAAGCTCTCAAAGGAAGATTCCTTGTGGAGAAAATGCCTGTGGGGCACCTGCAACCAAAGGGTGAGTTAGCTCTGCAAAAGAGCCAAGTGTTTTCACCTGAAACAGAAGGAAACTAAAGGGACTGTTACTGTGGGGTCAGGAAAAGACAGCCAAGTACAGTTGGAAGATGTGGGGAGGGATTTGGTCTGCTTAACTTTGTGGGGGGTCTAGAGTAATGGACAAAGCCACTTATAAGTATGTTCAAGTCCAGCTCAAATGGAAAGAAAGAATATGGGGATTGGACTGCTTAATCTGTGGTGGGTCTAGAGTAATGGACAATGCCACTAATCTTAAGTATGTTCAAGTCCAGCACAAATGGGAAGCAAGACAAGTAGATTGAATGTGAAATACATTTAGCAAGAATCTACACAGTAAAGTGATAGAGGATGAGGTGTTTACAGTCCAGAGAAATGGCCGGGTATGAATTGTGGGAGCGAGAGATGGGAGACCCCCCCCATCAGTAGTAACCAAATCCACATTTACGGATTTGCTCTGAGACACCTGTTGCTTTCTCTCAGGTACTTGGCCAGTGCCGGAGGAAAGTACCTAGACGTGGAATTAAAGAGGAGGATTCCCTGATGGAGCCGAGGAGCTCTTAGGTGGTTTAAGGAGCCACCAGAAAATGTTTCCATGAAGTATGGAAGGTGTCCAAGTGGCTGGCAAGGGAGCTGAGCCAGGGAAAACCCAGAGTAGTGTACAAGTTTGGGCTGTGTAACCCAAAGCAGCGTACAAGTCCGGGCTGTGTGCCCAGTGTGTGGTAGAGCCTGAGGGCTAAAGTGATGAGGATGCGTTCTGGTCTCTTTTAATCTGTATTACCAGGAGTGTAGCCCCATGGGGGTCCATCTATGCTTTGTCTATTCTGTTTGGATTTGAATAAAAGCCACACTTTAGAATCCCACTTCTGGTACTGGACATTAAAGTTATTGCTTCCTGTGTTCGGAGTTACTTGGGTGCCCCTGTGAAGAGTAACCAAACCTAGCCTTTGTGCAGAGTGGCCTATTCCTCCCTGAACCCAGCCCACCTGGTAGAGCTGTCAGATACAAATGGCATACTAGCCTGGGGTTACAAAAATGGAGGCACCGCTGAGGATTTGGGTTTGGAATTTAGGGACGAATGTAAGAAAGGTCGCTCGGGCAAAGAGCTAGCATTTTGGCTATCTGGCAGAGGGTAGCCCAAAAAGCTGAAGCAAGGTTAACTGATGTGCCGCTGTGTGCTGTTGTCCATGTGCTGCTGTTAAAATGCCAACTGTTTACCAAGGAGAAGTAAAGCCGGAGATTGTATGCCCTTGTCCTGCATCAAATTTACAGCGTTTACCAGCTTTTAAAACTGTTTGTGACAAAGAAAAGTGTGGAAAACTGTGCTTAGCAAAAGGAAAATTGTGCCCTAGACGTTGGAAATGCTTTCTTGTGAACTGAGAGACTTGTTGTGCTTAATGGCCATGAAAAATGGTTGAAATGGTGCTCCCACCATGGAGTCAGTTGAGGAAAAAAGAGAGTGGTTTTGCAGTTTAAATTTGCCTGCTCGACGATCGCCTTGAGGAGAAGAGCACTCGAGAGGAAAGAGGCTCATTTGCATGGCGTCGCGTGATTGGTGAGACTTCAATCAGTCCTGCCCCCAAACCAACTCTAGAGCGACTGCCCAGCATTCGAGAGGGAGAGTGAGTGGAGTGTGCAACCTGGCATGTTAGGAGGAGCGTCGCGGTGACTGAAAGCACTGTAAAAGTTTAAAAAAACTGACTTTTCTGTCTGAATTCAGGCTCAACCCGCATCTCGATCGACTGGACTGTGAGTGTGGTGTTCAGAGGGATGATCGGCAGGACTGCCAACCCGCTTCTTTCCAGAGGCCTCCAAGACTGGCTGCAGGCTGTTTTTCCATTGCAGCAAATAGCTACTGATAACAGTGAGTACCAACAGTAATAATTGCTCAAACTAAGTGATTTTGCCAAAAGCCAGCTGAATTTGTGTGTAGCAGTGTAATCGCTTTGCAAATAAGGACAGTGTTAAGTTTTACCAGCAAAAGCAAGCATTTTAAGCCATTGACTGTGAGCACAAAGATAGGTTCAGCATCAATATAAGTTTCAAGGCCATGAGAGAGACTATGAGTTGTATCCAATATGCAGCAAGAGTTACAGGCAATCCTGTGCTATGAAATTCTGAGGCTTTAAGGGACTGTGAGCTAGACCAATGTCTTCAGCAAGTGAAAAGTCCGTGGTAAATCATATAAATGTGCTAGGAAAAAGAACAGTGCAAGTTTGTGCAGTTTGAGCAAAGTTATCAGTAGAGTGTGTAAATCGGATGCGCAGTGGCTTGACCAAATTACAGAATGTTGATGCATAGGAGTGCTGCCACCGCCATTACAGGGTGGGGTAGTAATGTAAACACAGCAACAGAGGAGCCATTTTGAAGGAGACAGAAAGTTTTCAGTGATATGGGACTTGAAATAACAGTGAGCGTTGTTTGTTTTTTCTCTGCAGTCATGGCTTCAGGACCAGCCCACTAGCCGGATCATGCCCGGGCTGTGGTAGCAGTAGAAGTTAAGAAGTTAAGGGACATTGAGAGATGTTACTATGGAGGATGACTGCCTCCTCATGTGGCTGTTCCTGGATATCCAGTGCAAGTATGTTTAAGGTGCTTAAATGCTGGAAGGGATGTCTTCATGGTACCTCACTGTTCTGGGTGCTTAGAGAAATATGGTTTATTTAAAGCACCCAAGATTCATTTGGCTCTCACATGGATAAAAGTTCAAGAATCTGCAGTTTGCAGCACACAGCACCAGACGGAGCCTGTTGGAGAAGGCCCCTCAGGGGAGTGTGGCACAAAGCTAGAGGGTGCAGATTTACAGACAGAACAATGTGTTGACGTTTTGGACTCTGAGTCACAGAGAGACATATCAGGAAGAGCATCAGTAGATCCGTGGAGAGCGGGGCCTAGCCCACGTCTCATAGGTGAAGACGAGATGAGGGAGGCCTTTGAATGGGAGGTTTCGACCTCCACGCCCAGCGAAGAGTGGATAGTCTCAGGAGTGAGGACGACTGCTCACTCCTGGGCACAGATTCTCAGTGAGGAAGAAAAAGAGGGGGAACCTATGTGGCCTTGTGAAAAAGGAACTGGTACACAGCCTTAAGCTCTTGCCTCAGAGGAACGCATGGAAGAGAGTGATGATTTCACTGCCCTGGCTGTGCAAGAAGAAGTCAGGGATCCATTTTTTTGTGTCTTTGAGAATGCATAGCTGGTAGAACCAGGACTGGCAGCCCCCAAGCCAGGCCAGAGGTCTCAGGTTAACCAAAGCTAGTAAAGAGGAAAGGTTGGCTCGTAGGAAGGCGAATTAAATTTATGGGATGTCCTTCCCTACCTTTCCTCGGAGAATCTGGGAGGAGATTGAACAAAACAGGAAGTCCTGGATTTGGGCAGAAGCAATGAAATGTGTGCATCCTTGGCCAAACAAGCATGTCAAGCACAGAATCTTTCATGACAAATACAGCCAGTGGAAAAGAGGCAGGACACTGTTAATGGACACTGTTCGAATTGTGGATGGAGAGGGACGTGAAACCTTTCACAGTGTGAATTATGAGTGCCCAGATGGGGTAATAATTCAAGCACCTGACCCATTGTGCTATTGGCCAAAATGCAAAGACCTCCCTGCGAAAGTGCCCATGCCTACCAAATGGAAAGCAGAGCAGTGGTAGCCAGTGCTGCCACTCCAGCCATTGCAGTACCTATGTTGTTCCGCCAGTATGGACATCCAGGACTCAGGTGCCCTACATTCATCAGTTCTACAGTGTACTGGCTTTCCAGAATCCATCGACTGGCCTACAAGATGACTTCAGATCCAGAGAGGACACCAGCCCAGCTGTATCCTGATTCATTGCCTGGTAATCGGATTACTTCAGACCAGCTGTTTTCCTTTTTGTTCCTGTTCCAAGGTTCCATCTCCAGAGATGACATCAACCCAGCAGTTTCCAGATGTGCCCTCCTGTCAATTCCCAGAAGATGTCCGCCCAGCTGTATTGGAAGAATGCTGCCAGGGAGAGTCTCTGGCTGAGGACCAGGTTTGGTGCCATTTTCGTTCTACAAGGGACTGGTAAGTCCAGACTTTTCTATTCTTATGACATTGCAGTACACACTCACTAGCAGACTCACATGTTTGAACTGTCTCAAAGAGTCTCCCTTTGGGACTTTGGCCTGTTAGAACTGTGCTCACCAGGCTCCGCCCAGGAGAGACTTTTAATGGACTTGCCTTCAGGCACTGTGGTCACTAGATGGGACTTTTAGGGCACTCCATCCCCCAAATATGGTGTATTGTAAATAATGTCATTGTTTTCTACTGTTTTCTAATGTTTATACTGTTTTCCTACTTTTCAAAAAAAAATATTTTTGGGATTCTCCAGTGTTTAGATGGTAGGGGTTTAGATAGACTGTGTATGCGGATTAGGAGTGTGTGTTGTCTTTCTTTTTCTTGCAGGTGTTCCTGAAGAAGATAGAAGAGAAGACAAGAAGAGGTGGACGGACTCATCGGAGTCCCTCACTAGTACTTTAGAGTGTAGTGTTTAAAGTACTGTTGTTGTTGTTACTGTTTGTAACTTTTTTCTTCCACAGGTATGGTCGTGGGGAAGTGTGGGAGTAATGCATAGAGTATGGTATTAGTTCCTGGTGTATGGTTGCATGGTGTCCAGGGTCGGGGAGGTCCCCTGTTTGTTTTGTTTTGGGAAATTTGAGTTAGAGGTAGACAGGTTTTCCCTAGAGGGCTAGGAGGGGATAGACAGGCTGTGGTCCTGAATGGCCATAGGGGCTGCAGCGCTGATCTATTAGGGCTATGCTCTGGACAGTTCTACCAGAGCCACTAGGTACTCATAGTCAGCAGGTAAAGTAGAGGCTGATATGTCAGCCAATGGCCTCTAGGCCCTTAGTGTTACCTGCCAGTGCTAGCATATGGTAAGAGAGAAGGTAGCGCTACCTCCCTGTAGTCAACACATGGGGCGAGATGGCCTAAGCTGGGTGATTAATGACTGCAGACAGTCATTTTCCTGGCCCAGGGTGAGTGTAACCCCCCTGTTACCCGGGGTTACTAGAATCCCAGTAAGACCTAGTGGTAGGCAGGGAAGGCAGCTTGTGAAATTCCAGTTAAATGGATTTCACATTGTCTCACTATGTTCTCAGTCTCAGTTGAGACTGAGGGATGACATCATTTTAGAACTGTTGTAGCTGCATAAGCCACAGCAGAATGTTGCAGTTGGAGGTTAGAGTAGAACACTGGGGAATTTGAAGCCAGTCTGTGTGCAGTCTGAGTGAGAGACTGTAGTGCAGCTGAGTGTGTGCAGGCTCTCAGAGCTTTAAGCTCTGTTGGAGCTACTTATGTTTTTGGTGTGTGTTTCCACCTGAAGAGGAACACAGGAACTGATAATTGAAGTGGTGGAGACCGCTCTCAATGGTTCAGAGCCCCATCCCTGAGGGGATGGGGGGAAAATGTCTGCCTGTTTTCCAGGGGCAAACCTCCTGGGTCCGGCTAAGGGAAATAAGCTGCCTGTTTGAGTTGTGCTGAGGCACTAGAAGCTCTCAAAGGAAGATTCCTTGTGGAGGAAATGCCTGTGAGGCACCTGCAACCAAAGGGTGAGTTAGCTCTGCAAAAGGGCCAAGTGTTTTCACCTGAAACAGAAGGAAACTAAAGGGACTGTTACTGTGGGGTCAGGTAAAGACAGCCAAGTACAGTTGGAAGATGTGGGGATTGGACTGCTTAACTTTGTGGGGGGTCTAGAGTAATGGACAAAGCCACTTATAAGTATGTTCAAGTCCAGCACAAATGGAAAGAAAGAATGTGGGGAATGGACTGCTTAATCTGTGGGGGTCTAGAGTAATGGACAATGCCACTTATCTTAAGTATGTTCAAGTCCAGCACAAATGGGAAGCAAGACAAGTAGATTGAATGTGAAATACATTTAGCAAGAATCTACACAGCAAAGTGTTAGAGGATGAGGTGTTTACAGTCCAGAGAAATGGCCGGGTATGAATTGTGGGAGCGAGAGATGGGAGACCCCCCCATCAGTAGTAACCAAATCCACCTCTACGGATTTGCTCTGAGACACCTGTTGCTTTCTCTCAGGTACTTGGCCAGTGCCGGAGGAAAGTACCCAGATGTGGGATTAAAGAGGAGGATTCCCTGATGGAACTGAGGTGCTCTTAGGTGGTTTAGGGAGCCACCAGAAAATGTTTCCATGAAGTATGGAAGGTGTCCAAGTGGCTTGCAAGGGAGCCGAGCCAGGGAAAACCCAGAGCAGTGTACAAGTTTGGGCTGTGTAACCCAAAGCAGCGTACAAGTCCGGGTTGTGTGCCCAGTGTGTGGTAGAGCCTGAGGGCTATAGTGATGAGGATGTGTTCTGGTCTCTTTTAATCTGCATTACCAGGAGTGTAGCCCCGTGGGGGTCCATCTATGCTTTGTTTATTCTGTTTGGATGTGAATAAAAGCCACACTTTGGAATCCCACTTCTGGTATTGGACATTACAGTTATTGCTTCCTGTGTTCAGAGTTACTTCGGTGCCCCTGTGCAGAGTAGCCAAACCTAGCCTTTGTGCCGAGTGGCCTATTCTTCTCTGTACTCAGCCCACCTGGTAGAGCTGTCAGATACAAACAGCATACCGGCCTGGGGTTACACCTATAAAAGGTTTTGTCCCTCTTCTTTACAGAGTTGGCTATCTTTTCCTCAGTTTGGGCCTTTTCTATTCTGAGTGCCTTCCCCACTTCCTTCTGCTTTAACTGACACAGTTCTCTGTCCTGCTCATTCTGTGATTCCTTATACTTCCTGAATGCTATCTTTTTCTCCCTAACCTTTCCTGCTACCTCTTTTAAGAACCATAGTGTTTTTTTTTACTTTGTTTTGTTTTGTTTATTTGCTTCACACAAAGACTTGTTGCCTCTGTGATGGCAGTTTTGATTTTCTCCCATTGTTCTTCTACCCCCCTTCCTACCCCTTTGCTAGTGCATTCCTTCGGCACTCACCCATTTTGCCAAAGTCAGCCCTCCTAAAGTCCAGTACTTTTGTCTTGGCATGGCTTGACTCTTCAGATGTGTTTATCATGAACCACACTGTTTGGTGGTCGCAAGTTCCCAGATGGCTACCCACTTCTAAATCTGTGATCCTCTCACCATATCCATTGGAGAGTACCAAGTCTAAGATTGCTCCCTCTTGAGTGGGTTCCAACACTAGCTGTCTGAGGCGTGCCCGCTGCAGGGCCCCTTGCATTTTCCCTATCTCCGCTAGTGCTTCCCCAAGACCCTCATTTTAGTGAGTTTTGTTTTTATTGTGAAAGCACCTTAGAACATTGCAGTATCACCAGCAGGAAGGCCCACATGTCTCGCATTTGTTTTTAGAATAACCTTTTTGCAAAACTGCCCTGCTTCAGTTCAGACTTATTAAACTACGCAATTAATTTTCTCTGAACTTTAAAAGAAAAGTTGTTTTTGAATAGAAGCGACTCACCTGGAGGTCAAGTGATTTGCTCCAGATCATTGAATTAGCAAGTGGCTGTGTTAGGATTTGAACCTGAAAATTCCTGGCATTGAAGCTTCTGCTCTCACCACTAGACCACACGACCTCCTGTAAAAATATTGGTAATTTGAATGATTATTCAGTTTGTTTTTGTTCAAACCATCTGAACATGGCAGCATACCTCCTCCTAGCCTGTCTCAAAATGTATTGTCTGGAAGGTGAATTTCTAAGACCTGCCAGAGGAGGGCAGAAAAGCCTGCAATATAGTTTGTTACTGTGGTCAATGTTTTTTTTTGTCTGTAGACTGGTTGCCAATATTTATGTGATTGCTATGCTATTATTATCTGATATCGGGTAAGCACGTTGATTTGGTAAGCAGATCTGGGCTGTCTTGTCTTACAGAATGCAGATGGCCTAGATCTGTGGTCTTGCTGTATGCAGTGAGGTGTGATAGCACATCAGGCGGAATCTCAGAAAGGAGTACTGAGAAAAAACATTTTTTCATGCATCTGCTGGGCATGAAAGGAAACATTCTTTGGCTGGCACCCAAATGCCAAATGCCTAGACCCCACAGTGCTAGTTAATAGTAATTTTCTGCAGACTCAGGGCAGGGTTAAAGATTATTATATGACAGGTATCTTCTCTAAGTCAATCACATTGCTGAACAGCCATCAGCTTTTGTCCCACAAACGATGTGTACCAAGTCCCAGAATTGCTTATTCAACTAAAGACCTCCCACAGTCGGTTAACTGACCTTTTACACACCCACAATCGCTTAGTCCACCTTTATCCCCAAAACAAAAAGCAAAACAAATGATGTTGGAAAGACTGTCCATTTCAGCTGCTTCACAGCTAGTAAACAGCAAGTTTCACACCCTCACTCCAAAAGAACAATCATGACATAATCCCACTGTACCTATCACATAATCACACTGTCAGAGAAAATATTTTTCCACATCACAAATCCATTTTCTCGTGCTTTAAAATTTTTGTCAGCACAATATCTATTTCTTTTCACTTTCTGTCACCGGCATGCTGACCTGAACATCCACCTCCACCCACTACGGTGACCAAGATAACAACACTATATTGCAGAACTGGATACACAGCATTTTCCACACACTGAACTGATTTCAAATTTTTAAACAGTGAAAATTCTCATCCATAACTCCCTCCTGCCGCACGACTCACAATGACACTTTTCATGCCATGCCCACACTCGTAGAATTGCATACAAACAAGTACTTAATATGCGCACTGCACCTAGCTCTCAGTATTGTTTCCCTTATAAACCAAACCACTTTCAGAATTGTTCAAATCATTTCCAGAGTCTGTCCTCAGTGAGTGCACACCTATCCAACCCGTTTCCTCATTCAGAGCACCAGCATCTTTCACCACATGGAACACATTTAGAACACGACCGCTGGCTTTCCTTGCCACATGTACTGCTAGTGCTACAATAGTGCAGCTGGTGCCAGCAGTTCATACCTAACATCAATTGCTGCTATATAACAATTTCAAAACCAATGTCTATTTGTATAATAGTAATAACATACAGTTGGAGTATACTCATAGTAACCGGCTGGAGAGGATTACATTAAATACCTCGGCCTTCGGTCTTGGCATTTAATGACCCACACCAGATGGCTATTGCTTCTACTAATCCAAATAACTAAACATTATCATTTAAGCAGCCTGCAGTTATAGTACGCACATGGATTGCTGAATCACATTTGGGCAGTGCCCTTACAGAAGTAACGCAGTAATAATATAGTGGGTTGAAAAGTTCTGAGGGTCCATCTTGTCTGCCCCTCCTGATGCCAGGCACTGTACCCCAGTCTGACTATAGACATACATATCAAGTTTAACTATGGGACTGTTACCCCTACTCATGCTGTGTGACTCTCTGTATCATGCTCCCTCAGTAATGTCACTAATGTCTGGTGGGGGAGGGCACATCGAGTGGTGACACAGGAGGTTGGGGCGAGCCAGGGCTGAGGGTCTGGGGACAGGGGAAGGGAGAGGGAACTAGTCAGGGTGGGCAGGGAAGAAGAGGCAGGCAAAATGGAGCAGAGGATGGGGGAAGGAGAGACAAACCAAGGAGATGGGAGAGAAAAGTGGAAGCAATCACAGATAGTCAGAATTGGGGGGGGACAGAAAGGGAATGGAGAAACAGAGAGATGAGTAGTGGATACAGTGATAAGATCACCAGGGTGTAGAAGGAGAAGTTAGGTGGATTGCAGCTAGTTCCACAGGTAAGGAAGGAAGGACAGGGAGCATGGGTGCAGGGGATTGAAGAGTGGCAGTCATGGGGACTCCATAATTAAAGTTATTCACTGGGGAAAGAAGGGGGACCAAAAAGCAAAAAGGGTGGTGGTTTGCATGCCAAGAATGACAGCGGGAAGGTTGGGCCAAGAATCAGGGAAATAGTAAGGGAGACTGGAGGGAAACCAAATTTAGTTACATATGTGGGAAATGGCAATCTAGTTGGGGAGGAGGTGGAGGTAGTACAGAGTAGATTCAGGAAGTTAGGGTTGATTGGCAGGGAGGAAGCAAATTTACTGGCCTTCTCAGAGGTGTTACCAGCAACAAAGGCCCGCACAGCCAGGAAGAAAAGAATTTAATGGCTGGCTGAGGAAATGTTGCAGGATGGAGGATTCATCTCTGCTGGGGACTGGGGAAGGCCTGGTTAAACAAAGTACTCTTTTCATCTGGCAGGCTACACCTCAGTAGAGAAGGTTTGAGGGTACTCAGGGATAAACATGAGGATACATAACCACTATACTTAATTTAAACTACTGTGGGGGCACAGCAGACTTGCATGCCCAAAGACTCCAGGAAGAAGAGGTCAACAGACCCCCCCCCCACACACACACACACACACTGGTTGAAGAGAGAGTAGAGGTGGAGGGAGTGAGAGAAAGTTAGCAAAGGTGGAGTGGGTGAAGAACAATCAGCAAGTGGAGGTGAGGGGCCACATAGAGGGGAGAAATGTGAAAAAAGATGGGAAGGGAAGGGTCAGTTACTAGGTGGAAGGTGGTGTCACTGAATGCATGGAGTTTTGTGAACAAGATGGATGACCAACAGGAGCTTTTAGCAGAGGGAAGGGTGGACATAGCGGCAGTAACTGAGACTTTGGCCACACCACACCTTGACTGGGACCTAGCATTCCCTGGAAATTATCTATACAGGGACAGGACAGTAGGGAAGGGGATGGGGTGGCAAGGAACAACTTGCACAAAGGAGGAGTTGGAGGAGGGAAAGGTGAAGGCATTGTGGGTTCAGTTCAATAGAGGAAGAACGGTGAGGTTGGGGGGTGGTTTACATATCCCCAAACAAGGATGAGGAGAAGGACAGGCAACTGAGCTTTCAAGTAATGGAGGCTGCAGGAAAATGAGTGGTGGTAATAGTGGGGGACTTCATCCTGCCCAAGGTAGACAGGAGTGTACAATCCACAACATGTGCCAGACATCAGGTAATCCTGGAAGGGTTGCAGAGTGGGTTTCT
This sequence comes from Neoceratodus forsteri, assembly GCA_016271365.2. Taxonomy (NCBI): domain Eukaryota; kingdom Metazoa; phylum Chordata; order Ceratodontiformes; family Ceratodontidae; genus Neoceratodus; species Neoceratodus forsteri. The sequence continues at coordinate 266,510,081 of CM057455.1, forward strand.
GACCCAGGGAATTACAAAACAAACTAGGGAGGAAGCAATCCTCAATCTGGTGCTCATGAATGGTGACCATGTATGGAATCTAATGGTCCAAGTGCCCCTGGGTGGGAGTGACCATAGCACAGTGTATTTATGGGTGGATATGGGCAGGGACAGCATCCTGACTAAGACCAAAATCTTGGATTTTAAGAGTGTAAACTTTAGGAAGATGGGCAATGAGCTGGAAAGGGACCTATCAGGGATCAGAGCACATATGTATGTGGATCAAAGGTAGTCCATCATTAAGGAAGGAAAAATGGTTGCCACAGAGGAGTGTTTTAAGAGGCGGAAGAATTTTAAAGCCAAAGCACCCTGCTGGTTCAGTTCTGGGGTTGCCCAGACAGTAATGAAAAAGAAGTTAGCCTACAGGAAATTCAGGAAGACCAAGAGAGAAGTAGATAGAGAGAGAATTACTTATGGTTGGATAGTGTGGCAAGTAAGGAAGTCCAACAAGCTAAGGCACAGAAGGAACTGCAGATAGCTGAGGAAATGAAGAAGGGTGAGAAGGCCTTTTTTCACTATGTAAATAAGAAAAGAGATAAGAAGGATTGGATTGTTAGGCTTAAAAAAGGATACGAGTAGGTGGAGGAGAATGGTGGCAAAATAGAGATACTAAATGAATACTTCTGTTCCTTCTTCGCCACTGAGAAAAGCAAAAGAACCCCAGAGCAAATGCACTGGTGCATATTAGTGTATGTGCAATTTGTGTTTTCTTTAAAATTGGACTGTATGGCCAATATCCTCTGGGATAACCCTTGCCCCAGTGCATTTGCTCTGGGGTTCTTCTGTTGCTCACTTCTCGCTCTACTTTGGTCTTCCCATGACTCAAACCAATAAGATCCACTATAGGGTGGCTGGCTATCTCTCCCTGGGCTAAGGCACAGATATGGCACACTGATGAGTCCAAATGAGGATGAAACATGTGTCTGTGTCTGCTGTTCTCAGCCTTTGCTGATTGTATTGTGAGGCCTTCTGGTACCATGCAATTCTACTTAAAGCTGAGCCAGTCCAAATTAATTCATGGGCATCTGCATATGCTTCCCATGATGCTTTGCATTATTGGTGTATGTGCAATTTGTGTTTTCTTTAAAATTTGACTGTATGGCCAATATTCTCCGGGATAACCCTCTCCGCATTGCATTTGCTCTTGGTTTCTTTTGTTGTTATCCTCAATCTGGATTTCAACAAGACCTTTGATTCAATGTTTGTGGAATAAATTTTATGCTTGTGCAACTCTGTTGTGGCTGTGCTTGATAGCTGGTAGGAATAGAGCACCCCCCCCAACTTGAACAGGGGAAACTCGTGAAAAGGAGGAGGAAGGGGAGGCTGGTGGGTGATTTCTGAACACTAGAGTGGTGGATGCTGGGAGAGGCTAGGTTAAATACTATGTGTGGGAGGAGATTATTCCTCCCATATTGGATCTTGGGCTAGCCCTCCCATTCAATGTTTGTAAAATACATGTTTATGCTTGTGCAACTGTGTTGTGGCTCCTACTCCAAACTTAGGTTACCCAAGGTGGCTGAAGACTTCCTAATTTTCTACTATACTATTGGGCCAGTCACCTTCAAAAATGTGGCAAATGGCTTTCGGCCCTCCACAATCTCACTGATAAGGTATACACCCCGATTTGGTTACAAATCGAATCCTAGATAATTTCTGACTACAGACTGTTTCCCACCTCCATTCTTTTCTCCCCCCGGAACTCGTTGTCTGAACAATTACGGTTATCTCCGATTGATATTTCCATTAAGGTTTTTTTGCAGTTATGCTTTTATTTTAAAATTCCTTTATATAAAGATTTCTCCCAACCTATCTTTTATAACCCAAATATCAAGCTGGGAAATTCTTCACTATCTCCCACCTGGCATCCTATTGCTTCTGACCTTCTGAATTTAAGTCCCATCCACATTTTTAAAATTTACCAGTTAAGACACCTTCTAACACGACAATTTGGACCTGCTCCAGAAACTTCCACTTTAGGGGACCTCCTACAGCAGATTCAATGGGCAGCATTCAAATCTCATGGAGTCTCAGGTCTTTACCAGTGCTTATTAACTTTGTTTATCCCACCTAACTCGAGCGGATCCAAAGTTTGGGAATCTCTTTTACCTGAATATACCTTTAACTAGCCTAAAATATGGAATAATCTCTACACATATTTAACTCAAGATCGACTGTGACTCACTCAATGCCATATTCTTAATAATATGTACTATACTCCTATTAAGTTAGCTAGAATGGGTCGCTTTCCCTCTCCCCACTGTACCAGATGCGATAAAGCAGATTGCACCTTATTTCACGTCTTTTGGCTGTGCGAGAAGGTGTCTCCCTTATGGGGGAGCGTAGAGGGAAACATAGATCCCCTTTTAGGACTATGTGGCCTCTTCTCTCCTGAAGTTTGCATTATCGGAGACTTTTCACAGATTCAGGTTAAAGAAAGACTCTACCACATGGCTCTTGTCTCGGCAGCAGTTAAAAAACTAGTCCTGTGGCATTGTCTTGACCAATCACTCATCACATATACTGAAAGGCTAAATGAACTTTCTTTCTCCTTAAGAACAGATCATCTGATTGCTGCCATGCATAATTGCATGCCCTTATTCAATAAGAAGTGGGGCAAACTATTTACTCTATATCTGAAGTAGTTAGTATCTTATCCCTGGCACCTTGTTAGTTCTCTTACTGTTTATTACTATTTTTCCAGTTACATCTTGTCTACATCATCTTTTATCGTATATGTTATATCAGGATTAGGGCACTCCGCTTGGTGGGGAAGGTAAATAGAGGATAAAGGAGGGAGGGGGGAAAGGTGGTGGTTTGTGTTTTATTTCCTTTATCCCAACAGTTATCCATGTTATACTACACTGGCTGTTTTGTATGATCGTATTAAAATAATAAAGCTTTTTTGATTTAAAAAAAACTCTGTTGTGGCTGTACTGTACTCTACTTCTATTTCTTACAGACTTTGAGCTTGATGGCTGGTGAGAATAGTGGGCCCCAAAAAAGGTGTTGATCATCTCCTCAAATTCTAGAAGAGTATGACCATTAATGTGCAGGAGATGAAACCCCCCCCTTGGAAGAAAATCTCTGAGAACCCACGGTTACTGATTCACCCATCATCTGAGTATACTACAAGGAGATGAACTAACTTTAATTCAGTTGGAATGTATGTTGCATAAGCTAATGACTTCCAACCATCTTGATATGGCTAGGGAGTTTATGTCTGGATGCTGAAGATGCTGCTCCGGTTCTTTGGCCTGTTTTAGATGGAGGTAGTTGTACAGTATAGCAGTCTTGTCGTTGGAGAGATTGGATATCCTGAGAATTGTGGAAGAAGTAGGAGTATGGACTGAGAATTCTCCAGGTTTAAGAATTCTTGGAATGCCAGGCATATAGTGGTGGAAATCATCAAGTTAGTCTTTGAATCGAAAGGCTTGGAATCCAATAAGTCCAGGAGATGTCTCATTAATGGGCCTTCTATTGGTGGTCTCTGAGGAGTTTGGGAAAGCCACTTTCTGAACCCCGCAAGTGAATTGGTAATGGAAGGATTAGACAGATTGATGGAGCGGAAGGAGCATGTTCAAAATGGTTAAACTGATTCCTGTAGCGAACTGCTGTACAGTGCCAGGGTGAGATGTAAGGCCATATGGCAAAAATTATGAAAGTTAAGAAAATGAGCAATGTAAATATGAATAGCGCTCTATTGTTGTGAGGTGCAAAGCTGAATAATTAGACCAGCACTGGCATATGTTAATTTGGGGGATAGGGTTAAGCTTCCACATGATGGGAAAGCCTCGCATCAATAATATTCTAGGGCATGAGTAGATCCTGAAAAGAAGGTGGAGAAGCCATCTTTTATTTATTTATTGTATAATCGGATTTACAACCTTTGAGCCAGAGGCTCGTTTGCAAAGGTACCTCATCACAGAGAGGACATACAGAGTCAACATACGTACATAATACAATCATACAGAATAACATAGTTTTACATGGTTGCTTGAACACAGAGTAATTAAAAGCATTTCAGACTTGACAGGTTGGTACCAGCAGGTACTGGCAGTGGAGAGGGAGGCCATGGGGGAGAGGGAGTGGGTGGGGTGAGGGGTAGTTCGGCCCAGAGGGCTATGTCAATAGTGATTTGAGAGCAGCAGCGCATCTCTTCGTGACAGGTGCAGCAGCGGGTGTTGAACAATTGGTTCCATAGTGCAGTTTTGAAAGGGGCAATTTTGGTGGTGTTGGAAATGGCTGCAGGGAGTGAGTTGAACCAGGACTAGGCTCTGTAGCTGAATGATCTCTGTGCCTGGGCGGTCCTAGTTCTGGGTACCAGTAGGGTGACCTTGTCAGAGATTCAGGTAGTGACTCTGGAAGGTGTAAGTTGGATGGAGGCAGAGACCCCAAGGGGCAAGAGCCCGAGTAGAATCTTCTTAGTTGGTAGGCAAGTTTGGCAGTGGAGGCGTTCATCAAGGCTAAGGAGTTTGGCCATGTCATAGAGCTGACAAGTGTGGTTGAGTCTAGGGGCACTGGTCACTAGTCTGTAAGCCTTGTTTAGGGTGAGTCGAATCTTGTTGAGGGCTGTGGAGTCAGCAGCACCATAGACTGGAAGGCCATAATCGACAAGGGACATTACTGAGGACGTAATGGCAAGTCTGAGGGCATCAGGAGGGAGGCAATCCTTGAGACGGTAGAGGATGCCAAGGCGAGTGTTAGCGGTGGAAGCGAGGGCTGAAATGTGGGCATGAAAGGTGAGGGCTGAGTCAAAGGTGGTCCCAAGGTATTTGTAAGAGAAAACTTGTTCAAGTGGTTGATGAGTGCTGGGGAGGATTTGGAAGGGGTTGTTGCTGGCTTTGCTCTGGTGGTGGGCGAAGAGCATTGCCTTCATCTTTTTGAGGTTAATAACTAGTCTGCTCTCCTTAAACCAGTTCTTGGCATCATTGAAGGAGTGTTGGAGGGAGTCCTGGAGAGAGGTGGCATTTCTGTGGGTGGCATAAATAACGGCGTCATCGGCGTACAGGAGAATATTGCCAGAACAGGCACCGGGCAGGGTGTTTAGGTAGAGGCTAAAGAGTAGTGGGCCTTAGATAGAGCCCTGGGGAATCCCTGAGCAGATAGGATGGGTTTCTGAGAGTATCCCATTGTTTTTGACACGCTGGGAGCGGGCTGTTAGGTAACTCGCGCACCAGGTGAGAGGGCCAGCAGAGAAACCTGTATGGTTGAGGGCATTTAGTAGCAGGGGGTGGGAAACAGTGTCAAAGGCCTTAGAGAGGTCAATAAACATTGATACAGCTAGGGAACTGGAGTCCAGGGAAGAGTGCAAGAAGTTGGAGAACTCCATTAGTGCTTTACTTGTACTGTGACCAGCGTGGAAGCCATGCTGTTCCAGGCAAAGAGTGTTGTATTTTGCAAGATATTCAGTGAGTTGAGTGGCCACCACTTTTTCTAAGGCTTTGGAGAGCGGGGGAAGGATGGAGATTGGACGATAGTTGCTGGGGGTGGACCTGTCACTTCCTTTGTGAATAGGTGTGACTATAGCTTTTTTCCATGCTGTGGGGAATTGCCCCAGACAGAGGGGCCGGTTTAGTAGGTCAGTGAGTGGGACCAGAACATCATCCAGGATCAGACGGAGTATTTTTGGATCCAGGGAGTCGCTGCTAGGACTGTTGCTGTTTAGCGCTTTAAGTAGGAGTGGCCTGGTTTCCTGGACAGATACTTTCTGTAGATAGAACCAGGGGCACTGAGGATCTGAGGGTGGTGGGCCAGGGGTTGGGTCAAAAAAGGTATTCAGGAGGATAGGGCTAAGATCTGTAAAGGAGGAGTTAAGACAGTTGGCAATGTCAGTGGGGTCAGTAAAGGTGGAGCCATTGACCATAAATTGGGCTAGGAGGGGAGCGTGATTTACCATTTATTTATTAAATATTGTTCCAGAAGTTCCAGGCACATCCCCACGAGGAGTTGAGGGTGGCATGGTAGTGGTCTGCCTTGGATTTTCGGATGGCCCACGTGCACCTGTTACGTGCGGCATTATATGCCTATCTGTCAGCCATCTGGACAGTCTCAGTGGCTATATGCCAGAGGTTATCCCTATCCCTGAGCAGTTGGAGTAAGGCAGGGGTGACCCAAGGCATGTTTTGCCTTTTGGAGCAGTTCATGGTGATGTGAGCAAAAAGATCACAGGCCTTGTTAAAAGCTTGTGAGAAGAGGTTGAGGGCAGTGTCAATGTTGGTTGCATGGCAGATGGGAGACCAATCAGTGTGAGCAAGGAACTGTTTGAGTTTTCTCGGTCCGCCTGGGCAGAGACGCCTGCGGTGTGTGGCTTGGGCTACATGCTTGGGGGTGGGGGTAGACCAGAGGAATAGAAGAGGGGAGTGGTCACTTAAGGAGTCTGAGAGTACATGAATATCCTGAATCTTTTGAGAGTGGTTGGAGACAATGATGTCTAGGAGGGTGCTAGTCCCTGTAGTTTGGTTACATCTAGTAGGTTGGGAGATGAGTTGGGTCAGGTCTAATACAGCGATGGTGTCTCTTATTGGTGAGGCATCCGGATCTGCTGCCAGAAATGATCCATGGAGTGGCAGGAATTGGCAGCAGACAAGCACTAACTACTTTACTGACATGATAGGGTATTTTTTTTTATTTTATTTATTTTAAACATTTGTTAACCAGGTAAGTACAATGAGCCAAAGGCCCGTTTTCATGTTCGACCCGGTGACTGAAAAACAGTCAAGATGTTACAAAAAAAACAATAAATCACGGTATGTTATTTCTTAAAATGTGCAGTACTTCAGTTATCTAAAAACATTGGAAACTTAACTGCAAGTCCAGGATTAAACCCATGGAAGCTATGATTGGATAGATTTAGACTAATGGACCAATGGAGGACAATTCTGGGATGGACTGAATGTCTGGGAACTAAGGGGCTAAAAAACAAGCTGATTTCCAAACACTAGAGCAGTGGTTGCTCGGAGAGGCTGGGTTAAATACTGTCTGTGGGAGGAGTTTATTCCCCCACATTGAACCTCGGGTTTGCCCTCTCATTCTGTACCCCACAGGAGGTTGATCAGGAAGTTGGGGAATCTCAGCGTTGGGGAGAAGATGGCAAGATGAGTGGGAAACTGACTAAGGGATAGAACCCAGAGGGTGGTAGTTGTGGGAAGAGTTATCTAGCTCCACAGAGGTCACCAGTGGGGTCCCGCAGGGCTCATTGCTGGGACTGGTGTTTTTCAGTGCTTTCATCAATGATATTAAGGACAGCATTAAGGGTAAAATGGGCCTGTTCGTGGACAACACCAAGCTCTAGGAGGGTGGACACACCCAAAGGGATACACAACCAACAGGACAATCTGAAAAAGTTTGAGAGGTGGTCCAGGATCTGGCAGCTGGCTTCAATGCCAAGAAATTCAAAGTTATGCACATTAGAGCCAATAATTCCAAGATGGAGTACTACCTGGGAGGGGTCCAGATATCTCCAATTGAGGAGGAGAAGGACCTGGTAGTGTCGATAATCACTAGCAGCCTGAAGCACTCCATGTAATGCAAGAAAGCAGCAGCAAGGGCAAACAAGATGCTGGGACGCATAGCTAGAGGGATCAGCAGTAGGAGAGAGGAGGTTATACTGCCTTTGTACAGGTCACTGGTGAGGCCGCATCTGGAGTATGTAGCATGTTACTGTGGCTCATACCTCAAAAAGGACATTAAAGTGGCTGGCCTGGTGGCACTGAGGGTTGAGGCGCTGGACGCCACACCTCGCGCTACACCAGTGACCCGGGTTCGGGAATGAGCTCGGGTTGTCGAGGGTCAGCAGGGGAGGACTGGGATTGAGCATCAGGAAACAGCTCTCCTGTGGGAGAGTTGGAGGATTTGAGCGACTTCCATGGAATGGTCCCTGGTTCTGATGTGGGTCATGATGTCAGCTGTGATCCAGGGCAGGTGTGCACCCCTAACACGAATATGTCTGAGTGGGGCATAGTAGTCCCAGACGGCAAGGAACTTGGTCTTGAAGTATTCCACAGCAGAGTCAATGGAAGTGGCCCGGGGGATGAAAGACCAGTCTGTAGCTGCCAGGTTGCTTAGGAGTGAGGCAAGATCCACTAGGCAAAAGCTAACTACTTCAAAGCCATCTTCCAAACCAATCTAAATCACCCAGCAAAATTCTGGAAGGTGGTCAAATCTCTTTTCTCCCCACCCTTCCAGCCTCCAACCCCTGTTTTAAATGTAGATGGCACCTCCATAATGAACCCGCTTGAAGAGGCGCCCAAATTTAACTAATTTTTCATGAATTGTACCTCCTCGCTTATGTCCTCACTCCATCCTTACCATCAAAATGCCACCCCTTTCCCGACAACACACAGGCCCCATCTCCTGGCCCTTCCTTTTCTTTCCATCAGATCACCCAGACAGAAGTTCACAATGCCTTGACTGCCCTCAACCCATCTAAGGGCAAATGCCCCTCGGGGTTTGGACGCCAAAATGCTCTACCTGTCTGCTCCTGCCATCATCATCCCCCTGGCCGCTATTTTCAAACTACATCTTAATCCTTAGCTTTGATCCCATAGGAATGGAAGCACACAAGTTATCCCACTTTCAACGGGTGGTGACCCCCCTGCCCCCAGAAACTACCACCCAATCTCTCTTCTCCCTATACTGACTAAACTACATGAGCACCTTGTTCTGGCTCAACTCTCCTTGTTTCTCAACTCCTCCTTCTTCTTCTTACCCTACCAGTCTGGCTTCAGAAAATTACACTTCACCACCACTTCCCTTTTACAGGTTATGGATTCCATTCTTGTTGGTATGAACAAAGGCCACATCACCTCAGCCACCTTCATTAACCTGGCTAAGGTCTTCAACACCATCTCCCATGCTCTCCTCCTTGAAAAGCTCTCCCCTGCAGGGCTCTCTACTGAGGCTACCAGCTGATTCCACTCCTACTTGGTATGCAGGTCCCAATCTGTTGGAATTGGAAGCTCCACATCTACCCCTTACAGTCACTTTTGGTATCCCCTAAGGCTCAGTCCTTGGCCTGCTCTTTTTCTCCACCTTCATAAACAACCTGCCCACTGCCTGCCCACACACATCCATCCTCATGTATGCGGACGACACAGTACTGTATACATTAGGCCCCTTAACCACTGATGTGCCACCAGACTACAGCAGGACTTAAATGATGTTCAGCTCTTGTTTTGCACAAATCAGCTTTTTCTTAACGTCAAGAAGACTGTCTCCATGACTTTCGGTATGAGGCAGAGACTCTCTCAGCTCCCAACCCGCTGCTCCTTCGATACCCTGGACAGGGCTACCCTGGAGGCTTGCTTCTCCTTTAGATACCTTGGGGTCTGGCTCAACCAGCACCTTGACTTTTCTGTATAAGTTGATGTCATCCACAAAAAGTTCCACCCTAAGCTAGGTGCCTTATATTGCAATTATGGTTGCATCCCGCTGCCAGCCCACTTCTCACTTGTATAGAAAATGATTCTTCCTATCTTTGACTACGGGGATGTAGTCTACAGTGCCACTTCTTAAGTCCACCCTAGCCAGACTGGACACACTTTTCCACTTTTTTTGTCACTTTGCTCTTGATTGCCCACCCTCCACACATCACTGCACTTTCTACTGGACACTAGACCTCCCCTCACTTCAAGATTGTAAATTATCCCACTGCGCGAGTCTCTCGGCCAAGTTCTGGTCCCAGTTCTTGCCACCCTATCTTGCCTCTGCAATATCAGCCCTAACCCCTCCAGCCTACTGCCTCAGAAATTTTGACACCCGTCTCCTGGCTGTACCGTGCATGTCCTCCTCTGTTGGTCAGGCTGCCTTCAGACATAGAATGCCTAAGCTGTGGAACTCCCTCCCTGGTGACATTCTGCCACACCCCCCCAACTCAGCAACTTAATCCACTCATCAATGTGCACTTCTCCATCTGTGCCTATGTCATCTGATTAATTGAGTATGCCCAACTCTGCTGACCCTGTTCCGTTCAATTGACTGGTCCACCATCTTATTGCAGCTTCTACTTACATATTGCTTACTCTGTCTCATTGCCACTGTACTAATTGTGTATGTACTGATTGTATTTATCCTGTCCCTGTGTATGAACTGATTGCATTATTCTGTTCCTTGTGTTATAGTCATGCCTGTATATTGAATATTTGTATCTCCATTGTCACCCTCCCCCAGGATGCACCTGGAATCAAGCAGTACTCTGCTCAGTGTTCCTTCCTGGTAAAACTTTTAAATAAATAAATAAATCTCTTCCCCTACTTCCTTATCCCTACAAATCCCTTGTGCCTGTCCCATGCATTTTTGAATCTCACCACTGTTTTCGTCCCCACCACGTCCACTAGAAGGCTGATCCAGGTATCCACCATCTTTCCTGTGAAGAAGTACTTCCTCATATCCTCCTGAATTGACCCCCCTCTAGCCCCCTCTCCAGGACCTTATTCACCCCCATGAGGTGTTTAAAGGTCTCTATTCTAGCCCCCTCTCCCTCCTCAGAACTAGGTGGGCCAAGCGGTCCTTATCTGCTGTCAAATTCTATGTTTCTATGTTTCTCCTCCAGGGAGTACATATTTAGCTCCTTTAGATTTTCCTCATAGGGCTTTTGATACAGGCTCTGCGCTATTTTGGAAGCCCTTTTCCACTCTGTATATATCCTTCCTGAGATGTGGTCTCCAGATATGGACACAGTACCTTCTTCCTTTCTACTCCCTTCCCTGTTACAATATTTCTCTAGCTTCTCCCATTCCACTGTTACAGATGCTCTCCCTCTCCTGTTACGGTATTTCCTCTCCCACCTCCCTCCACTGTTACTGTATCCTTCCTCCTTCCCCCTCCCTCCTGTGTTATTGTATCTCCCCTGGCTCCCTTCATTCCCTGTTACAGTATGTCTCTTCCACCCCTCCCCTGTTGCAGTGTCTCTCCTCCCACCTCTCCATCCCGTTACAGTGTTTCTCCTCCCCCTCCCCCTCCCCATTCCCTCCATTCCTCTGACTCCTGCTCCTTCTCTAACACCCATTTTAAAACCTTGTTTGAGCAACATGCTTTTTATTCTTATCCTCCTTGCATCTGGAAGAGCCCCTCTCCTGCCATCAGCTCCTCCGCCTCCATCAAAAATATCTTCCAGGATCTTTCCTGCCATATTTTATCTTGTGACTAGCCTCCCCCCCCCAACACACACACACTTTTGTCCTCTTGCTCCCTGCTCGCCTGGCTACTTCCATTGCACTGGCTCCCTACTCTTCTACCGCTATGTTACTAGTACCCTTCCAGAACCTCAGTTGCATACCTCTCAACCTCCAGTGCCACAAATCAGAGACAAGACTTAAGTAAACCATGGCAATAATTCAACCAAGGCAAAGGACCACTATCAGGAACACATCTTAAAAATGATATAATCTCAAGAAGCTGTGACTTATAGGGAGAACTAGACTGTGACACTAATGTCTGACATTATTTTATACTTCTCTTCAATGTAAAGTTTTGGATTGACAGTGGACATTTTTAATTCCACATCAGGGACGATCCTAATAATCTAGGACACTTGTGATGTACGGCATGCTCAGTTGTATTAGATTCTATGTATTACATTCAGCCTAATTCTCTGTACTTCTAATATATGTATTTTATTTCTTAATTTATTCACCCAGTATAGCTACTATGAAAGGCAACATCTTGTTTCCCTTGGTGTCCTGCTGCTGCCTGTTTCTTTAGCAGCTGGACTGGAGAACTGTGAGTATGCATGACTTACTCGAGGTCATAGGGTGAGTATTTGACCCTAGTAGGGTTCGTACTTCTGATCTCCTGATTTCAAAACCAGTGCTTCAGCCAGTAAACCAACAGTCTCCATAATTAATTATAATGGTATATTATTGCACTTTATGCTCACCTTTTGCTCTAACTGTACATAACCTTGTTTTTTTTTATTGCACCACTGCGCCATGTTATTTGACTATTTTCCCTAATCCTCTTGTTATTCCCAATCCCCAGGGTCACACCAAGAAATACACTTTTGCTCAGTGTGCCTGGTAACCAATTTTATATGAATAAATAAACTATAACTATGCACTTGGTTAACAACTTGCCAGAAATTAGATTTATCCAGTTATATGGCTGGCAGTATAGCCTAGAGGTTAGAGGAACGAGGTGCAAATGAGCTTGATACATCCAACAGACCAGACCTGAGTTTGATTCTCACAACCTCCACTTGCCTACTGTGTGACTTTGAGCAAGTTATTTTTTTTTTTAGTTGTTTAACCAGGAGTAGCACACTAAGTTGAAAGCTTTTTTACTGGAGTGACCGGGGAGCACAGAGGAAGTTAAGTGATTTGCTTAGGGTCACACAGTATGCAAGTGAAAGCTGTGGGGTTCAAACCCAGGTCTGGTCTGCAGGATGTCACCAGATTAGCAGCTCAGAGCCTTAAACCACTGCCCTTTACTGCTTGCAAGTTACTTAACTACCCAGTGCTCCCAGATCACCCCTGAAAACAGGCACTTGTGCCTAGTGGGCCTTACCCCGGTTACCAAAAACTAAAATAAAAATAAATAAATAAATAACAACTTATCCTTATCTGGATATCAGGGCTTAAGTTAACTCTCTTTTGAAGTATGAGACATCCATAAATAAGGTAAAAAAAACCTACCAAATAAAAGGAGGAGGAAGGGGATGTATTTGACTCACAAAGTGAAAAAATGAACATTTCGGGGCTTCCAAATTTGCACACTTGGAAGTCCTGAATGATATTTCTGCTCTCGGCTTTGTCATTTTTATTTTTTTACAATGCATTTACCCATGATAGCCCTGCTGAGAGGCAACATCTCATTTCCAGTGGGGGTCCTGCTACTAGCTATTTCTGTAGATGGGTGGACTGCAGCACTAGGGGGCAAAGTGATTTACTCAGGGTTACACAGTGAGTATTGGCTCTAGTGGAACCTGTGATCACCAGTTCCCAAACTGGTGCTCTGATCACTAAACTACATTGCCTCCCAAATATGAGCCCTAAGTTTCCTAGTGTGGGACTTTCTTCCTGGGTGTTGGGGCAAATGCACATATTTGTTTTTTTCATCAAATCTTTTCTGGTACTAGAATTTGAAAAAAATAATCTGCTGTCATAGCAACAGCAAATATGAAAAAAGCACTTCCCTCCTGTTGTGACGGGCAATGCCCAGCTATGGGTTCTTTCAGAGTGAGACATCAAAAACCACAAACTGCCAAGAGAGAGGAGGAAATGGTGATACCACATGAAGTACCTCTGCACGAAAGGAAGTGGCCCATGGACTTCTGGGAAAGCAGTATCTCTGAATCACTTAACTCAAACCTACACACTTGCAAAAATGGTATCCATACAAACAAACATAGCTCACACTCTGAAACACATATTTGCAAAATATTCATGCAGACACACACACACACACACACACACACACACACACACACACATATGCACAGAAAGAATATCTACACAGACACTCAACCTGTAGATTCACCCTCACAAACTATATATTGTGCATCCACATGCAAAAAGAACATTGATACATATATATGCACACTGGCTGATCTTGTTAGACTTGCATGCTTGAAAAGTGTATAAAACATTTATGCCCTCAACATGTAGAGAAACCTGCTTGCAAAATATTTGCATTCACTTACATGCAAAAAGACCATTTGTACTACATGCACTCAGCACATAGTGATATATGCTTGCAAAATATTTACAGTATATACACTCACATGTAAAACGAACATTTACATATACACACAGCACACACTCAACATGAAGAGTTCCATGCTTGCAAACTATGTATGCAGACATAAATCTTGCAGTTTAACATATGCACACAGAACTACAGACATTATGCACATAACGCATACCATAAAACCTTTGTACACATTCAAAGTATCATAAATACAGTGCACACAGACATAAGATGCTTACAATTCTACACAGGCACATAAACTATCCACACATTGTTTTTGTTCATTGTGTGTTTTTCCCTACATTCATAGTAACATTTTAATAGCAACTTATCTCTTTTGTCCTCATCTGTAAAGACTACTGTAACTTATACAGAAGCAGTATATTGCTTTTCACCCAGAACCTCCATGCAAATGAGCCCTGCTCAGTGTTTACTCTGGTAAAATAAATACAGATAATCACAACATGTATTATACATTCATTCATGTGAAACATGACATAGACATGCATTTCTGTGTAAACACACACACACATACTTTTCACATTATAGTTATGCATACACACATACAGTTGTGACCAGCAGCATGTTGCTTTGCCACGTTGTGGCCACCATGGCAGATCATGGCATGCTGGGATGTGATGCAATTAAAAAGAACGAAAGGACCTCTGTTGTCCTTTTGCTCTAATAATGGTTTGCCATGCTGCTTGTGATGCAATCCACTGATCAACAGCACGAAGAAAAATGTCAGTGGCCAAATCTGTACTAAACATACTTGCAATCTATTTGCACACGTATACACAAACATACACAGACACACAGACACATACACATACACACACACATACATTTTCAAGAAGCTCAAATCATATACCTTGCAATTCAAACAGTTACAAAATACAGAATAATACATGGAGTGGTGTGTATAACGAGAATTTTACACACACCTGAGGTGTTGGATACTATATAAACCCTAAGAGCGACACTTGAGGGGTTTATTTAAGAATCCAACTCTGAGGGTGTGTGTAAAATTCAAGTTTTACACCACACTCCATGTTTTATTTTCTAAAATTGCTGGGCAGCATTTTCTCACCACAGCAATCATATAAAACACAAATACATTGGTGATCCGCCGCGATCAAACATACAAACATATGAAGAAGCCAGCAGAAGAAGGCCATTTGGTCTCTCAAGTCTGCTCGTACTGCAGGGTCCACAGCTTGAGCTAAAGTCCCTGCCCTCCCTCCCCCTCCTCCCATCCTCTCTACCCATGATCCTTACCTTCCCCCATGCCTATCCCAGCCTCTCTTAAAAGCTGCCCACTGTCTTCAATGAAATGACCTCTTCCGGCAGTGCATTCCAAGTGTCCACCACCCTGTCTGTAAAGAAGTGCTTCCTGATCTCCCTCCTAAACCTCCCACCCTGCAGCTTAAAACTCTGCTGCCTCGTGTTATGGTTGCCACTCAGCTTAAAAGACTCTCCTTGTCAACCTTATTTATCCTTTTCAAGTGCTTGAAGGTCCCAACCATATCCTCCTCTCTCTCTCTCTCTCTCTCGCCTGTCTTCTAGGGAGTATATGTTCAGTGCCCTCAATCTTACTTTGTATGCCTTACCCTGCTGACTGACTATTATCTTTATAGCCCTCCTCTGGACCTTCTCCAGCAGGTTAATGTCCTTTTTTAAGGTGTGGGCACCAGTACTGAACTCCGTACTCTAGATGCAGCCTTACCAGAAATCTGTACATGGGCGGTATAACCTCCTCTCTCCTATTACTGATCCCCCTAGAAATGCATCACAGCATCTTGTTTGCCTTTGCTGCTGCTTTCTTACACTGCGTGCAGTGCTTCAGGTCACTAGTGATCATCACTGCCAGGTCCTTCTCCTCCTCTGATGCAGATACGTGGACTCCATCCAGGTGGTACTCTGTCCTTGGATTCTTGGCTCCAATATGCATAACTTTGCATTTCTTGGCATTGAAGCCAAGCTGCCAGATCCTGGACAACCTTCCTAGCTTTTGCAGATCTTCCTGTAGGTCCTGCATCCCTTCAGCTGTGTCTACGCTCTCACAGAGCTTGGTGTCATCTATGAGTAGGCACATTTTGCCCTTAATGCCATCCCTAATGTCACTGATAAAGACACTGAACAACACCGGCCCCAGCACTGAGCCCTGTGGGACCCCACTGGTTACCTCTCTGGTGCCAGATAACTCTCCCCCCACAACCACCCTCTTGGTTCTGTCTCTCAGCCAGTTTTCCACCCATCTGGCCATCTTTTCCCCAACCCCAAGATCTTCCAAGATCCTGATTAACCTTTTTTGGGGAACAGAGTCAAAGGCCTTGCTGAACTCAAGATAGGGGATGTTAATGCTTGGCCCCTTTCTACTGTCTTAGTAACACAGTCAAAGAAGTCAATCAGATTTGTCTGACACAACCCCCCATGATCCCATGCTGCCTCTCATCCTGGAGACCATGCTCCTCTAGATATTCCACCAACCTTTCCTTTAGTATGGTCTCCGTGAGCTTGCCCACAATGGAGGTCAGACTGACTGGTCTGTAATTCCCTGGGTCATCCTTGGGACTGCTTTTGTGGAGCGGCACTACATGTGCTGTTCTCCAGTCCTGTGGTACCATGCCTATCTCTAGTGAACTATTAAATAGGTCTGCCAGTGGCCCTGCCAGCTCCTTAGCCAGTTCCTTTAGTACCCTTGGGTGTACTCTGTCCAGGCCTAGTGATTTGTCCACCGTCAATGCCAGCAGCCCCCCCCCCACTCTATCCTCCTCTGTCACTACATCTGTGTTCCCTTCCCTCCTGCTACTCTTTTCCCTCCTGAAGGCACTGGTCCATCCTTCTCCCTGGTGAAGACATAACAGAAGTATTCATTTAGTATCTCTGCTTTTCCCCCATTGTCCTCCACCCACTCCACCCCTTTCTTAAGCCTAACAACCCCTTTCTTCTTATCCCTTTTCTCACTTACATAGTGAAAGAAAGCCTTCTCTCTCTTCTTAATTCCTTCAGCCATCTGCAGCTTCTTCTGTGTCTTTGCTTGCCAGACTTCCTTACTTGCCTCATTAAGCCAACCTTAGGTAATTTTACCTATCCAACTCTCTCTTGGTCTTCTTGAATTTTCTATAGGCCAACTTCTTTTCCCTTACTGCCTTAGCAACCCCAGAACTGAACCAGCTGGGCGCTTTGGACCTTGTGTTCTTCCCCGTTAGCCGAACCAGTATTCCTTCCTTAATGATGGACCACCCTTGATCCACCCCCATATTTGCTCTCATGCCCACCAGATGGCTTCTTAGCACTTCACCCATTTTTCTGAAGTCCGCCCTCCTGAAATCCAAGATTTTAGTCTTAGTCGGGATGCTTTCCCTGCCCATATCCAACTGGAACCACACTGCGTAATGTCACTTCCACTCAATGGCTCCCTGACCATTATTTCCTGTACATGCTCCCCATTTGTGAGCACCAGATCAAGAACTGCCTCTGTTCTTGTTGGTTCAGTGATGCCCTGAGTCAGGAATCAACTCTGCAGTCCTTCCAGGATCACCATACTCTTAGCACATGTTGTGGATGGTATGCTCCAGTCCACCTTGGGCAGGTTGATGTCCCCCACAATTACCGCCTCTCCTTTCCCAGCAGCTTCCAATATTTGTGAGATCAGTTCCCTGTCCTTCTCCTCATCTTGACTGGGTGGTCTGTAAACCACCCCCAACCTCACCTTTCTCCCTCTATTAGATCTTAACTGAACCCATAATGCCTTCACCTCCCCTTCCTCCAACTTTTCCCTCATGCAAGTTATTCCCTCCCTGATATAAACTGCCACCCCTGCCCCCCTTCCTGACTACCCTGTCCCTCCTGTATAGTTTATATCCAGGGATCGCAAGGTTGCAGTCATGCTGAGATGTTGCCCAAGTCTCAGTTACTGCAGCTACGTCCACCCTCTTGTCTGCTAATAGTGTATACAGGTCATCCATCTTGTTTCCAAGACACCACGCATTCAGAGACACCACCCTCCACCTAGAATCTGACCTTCCTTCTCTGCTGGTGGTTCTGGTTCTAGTTGGGATGAAGCATGGTCCAAAGTCCGCAGATGCAGAAAACTTTCCATTTAAACAAAAAATGGTTTAATCAATGAGCACCTGTTTGTGAAGGGATTCCTGAACTTTAATGGTGACAGGTGAATTTTTTATTTATTTATTTACTTACCCCGAGTGCTACCAATGGTGAAGTTAAGAGTGCTGAGAAAGGGAAGAATGGCAGCTTGCGCATGCATGGAGTGAGGGAAACCTTATGCATGTTTGCTGTTATAACCCACAGGTATTAACAGCGAATTATAACTAGGTTTCCCTATGGGAGAACATGCTCCCCAGTTATTATTATGTATTTTTAATTATTCACCGTCTTTCATACATATTGCATCCCAATTCATTTTGCAAGGCTTGTGCATACTTATTCTCAGCACATTCATACAAAGAAACACACACACATTTCCAAAAACGTAGACATATTCATGTATAGAAAACATTAGTATGCTGTTTATAAACTCACGTACACGCGTATGCACAAAAGGTTCAAATACACAAATACACACAACAAGAATAAGCACATTTAGCCTTCATCCACACACCCGCACAAACACGCATCCATGTACTATTCTCATTTTCTGCTAGACTCAGTCACTCACCCCATTATATTAATAATTATTACTCCAGACTGTACAACCCCATAATTCACCTGAGACAAAGAAAGCAAGGAGTAACATAATCAATTCTGCACTGAAAAAACACTTGTAAAAAAACATTTAAGCCTCAATAAAATGATTTCACAAAAGTGATGGTGTAAAGGTGAAGGGACTTTGCTGGGCCTGCTAGATGCCTTTCTATCTGAGACGAAGGTTTCAGTGGAAATTTAGTTAAATGTACTTATAAAAACAAATCGCAAAGGTTTTTGTCAATTGGGCATTGTGTTGTAGTTAACACACTAACATAAAATGACCCACATGTAATCATGTTTGGCTCCAGAATTCAGATCATCACAGAATGCTTGCTAAGGCTTAATAAATACATAGCAATGTAGCACTGTGATGACCGAAGGGGGTTAGTGTCCATCTCAACTGACCCTCTTGCTGCACAGCAGTGACTATACCAAATCTGTCTGCACACAAACCTCCAAGATTATGTGCCACAATGCAAAGTGTGCAACCCTTAATGCCATTTTCCATTGGAAACCTGTCTAGAAAGCCTGAACAGCTAGCTTCCACTGCCTCACTGGGTAGGCTGTTCTTAGGCAACAAGGCATGACAGGGGGTGTGTTACAGTGCGATAATGGCCCACCTCAGGGTAGGTTGAAGCATGAGGCATAGCAGAGGGTTTCCACCACACGAGAAGGGCAGTTAGCCCACCATAACACACCCCCTGGATGGCCTTATTGCGATTATGAAATGGGTAATTTTTTAGTAAATTTTATGTATTTGTAAACATGATACTTTAGCTGGGCCATTGCTCTGGGACAATGGCCCAGCTCAAAGCAGCTCTCTGCCAGTCAGACTTGAGCATTCTTTCTACCCATTTCATAACACTCATTAATCACTCCGTGCATTGCTTTCCAGGGTTTCCCCTTATCCTCCCTCCCTCTTCAGTTTGTAGTCGTGTCCTCTTGCTCTGCTTGCACTCACCAGATCAGTTGTCTTCTTAGAGAAAATATTAAAATACAAATATGAATTTCTTATTTTTATTCCCCCTTACCCCTTGTTCTCAACTGTGATGACTGGGGTTACAAGTCTGGCATAGATTCAGCCATTGTCTAGTGAGGGCAGGGGGCCAATTGAGTGACTGCCTGCACAGCCAATGGTATGTCCCATTGGCACTTCTGGTTGGTTGGCAATGAGTGCATGTATGCCAGGTGGCACACATCCATCCATTCATACAGTCACATGCCTTATCTTGATAATGTGCCCCGCAGCTCCTGCACCAGATTTAAGAACCCCATGTCAACCCTGGTCTTACAAGGAGCAGTGGTACAATCTTCTGCTGCATCACTGAGGGAGTCCACAAACATTCATTTCTAAAAAGACAAAAAATGAGATCACTTGCAAGTGACCCAGAATAACATCCTCAGCTGGTCACAATGGCAGGCTGACAGATGTACTAGTGGTGGTGTCAGTACTAGTGGTGGTGCCACCGTGGATGGCTTTCACCTCTGCTCATCTATCCCCTGGTGGCACATGGTGGGGCACATAGGGAAACACAGCAGCAGCAGCAGGGAGATGCCTGCGTGCCCTGGTATTCAAAGATGCATTACTGGCCCAATACATTGTGCTTGCTTTCTGGAGAGGAAAAAAAGAGAAAACTGGGGCCATTACCAAGGTGATGATTCCTCACTCCCCAATGTCCATCAGATTGTAGTCTGCACCATTTCATTTGCTAGAGTATGTCTCCCGGGGGGGGGTAAGATGGAATCAGGGTGGCCAGAGCTGGTGGGCTGACTGCCTGTATGGGATTTAGAATTATGGAGCAAGGAAAGAAGGAACCAGAAGCAGCTGGGAAGCAGAAAAAGCATTAAACACAAATATGCCTAATGCTGCATAATACATGAAGGCCCAGCCGCCAGCCGTGCTAAATGTTCCAACTGGTACCATTAACTGACTCTCTCCTAGAGGTCGACTGAGGCTATAATGAAAGACAACCAGATAAATATGAAACTGCATTCCTGACTGAAGAGTCATATAGCAAGTATTAACCAGCAGCAATACTTTAGAGTCAGAAAGAGACCCTTTCTATGACACACTCTGAAAAATATCCATAAACAGATTAAAACAGCGAGACTCATCTCCAGATCTGTGCATGCAAATGGGTGATTATGAGTAGGTAGGGGGTGGGGGCAGACTCTTTAATGCATGAATTTCATATTGGTTTCTTTTTTAATGATATGAGTTAAGCTTCTTCTGCTAACAAGCTATGGAAAGAACTCACATAATTAACTCGTAATTACAAATAAAGAGCAGTTTAGTAAAATTTTTCTCTGAAATGAGTGGTCTTAGAAATATGACGCCAGTCTCCAAGTTAGTATTTGAAAACGTTTTCAAATGTCCAGTTCATATTTGACAGCATTTTTTCATAACCTTGTATAATATATCATCGTCTCAAAGATCTACAGCTGGAGGTGCTGCTTAATCCAGATTAATAAATGTATTCCATTTTATATTGAATGTTTTGTGTAATTTTATCCTATGTCCCCTCTTAGTCTGATCGGGACTCTGCCCACCAACCACCCAGCATCTTCTCATATGCACTTCTAACTTGTGTAGCACCAGGAGTGTGTCTAAGCACACCTTTCTGGTACCATTCTGTCAGACCACCCAGGCTCAACGTTCTTTCATGTTCTGAGCTCCTTGCAGCTTAAACAACCTCCCCCAGTATATCCTCGATGAACCCAAGCTTGGGTCCTTCAAAAGCAAACTCCAACAGCACTTTGCTACACTTAACAACTGTGAGTGTCCCAACTAGCATTTTACCATAGCAGATGATTGCCGCCCCATTCACTATATTGTGCTATCACCCTACTACTCGCTCCCTCCCTCTGTCAGCTCCCCTTCCCTTCGCTGGTCACCTTCTCTCCACTCCCCACATTCTTACTCCCTGACAGCGCACATATTTTCTACACTTTCCCCTGATCCTTCTCTCTGTCACCCCCATGTCCCCTGTGCTCCCGCCTTCCTTCCCTCTCACTGCTCCCCCCATACCACTCCACTCCCCTCCCTTCAACCCTCGGCCTGACAAAGTATCCTTGCTGATTGCTCTGCTTTTGCCCCTTCTCCTTCCCTCCACTCTGCTACTCGTCAAAACCAATAGCCTGACTGCTCAAATGTTGCTACATCACACTATTGGTGCACCAACCTATAATTCGTATTGTAAACTTGTATTGTCTACCTGTAACCCCCTTACCTGTTTCCCTCTACACGCTCATGCTGTTACCTTCCTTGTTATTTATCAGGCTGCACTGGGATTGGAACTCCATGCTCTTTTGACAATGTCTCCTCACTGATGACTCAAGTGTCACCTAATGTTCTCATTGTTTGTGCCTTCTATTATCATCTGCACCCACCGTATCCACAAGTGTACACAATGCTGTTACCTAATATATATATATGTATATATATATATATGTGTGTACATTTGTTTACCACACAATTCTGCCTTGTAACTCAATATTCCATTGTCTGTACTATTTTATCGTACATTGTCTGTATTCTAACCTATTGTACGCGCTCAGATGTAGAACCTTTGTAAATGAGTCTCTGGCTCAAAGGTTTTGTAATTCTGAGAAATAAATAAATACATAAATAAATAAAATAAATCATCACTTTCTGACTTAGCAGGTTGCTCTGCAGAAATCTTACTCTATTGGACAGTGTTGTTTTAATTTTATCACTGTTTCCCACCAGGAACATGGGTTCAATACTCAGCTAAACCAGTTCACTGCTGCCCTCTTGCAGCTTTAAGCCAGCTCTGCTGTTGTTTGTTTATAGTAGTCACAATGTTTGCCTTTTCATTGGTCCTGTAATGCAAAAAAGGGAGAATGGCCTCTGTTTGTCCTTGGTTGCCTCGCTTCCATTTCTTTTTTAAACAGGTCTTCGTATACTGGTGACTTGCACCTCACTCCACAGTCATTATATTTCACTTATATTTTTACTGGACTTCTGCCGGCTAATTGTCAAGGTCCCCTCTCCCCCACATGTACACATTTCCCTTCCCTTTGCTCCACAGTGGGACATGGTCCATAACAATATGTACATTCAAGAATTTACAGCAGCAGACAAGAGCCTTTATAGATACATAGAATGTGCTGGCAGATGGGGACCACGAGGTCCATCTAGTCTGACCATTTTTTTTCTACTCCCCATTTCATATTGCTTGTTAATTGACTGACATGTCTGTCTCATGCTGTTTTAAATTGCTTGACCATCTTGGCCACCCCCACCTCCTGAGGCAGTCTGTCCATGGATACACCACTCTCTTGGTAAAATATAACTTTCTACTATTGCTCTGAAACCTACCCCCCCAATCATATGTCATGCCCTCTTGTCCTACTGCAACTGCTAACCTGGAAGTGGTCTTGTGATTATACTGTAACCCCTAGATGGCGTTATCCCAGGGGCTACTACCCCTGCCTGATTTGCCACTAACAGGTTGAGGGGCCTGGATCCAATGGCGGGTGCCTCCACCCAGAGGTCAGGGTTTGCAATAGTTAAACTAACTTGGTCACAGCCCTCTGGGACACTGCAACCCCCCTTTCTTCCCACTAGTGGCCCACACAATATATCAGAATTACCTTCACAGTATACACTTACCCCCAGGTCTGGTTCCGGCACTGGGACCTCCTGTGAAATAAGATACAGTGCAACAATCACAGTACAGTACTTTAACATAGACAAATACCTCAGGCAGTATAACTTTGCTGAAACAAGCAGCTCTGATTTATTTAGGGGGATATAACAAGGACAGGGGGAAATCAGGTTAATTAGCTTATCACTTTACTATCTACCTATGGCTCTGTGCACAGGCCTATCCCTACCAGTTACTGTCCCTGGGTACCCAAGCCCTAGTGGCTAGTCCAAACCGTAGCAGCTGGTAGGGGCCCTTTCACACAGTGAAAAGAAAATTAGCTTAAACAGTCAGCAGTACAGTGATTCCATTTGGATTTAATGTGGCAATTCAACAGGGAGCGACCCTGAATTATTACTCACGACCTCCAAACAAGATAGGGTCCTTCAGCATCAGCAGGGCTACTTTTGAGCTCCACGAGACTCTTCACACATTTATATGGTAAAAAAAAAGTACTATACCAGGCAGGCTGCTTCTCTATCCCGATCGCAATTACTGCACAATACCCGGGAGAACACACAGCAGATTCAGTTCCTGACAGACCGAGTGCAATTCAACAATTTCTTCAGTCTTCTACAGGGTGAGCCTGGTTTCTACTCTTCAGAGATCCTTTGATTCTTTTCACAGGACGGATTCAGTCCTAACAAGCAGTTACACAAGCTGCAGACCGGAACTCTGGGCCTTACACACGTTTTTTGACTGAAACTGTGCACTGAAGGAGCACAGGGTTTCTTCCTTCACTGCCAGATCTAAAACTGAAACTCCAACAGACAAAACCGGGCACTTCCTTTGAGTTCCTCCCAGTTCTTGACTGGATTGGCTGTCACTCACAATAGACTGCTGCTGTTGGTCCAAAAAGGCCAAGTCTAAACTACATCTCCCAGAGTCACTGCCCATACAATCCTCTTGTGGCTGGCTCAGATTATGAGTCCAAGTTCTGATCTGTCCAAGACACCATTTTAGAGCTAGCTTACCCCACACTGATTGGTCCAGTTCAGCAGTTCAAAACCAGAATGGGGAACTAGGCAGACACAGTTCTGACTGCAAAGAAAGCAGGTTAGACAAACTGTAATTTCATTATTACTGTAAATGATTTCTGGCAAACAGTTACATCTTTCAGATAGGTTTCCTTTGCACTCCTAGTGACTGCAAAAATGGAGTGAATTGGCAGCAGTTCGAGTGGTACTCAAACAGAGAAGCACACAGTCCCCCCATACAAACTAATTATGTCTGCAAGCAGACAGCTCTTAAAGAGACAGTACCAGAGGCTCTAAAAACACTCACTGATAAATGACCTAAACCCCAAACACCATTCAGGCTTGGAGCATTCAAGCAAGCTCCTGGAAGTCTTTTGGGAACCCCCATTTGCAGGGGGGTTACACCCTTCCTGGTTGGGAAAGCTTGACGTCCACAGGCAGTAATCTATAAGTTTTAACTGCAACCATATACATTTGCATTAGGCTCACACATGTAATCATCAGTCAGTATATCATTTTACCAAGAACACATTTCTGAAACATTGCAGTACGTCACTCTTTACATAGTATTACACACATTGTACCATAACTCAAGTTATTACCTCTTGTACATGAAACCTGAAGAGAGGGGGCCCTTCCCTATCAGTTACCTTGGGGCTGGACGGGGCAAGGGCACCATACTTAGAGGGCAACACAAGTAACTTGGAGTTAGCACTGACGCTCAGTTTGGGCAATGAGCTCGGGGACACATACACTCCTTTATGGACAACATTGAGAGGCAGGTCCACTGGCCGGCTCAGGGAATCATAACTGAGGTGCACCACAGGCTTTACAGCTCGACCAGTCTTTCTAGGGGGAACTGTTACAGTCTCTGCACTCTGAGCCTCATTTTCAGCATTGTCCTCACTTGTCAGGGGAGTCTCCATGGGGTAGAGAGCTAGAACTTGGGGCACTTTCAGCTCCAGGAGTTACAGTTTCTGAGTCCACAACATTTGGCTCGCATGGAGAGCTTTCGGACACTGGCAGTGGACTGTCAGGGCACTCAAAAATACTTTTCTTGTTCAGATTGTATCACCAGTCTGCCCCAATCTATCATTTTCCTCCCTGAAAGCTCAAACAGTTCAACCATGCACAATGATTCCATTTCATCTGATCTGATGCTTTGCACTTCACTTTCTGGGAGCATTGGCTCCAGGGATGAAGCTGGGGGCTTAGACAGTCCAGAAGGCCCAGCTTTGTCTCCAGTATGGACTAGGGGATTGCCTCAAACAATTGACTCAGTTCAGAAGAAGGATAGTATTCAAAGTCACTCTCACTTTCTTCTGATATGGACTGACAGTCATGCTCAACTGGGACTTGTGCAGGGGAACACTTAACTCTGCTTCTGTAGGTGCAGACTTTCTTGATCTTTTCTTAGCAGCAGTTCTAGTCACTGGTCCAGAGGGGCATCTTCTGGGGGCTCAGACTCAATCAAGATTTGTCCAATGGGCAGTAAATGATTTCTATGCATTGTTTTACATCTTTTGAATTATTCTCAGGCCTTACTTTTGTACACTGGCAGATCATCTAGTTTGCCCACTACAATGTGAGGGAGATGGTGCCATCTGTCAGCAATCTTGTGTTTGCCATGCAGTCCCAGATTTCTTAGCAATACCCGATCTCCCTCCTGGAGTTCCTGTGCTTTCACCTTTTTATCATACCGTTCTTTGTTGGCCAGATTTCTTTTGGCAGCCATGGTTTGAGCCAGTTGGTACGCATGAGTTAGCTGGGCCTTTAACTTTTGCACATACTGTAAATAGTTGTCAGCTTGAACCCCATCAGGAGAGACCCCAAAACACACATCTACCGGTAGTCGAGCTTCTCTTCCAAACATCGAAGTGTAGGGGGAGACCTAGTGGCATCACTTTTGGTGCAGTTATAAGCATGTACCAGGGTGCTAATTTGTTGGCTCCATCTAGTCTTGTCCTTTGGGTGCAGGGTGCCTAGCATATCTAGCAAAGTGCAGGATTTGAAGCATTCAGGCTGTGGGTCCCCTGGGGTAGTGAGGAGTGGTTGGACTTTCTCCTCCCCACAGAGAAAGCATCTCTTTGATCAGGCGACTCTCAAAGTCTCTCCCTTGATCAGAATGGATTCTTTGTGGAGCCCATAGTGAACAAAAAAGTTTTCTACAAGTACTTTGGCTACAGTGGATGCTTTCTGGTCTTTGGTGGGGAAAGCTTGGGCATCTCGTGAAATGGTCAGTGACCACCAGCACATTACTGATATTTCTTTGATCTGACTCCAAACTCAGAAAATCAATACAGACCAGCTCCATGGGTGCACTAATGTGGTTATGTTAACAAGAGGCGCAGCCCTCTGGGGCAAAGCTTTCCTCCTGTAAGCAGCGACTACAAGGTTCGAATGTGTTGCCCACATCAGCCCCATCTTAGGCCAATAGAATCTGGATCTCACCAAGTCAAGTGTTCTGTCTATGCACAAGGTGCCTCCATGTGGATGTGCAAGGACCTCAATACTGAGTCTCGAGGCAGTGGGCAGCACCAGTTGTTGTTTGTCTACTTGTCCCTCTGTCTACTGTTTCTCTGTATAACAGTTTATTGATCAGTTTCAACTTAGGACCTTCTTTGTATAACAGTGCAGTTCTCAAATCAGTGGATGCGAAATTTGGACACATCTTTTCCTGCATAGAGGGCTTCTAAAGCTGATTTGATCATAGGATCATGGATTGAGCCTGCCTAATACTGTCATTGTCCAGCTGAGGCAGTGCACCAATGTCTGTTGCAGAAAAGTGGCAATAAGCAGCAGGTATGCAATTCTCAGAGGGTCCCAAGCAATCCACCATGCAGTCCACTGCGTCTGTGGACATTTGTTCCTCCTGTCAAACTTCGGCAGAGTGCCCGAATGTCAGGGTTCTGCCAATCGGACCCTAATCATTCTGGGGAACAGGCCTTCCAGGAGAGCATCAGCATCTATGTGGTCTAGACCTGCTCGGTATTCGAGACATAGTCATATGTAGATAATGCGAAAGCCACCTGTGGCCAGTGGCATCCAACTTAGCTGAGGTCTGCACATAGGTCAAAGGATTATTGTCAGTTTTCATTAGTATTTTAGCCCCATACAAGTACTCATGGAATTGGTCAACAATAGCCCACTTCAAAGCTTAGGAACTCTAACTTATGTACAGGATAGTTCTTTTCGGATGGGGTCAGGCTTCTACTGGCAAAGGCCACTGGTCTCAGGCCATTCTCGTGTTTCTTGGTACAACACAGCCCCCAACCCTTGCAAGCTAGCATCAGTGTGCAGGACGTAAGGTTTTCTTGGATCGGCATAGGCCAGTACTGGAGCATGGGTAAGTTGATATATGATCTCATGAAAAGCAGTCTCATAATCAGAGTCCAGCGGCCCCAAATACTTCCACTCGGATGAAAATACACTCTTTCAGTCTTGAGGGCGCTGACTTTGGTATTTTTTGTGGGTTGGGGGATACCCTTGAGTAAGGTTTAAGTGAGTGGATCACTCTTGAATAGTCCTTGATGAGGCTCCGATAATAACCACAGAATCCTAGGAATCTTTGCAGTTCTTTTAGATTTTGGGCTGTAGCCAGGTGGTCAAGGCCTCAACTTTACTTGGGTCGGTCTCTATTCCTGTGGATACTTATGTGTCCCACATACTTTACTGATGTTTGAAAGAATTGACACTTATCAATGGACGGTTTAAGGCAAAAGTCCTCCAGTCGGTCCAATACCTTAAATAATCTGCTCTCATGTTCCTCCAGTGAGCTGCCAAACACAATAACATCATCTAGGTATACCAGGCATCTCTAGTAAGTTCATGTCCCCAGTAGCACGCTCCATCAATCGTTGAAAAGTGGCTGGGGCACCTGAAATCCCTTCTAGGCATCCTCATGAATCACAGAAAGCTAAGCGGTCAGATAAAGGCTGTCTTCTCACGGTCCTCTGGGGCCATCGGATCTGTTAGTACCCACTCGGAGATCCAGCACAGAGAACCACTTGCTCCCGTTTAGGGCAGTCCAAGCATCCTGAATGCGGGGCATTGTGTAATGATTGGGATAGTCGCACGGTTTACAAGTGCTATAATCCACACATACATCCTTACTGTTCCATTCTTTTTCCTCACTACCACAATGGGGAAGCATAAGGCTTCTGGATTCTTGTATTACACCAGCAGCTAACATCTGTTGCAGATGCCGTCTCACATTATCTATGTCAGCAGGTGCCAGGCGTCAGACCTCTCCTGAAATGGTCTTTCGTCATGCAGCGGATATTGTGCTCAGCTCCTTGCGCATCCTACATCCCATTCCTTTAAAGAAAACACCTGGTCTCTCTGGGCAAGCTTCTCACTGATCCTCACTTTCCATTCAGCTGGCAGCGGAGTCGCCAAATCAAACAAGTCCAGGCTGTACTCTGTCATTCTTCCTCGAACTCTTTGCTGGTTAGCACTGCAGTGTCTGCACAATGCACATTAGCCAGGATGCAACTTCTATTTACTTCGAATGTCTCTTTCAGACATATTATGAACTTGGACCATTACCCTTCTGGCATAAGCATGGGCTCTAGCGGGCAAAATACTAGGCTTGACCAGCAGTCCCTCTGGCAATTTTCCATCGCCTGGTGCATCCAACATTAATATTTTATTCTTAACATCCTTTCTGATATGGACCTCTCCCTGTAAGGTACACTGGGCATTTGGCGCCAGGATCAGAGACTCGAGATCCTTCTTCCATATACAATTCGACCCGGTTCCTCTGGTTCTATTTTTCAGCATCTCTGTGCCTCATAGGCCTTCTTAATTAAAGCCGGAACTCTTAAAGCTCTACTAGTCTTTGACCCTGTTTTCATAACACAACTGTGCCAGCCTCCGAACATATGAGCATTTGTTCCAATCAACAAAGGACACCATCATACAGTCCAGTGGGGGACACTAAGGCTAGGGTCTCACTTGTTCGGCCACTCCAGCCACGGAGGTGGGGAAAGACAGCCAAATTGGATATACCCGGAATTGGGTAGGCCTTCTCACTTAACCCCCATAAATGCAGTCCTTCTAATGGTTGTAAGGGTACATCTGACAAATGCTTCTGATACCAATCCTGGAACATAATTGTCACTTGGGAGCCACTGTCTAATACAGCTCTTGTAGACACTCCATTCACCTTTACAGTGGTCTCCATGGAGGGACCTACTATTCTGGACCAGTCTGGAGAGGCGAGTGAGTGAGGGCCTGGGCAACTGACCTTGCCACAAAGGACGTGAGTTAGCATTTTTTGGTGCCCTCACTGGGACTCATTTCGTGCACCTCTTAACCACTGATTTGTTCTCTGAAGCTCTCCTTGTAGCCTATATGCAACTTTGTCAGTGTCTTTTGGGACTGGGCATTCCTTTTCATGTGCCCATCTTTCCCTACAATTATAGTAAAACATACTTTCTGGAGTTTGAGCTGGCTGAGGCGCCACACTGGGAGCCAGGGCGGGGTATTACTAACTGAAACCTTGGTGCCATCTCTGTCTGTATGCGATAAGCATTTGGAGACATCTCTCAGTTTCTCCACTTCCATAGTCAAGGAATCGAGTTCGAGCTGTTATCAGCAGGAGATACATGGGTGGGTATCCCCACCCGTATGCAATGCAGTCGGATGTAAATTAGGGGCCCGTACTTGCAAGCGCCTTCAGAAAGGACTGTTTTTGAATTCCCGGATCTCTCCTCAAGAGTTCGCCCCATTGTGGCATATCTCTTTTCCTTGTCAGAAAGCACTCATTGACTGTCAACCTCTGCCCTGAACTTCACTTGATGGGTCACCCTCAGTCACTTCGGGTCGTAGCCACAGCTGTTGGTGCAGGTCCCTCCTGAGGTCGCCTTTTCTCAACTCCTCGAATTTCTCTCATTAACTCATCATAGGAGGGTGGATTCCAGTCGATTTACCAGGTGTAACTGAAGCAACAGCAGTTCTGAGAAGGGGGCAGACTTAAGGATTCTGTCCAGTCTGGTTCGGTCCAGTTCAATCGCTGGCAAACTACCCTTTCTGAGGCATTCTTGCAACAATTTTTCCAGCTGAGAGATATACAGACAACAACTCCCTTGGTACTGTTGTGCATCTCTTACTCTCCACTATAGGTCTTCATCAGAATCTGGGCTCCCTTACACATTCTCCAAGGCCTCAAGATAGGCCTGTGCAGTCACTTCAGGGTTACTGGCCCGTTTAGCCTCGGATGGTAGCCAGGGGCAGGACCTCGGAGGCTCTACTAACCCTCTTTCACTTTTTCGGCTTCGAGCATTGCCATTCTAGCACTTGGGGCAACATAGTCTATCCAGGTCTCCCAGTCATCCTCCCTTGGGGTGGGGAGGGTGCCAGAGAAGATCCTCAACCTTGTAAGAGTCGTGACTAATGGCAGGTGCAGAAATAGGAGTCTGCATTGGTTTAGCCACCATTATGGGTACTGGAGCAGGAGAGGTGTTGGGAGGAACACCCCAGGTGGCAAGAATAGTTTCTTCAAGTCCTCCACAGTTTTCCCTTCCCCAGCAACCATTTAGCAAATTTCTCCTCAAAAGTTTCAGACAGTGGTGGGGCTCATTCCCCCGGTCTCTTACTGTACTTAGTTATCACCTCCAGGCAGTGAGGGCTCCCTCTGGGGTAATGGTCTGTGGCACTTTGGAGCTATCTATGGGATCCTTAAACTCTACTAGGGCTAGGAAAGTGTGGGTGAGCGGATTAGCATGCCGCCCACCACCACAGGGTTTTGTAAACCTTCCACCTTGGAAAGTACTCCTGTACAGTGTCCGTATTGATACCGGGGGATGTCCAGGATAAGCATAGCATTTGGGGTCAATCTCCTCCCCAGTACACCACTCCACCAGCCGGTGCACAGCCACTTCTGTCGGGTACCCATTTTTTCTTAACAGTGGTTCGTAAATATGGCCACTAGAGGACACACAATCCCAGCGTAAGCCTCCAAGATGTAACCCCTAGATGGCGTTATCCCAGGGCTACTACCCTGCCTGATTTGCCACCACAGGTTGAGGGGCCTGATCCAATGGCGGGTGTTTCCACCCAGAGGTCAGGGTTTGCAATAGTTAAACTAATTTGGTCACAGCCCTCTCTGGGACACTGCAACCCCTTTCTTCCCACTAGTGGCCTACACAATATATCAGAATTACCTTCACAGTATACACTTACCCCAGGTCTGGTTCCGCACTAGGACCTCCTGTGAAATAAGATACAGTGCAACAATCACAGTACAGTACTTTAACATAGACAAATACCCTCAGGCAGTATAACTTTGCTGAAACAAGCAGCTCTGATTTATTTAGGGGATATAACAAGGACAGGGGAAATCAGGTTAATTAGCTTATCACTTTACTATCTACCTATGGCTCTGTGCACAGGCCTATCCCTACCAGTTACTGTCCCTGGGTACCCAAGACCTAGTGGCTAGTCCAAACCGTGGCAGCTGGTAGGGGCCCTTTCACACAGTGAAAAGAAAAATTAGCTTAAACATTCAGCAGTACAGTGATTCCATTTGGATTTAATGTGGCAATTCAACAGGGAGTGACCCTGAATTAGTACTCACGACCTCCAAACAAGATAGGGTCCTTCAACGTCAGCAGGGCTACTTTTGAGCTCCACGAGACTCTTCACACATTTATATGGTAAAAAAAGAAAGTACTATACCAGGCAGGCTGCTTCTCTATCCCGATCGCAATTACTGCACAATACCCGGGAGAACACACAGCAGATTCAGTTCCTTGCAGACCGAGTGCAATTCAACAATTTCTTCAGTCTTCTACAGGGTGAGCCTGGTTTCTACTCTTCAGAGATCCTTTGATTCTTTTCACAGGACGGATTCAGTCCCAACAAGCAGTTACACAAGCTGCAGACCGGAACTCTGGGCCTTACACACGTTTTTTGACTGAAACTGTGCACTGAAGGAGCACAGGGTTTCTTTCCCCTTCACTGCCAGATCTAAAACTGAAACTCCAACAGACAAAACTGGCACTTCCTTTGAGTTCCTCCCAGTTCTTGACTGGATTGGCTGTCACTCACAATAGACTGCTGCTGTTGGTCCAAAAGGCTTCAAGTCTAAACTACCTCTCAGAGTCACTGCCCATACAATCCTCTTGTGGCTGGCTCAGATTATGAGTCCAAGTTCTGATTCGTACAAGGCACCATTTTAGAGCTAGCTTACCCCACACTGATTGGTCCAGTTCAGCAGTTCAAAACCAGAATGGGGAACTAGGCAGACACAGTTCTGACTGCAAAGAAAGCAGGTTAGACAAACTGTAATTTCATTATTACTGTAAATGATTTCTGGCAAACAGTTACATCTTTCAGATAGGTTCCCTTTGCACTCTAGTGACTGCAAAATGGAGTGAATTGGCAGCAGTTCGAGTGGTACTCAAACAGAGAAGCACACAGTCCCCCCATACAAACTAATTATGTCTGCAAGCAGACAGCTCTTAAAGAGACAGTACCAGAGGCTCTAAAAACACTCACTGATAAATGGCCTAAACCCCAAACACCATTCAGGCTTGGAGCATTCAAGCAAGCTCCTGGAAGTCTTTTGGGAACCCCCATTTGCAGGGGGGTTACAATACCTTGCTGATACTCTTTAAATACTTTAAGGTCTCAATCATGTTCCCCCTCTCCCTCCTTTGCTTTAGGGAGAAGAAGTTTAGTTCCCCTCTTTCTTTTGCCATACATCTTTTGGTGGAGGCTATGAATCATCATTGTTGCCCTTCTCTGAACTGTCTCCAATCTGTCAATGTCCTTTCTGAGGTGTGGCCTACAGAACTGGACACAATACTCCAGGTGGGGCCTCACCAAGGACCTACACAGTGGCATTATCACTTTGCACCTTCTGCTAGTGATGCCTCTACCTATACAGCCCAGTAAGTCACTTGCCTTTTGTGCCACCTTCTCCTATTGCTTCCCTATCTTTAAATCATCAGAGATGATGACTCTCAGGTCACACTCTTGCTTTGTAACTGTTAGCTTCTCTCCTCCCAGATGGTACTCTGTCCCAGGTTTCGCTTTCCCATGTGCATAACCTTGCATTTTTTTTCACTTTGAACTTCAGCTGCCAGTCTCATGGCCATCTTTCCAATCTTAGCAGGTCTTTTTTTCATTTTCTGTAACCTCTCTGGTGTACCTACTCTACCCCAGAGCTTCGTGCCGTCTGCGAACAGACACACTTTTCCTGCCATACCATCTGGAAAGGGGTCCCTTTCACAGGATTTGAATTGCCCAGACATTAAAGGAGATGGGAAGCAAGTAAGCAATCCCAATTTACATGTGCCCCCACCTCCACTCCCTGCCCTGCTGTCCTTTTTCTTTAAATCTCTCTCTCTCTCTGTCAAGTTTTCTGTCTTCTGGGTCCTTAAATCTGGCCAATCAGTCAGCAGTTCCTGAGGACACTATAGCTAAATAAATGTCAACCAAATCCTGATAGCCCAGTGTTAGGCCTGTTTCCTTACCATGCTGATGGTGATGAGTCAGGTTTGTATCACAAGGTCAAAGCCTCACATTTTGGGTGGCGGAGACACCATGGAACAACGCTTTCAGAAGCCTTGTGTCTCAGAGAGGCAGGGTAGCTCCTGCCATACCTTTTAACCTTTTGTCATTGAAATGAGGGACACAGACACTCAAAATGAGGGACACAACCTCAAACATGGAGATTCAAACTCAGAACATTGAGGAAACCATTGCCTTTATTTGTACAAAGTTTATATTTTATTTAGCATTGTAGAATATTATTAATTTCTGCTATAAAGTCTGCATCTACAACATATTCTCTGTGTGTGCAGCACCTTTTTCATGAGGGACAGGGCAATTTTGAGGGGCAAAATCAGGGATGTCCATCCTAATGAGGGACACTTGAGACTGAGGTATAGCTCCAGCTGATGCACAACTGTCCCCAGTCCTCAAGGGGAGGAAGTCATGTGAACAAGAATGAGAAGAAATGCAATCACTGCCAAAATGCAAGTTAATGCATGCAGCCAAGGTAGTCAAAGTGGCTAAACTTGACTGTTGGAATTACGGAGGGGGGCTTGCCAGGGCTCAACTCCCACTCAGCTCCGAAACGAGACCTGGTAGTTCAGGCATCACTGCCATTGACTTAAAATGGGAAGGGGGAATCAAGTTAAAAAAAAGCTCTTATTCCCCTGCCCACCCACTCCCAAAGCTCACGGAGTGTAATTTCAACAGTGCTGAAATCTCCTTAACTCTTTCGTACATTCAGGAGGACCAATGTTGGCTGTGAAACAGACTGCAGTGACCACTCTCTGTCCCATTTCCCCCTAGCTGAGAGTTTGCTACCCAGCCATCCCCCTTTGTTAAAGTATGCTCTGTTACAGAATAAAAAAATAACAGAGAATTAAAAGAGACCAACATAGAATATACTGGGCAGAATTAATTATTTATTTAGTTAATAATTATTAGTGCATTTGTAACTCCCCCCCCCAACAAATGGGGGTTCCCGAAAAGTCTTCTTTGAGCTTACTTAAATGTTCACTGCCAGGCTGGTGTCCTGCATTTTAGCAGTTTAAATGTATTGCCAGAGAGTGCCTGTATAGCCTCTGTGTACTGTCTCTTTAAGAGCTGCCTGGATTGCAGTCATAATTAATCTGAGAGGGAACTCTGTTAGAAGATGTACTTGCTTGCTGATCATTTGTTAAAGTAGTAATAATATCACAATTTGTTCTAATTTGCCTTCTTTGTAGCATGGACAGTTCTGTTTGTTTCCATCATTTTGGCCCTGGACTGTCAGAATGGGCCAATCAGTACATTTGGAACTCTAAAATGGAGCCTGCCTACAGGGGCTTGGTGGGGCCAAAACTTGCAGTAATTGTAGTTTTGGGCTTTGGGCACCTAAAATAACCTGGAGGGGGAGCCCTTGTTGTGACTGACAGACAGATCAGTCAACCGAACTTTTTGGATCTTGGGGAAAAGTCCCACACTGCTTGCAGTTTCAGTTAGATCTGAGTTGGGAAGTGAAGAAGTAACAGCTCGAGATAGTTTGAGCAGCAATCCATAGCGGATTCATGTGGGAGAACTGTGGAAAGGCCTGAGTTTGGCCTGCATGCCTGCCTGCTGTTCCTGAGAGGGAACTTGTGCTTTTTTCGGACTGAATCCGAATTTGGAGAGCGAATTAAGCCACTGAATTGTGACCAGGCTTTAAGCTGAAGAAGACCGAAGATTTGTTGAATGCAATTGGCCTATCAGAACTTCCAGCTACCTCTGAACTCCTGGACTGTGCAGACTCTGTAATTGTGACTGAAGAGCCATTTGCCTGGTGCAGTGGAATTTCCTTACATGTGAATGTACTGCGTGCTTATAGTGGGTTGTGATTTGGTTCCCTACTGTCTGTCTGAACTGTGTTTTGCTAGCTGGAGGCTGTAATCCAGCTCCACAGACTGAATCCATATCCATTTCCATTTGCCTAGGCCCTACTACACTGGCCCAGCCAGAATACCTGCTACACAGAGAAAGTCATCGATGAGAGACCGACCTAGGGAACAGTCCCCTGCTCAACGCCTTGAACAGGAATGACACCTCGGTTATTTGTGTGGGCCCTGCTTCTCCGGGCACTCCAGCTCAACAGCCTGCAGTCTCAATTTCATCCTGCCTGTGTCCAGTATTGGGTATTGTGAGTAAACATTAGGGTAGCGCCCTGCAACAACAGCTAAATCAAAAAGTGTTGTCATCTGATTGTCTTATTGCCTTTTCTTTCATAAAATGAGTCCTCCGGTTCTGGATTACAAATAGTGTATGTTGTGCATGTTGCTTTCTTCCATTACTGGGCCCCAACCAGCTGCAACATTCCTGGCTAGCCTGCCATTTTCCTGCCTGGGTACCAAGAGTGCGTGACTGTGTAGGGACTCTGAACTGCATGCATAACTGTCTGATTAATATAGCTTTTAAGCAAATCAACCTGGTTATGCCCCTCCCTTGTTCAAGTCCCGGGAATAAATCAGATGTAACTTTGTTTGCATTTAACCTGACTGTGGTTCCAGTTTGTGCCAAAAGTATTGTACTGTTGCTATTTGCTGTGCTTAACCTTGTTTTACAGGGGTCCCCAGGGTCAAGCTAGAGGAACCAGCCCTGGTGTTAAGTGCAAACAGTGTGGGTAGTTGCCTGGTGAATAAGGGTAATTGTGAAAGTAATTATTGTATATTGTTCAGGCCACTAGAAGGGACAGAGGGTGGTTACAGTGTCCCAGAGGGCTGTGCCCAAGTTAGCTTGACCACTAATAACCCTGACCTCCAGGTGGAGGCACCTGTTTCGTTACCTAGGCCTCTTAACCTGCTACTAGCCAAGCAGGCAGGGGTAGTAGCCCTTGGGATAGTGCCACCTAAGGGTTACACATTTATCAGGCACATTACTTGTGCTTCCAGGCATTGCACAGTACACAATCCAATGTATGCAATATATATTATAAAACATTTCTGAATATATATATGAATTTAGGCACTATTTCAAAATGTAAAATGACAGCAGACCATATACTGAAAGAGGATGTATTCCAAATGGCTGGAACCAAGTAGAAAACAGTTCTGTTTTTTTACCGCAGAGACAACTGAGGGGACTGCTAAGAGTTACGTCCCTGAAGATTGTAGTGTTCTTGGAGGTATGCACTGAGAGACAAGGCCCTGCATCTACAGTGTGTGTAGGCAGAGCCCTGTAAAGCCTTAAAAATTAAAGTAGTCATCAGTTTAACAGAGATTTTGCAGGATACTCCCAAATCGAGTATTTTGAAGCAATGTGTTTGCATTCTTGTAACAAGGTTACATAAGTACAAGTCTTGCAACCCTTTATACTGCTGCCAGACTAGTCAGACTGCAATGAAACAGATAAAGAGAAAGACTCTGAACACAACCACGCTACACAACTCTCAAGTTGAAAACATTATTTAGTACCACTGGGTACTGTAATGTTAACAGGGAAAATATTTGCTGCTGGGTAGAGCCATGTTTTACTGCTGTCTTCCCACCCACTACTGAAGGCTACAAGTGGATTGAGCTATGTAGTAAAGTAGCACCATTGATATCTTTCACGGTAACACAAGTAACTCTTTTTTCCTAATCTAAATTTTAAAAGGGAATATTAAATATTGTTTTCTGGGGGGGAGTGTTACCCCTTGACAAAAACTGTTTCCCTTCTTAAAAACAATGCTGGTTCCACCCCTGCAAGTGAAAGATCAAGATGTGAAAACTGTTCTCCTCACAAATAAATATCATACACAGGATAGGTGCCCGACAGTGGAAAATAAAAATTAAACAAGGCATTGCTGTCTGTACCTGAGCACCAGTCAGCAGTGAATATGGAAGTACAAACATGCAAATGAATGCTAGAAAAATAAAACTATTAACAGAGTCGACTGTTGTAGCAGTACATCAGTAGAACAGATCAAATGCAAATAAAAAACAGACAGTGGGGAGTTGGTTACCAAAGGAAAGCTTCACTGTTTCACCAGTAGAGGGCAGTGTCAGCATGTGTTAATGCAGTGCTTTGCCAAGCCCATGCTTTCTGCCTCAGCCTGTGCATTCCAGCTACTTACTAAGCGCTTAGGAAGTCATATCATAAGAATGACAGTAAGTGGTGATGTTGTGGTGAGTGTTTGTACACTGAAGAGATCAAATTAGACTTGCCTGATGAAAATTTCAATGAAAATTTAAATGAATTAAAAATTATCTATGCTTCCTCCGCCATCCTGTTATGTCGTATTCTTGTACCAACTCAAAACTGATGTCACATATACAGCAGGGGTTAAATTGGGTAGGAGTTCACAGGAACTCAGTTCTACCACCTTTAAAAATTGCATGTCGGTCCCACCACCTGTCAGCTTTCTCAATTCACTACTATAAGAGAGTTCCAGCACATTGACATGACAGTTCCAACACCTAGAAATCTAGATACGAGAGCTATCCACCTGAACATTTCCAGTTTAACCACTGATATACAGTATTTAAGAGTCTGGCCAGATTTTCACCCCACTGTGACACAGAATCCCACCACCGTGGTATGTATCAAAACTTAGGGTGATTCTCCCCTGAAAGGTGACAAGACAATGGTCCGTATTAGCACCGCTACTTTTCAGCCTCTTCCTCAGTTCCCTTCTTCAGCGTGCTCTGGCAACCTGCTCCTATACATGGATGATGCCTTCATATATTCTAGTCACCAAGCCCATCTCCCCCTGCAGCGTAATTTGCAAAACAATTTTGAGGAAACTGAATCTTGATTCACCTTACACAACTCATCTTAAACTACAAAAAAAAAAAAAAAAGTGAAGCTATTTGCAAACTCTCAGAATAAACATAAGGATGCACCTCTCACTATTCCCAATAGCCACTGCCAGGCTCTAGAGCAGGTCATACATTTTAAGTACTGTGGCATCACCCTAGACCCCTCCCCTTCCTTCCAGGAGCACATCAATCAGATCTGCAAACCTGTAAATACTAGAATTGGACTACTCTACAGGCACAGGTCTTGTTTCTTTACTGATGCCCTCAAGCTGGTCATTGCCAACTTGGTCATTTTCATTGTAGATTATAGAATAGTCATCTATGGCAGTGCAAATGACACCTCACTAAATAGGGTTAAGATCACCCTAAATAAAGCATGTTGTCTTGTAGTGAATGGTCATAGGCTCACCCATACCTGAGACCTCTATCAGCAAGCAAACTGGTTGAATTTTACAGGGTTACTTCAATATAACACCTGTCTAATGGCACACAAGTTCACCCTTAGTCCTTCACAGCCTACTGCCCAGCAACTCATCACCATCGCTACTGCTCCCCGGGCTACCAGAAGCTCCACTAAAGTCTCCTTTCTTATCCCATTTTGCAGAACAACTCATGGACAGCATGCTTTTATGTCCAGGGCTCCTCTCTGGTTAAATAATCTACCTCCTGAGCTTCTCTCTGAAAATAAAATAGGTGCATTTAAACTTAAACTACGGCAGCACCTACTATCTCTCAACAACTGTGACTGTTCCTAGCACCGCTACCCCATTCACAGTGTGCATCCTCGACTAATTTATCTGTTTTGACTTTTCCTCTGACTTTATCCATCCTCTACCTACTCCGTTGCCTCCCTTCCCTTCACTATCCCTGGTGTATTCCTCATTCTATGGCTTCTCAGCTCTCCCCCCTTCCCCTCTACCTCCCAAAGTTTCCGTCTACCTCCCTCACCCTCCCAAAAATTCTACATCCAGGTCTCCCCAGTCTCTCCTCCCTCCCTAGTTACCTGCAACCACCTTCCTTACTGCGTGATAAGGTACTGTTGGACTGCCTTCCCCCTTACCTGAGCCCTCTTGACCTGTTCTCTTCCTCTCTGTGTCTTCACCGACCATTATTTTGTGGTATCTGTTGTGTTCTACTTAGCATTTTGTTTACACAACCTTGTATAATTACTTCTGTATTAGTACTTATTCTGTATCTTTCACTGTTTTTAATTGTTTTTCTAGCAATGTTATCAACTTGTAAACTTGCACTGTAATCACTTTATCTTTTGATGTGGAGCCTTTGTAAATGAGTCTGACTCAAAGGTTTGTAATTCCGATATTTCAATAAATAAAGTAAAAAGATCTAGGTAGCAACCCTATTTTCCGTTTGAAAAATGAGATTTCAAAACACTGAGCATAGGTATTCCGAAACAACTTTATCACTGCTTGAGATGACATACCACAAGTTTTCTGTAATTGGAAATTAACTCCTGTACGGAAATGACCTTCCAATTCAGAACATCAAATTACTGCAATAATTTCCTCTCGAGCATTACTATTTAAAAGTGGTCGTGAGTATTTTTGGTCCTGCAATGTTCATCATTTACTTATATTATTGTAGCAAGGGCTATCCTTTGACTGTAACATAGATACCTGTATTTTATCCATTGTATTGTATTTGACTTATCCTTGTGTATTTCCATACTATAGCTTTGTAGCACCACCTTTTTGTAGTAAAGTAGGTCCACCTTGAAAATAGGATATGTTAAATTTCTTGTCCTAACAATGATGTATACCTGTATAAAAATATATTTTACTACCACTACAACTCTCTCTAATCAGGGGGACTCATATGTGCCCCCCTTTTGTATCCCTACCCCCCCCCCGTATACTGAGTGATCTTGTACCAGCACTTGCTGCTCAATGGTTCTAAAAATGTCCTTCTGTTTAATATTCCCCTCCCCCTCCACACTGTATCACAATACTTTTCCACTGTCACTCATACATCAGTGATAATACGACACTCCTGACATTTAGATTATTTTATTTGTAAATTATGAACAGGAGACGCACACTGAGTAGTGAGAGAATGTTTCCAGGTGTGCCCTGGAAGTGGGTTACACTGTCCTGTTTTAACAGGGGGGAATGCTGTCCAGGGCACCCTGGAAAATCACCTATGAGGCATGGAAACAGAAAGACAAAGAGACATAGAATTTGATGGCAGGTAAGGACTGCTTGGCCCACCCAGTCCGCTCATTTGTCCATGCCTATGCTGTCAGCACAGACTCCAAGAATTTCTCCTCCTCTCCAAAGCCACTGTCTTGTGGAGTTCCTCGGGGCATGCTCCTATTGCCAATGTTGTTCGCAGTGTACATGCTGCCCCTGGGAGAGCTCAGTAGATGTTACAGTCTGGGTTTTCACTGTTACACAGATGATACCCAGTTGTATATGTCATTTGCCCCTGGAATGAATGGTGCCATTGAAGTGCTAAATAAGTGCTTGGCCAAGATCCAGGGCTAGATGTCCTCTAACTGGCTTAGGTTGAACCCTGAGAAGATGGAGGTACTGGTGACTGAGCCTGGTCACAGGCATGATGGGGGTGTTTCCAGGATGGTAACAGGATTGGTCCAATGATCTACCTCATTGATGGCATCCTCTAGGGTGAGAAATCTGGGCATCATCCTTAATGAGAGGCTGACACTTGATGCTCAGGTGTCATCTGTTGTCCAAAGTGGTTTTTACCACTTAAGGAACGTTGCCTGGATTAAACCCTTAATTCTACCCGAGGACCTGCTGTCACTGGTGCATGCCTTTGTTACATCCAGGCTAGACTACTATAAGGCTCTGTGCTTCGGGGTTAGTGGAGGAAACCTCTACCAATTGCAGCTAGTGCAGAACGTGGTGGCCAGGTTGATGACAAGACTGCCTAGGTCTTGTCATGTGACCTTGGTCCTGCAAGATCTGCATTGGCTGCTTGCCAGGTGGAGGATAATCTTCAAGTTAGGCTTGCTCACCTATAGGGTCCTATATAGCTCAGGCCCTGGATAGCTGTCTGACCTCCTTACACCTGCCATCCCAGTACACTCCCTCTGTTCCTCTACTGAGGGCATCCTAGTAGTTCTGAGGGCCAGACTGAAAACCTCAGGTGATCATTCATTCAAGGTGGCTGGCCCAGTCTTCTAGAACTTGCTGTCCAGATCTCTGAGGGGGGCCCCATTTGTGGAGGCATTCAAGAGGGGCCTGAAAAGCTATCTTTTTTAAGAAAGCATTATCTGGAAAGTGGTGCTGATTTTAATGTGACTCATTTATTATTTTATTCATTAATTCATTCCATAACTTATAGATCATATATGTTCTGTCTGTTCATTCCTGATAGTTTGACTATTTGATTTTTTGCAGGGGGCCCAGAACCTCTGGGATTGGGCACCATATAAATAGTTACTTACTTATTTACCCCACTTGATCTCCAGCTCCCCCCCCCCTCCAATTTCCCAACTTAGATGTGCGATGGTCTGCATCTGTCCAGGAGGGGAACTAGGATCCAAGGTGATAAGTTTAAATATTTAATTGATAGGCATTTAAACTAGCTAAGGGGGGGGAGGCACTGAAAAGGAGCAGGGAAATACTAGCCCCCCCAAAACAAATCAGGGTATTTAGTGAGGTAAACACCAAAGTAGAGCAGTCGATAGGGAGAAGGGCAGGGTAAATGGAGAAAAAGGCAAAGGCAGTGAGGACAGGGATGGAGCTAATAGGGAAAAGGCCATCAAAAAATGGAGGGCAATATCGAAACACAGAAACATAGAATTTGACAGCAGATAAGGACCACTTGGCCCATCCAGTCTGCCCATTTCCCTACCTAATGGATAAGCTGTAGATCTTAGTTAACCAAAAGCCTACTTCTTCCTACCCCCACAGCATAGAATTGCCTTATGACTGTTCCATGCATTCTTGAATTCCCCCACTGTTTTCCTCCTCTATCTTCAAATTGTGCCCCCTTGTTCTTGCACACCTCTTTTTCTGAAAGATCCTACACTCTTGGATTTTGTTGATTCCCTTGAGGTACTTGAAAGTTTCTATCATGTCCCCCTTCTCCCTCCTTTCCTCAAGGCTATACATATTAAGCTCCTTAAGTCTCTCTTTATATGTGTTCTGGTGCAGACCCTGCACCATTTTTTGCCCTCCTCTGGACTGCCTCCATCCTGTCTATGTCTTTGTGGAGACTGGGTCTCCAGAACTGCACACAGTACTCCAGATGGGGTCTCACCAGCTGTCTGTACAGAGGGATAACAACTTCCTGTTTTCTACTGGTGATGCCTCTCCCTATGCATCCCAGTATCCCCAGCTCTCCTTACTGCCCTCTCACATCGCTTGCCCACCTTTAGGTCATCTGATATGACTACCCCCAGGTCCCTTTCCATT
Source organism: Neoceratodus forsteri (assembly GCA_016271365.2). Classification (NCBI taxonomy): domain Eukaryota; kingdom Metazoa; phylum Chordata; order Ceratodontiformes; family Ceratodontidae; genus Neoceratodus; species Neoceratodus forsteri. The sequence continues at coordinate 266,552,809 of CM057455.1, forward strand.
TTGTTATTGTTAGTATCTCACCCCCTCATTGTGTACTCTTCCCCTGGGTTTTTATTTCCCAGGTGCATTACTTTGCACTTCTTAGCATTGAATGTAAGCTGCCATACATCTGACCATTCCTCCAACCTTTCCAAGTCCCTTCTCATCCTTTCCACCCCACCTTGTGTATGAACTCTGTTGCAGATCTTTGTGTCATCTGCAAAGAGATATACTTTACCTTCCAGTCCCTCTTCAATGTCACTTATAATGACATTAAAGAGGACCGGTCCTAGTACAGAACCCTGCGGTACCCCACTAGTGATCCCCTTTCTTCAGAGTGGACTTAGTTTACTATTACCCTCTGTGCCCTGTTCTCCAGCCTATTCTTTACCCAGGCTACCATCTTGGGACCCACTCCCATGCTGGCCAACTTGTATATTAATCTTTTGTGTGGGACTGTGTCAAATGCCTTGCTAAAGTCTATGTAGACCATGTCCACATTCCTTCCCTGATCTACTACCTTGGTCACTCAGTCAAAGAAATCTATTAGATTCATCTGACATGAACTTCCCACTGTGAATCCATGCTGCCTTGGGTCCTGTGCTCCTCTGGCCTCTAGGTACTCAACAGTTCTTTCCTTCAGAAGTGATTCCATAGTTTCACCTCAGTGATTGGGAAAATTAACAGGTCTGTAGTTTCTTGCTTCTGCCCTGCTCCCACTTTTGTGAAGTGGAATAACATCTGCCCTCCTCCAGTCTTCAGGTACCACCCCATCCTCCCACGATTTGTTGAAGAAGATAGTCAGTGGTGTCACTAGTTCTACCCTTAGTTCTTTTAGAATTCTGGGATGAATCCCATCAGGCCCCATTACTTTGTCCATCTTCAGTTTTAAGAGTTCTTTCAGAACCCTTTCTTCTGTGAATTGGCTGGTATCAACTCCCGTATCCAGAGTGTACAATAAGTGCCAATGCCCGTAGTCTGGGTAACAAGCTGCCTGAAATGATGGCCTTGATGGAAGAGGAACACCTGGATATCATGGCAGTCACAGAAACATGGTACACAGAGAACCATGACTGGGATGACAATATGCCAGGGTGCACAATCTACAGGAGGGACAGGGAGGGTAGAAGAAGAGGAGGAGTAGCTCTTTACATAAGGGAAGGGATCAAAGCAAGGGAATTAAAGGGTAAACAGGGAGGAGAGGAGGCACTGTGGGTCACCCTGGAGACCGGAAATGGCACCATAATCCAGACGGCGGTTGTATACAGACCCCCCATCTCAGGGAGAGGAAATGGACAAGGAAATGATATAAGGCATTCTTAGGATGGCAGAAAAAGGGGAGATATTGTTGATGAATGACCTGAATATGCCAGATGTTAACTGGAGCACCTTTGCTGCAGCTGTATCCAAGCTCTGGGTCATTCTCGATGCCCTACAGGGGGCATGCCTCAGATAGCTAGTGTTGGAATCCACTCAGGAGGGAGCAATCTTAGACCTGGTATCCTCAAATGGGGACAGAGAGATGATCTCATATCTAGAAGTGGGTAGCCATCCAAGGATGTGGATGTAGCCTTTGACCTCTTCATAACCAAATTCAATTTTGTCTGTGACAAGCATGCCCCAATAAAAACAAGATTGGTCAAAGGACACTACAACCGAGGGTTTCAATTAACTCCATTTTGGGAGTATTTGACTCCCAAAATAAGGCTAAAACTTCCAAAATAAAGGGGGAGGAAGTCATTGACTTCCAAATATGAAAAACTAAATTGGTTGACTTTCAAAACTTAGGGCACAAGAACTATGAAATTAGGGATTTTTTTTAAGAAATCGTATTTTACCACTAATATCTGTATTAACACCAATATATTGATCATTCCTAGAATATTTGCTTTTAAATTGTGGGATCTAGGAAGTATTTTGACTTCCAACAAATTGGAATGACTTCCAGATTTTGACTCATGGAAGTATTTGACTTCCACTAAAAATAAATTAACTGAACTCCTACTACAACCACTGGATTACTTTGGATCTGCTAGAGCAGTTCTCCTCAAGAGATCATCTCAATCAATCAATCAATTAATCAATCAATCAAATCTTTATTTATCCAGGTGAGCACCATTGAACAAGGCTCATTTGCAAGAAGAACCTGGTCACAACAAAAATCATATTACAGTAACACAGTAAAACAAGGTGCAGTGTCAAACAGAGAAGTAAAAACTATACATATGTATAGAACAGAGTCATTCATACAGATAATCAATATATATATATATAAACATTAATATTGAGCAGAGTGGCCTTTTCAATGGATAGGCTCGAAAAGTGGATGTAGCTGGCAAGTTCACTGGAGAGCATCTGATTAGGAAGACAATTACGAGGATGGTAAAGTTAACTGGAATACATCAGGGAGGAGAGTGGCACCTGGCCAATGCCAAGGCAGCAACTGATGGGTCCAGGGAGAGTCTGTAAGGGGACTAAGACAAGGGAGAGATGGAGATGGAGGCAGGAGGCTAGGTAAAAAGGAGGTAAGTTTGGATCAGAGATAGACAGGAAGGGAGGTGAACTAGCGATGTGGAAACAATCGTAGGATTCCTTCGCTGAGCGATCATAGAGTGACTTGAAAATACTCAGACTAACGGGACAACTCAACTTTGAGCTTTTTTTCATATTGTTCCATAGTGATGGCAGTGTAAAACTTATAGCTGCTCTACTGAAATGAGATCTGACCTTAGGTATTTGCAGGGCAATTAAGGAGTGGCTTCTTAGGGCATTAGAACCTAATACACTCAGGGGAATACAATCCGAAAAATATGATGGAAGCTTCTTGGTAACTGCTCTGAATGCCAATAGAATGGCATTTCTATTTCTCCTCTCTGGCAAGTGGCATGAGCACATCCAACAGTACAAACAAGCACATAATGACTGCAGGAAAGCTGTCCATCATGCAAAAAGCACCTACTACAAAAAAGCCCTCACCAGCTCGTGGAATAGCAGCAGATCCTTTTGGGACAACCTCAATGACATCACTGAGAAAGACCTAAAAAATGTTCCAGCTATGGTCACAATCAATGGGGTGCAGTCCTTAGACCATCTTCTTTTTACCAACTCCCTGAATCATTCCTTCACAGACCTAAGCAGCGTGCTCCCTGCAAACTTCTTCAATCACCTCACCACAAATGACCCAAAAGGGAAACAGTTGCTTCCCCATGACCAATCACTATTTCACTTCAAAGTAGTTTCTGAAGCCAATGCCAGGAAATACCTGGAAAAGGTATTAGGGAAGTCAAAATGCAGTGGAGACTTCCTAGACCTAAAATTTGTTAGCCTGGCACTTGAGGAAGTTCTTAGCCAACTGATGCAAATTATAAACCTCTCATTGTGTCACTCACAATTCCCTCAATGCTGGAAATCTGCAACGGATACCATGGTGCACAAAAGTGGTGATTGGACTCTGCACAATAACTATAGACTGATCTCGATACTCCCCCCCCACTCTCCAAGGCCCTAGAGCGGATCATGGCCCATCAACTTGGGGAGTACCTCAACCACCATCAACTACTGTGTCCTGAACAGCAAGGTTCAGGGATGGCCACAGCACCATCACAGCCTTGCTGGAATTTATGGGATACATAAACCTTGCATTAGACCAAGGCCACCTGGTAGGAGCCACATTCATTGACCTATCAATGGCGTATGATACGGTGCATCATGGACTCTCCTCAAACAACTGACTGACATTGGGCTCTCCTCTGAAACTTGGGCTGGTTCACTAGCTACCTGAGCAACTGCCATCAGCAGGTTAGGGTTGGGGATGGGATCTCTGACAGTAGACCTTTCAGATCTGGTGTACCTCAAAGATCCATTGCAGGACCACTGGTGTTCAGCTTATTCTTAAATAAGCTCCCAACCTCTAGCTCATTACAAATGCTCCTTTGCACAGATGATGTGGCTTTATTCACCAGCAGTCAACACCCTGTACATTTGGAGGTGGATCTACACAGTGGCTTTGCATCCATGGAACAGTGGTTTAAGGACCATAGACTGGTCTTGAATTATAAAAAGACCAAGGCCATGATGTTCTCCACCCCACAAAGCAAACACAGAGCCTTCCAACTTGCAATTATGAACATTAGGGGTGCCACTCTCGAACTTGTTCAACACTTCAAATACCTAGGCATCACTATTGATTCCACCCTACCATAAGCTGAGCATATCAACATTACTGCAAGGCCAGTAATACCAGAATTAATATCCTGTATCAGCACAGGCACTGTCTCACACATAAAGCCCTGAGCACTGCCATCAATAGCTCAATCGTCTCACTCATCGATTATGGGCTGGTGATCTACAGATCTGCAACAGACACAGCCCTCCACTGCATCTCACCCGCAATGAACAAAGCCTGCCATCTCCTCACAGGTGCTGCTAAACTCACGCACACCTGTGATCTCTACACCATGGCTGGCTGGCTACAGCTCAGTAGAAGAATCATGTACCAAACCTGCCTCCTTTGTCAAAAAAGCCTCCTTAAATCTTTTACCACCAGGAGTATGGACCCTACTGATCCCTTCCTGGAGCACTAAGCAAATCAGAAGCATTGCCTCTCAGGTATTCCGTGTGCCGAGGTGCCGCATTACCTTGGCTCAGCAGGGTTTCTCATACTGGGCCCCCCCCTCTGGACAAGTACGCTACCTTAGGACATCTGTGATGCAGCAACGATTAGCTCTTCAAACACAAACTGCACCAACACCTTCTCAACATGGGTACCTGTGCCTGCCCACACTAAATCTCACCTCAAGTCAATAATCCCATTGCTGCAGTCTACACTTACCCTCTAGCACTTCTTAACCCTGTCACTGTTCCACTGGGTAGCCCCATCCTTGCACTTCATTGACCCACCGCCCTCTCCCCTGGTGTTGCCATGCCTCCCCACCTCTCTTCCCTACCCCTACCCCTCCACCTCCCACCCCCACTCATCCCTTCCTCTTACCATTACCTCTCCATCTCACATAGGAACATATGAAAATGATGGCAGAAGGGGACTGCCAGGCCCATCTAGTCTGACCATTTGTCCAGCAACCTCTAGGCTCCCTACTTCTCCTCCTCCCTCTGTCTAATCTACTGATTTTTGTCTCTCCTTGACGCGGGCATGCATTGTACAATGCCTCAGTACAGTGTAACCATGAACTTTATCTGTATTGTTGTACCATAACATGTATTTGTATATCTGCTACCAAACCACTCTGTATTTGAATGTTTATGTATCGCTCTGTACTTGTTAACTGACATGGAACTATTTAATGAGCATCCAAGATTTCAAAATAAATAAATAAAATCTGGGAACAAGGGACCATTAAACAGTGTGGTTCATGATAAACACAGCTGCAGAGTCAAGCCATACAAAAGTGAGAGTACTGGACTTTAGGAGGGCTGACTTTGACAAAATGGGAGAGTGCCTCAGAAAAGCACTAGTGAACAGGCAAGAAGGAGGGGTGGAGAAACAAGGGGGAGACATCAAAACTGTCATCACAGAGGTAACATGCCTTTGTGTGAAGCAGATAAACAAATCAAAACAACAACAAAAAAAATATGGTTCACAAAAGAGGTGGCAAGGAAGGTTAGAGAGAAAAAGATAGCATTCAGGAAGTATAAGGAAACACAGAAGGAGCAGAACAGAGAATTGGACCAGTTAAAGCAGAAGGAAGTGGGAAAGGCAGTCAGAATACAAAGGCCCAAACCGGTTAAAAGATAGCCAACTCAGTTAAGAAGTGGGATAAAACCTTTTATAGGTACATTAGGGAGCATAGGAAGATCAAGAGAGGGATAGTGAGGTTTAATAAAGGGAGGGTAGGTGAGCAGAGAGCGACAGTGAAAAAGCAGGGATACTGAATGAATACTTCTGCTCAGTATTCATGAAAAAAGAGGGGGGGAGGTACCTAATCCAATTAATAGAAGCACTCTGGATAGCGGGGTCGATACCAGTCCTTTTACAGAAAAAGGGTTCTGAAAGAACTCCTAAAACTAAAGTTGTAGAGAAAGCAATGGGGCCTGATGGAATTCACCCCAGAGTTCTAAAAGAACTAAGGGGAGAACTAGTGACACAACTAACTTCCTTTTTTAACAAATCATGGGAGGATGGTATGGTACCTAAGGACTGGAGGAGGGCGGAGGTGATTCCCCTTCACAAAAGTGGGAGCAAAGCAGTGGCAGGAAACTACAGACCTGTTAGCTTGACCTCAGTGGTAGCGAAAATGATGGAATCACTTCTAAAGGAAAGAATTTTTGAGTACCTAGAGGCCAGTGGGGCACAGGGCCCAAGGCAGCATGGATTCACAGCAGGAACGTCATGTCAGACGAACCTAATAGATTTCTTTGACTGGGTGACCAAGGTAGTAGACAAGGGAGGAGATGTGGACAAGGCCTACCTAGACTTTAGCAAGGCATTTGATACAGTCCCACACAAAAGATTAAAATAAATGAGCCAGCCTTGGAATAGGTCCTAGGGTGGTAGCCTGGGTAAAAAATTGGCTGGACAACAGGGCACAGAGGGTAATAGTAAACGGAGTTCACTCCAAAGAAAGGGGGTTACTAGTGGGGGTACCGCAGGGTTCAGTACTGAGTCTGATCCTTTTTAATGTCTTTTGTAAGTGACATTGCAGAGAGACTGAAAGGAAAAGTATACCTCTTTGCAGACGACACAAAGATCTGCAACTGGGTTGATACACAATGGGGGTGAAAAGGATGAGAAGGGACTTGGCAAGGTTGGAGGAATGATCAAAAGTATGGCAGCTTAGATTCAGTGCAAAGAAGTGCAAAGTAATGCACCTGGGAAACAAAAACCCAGGGGAAGTGTACACATTGGGGGAGAGGGTATTAACAACAACAAAAATGGAAAGGGCCTGGGGGTAGTCATATCAGATTATCTAATGGTAAGCAAGCAGTGTGAGAAGGCAGTAATGAGGGGTGGGGGATAACTGGGATGTATAGGGAGAGACAGCACCAGTAGAAAACAAGAAGTTGTTCTCCCTCTGTACAGACAGTTGGTAAGACCCCATCTGGAGTACAGCATGCAGTTCTGAAACCCCGTCTCTGCAAGGATATAGACAGGATGGAGGCAGTCCAGAAGAAGGCAACAAACATGGGGCAGGGTCTGCAAGAGAAGCCATACAAAGAGAGACTAAAGGAGCTTAATATGTATACACTCGAGGAAAAGAGGGAGAGGGGGGACATGGTAAAAACTTTCAAGTACCTCAAGGGAATTAACAAGGTCAAAAGAAGGTAGCATCTTTCAGAAAAAGAGATGTGCAAGAACAAGAGGACACAATTTGAAGATAGAGGGGGATGGCTCAGGCAATGTGAGGAAGTATTTTTTCACCGAGGAGGGTGGTGGACACATGGAACGGCCTTCCTGAAGAGGTGTGGGGTCAAAAACAGTGGGGGAATTCAAGAATGCATGGGACAGACATAAGGCAATTCTGGTGGGGGGGTAGGAAGACGTAGGCTGTTGGTTAACTAGGATCTGCAGTTTATCCAGTAGGTAGGGAAATGGGCAGACTAGGTTGGCCAAGCGGTCCTTATCTGCCGTCAAAGTTTATGTTTCTGGGTTTCTATTTGGATTCCCTTGTGCTGATCCTGTGCATGCTTAAAGCACCAGGCATCCCCCACTATTTCAGTGAAGAAGTACTTCCTCACATCTCTCCTAAATTTCCCCCTTCCAGCTTCATTGCATACCTCTTTGTTCTAGCACATCTTTTCCTCTGAAAATTATTCCTCTCCTGTACCTTATTCAACCCGAGAAGTATTTCTGGGTCTCTGTCACATCTGCTCTCTCCCTCCTCTCTTCCAAGGTGCACATATTGAGGTTTGGCAGTCTTTCTTTGTAGATCTTCTGATGCAGCCCCTGCACTGTTTTAGTTGCCCTCCTCTGGACAGCCTCCATCCTGCTTAAGTCATTACAGAGATGTGATGTCCAGAACTGAACACAGTACTCCAGGTGGGGTCTCACCACTGATCTATAAAGTGGCAACTTCACCTTTCTTCTTCTGCTGGTGATATGCTACCCTATGCAACCTAGCATCCCACAGACCAAATCTACTGCCTTGTCACACTGTCTCACCACCTTGAGGTCATCAGATATGATTACTCCATGGTCCCTTTCCTATCTGATATGATAGAGACATACAAGTATCTTACAGGGAGGAACAGGGTGCAGGAATACACTATTTTTAAGTGAAAAAGATGTTCCAGGACTAGAGGGCATGGGATGAAGTTGGAGGGAGGACGATTCAGAGGAAACGTGAGGAAGAATTTCTTCACAGAACGGGCGGTGGACAAGTGGAACACCCTGCCAAAAGAAGTGGTGGGGGCTGAAACAATCACGGGATTTAAGAATGCATGGGATAGACATAAAGGAATTCTGGAGGTCAGGGGTAAGGGGCAAAAGACTTCTTGGAAAACATAAACTGAACTTACAAGCTCAAATGGGCAGACTGGGTGGGCCATAGGCCCTTATCTGCTGACACTGTCTATGTACCTATGTATCTCTCTACTCTATTCTTTCAATAAGTGCTCTAGGATCTTTAACACCCATCTGGACAGCCAACAGAGATATGCAGAAAGGACTTCAGTTTAACGCTCAGTTCCATGTGTTCCAGCTCAATGAATAGCTAAAGGATTGGTGACAGGAGGAGGGATTTTAGTTCCTTTGTGGCTGGGGTCCAACCTGGCAAGATTGGAGGCTGTTCAAAAGGACAGCTATCATCCAATGAGGAGGGCAGGAGGGAACTGGGAGGAAGGTGGTCACAGCATATAGCTAGTTTAAACTAGTGAAGAGAGGAGTTAGAGTGGTAAGGTACACAACTGATGATACAAATGGGGGGGGGGAGCTTGCTAGCCTTCCCAATCAACCAAAGGGCAGGGCTAAATGTTGGAAAATGACATACACCAATGCAAAAAGTTTTGGCAACAGAATTGTCACAGAATGGAGCCTGAACCTGGCGGTGGTCACAAAAAGTAGGCAAATTTTAACCACAAATGGGACATGACCATGCCAAGGTACTCACTGTTTGAGAAGAATAGTACAAAAGGTAGGGGATGGGGAGCAGCACTGTATGTCAAGGAGGGTATAGAGGCAACTGAAATAGACAGCCTGGGGGTGACGAGAAAACTGGAAGCTCTATGGATAACAACAACAAAAATGGAAAGGACCTGGTGGTTGTCATATCAGATTATCTAATGGTAAGCAAGCAGTGTGAGAAGGCAGTAATGAGGGCTGGGGGATACTGGGATGTATAGGGAGAGACAGTACCAGTAGAAAACAGCAGGAGGCTGGTAAGAACAGAGGTCTGGGGATATATATTCTGTTTTAACTGAAATATTTGAATAGTTTTGTACGTGAAATTAGTTCTCTGTGTTAAAAATTATTACCTTGAGTTAGAACTGTTACTTGGGCTGTGATATTGTAACATTTGAGGCTTGGGAACACTTGTTTGGCAGTGATAATTAGAGTGAAATTTAAATGTGTTGTTTGCCTGGTGTTGGTAAGAGCCGTCCCACCCACCCTGTTTTGTAGGCTTTCTTAAATACTGAAAAGCCACTGGGGGTTGGGATTGAAGGGCTGAGTATTTCTGTTTGGGACAGAAATTTGAAGCAACAGGAACTGGTGGGCCTATGACATCATACAGTACCTGATGTCTGCATACACACACTGGTAGTGGGACTGGACACACACTGGACTGTATGTGTTTGAAAGACTTGGGAACTTTATTGGTGGGGTTGAAATTGGGTTTGTAAATAACTGCAGTCAGTATAGAGAGAAACTGTATTCCAGGGGAAAGGGACTGAGAAAAGGGGTTGTGCCATTATAAACAGAGTGGGATAAACAGGGTGGCCATATTCCACCATGGCAGGCATCTTCGGTTGGGTTGTAGGCTGCACAGGCTGTGGGATGGCAATAATTCTCAATTGGGCCTGGAGAGAGGGAGGCTGCCCACTCTGTAGACAGCTACATTGTATCAGGAGTGAGGTATATAGGTTAAGGAGTAAGCTGGGGGAGCTGGTGGGGGTGTCCAAGGATAAGGGGTGTGGATATGGGCAGCAGAAGGGTGGGGCTGAGGCGAGGCTGGGGCAACGCTCTGAAATTACAGGACATTATGTTACAGCAAGCAGGAGGGGTGATATTAGGGACAGAGGACCCTTAGATAGGGATGTTGACACTAAGGGAAAAGTGTGAACATTCTAAATACAAAGGGAGTGGAGGGGAAAGAATTAGATGGGGCTGTTGTGGGGAAGCCTAAAACAGCAGACTGTGGGAAGGGAGCTCCTAAGGTGAACAGAGCAAGAGGGGAAGAAGAGGGGCAGTTTAGAGGTGCAGTCAGGGGAAACTCGGTTACTTGATGGAGGCTGACATAGAGTGTCACAATAAATTTGTGCTACTAAGCAACCTAGAGGGGGAGGAAGGGGTTGGTGGAAATGAGGAAACTTATACAGAGGCCGGAGGAGGGAGTCGGATACCCATAGGGCATCACAGACTGGCAATTGAAAGGATAGAAATAGCCCCAGAGGGAGAAGGGGAAATATAAATGTTAAGCAAATGGGGGAGATGCAACGTATTGCAGACATGAGGGAGGAGAGCATGACTGGAGAGAAACTGGGAGACTAGGTGGTGGGAGAAGAGCCTCCCTTCAGCAGGGGGGTCAGTACCAAGGATGGGGCCCTAGCTAAAGGGGACCCACAGAGAGCCTCTGGAGGCAGGGGTACTATTACAAGGGGGGAGGATGGCGGTGTGGGGAAGGGAAACCATCAGGGCCAGGATAAATGGTTCGGATAAGAGATGGTTAAAGGGGACACCTATTCAGAGGGGGTTGAGTTAAGTGGGCAAAATAACGAGGGAGGCAGAAAGGGGAGGGTGACAAGGGGGTCTCTAATAAGGCAGGAAGACTCCCATGGAATTGAGATCACGAATAAAGGGGGGTGATGGGGGCTGAAAGGCATAGTGGAGGTAACCATATGATGATGGCGGTGTTAAGGTTCTGTTATTGGGACACCTCGATGATTAGGGGTATCTAGTGGAGGGACAGGGGTGGATGCCATAGCCAGGTGAAGGTAGTGAGTATCTCTGGGCTGACAGTGCACAGAGCAAAGTTCATGATGTATGAAATGGTTAGGATTGTGAAGGAACCGGATTTCTGGTGCATTTGGGAACTAACGATCTAGAGGAAGAAGGCTTTTGAAATCCAAGCAAGGTTCCAAGAACTTGCCAGAGTCTGTCAGGATAATGGATGCAACATTTCCTTTTCAGAGATATTGCCAGTACCAAAGGCCTCAGTGGAGAAAAAAATGAAGCACATAGAGGTTAATGACTGGCTCAGGAAGTGGGATGAAAAGAGTGGGTTGGGGGTGTTAGGGAACTGGAAAGAAGTTTGGGAGGATAAGGGACTATGTGCCAAGGACAGGCTTCATCTTGCCCCATTAGGGAAGGAAGTCCTTAAACAGGGGATGGCTGACTACATTCAAGAAAGGTGGGGTTTAAACTTGTGGGGGGAGGATAGGAGGGGCTGACTAGAAGCCCTCCTCCAGATGAGGGAGTAGCCTTCAATCCCAAGGGGAGGGGGAAACAGACTGGGGGTGGAGGTTTCAGGAGGAGCAGAGGGAGGATGGAAGTATAAGGAATCTGGGTGGGGTTCAACAAAGAGGATCAGGGATAAGGGGTGGGGGTTGGTGTTAGTAAATGCCAGGAGCTTGGGAAACAAGTTGCCAGAGTTCCAGGCCATGCTGTTCGGGGGTGGATGTGGCGGTGGTCACGGAGACATGGGCCAACAAAAACCATGACTGGGACCTAAACGTGCGGGGGTACACTATGCTTAGGAAGGATAGAAAGGAGGGCAGAGGGGGTGAAGTGGCTATGTTCATTAGAGATGACATAGAAATTGCTAGGGTAGAAGAGGCAGAGGGAAACATGGAGGCCTTATGGGTCACCTTATGATCTCCAGCAGCAGATAAGGTCAAGCTGGGTGTAGTATATAGGCCCCCCGTGATGAGTGATGTTCTAGAGGATGGTTTGCTGGACAACATCATTGCCCAGTGTGGACCAAAAGGGGAAAGAGTGGTGTTGATGGGGGACCTTAATATGCCAGGTACAAACTGGGGAACCATGTCCTCTAAGGTGGCCAAGGAGCAGAGGCTGCTGGACGGCTTCCAGGATGTGTTCTTAACACAGCATGTGATGGAGCCCACAAGGGAGGGGCATGTCCTGGACATGGTTCCAGCAGATGGGGATCTGGTAAGGGACCTGGTTGTACAGGACCCCCTGACTGGGAGCGACCACAATACTGTCTGGTTTCAAATAAGCACAGGGGAGGTGAGAGCTAGGACACTGGCAGTGGACTTCGGGGGGTAGACTTTGTGGGCATGGGAAATATTCTCAATGATCACTTGAAGAGGATTATATCAATGACAAGTGTGGGAAGGAGATGGGAGGTCATAAAACCGGGACTTCATGAGGCAGTCAGGATCTGCGCTAAGTTGAAACGTAAGGGAGCAAGGTCACATAAACCATGCTGGTGGTCCAGTGAGGTACAGGTAGCGGTCAGAGAAAAGAAGGTGGCCTACAAAAAATATAAAACAACAAGAGGGGATAGGGATAAGGAAATGTACCATCTTGCATCTAGAAAAGTCTTCCGGATGGTGAGGGGAGCAAAGTCCACTAAAGAGCAGCAGCTGGCACAGGGGATACATGGAGGGGAAAAGGGGTTCTTCCGGTACATTGGGGAGTGGAGAAAAACTAAGGGCCATCTCAGCAGATTGAGATCAGGAGGAGGGTGGGTGGAAGAGGCGAGGGACCAAGCAGAAGTATTTAATGAGTACTTTGCCTCTGTGTTCACTAGGAGGGATGGGATATCTACAAAGCAAGGCATGAAGGGGATAAAGCGGCAGTGAGTGGGATCGGGGAACAACAGAAATGGAGCAAGAGGGAGGAGAGGTACCCAGGTGGTCACATCTGGATAAGGATAAAAGGCCAGTAAGGTGGAGGACGGATGATGCTATCTCCACCAAAAGGGTGTGGTTAGCCCTCAAGGCCCTAAAGAAAGACAAATCTCCTGGGCTGGATGGCATTCATCCGAGTACTAAGGGGTTGGTGGACATACTGGTTGCACCCTGGCAGAACTCTTCAACAGGTCACTTGGGACAGGGAGGGTACCTAGGGATTGGCGAGAGGCAGATGTGGTGCCAATCCATAAAGGGGGGTTGAGGGAAGTACCAGGTAACTATAGACCCATCAGTTTGACCTCGGTGGTGGGAAAATTAATGGAGAGTAAACTAAAGGAACGATTGGGGGTGTACTTGGAGGAGGTGAGAGGTCTGGATAGTCGGCAACATGGGTTTGTGCCAGGTAGATCATGTCAAACCAATCTTGTGGAGTTCTAGAATGGGTAACATCAGAACTGGACAGGGAAAGCCTGTGGATGTATTATTCTTGGACTTTAGCAGGCGTTGACTCTGTCCCCACAATGGTCTGGTGGAGAAACTGATGGGGTTAGGAGTAGGCCCTTTAATGGTCAGATGGATTGAAAACTGGCTAGCAGGAGGCACCCAGAGAGTAGTGGTCGGTGGGGAGCTCTTGAACCCTAGAGAGGTTGGTAGTGGGGTACCGCAGGGCTTGGTTCTGGGTCCAGTCCTGTTTAATGCATACATATCGAACATCAGGGAGGGTATAGGGTGTGAAATGAGTCTCTTCGCAGATGACTCCAAGATGGGAGCAGTAGTTGAGGGAGAAGAGGGGAGGTTGGCCCTGCAAGGGGACCTGGACACCCTGGAAAGCTGGGCTCACACATGGAAATTAAATTTCAATATCACCAAGTGCAAGGTGTTGCATCTTGGTTGGGGAAAGCCTAAACACAGGTACACCCTGGGAGGGGAGGCTCTGGAGGCCTCAATAGGGGAAAAAGACCTAGGGGACATGGTGGATGCATGTATGAATAACTCTGAGCAGTGCAGGAGAGCAGCTAGCAAGGCAAACAGGATGTTGGGATGCATCGTAAGGGGGATCACCTCTAGAAGCAAGGAAGTGATTCTGCCGCTGTACAATGGACTGGTAGACCACACCTTGAGTACTGTGTACAGTACTGGAGATCACACTTGAAGAGGGACATACAGCTCCTGAAGAGGGTACAGAGGAGGGCAACTAAGATGATACGAGGGCTAGGGATTTGACGTATGAGGACAGACTTGAGGAGCTCTGCCTGTTTTCATTGGAGGAGAGGAGAGACATGGGGGCACATGATTGAGGTCTTCAAGTACCTCAAGGAATAAATAGGGTAAACATGGAGGGGATCTTTAGATTAAATCAGGGAGGTATCACCAGAGGGCATGGTTTGAAGTTGGAAGGTGGAAGGGTGAGGGGGGAAAAGAGGAGGAGGTTTTTCACTGAGAAGATGGTGGACCCTTGGAATGCACTGCCTGGCGAGTTGGTTCAGAGATCCACAGTGGAGGGCTTCAAGAGAGGGTGGGACAGACACAGAAAGTGGATATATCAGATGATGGCCTGTCCCATGGGGGTGGGGATGGATGATAGGGGTTTCTGGAGCACAAGGGATGGGAGGGCCTTGGCACCCAACTAAGGATCTAAGGTTCGAGCAGACTCGATAGACCGTAAGGCCTAATCTGCTGGCAAATAGTATGTTAGTGTGTTAGTACTATCGGCTACAAGGAATGGAAAAAAAAAATAGGATTGGGATGGCCTACAGAATGGATCAGGAGGCTAATAAGGAATTGATGTAATGCTCAAGATGGCAGCCAGTTAAGGAAAAGTAGTGGTAGTAAGGGATTTCAATATGCCAGATATGAAAATTGAAAGTTCTGTTGCTCAACAACAGTGAAAGGATGGAATCACTCAGTTCCAGTGACCACAGAACAATAGCACTGGAGATCCAGACGTGGTCCACCAGAGGGACAAAGAAGATAAAGGTGTATAGGACTTTAGAATGGCAGATTTTGGCAAGATGAGGGAACTTTTAGAAAAAAGCAAGAAAAATAATGAGCAAGTTGAAGGAATAGAGGAAAAATTGAAGGCATTTAAAAAGAAATATTAAAGACAGCAGAAAGATAAACTGGGAAGGTATCAAATGGGGGAAAATAGCAAGGGATCCAATATGGTTCAGGACTGAAGGAATAATGTCAGTAAGAGCCAACAGGAGAGCTTTCTTTTTTTTTCCAATTCAAATTTTATTAACACATTTTCACATTAAGAGGCAGTCAGTATAAAAAGACAAGAATACAGCATCTTATTATGTTATAACTGCCCCTCCCTCCCTCCCCCTCTCCCCTACAGCAGTAACATATCAGTATGTTACATAGACTCAAATCCATTATACAGGAATATATAAGGCTGTTTGCTCTAAAGCACTGCTAAGTCTGAGCAGCTAAAATTAGGGAATGAAGGGGATCCCATATTTGAGTATAAACAGATCATTTGTAGTGAAGGCTAGCAATTGCTTTTACCGAACACGTTAGCAAGGATTTCATTCACCCATTCCTGTAATGTCGGAGTAGACTTGTCTTTCCAATGGTGTAAAATAAGCTTCTTAAGTGATAGAGCTATCATAGAAATATGAAACCTTCTCGCTTTAACCCTAATAGAGGACATGTACCCGAGGAGACAAACGCCAGGCGTGAAGTGCTCCTGCAAACCCAATATAGGGTCCAGGGAGGCTTTAACAGAGTCCCACAAAAGGAAGATTTTGGGACAGGACCAAAATATGTGAAGGAGTGTTCCCTCCTCCTGAGAACATCTAACACACGTGTTTGAGTCCAACAGACCCCACTTCTTTAACTTAACCCGGAGTATAATACATGTTATGCAAGATATGATATTGCATAAGATGCAACCTATCTTGGGAGACAAATTTATGGCAGGACCTCCTCAAGGTCAGCTAATTAGGTGAATATTGAGGAAGTAAGGAACTGCAGAACCTCGTTAGTCCAAAAGTGTCCCCATATTTTTTATGAAACAAAACCTGATGTAATTTGGATACAATACTCGAAGACCCAAGTAAGGGAAGAAAATTCTGGGATCAGGGCCCCCACCGTCTGATTGGGAGGGGTACTACCAATCACTATTGAGAGTAGGTGTCTTATCTGTACTACTTTAAAATGTGAAAATGTCGGGATACTAAATTTCCAAATAAGATCACCTACCGACAGCCATTGCCCCTCCTCATCCACAAAAGAAAGTACTGTCCCATCGCCCAATTGGGGCAACCAAGTCCGGGGAATCTGCTGCTTATTCATAGTGAAAGATGGGGAGTTCCAGATGGATTGGGACAGATCTAACTGAGGAGTATATCGCAAGAAAGAGCAAAGTTGAGCATATACTTTTAAAGAAGTGGCAACCTGCACCTGGGACATTTTTACATAAAACAAAGTTAGGGGATCCAGGTTCATAGACCAAATTGAGTCCAGTTCTATTCTAAGCCATATCAGCTGCATCTTTTCAGGGCCTGGACTTACCCATTTCAGACATTTTGCCAAATGGCTAGCCCAATAATATATAGCCAAATGGGGAATCCGCAGGCCCCCTTCGAATTTTGGAGCAGCCAACTTATAGTAAGCCAGCCGGGGGTATTTGTCAGACCAGACAAATTTGGTAAAAATTCCATGCAATTTCTTAAACCAGGATAACAGGATAAAAGCATTGAGGAGAGATAAAGGGTAGACAATTCTTGGGAAAATGTTCATCTTGATTATGTTAATCTGGCCCCAAAGCGAGATAGGGAGCTTAGACCATCTGTCAAGATCCTGAGTTATAAATTGAGAAAGGGGCTCCAGATTTTCCATAAACCATACCATGGGATTGCGAGTCAGTTTAATGCCCAAATATTTTAATGACCTAGGGGACCAACATAAACCTAAGGGGATGATATCAGTCTTGAATGTCTTGTGGTTTAAAGGGAAAAAGGAGGATTTGTTAGCATTTAATTTATAGTTGGATAAAGCGCTAAATTTAGCAATTTCACCTAGCAAAACCGGGACAGACGATACCGGGTGAGATAAACACACAAGGAGATCATCTGCATAAGCAGTGACCTTAACCTCATGACGCCCCACCCAGATACCTTGTATTTCTGTATTATTGAGAATATTTTGAATGAGAGGTTCAAGATACAAGTTAAACAAAAGGGGAGAAAGGGGGCAACCCTGTCTGGTACCTGAGTGTAGTGAAAAGGACTTGGAAAATGCATCATTTCCAGAAATCTTTGCTGTAGGAGCTTTGTATAATGCAACAATCCAGGATATAAAGACAGGCGGAAACTGGTAGGCCTCAAGGACTTGGAACAGAAATTTCCAGTTCACACGATCAAATGCCTTCTCGGCATCCAGGAAGACCAACCCAACTGGAAATGCAGCATCCCTGGAGACCGAGAAGACATGAGAAAGGGTATGTAAATGGTCAGATGATGAACGTCCCTTCATGAATCCAACCTGCGCCATACCTATTAGATCAGGGAGGACTACAGTTAACCTGTCGGCCAATATCTTCGAAAGGATTTTAATATCTTGATTTAAAAGAGATATGGGCCTGTAACTTTGAACTACCTCGGGATCCTTATCTGGTTTAGGGAGAAGGACTATCAGATAAGGGTCCACCTCTGCCCCAGATAAGATGCACTGAAATAGACGATAGAGTACTGGGAGTAAGAGATCATGAAAAACTTTGTAAAATAGAGAGGAGAACCCACCCGGTCCTGGGACCTTGTCAGAGAGTAGCCCCCTGATAGCCTTGGAGATTTCCTCTTGGGATACGGGGGAAGCCAGAAAACCCTTGTGTTGTTCCGATAAGGAGGGCAAGTGGGAATCTCTCAAGTACTCCTCAAGAATCCCAGGACAAGGAGGATTCTCCATATCCCTGTACAGTTTTTCATAATATAAAGCAAACTCCTGGACTATCTCAGTAGGGGCCACTCTTAAAGACCCATCTGCCATAGCCCAAATTGGCGGGATAAATCTTGCAGATTCCTGTTGTTTTAAGCGTAATGCAAGCAGGCACCCTGCTTTCTCTCCCTGATCCATAAAACTGGCTCTGGTTCAGATTATAGCTAGTTCTGCCTTTTCCCTTAATAACTCTAGATATCTATCTTTAACCACCATGAGTCTCTTTTAGTCCTCATTAGAGGAGCTAACCGAGAGGTTTGCTCCAAGGGACCAAATTTGGCATAATATTGATAATAGCTCTTTCTCCTGTACCCTTTTCTTTTGGCTGCTATACTGCTAAGAACCCCCCTCATGTATGCTTTAAAGGGCCCCCATAGAATGCCCGGCTTTGCACTGTCTAATGGGTTAGATGAGAAGAAGAACTCCATTTGCTCTCTTATAAGTTTACAATACTTGGCATCCTTCAGGAGCTGCTCATTGAGCTTTCACCTGGTCTCCCTTTTAAGTGAATTAAGGAATGTCAAGTTACATACCACAAGGGAGTGGTCTGAAATAGGGCCTGGTTGGATCGAGGCTGACTTGACCCCGGGCAAGAGAACCTGGGAGATAAATACGTAGTCAATGCAAGACTACGAGCCGTGCACCCATGAATTGAAAGTGAACTCCTTGGAATCCGGATGCAACACACGCCAGACAACACAGAGCCCGCACTGATCTAACAAATCCTTAAGTGCCCTCTGCCCCGGGGACATTCCTCTCGGCCCACTACCTGCTCTATCCAAATTAGAATCTATAATCTGGTTGAAATCGCCCCCCATAATGATCCTGATGGGAAGCACTGGAAGCATAATAGATATCAGCCTCGTAAAAAACCCTGGGTCATCAGTACTGGGCCAATATATACTACCAAGTAAAAGTGGCACTGACCAAAGAGTGCCTTTGACTAAGACAGATCTGCCCCTGGATCCTTGATAACCTGCATGGAAATGAAAGGAATTACTCTGTTAATGATTAGTATGACCCCACAACTTTTAGTGGAACCCTGAGCATCATAGATCTGACCCACCTGTTGTCTCCTTAATTGTAAAGCTTTACATTCTAGCAAATGAGATTCCTGCAAAAATGTTATCTGAGAACGCAGTAAACTTAAATGTTTGAGCACCTGATATTGTTTAGATTTTTTCCTGATCCCCTTAACATTCCAGGTAGCAAAAGTCACATCATTGGCAATCTAACTAAGATTAATGATCTTAATAACCTCAGCCCTGTATGAGAATATCGAGAAACATTCGACCAGATTCCCACTGTTACTGCTGTATAGTCCCCCTCCCCGTCCCTCCACAATTATCCCTTCCCTCCCCTCAACATCTCCCTACCACTTGACGTAAAACACACCAATTTAATAACACTCGGCCCGCCCTCCCCTTGCTGTCACAAGCAACGTTCAACACAGTACTGGGTTCCTTCCTCACCCACCAGCCTCCCGAGGTAACCCCCCGTCACAAACATCACGACAGTCCTCCCATATGATTCGATGGTCTCAAATCCTGAGAAGGAAGAGACAAATTAAAGTACACTAATAATCCCCAATGGCTTACAAGGAGCATTAGGGCATAAACAAAAGCATATCTCACTTGTGAGATCATGAAATAGAGAGATAAGGCACCTAGAAAAGTGTGACCAGGTGCCAAGAGACCCCAAGAAGCGAGAAGGGAAGTGGGTCTCCAGTGCCCCTATAGAGAGGACTCCTGCCACATAGCAGACCAGATGAGAAATCGTACCAAAGGGAAAGGAAAATTGCCCTTTCAAACCGAAGTTCAGTGGCCTGCTTAACAAATTGGACCCCAACACCTTGAAACTGGTGAATTAAGCTAGATTTGGCTTCAGACATCGTTATGACAGCACCGTGTCAGCCAAGTGCCCAAAGAGAAAAAATTGAGATATACGATGTCCCCAGCCAAAACAGGGAACACACTCACTAGGCGATCATCCCTTTGGTTCCCCTATCATTGCCCTGGCTTTTCTGCATGCTGAGCTCCCTCTTGTGGATACTAAATCACCACACTGCATATATCTTTATGAGCGAGGGGTTAGCCAAGCACAGGCCCAAAACTCAGCCATTCTAAATATGAAATGCTACATTAACAACTCAGAGTAGTCCTTCCCTCACTTATTGAAGCATGCTCTTTTGGCAAAATTAAAATGTGAAGAACCCCTCTTCCCTCCGACTAACAAAATGAACTTTTCCACAGAACATTGAACAAGATTACATGCACAGTTCAAACTAAAGCTTGAATGTCCCAAACACTTGACCCTTCATCATATAGGTATGTCAGTTGAGATAACCGAGTTTTCCAGAAGCAAACCGTCATTCCAGACATTTTGAAAATAGTTGAATGTCAGTTTCAACATAACAACACAAGACTCCTTTCACCAGAGAAATAGGCCTTGTCATGGATCCCGGAATAAATCAGGCATAGCGAACTTCAGGCCAGATAGAGCGTTTCAGGATCTTCATAGGTGAGCCAAGAACCATTCACAAACACCTGCAGCCTGGCCGGATACCCCATCCTGAACTTGAACCCTGCAGCAATAATTTTAGACACAATGGGGTGAAATGCTGCACGTTTCAGCCTTACTGATCCTGGCAAGTCCTGTGCAATTCCCAGCTTGGAATTTTCCCAACACACCTCTTGTACTGCTCTCACTTTTTCCAGAAAGTGTTACCTTTCTAAAAAATTCAGGAAGCGGCATATAATGGGATGGGGGGCAGCCCCTGGTGGTAGCTTAGGCCGTAACGATCTATGTGCTTGCTCTATGGTGTATGTAGGGCCGAAGGGAGAGGGACCAGCAACCCGTTCCACCAGCTTTTGCATGAAAACCACTGCATTCTGGCTCTCTTCCCCTTCAGGTAGCCCTAAGATGACTATATTGTTTCTATGGCTGTGGCTCTCAAGATCTTTTAATTTGGCCTCCACCCAGGTAAGCTTCTGCCTGATCGCAGCTAATCCAGGGTCCACCTTGTCTAAATGATGCTCCAGGGAGACTATGCGAGCAGTGTTATCCGAGGCCATCACCGAGACCTCATCCAACTTTTTAGATAGAGCTTTCAGATCAGTCGCCATCTCTTTCACTTCTTCCTGAAAAGGCTTGAACTCTTCCAGGAACCTGTTTAAGGTTAGGGGTTCCTGCTCCGTTGTTTGATTGAGATAATCGGGCCTATCAGGCTCACTTGATGTCTGGGATTTCTTTGGGGCCTTCTCAGGGGTGACTGGAGGCATATGCTTTTGTGGGGCTTTTTTCATATAAGCCTCCATCAGTGCTCGAATCTTGCTCTTCTGGAGGTCTGGAGCTTTAGATAACTGGATCCTTGTAGAACAGAGGGTTTTAAATGAGTTTGGTGTCAGAAAGTACTGATTTTAAAATTGGGAGGCTGGAGCAACGCGGAGGAGCTGCTACTCAGCACTCTGCATCACGTGATCCATCAGTACAAAGGACGTCAAAGGGAGGATGATAGGGAGAAGTACCTGAAGGCAGCAAAGTTAGCCAACAAGATGGTGAGGGAACCCAAGGCAAAGAAGGAACTCCTGCTGGCCTTAAATGTGAACTAATGGGAAAAGTCATTCTTCTGGTACATCCAGGAGAAGTGCAAGGTCAAAGAGGGTATTGTGAGATTGAGAAGTGAGGAAGGATTTGAGGTAGGGTACAAAGGGAAAATGGAGATACTGAAAACATTGTTTTGTTCAGTATTTACTAGGGACAAGGATGGACCACTACCAGAATCTGGGAGATAAGGGGGAAGGAAGGAGACCAAGGACTCAAATGGCAGGGCTGAAATAACTGAGAAAAGGGTATTGAAGAAGCTAACCAGGTTGAGAGTAGATAAATTTATAAAACTTGATGGCTTAAACCTGAGGATGCTTAAGGAGGTAGCAAAGCTTATAGCAGGGCCACTTGCAGACATATCCGCCTATATCCACCTGCTCACTTGCAAGAGAGGTGCTCATAAGGGACTGTAGGACAGCGGACATCGTCCCACTATGCAAAAGTGAAAGAAACAATGAGACAGGGAACTATAGACCAGTTAAGTTGATGTCTATACAGTAGTTGGAAAAATTATGGACTCCATACTATGGAGGAACTGGTGGACTTCCTGGAAAGAAATGGACTACAGGACCCCAGACAACATGGGCTCATGAGAGGTCGATCTTGCCAAACAAATCTGGTCAACTTCCACAACTGGGTGACAAGGCCAGCAGATAGGGGACAAACAATCAATGTAGTGTATCTTAATTTCAGCATGGCCGTCCACTCAGTCACCACAGGAGGCTAGTCAAAAAGATAAGGGACTTAGTGGCGGGGAACAATTGGTGACATAGGTGGAAAACTGGCTGAGTGAAAGAACACAAAAGCTGGTAGTTAATGAGGAGTTCTCAGAGGTAAGGGAGGTAACCAACAGAGCACCTCAGGGATTGGTGCTGGTCATGTTCAATGTATTCATTTGTTACATAGGAGAAGGCATCGAGGACAAGCTCTCCTCTTCATGACAGACACAATGATCTGTATTAGAGTGGACACAGAGGGAGGTATAAGGGAACTCAGGGAGGATCTTGACAGGTTAGAGTTGGTCAACGATCTGTTAACTGGGCTTCAGTGCTAAAAAATGCAAGGTGGTGCCCACTGGGAAGAGAAACCAAAGAGTGAATATGAAAGGGGAAGGGGTACTGGTGCTGGAAAGCACAGTGGAGGAAAAAGACCTTGGAGTCATGATTTTAGAGAGCCTTAAAACAACTGCATACTGCAATAGAGCTGTGGGCAAGGCAAATAAGATGCTGGGTTGCATATGGAGGGGAATAAGCAGTAAAAGCCATATGGTGATCCTCCCATAGTACAGGTCATTGTCTGGTGCAACCACACCTGGAATACTGCACAAGATACTGGAGCCCACACCTGAGGAAGGATTGAAACAAGATGTAAACAGTAAAGCTCAGAGCCACCAAGATGGTCAATGGTCTAGGGGTAAGACATATATGGAGAGGCTGCAGAACTTGAACATGTACACCCCCGAAAAGAGGAGAGCATGGGGTGATATGCTCAATACAAACAAGTACCTGCATGGGATAAATAAAGGTGGCTGCTGAGAAACTTTTCTCCTTGAGTCATAATACAGAGACAAGGTGAAACTTGCAAGGGGAAGATGTAAAAGGGATGTTCTCAAGCACTTTTTCATGGAAGGAGTGGTGGACAAGAGGAACAAGAGGGTAGATGACAAAACAGTGAGTGGCTTCAAGCAGGGATTGGGCAGGCATATGGGATTAGTTAATAAAGGGAGGCAGAAACAAAGGAGATGGATCACCACTGGGGCTATTGTAGAATAGTTAGGTAGGGTAGGCAGACTGCATGGATTGACAGACCTTTTTCTGCCATCATTCTCCATGTATCTATGCATGCATCGATGTCTCATCCAATGGGTGACACCTCAACAGTACAGCCACACCCCCCAGTACTGCACTACAATGTCAGTATTATGTGTTTCTTTTCTAGGACTTGAGCTGACAACCATCTAGTCTTCCAGTCCCTGAGGAGAACATCATGCAACCTACTAAGACACTGACAAAGCTATCTTTCATATGGTACACTGTCGGAACAACAAAACACATGCAGCGAAGACCATTACAGTGACAGAAATTGGCAGGTCACTGTAATGGTCCCGTTGTACATTGGCATTGCTTTTGCCAGTGTTTTTCCCCTTCCCTGAAACAACTCCGACTTGCAGTTGATCATTTTAAGATCATGGGGTGTGGTGGGCACAGCCCCTCCCAATGCAAAAAGAACCATTAATTTTGTGACAACACAATTCCAACTGTCAGCATTGTGCCTGTCGCTGTACAGGATATTGACAACTATGTTGTTGCTGTGTCTTGGTGGAACCCTTGCATATCTAGTCTGTAGCTAGAGCAGAAATTGGCAGTCTGGTTACTTATTGTTAAGTGGATTTCAAACCATGGCATAGCAATTCTGTTTGAACTGCAGTGGCTACCTTTTGGGAGTTGAACTGACTACTAGAGATGCAGTGAATTTAAATTCTGCTGGCGAAGTGCCTGCGAAATGGGCACTTTGAGTTGTCACTCTGCTATGCGGAGTGACCCATATGAAAGTCTCACTTTGCCTTGTGATTATTACTTCATGTTGTCATTCCGACTTAACGGGAATTAAGGTGAAGTGACAACAATATTGACAGCCCCACACACACACAGTCACCAGAATTAATGTGCATCCCCAAAGTGCTACTGTCTTGTGTCCAGAAAACTCCCCAGTGATGACGAAGGGAAATGAGAGCACAACAAAAAATGCAGTCTCCCAGAATTAATGGCACACTCAGTCATGTGCGCAGTGGTCACATACAGTTACCAGAATTAATATGCCTCCCCAAAATGCTACTGTCTTGTGTCCAGAAAATTCCCCAGTGCTGATGAAATGAAATGAGTGTAACAAGAAATGCAAAGTCTCCCAGAATTAATGGTGCACTGCAAGCACACAGACAGATTAAGATTGCACTGAGCACTCAAGAGATGCATACAAAAAGGCACAACAACACCTAACCAGTGCTCACAGCAAGTCACAAATCTAAATCTGGAAAGGAATACCTTTTGCCGGTTGGGGGATTAGTGCACGGCAGTATTCAATCCACTACCAGTAAAGATACCACAAAGCAGTACAAAAAATTCATGTAAGTGCGGAGGATAGCAGGTTCACACTGCTGCAATTACTGTGTGGCATAATAAAAGTTGTCTGATTTAATGGCATGCATCGCACACACACTCACACACACACTACAAGTAATGCATAGCAAACTGAAAACTTTTAGAAATATAACCATTTTTTTAAACAAACAAATTATACACTGCTGCACCACAACAACCAGCAACAAAATGTCAAAAATTACTGAAAATATTACTGTGTGTAAATTAACAAAGCTGTAAAGAAAAATATAACCAAAACAGAAAGACTGCCTTTTTCTCCCAGTTAATCTACCTACACCACAAATACGCCCCCCAAAGCATACTTCACAGTACACAAACAGACTGTTCTAAATTAACATTCAAAATCCACACACGAACAATAAATACAAGATAATATGATCACAGAAGGGTTTCCTATAATTGATGTACTAAATTTTGAGCAAAAAATATTGACTCAAAAAGGCATTTTTAACAGCTTTTAGAGGTTTTGAATCGCAGAGCTCTGAGAGCAAATTGTCTCCAGCTACCACTACACACACACTACCCAGGCCAGAACTGAGGATGTGCAGAACAATCTAGAGCCCATGTGACCTGCAGTCCCATGACTCACTGCAGAATTTCATTTGGAGCTGAATTACAAGGCAAAGTGAGGCGAAATACATTGATTTCAATGTACTTCGCCTTAAAATTGGTGGAGAAGTGGTTTGGGGAAGGCGGAATAATGCAAAGTCATTAGTTTCAATGGACTTTGCATTCCTCATTATGACGTGAAGTACTCCACTTCACATTGCGGAGTACATGCGGATTCCACATTACTCCGCGATTCACTTCAATTGGGGCCACTTTGCCCGCCACTATTTACAGTATGGTAACTCAGATGCTGTACAAGAAGGAATGTGAATGCCTATGGCTTTACTTCCCTGATGAGCTGAGCCTGTATCATAAAACTTCCCAATTTAAAAACTCTTATTAATGAGTACGGTGGTGGTGATTGGGTGAAGCCTGGAGAGATACTACAAAACAGGCTTACAATACATGCAAGTAACTAGTAAAAAAATAAATTTTGTGATTTGTGATGTGATCATGAATCATGATTTGTGACAGTATCTGTGGCCGTGATGATGAAGAACGTGATTCGGTGTGAGATAACCAATATGAAACTGCGTGGAAATGCAAATGCCTACGGCTGTACTTCCCTGATGAACTGCAGCACAAAACACCCCAATTTAAAAACTCTTATTAATGAGCACAATTGTGGGGTGGTGAAGCCTGGGGAGATACTACAAACCAGGATTACAATACATACAAGTAACTAGTAAAAAAATGTATTTTGTGATTCGTGAAGTGATCGTGAATCGTGACTGCATTTGTGACCATGATGATGGAGAACGTGATTTGTATTATGAGTAACTCATGATAATGGTTCTGACTTAAAAGTGCA
This sequence comes from Neoceratodus forsteri, assembly GCA_016271365.2. Classification (NCBI taxonomy): domain Eukaryota; kingdom Metazoa; phylum Chordata; order Ceratodontiformes; family Ceratodontidae; genus Neoceratodus; species Neoceratodus forsteri. The sequence continues at coordinate 266,578,900 of CM057455.1, forward strand.
TATTAATGAGTACAATGTTCATGCAGAGCTATGCACCACACCAGTCCAGTACTCTAAAGGTACGCCAAAGAAACAACTGTGACTTAAGTTACAGATGGAGATTGGGCCCTAAAGAGATGCAAATGCACAGACAGATTAAGATTGTGCTGTGCGTTGAAGAGATGCAGATGCAAAGGCACAACACCTAACCAGTGCTCACCGTCAGAAATTCAAATCTGGAAAAGAATACCTTTGCCGGTTGGGTCGGGCGGCGGGGTTGGGGGCAGTGTGCCGCAGTAACAGTCACTCTAGTACTAGTACCAGTAAACATACCACAAAGAAGTACAAAAATCATGCAGCTGCAGTGGATAGCAGGTTCACATTGCAGCATTTACTATGTGGCATGATAAAAAGTGTCTGATTTGATGACACACATCACACACACACACACTAAGTAAGGCGTAACAAATTGAAAACTTCAGTAATATAACCACATATTTTAAACAAACTAAAATTATGCACTGCTGCACCACAACAATCAGCAAAAAAATGTCAAGAATTATTGAAAATATTACTGTGTACATTAACACAGTTATACAAAAAAAATCACCAAAACAGAAAGAACTGTCTTTTTCTCCAAGTTAATCTACCTACACCACAGATCACCCTCCCCCAAAGTACACTTTCACTGTCTCTTACTACACAGACTCAAGTGTTGTACATTAAACATAGAATTTGATGGCAGATAAGGACTGCTTGGCACACCTAGTCTGTCCATTTTCCTACCTAATAGATAAGCTGCAGATCCTAGTTAACCAACAGATTACTTCCTCCTACCCCCCACTAGGACTGCCTTATGTCTGTCCCATGCATTCTTGAATTCCCCCACTGTTCTTGACTCCATGACCTCCTCAGGGAGGCTGTTCCATGCATCCACAACCCTCTCTGTGAAAAAATACTTCCTCACATTACCTCTGAGCCGATATTAAGCTCCTTTAGTCTTTCTTCATCTGTCTTCTGGTGCAGACCCTGCACCATGTTGGTTGCCCTCCTATGGACAGCCTTCACTCTATCTACAGTATGTCTTTGTGGAGATGGGGTCTCCAGAACTGCACACAGTACTCCAGATGGGGTCTCACCAACTATCTGTACAGAGGGATAACAACTTTCTGTTTTCTACTATTGATGCCTCTCCCTATGCATCCCAGTATCCCCCAGCCTTCCTTACTGCCTTCTCACATTGCTTGCCCACCTTTAGGTCATCTGATATAATTACCCCAAGGTCCCTTTCCATTTTGACTGTTGTCAGTATCTCACCCCCCATTGTGTACTCTTTCCCTGGGTTTTTGTTTCCCAGGTGCATTACCTTGCACTTCTTTGCATTGAATCTGAGCTGCCATACATTTGACCATTCCTCCAACCTTGCCAAGTCCCTCTCATCCTTTCCACTCCATCTGATGTATCAACCCTGTTGTAGATCTTTGTGTCGTCTGCAAAGAGACACACTTTTCCTTCCAGTTCCTCTGCAATGTCACTTATAAAGACATTAAAAAGGACCGGTCCCAGTACTGAACCCTGTGGTACCCTGCCAGTAACCCTCCTTTCTTCACTGTGGACTCCATTTACTACTACCCTTTGCGTCCTGTTCAGGCCACTCCAAGGCTGGCTAACTTGTGTATTAATTGAGCACATTGAATTAACATTCAATATCCACACACAAACAATAAACGCTTGATGATATGAGCATAGGAGGGTTTCCTACAATCGATGAACTAACGTTTGAGAAAAAATGTTTTTAAAAAGGCTTTCTTAACAGCTTTTATAAAGTTTGAATTGCAGAGAGCTCTCACAGCAGACTGTCTCCTACAGCTTCCTACACACACTACCCTGAACTAAGGCTGTGCAGAACAATCTAGAGCCCATGTGACCTGAAATCCCATGAAACACTGCAAAATTCACCTTTGGAACTTAAAACAAGCTGTTTTCAATGTACTTTGCCTTAAAAGTTGTGGAGTAGTGGCTTGGGAAGGCGGAGTAATGCAAAGTCATTGGTTTCAATGGACTTCACATTGCCCATAATGATACCAAGTACTCCACTTCGCATTGCAGAGCACTTTGTGAATTTGCCTTGACTCTGTGAATCACTTTGTGGAGTGAATTGAGGCCACTTCGCCCACCACTATTGACTACAAGGTGTTATGTTCATATATCCAGAGCAAGTGAGGGGGCTAAGGGGGTCCACGTCTGGGACCAACGCAATGTGAAGAGCCCTGAACTAAACAGAAGCACAGCTCAGTCTAACACTAGACTGCAAGAAAAAGGACAAGGGTCTTGGTCATAGGATTATAAAAATTGTTTTATTTGTTATATGCACCAAAAACATACCCCACTAGTCACCGAAAACACTTTGTGCAGCCACCCTGTGCGCTTTCTCAAGGCATTGTTCATATTCAAAGATCTGTATGGACTTGGCCCATGCACCTCTGAGACCTTCCATTCATTTATGTCCAGCAGCATCCCTTACATTCCCTGAGGGCACAGCTTCTAGCACTTCCGATATCAAAATTAAAATCTGTGACCAAATGCATTTTTAGTCACTGCCCCCCTGCAATTGGAAACTTCTCTCCTTAGGGTTAGAATATGAAAGGCATGGATCTGTGGCTTTAGTGGATTTTTCTGGTTGTACTTTATTCTTCAAAATGTATACATTGTTATTGTTGTATGGCCCTCTGAGAACCGTGGAAATGCTCATTCTCAGTAACTATTACATTTCCTTCTAATTACAGTACTGTGGCCTTGTGGACCCCAGACTCCCTGGCTCTTTTCTGAAGGGGGGGCACAAAATTAGTCTTTTGCCCAGGGCACCAAAATGCCTTCCTACAGCTCTGAGCCTGGGAATGGGTCCCAGGGTGGTAGCCTGGGTAAAACACTGGTTGGACAACAGGACACAGCGGGTAATAGTAAATGGAGTCCACAGTAAAGAAAGGAGGGTTACTAGTGGGGTACTGCAGGGTTCAGTACTGGGGCCGGTTATTTTTAATGTCTTTATAAGTGACAGTACAGAGGGACTGGAAGAGAAAGTTTGTCTCTTTGCAGATGACACAAAGATCTGCAGCAGGGTTGATGCACAAGGTGGGGTGGAAAGGATGAAAAGGGACTTGGCAAGATTGGAGGAATGGTCAAATGTATGGCAGCTTAGATTCAATGCAAAGAAGTGCAAAGTAATGCACCTGGGAAACAAAAACCCAAGGGAAGAGTACACAATGGGAAGTGAGATACTGACAACAACAAAAATGGAAAGGGACCTGGGGATAGTCATATCAGATGACCTAAAGGTGGGCCAGCAATGTGAGAAGGCAGTAAGGAGGGCTTGGGGGGGGGGGATACTGGGATGCATACGGAGAGGCATCACCAGTAGAAAACAGGAAGTTGTTGGCCCTCTGTACAGACAGTAGGTAAGACCACATCTGGAGTACTGTGTAAAGTTCTGGAGACCCCATCTCTGCAAAGACAGACAGGGTGGAGGCTGTCCAGAGGAGAGCAACCAAAATGATTTAGGGTCTGCATCAGAAGACATATGAAGAAAAACTAAAGGAACTAAAGATGTATAGCCTCGAGGAAAGGAGGGAGAGGGGGGACATGATAGAAACTTTCAAATACCTCAAGGGAATCAACAAAGTCCAAGAGGGTGGCATCTTTCAGAAAAAGAGATGTGCAAAAACAAGAGGCACAATTTGAAGATAGAGGGGGGACAGCTCAGAGGAATGTGAAAGTATTTCTTCACAGAGAGGTCATGGATACATGGAACAGCCTTCCTGAGGAGGTTGTAGAGTCAAAAACAGTGGTGGAATTCAAGAATGCATGGGACAGACATAAGGCAATTCTAGTGGGGGGTAGGAGGAAGTAGGCTGTTGGCTAACTAGAATCTGCAGCTTATCCATTAGGTAGGGAAATGGGCAGACTAGGTGGGCCAAGCAATCCTTATCTGCCATCAAATTCTATGTTTCTATGTTTCTTAAATTGCTCGCCCCTTGCACATCCACTGATGCAGCCTTATGATTCCAGAGCTACTTAGATCAAAGAACCCAGCAGGTAAAAAAAGAAAATACACTCTCGGATGCCAGGAAAGTGTCATTAGGGGTCCCCAGGGATCCATCCTTGGACCACTACTGTTTAGCCTTTTCCTTATCTCCCTCCCTGAGTTCTGCCCAGCCAAACGTCTCCTCTACGTGGATGATGCTGTCATCTTTGCAAGCAACACCCATCCAAATTTTCTAATAAACAATTTGCAGAAGAGTTTTTCCAGCATTGAGGAGTGGTTCACCCAGATAAACCCCTCCTAAATTATACAAAAACAAAAACAATGGTGTTCTCCAACCACCACAGTAAGAAGAAAAATAGTGTTCTCACAATTCTAAACAGCAAGCTTGAATCCCTTCAACAAGTGAACACCTTTAAATCTCTGGGTGTTACCCTTGACAGCTCCCTCTCTTACACACAGCATATCGACCACATTGTAAAAACGGTCAATACTAGAATAGGCCTACTCTACAGAGACCGCTCCTACTTGACTAATGAGACCCTCACCCTAGCAGTTAACAGCTCTGTTCTCTCCATTTTTGATTAAGGCCTTGTAGTGCACAGCACTGCCACAAACACCACACTGAAGCGAGTAAGAATGGTGCTAAACAAGACCTGTAGGCTGGTGTTAGGCACATATGCCCTAATGCATACCTGTGATCTCTACGCCCAAACAAAGTGGCTAAACTTACAAGGGAGAATTCAGTACCAAGTCCTTTTCCTTGGAAAAAAATCCCTACTAGGACTGACCCCGAAATCTGTCCAGAGGCTACTCAAGCCTGCATAAAATTCACACTCGGCTAAAAGTAAGGCAATGAATCACTTGCACGTCTCATTTCGTCAGACTACACTTGCACAAAGAACTTTCCCCTATAAGGCCCAACAATGTTAAATGAGCTCCCAGCTAGCATCATAAATTACCCAAAACTTGGGCCGTTCAAAAGAGATCTCAAATGGCATCTTTATGCCCGAGGGAAATGCGACTGCTCAGATTAACACCACATACACACACATTTTATTTTCCTCCTCTGCTCCTCACATCTTCACTTCCTTACTCCTTATCCTCCATCTAATTTACATTCTACTCTCCCCCCCAACCTACCTCCACTTACCCTTTCCCCACACCCTACCAGCACTCTGGTCAACTCAGGCACTTACTATGTTTTTCCTCACCCCGCCCCCATCCTCCCTCTCCCATGTCTCCCCTCCTTTTTCCCTCTCATGCTCCCTCCCCCTTACTTTTTCCCTGCCCACCGTTAATTCCCCTCTACAAAGAATATCTCCCTGTGACATTCAACCCCTCCCATCTCCATCCTTTCGCCACCTGGTTTTTGCTCCACTCCCTCAAATGCTCTGTTCTAACAAAGCCAGTCTCTGGCAGCTTATTTACCTGCCTTAACCACTCCCTTCCTGCTGCCCTACTACCTCAAATGCTCTACTCTAACAAGGCCACTCTCTGGCAGCTTATTTTACCCCCCCCAACCATTCCCTTCCTGTTGCCCTCTCCCCTCCCTCTTGCACATTAATTTTTTGTATATTTTTGCCATATTTGCCTTGACTGTACTATGTACATATATATGCCCTCTGTATATGCTCTGTTATTTTCATCCTGTAAATAACCTGTATATAATGTACTACATGTTTCTATTCTGTGCTCTGTATTCTTGTACCTTCCTGCTTTGCTCTATCAGTGACGTGGAGCCTTTGTAAATGAGCTTGTAGCTCCAAGGTTGTAATGCCAAGTCAATAATAAGATAAAAAATAAAAGTGTGCTTGCACCAACATTTACGGTGTAGTGATAATGAGGCACCCCTTTCTGTTATATCCCCTAAAGACCCCTTCCATATCTTGTGTGCTTGCAACCACACTCACTGTAGTGGTACTGAGGAAAGGCAAGAGAACAGCAGCTCATTAGGAAGGTGATGGCGAAGGCAAACACAGAGCTAAGAATAGCGGAAGGGGTCAAGGAATGTGACAACTCCTTCTTCAGCTGCATCAGGGAAAAAATGAACAATAGATAGCATAAATAATAAAGATGAAGAAAGACAGAGAGAGAGAGTGTGGAGGAAGATAAGGACCAAACTAAGCATACTGAAAGAGTACTTTAGGGCCAGTAGTGGATGGTATGATAACATTTGAGAATACAGTGAGTCACAAGTTGGAGATGGGATGTATATCTGAAGAGAAGGTAATAAAGGGCCTGCAAAACCTAAAGGTATAGAAGTCCCCAGGTTGCAGCCCAGTGGCACTGAGAGTTGAGGTGCTGGATGCCAGGCTTCAGTAATATAAAGAAGTTATCCTCCAGTACTTCATAAACCTTAACAAATATGTATATAACCATATCACGGACATTTTGGAAATCAGCGCCAAGAGAATTATGAAAACCCACAAAATGTAAATTCTTATAATGGGACTGATTTTCAAGCATCTGAGGCTGTGGATTAATGGCATAGTTTTCCTGACCAAATCTGCATTGTTAGCCTCCAATCCGTATTTTTTTTTTTAATTTACAGTATTTTCTCCTTCCCAACCTGGCTGACCTCGGCCACCCTCTTCTTCCCAGCCACATCATCTGCTGTCACCAGGACTTACGAACGTACAAACATATGAACAAATGAAATTGCCAGCAGAAACGGGCCTCTTGATTTATCGAGTCTGCTTGAGTGTACAGTTAGCACCTCATCTTGCAGCTGCCCCACCTGCCCCCCTCTTCCCAGTATCCCTTCCCCTGTCCCAACCCCTCCTGAAACTGCCCACCATCTTACAGGACACTGTGTCATCTGGTAAGGTGTTCCATTTGTCCACCACTCTTTCAGTTAAAAAATGTCTCCTCATCTCCTTCCTGAATCTTTCCCCCCTTCAATGTCAGTCCATGCCCGCTCATGTCACTCCCCCCTTCTCATCTGAAAAATCCCTTCTGTGTTGGTCTTGTTTATCCCCTTCAGATACTTAAAGGCCTCGATCATATCCCCCCTATCCCTCCTCTCCTCCAGCGAATACATATTCAGCTCTCCCAGCCTGTTCTCATAGGGCTTGCTGTCTAATCCCTGGATCATCTTTGTGGCTCTTTGCTGCACTCCCTTCAACAACCTGATGTCCTTCTTCAGGAATGGGTGCCAGTACTACATGCAGTGCTCCAGGTAGGGCCTGACCAATGACCTATACAGGGGCAGGATAACCTCCCTCCTTCTGAAGGAGATCCCTCTTGCGATACACCCCAGCATTTTGTTGGCTTTTTCTGCCTCCTTCCTCCACTGAGCAGAGTTACTCATGCTCCCCGTAATGATCACTTCTAGGTCCTTCTCCTCTGTGGAGCTCCCCAACTGTACCCCATTCAAGTGATAATTCCTCCCCTGGTTCCTGGCTCTGAAAAGCAGAACCTTGCACTTCCTGGCATTGAACCCTGGCTGCCATGTTTCTGCCCACTCCTTCAGCTTAGTCAGATCCTTCTGTAACCCCTTCCACCCCTCCGCATCAACATCCACAGCTCCCATCTTGGTATCATCTGTGAACAGACTGATGCTGCTCCAAATCCCATGTGAGATATCTGCAATAAAAATCCCAAGCAGCACCAGTCCCAGTACCGATCCCTGTGGTACCCCGCTCATCATCGCTCTCAGAGATGAGAGGTTTCCCCCGACCACCACCACCACCCTTTGCTGCCTTCCCCTTAGCCAATTTGTGATCCATTTCACCATTTTTTGTCCCACCCCCACATATTCCAGTTCCCCCCACCCAGCCTCCCATGCAGCACTGAATCAAAGGCCTTGCTGAAATCTAAGTTGAGGACATCTACTGCATGGCTCTTGTCCAGTTCCCGTGTCACCCAGTCGTAGTACTCTACAAGGTTTGTCTAGCAGGATCTGCCTGCTACAAATCTGTGCTGTTGACAATCCTGGAGACCATTTTCCTCCAAGAAGCTCACTAGTCTCTCATTTAGGATAGTCTCTATGAGCCTTCCCATGATCAACGTGAGGCTCACTGGCCTATAGTTTCCTGGTTCATCCTTTGGGCCACTTTTGTGGATGGGCACCACATGGGCCATTCTCTAGTCCTGTGATACACATCCTGTGTCCAGGGAGGTATTGAACAGGTTGGGCAGTGGTCACGCCAGGATCTCTGCCAACTCCCTTAGTACCTTAGTGTGAATGCCATCAGGTCCAGGTGCTTTGTCCACCTTTAATTCCTTCAACCCATCTAGTGCCCTGCTCTCTGTAATCCCTACATCTGTTGTCTCCTCACCCCCACCCACCCCCCTTTGTCTGGGGTATCAGACCCCACTTCTCCTACGTGTATACTGAGCAGAAGTGTCTGTTCAGTGCCTCTGCCTGCTCCACCCCTTTCTCCACCCATCCCCGTCCTTCTTAATCCTCACCAGCTGATCCTTTCTCCTTCTTCTCTCTCTGATGCAGTGGAAGAAATATTTTTCTCCACTTTTGATTCCCTGTACCAGTCTCGGGTCCCTGGACCCCATGGCCACCTTGACCAGTCTGGTAACCTCCCTGGACTTCTCTATGTATGTATTCTTATCTTCACCTCTTCCCGATTTCCTGTACTTTCAAAATGCTGCCCTCTTGGCCCTCACCCCTTCCATAACCTCCTGTGTCAGCCATTTGGGGTTCTTTGCCCTTCCCTTCTTGCTTTTCTTCCTAGTGCAAGAATCCGTAGCCTCTACCAGCCCTTCCTTTATGGGGTCCCATTTCTGGTCTGCATCCATATGTGTGGTTGCATACCTGCCGGGTGCCCGCCCAAAATTTCCACCATCTTCTTAAAGTCTCCCCCCTGAACTCAATCACCCTTGTACCCGTGCCCCCTGTTTCCCTCAGCTTGAACCACACCGAATAGTGGTCACTCTCAGCTAGTGGTTCCTCCAGTTCCAGATTCCGTACAGCTTTCCTGTTATGCAGTACAAGGTCCAGAGTCCTTTCTAACCAAGTTGGTCCCTGGACCAGCTGTGTCAGGAAGCTGTCTTGAAATGTTTATAACAGGACCCACTCCCTTGCACTCATGGCAGATGGGGTGTCCTACTCCACCCCTGGTAGGTTGAAGTCCCCCACCACCACTGTGCTCCCATTCCTGCAGACCTTCCTAATTTGTTCAGCTAATTCCCTATCTAGGTCACTCCCCTGAGCTTGTGGCCTGTACACCATTCCATCCTCAGTGTCCTATTCTTTGCATCTTGGAACTGCATCCATAGTGCTTCTGTCCTCTCCTCCTCCCCTTCCTCCCTTTCACACTTTATCCGTTCTGTTACATAGATCACCACTCCCCCCATTCCCCTTAGCCCTATCCTTTCTGAATAACCTGACCCCCGGGATCATCATATCCCTGTCCAGGTATTGGGTGGCCCACGTTTCCGTGATGGCTCAATGTCCACCCCCTCCACCGCCATGAGAGCCTGTAACTCCGCTGTTCTATTCCTTAGGCTTCTTGCATTCAGTGAGACCGCCCTCCAGCCTGTCTCCTCCCTTTCCCCACCCCTATTCTTACCCCCCTTATCCCTCCCTGTGCCGCTTCCCCACAACCTTTACCCATAATTAGGGGGGTGAGCTCACTAGGCTCCCCTTTCTGGACCCTTTTCCTATCAGCGGTCCCCCTCGTCGCCCCCCCCCAAGTTTAAATCCACCTTTGTTGATATATACCCCTGTATTCCCCATTTTAGTACTCCTTTCCCCTTCCTGCTCAAATTAAACCTGTCTCTTGCGTATAGGTCACTATTGCCCAAGGTCCTGTCCCAGTCTGATACTAATCCGTACTCCCTGATACAGAACCAATCCCTCAGCCACTCATTGAACTCCTCTATCTTTTTTTTCCCTACTGTACTCACACATGGTACTGGGAGTATTTCAGAGAATGCCACTGACCCCCCCCCCACCTTTTCACACTGCCTACCCAAATCCTGAACCTCCCTTTACCACCTCTACAGTCTCCTCCATCCAGTTGTTTATACCCACATGCATCACTATGTGAGGTTTCTTCCTTCCCTTCCGTGCGCACTTGAGAAGTGCCTGCCCTGCCCTGCCCCGCGGTCAACTGCGGAATAGCCTCAACCTAGATGCAACTGTGCCTTTCCCCACTTCTGCCCCATCTGCTCCCTTTCAATATAGAATCCCCCAGAACTTGTAGCCCCCATCTTCTTGTCACTCACCTCCCTTCCTGTTTTCATTGTCCACATTTCCAGAGTCCACACTGCCCTGCTCCTTATTACATCTATCTGCAAAATTTGTGACTCCTATGTCTTCCCCCACTAAAAGGCTGCTGGAGTAGTGCAGTGGTTAGGGTCACCGCCTTTAGTGCACTGGGTCAGGGATTCAAATCCTGCAACATTACTGTGAGGGTGAGGAGGATAAATAGGGGATTCTGGAGGGTTTCACTAGAGGACGGATGAAAAATCAGGGCTTGGTGAATGCTTGTAAAAGTGGCTAAATTAAGCTTATTGGGGGTGGATAGGATGAGAAGGGACTTGGCAAGGTTGGAGGAATGGTCAAATGTATGGCAGCTTAGACTCAATGCAAAGATGTGCAAAGTAGTGCACATGGGAAACAAAAACCCAGGGGAAGAGTACACAATGGGGTGGGGGGGGTATTAACAACAATAAAAAAATGGAAAGGGACCTGGGGCAGTCAGATCAGATCAGATGACCTAAAGGTAAGCAAACAATGTCAGAAAGCAGCAAGGAGGGCTGGGGGGATACTGGGATGTATAGGGAGAGGCATCATCAGTAGAAAACAGGAAGTTGTTATCCCTCTGTACAAACAGTGGTGAGACACCATCTGGAGTACTGCATGCAGTTCTGGAAACCCCATCTCCACAAGGACATAGACAAGATGGAGGCAGTCCAGAGGAAGGCAACTAAAATGGTGCAGTGTCTGCAACAGAAGCCATACAAAGAGAGACTAAAGGAGCTTAATATGTATACCCTTGAGGAAAGGAGGGAGAGGGAGGACGTGATAGAAACTTTCAAGTACCTCAAGGGAATCAACAAAATCCAAGAGGGTAGCATTTTTCAGAAAAAGAGATGTGCAAGAACAAGGGGACACAATTTGAAGATAGAGGGGGGGATGGCTCAGGGGCAATGAAAGGAAGTATTTTTTCACAGAGAGGTTGGTGGTCACATGGAACGGCCTTCCTGAGGAGGTCATGGGGTCAAAAAAAGTGGGGGAATTCAAGAATGCATGGCACAGACATAAGGCAATTCTGGTGGGGGGTAGGAAGAAATAGGCTCTTGGTTAACTATGATCTGCAGCTTATTCAATAGGTAGGGAAATGGGTAAACTAGGAGGGCCAAGTGGTCCTTATCTGCCATCAAAGTCTATGTTTCTGTGTTTCTATGTTTCCGCCTCTCTCTATGCCTCTACACTGCTCTTCCCCTCCCCCTTCTTTCTTTCCCAGCCTGACTCCTGACTCCTGGGCCTTCACTACCCTTCTTCTCACCCCCACTGATCTCCAACACCTCTCCTACCACCTCCGATGCCAACACTGCAAACCTATTACTTGCTATCCCTGCAGTGTTACTCATCTCCTCCTTTTCCCTGCCCTGAGCCTTCCCTCCACTTACTGCTCATCTGTTCTCCTTCCCAATCCCCCTTCCCTACATCCTCATGAGATTTAGCCCTGCTGTTTCTCCTCTGCTTCTAGCAGCTACTCCTCTCCAGGGTCCTCCAGCCCCCCCAGCTCCCTCCAGAGCACCTGCACCTCCTCCTCTTCTTACAGTCTGCTCAGCCTGTAACAAACTGGATAGCCCCCCAGTTTCCATAGTATATTGATCCAAACAGCCGTCCCACAACCATTGCACCCCACTATCCTCCCTGTGTCTGCCACCCTCACTCTATGGTGTCCCCCATTCCATCCACTATTCCAATGTCTCCTGCTACCCTTATTCATGTCCCTCTGCCACCCAGTGCGGTCCCGCCATAATGCCCCATTTTTTATCCCTCCATTATTCACACTTAACTTAAACGTAACCTCAATTTCTTATTACAGTCTGTACAGCAATAGCTGGATACCATATTTGACCCTACTAGCTTGCTTCCGAGTCCTTCTTTACCCCGTTGGTCCCTAGCTTGCTAGCTCAGTAACTTAGTTAACATATTTATACGTGACCTTGCCAGTTTCAACTTTCAACTTCTAACTTTAAATATGCAGTTACCCCTCCTTAACCCAAACTTATCAGTTTGACTTTCAAACTTGTAACTTTAAAACATTTAAACCTTAAAATCCAACTAGTAAAAGCTTGAGTGTCTGAACTTTTCACCACCTATTATTAGCTTTAAGAGTTAGCTCATATGGGAAGTTTGCAGCTCCCCAAGCTCCTCCCTCACAGCCTTCAAGCCCAGCCCACAGTGACTTTTCAGTATTTAAGAAAGACTGGTAGAGGGGGTTGGTGGGGGGCTCTTTCAAGCCATCCAGCTACAGTCCCCAGACAAGTCAGCAACTGTTAAAGATTTAATCTAAATTCAAAAACCACCAGCAAAACTTACAAAAAAAACTCAAAGATAAACTCTCACAGAGACAAACTTATCTCATATTCAAACTCCCCTCTAACCTCTCCCCGCAGCAAGTAGAAAGAACAGACAATGCCTTCTGACCAGATCAGTGCCCCATGGTTTTCCCCCTTTGTTGGAACCCATTGGGCTTCCCAAGCATGGGAGGAGTTGGAGCTGGGTTGTGGTTGGATGCCCAGAGAGCAGTGAAAGGCCTGCAGACAAATAGGTGCCATCTTGCGCTTTCAGACCAGGGAGGCTTTTCTTCCCCGCAACTTCTCTCCCTGAGCACCTCATGGGATAGGACTAGGCAGACATCTGCATGTGCGCATGTAGACATTCTGTAGAGGAGGCAATCCACCCATCCATTGCAACTCCACTGCACTACCACTGGTGGTTATCCAGGTGGCAATGTCGTAGTGGAGAACACAGTCTTCCCTTCCTGGAGGATGACAGCGTCCTCTGGGATATTCAATCCTCCTCTCCCCGGCCATCCCCCTGATGAACCTGGCTCATTTCTGAACCTAGGTTGCCAGCATCATGAGCGGTATGGCTAGTGCTGTGCCGATGGTCCCGTGATGCCTTCCAATCCTATAATTTTGTTTGGAGTAATGGATATTGTTTTGGAGTTTTATATAACTTGCCTATCCATGTTCTCAATCTTGTTTTTATTAATTTTTGCATCTCTCTCTGCAGGAAATCCACCTATTCGATTAAAGCCTGGAATCTCCTACTGAACGCCTGTGTCCATGATAATAATTTTTCTAAATGTTCTCCAAGTGTTTCAAGGGTATGTTTGCCTCCTGCTGCCATACTGAGCTTTGGTTGTTGGCTGGAAGCAACTATCATTCTGTCTGGCAATAAGGCAGGGTCTTTCTCTAGGATATTGCTGTCTTTCAGTGTAAATCAAGGGTTTTTTATTTCGCTAGGGTATGTAAATGTTCATATTACTGCTACATTTCTTTTTAAGTCTGCCAGATGCAGCAGCCCTTTGTGTTATGCTAGCAGCCACCACCACTAACTCCATGGCTAGAGAGGGAATAGACAAAGCAGATGATGCATTCGTTTTTGAACTATTAAGTTTGTGAAGTCTCTCAATCTCCCAAGCAACGGTACTACTGGATTGAAGTACTCTCCTATTTTTAGATGTTGAAGAATTTAAGGCTAGTGTAGGGCTCAGAGGAATATTTTCTCCTGGCTTTCCAATTGTACTCATGGACTGTAGCAGGGCAACAATTGATGCAGGATCCATTGAGCCAGCACATACTCTGGCTCTTCCCCAACCCTGCATGCTGAAACCTAGCCTGGAATATTTCTCCAGTGGCTTAATACTAGATGATTACACCACTCCATGGATGAGGATGAAGATAAGGCCTGGCTTTTGTTAGATTTGTAGTTTTAATTTGATGAGAAGGTAGACAAAGAAGATTTTCCAAGTGTTTTGTGAGAAACCAAATGTGGAGCTCACACTCGAAGCAGCTGCCCTGTGGCCATCTTTCTTTCTCCTCTCAAAGCAAGGTTGCTGCTAGATGGTAGTTAATTGGTGTACTCAACTGTTGAGAGTGGGGCTGTGGTCAATGAGTGTGCAGTAGTGCTTACGAAGGTCATATACTCTGTAGTCATGATACCAGAGAAAGGCTTGGCTAAGGTTCTGGATGGAAATGGAAGCAAAGCCATATGGTTCTTTTGAAGTTTTTTGAAGTAATGAGTACCTGATTCAAGCCAAGCATTTGCAGGGGTGCTACAGTGACTAACGTACGAGCAGAAGGAGGTGCAGTAAACCAGTTCAGGGAATTAGGTGATAGACTGTAGAGAAGGATTTGGTTCAATAATGGTGAAAGTCAAGGTTTGAGCAAACAAATGCTAACTCCTCTTGTCCTATAGCACCAACTGGTTTGTGGCTTCTGAGGGACCCACTGCGGGTGATCATCCTCCAGCATGCTGGTTTGAGCAAAGTGGACTTGCAGGTCATGAGGAAGCAAACTGGAGGCAGGAAACAGCAAGAAGGGAATGCCCTTAAGTGGCAGCAGAAATGCAGCTAGAGTAGACTGTGGAGGCTGAATTGTTCACAAGTGTGATCAGCTTATCAGAAGTAGTGCTGTAAATGGGTGTGCGTTCTGAGTGAGGCTTAAGCCTGAGGATGCTGTCATACTTGGTTTTATGCACTGGAAAGAATGTGTGACAGCAGCTGGTGGGGGAGCCACACCCAGAGGTCAGGATATGTGATGCCAGTGGGTGGGGGCTGCAGCAAGAGGCCAGGATGTATGACAGCACTAGGTGGAGGGGTCACAGCCTGATGTCAGGAGGAAGGAGACAGCACTGGATGAAGGGGCTGCAGCCAGAGGGCAGGATGGTGATGCCACTGAGTGGAGGACTATAGCAAGTGGTCAGGATGTTTGATGCAACTGGGTGGAGGGGCCCCAGCCAGAGGTCAGTAGGAGCAGCAGCATTGGGTGGAGAGGCCATAGCCAGAGGTCAGAAACAGAGAAAGCATCCAGAAGTATTATTAAAAGCAGGAGTACCTGTGGTGCAAGTTAGGACTTTGTGATGTTGAGAGTGGAAGCACAGCAGAAGGCAGCTGAGGTAGGGAGATATTGTCTTGCTGCTGTAGTTTTGAGCAGGACCAGTGGTATGCTGTGTAACTGACTTGCATTAGAATGCTGAAGAATGCACCAAACTGAGTAGCTGACTTCCATTAGAATGCTGAGAAGTACACCAAACTGTTTGGAGTGGAATTGCTCACTTTATGTGTGACAACACTGGGGAGAAGGACCACAGCTAGAGGTCAGCAAGACAGTGACAGCACTGGGTAAGGTGCTGCAGCCAGAGGTCAGGCTTGATGATGGCACTGGGTGGAGACCCATGGCCAGAGGTCAGAAGCAGAGAAAGAATACAGAAGCATTAATAAAAGCAGGAGTACTTGTGGTGCTGGTCAGGACTTTTTGGCGGTGAGAGCGGAAGCACAGCAGGAGGCAGTCGAGGTAAGGAGATAAGTCTTGCTGCTGTCGCTTTGAGCAGGATCAGTGATATGCTGTGTAGCTGACTTCCATTAGAATGCTGAGGAATGCACCAAACTGTTCAGTGTAGAACAGTTCCCTTTCTGGGTTATAGCACTGGGTGGAGGGGCAACTGCCACAGGTCTCCAGGTTTGCAGCTCAGAGCTTTAAACCACTGTAAGCCCCCCCAAAACGGGCTTACCTTCAGTGGGGCTCCATGCTCCCTGGCTTCTCCCCACTCGTGCTGTTTTGTTCCAGGGGTTCTGGTGGAAGTCATGCCTGGTGACTCCCCATTGCAGCATGCAGCCATTCCTCTTGGGTGTCTTGGCCTGATTGGGGCTGGGCCAAGCACTGGGGTGGGTTTTTGTGCTGCAGGGTGCGGCATTGCGTGGTCATGGGTCCGGTAAGTTACTGGATTGGGCTCTGGGCCGCATGGAAGTAAATAAATATTTTTTAGTTTTAAAGATAGAGATCCCGCGCATAATGTGCAGGTGTGGGGACCGCTGAGAGAAAAAATTGAAAGGGGTAGTAGCTCCTTAGTGAGAGCAGTACTTTTTGGTGCCGACTGGCACCATGGGGCACCAGTTTTAAGAAACAAAGCAGGACTACAAGCCCCAGGGGGCTGCAGGTTTGGCACCATGGTACATGGTCCCTGATTGGACTAAGAGTTTTGGCACCAAACAATTAAGTCCTTCAAAGCCAGGGCTGAAGTGTACAAAGGGGGAGAGTAACAGGGATTGAGAGAGAAAGAGGCTGCAGCGAGGCGCTCATCCGATCTGCCATGCGGCCATGCGACTGTGATTGCTGTCTAGCTGATTTATTAAGCACTCCTTCCAGAAGGAGAGAAGAACTGCTTAAACGAGCAGGAGCTGCAGTTAGCGTGCAGTCCTGGGATTCTCAACCAAAGAATCCAAATGAAAGAAATAGAAAAGGAAATCGCTGCCTGCCTTGGAGCCATGAGGTAGGGGGTCATGTGTGGGGCCTGTCAGTGGGTGGCCTCAGATCTATTCATGCCCTGGTGCCTCTAGCTGGCTAACTCTGGGCTTCATGCCCAGTGGCCAGCAGGAGTGTGGGTGGGGCAACTGAGTGTCAGGCAGTTGTTAGCCCCACTTATGCCTGCTTCATGTAGCAGTGCTTGTGTGGAGCCAAAATAGGGAGCTGCAGGCTGTTTCTTTTCGGTTTGGGGCTGGTCAGTTGGGCCTCTGCCTTGGACTGTGAGCTGCCCAGTGATTCTGGAGTAGCTGCATGGGACTGTAGGGATGTACTGCTGCATGTTCCGAATGGGGACCCCGGGGTCCCAAGTGCAGCTAAACATCTATCCTGCATCTAATAATGTGGACCCTAGTCCTGTTTTGCTGCTCTAATCAAGTGACTGTCTATTCTATGCGATTAATTGAGCATTAAATGGAATCCCCTGGTCCTGCAACTTTGCATTTGCTTCATGTGTTCTAAACAGACTGTTTTGCCACTGCTAAAAGGAGTTGCCTCCACAGCCTTGCCTCCAGTGTGTTCCAGCCCAGCGTCGTGAGGGTCCGGTGCCCCAGATGGAGTCCATCCATCACCATCTTTACCCATGGACATACAAGTACTGTTTTCCATTGTCATATTTCTGGACTGTGTTTTGTTGGTTGTACGGCACTCCCCCTTCCCCACGAGCTTTACCATATAATTACCCCTAGACAGGGGAAATGGGGGGGGTGCTTACACCACTGTGCTATACTGCTTTCTCACTGTACTATACTGTCTCGGGTGATGATACCACTGGGTGACGGGCCACAGCAAGAAGTCAAATTATGAAACACTGGGCAGAGAAACCGCAGCCAGAGGTCAGATAATGGCAGCATTGAGTGGAGGGGCCACAGCCAGTGGGTAGAATGAGTGGGTAACAGAAGTCTGAGTGGATGTCAGGGAAGTCAATGGACTCTGATGAAACTGCTTGACTTGGTAATAAGGCAGAAGTCCTTCTGATGCTAGAAAGGGCTTAGTGGAAATAAAACTGTAGAAACGGCAGGAGGCAGCTGAAGCAAGGAGACAAATTATGAATGCAGTGGCTGAAGGCAGGACTAGTGCTAGTCTGCTGTTTAGCTATTTGTTTCCTAGCTCTGCTAAAGAGCCCCCCTTCCCAAGTGTTCAGTGCTTAGTGGTTTGCTTGCTGCATCTGCAACTGTAGTAGTCTAGTCACAGTTCTAGTGCAGGAAGCTTGATGGATGTTCCTTTTTAAATGCTTGAGCATGTTACTCACTGAGTGTAAAAACACTGGTATGCACTCATGTTTGGTAGGTAGTACCCCTGTACATGCGGCAGAGAGAAGTCAGACAGGAACCTTGTTATTAGCTATGTACACATCCATAAGGCTCCTTTAAGAGAACTGTACAGGAATGCCAGGGAAATTCTTGCTGGTAGATTTTATTATGGTGATAGCCAGTCATGAGCAGGAGGCTGTATTAGACCCATGACTCAGGTGTAGGTTCTAGGTAAACATGGCACAAGAAAGTTGGGAACCAGAAAGTTTGCCACAGAAAATTTGGTACAGGAAGGTTTGGTACAGAGGAAAATTAAAAAGCCAGAAATGTGGCCCATGCAACCATGGATCACCGTTCCACTGAAATTTCACATTTAAATGTAGATTTAGCATTACAACACCACGCCACCATGGATCAGCACTCTAGTGAAGTGTGGACCAAGTTTCTGGCTTTTTAATTTACCTGTGCTGAACTTTCCTGTACCAAACATTCCCGTGGTGAACTGTCATGTTCCAAACTCTCCTGTGCCGTAGTTGCCATGCCCCGTGGTGCAAATACGAAAACAGACTGACAAATTAAAGCTGGCTGAATGAGTGACTGAGTGCAAGTAGCTGCAGCTGTCTACCTTATCCAGTTGAAGGTAATGAAACAGTGGAACTGAAGTAAAAGTTAGCAAGTTGCTTTGTATGAACTGCAGGAAGATAGACTGAGAAAACAAACTGGAATACAACTGAAGGGCTTCAGTAGTACATAGAAATGAGTCAGCAGACCAAAAACAAAACTGAAGGCAAACACAGTCAAATGAACATACATACGAACATACAAACATATGAATGTGCCAGCAGAAACAGACCACCCAATTTATCTCAGTCTGCTCGAGTGTGCAGCTAGCACCCCTAGTTTGCATCTGCCCCACCCCCTCCCATTTGACATCCCACTGCCACCCCCCACCTCCCCCATCCTCACTCTCCCCTGTTCCCTGTCCCATGCCCTTTTAAAGCTGTTCACAGATTTACATGATACCACCCATTCTGGTAGTACATTCCATTTTGCTACCACCCTCACTGTGAAATAGTGTCTCCTCATTTCCCTCCTAAATCTTCCCCCCTCTATTCTTAGCCCATGCCCCCTGGTGTACCTCCCCCTTCTTAGCTTAAAGACCCTGTCTGCCCCATCCTTATTGATTCCCCTCAGATACTTGAATGTCTCTATCATGTCCCCCCCATCCCTTGTATCCTCCAGAGTGTACATATTCAGGTCTCCCAGCCTGCTGTCATAGTCTCTCCCCTCCATTCCACATATCATCTTTGTTGCCCTCCTCTGCATCCCCTCCAGTAGCCTGATATCATGCTTTAGGTATTGCCTCCAAAACGTCACACAATACTCTAAGTGCAGTCTTACCAGCAACCTGTAGAGGGGCAAGATCACCTCTTTTCACCTGGACAAAAAACACCTTGCTATGCACCCCAGCATTTTGTTTGCTTCTGCAGCCACTCTCCTGCACTGGGCAGTATTGTTCATGGTCCCTGTTATCATTACCCCTAGGTATTTCTCCTCCTCAGTGATCGCCAGCTTGACCCCCAGCCAGTATTCTCTCCTTGGGTTCTTTGCCCCAAAGTGCATAACCTTACACTTCTTTGCATTGAACCTCAGCTGCCACCTCTCTGACCACTCCTCTAGCTTGCTTAGGTCCCCCTGCAGCTGCTTCCATCCCTCCCCTCCATCCACCACTGCTCCGATTTTGGTGTTGTCAGTGAACAGACTTACCTTGTTCACTACCCCATGTGCAATGTCTGATATGAAGAGCCCAAATAATACTGGCCCCAGCGCAGAGCCTTGTGGCACCCCACTTGCCACTGGCCTTGAAGTTGAGAGCTTCCCTCTCACCACCACCCTTTGCAGCCTCCCACTCCGCCAGCTTGTAATCCAGTTTGTCATTTTTTCCCCTACCCCTACACCAGTTATCTTCCCCCCAAGCCACCCATGAGGCAACGAATTGAAGGCCTTGCTGAAATCCAAGTAAAGAACATCCACCGCATGACCCTAATCCAGCTCACCTGTCACCCAGTCATAATACTGTATCAGGTTGGTTTGAAAAGACTTCCATGAAATGAACCCTTGCTGCCTCACATCCACTGGAGGCCATTGTCCTCCAGGTACAACACCAGTCTTTCCTTTGGTATCGTTTCCATGAGTTTGCACACTATGGAGGTGAGACTTACTGGACGATAATTACATGGTTCATCCCTTGGTCCGCTCTTGTGTAATGGCTCTACATGTGCCATCCTCCAGTCCAGTGGCACACATCCTGACTCCAGTGAGGTGCTGTACAGATCTGCCAGTGGCTCTGCCAGCACCT
Organism: Neoceratodus forsteri; assembly: GCA_016271365.2. Classification (NCBI taxonomy): domain Eukaryota; kingdom Metazoa; phylum Chordata; order Ceratodontiformes; family Ceratodontidae; genus Neoceratodus; species Neoceratodus forsteri. The sequence continues at coordinate 266,599,040 of CM057455.1, forward strand.
CTGCCATCTCCCTCAGCACCCTGAGGTGGATACCATCTGGCCCTGGTGCCTTGTCTACCTTCAGTGCCCTCAGTCCCTCTAGGACTCTACTTGCCTCAATTCTTTCATCTGTCACCTCCTCTCCCCCTGTCCCCACCTTCCCAGCCCATGGTGGTAGCGTTCCCCCCTTTTCTTCCATGAACACTGAGCAAAAGTATTCATACAGTGCTTCTGCCTGCTTCTCCCCCTTTTCCATCCACTCCCCACCCCTTTTTATCCTCACTATTGTCTCCTTGTACTTCCTTTTCTCCCTGATGTATCTGAAAAAGTCCCCCCGTTAATTCCTTGCATTAATCTCATCTCCCTCTTGGCCTTGGCTTCTCTCACTTGCTGGTCACCTCCCTGGACCATCTTGCATACTCCTCCCTGTCCACTTCCTTCCCCGTCCTCCTGTACTTCTGGTGCGCCTCCCGTTTTGCTCTCACCACCTCCACTACCTCGCTATTCAACCAGCATGGTTTTTTTCTCTGCTCCTCTTACTCTGTGTCTTGGTGCAGACTTCTGTTGCCTCTGTAAAATCAAATCAAATCAAAATTTATTTATAATGTGCTTTTCTACATATCAAAGTGAAATTACATATCAAAATAACATCAAGCATAATAAATAACAGCATAAAAACAGTAAAAGTAGCAGTAAACTTTTTCAAAAGTTAATTCCAACAGATAACTTTTCAGAGCACTTACATGGCTCCGTAGACAGACACTCTCTAATCTGATGAGGTAGAAAATTCCACAGGGTTGGGGCCATAAAAGAAAAAGCTCTGGCCCCAGATGACTGAAGACGAACCCTGGGAGTCTCTAGCAATCCCTCGTCAGCGGAGCGGAGTGGGTGAAGAGGGCGGTAAGGTCGAAGAAGATCTTGCAAGTAGCCCGGTCCCTGACCGTCTAGGGTCTTATAGGTCAGCAATGCAACCTTGAAAGTGATTCTCCACTGCATCGGCAGCCAGTGCAGTTCGCCCAGCATAGGTGTGATGTGGCAAGTTCTTGGTAACCCAGTCAACAACCTGGCTGCAGCATTCTGCACCAGCTGCAGGTGACGGAGATCTACTCCCGGCAACCCTAGATATAGAGCATTACAGTAATCAAGATGTGAGGAAACAAAGGCGTGGACCAGCACAGGAAGGTCATCGTGTGGAACAAGGTGTTTTATCTGAGCGATATTCCTCAGATGGTAAAAGGAAGACATGACAGCGGCCGACACCTCTGCCTTCAGTGTCAGCTCACTGTCAAGAAGTACGCCCAGATTCCACACCTGTTCAGAAGGTCTCAACTGGTTACCCCCTAGTACAAGGCCAGAGGGAGACCCAGGAGTCAATTTCTCTGCACGATGACCCGGGTCCACAACCAACAGCTCAGTCTTATCCGGATTCAGTTTCTGCCAGTTAGCACTCATCCAGTCCTGGATCTCAGTAAGGCAGTTATTAAAGACCGATAATGCGTCATTCTGTTCGGGTACAAAGGACATATAGAGCTGAGTATCATCTGCATAGCAGTGAAAACTCAGCCCATAATGCCTTATAATGTCTCCCAACGGCAGCATATACACCATGAACAACATGGGAGAAAGCACAGAGCCCTGCGCACCCCACAGGACAGAGCAAAGGGAGCAGAGGAAAAAATTCCTGAAACTACCCTCTAACTTCTGTCTATGAGGAAAGAGTGGAACCATCTGAGGACTGTCCCCAACAGTCCACAGAATAGCCGCAGGTGATCTAGCAACATCCCATGGTCCACAGTATCTAAACGCTGCAGAGAGATCAAGGAGGACCAAGATCGAACGGCTCTTCCGATCTCTCGCTATTAGGAGATCATGAAGTACCCTGACCAACGCTGTCTCAGTACTATGCCTCTTCCTGAAACCGGACTGGAGAGGATCATAGACCTCATGGGCAGTAAGAAAGTCATCAAGCTGCAACGTGACTACTTTCTCAATAACCTTGCCCAAAAAGGGCAGGTTAGAGATTGGTCTGTAGTTAGCGAGACAGTCTGGGTCAAGGGAAGATTTCTTCAAAATGGGTGTCACAACAGCCTCTTTTAAGGGCTCCAGAAACACCCCTTGGTCCAGAGAGCACCAGACTATCTCAGCAAGGACTGGTCTGATCACATCCATGCATGCCACAAGGAGGCATGTAGGACCAGGATCCAAACTACAGCAAGTCGGTCGCAAGCCCTGGACAATCTTCATGATATCCATGATCGCTGGCCAGTCAAAGTCTGTCCAGGTAGACCGAGGGCCTGTAACCCCATATCAATCCCTGCAATGCTCATTAGAATGTGTACTGCAGATCTCCGACCTGATCGATGACACCTTATTGTCAAAAAATCGAGCAAACTCATCACACTGTATTTGTGAAAAAGCTCTCCGACTCCGCAGACAGGCTGGATTGCACAATCTGTCCACGATCCGGAAGAGCTGAGCTGGTCGATTTCTTGATGCAGCTATCTCCCTGGACAGGAACTCTGCCTTCTTATGGAAGATTTCTGATTGATAGTCCACATAATGGGCCATCAATCTAAGCCTGTCATCTTCCAGGCCGGATTTCCGCCAACAGAGTTCCAATCTTCCCCCAACTCTCCTCGACTCCCTCAGTATCCCATCAAACCAAGGGGACCGAGGGCAAAGGGAGAAGGGGTGAATGTGGACAGGTGCTATGGAATCCAGTGCCCTCAGCACCATATTATTATAGTGCACCACTAAGGCATCTGGTTCCATGCACTCCACAGGCTAACTCGATAGGTCCAGTACCGCCATCAGACCCCCAGGGGTAACTCCCCTCGAAGGGTGGTACTGGACCATCTCCAAAGGGGTAGTGCTCACAAGGGGGGTCGTAATCCCCCATTTAATAACATCCCATGTCTGCTCCACTTCCATCTCCTGCCTTATGCACTCCAGTTTACCTGTCAGTACTTCCTGCATCCTCCCAAAGTCTGCCCCCCTGAAGTTTACCACCTGAGTAACTGATTTCTCTGGCTCCCCCCACACCATGATATTAAACCACACCGTTTGGTGATCGCTGTCAGCTAGTGGGTCCTCCACCTTTACGAAGACAAGGCCTTCAACACTATATTGCATAGGAGGCTCATTAGGAAACTGGTCAGTTAGGGGATTGGTCCCAAGGTGGTAAACTGGATGTGAAGCATGTTTAATGAATAGGCAACAGAAGGTGGTGGTACATGGCACTCAATCTGGGTAGGGAATAGTGACCAGTGGTTACCTCAGACTCAGTACTGGGACCAGTCTTCTTTTTTATGTCTTTATAAGTGACACTGCAGAAGAGCTGGAAGGGAAGGTATGCCTATTTGCAAATGACACCAAAACCTGCTTTAGGTTAGACACTCTGGAGGGGGTGGAAAGAATGTGTAGAGACCTGAGAAAACTTGAGGAGTGGTAAAGGGTATGGCAGCTAGATTTCAATGCTTAAAGTACAAAACCATACACCTAGGGCACAGAAACCTAGAGGCAGCATGTAAAATTGGGGAAGATGTATTGACAGTCACTAGTCAGTTCAGTCTGTTTTTTTTTTTTAGTCAAAGACAGTCACTAAACAGGAAAGGGAGTGGGACCTCGGGGTAATCATCCTGGATGACCTCAAGTTACTACAGAGATGCAACAAGACAGTAGGCAGGGCCAGTGGGATGGTGGGATGCGTAGGGAGGGGTATCACAAGCTGAAAGAGAGAGGTGGTGTTACCACTGTATAGCTCATTGGTGAGACCCCACCTGGAGTACAGTGTCCAGTTCTGGAGACCACATCTCAGGAAAGACACAAACTGGGCAGAAGCTGTCCAGAGGAGGGCAACTAAAATGGTGTACGGGCTGCATCAAGAGCTCTATGAGGAGAGACTGAGGGATCTCAATATGTACACAGTGGAAGAGAGAAGGTAGGGGAAACATGATAGAGACCTATAAATATCTCATGGGGGTGAATAAAGTAGAGGAGGGGAGTATTTTTCAGAGGAGAAAGCATGAGAATAAGGGTGCATGCAATGAAGCTGGAAGGAGGGACATTTAGGAGGGATGTGAGGAGGTGCTTCTTCACAGAAAGAGTGGTGGATGCTTGGAACAGTCTTTCAGTGGAGATGGTGGGGGCGAAAACAGTGGTGGGCTTCAGGCATGCATGGGACAGAGGCAAAGCAATCTTTGTAGGAATTGGGGGGTGGGGTTGCCAGAGATCAGGTAGAGTCTACGGTCTATAGGCAGGGAAAAATGGGCAGACTAGGTGGGCCAAGCAGTCCTTCTCTGCCGACAAATTCTATGTTTCTATGGAAGCAGCATGAGTGGCTGCCCTAGTGAAAAGCATGAAGTAAGTTGCTACAGCCGCCAGAGAGGCCGAAGACAAATTATGTACCCAACAGAAGCCAGAGGTACAAACCAAAAGAAAGCCCAAACAAACTGGGACTGCAGTGGGTGAGATGGAACGGTAAGGTAAGAGCCAAAAAAAAAAAATGAAAGGGAGAGACTGAGCAGGAACAGGTTAGCATGCACTCCCACAGCAGCCAGAAAAGAAACCAGCTAGAGTCTTGAGGTGTGGTTCCAATCAGTTTACATAGTGGCTGGGGGCATGATCGATCAGCTGACCACTGAACCTCAGCAAGCTTCTAAATGTCAAATGTGTCTAGCTTTCACACAATATTTGCAGTATTCATGTTCATTGATAATACTTTGGAACATTTGAAAGCAGGACAACCTGGGCCTCCCAGGTCCTTAGTGCTTCATCCTATCTAAAAATAAAGACTGCTACAACTACTACTACTACTTGACTGATTGGGAGGTACAAATGGCAGATAGAGGCCAAGCACTCTACATCCTGTACCTGGATTTCAGCAAGGCCTTGGACCCAATGCCACAAAGGAGACTAGTGAAGAAGGTGGGGAACCTAGGACTAGGGAGGTGATAACTAGATGGATTAGTAACTGGTTGATAGATAGTACTCGGAGTGTGGTTCTGAATGGAAAATTCTCTGATGTTAGGGAGATAACCAGTGGGGTGTCTCAGGGTTCTGTCCTGTTCTGCTAGTTTTTATTATAAATGATAGCAATGTAGTTTAAATTGCTGCAATGTGATTGACTAATACAAGTTAAGAAAGGTTACATTTATCTTTCATTATTAGCCATGTACAGCCTCATCACAGGCAGAATGGTCTGCCTGATGAAGTCTGTCATGGAATGCTGACTCAGCATCAGTATTCCATGATAGTTTTGGCTGACTTCCTCTGTTGTGCCCTTAGAATTAAAAGAGATGGGGAGGGTAAGATCATGGAGGCACTCCATAAGGAAAGGATTGTGGAACACCTGGAATCCATGGAAGCACAGGATCCAAGGCAGCATGGATTCACAGTGGGAAGGTCCTGTCAAACTAATCTGATGGATTCCTTTGACTGGGTGACCAAGGAGGTGGACCAAGGGGGTGCAGTTGATGTCACCTACATTGATTTCAGCAAGGCCTTTGACACTGTTCCACGTAGAAGATGGATAAACAAGCTAGGTAGTCTAGGGATGGGCCACAAGTTGGTGAACTGGGTTGGTAACTGGCTGAGAGACAGAAAACAGAGGGTGGTGGTAAATGGAACCCAGTCAGAAGAAATGGGGGTCACCAGTGGGGTACCTTGGGGATCAGTCCTGGGGCCAGTCCTCTTCAATGTCTTCATCAGCAAAATTGCAGATGGTCTGGAGGGGGAGGTTTGCCTATTTGAAAATGACACCAAGATCTGCAACAGAATAGATAATCCAGAGGGTGTGGATAAGATGAGGAAAGATCTAGAAAAGCCAGAGAGATGGTCCGAAGTGTGGCAACTGAGGTTTAATGCAAATAAATTCAGAATCATGCATGTGGGGAGTTGGAACCATGAAGAGAGCTACAGGTTGGGGGGGGGGAGCTGCTGACAGACATGAAGGAAAGAAGAGACTTGGGTGTCATTATCACAGATGACCTGAAAGCCCCAAAGTAGACCTCAAAGACAGTAGGAAAGGTCAGGGGGATGTTGGGGTGTAGTGGAAGGGATTGTTTCTCCAAGGTCTGTTCTGGGGTTTTGGCAAGGAATTTGGGTAATTTATTCTGAGCTCCTTAATGCCTCTGTTTTTACCGGTGTGGACAGTGACCAGAGGGGAGGAGGTAAATTCTAGTTCAGATACTGTTGGCAGATAGATTTTAATGTTATTTCTGCAGCTTTTACCTATTTTTACTCCTGTTCTAACTCCATTTGCACTCCGATCTCACCTCTGGCAGTTGGGAGAGTTTGCACATGTGCAGTTCACCCCCATCTTCCTCCCTGTCCTTTCCTGCTCCCAAACTATGTCCTCTGTTTTTCCCCATGCTAATTCTTAGCACAGTACTGTGATGTACTGTTTCATTCTTTCTTCCCTTAGGCAGCTCAAGCAGCACCCCACACTCATCCCTTCTGGGGAGCAGAATGGAGCTGCAAAAGCAAGATGTTTTTGCCAGCCTTCCAGGCTATCGCGGGACCTGTGTTAGCCCATTGACGCTTTGCGTTGACTGACCCACCCGTCCCTGCACTCACCCACCCAGGGCTGTCTCTTCCTATATAGGAGCTCACAAGTCACGTGCCCATAGGTCATATGACCTTGCAGCTATATTTATAATTCCCCACTTCCCCATTAGAAGTTTATACTCTCCCACCACTAGGAGTCACTAGTGTGATATCTAGCTCCCCTGCCATTACCACCTGTATTTCACTTTCATCTATACTGAACTATCACCTGCCCTCAACTTGAAGTCCTCAGTAACCTCCCAATCTCCTGCTACACTGGTTACCGTCCTTAGTGAGGATTTAACATAGAAACATAGAATTTGACAGCAGATAAGGATCGCTTGGCCCATCCAATCTGCCCATTTTCCTACCTAATGGATAAGCTGCAGATCCTAGTTAACCAACAGCCTACTTCTTCCTACCCCCAACCCCTAGAATTGCCTTATGACTGTCCCATGCATGCTTGAATTTCACCACTGTTTTTGACTCCACAACCTCCTCCGGAAGGCCGTTCCATGCATCCACAACCCTCTCTGTGAAAAAATACTTCCTTACATTACCTCTGAGCCACCCCATCTTCAAATTGTGCCCCCTTGTTCTTGCACACCTCTTTTTCTGAAAGATGCTACCCTCTTGGACTTTGTTGATTCCCTTGAGGTACTTGAAAGTTTCTATCATGTCCCCCCTCTCCCTCCTTTCCTCAAGGCTATACATATTAATCTCCTTAAGTCTCTCTCCATATGTCTTCTGGTGCAGACCCTGCACCATTTTACTTGCCCTCTTCTGGACTGCCTCCATCTTGTTTATGTCTTTGCGGGGACTGGGTCTCCAGAACTGCACGCAGTACTCTAGATGGGGTCTCACCAGCTGTCTGTACAGAGGGATAACAACTTCTTGTTTTCTACTGGTGATGCCTCTCCTATGCATCCCAGTATCCCCCAACCCTCCTTACTGCCCTTTCACATTGCTTGCCCACCTTTAGGCCATCTGATATGACTACCCCCAGGTCCTTTCCATTTTTTGTTGTTAGTATCTCACCCTCCATTGTGTACTCTTCCCCTGGGTTTTTGTTTCCCAGGTGCATTACCTTGCACTTCTTAGCATTGAATCTAAACTGCCATACATTTGACCATTCCTCCAACCTTGCCAAGTCCCTTCTCATCCTTTCCACCCCACCTTGTGTATCAACTCTGTTGCAGATTTTTGTGTCGTCTGCAAAGAGACATACTTTTCCTTCCAGTCCCTCTGCAATGTTGTGTATAATGATTTGAACCCTTGAATCCTTGACCTTCAGCACTGAAGCTGGTGATCTTACCACTGCACTACTCTGGTAGCCCTAATTCCCCAACAACTTTACCAAACCTTCACTGACTATATCCATTGTTAAAGCAATCTGTTTCACCCAGCATCATGCATCATGCAGCAGCACCAAGCCTGGCTCCTCATTGGTGTGGTAATAATGCTGCCACACCTCCTTCTGATAAAAGCAGATCGGTGCTACACTAACAATATCCCCATCCTAGAAAGGTTCAGGTACTGCCCTAACTCATTAACAACCCCTGCGATTTCTATATTCTCAGAACAAATGCTCATGCATATTCTTGCATTCCCACAGACCAACATTACCTCCCCCCCCAACACTAACATGGCCTTAATTACAGTAAATTACTCGAAAAGTGGCAGTAACAGCCGGAATTGCACTCAGTCCCTAAAACTTCTTAGGGTGCAAGTAATAAGGCTAGCATGGTTACTACTCCTGCTGTCTGGTAACATTCATCCTAACCCCGCCCAATCACGAGGGGTGCTGAACCACTAAGGAATCATGGATCCCTAACTGTCGCTTCCATTAATATCTGTAGTCTCTCGGCTAAGTTCGACCTGCCACAAGTGTGGGTTAAACAACATGATCCAGACATTTTATCTGTGGTGGAAACCTAGCTCACTCCAAGAACATCTGACACAGCTATTCAACTTGAAGGGTATACATCCTTTAGGCTGGACAGAACAAGGGTAAGGTAGAGGATGTGTCATATACATTAAGGAGCACCTTCAGGGATGGGCTCTTCAGCACATAAAAACTGGCAGTAATACACAAATACTATCAGTAAAAATAATCCTTGGGTCGTGTGAGAAGGGCATAACAATAGTATCCATATACGTATCACCTAGTGAGCAGGCTACTGGGTTCAAAGCTGACTTTGACTACCTCTCTGATCTCAACCTCAGCCTCAACTTTGAGGTTATTGTCCTAGGGAACTTTAATATTAACTGGCTGTCCCCGGGTACAGCACACTACAGAGATGTCATCTCCACTCTAAATGTTTCCCAGCTAGTAAACTCCCCGACCCATGTCTACTACTGCCCAGGAAGCAGCACGCTACTTGACTGGGTGCTTACCAACTGCCCAGAGCGTATACCATGCACAGTCATCCTCCCTGACTCCCTGAGTGACCACTCTCCCATCCTCAGTACTTGGTCAAACAAATTACCCAAACCCGCTGCAAGAATCATCACATCCCGAGTGCTGAAAAAAGGGCAACTGGCCCCCTTTAAAGCACACCTGAACCAACAGAACTGGTCATCCATAGACTCTGAAGTCGATGTGGACATAGCACTAGAGCAATTTATCAAGACCTTCAATACTGCTTGTAACATACATGCCCTGCTTGCCAAAACAGAATGTTAGCAGGAAGCACAAGAGCTGGGTAACACCCCCTCTCATTGACCAAATGAAGGCCAGAGACAACCTCTGGCAAGAGGCTACTTGTACCGGCTCACCCATAGACATCCAAAACTACAAAGCAACTCGTAATAACTGCACCTGGGCCATTTGCCAAACTAAGAGCTAACACTTTAAATCTGAACTGACTAATTCCTGGGGAGACCACCGTAAATTCTGGGATAACATCAAGACCCTTAAAGGTAAACTGAATAAAATGCCCAGGCAATGCTAAACAGTGAGGGGAAAATAATTTAGGACCCTAAAGTCATCACAGACACATTCAATAATGTCTTCACTGACCTCAGTGGGGTGCCCCCCCCCAGACTTCCTCAAACCGGTAAGTGAGGCAGAATGTAAACTTGGAAATACCCCTCCCTCTTCCCCAACCACCTGCCTTCTATCTGAGAATCATTTCTGGAAAAGGGGCAAAAAAATACCTACAGTAATGATGGCCTCGACCTCAAACTAGCTGCACTAACCCTCAACGAACTACTCGCACCTCTAACAAGAATACTAAATCTATCATTAATAACAGGAAAAGTCCCCCGACTGTGGAAAGCAGCAGTTGTCACACCAATATTCAAAAGTGGCGACAGGTCCAGTCATGCAAACTACCACCCAATTTCAATACTCCCACCGCTTTCTAATGCACTTGAATGTATTGTCTACGACCAACTTGTCAAATATCTGGACAAATACCAGCTGCCGTGCTATCAGCAGCATGGTTTTAGGAAGCAACACAGTACTACTAGTAGAATTTACAGGTTATATTCATGATTGACTGGATCGAGGATCTAAGGTGGGGGCAACATTTATTGACCTCAACAAGCCCTTTGACGAACTCCTGTTACAGCAAATGACCTACTCAAGTTTGTCTGTTGATTCCATCTGGTGGTTCCATAGTTATCACTCTGGTAGAGAACAACAGGTCACAATCCAAGATGCACTATCTAACCGAAGAGGTGTCAGTATAGGGGTCCCCCAAGAGTCTTTCTTGGGCCCCCTGCTTTTTATCCTGTTCTTAAATCACCTCCCCCAAGCGTGTAAGGACCAAATACTATTGTATGCAGATGATGCAGTGTCGTTTACCAGTCAGAAAGGCCCAGTCATCCTGGAAAAACAGATGCAGGAGGACTTCTCAAGCATTGAATCCTGGTTCCATACCTCTAGATTGTTGCTAAACTATAAGAAGACAAAAACAATGCTCTTCGCTTTTTCACACAATCCCTACAGAGTACACCAACTCAAAATACTGAAGAAGAATAGTGAATTACTGGAAATGGTCCAGAATTTAAAATACTTAGAAATCACACTAGGTTGCTCCCTTACCTTCTCAAAACACATCAAACTAGTGGTTAAGGCATCTAATGCCAAAATAGGCCAGCTGTACAGGCACAAAAACTGCCTAACTGATGCAGCTCTAAAGCTTGCTATAAATAGCTTGATCTTCTTGGTAATAGAATATGGGCTGGTGGTCTATGGTGCAGTTACAGCTACGGCACTAAAACTGATCTCCATAGTATTGAACAAAGTATGCAGGCTCATTTTAGGCACAGATAGCCAAACACACACTTGTGAACGCTATGCTTAATCAGGCTGGCTTAACCTACACAGCAGGATTAAGTACCAGGTGTGCCTATTTGCCAAAAAGGCCACTCTAGGCCTAACGCAGAGGGGAGTCCAAAATCTCCTATGCCAAGTTACAATAGCTAGGTCAATGAGAGGGACTAATAGCAATACCTTCAATGTACCGTTTCGCAGGACCACCCAAGGGCAAAGGTCATTTGAGTACCAAGCCCCAAAACTTGCATAACTCATTCCCAAGTGACATGACAGTGACTACTAAAATTGGGCACTTTAAACCACTTCTTCACACTCACCTTACCGCATGCAGTGCCTGCAACTATAACCTTTAATTACTCCACAAACTTACTACTAGGAGTCTATTACACTACCCCAGCACTTCTAGCCCCTCATCTCTGGGTTTTCCAACCCTACCTCTCCATCTATCCCCTCCTACTTTCCTCCCCAATTCATCATCCTGTCATCCTCTATTTTGACCACTTCTTACACACCTACAGTAACTGCACAATGAGCCCTATGCACAAACGGGCTCAAAGTACACGGCAAAGTGACATAGATGCGGCTCACAGCTTTGTGGTTTGCAGGACCCCACTGCTGTGTGGTATGCACGACAGGCAATGTGTGTCAGGGGCCTAGCCATCAGTGCCGCGCAGCGATCTGTGCAGACAGAGAGGGAGCGGCATGGAAATATGCGTGAATGCCCCATTGACCCCGCTATATAAGGAGAAGGAACATCCCCAGTGCAGAGGAACGGTAGTGAATGCCATGCAGCCAAGTGCAGAACACGACATGATAGACCAAGAAGGAGACACGGAAGTAGAGCCACAGCGAGAGGAGGCAGCCAAGGGAGGTGGCACCAGGGGTGGTCGTGGCCCTGGATGTAGCCGCACACAGGGTGGGGGGTGCTCGAGGGCCACAAACTTCAGCGGCGGTGTCTGCAATGGTGGCCAACATAAGGCAGAATTACAGCCACCTGTATGGTGCCCAGTAGCTGACAACCCTCAGCGAAGTGATGTCCAGAATATAGCTTGACATAGAGGCGGCCATCAATGCCACCAGGTCCAAGACCAGGACACTCATAGCCATAACGCATAAGTGGTGGGACCTGTGTGCAATGGTGAAGAAGAAGCTCACCACAGGCAGCAGGGCACACTGTGGCATGGGTGGGGACTTACCATGCACTGACAGCTAGCTGACGCTCCTGGAGAACATCGTCGCAGAAATACTGACTGACGTCACCATCCATGGTGAGGTGGACAGGGTGGGCACCATGGCAGGTAGGGCACTGACCACCCATGTGGCATTGGAATGGCATAAACAAGTGTGGCCACACTAATCCTATTGCACTATACCCACAGGCTGTGCATGCACTGCCCAGAAGGGTGCTGCTCCCCCCAGTGAACACCCAGTCATGAGTGACCCTAGTGCAACCCGCGACAGTGAACCCCTCCACAGGAGCATGCAGGTACATATGCACACCCCAGGGGGGCTGCACTGGGGCATGCCTGTGCGAGGTCCACGTCCCACTAATCTACCCAATGTCTCCCAACAGGTGTAGAGGAGGAGACTGAGTCCCCGGCAGAGATGGGGAGTGAAAAGGACAGCACCGCCGCACCATGGGAGGAGGACTCCATGATGGGGAGCAGCACAGCAGCAGGAACAGCCACCCAAAATGCACGCAACACATGTGCAGGGGCAACGCAGATAGTGGTGCCATGCAGTGGAGCTGCAGCACATACCAATGCCGAGGAATGTAACGGAACACCATGACAAGCCCCAGTGGCACGGCACACACACACACACACACACACACACACACACGCACACACACGCACACACATAGTGCTGACAGCGGCAATGAGGGCACATCAGACTGCACCAGAACACTTCAATGAGCAGCACAGGTGCACCGCAACATGGAGGGACAGTACCACCAACTACAGTAGCTGGAGTGTGACCGTCTAGATGCACAATGCAGCAACACTGCCGCCGTGGTTGCCCACATAGAGGTGTCATGGTGCATGCACATGGCCCTCCTGCACTGTGCCGTGGCACTAGAAAGCGTCCATGATATGATGCATACCTCCCCATGTGTGATGGATATGGATCGCACCAATGGGCAACCGCCATGGACATGAGCACATAGTGGTCCCCATCATCACAACCGACAGAGCAGATGGTGGCGAGCACACAGATCCTGACAAACAACCCACCTGAACAGCAGTGCCAGGATGCCAGTGGGAGCGAACTGGCACCACCTACAAAGGGAACCCCAGGGGACAGTGATGGTGGTGGCACAGCGACATGCATTGGGAACCAGGAGGGGGCAGCCGTGGTTAGCATGGATGACACAGGGGATGACCAGACTACAGTCAGATGCAGGGGCAGGACAAGCCCATGTACCTGCCTTCCCGGATGGCAACTGGGGAGCAGGTCATCCATGCGGCTACTATGCAAGCCTGAAGCGGATGGTACCAGATAGCCACACATCACAGTGCACACATCCATGGCAATGCCAGACACAGAGACACCCACATGTCATGCACTGTCAACTGTACCACCGCACCACCACAGCATATGGATGACACGCACACACAGGCCCACCTGTGCAGCACACACCCTGTCCACATGCCCTGCCACCCACCCACAGACCCACCCTCTCCGTGGTGTACTCAGGGAATTTGTTCATCATTGCGCATGGCCACACCACCCCCGTGACATACACTGCACCTGCATGTGAGCAGCAGTACAACGCGGTGAGCACCATTGTATGTGAGGTCTGGCCTCACTGGCATGTGGTGTTGCCAGGTCATGGTCATGCCACACCACACCACGGGCATGCAGAGTGTCTGGACCTAGCTGAAAAATGTGCCATCAGTGAGTGCCTGCTGGGCCGCATGGCTGCCTGCCATCACTGACACCCAGATAGGCATGTCCCCATCATCCCCATTGCCCTAGGGGGCTTTGGGAGGGATCCATGGCACTGGCACATTACCACGCTTAGCAACGTTGTGCAGCATGCCCCTGCATGCCTTGGTGGGGCTCATCATGAAGCTCCTGCTGGTGAGGTCCAGGCACCAGAACTGCATTTTCAGCTGGCCTGTGGTCCTCTCCACAACCGCCCTCATCCTTCTGTGTGCCATGATGTATGCCTCCTTAGCAGGGCTGGCAGGGGCATGGAATGGTGTTATCAGGTTGCTATGCAGAGGATACCCACTGTCACCTTCAGGGGTTGGAAACATCATGTAAGTGTCATGCCGAGGGCACAGGTGGGTGCATACATACCCATGCAGGGCTGTGATACTCACCAAGCAGCCACCCATCCAGTTGTCCAGCATGCAGAAGTGCCCCCATGCCAGAGGCATCCAGGATGTAGGAGTCATGCAATGAACCTGGGTACTTGGCGCGCACATCTGTAATGATGCCCTGTGCATCACAGACCACCTGGCAGTTTATTCTGTGGTACCCCTTGTGGTTCTGGTATGCTTCCTCATGGACCAATGGTGTGAGAATCACTATGTGTGTACCACTGATGGCACCACACACGTTTGGCATCCAATGCATGGCATAGAATGCCTCCTTGGTCGCCCGGACCTCCGCCGCCATGGTGGGGAAGGATATGTGCTCCCCCAGATGTTCAAGTAAGGCATCCGTCATCTCTGCGACTGCCCTCAACATGGAGGACTGGCACACACCCACCATGTCGCCTGTCACATGCTAGAAGGATCCTGTGGCATAGAAGCCCAGGGCGCACAGCATCTTGGTCTCCACAGACATGGCATGTAACTGGCATGTCCGTGGTGCAACAGCACTGCAAATACTGGAGCACAGTCCTATAATGGTGTCCCCTGAGAGCTGGAACCTCTCAATGCAGTGTGTGTCATGCATTGTAGCCACTTCGATGCAGGTGTGGAACACCTGGGGTCACGGGCCCCATCACCATTCTGCCAGCTCAGCTATGAGGTGGATATGCAGTAATACACCAGGACACACTGCAAAACAGTCAAAGTATCTGGTGCTGCGGTGCAATGTACACTGAAGTTCTCTTTATACTGCCGCTGTGCACCATGTACTCCCTTAAGGGGGTGTGGCCATGTGGCATGGGGCCCCTGCCGTACACGCGGTAGCAACATGTACAGTTGTTGCTGCCACATGTCCACAGTCATGGTGGGATGCATGCAGGAGCAAAAGGCCATGTTCCCCTGGCACCTATTCGTTGTCGAGGGGGCTATACCAAGAACTGGGTCTGCATGGATCTCTGGAGCATCAGGGGCTTCGACAAGGTATGTATGCTGGGCTTGTCCCACAGGACAGCGGCACTTGGTGGGATGGCATGTCCACATGTTGCTATGCAGGCTAATGTCTGTCTTTACATTCCCATAGGATCAGCGAGGAATGCCTACCAGGCTGGAAATGTCCCTGCAGGTGCAGCCCAATGGAGTGAAGTGTTATGTGACCTCCAGGGCAATACAGCATATAATGTTCTGGGAGAGGCTCCCAGACTACCTCTTCCTGAAGGGTGCGGGATCGCACCTGTTTCATAAGGACTGGGAGTATGGGATGTGGGAGGTGTCCCATCAGTGGTAAGTACTGTACCCAGGGGATGGGGGGGAGCTGGTGTTGTGTTTGGGTGTACTGATCACTGTCCCCTTGTCTTGCAGTGCTACAGGGGACAGGTCTGGTGCATGATGCTACGCTTCACTGTATGGCACCCGACAGAGACTGCTGTGCCTGGAGATGATTATACTGATGCAGAATAGGATGGCAATGACACCGGGGCACATGAACAGCGAGGCCCCGACCAGCGTGTGGCCCATCGGTGGGGAGGCATTCTCAGCCAACCACTGTGTATGGACATTGGTGGACTGTCTGTTTGACTGGTTCTGGGGGGGTGCGATGTTTGCTTGGGGTTCTGGGCATCCCATGTCCACTGCTGTTTGTGCAATAAATAATTTTGCTGATCATCACCTGTGTGTTCACTGCCTCCAGTGGGTGTGGGCTGCATGTCATTGGTGTCTGGGGGTGGGTGGTCATGATGCTGGGGAGGCACTGGGGGTGTGTGGCCTGTATGCTGGCATCCACCATGCAGTACAGCCAACAGGGCACAGTGCTGGACCAGGACCACCACTGTGGGCGTGACTCTTGTGTACCTATCACTGCCAGCCTGTGGCGATGGCCGTGCCCCATCACATGGGCTGCTGGTGTGTGCATGGTACCCAGGCACATGTGGCTGCCACGTGCGCCCACCACCACAGCCATGACACATGCCAGGCAGTCCTGGTCCCTGTGCCACCACCATGATGGCCTGGGACATGACCGCATGCCAGCCGCCATTTGACTGGGTGTCTGCATGACTGTGGGCTGCATAGCTGTGGCTGGGCCGCAGTGTGCTGATGCCAGCATGCCAGTAGGGGTTTGGGCTGTGTAGTACATGCTCCGCTACACCACCTTTTTCCTGGCGTATGTTATGCGGCACCACCTATGCAGCGTTATGTCATACATTTCATTATGCATCCATGTAGTCACTGCCTACATGCCACATTACATGGCCATGCCCCCAAATAGGTGCACCGCTGTGTGTCTGCGGAACATTCCACACTCCTACTGCATGCACGCTGCTCACCCATTGTGCATGCCGCATTCCTGCAGTTTGCACATTGGGCGTCGTAGCGTCATACGCACCCACCCTACACATGAATGTGTACATCTGGCCCATAGTGCACTGCGACTGTCCTTAATCCTTATCCCCACTACCACCTGATACTTAGCCCCACTCACTCCTTCTCCATCCCCTTAGCCTTCTCATGTTTTTGGACCTTCATATACAGCATTCTATACTCTTATAATGCTCCTCCTAACCTTGACAAGGCCTCATGCAGCTGCTTGCAACTCCATACCCCTACTTTATCCTCCTCCCCGTTCTCCTTTTATGGGTATTGTTGTGCCTGAAATAGAAATTGTAACTGAATGTAACTGTGTGTAACCTTGTTAATCATTATTGTTTGTTTCACTGCCTTAAATGTATTGTACACTTCTGCAAGTATTGCTTTTGATGTGGAACCTCTGTAAATGAGCTTCTAGCTCAAAGGTTGTTAATCTGAGACTTCAGTAAATAAATAATTAAAGTATTACAAGCCTCTGGAGGAAGGTAATGATTCCAATGTACAAAATTCTGGTGAGGCCCCATCTGGAATTCATGCATGTAGTACTGGAGGTTGCATCTGCACAAAGATGTTGACAGGATAGAGACAGTACAGAGGAGGGCAACTAAGATGGTGCAGGGTCTGCAACATAAGGCATATGAGGACAGATTTAAGGACCTCAATATGTATACACTGGAGCAGACAGGGAGCCGGTTGATATTGATTGAAACATTCAAGTATCTCAAAGTCATTAATAAGGTGAAAGGGAAAAACATTTTCCATTATAAAAAGAGTACTAGGACAAGAGGACATGACATGCAATCAGAGGGAGGCCGATTAAGGGGAAATGTGAGAAAGTTATTTTTCATTGAGAGGGTAGTAGATGCATGGAACAGCCTGTCCCAGGAGGTGGTGGGAACGAGCATGGAGGCGGGAGTCAAACATACATGGGATAAGCACAAGGAACCCCAGAGATGGCAAGGAGTAGCTAAGGCCAATAACTAAGTAGAGTCAGCTGGCACAAATACAGGTAGGGTAAATGGGCAGACTGGATGGGCCTGTCAGTCCTTATCTGCCGTCAACTTCTATATTGCTATGTTATACTAGAATAGAAAGTCGATTGTGCTGCATGATGGCTCTCAAGAAATGCACGCTATACCAGCAAACAAACATTCTAGCATTGTGTGCCTGTATTAAAAGCACTTGTCATGCTCTCGTTTCCGGTGCTCACAGTCCTACCCTGTGGCATATGGATAAATGGCAGGAATCCAAGTCAAAGTTAGAAACATTGCAGAACTGAGTTAAAATAGGCAAGTAAAATAAATGGTTAAAAAAATTTCTATGTGTGTTCTTATTCTTTTCACTCTTGTAACAATGTGGCAGACCATGCCAAGACTCCACAATTCTTTTATTATGCTGTACAATATTATACTGTACCCTCTCTTGTTCCCGACAACCCCCTCCTCTTATCCTTTCCCCTGACCCTCTCCCACTCAGCTCCCCCCAAGTCTGAGACTGTCAGCACTGACCCTACTCCAACATGCATCATGCATTTTACTTTTGTCTGTGGTTGTCCACCTTTTCAAAGCTGTATTAATGCTGTTTCATATTATGCTAATTTAAGTTACTGCTGTCTCTGTATTTTTTACTGTATCCATATTTTGTAATGTAAGCTGCATTTGTTTTCTGTTTTATAAGCTGTTCCCCCTGCATTCCTCTTTCCCCAGGCTGTACCTGGAAACATGTCTCAGCTCAGTATGCCTTTCCCAGTTACTACATAATGCTGTGGATCCTAGTCTGGATTTTTGCAGGGCTGTTGTAGGAATGAAGAGAAACAAAACAATCTGAGAGCCAAAGGAGTTTGTTGGCTGGAAGAGCTTTACATATGCTTCTTGCTTTGAAGAAACTGGTGGACTCCAAGCAAGGCCCCCCTGGGACAGCATGAACATCCCAGGGGGGCTTGCAGTCCATGAATCAGAGCTTGCCACACAGATTCGCCAAAGGTGGTCCATGGATCAAAGCTTGCAGCATAGAGTCACCAGAGGAATCCAGTACAATAATGAATAGAGCCTCCTGGGTCAGCAGCAATGGGGGTGGTCTCAGCTTAGAAGCCCATATGGATCACAACTTAGATGACTATTTAATTGGTTTGTCCTGTAGTGCATCAATAGGCTGCACTGGTCTACCCTACTGTACTGCACTATAGGCACTCTTATGTACCTTGCTGTACCATGAAACACCCTCACTCTAGAACAAGATTTTGTATTTTATTATACAATGGTGTGTGAAAATCCTGTAACCTCATTGGTCAAAATGTTACATGACCTTGGGTAAATCCTGCATAATCCACGGCTGAGGAATGACATTTATAAAAAACATAATTGAACACATTTTAAATTAATTTTACACATGGGATCCATTGTATAATCACAATAAGGCACTCCAGGGTGTGAGTTATTGGGTGATTTCCCCACATCTTGAGTGGTTAAGTCACTTGGCTGCACCTCATGACGCAGCACACAGGGCGTGGGTAAATTCCCAATAACCCACACCCTGTTGTGCCTTAGTGCTTAATATAACCATCACACCATCTGTTTGATAAATATTTCATCTGAATAAAAGCATTTGCCCGATGTTCTACTGATCAGGCACATGCAAGAAGGTGCCTCAGTGGGCAGCTCTAATTCATGAAATGGGAGTGGAGAGTGGACAACAGCAATCACAGCTTTGAAGCCCGTATGTATTTGACTTGATACTAACCTGATCAGAGAAAATATATTATAAGAACCACCCACCATTACCCCAACATCCAACAGAAGCACCTTGACCACAGAGGGTAGTTGGTCCAGGAGGTTGGCAGGTGGTTAGGAGGGGCAAATTGGGTGCCCCATCACTCAGTGCTCTCCAACATATTACCTCCACAAACCATATAAAAACTACAAACAGCTATCTGCCTCTATCGCCAAAATCAAACAAAAGGGCAGAGGACACTGCAGCACAGGAGCTAGCACAACAAAACTCACCCAAAACAGGAACCAAAACAAAAAAAGCAAAAAGGAAATCCAAAAAAATTCTGATCATAGGAGACTCCATGATTCGGGGAGTTGATACCTATCTCCAGCCAGGGGTAATGGTCAGAGTTCTCCTAGTACATCAGCATGGAGAGACACTGACCACATTGCTAAAATTGTTCAGGAAGCAGGAGAAAACGTTGATGTCCTGGTACACATAGGGACTAATGATCTCACCAGCTGGTCAGTTGTGGAGACAAAGGAACACCTGGCCAGGCTGGGTGACAAACTATCATCCATTTTGTCCAGCATCTCATTCTCTGAGATCCTGCCAGTCTGAGAGAGGGGGGGCAGATGAACTGAAGGTCAGAGAAGGGGAGATAAGGGAGCTAAACATGTGGCTCAAGGGCTGGTGCCAGGAAAAAGGACACAAATTTGTAGGGAACTGGCAACAGCTTTGGGAGCAAAAGTTCTTTAAATTTGATGGACTGCATCTGACTAAGGAGGAAGTCAGTGCATTGGGGCAGAAGTTTGACGTCTTTGCAGAATATTGAAACTAGCAAATGGGGAGAGGGGTGCAGCACCCCATACGTCGAATGGGAAGAACACCCCTTCCTCCTGAGCTAGTGGTCAAACAGGAGTTCAACATGTTTGCAGTTCATTTGTATCACCAGGTAAGGGAAAAAGTCCAGCTCCCCATATGATGCACAGAGGAAATGCCTGACCTCACCCAACAACTAACACACTGAAATCTGGCCAATAGAAAATCATGTACACAAATGCTTGCAGTCTGGGAAACAAGATCCCAGACCTGCATGCAATAATGACAGAGGCTAAACTGGACATAGTAGCAATTAACAAGACTTGGTTTACCAGTAACCACACTTGGGAGACTTCAGTACCTGGCTATGTACTGTTCAGAAGAGACTGAGGTGCAAAAAGGGGGGATGGAGTGGCCCTGTATGTCAATGAAAATATCAAAGCTACAGAAATTCAGAATACACATAAGGAGCCAGAAGAACTGTGGGTCACCCAGGAAACAGGAAATGGGACAGCCATAAGAACTGAGGTTGTCTACAGGCCCCCAGACCAGGGGGAGGACAAAGACACATTGCAGTTAGAAGATATACAAAACATAACAGCTAATGGGGAGGTTCTGATAATGGGAGACTTCAACTTGCCAGATGCAGATTGGTCAAATACCAGCAGGAACATCTGCCAGAACTAGACACATAGTGGATTCCCTGCAGGGGGAAGGCCTCAAACAACTGGTACAACAACCCACAAGAGACAGGGCTATCCTAGATCTAGTACTGACTAACAGGAAAAGAATCACAGATCTCCAGGTAGAAGATCACCTGGCGGCCAGTGACCATCTCATGGTATGGTTCAATTTGGCCACTACAACTAAATCATCCCATTCCAAGGCAAAAATATGGGACTTCAGAGGAGCTGACTTTGATAAGATGGCCAACAAAGTTAAGCTAGCCCTGGCAAAAAGAAATACAGGTGAGGAGGTACAGGCAAATTGGGCAAGCATTAAGGATGCAATACTTGAAGCAACATCCCATTGTGTTAGAAAGAAAAGGAAGTAAAAAAGAACAAGGAAACCACTCTGGTTCTCAAAAACAGTAGCAGAAAAGGTCAGACCCAAAAGGCTGACCTTCAGGAAATATAAGGGAGCACAGAGGGATGAAGATAGGTAGGCATACCAAACTGCCCTAAGGGAAGCAGGGAAGGCAGTAAGGCAGGCAAAGGCCCTAACCAAGGAAATACTAGAACAAACAGTAAAAGAAGGTGACAAGACTTTCTATAGATACATTAGTGAAAGGAGAAAGTCCAGAGGAGGTATTGCTAAGATCAAAGGAGATAAGGGTGTGTGTGAAGAGGAGAACCATGTAAAAACATCTCTCCTAAATAGATACTTTTGCTCTGTATTTACTGAAGAGAAGGTAGGACAGGGCCCACAACTCAGCACCATGGACACAGGTGGGAGGGAGGTGAGCACTACTCCCTTCACAAAAGAAAGGGTCCTGTAAGAGCTCGATAAGCTCAGGGTGGACAAGGCAATAGGACCTGATGGCATACATGCCAGGGTACTAAAGGAGATAAGGGTGGAACTAGCAGAGCCATTATCAGAACTGTTTAGTGAGTCTATGAGCACAGGAGAGGTCCAAGAAGACTGGAGAAGGGCTCATGTGATCCCACTCCACAAGAGTGGTAGCAAGGAGGAGGCAGGGAACTACAGACCAGTCAGTCTTACTTCAGTAGTGGGCAAGATTATGGAGACACTCCTTAAGGAAAGGATAGTGCAACACCTGGAATCCATAGGAGCACAGGATCCAAGACAGCATGGGTTTACAAAAGGAAGGTCCTGTCAAACTAATCTCATAGATTTCTTTGACTGGGTAACCAGAGTGGTGGACCAAGGGGGAGCAGTTGATGTCACCTACCTTGACTTCACAAAGCTTTCGATACTGTTCCACATAGAAGATTGATTAATAAGCTGGGTAGGCTCAGGGTGGGTCAGAAGTTGGTCAACTGGGTGGAAAACTGGTTGATGGGCAGAAAACAGAGAGTTGTAGTAAACGGTATACAGTCAGAAGAGATGCAAGTCACAAGTGGGGTACCTCAGGAATCAGTCCTGGGGCCAGTCCTCTTCAATATCTTCATCAATGACATTGCAGATGGACTGGAGCATAAGGTTTGTCTGTTTGCAGATGACACCAAGATCTGCGACAGAGTAGATGATCCAGATGGGGTAGGCAGAATGAGAAAAGATCTGGATAAACTAGCAAAATGGTCGGAAGAGTGGCAAGTGGGGTTTTATGCAAAGAAGTGCAAAATCATGCACATAGGGAAAAGAAACCCTGAAGAAACCTATAGGCTGGGAGAGGAGTTGCTGGCGGTCACATGGGAAGAAAGAGACTTGGGCATCATCATCACCAATGACCTGAAATCATCCAAGCAGACCACTAAAGCAGTAGGTAAGCTTAGGGGGATGTTAGGGTGTATTAGTAGGGGTATCACAAGTGGTAAGAGGGAGGTAATAATCCCTCTTTACAAGACACTGGTTAGGTCCCATCTGGAGTACTGCGTGCAGTACTGGAGGCCACACCTTCACAAGGACATTAACCAACTTTTGGCAGTCCAGAGAAGGGCAACCAAAATGGTGCAGGGACTGCATCAGAAAACATTTGAGGACAGATTAACGGAGCTCAATATGTATACCCCAGAGCAAAAGAGGGAGAGAGAGGTGATATGATCGAAACATTCAAACACCTTAAGGGCATTAACAAGGTGGAACAGTCTAACATGTTTCAATATAAGAAAAATAGCAGGACAAGAGGACACAGCATGAGATTAGAGGGAGGCCGATTAAGGGGTAATGTGAGGAAGTTCTTTTTCAAAGAAAGGGCAGTGGATGGATGGAACAGCATACCTCAGGAAGTGGTGGATATGCATATAGCACAGGGCTTCAGACAGGCATGGGATAGGCATAAGGGAGCAATACAGATGAGTATGAATAGATAGGCCATTGACAGAGCAAAGGTTGATGGCACATTTATAATTTAGAAAAATAAAAGGCAGGCTGGATGGACCTTGCGGTCCTTATCTGCTGTCAACTTCTATGTTTCCATGTAGAAGCACAGGCAGAGGCATTGCTAACATGAGATATTGTTTGGGGACTGGGTTCCAGTCAAAAGGCTGGGGGTCTGGGGGCTGCCTAGGTCCCCAGAAGCTATAGAAATGTTGGTGTTCTTTTGTGCAAAATAGCACATTTATCTATTACTTTAGCCTTGTTTTTTTCCCCCACTGCTGTTCCATTATTTTGTGTCCTTTTTTGGTTGGCTTGTCAGTTGTCAGGTAAAAACTTCATGTTGTGGATTAAAAGTCATACTCAATAGCGTACTTTCTAAATATGTCTAGATCTGGGCTAAATCTACTGATATCTCAGGTACTCTAGGTCACTGATGGGGTGGATCAGAGGCTGCAATTTTTTTTAATAGAGTTCGGCGACACACACTGCCCTTAGCCCTCCCACAACAAGCCAAGTACCGGCAAATAAAAAATCTCAGGTATTCTGGGTCACTGATGGAGTGGATCAGAGGCTGCTGCGATTTAAACTACAGCAACTAAAACATTTTTTTTTCATTATTAATAATTTTCATTATTAATAGAGTTCGTTGACCTGCACTTGGCCCTCCCACAACAAGTCCGGTATTGGCAAAAAAATCTCAGGTATTGTTGGTCACTGATGGGGTGTATCAGGGGCTGTTGTGATTTAAACTACAACAACTAAAATTTTTTTTTAATAGAGTTCGGTGATTCACACTGCTGCCCTCAGGCTCAGTCCTCCCACAACAAGCCAGGCAGTGGTACTGACAAAAAAAATCTTAGGTTCTCTGAGTCACTGATCTGATAACGCAATGGGTCACAATCATAAAATTTACCCTCTCCCGCTACCCACCTAGATTGTGTTGGGCTGATGACTGTACTGATGAGGCTCACTCAGTTCTAAGATAGTCATACAAGCTACACACTAATTATGTTTCTCTGTGGCCTACTGGTCTAGTAGGCCTACAGTGAAAATCAGGCTTTTCTACCTTTGTCTTCTATAAGTAGCAAAAAAATCAAGAACAGAAGTTAACAGCAATTGCTGAAAACCAGAATATTACTGTTTTTTTATGCCAAAATCAAAATAAAGTAGTATAACACTGTCTTTCTGTCTCAGTGTTTTTCAGATTCCTCCTAGATAGCACACTACAGTGACAAACTGTACACTGCAGAGATTTTGCTTTCACTCTCTGTCTCTCTCTCTCTCTCTCAGACTGAAAAAGCCACACCTACATCCCTACTCACATGTTACTCACTGGCCACTCACAGAGCTGTATTGCTTATGATGACACTCTGTAGTCCATGCTGCTTAATAGTCATGTGACTATTAAGTAGAATAAACTACGAGTATCCCACAATGCACATGTAAGTCTGACTGTCATGTGGCTGGCAACTAGCATAGCATGAATACTGTCAGAGACTCTCAGTTGTTTGACTACTGCATATTGTGGTTGTGTTGTTGACTAGACACTGTTGTGACTCTGACTCTAGTCTCAGAGTCATTCATCACATCACTAGGCTCTATTTGCTCTCTGCTGCATGCAGCTGCTGCTCACTTCAAATTGCATGCAATGCATTGCAATTGCATGCCAGCAGCCACCCAGCCACCACAGAGGCAGCTGCAGTTCACACAGGCAAGCACACAGACAGTGCCACACTGCAGTGCCAATACCGTCATCATTCTTGATGTGCTTTCACTGCTTTATGTTCCTCCGAGTCCTGACTCCTCCTGCCATGCCAGGCAGCACACAAGAAAGAGTCTACTCTGTCTCTAACTAGAGACCCCATGGCATGGATCACACTTGCCCTGTTTCCTCTCTTGCAAGTTAGCAGCTCCTCCAGTTCAGTCTCCTGAGAAAGCATCAGACCACCTCCCGTGAGTGGCTCCCTCCCACTCCCCTTTGCAGTGCCAGTGACAACAATAACAACATCTTGACTCAGTCTCTCACCATCACCACACACAGCTTCTGTTCCCTGCTGAAGCAGCCAGGATCAGTACTCCTCCTCCATGACTCCTCCAGACTAACTCGCCAGGACCAGTCATCCAGTCGTTCACCATCACTCCCTCACCCGATGTTATCCCTCAGTCTTCACTGACCCAGGCCCAGCCAGAAGAACTTCCAAGTCCTCTTCTTCCATGCTGGCTGCTGTCAGCTGTGTGCTGCTGCTCCACCTGAGAGTTGACCCTGGTCTGGCTAACAACCAGCATGTTTTTTTTTTCTTTCTTATGTCCAACTGACCAACTAACTGTCCCTCCAGATTCCAGTCCACTGCTCTCTCACACTCTCCTCGTTCTTGGGTAACTTGCATCGCTCCACTTCCCCCATCACCAGGGCAACCAGAACCCCTCAACCAATCATGGACGCTGTTGCTGCACTGGCTATAGGCTATCCCACTCATGAGAATTTGAAGTTGATGGCTGCCATGGTGAAGGTCCAAAGAGCAATGGCATGGAGCAAATACAGCTGCTCAGCGAGTTGGTGTGTGAACAGTGGACAGAACTACTAGTGGCAGTGGCACTACAGAACCAGAGAGAGAGAGAGAGAGAGAGAGGCAGGAGCCAGAGGAGTTACTGACTCGGAGTCAGGACTGCCAGCACCAGGTGATGGTGAGCTGAGTGGCTTGGAGAGAGAGAAGCGGGGGGGGGATTGAGGGCAGCACCGGGCAGCACAGCACAGGAAAGGTTCGGATCTCCAGACAAAACGTTTGGGGTTCTAGCCCCAGAAGCCCACCTCTAACAATGCCCCTGAGCACAGGGAGGCTACATCACTAGGTCCAGCCCTGATTCATGGATTTTTGGGTGGGGGAGACCTCTGCAATCACAATTGAATACTCACTTATCTGACCTAATATTTACTTGACAAAGCAAATAAAGGGAGAGGCTGCATCATTGGGTCTCACTCTAATGCATGGATTCAAGGGGGGGAGACATCAGCAGATTTATTTATTCATTTATTTATTATTTTGGAGTATACCTTTGAGCTACAAATTTGTTTGCAAAGGTTCCACATCAGTTGCAAAGGTTCCATGTCAACAGTTACAGCTTAGATACCCTTTTTATGTGACCTGCTGTTTACCTGACCAGGCAAGTACAGAGAGGCAGCATCAGTGGGTTCCTCTCAAGTTTTTGTTCAAATAGCGCCTTTTACACATGCTGGCCCAGATATTCAAACTGCGTCCAAAAAGTGTGCAATAGCAGGAGCAAGCGCAAGTCCATTGCACCCATGTGCAAGAGGTGCAATATTAAAAAACTGAGCCGGCCAAGATGCGCCTACAGCTGACGACTGAATATCGCACCACCTGCGCCATAGTGCAACTAGGAAGGGGAAGCTGAGCAGATCTGATCCGCCATAGCGCAACGAGGGATGTTCAGCTGAGCAGTCCAGAGGCGCCATAGCGCAACCAGGGATGCCCCCCAGCAGCAGGGCAGCAATGCAACTGCACAACCAGGGATGTAGGGGCCCACCACCCATGCCACAGATGGGCAGAGGAACACAGCAGAACAGACATTGTCCCCCTACACCCCATCCACTGCACAACTAGGGGAGGGCTGGAAAAACCACTGGACCATGGAGACAAGCAACCAACCCACAGCTGGGTGATGGTGCCCCAACACACCCCCTGGCAAGCTGTGACCGGCATACAAGGAGGGCCGACCACCCCGTGCCACACCATCCCCCCAATGCAGAGCACACCCTGCACTATGACCCCCAGACACCCTGCCCAGGAGCAGCGTCCACCACTGCAGGAAACCCCACGCATGCCACCACCCCCACTGTGACAATGCAATCCTGTGCACCACAGAACCATGCAAGGCAGCCCCACCATGAGCACCCATCAGCAGGTGGCAGCACATAGCGATGCAACAACGGCATACACAGTGCTGCCACTCACAGCCCTCCCCGAGGTACAGCTGAGAGACCGACCATGAGTCAGCACACGAGGTACCGCACATGTGACAGGGCATGCCCCGGACACCACCACCAGTGGTACAGCACCCTGCAACACAGTGCATGGACAAACACCCACCCATACCCAAGGGCACAACAACACAGGGATGCAGTAGCAGGGCAACCAAGCCCCCAGTGTGGGCCCATGGAAACCGTGTACACACAGCCTGCAGTCCTCCATGGCACAGGAGTGCCAGCCACCCTGCACAGACACTGTGGACCAGTACGCCACCATCATTTGCCCGGAGCACAAGTCACAGACAGTGGTACACATCCCCTGCAACACACACAAGCCACAGCATGGAGGTGGAACAACAACCACGGAGGCCACAGTGTCACCCGAGGCAGACATGCACCACACCAGTGACAGGAGGCAACCCAGCATTGTGACAGGTACAGTGGCTGCCCTGCATGGACAGCCACCACTGACATGCCAGCAGACTGTGCAGGTCACAAACATGCAAGGGTGTCAGCAGCACAGGACATGGACGGGCTGACAGGGGTGCCATGGACACAGAGCATGCACCATGGACCACTGCACACAGTCATCCAGTGCACAGGGCACAACACACACACCACAGACACTGACTGATAGCCACTCCCACACCATAGTCACTTCCCCACAGACACACACACATACCCATGACTGCACCACCCCTGACGCCATGCACACCACTGCAGCTGAGCACCTATAGCCCGCTGCAAATCAGTGACCACCACAGTATTCATATCAAAAGATTTGTATTCAAAATATCAAAAAGAACTATTTACAAAACTATGTACAAATGTGGGGGTGGAGGCCACAAATAAGGTGGGGGTGGGTAAGGGCAGGGTGAGCATATGGGAGAGGGAAGAAGGGGTGAGGGTGGGTCAAAGGGGGGAAGGTGGTAGTCGGGGCATGGGGACATCAATGGATGCCCCGGTCATCCTCTTCCTGGTGCCAATGTGTGCTCCTCCGTCTCCTCCTGACCCCATAGCGGTGTATGCGCTGAAGGAGCTGCAATGTCTCCCTCACCACCTGGAGTAGCTCGTTAATACCCTGCTGTATTTCCAGGAGTCACCGGTCACCTAGGACAAGGGAGCAGAGTCAACAGGTGTGACTGTCCATCCCCCTGCAGCCCACCCATTGTGCATGGCATACAGCCATGTGCCACGCCCCTGTGATGGTGTGCGACCACCCACAGTGACCGTGTCCACAAGACCTGCCCACCCAGGCAGCCACAGCCATGTGGACCACTGCACACACCCACTGCCCATGTCCTGCACAGCACCACCATGGCCGTACAGTGACTTGGCTATGCAGTGTGAAGGCAGTGTCACAGCCATGTGCCCGGTGCATGCATGGACCACCATTGACGCGCTCCCAGACATGCAGTGCCACTGGACAGTGCTGACTGAAACAAGTTGCGTACATGGCAGTGGTGTCAATGGATGGTGGCCATGCCTCGCTGCCCACCCTGTTACACAGCATGCAATAGTAATCATAGAGGTATGGCACTCACCATCATCAGGCCGGTCCCTCTGGCACTGTGGACCATCGCCCCTCCTACCGGCCCTGTCATCCTGTTGGTGCCGCAGCTCCCTGGCCAGATGCCTCTCCTCTGGCCCCGTGGTGCAAACATGGAGAGAGGAACATCAGTACAATCCTGTAGCAAAATCCCCCTGCACCCATGTGTGTGCACTCCCACCCAGCCAGACCCACCCACTCCACACCCTGATAACACCACCACAGCCAACACTGGAGGGTCCCTCCCCCATGTTCCGGACACATACAACCATGATACCCATATGGAAGATAAAAGTGTGTGGACGTAACACCTACCTAGCCATGGCACTGTGCCCCTCCTGGCATGTGCCCGCAGGCAGGCAAGTAGGTCCAGTTCCCTACTCCTCAGGTCACCATACCTGTGGCGGCACTGCTCCGCCATACGCCCCCTTCCTGTGGCCTCCTCCAGGGTGTCGGCCACCTCCTCCCACACCTGGTTTCTGGACCTGTCCAGGGGTGCATCCCCAAACAGTGGGCCATAAAGTGGCTCAACAATGGCCACCAGGTTGGCCAGTTCAATTTGGTTCCACTGGGCAGCCCTCCTCCGCGCCATCTCACTTGCTCAGTTGGTTCAAAATGGTGCTCTGCAGCACGGCTCCACCACGTGCAGATGCTACGAGGTACAGCACTGCCATTCCCTATCACACTGTCACCGAACAGTGCGATAGTGGTGCACCCATGCCTGACGCATGGCACCTAGGGGGCAAAGGTCGGGCACAGGGTCAAGGGTCTGTGGCGCACGGACAGGCACAGCGCCATTAGAACCCAATGCGTGTAGCGCGATTGGGTGCCTGTGTGCTACCTCCAGTAGAGGCCTACTGTGCTGTTGCCCAGGTGCGCCTATGATGCCCCAGTGCCACAGCGCCACATAGGTGAACATCGCTGTAGCGCCACTGGCACAATGGTGGCCATGCCCTGCATTGCCTCCCGTGCACAGCAAATCAGCAGCGTGGCAGACGCCTGCATCAGCAACCCGGGCATGCGCAGTGAGGTGTGTACTGCGCATGTCACAGAACTGTGCCCTTGGCTCAGCACGTTCAACACAATTGCACAAAGCGCAACAGTGCGATATTCAGTCGTCATATGCAAATCAGCTAATCAGCCATTCAATGGCACAGCACTACAATTTGCATCCACTTAAAGTTGCGCCTTGCCTCATTTGCATGGGTTGCGCTATAAAAGTGCAACATTGGGCTGCACTGGCCATAGTCAGTTACTGCAGTCTATTGGTGAGTTGCATGCTGTTTGGGAGTGTGGACTGTGGATTTTGGGACATGTATGGGACTGCACAGTCACAGGTAACAACTTTCATTCTCACAGGCTAAATAATGACCGAGCAAGTTGTGGGAGAGGAGGAACACAGTGGTGGGAGGAGGAGGAGGCCTAATTTCACCAAGGCCGAGACGGATGCCCTGTTTGTGGCCTACCTGGATAAGGAGCTGCTTCTCAGCGGATGGCAGGGAACACCACAGGCCCGTGCTGCTGCATGGGAGAAGATGGCGCATGCAGTGAACCTGCATGGCAGCCACCAGCGCTCTGTGCAGGAGTGCAAGAAGAAGATGGGCACAGACAGGAGAAGAATATAGGAGAAGGTGGCTGCCATCAGGGCAGCATGAGCTGCGACAGGTGGGGGACAGCTGGAGGTGCTACACCTGACCCCACAGGAGGAGAGGGTTGCTGGAAGCATGCAGCTTTGTGCCACTGAGGGGGTTTCGGGTGGTGGCTTCCAGATGGGTGGTAGCCCATCATTGCATGGTAGGTCATGGTCTGTCTAGTGGGGGGAACAGGGTAGGTCACATGCAGTAACACAACTTTGTTTTCCCTTACAGAGCCTGAGCGTCTGCATGGGTCAGCGGTGGTGGGCCTGTCCACTGAGGACAGTCAGATGGAGATGGAGGAGGGCCCATCCACCTCCACAGGTATATGCGGCTCAGTGTGACAGTGGGGCCGCCTGGCTGTCCAGACTGATGTTGCTGGTAGAGGTGTGGAGGAGGCCCTGCCCATGTCCCAGCATGCCAGCATCCACGGATGCCAACATGCTGTGACTCGTGCTGGTGCTGGGTCCATCACTGATGATGATGTCGCTAACGGCATGGGCAGTGACACGTGTGTGCCACGGGATGGCCACACAGCAGGTAACATTGCAGCCATGGCTGTGGGTGATGCCGCCATGGAGGCCTGCGTGTCATCACAGTCCCAGCCTGTGCCTGTCAGCACCAGTGGGGCAGCACTGGTGTGTGTGTGCAGGACTGCGGGACTGTTGTGGCCACTGCGGCAGCACCAGTGAGCCCTGGTGAGCGGCATCCGGAGGGGCAGCATCAGCAGTCGGCCAATGGGCTTGGGGGTACAGGCTCAAGGGGCGGCATCAGTGCACTGCCTGTGGACGTGCCCAGACCTGGTCCTGGTGTGCAGCGTCCACCCTCAAGGGGTGCTGGGCATCAGGGCCGTGCACACCCTGAGGGACAGGATGCTGAGGAGGCAGAAGACCTCTTGGATGAGCACACCCGCATACTGCAAGCATCAGTCAACCAGCAGATGCGGCTTGTGACGTCGGTGGATGCAATGCGTGCGGCTCTGAAGCGGGCAGAGGAGCGTCGCAGCAGAGACACCGCTCTGATCCTGGCAGGGATGGACCGGTTGTGGGAGGATGTGACTGCTGCCATTGACAGGCAGACACAGGCATTCACTGCTGTCATGGCCACAATGTGCACACAGTCATTTGCCCATGCGTAGCAGACACCATGCAGTGCACTGTCCACCCCCCGTTCCCGACATCATGCGACACCCTCCTTGTCAACACTGGGTTCAACTGTGGGCATCCCGAGCATGCCTTGCACAGGCATGTTTGGTGTGCTGCAGACCCCTGCATGGTCGCGTTCACGCAGTGGAACCCCTGGAGGACCATTGGTGCCACCCCATGAGGCCAGTGGTCAGCCTGTCAGTGCTGGCAGGTCTCGGCGGGGCCACCCATGCATCATGGCAGCCGGGGCACTGTGGCACGTGACTGACCTGTCTCCCAATGCGGCTACTGTCTGATGCTGCCCTGTGTGCATTGTGTCATTCAGTGGGCATTGCACGGGTGGGTACCCGGCCCTTAACGTGGACACACAGTCCATCTGCACACCCTCCCGGCTGCCGTCCGCAGTTGCATGTGCATGATGATGCCTGCATTGCACTGTACACCAATGTGCAATGGTGCTCAGCATCTGACACACGCACAAGGACAGGCAGTGGGCATGGTGGTCTGTGGACATGTGTGTGGCTAGGGGCGGCATTTTGGGTCGGTGTGCCTCCTACCCTTTGTGCATGTCTGGTGCATTGTGTGTGTGTGTGTGTGTGTGTGTGTATGTGTCCATACATGTGGCATGTTAGACCTCACCCATCCCTGGTTGTGGGTGTAGTTCCATGCCCAGCCACTTCCCTTGACAGAATGCACCCCTGGTGTGTGTCCATGCGTGTTTGTGGGTTGTGCCTTAGCCACTGTTGGTTGCACATGGCCCCATGACTTACCTGGGTTGGCTGAAGTGCTCCTCCGTGATGGTGTCCCGGTGCAGCTGTGCCAGTCGGAGCAGTCGGGGGTCCCGTCGGCCAAGGGGGAGCTGCCCATCACCATTGTCACCGGCATCCTCATCGTCCCCATCGCTGTCCCCCTCTTCAACCTGTACGGCTATCCCACATTCGTTGGCCATGTTGTGCAGGATGCAACAGGCCAGGAATAGCCCACAGGCCTTTAAGGGGCTGTACTGTAGGGCACCGCTGGAGGTGTCCAGGCAACGGAAACGTGCCTTCAGCATTCCGAACACCCGCTCGATGACATTATGTGTGGTGGCATGTGCCTCATTGTAGCATTGCTGCGATGGGGTCATGAGCCGCCGGTAGGGTGTGAGCAGCTAGGGATGGAGTGGGTATCCACTGTCACCTGTGTGTAGAGGGTGGAGGTTAGCTTGGTGAACAGCATCGCCCTGCCCTGGGCCATGTAGGCCACTACCCATGTCACCTCTGACCATGCCCCCCCAGGCCCTATGATTGTCCATGTGGTTTGCATACTCACCCACTAGGTGGCCAGTGGGGATATCCCCACTCTCGAATCTGTGGCACAGTGCTGACTGGTGCCAGATAAAGGCATCATGTGCTCCCCCAGGGTGCATGACACAGACATTGATTATGCGCCCCCTGGCATCGCACACTACCTGGCAGTTGATGCTGGCATAGCCCTTGCGATTTATATATGCAGCCCCCTCGGGGCCAGGTGGTGTGCGGATGGCCACATGGGTGCAGTCTATTGCCCCAAGCACACCAGGCATACGTGCTAACATGTGGAACTCCTGTATGTTTGCTGTGCGCTCCACCAGTGTGCTAGGGAAATGGATGTACTCCACAGCATGTGGCAGCAGTGCGCTGAGGAATTGGGTGAGGTGGCGTAACGTGGCCAACTGGGTTATGCCTGTGGTGTTCCCAGTTGGTCTCTGGAAGGTACCCGTGGTGAGCAAGCACATGCAAGCTGTCACTTTCGTCTCCACTGACAGGGCATGGCTCCGTCGTGTGGGTGCCTGCATCACATCACTGCACAGCTCACAGAGCCACCTCAGAATTGCCCTATTAAGGCAGTACCGGCCCACAATCTCAGTATCACTGTACAGCTCGAAGCTGGTGCGGGCTCAGTACTGCCTGTTGGGGGCATACCACCGATGGGCCCTTCCACAGCCACGCCCCACTGCTGCCCGCCTTCTCACCCCCCTCATTACGGCCTCCATCTGGATGGTGGCACTGGCCATTTCCCTGGCTTGTGTTCACCTCCCCTGGCAGCTGTTTCTGTATTCTTCCCGCTGTCCTGGCTGCTACTTCCCCTGCACCGGGAATACCTGCCTGTGCTGGCCTCACTGCTGTGTGGTGTACTTCCCCCTTCTGCACTGTGGTTCCCCACACCTTCCCCTGTGCCTGTTGATTCCAGGTGCCCTTTCCTGGCCTGCCCTGTGTGTCCCTGCTGCCCAGTTTTCCCTGCTAGACTTTGCCCTCATGTGGTTTCCCCTGTAGCGTTCTTGGCCTCTCCCTTGCTCCCTTTTATTTTGGCTCATTTCTGCTATGGCGCAACTTCTGTTGGCTCCCCTATTGCGCATGGCACATGTTGTTGAATATCGCACTGCGCCATTTATGCATGGTTCCTCCCCCTTCAGTTGCGCATGCATTCATTATCATTGCGCTGTTGCTCAGCGTGATTTGAGGGGCACAACTGCCTCCTACTGAATATCGCAGAATGATTCATTTTCGGACTTGCGCAGGCGCAACCCTGTTGCGCATGGCTCAACTCTTTTGAATATCTGGGCCGCTGTGTCAAAATACTTCATGGATCAAGGGGTTCTATACTGGCAGTGCAGGGACTGTATACAATTAAGCAGAACAGCCTTCATCCAATCAATGTGAGTGTGCAGTTTTTTCTCTCTCATCTAGCTGATCCCTCACAACTGGGCAATCACCTCCCCATTTTGTTTTCTGTCTTTAGGATGCCAGCTTCCAGCTCCTCCTTAGCATCTGCAATCAATGTCTACCACGTAGTCCTGGACAGTTGCAACAGGACCTTTTTTAATGGACTAATATACCTTATCTGGAAATCATCTACTGACAGTTTTGAATAATGCATTTTTCTGTGAGTGTCGGATAAGGTGCCACAGAAATATGTAACAGATGTGTTTCATCGTTTATTTGGTGTGTGCAAAAATGTGCATCACATAACTTACAGCCATCCTTGCTAAAATGATTAAACTGAAGCATGTTGCTATAAAAGTTATGAAAAGCACAGGCACACACTGCAAACCATAAAATACAAAACACTGTTCAGTCTTTGCCTACAGCGCTTTGATTTTTTTTGCACTCTCCTCCCCTGGCCCTTATGTAATGCCTGAAATCCCAAATTAGACTTGTGACTTTATTCTGTTAGGAGAGGCACTGCATTTTCAAGGAGGTTATTTCAAGTTGGACTGTTAGTCTATATTTTGGTTGGGTTGAGCCCACTGTTTTGGCTTGCTTTTACTGAAATGCCCAGACCTTGTATAGTATGATGCAGATCCCTAGATGGCAGATGTACATATAGTTGTAATTTACTGGAGGTACTTGGATAACGATAACAGCAAACCTTATCCAGCTGGGATTTAGTGGATAGTAGCAAAACTCCAATTTGAAATCTCATCAGAGGTCAAATCAGCTCTCTGATCAGATCTGACTATCTGGCATAGGATACCTCTCAAAATAAAACACAAACAAAAAACACACACAGTCCCTCATGTACTGAGGCACCCCAACCTTATCTCATTCTGAGTAAATGAATCCTCTCACATCCAATGGCACTTCATCGTGTGTAAAATAGTCCCTGGTGGCCTCCCCATGGTGACTGGCACAGACCTCCACAAACTCCTTGGCTCACCACTATATAATTTGGACCTTTAATGCAAACAGAGAATACAGAAATACATGCTGCTCAGTTCATTGTGTTAAAAAGTGTCAAGCAATGAATTGCATGGTGTGTATTTCTGTAATCACTGTTTGTGATAAAGGTCCACATTAAACAGCAAGTGGTTGAAGAGGTGAGTTGGAGGGACATTCCGGTCACCTGTGGGGGATGACAGAGCAGGGGGTAGGAGGTGTCATTGGACAGCAGAGACTGCTTTTTATGTTGGCTTGTGCACCATCCAACATCTTGTGGTAGTAGCGGATTTCAGAGGTGCGTCAGTGTGGGCGAATGCAGGGCACACATTAGTAGGTGCTTCCCTCATTCCCCAATAAGCCAGCATGCAGGTGCTCACACCAGAAATATGTAAAGTGGTCACCACATGTAAGGAAAGTGTTGCTGCAATGAGAGACAAGCTTGTCATGCAGCAGCACAATAACATGCCTCCCGATGTTCCTTTCCTGGAGAAGTATTTCAATAAACATGGCGGCAGTGGCTGCCACCACCGCCTGCCGCACAATGTGTAGGCAGCTAAATTCAGGGGTGCCCAATCCCCCCGTCGGCATGTAAAATCATCCTCCTAAGATTGTGTGGCACACTGAGGCCTACCCCAGTGTGTCTCCCCATAAGGAAAGCCAACGGTCATTGGCATGTTCTGCCCCAGCCCCCATTCTGTGCCATACTGGGAGCCCACCCCAGTGTGACCAACATTGCCCCCCCAAAGTCATGGGGCACACTGGGAGCCCACCCCAGTGTGTACAACATATGTAAAAAAAAGGCTGGCCTGGTGGCGCTGAGGGTCGAGGTGCTGGATGCCACACCTCACGTCACTCTGGCGACCGGGTTCGGACGCAAGCCCGGGCCACCAGGGTTTGGCAGGGGAGGGATAGGAT
This sequence comes from Neoceratodus forsteri, assembly GCA_016271365.2. Lineage (NCBI taxonomy): Eukaryota > Metazoa > Chordata > Ceratodontiformes > Ceratodontidae > Neoceratodus > Neoceratodus forsteri. Next base: position 266,634,973 of record CM057455.1, read on the forward strand.
CGAGCATCCGGTGGACTGCTCTCCTATCCTTGGAAGGGATCCAAGGAACCACCGCTCTGTAGCATCCCCTGGTGATGACAGGGGGCACTATCAGAGCGATGGCAGTAAGGGGGCAGAGTGAGAAGATGTCAGTACATTGTGCCTCAAGACGTCATTGTACGTCCACTCTGCAAGGGGTGAAAAAGCAGCAGAAAAACATGGCAGAGTGATGATCTTGGTGGCTGATGGCCGTGCCCAGTGCCCCCCGGTTCCCGAGAGGATCCTGCCACGGATTGCGTGAGCAACAATGGCCGGCTCTGTGGGGGTGCCAGACTGGGTCCAGGGGGGTGCAGGTGCGGCTGGCTGGAGATCACGGGGATCTGTGCTGCTAAAGGAGGAGTATAAAGAAAAATATGATAAAAAAAAAAATATGTAAAAAAAAAACAGAAAGCTATCCGTGGTGTTCCTTTTGTTTTGTTTTTTACATACCTGAAAGAAAGAAAACAGTCCCTCACCATGGGGTCCCCTTCCCCAACCTGCACCACCCTCTGTGCACCCCACACCCCCCTCACACCATGCTTACCTCCGGAGCTTGGCACGATGATCTTCGGTGGACCGGGAACATGTCTGGACTCTTCAAAGCTGACTGCAAACTGAAGAAATGCCGGTCAGCTGTATAATGGCATAAATGTTTTTTTTTTCAACTTTGGTGCATATCTCAGCCCTTTTTTGTAATTTTGTCTCCAAATTTTCCACATAGGGTGCTTGGGACCCCTTCTCATGAACACATGCACTGTCATCTTGTTACTCTGGCCCGGAAGGTCAGTTCACGGTCACTGTGCGAAATCACCTTTTGGGACTGATTAATGACATAACAAAGCCACTGTTCATGAGATAGGGTCCCAAAAACCTTATCTTGAAAATTTGGTGAACAAATTCCAAAAAATGTCCGTGTTACAAGCGTGCGTTGCGCAGTTTCAACGCACGGTCGTAACTTTGCCAATTTTTAATATTTTCACTCCAGATTTTCAACATTGCCCTTTATTCACACCTCCTTCTGAACAGTACAGCTGTCATTTTCCACATCCTGCCCAAAATGTGTTTTTGCACATGTGGCGCACAATGGCGTGGTCATTGTGGGAAATCAATGTTAAGGCCAGATTAACAAAATCACAATAATACTGTTCATGACTGGAGTTCCCAAAATGCCTATGTTGAAAATTTGGTTATACAAATCCCCAAAATAATTGCGTTACAGGCGTGCGTTGTGCAGTTTCTACGCACGCTTGTGTTGTCAGTAATTTTCCATATTTTCACTCCAGATTTTCATCAATGGCAATTTTTTACACCTCCTCATGAACAGTGCAGCTGTCATTTTTCACATCCTGCCTGAAATCTGTTTTCACACCTGTGGTGCCAAAATGAACGGTTGCTGTACAAGATCATCTTTCGGCAAACAAACTCATAGTGCCACTGTTCGTGAGGTGGGTTCACAAACAGCCCATGTTGAAAATCTGGAGTGAAAATACTAACAAATGCCCTGGGCATTAGGGTTTCCACCTGTGCTGCCCCACCCTGTACAGACTGACAGATGTCAGAGGTATGACTTGCCATTGTCGGCTGTAATGCTCATGCCATTCCACCCCACCACCCTGCAGCCAGTGACAGGCGTCGAGGTGTGCTTTGGACTCTTCAGCCCCAATGTTCAACCCATTCTCCTACACTGCACCTATGTCTGTATATTTCCTTATGGAATGGGGTGAGCGTAAGACCTGAAGATCCCAAGGCACACCGCAACACTTTATGGTGTTTGTAGGATAGGATGAGGTGAAATGGCATGAGTGTTATGGCCAATGACCCAAAGGCACACCCCAATGCCTGTCACTTTCTGCATGGTAGGGCTGGGTTGACGTCAGTTCACTACTTCACTGCTAATCTTATTGTGCATCTCTCTAACTCCTGCACTACCAAGGCCAGTGCCAGCAAGTCAACATTCGGCATTGACAAATGCTTGTTTAGTATGGGATTAGGAGAGTGAGGGGGTGCACTTGATGCCAAGGACTTAATTTATTTATTTATTAAATTTTGATAACCGGTTAGGCCCACTGACCCCGAAGGTCCCCTTATCAGGGGCGACCCGGGGAGACATTACATGGAGAGATACAGGAAGTGAGAAGGTTACAAAATAAATATAGGTACAGTAGTTACAGATTTTTTATGTCACTTATGCAGAGCAATAATGGCATTCTATCTATAATGGTATGGCCAAGCCATGGGCATTGGAGAGTTACTGAGATAGGGGATACGTGGAATGTGGTGAGGGAGGGGTTTGCCACCAGATGCTAAGGACTGTTTTTTCTTCTGTAGTAAGGAGTGATAGAGGGGTGTCAAATTTTGTATCATTGGATTTTGTACTATCTGATCTAAGATATGATTTCAGATTGGATTTCAGATGAGAAAGCACATAATCCAACAATACAAAATCTGGAAAAAAATTATAAAATCCAATATATGAGTTTCTCTTTTTTTATCTTATCTGAGCAACTCTGCAACATACTGTATGATGTAGACATAGTTGACTAAAGACGGGTACCAGGCTTAGCACATATGAGATGTAATCCACATGGAAGTTTACTTGTCTATGATCTTTCTTTTTTAATCATTATTATTTTTCCCCAGTATTTGCCTTCACCAGTCTCCACCCCAATGGAGGGATTGCCAGGGCCACATCCTTACTTGGCCTGAAAGGGCAGGTGAGCATCTACTTGCAATGTCTGTGCTATTCCTTGACTAACTGACAGGAATCCCATGAATACCAGGCAGCCCTGAGCCCTCCCCAGGAGCCATGTTCTTCTCCTTCATGACATGCTTGAACCTCAGAAGGCCTTAGTGTGGGATTCTAGTACTTGAATGAGAATTCTGGTCTTCTAGGTGGCATCCTGCTGCCATGCCTTGGGGTAGGACTTGCCTATTTATGCCACAGTGAGTGTGCAACACATTTACCTGGTCAGCTATTGTGGTGCCGCGGTGCCACCGGTATTGAAAGGAACAGTAGTGGAGTGGAACTAGTGCTAGTTGTGGGGGCTGGCATGGCTCATCTGCCTCTAGACCATCTGTTGTTTCTCTTTCATGACTCTGGATACACTCCCTGCCCCCAAAGGCATTTGCCAATGGCATCTGAAAGGCATCAGAGTTGCAGTGTGACGTGCCGACACTTGCTCTTTATCCTCAAATGGCACTAGCAACTCTTTCCAGTTGTACCACCATGTGTGGTCACCCAGGTGGGGTTAAACAATGGAATGAAAAGCACTCCCTCCTCCAGGGAAGGAAAGCATCTGTTGTGACACTCATTCCTTACCCCTCCCTTGCCATCCATTTATAGCTTGCTACGGAACCTGTGTTGCCAGCATCGCTGGTGCTGCATGGTGCTGCATGGTGCTGCTTTGATTTCAACTTGGAAGGAAGCATTTTGGTTGTGACAACAGCTCAGGAGCTTAAACTGAAAGCATGGGGCCAGTCATGTACATTAGTGCACTAGAAGAAACAGAGTGCAGATATACACTGTTTACATTTTATTAATGGGGATGTCAGTGTGACACCTATGAAGAATAAGACTATGATCATCATGAGTTTCGTGGTAGACAGGGACTGTCTGGTGTGCCTGGAGTGCCAACCAAAGGTGAAGAAAAGCCTCTTGGTGCTCCATGTCAGGAGCAAGTGGGGCAGCAGTCCATACAGGCAGTAGTATACTGTACTGTGAAACACGGTAAGCACAATCGTGGAAATTACACACTATATTGATGATACAATAAATCAGTCAATCAATCCACATGTTTATTGTATAGCAAAAAGCTGTTACAACTTAAAAACTTAAAAAAGGTGACATAAAATGCATATAAATACATACAAAACATCAAGACATTCATAAATAACTACTGACAATTATAAATACAGTAGCTAGTATTGTACTTCATACAGGTTAAATATGATTCAGACTTAATTGTGAGGAGTTTATAATCAATCACAAACCATCATTCTTTGCTTTACCCTGATGATGGCAAAGAAATAACTGCCAGTTTCTCTACTGTGAAATGATCTTTTGTTTGTAGGATTATAATTGGTAGGGTTTCTTTATCCATTTGATACATAGTATTTAATAAATGGCCCAACAAATACATTCTCTCTTTTATATAATACTGTATGTACACTCCCATAGTACATGAATTAGATCCTTTCGACCCCCTACTGAACAATAGCATTCCTCTGTCAGGTTTTTATTTGTATTATATCTACATTGTAGAACATTGCTCGGGAATTGTTCGAATTTGTACCTTAAAAATGCTGATCTTAAATTTATATCCGTCAGGATATCCGGATGGTATTTATAACCAAAAGCAAAGTCATTTCTACTAAACCATTTAGAATAATCTGAAGTTTTAATAGATTCTAGATCCTGATTGTTCCAGTGATTTCTGACATTTCTCGTTATGTACTTTTTGCACTGTAACCTGAGGGTAATTCCTCTCTCCACTGTATTATTTAAAGTGGACATTTTATATATATATATATATATCTATCTATATATATAGATAGATATATTTTTTCATATTATGCTTTTTTCTGCCGGCATGCCTAGCCCCACGAGCAGGCTCACCCTGGGCTCGGCGCCCCATACCATCACCTGGGGATGCCCCCCCCCTGAGTGGGGCCGCCGAGGCAGAACTGAAGGTGGCTGGAGGGTTGGGCACTGAGCCCTGGCTCATACATGGGGGCTGGCAGATTTTTATCGAATAGATTTCCCTTTGGAGCTGGGAACGTGCAATGATGCTAATGCCGAAGCAAGCGTCCATCCCAGCTCCACCCACATTGTGGTGCGGCGCTGTACCACCCAGCCTCCGCTAGGGGGTGAGCAACACCAGAACCAGGTCCCCTACCCTCCCAGGAGAAGGACAGCAGTCCTCTGGATGTTCAATCCTTCTCCTCCCCTGCCGACCCCCGGCAGCCCATGCCCATTCCCAAACATGGGTCACCAGCGTGGCATGAGGTGTGGCTTCCAGTGCCTCAACCCTCAGCACCACTGGGCCAGCTATATTTTTGCAGCATCTGTATAAGCTTAGGGAACCAATAATCACCCTTGTGCCCCATATCAAACCATTGCTCCTTTTCTTCCAAAGGGCAAGATTCACAAAGAGGATGCGCCTGGTACAACAGAAATGCACCGGTGCAAATCAGAAGCGCCAAGCCCAAGCATAGCCATTCACAGAGGCATGCACCATGATAAACACCAAGTGCAACATCACTGTGAAGCGCCATAGGACACGACAGCACAACCGCAGATGCGCCTGTGCAACCAGCGATGTGCAAGGGCAAGCAGGATACCCTACAGCCAGACAGGAGAGCCAGGCAGAACAAATGGAGCAATACAGCAGGGCAAGAGGAGCATCCACAGAGCTGGAACAAACACATCCATGGACACAAGTGTAGAGTAAAACACATTTATAAAAGGGAATGTGCATAGAAACTGTACAAACTAAAGGTAAAACAAGGCACAACAACAACAACAACAACAACAGCATCAACAAATGGGGAATGGGGGGCTCAGGAATGGGAAGGAGGACAGGAAAGGGATAGTAACAGGGAACAGGGTATGGCAACTATGTACATGGGAAGTCTCCAGAAAGAGGCAGGGGGACACTAGTGGTGCTGTGCCCTTCCATGCACCACCCTGGCACGGACCAGGAGATGCAGCATGACAACCTGCAGGGCAGCTGACAGGCTCTGAACAGTCCTTGATAGAGTGCACAGGGCTGCTTAGATGGCCACACGGATCCTCCGGTCCACATCAACTGGTGCAACACCACCACCACCCACAACAGCATGGTGAGCCAGAACACCTACAGCAAACGACAGAAAGAACACACACTGAGGGCCAGAATGTGGAACACACACCCCCACCCACCATCGACCGCACAGAACCTGAAAGACAGCAATCATGGAAGGCAGCACTCACCCACTCCCGGCAGGGCACCAGGCCTGGCACCCATGAATCTCTGCCACCTGGCCTCTGGTCCTGCACAACAAACAGCACCATGAGCAAACACAGCCATTGCGTAGGATGCAGTGCTACAGTCCCCCCCCGCTGGCCTGTGGCCATGCAGCAGACAGTGATGACTGTCCGGGAAGCACCCGAAGGTCAGCAGGCACATACAGCCATGCCCTGCCCCCCACGGCACCATGGCAATGCAGCACGGGTGAGGTGCAGCAACTTCCGTGTGCACATGGCGCTGTGAGACCCATGAGGGCAGTGACACACACACCCAGCATGTGCCACAAAAGGAGACAGCTGAACAACACCTACCTGGTCTTGGCGGTGCCCCTGCGTGCATGGTGCTGCAGCCATGCAAGCCACTCTGGGTTCCACCTCTGGAGGTCACCATAGTGATGCCTGCACTACTCCCCTGTGAGTGGCATCCCTCTACATCGCACAATCCGGGTTGCTATGGAGGCACACACATGGGCCCTGGGCACATGGAGATCCTCCTGTCCAACCAGGCACCCCTCCACAGCCATGACCTGTGCTACAAGATGTAGCAACTCCATGTGTGACCAGTTCATGGCCCTAGGTGCCTGTCACCCAGCCCTTGGCATCTTAAACTGTGAACAGACAGTGTCAAGGTGCAAACAGGCAAAGTGCCATCTACCAATCATTTTGCGCCATGTGAAACTGTGAGGCATGTGCAGCACAGCGTGCACTGAACGTGAAGCGTGAATGGCCACTGGCGATGAGCCCGCACATGCGCATTCCACCACACAATGGTGTTGCACTGCCAGGACATGGTCGCGCATGCATGTTACGCATGCAGACGCCATGTTGTGCATGGCATGTGACATGAACATGTACCGCACACAGTGCGTGATCCATGGTCAGGGCCAGCCCAGTGCAGCATGGACAGTTCATTATGGGACACGCTGCGCGATATGCCACACGGCACTGAGATTGGCAGGCCTTGCAACGGCGCAATGGGACAGCAGTGGTACGGTGCATCATGGGAGATGTGCCACTGGACACAGTGACCGCGCATGCGTGACAGATGTGCCATGTACAATGCCCTCGATTCATGCATATGCGCTAACCAGTACACACATGCGCCGGAGATACGCTGTACAGTCAATGGTGCATCCCAGAGATGTTCCATGCAAAGTGAGATAAGCTGGGAGCAATTATGCAATTCGGAGAGAATGCGCCCTAAACTGCCTCATCAACCATGCACGGGCAACTCAGCCGATTAGCATCTCATTAATAGGAGCTCAGGCCTCATTTGCATGCCCTGAGCCATAAATGCTCCCAATTCAGCAGACTGAGTCCAGAACACTGAGAGGAGTCAGTGCCTAGAGTGTGAGTATACAGCCATGTTAACAGGGCTACAGCACACACTGGTGTGCCTGCTTCTGAGCGTGCACAAGAGGTGATACCCTTGTACACCGCATGTGGGACTAGTACATCCATTAAGTGGCACCCAAGGCACACCGTGTTATACAACATCAGGGCGGTATACACAGTGCACAGGGTGACAATGGACAAGTCCCTCCATGACCATAGTGGATGACCATGTCACCAGGACCCACACAACACAGCATGCACAGAACAATGTTGCCGAGCTATGTTGCAGATGGCAGTGTGCCGAGGCAGTGCAATGTGGGACAGGGAGGGGATGCGACGTGTACGGAGGGCCACCCAATGTACACAGGGACACAGGGATGATACGTATGTCTGAGTGTCACTTGCAGTGTGAGGTGGACACAGCACCATGCAACAGGTAGGTCCGATGCACAGAGTGCCACACATGCAGGCACAATGGCAACACAGCCAGCCCACATGCTGCTGCCGCCCGAACTGTGCCTGCTGCCACATGTCAGTCCCCCCTGCCCTGCAGTCATCGCAGGGGAGGCACCCAGGATGGATGTGTCACCATGGTGGTGGCACACACACTACAGGGATACTGGGACATGCCCATGGAAGACAGGGCAGTGTGACACCCCCTGGGGCGGCTACACTGTACCCCCCACCATGGACTGGGTGACATGTGTGGCACGTGTGCCGTCCCACATGGACCGCATACCATGGTGCATGACCACCTGTGCTTGGCTGCCCACCCGTGGCCCACGGCACAGACCACCGGCAACACGGACCATGGTGAGGCCACAGACAGCGGGTGATGGGTGCGGGACCATGTGTACCCAGTGACGTGTCTGACACCTGGATGCTTCTCTCCACAGTAGCTGATATGTCGGAAGAATCAGGTTCCGCCACCAGGCGGTGACCCAACTTCATGAAGGACGAGGAGAGGGAGCTCATCGAGGCATACCACCTATGCCTGGATGTACTCACTGGCAGGGGAGGCAGCTGGACGAAGCGTGCGGAGGGCTGGGAGGACGTGGCATAGCAGGCGAATGCAGTGGCACCGTACAACCGCACGGTTCAGGAGTGCCGCAAGTATTGTAATGATGGTTGATGGAGGGCCAAGGAGAAGGTGGCCAGCATCCAGGCATCCCTGCAGTGGACAGGGAGAGGACCCAGCTCAGCAGAACAGCTCAGCCCCAATGAGGCCCTCCTACCCGCCAGTGTGTCAAGGATGGCCGTGCATGGTGTCCCAGGAGGTGGCTTCCAGATGGGGGGGCAGCCTGTCGCTGCATGGTGAGTAGCTGTGCACCCTGGCTGGGCCCTGCCATGGACAGGCATGCAGGCCTAGCATTGTGTTGTTGGCCGTGCTGTGTGTGACTTTGCCACTGTGTCATGTGTGTCCTGTGCAGCAACCATGTTCTCCCTTCCCTTTTCCACAGCACCATCACAACTCCAGGGCCACCCACCATGGCCGATCGTGTAGCCCTCACGGGCGATGATGCAGACCCACCTCATGGGGCCGATAACACTGACATGGGTGTGCCCACACCTGCAACATCCACTCTCCATGCACCACTGGTCACGGTCTCTGTGACAGAAGGCCCTGCAGACCCCTCCACCAGCGATGGCGGTACCACCGGTGGGTACATTGCATGGTTGGGGAGCCTGTCTGGGTTGTCTGATGCTGACCTGGAGGAGGTGGTGGGCATAGCAGATGCCCTCATCATGCTCAGGATAAGGGTAGTGGCACCGTCGCATGTTCCACCATCACCAGCGCCACTGCCATGGCCGACGCCGGTGCACACGATGCGGGGATGCCTGTGCACGTGACCCTGGGTACCACCGACATTCCTGCTGTGCTGGACACCAGTGCAGTGGCGGCACAGCTGCCCATGGTAGTAGCTGCTGTGCCTCCTGCACCGATGCCTAGTGCAGTGCTGGCAATGTCGGTGTCATCCAGACAGGGCACCTGTGTGCACGCACCCGCTACAGTGGGCCCGAGGGACACCACACATGGACAGCCAGCGGCAGTGCCCAGCCAGGCCCCACCCACAATGCAGCCTAACAGGGTGTGTCCACTGCCCGTGGGTGACCCTGGTGGGGCTGATCCATCCCCTGTATGTCAGCAACGCCACCGTGCCGCATCACCTGCCGACAACATGGGTGCCTACCTTGACCTGCTGCAGGCAACTGTGGATAGTCAGGAGGCCCGCCGGTCAGAGTTCCAGAGCCACAGGGCCGTCTTGGTTCAGGAGCATGAGTCCGTGGTGGCATGGCATGCTCAGATGCTGGCTGAGACATGCATCATGCAGGTGGGCATGACCGCAGCCATTGAGCAGATTGCAGCTGCTGTGGGGACAGTGGCAACATCCACAGCATGCCGTGGACATTCTGCATCCAGTTGGACACCCAGGAGCACATCCTGGATACCCCGATGGTGGGGCCAGGTGAACTCCCTGCTGTTGACCCCATCGCCACTGGCATCCACACCCACCATCCATGGCTCAGCTGGTGGGCGACAGATGGCCATCCCACTGAACACCCATTCACGGTCTCAGTGCAGCACCCCTGTGGGGTTCCTATGGCCACCTCCTGTGGCCGGTGGGGGCACTCCATCACCTGCGGCCATGGCAGAGACCACCCATGTGTCCATGGTGGTCGTGGAGCTGCCCTATGATGCCCATGCCCACAGACTTGTGGTGGCAGGTGGCACACCTGTGCGTACCGACTGAACTGCAGGTGGTGCCAGTGATGGTGTGTGTGGTGGTCACCAGCCCCACGGTTGCCCTGGCACCACCCTGTGCTGCCCGTGCAGGCTGTCCAGTGTGGTTGTGTGTACCATTGTTGTGCCATGTGTCATGGGAATGATGAGTGTGTTACGGTGCCTGCAGTACCCGTGTGCTGGCCGCAGTGTGCACTGACCCTTGACTGCTTGGGCATGGCCTGTGTGGTTCTGGGGTTATGCATGCATGGTGGCTGTGTTTGTGTGTGTATGTCCTCCACCATGTGCATGCACCTGCGTGTGGCTCCCTGTGTGCCGTACAATGCCCACCGTTCCAATGACATGCTGTCCCAACACTGCAATGCCCACACCTGCACACGTACATACCTGCATACTCACCTGCGTGGCCTGAAGTGTTCCTCCACCAATTGTGTGTGGTATGCCCATGCCCTCGCCACCAGCCTGGGATCCCTGTGTTCCTGCCTGACTTCACCTCCATGGTCCTCAGGGGGTGCCCTCTCCACACCCTCCCCTCGTATTCCCCAGAACTGTTGCCCTCACCAGCCTCGACAGGTATCCCATGGTCATGAGCCATGCTGTGTAGCATACAACAGGCCAGGAATATGCCACATACCTTCTCAGGGCTGTACTGTAGGGCACCACCTGACCGACACAGGCACTGGAAATGCATCTTCAGCATGCTGAAGACACGCTCGATGATGGCACATGTCGCAATGTGTGCCTCATTGTAGCATTCTTCTACCTCTGTTCTGGGTCGTTGGATGGGGGTGAAGAGCCAGGGCCTCAATGGGTATGCGGCGTCACCTGTGGGGGTTAGACATTTCTCCATTAGTACATTGTGTTACACTATGACTTGTGCCCTGTCCCCGTCCCACACTCTGTGTTGTGTGCACCTGTCCTGCTTCCCCACTCATGCAGCCGCATACCTAGCGGTCCTGCATCCCTGCCTCGGCTGCACCTGCCTGCCCCCATCCATCATGTGGTGCACAGCTCTTGCATGCCACCCTGCATCTGCCTAGGCACCCTTTCACACCCCTGCTGTTCCAGTGCCCTTGTGCCTGTGACTGGCTGCCCACAGCCCACCCCATGTGTCCCAGACATGGTGCCACCCTGCACTATTGGCACACAGTCACATGTACCTAACAGGTGGCCACTTTGGATGTCCCCAGCCTTGAAGCTCATGCAGAGTGCCAACTGGTGCCATATGTATGCATCATGTGCGCTCCTAGGGTGTGTGGCACAGACATTGGTGATGCGCCCTGTGGAATTGCACACCACCTGGCAGTACTGAATGGTACCCCTTCACATATGTGATGCCCACCTCACCAGGTAGTGCATGGATTGCCATATGGGTGCAGTCAATGGCCTCTATGACACCTGGCATGCATGCCACCCTGTGGAACCCCTGCATGGCTTCTGTCTGCTCTGCCTGCGTGCTGGGGAATTTGATACATTCCAGAGCATGCGGTAGCAGTGCAGTGAGGAATTGTGTGAGGAGGCGGGATGTTGAGGCCTGGGATATTCCAGTGGTGTCCTTAGTAGGCCTCTGATAGGTTCCCATGGTGAGCAGACACATGCCCATTGCCACCTTGGTCTCCACAGAGATGGCATGACCTCGTGCAGTGGGTGCCTGTATCTCATCATGTCACAGCTCACATAGCCACCTCAGCATGGCCCTGTTGAAGCGGTATCACCAGACTGTCTCTGCCTCTGTGAGCTGCTCGGACAGCTGGGCACAGTACCGCCGTGGGGCTGGCCGCCTGCAGTGCCTACCAGCGCCCTGCCTCCTCCTCATTAGGGCACCACCAATGGCAACTGCTGCCGAGTTCATCCCCTCTGTCACTGAAGCCCTCTGGTGTAGCTTGCTGCCTGGTGTTGTTGCTGGCAGAATGGCTGCCTTTGCCTCTCCCTCTGTCTGGTTCCACTTCCCCTCTGGCTGTGGCTGTGTGCTGCTGTGGTCATTCCATTGACAGCCTGCTGGTGTGCTAGACATAAGTCTCCTTCTTTTGTACTTATCTTTCTTTGGCGCATCTTGGCTTTGCACTGACTTTGCCCCATTGATGTGCCCTGGTTGTGCTCTGTGGATCAGGTTGCGCTGTGTATGCATGTGTACGCCACCTGTATATGCGGCGCATGTCTTTCGGCACAGGGCATCTTGTTTGGGCTGGTGCTTTCTCCCTGTTCCTGAATTGGCTTCCAGCACATTTCTGACTTGTGCCGGCGCATCTGAGTTGCACTTGGCGCATCTGTTTTGTTAATCCTGCCCTAAGTCTTATTAATGAATTCTGTGGGGATCTAGTAATCTTTATCCAGTAATTTAGTTTCCTGGTATCCAGGCTCACTCTCATATTTGTTAGTCCCAGCTCAGACCTACTGTAAGCTGGTTGACAGGAATGCCCCAGTTTTAGTATATGTCTTAAAGATTTATAGAGAGGAGTCATAAGGAGATTCAGTTTTCTCTCATTAAAGTCCCATACTTCTGCTGCATATAGAAGCTGGGTTTTCACTTTTGTCTCTATGGCCTGCAGGTATGGTCTAACCAAGCACTCTCCATACTTGTAATCAAATCTTGTTAGACCTAATACAGTTTTTTTGTGTTTTTCCAGCAGGGACTTATGATGAGAATTCCACTTTCAGTTTACATCAAACTCAATCCCCAGGTACGAATAGCAATATGCAACCTCAAGTTTATGATCTCCCACTTTCCAGGATCCTGACTGTTTCCTACCCCCAAAAATTAACACTTTTGCTTTGTTTTGGTTAATATTTAGTTTCAGCTCTAGTGAATGTTTGTAGATGTATTTTAATTTTTCTTGTAAACTTTTCTTAGTGAGGGAAAAAAGAAGAATATCATCTGCATAGGCAAGCAGGGGGAAGAATACGGTACTGATTTTTGGTGAATCTCAGATTATATTTTCCGTTCCTCTTAACATGTGGTCTATATATAATGTAAACAAGAGAGGTGCCAGGATGCAACCCTGGTGTACTCCCTTGTTTATCTTAAATGAGGCAGATAAATTACCACCACCCCATAACCTTATTCTCACCCATGTGTTACTATACAAACTGGCTATTAGATGGACTAAGCCTTTTTCGATACCTCATTCTGCAAGTATAGTCCAGAGAATTTTTTTTTATTTATTCTAGGATTACAAGTACCTTTGAGCCAAGGCTCTTTTACAAAGGTTCCACATCAGAAATAACAAACAACAAGGAAGCAACAGTGAAATACTGTAACAGTAAACAATTCATGTACAACAGTGCTATTGAAAGAGGTCAATTATAGGAAGAGTAAGGAGTAGAGGAGGAGGAGAAATGTAGGTAGTTAACAGGGGCAGCTATAGCAAAATGGTGAACACAGCTAGGATGCATGTGCCCACAAGGAATGGGTAGGTTCTGGCACCCGGGGGTGGCAGAGAAACAGGGATGAGAGGAGAGGGGGAGGATGAAGATGCAGCCAGAGGCATTTGTCGAAAAATAAATGGGAAGGAGTGATAGAAGAGGAAAAGCGTCCAGGGTGGGGGGGGGATAAGTGCTATAATGGGGCAAGGAGAGACTAATGAGGTGGTATGAAGACCTGAGATTTGAAATGGCACCTCAGGAGATCAGGAGAATATTCTTTGATATAGAATTGAAGGCAGAGGAGTAGTCGATAAAAACACACTACACCCTCTGTCCTCATAATTTCACATATTTCTCTAACAGGTGGTGCAAAACATATACATTATCAATAGTGGAATAGTTAGTTCTGAAGCCTGCTTGGTACCTGGAAATTCCACCTGATTTTTCTACTTGCTTTTTCAATCTTTCTAAAATTATTTTTGAAAACACTTTTAAACTTATGTCTAATAAACTAATAGGATGGTAAAGTACCGGGTCCATTAAGCTACCTTTTTTTATGAATGGGGATAATATTAGTCCCTTTCCATGATGTAGGATAAGTGTTTTGTATAGTACATTTGTTAAAATATACTGTTAAGATTCTTGTCCAAAACATTGACAAGGCTAAATAAACCTCAGCAGGGATACCATCCGGGCCTGGAGCCTTATTTTCCTGTAGGGTCGATATGGCTGCCAGAACTTCAAACAGAGTTACAGTGTCTATCCTATAAGTAACATCTCTCAGGGGTACCTGTTCATAATCGAAATTCTCATCATAAAAAATACCTGTAAAAAAAGTCTACCCACTTTGTTTCAGAGATATAAGTATCTATCATTTCCTTATGAGAATTAGTACCCTTCGCAACAAAGAGCCAACATTTTCGAGTATCATTTGTCCTCACAACCTGTAGCATTTTTCCCAATTTTTATAAAAAGCCTCTTTTTTAATTTTTATTAGCGATTTGTAAGTTCTTCGCTCTTGATTCTAGTCTAAGAGTATTTCTGTAGATGGTTTCTTTCCATATGATTTATATAATTTTCTGATTTTAGTTTTAAGCAGTTTGCATTCTACATCAAATCACCCATCTGAATTATATCTATATTATTAAAACTTACCAGACAGGCCAATGTTTGTTTAATTTGTATAAATAAGTCATTTATGGCTTCTGTAATCTGAGCAAGAACAATCCTCTGAATGACTTTGATAGTAGTATTCAATGGTGACATTACTATTAGTGGAAGGATGTCATCTTCAGCATTGTTATACCACTGAATTTTTTTCACTCTAATCTCAGAAAATTGAAAAGGGTCAGTCTCTAGTGAACCTCCTTCTTTTGAGAACACATGTGTCAAGATCAGTGGGAGATGATCGCTCTCAGAACTAATTTCCAGGTTTAGACTGCTCCAAAAATTTTAAGGGCCATAGCACCAAATCAATCGTTGAGGCGCCTCTTGTTGAAATATAAGAATATTCACCTTCCTCATCACCTTTTACTCTACCATTCAGTGGGTACATGTCAAAATAAATATTTGAACTACTACTACTTTTTTCCTACCAAATGGCCAGAAGCAATTTGTGAGCACTGAAATACCCCAGTGTGTCAGGAAAGGGATGCTTGTTTGCTTGCATACAGCAGGTTTGTAATATGACATGTCCTCTGCTGTCATCACAATCATGGATTTCTATTCAAGAGGTTGGATACCAATGGTAATGACCTGCTCTGACCAGTATCAGCAGTGCTAATCATGGCCAGATTAAGAGTGGCAGGTCCTTGGGCATTTTCAAGTTGACGCTCCCCCCAAAATTGAAAATACAAGATTCCTTCCTTTTACAGAAAGTGGGTTACAGAAATGAAACATAGGAGCAAGCTGGCTTCCCCTACAGCTTCTTCGACAGCCTACAATGACTCACTGACTCATCTGTGTTGCAGCCCTAGACATACCTAGATATATAGTGCATGTGGTTTTACTGTCAGTATCTCCTAACCTTCACTTAATGATTTACTAATCCAACCCCAAGACAATGAAATGTGCCCCCCCAACAATATGCAAAACAGTGGAGGTGCTGGAAGCTGGACTTTTACCTCCTCAGCCTGCACCCCTCCCCATCCTCCCTGCTACACCACCCACCTCCCCTTCCTAGTCAGGTTGGTTCCTGGTTCCATTACAGACACCACCACCAGCATCACTGAAAGTGAGTTCCCACCCCCAGTCTATAATAGGTTGTACAGATGAATCCTGATGGTATGCATCCTTGAAATCTGCCTTGGCACCATCCTACCACAGTAGAGATTAATCTGTTATACTGCTGTGACCTATACCTCACCACCAACTAGTTTCCTTTCCACCTCCAAGTTAACCTCAATGAAGCCCTTCTATGTAAGAAAGAACTTCTTGGTCAAATGTTGCTGGGTGTCTGCAACCTCTTCTCAATCCTGAAGAAGTACGGAACATGATTAATGGAGGATCAAAACTCCTCCTGCCATTCAGAAAAACTACTCTTAGCCAATGCTCCTTTGCAACTCGAGCAGGGAAAGCCTGGAACTCCCTGCCCATGGCCATCATTGCTCTCTCCCACTTCTTCCACTTCAAGGCTCAAGTCACTACCCACCTTTACCAGAAAGTATACTGCATGTGTACCTAAACCATACATGCTAGTTGTATTAGCCAGCACCCTTGTTGATGCCTCCTGCAGTTGCATAAATCTGTTCTTACCCCATTGCTCCTTATAATATGGTAATGATTGCTATATCTGCTGTTTCTTGTATTGGTCTGCTGTCAAATGTAACTTGTTCTTCTGTTGTATGTAACTTGACAGACTAGGACACCTTTGAAAAAGGGCTCTTAAGCTCAGAGGCCATCCAAACACAATATATAAACAAACAAATAAATAGATTATTAAATACATACATGCATGCATGTATACATGCATATGTACATAAATAAATATTCATTTTCACTGCATACATCTCTTATGTTTGTCCTCATATGAATGACATGGCATTCAATAAATTTGTAATTGTAAATCCTTCTCATTCACATCTTTCTTCATTAGGTGCTAGCTTATGCTCAGATAACATCAGTAAACACATGGGGAGGAATATGGTATTTATGCCAACCAGTCAGACTGCAGTTATATCAGTCTGCCCTGACTGATCACAGATTTGTTGAGTGCCCCACAGGCACCTGCCTGTGCTGACACAGCTTTTTGGCTCCTGCGTCCCGCTCTCAGTCTCAGTGCTCCACACTTCTCTGCTTCTCATGCACTGCAGCACTGCCACTTGTCTGGCAACCATGAATAACACAGTGCCTGGCCAGGTGGCTCTGACTTGAATCTCCAATTCTGTGTGATTTCTCTCTCAGAAGCTTGGCCCACAACCGAACTGCCACTTGCTCCACACGCTTCTCCCTCCTCCTCACACAGACACTGAAACTGCTGGCCTCTTTAGCTGGTGTTGACTGTGAGACAACCTCAGGCAAGCAGGAATTCATCTCTGGTGGGTCTCTCTTTCAGTAGTTAGTGTTCACTGAAGTCCATGACAGCCTGTTTGACTCAAAGTATTCAATTTCTTCCAGTGCTGCTGTGGCTCTGCGAGACTCTTTCAAGGGCACAACATGACCTCTTTCCTCTCCAATATGTTTTGTCACCCGTAGTGTTTGTCACCAATAATGTTGAGGCTAAAACAGTGGGGGAATTCAAACATGCATGGGACAGACACAAGACAATTGTAGTGGGGGGGTGGCAGGAAATATGCTGTTGGCTAACTAGGATTTGCAGCTTATCCAGTAGGTAGGGAAATGGGCAGACTGGGTGGGCCAAGTGGTCCTTATCTGCTGTCAAAGTCTATGTTACTGTGTTTCTATGTTTCTATAATGGCAACTTTTGCCATGCCTGCGCACAGTTAAAATTGGGTCACCAATGTCTCCTAGCGATGGACATTCATGGTGTGTGACTGTGTGTGTGGGGAGGGGCACAATCCTGCTATGAAGCCAAGGGGCTGGCCAGCCCAGGCACAATGGGAAAAAATGGAATGTTTATTAAGTGAGGGCAAGGGGGCCTTCCAGAGATCAGGGCCCTGGGACATTGCCCTATTTGCCCTTCTCTTAATCTGTCCCTGTTGCTAATCATGGTATCATTGTAGTGGGAAATCATTCACACTTGAAATAACCCTCCATCTTTTCTTCCTCAAAAACTTTCAAAACAAATCAGAATATCATGGCAACAATGGCTTAATACAAAAAATGCCCAGCTTTTTCACTTTCTGCAGAGTTCCATGGTGTTGTCATGGTAACATGGCTTTTTCCTTACTGCACAAAGTCACTGCCATGACATCTTGTAAAAAGTTCACTCAAACAGTACTATACCTAAGAAAATAATAGAATAGCAGTACTGGCTGCCATGGAAACAACACAACTCATGTTGTCTGTCCCAGATGTAAAACTAGCGACCACTCAAGAAGTGAGAGCTGCTAAACACTCAGTGTGTACTTTATAATCGTTTAATATGTTTTCAGCCATAGTTTCTCATCTTTCAGCTCCAAATGCATTTCTTTTGTTTTTAAACTGTCCTCAAATATGTGCCAGCCTCCATTCACTGTGCCACATGTGCCAGCCTCCATTCACTGTGCCATATGTGACAGCCTCCATTCACTGTGCCACATGTGCCAGCTTCCATTCACTGTGCCACATGTGCCACCCTCCATTCACTGTGCCATATGTGCCAGCCTCCATTCACTGTGCCATATGTGCCAGCCGCCATTCACTGTGCCACATGTGCCAGCCTTCATTAGCTGTGCCATATGTGTCACTGTCCATTCACTGTGCCACATGTGCAAGCCTCCATTCACTGTGCCATACATGCCAGCCTCCATTCACTGTGCCACATGTGCCACCCTTCATTAGCTGTGCCATATGTGCCACTGTCCATTCACTGTGCCACATGTGCCAGCCTCCATTCACTGTGCCATATGTGCCAGCCTCCATTCACTGTGCCACATGTACCAGCCTCTATTCACTGTGCCACTTGTGCCAGCCTCCATTCACTGTGCCATATGTGCCAACCTCCATTCACTGTGCCACATGTGCCAGCTTCCATTCACTGTGCCACATGTGCAAGCCTCCATTCACTGTGCCATATGTGCCAGCCTCCATTCACTGTGCCATATGTGCCACCCTCCATTCATTGTGCCATATGTGGCAGCCTCCATTCACTGTGCCATATGTGCCAGCCGCCATTCACTGTGCCACATGTGCCACCCTTCATTAGCTGTGCCATATGTGCCACTGTCCATTCACTGTGCCACACGTGCAAGCCTCCATTCACTGTGCCATATGTGCCAGCCTCCATTCACTGTGCCACATGTGCCAGCTTCCATTCACTGTGCCATATGTGCCACCCTCCATTCACTGTGCCATATGTGCCAGCCTCCATTCACTGTGCCATATGTGCCAGCCGCCATTCACTGTGCCACATGTGCCAGCCTTCATTAGCTGTGCCATATGTGCCACTGTCCATTCACTGTGCTACATGTGCCAGCCTCCATTCACTGTGCCATATGTGCCAGCCTCCATTCACTGTGCCACATGTGCCACCCTTCATTAACTGTGCCATATGTACCACCCTTCATTCACTGTGCCATATGTGCCAGCCTCCATTCATTGTGCCATATGTGCCAGCCTACATTCACTGTGCCATATGTGCCAGCCTCCATTCACTGTGCCATATGTGCCAGTCTCCATTCACTGTGCTACATGTGCCAGCCTCCATTCACTGTGCCATATGTGCCAGCCTCCATTCACTGTGCCACATGTGCCACCCTTCATTAACTGTGCCATATGTACCACCCTTCATTCACTGTGCCATATGTGCCAGCCTCCATTCATTGTGCCATATGTGCCAGCCTACATTCACTGTGCCATATGTGCCAGCCTCCATTCACTGTGCCATATGTGCCAGTCTCCATTCACTGTGTCTCATGTGCCAGCCTCCATTCACTGTGCCATATGTGCAAGCCTCCATTCACTGTGCCACATGTGCCACCCTTCATTCACTGTGCCATATGTGCAACCCTCCATTCACTGTGCCATATGTGCCAGCCTCCATTCACTGTGCCACATGTGCCAGCCTCCATTCACTGTGCCACATGTGCCAGCCTCCATTCACTGTGCCACATGTGCCACCCTTCATTCACTGTGCCATATGTGCCAGCCTCCATTCACTGTGCCACATGTGCCAGTCTCATTCACTGTGCCATATGTGCCAGCCTCCATTCACTGTGCCACATGTGCCAGCCTCCATTCACTGTGCCACATATGCCACCCTTCATTCACTGTGCCATATGTGCCAGCCTCCATTCAATGTGCCATATGTGTTACCCTCCATTCAATGTGCCATATGTCTCAGCCTCCATTCACTGTGCCATATGTGTTACCCTTCATTCAATGTGCCATATGTCTCAGCCTCCATTCACTGTGCCACATGTGCCACCCTTCATTCACTGTGCCATGTGTGCCAGTCTCCATTCACTGTGCCATATGTGCCAGCCTCCATTCACTGTGCCATATGTGTCAGCCTCCATTCACTGAGCCACATGTGCCAGCCTCCATTCACTGTGCCACATGTGCCAGCCTCCATTCACTGTGCCATATGTGCCACCCTTCATTCACTGTGCCATGTGTGCCAGTCTCCATTCACTGTGCCATATGTGCCACCCTTCATTCACTGTGCCATATGTGCCAGCCTCCATTCACTGTGCCATATGTGTCAGCCTCCATTCACTGAGCCACATGTGCCAGCCTCCATTCACTGTGCCATATGTGTCAGCCTCTATTCACTGTGCCATGTGTGCTAGCCTCCATTCACTGTGCCACATGTACCAGCCTCCATTCACTGTGCCATGTGTGCCAGCCTCCATTCACTGTGCCATATGTGGCAGCCTCCATTCACTGTGCCATATGTGCCAGCCTCCATTCACTGAGTCACATGTGCCAGCCTCCACTCACTGTGCCATATGTGCCAGCCTCCATTCACTGTGCCAGCTTGTTTGTAGAATGACCTGTACACAGAACACTTGACAAACAGTGAACATTAGAAGTCCAGCTCCCGTACTGAACTCCACATGGTGGATGGATTATTTCCTCTCTGAATTAGGTAATTTAAAAATAAAAGGAAGGAACCTGACTTTTTTTTACATTACTATGAAAGCAATAAGGTACTTCTAGAGGTTACTTTAGTCATCTGGTATTCACCCCCTGTGGTATGTGACACTCAGCTTAACCTCATGCCACATTACACCCCAGAAGTGGTTAACAGACAAATAATGTAACCACTGGTCGAGCCTTGTTGTTTAATCATGACATCATTCTTGACCAGTGAGAACTGTTTATTTCTAAACTTTCAATGTACTCTTTTTTTCTACAAGAGGGTGTCTCATTCAAACAGTTCTAAAATGCAACAGTTCTAAGTTTAGTTAGCATAGTTCATTTCATTACACAGGGGTTTCTCTAATTTTCTACAAAGTAAAACAGTTTTATTTAAAATTCAGGTTGCATTTTTTTAAAAACTAAAATCCTCTACATGATTAATATTTAGGATAAAGTATGGGGTACTGTGTGCAATGAGAATTTTACACACCCCTGAGTTGTTGGATGGAACATAAACCCAGAGGGCTATGCAGCCATCCAACAATGAGGGTGTGTGTAAAATTTGAGTTTTATACACTGCACCCCTTATTTTGTTTTATTTAGTTGAGGGGTCGTGTTTTTCTGTCGCATTAGGTTTTAGACAGTGAGCCTGGTGGAGACAAGAGAGAAGAAAAAAGACTCCTGTCTGCCCCTCTGTGCACTCCGCGGTGCAGAAAACAAACTTTTCATTTATTTATTTAGATTCAGGCAGTCACACCTGGCCAGCGGTGTTACTACTGACTCACCACCCCAGCCTGCAGTGAAGTTTGAGGAGGAGGAGGTGGCGAGAGATGCCTGCTGGAGAAGGGCATTGGAGACAGGCAGTAGGAGGGAAGACTTGGGGGCCTTGCCGCGATCGATACGCCTCTCTCTCGACTGGCCCAACACAGACTCTGAATATGCAGCTCCACTTGTGGATGCCGCTGACAAGGGACTGAAACTATTTTTAAAATAAAAACACAAAAACAACAAACAGGGCAACCTTAGCCCACACCACGGATCCTGACCGCTCACTCTTCTCGGGGAACTGCTGACACTCTCACAAAAAGAGCCATGTAGTTTGCCATAATTAACACTCATGTATTATGACATTTAATACATGACTGTTTGTATGGGAAAAAATACACAACCCATTAATTAAAATGTATTTATATGTACAGTTCTATGTCTCCTGTGGTTATAAGAGTGCATTCTTGAGTCTTTCATGTGCCAGAACTGCTTAGCTTTGCTTTGCAGTTCTCTCACCCAGAGAACTCCTGAATGCACTTTTATAACCACAAGAGACACAGAACTGTACATATAAGCAAATAACATATACAGCGACCCCAGCTAGGATGCAATGCAGTACTGCTGCAGTATATTGCAACATACTGCAGTATACTGCAGGAAATGATGTCATTCAATGGCAATGAATCCCTTTTGTCATGCAGTATACTGTGACATGGCATTTACTGCAAGTTATTAGATTGTATCCTGGCTGGCTCCACTGTACATATGTGAAATACTGTAGGGGTGGGGTAGCAGGAGAACATGGGTCTGTTTACAGATGATATGAAACTCTTAGGAAGTGAGACAGTGCGAAAGGAATAGCAGCATAAAGAGGGATGTAGAGAGGCTGGACAAGGAGTCCCATATTTGTCAAGTTTTTCACATGGTCTAATGTGTGTGTTGGTGTCTGCAGGAATACCAGGAGTCAGTCAGATTGATTTTTTGGACTATTTCTTTGTGTGGAACTTGATATATATATTTTTTTTGCTATTAAATTTTGTATTGGAATTTTTCATGAATATACAGAATAACACTCTATCAATACAGTACAGAATGCACATGAAAGAACAGAAAGTACAACAGGTCACTTCTTACATATATAGTGGCAAAAGTTGTTTTGTAGCCAGTCCTTGCCAGTGCCAGAAAGGGAGAGTGCAACAGGAGCTGTTGCACTCGAGGAATAGATGAGTCACTCCAAGGCTAGCACAAAATATTTATTAAACTTGATAAGTGCCACTGTGATACACTGGCCCAGCTACACTGGCCCTCCTTGTCTGCCCGACGGCAATACCCCCTGCTCGTCCAAGCATACAAACTACTAAACCTGCCCACCCCTCCCAGCATAGCAGGTACTATAGCACTAAAGCACAACCCCAGGAGGCTAAGAATGTCTGAACGAAGGCACTCATAGTCCCCAGAGTAAGAACAAATGCAGGTGGCAGATAGTTCTCCTCCCTAGACCCCAAGCTATGGAACAACCTCCCACCTCCGGTGCAGGAGGCCTCCTCACTCATGAACTTCCATACCAGACTAAAAGCACGTATAATTGCTACGAACACATGCCTCTGCCATGGCACATAAACCGCCTCCGCTACCACTACCCTCCGCTCAAAAAAGCGAGTAATGGAGAAACCTCTCCCAACAACCAGGGTGCCCAGGTTCCCTAAAACCCCAACCACCATCCCTGGCATGGGAATCTCTCTCTCCTGCCAAAAACTTCTCAACAACTGCCATGCTTAACACTAGGTTTAGCAGCATTGTAATTAAGACTGTATCATGATGATAACCATGTAAGCAAACTGCAAAACTATGCTTGTATAATACTGTAACCATGACTTACCGCTGTATTAGAAATGCACTGTTATCCCGGGTCGCCCCTGAAAAAGGGACCTTCGGGGTCCAGTGGGCCTACCCGGTCACCAAAATTAAATAAATAAATAAACAAGTGAGCACTACTAAAATATAACTAAGAGGACGCAGAACAAAACCCCGGCACTTCGACCAAACAGATCTTTGTTGAGAGGTGGAGCCTCACACTCCTAACCCACAATAAATATTATCAATGTCAGTTAATAATAATGAATAAATCACAAATGTGTAATATTTAATTAAGTAAACAATATCCCATATTTAATTTATACTACACAAACTCACCTAATAAAGTGAGAGAGCTCCTAGTCAATGAAAGGAGTCACACTAAAAAAAGTAAACATCCTGATCAATAGAAATGCCCTAGAGAGATAAACAGACTAATACATTCTCACATTAGCCACGGGGTACAGACTCCTGATTATATCCGAGTCTTAAAGGGACACTTTCAACCTTTTTTTGCATCATATTATTTTTAGGTAAAACCCCACATTTTATGATTGCTTGCTTTCTCTAAACATTCATTGATGTTGCTGGTTGTTTTGTTTGCCTCCTTGCCTATTATACCAAAATGAATGGTAATGTATTGCTATGCCCAGCTTTGTTTTGCTTCAAATCATTGAACTGCTCTTACTGAAAACATCCGGAACATTAGAAACACCCTCAAACAATGAAACCGCTCATGATACAATAGTCTCCTCTACTCCCACTGCAAAATTAGTGGCTAGATTGTGTTAGTGGTGTTCCTGAGTCCCAGGAAAGATGCTGTGACAGCTGGTCAAGAAATGGAAACAAACATGTTTTGGTGTGGTAACACCAGTATGGTGTGCAGTCTGTTTTTCACTTTTTAAAAGAAAAAGAAATCTGAATCAAGCTACTAGCTGCATCAACAGTCTATATAAAATGTGAACAATCATAAAATGTATTGTTTAAACTTGGGACATTTTGAGGCCTAAGGGGGTTGACAGTGTCCCTTTAAACCAGTGACAATTTTTTTGTCTCTTTTATGGTTCCCTATTTCGTGATCTGAGTAAGAAATGCCAGCTGACTTATTGCATTTGTAAATAAAAAGTCAATATACCACCAATAAAAATATTTCCAACAAATCATGCTTCAGTATCAGACATACAGTGTAAATGCATAAGACAGTAATAAGCCGGGAGTCAATTAAACCAATACATTATAACTAATTATACACCACTGTATAATAATAAATCTAAAACAACATCACATATTACACTGTATTTATTACTTACTAAAAACTATCCACCTATTTAAACTACCTTAAAAATATCTGACAAAGACCTAATGGGGGGTGGGGGTAGAAGAAATGAGGAAAGAGGAGGAAGGAAGGATAAAGCTCTGGACAAGAGATATGACGTAATGCTAAGCAGAGATACATAGGGCAGCACAGAACAGTATCATAACAAAGGCATATAATGTTAATTAATATGGAACAAATCTCCCAGTTCACAAATATGGAGTAAAACCCAAGTCTTCATTAAAGCCCCAAGTTTGCAATGCTTTCAATTTACTAATCTGCTGAGAGAGATAAGGCAGCTTTAATCAGGGAGTTTAGTCCTATCAGATGTGGCAAAAGAGAAGGACAGAAAGGGGGTCCATATGGACAGGTATACATCAATTCCCCTCCAGCTCTTTTTTTCCCTTTAAACTAGCTCCTGACGACCCGCTTCCTCGGCAATTCACTCATTAAACTCAGCTACAGAGTCAAGCCATACAAAAGTGAGGGTACTGGACTTTAGGAGGGCTGACTTTGGCAAGATGGCAGAGTGCCTCAGAAAAGCACTAGCAAACAGGCTAGAAGGAGGTGTGGAGCAACAATGGGGAATTATCAAAACTGCCATCACAGAGGCAACAAGCCTTTGTGTGAAGCAAATAAACAAATCAAATCGAAAGAAAAAGCTACTATGGTTCTCAAGAGAGGTGGCTGTGAAAGTCAGGAAGAAAGATAGCATTCCAGAAGTATAAGGAAACACAGAAGGAGCAGGACAGAGAGCTGTCACCAGTTAAGGCAGAAAGAAGCAGGAGGGAAGTCAGAATAGCAAAGGCCCAAACTGAGGAAAAGATAGCCAACTCAGTTAAGAAGGGATAAAACCTTTTATAGGTACATCAGCGGCGTGAAAGACAAGGGGAGGAATAGTGAGGCTGAATAGAATGAGCGGTGGGTGGGCAGAGGGGACAGTGAAAAGCAGGAATACTGAACGAATATTTCTGCTCAGTATTCACAAAAGAGGAGGGGAAGTGCCTAATCCAATTAACAGAAGCACTCTTGATAGGGGGTCGATCCCAGTCCTTTCACAGAAGAAAGGGTTCTGCAAGAACTCCTAAAACTGAAGGTGGACAAAGCAATGGGTCCTGATGGAATTCACCCCAGAATTCTAAAAAAATTAAGGAAGGAACTAGTGAAACCACTGGCTACTTTTTAATAAATCATGGGAGGATGGGTGGTACCCAAGGACTGGAGGAAGGCGGATGTGATTCCCCTTCACAAAGTGGGACCAAGACAGAGGCAGGAAACTACAGACCTGTCAGTCTGACCTCTGTGGTAGGGAAAATGATGAGTCACTTCTGAAGGAAAGAATAGTTGAGTACCTAGAGGTCAGTGGAGCACAGGATCCAAGGCAGCATGGGTTCACAGCGGGAAGGTCATGTCAGACGAATCTAATAGATTTCTTTGACTGGGTGACCAAAGTAGTAGACCAGGGAGGGGCTGTGCACATGGCCTACCTAGACTTTAGCAAGGCATTTGACACAGTCCCACACAAAAGATTATTAGTCAAATTAACCAGCCTGGGAGTGGGTCCCAGGGTGGTAGCCTGGGTAAAACATTGGCTGGACAACAGGACACAGAAGGTAATTGTAAATGGAGTCCACTCCTGAAGAAAGGTGAGTTACTAGTGGGGCTACCGAGTTCAGTATTGGGTCCAGTCCTTTTTAATGTCTTCATCAGTGACATTGCAGAGGGACTGGAAGGAAAAGTATGCCTTTTTGCAGATGACACAAAGATCTGCAACAGGGTTGATACACAAGGAGGTGTGGAAAGGACTTGGCAAGGTTGGAGGAATGGTCAGACGTATGGCAGCTAGGATTCAATGCAAAAAAGTGCAAAATAATGCACCTGGGAAACAAGAACCCAGGGGAAGAATACACAATGGGTGGGGAGGTAGTAACAACAACAAAACAGGAAAGGGACCTGGGGGTAATCATATCAGATGACCTTAAGGTTGTTAGCAAGCAATGTGAGAAGGCAGTAGGGGGGCCGGGGTATACTGGGATGTATAGGGAGAGGCATCAGCAGCAGAAAACAGAAGTTGTTATCCTCTGTACAGACAGTTGGTGAGACCCCATCTGGAATACTGTGTTCAGTTCTGGAGACCCCATCTCCAAGGACATAGACAGGATAGAGGCAGTCCAGAGGAGGGAAACTAAAATGGTGCAGGGTCTGCAAGAGAAGCCGTATAAGGAAAGAATAAAGGAGCTTAATATGTATACCCTTGAGGAAAGAAGGGAGAGGGGGGACATGATAGAAACTTTCAAGTACCTCAAGGGAATCAACAAAGTCCAAGAGGGTAGCATCTTTCAGAAAAAGAGACTTGCAAGAACAAGGGGACACAATTTAAAGATAGAAGGAGGGTGGTTCAGGGGCAATGTGAGGAACTATTATTTCACAGAGAGGGTAGTGGATGTATGGAACAGCCTTCCTGAGGAAGTTGTGGGTCTAAAACTGTGGGAGAATTCAAGAATGCATGGGACAGACATAAGGCAATTCTTGTGGGGGGCAGGAAGATATAGGCTGTTGGTTAACTAGGATCTGTGGCCTATCCTGTAGTTAGGGAAATGGGCAGACTAGATGGGCCTAGCAGTCCTTATCTGCCATCAAAGTCTATGTTTCTATGCCGCTTTCGCTCCCTGACAACCCATTCCCGTTCCCACTACTGCTTCAAACATTTGAAAAACACTTGAAATTGGTATTTTATAAAATAAACATCTGCTTTTCTGCACTGAACTACATATGGCAGCATAATGCAAACTGATTAGGTTGCTGCAGCCACTTTCTATCAATCAGTAGTACCAGTTCATTAACACTGCCAGTCAGCAGTGTCAGTCCATTAACAGTGGCAATCAGCAGGACTGGTTCATTTAGTATAGTATAAAGCTGTATAATGTTAGGAAGCCTCAGTTTAGTCTGTCCTGAATCTTTACTGAACATGGAAGCAAAGTTCATTCTATCTGAGTACAACAAGAAGAAGCTGGTGGACTCAAACAACTAGATTGGTTAAGTCCCTGGGGCTTGGGGGGCACTATGTACATGAACACGTTGTATTGTGCACCTGATGTTTCTGTACCCCATTGTTCCTTGAGCAGCTAATGACACATTTTCCTTTGAATGGAGTAGAACCTGCACTGTGTTGTCCTGAATGCTTGCTGCACAGACCTTGGCATGGTTCATTGCCTCCCCTCTCTCCACTGATGTGGGGTCTGGAGCATGGGTGTGCTCACTAAATGTCAAAATTATTACTGGGATGCCATAACTCCTGGTGTGAACCCTAGCACTGTGTGTTTTATCTTTTTATTAACAGCTAGCTCACACTGCCAAATCGCCTTTCCGTAGTATCCACGCTTATGATGCGTATAAATGTAGTTATCCCAGAGTATTACCGAACATTCAAATGCAGTGCAAGCACGGAAGTAAATTTCCTTCTATATGACAGTGGTCCAGGGCAAGACAGAATCTTGGTGTTTGGCACAGAAGCAAATTGACAATTCCTGGAGTAATGTCAACACTGATTTGCTGATGGAACTTTCAGTGTGGCTTCCCCCCTTATTTTATCAGATGTATGTCATCATCGGGGAATGCTTTGGTAGCATTAACACTGCCATTTTTGCACTTTTGCCAGGAAAATGTTGGGACACATATGAGAGGATGCTAATGGCTCTCAAAGAAATAAACCCCAGGTTAGACCCTGCTGTCATTATGACAGACTATGAAAAAGCTATCCTGCAAGCATTCAAAACTGTATTTCCTAATGCAAGACAAGTGGGGTGCTTTTTCCACTTTGCACAATGCATTTACAGAAAGATTCAGACAGAGGGACTTGGGCAAAGGTATGCACAGGACAGTGAGTTTAGCATTGGTCATTTTTGGAGAATTTCCTTGCAAAATGGGACATTTTGTCAAGATGGCCAAGGCTCTTACAGCTGTTAGCCAGTGGGTGAGGGTAGGATTATCACTGCATCTCCATTATTTATAAGCCTTTTTACCTCTGTGCTCAACACTAGAAACCAACGGAGATAGATGGAGGGAAGTGATGATGCCCACATGGCCAGGCCTAACAGAAAATATTGTGGAGTGAAGTCTGCCTTTCCACCCAGGATTTGTGAGCAGTAGTAATGAACCTTAGCCCAGAAGGGACCAATAGCAGGGAAGGTCCACGTTATGTGTAAAAGGCCAGCTCTGGGAAAGGTGCATCTCCAGCAATGATCTTGTCCCAAGAGTTGTAGGGAATTTAGCTTGACCAGAGTATAGTACCTAAAGTGCAGGATCTCATTCTGAATAAGAAGGCTCCTGGAGTCAGGACAGGTTCTATGGGCAAGAACTCATAAGTGGTTCCATTGGTCCTCAGTAATGTGAGTGCCTAGGATCATTGACCAGTGACCTCTAGCTCTAATGGAGGGATTAGGGCTTCATTCAAAATGATTTCATAAATTAGACTGGCTCTACCCTTCAGACTGTTCAGCCATATACTCATGAACTGAGGTGGGGCAAGAGGGATCTGAAAAGATCTCTTCTTTTGAAGTGCAATGATGGCAACATGAATTTGAAGGAACTTACAGAAGTCAATTTTGTGTAGGTTAAGGTGGTTTCACAGATAGCCAAAGGAGTCTATGTGTGTGAAAGGGTTGCCATGGACTGCTAACATGGTGAGCACCGTTCTCTCCCCAAAAGGACCAGCATGTAGTCCTCTTATCTACTGTATTCTGGTGGTTGCACCAAAAGGGGTTCTGGACCAAGGACAGCAGAGAGCTGTACAGCCAGCGCTCAAAGGTTCTTCAAAAACAAAGTGATGTGGCGATAGTGGAGCTTGGATATCTAGTTGCCAAGTAGGCCAAGTACAGTCAGGGAAGGGGACTGAAGTCCTGACAGAGAGTATTCTCAAACAGGGAGAGAGGCCTGAAAAGGATTTTTAACCCCCTGCAGAGTTTGGGCACACCTAAATGTCAGTCACACACTGCAGTGTCAGTGGCTCAGTAGGTAGCACACTCGCCTCTGAGGCCGGGAGATCAGAGGGCTGTGGGTTCAGTTCCCACATCTGGCACTTGGGTTAATATCCCAGTACTGACACTGTAGTGCAGCATGAGAGGGGTGCTGCACTTCTGAGGTGCCGTCTTTCGGATGAGACGTTAAACCGAGGTCCCATCTGCCTGGATTGGTGGTAGTTCAGGTGGATGTTAAAGATCCCATGGCACTTATCGAAAAGAGTAGGGGAATTTCCCCGGTGTCCTGGCCAAATTTCCCTCATTCACTAAAAATACCACCAACAACTTAATCTGGTTCAAGGTCAGTTGGCATTCATCTGTATCCCCCTCCCCCGGGTCGTGCCTGAAAATAGGCAGGATTTGTCTAGTGCACTTACCCGGTCAACAAAAACTAAATAAATAAATAAATAAAATAAATGCTATATAATATGTGTAAAACCAAGAAATACCCCAAACTCCCCCATGCCCATGGGCTCTCAGTTTGGCCTTGCTGTATAGGGGAGATTTTTCCTCCCACAGAATGTTACTATCTATCTTGGAGAACTACAGGGAAGGCACATGCAGAACCATGTGTGCCAGGCAGTGAATTAATTAGGGCGCAATGGTCATTGTTATTGCCGAAGTTTTCCCTTTCAGGGAAAGGTTTACAGATTTCCTCCTATGACAGTCCTCCTTTAGCTTTTTTTTTTGAGTGAGAGAGCTAGGTTATCTGACACCACTTTGCTTAGATTGGCTTGAACTTCAATGTCTGCATATTTTATACCTGTAGGGACCATTGGAGACCATAGCCAGCCATGGCTTGCTGTGCTCATGTGGTTGATAACAGAAGTACCTCAGTTTTGGTGGGGTTAATCTTGAGGCCAGATAAGTCTTGGAAATTATGTTAAAGTTGAAGGAGTATAAGTGTGCTGGTTTGAACATCTTTTAGAAGGACTAAACAGTCATCTGCTTATTGCATCACATGAATTTTGGTGTCTCCCACCTTCAAACCAGGTAGGTCAGAGTGGTGTCTCAAGACTATAGCCTAGGATTCAGAAGAAACAGCATAGCAGAGAGGGGGCATCATTGGTGAGTGCCTCCTCTAAGATGAAATGGGTCGGAGAGTATGGAGTTGGTTAGAACTCAGGCAGTTGATGCTTCATATAGAGTCTAAATCCAGTCTCTAAACTGTGAACCGAATCCTATTCATGACAGTATAACTTGCATGCACCCCCACTCCACCAAGTCAACAAAATGTTCAAAATCAATAACCAATGAGAAAGGTGAAATTGAAGGGGGAGGACTCATTTTAATCTAGTTGCTAGGGCTTTGGCTAGGATTTTTGTGTCCGCATTGATCAGGGAAATAGGTCTGTAGTTATTCGAGATTCAGGGTGCTTCCCCTAGGTCAGTAGCACTTTACTCACTGTCTCTGTCAAGGTAGGCAGAAAGCATGATCCTTGATGGGTCCCATGATGCCCTCACAATAATTTAATAACAATCTAGCAGCTAAAGGGTTCCAGAGTTACCCTGCCCACACCTATCTGTGATATCTAGTCTGTGCTGCCTACTCAGCCTATAATGGTCTTGAAAGGCTTGGCTGCTGCCACATCCTATATCCTGCTTATTCTAAGCATGGATTTCTAAGCTGGGATCAGTTGCTACTTGAAATTACTGCCCTGACCTTGTAAGAAAAGCAAAGTTTGTTACACCGCTCCATTATCCTGTCCCCTTCTATCCATTACTACAACCCTTTTCTTCTGCTTCTTCATGGTTATGTGCAGAAGTGGAAATTTCTGCAAACTGATTTCTTACTCAAAGCACGTTAGGAGGCCTGACCACTAGTTGTATGTAAACACATTATACCCCCCTGGCTGCTACTAGTTATTAAAGTTACCCTATTTGGTGATGTTGTGTCTAATGCTGGCCCTGCCCCTACTAACTACAGGATCAGCTCCACCACTGAACCAGACTGGGTTACCACTAGAGGCCAAAAGCTAACACACCTAAATGTCAATGGCCTAAGATCTAAAATGCAGGAATTGGAAAGCTGGGTGAATATCTATAGACCTGGAATTTTTGCATTATCTGAGACCTGGTTAAAGCCTAAGGGGGTGAGGCTCTGTCTATCAAAATATTGCTTGGAGACCTTAAACTGCTCTATGTGGGCTGTGTTTATATAACCCACCTTGAGTAGCCTCCTGGGACCCTTACTGCTGTAACCAAAGCGACAGCAAATCAGCCTACTGGTGAACTAATCATACTTGGAGATTAACCTAAACGGGGCTCAGAATACAGAACTTTGGCTTAAAGCCCAGCTACTTGATGTTCACCTTATGCAAATTATCACCGAACACTCTAGACTTAATAACAAAACTGGTAACCATTCTCTGCTTGACTGAGTAGTTATTTTCAATCCAGACAGAATCAGGGCTGTGGCTGTTTTGAATGAAAAAAAAAAACACACGGCGGTTCTTTTTGGCCCAAAACACCTTGGTGCAGACAGGTAGCACCTGCTCTCTTTCTAACCATTTCATCTGGCACACAAATTGAAGTGGTTGACAAAGTAAAGTGCCTTGGGGTCTACATTGATGAAGAGTTCACTTTTAGGCCTCAGGTAGATCAAATCACCAAATCTGTACACCAAACAGTTGGGGTAACCCGTGAAGTTGGCACATGAGGAAGGGCGCCGTCCATTACGGCGACACCTTCCTCGCGCAATCCACTCACGGCGACCAGCGGGTAGGGTGACCAGAAGAGGGTGGGTGAACTAGGTGACAGGATGTCGCTATATGCGTGTGGGGGGTGGGGTGGGAGCGAGCATGGGCTGGGGGTGGAGAGGCTGTAGGGGTGGGCGCTGTGGTGAGTCGGTTTGCAGCATGGTGTTGGGGATTGGTCAATGGCTGGACTGGCTGAAGTACTGGGTTCAGGTCTGGGCACTGGTGCAATTTATATTGCTTGCCCAGTTTCTTTATTTTACTACTTTCACCCCGACATGCACCCCCTGGAGTTGAGAATCCTTAAGTAGGAAGTGCGGGGGTGTGTCGGTGGGCACAGCCCCCACAGCCACAGAAAGTAGTAAAAATATGTCCTAGCGCCGTTGTGCTGGTGTGCCAGGGTTGTCAGAGTGCCGAAAATGTGTTCAGCACTCTGACTGAGTGATAACAGAGATTGCCTTTAGGCTTTCGCCGTTATCACATAGACCCAACAATTGGACTACTATATGCCTGGGGAATGTTTTTAATCCTGAGTCGAGGCTTGCCAATGCAAACTGCGTCTTGCTCCCCATGCTGCTATATAGTGCCCAAACACTTCAGTTCCTCACGAGTTCAGAGACTAACAGGTTCAAGGTTTTGTAAAACAAAATTAGTCGCTTTGCTGCAGCCCCTCCCCACCCAGGAAACTTTACTGAAGGTCCTCTCATCCCTGAATTGACCTTCTCTGGAGAGAAGGATGATGTGCTCCCTGTTATGCCTTACAATAAAGCTCAAAAAAGTTTATACCCTGCCAGATCTAGCTGGTATACTAGATCCTAGGCCCGAGAGGTGCTTACTCCAGTCCTCAAACTGTAACTTGCTTGACGTACCCAGGATTAAAACAAATACAGGTAAGGCGTCTTATGCATACTGTGCTCCATCTCACTGGACTCACTTTCAGCTGAGCTGCAAAACTTTTCTTCTCTCTGGGCTTTTAAAAAAGGGCTGAAAACCTTTCTACTGGAAAGCTGTCACTTATTATTATTTATTAAGTTGCCCTTTGAAATGTTATGTTGCTGAAATTTGCTCCAGTCTGTCTCGCCATATTATTGTCATTTGTACTTTGTTTTGTGCTGAAATAACTGCTTATATTATCATGTTCCTCTAGTAAATTGTATTGCCTTGTATGTTGAATGTCTGTAACACAGACACATAGAAATTGTCGGCAGCTAAGGATCACTAGGTCCATCCAGTCTGCCCGTAAGTCCTGTACTTGATTACAGCTTTTGACCACCCCCCCACTTGTATATTAGTGCTGTTTATTTATCCAATGCCTTGTAATTTATTGTATACATTGTACCTGTTTACTGTCTGTACAGTATATCTGCCTGTAATTAATTCTGGGTCGCCCCCGAAAAAGGGACCTCAGGTCCCAGTGAGCCTACCTGGTTACAAAAATTCAATAAACAAATAAATACATACAGTACGTCCATCCGTCCATACATACGGATATAAGTAAGTGGCCTTGGCCTAATGTGTCCTCCTCTTTTGTCCAGAGCCAAAGAGACAGAGCACAAGGGCATCACCCTGTGGATGTCTAGCTGTGGGGTCAGCTGTTGGCCGGCCACTCTGCCTGTCAGCATATGCCTTCTGCTGCTCTTAGTAAGTACAGGGTCAATTCTCCTGTACTTTGTTTCAAAGACTTTTAACTGTTGATTCTGTACTGCTATTGTACTTAGTCTTAATTACTTCAACTAATTTGTCCAATGATTGAATTAAAAAAAAAGTTCTTATCTGTTGAATTGTGCCTGGTATTAGTTTAAATGTGGCTTTCCTGTTTACTGCCTACATTTAATTACTAGTACTGCCTCACTTGTTTACATTGCTGCTTTGGATTTCTCTCATTTAATTTCCTGTTTAAGGCTGTTATTGTAGCTTCTATCTCAGTTAGTACATATCCCCTTCTTCTGTTTAATTGTTGCCTCTTCACCATTAGAGGAGGCCTGTTCCCCCCCCCTTCTAAATTTTAAATATCTGGCTTTTCCCCTATTTGATTATGCACAAATTTCCTTTTTGTTTTTATTCTTTTCCATAGTACAACTGTGCAGCCCATTAGTTCCTTCTAAATTCTATTAATTTATTTTTCTAGGTGAGCCCTTATTTCTCCTTTTGTTTTAAACTACCTTCCTCCATTCAGGATTTAGCTTATATGTTCCAAACCTAATGTGTTGGTAATCTCTGAATTTTGGCTGTCTCCCGGAATCAATAATTCCTCTGTTGCAATCCCCAGTTTCACTGTTATTTTGACAGGATCAAGCTAAGTGGGGTGGTGGAACAACCACATACAGTACCTCTCCACAAACATCCAGTTTGAGCCTGTGCTGTTTGTCTCTATCCTCTCTGCCTATGAAACATAGAAACCTAGAATCTGACAGCAGGTAAGGACTGCCAGGCCCATCTAGTCTGCCCATTGTCCCTACTCAGTGCATAAGAGATGCTCCTTCTAAAACTCACCCTCTTCTTCTCTGCCCCCATATTTACTGTTGGTGTCTACTGCTGCCCTGGCATTTTACCACCTTCAGTAACTGAGTTACTCATCACCATCTCCTCCCAGGCCTCCTCAAGAGAGCTACTTATATTAGGTGATTTTAATTTAGATTCAATGACCTATGCAACCAATATAGTGTTATGCTTGTGCAATTGTGTTACCTTGCTTTGGCCATTCACACTCTCTATTCCAGAGGAACTACCACTCTGTAGGGGTACCAAAGGCTAAGGAACCCTCGAAGAGGGTTCCACCCCTAGATGTGCCATGGGAAGCTTCCCTTGGCTTAAGGTACTTTAGGAAGAATCCCCCACAGGAGAGAGGCATGCCGCTGGAGGAGGAGAGGAGGAGGATGGAGGTGCAAAGAAAAAGTGCTTCAGAGTGAGGCTGAGAGGAACTGCTTATAGCCCAGGAAGGGGGAGTGGCTGATTGCTCAGTCATTAAACCACAGGCATAGCCTTTCAATTCAATGACCTACGCAACCAGTATAGTGTTATGCTTGTGCAACTGTGTTACCTTACTTTGGCTGTTCACACTCTCTATTCCAGCGGAACTACCATCCTGTAGAGGTACCACAGGCAAAGGAACCCTCGAAGAGGATTCCACCCCTAGAGGTGCTATGGGAAGATTTCCTTGGCTAAAGGTATCTTAGGAAGAATCCCCAAAAGAACTGTAGCAGTGCCAAAGGAGCATTAGTGATCGATGGCCATGAGGCAGAGAAGTAGAGTAACAATAACAGGCAGCTTGATATACATAAATGAGATGCAGGTTAGCAGAACAGCACAGGTATAATGGATTGCATGAATGACTGCAGGGGGCTTCCTAAGTAGAGAGGGAACATCAAACAGGAACACCATCCACCACCATCCAACAGCATAATCTACCTAAGTAAACTGAAGCTAACTAAATATTATGACCTGAGGCATGGAGGAGAGAAAAAAAAACCTTTTAGGAGGCAAATATGGGTTCCAAGGCCTAGTTAGCCTTCCCTCCAGGCTTGGAATATTTTTGATTAGTGATGGCTGTGTTGCTGCAATTTGGAAACCCAGTTAAGGGGGGTGGAAAACATTCCAATCTGGAGTTAAGTTCTCCTCTATCCCTCTAACGAGAATGTCATAGAGAGTTGCAAGCCAGTTTGCTCTGCAACAAGCCTCTTCCAAGGCAGCAGGAGGAGAGCAATGACTGCTGAGGCACTCAGCTGGCCTACCAATCTAAAAAACAAACCAGGTGAACCAGAGGCAGTCATAGGGAGAATAGCTCAGAAAGTGCTGCTGAACCCGCTTGGCAGGCCAAAGGATCCCCCTTGGGCTTAAAGACCCCACCCTTCACAGCTGGAGTCTTAAATTCTGCATCAAGAGATGCTGTCAATATGTCTGCAGAGCTAAAGCTCCACCTGTAGTGAGGACATTCCCACTATGGGCCAGATGAGAAGGACCCCGCCTGATGTTTCACACACTCAAGATGCAGACTTTGTGGGTGCAGAGTAAGATCATTGGCTGCAGGTTGAGCCCTGAACCATGGAAACTAATGGTAATGGTTGGCATGCCTCCGATTATGGAAGAAACCAAAATGGGAAGGGGAGCGTAAAAGAAGTGCAGAGTGCTGAAGACCCGCATGTAGATCATACATGTTGTATAGCAGCACATAACAGACTAAACCTCCAAGAGCAGCGTAAGCAATGAGTGGACCTGCACATAGGTCTGTGATGCAGTGGAAGCAATGATCAGACCTGCATGTAGGTCTGAGAGGCAGCAACCTGCATGACTTGCAGGGAGGCAAAGCAACCAGTCCCGTTAAGGAAGCCAATTAAAGGTGACATAAATACTCAAAGGACTTTAGCGGTGGAGGCAGGATTTGAACATGAGGTACTTGGACCACACAGGGCCATGACTCTGCACTACAACTCCCCAGTCCCTGCTGTAGGAAAACAAGGAAGCCACAGTAAAGCCCCATGACCCACAATCAGATTTTAAAACTAGTTTACAGTGACAGCTGTAGCTGAGCTGACCTCCAGAGTATAATAAAGCAGTATACAAAAGTAGCTGTGCAGCATCCAACAGCAATTAGTGATAGCTTCTGGGAGTAGCTAAGCTGAGCAATTTTCAGAATTGTGGGGAGAGGCAATGCACTGCAAACAACAGTAGTATTGCTTGGTATAATTGCATGGAAGCAGGTTTGAATGTCGTGGGCTAATTTTGCAGAGTGAGCCTGGACAGGTGCAAGCAATTAAGGTGGATAAGCACTGAGACAGCAGAAGCAGGGAAGCAGCAACTGAACTGAAACACAGATAACAATTGTTGTTGCACTGAGGGTTCGCTGAAACTGGTGAGGAAATGTGAGCCACAATAGCACAAGCACAGGATTAGCACAATACAAACAAAGGGCAACAGGATGCTAGAGAAACCAGAAAGCCCCCAAGAAGAAAAATGCAAACCATAAACACAGGAGGACAGGAACTAGGCAACACAAAGAAGCATGCAGCAGCTGGAGGCAAGCAATACTAACCAAAAAGCAGGAGAACACAAAACAGAAGTCCAGCAGAAACCAAGCAGAGCCAAAAACAGCAACACTGGGGTGGGGGCAAAGCCCCAGCAGGCCCCAAGGAAGAAGAAAGAGTGACAGAGCCTCTGGCTGCAAAGAAAAAATGCTTCAGAGTGAGGCTGGGAGGAACTGCTTATAGCCCAGGAAGGGGGAGTGGCTGATTGCTCAGTCATTGAACTGCAGGCATAGCCTTTCAAATGGCTTTCCCTCTCATCAGTTCTGCATTACTGTAAAGTATCTCCTTTTAACCCAACTCATCTCAGTACCCACTTGCTATCATTTTAAATCTCTAAACCACTCCTTCTCAGACTGAGATCTCTCTTCCCATCTCCATCATGATGTGGATGTTAACATCCTCCCAGATGACCTCAGTGATCACCATATGATCTATTGCGTGTGTAATATTCATCATCCCAAATGCCCCCCAAATTAATCCAGAACTTGTCTTTGCAATCGCTGGACTCATCCCGCCTTCATGCTGACCTGATAACCACTGGCTGGTCCACTATTTCTACAGCTGGCAGCATTGACAATGCCCTTAATTTCTTCACCTCCAAACAGGCTTGCAAAGTCTGAACATTTCTTAACCACATTGCAAAGCAACTTTATCACCCCTCTAAGTTCTGGAAATGAATTCATGCCCTTTTCTCCTCTCCAACCCAGTCCCCTCTCCCTGCTCTAAAGATGTTCTTCCATCTCTGCCCCTGCTGCAGGTGCCTCATCTTTCAATTCCTTTTTTAACTCCTGTGCTCGATCCCTTCTCTTGTCCTCCTTGTCTCCCTCCCTCCCTCCCTCTCTTCTTCTCTTCCCTCACACCCTCCTCCTCTACCCATCCTATTTACCTCTCCTTCCTTTTTTCATTCTCACCCACAGCCTCTGCTGCTGCTCATTAGGCCCTCTTAGCAATAAACCGACACATGGGTGGGAGCCCTGATGATCTTGACCACAGATTCCTGTATCTCTCTGCTCATGCCATTGCCCTCCCTATCACCTACCTCCTCAACCTCTCTTCCTCCTTAGGCTGTGTCCTTAACTCTTGGAATGTGGCTACTGTCATCTCCCTTTTTAAAGGAGTAATCTCTCTGCCCCTAGTAACTTTTGTCCCATCTCTCTCTTCCCTACACTGGTTAAACTCCAGGAAAGCCTTGTTCTTTCCCAACTCTGCCCTTTTCTTGACTCATCCTCCTTATTCACTCCTTTCCAGTCTGGAATTAAAAAGTTCCACTCCACCGCCACTTCTCTCCTCTGGCTAACATACAGTCCTCCCTGCTATGGAGCAGGGTCATGTCACCTACCCCATCTTTGTTGACTTAGCCAAAGCTTTCAACACTGTTGCCCACTCCATTCTTCAGGACAAGCTTAATGCAGCTAGATTCTCTACCTTCTCAGCTGAGTGGTTCCGCTCCAACCTTGAGGGCAGTTGACAAGCTATCTGTATTAAAGACTTTCTCCCCCACTACCAGTCAGCTCAGGTGTCCCCTGAGGATCTTTCCTTGGCCTAACTATTGTCTCCATTTTTCTAAATGACCTCTCCGTTGCCTGCTTCTCTGTGTCCATTGATATGTATGCAGATGATACAGTTCTCTTTTCCTCCAGCTTCTCTGCTTCTCCAGCTTCTCTGCTTCTGACCTCACAGACCAGCACCAAGTGTACTTGGACAACATCCAGCACTGATTTTGAGAAAATCAGTTATCCATCAATACTAAGAAAACGGTCTCTATGACTCTTGGTACCATGCAGAGGCTTGCTAGAGTCTCCCCCATTCTCTCCTTTCATACTCTTGATGGTGCTGCTTCTATTCAAGATGTCTTTTTTTTTTGTTCACGTGGTTGCAATCCACAAGAACCTCCACCCCAGACTTGAAGCACTTTACAGAAATAACAGAAGAAACCCACTTCCTGTTCAAAAAGGAATCCTCACAAAGAGGATTC
This sequence comes from Neoceratodus forsteri, assembly GCA_016271365.2. Taxonomy (NCBI): domain Eukaryota; kingdom Metazoa; phylum Chordata; order Ceratodontiformes; family Ceratodontidae; genus Neoceratodus; species Neoceratodus forsteri. Next base: position 266,674,267 of record CM057455.1, read on the forward strand.
TCCCCATTGTCGACTATGGAGATACTGTTTACAGTGCTGTTCCAATGTCCACTTTACCTAGACTGGACCCCTCTTTCATTCCTTCTGTCAATTTGACCTTGACAATCCCCTGCATACTCACCACTGTTCTTTGTATAACTCCCTATCCTACCCCTCTTTTGATGCCAAGCGTCCTTCCCACTGTGCCCCCTTCATCTCCAAATTTTGGTTTTGTTCTCTCCCCTCATAACCAATTTAGCTCCTGTTAATCCCCCCTTCTGCCTCTTACTCTCTTTGTAATACTTGCTTTTGCTCTCTTGCTCTCCCATAAATGAAGTTTACTGCTGGTCAAGCTGTGTTTGCATTCTGCCTCCCTAAAATATGGCCCTCTCTCCCCTCTTCCAGTTGCTCCTTCTCTTCCATTTCTGAAAAAATCTCCATGGTTTCTCTATTCACTCCTGCAGTTGTTACTGATATTGGGAGGATTTTTGTTACCTGCCTTCCACACTACACTGACACTAGCTTAGCCTTTCTCTCACCAAGTTCATCAATCATTACTCCATGCTCCTAATATTATTGTTTTGTTGCTCACTATTTAATGTTGTTTTGTCTGTTTTCAAATTTTACTGTATGGTAATTAACTTTACGACATTCGTTTCTTGAAGTTTGTGCATTTTGTTTTATTTCTTTCCACATTATTGCATATTTTTGTACATTGTGACTTGGATCTGTTGTGTTCTCTTCCCCCTCCTCCCAAGATGCATCTAGAAATGAGCTGATATCAGCTCAGTATGGCTTTCCTGGTAAAACTGAAATACAGAAATAAAAAAATTGAAATTCAATGCAAGATTTGTAAAATAATGCACATTGATAACAGAAATCCACGGTGTCCTGTAAGAATAGCAAGCGCAAAACCGTGACCAACACAAATAGCGAGGACAAAACAATGCTTACCATTTCAGCAACTGCAACTTCCCCCTCCTCGAGTTGCAGCCCCCCAGAGTTGGTTATCTATAGTAAGAGGGTATGGGAGTGAAGCTCCCCACAAAGGGGGAGTGGGAGGCAAAGCCTCCCATAAAAAATGTTGTCACTGTGTGCAGCTTTGCTATTTTGTCCTCACCGTTTGTGTGTCGCCGATTTGAACATGCTATTGTCACATATAACCAAAATCCATATATGAATTATGTAATTCATTACATGCAACAGGGTACTTACCCTGTAGTTACATGTTTGTTGCATGCAACTACATTGCGGTTGAAATGCAGTTACAGTGTAGTTATGCTGTAACTACAATGTAATTAACTGACATTTAAAGTGTAACTGGATTATTGCATCAATGGGGTAAAGGTTGAACACTCAAATGAGGAAAGGGACCTGGTGTTGATAGCATGCAATAGTCTAAAAGCCTCTTCCCAGTGTAACAAACCGTGGGCCCTATGCACAAATGGGTGGGTTATACATGCAATGGGTGCGTAACCCATTTGTGGAGCTCTGCACCTGCAGACCATAGCACACCAGCTAGAATTCACAACCGGCTGCCACCTGTCCATGGTCCTGCCCCCCCCGGTGTGGACCAGGCAGGGTAGCTGGGGGAGGCATCGCGAACATGGCCGAGCATCCAATCAGATGCCCACCCTGGGTCCGCAGTGGATCACCAGTGCAGCTTGGTGCAGGCCCAGGTGCTGAAATGACACCTGGACCCACACACAATGCCCCATCAGGCTCCGGTTCACTGGCATAATTCCCAGTGCATGGGGGCCATCTGCACCACCCTCCTCAGCCCAAGTCACCCAGGTGCTTGTTCAGCAAGGTGCCCCCCCAATGCACATACTATACACTGGTGCACCTGCTGCCCCATGTAGGCGACCCCAGAACCCTGTATCCCCAACCCAAACGTGTCCCATGGTGCCCCCCCAACACCACCCTACCCATAGCTGCAGATGTGGTACTGGGAGCCCGACGGCCAGCAACACAACCCTCCACACACTTCCATGGCCACCATCTTTCTGGCCAATGAGGGCATGCATTGGCTACACACCCCTGTGTAAGTCAGACAACCGGTGGCCATGGGAGGGTGTGGAGGGTTGTGCCACTTTCCATCAGGCACCCAGTACCACACCTGCAGGTACGGGTAGGGTGGTGTCAGTGCCGGGGAGGGGATTGGCTGTGCCCCACTGTTGGCCATGCCAGCACTACTGGGTGCTGGTGCTGCATGGGTGCAGCAGTGCAGCCATGAGGGGGCCACAGTGGGGGGTTCGCCCAGTAGAGTGCAGGAGGTGTCTGCCGGGGGGGGGTTCAGGGGCGGGCCAGCCACAGCTATGTGGGGGGGCACTTCTTTCCTGCTTGTGGGCCCCTTCTCCAGTCCAATGTGTGCAGGGGCTAGGTGCACAGGTGCACTACAGTGCCAAGAGACAAGGTCGAAGGTTGGAGAGACACTGGCGGAAAACTAGCCTGGAGGGGGGACAGACTTAGATTTCCAGATCATTATAAGATCTACCAATCAGCAATTTCTCATAAGAAGGCAGAATTCCTGTCCAGGGAAATTGTTGCAGTGAAAAATAGACCAGCCCAGCTCTTCCAGACCGTAGACAGACTGCGCAATCCAGCATATCTATGTTCTGGTCAAGCATTGTCATAGGTACAATGTGAAGAGTTTGTGCAGTTTTTCACTGATAAGGTGTCCATCATCAGGGATGAGATCAGCCAGTGCCTACTCATTGGACCTTGCATTAATCAATCGGATGTTACTAATGCACATAGAAACACAGAAACATAGAACTTGATGGCAGATAAGGACCGTTTGGCCCACCCAGTCTGCCCATTTCCCTGCCTACTGGATAAGCTGCAGATCCTAGTTAGCCAGCAGCCTACTTCTTCCTACCCCCACCCCCTAGAATTGCCTTATGACTGTCCCATGCATGCTTGAATACCACCACTGTTTTTGACTCCACAACCTCCTCCGGAAGGCCGTTCCATGCATCCACAACCCTCTCTGTGAAAAAATACTTCCTTAAATTACCTCTGAGCCACCCCCCATCTTCAAATTGTGCCCCCTTGTTCTTGCACACCTCTTTTCTTGAAAGATGCTACCCTCTTGGACTTTGTTGATTCCCTTGAGGTACTTGAAAGTTTCTATCATGTCCGCTCTCTCCCTCCTTTCCTCGAGGCTATACATATTAAGCTCCTTAAGTCTCTCTTCATATGTCTTCCAGTGCAGACCCTGCACCATTTTAGTTGCCCTCCTCTGGACAGCTTCCATCCTGTCTATGTCTTTGTGAAGACTGGGTCTCCAGAACTGCGCAGTACTCCAGATGGGGTCTGACCAGCTGTCTGTACAGAGGGATAATAACTTCCTGTTTTCTACTGGTGATGCCTCTCCCTATGCATCCCAGTATCCCCCCAGCCCTCCTTGCTGCCCTCTCACATTGCTTGCCCACCATTAGGTAATCTGATATGACTACCCCCAGGTCCCTTTCTATTTTTGTTGTTGTTAGTATCTCACCCCCCATTGTGTACTCTTCCCCTGGGTTTTTGTTTCCCAGGTGCATTACCTTGCACTTCTTAGCACTGAATCTAAGCTGCCATACATTTGACCATTCCTCTAACCTTGCCAAGTCCCTTTTCATCCTTTCCACCCCACCTTGTGCATCAAATCTGTTGCAGATCTTTGTGTCATCTGCAAAGAGACATACTTTTCCTTCCAGTCCCTCTGTAATGTACACATAAAGACATTGAAGAGGACCGGTCCTAATACTCAACCCTCAGGTACCCCAGTAGTAACCCCTTTCTTCAGAGTGGACTTCATTTACTATTACTCTCTGTCCTATTCTCCAGCCTATTTTTACCCAGGCTGTCATCTTGGGACCCACTCCCAGGCTAGCTAACTTGTATATTAATCTTTTGTGTGGGACTGTGTCAAATGCCTTGCTAAAGTCTAGGTAGGCCATGTCCACAGCCCCTCCCTGATCTACTACTTTGGTCACCCAGTCAAAGAAATCTATCAGATTTGTCTGGCATGACCTTCCCGCTGTGAATCCATGCTGCCTTTGGTCCTGTGCCCCTCTGGCCTCTAGATACTCAACAATTCTTTCCTTCAGAAGTGATTCCTCATTTTCCCTACCACTGAGGTTAAACTAACAGGTCTGTAGTTTCCTGCTTCTGCCTTGCTCCCACTTTTGTGAAGGGGAATCACATCTGCCCTCCTCCAGTCCTCGGTACCACCCATCCTCCCATGATTTGTTAAAGAGGGTAGTCAGTGGTGTCACTAATTCTACCCTTAGTTCTTTTAGAATTCTGGGATGAATCCCATCAGGCCCCAGTGCTTTGTCCACCTTCAGTTTAAGAGTTCTTTCAGAACCCTTTCTTCTGTAAATGGGCTGGTATCAACTTCTGTATCCAGAGTGTTTCTACTGTTTGTTTTAGGTACCTCCCCCTCTTCCTTTGTAAATACTGAGCAAAAATATTTGTTTAGTATCTCTGCCTTTTCACAGTCACCCTCTGCCCACCCTCCCCCCTTTATTAAGCCTCACTATCCCTCCCTTGGTCTTCCTTCGCTCCCTGATGTACCTATAAAAAGGTTTTATCCCCCTTCTTAACTGAGTTGGCTATCTTTTCCTCGGTTTGGGCCTTTGCTGTTCTGACTGCCTTCCCAGCTTCCTTTTGCTTTAACTGATACAGTTCTCTGTCCTGCTCCTTCTGTGATTCCTTGTACTTCCTAAAAGCTTTCTTTTTCTCTTGAACCTTCACTGCCACTTCCTTTGAGAACCATAGTGGTTTCTTACATCGTTTAGTTTTGTTTATTTGCTACACACAGAGGCTTGTTACCTCTGTGATGGCAGTTTTTATTATTTCCCATAGTTCTGCCACCCCTCCTTCCTGCCCATTTGCTAGTGCATTCCTTAGGCACTCACCCATTTTGGCAAAGTCAGCCCTCCTAAAGTCCAGTACCTTTGCCTTTGTATGGCTTGACTCTATTGCTGTGTTTATTGTGAACCATACTGTTCAATGGTCGCTAGTTCCCAGATGGCTACCCACTTCTACATCTGTGATCCTCTCTTCATCTCCATTTGAGAACCAGGTCTAAGATTGCTCCCTCTCGAGTGGGCTCCAATACTAGTTGTCTAAGGCATGCCCCCTGTAGGGCATCTAGAATAACGCCACTCTTCGAAGTGGCTGCTGCAACTGCACTCCAGTTAACATCTGGCATATTCAGATCGCCCATCAGCAATATCTCCCCTTTTTCTGCCATACTAAGTATACTTTCTATCATTTCCTTGTCCATTTCCTCCCCCTGAGAATGGGGTCTGTATACAGCCCCTGTGCGGATTGTGGTGCCATTGCCGGTCTCCACATTTACCCACAGTGCTTCTTCTCCTCCCTGTTTTCCCTTTTGTTCTGTTGCTTTGATTCCTTCCCTTATGTAAAGAGCTACTCCTCCTCCTCTTTTACCCTCTCTGTCCCTCCTGTAGAGTCAACACCTGCACGGTCAACCTTGTCCACCTTCAGCCAACCAGTAATCTTGGATATAGTGAGGATCATCCAAACTCTGTGGCCAACTTGCTGTAGTTTGGATGCGGGCCCTACCCACCTCCTTGTGGGGTGTGTAGAGGTCATGGGCCCAGTCCTTGCTGGGATAGTGGGGATTTCATTGGAGAGAGGGATTTTTCCGGATCCCCTAAAGGAGGCAATAGTGCAGCCCCTCCCAAAAAAGCCCTCCTTTGACCATGACTGCCTAACTAACTACAGACTAGTCTCAAACTTGCTCTTTATAGGGAAGGTTATTGAGAAGGTGGTCGCTTTGCAGCTGGAGGACCATTTATCCAACCATAATATTTATGACCCTCTCCTGTCTGGCTTCAGGAAAAAGCAAAACACTGAGACTGCCCTGCTACAGGTGCTTAATGACCTTCTGATGGCGAGAGAGCGGAGATTCCATTCCATCTTGGTTCTCCTTGATCTCTCAGCAGCATTCAATGCTGTGGACCATGGGGTGCTGCTTGAACACTTGTGGTTTTTCTGTGGACTGAGGGGGGCAGTCCTCAATTGGTTTCAATCTTTCCTTGAGGGCAGATCCCAGAGAGTGGCGTCAAGGATTTATTTATTTATTTGCACATCGGTTTACAACCTTTGAGCCAGGGGCTCATTTTCAAAGGTACCTCATCACAAAGAGGACAAATACAGTACAGACATTCATGTTACAGGATTTATTTCTCGGCCCCTCACTGGCTACCTTGTGGGGTACCACAGGGCTCGGTGCTGTCCTCTATGTTGTTTGCGGTGCACATGTTGACATTAGGGGACATTATAAGACAGTATGGATTGAGTTTTCACTGCTATGTAGATGACTCTCAACTGTACATGTCTTTTGTGCCTGAACAGGAGTTAAATTCTATCCTGGTGTTTAACAACTGCCTGTCAGAGATACAACACTGGATGAGTGCTAGTTGGCTGAGGCTGAACTCAGGTAAAACTGAGGTATTGGTGGTGGACCTTGATCATAGGATAACCCTCAGGTTTATACTGTGGGGGGGCTCCACTGAATGCCTTGGGCCAGGTGCGTAACTTAAGCGTGGTATTTGATGAAGGCCTGACCCTGAGAGCACAGGCCTCGGCTATAGTCAGATCTTCCTTTTACCACCTGAGGAACATAGCAAGGGTGAAGCACCTGGTCCCGCCTGAAGATCTTCCTACCTTGGTCCATGCCTTACCAGTCATTTTGATTATTGCAACGCCCTCTACCTAGGGCTACCAGGGGTGAATATCTGCTGATTGCAGCTAGTGCAGAATGAGATAGCCAGCTTGTTGACTGGAACTCTAGATCCAGTCATATAACACCTGTTCTGCGTGAACTACACTGGCTGCCGATACAGTGGCGGATCACCTTCAAGGTTGCATTGCTGACCTACAAGGCCCTACATGAGCAGGGACCCCTCTATCTGAAAGAGCTCCTGTTTTCTTACTGTCCCACCCACTCACTCCAATCCTCCTGTGAGGGACTGCTAGAGATCCCCAGGGTATCTTTAAAAACTTCAGGAGGAAGATCTTTTGCCTTTACTGGTGGAATTCTCTACCATGCCATATACAAGATAGTCTGACCGTAGAAGGATTTAAAAAATCCTTGAAAACGTACCTGTTTAACCAGGCATTTGAAGGGACCTAGTTAGTTCATGTTGTAATGATGTAATTCTGTTTATGCTTTTAAAGTACAATGAACAGTATTTGTTTTAAGGTTGATTGTTAAGGCGCCCTGAGTTCTGGAAGGGCACCGGATACGTTTAAAGTTTTACTTACTTTTGCTTACTTACTTATGGCAGGGCTGTCCCTGGCGTACCTGCCTGCCCCCTACGCACCCCGGTGTGCAGCACTTCTCGCCATGGTGCATGACATGTACCACTAGCAAGCCCCTGGCATGCCCCCTCACCACCCCCAGCATTGCTGTTCATGTGCCCTGGGGATCGGCACGTCAGCCGCACACCAGTTGTGAATGCCACATGATCATGGCTCCATGGCATTCTGACTTAGCTTTGCCAATGTGCCCAGTTTACATAGCATATTGGCATAGTGCATAGGGCCCCATATGAGAAGGCAAAAAAGGATGTTAAGTTGAATAAGAAGGGGCTTTGTAGCCAGCCTACTGGCACAGTGGTAGCACTACCACTCAGGATGCCAGTGATCCCTGTTTGGGAATGGGCCTGAATCATCAGAGGGCCAGGCGAGGAGAGAAGGATTGAGCACTGGATGCTCTCCTCCTCTGGTGAGGGAGGAAGAATCTCTCTGATCTGCTACTACCACCTTGGTGACCACGAAAGACAGTGCAGAAAGGAGCAAGGTCTGGGTGGGGAGCAGGCAAGACACATGACATGCACATGTCCCACTGTCAGCTGACATCTCAGTGTGAGGGGGAGAAAAACAGAAATGCCCTGATCACTGCAGCATGACAGCCCTGCATGGCTACAGACCCTGTGCCCACTGACTTGGGAAATCTCTTGGCATTCAAGCAGCCTGCCTAATCTGGAGGGACCTGGTCCAGTCCAAAGGCTTTCATCATGGGAAAGAGATACCATGAGCATTTGGTCAAGTGATGTTAGTTCAGAGAGATGGTGAGGTGATTGGGTTGAGGCTGTACAGAGTTCTGAGTAGGAGGCAAGAGCAGGCTGGTGAGGTGGAGAAGTAAAAAAAGTAAAAAAAAAAAAAGAAAGAAAAAAGTAGAGGCTTCACCAGCCATGGGAGGGAAGTAATGCAGTCACCATACCGGTCACTGGTTCAACCACACCTGGAGTATTGTTTGCAATTCTAGAGCCCACACCTCTACATGGGGCTGTCTGTGATGCTGATGCGCCACCTGCAGCTGGCTCAGAATGCTGTGGTTCAGCTGGTTGCTGGGACATCTTGATCTGAGCATATCATGCTGGTTCTCCATGCTCTCCACTGGCTTCCAGTTGGGTAGCACATCAGCTTCAAAGTTTGTTTCTTGACTTACATGGCCCTGCATAGTTTGGGTCCAGACCACCTGTGAGACCTCCTGATACCATACGCTCCTGGTCATGCCCTCCAGTCTGTGGAGGCAGATCTCCTCTTTGTTCCCAGATCCCCATCTAAAATCTTTGGATGATAGGGCGTTCAGTGTGGTGGCCCCACTTCTTTGGAACACCCTTCCCCAAGATGTGAGAGGTGTTCCTTCACCGGCTGCTTTTAAAAAATTTCTGAAAACTTAATCCAAGTTATGGTCTAGCTCTTCGATTGTTGATTGTTGTCAGGTATTATTTAATTATTGTTTTATTCACTTTCATTACAAGGCATTCAGAGCCTCCGGAATTGGGCACCATAAAAATAAAATTGACATTGACATCTGAGGAGAGACATAGACAGGCTGAAAACCATACAGAGACGCTTGTTTTGTTGTATTTTTCCCATCCCACTTCATCTGCTGAGCGTTCTTTGAGTTGGAAGGGGTTTCAGCCATGAGCTCTCACAGAGAGAGGAGGGTTTGGGGGCAACTGATCCAAGTTATCAGAAGAAACTTACCATGGTTTCCAGAGCCACATGGTCAGAAAGAATGTTTTTGCGACCTTTAAAGTACTGAACTTTAACTGCGTGTTGCTGACGGTGTTAGAAGGACATGTAACCCCCTTGTTCTCAAGGGATACTAGAATCCCTTTAGAACCAGTGGCAGGCAGGGAAAGGCAGCTTGTGAAATGCCAAGTAAATGGATTTCACAGTGTCACACTCTGTTTTTCAGTCTCAGTTGAGCTGCAGTGATGATGTAATCATTGAACTCTCGCAGCAGCATAAGCCACACTGGAGCTAGCTGCAAGGGAGATAGCTTTAGAATGTTCGTTCAGTCTGTATTGTGGAATTCCTGGAGGAGGCTGCAGCCCACAGCAGCTCCTCAGTTTTAGCTCTGACAAAGAGCCACCACTGTGTTTTGGGTAGTTTGTTCTCACCCTAGAAGAAGAACATAGAAGACAGAGATTGAAGTGGTGGAAACTGTTCCAAGTGGGTTTTCCTTTGCCCCATCTCAGGAGGGATGGGGGTGATATTCTGGGTTCAGGGGCAATCCCCTCACCCAGTCTGTCTAGTGAAGTTATCTGTAACAACTTCAGAATCTGCGAGTACATTTGTGTTCGGCCCAGGAGGGGCACCTGCATTCCTTGGTGAATTTTCTCTGACAAAGAGACCCTGTCACCTAGACTGTTTCTGTTTTTAAAAGTGTCTGCCTGCGTTGGAGTCTAGAGAGAGACTGTCCAAGTACAGAACTTTTAGTTATGTAGTATGTTAAGTGTGAAAAACATTTCAAGATAGCATCTACAAGTTTTCTGTGAGGGTGTTATTAACCAGATGAATGACTGAGTATAAACTTGGAAGCAAAAAGTGGGAGGACCCCCCCCCATCTGGAGTAACCAGTTTACCTTTCTGGGTTCAGTTTGGGCACCAGTTTAATTTTCATTCAGTGCATTTGGCCAGTGCCTGATGGCAATAGCTACCCAGATGTGGGTTAGATTTTCTGTGAGCCCAGGTGTGCTCTTTGGCAGTCGTATGCGCCACCAGTATTCTTCATGAAATATGGGAAAGTGTCCTAGTACTGGCGGTGTAAGCCTAGTCAACAGGAAATGTACCAGTTCTGGCCATGGGTGCCAATCTCCATTTCAGAGCCAGAGAGTTCACTGTGTAATTCAGAACCAGAGTGTTCACTATTCAAGTCAGAACCTGAGGGTTCACTGTGTGTGTTCTTTGTACCTCAGTAATCTGCATTACCAGCAAGAGTAGCTTTGTGGGGGTCCACCTTCGCTTTATGATTATTCTCTGTGTATGTGAATAAACACCACACTCTAGAATTCCAACCTGGTTTGGACAGTACTGTTATTGCTTCCAGACACTTGGGTACCACTGTGCAGAAATGCAAACCTAGCATAATTGTGGGCAAACATTTTCTCACAGTGACCTAGGTTGATGGCCATGGTAAATAGTCTCACCAGGTGTGAGCCAGGTAGTTGCTACATAAGCAATAATGCATGACAGGGTGTGGGTTGTGCTGGGATAACCTCACAGCTGGGGTGGTTGGGCACTGGGCCACAGGCCGAGTGCGTCCAACACCCCAGGCATGAGATCATCCCAGCACAAGCCACACCCTGGAGTGCATTATTGCTATTATACAATGAAAATAAACGTTAGAACAAATACTGTTTAAAAATATTTTTCTTTACATGTTTTCAAAGTGTGGAAGCTTGTTTGATAAAAAAAGGTTCCTTTTACTGTTTGTCCTGAAGGTGGAGCTGTTTTCACTGAGCTTTCGTTTCATTAATGGATTACCTTTGGACAAGTGTCTCTCTTGTTGTCTCCCTTCAAAGTAAAGCTGTTTTATTGCTTGGTACCACAGGCCCCCCCAATCTGTTTATTTTTTTTTTAAATCACATGTGAGGAAACACTGTAATCTTAGGGGAAAGAACAGCATGCCGGTTGACATGAAAGAGACAGCGTTTGGGTGAGTCATGGATTTGATATGTGGTCTGAAGGGGAAATGGAAACTGAATAAGACATCCCTGTTTTAAAAAAAAAATATATGTCACTGCAATGTGATCAGAAAAACAGGAATCGTTTGGTACAGTGCTGCCTGTGGAGAGAGCGCGCATGAACTGTAAAACGAGCAGGTTCACTTCATACAGCCAGACAGTGTGAAGCCATGGTTGTAGCAGTTAAATGTGAATTCTTGGCAGTAAAGTGTGCAGTTCCACGAATGGTAACTTATGGCTCCCCAGAGGGAAGTGAAGTGTTCAAACAGTCACTATATGGTGTTATTTCAGTGTTACAGTAGCAGTGTACACTTCCTGCACACTTCATTTCATAATGCAGTCCATCAGTGTTTAATCAGTGCATCTTCAGGTCTCTTTTGGTGTACATGCAGTGCTGATACAGTGTGTGCGAATTATGTTAATTAGCACTGTAATCACACTGCAAAAGTACTGCAATTAGCAGTGTTTTCAACACTGCCTGAAGCAGTGTTCTGTCAGCAACACTGCCTTAAAGCGACACTGTCAGGTTCTGTCTGTATGCATTTTTACTGTACAGCCATCTCCAGCAGTCTCTGTCATTTAATAAAAAAACACTATTAGCTTACCTTGTCTCCTGTGGTTTGTTTCATTTTGCTCATTTTCCAGCATTTCGGTGCACTACAAGTTTTGTATTGACCGAATTTTACTCCATGAGTCTCGGGACCTCCACCACGCTAACGTGTTGCACCTCCCCCCCAGTCAGCGAGCACTCACAGGAACCTCGCAGATGGACTCATTCATTATTTTCCTTCCCCTGCAGCGTGATGCATCTCCTATGGTTCCTATTGTGTTTGCGATTATCCTCTTGGGAGCCTGATAAGGTAACTGGCCATATGTTTCACCAGTACTGCGATGGGGAGATTTCAGTTTATTTATTTGTTTAAATTAGCTGCGTCCTCTGATAACGCTTTGCTACAAATGAATGCCCTACCCCCATTTGCATCTCGTACGGTAGACTCAGAAGCAGACGGCACCCATTTCTCTCGTTTTGTGTTAAGACTGGTACCTGGTTGGTCCTGCCTGGATTGTACCCTGTACTGAATTTTCCGCCTCCCAAGTTTAGTTAACAATTTATCCCCCGAAATATCATTACTTTTTGCCAGGCTCAGCAGGAGTGGAGTTGACCTACCACATCTCCCCACATTGGATCCTTGACAGCAGGCTGGCACATCTTCCGATGATGGATCCATCTCTCTCTCTCTACAGCAGGTGACTGATGGGATCGGGACCAGGTGTGATAAAAATCAGTGTCACGGGGGTGATGCCCTGCTGTCTGGGACGGGTAGTTAATACTGGGGTGCCAGGAGGTTTGCTAAGAAGGTCTCGGTGATAATTGCGCGGAGAAAACTCACTGGACAAAATGTTAAAATTAAAGGTGGTCGCCGCTAGAAATAATGCGAGACAATGTAGCTTCTTGGACCAAGAACAGCGACTGCAATGACCCTTGCGATGCGACCTTTGTCTGTTAAAGGGACAATTTAAGTCCCTTGGGATCACCACCTCCCAAAAGTAAGCCACCTATTACAATAACAAAGTCTGCAGTTGTTCACAACTGAATAAAAACATAATTGTTTTAAATACCAGAGCTCCTTTTTCAATATCGGGCTATAGTATGCCTAAGGGTTTGCTTAATTTCTTTGTTTCTAAATAAATGTTTTTTATATGTTTTCTGAATCGATATTGAAAAGGGAGCACGGTCACAAACCCTTAGCCATATAGACGCTCACAAAATTCAGGCTGCTCCTCTTCGGCTGTCCTACAGGTCATGATCGTACTTTTTACTTAAATTGAAACTCATCAGAATTTAGGCATCATTGGGAGTGCAACATTGAATAATTGCAATCTGTCCTACTCTCTTGCTTTTTGAGCAGCTATGAGGTCGGACTTCCATAAGTTCTACATTGATCTGAATTCTTTTTTTGTGGGAGGGCTGTATTTTATATTTTCTCTGAAGCTCTGGCCAGATATGGGATCTCATGGGTAACAGTCGAGTGCCCTAACTACTGCCCGCTACTCTTGGCACCTAGTAGTATCTGTAGAAATACAGCAATCCATATTATCTTGCCAGCCTCTTCAAAACTGGTGAATCTGTAAACAAGAGAGCTGTCCTGCAGCTTTTATTCAGAAAGGACAAAAAGCCAAGAAAACTACCGAAGTGTGCATGAAACTTGCTATGTTGAAATTTTGGGTGCAACAATTTGTCTGGTGCGTTTAATGTGCAGCGACATTTCGCCCGTAAACAAACCATGTCAGCGACCAAATCAATTGCTCTTATTTGTCCCCATGACATAATGTCCGTGTTGTTCTGTCTGCAACATTATGTCCAGGGACCAAGTGACCCTACACGCAGAAAAATGTATACTGGAAGTCCACCCCACTCACCCTTTAAAAATCAACATTTTAGTTTATTACATCCAGTATTTTTCTACTTTTCAGGTATTTTACCCTTCATCAGGAACTGGTTTCTACAGTCAAAAACATACAGAACATTTTTTCAGTACATTTTTTTTTCTGATACTAAAAAATGTTTTTATTTATATTTATCTTCATTTATAATTTATGCAAAATAGGGAATGACACATTCAGTCCCCAAACTTAAAACTTGCCATAACCTTGTTTTAAGTTTTCTTCTTTAACTTATAGGTGTTATCAGGTTTGACTCCACCACTTTTAACTAGAAAATTAAACCAACAAGGTTATTATTACTCTGTGTCCTTTTCACGAAACATTACGAAATAATTACTTATATTAGATACTCATACATTACTAACCTCTTTCAAATTTTAACATTTCATTTTACTCGTTTGGGTTCTCCACATTACCATAATGCTCCATCTTTTGCCTATAAACATTATAAGCACCACCTCTTTAGTTTAAATCACTCTTAAAAGTCTTCCCACAAGGGTGTGTGGGGTGGACTTCCAGTATACATTTTTTCTGATGTTTAAGTGTAAGCCTATACTGGTCATTATCCTCTCCCCTATAAACAGTTACTAATAAATGTTTTTTGAAAATGCTTTTTTGAGGTGCTGGCTGTACTGGGATACCTTTTTCAGGAGATTACAGAGCTAAGCTGCTTGACAGTATCAACCTCTCCCCCTGCAGGAATCCCTAGCTGTTGACAGTCAATGGTGCCAGAGTACTGGCTATAGGGGAGATTACAGCTAAACTGCCTGATGGTAACAATTTCTCCCCTGCAGGAATCCCTGTAGTTACTGGTGTGGGATTAATAAAGGTCCTCAACAATTATTTCTTTCAGAAGTGATTCCATCATTTTCCCTACCACTGAGGTCAAACTTACAGGTCTGTAGTTTCCTGCTTCTGCCTTGCTCCCACTTTTGTGAAGGAGAATCACATCTGCCCTCCTCCAGTCCTCAGGTACCACCCCATCCTCCCATGATTTGTTAAAAAGTGTGGTCAGTGGTGTCATTAGGTCCTCCCTTAGTCCGTTTAGGATTCTGGGGTGAATCTCATCAGGCCCAATTGCTTTGTCCACCTAGAGTTTTAGGAGTTCTTTCAGTACTCTTTCTTCTGTAAATGGACTAGTGTCAACCCCTCTACCAAGAATGCTTCTATTGTCTTGATTAGGTAACTCCTCATCTTCTTTTGTGAATACTGAGCAAAAGTATTCATTCAGTATCTCTGCTTTTTCACTGTCTCCCTCTTCCCTTCCCTCTCTTTTATTAATCTTCACTATTCCTCCCTTAACCTTTCTGTGCTCCCGAATGTACTTATAAAGGTTTTATCCCTTCTTAACTAAGTTGGCTATTTTTCCTCGGTTTGGGCCTTTGCTATTCTGCTGCCTTCCCACTTCTTTCTGCTTTAATTGATACAGTTCCTGTTGTGCTCCTTCTGTGATTCCTTATACTTCTGATGCAGCCTTTTCTCCTTAACCTTCCCTTCCACCTATTTTGAGAACCATAGTGGTTTTACTCCAATTTGTTTTCTTTATTTGTCCAACACAAAGGCTTGTTGTCTCTATGATAGCAGTTTTATTTTCTCCATTGTTCTTTCACTCCTCCTTTATGGCCATTTGGTAGTGCATTCCTCAGGTGTTCACCCATTTTCCCAAAGTCGGCCCTTCTAAAGTCCAGTATCCTTGTTTTGTATGGTTTGTCTCCATGGTTGTGCTTATTGTGAAGCCCACTGTGCAGTAGTCACTTGTTCCCAGATGTCTACTGACTTCTAAATTTGTGATCTCTCTCCATTTGAGAGTACCAGGTCTAGTATTGCTCCCTCCTGGTGGGTACCAACACTAGCTGTCTAAAGCCTGCACCCTGCAGGCATCGAAATGACCCTGTTTCTTGGATGTGGCTGCAGTACATGTCATCCAGTTAACATCTGGCATATTCAGGTCCCCATCAACAGTATCTTCCCTTTTTCAGCCAGTTTGAGAATGTCCTCTATCATTTTCTTATCCGTTTCCTCCCCTTGAGACGGGGGTCTGCATACAACCCCTGTGTGGATTGTGATGCCATTCCCTGTCTCCAAGGTGACTCAGAGTGCCTCTTGTCCTCCCCCTTTACTTTTTAGTTCTGGAGCTTTGATCCCTTCCCTTATGTATAGAGCTACTCCACCTGCTCTTTTACACTCCCTGTCATGGTTCTATGGCTTGCAGTCTTACAAACCTAATACTTTCCCTTTTACTGGGAAGGACAATGATACGAGGAAAGTATCAGCATCATATTTCTGGTAAAATTGGTGACACATCTTACAATGAGGGACTTTACTGTCAATTTCAGAAGCAACCGACATCTCCAGAATCAATGGCAATTCTGAACTACAGAAAATGTCTCCAGAATAAATGACACTTCAGAATCAATCAGTGGTGCCAGAAAAGCCCAGAACAGACAGAAGGCAATTCATAACCACAGCCTGTGTCTACAGAATAGCTGGCAGTTCAGAAAAACAGCCAGCGTCTGCAGAATAGAAGGCAGTCCAGAATCATAGCCAGTGTCTACAGAATAGGTGACAGTTTAGAACCATAGCCAGTGCCTACAGAATAGAAGGCATTCCAGAACAACGGCCAGTTTCTACAGAACAGTTGGCAGTTCAGAACCACAGCCAGTGTCTACAGAACAGCTGGCAGTTATATAAATACATAGACAGTGTCGGCAGATTAGGGCCTACGGCCCACCTAGTCTGCCCATTTGAGCTTGTAAGTTTACTTTATGTTTCCTAGAAGTCTGTTGCCCTTTAACCCTGACTTCCAGAATTCCTTTATGTCTATCCCATGCATTCTTAAATCCCGTGATTGTTTCAGCCCCTACCACTCCCTCTGGCAGGGTGTTCCACTTGTCCACCACCCATTCTGTGAAGAAATTCTTCCTCACGTTTCCTCTGAATCATCCTCTGTCCAACTTCATCCCATGCCCTCTAGTCCTCTAACATCTTTTTCACCTAAAAATAGTGTATTCCTGCCCCTGTTCCTCCATATAAGCTACTTGTCTGTCTCTATCATATCCCTCTCTCCTCCTCTCCTCCAGGAGTACAGATTCAATTCCTTCAACCTGTCCTCATAGGACTTGTGATGCAATCCATGTACCATCTTTGTTGTCTTCCTCTGAACTTTCTCTACCTGTCTATATCCTTACATAAGTAAGATCTCAGAACTGTACACTGTACTCAAGGTGGGGCCTTAATAGTGTATTGTATAGTGGAATTATGACCTTTTCCTGCTGGTGATGCCCCTGCCTATGCATCCCAGCATCCTGCTTGCTTTACCTGCTGCCTTGTCACACTGTTTCTCTACCTTGAGGTCATCAGAGATGATAACCCCAAGATCCCGTTCCTGCTTGGTGCATGCTATGTTCTCACCCCCCAACTGATATATTGTGACAGGGTTTTTGTGCCCCATATGCATTATCTTGCACTTCTTTGCATTGAATTTCAACTGCCAAAACTCTGACCATTCTTCAAGTTTCTGCAGGTCCCTTCTCATTCTGTCTACACCCTCTGGTGTGTCTACTCTGTTACAGAGCTTTGTGTCATCAGCGAACAGGGAAATTCTGCCTTCTGGGTCCTGTGCAATGTCACTGATAAAGATGTTGAATAGGACCAGTCCCACACTGATCCCTGTGGTACCCTGGTCACTCTTCCCTCTGTGGAGTGACAGCCATTTACCACCACCATCTGTGTTCTGCCGCCTAGCTAGTTACCTACCCACTGCACTACTGTCCTGCCCACACCCATATTCCCCAGTTTGTGCAATAGTCTTCTATGTGGCACAGTGTCAAGGCCTTGCTGAAGTCTGGATGAGCCATGTCCACTGCCCTCCCTGATCCACCTCCCTAGTCACCCAGTCAAAAATTCAATGAGGTTGGTCAGACATGACCTTCCTCTGGTGAAACCATGCTGCCTTGGGTCCTGTAGTCCTTGACAACCAGATGTTCCACCAGTCTCTCTTTCAGGTGGTTCAGAACCACAGCTGGTGTCTGCAGAATAGAAGGCAGTCCAGAGCCCAGCCAGTGTCTACAGCATAGCTTGCAGTTCAGAACCACAGCTAGTGCCTACAGAATACAAGTCAGTCCAGAACCACAGCCAGTCTCTACAGAATAGCTGGCAGTTCAGAACCACAGCCAGTGTCTACAGAATAGCTGTCATTTCAGAACCACAGCTGGTATCTGTAGAATAGAAAACAGTCCAGAGCCATGGCCAATTGCTACATTACAACTGTCAGTTGGAACCATAGCGGTGTCTGCAGAATAGAAGGCAGTCCAGAACCACAGCCAGTGTCTGCAGATTAGAAGGCAGTCCACAACCACAGCTAGTGTCTGCAGAATAGCTGGGAGCTCAGAACCACAACTGGTATTTGCATTTCAGAACCACCGTAGATATCTGTAGAACAGAGGGCAGTTCAGAGCCACAGCCAGCGTCAGCAGAATAGCTGGCAGTTCAGAACCACAGTCAGTGACTCCAGAATACATGGCAGATCAGAACCATAGCCAGTGACTCCTGAATAGGTGGCAGTTCAAAAGCACAGTCAGTGACTCCAGAATAGATGGCGGTTCAGAACTACACCTGGTATCTGGAGAAGAGACAGCAATTCAGAACCATAGCCAGTGTCTACATAATAAGTGGCAGTTCAGAACCACAGCTGGTGTCAACAGAATAGCTGGCAGTTCAGAACCACAGCCAGTGTATGTAGTTGAGAACCATGGAGGTTCAGAACCACAGCCTGTGACTCCAGAATAGCTGACAGTTCAGAACCTCAGCGGTGACTGCAGAATTGATGGTACTTCAGAATGACAGGTGGTCGTTCAAAACCACAGCCTGTGTCTGCAGAATAGATTGCAGTTCGGACAACAGCCTGTGTCTACAGAATAGCTGGCAGTTCAGAACCACGGCTGGTATCTGCAGTTCAGAACCACAACTGGTATCTATAGAATAGGTTGCAGTTCAGAACCACAGCCAGTGTCTACATAATAGGTGGCAGTGCAGAGCCAAGGGTCATTTTAAATAGTTTTTCAGGATTCACAAGAAATCCACTGCTGGCATCAGCATAACTCAGTTACACACAATTCCCCAACATTTGGGCTAGCAGTATAGCCTAGAGGTTGGCGGAACGAGGTGAAACGAGCTTGGTACATCCAGCAGACCAGACCTCAGTTTGATTCTCACAACCTGCACTTGCATACTGTGTGACTCTGAGCAAGTCCTTAACCACCCAGTGCTCCCAGGTCACCCCTGAAACAGGCACATTTGTCTAGTGGGCCTTACAGTTACCAAAAGAGTAAAAAATAAATAAATAAAAACTTGAATTCCAGGACTTTACAGATTACAGACAGTAAGTACAGTAATAATTGGTTACAATTGACAATTTGTTTCAGTCAGTTGACAACTAAAAGTATCCATGATACAACTAATGCACATTACAGTTTCAAAGTAAAGTTGCCTTAGCCCCTGGGACTGTTATCTCCACAAGTAGAGGACCAATTTATTACGGTGGGGAAGGGGGGGGCAGCATCCTGAGGTCAGTTTTGTCAATTGAGGGAGGGGTGACGTTGGCGGGTGGTGATGAAGCTGTAGGGGCAGTATTGTGATGAAGGGTTGTGGAGGTTGGGAGGAAGGGCTGCTGTAAGGGTGGGCAGCTGGGAGCTTAGTGGGAGGTTGGTGAGAATGGACAAGAGTGGTTGAGATTGGGAGTAGGTGGGGGCAAGTGAGGAGATATGTACAGGATGGTCGGTGTTATGAGGCGGGTGGGTGAGATTCAGTCTACAGTGCCCTGCTATAGACTAGCTGAAGCAAACACACTCCATTTCACGATGCAGGAGAGTCCTGAGTCCTGTTTTGAAGAGGCTAATTTTACTGCTTTCCATGAGGGATGCCGGTAGCCTATTGTATTATTTAGGCCGTTGATGCAGAGATGGTTCTGAGCCAGAGTGGTGTGTTTGAATGGCACCAGCAGCCCGCCTTTCTCTGTGCTCCTGGTAGGTTTTGCTGTTAAAGCCCACTGAAGAAGTTCACAGAGATGGCGGCACAAGTACTAGTTGAGCATTTTGGCAAGCATGCAGGTCTGGTAGCGAGCTCTGAGATGGAGAGGAAGCCATCCAGTTTCGGAGTATAGGACACAGGTATGGGTAGAAACTTTGGCACCTAGGGTCAGCTGGCAGGCCTTGTTCAGTAAGGTTTTTATTCTGTTGAGTGCAGTGTCATTGCCTGCCCCATATATTGGTAATCCATAGTCCACTCACACAAGGACCAAGCTACTCGTGGCAAGAATTAGTGAGTCAGGTGTCATGGAGTGACTGTGGTGGTATAGTACCCCAAGTTTCATCTTGGCGGTCTTGCCTGGGGTGTGTCTCTGGACTGTGTGAGGAGTCAAGAGCTGAGGAGGACAATATTCTGCAGCTCCATTCCAGGGACAAAGTGATAACACTGGATGGGATGGTTAGTACACTGCTGCTCTCATCACCAGCCCAGCACAGTCTCCTGCAGGACACAGCAGTACCAGCACAATGTTGATGTAAGTGCAGTGACACTGAGTTCCTCAGTTGTCCTGCATAGTGTTCTAGATGCTTCATTCAGATGTATTATTTTACTTTGCAAACTTGCATATTTTACTTGGTGTAACTAGTGGCAGGTTACATATTAGTGTGTCTTGCAGTTCTGGGACACGAGGGAGGAATGTGAGGGAACTTTGCTGCTAATCTGTGAATACGAATGTGAAATGAGTATCAGCACCTATAAGCATTCTACCCTAATAAATAGTATGCCTTGCCTCAAACACCTCCACTGGAATACTTCCCATTAATTCACCAGCATTTCTGTGAATAATTATTTCCATTGTGTCTCTCTTGTTCACCCCTTCCGCTTCATAGGATGTTCATTTCTTCTTCTTTTCTTACACATATTGCATCGAACTTTGAACCATTCTCCACGTCAAAGCCTTACCTTGAACTTGATCTCTTCCTCTGGCAATGGCCATGATGCAACACACAATTTCATTTAGTGTAACTCTCCACAACCTAGAACATTTCCCATATGTCATAGTAGTGCTTATATGTCTGGAAGTTTTGTGTTGGCCACCACGTGCGACACTGGTGCTCAGATTATCACAGCTCATGCAATAAAAGCATTCTACCCCTATGCATTGAATGCACTGCCAGCGTAGCACATTGCAGTATTTTCCCTTATTTTACTTTTTGTATCACACAATGTTCAGCACTGTGACATCACTAGAGCATCAGTTTTGCACCGTGATGACTGCTTTCCTGTGAGACAGTGTCACCAGCAGAGCATACTTGTTCACCATCTCTTTCTCCCCCCTCGTTCTTTCCACTTGAATTCTGTTGTGCCTAACCCATTCCTGCCCTTTAAACTCCTCCAGTGGAAGACTGTTCCCGCAATTCACCACCATTTCTGTGAATAAGTATTTCCTTTTGTCTCTTTCTTTTTCCCCTCCCTCCATTCATTGGATGTTCCTTTTTGTTATTCTTTTCTCTTTTTTTTGGGGGTTTGAAGCATGCAATGTTCAGCTATATAAGATCACTTCAGCATCCGTTTTGCAATGTGATGACGGCTATGCAGCCACCAGATATATTGTTTTTCTATTTGTTTAGCTGTGGGTTTTGTGTCCCATGTTAGTATTTTCATTTTGACTGATAGGTGTATCTACGTCTGGACCATTACTATCTGACGTCTGCTTATTTACTTTTCTTCACAGCATTCATTATTGCCTGTGATAGTTTGATTGTACCAGTGGTGTTAGGATCATGCAGTCCAGCCAGGTCAGGCAGTGGTGGTACTACTGCAGTACCTGTTGTCGCCCTGTGCCCACTTTCTTGACTTTTTCAGCAGCCACTACATCACACTGTGTAGAGCCAAAATATATTAAAATATAATAAATGCTGTATGTTAACCCCCCCCGGACATTTCTGAACAACTAAGCACACCTCCCATATTATTCTGTCTTTAGGAAACAGAGTGGTGGGTATACAAAACCTAGTATTACATACATGCGACCTTTACTAAACACGGGTCCTCAGGAGAGAACTTTCGCAGTGGGTGGTGCTAGTTCTGAAATTCTGAAGGGGTACCCAGTAATTCCTCACAGGAATAAGTAACAGGATTGTTCTTACCTGGTTTCTGTTCTAAAGTGAGGCTTTACTTCAAAGTTTGTACACAGAAGCCAAGGTGGACACCCACGGGTTCACACTTCGAGGCCGAATGAAAGGCAGAACAACTTTTGTAACAGCCCCCACATTCTAAACTTTACATATTGCATTGGACTTCAGTCCATTCACAGCGTTAAAGCCTTACATGAAACGCACATCTCTTCTACTGTCGATGGCCACAATAGAGGACTGCTTTTCATTTTGTGACACTGTCCACAACCTAGAACATTTCCCATATGTCATAGGGTTAAATATCTAGAAAGGTTGCAGGTCCGTGTGAGTAAACTTGTGCCACTTGTGAGACGCTTCTGTGCTAGTGATGTATGCTCTACTGAATGTTTACCTTGGTACCCCTCATTATATGTTTAATTGACATTTCTTTCACATTTTCAATTTTGATTTTATCCCTAGGCACTCGCATGTTGGGAAACTGATGGCAGCACCATCAAAACATAAACAGACACCTAAGATGGCAAAGTGAGTAAGAGCACACACTGTTACTGACTCTGTCAAAAAATGGTTAAAAAAAGAACTTGATTCAAAATGCAACAGGTGCCATATCACAATTGGAGCCGAGTTTGCCAGGTGGATGTCGCTGAAAGAATCTCTGCGCCTGCGCACGCATTCAGATGTTGTATGATTTCTTCTAGACATGTGAGCATATGCTGTTCTGTTTCTTTTTTCCAATGTACAGAATGGTAAAAGAACTAAGGACTAGTCACATAGTGACACACCGTAATACCTGTTCTATCAAAACATTTGTGCTTCGTGTGCTCCTGCCAGACTGAAGGTCTGCATAGCAGATTCCTATTCACAACAGTTGTAGCAAGGCCGAAGCAAGGGCAATACTGACCATTTATCTTGACCTCAGTTTCTTGTCATAGAAAGAACTGTTCACTGCCTGCATGCCAACCAGGTACAAGACCCAAGGCAGCATGTATGCACAGTGTTGATGTCATGTCAGAGGACTTGAAATCAATTCTACACAGGTTCAAAGCATGTGAAACTAATTTCATGGGTAACCGTTACTCAGAGTGACTGTGAATCGAGTACACTGTGAACAAAGGGTTGTCATTAATGGGGTGCTGCAGCGGGTTTGTACTGCAACCTCCACTGTTTTATGTACTTATATTAGATATATCAGGATATAATGGAACCAAGAAGGTCAGGTCAAAGAGATATGGTTTGGAGCAGGGGGGATGGACAAGGTGAGGACAGGTGGGAGGTGACAAGCAGGGGAATGTAGGGGGAGAGGGCACACAGAGATAGCAACCATAAATGGCGATAATGAGGCAGTGAGGGTGCTGCTTGTGGTTGACTCCATGACTGGGGGATCAGGTGGAGAGGGTGAGTGGAGTGGAGGGGTATGCTTCCTGTGGTGTTAAGTCAAGGAGTATGCCTGACATGATGGTGCATCAGGCAAAACATCACATCTATTCTCAAGCACAGGAGTGTGGTGGTATCCCAGATATGTTAAACATCTACATACTAATGATATAAAGGGGAACAGTGAGCTGGAGATACAGTCTCAGTATAGGAGCTGGACATAGTGTCTCAGGATGTAAGTTGCTCGGTCTTCTTCTCTGACATCAAACCAGTGCCCATAGGAGGTCTAGAAAACAATTGGAAATACGGGATATAAATGTATGGATCTGCCAATGGTTACAGACTGATGGACATGGGTGGGTAGGGATATGGGGAGCAACTGGGAATACCAAGTGGACTGAGATGCAGTGAATGTTTTGTTGTGGGCTCTGAGGAGAAGTTTAATTGCCAGCATTTGTATTTGGTCACAGAGTTAGGTACAGTACATGGACAGTGAGACCCTGTAGCATATCTTTTATCTATACTGCACAGTCTCCATCCTAGTCAGTTCTGCCTGGACACTAAATATCCTGGAACATGAATGCGGGATCAGGAATATCAGGGTAACCCAGTTTTCTATTACAGAGGTGACATCAGGATTGTGCTGAGTCATCCATACTGCTAAACCATCCAGTTTAGGAAGCAGGCTGCAGATATTGATTGAAGTCATTTTAAGTGACCCTATATTTTTGGCAGGAGTTTCTGAGTTAGAGGGCAGGCCAGGACTGGGATGTATGCTGCCCGAGTAAGAGCAACAAGTATTAGCCTTTTATAAGCGGCTAAACAGTCTATGATTACTTTAGCCACAGTGACTAACATTTACAAACTTCTTGAGGAACAGAGTACATGCATTGTTCCTAGTGCTAGTACCAGAATGTGACTTTTGTTGTGATGTACATTGATGGTGCTTTGTGGAGGTGTGTGTGTCTCAATGAATTCAAACTACTTGTGGCCATCAGTTGCAATCTGACCATATCTCAACTTGATGAAAGAGATGAAATGAAGCAATTCAGTGGAGGACTGTAACAACTCAAACAGCACAGCTCATATGTAAACTATGCTCCACAGAATATTGTGTCTGCACTGACTTCATACCAGAGACCTCACTGTAAACTGACGTACTGAAAGCTATAGGCTACAGTGAATGCCCCAGTGGTATAGGCAGCATGTGACTTTATATGTAACTGTGAGGCTGATATGTTAGCGTGACAGCCTATGTGAAAGGCAATTCACACAATCAGATAATCTTATGATATATGCTGATAATGCTGGTTGTATTGGGATATCATGTTTATATTCCTGCTACTTCAACTGAATCTACCTGCTTTTCTCTTACTACATCGCATCCCACTTAATCACCCAAAGACCACTGGTCCCCCCAGCTACTTTTACTGACTAGATCACCAGTTGGCACTTATAGTCACCCTTTTTTCATCACTATGTGATTCACACTCCATTGACATACACTGAGCGCTGTACCTAGCCATTCCTTTGTGTCATCACACTATTTACAGCACACTAATTAAATTCCCTATCTTGTGTACTCATTTATTTGCGACTGCTAGTTGAACTTCACGTCCATTCCTGTCCACCCTTGATGCTGTTTCTTTCACACACGCCCCTTAATTTTACAGTCTACTTCCAAAAATATGTATATAATGGCTTTCCAGATTTCTATGATAGTTATTCACAACTTTGGACTGCCTTCACAGCAATGCTGATGCTATCCATTCCATTGCTACACCTTGTTCCATCTGCAGTGCATCATGCAACTCTAGTTTCAGCTTTACTACATCATCGCTTACTTGTTCCTCTCTCTGCCCATCAAATTCTAACTTTAACATATTGAACCACTGTTGATACCCATGCAGCCAGTCCTTACAAATACTAAGGTGGGAGCTTCATCTCTGAAAGCTTTATTGCTTCTCTTGTGCCTACAATACATCCTGTCTTATGTGACAGTGATGTGTCCAAGACCATACATCGAGTGGCTAGCACATCTTCAGAATTGGTTCACAGTATCAGATATGGCCATGTTACATAGAAACATAAAAACATAGGCACTGTCAGCAGATAAGGGCCTATGGCCCACCCAGTCTGCCCATTTAAGTTGTAAGTTCACTTTACATTTTCCTAGAAGTCTGTTGCTCATTACTCCTGATCGCCTGACCTCAGAATTCCTTATGTTTATCCATGTATTCTTAAAACCCATCTTTATCACATGGCCTTTTTATAGTATTATGTGATCTGTTTATAAAATTGTGGTTTTATGAGTGTTTTATATTGTACTATAATGATGATTGCATTGGATTGTATTTTGTATGATTGTATAGCACTTTGCAATTTGAAAGGTGCTTTAAAAATAAAATTATTATTATTATTATTAACTCCGTGATTTTTTAGCCCACCACTTCCTCTGGGTGTGTTTTCCACTTGTTCACCATCCTTTCTGTGATGAAATTCTTCCTCACTTTTCCTCTGAATCGCTCCCCATCCAACTTCATCCCATGCCCTCTAGTCTTGGAACATCGTTTTCATTACAAAACAAGTGTATTCCTGCAGCCTGTTCCTCCCTGTAAGATACTTATATGTCTCTATCATATCCACTCTCTTCCTCCATTCCTCCAGCGAGTACATATTCATGTCTTTCAGCCTATCCTCATAGGACTTGTGATGCAATCCCTGTACCATCTTTGTTGCCCTCCTCCAAACCTTCTCTGCCCTTGTCTATGTTCATACGTGAGTAAGGTTTCCAGAACTTTATACTGTACTTCAGGTGGGGCTCACTAGGGTCTTGCATAGTGGAATTATGACTTCCCTTTCCTGTTCTGTTATACCAACATTTACAGATTTCAGTTAACTCACTAGCCTCATTGTTACAGTGATGTTATTGTCAACTACTTTGTTGCAGGAAGTTTTGGTAAACATTGTAAAGTTTGCATAATATTTCGATTAGTTTGGCATATGTGCACGTGCTAGTAGATGCTTTTATTCTGTCTGCATGACCACTCCAGCTGACATGCCAAAAACATGTGGATACATTTTAAAAACAATCAAAGTCACACATGCACACTCTGTTGTTTGGCAATTGTTCAAGGTCCTTACAATGAGTGTAGTGACCAATGAGAAATCTGTATTGTTTAAAAAAAAAAAGGCCATCTCTGTTGTGGACCGCTTTGCTGTCAGTGTTTGCCACAAAATGTAGGTTCTCTGCCATATCACTGTCACATGGGAACAAATACATTGTAGGTACACTAAAATCATACACCCTTGCAAAGATACGGTTCACTCAGGGTCATAAAACCAGCACAGATCAAGCATGCTAATTATTGGGATACAGATACGTCGATGGGCATGGTTCATCCACAGTGCATGATTTTCTTGTTTGGTCACACACCTTTCCAAGCTTGCCCTGTGATTGCACACTCTGGGTCATTTAACTTCATGTGTATACCACCCTACTGTTTGCATTTAATTCTAATTAGACACACTGGTTACCTAACCACCCCAAACCATATCTCCTCTACTGTTACCACTGTGACATTTGACTCATTTGTGACTACAAAGTCCAGTACTGTAATCTCTTGTTTTTGTCTTGGACAAATATTTTTTAAGAATCGCCTGTCGGAGACAAAGTTCTAGCTTCTAGCTGTTGCTGCATGTGGGAGGCTATGAAATACTTCTGGTAGATTGACATTATTTACATCTCCCCCTAGTGAGCCATTGTTTTCTTTGTTCAACATCTTTCCTTGCCAGACTCAGCACCCAGTGGTGGTTGCCTGTGTTATAACACTGTGTGCATGGATGTTACCTTAATTCAGCATTGTCTAACCAATTTTTTTGCCCTCCCACCAATCTGGCATAACTGTGTTTCACATATGGAACCACTCCTTACACTTTCATCCTCACACAGTCCCTTTCTCATTAGTGTGGCATGGTACTGCCCATTCCATCTCATGCTTTACGTCACCAGGGCCATGGATGACCACAATGTGTGGCGCAATTCCACTATGTAGCGTCCAGGTCTCCAAGCTTGTTACTCCCAACTGTGAACTCAGGGTGGTATTAGACAGACAGATAAATATTTGATTTCTGAAAGCCCCAATTCTTGATGAACAAGACAACAGTACAATTATTACAATTGTACTCAAAAATGAAAGTTACAGGTGAGTGCACACATGTACTCTATCCAGTTTAAAAAAACCCACTTATAATCAGTAAAGGACTGCTGAAATAAATATGTCTTTAGTCCTTTCTTAGAGGCTTCCACCAAGGTAGCCTCCTTTCAATAAACAGGCAATGTGTTCATGGGGTTTGCATAGCCCACATGGGCATCCAATCTCCATAATCTATCAAATCATGTGAACTCCGATGAAGTCGACACCGGCAGATGGGTGTGCACCAGTCTAATTGTAGGATGCAAGGCGATCTTTCAAATATACACGTCCCCTTTTGTGCATGCTTTTATTGGTCTGGAGCCATATCTGGAAGACAATTCTGCACCCGGCCGGCAGCCAATGCAGTTCACGGCAGATGGGCGACATGCCCACAACTTTCACTCCAGTAAAATTTTGACACCTCAGTCTGCTCCAGCTGTAGTCTATGGTGGTTGCCTCCAGATAACCATAGTTACAGGGCATGGCACATTACACCAGTCTTGAAGTGACAAAAGCATGTACGAAAGTGTTACAGTCAACAGATGTGGTTAGGGCTTGGATCGGGGTGATATTCAGAAGATGGCAAAATTCACCATCGATAACTGCAGACAACAGAGCATCAAATTTCAAGCTGTCATCCAGGATCATGCCCAAATACTTTACCTGTGTAGTTGTGGCAATGTGATCACCACCCAACACTTGTCCTAGTGGTAATCCTCAACCACCACCACTTCCAGGACAACATGAATTCACACCCATATCTCGGTCTTCTCTGGTTTATGGTTAAAGAGCAGCTGATGCCTTAAGGATAACTTTAGCAAGCATGAATATGTACATGGCTCAGCTTGTATTTGACATTATTTCTGCATTTCTCTTCCTCATTTTTTTTTCTCACTGAGCTCTTTTTAATGAACACTGGATCTATGCTTTGGCATAGTTCATCTATCCCATTTGTTTTCTCCCAACCTGAGGTCATAATGCACTGCCTGTGACATTACAGTTACTCCCATGACAGCAGAGTGTGATGTCACAATAGAGGATTCTGATTTAAAATAGGGAGTAAGGTATAGAAGTAGATGAACACCACGGGACAAAGACCCTGTAATCATGTAAATTTCCATAGTAATAAGTAATGGGAAGGAGAAATTTATAGAAAATATATATAATATATATATATAGAGAGAGAGAGAGAGAGAATCCAAGCTGCATTGAGCCAAAGTATCATGTTGTTTAAGGTTTTCTTTTAGGTTTTAGCAGCAATTAAAGCCAGTTTTGAGTCATCCAAGAATGGATTTCCTCAAGGCAGTTGTAAAATTCAGCTGTCGACACTGCAGTATACGGCAGACAGGTCAAGTATAGCTGGCTATCATCTGAATGGGTGTTGTGGTGCAGTGTGTCACTTTTTAATTTGCTGTGCATGCAGTCAAAGTTCATTACTAAAACACTCCTAGGCTCCTCGGTCACAGCTTTACAGTCATGGCGTTGTGTGTCTACTCTCACTCGCTGTCCACGACAAAGGTGGTTAAGGGGCATTTGTAGCAACTAAGGCCAACTACATGGTGGTTCAAAACTGTAAGACCAACTAAAGGGGTACATAGTGGAGATTATTAGAGAGGCAGTGAAGCTGCCTCCACTTCCTCAGTGGGCATGCGGTATATGGCGAAGATAAATAGGGTTGTGATCTCTCCAAGATGGTACATGAAATCTGATGTCGCTATCCACCTTGATTTGTGTTGAAAGCAACAGTGCATTCAATGTCAACCAGTTTCTTCTAGACTTCGAAGGGATGTTGAGTACAAAATAGGTGGATAGTGGGGGGTGGGGCACTGTACCACAGGGAAAATGCAGTTTACAGGTAACTGTGGTATAGTCCAGATAACTGCTTACCAATTCAAGGGACAATACTAGGAGTACTGGGCTTTACTCGCTTAGTCTGCCTTTCTGGAGAAATGCGCTGGCCCAACGCTTGTTCTCCTACAGAGTACCATATTGGCTTAATGAAATAAACACCACAGTACTACACTGCTAACTCATAGAAACATAGAAACATAGACTTTGATGGCAGATAAGGACCGCTTGGCCCATCTAGTCTGCCCATTTCCCTACCTACAGGATAGGCCGCAGATCCTAGTTAACCAACAGCCTATTTCTTCCTACCCCCCACAAGAATTGCCTTATGTCTGTCCCATGCATTTTGAATTCTCCCATAGTTTAGATCCTACAACCTCCTCAGAAAGGCTGTCCCATGCATCCACTACCCTCTCTGTGAAATAATACTTCTCACATTGCCCCTGAACCTCCTCCCTCTATCTTTAAATTGTGTCCCTTGTTCTTGCACATCTCTTTTCTGAAAGACGCTACCCTCTTGGACTTTGTTGATTCCACTGAGGTACTTAAAAGTTTCTATCATGTCCCCCCTCTCCCTTCTTTCCTCAAGGGTATACATATTAAGCTCCTTTAACCTCTCCTCGTACGGCTTCTCTTGCAGACCCTGCACCATTTTAGTTGCCCTCCTCTGGACTGCTTCTATCCTGTCTATGTCCTTGCGGAGATGGGGTCTCCAGAACTGGATGCAGTACTTCAGATGGGATCTCACCAATTGTGTGTACAGAGGGATAACAACTTCCTGTTTTCTGCTGGTGATGCCTCTCCCTATGCATCCCAGTATACCCCCAGCCCTCCCTACTGCCATCTCACATTGCTTGCTAACCTTAAGCTCATCTGATATGATTACCACGAGGTCTCTTTCCTTTTTTGTTGTTGTTACTACCTCCCCCTCCATTGTGTATTGTTCCCCTGGGTTCTTGTTTCCCAGGTGCATTATTTTTGCACTTCTTTGCATCGAATCCAAGCTGCCATACTTCTGACCATTCCTCCAACCTTGCCAAGTCCCTTCTCATCCTTTCCACGCCTCCTTGTGTATCAACCCTGTTGCAGATCTTTGTGTCATCTGCAAAGAGGCATACTTTTCCTTCAAGTCCCTCTGCAATGTCACTTATGAAGACATTAAAAAGGACTGGACCTAGTACTGAACCCTGTGGTACCCACTAGTAACCCCTCTTTCTTCAGAGTGGACTCCATTTACAATTACCTTCTGTATCCTGTTGTCCAGCCAATGTTTTACCCAGGCTACCACCCGGTCCCACTCCCAGGCAGGTTAATTTGACTATTAATCTTTTGTGTGGGACTGTGTCAAATGCCTTGCTAAAGTCTAGGTAGGCCATGTCCACAGCCCATCCCTGGTCTACTACTTTGGTCACCCAGTCAAAGAAATCTATTAGATTCGTCTGACATGACCTTCCCGCTGTGAACCCTTGCTGCCTTGGGTCCTGTGCCCACTGGCCTCTAGGTACTCAACAATTCTTTCCTTCAGAAGTGACTCCATCACTTTCCCTACCACAGAGGTCAAACTGACAGGTCTGTAGTTTGCTGCCTCTGTCTTGGTCCCACTTTTATGAAGGGGAATCACATCCGCCTTACTCCAGTCCTTGGGTACCACACCATCATCCCATGATTTATTAAAAAGAGTAGCCAGTGGTTTCACTAGATCCCCCTTAATTCTTTTTAGAATTCTGGGGTGAATTCCATCAGGCCCCATTGCTTTGTCCACCTTCAGTTTTAGGAGTTCTTGCAGAACCCTTTCTTCTGTGAAAGGACTGGGATCAAGAGTGCTTCTGTTAATTGGATTAGGCACTTCCCCCTCCTCTTTTATGAATACTGAGCAGAAATATTCATTCAGTATCCCTGCTTTTTCACTGTCCCCCTCTGCCCACCCACCATTCATTCTATTCAGCCTCACTATCCCTCCCTTTGTCTTTCTCCGCTGGCTGATGTACCTATAAACGGTTTTATCCCCCTTCTTAACTGAGTTGGCTATCTGTTCCTCAGTTTGGACCTTTGCTATTTTGACTTCCCTCCCTGCTTCCTTCTGCCTTAACTGGTACACTCTCTGTTCTGTGCCTTCTGTGTTTCCTTACACTTCCGGAATGCTATTTTTTCTTCCTGACTTTCACAGCCACCTCTTTTGAGAACCATAGTGGCTTTTTCTTTCATTGCCTCCAGCAGCTAGAGCGGGCCGGAGAGCTACTCTTGCCCTTCTAGGATGGTGGGTCTTTGGTAGCTCTGTGATCACTCGCTTCCTGCTCCCAAACAGGAAGTTCCTGTTGTCAGTCAAATCCTGTGCCTATAAAAGTAGAACTAGCTTTGGGTGGGAGGGAAGGAGGTCAATACAGTCCCAGTAGAGAAGTCCAGTCACACAGCAGTCCTTCCTCCTGGTGTCTTCTGCCAAGCTAGTAGCAGAATGTTTCTAAGGCAATCTTTAAATGTAATTTCCTTCTAGCTAAGCCACTCCCCCTACTTACTAAATCTTTGTACAAGTAATTTAAACCTCACAGCTATCAAATCATTTCAATCACCTGAGATTTACACCTAGATAACTGTTCTGATAACCATTCTTTTAATATGAATTTAAGCTGTTCCAACAATCCAGTAGACTCTTCAATTGGCAGAACTGACCCGGTTATTCTGAGTACACCAAGCTCTAAGGCCACTACTCACCTCTATTGCATTTCAGGTGGTCTATGCCCATCCCCCTAGTATCTCCTTCATACCCATTCAATGCCATTCCTTGCCTGCTCCTTCTTGTATCCTTTCACCAAGGGTTCTTAGCAGTACTACACTGTCCTCCACTCTGCCAGACTCTGTCGCCTGTCCTCCCCCTGTCTCTTCCTCTTGACCAATTGTCATCGAGGTTTCTAAAACTCTACATCTCGACCTCCTGTATCTGTGAGCCCTATTCACCTAGCATCTGTGCCCTATTCCAACCGACCTAGCAGACACCATTCTTCAAAGATTATTATATCATACAGTACTTCCCTGGAGCTGCACTTAGTTTCTCATGCATTAGCATATCCATTGTACTAGATTACTCTGCTTGTTGCATTCTGACAGCCATTCTGTGGTCTCTGTTTTATGGCTAACACATGCCTGTAACATATGTATTGTTATTAAAATTCTGGTCTATACTGTTCACTCTATGTTCATGACATGGGACCTTTGTAAAAGACTTATGACTCAACTGCTTTCTGAGCACTCAACTAAATAAATAAATAAAAATCACTCTGGTTAAACCACCATCAGGGCAACGTTGCCTCAATTAATCTCAATGCTGATCCAAAACCCTACTGCTAAAGTGCAGTTTATACATGGGATGTGAAAAAAGGTTGCATTAATGCCGATTAGAGAATTCAGCATGCCAAATGCATCTTGCACCATCTGCATATGGTCCCTCAGACTGGCGCCTAGACATTATGTCCGACCACCATGAATCATGTGACTGGATAGACTCGTCCAGGTAGAGTTGTGATGATAACACGATATGACGATATATCATGATAATTATCACTGAAGATAATTTATCGGTTTAGAAATACAATATTGCAATTGTCATGCAGCATGATATACTGTGATATACAGTGATGACACATCTCAACTTCCTTTTCCAGTAGCACATTCATTTCCCGGTGCAGCCAGTTCTAAAGGAACAGTTAAAAGCAGACAAGGGAATGGGATCACATGGGGTGTACCCCGGATTATTGAGGGAGCTCAAGGATGATCTTGCTGTTCCTCTGACAGCCCTGTTCCACCGGTTACTAGAAACTGACTGGAGACTGGAGAAGTGCTGATTTAGTCCCACTCCCAAAAGTGGAAGCAAAGAGCAGGCAGTATACCATAAGCATGTCATCTTTACTTTGGTAGTGGTTAAAGTAACAGAATCACTACTGAAAGAAAGGATTGGGGGAATACTTCACCAGTGAGCTACAGGATGCAAGTGAATATGGTTGCACAGGGGGGAGGACTTGCTAGACAAATCTGATCGAGTTCAACCAAGGAAGTGGATTGGGAAAAAACAGTTGTTGTGACATACCTGAATTTCAGTAAACCCTGCAACACCATTCCACCAAGGTGGCTGGTAAGCAAGCTGAGAAGCCTAGCAGCAGACCCATAAAGTAATCGGATAGGTATTGAGCTGACTAGGCAATAGGAGTTGGAGGGTGGTAGGAAAGAGGAGGACCCTTGCTGAGCACCCCACGCGCCGAGGCCAGTCTCCACCAGCGGGCGGCCAGCACCTCCAGCCGGCGCTTAGCTCCACAGAGCCGGAGAGACCCTCCAGGGAAGAGGAGGACCCTTGCTGAGTGCCCCCCGCACCGAGCGCCAAGGCCAGTCTCCGCCAGCGGGCGGTCGGCACCTCCAGCCGGCGCTTAGCTCCACAGAGCCGGAGAGACCCTCCAGGAAAGAGGAGGACCCTTGCTGAGCGCCTCGCACCAGCGCCGAGGCCAGTCTCCGCCAGCGGTGGCGGGCACCTCCAGCCGGCGCTAGCTCCACAGAGCGCGAGAGACCCTCCAGGAAGGTACGGCAAAGCCGCAACCAATCGAAAGCGAGCCTTCCACGGCTTCACATCTGATTGGTCCCGCTGCTCCTGGTTTCTTCCTTGTTAGATTTGCTTTTTATCTTTGGGAAAAGTTTGTTAGGGTATTGTGTGTACAGATTTCCACAAAAGAGCTGAACACTGTAATTGTGGGAGGGGGAAATTGTGATAGGTGTTGCTTGTTAAAAAAAGTAATTACAGCCTTCCTGTGTTTGTGTGCATAGCCAGGCGCTTGGCGCTCTACCCCATCCCTAGACTTTCTAATGCTAATTCTTGGCCCCCTGCTGCTCTGCCTGTGCCTGAGCTGTACAATACTTTAAATTCAACCTGCTCTCTTTTGTCTCCCCAGAGGAGGACCCTTGCTGAGCGCCCCGCACTGGGCGCCGAGGCCAGTCTCCGTAGCCAGCGAGCCCGGCACCTCCAGCGGCGCTTAGCTCCACAGAGCCGGAGAGACCCTCCAGGAAGGTACTGCAAAGCCGCAATTTTTATGCCCACCCGCCTTCCCCTCCTCTAGAGTTTCTTAAGTAGACACTTTCGCCAACGTTATTAAAACCACTCGCTAAGGCCCTGCTAACCTATAGCCTGCCTTATATTCCTCATTGATACTAAACAGTCGATTACCATAATACTACCTATGCTGTCTATTCTGATGCCACAACTAGACTGGGTTTCCACCTAGCATCAGAAAAGGCACACTACCCTAGCCATCTTATACTTCGCCTTTATTCGATTCCATAAAATTCTTGTATCTCACTGCTTACCAAACCTCTTATCTCATTGCTAGACTAAACACCCTCCTCTAGTAACTGAGTAGGCACCCATTATGAGCTAAGTATACCACTCTTACAGTCTACGATACAGGCAATTACTGTGAGCAAATCATAAGATATTACCTATAAAATCTCTGGTCACCTTCATAATGAGGAACTTTCTTTGGAGCCTCCTTATACTACTACTATTACCTGAACTAAGTAAAAGATGCAGACATCCACAGGATGCCAAGCAGAGTGCAGATGCCACATTCTCGTCCTGCTGCAATTCTACAACAGCCCCAAGAGATTGGATATGTACCTATGACCTCCCATTGATACGATGTTACCTATTTATTATTTACTACGGAGGGACACAGTCGGCCTTGCATTTGTTTGGTGTCTGTCTCCAACTGCATACAGAACAAGATCCCGTGACTATCTCTGTTAAAGTATTAATCCTTTCTCTTACAAGAGGACGAAAAACCGAATCTGGATGGCAAATAAGAATTCTACAGAACTAAAAAAAAAAAGACATCTATAAGAACTTATACCCTATCTCTGGCGGCAACTATGAAACTACTGCTCCTACTACTAATATGCTCAGGGAATGTGGAACTTAACCTTGGGCCACCAGGGACTATCACTGCACCTTCAGAACTAGCAAAGATTAAAGGACTAAGCCTTCTACATATTAATGCATGTAGCCTTTTAAAAAAAATCACATTGCTCCAAGCCTGGGTTAGCCACTCACTACCTGACATCCTGGTAGTCTCTGAGACTTGGCTTAGACCTGATACAGCCGACAGAGACATAAACTTACTTAACTACCAAACATTCAGAGCTGATAGACGGACAAGAGGAGGAGGGGTAGCAATATATGTAAAGGCCAACCTATCTGCAATTTGTCTTGCCTCTTATTCTATGGCAAAAGAATTGAGTGCCTATCCTTAAAATAACCCTTACCAAAATATCTCACTGCAGCTGATCGGCTGTTACAGACCTCCTCAGCTGGCCTCAAGATACTATCCTACTTGGGTGACTTGATTAAACAGGGAATGAAGAAACCATAATTATAGGCGATTTAAACCTAAACTGGCTTTCAAGGCAGCTACACCACTAATTTCATTCTGCGACATGCATGGGCACACAGCTCATAAATGAACCTACTAGAATAAACAAAAAGAACCCCAAAAATAACGCTTTTGGATGTACTATTAGTGAGTAAACCTCACCTCTTCTCACACACTGGAGTACTGTTCAGCGACATTAGTGATCATTGTTCTATTCGTGCAATTAGGTCAGCATGTAAGATTTCATCCACCACAAAATTCTTGTTGAGGAGATCAAAAGAACTTCAACATTGATGCATACCTGGACGATTAAATTAAACACTCCACAAGATGGCAAGAATTCTATCTAGTGAACACAATGGAGATTGCATATGGTGTTCTAAATGACATTATCACAAATGCTCTAAACATTCATGCACCAGTCTCTAAACTACGTATTAAAAATAAAACCTGTAGCTGGTTCAATTCTGACCTTAAATCCACCCTTCTGAAAGGGACAAGCTTTGGAAAAAAGCCGAAAAACTAAGTTAGCCACTGACTGGGAGCAATTCAGAAAAGCCAGGAATCTCTGTACCAAGAAAGTACGAGACACAAAAGCTGCATATTACATGGCTGAATTAGATTCCTCAACGTACAACCCTGCCAAGTTTTGGAACACTATAAAAGATAAAACTGGCCATGTCCTAAGTAACTCACTCCCAGCAAAACTACAATGTGGAAACAGAACCATCAGTGACAAAATAGAAGTATTGGAAGCCTTCAATAATCATTTTACAACTGCTGGGCTAGCATTCGACTCCTCTCCAGCCAACCAAATGAGAGTACATCTAGGGATTAAGAACACTGATGCAAGGGTGACTGACTCCACTTTCTCCTTCACTCCAGCCACGCTGAAGCAAGTCGAAGAACTAATCTTACAGTTGGACATAAAAAAGAAGAGTGCAGGTGCAGACTCCCTTGACCCATACTTTTTAAAAATTGCCATACATGTATTAGCAGTACCAGTAACACATCTGTTTAACCTTTCTCTACAGTCTGGAGTCATCCGATCAATCTGGAAAACTGCTCAAGTGATTCCACTACTGAAAGCTGGGGATCCCACGGACCTTAATAACTACAGACCAATTTCCATTCTTACTGTGCTGTCTAAACTACTCGAAAAAATTGTGAGCACCCAGCTAAGAGAATACCTAGAAGCCAACAATCTTCTAAACCCAGCACAATCTGGTTTCAGAGCAAACCACAGTACCATAACAGCTCTTGCAAAAGTCACCAATGACTGGCAACTTGAATTGGATAAAAAAAAATTGTGTATGTGCTGTCTTCTTAGACTTAAGTAAGGCCTTTGACACGGTTGACCATGACATGCTCCTCTCCTCACTGAGGTCTATTGGACTTGACACCAATTCCATTAGATGGTTTAACAACTATCTTACAGGAAGAACCCAGCAGGTAAAGGCCGAAGGAGATATATCCCCCACTCAGACCTCTACAAAGGAGTACCACAAGGATCTATTCTTGGCCCTATCCTCTTTGCCATATATATCAATAGCATTGACACAAATCTTACCAAAGCCACTGTACACCTGTTTGCTGATGATACAGTACTGTATGTCAGTCACCCTTCTCCTACAACAGCCTGCAAAGAACTACAAGCAGAATTCGACCTACTGCAACTTCAGCTGCTGGAAAAAAAACTACTATTGAGATGCAAAAAAAAAATAAAGGCAATGTTTTTCCCCACAGGTGCAGGCAATATACTCAATCCATCGATCTCCTAAATTATCCACTGCACTTGGTGAAAATCTCGAATATGTCACAAAATTCAAATACCTGGGGGTATGGCTAGATAGTAGATTAGACTATCTAGAACATCTGGAAGAGCTGCTAAAAAAGCTTAGACAAAGACTTGGACTTTACTATAGAATAAGGCACTTCCTTTCAAGTGACTCAAAAAAGAAGATGGTCCAGGCCACATTCCTCTCAGTATTAGACTACGCTGACTTCCTATATAGTCGCTGTCCTACGGTATGCTTGAACAAATTAGATACACTATACCACAGAGCTTTGAGGTTTATCACAGACTTACCATACAGTACTCACCACTGCTTGCTATACTCCGCAGTTGGTTGGCCCTCGCTTCAATATAGAAGGGATAGGAATGCATTACTATGGACTTACAGAGCAATATCACAGCAGCTTCCAAAATATATCTCAGACTGTTTTCTACAAGCCACATCAAGTAATTATGCATTAAGAAGCCTGAACTTCATTACTCTTAAAGTGCCTAAGTTCCACTCTCGACATGGCAGACATGCTGTTAGTTATGTGTTATCTACCCTATGGAACACGATGCAGAAGACTCTGAAAGTGAACAAGCTCATATCTATCACAGCCTTCAAATATCTATACAACAAGATATTCAAAGAAAAATGTAACGGCTTCCGCCAACATTAGACTAACCCTCCATCTTTCTCACCAGCTGGACGACCATTCAAGGTAGCTCCTCTGCACCCTACGAGCAGTTACTTCACATTTCATAAACCTTTACTACAATCCTTCCTTCTTATGTATTATATATTTAGTCTCCTTATACTTTCAGTTTTTACTTCTGTCCAACCCCTCCCTCTTGACCCACTATTGATCCCTCTTGACACGGCCTTTTCCACTTCTTCCGTTTCACTACCCTGGCCACAATATTCTGTATACACTCCTTTCATCCCCCTGTCACTGCTTCAGCCGGTACTTGCCTCTTACAAATCACTCCCCTGTGATATATCTTCCAGCTGTCCATACAGCTCATCACCCGAGTTTAAAAACTATCTAGTAATTCCTTGACACATTTAACCTTCACCAAAAAGTGCTAGTTTCTAAAGTGTCCTCCACTAACAAGCTGGCTATTTTATGAATCATGTATATATGTAATATATATTTTTCTTGTTATTAGCTTTTCAATGTACTCTGTCTTGGAGTTGATGTTTTTGTATTCATTTGCTATCCTCTCAAAGTTGTGTATTCTCTGCATGTTATATGTCATATAAATTGTATCTTGACCTTACCAGGTCCATCTTGCAAATGAGCATTGCTCAACGGTGTTCGCCTGGATAAATAAAGATTTGATTGACTGAAATGGTGTCCACTCTGGGGAAGGTAACGTGACCAGTTGAGTGCCACAAGGGTCAGTACTAGGCTCAGTCCTCTTCAATGTCTTTATTAGGTACATTACAGAAGGACTGTAAGGGCAGGAATGCCTGTTCACAGATGACACAAACATCTGCAACACAGTCGGCTGGGGGGGGATAATGAAGGAGGATAGAAAGAAGCTTGAAGAATGGTGATGAGCTTAGCAGCTGGGTTCCAAATCAAAACAGAGCAAAATCATGCCCATCGGATTCAGAAACCCAGGGGCAATGTACCAAATGGAGGGAGAAGTACTAAAAGTCACAAAACGATAAAGGTATCAGGGGTAATAATAACTGATGACCTGATGGTAACTAAACAGTGAGATATGGCGGTGTGAAAAATGAGAAGGATGCGTTGAAGGAATAGGGAGGGGGTACCACCAGCCGGAACACGAAGGTAGTGATATCACTGTATAAATCACTGATGAGCTTGTGTCCCATTCTGGAGACCCCACCTCTGAAAGGAGATTGACAGGGTGGAGGCAGTACAGAGGAAGGCAACCTAAATGTTATGGGGCCGGCACCAAAAGTACTATGAAAAAAGGTGACTTAAGGAATTAAATATGTACTCCCTAAAAGGAAGGAGGGAAAGGGAAGGTTATGACTGAAACATTCAAATACCTCACAGATATAAACACGTTACAGGGAGGAGCATCTTCTAAAGAAAAAGATGCTCAATGACATTTGGTCACACTATGAATCTGGAGGTGGGGTGGAGGCTGAGAGGGGGTGCGGAGAAGTACTTCTGTTGGACACCACACCTTGCGCCACACTGTTGATCAAGGGTTAGGTGATGGACTCGGGTAGCTGGAGGTTAGAAAGGGGCAGAGAGGATCAAGCATCAGGAGGACAGCTCTCCTCTCTCTGTGGAGGTATCCCGGGTGGCTCGGCGTCATAACGAACCCCGATGGTGATCGAAGGTATTACAGGTACACCAACCAACATAAGGGGTGGAGTGCGAGAGACGCCAGCAGGACAGCTGTGTGCTGGTGTCATTGCATGCTGCAATCCAAGGGAGGAAATAGCAGGAAAACTACCCCACTT
The DNA here is from genome assembly GCA_016271365.2 of Neoceratodus forsteri. NCBI lineage: Eukaryota > Metazoa > Chordata > Ceratodontiformes > Ceratodontidae > Neoceratodus > Neoceratodus forsteri. Next base: position 266,713,907 of record CM057455.1, read on the forward strand.
ACGGATAGGTGACAGCACCATCTAGGGCCACCACTATCACATGCCCAATAGTCGGAATAAATCTTCTGGCCATCCCAGTCCCTCTGATCTGCCTAGGTCTAGCGATGGTTGTGCTCCCAGGTTGACGGATCAAGTAGGAGGGAGAGTGTCTGTCCCTGATTTCACGGACAGGAGAGCTTCAGACTGTGTGGTAGAGGGTGAGGAGTGAGAGAGGGAAGCTAGAGAGAGTTCCAGATATGTAGGGGAAAAACAGAGTTAACCCAAAAAAAAAAACAAGAATACATGGGATAGACACGAAGGGAATCTTGGATGTAAGGCAAGGGGGGGGACTGGAGGCTGAGTAGGGTCTGAGGTGGCATTGTGTAGTTAGTGAAATATTGGGCAGACTAGGTGGGCTAGGATGTCCTTATCTGCTGACAACATCTATTATGTTTCGAACACCTGCACCATTGCTCATTTGCTAGCCTGAGGATGTGAAAAGAAAGGGGTGAAAGGTATGTGTACCAGTTGACTGACTTACATAGAAACTGACAGCAGATAAGGACCACTTGGCCCACCAGCGGGGTAATGGACAGAACAGCACAGGATTTTAGAATGCAATGGATAGACTCAAGGGAATCTTAGAAGCAAGTGGTGTGTGTAAGCAGGAGTCAAGTAAGGTCTCTGGAGGCACTATAGGTAGGAATTTAGGGCAGACTAGGTGTGCCATATGGTCCTTATCAGACAACAACTTTTAGATTTCCATTGCTCTCTGTTTCTGCCTAGTTCACCCATTCTCCAGACATATCTCTTAGATATCTATTCATTTTTCTCACACATACACACGCACACGCAGTAACTCCCTGGAGTGTCTACCCTATTGCAGATCATTGTGTCATTTGATAAAAGCATACCATCCTTCGACAACCTCTACAATGTCACCAATAAAGACATATAGAACTGTTCCCAGTACTGATCGGTGTGGCATCACACTGGTCACCTTCCCTGCTTGGAGTGAGTTATGTTTACTACCATCCTCCGTAGTGTATTCCCCAATGGATGTCTTACCCAGTGTACCACCTTTGGACCCTCTCAGGCTCACAGCCTGCTTCTTTCCTTTATCACATAATGATAGAATGTGACAGATTTGTTTAGCATCCTGTCCTTGTAGAACACAGGGATGCATGGCATGGTTGTATCGCAGTCATGGCTTTCATTCCACAATGAATCCGTCCAGGCATAATGCGTAATGGTAGCCTCAACACTGCATGACTGTGAATTTATTTCACATATTCCTATCATATGTGTAACCCCCTGCAAATGGGGGTTCCCAAAAGACTTCCAGGAGCTTGCTTGAATGCTCCAAGCCTGAATGGTGTTTGGCGTTTAAGCCATTTATCAGTGAGTGTTTTTAGAGCCTCTGGTACTGTCTCTTTAAGAACTGTCTGCTTGCAGACATAATTAGTTTGTATGGGGGGACTGTGTGCTTCTCTGTTTGAGTACCACTCGAGCTGCTGCCAATTCACTCCATTTTGCAGTCACTAGGAGTGCAAGGGAACCTATCTGAAAGATGTAACTGTTTGCCAGAAATCATTTAGAGTAATAATGAAATTACAGTTTGTCTAACCTGCTTTCTTTGCAGTCAGAACTGTGTCTGCCTAGTTCCCCATTCTGGTTTGAACTGCTGAACTGGACCAATCAGTGTGGGGTAAGCTAGCTCTAAAATGGTGCCTTGGACGAATCAGAACTTGGACTCATAATCTGAGCCAGCCACAAGAGGATTGTATGGGCAGTGACTCTGGGAGATGTAGTTTAGACTTCGGCGCCTTTTTGGACCAACAGCAGCAGTCTATTGTGAGTGACAGCCAATCCAGTCAAGAACTGGGAGGAACTCAAAGGAAGTGCCCGGTTTTGTCTGTTGGAGTTTCAGTTTAGCTCTGGCAGTGAAGGGGAAAGGAACCCTGTGCTCCTTCAGTGCACAGTTTTAGTCGGGAAACATGTGTAAGGTCCAGAGTTCCGGTCTGCAGCTTGTGTAACTGCTTGTTAGGACTGAATCCGTCCTGTGAAGAGAATCAAAGGATATCTGAAGAGTAGAAACCAGGCTCACCCTGTAGAAGACTGGAGAAATTGCTGAATTGCACTCAGTCTGTCAGGAACTGAATCTGCTGTGTGTTCTCCCGGGTATTGTGCAGTAATTGCGATCGGGATAGAGAAGCAGCCTGCCTGGTATAGTACTTTCTTTTTACCATATAAATGTGTGAGGAGTCTCGTGGAGCTCAAGAGTAGCCCTGCTGACATTGAAGGACCCTATCTTGTTTGGAGGTCGTGAGTACTAATTCAGGGTCGCTCCCTGTTGAATTGCCACATTGAATCCAAATGGAATAACTGTACTGCTGACTGTTTAACTAATTTTTCTTTTCTCTGTGTGAAAGGGCCCCTACCAGCTGCCACGGTTTGGACTAGCCACTAGGGTTTGGGTACCCAGGGACAGTAACTGGTAGGGATAGGCCTGTGCACAGAGCCATAGGTAGATGAGTAAAGTATAAGCTAATTAACCTGATTTCCCCCTGTCCTTGTTATATTCCCCTAAATAAATCAGAGCTGCTTGTTTCAGCAAAGTTATACTGCCTGAGGTATTTGTCTATGTTAAAGTACTGTACTGTGATTGTTGCACTGTATCTTATTTCACAGGAGGTCCCAGTGCCGGAACCAGTCCTGGGGGTAAGTGTATACTGTGAAGGTAATTCTGATATATTGTGTGGGCCACTAGTGGGAAGAAAGGGGGGTTGCAGTGTCCCAGAGGGCTGTGACCATGTTAGTTTAACTATTGCAAACCCTGACCTCTGGGTGGAGGCACCCGCCATTGGATCCAGGCCCCTCAACCTGTTAGTGGCAAATCAGGCAGGGGTAGTAGCCCCTGGGATAGCGCCATCTAGGGGTTACATATGTACACATGACCTTGCAGATTGTGCTACCATCCTCTTCAAAACTGTCACCACCCGCCCCAGTCAGCAGAGTGTTGCCACTTTTCATTACATACCATGCCTCCTCGTGATAATCTCAACAACTTTATTTCAGTTATAACATTTTTGTTGTATGTACAGTGATGGACACTATTGAATTCTCTGCATTTTAGTTCAGCTGAGTGATACTGTCTGGCTCTGGGCGGCCCATTTCAATCTCCATCGTATTCCAACTCTCCATAAAAGACAGTGTGCAGTCAATACATACTTTACTGTAATTTGTAAACCATAAAAGCAAGATGATACACACACACCAAATACAGAGATTTTTGATTTATTTTTTGCTTAAAACATCTTTATTGACTTTATTTTTAAAATTTACAAACTGTGAACTCAAAAGACAAACCTGGACAAGCCAGGGTACACAGTCCAAAACTGACTGTGAGAACTATGTACAACCCCACATTTCCATGCACAGCAGGAATCCATCTCCAGAAATATTAAAATACAATCTGCATTCCTAAAAAGTAATAATACAGCCCACATCCCAACTTAAGCGACTATTGCATATAATTACAACCCCACTAAATAGGAGATAGAATTATGCAGCTCTTTAAGGAAAGAAACAAGAACAAAAGCAAAATTCGCCATAGTAGCGTACATACTGTCTTATAAATATTAACTTAACATAGACCTCTTTCCCTCTAATAATCCCACTCAGAGGTGGAGTCCTGCCATGCCCCTGGAAGAGAGAGTCCCCATCCCCAGTGCCTGGTAGACCAAAGTCCCAAACTCAATCGGATCTTGCTTGGATCACATGTTGTCCATACCCTTACTTAAATAGTCAAAAGCGTCAACATAGTACAATGTTGACCACATTCTCATTCCCACTTATCAATCTCACGCTATTCGCAGCCTGACAGACGGACCTGTATTTGGGTACCTTGTCTCTGTAGGGCATAAATCGCTTCTAAAGATAACCATCTCTTCAAATATAACCCTTTTTTCCCCTCCAAACAGAGTTGTTTCTTTATTTTACCCAGAGCCCCCATCAAATCCCGCACCCACTGCTTATACGTGTATAATTGATCGTCCTTCCAATGTTGAACCAAAAAAGATTTGACTAACGCAGTCATCAGAGACAGATGGAATTTAGGTAAGGCTCCAGGTATTGCTGACAAATGACCCAAGACACAAACCTCCGGAGTTATATATTCAGTATCGTTCAAAAAGGGGTCCATACGTTGTCTAATTTCCCCCCACAGAGGCGAAATTCTACCACATTCCCATAGCACATGTAAGAGGTCACCTATTCCCGCCTCACATCTGAAGCACCGGTCCGTCTGTCTAAGCTTTCTGTCATATAGTTTTACTGGGGTAAAATATATGTTAGAGACAATAAAAAGCTGCATACTCCTAAACTTGGGTATAGGTATGTACCTGTAATTTTTCCAAATAGAATCCCAAACTAGATTCCTAAGAGCCATTACTTTATCCCAATATGAAACTTGTATGGGTGAGGCCGGACTAAAGAACTCCACCAACACACTGTTCACCTGCGAGGGCGCACTTGACTGGGTCCACTCCTCTAAATGATCCCAAGTGAAGAGCTATCTAAAACCCTCCATTCCTTTTCATCACCCCCTCCAACAGTCTTGTCAGCTGCAATCTTCGAAAGAAAGGCAGTCCTTCCAGTGAAGTCGGTAGACTAACCCTTTCACCCTGAATAAGATCCCTTACCTTTAGACCCCTCACTTGATTAACCCACCGAGCGTTAAGTACCTGCCCCCCAATTTCAAAAGTAGGGTTACCCAAAATTGGTTGGTCCTGGGCTTTCATCTGTACTTTTCTCTGTGCCGGTGTAAGGAAGGACCACCAGGCTCTTACTGATTTCGCAATCGGATTCCCGCCCCCTTTATTAAACTCTTTTTCAACACTGGCAAACAACATTGCTTCCGGTGAGAGGCCACACTCTCTCAATATTTGCCTCTCCATTTGTAGCCATATTGGTGTGTATGTTTCCCTTTCCAAATTCCTAGCCCAATGAAACATAAGACCCAATTGTCCCGCCACATAATATACATGAAGATCAGGCAATTTGATCCCTCCCTTTGCCTGTGGTAAACGTAGTACTTCATGTTTTCTCCTGGGCGGTTTAGCATTCCATAGAAATTCAGAGAGAAGCTTTCTAATTGTTCTAAACCATGATACATGAATATCATAAGGGGCCGTATACACTAGGTATATTAACCTAGGGAGTAAATTCATCTTAATGAGGCCCAGTCTAGCCATAAAATTCAATGGAAGATTATTCCATCTTAGTATGTCCCCTCTTATAACAGATAAAACCCCCTCCAGATTCGCTTCCGCCCTTTTCTCCATTTGCGTAATCCATATACCCAAATACTTAATCCTATCTGCCTTCCACTGCAATTGTAATGGAGCAAAATCTGCCCTATATACATATGGGGTCAGAGGGAGAATCTGAGTCTTGGTCAGATTCAGCTTATAATTTTAAACCACAGTATGCCCAATTAAATCTCTTACTCCCTCAAAACTGGAAGCGGGTCCTCTAAGTGCAAAGAATATCATCCATGAAAACTGAGAATTTAAGCTCTCTTCCCCTAACCGTACCCTTTTATAAGTTCCTCCTCCATTATGGCCCTCAACAAGGGCTCTAAATAGATGTTGAATAATATCGGTGATAGAGGACACCCTGTCTTGTCCCATTTTCAGCTGAATTTCCTGTGAAATATAGCCATTACACAATACCCTAGCCAATGGACGCATACAAGTTTTAATACCTCTGAGCAGGCCCTCTGGGAAGCCCATCTTCCTCATTGTAGCAAACAAAAAAAGATGGGAGACCCTATCGAGCGCCTTTTTGGCGTCTAGCGATATCAAAGCTAGAGGTAGTTGGGAATCCGGTGCATAGCTAAGAATATGATGTAACTTCCTATGGGTGTCATGTGCCCCCCTCCCTGGCATAAATCCCACCTGTTCCTGACTAATTAAGCTTGAAGCAACCCTCAAAATTCTATTAGCTAATATTCTTGTTAAGATCTTAATATCCTGATTCATTAGCGCTATAGGCCTGTAACTATCCACCCAATCCTTAGGTTTATCTGGTTTAGGGATCAATGATATATATGCCTGGTACAGCGGTGGGTGGAACATCCCCACTTGCATAATAGTATTATAAAATTTAACAAAACTGGAAGTATAGTCTGTATGAGTCTGATAAAACTTAGCTGTAAGACCATCTGGTCCAGGAGTTCTACCAGCCGGCAGAGATTATACGATCTCTAATAGCTCTGATTCCCTAATAGGAGCACGCTAATTCTCTAGCCTGTAGATGGTCCAACACGGAAGAGGTATTCCCTCAAAAGGCATTGATTTCCTCCTCTCCAGCTGGGTTTCCCACCCGATATAGGTCATTAAAGTAAGGCATAAATGCATCTGACATTTGCTGGGAGTCGTTAACAGCTTCCCTCGTACCATATAGAAGTAATTGTTCTGCTTGTTTCCCATTCTCTGACCCTAGCTGCAAGTAGCGCCCTGGGACATCCCCATGTAAGTATTTAGCCTAGATTCTTTCCAACCAATATTCCACCTTCCCATACATAATTTCTACCCATTCCCCTCTCAGGGTTTTAAGTTCCGAGTCAGTTTCCCCGGATGACCCCTCCAGAGGAGATAAAGAATCTATTGCCTCCAAAATAAATTCCTCCCTTGCCTTCCTCAATCTATTTCTTTGCGCTGCCAAACCCTGCACTATCCCCACATACAACACTTTACATGTCGGCCAAGCCAGATGTTGATTTTGTAGAGAGCGTATTTGATGCTGGAAAATCCCTCACAAAGCCTCCTCTAGTTCCTCCCACACTGCAGCCTCCACCAGCAACAGATCATTTAATCTCCACTGAGCAGGTCTGGGGGGGCAGGACTCGGTTCCCACATCAAGAAAATAGGGGAGTGATCCGAAAGTACTCTTGCACCTGTCTTCATATCCTTCACTTCCCTAAGTGCCTCCCTGTTAACAAGAAAAAAATCAATACGCGATTAAGTCTTGTGGGCCGCAGTGTAAAAGGTCATAGTGTTTCCCCCCTTAGAGTGGGTCCTACTCAGATCCACCAACGCTGTCACTTCCAGCATCCTGTTCAAGGCGGTCTGTGCCCTGTTTTGGGGCTACTAGATGGGGGTATCCTATCCTCCAGATTATTAAGACAAGCGTTCCAATCCCCAGCCAAAATGAGCGAGTCAGTAGGGATAGCTGCTATGTCCCTTTCAATAGAAGCAAAAAAGTCTGCAGTAGAAGGAGTGGGACCATAAACAGAAGCCACTGACAGTGCCTTACCCGACAGAATCCCCGAGAGATATATCCCCCTGCCATCTTCCCTTACCAACACTTGCTCCATCTTAAATGCACAGGAGCTTCTTATTAAGATCACCACACCCCCCGATGCCTTTTCTTTGCCCTCCCCATAGACCTGGCCCACCCATAGCCTCTTAAGACAGCTTAGTTCCTCCGTTAGTAAATGGGTTTCCTGTAAAGCAGCTATATGAGCTCCCAAGTGATTAATATGTCTCAAAATAACCATTCTTTTACATCTGCCCCTGAGACCTTTGACGTTCCATGAAATTATTCTAAAACCAGTCATTATCCATCAAAAACGCAAGGATTGTAACAAGTGATCTCTTTCCCCATGCCCCTTTCACGGTCTACCTTTCCTTGATTTCCTTTCTTGGATTCTCTCTCTCTTTCCAGATCCCCCATGTCCTCCCTCCCCGCCCCGATCCTTCGATCGTCCTCCTAGCATAAATCGAATCATGGATGAACCCCCCTCTGTGCTGCTCCTGCCCTCTTTCAAAAACCCTATCACTCTGAGAGCCTGCCCATCATCTAATCTCTCTCTGACTTTCTGCCCCTTACTCCATTTTACTATCATCCCCCTCGATCTTCCCCCTCCTTTCTCTAGAGCACAGAAGAAAAGAAAGAAAAAAAAAAAAAAACAGCATCCCTGCCGTCTCAATAGGTGAAGTCAGGTACACTCAGCATACTGCAACTCATGGGTGGGTCAATCCCCACTAAAAACTTGTCATAGTTTTATTTAAGATAATCCTTCTGACATTGATGAGCTTGCCAAAGTGCCATCCTGTATGTCCCACAAAAAGATCACCCTCTCCTTGCTAAAACCATATCTACAGTAACCCCCGAATTCTTTCCACCAGATCCAAGGGAATCCCCGATAAATCCCTAATACGGGCCACGAGACTTGACCCACCCTAGCCCAACAAACTTAGTATGACCCCCAAATATTCTATCAATATAAAGATAAACATACAACCATAACTAGAAAATGTTTTGTCATAACTTTACAACCTGCAAACCTCCCCATTTTCCCTTTGTCCATAATTACTTAAATCCAAGCGGTGCATCCCTTTCCAAAGTTAGTCCAGTTCAGGTCGGCGACTTAAACAGTTCAGGAAGTTCAACCTCAAGCCTTCTAGGGCAACCCTCGCAGATAGATATCACTTCTCACCCGACTGCAGTCTCACCATCAGCGTTGCAGGGTATTGCAAACAAAATTTAATACCTGCTAGATACAGCTTTTCTTGATCTCCAAGTATTCCATCTGTTTCTCCTAACCGAAGGAGTTTGATCTTGAAACATCCAGATTGTTCGCCATTCCGTTGAAGTGCTTTATTATGTCTAGCCTTGAACAGTACATGAGACTTTTCTTTATAGTGGAGAAATCTCATAATAATCACCCTGGGTCTCGCTCGGCGGAGTGTTTCCTTAATGCTCTGTGGGCCCTCTCAAGATTGTAGGCTTCCCGAATGGCGATGGGCCCAACAATTTAAAAGCATGTCCTGTATAAAGGTGACACAATCAATCCTTCAGCCCTTTCTGGAAGCCCTGCCAGTATCAGGTTGTTCCTCCGGCTTCTCGATTCCTGATCGTCCATTCTCTCCTCGAGTTTCCTGATTTGCTTTTTGGCAATTATAAGCTCTTGTTCCAGTGTGGATGATTTCCTTTCCTGCGAGGCTATCCTAGCTTCTGCATCCCCCATGCGCTGCGCGAGAGAGTGTAATGCCGGTCACACAGTTGCGAAGTCCACCACCAACCCTTGCAACAGTTTTTTAATCTCCTGTATGTCCTCGGTAGATTGGCCCATTCCCGTCTTTTCCCAGGTCCGCCTCTGTCACTGTAGGGGTAGGGGATTGAGACTTCGGCCTTTTGGTCGCAGGGGATCTCGCTGCGAGGGGCTCCGCAACTTCAGCCTCCATCTTGCCTTTCAAAAAACGGCCTGTAGCTTCTGACTGCAGCGCACCGACTCAGCGCTTATTCCACTCCCGGCTCTCTTTATTTTTAAACTTGCTGCCCAAAGCGGACCCTTGAGTCTTCCTCGCTTAATTAGTTAAATATCAGCTGAATCTAGCAGACCTCAGAGCTTCTAATAATTAAACTTTTACATCGGGTCCTGGAGCAGCACAGAAGGCGTCTCGGCGACTCAGCCCATCACGTGATCTCCAGAGATTTTGATTTATAATTAACAATGTGCATTTATCCTCCAGCACAGTTGAATCATTCTCGCTCTACAAAGCGCCATTATGTAGATTGGATTTATTCTGATAAAATTAAAGGAGTCTTTAGCATGCTATGGCACATAATGCAATAATTTCACCAATACCATAAAAATTTCTAACATAATCCCAGAGTTAAACACTGTCTGATGCATCCTTGTTAAGCACTGTATTATCACTGACATTTCTATCACACGAGGTGCTATGGTAGGAATCCTGTGTAGCGTCCATAAGGATCGGGATATGTGTTGCGTATATGCCACACACAACAGCTTGGCACAGGTCTATGTACTCTGTGACCAAGGCATCCATTATGCCACAGAATGTACTGCCAGTAGGCAGAGTGCTGTCTGGAATGGTTGGCATCAGCATCAGGAGGCAGAGCAAACACATCACGTCTATATGTAGTGGCCAATAAAGTTACCGCTGGGTCCAAAAGTAGGTGTTACATCTCCTGCAAGAAAACAATAACATCACGTCTGTAGAATCAATACATGTTTCCCTCCAGTAACACATATTGGATGTAAGCACATACATGCGTTAATGGTCCTCACACACGTAACACTGTGCTATGGTGCAATGTCACTTTCTCAGCCTACAGATAACATAATCTTTATGGCTGTGAGTGGCACATATGTAAGAACTAATCTTCAGTGGTATCTGACTAAGGGACACCTTCACTAGGGCAGCAACATCCTGCAACTGGAATATTTTGTTCATCTCAGGAAATATAATGCTACTAGTTTGCATTGTTGGAGATTCACCAGTGGTTTCATCACTGTCTTTGTATTGTACATTACAAAAGTATGACAGGGAGTTATAGGCCCGCAAGCATCACATCCATTGTGGGTTGGCTGATGGAGACAGTCCTGAAGGAGACAGTGGTGCTCCACCTGGAGGACAAAGGAGTGTACGACAGTAGGCGACATGTCTTTGTTACGATCAGCTCCTGCCAGACCAACTTTGTGGAGTACTATGACTGGGTAACTAGATAACTAGACAGGTGACTTGCGGTTGATGTCCTATTGCTGGACTTCAGTAAGGCTTTTGACTGTGTGGCATTGGCAGCTAGGTAGTAAGCCACTAGGTACATGGGAGGGTGCAAAAATGGTGGGCTGTGTAGTGAGCAGGCTGCAAGTATGGCAGCAGAGGGTGGCAGTGCGTGAGGAGCTATGATCACATAGGGTAGTGATGAGGGCAGGCAGAGGGGAGTTGAACATGTACTCACCAAAGCAGGGAAGGGATATGATTTAAAACTTCAAGTACATGAACAGAATGAACAGTTCATGCACAAAAGGGCACAAGGATTCACAGCTTTGATATCCTGTTCAACCAATCGGATAGATTGCTTTGAATGATGCAACCATGTGGTCGATTCGTAATGTATGTTAACATGCAGTCATGGGATTGCAACAATGCATTGGACAGCGGCCGCAACTGGAGTTTATTAAACCATTTGTGCTGTATGGTAGTGGGACCTACATTGGTAAATTGTGTTACTAATTGGCTGAGAGCGCTATGACACAGAGTGAGGTGGATAACAGAGTTCTGTCCCAGTAGTGTGTGATGATGACCAGCGAGTGGAGTCGGTGCTCTGCGCTTGAGCCTGTCTGCCACAATGTCTTCAGTAGTGGCACCAAGTCAAGGGAGTAATGGAGTGTAAAACTATTTGAAGATGACACCAATACCTTTAGCTGGTGATACCCTCAAGACAGGATGGAAACAAGTGCTGACAATTTCAGAATTGAAATTGTTCTTAGAGCTGAGGCAACACACACTCAGGTAAAAATGGCTAGACTGTAGGGCACTTATTATGATTACTGGTGAAATTTTGCAACATGACTTGCATATTAAAATACTGCAAACATCTCAGACTGATACGGGGAGAGTCGAGATGCAATGCTCAGGTAAGCACCCACAACATATGCTTTCCACTGCAGTAGGCATCAGCTGACAGCAGTTGCATACGCACAATGTGGAGCATCACTATATTGTGGATCTCTTTTTGAGTCGATAGCAGCCACTCTGCCCTACAGACTGTCAAAAGAAGTCCAGCATTGAGAGAAAAATTAACACAGAGGTCATGAACTTCATCATCTGTCATGACCTCTATACATGCCTGTGGAAGAAAAAGGAACAATGGAAGTGCATTACCTACCGTAATTCTTGATCTTCTTTGACAAAGGTTCCACCACTCATTCACACTAATGGGAGTTTGCCGGAGGTGCTAGCATCCAGCAGGAGCAAACTTTTTCAAGAGGGCTGGCGCCTGAGATGGAGTCGTGAGGAAGCGGCACCGCAAGCACAGGCTCATGTGGTAATGACTATCTCGGCGTCAACCCTCCAAGTGCCTCAGTTCCCTTTTTCTGAGGAGGTGCAGCATAATTAACCTAGAAAGACTAGCCTAAAAATCAGACATAAAATAGTCCGAATGATCTGTTTAAGAAGGGTCAACAATAATGTCTTCACAGCCCAGCCATTGAGGGAGTAAAGACCATAAACAGAGAAGTGAGCTCAGGGGAATGGTGGGTGGGCATGTGAATGAGTGGTAGAGACTTCATCCAAGCAGATCAAGAATTATGGTAGGTATGTAATTTCCATATCTTTCTGGACATAAAGTCTCCACCACTCATTCACACTAATGGGAGAGTACTGAGCTAAATAATCCCCCGAGACAGGCGGCAGGAGATAAGGAGCTCACATGCTTAGGATAGAAGTTCATTAGAATGGTCCTTCCAAGCGACAGATGTCATCTGGCATGGACATCCAAGGCGTAATGCTTAGAAAGTATGCATGGAGCTCAGGTAGCCACATTGCAAATATCTGCAATGGGCAGATTACGGATTTCCACCAGAGATGCCACGACTGCTGTGGTAGAGTGAGCGTACACTCTGCCTTCCAGCTTGATCTGTGTCACAGAATAGCAATGGTGAAGGCATGCCACCAGACATGCTGAAATGCATCTGATAGCGACTGGGTGATCCAGCCAGCTCTCGCTGAAGGAAACAAACAGTTGTTGAGTCTTGCTACACCTGAGACCTGAACAGATACATACCGTCAAAATGTAAAGCCATGACCTGCTGCTGGGCATCATTTGTGAAGCCCGAAGTACATAGCCAAGAGTGGCGGTGGGTGCAGATGCCAGCTGTCGCCACGCAGGAGGTGATATCTTTGGCATCCTTTGCAGCTTTAACCTTGGATTCAATACCCCTAATTATGGTCTGGAGTAGCTCTGAGCTAACTTCCAATTCGGGCAGAGTGTCTACCATTTCTCTGAGGGAATGCAAAAGTACATACTCATACTGAGAAAAATAGCCCTGGTAACTGGCAATGGGCATACCCAGGGTTGAGGCAGCAAATACTCTCTTACTTAAGGTGTCTATATTGCGAGATTCATTGTGTAATTGCAGTAAGGCACTCAAGGGTGGGAGTTATTGAGGATGTACCCAATTCCTGTGTGCTGAAGTCACTCAGCTGTGCATTTGTGACCCACACACCATAATGCACATTTGAATTAAATGAACATCACCACAGCACATCTTGTGTACTAGACTGGGTTCATTTGTGTACATGCTTGCATGTTTGGCCGTGTTGATCAATCATTTAATAGGTGAAGTCACATCGCATTGAGGCACGAACAGTGCATGCAAAGACACAGCTTACTTATTAGGACAAATATTATAAATAGATAGATGCATGTGGCAAAACATTGGTTGCATAACAGTGACAGTGCACAGGTTAGACAGGAGCAAAGAAGCAGGCACCGGATGCAGTCCAACGCACTGGCAATTCTGAAATGCAGTCTCCAGGATCAAATCCACAGCAGACTCTCTCAACTTGCGATGACATTAACCAGCACTTTTGGTACACACGCCACTCTGGTGAATCACTGGTTGGCTGAGACTGTGACTGTGATAAAACATGATGTCTGCATGCCAGTATGTTGAATGCTAACCCAGGGCTGTGAAGAGTGATCACTACACAAAAATCAACAAGCGCCTCCATTGGAGGAAGTAGACGGAGGTAAGGTAAAGCATGGTGCGATAGCTTGGATGTGACAGGGAGCAAATATTGAGGATCCCTGGAGCACCTGCATGGTGGAGGGATGTTGATGTCCTTGTCCACATGTGGACAAAGTAATTTACAGTGAAAGGGATAAGAGTAATGCTGATAGAGTTTGAGGATTTATCGCTGATCCTTAATCAGGCAGTACGCATGGTAACAGTATGGGCGGTGCGGCCTGTCCATGGCATGGGTGAGGCTAATGTGCTCCACAACATGGGATTTAATCAGTGATTGAAAAAGTTGCACCGAGATGCTGTCTTTGGCTTCATTTGGTACTGGTGGTAGACCTGGAGTGATTAGAAAATATATTTGCATGATGGTGGCATCTGTCCAAAAGGGAAACAGGACACTTGGTGATAGGTTGAATGCTTCACATTGGCAAGCATTTGTACTAACCACAGGTGGAACACGGACAAGGTGTGAGGAGTCCAAGCACCCCCAGCCAAAGAAATAAAGGTAATTAGGTGGTAAATACCAATAGAGGACGTTGATATGGAGAAGGAATGGGTAAATTTAGAAAATGACAAAAGGCAATCAGGACAGGGTTGGGGAAAAGGGGATAAGGACATAAAGAAATGGAGGTTAATGAGTAAGAATGCATGTAGCCAGGGCAACAAGGGACCTGAACTGGTGGACTTGATGGAAGGAGGATGCACGGATATCGTGGCAGTCACAGAAACATGTTACACAGAGAACAAAGACTGTGAAGTTAACATACCAGGCTACACAACACGCAGGAGGGACATGCCATGCAGAAGAGGGAGAGGAGTAGCTCTATGTGAAAGGGACGGGATAACGGCAGTGGAACAAAATAGTAAAAAGGGATGAAAGTAGGCACTGTGGGGCACCTTATAGCAAATGAAAAGCCCACCACAGTCCACAGAGGTGTTGTATACATACCCCCCTCTCTGACCTGTCAGTTTGACATCAGTGATAGGGAAAATGATGAAATCACTTTAGAAGAAAATAAATGTTGAGTACCTGTAGGCTAGTGGATCACAGGACGTGATGCTGCATGGATTCACAGCAAGAGGGTCCTATCAGACGAATCAAATGGATTTCTTTTACAGGGTGAGTGAAGTAGTAGACAAGGGATGCACCGCGGACATGGCCTATCTAGACTTTCGTAAGCCATTTGACCCAGTACCACCAAAACGAGTAATAAACACTTTAGACATCATTGACATGCCATGCTCCTGTCTGCAGTACAGCAGCCTGCATGTGGGCACCCACTTACACTTACTTGTTGTCGACATATCTTTTGGAGTTGCATCTATGGTATAACTGGCTAACACAATGCTGACAAGACTGAGGTGCTGGTGGTGGATCAGAGTGGTCGTGGTGCGGCAGGGGCTCATTGGGATAACCACTGTCTTGTACTGGGGGAATACCATTTCTCCCTACAGAATGGATAGCGAATCTGGGTGTGATATTTGATGATGGCTTGACATTTGATTCTCAGGTGGTGTTAGCATAACCTGCTCACATTTTATCTTTCCATGTACATTTTCAAAAGTGGATTCTGAAAATGGACTGGTGTCATGGGGCCTGCAGGTATTGACCATGGCAATGAAAGTTTGTGTCAGCATCACCCAACTCTATTCATGACTGATATTTTGGGTTGAGCATGTATGCAACACACACCTAATACATTTAACATAGAATCATAGAAACATAGAATTTGATCGCTGATGAGAGACGCTTGGCCCACCTAGTCTGCCCATTTCCTACCTAACAGATAAGCTGCAGATTCTAGTTAACCAACAGCTTACTTCCTCCTACCCCCACTAGGACTGCCTTATGTCTGTCCCATACATTCTTGAAGTCCCCACCGTTCTTGACTCATTGACCTCCTCAGGAGGCTGTTCCATGCATCCACAACCCTCTCAGCGAAAAAATACTTCCTCACATTACCTCTGAGCCATCCCCCCTCTATCTTCAAATTGTGCCCCCTTGTTCTTGCACATCTCTTTTTCTGGAAGATGCTACCCTCTTGGACTTTGATAATTCCCTTGAGGTACTTGAAAGTTTCTATCATGTCCCCTCTCTCCCTTCTTTCCTCAAGGGTATACATATTAAGCTCCTTTAGTCTTTCTTCGTATGTCTTCTGGTGCAGACCCTGTACCATTTTGGTTGCCCTCCTCTGGACAGCCTCCACTCTGTCTATGTCTTTGCGGAGATGGGATCTCCAGAATTGCACACAGTACTCCAGATGAGATCTCACCAACTGTCTGTACAGAAGGATAACAGCTTCCTGTTTTATACTATTGATGCCTCTTCCTATGCATCCCAGTATCCCCCCTGCCTTCCTTACTGCCTTCTCACAGTGCTTGCCCACCTTTAGGTCATCTGATATAATTGCCCCCAGGTCCCTTTTTATTTTTACTGTTGTCAGTATCTCACCCCATTGTGTATGCTTCCCTGGGTTTTGTTTCCCATGTGCATTACCTTGCTTCTTAGCATTGAATCTGAGCTGCCATACATTTGACCATTCCTTCAACCTTGCCAAGTCCCTTCTCATCCTTTCCACTCCATCTTGTGTATCAACCCTGTTGCAGATCTTTGTGTCATCTGCAAAGAGACATACTTTTCCTTCCAGTTCCTCTGCAATGTCACTTATAAAGACATTAAAAGGACGGTCCCAGTACTGAACCTCGGTACCCGCTAGTAACACTCCTTTCTTCACTGTGTACTCCATTTACTACAACCCTTTGCGTCCTGTTGTCTAGCAATTTTTATCCAGCTACCTTGGGACCCACTCTAGGCTAGCATTGCTATCTTGTGTATTAATCCTTTGTGTGGGACTGTATCAAATGCCTTGCTAAAATCTAGGTAGGCCATGTCCACAGCCCCTCCCTGGTCTACTACTCTGGTCACCCAGTCAAAGAAATCTATTAGATTCATCTGACACGACCTTCCCATCGTGAATCCATGCTGCCTTGGGTCCTGTGCCCCACTGGCCTCTAGGTACTCAACAATTCTTTCCTTCAGAAGTGATTCCATCATTTTCCCTACGCTGAGGTCAAACTAACTGGTCTGTAGTTTCCTGCCTCTGTCCTGCTCCCACTTTTGTGAAGAGGAATCATCTGCCCTCCTCCAGTCCTCGGGTACCACCCCATCCTCCCATGATTTGTTAAAGAGAGTAGTCAGCGGTGTCACTAGTTCTACCCTTAGTTCTTTTAGAATTCTTGGATAAATCCCATCAGGCCCCATTGCTTTGTCTACCTTCTATTTTATTAGTTCTTTCAGAACCCTTTCTTCTGTAAATGGACTAGTATTGACCCCCGTCTTCAGAGTGTTTCTCTTGTTTGGTTTAGGTAACTCCCCCTCCTCTTCCTTTGTGAATACTGAGCAGAAATATTCGTTCAGTATCCCTGCTTTTTCACTGTCACCCTCTACCCACATTCCCTCCCCTTTATTAAGCTTCAGTATCCTTCCTTTGGTCTTTCTTCGCTCCCTAATGTACCTATAAAAGGTCTTATCCCCCTTCTTAACAGAATTGGCTATCCTTTCCTCGGTTTGGGCCTTTGCTATTCTGACTGCCTTCCCAGCCTCTTTCTGCTTTAACTGATAAAGTTCTCGGTCCTGCTTCTTCTGTGTTTCCTTATATTTCCTGAATGCTGTCCTTTTCTCCTTAACCTTGCCTGCCACCTCTTTTGAGAACCGTAGCGTTTTTTTCCTTCGTTGTGTTTTACTGATTTGCTTAACACAAAGGCATGTTGCCTCTGTGATGGCTGTTTTGATCACTCCCCATTGTTCCTCCATCCCTCCTTCTTACCTGTTTGCTAGTGCTTTTTGAGGCACTCTCTCATTTTCACAAAGTCAGCCCTCCTAAAGTCCAGTACTCTTGCTTTTGTATGGCTTGATTATATGGCTGTGTTTATCGTGAACCACACTGTTTGGTGGTCACTTGTTCCCAGATGGCTACCCACTTCTAAATCTGAGATTCTTTCTCCATCCCCATTTGAGAGTACCAGGTCTAAGATTGCTCCATCCTGAGTGGGTTCCAATACTAGCTGTCTGAGGCATGCCCCCTGTAGGGCATCAAGAATGACCCTGCTCTTGGATGTGCCTGCAGCAAAGGTGCTCCAGTTAACATCTGGCATATTCAGGTCCCCCATCAACAATAGTTCCCCTTTTCCTGCCATTCTGAAAGCTTTCTATCATTTCCTTGTCCATTCCCTCCCCAGATGGGGTCTGTATACAACCCCATGTGGATTGTGGTGAGATTTCCTGTCTCCATGGTGACCCAAAGTGCCTCATCTGCTCCCTGTTTACTCTTTAGTTCTGTTGCTTTGATCCTTCCTTTACATAAAGAGCTATTCCTCTCCTCTTTACCCTCCCTGTCCCTCCTGTAGATTGTGTATCCTGGTATGTTGACATCCCAGTCATGGTTCTCTGTGTACCATGTTTCTGTGACTGCCGCAATATCCAGGCAACCCTCTTCCATCAAGGCCACTAGTTCACGGCAAACATAGCAAGGTAACACGTGACATCAGATAAGGACACAGTGACCAAAATAGTATACTCATGTACATTAACTTTAGTTTGCTTCTGCAGACCATCCTAATGACAGGGTGATGCTATTCATGCATCCCACAATGGCAACCTAATGCCAATCAAATGCATGGTTACATTTCACTCCATGTCTTGGTAATGGCAGCTATGTCCACTTCCCCTCTGCCATGAATGCCTGAAACTCAGCAGTCTTCAGGAAGGAGGAAGTGATACTCCCTGCACAACTGCTTGGTGAGGCCACACCTCAGGTACTGCGTGCAGTTTTGAGCCACACTTAAGAGGACATTGAACTCCTGGAGAGGTCCAGAGGAGGGCAACCAAAATGATTCTGAAGAGCTAAATATGTACACACTGGAAGTGAGAAGGAGGGGGACATGATAGAGGTCTTCAGGTACGTGAATTGGGTAAACAGGCAGGAGCAGTCAGGGTGCTGTGAAGGAAGGGGGAGAACTAGCGGGCATGGGTGGAAGATGGGGGGAGAGATTGAGGGGAGAAAGGAGGAGGTGCTATTTCACTGAGAGGGTGGTGGAGCTCTGGAATGCACTGCCCAGGAGGATGGTGGAGGCAGAGAAGGTGGAAGTTCAAGAGAGGGTTGGACAGGTACAGGGCAAGGGTCCTGGAAGCAAAATCCAGTGCAGTGAGAAAATCCAGGACTGGTAAGGGAGAAGCAAGATAGGGCAATGGGGGAAGCAAGATTAGCTACCAGGGTTTTGGATGACCAAACGAGTAGTCACGAAAGACCGTTAGGCCTATTCTGCTGGAATTTTAGTATGTTAGTATCTTGTTTCCCATGCTAGTAGCATTTTCGGATACCACTCTCAACCCAGATCCTCTCCTTGATGCCTCCTTACACACCCCTCCATCAACACCCCAAGTCAGTTTTGGCACTGTCCCAGATGTGGGGATAGGTCATCTGGACCCCCTACCCAGCTTCTTTCAACCTCCATTGCCTATGCAACAGCTAGTTTTAATGGACAAAGAACCTCTGTGTGCAAACACTGAGGTAAGGGTTACCCCAAAGGGCATTTGGCTGGGAAGCCAAGTTTCAAGAAAATACAAAATCACACATGCCCCCACAATGCAAAGCATCGTGAGCTGCATATGCAAATCACCACAGAATGTTATGCTGGTCCAACTTTAAGCAGAATTGCATGGTGCCGAATGGCCTCTCACCACAGTTTGCTTAGTTTTAATTATACCTCACCATGATAAATTACATCAGCCTGCTTCAGCACCTGTGAACCTTCATTACTGAGATGTAGACTATCAACTGAATATGGATCTGTGTGCTCACATGAGCTAAAATTTAAAATCTGCTCTTGCTGTTAATAACCTTTACCTGACTGACTCCAGTCACCCCTCCATGAGGCTGATATCCCTGCTCTTATCCTGACACCCATTCACCCATTTGTTTTGGTGCCTGCTACATGCTGTATTGTGCAACTCCTTGGGTTCCCCCCAACACTAGCATGCATCCCTATGTTGACCATCACCCCCATGGCTCCAGCTTCTTATTCAGACACACAATGTCCTCCGTATGCCAAAACAGCAGACAGCAGAACATAAAGCCCCCCCCCGCACTACATGCCACTAAGAGAAAAATGGCAGCTCCGCAAACTTGGGGAGCATACAACACTTTCTTGCCACTGACATTGGTGGCTGACCAAGACCAGCCTCCCCCAGCCATGGATGGGTGCTGCACCACTCCCTGTGTCCAGTACCCAACCTTTGACTCTTCCTATATATGTTGCATATGTGTGGACCACCAGGTGCAGGCTACACAATCTCGACCACAGTTGCTTGCTGCCTGCTGTGTTCCATACTAGCTTCCTGAAGACACAACGTGAGATGCAACACTACTGCATCTGGGCAGTCATGCAACAGGGTGCATACAAAGAGATGTGCAAGAACAAAGGGGGCACAATGTGAAGACAGAAGTCAAATGACTCAGGGCCAATGTAATGTGAGCAAGTATGTTGTCACTGTGACTGTTGCAGACATGTGGAATGGCATTCCCGATGGGGTGGTGGGGTTAACAGAAGGATGGCAATTTACAAATGCATAGGACAGACATAAGGCAATTCCAGAGGAGGGGAGGAAGAATAAGGCTGTTGATAGAAAAGGATCTGTATCCAATAGATAGGGACTTATGCAGATTCCTCATTCATTATAGAGGTATAGCAAGCCACAAGTTGTGCTGTGCATCAGCTGGAGTACTGGTTGCTGTACTGGAGACAACACTGCACAAAGACATTAACCAAATTGAGGCAGTCCAGATAAGGATACCCAAATTGGTGCAGGGCCTGCATCAGAAAAAAAAATGAGGACAACAACAGATCTCAATATGTACTGTATAACATAGAGCACAGCAGGAGAGCGGTGATATGATGAAAACAATAGAAAAGGACATCACTAGGTCAAAGACTGTAACATGTTTCAATATAAGCAAAATAGCAGGACAAGAGGACACAGCATGACATCAGAAGGAAGAACGATTTAGGGGGAATGACAGGAGGTTTGTTTTTCACTGACAGAGTTGAGGATGCATGGAGGTGCAAACCACGTGTAGTGGTGGATGTCTCAGAACTGCGAGTGCTAGCTGACATAGAAGAAGCAAGACAGATAGTCCAGAGGGACCAGGATACCCTGGAGTGGTGGTCAAAGAGGTGGCGATTGACCTTTAATGCAGGGAAGTGTAGGGTGATGAAATGGGGGGGCCAGAAACCTAGGACATGTATCCACTGCCGGGGAGGTGATATCACTGAAAGCCACATGAAGCAAGAGGTACCTCGATTGATGGTAGATGTTAAAATGAATAATACAGAAAATTGCAGAAGAACTGTGGCAAAGCAAACCGGATACTGGGCTGCATAGCCAGGAGATTACATCCAGGAGGAGGAAGGTGATCCCTCCTCTGCACTCCGTTAGATTGCATCTCTTGTACTGTGTACAGTTCTGGAGACCTCATCTCAAAGTTGGACATAACACTGATGGAGAAGATTCAAGACAAGAGGAACCAGGATGACTCAGGGTATGGTGGGGGAGGGCCGGAGCTTAGGAAGAAAGGCTGGATGCACTTAGGTTGTACTAGCTGGAGGAAAGGAGAGATAGGGGCTACATGATAGTTGTATTCAAGTATGTAGAGGAATGAACAAAGGCAGAGCCAATAAGAACTTCAGACTACAGATGGGGGAACAACTCAGGGGCACATGTGGAAGCTAGAGGGGGAAATTACTGGGGGGAACGCAGCAGACAGTACCTCACTGTGAAGGTGGTGGAGCCATGGAATGCGCTGCCTAGGAGTCTGGTGGAGAAGGGCACAATGGAGGAATTAAAGAAGGGTTGGGACAGGTACAAGGGAAAACTGAAACCAAAGATGAGCCTCTCTTTGGCCTGGGGAGAGGAGAAGCAAACACCCAGTAGGAGGCTGGCTACCAAGCAGACACAAGATATCATCAGGCCTATTCTGCTTACTTTTAGTATGTTAGTATGGTAGTATCTCATGAATGATAAAATCTACCCACAATCCACTTACCTCCACACCATCACCTCAGAATTGTGATGTAACAGAGTACTGTATGTTTATATCCCAATCCTGTCTTGCCGTGGAATAAGTCTACGTTGACTGCTGCCACCCCCCCCCAACACCACTATCATCAGGGCGTCAGAAGCTCAGTAATCATAATCCCTCACAGTCTAACTTTCGTCCCCTATCCATCTCAAATCCCTAGGCAGTGGTGTACCATTAATCCTCACACATGCACAAACAGCAGAATCCAGCTGTAGTTGTGCACCTGACCGCACCCATGAAATAACAGAAATAGGCCATCAGTCTGACATGTCAGCTGGTAAGCATATAGGTTGCTTGGCTCACAGGGCAGTGTTGAAGCACTAGAATGCATGTAAAATTGTCAGTGACAGCATGACACTGAAAGCATAACCATGGACTATAATGATCTGTTTTGGCACTCCTGAGGCATTGTGCAATGAGCACTTAACACCCAATTGTGTGTTAGCAATGCTGATATCTATTGCACAATGAAAAGGCAATCAAAATGGTCAAAGAACAGGTGACAATAGGGGTGATTGAATAGCAGTTTAGCTTTGAATGTAATTAATGAATGCCATTCCGCTAATGAAATGCAACTTTACACAGTGATGAGATTATAGTGGGATAATAGCTCTATGTGGCAAACCTCAATTTGAGAGACTGGGCTAGCTCCTGCAAGTCTGGAACAGCACTGTCTTTGAATTCATAGTGTTATATCTTTGAGTGATGGATACATGCAGTCAAAGAAGGGACAGTAACAGGAGAATTTATTAATTTGTATGCCTTTTCAGTTACTCATTAATATGCAGAGAGATGCCAATTCTTGCCTCCTCCTCTCTTCCTCCTGCCTGAAGTCTACGTGTAAGTTTCTGTGCACACACATTACCTTGAGCCTCTTATATTGAGTAGAACACCACTTTCTTATCCTCTACTGTATCACTGAAGGACATATTGAACCACAGTGGACTCTGCCTGATATTTGCCTGCACCATGCTCTTGACATCGATACTCCTGCCTTCAGAAGCAAGTGCTTTAATCAATCCAACAGATTAGCCACCACTACCTTTACCCCCAGATCTTACCCAAGAACATGTCACGAACATGGTTAAGTCACCCAAAGCTGAACTCTAGGACGTTTGTGGCTCATTTATTTATTTTTACTATTTATTTAATAGATCCTCGGTTTACAGAACTTTGACTCATAGACTCACTTATTAGATCCTCGGTTTACAGACCTTTGACTCATGGACTCACTTACAAAGGCACCTCGTCAAGAGAGCAAGACATCACAGCAAACAAAACAGGAAGTAACATAACAATGTGATTAAAAACAACAAGTGTTACGAGAATTGACTGGTGGTACACTTGGTAATAGGTAGATCACAGTAGTCATAATATAGATACCGAGTACCATGTCAGGTAGCAACCAGAGATAGTTTATTACAATAGTCAAGAGATGTTGACTGATACCCCAGGCATCTACAGCAAATGTAGACAGGGCTGACCCAGGCTAGGGTAGAAGGTGGAGGGATTATGTGCAGTTGGAGCAGTGAGTGCTTGTCAGAAGGTATCTGAGAGAGACAGAAAAGGACCAAGCATAGTGCAGTCAGCTATGTTGGCTGGGAGGGAACTGAACCAGGAGGGAGCCTGATAGCAGAAGGATCTCTTGGCCATAGAGGCCATTACCCTGGGGATAATAAGGGAGGTTTTGACAGTGCTGCATGTGGAGACTGAGGGGGAGACATGCTGCAGGGTGGTGGCAACCCCTGGGGGAAGAGCCCTAGCAGGGTCTTTTTCACAAGAAGGCAGGTTTGGAAGCGGAGTCTTTCTTCAAGATTGAGCAAGTTGGTGTTGGAGTACAGCAGACACATACGGGGGCACCAAGGGGCTCCCAGCAGTAGACTGCAGGGCTTGTTTACATAGAAACATAGAAGCTGGCAGATAAGAACTTAGGGACTATCCAGTCTGCCCATTTCTTTTCTACCGTATAAATGTACCATCGGCCTGTGCTCTGTCTGTGGCCTATCTATGCATAATCACCGGTATTGCTCCCTCATGCCTATCCCATGCCTGTTTCAAGCACTGCACTGTATTCACACCCACCACTTCCTGAGGTATGCTGTTCCATGCATCCACCACCCTTTCTGTGAAAAAGAAATTCCTCGCATTACCCATTAATCGGCCTCCCTCAGATCTCATGCTGTGTCCTCTTGTCCTCCTATTTTTCTTATATTGAAACATGTTAGAATCTTTCATAGAAACATAGACTTTGACAGCAGATAAGGACAGCTTGGCTTACTTTGTATGCCCATTTCACTACCTAGAGGATAAGCTGGAGATCCTATTTAAGCAACAGTCTATTTCTTCCTACCCCCCGCAAAAATTGCCTTGTGTCTGTCACATGCATTCGTGAACTCTCCTACAGTTTAGACACCACAACCTACTCAGGAAGGCAGTTCGCATCATCCACCACCCTCTCTGTGAAAAATACTTCCTCATTGCCCCTGAGCCTTCCCCCCTGCTTTCTTCAAAATTGTGTCCCCTTGTTCTTGCTTCCCTCTTGGACTTCATTGATTCCACTGAAATACTTAAAAGTTTCTATCATGTCCCCCCTCTCCCTCCAAGCCTTAAGGGTATACATATTAGGCTACTTTAGTCTCTCCTTGTATGGCTTCTTTTGCAGACCCTGCACCATTTTAGTTGCCCTCCTTTGAACTGCCTCCACCCTGTCTGTATCCGTGCAGAGTTGGGGTCTCCAGAACTGTACACAGTACTCAGATGAGGTCTCACTACTGTCTATACAGGTGGATAACAACTTCTTGTTTCAGCTGGTGATGCCTCTCCTATACATCCCAGTATCCCCAGCCCTCCACAACACCTTCTCACATTGCTTGCCAACCTTAAGGTCATCTGATAAGATTACCCACCGGTCCCTTTCCATTTTTGTTGTTGTTACTACCTCCATCCCGTTGTGTAATCTTCCCCTGGGTTTTTGTTTCCCAAGTGCATTGTTTTGAACTTCTTTGCACTGAATCGAAGCAGCAATACTTCGGAGCGTTCCTCCAACCTTGTCAAGTCCCTTCTCATCCTTTCCACGCCTCCTTGTGTATCAACCCTGTTGCAGATCTTTGTGTCATGCGCAAGGAGGCTTACTCTTCCTTCAAGTCCATCCCCAATGTCACTTATAAAGACATTAAAAAGAAATAGAATCAGTACTGAACCCTGTGGTACCCCACTAGTAACTCCTCTTTTTCTTCAGAGTGGACTCCATTTACAGTTACCTTCTGTGTCCTGTTGTCCAGCCGCCCTCACGAGTAGGTTCCAAAACTAGCTGTCTGAGGCATGCCACCTGAAGGGCATCAACAAGGGCACTGCTTTTGGAGGTGGTGGCAGCAAAGGTGCTCCAGTTAACATCTGGCATATTAAGGTCCCCCATCAACAGTATTTCCCCTTTGCCTGCCATCCTAAGTATGCCTTCTATCATATCCTTGTCCATTCCCTACCCCTGACATGGGGGTCTGTATACAACACCTGTGTGGATTGTGGTGCCATTTCTAGTCTCTCAGATAATCCACAGTACCTACCTTCCTCCCTGTTTACTTTTCTGTTGAGTTCCTTTTATCCCTTCCTTTACATAGAGAGCACCTCCACCCCCTCTTCTCCCCTCCCTGTCCCTCCTGTAGGTTGGGTACCCTGGTATGTTAACATCCCAGTCATGGTTCTCAGTGTACCATGTTTCTGTTACTGCTACAATATCTAGGCACCCCTCTTCCATCAAGGCTACCAGTTCAGGGAGCTTGTTGCCCAGACTTTGGGCATTGGTACTCATAACCCTACATTTATTGATGGCCTTATCACTTTTAGCCCTATTCCTGTCCTTACTGCCTTTTTCTGCATTTACCCCTGTCCTGCTCCCCATTAACTTCTCTACCGTGGCACTTACCTCTCTAACTAGTGTGTTTTATGGGGGGGGGAAGAAACATAGAAACATAGAAGTTGACGGCAGATAAGGACCGCAAGGCCCATCCAGTCTGCCCATTTCTTTTTCTACCTTATAAATGTGCCATCGGCCTTTGCTCTGTCAGTGACCTATCTATTCATAGTCATTTGTATTGCTCCCTTATGCCTATCCCATGCCTGTTTGAAGCCCTGCACTGTATTCATAGCCACCACTTCTTGTGAGACTGGGTTTTCCCTGCTCCTTTGCAGTGCTTTCCCCCTTGGCTAGTTCAAATGCTTGCCAATGAATCATTAAACCTATCCCCTAGGATCCTGGTTTCACTCCAGGATGGATACAGTACATCACGCCAGTATAGGCCTGCATGCCTCCAGGTGGACCCCAGTCCCCAATGAAGCCAAACCCTGAGCTCTGAAACAGTTTTCAGACTCTGATTGAATCCATGGTGTGGAGCACCGAGCCTCAACCATGCCATAGACAGGCAGCACCTCAGAGAGGTTACCATGCGTGCTGTTGGTCTAGGGTCAATCCCCATCTCCTACAAATGCATCTTGCACTGTTCTTGCATGGTAGTGCACATGTAAGTGTGTGTAGCACTGCAGTGCACTTTGCTTCTTATAGCAAACAATCCTCATGAATATTCAATTGATAAATAAGCAATCCACAACTTCTTTTATATTGATCAAGCAGAAATACTTAGTGTGATGTACAGTAGGCAAAGACTAGCACTACAGAAGGGATAAAAATTACGATTTGAATTCACCTGCCAGCATGTACAGTGACTGGAGCAAAATGACGGCGTCTGAAATATACAGTGGCACAGTCAGTGTACATATCGAGGTCTTGACATCGGCATCCAAAACACATTTTACATGAAATGCAAAATAGTATGGTACAGTAATGATTAACATTTTGACCTGTGGGCTAGTGCAAGTCTGTACCCATGTGGATACATGTTAAACTAAATAAACTACCACAGAAAGTAGTGTTAGATAGCACAGCAATGGAACTCAAACATGCATGGGATAGGCACAAAGGGAACTAGAAGTAGGAAGGAGAAGATTAAGCCAATGACAGAATAGGGTCAGTGGATGTAGGCAGGGATAATGGGAAGACTGGATGGGCCTAGTAGTCCTTATATGCTTTCATCTACTATGTTGCCATGCTACTAAGAGATCGTTCACCTCTCTCTCTACAACACATGGTTCCCCCGCAGCTTGTGCCTGCAGTATATAGGCACATGCCCACAATTAAGATGGCATATGGGGATAGAGTGCATTTTCTGAAGTTTGTACCTCTGCACCAATCAAAGTTGTATACGCTATTGTAATGGCCTTTGGGGGGGCGTCAGTCTGAACCAATCATCTGAAGGTGGTGGCTCCCTCTATCTCTGGAGTGAGGAGTCTCTGGACCAGTCATTCGCTGCTGCCAAGAGGACAGGCGCTGCTGCTGAGGGGCAAAAAAGTAGTTTTACCATAGGGTCTGCTGTATGCGCGTAAATATTGCACATGCGTGTATTCAGAAAACACTGCAATGCCTTTACGTGCAGCGCACC
Organism: Neoceratodus forsteri; assembly: GCA_016271365.2. Taxonomy (NCBI): domain Eukaryota; kingdom Metazoa; phylum Chordata; order Ceratodontiformes; family Ceratodontidae; genus Neoceratodus; species Neoceratodus forsteri. Next base: position 266,741,083 of record CM057455.1, read on the forward strand.
CTCTGTTCACATAGATGTATGAGAATTTTGATTTTGTTACATGATTCACGTACATCTATGCATGAATGGGAACCCTGTTCCTCAGGTATGATCTATTTAACTGTATGTTATGTCAGAAATGCGATTGTAAAATTATTGATGCTATAATTTGTAACTGTATGTCTTGTTACATTTGTAACTGAATAAGAAATTTCTTGAAAATGTAAAATGTCTAACTGTACGTCTAATTATTCATCCAATTTACCCCGTGTGTGGCCCTTGGAGGTGAGCAAACTGTTGTTCAGTATTGCTTATGTTAGGTTAGGGAGAAAAAGATGACATTTAGGAAGTATAAGAAAACACAGAAGGAGCAGGACCGAGAACTGTACCAGTTAAGGCAGAAGGAAGCAGGGTGGTAATCAGAACTGCAAAGGCCAAAACTCAGGAAAAGATAGACAACTCTGTTAAGAAGGGGTATTAAACCTTTCATAGGTATATCAGGGAGTGAAGAAAGACAAAGGGAGGGATAGTGAGCTAAATAAAATGGATGGTGGGTGGGCAGAGATGCAAAGTGAAAAAGCAGGGATACTGAATGAATACCTCTGTTCAGTATTCACAAAAGAGGAGGTGGAGGGTGTGCCTAATGCAATTAACAGAAGCACTCTGGATAGTGGGGTCAATCCAAGTCTTTTCAGAGAAGACAGGGTTCTGAAAGAACTCCTAAAGCAGAAGGTGGACAAAGCAATGGGGCAAGATAGGGAGGGAGATGGGATACCTACAAAGCAAGGCACGATGGGGATAGAAGCAGCAGTGAGTGGGATCAGGGGAGCAGCAGAAATGGAGCAAGAGGGAGGGAGAGGTACTCCAGGGGTGTCACATCAGGATAAGGATAAAAAGGCCAATGAGGTGGAGGGGACGAATGATGCTATCTCCACCAAAAGGGTGTGGTTAGCCCTTAAGGGTATAAAGAAAGATAAATCTCCTGGGCCGGATGCATTCAACCAAGAGTACTATGGGAATTGGCAGACATACTGGCTGCACCCCTGGCAGTTCTCTTCAACAGGTCACTTGAGACAGGGAGGGTACCTAGAGATTGGCAAGAGACACATGTGGTGCTAATCCATTAAGGGGTGGGGGTCAAGGGAAGTACAAGGTAACTGTAGACCCATCAGTTTGACCTCAGTGGTGGAAAAATTTATGGAGAGTATACTAAAGGAATGATTGGGGTGTACTTGGAGGAGGTGGGAGGTCTGGATAGTCAGTAACATGGGTTTGTGCCAGGTAGATCATGTCAAACCAATCTTGTGGAGTTCTACAAATGGGTAACATCAGAACTGGACAGGGGAAAGCCTGTGGATGTATTATTCTGGGACTTCAGCAAGGCGTTCGACTCTGTCCTCCACAATGGTCTGGTGGAGAAACTGACGGGGTTGGGAGTAGGCCCTTTGATGGTCCGATGGATTGAAAACTGGATAGCAGGCTGCACTCATAGAGTAGTGGTCGATGGGGAGCTCTCAAACCCTAGAGAGGTCAGTAGTGGGTTACTGCAGGGCTCGGTCCTTGGTCCAATCCTGTTTAATACATACATTTCAGACATCAGGGAGGGTATAGGGTGTGAAATGAGTCTTTGCTGATGACTCCAAGATGGGAGCATTAGTTGAGGGGGAAGAGGGGAGGTTGGCCCTGCAATGGGACCCAGACACTAAGGAAAGGTGGTCTCGCACATGGAAATTAAATTTCAATATCACAAAGTGCAAGGTGTTACATCTGGGCGGGGAAACCCTAAACACAGGTACACCCTGGGAGGGGAGGCACTGGAGGTCTCAACAGGAGAAAAAGACCTAGGGTTCATGGTGGATGCAGGTATGAATAACTCCGAGAAGTGCAGGAGAGCAGCTAGCAAAGCAAACAGGGTGTTGGGATGCATCGTAAGGGGGATCACTTCAAGGAGCAGAGAAGTGATTCTGCCACTGTACAATGGATTGGTTAGACCACACCTTGAGTACTGTGTATAGTACTGGAGACCACACTTGAAAAAGGACATACAGCTCATGGAGAGGGTACAGAGGAGGGCAACTAAGATGATACAAGGACTAGGGGATTTGACCTATGAGGACAGACTTGAGGAGCTCTGCTTGTTTTCATTTTAGGAGAGGAGAGACGGGGGGACATGATTGAGGTCTTCAAGCACCTCAAGGGAATAAATAGGGTAAACACGGAGGGGATCTTGGGATTAAAGCAGGGAGGTATCACCAGAGGGCATGGTTTGAAGTTGAAAGGTGGAAGGGTGAGGGGGAAAAGAGAAGGATGTTTTTCACTGATAGGGTGGTGAATCATTGGAATGTGCTGCCTGGTGAGCTGGTTTAGAGATCCACAGTGGAGGGCTTCAAGAGAGGGTTGGACAGACACTGAAAGCCGATGTATCAGATGATGACCTGGCTTGGGGGGGGATTGATGATATGGGTTTCTGGAACACGGGGGGGGGGCCTTGGTACCTAACTAGGTATCTGAGGTTTGAGCAGACTCGATAAACCGTAGGCTGAATCAGCTGGCAATTAGTATGTTAGTAAGATGGAATTCAACCCAGAATTCTAAAAGAATGAAGCAGAGAACTAGTGATACCACTGACTACCCTTTCTAACAAATCATGGGAGGATGGTGTAGTAAACTAGGACTGGAGGAAAGCAGATGTGATTCCCTTCACAAAGTGTTATCAAGACAGAGGCAGAAACTACAGACCTGTCAGTTTGACCTCTGTGTGCACGAGAAAGTGATGGAGTCACTTCTGAAGGAAAGAACTGTTGAGTACCTAGAGGACAGTGGGGCACAGGAACCAAGGCAGCATGAGTTCACATTGGGAAGGTCATGTCAGACAAATCTAATTGATTTATTTCACTGGGTGACCAAAGTAGTAGACCAGGGAGTGGCTGTGACATGGCCTACCTAGACTTTAGCAAGCTATCTTACACAGTCCCACAAAAGATTAATAGTCAAATTCACAAGCCTGGGAGTAGGTACCAGGGTGGTAGCCTGGGTAAAACATTGGCTGGACAACAGGACACAGACATTAATTGTAAATGGAGTCCACTCTGAAGAAGGAGGTGTTATTAGTGGGCACCGCAGGGTCTGCACTGGGTCCAGTAATTTTAATGTCTTTATAGCGACATTGCAGAGGGACTGGAAGGAAAGCATGCCTCTTTGCAGATGACACAAAGATCTGCAGCAGGGTTGATACACAAGGAGGTGTGGAAAAGATCAGAAGGGACTTGGCATGGTTGGAGAAATGGTCCGAAGTATGGCAGCTTGGATTCAGTGCAAAGAAGTGCAAAATAATGCACCTGGGAAACAACAACCCAGGGGAAGATTACACAATGATGGGGGAGGTTGTAATAATAACAACTAAAATGGAATTACCTGGGGTTAATCATATCAGATGACATTAAGGTTGGCAAGCAATGTGAGAAATTAGTAGGGAAGGCTGGGGACATACTGAGATGTATCAGGAGATGCATCACCAGCAGAAAACAGGAAGTTGTTAACCCCCTGTACAGACAGTTGGTGAGACCCCATCTTGAGTACTGCATCCAGGTCTGGAGACCCCATCTCCACAAGGACATAGATAAGATGGAGGCAGTTCAGAGAAGGGCAACAAAAATGCTGCAGTGTCTGCAAGAGAAGCAAGACGAGGAGAGAATAATGGAGCTTAACATGTATCCCCTTTAGGAAAGGAGGGAGCGGGGGGACATGATAGAAACGTTTAAGTACCTCAGTGGAATCAATGAAGTCTGACAGGGTAGCAACCTTCAGAAAAAGAGATGTGCAAGAACAAGGGGACATAATTAGAAGATTGGTGGTGGCTTTAGAGGCAGTTTGACGCCATTGGTTGGTTAATGGCTGGGAGGAATAGGCAAACAAAATGTGATGGCTAAGGGGCATGGTGAGGAAGTATTTTTTCACAGAGAAAGTGGTGGATGCATGGAACAGCCTTCCTGAGGAGGCTGTGGAGTCTAAAACTGTGGGAGAATTCACGAATGCATGGGACAGACATAAGGCAATTTTTGTGGGGGGGGTAGGAAGAAATAGGCTGTTTGTCCAATAGGATCTGCAGCTTATCCTTGAGGTAGGGAAATGGGCAGACTAGGTGGGTTAAGCAGTTCTTATCTGCCGTCAAAGTCTATGTTTCTATGTTGAAGCATTTAAGAAAAATAAATAAATCAGCGATGTTGGGCTGGCACCGAGAAAGCATAATTACCCACACTCAGTTTTAAGAATCTATGAAAGGCAAACCATTGTTATCAACCACTCGCTGAAGTCCATGGTCCCGCTTTCTCAGTCTGTACATGCACTTGTCTATGGCATAATGTCTCAGAATGCCACTTTGCTTCCATCATCTTGGCATTGCTTCCACACTGCTCTGAATATGTGCTGAACCTCCTGTATATGCCTTTCTTCCAGAGCATGTGTTCCCCGGTGAACGATGATGTGTGGTTTCCCACCAACTTCTGTACACAATGATCAATATGCTGCTGTACCCTATCTGCTGTCGTGTCAGGCATGCACTCTTCCCAGATGCTGCTTGTCCTGTCCCCCATTCACCACTACCATATGATCCCCTTTACAATAAAGTCCTCCAGAATTATGACTGACTCCTTTATGGGCTCTCTCCCTCTCTCTTTCTGCATGCTCTTTTCACTGCCTCAAAACACTCCCTTTCCCCTAGCCCCCCAGCTATTCCCCCCTTCTGCCTCCTCTGGTCTGTGTCCTGACTTCTCCCCCTTGCCAACGATGGCTGGTGCATCAGCTTCACTTACTAAACCAACACGGATTGACCGCGCAGTGCGAGGTGTGGCATATAGCGCCTAAACCAACAGTGACACCGAGATGGTGGAACATAGATATATCAACCACTGTGGATAATTTCCCAGTGCTCATTCCCAGCAGAATTGTGTTTCATAGTACAAAAAAACAGGCCACTAAGGAACACAAATATGTCTGACTGGCAATCTGATGCCAAAGACAGTTATGTGCTCCATTCAAGGTGCTTTGCAGTGTTGTCAACCTCCTACATTTAGCTTGATGACCCAATTGTCTGTGTGATGGTGCTGTACTCTGACAAAAACTGAAGCACATTACCAAGGTGAGAATAGCCCCTGATTGAGACTCAGTGGGAGTCATAATGAGTGCAGTCAACTGACAGCAAGTGATGCATTTATACACAATGGGACTGTTGAATTACCAAATGAACACCCATACTCACACACACACACACCCAAAGCAGAAGGACAGAAAAGAAGTGTAATTATGTTGTAGCAAGGTGAATACCATGGTGAGAAAAACAAATATCAGTGTCTGTTTTTTTTTTTTTTTAATTTTGGCTGGCCAGTAAAAGCACTCGGAGTGGACGTGCACCACAAAGTGTGACACAGGGTATATAGCACAAGAGGAAAACTGGAACCAGCACACACGGAATGATGACACAAACAAATATAGAAAAATGGATATTTATGGCAGACAAAGACTGCTATGCCATTCCCGTCTGTCAGCGGGCCCTATACAGGTAAGCATCTGCTCACCCTAAGTGATCCATGGCTCATCATCACTCATGTCAGCCCAGTCGGAGTCCTGGATTACAGGTGTACGTCCCTGTTTCAATGAAGTAGCCACTCCAGCCCCCCACTGTTCTTCACCTCCCAACTTCACTGAGAGTCCTATGGTGGACACCAGCTCTCTTGGTGGCTGTTCTGGTGTCCTGGGCAGTCAAAGAGTCACCCAAGAGCATCACTCTCACTGCCTCATTATCCCTGTTACCACTCACTATGTGTGTGTCCCCCCTGTTCCCCTACATTAGCCTGCTTGTCTCCTCCACCCTCCCTCCTGCCCGAACCATGTCCATCACCCAGGCTCGAACCCATATTTCCATTTGTCCTGACCTCCTTGGTTCCATTACATCCTGCAGGATCACTGTGGACAATGACAGTTTGTACCACCGAGCAAAGCACCACCCCCATCCCATCTATAGAGCTTCCTCCTCATTGAGCCGCCACCCGGAGACTCCTGTCTTTTGCCAGTGATGCTTCAGGACAACCCAGTATCTTCTACTGGAGCACTGGCACCCACCGCCACCAGGTCATTTTCCTCCACCTTAACCAATGCCACCCCTTTTCTCACTTTACTTGTGTCTCCTCCAGGTGACCCCCCCAAAATATACTTTCTTGTTTGGGGGAAATTTCAACGCTCCCAAGAGAAGTTTCCCCATGTCTCCCAGATTGTGTGCCCCGGAACCATACTCCGAAGGAGTGTATCCTTTCCTCCTTGCTCCTGCTAGTCCCTCCAGTGGTTCCTATCAGTTGCTTCCTTCCCCTGTCAGTGTGACGAGGGGTGCATAACTGTTTTCCTGCTGGACACCCAGGCTTGTCCTTCCCATGTTTGTTGTGCCCATTTCTGAATGTAGGCCCACAATATCCAGCTTCTTCCTTCTTTTTCCTGAACCTACTGTCTTCCACCACTCCTGAGCCGTATTTGCCTCAATGCCTCCCGATCTCCTTGATGTGTCCCTCTGCTGTGTTACTTCACTCTGCCCGGTTTGTATCTGCACAGCTGTAATAGTTCCCTGTCTTAACATCATTGGTATCTCATCATCATTTGCATCCTCCCATCCGCCGCTCACCTCTTATACCAACGGGTGTAGTGGGTTTAGACGACTGAAGAGACTTAGCACGCCAACCAATGCCCACCCCCCCTTGAGGCTCCCCCTGGACATCTCTGGTCACTTTCCTAGTGCTGTGGAAATGTCCACCTGCAATAGTTGCTCGCCTCCTGTAGGATGAAAGTTGTCCCGGTCTCGCAACAACAATTCCACTTGTACGTCATTTCACATCCCATTGTCTCTCATCACCCACCCCAATGGCCACGGTTGCATGCTTAGCTTGTTTCTCCCCTCACTACTGTCTAATTGTGTGTCAGCCATTGAAATTGACGCTATTGTGCTACTCACCAAGAGGGAGTATCAATAGTATAACAGTGTGAACAAAACCATTGCTGATTGACCGGTAACATACAATAATGTGTTTATGTTTATGGTATTAATTTGAGGTTTTGAAAAAATGAGTCACAACTATCACCTTAGTCATTACTTGCCCATTTGTCAACGTCTTGCAGTCACCCACCCAAGCAACCCTCCCCCCCAAAAAAATATTAACCGGGCATGGCCAAGATGCTTCAAACAGCAGCTGATCCACAACTATCAGTGCTTATGTAACCCCAAGGTGGCACTATCCCAAGAGATCTTAGGGCCAGCAGGCTCAGTTCAGGTGGACAGTGGAGCAGCCAGACCAAACCTGCCCTCAATAGAACTGCTGACAGGGAGCTACCCTGATTTAGTACTCACGACTCCTGTAGAAGGATCCCTCTCACACCACTTGCAAGACACAGGCCTGTGATCCAAACACTTCTCCACACATTTATATGTAGGACAGAGGGGTACCATACCAGGCAGCTGCTTTAAAATGCCGAACGTTTTCACTGCGCAAACCGGGTAATGCAACGCAGCTTCACTTTTGCTGACAGACCAAGCGCAATTGAAGCAGATTCTCCAGTCATCTACAGGGTGAGCCTGGTAGGTAGCTGTCATGTATACAGCCTCCTCTGCCTGCATGCCACAGTGGATCTTGTCCGGCTCCTTCTGGCGATACTGTTGCCCGACTGCTTGGCTTCCACATGCGCTTCCTGCATGAAGACTCTACAGCGCAGGAGCCCAGAGCTCCTTCTCTCCTTATGGCCACAACGACTCTGCTCCCTCAGCCGTTAAGCAGGGGGTCCTCATTCTGGCGCAACACAATGCTATTGGAGGGCTCCCACAGCCAATCCCCTCTACCTCCTTCTACTGGTGCAAAAAAAGGAGCCACCTTCTGGACTTCAATTCCCAGATCACGGACCACACCTCCCATTGGCAGCTGGTTCCTGAAAGAGTCCCAGCCCTAATTGGCTGCACAATGCTCCATTTTAAGTGCCCCGGATCCTCATTGGACCTCATAGACAGTCCGGGTCCAAAATGGAGGGGCAAAATGCACAAAGTCCCCGCTGCAAGGAAAACAGTTTAGATAAACTACATTCCTTAATACTCAGTCAACATGTAATACATAAATACCACAGCCCAATAAGGGGCCCGCTTTGCCTACTTAGCAATGACAAAAATAGAGCACCTACCCAGTGGCTCAGGTGGGACTCGAGCAAGAGAACCCATAGTCCCCTCCCTTCTTAGTAAACTGACTGGGTCAGCAAGCTGGCAGCTCTTAAAGAGCCCACTAGAGGCATTCTAGTAAACCCCCATTTTTAAGGGGGTTACACTTAGGAAAATGAGAACATGCACCAAGCAGCAACAATAGTTTCATTTTTGAATCTCATTCTCACCATGCTGTCTCAGAGGTGGTAGAACATGTAGAAATGCATTGCCTGTAAACAAAGGAGATAAGTGAGGCACCACTATTCAGTGCATCTTTACATTGCACAGATAGTTGAATTTAGGTAATGTTATTCACAAACTGGTATGGACATTCTTCATGTTCCTGTGCCCCCCCAACCAAAAAACAATGTATACAGTAATACAAATTCTCCACACTACAAATTAATGGTGATCTAGTGCAACCACCCTCACACCACCTCACAACACTTACTACAACAGAACCCTGAAGGAGCTGCAGGCTGCATATCATCCTCTTCTCACCACCACCACGAGCTGACGACTGACTGTCAGTGAGTGGGAATGTACACTCCATTAACCATATAGTGAACTTCAACAGTACACATGCACAGCGCAGTCACCAAACAGAGGTGTTGGTGATAGGGGCAATGTGTCAAGGTGATGGCATGGGGTTTCGTGGAAGGTGGTGGGTACATTGTGCATGAAAGCAGGTGGTTCAGTCAAGTAGACCACCAAGTATGTGCTTTTTTGGGGGTATATATGGCGCATGAACTGGCAGCCTTGGACGTAAGGGAGGGTGATCTCAAAGAAGTAAAATTCGGCATCATGGAAAGGGAACATGGATTTATAATAAACATCTGTATCACAAACATCAGCAAGGAGCAGAACACTATAGTGTGGTTGGAGATGCCGGACATTGAGGAGAGTGATTGCATATCACTATTAGTAAGCACTAAATTAGGGTGCTGAAATGTGGGATTTATTACATCAAGAAAACAATTAAGACTTTGAGGAGGGAGATAGCATACATACAAAAATTATTAAGTGCTGCATTAGGGAACATGACATAGGAGTGCATTACAAAAAGTATAAATGGGCAGTGTTACAAGGCAATGTTACAACAAATGTGTGTCTCATCATCAGTGCATTGTAGGCACCTAATAAAGCTAGAGGTTCCCACTGACACACTGATAACTGATAAATACGATGTGTGAAAAGTGCAGCAGGCTACAGTACAACAGAAATGATAGATAAATAAAGCTATACATAATAGGTTTCTTTGTGCATTAGATCATTTGTAATTACCAATTTTCTAGCCATTCTGAGGTGAAATTGCAGGACTTCAGGGAAGCTTGTAGGCAGGATGACACTAGCTGTCATGCTAAAGGGGAATGGGACAGAAATGGGGAAGAAATATAGAGGGACTGTAGGAGGAAGGAAGTAGGATCAAATTACTGATAGTGGCTGCACACCTCCCCCACCTGCTTTAGACATTGTTAGAAGTGCAGGCAGAGCCAAGGGCAGGTTCTTATCAGACCAAAGGCGGGGTCTCACACAGCACAGAATAGCAAAGTTATATTTGGATTTCTTACAAAAGTACAAGGAAGAAAAACAAACAAATGGTTGTGTCTTGATGGATGAAATATGGAGCACCACAGAGCCTAAATTCAGAATGGTGAGTGAGATTACAGATTCTTGGAAAAATCTGACAGTGCAGCTTTAAGCAGTTTTGCACTGATTTTTCAGTGTGTGCGAATTATGTTAATTAGCACTGTAATCACACTGCAAAAGTACTGCAATTAGCAGTGTTTTCAACACTGCCTGAAGCAGTGTTGCATTGCTTTTCAGTGTGTGCGAATTATGTTAATTAGCACTGTAATCACACTGCAAAAGTACTGCCCTTAGCAGTGTTGCATTGCTTTTTCAGTGTGTGCAAATGATGTTAATTAGCACTGCATCAACACCTGTAGTGCACTTCAGTGTGCAGTGTGATTTTAGTAGCACACCTGTCAGCAATGTTGTAGCTGTTTCAGTGTATTAGGCTGCATTAAAGATGGCGTTGCATAAAATTCAACAAAAACAAAACAGTATTCATCTGCAAGTATCTGCAACCTCAGCAGAGGAAGCTTTGTTTAAGGGTTCCTGAGTGAGAAAGTCATCTGTGAATTCCAAAGAAGATGGAGATCTTGGTGGCTATGTCTACAGGAGGTACTAAAGTCTGTTACCCCATGTTTGACTCAAAGTCACAAGGAAGAGGGTGGACATTTAGGTAAAGGAATGACCAACCAACAATCGTTCTGATTTGCAGAAAATGGTATGGGAACCTCCCTGATATGCAGGTCCTCACCAGTATTTCCAGGTTTATCTTCAAAAGGAGAAGAGAGCCTCTTCAGACTGGGAGCACATGCACGATGTGGAAAATTATTTTCGGTATCAAGGGGTTGTTCGAGTGAAGTGTGTGTATGTATGTGTGTGTGTGTGTGTGTGCGCGCGCGCATGTGTGTGTGTGTGTGTGTGTGTGTGTGTGTGTGTGTGTGTATCTCTCTATATTATATATATATTTATTTATACAATGTATGTGTTGGAATAAATAGAAGTGTAAAACATGATATCTGAGCTAGGCAGTGAAGATAACATTGATATCTCCATGTTCCTATACGTCATGGAGATATCTTCACACTCCTATACGTCATTCTGAAAGTGAAATCGTTTCACTTTCAATCTTCACTACACCTACAAACAACAAGCTGCTGTGCTGCTGTGCCTATACGACCTGCACCCCCCACCACCACCACATACCTCACTCATCTCTTTATTCCTACCATACTTTAAAAAAAATTAAGTATTTTCCAGTTCTTTCTCCTTCTACTTTTCTCTATCCAGGATGCCTTTTAAAATATTGTCAGCTTTCCTGTTGTGTTTTAATAATGTCGTGATTTTATTAAGTAATAAAACATATTAAATAATAAAAATAAAAAAAAATGAAGTAAAAAAAAAATTAAATAAAACTTATCTGGTTGATCCTGCCACTCTGAGCACTTTCACTTTCCCTGTAATTGTAGCATGACCGAGCGCTATCCACTGGCAACAGACGCTCGCACTTCCTTTTACTGTTGAAAAGCCGACGGCTCGGTCACTGCTGCACTCTGTGCAGTCGGAAGCTTTTTTTCAACAAGATACTTACAAATAAGCATAAAGCAGAGGTTTCTCACTTACTGAACCGGGGCTCTAAGTGAAAACATTTGGCAATGTACCAGTCGTCAGTGTGGATAGCGCCACCACGCTACAATTATTACAGGTAAAGGAAAGTGCTCAGAGCAGGATCAACCAGATAAGAATTAAAAAAAAAAAAAAAAAATCACTTTTCACCACAATAATAGCAGGATCAACCAGATATTTTTAGTAATAAATTGACAGGATCAACCAAATATTTAAAAACCCTATGTAATCTGTTATGTTGGGAAGAGGCATGTGGAGCTCTGTTGGGGTGGGGGGCATGGCAGGATAAACCAGATAAGACTTTTTAAAACTAACCATAAATAACAGGATCCACCATATATTTTTTAAACAATAAATGACATCTGCTGTTTTGACAGCTTTTCTGTAAGTGGGGTTGTATTGCTAGGGCCATCACCTTTATATCACCCATTGCATTGAGAGGGGCATGTGGTGAGTTGTATTGGGGGGTGAGGGCACAGCATACATTGTATAAACAGAATATAACATGGCTGACTGAAGATATCATATTTATCTCACTGCGCCAGTGATATCATGATATCTCACTTGTGGCTTCGCCACTCGTGAGATATTATGATATCACTGGCCTCTCGTGAAGATAAATATGATATCTTCAGTCAGGCCATGTCATATCCCATATACATATATACACACACACACACACACACATATAAATATATATATTTCTATTTTTATATATCTCTATCTATCTCTATAATTGGATTATCAATCACATTGGACAAACACCATTAGGTGACTGTGTGTATCGTAGTGCAACCACACACCTGCACTTTTACTCCCCTCCAAAACAATTTTGCCATTTTATAAGATAGATAACCCACTGTGTGGTGTGTGGAAGCGCAGTGATATACACACTGTTTGGGTGGTTGATGCACTCAGCCTGCGACCTCATGTGCAACAACACACACCAAGGTGTGCGTATATCAGAGCGTGACCGCACACCCTACAGTGGGTTATTACACACACACACACACACACACACACACACACACACACACAGACAGTACTTGTTACAAAACAAAAACATTACATTAATGCAGGCATTAGAATGCAAAGCACACAAAGCAAGAAAATGAAAACAGGGTTTGAGCCTCACGAGTCTTGGCAAATTGATTGTGCGGTGTTCCCTGGAGTTCCCAACTTTGATGCCCATCCCATACCCCCCACCAGCCCATAGTCTCCTTTCTAAAGCACAAGGTACAGCTCCAACCCAGTGTCTCCCATAGCAGCCATTCGTACCTGTAAAACAAGAACAGCAATAGGCTCACAAAGGATCTGCAGCTCGTTATGAACTATTATATGACAAACAATGTAGGGTAAACAAAAAAACAATACTTAACTGATACATATGGTCAGTGTCCTCCTACTCCCAGTCAATGTCCTGTCAGACCTGTAGATGTAAAAGGGAAAATGGGTCAGTATGAAAAATAAAAATACTGATCAGCTGGGCCAGTTGGGAAGGCTCTGTAGAGGTTGAAATAAAAAGGTGGGTTGGGGGATACCAGACCTGTACCACACCATCAACCTGGCTTTTAGAATGGACTCGGTCACTCAGGGATGTCATGGTTGGGGAGGAGGAGGAGGACTCCTTGCCCGTGCCCCTAGAGCTGATCTTTTGGGGTAGGTCGTCATGTTGCTCCACCATCAACCAACACAAGGTAGGGATAAAGACACCAAGGAACAGATATTCAAGGCACAATGAATGCTTCCCTGGTGGTGTAGTGGATCCCCCTCCCTTTTCCCAATCTGCCTGTAGAATACACAGGAACACAGGTATGTGATGGCAGAAAGGGACCGCAAGCCCACCTAGTCTGCCCAGTTCGCCTAGATATCCACTAGGCCTTTTCTGTAGTCCCCCATTGTGCCAGTTGCCCTCTGTGTTTATCCCATGCCCTCATGAACCCTCCCACCATTTCTCAGCAGCCCATTCCAGTTGTCCACCATCCTCTCAGTGAAGAAATACTTCCTAATCCTTCCTCTAAGTCCCCCCCCCCACCGATTTGGAATTTCCAACTACTATCCATTGCAGTATAGCACACCGCAGCAGGCCAACTGTGCCATCTCTAGGCAGATATACGCAGACACAACCAGGCCCAGAACTCCCTTCAGCTGGCAACAGGCAACAGAAGTTCCAATAGCCTGCAGTGCACATTTGAGCCTACACAATCTCTTATCAGATGTTTTCCACTTCTGCTCTTCTCCAGAGGATAAGTCAGTCTGTGACAGAACTTTGCCCAGGGAGTTCAGTGGGGCCAGTAAACCAAAACTGAGAGCCTATATAAATAGAATAATAGATAGGTTCGAGTGAATTACAAGGCTGTAATTCCATCGAGAGGTTCTGGGGACATAAGTAACCTCGAGGCGGAAGCTAGAGAGTCTGTCCCCAGAACCTCAGAACAACCCGAGTGATTCACTCGAACCCTAACTGTTATTTTGTAATATATGGATACGAAATGCTGACGAGGTTTTACCTCTGGATTCCTTGTGGGATGGTTCCGTGCTGCTTGTTCTCGCTCTTCACTCACATCCCCCCTTCCTGCGTGGAGTCCTGCTTCTCTCTCTCTCAGGAATAAAAAGAAAAGAAACAAAAAAAACTATACTTTGGACACTAGAAAAGTTGGTGATCCCAACGATAGTATTACGAGGACCGGAAGTATAGTATTATTGGACCGGAAGTATAGTATTACGGCACTGACTAAGGTATTACAGGGTTTTTTTTGTATGCTTTTTGGGGGTATTATTTTTAAAATCCATATATTACAAACTCTTAACATGCACTGTAGGACAATCTCCCACCGCAAAGAACTCCAGGATCTGCTGTAAATGAAGCTGTCAGTGCAGAATCCAGCAAAACCAGTCATCATAATCCTCTACACTACAGCACACAGCAGACAAACCAAAATGTTTCCACATGCAAAGTGCACATTGGCACCAGACCCACACTTGTGTGGGACCATGACACAAGCCAGCCAGTGGGTACTGTGGTAAGGAGGGACAAAACCTTTTACATGCAGGTACATCAGGGAGAAAAGGAAGGCAAGGGGAGATATCGAGTGTCTGAAAAGGGTGGATGGAGGGAGGGTAAAAGATGACCACCAAAAAGCAGAAATACTGAACAAATACTTCTGTTTGGTTTTTACAAAGGAAGGTGCAGGAAATGGGCCAGCATGAATAAGGATGGCGGGATCACAGAAAAGGACACGGCTCCCTTTGCAAAAGAAAGGATCCTCATGGAACTGGCAGCAATAAGGCTATGGGCCAGATAGATGCACCCCTGGACACTGAGGGAGCTACGGGAGGTGTTAGTAGGGCCTCCAACTACCCTGTTCACCCTGTCTTTGTAAACTGGTGACATGCCCAGGGATAGGAGAAGGGTTGATGTGGTCCCACTATACAAAAGTGTTAACAGGGAGGATGCAGGAACTACATACTGGTCAGCCTGACCACAACAGTGGGAAAAGTAATGGAAATACTGCTGAAGGAAAGAATAGTGGAGCACCTGGTTGTCAATGGTCTATAGGGGAAGTGGGGGAAGGGAACATTGTTTAACCAGGAGTAGCACACTAATCTGAAGCTTGCTTCCAGATGCAACCTGGAGCACAAAGAAGTTAAGTAACTTGCTCAGAATCACACAGTATGCACTTAAACGGCTGTTGGATTCAAACCCAGGTCTCCAGATCTGTAGCTCAGAGCCTATACCCAATGTGCTATACTGCCTCCAGGATCCAAGGTAGTTTGGTTTTCTGGGAGACAGGTTGTGCCCGACAAACTTAACCGAGTTTTTTGACTGGGTAACAAGAAAGGTGGATGGAGGAAGATGTGGCCTACCCAGATTTCAGCAATGCCTTTGACATTCTGCCACATAGAAGGCTGGTAAATGAGCTGGAAGGCTTAGGGGTGGAACAGAAAACAACAAGGTGGGTGGAGAACTGGTTCAAAGACTGAAACCAGAGGGTGGTGGTAAGGCAAATGGGGTGCATTCCAGGGTGACAGTGGTGTGCCCCAGGGGCTGGTGCTGGGACCCATTCTTTTTTAATATCTATAGCAACAATTAGCCCAGTTCCAATCAGGGGAGGAGAGCTGTTCTTTCCAGACCGGGGCTTGTCACTGGAAGTGGTCTGGGCAGGCATTCTGGGGCTACATCGGCAGTGGGAGAAGATGGGATCACATTAGTGATAGACAAGGAAGCTCTTGCTGGCAGGGGACAGGCAATGCATACCGGGTCCACATCAGCCACAACTTTGCAAGCCAGCGACTCAGGAAGGAGCGGCCAATCAGTGAATAGGGCGCGAACCTTTGACTGTGTGACTGGGCCATAAAAGGCAAATAGTCCAGTCGTAATCAGAGGAGGAGAGCTGTTCTTTGTTCCACACCACCTACCCTGGCCCCGACCTCTATTAAATGGTTGGGGAGGGCGGAGCCTTGGAGGAGGACAAGTCTAGATTGGGCGAACTGGAACACTAGGAAGCTGGATTGTTATTGATTGGGGGAAAAGGGTCCTGTACACTGTGCTACGTGGGCAACACTGACTACTACCAGGAAGGGGCATAATGAAGCAGACTGTATAAATGACTGTGCATGCCAACTACATCTGAGGGAGTAGGCAAACTGTGTGTGAATCGATTACTGCTAGGGTCCCTGAATTGGCTAGTGTTGTGATGGGCTAATTTTGCTTGTGAACCGTCTACTGCTAGGGCTAGAAAACTGGCTACTGTCACGAAAGAGGGAAAACTGCTGTAATCGGAGGGGGCAAACTGCTTGGGTTTTAGTGCAACACTGACTGAATTATTTCTGTTAGAGGGCCGCATTCTCACCTAAAATGAGGGTAGACTTGGGGGTGGCCAAAGCGGGCACCTTCGGTAGAGTGACTGGGTGTACAGGGTGCAGGGGCAATAATATTAAATTGGGCAAGGAGGTTCAGAGGGTGCCCAGTGTGTTTTCAGTTTGCAGGTCTTAGGGAGGAAGTAGAGGGGATCAGAAGGCAGCTGGAAGGTGGGAGGGGTTGGGAGGAAAGGTGTGGAAAGGACCTCATGAGAGTACACGAGGCCAATATGACATAACCCAGGGAACAGGTGGACAAGGATCATATGGTTACTCAGGAGGGGTGGGGCACGAAACAAGCAATGTACGGAAATCACTTCGTAGGGAGGTGGCTGACCAGAAGGAGGGGGGGACAGGAGACAGCAGGTCAGGGGCAAGCATCACACTTACTAATCTATTCATTTTGCTGTATACGGGAGATGAGGTGGAGAGGCTGGCGGGAGGAGGGGAGCAGGCAGACAGAGAGGGTTTGGTCAGTAAGCTGGGGGAGATGGGGCAAGAGAGAGAGAGCCAGATCCACAGAAGGGGAAGGGAGGAAAGAGACATTAGCCTAGGTGGGAGGAAGGTAGGGAGGAAGGGGGAGTGCAGAGTGAAGCCAGGGTGGGAGGAGGGAGGACTAGGGTTAGGCAAGTATCCAGGTTAGGGAAGTCAACCAAAGATAAGGAATACTCTAGATAGGCCAGCTTCAGGGCGGGAGAAATCAGATGAGGTGGAAGGGGAGACGGGGGTAGGGATGCAGAGGGGAGGCAAGGAGGGAAGCAGTAGAAGGGAGTCTGGGTGGGGGATCTGAGGATACCAGCCCAGAAAGAGTCCACGGAGATCTAGGTGGGGGGCAATCTGTGCCACCCAGGAGGTTGGGGGGCAAGGAGCAGGCTGGGAGCTACAGGTAGAAGAATGAGCATGGTAGGGCAAGCACAGGCTTGTGATCCCCAGGCTGAGGGGGCAAGAGAAGTAAGCTGGGGGTTGATGACACAAGGAAGAGCCTGGATGGAATCTAATGGGCCAGTAAAGTGGGGGGGTGGAGAAGGTGATCCTGCTGGGTGACTCCATGACCTGGGGCATCTAGTGGGAGGGGCAGGGGAGGGAGAAAGTAGCCCAGTCAAGGCTAAATGTATCCCAGGCCTAGCCGTACACAAGGCCAAATTCCAGCTATACTCGATAGCACTGGAATGAGGGTAATCCCCAGACGAAACATCTGGGAACAAATGACTTAAGAGGGGAACAGTGAACTAGAAATCCAGGCAAGATTCCAAGAACTGGCCAGGGTTTACCACTCTATAGAAGCTCAATCTCCTTCTTTGAGATTCTGCCAGTACCTAGGGTGTCCAGGGAGACCAAACATAAACTTAGAGGTGTAAACCAGTGGCTCAGGGACTGGCGCAGGGCAGAAGGGTATGGGCTGGTGAGGGACTGGGGGATACATGGGATGACAAGGGGTTATATGCCAGGGATAGGCTACACCTCAACTTGGAGGGGAAGGAGATCCTGAAACTAAATCTTGATGGATTCCTAGTCGAGAGGTGGAGTTTAAACTTGTAAAGGGGGAGGTTAAGTAAAAGAGTGGCTCCAGGAGGGCTGCTCGAGGGTCCAGGTCCAGGGCATGAAAAGAAGGCAGGTAACTGTGATCTAAATCCATCCAGAGCTGTGCAAGAAAGGGCATCTAGGGACTGCTCAGGGTCGAGATGACTGGAGAAGGGAGAGGGGTCAGGATGGAGGACAGCCCTGATCAATGCTAGGAGCATGGGCAACAAAATGCCCAAGCTTCAGGTGATGCTGGTTGAGGGATCAGTGGATGTGGCAGCAATTACTGAGACATGGGTCACTCAGAAAAATGACTGGGACCTAAATTTGGTGGGCTACAAAATATTCAGGAAGGATAGAGGAGAGGGAAGAGGAGGGGGTGTAGCGCAGATAGTCAAAAATGACATAGCGGTTTGTGGAGTGAAGGAGGCTGTAGGGGGAGGTGGGGGAGATCTGGGTAATCCTACAGAAGAGGGGAGGTAAAAGATTGAAAATAGGGGTGGTGTACAGAACCCCCAACGATGGAAGAGGCCCTGGAGGACAAACTAGTTGAGAACATCAAGGGGCACTGTGACCGTGGAAAGGGAATGATGGTGATCATGGGTGACCTTAATATGCTGTGGACAGACTGGGACACTATGGCATCCTCTGTAGCCAGGGAACAGAGACTGATAGATATGTTCGATATGCCTTCCTAGTCCAGCAGGTGGGGAACCTACTAGGGAGGAGCGGGTACTGGATTGTGTCCTAGCAGACAGTGACCAGATAAAGGGCCTGGAGGTGTGCAGCCTGCTGGCAGGTGGTGATCACACTACAGTCTGGATTCTGCTGTATCTGGGGGGGGGAGGATAACCATTCTAATACAGTAGTAGTGGACTTCAGGGGAACGGACTTCGATGGCATGGGCAGGATTCTACAGGGGAGCTTGGACAAGATTAGGCCGGACATGGATGCTGGTAGCTTGTGGGAGGCCATTAAGAAGGGGGGTGCAGGAGACTACTAACTCCTGTACAAAGGTGAGGCGTAAGCATGGTAGAGCCAACAAGCTGTGTTGGTGGACCAGGGAGGTGCAGGAGGCAGTGAGGGATAAAAAGGCTGCGTATGCATGTTTTAAGTGCTCTAGGGGGGATAGGGAGAGGGGTACGAGTTGATGGCTAGAAGGGTCACCACAGTGGTGAGGGGAGCCAAGGTGAGGAGGGAGCAAAACCTGGCTAGGGATATCCGAAGGGGGGAAAAGGGATTCTATAGATACGCAAGGAGAAGAGAAAAGGGAGGGCACGGATCAGCATGATTAGGACTGAGGAGGGATGGACTCAGGAGGCAGGGGAAATCAGGCAGAGGTGCTAATTGAGTACTCTGCCTTGATATTTACGGAGGGAGGCAGGGGACCCTCCAGCCCAATGGGAAGGAAGGGGGCCAGCAGAGTGAGAGGTCAGATGGAGTCGAGAGGACTGAAAGAAGTTGAGGTACAGGCTGGGCCAAGTCTAGAAGGGATGGGTGGTTAAATGAGGGGTGGGCTGGGAGGGAGGAGAAATCACAATGGAGAAAGGGAAGGAGGCCCTTCAGACACTAAAACTGATAAGGCACGGGGCCAGATTGGCTGCATCTGAGGGTTATGAAGGAATTGGCAGATGAGCTAGCAGCACCACTGGCAGCACTCTAACACCTCTCTGCTGAAGCAGGATGGGTGCTTCAAGACTGGAGGGTGGCTCATGTGTACCTATCCACTAATGGGGGGTCTAAAGAGGAGATAGGGAATTATAGGCTTGTCAGCCTAACGTCTGTGGTGGCCAAAGTAATGGAGGGCATTATCAAGGATAGGCTCAGGAGGCAGCTGGAAAGGTTGGGGCAACTGGATGACAAACAGTATGGTTTCATCCTGGGGAGATCATGTTAGACCAACCCCATAGATTTTTATGACTGGGACCCTGGACCGGCATAGACCGGAGGACATCCTATACCTGGATTTCAGTAAGGCACTTGATTCGGTACCCCAAAATGGGCTGCTATTAAAGCTGGGGGTGGAAAGACAGTTGCTCAGATGGGTAGAAAATTGGCTAACAGGGTGAATACAGAGGGTAGTGGTCGGTAGTCTCCTCCCCCACGAAGGTCAGCAGTGGGGTCCCCCAAAGTTCGGTACAGGGACCACTCCTGTTCAATGCCTATGTCTTCGATATGGGGAAGGCGGTTAAGAGTAGGATGAGTCTCTTTGCGGATTACTTAAAACTGGGAGCATTGGCGGACAGAGACGAAGTGAGAGAGACAGTCCAGAGGGACCTGAATACTCTGGAGGGGTGGTCAAGGAGGTGGGGGACTGAGGTTTAATGCAGGGAAATGTTGGGTGCTGCATCCGAGGGTCAGAAACCTGGGCCATGTATACACCCAGGGGTGTCATACTGCAAGCCACGAGTGAGCGGGATCTAGGGGTGGTGGTAGACGTCAAAATGAACAACCCTAAAAACTGCAGAAGAACTGTGGCCAAAGCAAACCGGATACTGCATAGCCAGGGGGATTATGTCCAGGAAGAGGGAGGTGATCCTCCCTCTGTATAATGCCTTAGTCAGACCACATCTCGAGTACTGCATGCAGTTCTGGAGACCTCACCTCAAGGATGACGCACACTGCTGGAGAGTGTCAGAGGAGGGCAACCAGGATGCGTCACAGCATGGGAGGAAGGCCCTATGAGGAAAGGCTGGAAGAGCTTGGGCTGTACTCGCTGGAGGAGAGGAGAGACGGGGAGTCATGAGAGGGGTCTTCAAATATGTAAAAGGAATAAACCGGGGCAGTGCCAAAGAGATGCTCAGACTAAAGAAGGTGGGAAACAACCAGGTGACATGAGTGGAAGCTAGAGGAGGGAAATTACAGGGGAGGATGCAGGAGACGTTACTTCATTGCAAGGGTGGTGGGACCCTGGAATGCACTGTCCAGGAGTCTGGTGGAGGAGGGCACAGTGGAGGGCTTGAAGAGGAAGTGGGACAGGTTCAAGGGTAAACTGAAGGAGAGGATGACCCTCTCTGGAGCTAGGTGGGAAAGAAAGAACCCACTAGGAGGCTGGCTACCGAGCAGACAACATACCATCCGGCCCATTCTGATGGCTTTTAGTATGTTAGATATAGTGGAGGAACTGCAGGGGAAGGTGTGCCTATTTGTAGATGATACGAAGATCTGCAATAGGGTAGACACCCTGGTAGGGGAGGTGGAGGCAGTGAGGGAGGGCCTAAAGATTCTAGAGAGGTGGTCGGAAACTTGGCAGCTAAAATTTAATGCCAAAAAGTGCACAGTAATGCACATGGGTGTAATAACCTGCAAACCACTTACACACGGGGGGGGGGTAAGGAAACTCAGCAGGACAGAGATCTGGGGGTTATAATTTCAGATAGCCTGAAGGCGGAGAACCAGTGCAGCACAGTGGTGGACAAAGTGAATAGAATGCTGTGTGCATACGGAGGGGTATAAAACAGAAAAAGGGAGGTGCTGATGCGCCTTTATAAATCCATGGTGAGGCCTCACCTTGAGTATGGGGTTTAGTTCTGGAGGCCTCACCTACACAAGGATATAAGACAGGACTGAAAGGGTTCAGACAAGGGCAACCAAGATGGTGCACGCTATGCATAGGCAGCCCTATGAGGAGAGGTGGAGGAATCTGATCTGTACCCACTGGAGACTAGTAAGCTTATTTGCAAGGAAAATAAGTGCTAAACTAGGGATCATAAACTAAGATTAGAAGAAGGAAGGTTTAGGGCAATGTGAGGGGCATTACACCACTGAGAAGGTGGTGGAGTCAGGAACTGACTACCAGAGAGTGGTGTGTGCAAAAATGCTGAAAAGTTCAAGGGGCATGGGACAGACACCAGGGCTGACCAGTGGGCAGAGTGGGGTGTCTTTGACAAAGATGATGATTGGGGGAGGGGCAGACTCAACTGGCCAAATGGT
Source organism: Neoceratodus forsteri (assembly GCA_016271365.2). Taxonomy (NCBI): domain Eukaryota; kingdom Metazoa; phylum Chordata; order Ceratodontiformes; family Ceratodontidae; genus Neoceratodus; species Neoceratodus forsteri. Next base: position 266,762,795 of record CM057455.1, read on the forward strand.
CCTTTTCTGGACACCAGATTTCTATGATTCTAAGGCAGTTAAGTAATTAGGACTTACCTGTTCCATCAGAGTAGGGGAGTCCAGAGTTGGGGTGTCCTTGGTTTGGGGTATTCTGGTAGGACCTGAAAGGGAAGAACAGAGAATGTTGAAGGGACACAAAGGTTCGGAGGTGCTAGAGGAGAGATTAGAGTGTTAGAATTAAACAAAGATACTTATCTGATTGGTATGTTTGGCCAGACCTGTAGAAATAAAGGGAAAAATAGATCAGTATGGGGAAGTTATAGTAGCAAGAGTAGAGAGATACAAAAATGGTATATAGTACAGGAGTAAAGGAAGAGAAGTTTCAGAGGAAAAAGACAAATGAGGCCAAAGTAAGGAAACTAGAGATGGAATAAAAAAATGCAGACAGCTAAGAACGAGAATAAAGTGGTATTTGGGACTCGGCAAACCCCCTTAGAGCCCTAGGTGACTTGCAGGTAGCCAGTAAATTTAAGAAGTAGTCCAGATGGACAGGTGGGAATGCATTTGGGCTAGTGACTCCTATATTATTTAAACAAGGGGACACTGGTGGTTCAGGAGTCTTGAGTTGTCCCAGGAGACCAGTGGTTTGAAAGGTATAGCTCTGGTGATATAATGGGTCACTCCCTCATGGACAGTGGCAATTTTTTTTTTTATATTATCTTCTCCTGGATCCTAATGTGGCGGGGTGAGTAGCCTTGGGCCCAGACTGTATGTGGCGGGCAGGAGGCTGTTCAGAAAACTGCTGACCAAAATACTACGGCTGTTGATAGGCAGACAGTTTAGTGCTACTGAACTACAGTGACAGTAATGGCAGGCACTTTCAACTGCTAATCCAGAGGGAGGGCAACTAAAATAGCGAAGGTCTGCACCAGAAGTATACAAAGGAGACAGGCTGAATATATATGCCCTTGACGAAAAGGGCAGAGAGACAGACAAAATTTCAAGCACCTCAAGGGAATCAATAAAGTCCAAAAGAGTAGCATCTTTCAGAAAAAGAGATGTGCAAGAACAAGGGGCCAAATTTGAAGATAGAGGAGACGGCTCAGGGGCAACATGAGGAAGTATTTTTTCACAGAGAGGGTGGTGAACACATGGAATGACCTTCCTAAGGAGGTTGTGGGGTCAAAAATAGTGGGGGACTTCAAGAATACATGGGACAGACGTGAACCAATTCTATTGGTGGGTAGGAGGAAGTCAGCTGTTGGATAACTGGGATCTGCAGCTTATCCACTAGGTAGAAATGGACTGGAGTGCGGGGGCCAAGCAGTCCTTATCCGTTCGTCAAGGTTCAAGTGTTTGATTCAGCCCACAGAGCTCAGGCTGTAACCTGCTCCATGTGTGTGGGAATGAAGATGGGATATTTTGGGGAAGGGGAAGAGACTAGAGCAAATAGAGGTAATGGTCTGCTTCTATCCGGGACGGGAACCACTGTCCTCAATGGTTTTAACAGTACTTTGATGAACATTTAAACTAGCTGTGGGAGTGGTGGAAGAAAAAGGAGAGTCACAAATTGCCCTCCCCCACAGGCTGAGATTGAGAGTAGAGGAGATCCTGAAGGAGACTCCCAACAGGATTCAAGTTAATAGAAAAAGCAGGGACAATCGAAGGAGGAAGGAAAAAAAGACATATGTCTCCCTCTACCCATCAGCCACAAAGTGGCATGTGAAGAACCCCCAGGGAAGAGGTCTGGAGGGTGGGCAGCCAGCAGCAGGAATCTTTAGCTAGCCACATGGTGGCAGACTGTAAAGGTGCCCTGAGGCCTGGTAGAAAGGACTGGGAGAGCAAATGCACAAGATAGGGACCAAAAGGAAAACCACAGGTGCAGCTGAAGGCAATGCCTGAACTTGACTTAAAAGTAGCTGTGGGTGGGAGGCAAACGGGAAATCAGTGGGCTCCCTGCCGGGACCATGAAAGCAGCAAGCATTGCATACAATAGAGTTGCACAGCAGCTAATGTCAAAGTACCAGGGGCTAACAAAAGGATTTGGGGGAGGAAAAAAGCAACATAAGGTCCAGGTCAGCTCACAATTAAAAACACAGAGCACTAAAGAGAAAGAGCCCTGATGGGTTATAAATATTAAGTAAATTTATGCAATGGGGTGGACAAAAATGGAGTGTGATAAATCCATTTTATCCGTGCATGTACGTGTATACATGCAGAATCTTACATTTACACATATATTTATTATGTCACCCTCGATTAATGTGCTAGTGGACTGCGTCACACATCCCCATCCCTCACCCCCATTGTTTGACACTGCTTACTGGTATCTTGCTTTTAGTTTTGTTTCTTCCAGGTTGCCTGTCCCTCAGCCACGCCTCCTGCCATTTAGTCTTACTTCTCCCCATTCTTCCCACCATCATACAACTGCCACCAGAACTCCCCCCGCACATAGAACCTGTCAGATTTTTTTCCTTAAACTGCTTGCTCGCAAACCCCACTGCTGATGAGCCCTCACCCAAGGTCACACTTCTATGGTTTCAGACCTCACTACAACTGCAACCAGAGGCTCCTGTGAAACTCTTCTCTCAAACTCTAAAATGGTCTCTTGTGGCCCTTATGGTCCTCCATCCTCCCTACTTATTTACTGAGATTTCCTCTGTCTACTACCACATGTTTTAAGCCCCCACCACATTCACTCATGCCTCCAACACTATAATGCTGTCAGTCTGTTCCAGGTGTCTACTACCCTTTCAGTTGAATTAGTAATTCCTCATATCCATCTTACCCCCACCATAAGCTTCATCATGTCATGGTCCTTTTTCCTATTGAAGGCCCCCCAGCACCTGTTCATCATTGTAAGGTACTTATGGGTCTCCATCCATCCCCTCTCTTTCAGGGGTTTATATGTTAAGATCCCAGTCTCCTCACAGGGCTTTGCCACAGCCCATGTACAATTTTAAGTTACTTTTATACTGCACCCTATGGCCTTTCTAAAGGTGCAGCCTCAAAACCTGGTCACAGTACTCTTAGGCCCTATCCACACACTACCCCTCTGTAATGTTACAGAGACCCAAACGTTACACAATGGTTTACGTTACACCTAACGTTACAGAAGGAGGTTTAAATAACAGTTGTTGAAACCACATGAGTGGTTTCAACACGATATCAGCCAGTACATGTAGTAACATGCTAGGCATAGTACGGACACACGGCTGCTCCTTAGTGCAGCGCAAGCTACATTAGGAGTGGGTACATGATAGCGACCGCCGGCTCCCGAAGTGTGGAGTACGATTACGGTCGAAATGGACACAGCAACAGTGTGGGCACACTGTACCCTCCACGGTTACAGCAGTTTCTATCTTACGGGTCACGGGTGCAGTGTAGATCCGAACACAGTGGTCTCACTAATAAAGGGAGTCACCAGCCCCTCCTCACCTGGAGTACCCCCCTACTTACCGCCCACATCCTTCTTCTACTGCTTTGTCACACAGCCAGCAGCGTTAAAGAGACACAAGGTAAAGGTAGCTGGTCAGCCCTGCACATAACCATCAGTGCCTTGCCAAAGGACCCCAACAAAGTTAATATGTCCCAATTTTTAAGCCGTTCAAAAGTTCTGTCGCCGTAAAAACATAAAACCAGGTCCAAGAACTTCCCAGTTGACGTGCCAGCTCCGCTCCCACTCTAACAGGATGACGAGATACCAGTGGCGTGCGAGGTACTACTTATCTGTAATGGGTGGCAGCGCTGTGATTTTCAATGGTTGGCGACCACCAGCATAAAACAAACTGTATTGGTTGAACAGTGCCATTTTGTTCCAGTAGCCACTATATAGTTTAAAATCACAAATGCCACCACCAACCCTCTCAAAGCGTGCACACACCGCACGGCATCTCGTCTTAATGGAGGGGTGGAACATACACTGAAAAAAAAAAAGAAACAGAAGTCCTTGGGACCCAGTTTCATATATTTTTATGAGAAGACAAATTTTAATAACATGAATAGAGACATATTAACTTCATGGAAGTCTTCTGGGCACGAGGCACCGATGGTATGGTGCAGCAACTATATCTCAGCAAGTCTCTTTAGATCACTATGCTCATGGTTTCCCCCGGCTTAGTGATAATCAGTACCAACCCTATAAAGCTCACGGTTTCCTATGCCTAGGTGCACATTCGCACTGACATTGAACCCCAACTGCCCCAATCTTGACCACTTTTCGAGTTTCTCAAAGAGGCATTGCATGCTCTCTGCTCCTTCTTAGTGCCCACTCTACAAATTTTGGTATTGTCTGCAAAGGCATTCCTTCTTTGCCAGTTTTTCTGCAATGTCATATGAAGACACGAAGAAGATCTACGCCAGTACTGAGCTAGGCTGCTCACTGTCCCGTCACTGTAATAGTACCGTTAACCATCACCTCTGACACATAACCCCCACCCCACTGCTACTCCGTTTTCCAACCCGCATTTCTGGTTTGTCCCCCTTCTGTTCAGCTGCCACATACACCATCACTCTAGCATCTGCGGGACTTGTTCCACCACAGAATGAATCAATATATGGAGCAGCTGCCAGAGTAGTCAGGATACGTTTACATGTTCTTCCATTCCTAGGACATAGCGGCAGAGATCACAAACACATGCACAGACAAGTGTGGCACAGCCCAGTCAATGTCTTCCACCCATGGGCTGCTCACCTGCTGCCACTTGTGGTCACTCCAATGGCAGTACTACAGCTGGGCTGGCATCCTCCTTCCCCAGAAGAAAGCCTCTTGTATAACAGTTGATCCTCCTCCTCTCCCCAGAGAGCTAATGTGAGCTCATTCCTGAACTAAGGTCACCTCCTTGCAGAGTCATGAGTGCTACTATTAGCTGAAGGGCACACATGTTAACCAGTTTCTAATTAATTTACCACTTTGGATCCCTCCTAGGCTGATCAATCTCTTTAGCCTCACCCCAAAATGATCAACCCCTCCTCTCTGCTAGATCACCCTTCCAGGCACCAGACTATCCTCCATGCAGCTGGACAGCCTTCTGGTCCAGCCTTTCACTAATGAGCACTGGGCTAGAGGCACCACACAGGCTCCGGGTCGGCCGCTTACCAATGCCACCCTCCCAACATCTGGACCAGCCTCCAACTACATTCTATACACAGCCTCCATGTAGCTGGGCTTCACCCCAAACTTCACTCAGACAGACCACATATCTGAGCTGTCCTCAAGCCCTGGACCAGCAGCCCCCATGTAACCACTCAACCTACAGCTAGATCACCAGAGCCCCATAACAGCCTCACCCATGAACCACCCACCATGCAGCTAGACCTCACTTCCAGCATAGACTAGCCCCACCACCCACCAGCTACCCTCCTGCTGCTGGCTCACTCTTTCATGCCTGGACTAGCCTCCCCAGCAGACAATCCTCCTGCCAGCTAGACCCCTGGGTTCATCCCACCCACAGACAGCCTCCTCCCCTCTGCAGGTTGAGAAACCTCCCCAGAGCTAGACACCCTTTCCAAAAGCTGGACACACCCACCGTCCAGGCAGAACCTCCCACCTAGACCCCCAATCCACCTTCCCTCACACGTGGACCCCATACTTCTCAGCTGTAGTATTAAAAATAAAAATAAAAAAATTATGTGACACTAACATATTGCATTTGCAGTGTCAGTGGCTCAACCAGATAACACTTTCGCCTCAGAGGCTGGGAGATCAGAAGGCAGTGGGTTCTATTCCCATACCAGGCACTTATGTTGTATCCCAATACTGATGCTGTAGTGCAGCATGAGGGGATAGCTGCATCCTGAGGCATTGTCTTTCAGATGAGGCGTTAAGCCAAAGTCCCATCTGCCTGTTCTGAGTAGTAGTTCAGGTGGATGTTAAAAGATCCCATGGCACTTCTAGAAAAAACAGAAATTTTCTCAGATGCCTGGCCATGTTCCACCCCAAATTCACTAAAAAGCTACCAACAGCTTAATCTGGTTCAAGGTCAGTTGGCTTTCATCTGTATTCCTCTCCCTCCGAGTCGTGCCTGAAAATAGGCAAGAATCTGTCTAGTGCATTAGCGGTCAACAAAAGAAGTGTTTAACAAGAAAGGCACACAAGGCGGAAGCTTGTTTCAAGGTGAGACCTGGGAGCACAAGGAAGTTAAGTGACTTGCTCAAGGGTCACACAGTATGCAAGAGGCTGTGGGATTCAAACCCAGGTCTGGTCTGCTGGATGTCACCAGATTGCAGCTCAGAGCCTTAGACCACTGTGCTATACTGCCTGCCGTAAAAATAAAATAAACATAAATATAAATTAATGCAGTCTTCAGCAAAAGAAGAAAAAAAATACACTGATCCCCAGATTACAAAATGGATTAACACATGCAACTGTTAAAACAAATATTAAGCAGCAAAAAAACAGTTCCCCACAAACACACTCAAATATCTGCAGTAAATAATTCTTCCTTTAGGGTAACTCCAGATTTTCTCAAATTAAAAAGTTGTAATCTTTTCTCTGCATTCTGAATTTGCTCAGGTATCTTCCTGTATTTCAGTCTCCTGTCCCCACCACCACCAACACTACTTAAAGTAACTAAATCAGCAAAATTCCACAAATAACAAGTAATCTAGAGGCACAATGCATCCTAAACACTTTAAGGGGGATGGAAAATAAAATGTGTTTTAAAGTTTAGCCAAGAGTTCAGTGAAGAGAAAATGTTTTCAAGCCAAAACAGTAGAAGTGAAACTTGCACAGCATTTTTGAAAAAGAAAAAAAAACACCTGAGTGATAATTCCTTTTTATTTAACATTTCAGGGAGTTAAAAGATGTACTTTTAAACAGGCTCTTACCTTAACATGTAAATCTTAGCTGTAGAAACCTCAGTTGTTCAAAATGGAGACCACAGGCACTCGTACAGTTTCATCAGACTGAACACAGACAGGAAGAGAGCTGGAAATGTAGGCCTCTGACTAATGTAGACTTATGGGAAAAGTAGTTTTAGAACACACTTTTAATAAAGGGACAACTACCAACTTTTTTCACTTATTATTCAGGTAAAAATCCATTTATTATTGCTTACCTTCTGTAAAATTCATTGGTGTTGCTGGTTGTTTTATCTGTCTCCTTGCTTAGTAGAACTGAAATGCAGTAATGTACCCAGCCTTGATTGGCTAATTTAAATCCTAAAACTACTCCATTGACTGTAATCTTCATTTATGATTCAGTATGTATTAAAAAAATTGTACTTTTAAGAGCTTTGCAGATCTATTTCTAATCCTCATTTAGCAATATCTTACTCTTGAACAACTAGTCTGCTGAAATACTTCTGAATTTAGTACTCTTAGCGGTTGTATTTTGAATGATGATTAAAGATTATAAAAAATTACTAAATTAGTCTTTGAAGGCAAATTAATGAATACTTTAATACTAAATTTAGTATTTGACTTCAGTGAGGGTTCCAAGTACAGCCCTTTGGGCCTGCACCTCCTATGACCACTCACATATTGAACACCCCTGCCCAGATGACCACCCAGCTGGACAACCATATCAACATCCCAATAGACCTCTCCCAAGTTGTGTACCTTGCCTGCAGCTAGTCCATCCTACAAGCCCAAACCAGCCTCTCCCCATCACTATCACCCACCCTGTAGCTGGCTGCTCCAGGCCATCCTTCCTACCCTCAGACCGATCCCCTGCAGATGGAACCCTCCAGACCTGCCTCCCACTTCAGTAGACCACCTCCTGCAGCTAGACCATCCTCCCAGTCTCACCAAAGCACCATCCTTAGAGCTGGACCAGCACCCTCTAGATAACAACTCTTTCTGCAGCTGGACCCCCCACTACCATCTTGCCCAGATACCAGTTGCCCATCCACCACTGACCACTCTGTTTGTTTGCACATAGACCACTGCCCTGCTAGGTACCCTTTATAATCCCAACGCTTGATGATCTGACATGCATCCACACAACAGCAACAGCTCCAGCAGCCAGACACATTAGCCTGAACTAGGACAGTGCCTGACACACACTGACAGGCCAGAGGAGGTTTAGGATACTGTGAGGCTGTTGAGTGGATTTTCCACAAACATGAAGCACCGATCACGACCTGCCACATCCCAGGACCTTGAGACACTGCTGAACATGGACAATGAAAACACTCCACCCCATCGTGGTGCACCTCTGGAGGACACACTGACCTAAACACGGACCCCTGGTAGGATGACTGCCTCACCATCCGTGAGACAGGGATGAAACAAATAGCCGTACATGCCCCAGTGTGTTGACCAGCCATCAAACAGCATGGTGGATTGTCCTTGCATCCCTGCATGCATGATTATGTCAGCTGACAGCCAGACAGCTGGGCATGCCATTGAAGAATTGAATACATGCCTGTTGGTCAGTGCATGCATGACACTCTGAGCACACGCAGAGTGGCACAGCGAGCATGGATAGCTGCACCAGGAAATGGTCACAGCAACACCACATGTGGATGCCAGGACAGAGCAGCATGCCATCGCACCAACCGTGCAATAATGCGCGTAGCCGTGTCATGCTAGCCCACTATGGGCCTGCAGTAACCACACAGAAAAAAGTCTGGAGGTGTTTGGGGCCTGTGCCACAGGAGCCCACTGTGGCATAGAGGCTGCCAGGTGTGTTGTGGGGGTTCCAAAGGCCCATTGTGGGAATGCTGTTACCACACAGTTGCACAGCTGAAAGGATTGGTGGGCACTCACACAGCTTCAGACCTGTGTGACATCCACACACAGTGCAGATGTGGTAGTGTGCAGTGGGCTGCTTGGCGATACCAGCAGTGTTGTGATGAGACATCACCACCACGTTGAGTGCATGTTAAATGTGGAGGTGAAACTTTATTCAACAGTAGGGGCCACAGTGGCAACCTGGTGGCTGTGCATGATGTGTACTGTGAGTGTACAACTGTCAGGTGCCAAGTCACCATGGAACCCTACAGGTTGGTGTTGGGTGCCATGCCACAGAGGAACTTCAGCAGCTTGCCCTTGTCCTTGGATGCTAGTACCAACCTTATCCACTCCTCATAGCTCTTGTTGGGTGGTGTCCATGGCAGTCCACAACAAATGCCTTCGCTGGTGACATAGGTCCATTGCTGTTCCCTGTGGAGTTCTGCTAGCATTGTCATGACCCCTACATGCACCTTCCCTAGCAGGGCATGGAGATGGCAGTGCCAGGTCTCGACATTGCTTTGGGTCCACGGCATACTTCGCTCGTTGAGATCTGCAAACAACCATAGCTGAGTGGGAACATGGGGTCGTTTCTCGTGGGCACCTTGGTCACCTTACTGTACAGCCATATCCTGCCCAGCACATGTGTCTGCTCTAAATAATAGAAGAGTGTGGTGGCATTGGGTGGAATGGTTGACTTCAGGGGGCTGAATGCTGCTGGAATGTCGTATGCCAGGAGATAGGCGAGGGCCACAAGTTCATGGATCTTCAGGCTGAAGTCTGGGTCACTTCTGTATTGTGGTGCAATGCCAAAGCTATGGACCTTCCGCCACACAATCTGCCCAAAGTGGAACAGGTGTCCCTTGTTTATGGTTTGGAAATTCCATCTTACAGGCATTGATTACAGCCTGCTCAAAGTCAGTGATGATGCGAGGTGGTTTGAGGGTGCAGGACTGTATACTGGCATATTTATTCAGCTCCTGGAACAAGGTGCAGTAACATTGCAGGCTCTTTGTCGTCATCAGTGTATACACCAATTACATGATGAGGTTGTTAGGGCCCATCCCCATGGGTGCATGGATGGTGTACAGTGAGTGAACAGGTGTGGCACAGTCTTGAACATACCATCCATCTCCCAGAAGGGTGCCTGTGCCAGGTCCCTGATGTTGTCCTCTGTGGTGAGTAGAAGGACCTAATGGGTGGTGCTGCCAGTGATCCTGCTATACCATGGCCATCCAGTCACTGTCTGTAGCTGCTTGGGAATAGTGAGGTCAGCCAGTGTCACTGGTTCTGGTTAGAGATCCTGTGGCGGGTCCTGTTCACAATCTGCAGCAGGGCCTTCTTGCTTGGCAACTGTTGCCACAGCTCAGTGGTCATTACAGTTGCTTCGCTCTGCAGTAGCTACGTGGGGCTAGCCACGGTGCTGTGTGTCTTCTACTTGATGCCTGCCAACACCTGTGCTGGTAGAGCATCTGTCACCTCCCGAGCATGACTGTGCTCATTCTTTTTCTTTAGGTGGTGCTGGCCATCCTGGAGCAGTGTGATGGCCTGGCCGAGGCAGGACTTGGACTTATGGTGCTGGCAGCACCGTTACACTGTCTCAAGCTGTCCTGGTGGTGCTGAGGGTTGAGGCGCTGGATGCCATACCTTGTGTCACACCAGTGACCCAGGTTCAGGATTGAGCCTGGGCCATCGGGGGTCGGCAGGGGTGGACTGGGATTGAACATCCATAGACTGCTTTCCCAGTCCTGGGGTGGGCTGGGAATTTCACTGTGCTGTAGCAGCCCCTGGGGATGCAGGGCTACTAGTGTCAGTGACACTAGATGGGGACACGGCACATGTCGATCACGTTGCTCCTGGATGTCATTGCACGTCCATGCTACTGGGGCCAATCGAAGGAAAATGGCTGGGCATGACCTTTCAGCTTGATGGCTGTGCTCTGAGCCACCCAGAGGACTTTGGTGGAGTCTTGTTGAGGAGGGTCTGGGGCTGTCCTGGCTGGTAGAGGCAGAGGGGGAGCTCTCCAGCAAGATGGCATGATGGTCATCCCTGGTCCTCCTGGGTGCAGTTTGAGCTACCCAGCTCTCCAGGTGGGTGGAGCTGGTTGCTGGATGCCCCAAGCTGGAGTGTGTGCCGCAGCAGGTGAAAAATATGATATGTTAAAAAAACAGTACACTGTCTCACTGTATGTCCATTCATGGACCAGGAGGAAACCATTCACATTCAGCTTGGACTTTCCCTTCCTGGATGGTACCACCTCACAGATTGTCCCTGTTGCTGGGGTTGCAGTTGAGCACCCTGGCCCCTCCATGGCTTCCACACTGTCCTCCATTGTGCCAGAGGACTGTGCTACACTGTCCGGCTTTGGTTCCAGCTCAGGCATGTGGGTGTGATTGCACTTCATTTGCACATCACACTCCATGGGCCACACCTGTGGCAGCTGCTACTTGTCTGTGGGTGGTTTGTACCAGTACTGTAGTGTCACTGTCTACCCACAGTCCCAGTGCTTCAAGGCTGTGCTGTGCACCATGGTCATATAAAAGTTCTGTGTCCACAGTGTCCTGGGCCCCCAACAGCTACTGTGCTGAGCGGGGCTATGCTCCATGGTGCACTTCCCTGCTGTCCAGCATGCAGGGATGCAGGGGTCCCTGTGTGTTGTGCACTCTACCTACAGGTCAGTGTCCACCTACCTAAGCTGGCCTTTGCACCCCCAGCATTGGCATCCGTAGTTCCCATGCATGCCTTCATGAGTCCATGTCTGTCCACTGCCCCATGCATCATTTTCTGATGCCTACCTGTTCTCTATGTTCTCTTCAGCTGTAGTTCCCTGACCTGAGACTTCTCCAGTAAATGATCTATTGTAGCCCTCACTGTGCTCTTTCCTATGGGGCTTGCATTTTCTGCCCCTCTGCCAGTTTGTTTGTCAGAGTTTCAGTTCACCTGCTTTGTTTACTAACCAGTCTCCCTGCATCTGAAATGGGCCCTACCCAGCCAACCACTCTCCCTGCAGCTGAACCACCCTTTTGGCCCCTGGAGACACCTTCCCCAAGGAAAGCACATCCATGGACCATTTCCAGTTTACAAGGAGGAGGAAGAGGCTCCCAGCTGAGTAGGAAGCAACTGCTGGTGGGGACTTAATTAGGGGATAGACTTGCAAGCAGGGTGGGGTAGAGAGAGAGGAGGTGAAATACCTGAGAGGTACTTTGGCTTGGAGGAGGAGAGCAGATACAGTGGATCATTAGGCAGCATGAGATGAGAGGGAGCTAGATGTCATTGTCCACCTGGGGAAAAATGACCTAGACAAGGACGGTAGGGAGTAGTGCAGGGAAATTTCAGGGATGGGGGAGGGTCCTCAAGCATGCATGGTGGCTTTTGCCAAAAGGTTGTCTATATACATCTTGGGAGAAGATAGGACTCTCCACACGGCTTTCAATAGTTGGTTAAAGACATGGTGCAGGGTGGGGCTCAGTACTAGCAGTGAGCCTCCTCAGTGTCTTCATAAGTGAAATTGCAGAAGAACTGAATGGGAAAGTATGTCTTTTTGCAGATGCCAATAAACCTGTTATAGGGTTGACACTCAGGAGGGTGTGGAGAAAGGGTTCACCCATGCTGGTGTGACAGCCATATTGCTGATGCCAATTACAGCACAGGCCACATTACAGCACCAGGCAAAATGTATCCTGGGAGTTACACCACCAAAAGAACCCTCCTGGAAACAGTCTCCATTGGGCCCCTCCCTAATTATCCCACAGGTCCAGGTTCTTAATTTACCTGTTCTTCAGTCCTACCCTTCCTACAATCACCCCTTGGTATACAGTAGATTGTTACTATCCCTGATGTTCAGTGGTTCCCATTTATTTATTTATTCATTCATTTGTTTACGAGTAGGTGCACTGGTCCGAGAACCATTTTCAGGCATGACCTGGGCCATTGAGGATGGCACAGGAATAAAAGCAAGTACAAAGGAGGCTGGGACAAGGCATACAATAGACAGTAATAAAAATATGCAGGATATTTATATGAAGATATATATAAACTTGCAGCGCAATGGATAAATAACATTTATGACAATAGCAGGCACAGTAGTAGCCAAGTTGTAATACAAATTAGGCATGATCTGAGATGAGTAAAGGAAAAAGTGCATCATGGCAGTGTAGGTATGGACCAAGAGTGAAAAGGAGGGAAGGGAAGTAGAGGCATGATAATAAGTTGGAAGGGCAGGAGCAAGTAGTGGAGGACAGAAGGTAAGATCCAAGGAGAGAGTGGAAGAGTCCTGGAGAGTCAGTGGTGCTAAGTGGAGTGGGCAGGTTGTTCCAAAGGAAAGGGGCTGCAGATGAGAATGCACATTTACCTATACGGTGGAGACTAGGGGGGCACTCAAGCATGTGGCCAGCAGTGAGGCAGAGCTCTAGAACAAACACTTTTGGCCAAAGAAGGTGGGATTGTGGAGAGGTAGCTCGGTTTTGGATGGCCTTATTGACTGTGCTGGCCATGAGATGGGTCTGTTGGGCTGATGGGGGAAGCCAGCCCAGGGTCTGATAGAGTGAGCAGTGGTGTGTTGAGTGAAGTCCTTGCCCTCTGTATATCCAAAGTCCCCACCATGACCCAGTTAGTTCTTACAGCAAATATTACCCCCTGGTCCCCAGCCTTACTATATATTTGACACCCTTCCACATTTGGCACAGACCATCCTCTCAGCTCCTTGATCAGGCACAAAATGGATGATAGTTCACAATCATGTGCTAACTGTACACAGCTGTTTATACAATAGGCACATGAGAACAAAGCTGGCGTTCTGCCCTCAGTTAGTCACAGAGGTTAGCAGAGTGTCTGTGCCAATTGCCACTGTGGGGAGAGTGCGTAAACATATGGTGGGGGCCATGAATGGTGTGAGCAATGGGACTGGGTGGGCAGGTAGTTATTGGCAGTTTCCAATGTATGGAATGGACAGCAGCACCACTGAACACCAAGGGAAGTGTGATATTACTGATGGTGGGAGCTCAAAGGGGCAGTGGTAGGAGGCAGAGGTGATACTACCTGCTTTAGGGAGGCAACATCTTTTAGAGCCATTTACCAACTGGTCAGAGACTCACTAATTATGTTATTCAAGATATCATTTTGTGATCCTACCCTGTTTTTGGGGTGCAAAGTGTTGCTTGAGAGTCACTTACCCATTTAGCGATCGCAAATGCTCTTTGAATGTTCTGGTCTATGTGAACAATAACAGTCCATTTCCAGTAAGATAAAGACAAGTGAACAAACACAAATATAGAATTGAGAGCTGTTCTCCATGAGGTTGATAATGTAATATATCTTAACAATGCGATAGAGTACAGAGTATGATGAGATTAATACTGGTATTACTGTGCTACCACATGAGTCTAGGGTTGCTGTGAAAGGTACCAAATACTGAAATGTCAAAATAACGCAGTACCATTGTGCTACCAGTGTACCAGTATTTGTGGGAGCCGACAAAAATCTCAAAATTTCATGATACCATTGTATTACCAATGTATGTGTGAGAGACAGAGAAATGGTAAAAATGCCATAGGGATACCATTCTGCCAGTGCACTACAAATGCACAGAGGAAAATCTATATATCACCTACCACTGTGATACCAGAGTACCACTGGGTAGTACTATTGTGGATTTTTCAGCTGACCACAGTATTTCCATTGCTATACCACTATAATGCCATTGTGACAAATTCAGTAAGGGTAACCAGATTGCTGAGACAATGCAGTGCTAAAGAAGTGTGCATGAAAATCTAATAATTATTTGCAGTGCTCTTACAGTCTGCATCAAAAAATAAGAAAGATTGAGCAGTGCTACTGCAGTGTGCAGCAAAAATTAGTGAAGGAAATACAGTGCTAAAGAAGTGTGCATGAAAATCTAATAATTATTTGCAGTGCTCTTACAGTGTGCATCAAAACATAAAGATTGAGCAGTGGTACAACAGTGTAGCAGAAAGTCAGTGCAGTGTATTAACAGTGCACTGATGAAAAGCAGTGCTTTGTCAGTCTGGACTGAAATAACACTGAAATAAGACTGAAGATGGAAGTGTACACTCCACTTCCCTCTGGGTCAATCTAGTTTTGATGGCAGTTTTGTTTCTCATTGAGTGAAGTGGTGTCCATGAAGCACACAAACAGCGGTTACTGCGGTTCAGTGAAGCCACTCTGTTTAGGGAAAAAACACAGGGAAGAGAATTACATTTGTTTTGTGACCTGTACTTTTGTGTTTTGTAGGTGGCCTTTACTTCTTTATGGAATTGCTGTTTTGGGGAATGGTGACGTTGTCGCGGGGGGGCACTCAGATTGCTTAGGCTGCTCAGAAGCTCAGAGCGGTAGTGAGTTGTGGAGTGGATGCATGAATCGACAGTGTGTCATGCGGTCATGTGTGTGCCTGGACTTAATACAGTGAGGTTGTGATCAGATAACCTCACTGTGTCAGGGATACACTGACCAATCAGAGTCCAGGACATTTTCTTGCCATTGTATAATTTTGGTTTGCCTGTCTGTGTACGGCAGGCTCAGAAGGAGATGTACTGTAAACTGTTTGTGTACACCCCCATCCCTGTCTTGGGCACCATGTGGTGAGAGGATCAGCCCTGCTAGTTAAACAAGGGGGGGCAGGTGAGAAGTGGTTACAGACATCTGTTAGAGAAAAAGATGGTTTATATTTTCCTGGGACAGGATACAAAAGGTTGTTGATCCTGTAAGTGTGTTCTAGCTGCCAGCTTTTGAGCACCAAAAATGGTAAAAAAAAAACTGCATCAATCCTAACATAGAAACATAGTCTTTGTCTGCAGATAAGGACCACCTGGCCCACCCAGTCTACCCATTTCCCTACCTGTTGGATAAGCTGCAGATCCTAGTTAACCAAAAGCCTACTTCCTCCTACCCCCACTAGAATTGCTTTATGTCTGTCCCATGCATTCTTGAATTCCCCCACTGTTTTTGACCCCACACCCTTCTCAGCAAGGCCGTTCCATGTGTCCACCACCCTCTTCATGAAAAAAATACTTCCTCTTGTTGCCCCTGAGCTGTCCCCCTGCAGAAAACTGTAAAAGAAATACCTGCATCAATCATGTAGACATTCTGGAAGAAGGGCTGGTTAGTAATACTGTCAGGTGCTAGCTAGCTAGCATACCACATTAGGGTTCAAAAGTCTATGGGTGTGTGTGTGTAGAGAAGTAGGAAGACGGAAGAGCCAGAGAAGTCCTGACTACTTTGGACACAGAGAGCCTGATCTATATACACAGAGGAATTTGAGACCTGCATCTTCTAGCTGCCCCCCCTTCCCAACATGTACAACTGAATCATGAGCCTGAGAAGACCTACAACTGCAGGAAGGAGAAGGAGCCCAAGTTGACAAAGAAGTTGGTACATCAGAACTGTAAGTACGTTCAGGGATTGCCCTACAACTGGAAAGGTTTGTACAAAGTTTTGCTCTCAAATCTATAGATTTGGACAATGGGTCAGGAACTACAAATACCTCATTTGGAGGTCTGCCATTTAAGCATTTTCATGGGCTGTGGGGTTTTGGGTTTAAGTGCACCACCACTGACCAACCAGCTGCAGTGTCACCAGGCCAGCACAGTTTCTTCGGCTGGGTACCTAATGAAGCACAGGGAGTTCCCTTTAAGGTTTAAGGGTTTAAACTGGTACCAGTGGTTAGTGCCCCCAGTGCAGGTGGGCTGGTAATACTAAAATGTTTCAAATGAAAATAAGTCTATGGATCCCAATCAACTTTCTTCACTTTTCTTGCCATCAAACTTTATACAGCAAATGTTTTTGAGACTTTTAGTGTCACTTCTTCAGGGTGTATGGCTAAAAATAAAGAAATAAAAAGATTTTCAATATTTTATAAATCATACACAGATACTTAATTTGTTATACTGTCTCTTTAAAAAATGGAGAGGACTATACCTCCATTTTTCTGTTAGTACTGGTTTCTGTTGTCTCTCCTTATTAATTCAACTTATCTCTGTGTTGCTTAACTATTCAGGACAAATGTAATATCTTAGGGAGTATATTTCATAATACAGAATATATTAGATAATTTATTCCAAACAAACTGTTACATTCAAAGAGTTTTCTTACTGTTATGTTGACACGGCTATCTCCTAATTGCCCCCTTTTCTTAATATTATTTTTTTCTAGACTAAATAAGTTAGTTACAAATTTCATTTTTCTAAATTTGTGCCCATTCATTTGTTGCAAGGAACATTTTAAAATGTTACCTAATAGAATCCCTTTTGTTTTTCTTTCTTTCATTTAAAC
This sequence comes from Neoceratodus forsteri, assembly GCA_016271365.2. Taxonomy (NCBI): domain Eukaryota; kingdom Metazoa; phylum Chordata; order Ceratodontiformes; family Ceratodontidae; genus Neoceratodus; species Neoceratodus forsteri. The sequence goes on from CM057455.1 coordinate 266,779,718, forward strand.
CACTGCTTCTGCAATATAGTTTTAATGTTCTCATTCTGTAAACTTAGAAAACAAAACTGACTTGACACTAAACTTCTTTTAAACTTTGACTTATTTTTATTTGATTATTTCATTTCCAGGATAGAATAACTATAGACTCCTTAATAAGGACAAAATGAGAAAAAGTGGACTTTTTTTTCAGTACTACAATGAATAGTGTTCTTTGTGCTACCTTGTCTTGTCCACTGGCGGTGGGGGTGGGAGGTGGGCAGAGTTGTGCAGTAAAGCCTTGACTTGCTTTGCATTGAGATGTTCACTTATTGTTGCCTTTAGAGTATAGAGATAGTGCTACCACCTTGCTTCCATTTTCCCTTGCTACCCCTTGTTCTTTCCCACACCATCCTGTCTAAATAAATTACTTGAAATGGCATTTTCTGGTTTGGAGGATCTTTGCTTGCAGTGTCACTTACTTTTGGGGAGGGACTCTGTGGGCAGTTTATGCATTGTTTCCTTGGGGGGGGCATAACCTAGCATTTCAATCACCAGGTAACACACATCACTACCCCAGGTAGAGGCACCATACCACTCTAGGTAAGCAACAATACCCAACAGGGTGGGTGTTAGTGGGATATAACGTACCGCCCAGGAGTGTAATGAGGCCCAGCACTGCAGGTGGAGGGCCTTGTAGCCCCTGAAAGGGCTGTTATACCCCATAATGCCCACCCAGGAGGGTATTATTGTGCTTAGAAAATGGGCACTGTAAATTAAAAAAAGTTTAATAAAAAAGTTAAAGATTAATTTAAAATAAGCATTGCACTAATTTTGTAATAAAGTAGTTCCTCCACCAGTAAGGATTTTTGTCCTGTTGGAGACTCTGTAGTTGGGAGGGGGGACTCTGGTGGTGTGCAGTTTGTGACAGGAGCTGCTAGTCTAAGTGCTGTGAGAAGTGGAGCGGTCGGGGAACATGGTTCAAACTGCTGTTTTCATGTTAGAAGGTCGCCAGCAAAAGAAAGAGGATAATGGAGGAACACTTGGTGAGATTGCAGTACTATGAAACAACCAGCAGTGCAATGGTGGTGGGTGGGCTGGCCGGACTGTGCAGAAAGTACAAATGAAGAGCTGCCATTGAGCCATCGAGGTGGGAGGAAAAAGTAAAAGTAATCCTGCATAAAGCAGGTATATTTGTGACTTTTGTGTGGCAGTTTTAAAAAGAGCAGGCAGAGGATCGCTGATGAGACAGGGGGAAGTGGGACAAAAAAAAATTCTGGCTGCTCGGTTTCACACAAGGTCACCATCAACATTGGTGTACCTCAAGGATCTATCTTAGGTCCTCTGCTTTTCTCTATTTTCATCAACAGTATTACCACTAATCTCCTTAGTACATCCTCCCTGCTATACATGGATGACATTGTACTGTACACCAGTTCAAATAGTATTGAGGACTTTAACTCTAAACTCTCCTGAGATTATCAGCTTATCCAACAATGGATAACAAATCACAAACTTGTCCTAAATAAATCAAAGACCCAAGCTATGCTATTTAGTTCCAGTCTCAAACTCAAACACTCCCAAACTCATTTTAACGTCTCCTCCCTTGATGGCACATCTGTTGGGGTGGTAAACTCATTTAAATATCTGGGGGTCACCCTTGACCCATCCCTGAGTTTTGACCTCCACATTCAATCTACCCGTAAGCAGGTAAACTCTAAGCTTGGGATTGCCTACCGGACAAGTTATGCACTCACCCCCTCAGCTAGACTTGCTATTACCCAAGAAATATTACTTCCCTCTCTAACTTACGGGGTTACTACATGTGCTACAGCCTACAACTCGAGTCTTCGTAAGTGGGACGTTACCTATAATAACATCTGTCATTTTGCATCCAGCTCCCCGAGGCTGAAATAACACTGCCTTCTCTACACAGATCTAGGATGGCTTTCACCTAAAGAACTAAGGTCCTACACACTTGGGTCTATCACTGATAAAATGATCAGATCCCGTATTCTCAAACCACTGGCCTGTCTCCTTCCCTACCAGAAAACCAATTATGGGTTACGCTCAGCAGATAATGCCTCTGTCCTTATCCCGAGACATCATACCAAAAAAGGTAGTCGTGCCTTTGCCTGTCATGCTCCCCATTTCTGGAATTCACTCCCTCCAACACTACATCAATCGGCTTCCCACATCTCCTGTAAGAGAGAACTTAGACACTATCTCTTCTCCTCCCATACATGCTCCTGCTTTAAACCACCCTAGCCCTTACTCTCTTACTCCACCCCCCTCTCTGTTGGCACCTGGGTGCCTGGGGGTCCACCCCACATGGAGCACTTCCTCTCAGTTTCACTTCCTTATTTTTAACACTTTCATCCTCTATTTCCTTTTCTCTTTTCTGCTTAATCCTCGCTGCTTCCTCCTCTTAAACTCTATAGCTCTCATCTTACATTACTTGCGGTACCCTCTGGGCAACCTGTACCTTTACTTAACCCATTCTACTACCTCCTCACACCTATTGCCTCTCTACTTCCTCCACCTTCTCCCTAGCTCCCCTTCATCTATTTTCTGCCTGACTGGTATTGCTTTCTCAGCACTTTATCCCTCATTTTCAAATCAGCGTCTGGATGCTTTAAATTTTACCTAATTTTATTGTCTTATGTAACCAAAATGTTGTATTTGGTGTATTTGGTCTTACTACCTCAATACCTTGTCACAATTACAGCCCCCCCCCCAAGCTAGGCACTCGGGACAAACAAGCAACACAAGCAGCTCACCTGAAGGGCTGAGGAAGCCCAATTTCCAGCCTGATAACTTTGAGGCAGCCCCCAAACTAGGAACTCGGGACAAACAAGCAACACATGCAACACAAGCAGCTCACCTGAAGAGCTGAGGAAGCCAATTTCCAGCCTGATAACTTTCGAGGCAGCCCCCAAGCTAGGCACTCGGGACAAACAAGCAACACAAGCAACATAAGCAGCTCACCTGAAAGGCTGAGGCAATTTCCAGCCTGATAACTTTCAGGGCAGCCCCCAAGCTAGGCACTTGGGACAAACAAACAACACAAGCAGCTCACCTGAAGAGCTGAGGAAGCCATTTCCAGCCTGATAACTTTCGAGGTAAAGAGAGCCTCTTCTCTTCATCTGGACGCCTGCAGGAGGGGTGCTACCTGATGAACACTTATATTTTATGAACTTTGTTCCCTGTTCACCACTGGGTGGGCTTGTTATTTGCTTCTCTTTGTGCTACTAATGCTGAAGTGTAAAGCTAGGGACTCACTGGGTGTCCTAGAGTTGCCTTGCTGATTATACCTTAAAGCCAGATATACCAAGCAGCTAATATAGAGCAGACTTGTTTAATATGGTGGTATTGGATCTAATTGCTGATTATACCTTAAAGCCAGATATACTAAGCAGCTAATATAAAGCAGACTTGTTGAATACTGTGGTATTGGATCTAATTGTGCTTGTAACTGAAGGTATTAGGATAGCTGGGTCCTAGTGTGACCTCATTTTGGAATAGCCCTGTTTGCTTAGAGTGGAGCTCCTGTGAGAAATCACAGCATTCTCCATACATAGTAATGAGAAGCTGTTTTCTCACTACAGGCCCCCAAATGACACTCGGGACAAAGCAAACAAGCAGCTCACTGAAGGCGGGGCGATTCCAGCTGACAAGAGATGAGGCTCACCTCCCATCTGGGCAAAAGCCCAGGAGGTGCTAGCCAGCCGGCGCTTTTCATCTCTCCGCACCCAAACCCACCACCCACCAGGGGCGGCTGTCAGCTGGATCACCCTGTGATATCACATCAGGTGACATCATATTTCTCCCCACTTTCCCATTTGGGTTATACCTGCTGGCTAGAGGACCTGCTCACCTTCCTACCAACAGGACTCGCCCCTTGATCTGCTCACCACAATGTAGTGCCTACCTCCCTCTGCTATCCCACTAAAAGTGCACTTGCCCTTACCCTCTGCCTCCGGTACCCTGGCACCTCTCCCGCCCTGAACCTGCTCTCCTGCCCTTGGGACCTCTGTGTCTTGGTCCTCCAGCCCTCCCCTAGCTATCCTCACCTCAGGCACATCAGGTGTCTTCTTATTCTTGCCTTCCCTTCCCAACCACTCTGCCCCACCCCTGCTCCCTAGCCCCCCCCATGTCAATTGTAGAAAAACCTCTCACCATCTCCCAGCCAGGTGTTAGTCATGCTACTACTCTAAACGAGGAACATTCATCAAACCCTGGCCCGGTTCCAGGAGCTCCCATTAAGCACCACAGGCCTATCAATGGTTTCCATGAATATCTGTAGCCTCTAAAAAGTTTGACTCACCACAGTACCTGATCACATCAATTAACCCTGATGTCATCACTCTGGTTGAGACTTGGCTGCTGAAATCCTCCCCTGACTCCCTAGTCTCCTTCCTGGTTTCACCCCCTCTTCGGATCCACCGTGTTGGAGGAACCAAGTGGCTGCACCTATTTATGTCAAAGGAATCTCCCGTGCTAGCCTGCTCCCATCCTTGACTCAGGGCCAAGGCTGCAGCTAGAAATAACCCCTGACCCTTTAAAGGGACCCTTTATCTGACTACTACATGCACACCCAAGGGACCAAGCATGAGCCATTTGCCTCTCTTAAATACCCTTTCCTCACTACCTCCTTCAGCTGATCAAATTCTGGTGGGTGACTTAAATGTCAACTGGCTCAGCCCTCCTCCTCCTCTACCGAGACTCTTTTCTGCAATAGACCTAATGCTAACTAGTTACCCACCCTACCAGGACTAACCCCAAGAGGCTCCAGTACCCTGCTTGATGTGGTACTCACCAACCACCCTAATTGGATCCCCAATGTACAAGTCCTCCCAGACTCTCTCAGTGATCAACCCCATTCTATTCCACTGGTCATCCTCAGTTCCCAAACCCATAGCACAGTCCACATGCCCGGCGGCGCTAATACCTGGTGGAATGATAAAACTAAGGAACTTCTGTCCCAAATTGACTGGTCTCCTATACAGGCAACTCCTGACAACCGACACAGCTCTCTTCTTCTTTACCCGAACTTTTACTAATGCCTGTGATATCTTTGCCCCAATGTTGACCCTGCGTTCTAAAAGGAAGAATGCCCCTGAGCTCACAGCTTTGATCCACCAACTCAAACATAGGGACAACCTATGGCACCATGCCATTGAGACTGGCCCGGCCCAGTGACAGGCAGTTATATGCTGCCGCCCGAAACAAGTGCACTCGGGCCATCAGAAGGCCAAGTCTGAGCACTATTGGTCCTCACTCACTGCCTCCATGGGGAACCCCAGAACCTTCTGGGATAACATTAAACAGTTAAATGGAGTGCACACCCCAGATCAACATTAATGGCATGATCTCCTCAGACCCAGCCCTCATAGCCAACCACCTCAACACCTCATTCATTGACCTTAGCCCTATCCTCCCTACAAATTTTTGACCCTCCTGCCCGAGCACCTGCCGTTAATCTTTCTCGCCTTATTTTCTCCTCCAGTGTTTCTGCCCAAGAACTTAGCCGCACTTTGTCACTGCCCTCAGAGTAATAGTACAGGCAGTAACCCTGGATCTGTGTATCCTACGGCTGGTCTTAGACACAGTTCTTACCCGATCACGTGCCTCATCAACCACTCTCTTTGCCTGGGGAAGGTTCCAACTGCCTGGAAAGTCGCCACTGTCACCCTATCTTTAAAGGTAGTGATAGGACTGTGGCTGGAAACTATCGGCCAATCTCCATTCTCTCCTCTCTCAAGGCCTTGGAAAAAGTGGTGCCTCTCAAATCTCTGACTACCTCTCCACCTACAATGTCCTATGTCCTGAGCAGCATGGCTTCCGAGGGGCCACAGTACCAACACAGCCCTCCTAGAGTTCTCCAACTTTCTCACTCCTCCTTAGACACTGGTTCTCTGGCTGGTGCAGTCTTCATTGACCTCTCTAAAGCTTTCAACACTGTCTCCCACCCCTCCTTGATGCCTTAGTCTCTCTGGTTTTGCTGCTGGGCCTATCTCCTGGTGCACCAGTTATCTGTCTGACCGCTCACAGCGTGTAAAAATTAATGGGACCTACTCAGACATCTGTCCCATCTTTCTGGGGTTCCACAGGGCTCCATTCTGGGCCCTTACTATTCTCCTTTACCTTAACACCTTCCATGCTCTTGCTGGGGAACATTCTATTGTACACTGATGATGCAGTCATCTTTGCCTCAAGTCGTAACCCTATTGCCCTCCAGGACTGCTGCAGAAGTCCCTGCTGAAGCAGGAGGCTGGTTCAAGGAACATAGATTGGTGATAAATCTAAAAAACAAAACCATGTTCTTCACTCATCCTCAAACAAGTCCTGCAACTTCAAACTCCTCATTCACTCTGGGTCCTCTTTCCCACTCGAACAAGTTTGCTCCTATAAATACCTAGGGATCCATTTTGACCCTCCTCTCCTTCCATGGACACATCGCTGCCCTAGCCACTCCACTAATATCTGATTGGGCATCTTACATCGGTATAAACACTGCCTCCCCGGAGACTCTTCAGCTACATGATCACCTCCTCTATCCTGTCCCTAGTGGACTATGGACTGCCGGTGTATGGTGCTGCTGATCAGACCGCACTCCATAAAAATTCGTACTACTCTGAATAAGGCCTGCAGGTTAATTACTGGGCACCTAGACTAACACACACCTGTCTATGTACGCCAAAGCGCCTGGTACTTGATCTTGACGAGCACCTCAAATATCTGACCTGTACCCTTACAAAAGACCTCCTTGGGCTATCCCCACCAGGATTGACCACCACCATATGCCGCTCTGTCCCACTAGTTCATACTCGGACCTCTGGGAAAACCTCTCTGTTATCCCTAGAGCTAGGACCTCTCACGACCAAGAACCTTCAGCTTTAGGGCCCCTCCTGGTTCAACACACTGCCCCCCTCCATCTCCGAGCTCCAACTATATCGTGCTTCAAAACTTCTTACAGCAACCACCTTATTAACACCAAGCTGTAATTGCCACTAGTCAAAGCGTATTTCAATACTTATGACAAAGCTACTACTAAGCTGCTAAGGACAACATAACTCTGGTATTGTTTGCATCAATCCTACCTGTACCAGCTTGTTTGTATCTATGTCTTAAGTTACTGTTACACTGTGTTGTACTGTTATACTGTGTATGTTCGTTTGTCTTACTGTGACAAGGTACCTTTGTAAATGAGCCTATGGCTCAAAGGTTCTCCAAACTGCTGTCTAAATAAATAAATAAATTACTACTGTTTATGCTCAAATATCTATATGTAACTTGCATTATGTATCATGATGTTCTTTTGAAGTTTGTCTCTGTACTCTCCCGGGTCATGCCTGAAAATAGTCTTTCTGGCTAGTGTACCTACCCGGTAAACAAAAACTAAATAAAATAAATAATTTGGGTTGCCCAATAATATCTTAAGTACTGGGGCACCCCAGATTGGAACTTGTTGTCAATCAGGCGTAGTTAAGAAATAATGACATGCTGTAGGTGCCAGGATCTCTCAGCCAATCAGAATTGAGCTTTTGTCTTGTCCATGTTCTAACCCAATGGAGCACACTCTTAGAGAACCCAGGCCACCTCCTCAGGAGGGGTGGATAAGTGAACCCGTAGGGCCCCAGTATGGTAAACACTTACAGTAGTATTATTCAAAACTCTCCTCCCCTTTCAAATCCTTAAAGGGACACTGTCAACCCCCTTAGGTGTCAAAGTGTCCCTAGTTTAAAAAATACATTTTATGATTGCCAACGTTCTGTAAAGATTGCTGATGCAGTTGGTAGTTTGATTATGACTCTTTTTTTTCTTTTAAAAAGTGACAAACAGACTGCCCACCATACTGGTGTTACCACACAAACACAGGTTTGTTTACATTTCTTGATCAGCTTCAGCTGTATCTTTCCTGAACTTGGGAACACCCACAACACAGTCTAGCCCATCATGATGCAGTGAGAATTTAGGAGGCTACTGTCTCATGAATGACTGCACTGTTTGGGTGTGTTTCTGATGCTCAGGAAGCATGCAGTAAGAACAGATTCAGGATTGTAAAAAAAACAAGGTTGTTTATAAATATACATTAGCAAGCATTTCAGTTCTACTAAACAAGGAGACAGACAAAACAAACAGCAACATCAATAAATTTTAGAGAAGGTAAGAAATCATAAAATGTAGGTTTTTAACTAGAAGTAATATGATGAAAAACAAGTTGACAGTGTCCCTTTAAAGACCCCACACATATAGAACTTGCACTAGTTAGTAGTCACAGCCCATTGGTACTGAGACCCTCCTCAATGTTATACCCTTTAATGACATGCCATATTAGACAGTGCTTGTGTACCCTCTCAAGCAACACCCACTAGCATCAGAAGGGCTGTGACAATGCTGCTGGTTTCCATATACTGTGCTGGTAGTGCTGCCCTGTCAATGACAACTAGGGTTGCACATGTGGGACTAGTTCAGTCACACCAAATCCCCTCTGTTTCCTCCAGCTTTTATTCCTCTTTCAGAATGGAAGCCCATTTTGCCTGTTGTGCTGAATCTGCAGTACATACCCTCTGCAGTGCTGTCATTATAAATTCTGGCACCTAGCCTTTTCCTAATCTCCTCTGCGGTGCTATCGCTTTAAATTCTGGCACCTAGCCTTTTCCTAATGCAGCAGGAACAGCAAAGCAAAGAAGCAGCAGTCTGAGCCAGCGCCCCTGTGCCTGCTGCAGTACATCTGTAATTGGAAATAAATATGCACTGCTGAAGGCAGACATAAATAATTTCCTCTGTTTAGTAGAATAGTTGAGCCTTAATTATTGAGGGAGGGCAATCACTGTATAATGTGTCCACAGCTCTGGCACTGTTGTACAAACATTTTTCAGTGAGGAAAGAGGACAGCTAAGTACAGAGTGGGACTGCTCAGTAAAGAATCTAGCAAGGGGGCAATAATTAAGCAATAATGACTGAGGAGTTGGCTAGTTCCTGAGAATTAACAACCAGATTGGGGGGACCACCTTGGGCCACCTCCCACTAGTCAGTTGTTAATTTGGAAATGACCACTCCTGATAGTGTCATTGCGAACATACAGTAAGTTTAATACCAACCTTGCTTATGAAGTTTTTGCTTGCTTACTTTTGTTGTTTTTTTGCAAGCCAAGCACTGTGAAGTGAGCTGTGGGCATTGGGCCATCTGACATTTTAGTTACTGTGTGCCATGAAGTGTGTAGTTGGCAGCTGGATTGGTAATTTTTTAGACATTAATGACTGATTCAGCAGCCAATCAGGAGCTGAGTTCTGATTATGACTATGTAATTAAACACAATAAATGATACCTTTACCACAAAAAACCTATATGACTATTTTACCTCATTATTTGCTATGGCTACATTAGGAGACTTGCCACATTTAGATGAGACAGTTATGAGATTGGCAGGGAAACTGTGGCACAATAGATAATCACCACAAGGTCAGTTGTTGTACAACTATATAAGTCTGTGGCATATCTTGGGGTGCTGGAGGGGGTAGCCACCCTCCCATTGGAAACTTTACATACTTGCTGACATCCTTCCCTTCCCTAGTGGCTGATTCCCAATACACTAAAACTGTATTATTTGTATGTTTTTATTATAAGTGTAATCAAAAAGTTAGTAGAAGATTATACAAAGGATTTAAAACCCATTTAAGACAATGTACATACTTTATCCCACCACCAAGTCCCAACCCCTGCAGCCCCCCCACTGTCAAATAAAGGAATAATGCACAACAGGGTGTGTGTCGTGCTGGGATAATGCCACACCTGGGGGTGTTAGACACGAGGCCACAGGCTTAGTGCATCCAATGCCCAAGACGTGGCATTATCCCAAATGACACACACCCTGGAGTACATTATTCCTATTATACAATGGCTCGTTGTTATACAGAAGAAAAAAAAACATTTTAAAGATGTTTTTGTGTGGAAAAATATTTTTTGTTTTTAGAGAAGATGAAACAATCAAGCTCAGGATGCTCAAAATGCTCAATGGCAATGTGCTGCATGGCAATGAGCTGTGGCGTCGTGCTGGGATAATGCCATGGGTCCAGCCCCAAACTGACCAATCACAGTCTAAGATTCTTTCTTGCTATTGTATAATCTTAGATCTGCTGCTTGACTAAGCTGAAGTTGAATAAATAGCAAATACCAGACAGCATCCATCTATGGGTACTCAAGGAGCTACTGTAAGGATGTAAGGTTGGTTACCGAGGCAATAATTCTCGTGAATACCTTAAAAAAAAGCATGGTGCTTGAGGATAAGGAATGGAGGAGGGTAAATTTGACTCCAGTGTTTAGAAAGGGACATAGGAGTGGCCTGGCCTCAGCTGTGGGAATAATAAAACTGGATGTGCATACAGCAGATACAGTATAGATGATTATAGACAGTAAAAGACCCGAGATCTCTCTAGTCTCTGCTCAGTTCCTATCTAGACCCATACAAATCTAGCACTGCTTAGGCCTCTAGTAGATCAATCACTCCCCAATACCACTTGGACCAAATCACCTCTCTTATTTTCTCCAAGCCCTCCCCATTCATCCTCACCATTCTGCAATATCTACAGTATTCCACTCCTTTTTAAAACTTCCCACTGATTCAAAGGATCTCATTATAGAATTTCAATATGTAGCCATCAGCCATGTAAGTGCTTGTACAACCTAACTGTGTTGTTTGTTTGGCTTAACTCTTTTCCTCTGGATTTCCACCCTCAGTACAGGTTCCCGGAGCAGCTGCTCAAGGCTAAAGGTAATAGTTAACGAAAGATACATTAAAGATGCAGAGCACCATGGAGAAGGAGGATGGGTGGCTAGTGATGTAAGAACATTAGGCAAGTGTTGTGTGACTGTATATGGTTTATGAAGGGTAGGTTGGAGAAGTCTGGCAGTCTTCCATCAAATCATAAGCTTAGCCATTAAATTCTGGACAAGTTTAAGCTGTTAAAAGAGAGTCAATATGAGTTTACTAAGAGAAGTTCATACCAGCTAGTCTAAATGTTATTGCTATGTTGAGGAACTAAAAAACAGGTAAGAAGGGTGGTCTATAGGCTGAATAATGGTTGCCACTGCTGTAGCTTTTGTTGTTTTTGCCAAATAAAATTTTCTTTTATCATACTCGAGTCACTGTGAGCTACTTGGTTCTGCAAACTACCACCATGGAGTCAAACTATGAGTGTTTTGTTCTGGATCTTCTGAGATGTGATGGCACAGCTGGACACTCCTGAACTACCTGTGTGGTGGGTCTTGGTCCTTAGATTTCCAGGACAAGTAGGGTTACCACCTGTCCTGATTTTCGCAGGACAGTCCTGATTTGGGCTACTGTGTCCTGCAAAAAGACATGAAAAAAACTGCATGAACTGACACCAGAGGGTAAAATTTATTTTCTAACTTTCCTCTAAAAATTGCATGAAAACTATAATACCTTAGCTAAAATACCTTAAAATGATAAAAAACAGTAGAAACAACTAAAAAACTAGAACATTTAGTCTTAATTCGGATTATTTAGAGAAAACAAGATTGTTGCATTGGTTGCGGTTACATAGTGTCCCACAAAAATCATGTTTCAGTAAGAAATGTCCCACTTTGGGCTTCTTAAAAGGTGGTAACCCTAAGGACAAGGGGACAATGGCAATAGGTGTAGTGGACCATGCTGGATCCTCGGGGTTCACCTCTCCAAACCATCCAAGGGGGCCAGCCTGGGTTCCCTAAAGATATGCTATACTGGGTACTTGGGCCTAAAGTGGTGCAATGCCTCCATCTGGGGTAGCATTATGGAATACTTTGATGTTGACACACCAAGCTATTATTCCCAGAAAACAGTGTGTAACCTGTCCACACAGTCCTGCCCACAGAAGAAGTGACTCTGTAACAGCAATAGCAATCCCCAAACCAAGAAATATAGTTCAAGACAATTTATTTGAAAGGGGAGGGTACAGAAAGAGCAAGGGAACATTAGGGGAAAATGGGAGCAATGGGGTAGTAGTATAGTTCTTATACTCTATGCAGTAACAACAACAACAACAAATTGCCCCACATAGTCTGACCCCCCCGGCAGCCCTTTATACCCAAAATGGGTACACTGACTTTAATCCCCCAAAAGGCCATGGGTGAGAGCTCTCTTTTTAGTAGCTGTGGGTACCTCACTGGGGATGCAGTTGCTGTTAGCAGGGTAGGAGCTCAGTGGCTTGCTTTAACTACTGCAGGCAAACACAATTTAAAACCCAAAGTGTTGCTGAACAATTAAATTGCAAACAGTTGAAAAGGAGCCCCTGTTTGTTATCCACACACAAGTGGGTGGCCTGATGGCCTCCACAGATCTTCAGCCTGAGCCTATTAAAGTTGCAAAGTCATGCCCAGGACATCTCCCTTATTCCCTGGCACAATCACAATTTTTCCAGTGATGAGGCTGAAACCCAAATGGTTACTCATGGTTTGTGGCCTCTCAGGTGTCTGATGATGAAACAGGCAAGATAGCTGGATATGCTTCAAGCTGGAAGGCAGGTTTTCTTGAGGTCATCTGATGTTCACTCTCCAGTCTCGGTTCTCTCATAATTAGTGCTGCAGATGCAGATGGTCCAGGAACCCCGAAGCAGGCAGTGACTTTCTCATTCAGTCAGTCATTGAAGGGGCTGTGACAGAAATGGGAAGGAAAGAGTTAATGGTTTGGATTCTGTAGATGCCTTATTTTTTTAGCAGTGTGGGAAAAATACACTGAGGCTGAAATCCTCCAGCAGCAACCAGCTTGTGGAATTCCTAGCTGCTAGATAAGAGCTGGGTCATAAATCTCGAGTGGACATCTCCAGACACACCCAGACCTTGCAGACACGGACACAGGGCAGTTTGAATGGATTGGATCATTCAAATATAAACTTAAGGTGAAAGGGAATATAATTGGTCACCAATAGGTGTTCACTCTGATTGGGACAATTAAATACACACATGTTAGTTGGTTGGTGCATTTAAGGGAGAATAGGAATGACCTAGTCTCCATAGACTATATAAGCTTCTGTAAGACAGAGAACTCTCTCTCTTGCCTTGGGAAGCTGTGAAGGAAACATAAGCTTGGAGCCTACCTGGTATGTCCGTGGGAGCTGGCAGTTAGAACAGGGCCCAGTGTCTCTTGTAAGGACAGGGAAGGGTAAGTTTAGTGATAGTATATTTCAGTAATAGCCTTCTTCTTTTGCCATCTGTTGTTTAAAAACATTTATTTACTTTTCCTGTATGAGTGTTATTCTCTTGTGCTGAAAATACATTTCCTGTAAATGCTCATTGCACTTTCTGTTAAGTAAAAGCTATTTATTTGCTCAACAGTTGTGACTCTGATGTCATTTTTCTAAGGTGAGATTTGGTTTTCCACTGGCTAAGGTAAACTCTGTGTAGCATCCGCCACCTGAAAGAGACACACTACCAGACTTTAACTTGTGCAATTGCACGTGTGATTATTCAAGTTTGTACACTTGAAAGAGGTGCTGGAAGGAAAGTCCAGCTGGTGGCAGCGAATTCCCAAGGACACACACCTCTCTAAAAGCTGTTTCAGCCCAGAGGGAGAGGTGGGTTGTCACAGGGGCTCTTCCCCCTGAGGAGAAAGTCACTGGTGAGGCAGGAAAAGCCCCAGCTCTAATCTTCACTGTCAAACTCTTAGTTTTTTTTAGCTGAATAAACTTTATTTAGTATTTCAAAAAAACAAGAAACAAAATCAAGAAATAAAATAAGACAGGAGAGTACACCACATTGAGTGCATAATAATCTAGGGTAGCATGTTAACTTCTTAAAGTCCAAAAACCCACAGAAGGCTGACTATAACGCATTATCCATATTCACATTCACAAGTTCTAAAACACAAAACAACCAACTGTTGCAAACCTTATTTAGGATCACAGTTTCATGGATCACTTATGGCACCAATCAAACATGTACAATAGTAGGGATTCTAAACCAAAAATGGAAACAAAATAGCCATTAACCTGTCCCAAGGAGCATGTTGAACTATGAACAGATAAAGCCAAAAACAGAAAAAAAAAAAAAAAAGAAAAGGGTATGAGTCACCTAAGCTGGAGAAGTGTGTCTAGTTTCTCCCATTTGTTTTTATATGTTGAAAGGTTATGCCGAAGGCTAGCAAAAGTCTTTTCCATTCTGATCATAGTTAACATCTCCCCATGCCATTCTGCAAACGTTGGAGTTTTGTTAGCCACCCAATGTCTCTATATTACTAATTTAGCCACAGCAGCAATAAGGGCCAAGTGAAATCTTCGAGGTCCTAAAAGCTGTGTAATGTCAGACCCTAAAAGGCATAGTTCCGGGTTGAACCTATCGTGAAATCCAAGTAAAGGGTCCAAGCGGGCCACGGTCCAGTCCCAAACACTCCTTGTTGGGGGGGCAGTCCCATAGCATATGTCTTAATGTACCTATTTGCATATTACACCATCCACAATAAGGTTACTCCAGTCTACCTAACTTGAATAAACGGTGAGATGTGTAATAAGCAATCTGTAAGATTTTATATTGCATCGGTCTAAGTTTATCAATATTGATATACTTATGAACAAAATCCCAAGGCATGTTTGATATAGAAAGGGCTGAGAGTCAAGGAACTCTTTGGCCCAGTATCTACAGTGCACTGGAGATCTTACCCCCAAAATGTCCCGCAAGGTTTTATATAAGGCTGAGACCACATGAGGTTGGTCTACCAGATCGGCTTATTGTCGATAAGTTGAGCCGCCAGCAACGTCCCAAGGACAAAGACCCAAAAATTTAAGTATAGCATGTTTAAGCTGAAAAAAGGTAAAAACAGCAGTTTTGGGAACTGCAAACTTCAAATAGGCTGTGTCAAAAGAATTAAGTTACTCCCCATCAAAAAAATCTGAGATGTTCTGAAAATAAGAATTCCAAATAAAAGCTCGGGTATGGGGTTATTTGCAATCTGTCTGTTCGGGTTTAGTCTAAGTGGCTGCTGGATGTCAAGGCTCGGGGCATATTTAAGTAAACGACAAAGCTGTATGTTAACCTGTATCAACCACCTCAGCCTGAGCCTCAGGTGGTACACTGGATATGTCCTTGCCTTACAAGCAAAGGGTCAGAGGTTTGAAAATTCTAGGTTTTGGAATTAACGTGATAAATGACTCCAAGAAATCTGCAGGAAAAGCATTGTTTTGGTAACAAAAATGATAAAAATCTGTTATAAAGGGGGTCAGTTCCATTTTTAAAACCGAGTAAAAATTTGGGGAAAAGCCATCTGGCCCTGGGGCTTTGTCCAATGACAAAGATGAAATAGCTTTATCAATTTCTGTACTGCTAATAGGAGTTGTTAAAAGGGGGGCTAAATTAGGGTGCAATTGAGGGAGCTTGGCCACAGTTAAATAATGTTGGATGGAAAGTTACCAATCGGGGGGTCTATGTCTAAACTATACAGATTAGAGTAAAATTGCGTAAATTCCTTAGCAATATACCTAGGTGTAGTCAGTATAGAGTTATCTGTGTTTGAACATATCCCCTGAATCAAGCGTGATATCTCTAGCTGCTTGAGTCTCATGGCCAAAAGTTTATTGCCTTTTTCCCCAAACATTTCATAATGAAATTTAGAATGGAAGATCGCATGTTTCACTTGCTCTCTGTTTAACTCAGTGTAAGCTGCTCTCTTCTGGTTAAGTTGAATCCAATCCTGTTCTGTTGAGGAAACGCTAATATTTCTCTCTAACATCCTAATAGTCTGAAAAGGTTCCAGAGCCTCTGGCTTCCTAAGTTTGGCCCAAGAGGAAGCAAAATGAATGAGCTCTCCCCAAATAACACATTTGTAAGCACCCCAACATGTGGCTAGTGATTGAACGGAGGGAACATTAGTAGTAAAGAAGTCGGCTGTTAACTGCTTTAATTTCTTACAACACCACTCGTCCTTCAGGATGTGGTTATTAATCTTCCACTGCCTGTCTTTTTCAGAAATAAAAGAAAGGCCCACAGAAAGGGAGACCGGAGCATGATCAGAGATTAAAATACAATGAATTTCACAACACTGTACTGGATTGTCTGTAGGAAAACAGGGCTCACCAAAGCATAGTCAATATAGGAATTAGTGTGGTGGACAGGAGAAGAAAGTGTATTCCCTCTCAGCGGGATGAAGAAGTCTCTATATGTCCACCAGACCGCCTTGATCAATCAAGTCCCAAATCGCTCTCTGGGATGGAGAAAGGCCCTTATGAGAGGAAACCGATCTGTCTAAGGTATCATCAATGGTCAGATTCCAGTATCCCATAATTATCTTTGGTAGGGTGGCATAATTAGAGAGTAAATTTGAAAGATTCATAAAAAAGCAGGTGTATCCAAATTTGGGCCATATACATTCTCCAATAAGAGCTCCGATGGACCAAATTTAATATACAAGAACAAAAATCTACCATCAGGATCAACATGCTCTGTAAGAAGCTGAAAAACTAAATTCTTGTGAAGTAAGATGATCACCCCAGCCCTATGAACCCTAGATCTGGCTCCTAAAGAGGAGCATGCATTTCCTGAAGGAAAGAGACATCCGGTTTAAAAGTTGCCAGATGTTGAAGAATTTGGGAGCGTTTTTGAGGGGAATTGCCCCCTTTAATGTTCCATGTAACATATTTTGACTGTGATATGGCCATTTATGACAAAGATCCATCTTTGATTTATCCAGCCCTGAGAAATAAGGACACCCCATATAACACTGAACAATTGAACAATCCCAGTACATACTTATCAGATCCTGAACAATATCAGGTCCGAACCATTGACCACTCAACCCATATTGCAAACATGATTTGTGGTATAAATCTCCTGTAAACAAACAAGATCTAATAACCAACAGTAAAATGAGGCTCAAAAGGCCAACATGTAAGAAAAGCAACAGTAAACATAGCAAACACAAACCATTCCGCTGTAAGTACCCCTGCAACAGAAAGGGAACGGGTTGGGGACACCCCCAAGAAATGGGGTAAATAATCCCCATATATACAACTGACTGTAGTGGCTTGGTGAACATTCCGGAACTCCAGCCAATGCCACTCAGACAGTATAGATCAGCTCAAAAGTAATGATACAGCGCCCCAAAAAACAGAGGGGGAGGCAGACTAGGGGTAAAACAACACATCCTTCTTACGGAAGGCCATCATCAGAGCCCCCGATACAAATAAAATTTCTAGCACATATAACCTGAGGCACCCTAAAATAAACCAAGGAGAGGTGCCCACTCTGTAATTAAACAATAAATACATACCACAACCAGTAGAATAGTCACATATTGATTAAACTAAAAGGAGTAGGAAAATCTTTAGTAGGAAAAAAAGAGGGGGGGTTTATAGTATTTTTTGTCTCCTCCCCTTATCTCTTGCTTCAGTCTTTTCCCCTATCACTTAGTAAAGTCTCTGTAATATGCTATGTTCTATAATAATAACTCCATGGAATAATCAAAGAAAGAAGGCTCTATTAACAACCTGCAGTAAATAAGGGGCCATTAGTCCATGTTTTCATTCTTCCTTCCCGTTCCTTTTCTCTTGTTTTAGTCTTTTCCCGTCATTTAGTAAAGTCTCTATAATGTGCTATTTTTTATAATTATAACTCCATGAAATAAGCAAAGGGAAAAAAGGTCAATTAACAACCTGCAGTAAATGAAGAGCCATTAGTCTTTATGAGACCCTGTAAGTATAGAAAAAAAGGGAAGGGGAGAACATGCCCTACAGCCCCAAAAACGGGGTTGCTTCTGTGATCCCCTGAAGCAAAACTGAGGGATGCTGACCTCTCTGTGCCCAGCAATTCAATCCACTTCTGGAATCTTCCATTGATCCTCTGATCCACCAAGATTTATCCAGCCTAGGTAAATATTAAAGATGAGAGGTCTTCCTGCAATGTCCCAAAGCAGACTGCAGTCAGTTTATTCACAGGAAAAGAAATGTTTATATATCCCATCGAGTAGGTAACACAGATCAAGACTCCACTGTTAGAATAGTAAAGCTAAGGGATATACCAAGCACAGAGTCAAATTTTAAGAACCTGAGGGATCCAATTAAATGAAAATCTAGGACCAACCTTTTCTTCCATTTGTCCAGGGGTACAAATCATGAATATAGGTCCAGAATCAAAGTACCTAGAAGTGTTCCAGTAAATAACAGCGGCACATCAAAAACTGTATAGAGGGACCCTCGAGGTACAAGAAATAATCCATGGTGCAGACATATAAAGCCAGAAGTTATCTTCAAGCCACTACTGTGATCTTTGGCAAAGCATCCAATAATTAAAATGAAATAAGTCCCCGGGCACCGGAACTCTCTCAGGCCTGACTCATCTCCCACTCTACCGCCCGCTGTGACCTCCACCTACCTCAAATGCATTACTCTCTCCCGCAGAGCCGGGGGGCAAGCCCCACGGGCGATCGAAGGGGCGGAGGTAGAGGCCCAGCATTAGGCGTGTGGCAGGTGGACCCTGCGGAGCCGTCGCCTATCCAGGCCGGAGGGGTCTTTTTCCCCTTATGCTGGTCCTTGCATGGGCACGGCCTGATGTCTGGCACACACGGCAACTCTGCTGACATCAGCCATGCTGTACGTGCAGTCCACGTTTTGCAGCACCCCCGGTCTCCACTAGGGTCCGCTGGAACGCTGGACAGTCCCCAACCCAGCCCCTGGGGGAGGAGAGCAGCCCAGCAGGTGCTCAATCCCCTCCTGCCCCCGATCCCCGCACCCGAGCTCGCTCCCGAACTCGGGTCGCCAGCGTGGCGTGAGGTGTGGCATCCAGCGCCTCAACCCTCAGCGCCACCGGGCCGGCCAAAATAAGTCCTTATTGATGACAAGAAAAAAAAGGCGGTTCCACCTGCAAATGACTCAGAATGAATGAACAGCAATAAAACCAGAGAGAGTAAGAAGTTTATGTTACCAAACCCACCAAGAGCTCAGATCAGGTCCCCCAGTATTAGCACCTCTTAATTGTAGCATGCCAAAAGCTCAGCTTGTTTCGAAAGAAAAAACAAAGCTAAATTTTCAATCATAAGGATCCCAATAAAACAAAAGTCTACAGCTGATACTTGCCTCCATTAATCCCAACATGCATAACTTGGGAGAAGATCCAGGAGTGATTGTTGTAAAGCAGTCACCAAAGTAGACAAAAAAATCATCAGGAGTACTTGAAGTGGTCAGAGGAACGTGGGGCAAAATCCATGATATGGGCACAGAAAGCAAAAAGGTTGCCGGTTGATTGAAGTAAAAGTTTCGGGTGTTTTCAGCCCAAAAGACAATGAAATTTACTTGAGGAAAGTGCTTAGGAAGCTCTTTTTGGGCTTGCTCAGCAGAGTTAAATTCTAACACTCCTGAAGCCGCAGTTATGAATAGTCTCACTGGATACCTTAAATAGAATTTCTAACCTGCCTTGTAAAGGTACTGCTTAATGTTGTGGTATGCCCTCTGATGTTCCTGGACCTTAGGGGTAATATTCCCAAGAATAAAGAACAGCTTTCCTTGCTAAGTCAGTGGATGATTTGCCCTTACCTTTTGAAGCACATGCACTGTATCCTGAAAGTTAAGGCATTTCAGGATTATCGCTCTGGGTTTGCCATGGGAGGAGGCTGCGGTTGCAAAGAGTGATGCGCATATTCAATGCAATATTCCAAGTCAATCACTGGGGGACCAGCAATTTTCTTCAGGAGGCCACAAACAAATGAAAGCATATCTGCACCCTCTGCTTTTTCAGGAATACCCACAACAACTAGGTTATTCTGTTGGCTCCTCGTCTCCAAATCATCTACAGTACTTTGACGTCCAGTTTTCTTAACTATTTTTTGAAGTTCCAGGATGTCATTTTCATCTTGAACCTGGGTATCTTCTACTGCACTAATGCAGACCTCTGCAACTCCTAGCCTCTGGTTAATGGACTCCAGGATTGGCTTTAATAGCTGAAAGTCATCCATCACTTTAGAAAGGGTGAGTTTAATACTAGCCATGTCAGCAAGGATGATGTCTGATTTGTCTGGCTCTGTATCAGGGTCTGGAGAGTCCAGGGTGGGACGTTTTCTGGGTGGCTTAGGCCATGGCTATACTGCTGACACAGAATCAACTTGCTCAGACGTTTGCAGCTCCAAAGTCACTTCCACAACAGAAGCCACATTTTCTGCTTCCCTCATTGTCGCCAGGTATCAATGAAATACACTAACAAAAATAAAACAAGCATTTGTCAATGACGAATGTTGATTGCGTTGGTCTGTTGAGCTCGCTCACTGGCCCTCTGTCACTTGCTTAGTCTGTTTCTCCTGGTGCTGCAGGCTGCTGTTTTGTACTGGACTCGTGCCTGCATTGGCAGCTTTTTCTGCCCACTAAGTAATCCGCAGCATTCCCTACAGAGCTCCGTTGAGGTCGCTCACTCCCCCTCTCTCACTCACTCATTCTGTTTCTCCTGGTGCTGCAGGCTGCCCTTTTGTACTGGGCTCCTGCCTCTGTTGGTGGCATTTTCTGCCCACAAAGAAATCTGCAGCAGTCCTGACACAGGTCTGTTGAGCCTGCTCAGTCCCCTTCTCTCACTCACTCATTCCGTTTCTGCCGGGGCTGCAGGCTTGCCTTTTGTACTGGGCTCCTGCTTGCATTGCCGCCTTTTTCTGCCAACAAAAAAATCCGCAGCAGTCACGATAGGGCTCCATTGAGCTCGTTCACTCCCTCCCCCTGTCTCACTCACTCATGTTTCTCCCGGCACTGCAGGCTGCCCTTTTGTACTGGGCTCCTGCCTGTGTTGGCACCTTTTTCTGCCCACAAAGAAATCTGCAGCTGTCCCGACAGAGCTCTGTTGAGGTCGCTCAGTCCTCCTGTCTCACTCACTCATTCTGTTTTTCATGGCACTGCAGGCTGCCCTTTTATACTTGGCTCCTGCCTCTGTTGGCGCCTTTTTCTGCACACAAAGAAATCTGCAGCAATCCTGACAAAGTTCTGTTGAGCTCGCTCATTCCTCTTCTCTCACTCGCTAATTTTGTTTCTGCCGGCTGCCCTTTTCTACTGGGCTCCTGCCTGCGTTGCACCTTCTTCTGCCCACAAAGAAATTTGCAGCAGTTACAATAGAGCTCCGCTGAGCTCGCTCACTCCCCCTCTCTCACTCACTCATTCTGGTTGTCCCGCCACTGCAGGCTGCCTTTTGTACTGGGCCCTTGCGTGCATTGCTGGCCTTTTCTGCCCACAAATAAATCTGCAGCAGTCCCAACAGAGCACCACTGAGTTCACTCACTCCCCCTCCCTTGCTTGTTCTGTGTCTCCTACCACTGCAGACTGCCCTTTTGTACTGGGATCCTGCCTGCGTTGGCGGCTTTTTCTGGCCACAAAAAAATCTGAAGCAGTCCAGACACAGCTAAATTGACCTCGCTCACTCCCCCTCTCTCACTCACTCATTCTGTTTCTCTTGGCGCTGCAGGCAACGCTTTTGTACGGGGCTCCTGGCTGCGTTGGCACCTTTGTCTGACCACAAAGAAATCCGCAGCTATCCTGACAGAGCTCCATTGAGCTCACTCAGTCCCCCTGTCTAACTCACTCATACTGTTTCTCCCAGTGCTGCAGGCTGGCCTTTTGTACTGGGCCCCTGCCTGCATTTTTCTTTTTTTAATTTAGTTGTTTAACCAGGAATAGCACACTAAGATGAAAGCTTTTTTACAGGAGTGACCTGGGAGCACAGGGAAGTTAAGTGACTTACTCAGGGTCACACAGTATGCAAGTGGAAGTTGTGGGATTCAAACCCAGGTCTGGTCTGCTGGATGTCACCAGATTTGCTGCTCAGAGCCTTAAACCACTGCACTATACTACCTCAATTGACACCTTTTTCTGCCCACAAAGAAATCCACAGCATTTCTGACAGCGCTCCGGTGAGTTTGCTCACTCCCCCTCCCTCCCTCGCTCTCTCGTTCTGTTTCTCCCGGTGCCGCAGGCTGCCCTTTTGTGCCGGGCTCTTGTGTTGGGGCCTTTTTCTGCCCACAAACAAATCCGCAGCAGTCCCGACAGAGCTCAGTTGAGCTTGGTCACTCCCCTTCTCACTTGCTCGATCTTAATCTGTCCCAAACACTGATTTCCCACAGCGACCGTGCTATTCTCCAGCAGGAGTGCAAAAACATATTTAGCCAGGATGTGAAAAATGACAGCTGTACTGCTCATGAGGAGGTGTGAAAAAATGCCAGTGTTGAAAATCTGGCTTGACAATATTACAGATCTGTGAAGTTACAAGGGTGTGTGGAAAGTGCGCTATACACACTTGTAACACAGTCATTTGATGGGCTATCATCACCAAATTTTCAACATAGGCATTTTCGGACCTCTACTCATGAACAGTATCACTATCATTTTCTTAATCTGTCCTGAACAGTGATTTCCCACAGTGACCACTCTATTCTGTGCCGGAAGTGCGAAATCACATTTCATCCAGGATGGGAAACATGACAGCTATACTGTTCATAAGTAGGTATGGGAAAATGGCAATGTTGAAAATCTGGAGTGAAAATATTACAATTTGGGAAGTTACGAGCATGCGTGCAAACTGTGCAATGCACGCTTGTAACACAGTCGTTTTATGAAGTATCATCACCAAATTTTCAATATAGACATTTTAGGACCTCTACTCATGAACAGTGTAACTGTCATTTTCTTAATCTGTTCCAAACACTAATTTCTCACAGCGACTGTGCTATTCTGTGCGGAAGTGCAAAAACACATTTCGGCCAGGATGTGAACAATGACAGCTATACTGTTCACAAGGAGGTGTGAAAAAATGGCAATGTTGAAAATCTGGCGTGAAAATATTGCCAATTCGTGACGTTACGATCGTGCGTAGCAACTGTGCAACACACACTTGCAAAGCAGTCATTTTCTGGATTTTTTCCACCAAATTTGCAACATAGGCTTTTTGAGAGCCCACCTCATGAACACTGGCACTGTTGTTTCGTTAATCGGCTCCGAAAGGTGAATCCATGCAGTGACCGCGAAATCACCTTCCGGGGTCGATTAACACCATTACAGTTCCAGAACTCATGAGGAGGGGTCCCATAAACCCCATGTTGAAAATTTGGTGCCAAAATTCCGATAAATGCTGAGATATGCATTAAAGTTGGAAGAAAACCATTTATTCCATTATACAGCTTACCGGCATTTCCTCACTTCGCGGTCGACTTTGAAGAGTGCAGACGTGTTCCCGGTCCACCGAAGACCATCACGCCAAGCTCTGGAGGTAAGTATGGGGTGGGGGGGTGTGAGAGAGGCAGGGTGCGCAGTGGGTGGGCGCGGATTGCAGGGGAGGGGAAGGAGACCTCCAAGGACAGTTTCCTTTTTACAGGTGAAAAGAAAAAGACATCAGGACCGTTTTATTTTACAGAGGCATGTGTACGATGGAGTGGGCTCTAGCGTGCCACTGAGTCTTCCTTTGTGGGGAGCAAGCTGTAGCTGATAGGGGATTGGGCACTTCCATTGGCACACAACAAAAAGGGTGGGGGTGACATTATGCTGATGGGGATTGGGCACCCTGTCGGCAGAGAATATAAGCGGGGGGGGTTTACATAATGCTGACGGAGAGTAGACTCCCCGTCGGCAACATAAGCATGAGGGCACTGAAGCCAATGGGGATTGGGGCCCCTGTCTTCAAATAAACACGGTGGGGGGTGAGTTAATATTGTTTGTGAACACGGTGGCAAACCACCGCCATGTTCACAAACAATATCAGTGTGTGAAGATCCTGCCCTGCAATGACAGATCGCTCTCTCATTGCAGCGAATGACTTACGCTGCAATGACAAGGTGGCCCCTAATTGCAGCGGCTGATTTTTTACAAGTTGGGGGCACGCTGGCTGAACTAGTGTCAGCAGCAGCAGCGTGCCACAGCATTGGGGGATGCTGGACAAGCCTTTAAAGGCTATGTGGGCATTGGCCACAACAGTGCCGCACCTCCACGACCTGCTTGTGCAGAAAGCTGCTGCCATATGTTTCTTGCGCATGTGCGCAATCAACATAAAAATGGCTGTAAAAGTGAAATATTAACTTATAACCAAACCGAGTGAATGGAGCTGAGCTGGATGTGTCGGTTCAGCACAAGGGCATCACATGACTCCCAAATCTTAGTTTTCACAAAAACTGTTGTTTTCTTCATAAAAGAGTCTCAGATCCTAGAATGCAGTGCCTGGCAGATAGTGGCTCATCAGCTCACAGCTCCTTTCTCTCTGCACACTTGCAGAACTGGCCCAGATCCCTGGGAACAGCCCATTTTACAGGGGATGAAACTCAATGTCCTATTGGTCAGTCAGTCTCCCAAGCAAGTGGTCTTTGGAATGTTGGCCTAGTAGTGCTGGGTTTACATACAGGCTGAGAAGCAAAGCAAGCTTCCGACTGGCCAAAGTTTGTGGGCATGGTGGGTGCCGACCTCTGACTCCTTCCTAGCCATCTTTCCTGGAGTCAAAGGGCTCAGAGGAGACATGGGCATTGCCATGTTTGTTGACATTTGAGGTGTAGTCTTTAGCAGCTTACTTTTGCTTTTCTTTAGGCACGCCTGGGCTAATTCAATTTGCCCTGGACACACTGCCTGTCCTGGGGCCAGGAATGTGATTGCTTATTTGGGATCTGTGCCTATTTTGAAGTCAGGGCTTCAGTGTCGGAGGACGCCTGGTGAACTTTCAGATATGGGGCTGAAATATAAAGGGGGGTTGCAAAGGCGGAGGTGGTGGTAGTGGGGAATCTCAACCTACCAGACACTGATTGGAACCTTCCAGCAGCTAACACCACCAGAGGTCGGGCCCTACTAGATGCACTATAGGACAGCCTACTAGTGCAGCTGGTCAAGGAACTTACAAGACGGGCTGCCATTCTTGACATGGTGCTCACCAACTCAGAAATGGTGGGTGGAGTGGGGGATGAGTAACTACTGGGGTCCAGTGACCATAACTCCATATGGTTCGAGCTGGCCCTTGGTACAATTGTGCTCCCATCAAAGGCTGAAGTTCTGGATTCCAGAAGTGCAGACTTTAACCAGATGAAGGAACTAGTCCAGTATAGGTTAATTGGAATAGAGGAAAACTGGAGATAAGTTAAAGGGAGCATCCTTGAGGCAACAAAGTCTTGCTTGATGATAGTTACCAAGAGAAATAGGTACAAGAGGCCAATCTGATTCTTTAAAAAGGTCAGGGAGGCAATGAGGGCTGAGAAAGAGACCAACATCAGGTACAAGGAGAATCAGGGGGCTTAAGAATGGACCAAGTACCAAGTAAAAACTAGAGCAGCCAAGAGGGCATTCAAGGATAAAAAGCAGACACAGAGCTACACATTGCAGAGGGGGTAATGGGAGGGGCAAAAACAGCTGTTCAGATATATTAAGGAAAAAAAGCTGGGAGGGGGAATTGTTAGCTGATGGGGAGGAGCAGGATAATAAAGGAGGACAAGCAGAAAGCAATCATTTTGAATGACTACTTCTGCTCAGTATTCACAAGGGAGGATAGCAGGCCTTTTCTGGAAAAGCGAAATAAAAATTGCTAATGGGGGGATCCCAGAAATGAGGCAGACTGTATTCACAAGGGATTGGATCAGAAAAGGGCTGGCAGCCCTGAAGATAGATAAGACCCTGGGGCTGGATGTGATGCATTCGAGGGTGCTCAGGGAACCGGCATTGGAATTTGTGAAACCACTGGCAGGACTATTCAATAGGCCAATTTAGTCAGGGATGGTTCTGAAAGACTGGAGGGTAGTAGATGCAGTTCCATTCCACAAGGGTATGGACAAGGAGCAACTGGGTAACTACAGACCTGTCAGTCTTACCTTTGTTGTGGGTAAACTGATGGAGACACTAGTCAAAGAGGACCTGGTGCACTACCTGGAGAAAAATGGGTTTCAGGATAATAAACAACAAGGGTTTTGGCAGGGAGCTCTTGTTAGACCAACCTGATAGTATTTTTGACTGGGTAACTCTGGCAGTTGATAAGGGGCATGCAGTGGTTTTGCTCTACTTCACCTTCAGCATGATATTTGATTTGGTGCCACACAGAAGGTTGCTGAAGATGCTAGAAGACCCAGGTGCAACAAAGGACAAAGTTGGATGGCTGGGAAGCTACTTGGATGGGAGACAGCAAAGGATAGTGGTAAACTAAGTCAAATCTGGGGAGAGGGAGGTCATGGGTGGGGTGCCACGGGGATCAGTCCTGGGTTCCGTCCTTTTCAATATGTTCATCAGTGACATAAGAAAAGGAATTCAGGGCAGGATGTGTCTCTTCACAGATGACACTACGCTCTGTGGTAGGGTAGACAGTGAGAAGGGGATAAGGGAGTTGCAAAGAGACCTGCAAAAGTTGGAAAGGTGGTTCAAGGTTTCGCAGTTGAAAGTAAATGACAAAATTTTATGGTGGTGCACATAGGGAACAAGAACCCCAGGATGGAGTACTGAATGGCAGGGGTTAAGCTGTGCACTACAAGAGACTTAGGAGTCATCATAAGTGACTCCCTTAAACAATCTAGCCAATAAAACAAGATCTAAAACAAGGTCTCCAGTAAGGCAACCAGGATGTTGGAGTGTACTGGGAGGAGTTTTGATAGCAGGAGAAAGAGGTGTTACTACTTCTCTATAGATCAACATTGCACCCAGTTCTGCAGTCCTCACCCAAGAAAAGACAAAGAACAGGCTGGAGATGGTCCGGCCTACCAAAATGATTCAAGGCTAGCGGGGCAGATTCTACAAGGATCTGCCTAGGGCACCAAACATGTACTTGCTGGAGGCCAGAAGAGAGAGACGGGCTATATGACTTGAAATCTTCAAGTTCCTGAAAGGAATGAACAAGGTAAACAATGATGAACTATCCAACAGAATACACTGACATAAGTGGGGGAGTCAGGAGGGATGTGAGGTAGTTTTATTTTATAAAGAGAGTGGTTGAGCTATGAGAAATTCTGTCAGTTGAGGTGGTGGGTGCGAAAACCATTAGTGGTTTCAAGCACTGCTGAGACAGAGTAAAGAGCTTAGTAGTTACTCTGGGTGTAGCAGTAAGGCAGGGAACATAGGGATGAGTAGTGCAGACAAAAACCCCATAAAGACAGCATGTCTTGGGATAAGATAGGGTGTTATGGGCAGACTGAATGGACCAATGGTCTTTTTCTGCCGTTATTGTCTATGTTTCTGTTTCTATAAAAGGAAATAAAGATGGGAAAGGCAGCAGATGTCATACACTTAATTTTCAGTAAAGTAACCCACATGGTTCCCTGTGAGAATTTTGATCTGAATTTGAGATCATTTGGAATATAGGAAATGAAGAATGATACACATGGAGCTGGGTAAGCAGTAGGGCTCATCGGGTAGCACTGCATGTTGCAACATCAGATTGGAAGGAAATCGCCAGTATGGTTTCCCAGGGGTTGGTGCTGAGAACTATACAGTTCAGTTTTGTTGGCTGAGGGCCTAAAGTCAAGGGTCTCAGGTAAGGCAATTAAATTTGCAGGTGGCACAGGAATTATTGAGGTGATAGATTCCAAGGAACAGGAAGAAACGTCTGCAAAGGGACTTAAAGTAGCAGTATTTATCAGTTGGCAAAAAATGCTGTTTTATTTTTTTATACAACGTGTAAGTGGAGGTTGTGGGAATCAAACCCTGGTCTGCTGTGGTGCTTCGAAGGAAGGAGGAAGGGGCCACTAGAGGGTATGGGTGGAAGCTGGAGGGGGGGAGATTCAGGGGAGAAAGGAGGAGGTGCTACTTCACTGAGAGGGTGGTAGAGCCATGGAATGCACTACCTAGGGGGCTGGTGGAGGCAGAGACAGTGGAGGGGTTCAAGAGGGGGTGGGACAGGTACAGGGGAAGGGTTCAGGAAGCAAAATCCAATGCAGCAAGAATATCCGGAACTGGGAAGGGAGAAGCCAGAGAAGGCGAGGGGGACAGCAAGGTCAGCACCCAGGGTGGGGGCTGACCAAACGAGCAGACACGAAAGACCATTAGGCCTATTCTGCTGGCATTTTAGTATGTTAGTATGCTGGATGCAGCAAGCTCCTTCACAGCTTTTTGCTCTAACCTCTATGGCAGGCTATAATGCTAGTATATAGTTGTTTTTTTATAGCAAAAATGTATTTTTGACATTAATAGATTAATCATCAGTATAGTTTTATTTTTCTCAGATATTTTTAAAATAGCTTTTATTACAAATGTTATCATTAATGACTCAAGACATTAAAGATGGCCACCACTAGCAATTTTTAAAAAACCCTTCACTCAAAGTTACTTTTTTTTTTTCACTTTATTTACTGGATTTGTACTGTGGCTGTATTAGGAGGGTGCTAACATATATATATATATATATATATATATATATATATTTTTTTTAACATATTATTTATCCTCTCCTCTCCTCTCCTCTGTTGTGGAGCAGGTGGCAAGCCATCCAGCCACTGGCACCAGCACCTGCACCCCTGAACCTGGTCTGGCCCATGACATGCTCTCTTCACACAAGCCTGGTGCACAGAGACTCCCACTCAGGGACCCAGAAACCTGGGACTTGGGGGGTGCACCTCTCATGTCTGGGAGGGCAGGGCATGGCCATCAGCCGCAACAATCGCCCTACAGTTTTCTGCTATGTTTTTTCCCCATGCAGTCGGTTGTGCAGTGGTGTCAGCGCACTGACATGCTGATGCCCGCTGTGTTCCAACCCTTGACTGTGCACCCCCTTGCAGTGCCCCTGACCTCTGCCAGGTGCCGCTGCAGAGCGATGCAGCGCCCCTACCCACCGCAGAGGAAGGAAAGCTCTCATGGGATGCTTGATCCTTCCTCTCCCCTGCTGACCCCCACCAACCCGGGTCCATTTCCAAACCCAGATCGCCGGTGTGCCGTGAGGTGTGGAGTCCAGTGCCTCAACCCTCAGTGCCACTGGGCCAGCCCTAACATACATTTCTGAAGGTAAACAGAAGAGCAGCACACCAGAGTGTTCAATTAATTCATAGAGGCATGGCCAGAGAGCAAGGACTTCTGAAAACTTTGAAACAACGTATCTCCATTCAGAAGGGAAAGAGTATGAAAATAAAACAAAATGACACATTGATGATTTTGCTAGAAATATATAATTACTAAATAAACTATATGATGACATGTTTTTCCCTCTAACAAATACTGCTGTTTTAAATGTACTGGGGGAGTGGGGCAACATGTGGAAGATGAACTTCACTGTGGAGAAGTGTAAGGTCCTTCACTTACAGTAGGCTCAAAGAATTAATTTAGAGTACTATTTAACTGGTAAACAGCTAGCTGCTAGGGACCAGGAAAAGACCTGGGGTCATCATTTATGGTACTCTGAACCTGTCACATCAATGTGCAGAAGCTGGAGATGCAGCATTTGGATGCTGGTCTGTATTAAAAGGAGCATAATATGTCATGAAAGTGACGTGGTTCTGCCCCTTTGTAGGGCACTGGTATGGCCTCAGTCTACTGTGTGTGATTCTGGACACCACAATATAAAGCAAGTATCGAACAAAGCCAAATGTTCGCTTGCTTTGATATACAGCATAGTTGTTGGGCATAAATAGCATGGCAGTTAAAATAAAAAAATTAATAACACAAGTTTGCAATTAATGGTGGCGTGTAGCACAGCCATGCATCTGAGGGATCAGAGAGATTGATTCTGTCCAGCAAATAAATTCAGTTGATCCCTTGCAATGAGTAGTGGTGGGCAACATAGTGAGTGTAAGGGATCAGTGAGGTCTATTATCCCCAGCAAATACATTCAATTGTCCCTAGCAATGAGGAATGAGTGTGGGGTAACTATAAGTGTGAGGGATCAGTGAGGTCTTTTGCCACAGCAAATACATTTAGTTACTGGACTTTACTAGGATGTTAAAGCCGAGGGAGGCCTTGTGGACCATCGGGACAGCCCTCCACTTCTAAGTGGTAATGTCTCATTGTATAGCCACTGCTAATGAATTTGTTAATCGGACCCTTAAAGATTTTATTATTGTTCGTTGGTATCTGGGTAAGGCCCACTAGGCACAGGGGTGGCTCAGGAGCACTGGGGTGGACAAGTGACATGCTCAGAGTCACACAGTATGCAAGTGGAGGTTGTGAGAATCAAACCCAGGTATGCTGGATGTACCAAGCTCATTCACAGCTTGTTACTCTAACCAGATTGCTTAGGTTTTACAGTCATCGATTGTTTAGACAGACTATTCCATAGTTCTGCAATTCAAGGAGTATATAAACATTTTTGTTCTTCTTTTAAAGGAATGAGATTCCAATTTCGTATTCTGAACTCTGGGTGTCACTTCCAGTATCTTTAAATTCCAGCACTAAGCTACTCATTAATGCTTCATCCTGGTGGATATCATACAATAAAAGAAGTTCCCCTCCTCTTTACCTTGTCTCCAGTTGCAAGAGTCCCAGTACATGAAGTCTGTCCCCATAGCATGCATCCTCCATTCCCCAAATTGTCTTTGTAGCCCTTCTCTGAATGCTCTGCTATATTATCACTTCCTTGCTAAGGTAGGTGACCAAAATTGAGAGCCATATTTTATGTAGGGCTTTACCAAGCTTCTACACAGTGGATCAATTCACTGCTGATTCCTAGATATCACCTTCCTTTTAGTGTAACCTACAGTAGTATCCCATTTGTTTTCATTGCCACTTCTGTGCCCTCTTCAGAATGGTTAAGTTTTTTCACCCTTCAGAACAACCTTAATCACCACGCCAAGTTCTGGAAGGTCATCCACTCCCTCTTCTCCCTCCTCTGACCCAGTCACCCCCCCCCCCACACACACACACACACACACACTCAAGGTTGGCAACTCCCACATTTCAGTTCCTGCTGCCATTGCCTCTTCCTTCAACTCTTTCTTCTCCAAATGTGCCAAGTTCCTCCTCTCCTCCACTCCCTCCTCCTCCCCCACTCCCCTCCTTTCCATTCCCTCCTCCCATGCACTCTTCTTCTTTCTCTCTCAGCACTCCCTCTGTACCCTTCAAGGCCCTTCCACCTCTTATCCCCCAAAAGGGTGTGCTCCTTGATGGGATTGACCTCAAATTTCTTTATCTCTCTGCCCCTGCCATCATCATCCCTATTACCCATATCTTCAACCTTTCCTTCTACTCAGCTACTGTCCCTGCCACCTGGGAAAAGGCTACTGTTATCCCACTCTTTAAAGGAAGCAATCCTTCCTCTCCTGGTAACTCCTGATCTATATCTCTCCTTTCCACACTCACTAATCTCCAAGAACACCTTCAGCATCAGCAGCAGAAAACAGGAAGTTGTTATCCCTCTGTACAGACAGTTGGTGAGACCCCATCTAGAGTACTGTGTCCAGTTCTGGAGACCCCATCTCTGCAAGGACATAGACAGGATAGAGGTAGTCCAGAGGAGGGCAACTAAAATAGTGCAGGGTCTGCAAGAGAAGCCGTATGAGGAGAGACTAAAGGAGCTTAATATGTGTACCCTTGAGGAAAGAAGGGAGAGGGGGACATGATAGAAACTTTTAAGTACTTCAGTGGAATCAACAAAGTCCAAGAGGGTAGCATCTTTCAGAAAAGAGACTTGCAAGAACAAGGGACACAATTTAAAGATAGAAGGAGGGCAGTTCAGGGCAATGTGAGAAGTATTATTTCACAGAGAGCGTAGTGGATGCATGGAACAGCCTTCCTGAGGAGGTTGTGGGGTCTAAAACTGTGGGAGAATTCAAGAATGCATGGGACAGACATAAGGCAATTCTTGTGGGGGTAGGAAGAAATAGGCTGTTGGTTAACTAGGATCTGCGGCCTATCCTGTAGGTAGGGAAATGGGCAGACTAGATGGGCCAAGCGGTCCTTATCTGCCGTCAAAGTCTATGCTTCTATGTTTCTATGTTCTGTTACAGCTTTCCCACTTCCTTGACTCTTCCTTCTTCACTCCCTTCCAGTCTGGTTTCAGGAAGTCTCATTCCATATCCATCTCCCTCCTTTGGCTCACTGACTTCATTCATACTGTTATGGACTAGGGCATAATCACCTCTGCTGTCTTTGTCGACTTGGCCAAAGCCTTTGGCACTATTGCCCACTCTATCTTCCTGGACAAGCTTAAAGCAGCAGGGCTCTCTGCCTCCTCAGTCAGCTGGTTCCCTTTCTACCTTGGAACAAAGGAAACTATGCAGGTTCCTCTGAAACCATGATAAATCTTCTGGCCCACATTGGCTCTTCATGCTTCACCACTTCAGAGTTGACGTTTCTCTCTCCCAGCCATCTTCTGACCTTACGATTCTTGCAAGATTATAGTGATCAGCTGACTGGCAGTAACACGGTGTAAAATGCAGTTGTTATACACTCACCTTAGCATCACTGTTTTCTGGCTCCAGATGCAAACTACACAGTCCTTCAGTAGTTGCCTATCATGAAACACACCAGTCATGGTAATAGTGACTATAGTCTTGAACTAGGCATTTGTTTCTGGCCAAAAAGCATTATCTCTGGCCTGCTTTACACCCCACTCTAACAGACACTGTCTCTCCTATCACTTCCAAAGCAGATCTAGCACTCTTTGGGGCTGGCCAAGCTCTCCTAATCACAGTTCCAGCCCCCATGGTTCAGTAACTCAGGAGGTGGAACTGCATTATAATGTCTCAGTCCTGATTTTCTGGGTCATTGGTGCCTGTTTGTAATGTTCACACTTCCCAGAGATAATCAATTAGTGTCAATCCTAGTACTCTTGGTGTCCTCTCAGTTTACTGGCTGCTGAATGACCTGTATCCCTGCTGCAGTGGATGCTGGGACAAAAATGGCTTTATACAGGGGTTTGTAAACATGCCAAATTCAACCCCAACAACCAGCTCTGGTCCCAGCTGCAAACAATATAGCTGTCAGCATGCTGCTGAAAGGCAAAACAAGGGAATCCAGGAAGCCAAAAGTCAGGACCATAAAAGTAAGGGGTGAGTACATAATTAATAGCAATAATAGAAATGTTTCACTTACACAAAAAATAAATTGTGAGCATAATCAGAAGTGACTCTGAGCAGCAGTACCACAACAAGGTCCTTCCCCATGTCTCCTGAACATGCACACACTTACCTGTCTTGCAGGAGTCCAAAACAGCTGAACCCAATATACAGCATCTCTTTCAGTAGGCAATTATCAAGTCCAATCAGATTACATCATCTGATGTCCAGATGCTATGATCCAGAGAAGGGCAACCAAAATAATCCAGGGCCAGCAGGACAAAGCCCATGAGGAGAAACCAAGAGAGCTCAACATGTACTCTCTGGAGGACAGAAGGGGGGGACATGAATGATCAAGACCTTCAAGTACTTAGAAAGCATCAATGGGGTGAGCAGTGAGAGTCTCTTTGTCCTTAGTGGAAAGATGTCCACTAGTAGGGGGAACAGCCTAAATCTGGTGGTGGTGTGTTGGGGGGGATAAGAAGAGAGATAAGGTGGCACTTTTTCATTAAGAGGGTTGTGGCCATGTGGAATGAGATACTGGAAGAGGTGAGGAAGTGGTCTCTGTGAGAACAAAGGCTGGCTTTAAGAGAGGATGTGGCAAAATAAAGGCAAAAGTTAGAAGTAGAGGCTGAGAGGGTGGGGGAGGGTGTTATTGAGAAGGCTAAAAGGGGGAAGGGGTGGGGGGCAGGTCCCTCAATAAATACTGAAGGACCTGCACTCATGATCAGACTTGATAGACTATAAAGCCTTTATCTGCTGGCATATTCATATGTTTGTATGTTAATAATGGGCTAGGCAATTTGGGGTCATTGACTGTAATGCTCAAAGTCAAGGGTCAGCCAAGTCTTGTTCCCTCACGTTGTCACTCAGGCTGGGGTACATTCCCCTCAGAACAGTGACAATATGCTGCATCATCTTGTTTTACGGCTATCGTAAGAATTACTTGTTTATACTCCTGACTGCAAGAGTAGACTTGCCCTTTCTTGTGGTGTTTAATCCACTGTGAATAGGTACTCTATAGCAATAGTTCTCAGACTTTGTCACAGTGAGCCTCCCCATTTCCATGGAAAAGATTTTGAGCCTCCACCAAAAAATGAAATAATCTTGGGCCTCCCCAAAGAAAAATAACACACTGTACTTTGCACAGTACACCATGAATAAATTGAAACCCCTTTGAGTACTTGGCTCACATTCAATTCTTTATCTTATACTGACGTGGATCTTTTGAAAAAAAGCTCCTGTGCTCAAAGGTCTTATCTGAATAACAAATAAATAAAATAAACAAATATTATTATTCAGCTTATTGTAACTCCTCCCCACGCCCTCCCACAGGCCAGCCTACTTGCTCTGCTATTTTCATTCTTGAACCATTGTTACCCCTTCTTGCAGTACCTTCATGGGTCAGACTACTTTCTCTGTTTCCTCTCTATATGAAATAGCTTTCCTACATACTTTGCCTCTCCTTGTCCTTCCTGCTCTAAGCAACTTCTCAGGGATTACTTTGCTCCTTCCTGCTGTTACTCTTAGCACTTCTATGCTCAACCCTTGTATTTGGGCTGTTTTGCCATCAGTTTACAAATTGATCAATAACCACCACTAAGTTATGCACAAGTTCATATTTATTTGCATATTGCTCATTGTATATTTCTTGCTTGTTTTGCAGTTACCTGTTGAAATGTATTCACTCCCTACCCTTCCTGGTACACCTGAAATGAGCATTGGCTCATTCACCTTCCCTTGTCACCTATTAGTAAATAAATACATACATACAATTTACCTACTGTTATTATCAGTTTGCTTCATCTCTTCATACAAAATATATAAAACCCAAAATTTAAATACAGTACTTTTTCAGACTTGCTTGAGCCTCCCCGGGAACAGGCTGGGGCCTCCCCAGGGAGGCTGGCCTCATCATTTGAGAACCCCTGCTCTATAGGGATTAATGAGACAAACATTTCTGAACTTCTTATGTATTTCTGAGCCCTTTCAACGCTAGTGCAACTCACTGGGGACACAAGCTCAGTCCAGATTTTTATTCAAGCTTCCCTTCAGGAAAACTACCCAGAACACAGGCCTCTGACCTACAGAGCTATTTGCCTTTATAACCTGTTGCCCCCTCTTCTCACAGATGTAGGTAAGATTCCTTCCTTCAACTCCAGGCTTCACCAACATGTGACAGACAATTCACACTGAAATTGTTTCTAATCATCTTAACCTTACCCATTTGTTTCTTTATTTGGTACTCTGTATTTATTTTGAAGCATTTCTTCTCGGTACCCTGCACTTATATGTATAATTGGTTGCCTGTGAAAAAGGGCTATATCGCTGATCTTGCTGTCCGGTATGAAAAATAAAACTGAAATGAAATGAAAGGTGGAGACACTGCCGGAGCAGCACTGATATCGGATGGCCAACTGCATCAGCACGTGGCATGCTGCGGAGCTGGGTCACTGTTTTCAAATGTGCTGTTCTGTCATCCCCAAAGCTTAATCCATTTATCAAGCTGGGAGCTGGACATTAAAGGAATCCCCCAAAAATTCCAACACATCTCTGGCTCCCAGTATTAAATAATGAGACTGCTGTTCCATAAACTAGTGGCTGTTCCTTACCCCTCACTGTTTTTAGCAGTCAGGGCAGTCACATAACCCAGTACAGGAGCCCTCACAGGACAAATGTTTCCTGCACCACCAAAAGACAAATATATTACATTTTAAAACTCATAGCAGATTGGTTGAACAGCAGATAAGACTGTGATGTCCACATTGCATCCCCTTTTTGTTGTGATGAGCAGTGATTTCTGGGCATAGTCTTTTTTTTTTCATTATTTCTTTGATCCCCTTGACCCCCGTTAGTAGCTGCACTCCAAGATCATTACCTACCCCAACTCTGGCACTACCCTTTACTCCATGGCTTATCCCTGATAGCAAGGTCTCAATACCTGGGTAAGATGGAGTCCAGAATAGAGTACGACACAGCGGGCCCACAGTTCAGCCAGCAATCCACATTAGAACTGTAAATGGTGTTTGTAGTGGTTTTCAGCCTTCTTCTCATTTTCTTCTCTCCCACCCCCAAGATTATGGAGACAATACTGAAGGAAAGATTGATAGAGCACCTGGAAGGACATGACCTCCAGGATGCAACACAGCATGGATTTATGGGGGGGAGGACTAATCAAACAAATCTGACTGACTTCTTTGACTGGGTCACCAGGACAGTGGATGGGGCCAGGCAGTGGACATCTTCTACCTGGATTTCAGCAAGGCTTTTGACTCTGTACCACACAGGAGGTTGATAAGGAAATCGATGGACCTCAGAGTATGAGAAAAGATGGTTAAGTGGGTGGAAAACTGGTTAGGGAACAGGTCACAAAAGGTGACAGTGGGAGGAGAGTTGTCTGGTACCAGGGCGGTCACAAGTGGCATCCCTTAGGGCTCAGTGCTGGGGTCACTGCTGTTCAACGTGTTCATTAATGACAATGGAAATGGCATGACACCAAGCTCTGTGGGAGGGTGGACACAGTAGATGGGATATGTTAGCAATAACCCATAACAGGGTGTGGGGTTATAGGAATTTAATCCATGCCTCAGGTGCATTGTGAGGCATGAGGCCGCAGGCTAAGTGTCCTTACAGTGCCCAAGGTGTGGATTAAGTAAGCAATAACCCACAACAGAGTATGGAGTTATAGGCATTTCATGCCTTGAGTGTGTTATGAGGTATGAGGCCTCAGGCCTGTAGGAGGGACAGAGATCGACATCCCTAACAGTCAACAGACAAAGAGAGAGAGGATGTATGTCACTGTGTGTGTGTGTGTGTGTGTTCTCTCTCTCTCTCTCTCACTCAGTGACAATGTACGGCTGTTGGGGGGGTGGCAACAAGCTTCAGCTCGCTCTGTCTTTTGTTTCCTTCTCACTGTGTCTTGCACAGAGCACTGTTCGCCATTTTGCCCTCTCCCCTGCCATCCCTGTATTGCTATGTAATGTACCGGGGGGGGTGCCAACAACCATCAAACAGTCCCCTTTGCTTCAATTCTCTCCTGACTCCCACCACAGGCTCCCACTCACAGTCCCACCTGTCTGCCTTCTCTGTATCTGTGGAGATTAACTTGTAACAAACTATCTACCAACCATCAGCATGTTTTCCTTGTGCTGCTTTCCTGCATGAGGTGTTGCAGGTTTGATTTACCTAGGGCATTCTATTACATACAGCTTGTTCATTGTCTGTATGTCCCCAAAGGTGACAGAAAAAGAACTCTAGGTCACTCTTGCTATTCTCTCTCTCCCTCAATGAAATGCATCGCTTGCTGACAGCTGAGAAAGCGCACCATGCACAGAAAAGACAGAGGCGACTGCAGGACTTGTGACTTAAATGTCTCCTTGTCTTTCTTGCAGTCACTGTCTCTCAGGAGAACCAGCTGTGGAGCACACTCAGTCGCTGCCTCCTGCTTCACCAATGTTACATGGCTCCTTTTCACTTTAGTGTTCTGCAGCACGCGAGTCCTGACAGCACTTTCCAATAGTCGCTCCACCAAACTGTGGATTAAATAGGGACTTTAATCCACTGGCACGCAGAGTGACTCCACCAATTGGGTTGCGTGTTTTTGCTAACCCATGTTATAAAGGACCTTAAGGAGGACCTAAGAAGACTTGAGAGGTTGTCCAGGATCTGGCAGCTGGGCTTCAATGCCAAAAAGTGCAAGGTCATGCACATTGGAACCAGAACCACCAGAACAGAGTACTACCTGGGAGAAGTCTATGTATCTCCCACAGTGGTGTAGAAAGATCTAGGAGTGAAGATATTGAGTGGCCTGAAGCACTCTGTGCAATGTAGGAAGGCAGTGGCAAGGACAAACAGAATGTTGGAGTGCGTTGCCAGGGAGATCAGTAGTAAGATACAGGGGGTGATTCTGCCCTTGTATAGGTCACTGATGAGGACACATCTAGAGTATGCGGTACAGTTCTGGTGCCCTCACCTCAAAAAGAATATCAACCTGATGGAGACAGTCCAAAGGAAGGCTACAAAGTTGATTGTGGGAATGCAAAGTAGTTCGTATGAAGAGAGACTCAGGGTCCTGAACATGTACTCCCTGGAGGATAGAAGGGAGAGGGAGACGTGACTGAGCCTTTCAAATACTTGAAAGGGATCAATAAGGTGAACAAGGAGTGTCTCTGCAAGCTAAGTGACAACAGAATTATGAGGGGATACAGCCTTAAGCTGAAGGGGGATGTTTAAGAAGGAGGTCATGAGATATTTCTTCACAGAAAGGGTGGTGACCAAGTGCAATGCGCTACCAGAAGTGATCTCAGCAAGGACAGTTGTTAATATCAAGAGGGGCTGAGATAGATACATAGGGAGGATAAGGGTCATGGGAGGGCAGAAGGCTATAGATGGAGATGTTGGGAATGGAGGAGTGGTGACAACAGCCTGAGGT
The DNA here is from genome assembly GCA_016271365.2 of Neoceratodus forsteri. Classification (NCBI taxonomy): domain Eukaryota; kingdom Metazoa; phylum Chordata; order Ceratodontiformes; family Ceratodontidae; genus Neoceratodus; species Neoceratodus forsteri. The sequence continues at coordinate 266,817,988 of CM057455.1, forward strand.
CTAAACCCTGCGCATCAAGCAGACTAGATAGACCAGAAGGCCTAATTCTGCTGGGTACGTCGTATGTTCATATGTTGAGTAATTCAGGCCTGATCATTGATGCATGCTTATACCAAGAGTAACCCCTGCTCCCATATCTGATGCTTTACTGCATGCAGCCAGCCGCAGTGATCAGAGGTGATAGATAGACATCTCCTGCTCCTGCTTCAGTGATTACTGCCATCACAGGGTGTCATGCCACCGCCCCCCTTCCCAGCATCCGATAAAGCCCTGCAGGCAGTGCTTCCCCCCCTTACAACCAGAATGTAGGGATCCCATACACTGGACTTGTTCACAAGCACCTCATGCTTATTCTGAGGTACATGCTCTAAACACTAAGCTGCACTGCCTGCATTTAGCCTTTACACAAATTTTGCTAGTTATTGTGACTTAGAAGCAACTCCTGTCCACCTTTAGGGTCAAATATGGATCATATCTACTAACTCTCTGTTTTGTGAGCCTGTTAATGTGCACCTCATTTTCCCCACTGTCCTGTCACTTCAGTATGCTTATTTTGCAATTGCTATATAGTATGTTTGGTTATTTCTGTGACTGAAGAATTTAGTCTCAGTGTGCATTACTGTTATTATCCAGTTCTCTGTGCAGCTTGCAATTTTTGTTATATTTGCATTCAATTTTATTTTATTTTGTTTTCTTCTGCATTGTACCCCACTGCAGGTCGCAGCTGTAACTGAGATTGTTTGTTGTCTGTATTTTGCTTTACCTGCCTTAAATCAATTACAAATAAATCATTCAGTTATAGCACACCACTTACTCGTTATCATCTCCCTCCATGTCAAGGATGGATTTGCTGTCACAAAAGCAATTGCCAGTTTGGTTTGTAGAGTACTGCTAAGGCCTGACTGGGGCACTTGTAACATGCAGTTGGTGCACTGTCATAATACATGCTCTACTGAACAGCGGTCGCTCACTTCCCTGGCTTTCCTCTTGTGCACATTACACAGCACTAACTACAGTTTGCCCTGGGGCTAGTGCCTGTAAATAGATATTGGGCTTGATTCTCAAATGATTTGGAATACTGCAAGCCCTGGGTGTGACAAACACATGGTGCATGGGGCTTGTGGCATTCCCTGGCCAGCAGTCAGGGTTCTCACTGTTGTGCACCCCATGCTGCGACGGACCTTTTTATGGGGTTTGCGCCACATATTTGGCACAAGCCGCCATAAAGACAATAAAGTGTCACAAAGGCACATGATCTTTGTGGATGGGGTGCACAGTGCGGCAATGTGACTGGTGCAGTGCAGGGTTCGATGCTGGACTTGTGCTAGCCCTGCATCATCCTTTGAGAATTGAGCCCATTGTCTGTACCTGGACTGTTTTACAGTACCTAGTACCCAAAAATGTCCATCTAAAATACTATCAAACTGCTACTTAAATAACCTTTCTTTCACAAACACAGTTTTGATTACATTAAATAATATGAATTCAGAAAAAAGATATAGCAAACAAATACAACTATATGCTTATACAAAAGATAGCATTTTGCAGGTTTAAACAATGTTTCTTGACTTTTCTTGTTTTAAGCTGTGACAGCATCCTTTAGGTTACAGGGAACCTGCAATGTGTTTCATTAAAAATATGCATGGCTCTTATTTGCAAATACAGTCTTTGCCATTATTCCCTATAATTTTTCTGACTGCAAATAATTTTAGTTGAAACTGAATTTTGTTTGCCATTGAAAAGTAAAATGAGTTAATTACTGGTGGTTCAGGCGGATGGAAAATTTAGCACATATTTGGGTTCTCTAAGTATATTAGACAAGACAAACTCTTAATTATACTGTAGCTCTGATCATTGCAGTGACATCAGTGAAACTCAGACTGTTGGCGCTGTTACCTTAAATTATGGTTTGCCTTGGAGGGCTGCTATTCACAGTGAGGGGCGCTAATGATATTAACCCAGACAATATCAATGTGCATTTGAGGAGTAGTACTGTAGTGATCATGTCGAGGCAGACAGTTGCTATAGTACTGCTTGACAACCTGGATTCTGAATGGAGGTAAATGATTGCACTATTGATTATAAAGGTGGAACTATTAGGTCAATAACCCCCACGCAAGAATATTTAATTGTATGCAATGGCAACATAAATAAAAAAATGACATACAGTATATTAAGACTATTTTTGCTTGTTAGAAACATACAGTGAGTATATTATGATATTTTAACTCTAGGTTGATTTCAAAGTGAAAATTCTCATTGAACTGTTTGTTCTTCAGAACCAAAGCCTGACATCATTTCCTTCTGGGGCCTGTCGTTATGTTCTGTTTATAAAACTTTAAAGACGACAGGAAACTTGTACTAATTGGCAGCAGTTACTAATGTTCCTAGTTACTGAAATTAAATTCATACCTCCAAATGATCCATATTAAACTGTAACTGAATAAACACTGATGTGAAAAATTGTGTTTTCATTTTTTTTTTGGGGGGGAGCAGTATTCTGTTACACTTTTCTTCATAGAACCAGCAGTTTGGAGTTTTTACTATGTCACGGTTTGTGCACAGAATGCTAAACATGAGCTGTTGTCCTATTAGAATCAGGCTGAATACTGTACACAAACTCTGACATAGTTATACCTCCAACTCACGGGATCAATGAAACTATAACAGAATGCTACCTACTAATAGAAAACAATGCTAACTACAGTTTTTCACATTGCTTTTTATTCAGGTGCAGTTACATTTGAATGATTTAGGGGTATGGGTATCGTTTCTGAAAATATGAATATTATAAAGAACTGCTAATTAGAAATAATTTCCTATCCTCTTTAACAGTGACTTCATTGGGACAGCAGCACATCACAAATGCTATGCCTGCAGTTTAATTTATTTATTTATTGAGATCTAGGATTACAAATTAGCTTTGAACCAGCAATTCATTTACAAAGGTTCCATGTCAGAAAACAGAGGAGACAATACACAAAATGCAGGACTTTCCTGAGTAACAATGCTTGGGACAGCTGAATACAGCAGTTACTAAGCTTGATACATGATTAGAAAATAGTGCATGGTACATATAATTAGAAGGTAAAAATAAATAAGCATGTAGAGGCAAAACAGGCAACAGGTAAGGAGGCGGTCAGAGTAAGACTTTGTCATAAGTGCAGTCTATCAGTGATAACTGCTGGGGGGAATGAAGGCAGAGAGGGTGCAGGGCATGGTAAGATCAGCAGTAGAGGGGTGAGTAAAGGAGTGGGGGATGGGGGGAGATGGGGAAGGAGCAGAGCAAGGGAAAAGCTGCTTAGTATAGTGGATACAAGGAGGATGGAAGTTGCAGGTGAGTGGGAGTGTGGCGTAGCATTAACACTCCAGTCAGGGGAGGGATATAAGGAGTAACAGGGAGAGGGGAGAGGGTGGGAAGAGGGAAGAAGAGAAAGGAGAGAGGGAAGGGGAGAAGAAAAGAATGGGAAGGGGGATGAGGGGGGAGGGCAGAGAGGGTGAGATGCACTGTGGGAGACTGGCATGAGCAATCACAGTTGCTGATATTAGTGAGGTTGCATTTGAAAGGGCCAAGTCTGGTCTCAGATGAGACTTCTGAAGAGAGACGATTCATTAGGGAGGGGGCCCTGTTAAAAAAAGGATTGTTGTGCTTGGCATGTGCGACAAAGGGGAATCTGGTAGAGAGAATTGTCAGTACTACAAGTCCAGCGTGTGGAAGTGGTAGTTGTCATGAGGCCACTCGTGGCAGAAGGAGTAAGGCTGAGGCTAATTTTCTTAGCCTACAGACAGGTCTGGTAGGCAAATTAAACAAATTAACATTTTACAGGATAGTTCTTCATACAAGCAGATCAAACAAAGTCCTACATCTAAGAGTATCTCTCAATCTAAAATCTAGAAAACCAAAACATTGCTCTCCATTTTATGACATCTTTTCCTGACAGTTTAACTTCTGTGTCCTGTTCTTGTAAATTACCTTCCTGAGATGTCATATATTTTAAGGATTTCTCTTTTCACATGGTCATAATTTTCTGACTGTGCAGTGTCCATACTGCTGTAGGCAAGTTGGGCTTTACCTGCCAAAAGGTACCAGCCTGTTTGGGCCACTGGCAGGCTCCAGCAACCCTTTCAAAAGTTATCATGTATGCTTCGATATCATCTATGGGACACAGCTTTGTAAGTTTAATGTATTTTAAGTTGTTTGTGTTTTGTTGATCTGCTGGACCTGTACCAGATCATCCAGCTTTGATAGCTTGCAAGTCATTCAGATATTGCTGCTCCTGTTACTGCTTCGCTTCTCTTCTCTTCTCTTCTCTTCTCTTCTCTTCTCTTCTCTTCTCTTCTCTTCTCTTGATTGTCTAGCCCACCATTTGAAGAAGGCAGACATGCTTTCAGGTTCCGTGCCTGCCTGTTCTTCTTTCATCGCTGCTACCAGCTGTACTGTCTTAGTCTGGACTTGTGTTTCTGGTTCTAGTCTGGCTGCTATTCTTCTAGTAATCACTCCTGGGTTTGATGTTGCAGGATCCATACCTTTCTTCTGTTCTTCCCTGGTACCAGATCTAGTACCCACACATGGCTTAGAGTATGCATGGCATAAATCCTACTTTGTCTGACACCAGCTGTTGTAGATGCATAACTCAGAAAACATAGGCAGGCCAAGAGAAATTATAAAATTCTCAAGTATCATTTTATTTAGGCATGGGCAGCTACTGAAATACCTGACCCGAAATACTACCCGAAGGTACATCTAAACTACCTTATATTACCCAACATATACCCTAATGAAAAACAGGTAGTTGATTTGGGTCTGGTAGTTACTACCCTATTCTACTACCCTATTACCCTACCCTGACCATAGCAAAAATGTGAAAGACTGTTTTTGACTCAAGGCTGTATACTATTACACTGTTAGTTAGGTGCCCCAAGCCCTTTCATTCATGAGTCAGGTATGAGAGGTGCAGCTGCCCTGATTGAGCCTGCTTCTGTTTCCAAAAAGTTATACCCATGATGGGCATTGCTAAGGCAGGTACAAGAGGCACAGCTACTCTTAGCGTGCCTGCTGCTGTTTTCAAAAATTATACCCATGGCAGGCATTGCTGAGGCAGGTATGAGAGGTACAGCTGCTCATAGCAAGTCTGCTGCTGTTTTCAAAAATTATACCCATGGCGGGCATTGCTGAGGCAGGTACAAGAGGTGCAGCTGCTGTGAGTGTGCCTGCAGCTGTTTCCAAAAATGATATCCATGGTGGGCATTGCTGAGGTAGGTATGAGAGGCACAGCTACTCTGATTGAGCCTGTTGTTGTTTCCAAAAATTATACCCATGGCGGGCATTGATGAGGCAGGTGCAAGAGGTGCAGCTGCTCTGAATGAGCTTGCTTCTGTTTCCAAAAATTATATCTATGGTGGACCTTAATGAGGCAGATGCAAGAGGTACAACTGCTCTGAATAAGCCTTCTGCTGTTTCCAAAAATTATACCCATGGTGGGCATTGATGAGGCAGATTTGAGAGGTACAGCTGCTCTGATTGAGCCTGCTGCTGTTTCCAAAAATTATACCCATGGCGGGCATTGCTGAGGCAAGTGCAAGAGGTTCAGTTGATCTGAGTAAGGCTGCTACTGTTTCAAGAAATTATACCCCTGGTGGGCATCATACATAAACTGATGAGGGACAAAACTGAGAGTAGTGAGGCACATGTGACTGGCATGGTGGCAGTGGTGAAGTGGGGATCTAGCACTGCAACCAAAACAAAGGTGGCTCACACGAGTGATCATAGATATAAATGAAAACTTACCCGTAGAAGAGGGCACTGGTTGCTGGAGGAGTGATGCGTCGCGGCTTGCACTGCTGTGGACACCAGAGGAGCAGGGGATCGCGTCAGACTGCGTTAGCAGGAGTAGCAGGGGTAGCGGAGATGCACACAAAAGAGACCACTGTCATGGACATAGAATAATGCGGCTTGTGGCTGGCGCTGCAGAGGGATTATGTTGGGAGATGACAAAGCTGGGTGACTGGGATTAACTACGATATCGCATACTGCAGTTTTTTACTATAGCGCTAATGGTACTGTATTTTTCAGTCAAAATGGTTATAGAGCCCACTTGCTATAGCGGGCATAATTCAGCTGCACAAACATGCCCGTTATAAGCGGCTTTGACTGTATCACTATGTAGAGCATTAATCCATAGAGGCGCTCTGTAGGCAAATGATCTTTGCCCCTGGAATGAGTGGCAACATAGACCCTGTAGTAGTTGATGTTCAGAACCACGTGTACGGCATGTGTTGCGGGAAGGGCTTAGCAGTGCGTGTTTTCCAAGGAAAAATGTCTTAGCCATCAGGCAACTTTGATACTTTTTGTATCGTTTTAGTTGCAACCAGCTTGTATGGCCGTAAAAGTCACATGTATGGGTGAGACATGGAGCCCTGATACAAGTTGACATGCTTTGTTGAGGTGGTAGAAATGTGCTGTAGAGCTGTATCTGTGGCTGAGTCATAAATGACTAGTCCATAGTCAATGATGGAAATAACTGACCTCTGCACTGCTAACCTCAAGGCTTCTGGGGTTAGGCAGTTCTTGTGTCTGTATAGCATACCAATGCATATGTTCACTACTTTGGTAATGTTGTCGATGTGAACCCCTTAAGATAAGGTGCTGTCAATGGTAACCCCAAGGTATTTAAATTGGGGTACCTGGTAAGGAGTGCAATTTTTGAAGATGATTTCTTATTGTCAGTGGGCGGTGCTTGTGTTTATTATGGGAGCTACTGAGGAGCATCCCCTTAGTTTTTTTATAGTTTAGAATCTGTTTTTGTTCAATAAACCAGTTATCTGTACATGTAAAGCCTCATTGGAAATTGTTTTCAAGAAGGATCAGGTCAGAATTGTGTAAGAAAATGATGGCTTCATCAGCATAAAGAAGAATATGTTCATGGCAGGAGCTAGGAAGATTATTTAAGAGCAGACAGAATAGGAGTGGCCCCAGTATGGATCCTTGCAGTACTCCTGAGTGAACAGGCTTAGGATCAGATAGAATGTCTGCTAGTTTTACTTGTTGCATTCGATTACACAGATAACTTGTGAACCAGGCTGTAGAGTCCTTGGATAGTCTTGCATTTGATAGTTTCTGTAAGAGTAGGTGGTGATGCACTGTGTCAAATGCATTTGACAAGTCAATAAATGCAGTGCCCACAAGTTGACCCTGGTCCAGAGATTTATGTAAGAACCTGGTGTATTTCAATAGGGTAGAGGTGGTGCTATGGCCCTTTCTGAACCCATGTTGTTGGGCACATTGGATCTCATATTTCTCGAGGTGCTCCACCAACTGTTCTACGACAATGCGTTCTAACACCTTGGAGCGGGGAGGAAGTATAGATATAGGCCAGTAATTCACATGTTGGTACCTGTCCACACCTTTGTGAACCGGGGTGACCATAGCAAATTTCCATCTGTGCGGAAACTGGGCCAGTCTGAGTGAGAGATTAAAAATCCCTGTCAACGGGAAAATCACTTCTTTCAGTGTAAGGGCCACAATTCTGTGGTCAAGAGAGTCCCCATTATGTCTGGATTTGCCTATGGCCTTTCACTAATTGCATTTTCATTTTGTTTCACTGTAAACTGTCAACACCATGTATTTTGATGAAATTGTAACTCCTGTTCCCTCCTCCCCAGGTTGCACCTGGAAATGAGCCTTGGCTCAGTGTGCCTCTCCTGGTTACCAACTTTTAATTAAATAAATAAATAAATAAAATGAAAGAGCTTGGGCCTCGGGGGAGGGGGGCACTTCACAAACAGTGTAACACAGCCATAAAAAGGTTTTGCTATTCTGCAGAAACAAACAGTGTTGCTATGTCACAGTAATAAATAACAGGGCTCAGGGGCACCAAATAACAGCGTAATACTTTAATTACAAACCAGATTCCTTCCCTTTTTGTCTATGTCTTTTCCTTCACTCGTTGCACCTTCTAAGGATTTCACTATGCTGCAGAGATAGACAGTGTATCTGATTATGTCACAATAATAAATTTCAGGGTTCCAGGGCACCTAACCCACAGTGTAGTACTTAATTTCAAACCAGCTGGCTTCTGTTTTTGCCTATGTCTCCTCCACCCCTTGCTCCTTCTTTGTTCTCTCCCCAGCAAACCCTCCTCAACTGAAGCTGATCCCCCCAGCTGAGATTATTTCAGTTCCTCCCCCACTATTTCTCCCTTTGCTCCTTTGTGCAGTGTTAGTGAAGGTTAATTTCAATTGATTCAACTTTTCAAGACAAGTTGACTCTTTTTGGATGTGATTTGTGCAATTGAGTGAGTGCCCATGGAGCTGCTTCCAGAACAGACTGCTGCCGGCTCAATTCTGCAACATACAGGCTCACAGCAGACAGAGCACAGCCCTTTAGACACCACTGACCAATTAGGTGTCAGCCTGGTGTCATGTGCTCCGATTCTGTTGTAAGCTCCATGAAGGACCCAACAGGTTGCTCTTAATGCCTATTTCTAAGTCCTTTACCTGTTACCTATTAACCTTATCAAATTACCTAACCCAAGAATTACACTGTCATGACGGGTAGGGTAGCACATTACCCGAACTACCCTACCCAGCCTAAAATAGGTGATACCCCCACTACCTGACCCAGCTACCTGGCAGGTAGCCCATGTCTAGTTTTATTGTTATCAATAACAAAACAAATACAAAATAATAAATTGCACAGAATAGCTTTTCTTAAAAGACAGTACCAACAAAATACATTATCCTTCATCTGAGAGTCTCTCTAAAATCTCTAGCTCTCAAACTCCCCAAACAAAAAATTGTTCTCTTTTTATTAGTTGTTTCTCCCTGGCACTTGAATTCTGCATCCTGTTTTCACACAGTGTAATAAAACATTGTCATTCTGACTGTGCAGTGTCCATGTTGCTGTAGGCAAGTTGGGGTTTACCTGTCAGATAAGGTACCAGCCTGATTACCCATTGCTGTGTTGGTCACTGGCAGGCTCCCACAACCCTTTCAAGAGTTGTCAGGTATGCTTTGATATCATCCATGGGCCACAACATTGTAAGTATAACATCTTTTAAGTTGTTTGTGTTTTGTTGATGTGCTGGACCTGTACCAAATCCTCCAACTTTGATAGCTTGCAAGATATCCAGCCATCACTGCTCCTGTTGCTGCATTTCTTCTTTTCTGTTCTGTATTTCTTCTCTTCTCTGTTTCTCAGTCTCTTTTTGTTGTCTAGCCCACCATTTGAAGACCATAGACATGCTTTCAGGTTCTGTGCCTGCTGGTTCCTCTTCTTTCATCACTGGTGCCGGCTGTACAGTGTCAGTTTGGACTTTTGTTTCTGCTTCTAGTTTGGCTACCATTTTTATAGTAATTACTCCTGGGCTTGCTGTTGCAGAATCCATGCCCTATGATTCCTTGGTACTGTGTGTAGTACCCATGCACAACACTCCTGGGTTATAGTATGCATGGCATAAATGCCAATTTGTCTAACACCAACTGTCGTAGAGGCATACGTCAGAAAGCATAGGCAGACCAGGAGAAGTTATAAAATTCATTAGTAGCATTTTATTATTATTAATGAAAATAAGATCAAGTGCACAGGATAGCTCTTCTTAAAGGCAGTGCAAACAAAACACAGTCCTTCAACTAAGAGTGTGCCTGTAATATCAAAGAAATGATCCCCCTGAATGTTCAATCTACTGAGCAACAGCTCTCGGGTGCAGTTGTCACTATGTTTAATGTTCAGACTTCTAACAAATATGCACTATTAGACATTCAGGAGGCATGACAGCCAGACACTCAACCCACTGATATATATCAAAGTTCGACTCACACATCAGTAAATCTGATAATGTCTTGGAATGTGGAAGGCATATTAACAAAACTTGCAAATAAAGAATGGCTTGATTATGTTAATCATTCAGAAATAATTTGCTTACAGGAAACATGGCATACTAAGGTCGATGATGTTTCACATAATGGCTATCATACCTTTCAGGTGCCTGGTAATAAATAAATGAATTCTGGCAGGCCTTCTGGTGGCTTAGTAACTTGGTTCAGGATTAATAAATCCATTAAGGCTGAACCATTCTTGTCAAATACCAATCTACAGACTTTCTTTGTTCAGACCGAAAATCTGGAATTCTGTCTCATAAATGCATACATTCCTCCTCAAAACTCAAAGTATTATTTTGTAACAATCTGGGATGATCTGAAAGATATAATGCATAAAAGCTGGGCCATAACTGCCTGTGAAAATATATTAGTCTGTGGTGACTTTAACTCTAGGATAGGTTCTTTTGATGGCTATACAGACAATGACATGCATAACTGGTGCCATAAAGATATCTTTAGATATCCCAGATCCTCTTTGGATCAAATCATAAACAAAATCTGCCAGAAATTAATTGAAACTCTCATGATACATAATCTTAATCCATTAAATAGCAGAATTAGGGGAGATTGCCCTGGTAATTTTATATATTAAAACTATAAGGGGCCTTCATTAATAGACTACTTTTTTTGAAACAGTGAAATGGATATTTGGGATTGCTTTGACATTATTACTAAATCTGACAGTGATTACTTCCCATTGGTACTTAGATATAAAAATACTGAGCAAGTTAATTTGCAACTAGGTATAAGAAACCAGAAAAAAAAATCAGTAGAAAGACAACCTGGCTAGTGAAGTTCTATAGGTAGCTGAGTGTATTTTTTCCCCTACAGTTTTCCATATCTCAAATGGTCCCTTAGTAAAAGAAAAATTGTAGATCTACTTACAGGAAATCAAAATCTTATTAACAGCAGGAAATATGAAAACATCACAAAATAACCATAACGATACTTGGTTTGATCATGATTGTCAGTTAGCTAAGAAAGGCCTGAACTTGATTAATTAGATATATCAAAAATAACAGACATATAACTAACTTTAAGCTTTTAAACAAAGCAAGAGAAAAATACAAACAATTGCTAAAGTGCAAACAATTAGCCATTTGCTAAAAACAGTAGGACAAGATGCTGGCTGCCATCAATAACAATGATCAACAATCCTATTGATTGATGGTAGCCAAAGGAACAAACCATTTCAAATGTGAAATTGATTCTTACACCCCTATGGATATTTGGGTGAACTATTATACAACCATCTTTTTTGACCCGGAGCAGGATAAGGAACATATATATATCACCATGGATATGTCTTTTTCAAACCTATTACTGTAACAGAAGTTTACACTGCAATTGCTACCATGAAATAAAACAAGGCCCCAGGTCCAGATCAAATTCCAGCCGAAGTCTTTTTGACCGCTCCCTCATTTTGGACAGAAAAACTTAAACCTTTTTTTAATTACTGTATTTTGAATTCTGAGATTCCAAGTGCATGGAAAAGAACTAGAGTAATCCCCATATACAAAAAAGGTGATAGGAATAATCCACAAATGTACAGACCTATCTCACTGCTGGACAACTTGGGTAAAATATTTTCTGAAATAGTGCTATCTAGAATACTAGTTTAAATACAGAACTTAGGTGGACTTTCAGAATACCAGGCTGGGTTTCGCAAGGGTTACCTGTACCACTGATAACTGCATCTCTATGAAATGTATGCCAAATTATGCAAACAAATGCTTTATGCTAGATGCTAAAGATGGTGGTCGTGCTGGACTAGCCTCTGTTACTATATTCTGCTGCCCTGCTTCATTTTGTTTTTTTAGTTTATGTTATGTAATTTAATTCATGTGAAGTCATTTTATTGCGTTTATTTTTCAGTCTGCTAGGAGTTTGTTTCTGTCCTTATTCTCGTTTAGGTCCATGGTCTTTGGTGACATTCCCTTTGTGCCTTCTGGGCAGAGAAGTGGAGAAGTGGAGGAGTGGAGTCCGGTTGTTTCCTGGAGCCAGGTCACTTGCTGAAGCTGTGGTGCCTTTTTGTTGGCATTTGGCCGGGAGGTTAGGCAGTACTCCCAGGGTGGCTAATGCACTAAGGGGAGTATTTTTTATTCAACGTTTTAGTCCATGGCCTAGGAGTCGGAGGGTGGACCTTTTCCTGAGGGAACTGCCTTCCCGAACTGTGCTCGGTGGACCATCTTTTGGGCTTGTTATTGGAGTTCTCGGCCCATGGAAGCCCGAACTTTGCTGGTGTGGTTCCATTGATTTTATAGCGCTTTGTTTTATGGATTTATCTTCATTTGAACTACTGGATTTTCTCCTCAGTGTTGGACAAAGAAAAACTTGGTCCGGAACTTTCTACCATGTACTAATCATTGGAAATTGGCCAAAGGGATTTGCCTGTGGTGTTTGGAGTACTGTGAGTGGGGGCCTGATTCATTGATCAGTGCTCCTTTTCCCCTCTTGTGATCTTATACTCCTTCTAGTCCAGAAGGAAGGCCTTAATACTGGTCTGGTTGTGGGTGGCTTTGTCTCCCCCCCCCATATTTGTGCCTAGGTAATCTTGGGTGCCTTCTGGGACCGAGCAAGAGCTGCCTCACTCTCCCCTGAGGAGCTAGGGATCAGTGAGGGAGCGCCTAACTTATCCCTGAGTTGGTCCTTTTGGTGTGGACTTGGGGTATTTGTAGCAGTAGGTCCTGGGGGTAAAATTGGACCTGATAAAGCAGATTGGGGGGTGAGGTGGGGGAGCCCCATTTTCTGGTGGCTTGGCCTATACTTGCTCCTGGTAAGACTTTTTGGTCCCTTTTGGGATTTTATCGAGACTTTGTGTTGCTGCATGTTGGACATATTTATTTTGTTGAGTTGACTTGACATTTTGCTTGATTTACGTTGGATTATGCTGGATTACTATGGTTCCTCCTACTGTTTGATGCCTTTTTTCCCTGTTTTTTAATTTGTTTTATGGTTTCCTGGTGGTGAGAGAACCAGGGTGCCTTTTATTATTTTCTTCCTTCCTCGGCTGTGTGAGGGCTGTGGGTTGGGGGAATTTTTTGTAATTGTTTGTTTTTGAAAATCCTGTGAGAGGGGATTGTTTTATTATTGTTTATTATCCCCACCCCCCTGGCTGTGAGAGGGCCATGGGAGAGGGAGAATTTTATATTTGTAAATTTATTGTATCCAGTGAGAGGGAATTGTGTTATTGTATTATTTTATTTTATTTTATTTCGGGGTTTGAAAGCCATCTTATAGTGGGAACAGGGTAGTTCATATGTTTACTGGGGTAAGAATTGTTGTTTAAGTTATTTTCATTATTATTTTTCGGGGTTTTTTGTTTCATCTGTAGTACTGCTTTGTGATTTAAGAAATGTGGGGTTTTATGTGCTCTCCCCATTGTTTTTATATTGTTAGTAAAATGTGCCTGCTTGCCCCTCCCGTCCTGTGCTATTCGGCTTCCGGCCTCCATGCCCTCTGCCTTTCTCCTCTCCCCACCTGCTTTTACCTATCAGCGCTGTTGAGCTCTGGGGATTGCTCATGGGTGGGGAGTCGAGGATGGGTGGGGGGTTACGGACAGCAGAGCCCGAATGAGTGGTGCTCTCCCATATGGGTGGTTAGGACCAGAAGACGCCCTGGGGTGAAATGGTATCTGGAACATGGTGATCCTGTCCTGGTTCCCATACCCAAGGGCACCTCCATTTTGAGAGAGCAAGTAGTCGGGACAGCTCGCCAACCTCATTGGTTTAGCTGTCTGGCAATGAGAGTGCCTGTCTATCCCTCCCCTGTGGTGAAAGGATGGGGGGGACTAATAATTCATTGTTTTTTTTGTTATATTATGCATTGGGTTTGGAGGTGAGAGTCCCTAAGCTTCGTTTTGTTGTTTATTTGTTTTTGTGGGTTATTTTGTATTAACTGGAGGCTGTCAGGGTCTCTAATTTCAGGCTCTGACTTGATGTTAGCTAACCTGGGAGTTGGGTGGGGTTTTTAAATTGTTCTCTGTTAAGGGGGTATTATTAGTTTGTTAGTTTTATTTTAGGATTTATTTATTGTATTTTTTATTCTGCAGTATAGCTTACAGCATGTGCTGGCCTTCAGCCCCCACAGTTGTGCGCTACTCATCCTCCTCTCTTCATGCCCTTCACCCTTTTTACTCTCCCCCTCTTCAGTTCAAGATCTACCAGCATTGTAGACTGCTGGGTATTGTACGTAAGAGGGGGAGAAGGGTGTGGGGTTGCTAACAGGGAAGGATGATCGGGGGGGGTCATCGCATTGGGGTGGTTGGTACCAGAAGGTGCCCTGGGGTGAAAAGGAATCCTGATCGTGATTTTCCATGTCTGGTGCCCATACCCAAGGGCACCACCAATTATGGTGGGCAGATGTCCTGTGCAGCCCACAAAGTTTGTCCAACTCAGGCTGTGTTGTGCAATGCCAGGTCCATTAAAAACAAGACCGCAATTATTGCTGATCTTGTTGGTACAGTGGACGTTGCTTGCATTACTGAGACCTAGTTGGATGATAACTCTGGCCCCATTTTGGAGGTTATGACTCCAGTGGGGTACTCGGTGTTACACTGCCCAAGATTGGATTGCGGGGGGGAAGGGTTGTGGTCTGTTTCAAGACCGAACTCTGCCTCACAGAGGTCCTAGTGGGGGGGGGGTTGAGTCCTTTGAGTGTATTGTAGTAGCAGGTGTAGGCTTTTGGATTGCCCTCATTTACTGTTCACCCGGTGATGAAAAGCAATTCCTTCAGGAAGTGGCGGACTTCATCGTCGATATGGCGTTCGAGTGTCCCAGATTGATGGTTCTGGGTGACTTCAATGCCTGGGTCAATGACAAACTCTAGCAATTTGGTCAACACTACCTCCAGTTAATGACAACACTGGGCCTTACACAGGTGGTTTCCTCTGCTACGCATAAATTTGGACACTCCTTGGACCTAATCTTCCTTCTGGGAGTCGAGGCATCAGATGTGGGGGTGGAACCCATCGGATGGTCAGATCATTACATCGTGGGGTTTAGTTTCTGCACCCCCTTTAGAAGGCCTGCCCTATGGAGTTGGTTAGGTACTGCCCTTTGCGGGATAAGATCTCCAGGGCCTTGCGGCAGAGCTTGACCTCTCATCCCCCTTGTTGGCAAGCAATGATCCAGAGACCCTCATGTCGGCCTATAACACAGCCATTGCGAGGGCTCTGGAATTCATTGCTACAGTTAGTGTTCACCCTCTCTCCCTTCACCCCAAGTCCCCTTGGTTTGATGGGACATTGAGGGAGATGTGGAGACAGGGACGAAAGTTTGAGCGTTGCTGGCAAAAATCCGCCCTTGATGCCTACCACCTTAGATTGAAGGATCATTATTTGGTCTATTAATCTGCAATCACCTGTAAGAAGGCAGAATTCCTGTCCAGGGAGATTGCTCGGAATCGACCAGCTCAGCTGTTTCGAACAATGGACAGACTGTGCAACCCAGCCTGCCTGCAAGTTCAGAAAGTCTTTTCATAATTGAAGTGCGATGAGCTTGCTCGGTTCTTCATAAATAAGGTGGTCGACATTAGGGCCAAACTGCTGCTATCACACTCTAGGCAGGTTGCCATGAACCAGTGTGAGATCACGGTGCCTTGGTTTTCCTGGAGTTCCTTCAGTCAGCTGGAGTTCATTGATGTCATGAGGATCATCCAGCATATGTGCCCTACGTGCTGTAGTTTAGACCCTGGACCAACCTCCATAATGTTGGGTTGTATTGACATCATTGGTCCAATCCTTATGCAGGTAGTCAGGTGTTCCCTGGAATCTGGTGAGTTTCCTAACTCCCTGAAAGAGGGGGTAGTGACACCCCTCTTGAAGAAAGCTACCTTGGACCCTGACTGTCTCGAAAACTACAGACCTATCTCTAACCTTCCCTTTGTTGGGAAGGTGATTGAGAAAGTAGTGGCTGCACAACTGGAGGACCATTTGACCATCCATGATGTCTATGAACCCCTCCAGTCCAGTTTTCATGAAAGACATAGTACCGAGATAGCGCTGGTTCAGGTGCTTAATGATCTCTTGATGGCCAGAGATCAGAAGAGTCGTTCCATTTTGGTTCTCCTTGACCTTTCTTCAGTGTTTGACACCGTAGACCATACGGTGTTGACAGAACACCTGAGGCTGTTTGTGGAATATCTGGAAATGTCTTCGATGGTTCACATCATTCCTCACTGGGAGATCACAAAGTGTTGTGTCCAGGGTTTTTTCCTTGGATTCGATGACTTTGTCATGTGGGGTTCCTCAGGGTTCAGTATTGTCACCCATGTTATTTGAGGTGTATATGCTACCCATCAGTGACATTGTAAGGAGGTATGGGCTGAGGTTTCACTGTTACGCAGATGATGCCCAGCTCTACCTCTCTTTTGGCCCCAACCAGGAGGGAGTTCTTGCGGTCTTTAATAGCTGTCTAAAAGAAATCCAGGAGTGGATGAATTCTAGCTGGCTGAGGTTGATAAGACTGAGGTACTGGTTATGGACCTGGGCCAACAGATAGAGGGGTCAGGTGATGGTGCGTCTTCCGGAATTTTTCTTGGAGGCGTTTCTCTTCCGACTTTTGAATGGGTGCAAACCTGGGGGTAGTTCTTGACGACAGGTTGACACTGCATTCTCAGGTGTCAGCGGTTGTCAGCAGTCACCAATACTTCCTTTTATCATCTTAGGAGCATCACCAGGATTCGGCATCTTGTTCCATCTGCCGACCTGCCAACGTTAGTCCATGCCTTCGTGTCCTCACGCTTGGATTATTGTAACTCCCTTTATCTAGGGCTTTCTGGGGCTGAAATCTATCGCCTGCAGCTAGTACAGAATGCTGCAGCCTAGCTTTTGACGGGTTCTAGTACATCTTGTCACATTACTCTGGTGCTGCATGAACTGCACTGGCTGCCAATTTGGTGGCGGATCACCTTTAAAGTCAGATTGCTGACTTTCAAAGCCCTACACAATCTGGGCCCAGCCTATCTGAAAGAACTTCTGGTTCCTTATCACCCTAATCGATCACTCCACTTGGCCGACAAGGGGTTGCTAGAGGTTCCAAGGCTTTTTCTTATGTGGCCTCACACTTTGGAACTCTCTGCCTCGTCGGTTGTGGGAGTGCACCTCTGTGAAGGGTTTCAAGAGAGGTTTGAAGACTTTTTTGTGGGAAACTGCATTTTTAGAATATTGACTAAATTAATTGTTCTGATCTAGCTGAATCTCTTTTAATGAATTTAATTGTTTTAATCTGTTATTTATGTACAGCACCTTGACAACTGAAATAAAAATTATTATTATTATGCAACTCGGGCAATGTTATGCAATGCCAGATCTGTCTGCAACAAGACTGATCTTATTGCAGACTTTGTTGCTAGGGCAGATCTGGTTTGCATTACTGAGTCCTGGTTGGATGGGAATGCTGCCTCTTTTAGAGGCAGCTGTTCCCACCGTGTACTGGTTACACATCACCTGAGACTGGACCGCTGGGGGAGGGGGTCGGTCTGTTTCAAGACCGAATTGGGCCTAACTAGTATACCAGTTGAGGAGGCAGGGTCATTTGAGTGTACCGTGGTAGCTGGTGTGGCGTGCAGGATAGCCCTCATCTACTGTCCACCAGGAGATGAGAAGCTGTTCCTGCAGGAAATAGTGGACTGCTCATGACTTGGCTTTGGAGTCACCCAGACTGATGGTTCTGGGTGACTTCTATGCTCATTCTCGAATCTCGCTTTTTGGTCAACATTTCCTCCAGGTGATGACATCTCTGGGCTTCACACAGGTTGTTTCCTCAGCTATGCACAAGGGTGGTCACTCTCTTGATTTGGTTTTCCTTCTGGGGATTGAGGCCTCTGACTTGGTGGTGGAACCAGTCGGTTGGTCTGATCATTACTCAGCTGGGTTCAATTTTTTGGCCCCCGGGGCAGGTCGGCCCCTGTGGAGTTGGTCAGGTACTGTCCTTTGCAGGATGTGGTCCCTGAAGACCTGATGGTGGTTATTGACCTCTCGTTGTTGGATGAGACTTGCATGGATCCTGAGCAGTTGGTTGCAGCCTATAATGGGGTCATATCTTCAGCTCTTGATCTGATTGCTCTGATCCATGTTCACCCCCTCCCACATCACTCTGGGACCCCTTGGTTTGATGGGACTCTTAGGGAGTTGAGGAGATTGGGGCGTAAGTTAGAACGTCATTGGAGGAAGACTGCCACTGATGCCGACCACCTTATTTTCTTAGAACATTATAAACTCTATCAAACAGAAATTTCCCATAAAAAGGCAGAATTCAAGTCCAGAGAAATTTCTGTCGCACGGAATTGACCGGCTCAACTCTTCAGAACTGTTGACAGGCTGTGCAACCCAGCCTGTCGGCAGTTCCATCAAGTTTTTTCACAAATTGATTGTGATGAGATCGCTCGCTTCTTTGCAAATAAGGTGGCTGACATCAGGCAGGAGTTCCACCAACTTCACTCTAAGGGGGTTGCTGCTGATTGATGCTTTGTCGCAGAGCCCGGAGTTTCCTGGAGTACCTTTGACCTGCTGGATGTCATAGATATTATGCAACTTGTCCAGGAGATGCGTCCCACGTGCTGTAGTTTAGACCCTGGGCCTACCTCCCTAATTTTGGGTTGTAGTGATGTTATCAGCCCAGTCTTAGCTCAGATTGTCCAGTGCTCTCTGGATTTGGGTGAGTTTCCTAGCTCCCTGAAGGAGGAGGCGGTTACCCCCCCCCCGAAGAAAGCTTCTTTAGACCCAGAGAACTTAGCAAACTACAGGCCTATTTCTAACCTCCCTTTTGTGAGGAAGGTTATTGAGAAAGTTGTGGCTGCTCAACTGGATAACCATTTAACCATCTATAATTTATACAAATTTCTCCAATCGAGTTTTCATAAGAGGCATAGTACTGAGACTGCTCTGGTTCAGGTGCCCAATGATCTCCTGCTGGTGAGAGATCAGAGACACCGTTCTATCTTGGTTCTCCTGGATTTATCATCGGCTTTTGATACTGTGGATCATGGGGTTCTGCTCTAATGTCTGAGGTTTATCTGTGGGCTGTTTGGTACAGTCCTCAGATGGTTTTCATCTTTCCTCACTGGTAGAATGCAGAGAGTTGTCTCAGGTTTATTTTCATCCAGGGCTTTCTCACTGCCTCAAGGTTCAGTGCTGTCTCCCATGTTATTCACAGTATATATGCTACCCCTCGGAGACATTGTAAGATAGTATGGGCTGAGATTTCATTGCTATGCTGATGACACCCAGCTCTACCTGTCTTTTGCTCCTGACCAGGTCAGTGCTATCCCAGAACTGAACAGCTGCCTCATAGAAATCCAAGATTGGATGAATACCAGTGGTCTAAAGTTGAATCCAGGAAAGACTGAGGTTTTGGTTGTGGACCCAGGTCATAGGGCAGAGGGGTTGAGGACTGGGCTCCCTTCTGGTTTAGTCCTGGGGGAGGCCCAGATTCTCACCTCTGATCGAGTGTGTAATCTGGGAGTGGTGCTTGACGATGGTCTGACTCTTCGACATCAGGTATCGGCAGTCGTCGAGCTGGCCTTTTACCATCTTAGGAACATTTCCAGGATTAGGCACCTTGTTCCGTCTAGCAACCTACCTGTTTTAGTTCATGCCTTTGTGATATTGTGCCTTGATTATAGGAACTCCCTTTACCTAGGGCTTTCTGGGGTTGATATCCTCCACTTGCAGCTTGTGCTGAATGTGGCAGCACGTTTGTTGACTGGGGCATCTAGAAGATCACATATCACTACTGTGCTGTGCTCTCTGCACTGGCTGCCAATACAGTGGTGGATCACCTTCAAAGTAGGTCTATTGACTTACAAAGCCCTACACGGATTGGGACCCAATTATTTGAAAGAGATCCTGGTTCCTTACAACCCTTTGTGACAGCTCCGCTTGACTGACGAGGGGTTGCTGGAGATTCCGAGGGTTAATTTAAAGTCATCTGGTGCATGTGCCTTTGGGTTTGTGGCACCTACCCTCTGGAATTCTCTGGCCCATCAACTTTGGGAGTGCAGGATGGTGGGGAGTTTTAAGCAGGCACTTAAGACTTTTTTATGGGGAAAGCATTTTCTGTACCTTCTTGGTTTTATATTGTATGTGTTGTGTTTTATTTTTATGTAAATAGTACTGCGCCTTGAAATTTGAAAGGCGCTTATACAAACAAATGTTATTATTTTTATTATTTATGCGGCATTCATTGACTTTCACTCTGTCTTCGATACTATTTCTCGAAAGACATTATGGAAAACAATGGGTGAATGGGGAACTAGCCCAGCTATAATTAATATTATTAGAGAGTTATATACTAACATATGGGCACAAACCAGGCTGTGGAAGGATGTTCAGACACCTGCCAGACTACCAATAGAGGCATTAGACGAGGCTGTGTCATAGCTCCCTCACTTTTTTGTATTATATATATATACATATATATATCAACAACTTACTTGAATTATTAGATCAAACACAATCAGATTCTCCAAAGATTGGCAACAAAGCACGTGCAGCCCTTGCTCATGCAGATGATTCAGTAATCTTTTCATTTTCTCAAGCAGGGCTGCAAACAAAACTAAATATGTTAACTCAGTATGCTCTTAAACACCAATTTAGAATAAATGAAGCAAAGCAGCCAGGTTATGGTCTTTGGCTCAAATAAAACAAATAAATCTAGGTGGCCTGGAGAGAAGAAACTTATTACTGTTAAGACATATGTGTATTTAGGTCTTCAGATATCAGCAAATGGTCAATGGACCAAACATGTCAGTAGTCTGAAAACCAAACTTAATCAAACTGCCAATTCTCTCAAGGTCTTCAATTCTGAATATGGGGGTAACTTCATCAAAACATTTGTTAAGGCAGTAAATGCTAAATACTATGCACAGGCTCTTTCCCATGCAGAAGTATGGGACATAGATAAGGTAGAGATACTAAAAATACCACTTAATAAGTTTTTTAATTTTTATTTATTTAAATCTCAGATTACAAATAAATTTGAGCTTGAGGCAGCTCATTTGCAAAGGTTCCATGTCAAAGGAAAGGGTTACAATAAAGCAGGGAGGTACAGACAACATTCAGGGTTTCATGGGAGCACAGCAAGTCAACTGGTAAATATGTGGGAACAGTGCTACACACTCAAGGTTACAAACAAGCATAGTAAACCATAAGATACATTTGAAGAGACATTGCTAATCCGAGGTGGGAGGGAAAAGGGGAGAGTAAGGGAGAGGTAGGGGAGATGAGAAGGACAGAATCCAGATAGAGAAGGAAAATATGGCAGCCAGAGGCCTTGTCGTAGGGTGAGAGGGAGTGGAGGCTAAGGTGGGAAAAGGGGTAAAGGAGGGGAAAGGAGGGCAGGGGAAGGGAAAAGAAGATAAGGAGAGTGGGAACCAGAGGGCCTGGCAAGTCCAGGAAGAAGGATATTAGTGGATAAGAGCAAGGAGTGGGTGCTGTAAGGGAGGAGATGACAGGGGGAAAAGGGAAAATTGTTCTGTCAGGAGAGGTGAAAGAACAGGAAGCCAAGTAAGTGCATCAGAGCATGAAAAAGTAGTAGGAGGGTGTCTGCAGAGGTGGGAAACTAGGTGTAACAATCACAAGTGCTTTCAGTTAGGAGATGCTGAAGAAGTATAAGTTTATATTGGGAAAGACTAGAAAGGCTGTTCAGTTGGTTGCTTAAATTATTAAACCACAGAGGAGCTCTGTATTGAAAGGATCGCTGGTATTGAGCAGTCTGACAGTGGGGTACTAGAAGAAGGTCAGTATCTGCAGGTACATGTGCGTTGGGTCTTAGGGTATTTGTTTAGCATGCAACCAATGCTCGGCTTAGACAGAAGGCAGGTTTGATATTTGATCCTGTTACTTAGTTGGAGCCAGCCAGATTGAGCATATAACTCACAGGAATGAGTGAGGCATGCTGCACTCGTAAATAACCTACAGGCTTTGTTCAGGGCAACTGTGAGTCATTTAAGATATGTGGATGTTGCAGCACAGTATATGATTAGACCATAATCAATGATCAAGAGGACCAAGCTGTGAACTGCAACCTTCAGGGCTTCTTGGGTAAGACTTTATCTATGTCTGAAGAGGAGCCCAATTCTGGTATTAACATCTCTGGCAACATTTTAAATGTGAGGCACAAAGGTAAGGTGACTATCCAGGGTTAGACCAAGGTATTTGAAAAACTGATTTTGTTTAATAGCATCTCCCTAGTTGTTAGTGATAGTGAGTGGGTGGGCCTTAAACTTATTCCAAGAGGACGAAAACAGCTGGACTTCAGTTTTCTTATAGTTTAGCACTAATTTGTGAGTATTAAACCATCTTTCTCTGCTTCTGTGAAGCCTTGTTGTAGATTGTTTTCAAGAGCATTGGGATCCAGGTGGCTAGTGAAGATGGCCATGGCATCTGTATAGAGGAGAGTATGCTGGTTGCAGACAGCTGGAAGGTTGTTCAGGAAAATACTGAACAGTAAGGGACCCAGGATTGAGCATTGAGGTACCCTTGATCAGACAGCCCTCTGCTCTGAAACTACATTTGATATCCTCACCCTTTGCAGTCTATCACTGAGGTAGCTTCCAAACCATTTTAGGGTGTTAGGGGGAACACCAGTTTTAGAGAGTTGGTCAAGCAACAGTGTGTGATTCACTGTGTCAAAGGCCTTTGTTAGGTCAACAAAGGCTGCACTTACAATTTTGCCTTGATCGATGGCCTGTTACATAGATACATAGACAGTGTCAGCAGATAAGCGCCTATGGCCCACCCAGTCTGCCCATTTGAGCTTGTAAGTTCAGTTTATGTTTTCCTAGAAATCTGTTGCCCCTTACCCCTGACCTCCAGAATTCCTTTATGTCTATCCCATGCATTCTTAAATCCTGTGATTGTTTCAGCCCCCACCACTTCCTCTGGCAGGGTGTTCCACTTGTCCATCACCCATTCTGTGAAGAAATTCTTCCTCACGTTTCCTCTGAATCGTCCTCCCCCCAACTCCCAACTTCATCCCATGCCCTCTAGTCCTGGAACATCTTTTTTGCTTAAAAATAGTGTATTCCTGCACCCTGTTCCTCCCTGCAAGATACTTGCATGTCTCTATCATATCCCCTCTCTCCCTCCTCTCCTCCAGGGAGTACATATTCAGTTCCTTCAAGCTGTTCTCATAGGACTTGTGATGCAATCCATGTACCATCTTTGTTGCCCTCCTCTGAACCTTCTCTACCCTGTCTATGTCCTTACGTAGGTAAGGTCTCCAGAACTGTACACTGTACTCCAGGTGGGGACTCACTAGTGTCTTGTATAGTGGAATTATGACCTCCCTTTTCCTGCTGGTGATGCCCCTGCCTATGCATCCCAGCATCCTATTTGCTTTACTTGCTGCCTTGTCACACTGTTTCCCTACCTTGAGGTCATCAGAGATGATAACCCCAAGATCCCTTTCCTGCCTGGTACATGCTATATCCTCACCCCCCAACAGATATATTGTGCCAGGGTTTTTGTGCCCCATATGCATTATCTTGCACTTCTTTGCATTGAATTTCAACTGCCAAACCCCTGACCATTCTTCAAGTTTCTGCAGGTCCCTTCTCATTCTGTCTACACCTCTGGTGTGTCTACTCTGTTACAGAGCTTTGTGTCATCAGCTGAACAGTGAAATTCTGCCTTCTAGGTCCTGCGCAATGTCACTGATGAAGATGTTGAATAGGACCCGGTCCCAGCACTGATCCCTGTGGTACCCCACTGGTCACTCTTCCCTCGGTGGAGTGACAGCCATTTCTACCACCCTCTGTGTCCTGCTGCCCAGCCAGTTACCTACCCACCACACTACTGTCCTGCCCACCCCCTTATTCCCCAGTTTGTGTAATAGTCTTCTATGTGGCCCAGTGTCCAAGGCCTTGCTGAAGTCCAGATAGGCCATGTCCACTGCCCTCCCCTGATCCACCTCCCTAGTCACCCAGTCAAAAAATTCAACGAGGTTGGTCTGATATGACCTCCACCTGGTGAAACCATGCTGCCTTGGGTCCTGTAATCCATTGACAACCAGATGTCCCACCAATCTCTCCTTCAGTAGTGCTTCCATGATCTTCCCCACAACCGAGGCGAGGCTGACTGGTCTGTAGTTCCCCGCTTCCTCTTTGTTCCCACTTTTGTATAAGGGGACTACATCTGCTGTCCTCCAGTCTTTGAGTACCTCCCCTGCTTCCAGTGATCAGCTAAACAGGATAGCCAGAGGATCAGCTACCACCTATCTTAGTTCTTTAAGGACCCTAGGGTGCACCCCATCTGGCCCCATTGCTTTATCAACTCTTATTACTTACAGTTCCTTCAGGACCCTTTCTCGAGTAAAGGTACTTATGTCCATTTCTGCACCTTCTCACCCCTTGTACTCCCTTCAGACCCATTACCCTCCTCTTCCTCAGTAAAGACTGAGCAGAAATACATGTTCAATATGTCAGCTTTACTGTTGTCATCCTCCATGCGGCCCCCATCCTCCAGCTTCAGTCTCACTATCCCTCCCTTTGCCTTTCTTTTTTTACTTATGTACCTGTAAAAGGTTTTGTCCCCTCTACCCACTGATTTTGCAATGTGTTCTTCTGTCTGAGCTTTGGCTTCCCTTACTGACCTCCCTGCCTCCCTTTGCTTCTCCTGGTACTTCTCCCTGTTGTAGTCTAATAACGCTGTGGTAGTACTGTGCCCCTTTCTAAACCCATGTTGTTGTGGGCACTGGATGGAGTATGTTTCCAGATAAGCACCAAGCTGGTTGGTAACAATTCACTCTAGCACCTTGGAGAGTGGAGGGAGAATGGATATAGGCCAATAGTTACCCTGTAGGGAACGATCACCAGCTTTATGCATCGGAGTTATGATGGCCATATTCCAGGCATCAGGAAATTGTCCCCGTGCAAGAGAAAGGTTTCAAATCTTAGTTACAGGTAGGAGAACTTCATCTAGGGTTAAGGTGATAAGCTTAATGCAAATCAAGTCTGGGTTTAAACAATGGAATTTCTGCCTCTTTAGTTTGTGATGAACTTGGAATCAATAGATTGAAAGCATATATGTCAATTAGAAAAATAAATTACTTGACTAAAGTTTTGTCAATGAATTCTGATAGACTTCCCTACTGCTACTTGGCTGGAAAGAATGCATGGAAGGATATGGGTTGTCCTCAGTCTACTGGCTGCAAAAGGTAATTTTTTCTTTTAAAGAAATCAGGCTTAGAATTCTTAAAAGCTTGTGGATTCAAAAAGATCTAGATAAGCTTTAAATATAGAACCTATGTTACATGAAAAATTACAAATTTCTATAAATTCCTAGACTTGGAAACTATCTCTAAAATAAAGGTTTCCCCCAGGCTGGTGAAAACGATCTAACATACTGCTATAAAAGGTTATTTGGATGTGCTTCTGGATCATAAACAAAGGAAGCTCTATACTCGATACAGAGTGGAAATGTTTCAAAGTAATGGTCTCACCTCCAGACATACCAAAACTCTAAATCCTTCCTCACAATTTTGTTCCTGTTCAAATTCACAGACTGAGGACTTGTATCACATTATTTTTGATTTTGTGGTATGATAAACCTAGAAAGCACTGGCTTGTACCTATTTGGGACAGTATTTATACTATGGATAAGCAATTACTATTAAATATTCTCTTCATCACTAATGATGAAATAATAATCCAGAAAACTGCTGGATATCTTACTGCTACTAATAGGATCAGAGCCAGAAACAAAAACTAACTTGAACAATTTCACATTAGATAAATTCATGTAGATCACAACTCAACTAAAGGACAAAATGGCTGTTTTATTACCTCTATAAACTATTAAAACTATCCTTACTATAGTAGGACTATGAATCTAGGGAATACTTCTTATTTATTTATTGGGTATCATGTTAAAATGAAATATTTTAACATCTATTCTGCTTCATGTAGCCTCTGGACATAAAATAACTTTAATGTATTCCACACTGCTAATTCATTTTTGCCATATATAAGAAGTTTTTATATTCTATGTGATTTGCATGATATGTTTATATATATATATATATATATGTATTGTGAAAAGGTCAAATGATCAATCAATAAAAAACTTTCATTCATTCATTCAACTGAGAGTCTCTTTAAAATCTCCATCTCTCTAACTCCTCAAACAAAGCATTGCTCTCTTTTTACAAGTTGTTTTCCGGCACTTAAATTCTGCAGTACAAAAAACAACAAAAACAAAACAAAACATACCTTCGTCTCAGACTTTTCTTTCTCATTTCTCTCTCTCTCTCTCTCTCTAGCTCTGCAAACAAAACACTGCTCTCTTTGTACAAGTTGTTTTCCCTGGCACTTAAATTCTGCATCCTGTTTTCATTAAGCTATATCTCTTGTTTTCATACAATGTAACAGCACTTTGTTATTGCTTTTCCTGTGACCAGCCTGAAGAGTACATCTAGATTTCTTAACAGGTGCCACCAATTAATACATTCTATCCATAGCTGGCTTCCAAGCAGCTTTCTGCAATAATTGCCACCATATAATTATAAATATTTGCAAACCAAGTGATCCAGGTTTCACATAAAGATTCACATATATGTTTTTAACCACAGAGAAGCAAGAGAAGACAGAAAGAATAGAAACATCAAGAGAAGGAAAGGAGATAACAGAGGGAAATTGTGGTACAATCAGAGTGGCTAATTTCTAGGTGCTACAAGAAACATTTGATTGCACAATTAGACAGGCAAGAGATAGACAAGTGGCAGAATAAGAGAGGCCAGAATAGATCCTTGTTGTTAACTCTCTCTGCATAGCAAGTGGGATAGGGTCTTACTCAGCCCTGTCACAGATAGGCAGGGACATGAAAATGGTATTCTTGCATAACCAAATAAATAATTCAATTTATTAAGGACATTTTCACAAACAACCAGCCCAGTGCTGCAGCCATACAGCTACTGCTCATCATGCCAGCAACCCAAGTTTGGGAGTGGACATGGGTCACATGAATGTTGGCTGAGGGGGAGGCTTGAATATTTAATGGGCTGCTTTCCTTTCCTGGGGAGGAGGTCACCATTGCATCATTCCTACACTACCACCAAGTGGAGTATTTGTGGTAGGACAACAGGTGTAACTAGAATAGGGGCAGTTGGTGGCAGACTTGTGTCAGTGACAGTGGCTCAGCAGGTCACACATTCACCTCTGAGGCTGTAAAATCAGAAGGTTTTGGGTTCTAGCTCAATTCCAGGAATGATGGGTAAAATCCCAATACAAATACTGTGGTACGGCATGAGGGGGTGCTGCACTCCTGAGGTGCTGTTGTTTGGATAAGATGTTAAACCAAGGTCCATCTACCTGTTCTGGTGATTGTTAATGTGGACATTAAAGATGCCATGGCACTTCTTGAAAAGGGTAGGGGAGTTTTTATTAATAAATCACATATTGCATACAGTATTACATCAGATAACATATGAAAGAGAAAAACAAAAGGAAGTGAACAATAAATCAATAGAAGAAAAACCAACAACAAAGGAATGTATAACCAGCCAGTACACCACTACACAGTAATGATAATGAATGTTCATCTTATCAAAACTATTACCTTAAGATTTTTTTTTAAAAAGAATGACCTACCTAATATAATATTTCATCATAATAAATTGCTCCATTACTTATATTTTATAAAGATTTGAAAACCTTTCCACCATTTAAAATGTTATCTCTAGGGTATAATAATAAATCATTGTTATACACTTTCCCCATAGCTTGGGAAACTAAATGACTAAATACAGTGTAACGAATCTTCTGGTGAATAACTCATTGACACCCCACCTTTCATAAATAAAACCTCAAGCAAAAAAGTAAAAGCATATAAGTGTCTTGATGCAACTGATATTACCCATAAGAAAGAATTCCTATTACTAAGGTTTCATAGGTCAAGCTCTGTAACCATCCCATGTTCCATCTAGAACCTAAGAAGAGCCATAAATGTTTTGAGCAGGAGCAAGAAAATAAGAAGTGATCCATGGATTCTTCTTTGTTGATGCATTCTGGGTAGGGACAATTCCTTTCTGACAATCCCTTATGCTTTGCATTACCTCTAATATTCAATCTCCCATACACTGTGAGCCACAAAATCTCCCACATCCATTGAGGGACTCTTTTGTTAATAAGTTGTTTCAAAATTAATGAAGAAGAGCCAGAAGGGCAATTCTTAAAACAAGGCTCAAAGGGATACACTGGGCCAGAACACCTTGATAGAATTTTTCCCCAGTACCTTGCGAAATGGATACTTTAGTAATATTCCATTTAAAAAGTTTTTGGGCTGCTGGCCGAAAATAATCCAGGATATGCAACCGTGTATGCAATTTAGGGGCCACATTTTGCCATGCAGTCAAATAATGTCCCAATATAAGTTTCACCAGACCCTGAGCCCCAGTAGTTATGGGGAAAATACTGTATTTCACCATGTGGAAAAAAAAGTGAATGCAAACAAACTATAGGTTCTACCATGCCCAATCCACCTTTTTCTTTCCTTAAATAAGTATAACACCAATTAATGGGGTTAAGTTTATTGCCCCATAACATTTGGAAAAAAAGCCTATATAGTCTTGCTTCAAGAGAAAGTGGGGGTGGGAAAATGTTAGCTACATATTGCAACTGGGGAATAATGAATTGCTTCAATATCTGAATTATTTTTAGTTTCAATAACCTCCAGTGTTGACATCTTTGTATCTTACACTCTACTTTATTCAGGGCTATCTCCCAATTATCTAAGGAAAGGTTTTGTGGACCAAAAATAATACCTAAAATTTTTAAAGGGGCCATGGTCAAGGTTATACCCTGAATCTGGCAAAAAGTGGGGCTACCAGTACCCACTAATAATCCCTTACTTTTAGCCAAATTAAGATTAGAGTTAGATAAATGAGCATATAGCTTTAATCCTTGTAAGAAAAGGGGGAGTTGGTCATAATGAGCAAAAAAAACACAGATGTCATCCACATATGCTTACAGTTAAAAGGGTTGCTGACTTCCTGACCCCAGTAAACCTACCCATTTGGGTCTATTTATTAAATATTTTAATAAAGGGTCTAAAGAAAAAGTATATAGGAGGGGACTCAGGGGGAACCCCTGCCTAACCCCAGTGGAAATTGAAAATCCCTCTGTTATTTGCCCTTTTATAAGAGCCTGAACATAAACATTAGAATAAAGCAATTGTATTTACCTAATAACAGCTGAAGGTACCCCATATGCCTTAAGAGTTGCAAACAAAAAGGAGCAACTAACTTGATCAAATGCATTTTCTTGGTCAACTGAAATTATGCAGCCTGTTAATCATGAAAGGGTGATGTGCTCCACTATATCCCTAATAATTATAAGTGCATCTTGAATTTTTCTGTTAAGGAGTCCACAGAATTGCTGTGGAGTAATTACTAAATTAGCATACTGCTTTAGTCTATTATTGAGGATATGTGTAAGAATTTTATAATCAGAATTCAATAAACTAATGGGTCTCCAGTTTTGTATTTTAGCCCTATCTCCCAATTTGAAGAGATATACTAATAAACCTTCACTGAAGGACAGAGGAATCTTGTCAGATTGAAAAAAGAAACGGTGTACGTGCTCCAAACATTTTGCAATTTCAGAAACAAAGACTCTATAAAACTGATTTGGAAGACCATCCAGGCCAGGTGAAGTACTAGCTGTAATGTTTTTATTGTTCCTTCTATTTTCTCAACTGTAATTTTATTTTGAAGGAGAAGTGCCTCTGCAGGGAAAGCCGGGACATGTATGCCCTGTAAATAATCCTGAATACTGGGTTCCATAGGGGAATCAGTTGGAACCAAAGATTGATTCTGTGTTTTCATAATGCTTTCTATGTCATTAACCACCTCAATCTTTTCTCCATCCAAATCTGTTAGATATTCTATGGTCATGGTTTCATGAAGTTTTTATGCTTCAAAGGGGTTCCCCACCGGTGTTTTCTGGGTGCCGCTATAAAGCATTGTCTGAATCGATTTGGCTCTATCATACTAATAGGCTTGCATATCCTGCTTTAACTGTGAAATTTGAGCTGAGTAATCCTTTGTAGAAAAATAAGAAATTGCATAAAGATGTTGCAATTGTTTAAGTAGAGATAAATATTTCAAGAACCTATCATTCCCGGACTTTCTCCTATAATTAATAAACCCAGATTTTAAATCCATTTTAGTATCTGTTCACCATTCTCTAATATCAGAATACAAGATTTGTGCAGATAGTCTGGCTGTTAAAAGGGACACAATATGCTTTTTAACATGAAAGTCTGTTAGCACTGAAATATTCAATTTCCATCTATTCTTGATTTTCGAGCAACCACAACTAGTTGGTATAGTCAGGATCAACATCAAATGGTCTGAAAATTCTATGTGGACTACACTAAAAGTCCCTTTAGGCAAATGACTGGAAATAAACATATGATCAATTGTGGTTTTAGACTTATTCTGGATATATGTAAATCGAGGGCCTTCGTTATAAATACTACAGTCTAGTAAGTCTGCAGTATTGATAACTTTAATTAGCATGCTGGAATCGCAATAGATTTTTTTCCTTTTCTCATTAGGTTTTTGTACCCTCTGAATGACGCAATTAAAATCCCCTCCAAAAAAGATGTCATAGGAAGTAACTAAATATGGCTGAACAGCTCACAAAAGTGCCACTCTATCAGCTTTTAATTGTGGACAATACGTAGTGATAAAGCGACATGCCATGGATTTCCAACAACCATCTATCAGGAGCACTCTACTAGGAATCAGATCCACCAGTTTATTTAAAGAAAAATTATAAGAACCAAACAAAATTCCCACCCCATCAGCACAGTCAGGGCCAAAGGACCAAATATGAAGGGTCCCATATCCATTCTCTTTTATAAACCATCACCTGTTCCCTAGAACACATCCATGTTTCTTTGAAAAAAACCTCCATCAAATTTAAGTTCATGAACATAAGAAAACCAGCCTGATGTTTTATACCATTTAGTAAACTATGAATGTTTAAAGATCCAATGGAAAAGGAAACCATCAATAATAATGTAAGAGCAATAGACCAGTGATAAATTTTTTTGTGTGGTTTTTTTTCTTTCCTTTATAATCTCCTTGTTCTACCCCCTTCGGAGGGTGATCAAGCCCCACAGATTGAGAGTCAGAATCCCTTGCTCCATCTTGGAGTCACCCTCATTTAAGAACAATGATGCATAAGTATTATCAGATTCAAAAGGCACTGGGGTAGGCAGGGATTTTGGTTTTAAATTCCTGGCAGATCGTCTTCTAGGTAAAGGTGGTACCACAACAGGGTTCAAAGGACCTCCTTCTGTGTTATCAGACTCTATATAACAGACAGGAACCAGTAACTCAGAGTTAGCCAAATCACTAGGCTCCTGGTCCTCCTGAAGAGGGGCCTGAGGGAGATCATCAGGGATAACAACGATTTCTGACCCATCTGGGACTCAAAAATGGGGTGGGGGGTGGGAGAGAACATACTAAGCTAGCAGAAGGAGGCTTTGGTTAAGGTACTTTAGAAACTGAAGCAGAGTCCTGAGCATGCTGAATCAAAAGCTCAGGGCTAACACAAGAAGCCTTATTTCTTGCAGCCCAAGGACATTCTCCAAAAACTTGACCATATTCCTCACATAGGTCACACCTTGTGTGGTTAGCACATTGCATGGTAATGTGGCCTAACTCCCCACAATTGTCATAACGAGCCTTGTCACAAGTGCTGGATAAGTGGGTTCTGGAGCCGCATTTATAACAGGCTCAGGGCTGTCCAGCATAAAAGCACACACCCCAATCCCTACCTAGTATAAACGAATTAGGGATGTGCTCCATACCAGCATCAGTTTGCCGCAGTTTAACCTTGTATTTCCATCCCCCCATCCAAAACATTTCCGTATCCAATACGGCTTCAGGCTCACTTAAGATGTCATATTTTGGGACAACCAATACGTGACATCTTCCACATGGACCCCCTCATTTCGAAACATTATTGTAACATATTTTATAAGAGGTTTAGTTAAAGGAATTACCAAAAAGGGAGTCCATGTAGGATTACCTGAGAATAATTCTCCCAAAATAATTCCAATGTATAAGCAGTTCTAAAACTTGCATCACAGTTGTCCTCTCCTGAAATGTTAATGAAGGCATAAACCTCTCTAGGTGAAAAATGCAAAGAATCTTTTAACAAGGTTTTCCTCACAAATAACCTATCTGGTCTTTCAGCTAGCCCCCCTTTATAATGGATGCAAACTGCATTCCGCCTAGAAGCTGCTTCTTTTTTACCTTTGGAAAACAAGTCAGAAAGAAGAGGCTTTTGAGTCAGTAGACCTTCAGGTGACACCTCATATAAAGTTGTTAAAGGATCTTTAGCAGTAGAGACTTGTTCAGGCTTCTGGGGTGTTTTCTCATGCTGCTGGCCTATGTCTTTTGGGCCTAGAGGTAGTTCTGGCATGATTTGTTCAACTCCCCCCATGTCAGTACGAATGTCTGGTGACTTGGGCCCAGAAAGTCCTGAGATACTATGTTCTGGGACTTGTGGCTTCCA
The DNA here is from genome assembly GCA_016271365.2 of Neoceratodus forsteri. Lineage (NCBI taxonomy): Eukaryota > Metazoa > Chordata > Ceratodontiformes > Ceratodontidae > Neoceratodus > Neoceratodus forsteri. Next base: position 266,850,397 of record CM057455.1, read on the forward strand.
TTCAGGAGAAATTTGTGAAAAATTCAAAGTGGGATCCCAAGCTGGGTTAAGTAACCAATTCCCTTTGGGCATCTGTAACCAGTCTGCATGTTGCAAGGCTTTCTGAGGGGACCAGGTATCATTAGAGGTAATTGGCAGAGGGTTGTTTACTCCAGGCTGTACAGCTATACCCTGCTGATCGTTAGCTGTGTGTATAATCTGCCCACTGTCAGAATCAGTCCCAATATTTCTATTAGCCAATGTAATGGTGGTTCATTTCCTTTTCAAATCTCCTGATTTTCACATTTTCAATACAGTAGTTTTAGCAGAAAAGGAAAAGGTAGTTACCCCCTCCTGAGAATCCTTTTTAGATGTTGGTATGTAACCTTTTGAGCTGTAGATAAGGGGTTCTCGGCCCCATAAGGATTGTGGGCTGCTTGAAAGCAAAGCCAGTTGCCTGCATCATATTCTCTGTATTTTTAACTTCCTCTTCAAGTTGCAAAAGCTAAAAGACTCCCTGCCCTTTCTGAAGGACCAGGGGGGAGTCAGACAACACATCGTCAGTAGTAGATACAGAATGAGGAGAGTATGAATTAGGAACATCGGATTCCAGGCACATACCCATATTGGTATTTGAACTGCCAGCCCTCGAAGCTCCTTCAGAGGCGCTCATAACAGCTTCAGTTTGTTTTTTTGAAAATAAATTAGGCTGTTGACATGCGCTTTCAACAGTGCTCAAAATGCCAGCCTGTACATCAAGAAATGAAACAGCAGCAGTTGCAAAATCAACATTACGATTAGCTGAATCACCCGGCCCAGGCAGGGCCTTTGAAGTGACTGCGTCAGTCTCCAGCTTGATAGGCGGAGCAGGAGCTCTTGACCCAGAAATAGAAGCAGGGAATTTACATTGAGCGAGCTGTGCTTTCAGCTCGCCTTACATTTGTAAATGCCTTTTTTCTTCTTCATAATGCATTTGCATTACTTGAGTTATTACAGCTGAATCCTCCATAACAACAGGCACATGAACATCCGTGGTCAGATCTTCTGTCGATACATAAAAATCACTCACTTCTCCTTCAGTTTAGATGATTTCATGCACATCCATTGAAATACTGTCGGTCTCTGGTGCACCAAAGGTAGGAGAGGAGACCAGCTCCCCTACCTCTACAACATCCATTCTATCCGGAGTCTCACCCCAAGTGGCCATCATTCAGCCCACGTGGCCCCCTTCTGGAGAGTAGGGGAAATTCCCTGTTGTCCTGGCCAAATTTCCCTCACTCACTAAAAATACCACCAACAGCTTAATCTGGTTCAACTTCAGTCAGTTCCATCTGTACCCATCCACCCCCGCTGGAACTAGACTGAAATTAGGCAGAATATCCTAGTCCTACTTTCTCAGTCAACAAAAACTAATTAACTAACGAGCTGTCATGTGTATCTTCATGCTGATGCTTGCCTATATCATTGAGTGCCTCCGGCTGGGGGAAAACATGAAGTCCAACCTGCATTTGATCCATACCACCACTCTGGCAAGGCCACCAATCTGGATGTGGACATCAGGGATGGCACACCACTAGAGGCAGTACATGGGGAATGCAAAAGCCAGTAAGTTCTGGGGATGGTGGTCACTGTCAGGGTTGTGGGCAGGAGCTGAAGTGGCAGACATCAGGGGATAAAATCCTCAATGAACAAACATTCAGAAATGTAAGAAACCTTTATAGAAGTCCACAAAAAATAGACATGTGCTAAAACAGCTGCTTTTGAATAGCACCTGCTCTCATGAAGTGACATGGAAAGTCACAAAATTCTAGCATGTAGAGATGGGACTATGACATCAGTTCCCTCTGATGCTACCCTCCCCCCACCCGCACCCACACTCACAAGCACAGGACCATCCATACCAAATCTACTTGGTTGTCATAAATACAAAACAGAATATTCAGGGCGGGATTGTTAGAAATGTGGATGGGGCATGTGTGTCCACATTTTTTTTATATGTGCTGGATCCATGCAGATGTGTCCAGATGTCTGCATCCTGTTCATGACATCTGGACACATTTGTGGTGATTGCCACAGTTTATGGCAACTTCTGCTGCAACTCTGGGACTCACTTCCATTTTTCAGATGCAACTGTGGAATTCTGTCCAGGGAGTTAGACCAACCTTTTGTGGTCCAACTTCTAGAGTGGAATTCTGCACTGGTGTCCAAAAAATGGATGCAAGTGACTGAATCTCACCCGCAAACTCTATACCAGTGAAAAGGTCATTATTTCATTTGCTAATTGTACATGATGAATTGCGTGTATGGAATATATCCTTCCCATTGTTAGTTTCTCTTCCTGGAGTGGAGGGCCATCCATGTTCTCTGAAGTACCTAATAAAATGATGCCTCATAATTTCTTTGTGATCCATGATCTCTGTAACACCACTTGTAATGTATGGAGTCACAGACTACCCTTAAAATATCAGGAGGATTTTTAATTTGTCCATACCATTCAATTTTATTAGCTTGCTTTGATAACTGTTTGGATATACTTAGTTTTTCTTTTCTGTGCATATTTTAGCCTGTATGTAACTATTCCTGCTGGATCATGTTAACCTGTTGACTGCTGCTATCCTTCCTGGAACCCTCAAGAAAACGAGATGCTGCATCCCATGTGGTTATCCCAGTTGGAGTAATTTCAAAAAAATAATTTATTTGTTGACTATCTTACAGGCAGAAAAGGAATCTTTGTAAAAAGAAATTACAATTTTATATTTATTTATTTATTTTAGTCTTTGGTAGCCAGGTAAGGCCCACTAGGCACAAGTGCTTGTTTTCAGGGGCATCCTGGGAGCACTGGGAGGTTAAGTGACTTGCTCAGAGTCACACAGTATGCAAATGGAGGTTGTGGGAATCAAACCCATGTCTGCTGGATGTACCAAGCTCATTCACAGCTCATTACTCTAACCTCTAGGCTATACTTCCAGTATAATGGACAAGATTAATTTTTCCAAAAATCAGCAAATCAACTGCAATGGCAATTCAAGGTCCTTTGGAAGAAGTACAAGTAAGCAATAAGACATGATGGGATGTGCATTGAACAGACATTACTGCACACCTAGGGGTGTAGTAAAGCACGAGGCTGCAGGCCAAGTCCCCTCAGCCCCGGACGTTTGGTAATATCTGTTTAATGCACACCCCTAGAGTGTCTTAATGTGCATATAAAATGGGTTCCCCTTTTTATCTTAAAAAAAATTTAGATAAGAATAAACTGAAATAATTTAGTTTATAGTAAAACAGTCCTTCCATGCCTATGTGCTGTGATTGCTTTAGTACTTTTGTCCTTCATTGGGATCCATAGTTATAATACAATGAGGTCACCCCCCCCAAGGACCGTGTGGCCATAGTGGAGCAAGTGGCTGTAGCTCCCACCCTCCTCACCTGCTTAGTAAAGGAAGGGAGTTTATCTAAGTGTACATAGAAAATGTGCAGCGAGCGGTGGTTTAGGATGAACTAGCTGCAGTTCCACAATGCCCTCTCCCTTCACTGAGTGTATGGCCGTACTTTAGAGAGTGGCTGAACCCTCCCCCCAACACACACACATACTATATTCCTCTGTCAGGTCGAGTGGCATGTCAGGTCAAAAGTCATCCTGACATTGGTCAAACAGTATGACAGCAAAAGGCATCCTCCAGGTTAAAGAGTTTGGCATGCTGTCAGCTCTGATTGGCTGTACCTTAACCACTCTCCTGATGGCAATCAGACTGGATGGCACTTCCGGTCCTTAGCTGCCGTCAACTTGCAGCTTCTATGTTTCAATGGTGGGAGCAGCATTATCAACGGTTGAATTTCTAACCTGTGGACCGTATTTGAACATGTAAACAAGAAACAAAAATGATGTTTAACTTCTGTTAACACAAGGGCATGCATGCGCACTGTTGGCTTAGGAGACAGAGGGAGGAGATGTGCTGCAGGACAAAAGCAATTGGCACCTCAATAAAGAAAAATGTCTGATTCATGTTTTTAATTACATTTTCTATGGTTATAACTGTAGGGCTTAAATAAAGGAATAATGTACAACAGTGTGTATGTCATGCTGGGGTAACGACATGCCTAGGGGAGTTGGGCATGAGGCCGCAGGCTGAGTGTGATCAATACCCAGGCGTGGGTTATCCCAAACACCACACCCTGGAGTGCATTATTCCTATTATACAATGGCTTGTTGTTACGTATAAAATAAAAAAATAATTTTAAAGAATGTTTTTATTAGAGTGGAAAAATATTTTTGTTTCTTAAGAGGAGATGCAAAAACCCCAAGGTCTGGCTCTTGATTGGTAACATAAATACCTCTTCACCTGTCTTATACGCTGTCCCTGGGTTACTCCTCCCCAGGTGCATGACTTTGCACCTTTTAGCACTGAAACCCAGCTGCCATTCCTCTAGTTTCTTCAAATCCTTTCACATTCTCTCCACTCCTTCTGGGTGCCCACCCTGTTGCCTGCCCTGTTGCAGATTTTTATGTCATAAGCAAAGAGACATACCTTCCCCTCCAGTTCCTCAGCAATATCACTTGTGAAGATATTGAAGATGACAGGGCCCAGTACTGATCCCTGTGGTATTCTACTGGTCACTCCACCATCCTCTGAGTGGCTACGGTTTACCACCAGCCTCTGTTACCTATCTTTTAACCAGTTTGATACCCAGCGCACTATGTTTTCATCCACCACAAGCTGCTAAGTTTCTTTATCTCTCTCCTGTGTGGTACAGTGTCAAAAGTCTTACGGAAGTCCAGATAAGCCACATCCACTACCCTCCCCTGATCCACCTCCCTAGTTACCAAGTCAAAGAAATTTAGGAGATATTTTTTTTAACTCTCTTTCTAACTCACTCGGGCATCCACTCACCTCGGCTGTACCTCTGGGCCTGAAACTCTCAGGCTTCCTGGCACCAGCCCCACTATCCCCTTGGCTCTGAGCCTTCCTGAGGTGGGGCCACCCTATCCTCCCAGGGTGCTCTATCTGGAAATTCAGACTGGGCTGGGGTAGGCCCAGGAGCTGGATGAGTCCAGCCAATGGAGTGTGGCTGCAGGGGTGGTGCCATCGCCTATCTCCGGGAGTGGGGATTTTTCTTTTGGTTATGGTCCCCTCTCCGCCCTCCCAGGTGGAACTCGGATGTGCAATGGCACCAGGCATGCCCGCCGCAGTTCCGCATCCCTCAAGCAAACCCTGTGCATTGCAGTGCCACCGGTAGCCCCCGGGGGGCCGTTGTGGTACTGGGCATAGCCTGGATCCCCCCAAGAGAAGATAACAGTCCTCTGGATGCTTGATCCTCTCTCTTTCCTGCCGACACCCAGTGGCCCAGGCTCGTTCCTGAACCCAGGTCACCGGTATGGCGTGAGGTGTGGTGTCCAGCACCTCAACCCTCAGCACCACCGGGCCAGAGTATGAGATATGTTTGATATGACCGCCCACCTGTGAAGCCGTACTGCCAGTGATCCTGCAGGGCAAATGTCTCCAGCTACTCCATCAGTCTCTCCTTCAGCAGTGATTTCATTATCTTCCCCATTACTGATTTGAGACAGACAGGACTATAGTTACTGGACTTTTTCCTGCTGCTGTTCTTGTACAGAGGAACCACACTGGCCCTCCTCCATTCCTCTGGAACCACCCCCATCTCCAGTGAGATGCTAAATATTGTTGCCAGAGGGGCGACTAGCACAGTGCTCAGTTCCTTACTGTAAGTACCCTTGGGTGGATCCCATCTGACTCCATCACCTTGTTTTCCATTAGGGCTTCCAATGCCCTGCAGACTCTTTCTTCCATATATTTATTTTTTATTTTATTTATTTATTTAGCTTTTGTTAACTGGGTAAGTGCACTAGCCATAAAATGACTATTTTCAGGCATGACCCGGGAGAGTACAGACATGCAGAAACTTAACAGGATAACAAATTATAACTGCTTTACATACAATGAGCTAGAGAGAATACAATATATCTGAACATACAAAGTAAAGCGCTTTACATACAATAAGTTAAAGTGGATACAATATATCAGAGACATACAGAGTAGACAATTCATAAGTTCATAGGTGCCTATCTATGCAATGAATAGAGAGGAACTTGGACAATAAATTTTCAGGTGGCACATCATATGAACAGAAACAAGGTACACAAAAACAAAAACGGGTAATACAAAAGGAAGAAATAACCATTGAGAGCAGGGGGTATCATTAAGGAAAAGGTTGGTAAGTGAGGAAGAGGGAAGCAAGCCATAAAATTAGATTATATGAGTGTATGTAAGTGTAAGGGAGGTGCCTGCAGTGCAAGATTGTATATGGGCAGGGAAAGGGATGCGGGACAGGCTGAGGCAGTAAGAGGGTTATATAGAGGTGAGGAAATACTATTGTATGGCCAGAGACATCTGTCATTAGGTAGGGTGAAAGCAGGAACAGGTATCAGCAATCAGCAGATTCAAGTGCAGTTTTCTCTTAAAGCATGTGTGGGAGCTAGAACGTCTAATGTCGAGGGGAAAGGAATTCCACAGCTGTGGAGCTGCATGTTCAAATGCAACAGTTCCTTTCCTCGTGCGGCACCTCGGCAAATTCAGAAAAGATTTGTCAACTGATCATAGACCATTGAGTGTGTCCTGAGGAACAAGCATAGCTGCAAGACACCTAGGGGTGTGATTTTGAATTATCAAATCAATAAGAGAGCCAAAGTAGTATTTCCTACCAGCTACTGAGACAGTCAACCAAAGATCATTATAAAGCTGACAGTGGTGTCTAAGCCGAGGAGCAGAAGAGGCATAGCGACATATGTTGTTATACATAATATCCCATCTGAGTAGGTCAGTTTTATGAGCAGCCCCAAATAAGGAAGCCCCATAGGTTAGGTGGGAGCAGAATCCCCCTCGCAATGGCCATTTTAGCCAATGGCATGAGCATATAACTAGTCTTATATGCAACACCCAGTTTGGAGTTGACAGCTCTGCAAACAGACTGTACATGAAGATTAAGATCAAGAGATTGATCTAGCAGGATGCCCAGGTACTTGAAAGAGGTCACACATTCCAGTAATTGACCTTCTAAGTCCTGCACCGTCAGTGCTGTTGCAAAGCCGAGCTTTGGGGCTGATCCAAGCAGCATGGCTTTTAGTTCTGCTAGTGTTGACAGCCAGTTTGTGGTCATATAGCCAGTTTTGGATATTGTTAAAGTCAGAGGAAAGGGTTGTGTTGATAGTGTCTATATTAGTAGAACTTGTATGGATGACAAGATCATCAGCATATAGAATAGCAGAGAAAGGATTTTAGAGCAGCTCCAATGTTATTTATATAAAGAGAGAATAGGAGGGGTCCCTAGGATGGAGCCCTGAGGTACACCAATGTTAATGGTGGTACTGTTCGATAGAGAGGAATTCAATTTCACCACTTGAGTTCTATTTGTCAGGTAGATTTCATACCAGACAACAACAGAGGAGGAGAAATGCAGGTGTCGAAGGGAGGAGAGAAGCAAAGTGTGATCAACAAGGTCAAAAGCCTTAGGGAGGTCAATAAAGACAGCCCCAGTCAGATTGCCAGTATCCATTTTTGAAAGAGTGTCAGTGGTGAATTTAAGGAGTGCAGTCATCATGCTATGTCCTTTCCTGAAGCCACGTTGGGTATCCGAGAGCAGGCTGTGCTTAAGTAGATAGTCAGTTGTCTGAGTTGCGACAATTTTCTCCAGGATTTTGCTCAGTACTGAGAGTATGGCAATTGGTCTGTAGTTCATGACAACCTTAGGATCGACTTTTTTAAGTACAGGTGTGATCCGAGCAGCTTTCCAGAGGTCAGGGACCTCTCCACCTGAAAGTGATAATGTATAAATTTTGGCCAGCGGTAATGCAATAAGGGGAGCTGCAAGTTTCAAGAGGTGGGGTTCAAGGGAGTCTGAGCCAGAGCTGGTATGATCAGAGATGGACCTCAGGAGCTTCAGGACTTCCTTTCTAGACACAGCCTTAAAATAGAATGGAGGAGTATAAGGAGGCACAGGGGACAACACTTCCAACTTATCCAGACAGGTTCCTGATGAGGAGTGGGAAGACACTGCAGCATGATTGAAGGAAGAGGTATATTGGGAGAGATCAGAGAAATGCAGGTTGAAAGAATTAGCTATGGTTTGTGAGTCATTGCAATGCACATCATTTATCAGCATATCACCGGGGGTAGTTGACTGTGAGGATCCTAGGAAGGATTTGATGTGTGACCAGAATTTTCTGGGATCATTGGCCGAGTTAATCAGTAGGTCTTTACAGTACTTGCTCTTAGCAGCTCTGACTTGTTTTTTATGAATTCCGTAGTGTACGGTAAGCATTGAAATCTGTTTGCTGGCCTGATGTTTTGTAGTGCTTCCAGAGTTTATCTCTAAAGTGTAAACATTTGAGCAAGTCTTTGTTTATATGGACTTGTGTTCACCTCCTTCTCCCCCAGGGCTTGTTAATGCATGTCAGCCCATTCCTCCCCACCTCCACAGTGAATACAGAACAGAAGTATCCATTTAAAATGTTAGCTTTTTCCTGGTCTTCCTCTGAAAGTCACCCACTCCTGGTCTCCTTATCTTCACTATACCACCCTTGTCTTCCTCTTCTCACTCACAAAGAACCTTGCCTCAGAGCATTTGCTCCAGGGTTCTTGTCTTTTGTAGTTCTTTGCTTCTCTACTATGGGTTCCCCATGACCCACATAAGTAAGACCCTCCTAAAGCTAGCGCGTTCCCTTGGTCTGGGCTGGGATACAGATATGGCACACTGATGAGTTCTAATGAGGACAAATACATGTCTGTGTTTCTCTTTTCAGCCTTTGATGATTGCACTGTGAGGTGTCTGAGCACCATGTAATTCTGTTTAAATTTGAGCCAGTCTAAATTCCTTCATGGGGAACTGAATAGTTGCATAAGCTTCACATGATGCTTTGCATTATTGGGGTATGTGTAACTGTGTTTTTCTTATGTCATCTGACTGCCCCATTTTCATAGCTCGAGTAACCCAGTCAAAGAAAACAATTAGCTTGAACTGACAGATTCTCTCTGCTATGAATCCATGCTGTTAGCTATCCTACTGACCACTACTTTCCAGGTAGGCTACCAGATCCTCCATGACTAGGGACTCCACCAGCTTGCCCAAGATGGATGTAAAATGGAGAGGTCTGTAATTACTTGGCTCCTCCCTGCCTCCTTCCTTATGGAGTGGAACCACCTTGGCTATCCTCCAATCCACAAGGACTTCCCCAATCTGACGTAAGCTGTTGAACAGACCCACTAGGGCTTCCACCAACTCTAGTTACAGTTCTTTGAGCACCCTTGGGTGTATACCTTCAGGCCCTGATGCTTTGTTAAAACAACCAAACCAATGTAACAAGACCTACAGTAAGGCAAACAGGATTCTGGGTGTACCGGAAGGGGTACTGACAGCAGAAGGAAGAAGGTATTACTACTTCTCTACAGATCACTGGTGATGCCACCACCTGTACCAAGTTATAGCCCGATTCTGGAGTCTTCACCTAAGGAACAATAAGGAGAGGCTGGAGACAGTGCATGTAGGGTGACCAAAATGATTCATGGCCAGCAGTGTAGATCTTACCAGGATCAGGTCAAGGCACTAAACATGTACTCACTGGAGGCCAGACAAGAGAGGGGAGACATGATTGAGACCTTCAAGTTTCTAACAGGAATGAACAAGGTAAACTGTGAGGAACTATTTAGCATAAGTAAAAGATCAAGAACACAGGGGCACAAGTGGAAACTTACAAGGGGAGATTCAAGAGGGAAGTGAGAAAGTGTTATTGTACAGAAAGAGTGGTGGAGCTGTGGAACAATCTGCCAACTGATATGGTAGGTGCCAAAACTATCAATAGTTACTAATACTGCTGGGACAGAGTGAAGGACTTAGTGGTTGATCAGAGTAATAACGGTAGGGTGGGGAGCATGGGGGTGGATAATGTGGATTAGAAGCCTGTATGAACAGTAGGTCCCTAGTTTGATAGGGTTTATGGGCAGACAGGATGAACCAGTGTTTTTTTTTTCCGCCATCATTGTTTACGTTTCTATGTTTCAATTGTGTTTATGCAATTGGATGAGATATATGCTTGTGTGACTTTGATACATTGTAGCTGTTCACCTCTCTATCCATGGGATATACCAGCCAGTAGGGGTACGACACAAGGAACCCTAGAGGAGGGTTCCCCTACAGGTGCCATGAGAATAATTCCCTTGGCTAAATGTCACTCAGGAATAAGCCCACAGGAAAAAGAGACAAGCTGTTGGAGGAGGAGGGTTGGATGGTGGGACAATGAAGAGACAAATCCTGGAATGGTCCAAGAGTAGTGGCCTTTTAAGGCCTGATGGGGGAGTGACATAGTTGCTCCACCTATTGAACCTCAGGCTTAAAACCTTCCCATTCAGTTGTGCTTACGTAACTAGAAGAGATGTATGCTTGTGTGACTTTGATACACTGTGGCTGCTCACCTCTCTATCCATAGGATATACCACCCTGTAGGCATATGATGCAAGAAACCCTAGAGAAGGGTTCCTCCCTTATAGGTGCTGTGGGAATAATTCTCTTGGCTAATGGTAACTTAGGAAAAAGCCCAAAAAGAATACCCATAAGGTTGTTGAGCATCAAAGAGGTGAGAAATCAGAAGCTATCTAGACTGGAAATAAATGTGACAGACACAGATAGGAAGGACAAGAGAAGAGTGATAAAAGGTGAGGACACAGAATGAAAGTAAATCAGAAAAGATGCAGGATGACAGACTTCCTAAGGAGAGAGGGAACAGCTGGGGTCACCATCTGACTCTATCCAACAGTGGAACCTTACTAAGGAACCTATGGAAACACTAACCCTGACTAATATTATGACTATTGGCATAGAGAAGAGGAAAAACCCTCTCTGAGGAAGAAACCTCTGGGGATCCAAGGCCTAGGTCACCTTCCCTCCAGGCTGAAGGATGTTTTGATTAGGGGCGGCTCCGCTACAGCAATTTAAAGTCAAGACAAAGGAAGGAGGAAAAGTCCAACTGTAGAGGAAGCTCTCACTCTGTCCTTCTAAATAGATAGCTGTTGAGGGATGCGAGCAATATCTCTGCAACTAGATGCTCAAGGCAAGAGAGGAAGTATGATGATGGAGAGAAGCCTTGAAGATCTGAATAGTTTAAGGTGAGGTATGAAATGAATGATGTACGATGATGGAGATAAGCCTGCTAGCTCCGAGCAAAGGGGCTATAGACATGAAAGCATGTATCCAAGTGGAGAGCAGGTTGAGTTGAGGTAGAATGGACCCGAGAGGGTTATGCTTGAGTAGTCAATGTGAAGGAGTAGACCCACACAGAGGTCAGATGAGCGAGGAATACTCAAATGCAGTCACGAGAACACTGATGGTGATAATAACCACAGGATTGCAGCAGTTTGATGAGATAGCATAGGACCCAATGAGATGTATGTTTGATTAATTGATGTAAATGAGTAGACCCTGAGTTCATACTGAGCGAGGAAGAACTGAACTCAGGCACTGAGACACCAGACAGACTAAGGTAAGAGAAGGAGACAAATAAGGAAGGTGATGGCAGGATATGGAAACAAAATGCAAAAGAAAGTAAAGGTCATAGAAGGAGCTGAATGGAGGGCAGATGGAATGGGAGGAAGAGGGCAGCAAGTGGAGTCGACAGGGGTAGACTCTGGCATAGGAGCGATGAGGTATGAGAATGAATGGAGGTGGACGCAGAGTAGAGGGAGATACAAATCGAGTGTTCCGAAATATAAGACTAGGATAAAAGAAATAGACAAATAGATGCAGGGATGGCAGGATAGGGGAACCCCAAAAAAGAAAGCGTGGGATGAGGAAGGAGAAGAGGCGAGGGTCGAGGTAATGGTGGAAGAGTGAGAGCCAAAAAGGCTTGAACGGCATGGCAAAACAATGAAATCATACCGATAGGGCATAGAGGAATAGAAACAGACAGACAGAGGTGGAAAATCAGACCACAAATCAGAAAGAAAGGATGGGAACTAGGCAGGAGGAAGCAGTTGTAAGCACAGTCTCAGAATCACAGCATTACATTAAAAAAAATGTAAATGAGGTACACTGCTCAGTTACAAAAAATACTCATATAAAAATGCTCAATAAGGGACCTAGCGATGTCAAATTCTCACATAGAGAGAATCATAATGTGATCTCTTTACAAGACACTGGTTAGGCCCCATCTGGAGTACTGCATGCAGTATTGGAGGCCACACCTTCACAAGGACATTAACCAAATTGAGGCAGTCCAGAGAAGGGCAACCAAAATGATGCAGGGACTACATCAGAAGACATATAAGGACAGATTAACAGAGCTCAATATGTATACCCTTGAGCAAAGGAGGGAGAGAGGTGATATGGTCGAGACATTCAAACACCTTAAGGGCATTAACAAGGTGAAAGAGTCTAACATGTTTAAATATAAGAAAAATAGCAGGACAAAAGGACACAGCATGAGATTAGAGGGGGCGATTAAGGGGGAATGTAAGGAAATTCTTTTTCACAGAAAGGGTGGTGGATGCATGGAATGGCTTACCACAAGAAGTGGTGGCTATGAATACAGTGCAGGGCTTCAAACAGGCATGGGATAGGCATAAGGGAGCAATACAAATGACTATGAATAGATAGGCCACTGACAGAGGAAAGGCCGATGGCACATTTATAAGGTAGAAAAAGAAATGGGCAGACTGGATGGGCCTTGCGGTCCTTATCTGCCATCAACTTCTATGTTTCTATGTTTCTATGATGGGAAGAAGAGAAGTAGGAGCAGAAAAAGCTTAAAATCACCTGGTAGGCATCCAAAAGGAAACACGAGTGCCAAACTGAGGCAGACGAAAAACATGGTGCATAGCAGTCAAGGTGTCCAATGGTAAGAGTACAGATTTGAAGAAGGCAAAAGCAGATATAGTCGAAGAAAGGAAGAAGCAGCGACAGTCCAGAGAACAGCAGATGGCCATGAAGCATCAAGGCAGGGCACCAAGTGACACAGGGGCAGCAGACCAACTGAAAAAAATCGGGGAGGATGCAATAGGAGCTGCAGCTGTGGAAGGAAGAGGCAGACTGGAGAAGATATGGAAGGGCAGGAGTAAGTCAGGAGGGACCACAGAAGAAAGAAGCCAGTGAGAATGAGGCAATGTGGTTGTTGCATGGTAACCAGAGGGAGCGGCACCAGCCGAAAGAAAGATGCAGTGCTCTGGAATGGAGAAAGTTCCCAGGGCAAGAAGGAGCCAGAGAGGAGGGAAGCAGATGGGAGAAAGATGGTAAGGGAGATTGGATGGTAGGAAGGGTGAATGGGAAGTTGGACGCAAGAGGCAATGAGAAGGAGCGCAGGTGGTGATACGGAGTCAGGGATGACACAAAGGCACAGCCAGAATGTGAGGAGACACTAGGGAGAAGGGGCAAGCTGCAGGGATGGAACTGGAAAGAAAATGAAATAAGGAGGAGGGGTGACAGAAGAAGAGAGCCACACAACTAACAGAGAGAGAGACAGAAGGCACAAAAACAAGAGGAGGAATGAATGGGAAGAAATGAACGAGTACCAGCTGCAGCAGCCATACAAGAGAATGAAGGTGGAGTGGAACAAGCAACGACAGCAGAAACTTGGAGAAACGGGAAGGGCAGTGTTGAGTGCCTAGCCTCTGGCTGCAACAAAGTGATGAATCCTGGAATCGTCCAAGAGAAGTAACCTTTTAAGGTCGGATAGGGGAGTGACGTAGTTGGCCCACCCATTGAACCTCAGGCTTAAGGCCTTTCCATTGTCAGTGTTCAGTACTGCCAGCCCCTTCCAGATTATATCAGCAGTGAATTGGAATTTGTCCTAGTTCCTGAATGTCTCTGCCTGAGGCTTTGAACATGATCTCCAGGAGGGTTGTCAGAATCCTCTGAAGTTCTGGGTTCTAGTTCTAGTCTAAAACTTGTTGAAAAGTTCTAGGGTTCTAATCTTTTTTAGAACTTTTTAGAACTCGGACCCTATTTTTCAATTGTGCTGCCAGTAATGAAATACACGTAAAGGAAAAACTGTTTAATATAAGGGGGAGAGAAATTATCATGTGTGACATTGATTGGAATACAACTAGGTTTATCTATGGTTTCTTCTGTTTGCTAAAGCCAGCAACTTAATACGTAACAGGCCCATCCACCCACCCATATGTTAAAAGTTTTCCTGCTGCAGCTGCGTCATAGTTCCTTAGTGAAAGAAAGAGGCACATTAGCCATTTAGGTACTCAGTTATATATACTCATCGTCATGAATTATTAGAAAAAATAACTGATATTACCTAATTTCAGCTATTTGCTGCTTAGTGTGTTAAATGAGTAAATCAAAAGTTGCTATGTTTAAAAGAAAGCTTTTATAACAAAGTCAAGCCAAGGTGCTATAGCAGCAGCACATGGAACTGTTGCAAAACATACTATGTCATAACGTAGTCAGTCAAGACATTTGAATAAAAAAAATATGCCAGTCATTGTTACTGGCAAAAAATGCATGCAATTTTCTAAGATAATGCATACATATATCAACATTCTTTTTGGCAAATTGAAGTAATACATACAATTTTCTAAGATGATGCATTTTTCTAGCTGATACATCAATAAAATCTGTATTTCAGTCACATAAATAAAAAAAGTGGTTTCCTCACCACATACTAACTTAAGGAACATTTAATGTTGCTGAAGCAGTTGGCATGTGATGTTTAAGGGACAGTGTCTGTCAACCCCATTATGTATCAAATTATCACTACTTGTAAAACAAAAACACTTTATGATAGGTCACATTCTGTGAAAACTGCTGATGCAGATTTTCTTTTATTTCTGATTCCTTTATTCTTTTTTTAAAGGGGATGAGACACTTGTGCTAGGTGGCAGTAGTTTGCAATGTACTTAATAAGAAAAAAAATATATATGTATATATTATATCTATAGTAGGTTCCACAGTGGGCAATCGGTGTAGTCCTCCCATACCATTGGTCTGTCATCATCTTTTTACTCACCATCCCCAGCTGATCACAAATCTGTAAACGAAAGGACTAAAACAACACCCACCTTACATCCCAGCACCCATTCCACTTTTCTTCCTCCATCCTCATCTATGCAGTAGCACCCATACCACCCTTACACCCATGTGTTAAAACCAACCCACAACCCTCACACCCCTCAAGCACGTATTCTACCCTCCTCCCTCACCCAAATGTTTAAACTACCCCCACACTTAGTCTTGAACTACCATTCATGTCACCCTTCTCCGTCCCTCACCCATGTTAAAACCCACTCCCCCAACCATCACCCATGTACTAACAACTATGCCATGTTTCTCCCTCCTGCATCCATGTTAAAACCAACTCCCAACCCTCACCCATGCACTAGCATCCATGCCATCTTTCTCCCTGTTGCATCCATGTTAAACTAACCTCCAGCCCTTTCCCACCCTCCAACACCCATTCTACCCTCCTCCCCCTCTCAAATGCTAAAACTACCACATGCTTACTCAAGAAAAATGAAACTCTCGCCTCCAAATGAGCCATACTTAACTGTTCCTTAATAAACAACACTTATGTGAAAAGTGAAAAACTGTCTTTTCAATTGCTTTCTTCTTATGGACAACATTCTGTACAGTCCTTTTCATGGAACCAGTAATTTGAGAGTTGTTGCTATTATGCCATGGCCTGTGTACAACAGAATGTTAAACATGAGCTATTGTGGTATGAGACCTATGCTTACAGAATATGTGCTCAACCATGACATAGGTAAAACTCCAGATGACTCTGTTTCCCGGAAGAGACTTGTAACAGGATGCTGCCCACAGAAACATAACAATACAAAATACAGTTTTTCCCATAATTTTTTATTCAGTAAGATAAGTTCCATATGGATCATTTTGGTTTATGGCTAACATTTCTGTAATTGAAAAAATAATAAACAGCTACCAATTAGAACTCATTGTTTTGTCCTCTTTAAAACTGAAAAATAGACCGCCCCCGGTCCCAGCCCATACTGATGCACCACAAAGTCACAGAAGGTAAATCCAAAAATATATATTTGCACTTTAACTATAAATAATATGATACAGAAATGATTGACATGACAGTGTCCCTTTTATGCCAAATTTGGGCCTGTTCCCACTGATGTTAAAATTATCCTGTATATAAAACTTGTTGACTTTAGACCCTAGCTATAAAGCAGTTTACCATGAAATGGTGAAAGTTTTGTGGGTATATAGTCCAAGGTAGTAGATCGAGAAAGGAGAGAGATAACCAAAGTCATCACAGTCTGTAAAAGTTTCCTTTTTGGTACAGAGAGACTCTGTCCCACACAATATTTACCAGCCACCACCATCTGAGTTGTCATCACCATCAACATCCACAACATCAATCACTTCAGGATCAGTTTGTATACTCTTGTAGGGAAACGAAAATCTTGACTTATTAACTATAATAAAAGTTAACGTGTGTACATTTTCTGGCAGCAACCTCTTTCTGGTGTCTGTCACAATATTGCCAGCTGTACTAAACATGCGTTCTGAAGAGACACTTGTTGCAGGACAACCAAGATATTTACAGGCTTCATCATATAGCTCTGTCCAAACCGACTTTTTTGATCTCCAGTATTCAAAAGGGCATGCAAATACTCATGCAAAGGCTGATGGCACATTTATAAGGTAGAAAAAGAAATGGGAAGACTGGATGGGCCTTGCGGTCCTTATCTGCCGTCAACTTCTATGTTTCTATGTTTCTGTCAATAGGAACAGGCAGTTCTTGCA
This sequence comes from Neoceratodus forsteri, assembly GCA_016271365.2. NCBI lineage: Eukaryota > Metazoa > Chordata > Ceratodontiformes > Ceratodontidae > Neoceratodus > Neoceratodus forsteri. The sequence goes on from CM057455.1 coordinate 266,867,155, forward strand.
GGTAACTGTCTATCATGATGGACAGAGACCGCTCAGAAGAGGAGTCAGCATAAGCTGGTATGGCAGCAATTTGGGAAAGGTTTTGCCACAGATTTAGCTTGCTACTAAGGGTTGAAGAAGTGGCAGTTGTGGAACAACTACTGTTAATGTTTGGTGACTTTTCCAGTTCTGTATCCCTTTGTGAAGATGAACCTGCATGTTGTGGTGATGACAACCTGAGGGTACTGTGCGTGCCTACGTTTGACTCCAGTGAGTGCTGAAGCTCATCTAGCAACAGACATTTGTACTGCTCTATATCACCTGTTTTTGGAAGATGTATAGCCTTGAACCTGGGATCTAAGAGAGTTGCAAGGAAGTAGTGTTTTGATTGTGTTATTGCAACTAATTTATCATTGGTTTTGAAGCACTCGCTCATTCTGTTTACTAGATTCCCATGATACAGGCGACATGTTGTCTGAGCTTCAGATCTGTCTTTTTCTATTTGTAGATTTAGAACACTAAGATGATGTGAAATCAGCATTATGAGTGGGATAACCTGACTCACAGATGCGCCTTCAGAAGACATGTCCCTTGTGGCTGTCTCAAAAGGTGCTAGGATGCAGCACACTGTCTCCATTAATTTCCACTGCAACACAGACAGCATAATGCCATCTCCAATAACGTAACTGGAGCAATACTCATGTACAGCTTGCTTTTGCTCCAAGAGGTGCTGCAGCATATAAAGCATTGAGTTTCAACGAGTGGAAACATTTTGAATCAGCTTTTGCTGTGGCAGCTTGTGTTTTTTTGCAGTTCGGACAATGTCCGTATAGCCTTGGTTGAATGTGAAAAGTGAGTCACAATTTTTTTGTAAACAGCAGTCATACCATCCACTTGTGTTTCACTGCTGAGAAATCCTGTGACAATTAAACATAAGCAATGTGCAAAGCAAGAAGCATGCATAAATTCTACATCCTGTATTGCTTTCAAGATGTTGGCTCCATTGTCACTTACTATGAAGCCACATTTTAGACCATGAGAATAAACCTATTCGTCAAGGAGGTCATTTAGTTCCTGCAAAATGTTTGCAGCTGTATGACTTTGCCCAAACTTCTTTATATGCAGCAGCGCCATCTTCTGTGCTGTCTTTGTTTTTGAAGAACCACAAGAAAACGTGACCCAATGAGCAGTAAGGGACATGTAATCTATGTTTTGAGTGCTGGTCCACATATCTGTTGTGACATGAATAACCCCACCCTCTGCAGTTTTAAGTGCAAGCATCACTGTTGCTTTTAAAGCCTGATAAATGTTTGTTATCTCAACATAGGAAAAGTACCTTCGATGAGGAACATTGTAACGAGGCTCCGCTAGTTTCAAGAGCTCCCCAAAATCCTCATGATCTACCAAAGAGTATGGGAGAAGGGCTCCAGCTAACAGTTCACCAATTCTGTGATTAAGATGAAGGGTCTTTGGGTGATTTTTTAGTAAAGTTATTCTTCCTTTCAAATGCCTTAGACAGTGTTAGCTGTTTACAGCATGTCCCTGCTGGTTTACTATACACCGTGCTTCGATGGGCAGATGGATGCTGGGATGGTGGACTAGGACTTATACATTCAGTGCCATCACTGGATGTGCAACTGGTACTAATGGTGCTGGCTTTGGTGGTAACAGTGATCCTAGGGCTAGCAGTGGTTCTGTTCGCATCAAGTTCAGATAATTCACTATCCATTTCAGATTCCCGACCCTTCTCACGTGCGGTCTGGAAGATGGAGGACATGGGTTTTGGACAATCAAGCAAAACTGAATGCTTTTTCAGATGGCGTTTAAGAGCTGTAGTGCCAAGGCATGATACAACTTTACCACGGCTAACACTCTGTTTACACAGGGAACAAATTGCTCTGCATGGATCAGTGTTACTGACAGAGAAATAATTCCACACCTCAGATGTGACAGATTTTGTTCGAGTGCTAGGAAGATAGCTAAAGACTGTTTGCATCTTTTCACCTGTCCTAACAGAACCTGGGACATGCTCCTTGGTGCTAGAAGAGTGGGCAGAAGACTCTGATGGATTTTCATTGCTGGCCGACACAGAAGTAGTGGATTCAGTGGATATGTCCTTTTCATTGCCAACAGTGCTGGATGTATTTGCAAGTGCACTACCTGATTCATTGTCAGCAGACTTGCTCATTTCACTTTGTTGAGCAAGTAGTGACACGTCACAAGACACAACAGTGTCGGACTGAGACAAAGAGCTACTGTCTGAGTCTGAGTCACAGTGGGACTCAATGTCACTTGCATTATTACTGCTAGTCACAGGGATTTTAACAGCATGAACAGCATACCTTATGGTGCCTCTCTGTGTGACCCCAGCAGCTGCACAGGTTTTCTTAAAAGGTCCCCCTTTACCACACTTCGCTGTTGCTCTTTTGCTGTTTGTTGAATTTTTATCACGTGAAACATTTTGGTTATTTCTGCTAGCACCAGGATTACCACTACCACCAACACCTGCTCCAACACCAGCACCAGATGCTTCATCTATGTTGGTGTCAGCCATAACAGTACCAGTATACTGCATTGAACACACCCACACCCACACCCACACCCACACAATTCCTGTGCAAGAAAGCAATGTGATCTGTGATCGCTGGCTACAATCCAAAATTTTATTTTGGTTGTGTGACACTGTGATGCAGTGGACTGAAAGTAATTGAAGAATATGATGGTTTGCAACTAAAAGATCCCAGGTTCAAGGCTTACAGAATGATTGGGCTGCTGGGCATAGGCATACACATAGCAGTCAAGGGGCGCACAGCAGCAGGGTGATGGGCTGACCACAAGAGACAGAGTTATACACACAAACTGAAGAAAGAGATGCCACCACAAAACTGGCCACTGGGCTTCACACAGGTAACACACACTGGGTTATAGCCAGGTAAGTGCAGTCAAATGGCACAGACAGCAGCAGGGTGACTTGCTGGCCACCTCACAGAAGATGCAATGGAGATTTTTTTAAGGAAAAAGTTTACTGAAGCCCCCAGCACAGTCCTGGCTGAGAGAACTGTGTCTTTCTTCCAGACAATTTTTGGGTGGGATTGGGACCAAATTATTGTTTTCCCTTTTGTGGGCTTAGAACATCAAGTTTCACACAATCAGTAAAGTGTTTTAATTTAACCTCTTTTTTCCCAAAATAAAACACCCCTCCCCCAGCCAGGGAGCTCTCCCAAGAGTGCCACAGCCCACGACTCACAATTGTGATTTGCAAAGAAAATGTGTTTATTTCAGCAAGCAACTTGAGGTATTTGTGATTGAGCACTAGCACACAGGCAGTCTCCAGGCAGCAGTCTGCAAGTTAACTAATTCCCGACCCTGAGTCCTCCCGACAGTACTGAGTCCCAACCGTTTAGCTCCTTTCTTGGTTCTAGCCCTAGTTTCTTTCCTTAGTTCCCAATCCTGAGATTCCCGACTCCCCCCTTCCTTTTCCCCACCTGCCCATTTACTTTTTTTTTAATTTTCAGGCACATACACACTCGTACAGGACCATGTTTAATAACAAAAACAGTCACTCGTGTCATCACACGCACAACTGAACTGAGAGCACACAGACGCTGCGGCTCCTCCTTCTCCACTACAAGACTGAATGGCAATGGAGCCACAGCTGTGCAGATGACTTCAGCAGGATCCCTAGACTCACGAGACTGACTCGAGTTGCACTACCACCACCACCTGACTGCATAGCAGATGGTCAGGTGGTACAGTCCCACTAGCATGACAAACCCGACAACAACTGCCCCCAACAATAACACTGATGGGAGGGGAGCGAACTGAGCTGCATTATTCAGCTGGTGCCAAAATCGGGAACAACGGGAATGGGAGGGATGTAAAGCAAAAGCACACAGAAGTGAGAAGATTCATGGATGATTCGAACTCTTTTGCGAACCCTGCAGTGTTCAAGTTCTAAATTAGAACTCAAACACCAGGGTTCGAGGAAGGTTCAAATCTTTTTCGAACTAGTTCTGACAACTCTACTCTCCAGCAGGGATCCATCTGCTTTCCCTGTAAATGCTGGACAGAAATAGTTGTTTAGAGCTGAGGCCTTCAGCCCATCCTCCTCTATCACCTTCCCATCCTTTGACAGCCTCACAGTCCCTCCCTTTGTCTTCCATTTTTCTCTGATGTAACAGAAGAAAGTATTTTCTCCATCTTTCACCCTTTCTGCAATACACAGTTCAGTGGTAGACTAGTCATCTCTGACCATCTTCTTTGCCTCCCTCAGTGTAGACTGATACATCTCTCAGGATTCTTCCCCATGATTGCATATATAGTTGTTGAAGGCCATTCTCTTTCTCCTTACTGCCTTTTGTACCTCCCTAGAGAACCATAGAAGCTTCTTGTGCTCATTACCCTTGGTGACAGTTTTCATGCAAGTCTTGGTTGCCTTGAGAATTGACTCCTTAATAACTTCCCATTGTTTCTCTGTACTTCCTACTATAGCCCCCCCCCATTGCTTTCTCCTAACTAATATATCTCTCATCCTTCCAAAATCTGTTCTCTTGAATTCCAATACCGCAGTTCTGGAAGGAGATGTGCTGTTATACAGTGCCAGCTTGAGCTACAGGGTGTTATAGTCACTGGACCCCAGTGGATGTTCAGCTGTCACATGTCTAATCCTTTCTATATTGGTGAGGATCACATCCGAGATGGTTGACTGTCTTGTGGATTACTTCACCGGATGGGCCAACAGACAGCCTTGGATGATCTCAAATAGTGCCTGGTGTCTGACACTGTGAGGATCGTGGGTCTACCAGTCCATGTCTGGCGTGTTGAAGTACCCCATCACCACCACATCCCCTCTAGCTACATTGCAAGCCCATTCTTCCCCTAGTTCCCTATCAGCCTCTTCGCCCTACTCTGGAGGTCTGTAAATAACCTCTACCCTCACACACTTACCAGATGGAGTAGTGAGGTTTACTCAGAGAGACTGTCCCAGCATTGGTCATCATAATATACTCTTCTTCCATGACCTTAATGTTATCTTTCACATAAAGAGCCACCCTCCCCCTTTGCCTATCTCCCTGTCCTTTCTGAATACAGTGCACCCTGGGATCACCAGGTCCCAGTCATTGAGAGGGGGTGGCTGTGCGATCTATGCTAGGGACACTCTCACTGGACTGACACTCCCTACCCCTTCTCTCCCGTATGGGGCGCAGGCCCTAACCCTCAAACTGACTCCTGACCCCTCCAGGGGTCCCTATATCTCACCACTGCCATTTTCCCTAAAACCAAACTCTGGCACTGGTTCCATTGACTGATTATCTCTCAACCCTACCTCATTCAGCTGATCAAATCCTCATGGGTGATCTAAACATTAACTGGCTCAGCCCATCTGCCGCCACCACCCGTGACTCCTCTCGCAGCCTTAGACATGTCCCAACTAGTCTCCCAACCCACCAGAGTTAATCTAAGAAAGGTACCAGCACCTTACTAGATGTGTCATCACCAACCGCCCCCAACAAATCCATATGTTACCCAGGTCCTTCCTGATTCCCTTAGTGACCACTCCCTATCCTCTTCCACTGGGCAACCACCACTCCCAAACCCATGGTCTCCTCCACTCTACATCAGCACCTCAGACCGGGTGGACTAAAAGCCCTGAAGCTACATCTTGCCCAAATTAACTGGTCTCCCATTCATTATGCCCCTGATATTGATACTGCCCTTGCCTTCTTTTCACAAACCTTCAACAAAGCCTGTGACATCTTCGCACCCCGCACAGCTGTATGAACCAAAGTTCGTAATGCCCCCTGGGTTACCCCGGCCCTGCTGCAACTGCTCAGACACAGGGACAACCTTTGGCACCTGGCCTCTGAATCTGGTCAGTTGGCAGATAGACAGGCTTACAATGCCGCAAGAAACAAATGCACCTGGGCTATCAGAAAAGCGAAAGCTGAGCACTATCAGGCCGCACTCACCACCTCCTGGGGGAATGCGAGAATTTTCTGGGACAACATTAAACATCTAAATGGGAGTATGCGCTCCCCACCCCCTCCCAGATCACTATTGAAGGCTCTGTCTCCACTGACCCTGCCCGCATTGCCAACTTCCTCAACTCATCCTTCACGGACCTTAGTTCTGTCCTCCCTAGTGATTTCTTTGATCCCCTTCATCCTTACCTGCCCTAGACACTCACTATCCTAGTTTCCACTTCATGGGGTCACTGCCCAGGAAGTCAGGCCACACCTGATTAAAGCACAGAGCAATAGTACTGGCAGTGACTCTCTGGATCCCTGCATCCTCCGCAGGGTTCTGGACCAGGTCCTTGCCCCATTAACTAGCCTGTTCAATAAGTCCCTCTGCCTGGGGCAGTTCCCTCAGCCTGGAAAATCGCCACAGTTACACCCATTCACAAAGGGGTGATGGGTCCTCTGCCGGGAATTATGGCCCATCTCCATTCTCCATCCCTCTCAAAGCACTAGAAAAACTGGTGGCTACTCAAGTCACAGACTACATAACCAAATACAACATCCTCTGCCATGAACAACATGGTTTCCGGGCAGGGCACAGTACCGGCACAGCCCTTATTGAGTTTTCAAACTTTCTTCATTCCTCCCTGGACTCTGGCTCCCTTGCCGGGGCAGTGTTTATCGACCTCTCTAAGGCGTTTGACACGGTCTCCCACCCCCTCCTGCTGGATGCCCTCAGCCGTACTGGCTTTGCCCCTGGTCCAGTCTCTTGGTGCTCCAGCTATTTGTCTGCCCGCTCCCAACGTGTTAAAATTGATGTGACCCTCTCCGATACATGCCCTATCCACTCAGGTGTCCCCCAGGGCTCCATCCTTGGTCCTCTTCTCTTCACACTATATCTCAACACCCTCCCCAAAGCTCATACTGGTAAAATCCTGCTGTATGCAGATGATGCCATCATTTTCGCCTCTCACCGAAACCCCAACTCCTTACAAGATGCCTTTCAACAAGCCTTTGTCGATGCTGAAGCCTGGTTCAAAGAGCACAGACTTGTACTCAATCTAAATAAAACCAAAACAATGCTCTTTGCCCATCCCCAAAACAAATCCAGATATTTCCCTCTCTGCATCCTCCCTGGTTCCAGGCATCCTCTTGAGCTAGTCCGCCTGTACAAATACCTCGGGGTCTCCTTTGACTCGGCCCTCACATTCTATGACCACATAGATAATCTAGCCTCAGCTACAAGCATGCGGCTAGGAATCCTTCCGCTTCAAGCATTGCCTCCCCAATGCACTCCAGACTAGCAGTCACCTCCCTAATACTGTCCCTTGTAGACTATGGCTTGCCTGTTTATGGTGCTGCAGACACGACCGCCCTCAATAAAATTCGCCTCACCTTGAATAAGGCCTGTAGGTTAATCACGGGAGCCCCTAGGCTCACACATACCTGTGAACTATATGACATGGCCAGGCTACTTAATCTAGATGAACGGCTCAGATACCAAACCTGCCTCATTACTAAAAAAACCCTCCTTGGACTATCCCCACCTGGTCTGACAGCCTCTATCCACCTTGCACAACCCTTAGTTCAAACTCGTAACACCTCTAAGGCCACCCTGCATGTCCCTAGGTCTAGGACCACTCATGGGCAAAGGTCCTTCTGCTCCAGAGCTCCCTCCTGGTACAACGCTCTCCCCACCTCCATCACTGACACCCGCACAATTTCCCGTTTCAAAATCTCACTTGAGTCAGCTCTTCAACATGCGTAGCTGCTCCTGCCAATAGGTGATCTAGTCCGACATGCCTGACAAAGCTCTCTGAGTGGCTCCTCTCCTATACTGACTGACAAAACTGTCTGAGTGGCGCTCACCAAAACTTTTCACAAATCGTGTCCTTTGCCCTGAACTCTTCCATCTCTAGCAGTCCCGGCTCAAGACTTTTTTAACTACATTTCCAATGTAGGCTTGTCACTCAACACGTACCCATATAATCAGTAACTACCTGTGATTACCATTCCTGTAGCACGTAAATTGTAACTAAGTTATAACTGCCTGTATCTTCCAAACTGTAACCACGGAGATGTATGCTGTAACCACAATATTGTAACTAAATGTTGTATTGTATTTGTCCTCTTTGTGACGAGGTACCTTTGGAAATGAGCCTCTGGCTCAAAGGTTGTAAACCAATGTAAATAAATAAATAAATAAATTGTTTTCCAATGCCCAGATTTCTGTGAGGCCCACCATATCTAGTTTGACATCGACTACCAGGGTCTGTCATTCACTGACCTTATTTCTCAGGCTCCTGGTGTTTAGGCAAACCACCCTTCAACCACTGTTCCTTCCTTTTCTCTGACCTTTTCTTTTCTGGCTAACCTGCCCTCTCCTAAGGTCCTGTCTGTTGGTCCTCTAGAACCCTCATCTGACACTGGATAAAGTAAGGATGATGCTCCTGATGGTATCCTCTTCCTATCCCCTGCCTCTGGGGGAGCCTTGGCTAGGAAATCTGTGCTGTCTTCAGGATGTAATGAAATCCCAACTTCATATCACCTCTGCTCACTTTAAATGTCTACCTATACAGATGTCTAGTTTCTAACCAAGGGCTCCGATCCTCTGCCTTATCAGATGGAGTCCATCTGTCTTGAACAGGCCCCTCCCCAGAAGCTGCCCCAATCACCCATGAATTGATAACCTTCCTCCAGACATCACCCTTTCAGCCACTCATTAATCTCCTGATCACCTATGCTCTTACCCAGGCCTGGCTCTTTACCCAGAGAGAGAGAGAGAGAGACCACCAGAAAGGTCAAAGAGGAGGTGACCTGTTTGAATCTGACTTCTAGCCTTTAAAAGTTGTTTGTTACATTCCCCAGTGGCTCGTTTGTCAGCTCATTGGTATCTAGATGTACTAGCATCCCAGCCTCTCCCCTCACATCCTCTGCAGTCCTGCTAATCCTCTCATTGGCACAGGAGGCAGAATCCCCCAGTAGGCATTTGGTGAGCCCTTCCTTTACTACCTTCTCCACTCAACTTAACATAGAGTCTCCAAGAATGTTGATGTCCTCCTCTGACTTTTTATCCTTTCTGACATCTAGGGGCTTCTGAACCTTGTTTCCAGTTGGGGATGCGTTGCTGGATGGTCCCCCTGCCCCGAATTACTCTGGACCCCCCCCAGAGAAGATAGGTACCTGATGGAGGCCTGCTGGCACATAAATTTAACACCAGGCCCTATAGCTCACAAATTAGATACTTGTCCCCCTGTGACTGCAGTCCAGATAGGGATTTGGATAGAAACTTGCAAGCACACATAATTAACAACAGGCCCTCCTGTGACTGTACTCCAGTTTGGGCGCAACTACATGAGCTATGGTTGGACTTACCAGAGATGCACTTGCAGTAACCCCTGGACCTTACCTTCAGAGTGCCATACAGGACTGCAAACTACCTGTGGACAGCCCTGCAGGTGCCATCCCTTGCTCCTGTGGTCCTCCAGTTCCAGCGTGCTGCAAGCATCTGGGGCCACCTGGTAATATGGGTAAAAAATACCTGTCCAGGATCAAAGATCTCTCACCGTTAGCTGCCAAAGTTGCAAGGGGGGAAGGGGGTGGGAGAGTATTAGCTGGCTCTTCCTCTCTACTCTCCCTAATGCACTGCTTCTCAATGTAGAATCAAAATGAATCTGGGAAAAACTTGACACTGCCTTTCTAGTTCACAGGTCTCTCCCCTGTAGCTGTTTCAGGTGCAAAGTGGAAGGGGGGTAGCTGATTCTACCCCTCTGCTCTCCCTAATGCACTACTTCTGAAAACAGAACAAAATGGCTATTCCTGCTATCATATAACCTTTGGCCAATACCTTTAACTTCTTATTTATCATATACCAAGTTCCATCCCTCCGGAAAGTAGTTTGAGTTGAATTTGTAGATAGGGGACTTAACTTATTAAGAATTACAGACCAATCTCCGTGCTATCAATACTCACAAAACTGCAAGAAAAATTGGTTCAGTCTCAGCTGTTGCTATTTTTGATACTTATCTTATACTTACCCCCCCAGCAAAATGGCTTTAGAAAAGGTCACACCATAGTGACTGTATTGGTCAGATTCACTTGTGATATTTGTAGTGCCATGGACTTCAGCATGTTGCCTGGTGCTGCATTTGTGGATTAGACCAAGGCAGTTATTGATTTATTTATTTATTTCAAAAAGTTTTATCAGGAAATATATACTGAGCTGTGAACAGCTTGTTTGCAGATGCAACCTGGGGGGAGAGGGGAAATAGAGAAGATTCAAGAAGTGGAAAAAATAAACAGTAATGACAATATTGTATTATAAAACTGAGTCATATACAGCAATACAGTATATCAAATGAGCATAACCTAACCACAAATAATTAAAGGCAAATCAGTATAACAGATACATATAGTAGATAACATTGAGTTATATAAGGCAAGGGAAAACTACTCATTACAAGTATAGAAAGGGATAGGGGAACAGCATAGCCAGGGCAAAACTAGAGGGTGGGGGAACAAGAAGAAAAGAGTCATGGACAGTTGCAGGTAGGAGAAGAAAAGTAATTTGACATGTTCACTCACAGCATTGTGTTGGCTAAACTAAAAGAAATAGCTTCATCATGTTTTACACATCTGGTCAAGCAGTGAAATATCATGGTGCAATGTCCTCCCCTCAGGTGGTCAAGTATGGATGGAGTCCCACAGGACTCCTTGCTGGGGACCATACTTATATTTTTATTTTTATCAACTCAGTCCCCAGGGTTTGTACTACCTCAAATGTTCTGCTCCCTGCAGATGACATGGGCATCTACACCCATTCTAAATCTGCTGATGAACTGATGGACCCCTGATGCTGAGTCTAACTTTAGAAAGCTTGAAAGTCTAATGGTTGGTAGTCAGGTTGTACTAAATAAGTTCAAGACCACATCAATGTTATTTCAATATAAGGCTAAATTGAACTTCGCTAAACAGGTGTTTCAAGTAAAATTCATGGATGGTACAAAACTGGAATCAATAGATCACTTCAAGTATGTAGGAATACACTAAGATTCAGAGATGACTTTCAGCGCACACTTCAACTCCTTGACTAAGTCACAGAATCAAACAATTGGCTTTCGGTACATGGCAAAATACTTTTTTTTCTATTGTTTGGTAATCAGGTAAGGCCCACTAGGCATAAGTGGAGCTCTGGGGATGTTAAAGAGCTCGTATACTGAAGTGTTAGTTGTTAAACACTAGCAGGCTATCCTAGTACTAAATTGTCTCTTTTGATGACCACTTTTATTATATTGTAACCCCTAGATGGCGCTATCCCAGGGGCTACTACCCCTGCCTGATTTGCCACTAACAGGTTGAGGGGCCTGGATCCAATGGTGGGTGCCTCCACCCAGAGGTCAGGGTTTGCAATAGTTAAACTAACTTGGTCACAGCCCTCTGGGACACTGCAACCCCTTTCTTCCTACTAGTGGCCTGTTGTTAACATATTAGAATTACCTTCACAGTATACACTTACCCCAGGGCTGGTTCATGCACTGGGACCTCCTGTAAAATAAGATACAGTGAACAATCACAGTACAATACTTTTAACATAGACAAATACCTAGGCAGTATAACTTTGCTGAAACAAGCAGCTTCTGATTTATTTAGGGGAATATAACAAGGACAGGGGAAATCAGGTTAATTAGCTTATCACTTTACTATCTACTTCATGGCTCTGTGCATAGGCCTATCCCTACCATTTACTGTCCCTGGGTACCAAGCCCTAGTGGCTAGTCCAAACTGTGGCAGCTGGTAGGGCCCTTTCACACAGTGAAAAGAAAAATTAGTTTAAACAGTCAGCAGTACAGTGATTCCATTTGGATTTAATGTGGCAATTCAACAGGGAGCGACCCTGAATTAGTACTCACGACCTCCAAACAAGATAGGGTCCTTCAATGTCAGTAGGGCTACTCTTGAGCTCCAAGAGACTCCTCACACATTTATATGGTAAAAGAAAGTACTATACCAGGCAGGCTGCTTTCTATCCCGATCGCAATTACTGCACAATACCCGGAGAACACACAGCAGATTCAGTTCCTGACAGACCGAGTGTAATTCAACAATTTCTCCAGTATTCTACAGGGTGAGCCTGGTTTCTACTCTTCAGAGATCCTTTGATTCTCTTCACAGGACGGATTCAGTCCTAACAAGCAGTTACACAAGCTGCAGACCGGAACTCTGGGCCTTACACACGTTTTTTGACTGAAACTGTGCACTGAAGGAGCACAGGGTTTCTTTCCCCTTCACTGCCAGAGCTAAAACTGAAACTCAACAGACAAAACCGCGCACTTCCTTTTGAGTTCCTCCCAGTTCTTGACTGGATTGGCTGTCACTCACAATAGACTGCTGCTGTTGGTCCAAAAGGCGCAAGTCTAAACTGCATCTCCCAGAGTCACTGTCCATACAATCCTCTTGTGGCTGGCTCAGACTATGAGTCCAAGTTCTGATCTGTCCAAGGCACCATTTTAGAGCTAGCTTACCCCACACTGATTGGTCCAGTTCAGCAGTTCAAAACCAGAATGGGGAACTAGGCAGACACAGTTCTGACTGCAAAGAAAGCAGGTTAGACAAACTGTAATTTCATTATTACTGTAAATGATTTCTGGCAAACAGTTACATCTTTCAGATAGGTTCCCTTTGCACTCCTAGTGACTGCAAAAATGGAGTGAATTAGCAGCAGCTCGAGTGGTACTCAAACAGAGAAGCACACAGTCCCCCCATACAAACTAATTATGTCTGCAAGCAGACAGCTCTTAAAGAGACAGTACCAGAGGCTCTAAAAACACTCACTGATAAATGGCTTAAACGCCAAACACCATTCAGGCTTGGAGCATTCAAGCAAGCTCCTGGAAGTCTTTTGGGAACCCCCATTTGCAGGGGGGTTACAATATCATTATATGGACCATTGCATCACGTTTTCGTAAATTTTTCAAAGTACTAAATGAATCCAGCTGTCAATGCCATTCTATGGAGGGTGGGGCTGGAGTGACATTGTAGGAGAAAGCATGTCAATCATCTCCCTCTTTGCAGCTGTGAATGTGTCAGACTTAAAGCTGACACTGAAATTAGCTTGTCTCTGATGCTGTTCATACCCTTGCTGAAACTCTGCACACCTTGATTCTGAAATAGATGCCATTCTGTATGGCATCTTGATACTAACTATAGATACCATATTTTGTTTGTAAACATAAATAGTGAGGTGGATATTTTAACTATCTCTTTTATTGAGTGTGGCATATGTGAGACCCATGGTACAGCGTGAATCCTGCCGCTACAGTGTGAATCCTGTCGCTTTGTGTTTGGTGTGCATACAGTATGTGTTTTCAGTTCATTCAGGCATTGTGTTTTTTGTGTGTCTTGCTTTATTTTTGGGGGTCTGCATTTTCTGATGGTTAATGATTCCCCAACTCCATATATTACTCATGTTTTTCCTTGGTGTCCAGTGGTCCCCCTGCTCCCTGAACACTGCTGACTTGTTTAAAAAGGGTTTTCCTGGTGTCCAGTGGTCCCCTGCCCCTGATATGTTTAAAAAGTTGTTTGCAGTGGCCAGTGGTCCCACCCCCTCTCTAGAGGTTCAAATCCTACTGCCCTTTCCTCCCATCTGACCTTTCCCCTGTGACCCCCATAGGTCTGTCACCCCCTGATAAGCCTGTCTGATCCCAGCGTGCCCCTCCCCAGTGACTGACAAAGACCCTCCACCTCCGTTCACCTCCAAGGCTGGATGCCGACTGACAGATGACAATTGCATGCCTACTGTATTCAGCTGAATACAGTAGGCATGCAATTTTGACCGGTTAGTCGGCGGCCAGCCATAGAGATGAGAGGACAGTCTGTGCCAGTTGCTTGCAGGGGCACACTGGGATTGGACAGGCTTGTCAAGGAGTGATGGACCAACAGATAGGGGATTGTAACTGGGTAATAAAATTACCTTTCTCAGGTTCTTGTTGGAACTGTACAAAAGTGAAGAAATGACAGACAAGTGGTGTCCAGCACATAAAGTGATTTATTTCTGGTATATAAAACAGGCTTACAACCAAAACAGTGTAATCACTGGGAGAATACTTCCAATCTCTCTATCTTACCTATAGACAGCAATATGTCTCTTCTCAGAGAAAAAGGTGCAATGCAAAGGGTCTTATACCCATGATAATAACCATGACATCAGGTATAAAGGTATATAAATACCTTGCAATTGGTCAGCGGCAAATAACATGACCACTTACTAGCCTGGGAAAGCATGCTGAGCTAGCAAAAATAACAGATAGCTAAGACAATAGTCTTGTATATTCTGAAGGACATTTGTAATTACATACATGATTGTAGTTCTACACTAGCACTAAAGACTGCAGTATTGCCTAACTAAACATTATACAATAGTATACATAGAAGCATCTCCCAAGTATTACAATTAGAATAATAACAAAATCATTATGATTCTCAGTAAAAATACAGTAGAACTCAGATTCTGACACTTATACTTGTATGGTAAGTGTCTGTGCCCTAAGAATAGTGCATATACTTGTAAGTGTTGCTGTCTGTGAAGTAGGGGGCCAATCAGGGGTGCTGGTCCATGGATAACAGTGTGCAAGGGACAGGTCAGACAGGAGGGAGGGACACTGAGATTTGAACCTCTAGAGAGTGGGTGGGACCACTGCCCACCATGGAAAAATGTTTTAAACATATTGGGGCAGAGGACAACTGGACACCAAGGAAAACCTTTTTAAACATGTCAGTGGTGTTCAGAGGCAGGGAGACCACTGGCCAACAGTGTAATAGATGCTCACACATGGAGGGTTGAGAGGTGGGGGGCACTAGCCATCAGGGAAACTGATCATACACATATCAGAGGTCTTTGGTGGTGGAAGAGAGTCACAACTTAAAACTGTAGTTGTTCACACTGTCTCACTCTCCACTGTTCACAATCTGTCAACATAAAACAGGAGATGTAATCAGTTGTCAGTGAGTATAAGCTGTCAGAATACATATAAAGTGAAGAAGAAATTAGAAGAAGAAAAACAACGATCGTCATCTCAGGGATGGGTTTATTCAAGAGTAGTGGACTAGATACATAACAGAGATATTCAAATGTCCTGTCACTATTCAGAGTAGAAAGTGAAACCAATAACAGTCTACCTCCCACAGCGTCACACGTCAGGGTGGAGCAACAATGGGGAAACATTAGAACCGCCATCACAAATGCAACAAGCCTTTGTGTGAAGCAAATAAACAAATCAAAATGAAAGAAGAAACCTATATGGTTTTCAAAGAAAGTAGCGGGGAAGGTAAGGGAGAAAGAGATAGCATTCAGGAAGTATAAGGAAACACAGAAGGAGCAGGACAGATATCTGTACCAGTTACAAGCAGAAGGAAGCGGGGAAGGCAGTCAGAATAGCAAAGGCCCAAACTGAGGAAAAGATAGCCAACTCAGTTAAAAAAGGGGGATAAAACCTTTTATAGGTACATCAGGGAGCAAAGAAAGACTAAGGCAGGGATACTGAGGCTGAATAAAGAGGAAGATAGTTGGGCAGAGAGCAACAGTGAAAAAGCAGGGATACTGAACGAATACTTCTGTTCAGTATTCACACTGGAAAAGCAGGGGAAGGTACCTAATCCAGTCAATAAAAGCACTCTGGATAGTGGGGTTGATATTAGTCCTTTCACAGAAGAAAGAGTTCTGAAAGAACTCTTAAAACTGAAGGTGGATAAAGCAATGGGGCAGGATAGGATTCACCCCAGAATTCTAAAAGAACTAAGGGTAGAACTAGTGACACCACTGACTACCCTTTTTAATAAATCATGGGAGGACGGTGTGGCACCTGAGGACTGGAGGAGGGTGAATGTGATTCCCCTTCACAAAGTGGGAGCAAGACAGAGGCAGGAAACTACAGACCTGTCAGTTTGACCTCAGTGGTAGGGAAAATGATGGAATCACTGCTGAAGGAAAGAATTGTTGAGTACCTAGAGGTCAATGGGGCATAGGACCCAAGGCAGCAAGGATTCACAGCAGGAAGGTCATGCCAGACAAATCTAATTGATTTCTTTGACTGGGTGACCAAAGCAGTAGACCAGGGACGGGCTGTGGACATGACCTACCTAGACTTTAGCAAGGCATTTGATACAGTCCCACACAAAATATTAATAAACAAATTAGCCAGCCTGGCAGTGGGTCCCAGAGTGGTAGCCTGGGTAAAACACTGGCTGGACAACAGGACACAGCGGGTAATAGTAAATGGAGTCCACAATGAAGAAAGGATTACTAGTGGAGTACCGCAGGGTTCAGTACTGGGGCAGGTCCTTTTTAATGTCTTTATAAGTGACATTACAGAGGGACTAGAAGGGAAAGTATGTCTCTTTGCAGATGACACAAAGATCTGCAACAGGGTTGATACGCAAGGTGGGGTGGAAAGGATGAAAAGGGACTAGGCAAGGTTGGAGGAATGGTCAAATGTATGGCAGCTTAGATTAAATGCAAAGAAGTGCAAAGTAATGCACCTGGGAAACAAAAACCCAGGGGAACAGTACACAATGGGGGGTGAGATACTGACAACAACAAAAATGGAAAGAGACGTGGGGGTAGTCATATCAGATGACCTAAAGGTAGGCCAACAATGTGAGAAGGTAGTAAGGAGGGCTGGCGGAATACTGGGTTGCATAGGGAGAGGCATCACCAGTAGAAAACAGGAAGTTGTTGGCCCTCTGTACAGACAGTTGGTAAGACCACATCTGGAGTACTGTGTACAGTTCTGGAGACCCCATCTCTGCAAAGATATAGACAGGGTGGAGGCTGTCCAGAGGAGGGCAACCAAAATGGTGCAGGGTCTGCACCAGAAGACATATGAAGAAAGACTAAAGGAGCTTAAGATGTATAACCTCGAGGAAAGGTGGGGACATGATAGAAACTTTCAAATACCTCAAGGAAATCAACAAAGTCCAAGAGGGTAGCATCTTTCAGAAAAAGAGATGTGCAAGAACAAGAGGGCACAATTTGAAAATAGAGAGGGGACGGCTCAGAGGTAATGTGAAGAAGTATTTCTTCACAGAGAGGGTTGTAGATGCATGGAACAGCCTTCCTGAGGAGGTTGTGGAGTCAAAAACAGTGGGGGAATTCAAGAATGCATGGGACAGACATAAGGCAGTTCTAGTGGGGGGTAGGAGGAAGTAGGCTGTTGGCTAACTAGGATCTGCAGCTTATCAGTTAGGTAGGGAAATGGGCAGACTAGGTGAGCCATGCGGTCCTTATCTGCCGTCAAATTCTATGTTTCTATGTTTCCCTTTCAGATTCACAGAGCACGCACTGCACAGTCCCTACCAGTTTCTTTTCAGAAGTCATGTTGGATGGCAATTTATGATCATAACTGACATAGACTAGCTGTCACACACAAAACAACTGATCACAAAAAACTGACCACAGCTCGTTTTCACCCCAGCTTGACTGTTACTATCATTCGCTTTGAACTTGACTCTAACCTTTGATAAAGATCTGTCTTTAGGCCAGTTATTTGGCCTTTTAGAGTTATTCCTGTTGGTAGTACTTGGCTTCACATGCCTATCACAGCACATTGTTTAAATTGTTTAGTCTCCCCTTTGTTGAGTATATTGTATTTTGGTATTTTATTTCTTGGTTGTGGGTTTTGGGGGGTTGGAGGGTTTAGTTTTAAGTTAACTTTCTTTTAGGCAAGTTGGATGTGTATGTGGTGAGTGAGTGTGGTCAGCTGGAGTGACTGGTGTGTGTGTGTTTTAGCTCTAACCTAGCTTGGGATGTGCCGAGGGGCCAAAATCCCCTCACGTCACTTATGATGCTTCCCAGTTGCACACTCTCCACCCCTTTGTCAGCCTTTCTGTTCCATCTAAAACTGCCAGGTGCTGCTGGGAAGTTGTCATTTCTAGGGCTAATTGAAGTCAGCATCAGTGGGGTGCAGTGGATCAGGTGGAGATGAGAGGCATTGAGGTACTGGGGTGCCGGAGATGCCCTGGAATTAGACGGAATCTTGAGAGGGGTCCATCATGTCTGGTTTCCATCCCCAGGGCTCCCACTGGATCGAGTGGGCAGGTAGCTAGTGGGGTTGCAGCAACTCCTTGCCCCCTTTAGGCAGTGCCATGCAATGATAGATCAATGTGAAACAAGACTGCAATTATGGGGAACTTGATTTCTTCCGTTGAGCTGACTTGCATCATGGAGACCTGGCTGGGTGATGATGTCAGGCCTGTTTTGGAAGCAGCCATCCCCTTTGGTTACTCCATAGTACACTGCTCGAGGCAGGAACCCCAGGGTGGGGGTGTGGCCATTTGCTTTACAGCCGATTTGAACCTTACTGTGTACCAGGTTGGGACCACCAGGTCGTTTGAGTGTGCAGCTGTATGTGGGGGTCCAGGTGCAGGCTGCAGGATTCTCCTCATTGACCACTCCCCTGGAGTGGGGGGAGAATTTCTGCAGGAGGTAGTGGACTTCATCATCAGTGAGATGTTTAATTTTGGGGGACTTCAATGCCTGGGCCAATGATGAATCATTGCAATTTGTCTCGGACCTCCTCCAGTTAATGGCTTAGCTGGGCCTGTCACAAGTAGTTACCTCTGTAACCCACCACCGTGGGTACACACTGGATCTGGTGTTCTCCCTGGGGCTTGATGTGACTAAGCTAAAGACTGGACAGGTTATTTGGTCTGATCAGTACAAAGTAGAGTTCTCTTTCAGACCACCCTGCAATAGTGCTTCCCCAATGGAGATAATCAGTTACCGCCCTTTAAGGGGTATGACCCCGGAGGGACTATTGGTGGCAGCTGATCTATCTAGGGTAGTTGCTACATGTGAGTTCAGCACAAGTAAGGCAGTTACCTTGTATAATTAGGCAATTGTCAGGGTGCTTGATGTCCATCGCACCAGTCCATGTACGACCCAGGTCTTCTCACTTGAGGTCCCTTTGGTTTGACATGGATTTCAAGGTGATGAAGACCAGGGATCAGAGGCTAGAACATTGCTGGTGGAGATCCCAGTCTGAGGAGGACAAACTAGCCCTGCGTGCTCATTGTCTGGAGAATCAGGGGGCAATCACCCATAAGAAGGCAAAGTTCCTGTCAAGGTAGATTGTTGCAGGGAAGAACTGACCTGCTCAGCTTTTCCGGACTGCCGACAGACTTCTGCATCTGGCTTTTGTCCATGGAAAGTCCCTTCTGTCGCATTATGCTAGGAGTTTGCTCGGTTCTTCTCTGATAGGGTGTCCTCTATCTGCCAAGGGATTTCACCAGTTGTGGTTTGCAGTGGTCTCTTCTGGTTACTATGGCACTCCATCCGTCTGGGAGGAGTTCAAACCGGTGGAGGTGGCCATGTTCATGAATGTTATCTCTGAGCTGAGGCACACATATTGTGATCTTGACCTGGCTCAACACATTTCTTGATGAAATGTATTGATGCCATTGGACTGTGTTCACTGCAATTGTCAGGTGTTCATTGTCAGATGGAGTATTTCACCATGCCTTAAAAGAGGAAGTGGTGAGGCCCCTTCTGAAGAAACCATCCCTTGACCCAGTCATTCTGGCAAACTACTGTCCTATCGCCAACCTTTGCCAGCCTTCCATTTCTGGGTAAGGTTGTCAAGAAAATTGTGGCATTACAGCTCAAGGAACACCTTATGACCCATGACATCTACAAGCCTTTCCAGTCAGTCTGGTTTCAGGTCCAAGCATAGCACTGAAACAGCACTCGTCAGGGTGCACAATGATCTCTTCAGGGCGAGGGACAGAGGAGAATGGTCAATTCTCATTCTCCTTGACCTTTCATCAGTTTTTGATACTGTAGACCACATGGTGCTCCTTGATAGCCTCAGAGAATTCAGTGGACTCACCGGCACCATCATCCACTGATTTGAGTCCATTCTGTTAGGCTGGAAGCAACAGGTGGTTATGGGAAAATTTTCCCTCCACCCTGAAGTCCCTGCTCTGTGGAGTTCTTCAGGGGTTGATCTTGTCGCCCATATTGTTTGCAACGTATATGCTGCCTCTGGTTGAGATCATTAGACAATACAGAGTGGGTTTTCATTGCTATGCCGATGATACACAGCTGTATCTGTCTTTTGCCCCTGGTACATAGGCAGCTACAGAAGTGCTTAACAGCTGCTTGGCAGAGATTAATGACTGGATGTTCTCCAGCTGGTTGCAACTAAATCCGGACAAGACGGAGGTACTTGTGATTGAGCCAGGTCACAGGAGTGTCACCGTTGCTGTGATGCCAGGTCTTCATCTGGGTCTGGCAACATTGCTGACCTCCAACAGGGTTCAGGTTCTTGGCGTGGCCCTCGAAGACAGGCTGACACTAGAAGCTCAGGTGTCGGCTGTTATCCAACGTGGTTTTTACCATCTTAGGAACATTGCCAGGATTAAGCCTCTGATTCCACCAGACAACCTGCCTGTCTTGGTACATGCCTTTGTGACCTCCAGTCTTGACTACTGTAATTATTTTTACCTTGGGATCACTGGAGATACACTCCACTGGCTGCAGCTAGTCCAGAATGCTGCCACCAGGTTACTGACAGACCTCACGAGGTCTAGTCATGTGACCCCAGTGTTGCGGTCGCTGCACTGGCTGCCTGTCAGGCAGAGGATTATCTTTAGGGTGAATATTCTCACCTACAAGGCCCTACACAGGCTGTGCCCTAACTACCTGACCAAGCTCCTAGCACCCTACTCCTCAGTGCACTCCCTTCACTCCTTGACCATGGGCCTCCTAGAGGTTCCTAGGACCAGGCTGAAAACCTGACAGGGGTTTTGGTGTCACCAGTCTGGTTCTGTGGAATGCTTTACCACCTTCCCTCAGGGAGGCCCCATCTGTTGAGGCTTGTAAAAGGGGCCTTAAGGCATATCTCTTTGCCCAAGGCTTCCCAAGCACCACAATTCAATTATAGTTATTTGCGATATGGTTACTGTAGGCATTTATCATTTTATAAATTTGACAATTTTATTGTTGATGGTACAGCTTTATCTGTAATTTATGAAATGTTTTATTTATCCTTTGCTGCCTCTGTTGTTTTATGTAAAGTGCTCAGAGCCTCAGGGATTGGTTGCTCTATAAATAAAGTTTACCTTGCCCTTGCCTTGCCAAAATTTTACTGAACATCTGACTCCAGTTATCACAAAGTGGACAAAATAGCCTACTACATTAGCTTCTTAAGTGACTTGCTCAGTCATACAGAATGCAAATGGAGGTTGTGGGAGTCATACCCAGGTCTGCTGGATGTACTAACTAATTCACAGTTCATTACTCTAACCTCTAGGCTATACTGCCAGCCCATGTTGGAATTACATGGGGGGCTTGCCAGGGCTCAGCCCCAGTTGTTCTGAAGTGAGCCCCGGTAGCTCACACATTACTACCATTGACTTATAATGGGAAGGGGGGCTCTATTTAAAGACAGGACACTTAAGAGCCCCCCCCCGCTCCCAAAGCTCATAAAGTGTAATTCCATCACTGCTGTCAGCCCTCCTTAAATGGTGATGCAAAACTACCTGTTGCTAGGCAGAATGCTATGCCAGTTTCAGATTATGTTTCTAATATCCATGACCCATGTACTGCAACTAAATAGAATGGAAAGTGTGTTCTCAAAACCAGAATTGCCAAATTTGCTCTCTCTGCCCCCTATAAAACACATTATTGCACCACCTACAGTAAACATAATTGGCTCTCCCCTGAGCTTAAATGTAAATTTAATCTCTTGGATATGCTCCATTGGCAACTCAACAGCAAGGGCCCAGCCTGCCTTAGTGACATGCTTCTGTAGAATCAAAACATTTTTAAGTACCATTCTCAGAACAATAAGCTCCTGCAGAGCCCCTTTGCAAAAACAGTAATGGGTAAGCATTCCATTATACAGCAATTACCACCACTGGAACCTGGAATGAGCTCCCTTCAGAACTCAGAGAAATCATAAGCCATGTCATAGAAACATACAAAATAGAATTATGTGGGCAGATACAGAGATTACAGAATTGAGCCGCGGTGAAGTATTCAGCCATGGTGCAGCTGCAGCAATCGAAATCTATTTTTGTATTTGTTCTTTTTGACCAGGAAAGGCACACTAAGCTATTATAACTTGTTTCTAGGGGTGTCTTGGGTGGTAGGTTGCATGGATCTATTTTACTGATGGGGAGATGTTGGCCATGACACTGAGGAAAGTCCACTGTTCTTGAGAGGGGGCACTGTTGGCTCCCATTCCAAGATGGAGGATTCCACGTCAGGTGAGGAGGAGGAGGTGCAGCGGTAGACTGGTGAGTTGTTCTCCCTCTCAGTTTCTGCTAATTTTAGCCAGGAGAATGAAGAAAATGAAGAAACCTTGGTAAAACACTTGGGGCCAGCAATTCAAAAATGTGCCCTGAGCGCAAACCATTTGTGCCGGGATTGCACCAAATTTGCACCGGTCCACCATATTCAAAAGATCAAATAGTGACATCACAACAGGTTAGCACCAGCACTAACAGATGATGTATGCATGTGGCAAAGTGAGGGGCGAGGACATGAATACGGGTGCAACAGTATATTCAGTGGCACACAATGGGTGGAAGTGTGACATGTAGCGTGGTGCAAGTTACCACCTATAAAAAGGCAGTCTGAACCCTGGGCAAAACAAGGAGGGGGGGCATTGACACAGCAGCAACAAGCAACATGGCTGTAGGCATCGAGAAGTGTCTTGGTGTATCTGATGGTTGCAGTCATCAAGGAGGATGAAATGGAAGAAGGCCACCCTGGACCACTCTGTAAGCGAAAGAGGAGATACAGTATGCAGCAAACAGAATGTACTGGCCCCGAGTGTCCTTTGAGACATGCACAAATGACCACCTTGTGGGCCAGTACCAACTCAGTAGGGCCTTGCTGAGGCAGCTCTATGAGCTCCTGCATGAGCAGCTGCAGTTCACCACCCAGCGCAGCCATGCCATGTCAGCAGAGGAAAAGGTGACAGCTGTGATGTGCTTCCTAGTCACCGGTTCCTTCCAGACACCAGTTGGGGACACCATTGGCATCTCACAGTCTGCTACTTCATGCCTCCTGGCCCAGTTCCTAGGTGCCCTGCTGCCACATTCTGGTGAATTCATTGTATTCCACAGCAGGGCAGTGGAGCACAGAGAAACAATGCAGCAATTCTGTCGGTTTGCACACCTACCAGGTGTACTCGGTGTGATTGATTGCACCCATGTTGCCATCCAGGCACCCCCTGGAGAAGTGGGAGACACCTTCCTGAGCAGGAAGGGTTACCACTCCATCAATTGCCAGGTGGTGTGTGATGCAATGGGGTGCAACATCAATGTCCTAGCATGGTGCCCCAGCAGTGCCCATGATGTTTTCATCTGGCACCAGTCACAGTTGTGCCAGGCATTTGAGAGCAGCCAAATACCCAGTGTACATGTTGTCAGTGAGTACCTGCAGCAGGCACAACCACAATCCCCCCAATAGTGGGAAAGTGCCACAATACAGCACACAAAAAAAGGTAAAGAGGGCAGGTTGGGGAGGTGAGGGTGTACAGGTACACATGACGACCAACACAGTAGGGGTTGAAAAGTGGACAGGGTGAACGATACAGTATACAACTAACATGCATTAATGTTTCTCTCAGGGGACAGTGCCTATCCCTTGTGACCCTGGCACCTTACCCCAGTACTTTGGCCAGCAAATGTGGCTGAGGAGACATGCAATGAGGCACACAGTGCAACATGGAACATCATTGAGCGTGTCTTTTGCATGCTCAAAATGAGATTCAGATGGCTGAATCATTCTGGTGGTGCCCTACAATATACCCCACAGAAGGCATGTTGCATATTCCTAATCTGTTATATGTTACTCAACATGGTGCTCAAGCGTGGAATTCGCCTGCCAGAGCCTGAGGAACATGTTAATAGTGACACTGAGTCAAAGATGCATGGGATAGTGGAGCAGCTCAATAGGTGTGACCCAAACATGGCAAGGAGATCTTTGGAATATTGCCTGAACACCATCAAAACACTGACAGGGATGGGCAGGTGAGTGAAAACAACATGGACAACAGACATGCTTGCAATAATATGTATACATAATATTTTCAAGAAAACAATGTTGATACAATGCATGCAACAAAAACAAAGTAAACAAAAGGATGCCACACTGGTGATACAGGGACAGGGGTGGGGTGGCGACATGTACAACATGGTGCATGGGGAAGGTGCAAGTGGTGAAAGGAAAATGAAGGTGCAGTGCACACCATCATCACCTTCTTCCATCATAGGCACTGATAGAAGACCTACTGCAAGCCCGTGATGGTGGAGTAATGTGGACTGAGAAGCTGTTGGGTGAAGATTGAGGGGATGGTGCCACCCCGGGATGACCACAGCCATGTGTTGGGCTGAGTGTAGCAAAGACCATGCATCACTGAGTGGTACGTGGAGTGCCCACAGACTATGGCTTTGCAGCAGTGCTAGCTGACCCTGACCTGCCACTCCATGTCGATGACACCGCGGAGGACACTAACCACATGCTGATAGGGTGCGCTGGTGATGCAATGCTGCCTAGCAATCCCAACCTCCCTCACCATGGCAGTGAGCTCCCTCACAGCCCCAGTGAAGTTATCAAACACATGGTGGAGGGCATCACAGAAACATGCCTGACACTCTTCAGCTCGCTGTTCAGCATGCAGGAGATCGGTGTGCAGGGTCTTCCAGAGGTGGCCAAGTTCATGCCACATTTCCCTCCAAAATGCATGCAGTTCCCTCTGTGTGGCAAACTGGGAGTCCACCACAGACTAGAGTAGCTGCTGGGTGACTGAGCCATCCTGTCCCTGGGGGCATGGTCATCTGACACAGTGGGTGGATGTTGATGTTGCCAACATGTGGTGTGTGTGCACCTCACACCTTGTGTGGATGTGTGCGGTTGCAGTGCAGCCCATGTCACCAATGTGGTTAATTGGGGCAACATGATGGCCTCCCAAAGACACTTGTGGTGTGGGCTGTGTGGCATGGGAGCTGGTGGTTGTGGTGGTCACACCTGTGGCAGAAGTGGTGTTGGTGGTGGTGGCACTAGAGGTAGTGGAGGCATGACCCTCCAGGAACCCTGCCAGCACAGAAGGCTCTGTGTGTCTAGCAGGGGAGTGTGTAGTGGCCATTATGGCCTCACTGTTGACTGCCCCTGCCTGGTCGAGTGTGTCAAGAGACACCTCTGATGGTGAGAACCCACCCAATGCAGCAATGGTGGAAAAATAGTTCCCAGGGGGGAATGTAGTGTCTTGTCAGTGTCACACAGGTCATCAATCAAGTGGTCCATAGACACCTCCTCCTCAGCATGTGCCACCTGCCTAGGGACACTGGATGTGGATGGCCCATTGTCCTTCTCCACATCAACATCCTCAGTGGTGCCATCTCCCTGCACTGTGGACAGAGAAGAACGCTGTCAGTGTGTTACACAGTGCACAGTGGTCCTGTATCAGTGCAATCACATGTATACCCCACCATTGCTGTCTATGATGCACAGTGCCAGCACAAAACAGGTGGCTACAGCCTATACACCCAAATATCCAGGGTGCAGGCACACCTACAGGTGGAATGGGGATACCACAGGCATGCCCATGATGAACACCAAATGTATCCCACACACCCCACACATGTGAAGGACGCCACCCACAGGGATGGCATAGGTAAAGCACCCTGTCACACACGTGGCAGCATGCAACAATGCATGCAGAAGGCACACCTGATGCTGTGATACACACTACGTGCATAGGAACAGGGCCTTTGTGTGCAGAGCACATCATGACTGTGATATTGTGTCACATGCTGCAAGTCTGGTAGTGCAGTATACACAGCAGCAGACAGTGCCATACTGCAAACAGGCCATCCCAATGCACAAATGTGTGCATTGACCAGAGCAATATTGTGCTACAATACAGGCAGAGCAGTACGAATACCCTGCACACCCATGCACACCATGCTGGTACACAGCCATGTACTCACATTGCCTGAGGGATGACAGCTGGATCTCACACCCACCATCATCTACACCTTCCATGGCCACAATCCTGTGAGTTGATGCCACCACCTCCACCACAGGGTCCACAGGTCCTAGAACCTCTGCTGGCCATGGCCCACCACCCGTGCTGACCAGTGCACGGTGGTGTGTTGCCTGGTCTTACTTTGCCTGGTACTGTAGATCACACCAGCATTTTCAGACTGTGTCCATTGTGCATCCCCTGCCACCAACAACTTTCAACTCCACTGTTATCTCCCTCATAGGACTTTTACTGCAGCATCTGTTGTCTTATGGTGCTGCATCATGTGTTCCATGGCCTTGAAGGCATCAGCCAGGGACTTCAGCTTCTCCCTGGAGAATTTGAAGCTTCTTAGCCATTCATGGCCACCAGAGGCACCTATATGGGGATGGAAATGATCCAGTGGTCAGCTGCTGTTCTGTAAGGTATGTGTGCCTCCCCACAACACATGGGCCACAAAGTGGCATTGGTTGTGAGCATGCATTACAGGGATGTAGGGATTGTGCCTACACCCTATGCTGTCTCTGCCCATCAATGGCCCCCGCATGTCCATCTGTGATCATCGGCCACATGACGGTGTTTATGTGCCACATACAAACCAGCAGCAGCCTGCATTGTGTGGGATGCAACAGGTCCTGTGCCATGTGCCACATTGACAGGTGTGGGATGTGTGTTGGATGCAGGGACCTGTGGTGATGCCTGAGTGCACACTGTGTCTAGGCTGATGCACAGCACAGCATGGGGTACACATCCACATGATGGTGTCACAGAGAACTGCCATGTGAACAGTATGGCTGTGCTGTGTGTTGTGACTGTCCCCCACCGGGAACATAATGCATACCTGTAGATGCACATGGGCATCCATATGTGTGTCACAATTTGCGACTCCAGTGCCACTGTCACAGTGTATACATGTGCCAGGACAGTACAACAGTGCAGCACAATGTTAGTCCACACCTGGAAGCTGGGCCTGGTGCATGTGTGACAAGCATCATTCAGCAGTAACTGACACAATGCAATTCACATTTGTTCACCATCACATACTGTAACCCCAGGTCATTGTAGCAGAATTCACACACTGTTGCAGACCGTGATAGCAGTGCATTGCCACACCTACCTGTTCCTGTGGAACTTGTCTCCTTGGACATGTTGAGGCCTACTGTGTAAAGTAAAGACATCTTCCTACTGCTTGCAGTTCCAGTGAGCTGTGCAGGTGGTGCTCTGTCCTCACTGAAATAGCCCGGGCAATCCACACATGGTAGAGCATGCAAATGAGGCCATAATGACATGCTAATGTGGTGGTTTGCACTCTGACTGCCTAAGTAGGCTTATTTGCATTGCACCTCTGAATATTGCAGTCAATAGCACTGGACAAATGGGATTGTGCTGGGCAAATGAATAGCACCTCAGCGTAGCGCTAACTGTCTTGCATGGGGCAAAATGACTGTGGGCCACTTGTAGGATGCATGCATGATGTTGTCATCACTGGGAAGGTCATGCAAGGGTAACATATGCTCAGGTAGGCCATTCTTTGTTAGTGCAGTGCTGTAGTATTTAGCATGGCATCATCCTGAGCTAGCGCAAAGCTACGTACGCGCACTTCTAATTGTGGTCTGGACAGCATTCCAGGCACACTGGTGTCAGGATGTTATATTCAATGCCATCTTTGCTATATTCAGAGCTGTCTTCTTTGCTGGGCTATCTCTGACTGCACTGCCAGCCATGTTTGCCTGCCTTCATTTGCCTGCTGTATTAAACTGAATTTGC
Organism: Neoceratodus forsteri; assembly: GCA_016271365.2. Taxonomy (NCBI): domain Eukaryota; kingdom Metazoa; phylum Chordata; order Ceratodontiformes; family Ceratodontidae; genus Neoceratodus; species Neoceratodus forsteri. The sequence continues at coordinate 266,894,891 of CM057455.1, forward strand.
CCCTTGGCTGTTTCTTTGAATAGTGCATGCTATTGGACGTGGGCTAATTTTGCCCGTCGGGCAGTCCAAATTTTGCCCAAGGGCAAAGTTTTGAATATTGGGCTCCTGGAGTTTAATATGTCTGTTTCGGAGCACTCACATTTTCATATTTTGTTTTTATTGCACATAAAACCATTTAGGTAGAGCCTATTTTCAAATGATTTAGTGTCAGGAATACAACAACAAAAACACAAAAAGCAACAGAGACTGGCTCAGAACAAGTGTTACAGAGATTGGTGTATTACAGTTTCCATGAGGGACAGACTCACATGGGCTGGAAGATTTCATGCCAGCACAAGTGGTTTTGACAGAAACTGTAGAACTGAACATAAAGGAAGCAGCGGATCAGCTGGAAACTGGCATACATGGAAAGGGATTATAGCTCACAAACCTGCTTTTGGAATAGGAGGAACAATGTAATAAAAAGAAAGTTGCAGGGCAAACTTCTGAACCTACTCTTGAGCACACTTTGTCTTCTCAGCCCTTAGTTCTGGATTCTGATACTCAGATGACCCGAGAAAATGCCGTGGAGCTCCCTGAAATTAAAATTAACAAACAGATGGCAGGAGATAAAAGAACTCACCGATGGTAAAAAGCTGGCTCAAAGAAACTTTTCAACTTGTGTCTCAGCTGAAGAATGCAGCCACTTCGTAATGGTCTCATGAAAAGGCAATACTCAAGGCAGGATGGATAAAAAAGAAGGAAAGTAGATCCAGATCCTACTTGGAATGCCTCACAGATTTTAAAAACACCTGCAACACAGACTCAGTGTTCCCCTAAGCTACAACCCGACTCTCATATTCCTGCTGTATATCTCCTGGATGATACAGAACAACAGGTCTTGTTGACATATATGACATAAATAACTATTTTGCCTTCACATATACTGACTGTAGCCTGGTCCTTGAAGGCTGATCCCACAGCTGCACAGGAGAACAGGTGAGTGGATAATTTCACTGAATATGTTAGAACATTGCTACAGACCAAAATTGGGGATGGAGGGCATGAAAATGAGAATAGGGTGATTACAGTCTCCTCAAATAGTACCGTTTAGAAAGGCAGCATGAGTCAAGCAACGACTTTGATTTTAGCAGGGAATAGCTCTGTGGTAGACAAAGGGTCTGCACCTGTTCCTTCTACCATACTTACTAGTGGAAATGTATTTATATTTTACTTGTGATATTTTTCCTTGCCTGATTGTACAAATTTCATTGACAATTTATAACACTGTATGTAATTGTATCTTATGTTTTGTTTCTGTACCCTCCTGGGTCGTACCTGAAAATAGTCATTGTTATGGCTAGCACACCTACCCAGTAAACAACAACTAAATAAATAATTCATGACCTCAGTGTGGGTCCTGATGGATAAGAACTTTCCTGTTCTGTTGGTCACCCTGGGGGGAGAGATTCCACATGACTAGAACTCTTACAGCTCTGTTTTAGAAATGAATCAGAAACCTGCATGCAGCATAAGTTAACTACAAGATATTTTTGGAGCTTGTAAGAAAAGCTGAAATTGACTCCCAAATGGACTCCCTTCATAGCCATACCACCTACTAAACCTATGGTGAAATCTGTGACTGTTATGTTTAGAAATGGGAATTGTCAATGTTGGAGACACAATTGCACATACCACAATAATGCAAAACATCAAGGGAAACATATGAAAATCCCCATGAGAGAATTTGGACTGGCTCTACTTTAAGCAGAAGTGGTGCCAGAAGGCCTCACAGTGCAATGAGCAAAGGCTAAGAACAGCAGACACATACACATGGACTCATTAGTGTGCCATAGCTGTGTCTTAGCCCAAGGAGAGGGAGAAGGAGTCAGCAATCCTTAAGGGGGATGTTATTTGTTTGGGTCATGGGGACCTCAAAACAGAGAAGGAAAAGGACTACAAAAGAACCCCAGAGTAAATGCCCTGAAGCATGAGTTTTCTTGGAGGATATTGACCATACAGTCAAGTTTTTAAGGAAACACAATTGCTCATACCCCAATAATGCAAAGCATCATGGGGAACATATGCAGATCCCCCATGAGAGAATTTGGACTGGCTCTACTTTACGCAGAATTGCATGAAGACATCCATTATTGGTTAAGCCAACAGTGTCATTTACTGGGGGCCCCAGAAGCCATCATTGTCTCTGAATGCTTTTGGGTAGGAGTATGAGAATTCAAAGTTTGTTCACGCCATAATACTGAAAGGATCTGCCATGTTCCTAACAGTTTTTTTAGGCCAAGACAGAGGAATCTGTTTGTATGCAGGTCAAGCCAAGGACTACAATAAATGTGGGGAAAAGTCTAATTTTATCAAGTACTTGTGATAAACTGTGCTGTGGGGTCTGGGGAGAATTTGAACATATTACTGTGGCATGCCAGAACTGGCAAAAATGTAATCTCTGTGAAGAACAGGGTCTTATTTTGGGGACTGTCCCTGGGAATCTTGGAACAGAATCACTCAATTTAACCAGGATGTTTTGGTGCAGGCCGTCCAAAAATCAAGTTCTGTAACTGGGCCCACTTCAAATCTGCCTCATCTAGCTGCGGGCAGTACTGCACAACACCCTTAAATGGCACCCATTCATCACCCAGACCAATGATCCAACCCACAGATGCATGCACAACAGGTAAAGTATACCAAGCCAGCAACTAGGAAGAAACAAACATTTTCTGGATAACCAGAGAAGGTGCAGTTACTTACAGCAAAAAAAAAAGACCAGAGACAAACAGGACTGTCTACATGAAAATCTATAAGACAAGAAGCCTGCAATATCTCATTCTCAGGATGAAGCCCTCTCTCCTGGAAAAGGCACAAATATGCCCCCTCCACTGACAATCCTTCCAAAACTGCAAAGGCACAGTACTGGACTCACCATGCTTTCACAAGGTTGTTCTGGGATTTTTCTCAGTAACAAATTTGAGGTCCTGTTGAAAAAAAAAAGAACGGGGTGATTCAGAATTCAAAGATTAAGATTCAGAGGTATCTTCCCAGTCTTCACTGCCTGTTGAACCAAACCAGCCCAAGCGAAAGAGGAAGAAAGGGAAAAACAGCCCAGATCTGTTGGACAGGGTGATGGGGAAGAGATAACCTGATTATGGAATTTTTTTCTATTCATAAGACATGGAACAATGGAAAGTGCTTCACTGGGGCAGTGGTGCAGTATCCAAAACAGCATACAGTTAATACAAATGGTTTAGGAATACTATTTAGAAGGTTGTTTAGGGTCAGTAGACTGGTAGAGATTTTTCATGGAAGAGCATTACTGCTAGATATTTAATGGAAAAACAGGAGAGTCAGATGTATTAACCTTTCTGCTTCCCAAATTAAAATGGAACGTATTTCACTTTTAGATTCAGTGACATCTTGTGGGGTACATCACACCATATTATTTTTGGAGGTGACTTTAATTGTTCCTTGGATTTCTCATTAAGACATGAAAGCAGGAAAAAATATATTGTGATTCTCTAACTTTGAAAAACGTTATTGATACTGCTGGATTTATAGATAGTTATAGAACTGTGCACCCTTCATGGGGCAGTACTTATAACAGAGGGACTTTGTACTCTAGAATTGACTTTATTTTTCTTTCATCAAATCTGACTCCATCCAATGCTAAAACTACCCCAACTGAAATTTCTGACCATGAATTATTAAGTATTATGATCAATAGTCCATCTACCTCGGCTCCATTTACATCAGATGGAGATTAAATGTAGCCTCTATACAGTCCCCTGAACTCATACAGGAAATGAAGCCTCTTTTGTAAGCAAGAAAATCCATACCATGTCTTTATGACACTATAGCTCAATGATGGAAAGATACTAAATCTATTTTAAAAACCTGTTTTATAAAATTTGGATGGAAACAGCAGAATTCTGATTATTTTAAGTATCTTATGCTACATAACAATTGCAACATTTAGCTTCATTGGCTAATGATGGTAGTGGGAATTATGCTGACCAAATACAATCTATAAATTTAGAAATGCAACAATATCAATATAATAGAGCAGCTTCATTAGAAGTCGAATTAAAATATGGCATCCAAAGAATGCCGTAGTTCTGATGTAAGGACAGAGTGGAGTCTTCTTGCATTAACACCCTGGTAAATTACATAGGGGCAGAGGTCTTTGATACTACCAGTATCAAAGGAATGTTTGGCTCTTTTATTCTGAGCCATTTTGGCAGGACTCCTTTGGTCTTGTCGGATATCGATTCTTTTTTTCCCACATCTATACCAAATCTTTCTCAAATGGCACAATCTAAGTTAACTTCTCCCCTTACTAATGCAGAACTTATGGAAACTATTGCATCTTTGAAAACCAGATCTTCACCAGGGTGGGATGGTCTGCCACATGATTTTTATATAACTTTTGCAGAAGAACTGGCTGATTGTTTAACAGCTGTATCCAATATTTTTTACAGCTGCTCAAATTTCCATCCACTTTTACAAAAGTACTTTTAATCTTTCTCTGTAAATCTGGGGATAAAAGGTTGCAGCAACTATCATTCATCCAGCCCAAACCTGTTCCATACCAGCATCAGGGGCAATTTATATATTATCTGTGATGTTATAGAATTTTATACTGCCACACACTCCTTCAGTTATTTGTTATCACTTGACCAAACTAAAGCTTTTGACAGAATTAGTCACAGGCATCTTTTTCAGGTAATCATAAAGTATGGTATAGCAGAAATATTTGTTTCCTGGATAAAGAAACTGTACAAGTCAACAACCATCTCATCTTAGATCACATAGAGAATGGGAAAAGATATACTAGTTAAGGTAGGGGTAAGACAAGGATGCCCCCTCAGTCTTTTGCTTTATGTTTTTGCCTTGGACCCCCTTATTCAGCATATTATTGAAATTCAGAGAATTCTAGGGCTAGCCTGGCCATCAGGGGTGGTTTCCTTACAATTCTCACTTATGCAGATTATATCTATTTGTATGTAAAAGATAAACACAGTGGCAAACTCTTTACAGCATTTTCCAATATATCTGGTACATCAGCAAAGCAGAAGCTAGAAAGATGACATGGGTATAGAGTAAAACAAACAGGACTGTGGGGCTAACTTTGGCAGCAAGTAGAATTAGATAGAGTAAAAGGAGGGGAATTGCCAGAGCAAGAGGGAACAGTGCAGGGGGTGGTGCAGTTCAGTGGGTGCAGGGCTACAGTCTTCAGGAGGACATTTTAGATGCTGTGGTGCTGCCCTATATGTAGGCACCTCTCTGGACTGATGGCAGAGGTTGCCAATCTCCGGACTGAGCTGGCAGGAGTACTGGCAACCTTGGCCCCCTCCCAGAGGCTACCATAGCCGCAGCCACTACAACAACAGGTGTCCAGGCAAAAGGCTGGCTGGGCAACTGTGGGCTCAGGGAGGTCAAGGGAGGGGGGCTCACAGGCACATCCCCCATCTGGTCCAACTAAGAAACTTCTTTGCTGTCCTGGAGAAGTGGGAGAGTCCTGTGGGGGCATCCGAGGTTGCAACCAGGAGGATGAGTGAGTCCTCCAGGAGGCGAACAGGGAGAAGGGCACATGGGCAGGACCCAGTGAACCCCAGAGGAGGAGGAAGCTTATTCTAGTGGGGAACTCAATTGTTCAACACATGGATGTGGGCACAGACAGCAGAATGGAGGGGGAGATTAAGAGTATCCCAGGAGGCACAGCTCAGCGGGAGGGGGAGCAGATCCACAGGATTGCTAGGGCAATGGCAAGGAGGGGAGAGCTAGATGTCATTGTCTGCCTGGGGACAAATAACCTAGCAAGGGAGGGAGCTAGTATGGAGTCAGTACAGGTGAATTCAGGGAGCTGGGTAGGCAACTTGGAGAGATAGCAAACTCTGTAACATTTTTGGAGGTTGTACTAGTCTGTGGAAGGGGGGAGGCAAGAAATCAATGCATCAGGGGCTTCAACAATTGGTTGTAGGGCTGGTGCAGGGAAAATTGTGTTGGCTACATTGGTGACTGGGGAACTACCTGGACTGATGCATGCCTGTACAAGCAGGATGGCCTGCATCCATCCAATGAAGGAACAACTTTCCTCAATGAATGGTTTAAATTCATTGTTAGTGAACATTTAAACTAGCCATTGGGGGGGGTCTATCAGGTGTAGGGAGACTCAAGCAGCCCACCAACACTGGTTACAGGATACGGTGCAGAGGACCAGGAAATCATGCACAGTGGATTCCGGATGTATGCACATACTTGCGACAAACTGAAAATGTGTATACAACCGGAATGTGCATACAACTGAATCGCTATCTAAATAAAGGAGACAAATGAAGCATTTCTACCTAAGAGTTTGCTAAATACAAAAGGCATAAAAAGGCATGAATATACATTGAAAACAGTTGCAATATTAGTGAACGGTATTTCCATACATTTAAAGTTTGACTGTCAGGTTTAAAAAACTTGTAATATAGGTTTGTTTGTTTGTATTGGCAGTTATCATTTCCAAACGCGATTCAAAAGCATAAAACCAGCTGAAGACATTCCTTTCATTTTGCTCCACATAATGTCTAATTTTTAACATTGCAAAGCCAGTCATCTGAGGCAACTGTCTGACTCTGCCATTTCGCCGAGAATCCGTTGATAGCGTCTTTAAGTTTTAATATTTGGCCCACACTAGAGACATCAATATAGAACTCATGAGCTAGTTCCTTATGGGACACCCCAGGCTGCTGGAACTTCTCAAAAAGCTGGATTTTTTTTCCAAGCACAGCACCTGTCATGAAACCTTCTCCATGATGGCAAGAATGAAACAAAGAGCTAATCACTGGCATTAAGAGCACTCAGGTAATAGATTAGCAATCAGTAATCATTAAAGGCAAGCAGGGGAAAGCAGTTTTTTCCCTAGTTACTGTTAATTAACTGCTACTAGCTCTTGCTATGCATCCAGCGGAGACTGATTAATGCTAATTAACACCCTGACACACCAGAAAACAAAGAAAACTGAGGCTAAATTTGTGCATACAACAGGAAAATTTGCATGCATACAAGTAGGCAATTTATAATGGCATGTATAGGGAAAAAATCAGGACATCGCATTTTTGTGCATACAACTGAAAAATGTCTAAATGGCATACAAGTGGAATGTACTGCATTTGACAGATACACCTACTCTACTGGTAATGAACATAGTAGGAATAGGAAATCAGCACAGAGATGACACCAAAGCTGATGGAAAGAGACAAAAGGAGAAACACACGAATGGGGGGGGCAGAAGTACATGGAAAGTCATGCATGTAAATGCTTGCAGTCTGGGTAACAAAGTCCTGGACCTAGTGGCTATAATGACAGAGGAAGATTTGGACATAGTGGCTATAACCAAGACATGGTATACCTGTAACCACAAGGCATGGTACACCTGTAACCACATCTGGGTGATAAATGTACTAGGTTATGCTCTGTTCAGAAGAGACAGAATAGGCAAGGGGGGGGCACCCTTTATGTCAAAGAGAACATCAAAGCAACCACAATACAGGGCAGATATGAGAAGGTACAGGAACTATGGGTCATCCTTGGGACAGGAAAGGGAACAGGGATTCAAGCAGGGGTGGTCTATAGGCCCCCAGCTCAAGGGGAGAACATTGACTGGATATTGCTGGATAATATACATGATATGATGGCAAAAGGGGAGATTCTGCCGCTGGAAGACTTTAACATACCAGGCGTGGACTGGTCCATTCCAGCAGGGGCCTTGGCCAAGATCCAAGACTTTGTGGACTCATTACATGAGGTAGGCCTCAGACAACTAGAGTGGGAGCCCACCAGAGACAGGGCAATACTGGATCTAGTATTAACCAATAGAGAAAGAATTCCAAGTGGAGGGGCACCTGGGGCCCAGCGACCACCACATGGTACAGCTCAAATTCAACACAGGGATACAGTCAAGCCATACAAAGGCGAAGTTCTTAGATTTCAGAAGTGCTGACTTCTGCAAGATGGGAAAAAGTGTTAATGAAGCCCAGGAACAGAGAAAGACAGGAGGGAGAGTTAAGGAGCAATGGATACATATTTAAGAGACGATTATTGGGGTCATAGACCAATGTGTTAGGGTAAGAAACAAAGAAAAGAGAAGGAGGAAGCTACTTTGGTTCTCCAAGGCTGTAGCAAAAAAGATAAGGGCCAAAAGGGTGGCTTTCAGAAACTATAAAGAGACGCAAAGGGATGAGGATAGGGAGGAGTATCAGAATTGTCTGTGAGAGGCAGGAAAAACTGTAAGGAGCACAAAGGCACAAACTGAGGAAAGATTAGCTCAATTAGTGAAAAAGATGATAAGACATTCTACAGGTACATTTAGGAGGGAAGAAAGTGCGGGGGGAATCAGTAAACTCAGAGGGGACAGGGGAGAGAGCACAGAGGGTGATCAAGATAAGGCATCATTCTAAACAAATATTTCTGCTCAGTTTTCACAATGGAAGGGGAGGGACAAGGACTACAGTTAAACATCACAGGCACAGAGGGGAGGGAGGTGGACAACAGTCCTTTTTACAGAGGAGAGGGCACTTAAAGAGCTTGCAAAGCAAAATGTGGACAAAGCTATGGGTCCAGTTTACATACATCCCAGGATTCTGAAGGAACTAAGGATGGAGCTGGCAACCCCACTGGTGGTCCTGCTCACTGAGTCCCTAAATACTTGCGTAGTCCCAGAGGACTGGAGAGGGGTACATGCCGGTCCCTCTTCACAAGAGTGGCAGCAAAAAGGAGGCAGAGAACTACAGACCAGTCAGTCTCACATCAGTAATGGGTAAGATCATGGAGACACTCCTAAAGGAAAGGATTGTGGAACACCTGGAATCCATAGGATCCATAGACAGGCCAGTCAGTCTCATGTCAGTAGTGGGTAAGATCATGGAGAGACTCATAAAGGAACAGATTGTGGAACACCTAGAATCCATAGGAGTGCAGGATCTGAGACAACATGGACTCATGGCAAGAAAGCCCTGTCAGATGAATCTAATTGATTTCTCTGGCTGGGTGACAAAGACAGTGGACCATGGGGGAGCAGTAGACATCACCTACTTAGATTTCAGCAAAGCCTTCAGTACCATTACACATAGAGGGTTGGTCAACAAGCTGGGTAGTCTGGGGCTGAGCCACAAGGTGGTGATCTGGGTTAGTAACTGGCTGAGGGACACAATGCAGAGGGTAGTGGTAAATGAAACCCAGTCAGAAGAAATGGAGGTGACCAGTAGGGTACCTCAGGGTTCAGTTCTGGGGCTAGTCCTCTTCAATGTCTTTATCAGCGACATAACAGAAGGACTGGAGGGGAAGGTTTTCCTGTTTGCAGATGACACCAAGATCTGCAACAGAGTTGCTACTCCAGAGGGAGTGAAAAGGATGAGAAAAGACCTACAAAAGTTGGAAAGATGGTCTGAGGTGTGGCAACTGAGGTTTAATGCAAAGAAATGCAAAATCATGCACGTTGGGAGTAAGAACCCTGGAGAGATCTACAGGATGGGGGGAGCTGCTGCCAGTCACCAAAGATGAAAGAGATCTGGGGTCATTATCACAGATGACCTGAAGGCCACCAAGCAGGCAGCAAAGGCAGTGGGGAAGGCCAGTGGAATGTTGGGTTGTATAGGAAGGGGTATCATAAGCCTAAGGAGGGAGGTACTGGTTCCATGGTACAAAACACTGGTGAATCCTCATCTGGAGTACTGCATGCAGCTCTGGCGGCCACACCTTCATTAGCACATTGACAGGATGGAGACAGTGCAGAGGAGAACAACTAAGACGGTGCAGAGTTTACAGCATAAGACATATGGGAAAGATTAAAAGACCTTAATATGTATACGCTGGAGCAGAGCAGGGAATGGAGGGACATGACTGAAATGTTCAGGTACCTCAAGGGCATAAAAAAGGTAAAAGGGGAAAACATCTTCCAGTATAAGAAAAGTACTAGAACAAGAGGACATGACATGAGATTGAGGGGACCACATAAGAGGAAATGTGAGGAAGTTCTTTTTCACCGAGAGGGTGATGGATGCAGGAAATAGCCTGCCCCAGGAGGTGATGGGAGCGCAAACTATGGCAGGATTCAAACATGCATGGAATAGGAATAAGGGAACCATAGAGGTGGGAAGGAATAGCTTAAGCTGATGACCAACTAGTGTCTCTGGCTGCTACTACAAGTAGAATAAATGGGCAGACTGGATGGGCCTGGCATTCCTTATCTGCCGACAACTTCTATGTTTCTATGTTTCTTTGTCTTTACATGTTCAGAAAAGTATCGGAATCAAATTGGGTTATACATCCTCAAGAGAATCAAAGATAGTGGGTATTTCCATAGTACAGGGGCCCATCAAGATTTTGGGCATAACATTTGGTGGCAAAGACATGGCCTCTTTAAATTGGTCCGACAAATTAGCCATTTGTATTGCAAAAGTGCAGAGGTGGAACAGCTGGAATTTTTTGAAATTTAAGAGAGTGTGGATTATTAAACAATTCATAATTCCACTCCTTCTATGTATCAGTTATATTTTCCCTTTACCGACTCATTAAGAAACAACTGTGTAGAGTACTTTTAACCAAATGTTTTGGGGAAGTTGTCTTGACCCCATTAAAGAGCATTTACAAACATACCTGCCTAAGAAAAAAAGGAGGGGCTAATGTGCCTCGGGCCAGATATTCAAAGCTTTGCCCCGGGCCGAGATTAGCACTGCCTGGTGTGCAAACTTAGCCTGGTGCAAAATGCAAGCCATATTCAAAAGGAATAGCCTGGGGCAAAACCAGCTGAATATAGCAAGCAAAGGAAGCCAGGCAAACAGGGCCAGGAGTGCAAGGCAAAAACAGCTCGGGAATGACACAGCACTGAATATGGCAGATAAGACAACACTGAATATAGCACCCAAGGCAGGCAGTGCAAACACCAACAGGTACACAATGCAGATGGAGCCGCCAGGCCCTAGACCACAGGCAAAAGGAGCACAGGCTGGAAAGGGACCCCAAGAGCAGACAGCGGCACAGAACCCAGACACCGATACACACACACACAGCCAGGGGACAGGCCAGAGGGCACCAGGACCCATGAGCAGAACCACATTACAGAACAACCATGTAGCAAATGGCAGGCACACAATAATGACACAGGACACAGTGCAAGTATGAAAAAAGGTATATATAATACAAGTGATGCAGGGAACAGAAACAGGTATGCAACAGGTGAACAACACAAATAAAACAAATAGCAATGTAACGTAAAATGACTAGAAATGCAAAAGAAAACCTACACAAAACACTATATACACCTGAACGGGACCTACAACTATGACTGACAACTACAACTACTACTATGACTAACACTACATCTACCACTACAAAATCTACAACAGACTCTGCTACCACTACAACTACACACTAAACTACAACGGTGACTAAACTACAACTAACAAGAGAACAATAGCAACAAAGGTGTAAACAAAGATAAACATATGTACAGCGGTGGAGGAAATCAGCAAAGCGAAGTCACAGGCGGGGATAGGGATGTGAACACAACCAATAAGGGATAAGAGTGGCAACAGAAACCAAAGTCCAGGTTGGGGGGTACAGGGGAAACAAAGGCGCGTTGCTGCAGGTTATGGCTGGGAGCTTGCGGGTTCTGACAGATGTGCCTCAAGAACAGTGGCCACCCTCCAGGTCTCAGCGATGATCACTGCCTGCTGCTCTATAAGTGTGCGTTGCTGGTGCACAATTCTCCGCAGGAGTTCCTTGCTGCCCTCGGACTCCTTTGGCCACGTAGCCCACAGTGAGGACTGGAGTGAACCTACAAGAGGAAGGGGAAACATGTGAGTATGGCAACCCAGCCAGGAAGCAAACTGCAGCCACAGGTGGCCAGACAGGGATGGAGAGCATGTCCTGTCAGCCATGCCCTTGTGGCACCGAGTAACACAATGGTAGGCACAACTGATCGACGCCCACAGGGAAGGCTTGGAAGACACAGGCATCAACCCGAAATCCTACACACATGGAGATGCAGGCCCCGACAACACCAGTGCATGGACAGCACCACCCACCCCAGCAATTCAGACAGTGAGCGAGTGCAGACACACAGGAAGACCCCCGAATGGTGGTGGGTGTAGGCCACACAACAACACTCACATGGGAAACCAAACATCAGGACATGCTGCCCACAGTCAGAAAGCAATGTACCAGACAGCAGAGTGCAACAGCAAACAACAGTGATGCAGGAGCAGCACACTGCAGGCATGGTGGGCATCCAATGGCCAACCCATGCCAGGGCAGAACTGACCTGCAGAAGCTACAAGCCCACAGGGCACACACATCAGCAGGGGTGGACCAACAGACACTGCCGCACATGGCCCATGTACAGCAATGTGCACAGTGTCCTGCAGCCAGAACAACCACACAGCAGGTGACCAGCCAAACATGGTCAGCGGTGAATGTGGACAGCATGACAATGCCAGTCATGCATGCCAACACTGGCACATACCAACTCCCCGTCACAGGCATGGCATCCAGACATCCAGATAATGGCAGCACCTAGAAACAACGCTGTGCAACACAGCAGAAAGCCTCAGCAGCAATAGCATGATGCCCATGGTGGTCAAACCCCCAGCACAGTCAATGACAGCCCAGCGAAGGAACAACACATTACAGAAGCACAGCACAAATGAAGACTGAGATGTACTCACGCAATAGGGCCCCGACCTCGGGGCTACTCTCCTGTGCCCGCTGTTGCATGGCCAGCTCTCGGGGGCTGCCTCTGGTTGGCACCTGGGATCACTCCAGGCCCCTTCTCCCTGCGCTGGGCTGCACGGTCCACTCTACAGTGGACAGAAGAAACAGCAGCATTAGTGTAATGCACAGCAAGAACCGTGATCGCAACAGCAAGATACACACCCACCGCTAAGACACCATACATGCAGGGCAGCCCAGGGACAGTGATAGCATGCAGAGGACACCCACAAAGTGGACCCCATGACCCATGGACCTTGTGCCAGGCACACAGGGCATGTAGGCATGTGGGCCCAGTGTTGCAACCATGCAGGCCACGTGGGCACAACCACTGGAGGCACACACTGCTGTGTAGGTAGTCCAGTGCCCATGCGTCAGCACCCCTGCACAACACTGGTGAAGGTTGCAGGACAGGTCTGTAGCATGCCCCACCGCACACAATGCCCATGCACGCAATGCCACCACCGTGATGGCCACCTGGCACATGTGGCGGCTGTGCCCCCCTGGACCACTGTGCTCCCCAACGTGCCCCGCAACCTGCACCACATGCGACCCACTGTCCTGCACACCTGCACACCTGTACACACACCTGTGCATGCGTGCACGCTCACACACACACACACACACACACACACACACACACACACACATGCACATACACGCACAGGCAGACCACGACACACACTGTGGATGTGAGCAACATGCACAGGCATTCACCTGGCACTGGCACAGTGCCCTCATGCACATCATGCATCTGAACGCCTCCAGCTGGCCCCTCTGGTGGCAGTGCAGGTCCATGTACCTGTGTCGGCACTTCTTAGCATCCCTCTGGATGCCCGTCCACTCTGTGAGCCACCTGGCAATGGACCCCCACATCTGCCACCATGGGAGGTCACCCTCTCTGACCTTCCCAAACAGCCGCCTGTGCCACTGCTGTACAAGCTGCACAACATTGGGGGTCTCCACCTCCCCCCCTGCGCCTGTCCCTGTGTACCACAGCTCGCTGTCTCCCCCTTCCTAGCATTGCCTATGCAGCACAGATACCCTGCCACCTGTTTCACTACACAGCTTGTCCCACACCCAGGACCTCCCAGCAATCAGTGCAGTAGCGCCGCACTATCACATGATGTAGCGCGGTGCTACCTGGAAGCGGGCTCATTGTGCATGCATGACCCTGGAGCTACAACACCATGCATGTGCATAGCACCACGCTGTGTGGGCTAGCGTGGTACTACACCGTGCTATACCTGGATGCTAGCATGGCTCTGGGGCCTCACGGGCATGCGTGGTGGTTGAGCTATGCCACTTAGCGCTGTGCTACTGGGCCAGTGCAGTGCTGGACACTACATAGCCTGGCGCTAATGATTGCATGGCGCTAAGTGGTTAGCCTGGTGTTAGACAGGCCCATATTCAACCGGCATATGCAAATAAGGGTACTTGTGCATGCACGGTGCAAACACTGTGATTAGCATATCATTATCCAATGATTTGCATGCCTAACAGGCTGGATTGCCCAGCTGGGCTATAAAAGGGCAAGCAGTGCTCCACCAGTGTTGTGATGTGGGATTGCAGCACACAGCCATGGCTGCAGACATACACACACACACAAAAGGAACAGTCATGCAACGGGAGGCAGAGCAGCGAGAGGCAAGTCTGTATAGCAGCCTGGGGGCATGGTGGATGGGGACCAGTACAACACAGGGCAGTGGCGTATACACGGTGTGCCTGCTGACCACAGCTTTACAGGCTGGGGACAGAGCCACTGGATAAGGGTGCACAAGGCCATTGGGCCGACTGTCCAGCTGACAGGTCCATGTGCCGTGCACGTGCACCAGCGTCAGCCAGAACCATGGGGGCACCTTCTGCATGCTGTGTGCCAGGCCTGGGGGGCCCACAACATGGCATGCAGGTATGCCCCGCAACAGTGGCTCACTGACATGTGGTCCATGGTCCCTCACCAGTCACCCTGGATGCAGGACATGGAGGGTCACAGACGCTCCTATGGTGGTACACGGCTGCAGCCCAGGGGTCATGACTGTAAGGCCCCCAATGTGACATCGACAACACTATGTGGCCCATGCCTGGTAGCCTGCTATTGTATGCATACCATCCACAGTGTCCATGCCCTGTGTGCCATGCACACGTCCCCTAGGTGGCTGATGGGGGCATGGTGCACTGCCAGTTGGTGGGCGTGGGACTGCCCCGTCCCGGGGTACACTTGTCCATAATGGGAGTGGGCAGTGCTTACATGGGTCCAGTGTGTGCAGTCCCTATGCCAACAGCCGTGCAGTGGCACTGTGCATGCAGGGGTGGCCCCAGTGCACTGTGGCTGTGGGCACCGTACACACACATGCTGGCTAGTGCCACATCCATGTGACCGGTGCTGCTGTCGGGGGTGGCATGCACAAACTGTATCACATGTGCCATGCACCACAGGCCCACCACAGCTGGTGACACATGTCCTGACTGTCCATCTCTCCCATAGATAGTGCAGTGTGACCTGAGTGCATACGCTATTCCCAGGAGGAGCTGAGGATGTTGGTGCATGGCGTGAAGGAGAAGGAGCAGGTGCTGCGATAGCACAGGGCAACAGATACGGTGGTGCGCCAGGCCTGGGATGAGGTGATGGTAGGTGTGAACGCTGTTGGTGGATGTGGCAGGATGATGGAACCAGAGCACAAGCGCTGGAGCCACCTGCTGCACTGGGCTAAGGAGGAAGAGGCACAGCGGCTCTGCAATAGGCTGTGAACTGGTGGTGGCCCGCAATCCAGACAACAGCAGAAGGAGGACCCACTTATGGCTGTGGTGGCATCCACACTGCGCCTGGTGGTTGTTGCTGGTGTACCAGGGGTGGGTGTGAGGCACCTCCCACACCACCTAGGATAGGTCTGTACCCACATGTATGCACCCTGCATGGTGTGCCAGCACAGGTGCTGGGTGTTGATGTTGACGTCTTGCCTGGGGTGCACTGCGGGGGTGCTCTGCTGTGCACACTGTGCACCTAGGGTGGGTTTGCATGCATACAGTGTCCGACATGGCTGCCACCATGGCTGACAGGCTGGGGCATGTGCACTGTGGGGTGGGTGCATGCATGTGGGTATAATGTATGGCTGTGGGGCTGGTGTGTGGGGTGTGCCTGTCTGCAGCAGGTGGTACATTTCCTAGGGTGTGCATGTACTGGTGGTGGTATGGCGCACCGTGCACATACCGGTCAGTGACCCTGTCCTGTTGTCTTCCACAGCGGTGTGTGCAGGGCATGCAGCATGCCAGGACCAGGCTGGGATGGCTGTCTTGGGACCGGAGGTGGAGGCAGAGGAGGAGAACCTGCCGTTGATTTCAGGAATGGGTGCCAGTCATGGACCATCAGATGCGCACCATGAGTGGTGCACTCATGGACATAGGATACAGTTGCCAGGGTAGGGGGGCTCCAGTGATGGTGGGGACCTGGACCTCAGTGCAGCCCTGGAGGATGCCCAGGTGGAGGATCTTGGGGGTGGGCAAATGATCCTGCTGACAGTCACCAGTGACTTTGAGATGGATGTGTCGGAGGGGGGTTACATCCCACCCGTGGAAGGGCCTGTGGAGGGGGGCACAGGGGTGGGGCAGTGTGCAGTCCAGGGCATGGGTGTCAGGGGGGTTGTTTGCTATACCAGCATGGGTGTACCCATGCAGCCTGTGGTTGGCCATGTGGGGGACAGGTGTGTCCCACTGGACATGCGGAGCCTCCCATGGGCTGAGGTGCAGGATGCACAGGGATCACAGCACACATTCACCAGCCTGCAGTGGCAGGACAGGCTGCTAATGCAATGTTGTCCAAATCCTGGTGAGCTGCAGGAACCAGTGCCAGCTGACAATGAGGGTGCTGTGGCCGTGGATCCAGGTGCCCTGGGGTCCTGCCCTCTGCTCCAGGCTGTACTCACCTCCTATCAGGGGGTACAGGTGGACCTGCATGGCCTGCGGCAGGAGCTCAGGCATGAGCTCTCCCAGATCGTGAGTCACTGTCCCTGTGCTTTGCATGGGTGGAACAGCAGGCCGAGGACAGGATGGGCTGCATGGTTGCAACACTTGACCACAGCTTTGCTGGGCTCACAGCCACGGTGGTAGACCTCACCACAGTGCTGCGCGGGGTGCATGGTGGGCAGCAGGCTGTGCAAGTGGGTCAGTGTTTTTTTTTGAAATTTGCTCTTTATTTCACGCCCCACATCCGTCCTCAGCCTGGTCACGGACTCCTGGATCCCCGGTCACCGGACATTGCCGACTTCCCAGTCATCCTTGGCTTCCCCCCCAGAGAGTGGGGCCGCGGTTCCACGGAACTAGTAACTGGTCGGGGAACGGCTCCGGTGACCAATCAGGGTGTCCCGGAGTAAAGCGTCATATAGACGCTGGGCGTGGTTTTTTAACCCCCATTAGCCCACTCCCTTGAGGGAGGCGGGGACGTGCAATGATGCTGAGCATCTACCCCTGCCTCACTCCCCCCCTGACGTAAGCATGGCCACGTGGGTGATCCCTAGCCTCCGCTAGGGGTCCCCTTCACGCCGACTGCTACCCCAGCCCTCCCCCCGGAGAAGGAGAGCAGTCCGTGGGACGCTCGATCCTTCTCCCATCCTTCTCCCCCCGGCCAGCCCTCCGATGACCCGAGTCCATTTCCGAACCCGGGTCGCCGGCGTCACAAGCGGAAATCCAACCACTGCGCCAATGGGCCGGCTGCAAGTGGGTCAGTGTGCCCATGGCACAGGGGCCCACAGGTGGGCCACTTGCTGCTGCAGGACTGGCAGTGGCTCAAGCACCACAGCTTCGCATGCATCGACAGACACCCAGCGCCGCCATGGCTGTCCAGCCACCCTGTCTGGCTCTGCTGGTCGACGTGGTCACAGGCAGTTTGCCCTACCTGCCTCACCATGGTCCTTCCCTACTGTGTCCTCAGCCTGAGCACCCCTGGGTCTGTGTCCTGCACACATGGTGTGCGCCGTGTACGTGGTGGTTGTTGCCAGAGATAGGCACGGCCGCCATGCACTTGTGCACAGTTGACACTCCCATGTGCATATTAGCACTCCTACATGCCTGCTCACACTTGCACTCACATTGACACACACACTCACACACACTGTCACTTGCACAGTCTCATATGCACAGCCATGGTGTCCCGCCACACACTTCCACCACACATCAGGCAACACCCACATCACAATTCCATGGCCATGTGATTTCTACACATGTGTGAACTGCACATCCCACCCATTGCACTGCTCACACACATGCATTCAGTGCCACTGTGTTCTGCACCTGTTGTGTTTGTTGTCAGCACTGTTGTGGATGTCTGTGCACATTAAACTGTTCACCATTGTACTGTATCATGTTGTTGTGCAGTCTGTACTCACCCTCTGGCTTGTGACAGTGACCTGATGATGGCGGCCCTGTGCTCTAGGGTCCTGCAGGCCATGCGAGGATCCCTCCTCTCGAGTTGATCCACTATCCCCGACTGCTGGCTCTGGGTAACTGTCAGCCTGTCCCTCAGGTTCAGGTGCCTGTATCCCATGGATCATTGCTGTATTGTGCTGCATACAACCAGCTAGGAAGATAGCACTGCCGTGGTGTGTGTGTTCCCTGTTTGTTGCTACTCACTGACTAGGTGCCCACTGGTTATCCTGCCTTCCTTGAATGCGTGGCACAGCTGGGACTGGTGCCAGATGAAGGCATTGTGGGCACTGCCGGAGTACTGTGCATAGACATTGCTCATGTGCCCAGTCGCATCGCACACCACCTGGCAATTGATGGAGTGGTACCCCTTCCGGTTGACATATACCTCACTGCCATTGCTAGGCGATGCATGGATGGGGATATGGGTGCAGTCAATGGCACCTAGTATCGCTGGTAGGTGCACCATGGAATTGCTGCAAGGTTTCTCTGTGCTCTGCTGCTGTGCTGGGGAATACTATGAACTCCCCAGTGTGTGGCAGGAAAGCCTCAAGGAACTGTGTCGGAAGGTGTGAGGTGGCAGACTGTGATGCCCCGATGGTGTCCTCTGTTGGTTGTTGGAATGTCCCTGTGGCCAGGAAGCACATCACTGCTGTCACCTTCTCCTCTACTGTCATTGCATGGCTGCATCTGGTGTTGGGGCGCAATAAGTCATGCAGAAGTTCACATAGCTGCCTCAACATACCCCTGTTCATCCTGTACCAGCCAGTGATGTGCTCATCTGGCAGGGTCTTGAAGGAGACCCTGGGCCAGTGCAACCTGTTTGTAGCATACCATCTCCTTGGCCTGCGTTGAGGCCCACGTTGGGCCTGTTTCCTCTCCTCCTCCTCCACTACTGCTGCCAGCAGTGGTAGCATCACTGCTATCAGTGCAGCACACATTTCCACTTCCCGGTGTGGTCACTCCCCCTAAGTGGTTTGACCTGGGTTAAGACCAGCCTTTTGTAGGCTGTAGCTAGCGCCATGCGCTACGTGTCGCGCTATGTGTCCTTGCATGGCACTATGGCTTTGAATATCCCATAGCATGTGTATGCAGGCCACCCCCCCTTTGCCTCTTGCATAAACTGTCGGTTTTCCCCACGCTACTGCAGTTAGCACACGCTAACCAGTCCTTTCAATATCACTGCTCCGCGCTAGTCCTGTGCTATTCCCACGCTATTGGTTTGCGCGCTGCGATAAGCTTTGAATGTCTGACCCCTCATCATGTAATGTTTTTTCATACTTTATTTTGGTCTACGACTGTAAAACTTGCCTTACAGCCCCAGCTTACTGGAACTAATGTATGGCTGAAATATTAGATGGGTTTTTGTGTAGGTGGTAGGAAGCACCAATTAAACTTACACAAAAAGTGTTGATTCCGGAACTTCATAAACCAAAAACAAAATAAGTAGAAAATGACTAGATCTTCTTTAGAGACTTTAACCAGGAAACAATTATATTACACTGTTATGATACATATTTGCGCACAGGTCCTGGGATTTAAATATTGTAAACCTGAGAAGAACCATTTGGTGTTGACACAACTAACGGATGATCGCATTCCAATACAAATGTGGGATAAACTATGGATTTGTTCACATGGCAGATTAAACGTGCATGGGAATAACAAACACAAGTCTTTAGAAGAAAGATATTTTCCATACACAGATTGTGACACATAACTAGAAACTATGGAACATTTCTTTCTGGAATGCAGTTATGTACTTGGTTTTTGGTCATATGTAGCAAATAATGGAACCCATGAAATTTTGGTTCTAGGAGACTTTCCAGAAAACGTAAGGAAGTATAATAATAGCACGTTGAGAGTACTCTGTGCTTGCCTCAGATTTTACCTGTGGCAGGCAATGTGCTATCTGGTGCTACAACAACTACAAATGTCTTATAAAACTTTGGTAAAATGCATGAGTCAGCTTTGAAAGAGGTTTATCAGATGGATTTAAGAAACAGTCCAGTTCTCAACTCAGAGCATTATGGATGTTTTTTCTTGGATTCCTAGTGGGACTTAAGGTGGTATGGAACAGGATGTGTTTCCATTTATATGATATTACATAGATTTTGTGTTTTTCTTGTTATGTTTTCTGTGTAAATGTTTAGTGTTCCTTCTTTTTTTTGTGTTGGTGAGTTGTATAAGGGAGAGGGGGTAAGGATTTGGGGTTTATGAGCCATGTTCCTTTTTCTGTAATTACATTTTGTACTAGAAAAGATTTCTTTGGAATGTTGGTAACTCCCCTACTGTTCCTTTATGGGGAACCCTTGTCCATCGATCCAAGATGGCAGATGTAGAAAATAAAGGTGGAGGAGGAGGTGCTGAAGGGGAACCCTTCACCCTACCTGAGTTACTGCTGCACAACCCACAATTGAGAATGTTCTTACTATGAATGTTTCTACTGACACTGGCTCTATAGACAATCCGGGATTACTATGGGCCGCAGTACGTTTCTTGATGGAAATAACCTTGAAAATCACACAGACCAGACAGAAGGTGTAAATCTTCACTCTTCAGAACTTGAAGAGGACAGCTATAAAGTAACTGGATTGGAGGACCTACCAACCAAGCAAGAAGATATTATTTTAAAATGAGAACTGGTAAAACACAGAGCATGTATATTATAATTATTGACTGACTAAGAAGTTTGTGCAGTTAAACAGTCTGCAAGTTTTTAAATGACCAGTCAACCCCTCAATACTTGCTCAGATTATAGTATTGAAACACCTGACTCTGTGTTACCTAAGAACCTCTCTCCTGTTGCAGGACTGCCAACTATCGTCTGCACAGACACTCCAACCCTTGCAACGCAGCCAAGTATCTCATTAACTCCATGGTACACTTTAGGTCTCCAAAGAGGCTGTCCGAGCCTCAGTCAGCCTAGCCCCTCAGCTCAGTTCTGGTGTATGAGTATGGCTTTACAGGCAGAGGGTTGGCAACAGAATGCCAATGGAAATGGCTGGACTTCGCCTGGACCTGTCTCGGCGGCTAAAATCATAGCGGAGGCCAGGTGGGAATAAGAACATTCCACTAACACCATCAAAAATCAGATTTTTATTCTGCCTCACACTGACTGAAGTATTTCTAAAAACACAGCCCTACCACACTATTAGCAGTACACAATCTGACAGGACTATACCTGTGCTTGTACCAGAGTTTTCTATTTTGCTACTGGAGCCACAGATGGTGGTGGTGCAGAAGACTGCTCTAAGCTGTGAGTCTGTCAATACTGCAGGCACTAGGCTGGCCCAGTGGTGAGCAGGGCTGAGGCACTATGAATGCCTTATCTCCTGCCATGCCCGCAACCCATGTTCAGTCAGGAGTATGGGCTGCTGGGGGTTAGCCAGGGAGGGAAAGGATTGAGCACCTGAGGGCTGCTCTCCTTTCCCAGCAGGGAGGACCTGCATGCTTCGATGAATGTCTGTAACCTGGTGGAGGCCATGTGACAGTGTGGGTTGAGCAGTGCAGTGGAAGGGAGAGCTGTGAGGCTCTGTGGTGTGCCTGCCTCTACACCCACTTGTCTGTGTGCATGCCCCAGCATGGAAAACAAGAATGAAAATGGAAAAGGAAAGGTGCTGGTTTTGTGAAACCCTGCCTGTCTGTCCCCACTCCCATGTCACAAGATGACTAAACAGCCTATGAGGCAGACTGAAACGGGGAGTGAGGAGCTTCGTTCTTACTACAGAACATCTGATTCTAATAGAGAAGGCTCTGTTATACAGGAACCCTCAAAACAATTGAATGACAATGGTCAACAAAATTCTGGGACATAGTTTTGGGGTAAATCACAGAGAGACCAACAACAAGCAAAAGTTTGAGCTGGAACTTTTAAAATGTCTGATCTCTTTAGTGGGGTAGGTAAGCCACCTCAAAGGATGAACGTGGTCCACTTAAAGTACACCGATAGCTCTGAAAATGTTACACATAGGCAATTTGTGATTAGCCAGTTTTTATGAACCTCAACAGGATTTGAGGCTGCAGAATTATTTGTATTTATTCATGTGAAAGGGGAAACAACATATGATATCAGTTATAAACACATGCAATCTCTGGAAACGTTTTGTCAGAAATATGTCATAGTGAAAGATGTTCCATTACAGCAGCCTTTTTTCGCTATTCTACTCACTGAACCCACTGTAAAAACTATCATATCACTGCTTAGAAGTGAAGAGGTGAATATTGCAGATGTACAATACCAGTTATGACAAAGATGCAAAATTTTAGAGCTCCCTATTCCTATCCTGGATGATGATTATGTCTGAACAGGGGGGTAGATGGTCAAAATCCAGCTAAAACAAACAAATACAGGGATTTGCCATATGCCTAGTAGTTTTTACATAGGTAGGGACCGAGGCTCTGTTTTTACCCTGGCCAACCCAAGACATGTCACAAATATGGAGCCAGAACCAATCTAAGTTCTGTCTGTGATAAGCCCTGCTGTAATTTATGTTTGAATTTTAGTTTGGGGTGTCCAACCCCCTTAGGATATAATTTATATGATGAGACTGGGCATTCCTATAAACAATGTCACTGGGCAGCCCATAATCATCTTGATAAGGTGATTCAAAATCAGGAACAGATTATTACAGATTCCCAGGTAAAGCAAAAAAGAGAAGAGAATTTGGACCCCTTCCCCAAGAATAACAGGAGGACACTGTTAACCCTCCAAACCCATGATCAAGGTAACTGTGGTGGCCCCTCAGTAATTCCTGACAAAAACTCTCAAGAGACAGCAGAGGAGGCAAGCAGTATGGTAATCCCACCGCCTAAAGTGGTTAGCATTCAAACAGATGAGATGCCCTCTTCCCCACCTCCTGAAGCTCCCATGACTTTGGTGCTGCCACCCAAAAAGAGTCAGTTTAAAAAGAAACTTGAACACAGTGAACAACTGGACCCCATTCCTACAAGAAATAGATTTTGCACCTTAAACAAACAAAAACATTGTGCAGACATTGAAGAAGATGATGGAGACTCTGAAGCATCTTTCACTGTCCCTCTATCATGAATTACTCTCCAGACTCCCAGCCCTATGCCTCCATGGTAAAAAAGGCAAAAGGAAGGGTAAAATCCAAACTCAGAAAAACATGCCCTCCCAATGCCTCCCTATGTGGAAGGGGCCTGTGGCAAACCCACTGACCCTGAATGTCAGTAGCATCAAAAATCATAAGAAGCATCTCACAACATTGCATATTGTAAATGATTTGCCAAATAATATCATTTTTATGAAAGACACCAGAATTAAGACTGTACATGAGATTCTGTGAGCAAAACAGTTGTGGATGCAGGGCTATTCTTTTTGGTCAAGGGGGAGGATACTTGTGATGGAGTAGTGATTTTACTTAAAGAATCTGACTTTACAGTAAAATGACTGGTAGAAATTCTACCCAGAAGAGTCTTATTATGGGATTTGGCTTTATGGTAACTTAAAATATTGCTTTATTAATTTCTATGCCCTACAAGAAATAGCAACGGGATTCAATCTGTTTCACATGATACAACATTTTTTGCATACCAGCAGACAGTTCATTTTTGGTGGCAATTTTAATTGTGGTTTATCTCTTGCAGACAGAGGGAGTAAAACCTTCAAAATCTATAGCAACATGCATTGTTTAAATAATATTAAAACCACAAATTTACAAGATGGATACAAAACTGTACACCACGTTGGTGCAAAAACATATGTGAGTGGGGATCTAGCCAAGTGCATTGATTTCTTTTTTTTTTTTTTCAAAAAACATTAAGGTTAAGGGCACTTGTACAGTGCCTTTTGAAACATCTAACTATTTAGCAGTATCTTGCAGTTGTACCATGGGGACTCAGTCTATACAGAAAAAGCACTCACGTTGAAAATTAAATAATTGTTTATTTTGGAACAAAAAAATACTTCAGAGGGAACATTTGTTTTGTGCATGAGTCTCTGTTATTGAAGCATATGACTCCCTGATGGTGAGGTGGATAGATACTAAGCAAGATTAAAAAAATATATATTTTATTAAACAGGCAGTTTATAAAGTGAGAAATAATTATTTTCAATTCCTCAGACTCAGGGAGAGACTATCTCTCTTGCTCGTGAAGAAAAATAAAATGTAGGGCCACAAAATAAACAGTTTAAAGAAGGAATGTTTAAATATCAACACAATTATGCTGAGACAGTAAAACTGGAGGCCCAGTTTGGCACACTGGGACATAAACCTTCTCTTGACATAAACGATGGGAAGTCTGTGTGGAAAATATACAGACAGAAGGTCTTTTGACCCTGATTTTGGACAAATGCATACCATACCATACGTAGCAATATCATGAATACTGTGCAGAAATATTTGTTTTCAATATTTGGCACCCCGTTAACAGCTAAATGGGATAAATCTTTTTTGACTGAAGTTAATGTTCCCAGTATCCAGCACTACCTACCACAATAAAATATGATGGTGTGTGTCTCTTTAAGCGTTGTGTTTAAAAATTATGTCAGTCACCTGTTTTGCCACTCCCTGAGGATGCTCTTGCAGTGAAACCATTAGGAGATTGTGGTTGTTCCTCCTTGCTTCTCCCATGGAGGGGTTTTTGCTGCACACTGCTGGTAAATAAACTATGTATTTTCACTGGAATATTTGTGATGCATTTTATTGTGGTTGGTAGCGCTAGGTTTCTTGTTTTGCTTTGCCTGTTTTGTATCCTTGCACACCAGTGTCTTAGGGCAGTTTTCTTTGCTACAATGTTCCCAGCATGCCTGATCATTTGAGGATGCAGATGTCGTCAATAACAGTCAGTGAAGTAAATGCAGCTGTTGAAAAACAATATAATAATTGAGCCCCTTGATATGATGGCCTATCATCAGAATTTTACAAAACATTTTCAGTTTAATTAAGTCTATTCCTAACTGCACTGTTTAATGAACTCTGCAGTCTGGGTCAGTGCCCAAGAGCACGTCACAAGCAATTATGGTCTTGCTTTTTTAAAAAAAAGGTGATAATTTTGATGAAATAAATTGGTGACCAATCGGTCTCCTCAATGTAGACTACAAAATATTGGCCAACATCTTGACTGAAATATTAATGAAACCTGCAGAGATCCTGATAGCATCTTTGAAAACATATGCAATTCCCTAAATTATCTATTTTTGATATTACATGTTTCTGAGGGACCTGATAGCTAATGAGAATCTAAATAAACATATTGTTGTTAGATCAGGAAAAAGACTATGACAGAGTGTGCTGTAATCATATGTTTAATATTCTCCTGGAACATGGTGTCCCACCAGAGTTTGTACTTTAGATAAAAGCACTGTATTATAATGATTTCATTCTACCCTATATTAATGTATGGCTCAGATAAAATTTTCAAGCACTAAAGGGAGTTAGACAGGGGTGCTATTAAGTTCATTACTATACATTTTTGTGATAGACCCTTTTATCAGAAAAATGCAAAATAACTTTTGAACCTCTGGTATGAGACTATCTGTAGAACAGGAAGTTGTAAATGTTTGTGCATATGCAGATGCTATTTGTTTAGATGCAGAAGGCGAAACAGCTAGTCCTGAAGTCTTGTCAACAATAACCACATTTGAAACTGTATCAAGAGCAAAGCTGAACTATTCAAAAAGTCAAGGCTTCCAAAAAGCACCTCTAAAAAAGACAGAGGCATCTCTCATTTTGCAACTATTCTTATTTCAGCAAAACGCATAAAAAGTTTTAGATATAACTTTCAGTTATATATTCAAGAATTTGAATTGGGGATCTTCACTTCCTATTGCAAACATACAAATACAGAAGTGGAAAAATAAAACAATGTTGAAACACAAATGGTTTATTTTTTGTTAAAGACAATAATTATTCAAGTTTCTTACTGGTGGCACATATTTTCCCCTTGCTTTTTACTATGGATGCCAAGATCAACAGTATTTTCTTCCAAGGTTTGTGGGGTAGTAGGTTAACCCCCTTAAAATGGAACTATACCCATCCTGATTACTGTCAACGTGGGATCAGAATAATTAATCCTGTTGTTTTTTTTTTTTCACAGCATGCTTATCTACTGTAATTCCATCTGACCTTTGAAGGGAAACATTATTTTTTGGCAAAGCTTTATGGTTGATTAGTTGCTTCCACTAAAGGAAAACTGGGACAGGGGCATTTTAACTGTTCCTCTAATTTCTAATAGATAAAGTTGCCAGGATATACAAAACCTGTTTTAACAAAACTATGTCAATGGAAGGTTACTCAGAAAATGATAACCTCCAAAACCAGAAAGCGGTTCTATTTCACCATATTACAAGGTAAATATTACACCACACCACATCTACCATTATGGACAGAAAATCAGAACAACACAGTTTTTTTGCAATTGATTGATAAAAGAATACCCCTTCAAATGTTGGATAAAAATTGGTTATCCTGCCGTGGGAGAATTGGAATACGCAACTCTTTTAAACATAATGCTTTGAAAGAGTACATGTGTCCCATCCTTCATATGGGCAAGACCTGGAAACACAAGAGTATTATTTTATCTCTTGTCCTTTTGCACTTCAATTTTGGACATCATTTCTGGAAATATGGGAAGATAAACAGTTACATCCGATTACTTCTGATATCTTGATTCTGGGATAATACCCTGCCAGGTTTCAGAGATACCTCGATAGCACATTAAGATTAATTTTTGCAGGGTGAAAATACTACCTTTGGCAGGCTAGATGTGTCTTTACAAAATTAAGAACTTTCTGTCATGAACAGAGATGCAGCAAAATTAAAATCTGTCTGTGAAGTGAATGCGAAGTAGCCACTTTGTGTTATCATCACGCTACGCGAAGTGGACATTGGAAAGTGCTCACTTCACTTTGTTATTATGACCTAAGTATGGCGGATGCTATGGGGGCTCCATTATGTGTAAAGATGCAATGGTGACACATCATGCACTTCAATACAAAAGTATTGAAGCACATAGTGCATCACCGCCACACCTTTCCTTTACACATAATGGACCCCCATAATGTTCACCATACTTCTGTGTCACTGACATTTCTTTATTAAAATAATGTATATTGCAGCATGAGAAAAATGCTGCAACATACTTAAAAGGCTTAACCAGAGGGTAAGCCTTGCAGGGGACAGGAGCTACTGTTGCTGACTGCTTCCTTTTAAATATATACATACATACACATACAGACATACATGCTCCTAATTGCCCTGTTATTACACTCCAGTGCCTCAGTAATGTTTACTTTCTTTTGTGGAGTGGTTGTGAAAAAGCTGGTGTCAGCAGTGCAAGTATGATGTGCTAAATTCTGGACAGACTGGACAGAGTGGGAGATTGGAAAGGAGTGGGCAGATAGGGGTAGTTGGGACGAGGAGATGCCCTGGGACGAAATGGGATCAGGAGAGGGGTCCTCCATGCCTGATTCCCATACCCAAGGGCTCCACAGATTGTGGGCAGATACTGCGCTCCTCTCCGAAAACCCATCCAACCCGGGCGGTGCTATGTAATGCCAGGTCCATTAGGAACAAGACTGCAATTATTGCAGATCTTGTTGCAACATCTGACCTGGCATGTATCACCGAGACCTGGCTGGATGAGAATGCAGGTCCTATATTAGACTCTGCTGCTCCGGGCTGGGTTCTCAGTGATACACCGCCCGAGATTGGATCGTAGGGGCGGGGGAGTAGCCATCTTTTTTAGAACAGATCTGAATCTTGTGGTTGTGCCAGTGGGTAACACTAGATCCTTTGAGTGTATCCTGGCAGCAGGTGCAGGGTTCAGGATTCTCCTCATCTACCGTCCACCCAGTGACGGTGGAGAATTCCTGAAGGAGTTCACGGACTTCGTCGTCGACATGGCATGGGGGTCGCCCAGATGGCTAATACTGGGTGACTTCAATGCCTGGGTCGACGACAAACTCTCACACTTTGGTAGGAACTTCCTCCAACTTATGACTATGTTGGGCCTGTCACAGGTAGTTACCTCTGCTACCCATATAGGGGGTCACTCATTGGATCTGGTGTTCCTACTGGATTTGGAGGTTACGCATCTGGGGGTGGAACCGAATGTGTGGACGGACCATCACACCATAAGATTCAGCTTTGGGGCACCCCCTAATAGGCCTGCCTCTACGGAGATGGTCCAGTATCGCCCTTTAAGGGGAGTTACTCCAGAGGGTCTACTAGCGGTACTGGACCTATCGGGTATTTCAGGTGAGAGCATGGGTCCAGGGGACCTCGTTCTTGCCTATAATAAGGTGATGAGTGAGGCCATGGACCTAGTTGCTCCTGTCCATGTTCGCCCACTCACTCAGCACCCAAGGACTCCATGGTTTGATGAGTCCTTGAAGGAACTGAGGAGAGTGGGGCGAAGGCCAGAGAGGGCCTGGTGGAAGTCCGGCCTGGATGCTGACAGACTTAGGTTGATGGATCATTATGGTATCTATCAATCAGCAATCACCTGTAAGAAGGCAGAATTCCTGTCCAGGGAGATTGCTGTGGCGCGGAACCGACCAGCTCAACTCTTTCGGACTGTCGACAGAATGTGCAATCCACTCTGTTTACAGTCTGGAAGAGATTTTTCACAAATAAAGTGTGATGAGCTTGCTCGATTCTTCACTGATAAGATTGCTAGCATTAGGTCTGATATCAGCCAGGCTCACTCTTTAAGGGTTTGTGGTGATCGGCGAAGGGAAACAAACACCTGTGTCACCTGGTCTGACTTTGGTAAGCCGGAATTCATGGATATTGTGAGGATTGTCCAGACTTTACAACCAGTTGTAGTTTGGATCCGCCCTACGCCACTGTTATTAGGCTGCATAGATACTATTTGCCCGATCCTTGCTGAAATTGTCTGGAAATCTTTGGAACAGGGGGTCTTTCCTGATCCCTAAAGGAGGCAGTCATTCGACCACTCCTGAAAAACCTTCACTGAATCCGGACTGTCTAGCTAACTATAGACCTGTCTCTAACCTGCCCTTTGTGGGTAAGGTTATTGAAAAGGTGGTTGCGCTACAACTGGATGACCATCTTACAAACCACAATATCTATGATACTCTTCAATCAGGATTTAGGAAAATACATAGCACTGAGACTGCCCTTGTCTGGGTTTTAAATGATCTCCTAATTGCGAGAGATCGAAAGGCTCATACTATCTTAGTCCTTCTTGATCTCTCTGCAGCATTTGATACTGTGGACCATGGTGTGCTTTTAGAACACCTGCGGCTTTATTGTGGACTGTCTGGTACAGTTCTGCATTGGTTTCGATCTTTCCTTATGGGACGGAGACAGAGGGTTGTCACCAGAATTTATTCCTCTGATGCCATCTTCCTGTCCTGTGGGGTACCGCAGGGTTCCATTTTGGCACCCATGTTGTTCGCTATCTATATGCTGCCATTAGGAGACATTATTAGGCGATACAGCTTGGGTTTTCACTGTTATGCAGATGATACCCAGCTGTGATTGTCTTTTAATCCCCGGACAGGAAGATGCAGTCTCTATGCTTAACAGCTGTCTGTCCGAGATTAAGGATTGGATGAGTGCCAGCTGGCTGAGGTTAAACCCGACTGAGGTGTTGGCAGTGGACCCAGGTCACCTTGAGGTGGGTTGTAGGGCTGGGCTTCCTTTGGGCATATGGCTTGATGGTGCCCAGCTCTCAACCTCAGACTGGGTGCATAACCTGGGCGTTATTATTGACGATGGTTTGACCCTAAAATTGCAGGTGTCATCCGTTGTCAAATCCTCTTTTTACCATCTTAGGAATATCGCCCGGGTGAAACACCTAGTTCCTCTGGACGACCTTCCTACATTGGTCCATGCCTTTGTGACCTCTCGCCTTGATTACTGCAATGCCCTGTACCTAGGGCTACCGGGGGTTGATATCCACCGCTTGCAGCTGGTGCAGAATGCAGCAGCCAGGCTCTTGACTGGGACATCCAGAAACAGTCACATTATGCCTGTGCTGCATGGACTGCACTGGCTGCCAATTCAGTGGCGGATCACCTTCAAGGTCGGGTTACTGTCCTATAAAGCCCTACATGAACAGGGACCACAGTACCTACAAGATCTCCTTACTCCCTACTGTCCCTCTCGTTCACTCCGATCTGCCGACGAGGGATTGCTAGAGATTCCCAAGGTTCGCTTAAAAACATCTGGGGCACGTGCATTTTCTTACGTGGCCCCCACCCTGTGGAATTCTCTACCTCGTCGGATACGAAGCTGCCTGTCCGTCGAGAGTTTTAAGTCTGAGTTAAAAACATATCTATTTTTGAAGGTGTATGGAGAGTGATTCCTACTGTGATTTTTTATTGTGATCTTATTGTTATTATTATATTCTGTAATTAAATGTCTGTTCATCTGTACAGCGCTTTGGTTTTTGAAAAGTGCTTAAAAATAAATTTTACTTATTTACGTTTACTTACTTACTTACTAAATTGCATGAGTGCAGTCAGTGTTGTTTCGTGTGTGTGTGTGTGTGTGTGTGTGTGTGTGTGTGTGTGTGATGTTGGACATTGTCCAGCTTCTTGCAAACATATATAAGCTGACTTGTTGCAGTGTTTATGGTATAAAGAATAGCAATAAGAATAGCATATATTTTATTGTCGCCATCATTACCAGAGGACTAAGAGATATGATATTTTTTCAGAGGTGCCTGGCCAGAGTGCACCTTAGTCACATACTGCACACATGACTTTTAGGAGAGCATGTGTTTTTTGTGTTATGATCTCCGCAAAGTCATGTGTGCAGTGTGAGTGACTGAGGTGCACAGTGACCCGATACCGCTGAAAAAATATCATATCACTTACTCCGCTGGTGCTGATGATACAAATAAAACATACATCATATATTCTTTCTTATCTTTATTCTTTACATACTGCAACAAGTCACACCATATATATGTTTGCACAAAGCTGGACAATGTCTGCACACACAGGAAAGAACACTGACGGCACACATGCAGTTTAGCACAACATACTTGCACTGCTCAGTCCTGCTTTTTGTGAAACACTTCACAAATCCCGACACAAAGTAAACATTACTGAGGCTCCAGAAATATTTCTTTTTTGGAATAGACATGAAAGCAGTAGTGCAACAATCTGGTGAAAATTTTGACCTATACTTTTTATGCTATTTTACATTGCCACTTTACTTACCTCCTAACTTGTATGATACCATTCTTTCCAGTATTTCAGTCTGCTTTAGTACTTTTTTCATGTCTGAAATAATAAAAGGAGCACTCCTTTTAATACAGTGTGGACCAGAACTTTGTCAGTATTTACCACTGTTTTTCTCCATCAGTTGTTTATATATTACTTCTGTTGTAAAATTCACAATTATGCAGCAGGCAGTGTTTTATGACCTCACAGAACAATATTTGTTCAAAAACAGCTGCAAATAGTGATGAAAACCTGGTCAGAGCCATAGTAAAAGGCATGCTCCTTTTATTTTTTCAAACCTGAGAAAAAATAGTAAAGCAGACACAAACTGTGAAAAGAAGGGTATCATACAAGTCAGGAGGTAAGTAGTGGCTAGCAATCTAAAATAGCATTAAAAAGTAAAGGTAAAAATGTTCACCACATTGTTGCTCTGCTGCTTTAATTTATAATTTAAGTATGACATTATGTTCTCACAATCACAACACACAAAATGCAACTGTCCTGTGTCCAGAAAATTCCCAAGTGCTGACAAAGTAAAAAGGGGAGTGTTACACCACATGCAAAGGTCTCCAGAATTATTGCACAGTCACTCATGCACACAGTGGTCACACAGAGTCCCCAGAATTTTTATGCATCCCCAAAATGCAACTGTCTTTTGTCCAGAAATTTTACATACTCTGTGATGATAATGTCATGATGCACAGTGCATTGCCAAACTGTGTGAAGGAGGGATAACATGACATGAATCCATTCAGTGTTCCATCAGAAATGATGACCATGAGAGAACTGTTGTTGGTCCAAAATGTGCTGTGATTCCCGCGGATGCGATGGGATCACCTAAAGCAGATGTAAGGATGCCCTTTGTGTGTACACTAATAGTAGCCTTGGTGAGTTAATATACATATATAAATGTATATATGTATATGTATATATATATATATATATATTTAATAGGTGGGGGGGTTGACATATGTGTACATGTACTCATTGTAGTGTTTTGTTTCACAGGTCACATACTGATGGTGTGCACATTCCAGTGCTTGCTGAGAACTTTTAGTGTTGAAATTGGAAATGGAATACTCTCAAGCCAATGAAGGTAAGTATTTTTTTTGGGGGGGGAGCATATTTGCAAGTAGGTCTCATTAATAATTTATTATTTGGTTACTTCTTCACAGATTTCATCTGCATCCTTCTCCATTCTGGTAGTGATGGTCATGATCATCGATTGAAATGACTTCTGCTTGCTGCATATTTGCCCCAGCCCAAGGGAGGACATGATGTTGAAGACGTTCTTTGGATAAGGCAGCTATGACACAACAAAGCTTCAGGAAGTTTCCTAAAAAAAGAAATGAAGGTCTTATTACAACTTGATTGCAGCAGTAAGACATTATGTTTAAGCCATGGTTGATCCATGGGTATCTGGATTAACACAGATAGCAAGCTGTCCCACTGTAATCATCAGTTCGCAATTTAATTTAGTACCAGTCTGTGTAACAAATACACTGTATCAGTGTCCCTGTGTCTCAACTCAAGTTACATTTTAAAACCACATCTTGTTAAGTAACACAACCTGGGTCCAACTTTTTCAACACTGTCGTGGCTGCACAGCTGCAAATTTGGAATACAGTGCATGGTATGTTGCAGAAATATTTTTTGTGATGTACATGTCACCTAGTTTATGAATCATCAGTCAGATATGTTGCACTTTTATGAAAAAAAGAGGAACAGATGAAATAAAATTGATATACTTACCAGTATGGATTGGAAATGGATATCCCATAGGTTCCTGTAGACAGTACTGCTGCTGTACCATTGATACAGACCTTCAGCAAAGGAGAATCATTTGTTGTTAACCTGTAAAAAAGCAAAATAAGTTGACTGTATGTGTTTGACCATTGCAGCTCAGAAAAACAACAGAGAACAAAATACACAGCTAAAGGAAGTTGAATAGCAGGAAAAACATTAGTACACATACTCACGTTATAGTTTTAATAGTAAGAAGCCTTGTGCCTGCTGCTGATGGATGTGGTCTCCTGTTAGTCTTCCTCTGCCTTGCATGGTCAGTGTAATGGAAAAACATTGTCACAATGACACTGGTGGTGGGTGGTGGTGGTCATAGCTGTGGCACATGATGACATTCCTTCTCACATATTCCTGCATCTGTTGGTGGTGGCAGTGACAAACAGCAATCTTATGGTAGTGGTGGTACTCCAGGGACACATGGTCACATTCCCTATGGTGGCAGTGGAAAACAGCGGCCTTATGGTGGTGGTAGTCCAGGGGGACAGGATATTCTGTGCTCTGTGTTATAAATGTGATGACGTGACATACGGAATTTGAGTCACTATGAGTGGGACAGTGATTTAACTTTGTGAAAAAGAGAACATGTATCATACAATACGTGACAGCCTTTTAACCACTTAAGTTTAAACCTGCCAACATTAACCTCATCATCATCCTCATAAAGAAAGCTGCCCTCGCAGTCTTCTATGTCTGAATTTTGACCACAAGGAAATTATTTCTCCATTGTGTTATCATCTACATCAGTGATAGGCCACTTCATGCTGTCACTGCCACCAGGATGGTC
This sequence comes from Neoceratodus forsteri, assembly GCA_016271365.2. Classification (NCBI taxonomy): domain Eukaryota; kingdom Metazoa; phylum Chordata; order Ceratodontiformes; family Ceratodontidae; genus Neoceratodus; species Neoceratodus forsteri. The sequence goes on from CM057455.1 coordinate 266,928,799, forward strand.
CCTTCCTTCAACATCAGCAAAAGCATGAATATGCTGGGGTACGAATACTGAGGTTGCAGTCTGAACTGGTATGTGCCTCTCATTCATTTTTATGAATGTCAGCAAACTGATATTTGCAGGAGAGAGAGGTTTGTAGGATGATCCCAAGCTATTGCATCTGTTGAGCTGAATACTCTCTCTACACTCACACCAGAGAGTGGACATGTCAGGTACTTCAGTGCCACAGTGGTCAACTATGGCCATTCACTGGCCTTTCCACTCCAGTATAAAAGGAGATCATCAGTGATTGACAGATGCATGTTTTCAGACACATATAACTCAACCATTCACTGTGCTGCTCTAAGGCCAGTGATTGATGCATCATCTGCTTCTCCGGGAATCATTTATGTCACAAATCCCCACTTGGGACAAAGCCCCCCAAAGCAGGTTAACACCAGTCGCTTTTGATGACAGACCACCTGGAACTGCAGTCCCCCTCTCCTTCGGGATATGCTTGATACTACTGCTCCAAGTTTGCCTTCAGCCTGATTATGCTGCTTAGGTTTCCTGACCTTTGGCACATGACTTCTGTGCCCCATGAACCAAGTGCACCAGTTGCCCACTGACATTTGTTACCTGTTCAGACCTGCCCTCCAGTACTAAGGCAATTACATATTTGTATGATAGGTCCAGCATTGTTGCTATTGCAAAATTGTCACTACACTGAATGCTCAAGATGTAACGATTCTGGTCGAATACTGTCAGCATGTGTTTCAGCAACACACTGCTAGCACTGTCTCCAACAACATCAAGGCTATGCTGTACATTCACCAATGCCTGCCTGAGCACCCGCAGCAGTGGAATTGATTGGCTAATGGGGGCAGACTTGCCACTCACTGCCTGTGTGGCATGTTCAAAAGGCCTCAAGATTCTTATTACAGAGTCCATGAGGCACCACTGTTCAGTCATCATAGACATGGAGACCCCGGAACAGTCACGGTTAGTGTACATGACAAGATATTCTGAGATGGCTTTGTATTGTTCATACAACCTCTCTGCCATGTATAAAGTGGAGTTCCACCGGGTGACAACTTCCAGCTTCGAGTGGTGCTGTGGGAGGCTGTTTCAGATCTGCAACTGCCGGAGCTGGTCACAGACCTTTGCAGAGCATGAAAAGTGAGAACAGATACAGCATGCAACTGTCAGCATTTCCTTTATACCAGGGTGCTGCAAAAACTCCTGCACTACAAGATTTAAACATAGGGCCATGCATGGAACCCGAAAAAAGCCACCATTTGTGATGCATTTCAACACATTTGACCCATTTTCACTTGCAATGAACCCAGCTCTCAGGGACAGGGGGTTCAGTCACTTGTCAGTTTCAGTCAGTACCACGTCCAACATGTTTTCAGCAGTGTGTGAACAGGTCACATTGCACATAGCAATCGTTGCATGCTGTCAAATTCCTGGAAGATTGCTACCACAAAACTCCACCATACTACACTGATTATTCACACTACCAACAGCACAAACGACCCCAGGAACCTGTGCCCAGTGTGTAGTCATACACAAATATGAACTCCCTGCTGTTTTGCCACTTGTCCACATATCCATACCTAAATGGATGAATGGAGAGGAGGAATGTGTCTTACTGAGTCGGTCACAGTACGGTACAACTCAGGGACAGCACGGGTCAAAAACTATATCCTAGATGGGACTTTCTATTTTGGACAGGCACGTGTAACAAACCACAGGAACCCAGAATTCTCCACAAAGGAGAAGGGCAAAAGATCAATTGCCACCATTTCAGCTACAGCAGCATTAAGTTCACGTGACACTGCATGACTGGGTGGGTACTTCAGCTTATGCACAAAAACACTCTGTAATGTGGGCTGACAAATGTTTTAAATGGGGTGTGATGACAAATGGTTCTGCTCTGCGAATGGCAGGTGGTGGAGTGTGGACGTGTGATGAAGACAGTTACACAGGTGATGACAAACCCAGAAATGCAGTTATTTTCCCAGATTTACCAACAGGGGTTGATGTACCACATGCACTAGACATACTGCATTGACCACCTCCACCACCAAAACTGCTACTCTCACCACCACTGGACAAGACCTCAAAATCATTCTGCTCTTCCACCTCATCATGCCTGTAGTAATCCTCTGCTGTTATTTCATCACTACTGAACACATTTAATTTTCTACTTGATGCTACAGTCATAGAAGGGATAACATGCTCATTATGGTTGATGACGAGGGTGGCACAGGTATTAGTTGCCATCCTGTGCTGAGTCCACACTGTCATGTGCCTGTTCTTAAGATGCGTATGCTGTCCCCCTGTGCCCAGATGGCTCCCCTTTTTACCTTGACTCACGCGTACCAGGCAAACCTGGCAGATTGTAACTGACTCATCTTTTCCATCTTCCATAAAAAAATCCCAAATAAGGTATTTTGATGCTCTAGTTTTAACATGTCCCCCCTGATGCTGCTTATTGGACTCTGTTTTTTTAAGCCATGAAGTGTGGGGGGGTGCTACATGATTTTTCAGGCAGGACACACCGGACTGCAACTGACCACCACGACTATGTCATTATTACTGGTCATCATCATCAACTGAAACTGGTAAATCACAACTTTTTACGGGGGGGGGAATGCAAACAGACACAGCCACAGCCAGCTTGAGTTTCTTTTTCTCTGGTTCCCAACAGGGGCCACTGATATCATGATCATATTCATCAACATCATCCACATTGTCAGCTTGGATGCTAGCATATGTACTGCATGTTGCAACCACAGCAACATCATCATCATCATCAGCACCACCATCACCCGAAATTTTTTCACCACACTGTGACTCACTGCATGGCAAATTCATGACCTGAACCACAGTGGAAGAAATGTCACTTTGTGTGCTATCATTGACATAATGATCAGAATCCTCATGTTCGGTTACTGGGATGTTACTGGGGAGTATGACATCATCTACACTGTCACTCATTGCCATTGCTTCACACTCCACTATATTTTGGACATGGTAAACTGGTTAGAAATGGAACTTGAGGCAGCTATACTCATACCACCACAAGCAACTGCACTAATGCCACCAGCTGGGACAACATCATCTCCTCCAACTATGAGTGAAGCTACTGATTACGCTGTAAAAAACACTGAAGGAGAAATACCTTTCCTCACATCAGCAATGCACTTCTGTGACTGCGTACTACTACCACACTCACAGACAATCTTAACACTGGCAGCAGTGCCATGGTGAGAAACAGCTTTGCTTGCACGTCTCTTTGCAGGCATTTTGGGGGAACAACAGGAATATTCTAAACAAATTTAGATTTTGGAACTTTCACTCTGGGTGGGGGCAGGGGGGGCTGATTCTGGATGTGAAGCCAAGAAAACAACTGTTGCTTCAACTACAAATACAGATGCAAAGTCACAACAAGTTCAACAACACCTTAACTAACCACTGGTGTTCTCAAGTCACAAACAATCCAATCTGGAAAGGAATACCTTTTGCCACTGTGGGGAGAGGGGGGAGCACTGACTGCAGATCACTGCAGTGCAAAAACAAGAAAAGATAACACAATGGCAGTACAAAATCACACAGCTGCAGTGGATAGCAGGGTCACACTGCTGTGCCTGCAATTACACTATGGCACAATAAAAGGTGTATTATTTGATGTCATGCACCATACACACACACACACACACACACACACACACACACACACACACACACACAATTTGTCTACAAGTAATGCATAGCAAATAGCAAAAAAAATGTCAACAACTACTGGAAATATTACTGTGTGTACATTAACACAGTCAGTTATACAAGAAAAATATAACCAAAAAACAAAGAACTCCCTATTTCTCCAACTTAAATCTACCTACACCAGATACACCCCTTCCCCAAAGCACACTTCCACTGTCTCTCAGTACACAGACTAAATGTTGTACATTAACATTCAAAATCCACACACAAACAATAAACGCTTGATGATATGAGCACAGGAGGGTTTTCTACAATTGATGAACTAAAGTTTCAGCAACAAAAAATAACACAAAAACTTTTTTTTTAACAGCTTTTAGAAGGTTTGAATCACAGGGAGCTCTCAACGTAGACTGTTTCCTACAGCTCCCTACACACACTACCCCGAACTGAGGATGTGCAGAACAATCTAGAGCCCATGTGACCTGAAACCCCATGAATCACTGCAAAATTTGCCTTTCAAGCTTAAAAACAAGGTGAAGTGAGGAGAAGTACATTGTTCTCAATGTACTTCGCCTTTAAAATTAGGTGGAGTAGTGGTCTGGGAAGGTAGAATAATGCAAAGTAATTTTTTTCAATGGACTTTATGTTGCACATTATAATGTGAAGTACTCCACTTCACATTGTGGAGCACTCTGCAAATTTGTCTTTACTCCACAAATTACTCCACGGAGTGAACTGAGGCCACTTCGCCCATTTCTAGTCATGAATGTCATTCAAATGATTAAAGCAGCTCTTAAAAAAGATATTTGGTGGAAAAAAAAACAAAGTTGCACCCCAGCTGTGTCACAAATGTAGGAAGCACTGCACATGGATTATAATGTTAACAGTTATTGTAGAAAACAGCAGGTAACAGTCTGTATGATGCAGAATATTTTTTGTTTGATTCTCAGCTTTTTTTGTGTAATTTTAGACACATGAGAAATGTGGCATTATTGCTGTTTGTGTTTTTTTCCTTCTTCATTCTAAAAGTGTATTGTACTATTTATTTTGGTACTTTGTGTTTATAAAAATAAAGTTGTTTTTTTTTCATTAAAAATTTTCTGTTTTTTTTTTTTTCGATAAGTGCCATGTGATCATTTACTTCCACCTGTACAGTGACCAGAGATGGACAGAAGGGATCTTCATTTGATATCTCATCCGAAGGACAGCACCTCACCAATGCAGCACCCCCTCATACTGCACTACAGTGTCAGTTATGAGTATTAACCCAAGTACCAGGTGTGAGGCTAGGACCCACAGCTTTCTGGTCTTCCAAGCCCAGAAGCAAGCATGCTACTGACTAAGACATTGACTCTGCTTACAAGATTTGGCATACAGCTTGATACAAGCCCTGTATTACCCTTCAAAATATAGCCCCATAGGATCTCATCCAGCCTGTCTGATCCCTACCTCAGTCAAGATGACAGTGTAACAATTGCCAGACTATACACTGCATATACAACCCCCCCTTCCTCAAGGGCTATCCTGTGGCTACCCCTGCCTGCCTCCCTCACTTACTGATACCCTCTCCTGTCCCTTGAATCAGTCTTACCTATGCCTAAAAGCTTCAACCATCCAAATATTTACAAACCCCTGCAATAGGTGGTTACATTTGTCCACCACTCTTTCTGCAAATAAATACTTCCTCTTGTCCCTCTTGAACTCACCTCCCACCAGTTTTATATTGTGCCCCACCCATGATGCTGCCCTTGTTTGAGCCTAACCATCTTTGGCTGTCCACTTTGTTGATACACTTCAAGTACTTGAAGGTTTTGATCATGTTCCCCCTCCCTTCTAGCCCCCAGTGAGTACATGCAAAGGTCCTCCAGTCTCCCCTCATAGGACCTTCCCTCTTGGCCTTGGACCATTTTGGTCACTTTCCTTTGAATTAAATCCAGGTTTTCCATATCCTTTTTCAGGTGTGGGTTCCATAACAACACACAGTACTCAAGGTTCAGCATAACCAGTGACCTGTACAAGGGCACATTCACTTCACTCATCCTACTCGAGAAGGCCCTCCCTATGCATTCCAGACATCCATACATTTTGCTGCATGCCCTATTGGGGTGTACTTAGGTATTTGAGCTGTTACTAATTGTAAAACCCAAGTCCCTCTCCTCCATGGTTTGTGCCAGGCATATTCCCACTATCAAGAAGCCAGTTTTTGGATTTCTTTTCTCTAAATGTATACCTTTGCACTTTTGGGCATTGAATTTCAGCTGCCCGATTCCAGATCAGCATCTCCAGTTTTGTAAGATCATCTTTTATAGTTCCTTTATGTCTTTCTTATTGTCTACCCTGCTACAAATCTTGGTGTCATCTGTGGACATACTCATCCTACCCCAAATGCCATCACCAATATCATAGATAAACACATTGAAGAGCACTGGGTCCAGGACCAACAGAAGTACACCACTCGTTACCCTCCTAACCCCTGATTTGGCCCCATTTATTGCTGCTTTTTTTTCTAACAATTTTTATTTATATTGTGTTACATTCAAAACATACAGGGAGTTGAAATGAATTTAAAAATCATACAAGAAAATGTATATACATAGCAAGACAAAAATTGTAATATATTTTAGTTACTTTCTGGTGGGTAGCAAAGGTTTTCTGGTATCCTTGAAAAGAACACAGATTAACATTTAGCATAAGAATACATCAGAAATTCAAAGAAACATAAATATGCACATTACAGTGTAAGTTAAAAGGAGACATTTCAAACATCCCCCAACCATTGGAAAAATGGTGCTCACATTACATCATATTTATGTATGATCTTGTTATTAAGGTCGCTGATATGCTCATTAATAGCCACTTTAGCCATAGATTTAATCTAATCAACCAGGGTAGGAGGGTTTGCATCTTTCCAGTGACACAGTATAAGCCGTTTGAAACATAAAGAAGCTACCAAAAGCCATTTCTTTTCAGGGTCTGATAAGAAGCAGAGATCCTCAATATTTCTTAAAATAAAGATCCCAGGGTCAAAAGGGAAGTTGGTCTGCAAAACATCTTTACAAGCTTCCCAAATCACTACCCATCCTGGGGTTAATGTGGGACAACTCCACATCATGTGAAGAAGATTGGCATTATCATCACCACATCTCCAACAGCTGCTATCAGTGGAGAGACCCCATTTAAGCATCTTATCAGGAGTCTATTACCAATTGTGTAACACCTTAAACTGTGTCCAATGACTTTGTAAGTTCATACTGGATTTGTAAGCATTTCTCCGCATATGATTCCAGTTTATCTCTGGGATGGGGTAGGCTAAACAATCTTCCCATACTTTTCTGGAATTACTTGTCAAATTTCTGCCCATCTTGTTTATTAATTGATATACTGTAAACTATAGAAATTTGTGGAGGTTAGAAAAACTAGGCCAGTCCCTAATGTGTTATGTAGAGCATTTCTTATCTGTAGGTAAGAGTGGAATTGTGTATAAAGTAAGCTACTGTATATCTCAACATTAGGTCTGAAAAGGACCATAGAACCCACATACAAGGATCTATAATATCACCTATTAGATGAATCCCTTTGTTTTCCATAATTGATTAGTTAGCATTTCCCCTTCCCATTTGATATTAGGGTTTCTCCATATTGTAAAATACTGGTAAGGTATAGAACCCAAGATCACTTGTTTAACCAAAAAGGATATAGAATTGGCCCCATGTATTGCTCATAGTCTGTAATTCTCCCAGATCATGCCAGAAAATAGGCATATGTATGCCTAGTGTACCTTACTGGTATCAGAAACAAATAAATAAATACATAAATAACTATTTGAATCCTGTTTCAAAGCTTAATTTCCACCCATTGCTTCAGCCCACTTTGGATTACCCTTGGGGCTGGAGAGAAGATGCCAATCTGGATTAGTGTTATCTACTGACATTCATCCCAGGAAGCTGATATAGATAAAGAGCTCATGGAGACCGTCTTGATGATGGCAGGCAGGGGAGAGTTGCTGCTGGTAGGGGTCTTCAATCTGCCAGATGTGGACTGGTCCTCATACACATCATCCTCTGAATGAAGCAAAGATTTCCTGTTTGCACTGCAAGAAGCAGGTTTACAATAGCTGGTGAATTCCCCCACCAGAGACAAAACAATATTGAACTTGGTGCTCACAAATAGCACAAAAGTCTCAGATGTGCAAGTAGGGATCAGTCTGGGGGCCAGTGACCACAGAGCAATCCAGCTAACTGTGAGCAAGATCGAAGATACCAGTCACACTAAAACCAAGATTCTAGATTTCAGAAGAGCTAACTTACATGAAATGAAACATATAGTCACATCCAAGCTAGATAGCAGAAACTCAGAAGATGTAGAAGACTGTTGTGAGGCCTTAAAAACTGCTTGAAATACAGCTACAGCTACATGCACTAGGCAGATGACCAAATCCAAAAGAAAGAAAAATCCACTCTGGTTCACCAAGGAAGTTGCAACCAAAATCAAGGAGAAAAGGAGGTCTTTGCTAAATATAAACAAACTAAAAGTGAATTAGATAAAGAAGAATACAAAAACAAGCTAAATAGGGGAGGAAAGGCAGGAGAGCAAAAGTGCAGACGGAGGAGAAAATAGCACAGGGGGTAAAGAAGGGAGACAAAACCTTCTTCAGATACTATATATAAGAGACAAAAGAAAGAGTAAGGGGGAAAGTCAGGTTAGCAACAAAGGAAGGCAAGGTGGCAGAGACAGATGAAGACAAAGCAGAGTTACTAAATTATTTCTTTTGCTCTGTCTTCATCATAGAAGACAGCGAGAAGGGTCCTACACTAAGTAGGTCAGTACACAACACCACAGGAGCAGACATAAGACCCTTCACAAGCGAAAGGGTCCTAGAAGTGCTGAATAGGCTCAAGGTAGATAAAGCAATGGGGCCAGATGGCAGCCACTCTTGGGTACTGAAGGATCTTCAGGAAGAACTCACCACACCACTGGCTGAACTTTTCAGCAAGTCAATGGAAAGTGGAATGATACCCCAGGACTAGAAAAGGGCAACAGTAGTACCTTTACACAAGAGCAGAAGCAGAAAAGAGGCAGGATACTACCGACTGGTCAGTTTGACCTCATTGGTAGGAAAAATTATGGAGTCATTGCTAAAGGAGAGGAGAGTTAAGTACTTGGAGGGTAGTAGAAAGATTGACCCCAGGCAACATGGCTTCACAGCAGGATGCTTGTCAAATCAATATGATCGACTTTTTCGACAGGGTCACCAGAGCAGTCAACCAGGGAGGAGCAGTGGACATTGTGTGCCTGGATTTCAGCAAAGCCTTCGACACCGTCCCCCACAGAAGGCTAGCTAACAAACTAGAGCATACAGTAGTTGGTCATAAGATAGTGAACTGGATCACCACCTGGCTGCAAGATGGGACAGAGAGAGTGCTTATCAATTTATTTATTGTATTCTCTGATTAACACCTTTGAGAACAAGATCATTTCATAGGTTCCACGTCAGAGTCAAGACTAAACAAACCTGTTACAGGAAGACAGTAGGCAACAATATACAATTACAGTATTTCCATTACAGTAAAACAAATTTATGTGTGACAGTAGCAATCAGTGAATACTAAATTGAGAGTCTGCAAGAACAGGGATTAACTTTATGAAAAGAACTTCAAGGAGGGTAATTCTGCCCAGTAGGCTTCGCCTGAAGATTGCAAGAACAGAGAAGAGAGGCAGAGTCAGGGTTTTGTTGCAGCTGGGGGATGAGTGTGCCCAATCAGCACAGGTGATGGGGGGATGGAACAGGGAAATGGGGGGGAGTGGGCAGGGATAAAGAGATGGGGCTGGAGGTCAGAAGGTCAGAAGAGAGAGACCCAAGGGTAGGGGGTATTTAAGGTACAAGCTAAGAATTACAGGAGAAGAGATTAAAGAAAGTAATTGCAGCTGGATTCTTCAATAATATAATATATAAGCTTTCTCTTAAAGGGGCCTATTTTTCCTCCAGTGGAGATGTCAGGAGGTAGAGAGTTTGACCATTTAGGCACTCGGTGCACAAAAGACCTTTGCGCAAGCATTGTACGGGCATGGGGAACACTAAAGATCTGGCTTTCAGAGCTTCAAGTCTGGCACTTGGACTCATAAGGAGCCAGCAGATTCTGTACCCCAAGGGGCACCAGGCCAAGGCTTACCTTTTTAGCCTTTATACAGGATTGGTACCTGAGTCTACCTGCAAACTGCAGCCAGTTGGCCTTGGCATAAAGGTCACAAGTGTGTGTGAGCCTAGCAGCTCCAGTTACGAGCCGACATGCTCTGTTTAAGGCCACTTTGAGGTGGTGGGTGGCTGTGCCAGTGGTGGAGCTATAGATCACTAGACCATAGTCTACCAACAAGACCATGGAGCTTTGAATACCTATGTTAAGGGCCTCTGCAGTTAGGCAGGTCTTATGCCTATATAGAAGTCCAATACGCATGTTGACTACTTTGGTTATAGAGTCTATGTGCTCAGAATAGGACAAGGTGCTGTCAACCGTGACTCTCAGATATTTAAAGTGCTGGACTAATTCAAGAGGTACACCCCCTGAGTTAAGGACAGAGAATGGGTATGTCTTGTATTTGCTTTTGGAACTGCCAATGGATCATTATCAAGGGAAGGCAAAGTGACCAATGGCATTCCATAGGGGTCTGTGCTGGGACCTATCCTGTTTAACGTATTTATTGGGGATATTGCAAACAACTTGAAGGGAAAGGTTGCCTGTTTGCAGATGACACAAAACTCTGCAACAGAGTAGACAAACAGGAGGGAATGAAAGGTATGGAAGCAGACTTGTAAAAACATGAGGAATGGTCAAGGGATTGGCAGTTGAAGTTTAATGCCAAAAAGTACAAGGTTATACACATAGGAAAAAGAAACCCAGGGATAAAGTATATACTAGGAGGGCATCAGTTAGAGGAAGCAGACAGAAAGAGACCTTAGAGTAGTCATCGCGGATGACTTAAAGGCTGGAAAACAGTGTATTCCTCTCTACAGGTCCTTGGTGAGGCCATATTTAGAGTACTGCAGTCAGTTTTGAAGGTCCCACCTTAAAAAAGACATAGACCACCTGGAGACGGTACAGAGAAGGACTACAAAGATGGTGCATGGACAGTATCATGAGCCATACAAGGCAAGACTCAGGGTTCTAAATCTGTACACCCTTGAGCAGAGAAGAAACAGAGGGGACATGATCAAAACTTTTGAGTTTGTTAAGGGAATCAAAACAAGCAGGACTACTCTTACAGGGCATGTGTACAAGGGGGCACAACTTGCACCTGGTGGGAGGCAGGTTCAAAAGCAACCTCAGGAAGTACTTCTTTACAGAAAGGGTCATAGACCCATGGAACAGCCTACCTCAGTAAGTGGTGGAATCCAATACAGTACATGAGTTCAAACTCGCATGGGACAGACATTGTGGACACATCTGGGAGCAGTCTAAATAGGGAGGTGGGCACAAACATGGACAGACTAGATGGATCATGTGATCCCCATCTGCTGACATGATTCCTATGTTCTGGTGTTCCATCTAAAACCCCTAGCTTCCCTAGTTTCTTCACCAAACTGTTATGGTTATGGAACACATAGTCAAATGCCTTACTGAAGTCCAGGTATAGGATATCCAGTGCCTTGCCCCTATCCATTTCTTGCGACACTTCATTGATTAATTCAATGAGGTTTGTCTAACAAGACCTGCCCCTTTCAAAACCAGGCTGTCTGCTGTCCTGAAGCACATGTACCTGCAGGAATTCACCAGTTGTTCCTTTATTATAGACTCTAGGAGCTTGCCAGATATGGACTCCAGGCTTACTGGCCTGTAGTTTCCCAGGTCTTCACTATCTCCACTTGTGTGCAGGGGGAAAATATCAGCTATCCTGCAGTCACTGAGGACCACTCCGGTGTCCAAGGAACAAGTGAATGGATCCACCAAGGGTGCCACCAGGGCTTGTGCCAGCTCCTTCAGCACAACTGGGTGCAGCCCATCTAGCCTGGGAGATTGCTTTACCTTTAACACCATTAATCCCTTGAACACCCTATCTGTTGTGCTAGAACTAATAGACCAACTTAGGTTATCTTTTGCCTGGATGCTGCAGTCTGGAGGCAGACTCCCCTTTTCAGCTGTGAAGACTGAGAAGAAGCATTTATTACAGATCTCAGCCTTTTGTTTATTGCCTTCCACCCAATACTTGTCCTTTTTATTAATATCTTTCTATGCCCCTTTTACCATTCCTTCTTTCCCAGATGTAACTAAAAAATGTCTTCTCATTATCTTCACCCCCCTCTGCAATCCTAAGATCTGCATTTGTCTTCACTTTAGTCACTGTCATGCTCATTTTCCTAGCATAGCTGAGGTGCCGCTCCCTAATCTTTTGGGATAAGATGTTAACCCAAGATCCCTTCTGCCCATCACTAGTCACTGTCCAGGTGGAAGTAAAAGATCTCATGGCACTTTTTTGAAGAGTAGGTGAATTTTTTCATTAAAACAAAATATCAACACATCACATTGTCGTAATACATCAAATAATTCAAACAGATACCCTTTCATTACTAACTCATCACAAGCATAGGTATATAAACCAAAAGGTGCCACAAAGCCTTAGTCTAGAACAAATGCTCACAACAAACCAGGGAAACAGTAATAAATGCAGAGAAAAGCAACCCCTCTTCATTGTGATATGCACATTTGTCTTCTTGGCTGTATATGAACATATGAAATTTGCCAGAAGTTAAAGGCCTAGAGGTCTATTAAGTCTGCACGAATGTGCAGCTAACATACTAACATACTAACATACTATTTGCCAGCAGATTAGGCCTTACGGTCTATCGAGTCTGCTCAAACCTAGATCCTTAGTTGGGTGCCGAGACCCTCCCATCCCTTGTTCTCTAGAAACCCCTATCATCCATCCCCACCCCCCCAGGACAGGCCATCATCTGATACATCCACTTTCTGTGTCTGTCCCACCCTCTCTTGAAGCCCTCCACTGTGGATCTCTGAACCAGCTCACCAGGCAGTGCATTCCAAGGGTCCACCACCTCTCGGTGAAAACCTCCTCCTCTTTCTCCCCTCACCCTTCCACCTTCCAACTTCAAACCATGCCCTCTGGTGATACCTCCCTGCTTTAGCCTAAAGATCCCCTCCATGTTTACCCTATTTATTCCCTTGAGGTACTTGAAGACCTCAATCATGTCCCCCTGTCTCTCCTCTCCTCCAATGAAAACAGGCAGAGCTCCTCAAGTCTGTCCTTATAAGTCAAATCCCCTAGCCCTCGTATCATCTTTGTTGCCCTCCTCTGTACCCTCTCCAGGAGCTGTATGTCCCTCTTCAAATGTGGTCTCCAGTACTGTACACAGTACTCAAGGTGTGGTCTAACCAGTCCATTGTACAGCGGCAGAATCACTTCCTTGCTCCTAGAGGTGATCCCCCTTACAATGCATCCCAACATCCTGTTTGCCTTGCTAGCTGCTCTCCTGCACTGCTCAGAGTTATTCATACATGTATCCACCATGACCCCTAGGTCTTTTTCCCCTATTGAGGCCTCCAGCACCTCCCCTCCCAGGGTGTACCTGTGTTTAGAGTTTCCCCGACCAAGATGCAACACCTTGCACTTGGTGATATTGAAATTTAATTTCCATGTGTGAGCCCAGCTTTCCAGGGTGTCCAGGTCCTTGCAGGGCCACCTCCCCTCTTCTCCCTCAACTACTGCTCCCATCTTGGAGTCATCTCTAAAACTCATTTCACACCTATACCCTCCCTGATGTCCGATATGTATGCATTAAACAGGATTGGACCCAGGACCAAGCCTGTGATACCCACTACCAACCTCTCTAGGGTTTGAGAGCTCCCCACAGACCACTACTCTCTGAGTGCATCCAGCTAGCCAGTTTTCAATCCATCTGACCATCAAAGGGCCTACTCCTAACCCCATCAGTTTCTCCACCAGACCATTGTGGGGACAGAGTCAAACGCCTTGCTGAAGTCCAGAATAATACATCCACAGGCTTACCCCTGTCCAGTTCTGATGTTACCATTCATAGAACTCCACAAGGTTGGTTTGACATGATCTACCTGGCACAAACCCATGTTGCCGACTATCCAGACCTCCCACCTCCTCCAAGTACACCCCCAATCGTTCCTTTAGTATACTCTCCATTAATTTTCCCACCACCGAGGTCAAAGGGTCTATAGTTACCTGGTACTTCCCTTGACCCCCCTTTATGGATTGGTACCACATGTGCCTCTCGCCAATCACTAGGTACCCTCCCTGTCTCAAGTGACCTGCTGAAAAGCTTCGTCAGGGGTGCAGCCAGTATGTCCGCCAATTCCCATAGTACTCTGGGATGAATGCCATCCGGCCCTGGAGATTTGTTTTTCTTTAGGGCCTTGAGGGCTAACCACACCCTTTTGGTAGAGATAGCATCATCCGTCCCCTTCCCCTTACTGGTCTTTTTATCCTTATCCAGATGTGACACCCTGGGGTACCATTCCTCCCTCTTGCTCCATTTCTGTTGCTCCCTGATCCCACTCCCTGCGCTTCTATCCCTTCATGCCTTGCTTTGTAGATATCCCATCCCCCTTCCTAGTGAACACAGAGGCAAAGTACTCGTTAAATACCTCTGCCTGGTCCCTCGCCTCTTCCACCCACCCTCCTTCTGATCTCAATCTGCTGAGATGGCCCTTAGTTTTTCTCTGCTCCCCAATGTACCGGAAGAACCCCTTTTTCCCTCCATGTATCCCCTGTGCCAGCCGCTGCTCTTTACTGGACTTTGCTCCCCTCACCATACGGGTGACATTTCTAGATGCAAGCTGGTACATTTCCTTATCCTATCCTCTTGTTGTTGTATATTTTTGTAGGCGCCTTCTTTTCTCTGACTGCTACCTGTACCTCACTGGACCACCAGCATGGTTTCGTGACCTTGCTCCTCACGCTTTCAACTAGCGAGATCCTGACTGCCCCATGAAGTCCCCATTTATGACCTCCCATCTCCTTTCCACACTTGTCGTTGAGATAATCCCTTCAAGTGATCCTTGAGAACATTCCCATGCCCATAAAGTCTGCCCCCTGAAGTCCACTGCCAGTGTCCTAGATCTCACCCCACTCCCCATGCTTATTTGAAACCAGACAGTATTGTGGTCACTCCCAGTCAGGGGTCCTGTACAACTATGACCCTTACTAGATCCCCATCTGCCAGAACCACATCCAGGACATGTCCCTCTCTTGTGGGCTCCATCACATGCTGTGTAAGAACACATCCTGGAAGCCATCTAGCAGCCTCTGCTCCTTGGCCACCCTAGAGGACATGGTTCCCCAGTTTGTACCTGGCATATTAAGGTCCCCATCAACACCACTCCTTCCCTTTTGGACCACACTGGGCAATGATGTTGTCCAGCAAACCATCCTCTAGAACATCACTCATCCGGGGGCCTATATGCTACCACAGCTTGACCTTATCTCCTGCTGGGGATCGTAAGGTGACCCATAAGGCCTCACGTTTCCCTCTGCCTCTTCTACCATAGTAATTTCTATGTCATCTCTAATGAACATAGCCACTCACCCCTCTAACTTCCTTTCTATCCTTCCTAAGCATAGTGTGCCCCTGTACATTTAGGTCCCAGTCATGGTTTTTTTGTTGTACGTCTCCGTGACAGCCGCCACATCACCCCCCTCGAACAGCATGGCCTGGAACTCCGGCAACTTGTTTCCCAAGCTCCTGGCATTTACTAACACCAACCCCACCCTTATCCTGATCCTCTTTCTCGAACCCCACCCAGATTCCTTATACTTCCATCCTCCCCTGCTCCTCCTGAAACCTCCACCTCCAAGTCTGTTTCCCCTCCCCTCTTGGGCTTGGCTACTCCCTCATCTGGAGGAGAGGCTCTGGTCAGCCCCTCCCTCATCCCTTCCCCTTACAAGTTTAAACCCCACCTTTCTTGTATGTAGTCAGCCATCCCTGTTTAAGGACTTCCTTCCCTAATGGGGCAAGATGAAACCTGTTCCTAGGCATATAGTCCTTATCCTCCCAAACTCCATTCCAGTTCCCTAACACCCCCAACCCATTCTCTTCACCCCACTTCCTGAGCCAGTCATTAACCTCTGTAAGCTTCTTTTTTTTGTCCACTGATGCCTTTGGTACTGGCAATATCTCTGAAAAGGAAATGTTGCATCCATTATCCCGACAGACTCTGGCAAGTTCTTGGAACCTTGCTTGGATTTCCAAAATGCTATTTCCCTCTAGATCATTAGTTCCCAAATGCACCAGGAAATCCGGTTTCCCTCCACAATCCCTAACCATTTCATACACCATGAACTTTGCTCTGTGCACTGTCAGCCCAGAGATACTCACTACCTTCACCTGGCTATGGCATCCACCCCTGTCCTCCCAATGGATACCCTAATCATCGAGTCTCCCAGTAACAGAACCTTAACACCTCCATCATCCTTATGGTTACCTCCACTATGCCCTCTCAGCCCCCTCCCCCCCTTTATTCATGATCTCAATTTCATGGGAGTCTTCCTGCCTTATTTGAGACCCCCTTGTCACCCTCCCCTTTCTGCCTTCCTTGCTATTTTTCCCACTTAACTCAAACCCCCTCTGAATAGGTGTCCCCTTTAACCCTCTCTTATCTGAACCATTTATCCTGGCCCTGATGGTTTCCCCTTCCCCCACACCACCATCCTCCCCCCTTGTAATAGTACCCCTGCTTCAGAGGCTCTCTGTGGGTCCCCTTTAGCTAGGGCCCCATCCTTGGTACTGACCTCCCAGCTGAAGGGGGGCTCCTCTCCCACCTCCTTGTCTCCCAGTTTCTCTCCATCATGCTCTCCTCCCTCATGTCTGGAATATGTTGCATCTCCCCATTTGCTTAACATATATGTTCCCCTTTTCCTCTGGGACTATGTCTCTCCTTTCCATAGCTGGTCTGTGATGCCCTATGGTATCCAACTCCTCCCCTGGCCTCTGTAAGTTTCCTCATTTCACCACCCCTTCCTCCCTCTAGGTTGCTTAGTAGCTCAAATTTATTGTGACACTCTATGTTAGCCTCCATCAAGTAACCTGAGTTTCCCCTGACTGCATCTCTAAACTGACCCTCTTCTTCCTCTCTTGCACTATTCACCTTAGGAGCTCCCTTCCCACAGTCTGCTGTTTTAGGCTTCCGCACAACAGCCCTTCCTGACTCTTTTTCCAGTCTCTTTGTATTCAGAATGTTCACCCCGTATGCTTTCCCCTTAGCATCAACTTCCCTATCTAAGGGTCCTCTGTCCCTAATATCCCCCCTCCTGCTTGCTGTAACATAACGTCCTGTAATTTCAGAGCGTTGCCCCAGCCTCCCTCAGCCCCACCCTTCTGCTGCCCATATCCACACCCTTATCCTTGGACACCCCCAGCTCCACAGCTTACTCCTTAACAATATACCTCACTCCTGATACAAGATAGCTGCTCCAGAGTGGGCAGCCTCTCCAGGCCCAATTGAGAATTATGCCATCCCACAGCCCAGTAGCCTACAACCCTTCCGAAGATGCCTGCCATGGTGAAATATGGCCACCCTGATTATCCCCTCTGTTTATAATAGCACAACCCCTTTTCTCAGTCCCTTTCCCTGAGTACAGTTTCTCTCTGTACTGACTGTAGTTATTACAAACCCAATTTCAGCCCCACCAATAACGTTCCCAAGTCTCACAAACACATACAGTCCAGTGTGTGTTCGGTCACACTAACAGTGTATGTAAGCAGGCATCAGGTACCATACGATGTCACAGGCCCACCAGCTCCTGTTGCTTCGAATTTCAGTCCCAAACAGAAATACTCAGCCCTTCAATCCCAACCCCCAGTGGCTTTTCAGTATTTAAGAAGGCATACAAAACAGGATGGGTGGGAGGGCTCTTACCAAACACCAGGCAAACAACACTTTTAAATTTCCCTCTAAAGATCCCTGCCAAACAACTATCCCCAAGCCACCAAAGTTACAATGTAATAGTTCTAATTCAAGGTAATAATTTTTACCACATAAAACTAATTTCACTTACAAACTATTCAAATATTTCAGTTAAAACAGAATATAACTCCAGCTCTCTTTTCTACCTGCCTGCTGCTTAAGCTCCCAAGTGAACAATGAAAGCCAAGTTAAATCCTGTTTAGAGACAAGGTAATTGCAGCTAATGTCCCTTCCCCCCAAACACCAGGCAAACAACACTTTTAAATTTCCCTCTAAATATCCCTGCCAAACAACTATCCCCAAGCCACCAAAGTTACAATGTAATAGTTCTAATTCAAGGTAATAATTTTTACCACATAAAACTAATTTCACTTACAAACTATTCAAATATTTCAGTTAAAACAGAATATAACTCCAGCTCTCTTTTCTACCTGCCTGCTACTTAAGCTCCCAAGTGAACAATGAAAGCCAAGTTAATTCCTGTTTAGAGACAAGGTAATTGCAGCTAATGTCCCTTCCCCCCAAACACCAGGCAAACAACACTTTTAAATTTCCCTCTAAATATCCCTGCCAAACAACTATCCCCATGCCACCAAAGTTACAATGTAATAGTTCTAATTCAAGGTAATAATTTTTACCACATAAAACTAATTTCACTTACAAACTATAAGCACCCCTTATTCTGCAGCTGCCCCTCCCTTCCACCCTTCCCCTTCATTGACCCTGCCCCCTTGTCCTGTCCCATCCCATCCCCTTTTAAAGCAGTCCACTGTTCTACTGGATACCACTTCTGCACGTAACGCATTCCACCCAGCCACCACCCTCTCTGTAAAAAAGAGTCTCCTCATCTCCCTCCTGAAGCTTCCTCCCTCCAGTCTCATATCATGGCCCCTGGTGTCCCTCCCCTCCCTTACTTTGAACAGCCCCTCTATACCTGTCTTGTTTATTCCTTTCATGTACTTAAAGGTTTCAATCATGTCCCCCCTGTCCCTCCTCTACTCCAGTGAGTACATGTTCAACTCCCTCAGCCTCCTCTCGTATGATAAGCCCCCATCTCCTTGATCATCTTTGTCACCCTGCGCTGCACCTCCTCCAGTAACTTAATGTCCCTCTTCAGATACAGGTGCCAGTACTGCACGCAGTACTCCAAGTGCAGTCTAACTAATGACCTATACAGTGGCAGAATCACCTCCTCTCTCCTCATGGATATACCCCTTGCAATATAACCCAGCATTTTGTTGGCCTTTGCAGCTGCCTTCCTACATTGTGCCGAGTTGTTCATTGACCTTCTAATGAGCACCCCCAGATCCTTCTCCTCCTCTGTCTGGGCTAGCTGCACTCCCCCCAGCTGGTAACTCCTCCTTGGGTTCTTCATCCCAAAATGCAGCACCCTGCACTTTTTGGCATTAAACCCCAGTTGCCAGGTGTCTGACCAGGTTTCAAGCATTGCCAGATCATCCTGAAACCCCTGCCATCCCCCTAGGTCATGCGTCACCGCTCTCTACCTTGGTATCATCAGCAAACAGACTGACATTGCTCTTGATGTCCCATAATATGTCTGCAATGAATATCCCAAACAACACTGGTCCCAACACCGAGCCCTGTGGAACACTGCTCGTCACTACCCTTGGGTGTGAGAGCTCCCCCCCTACCACCACTCTCTGTTGCCTTCCCTGAAGCCAGTTCCCTAACCATCTCACCAGCTTTGGACCTGCCCCTGTGCCTACTAACTTACTTCCCAGCCTTCCATGCGGCACCAAGTCGAATGCCTTAAAGAAGTCCAGATACAGGACATCCACTGCATGGCCCCTGTCCAGTTGCTTAGTTACCCAGTCATAGAACTCCATCTGGTTGGTTTGGCAGGATCTGCCCCATATGGAGCTATGCTGTCTGTTGTCCTGTAGTCCTTTGGCCTCTAGGTGGGCCACCAGCCTCTCCTTCAGGATAGTCTCCATTAGCTTATCCACGATGGATGTGAGACTCACTGGTCAGTAGTTTCCCGGTTCATCCTTGGGGCCACTCTTGTGGAGGGGCACCACATGAGCCATCCTCCAGTCCTGAGGTACACACCCGAATGTAGTGAAGCATTAAATAGGTCTGCCAAAAGTCCTGCAAGGACCCCTGCCAGCTTCTTCAGTACCCTGGGGTGGATGCCATCTGGGCCTGGAGCCTTATCCACCCTCAGTGCTTTCAAACCCTCCCAAACTCTGCCCTCCATGATTTCCCCACCTGTCACCCCCATTTCTGCCATTTCTCCCCGCTTGGGTGTCACCCCCTCTTCTCTTTAGTAATATCGAGCAGAAGCACTCACTTAGTGCTTCTGCCTTATCTCACCCCTGCTTCCACCCAACCCCTCCTTCTAATCCTTACTACATGGTCCTTACAGCCCCTTTTCTCCCTTATGTACCAAAGAAGTCCTTCTCCCCCTTCTTAATGCCTTGTGCCAGCCTGAGTTTCATAGATGCCTTGGCTCCCCTTACTGCCCTTGTCACCTCCTTCGATTCCACCAAGTACTCC
This sequence comes from Neoceratodus forsteri, assembly GCA_016271365.2. Taxonomy (NCBI): domain Eukaryota; kingdom Metazoa; phylum Chordata; order Ceratodontiformes; family Ceratodontidae; genus Neoceratodus; species Neoceratodus forsteri. The sequence continues at coordinate 266,948,967 of CM057455.1, forward strand.
TCCCTGTCCTCCCCTCTCCCTGTATAAATTTATATCGACCAAGAAACACCCTTCCATACATTTTGAAGTATCGTACTTGGAAGTAGCATAAGTTCTTTCTATTTTATCACTTTAAGCTCAGGGATTACCTATGCAATTCGAAATGTGGTCTCCCAACCTACATTATGCCAAGTTTGGGAGACCACATTTCAATATCCCATTGGAGATTTGCCCCCCGCACTTCCCTAAATATCCAACTCCAAGGGGGAGTGAACCTCAGAGCTGGGTGTTAGGATTGGGGGTGGAAAAAATGTTATTTAAAAGTTCCCAATGTGGGAACAGAACCCCGTCCCCAATACCTTGCTGGCCGAGCTGTAGGAGCATTCATGCTCCAGACTGCAGGGCAACTTGACCAGCACCTCTCCCTGCTGTCTCCAAATGGTTACACCAGACGAAACTATGTTTCATGGGCGTAACCCAGTATTTCACCCAGCAAAATGACATTTCGCTGTCTGGCTGAAATGTCAGGCTTCCCTAATTATGGGACACCGATGCCAGTCTCCTACATGTTGGGACCTTCAGCTTCGGTATCCCATAAGGGTACCAAGTTCAGTTTCTACCATTTTTATTATGACACGTAACGGAACTTATTTCTTTTTGTAAAACAAATTGGTATCTAACTTGTCAAATACTCAATTTAAGGTAAGCAAATAACACAAGTAATGTACTATGTTATGATATACTGTTCTGACAGCGAAACATTTACACCAAAGACCATTAAGTGACAACAAAATGCAGATCACTGTAATGGTCGTGCGCAGGACCCTGGCACGGTTTCTTTGGAACCTGCACCCCTCCCCGAAACAGTTCTGATTCCTAGTTAGTTATTTTAGAATATGGGGGTGCAGGGGGTGCAGACCCAAGCTATAACACATTTCTTTTCTGGATGGCAGAATGCCAACCGCAATTGTGGTCAACATGTAGTCATCGCTGTAATGTCAGGTCGGCATATTTTTGTCAAACCGGCACCATAGAATCTTATGTGACAATTTAAACCACTTGGCATCCACTTTACCCCAATACCAACCTAATGTATATCAGTTATTGTCATTCTGGTGCATGCTAGGAGATGGTCAATAACAGCCACAGATCTTTGACATACTGTATGAATATGAAAAATTAAGGTATTCCATGACTTCAATAGCTTGATAGTATTCTGGTCATATACACATGCTGTCTTCTACACTTTTATGTTTCACATGTCATTTTACATTCAGTCTCCCATGTACACTTAATAGAGTGTCCCACATTTTCTTTGAGATCCTGTTATCCATGAGTTGTTGTTCAAGAAGACTCTGTGGAACCCCATGGGTTGATACAGAAAAAAGTGAAATCCATGGCGTCTATTCAATTTCCTACCAGAATTATCCCAGACTAGTAGTACAGACAATCGCCATTGTTTTACTTTTAAAAACTGTTCTGAATGGGGGGGCATGGCTTAGCCCTGAACCAAGATGGCACATAGTAGCTTAGCTCTGTACAATCTGGGACTTTATCTGTCAAAATCCTTCATTTGGGTGCGCTACACTGTCTAAATATTGGTACCGGCTGACTCAGAGACTGTTTCTGCATCTGTTGATCTGATTATTGTCTGTCTGGACCTTACCTGCTTTCTGCCATTTTGGAACTATAAGGGACCACTTCAGGCTCTGTAACTTGGCCTCCTACTCATCCATGGCCTGTGACCCTGCAAGAAGTGAACATATGTTTGCTCAGTTAATGGGCCAGATGGCTCAGCTAACTATCGTTACCAACCACAATACTCAGGCTTTACAATCTATAGAGGAGAGTCTTTTTCAATCGGAACATAGAATCAGCTCCCATGAGGTCACAATTCAACAACTCACTACTACCATGAGGGAGTAAACCAGAGTCCTGCATAAAATGCAAGACAAGGTTGATGACCTGGAAAATTGCAGCTGCAGGAATAATCTTTGTTTTTTGGGCTTTCCAGAGTGGGTTGAACAAAGAGATGCTGTGCAGTTTCTCCAACAATCTCTCCCACAGCTGCTGGATTTACCCCAGGATACCTCTCAGCAAATTGAGCATGCGCATCATTCCCTTGCTCCTCCTCCCATGCCTGGGGAGTGGCTGTGGCCCTTATTAGCCCAATTTCTGGACTTCAGGCAAAGAGTTCATCACCACTGCAGCCTGGAACTATGGCTAGCTTCAATGGAAAGGGCAGCGAATTCAGATTTACCAAAATTATTCCAGGGACTTGCCCAAAAGACTGAAAGCCTACATGGAATGTCATTGGCTCTTACACAAGCTGAATCTGCCTTTCACATTAGATATCCTGTAACTATGCATGTGATATACAATGGCACTCCACTGTTGTTTGCTCACCCATGTAATTTAATGGACTTCCTCTGTCTATCCTTTCCAATGGAGTTTCGGGACCATGGGAGTCCACTTGGTGCCCAGAGCAGCTCCCCTAAAGACTGCATGGAAAACATGCTGCCACACCACTCACACATCAGTTCTCTTCACCAGATTGCCCAGTCTTTGTGGGCTCACTGCCTCCTCGCACTCAGAAATGACAGACCTCTATTAAACATGCTAGATGCTACCACCCCTCTGACAGAGTGAGGCCCAGCAGCCCCAGCAATGGCAGCAACTCTGCCATGGAGGACGTATCCAACTGACAGGCCTTTTACTAACCAAACAGATTCACAGCACTGCAACAACTGCCATCCAATCTCACTGAAGTAGAACCACAAGTCACAGTTGCATTAGAACATGCTCAGAATAAAGTAATACCTGAGACCGGGAAATCCTGGGTGGAGGTCGCAGGGATGTGCATCTCTTCATCTCCCAATGCTGGCGGTGGGCCTGCCTTGATCCATCCAAGAGTGAATGATAATAATGGCAAATTACAGCAGTTAAATACTCCTGCTTCTTCGTCCACAGGCCCTGGCTGAATTCAGATTAGTTTCTCAGTTTGGTTCTATTAAGGATTATGGCTGACTTGGGGGAGTGTATACAATTGCTTTAGGCAAATACCAAAATGCATTCACTCCTTCCTGTTTCCTCTCCCCACTCCCCTATGACTGTACTACATTGGTCTCTGAATCCTCACCTCCCAGGTCTGCTGGCACTAACATTCGCCCCTGGGAGAGCCGCCACTGCCGTGGTGGATGACCTGGCCGCTTTTCACTTGCTGGTCCTGAACTTGTATTTCCAGAGGAACTGTTTACTACAGGACTGAATGTATGCATGGTACACCACTGATGCTGGGGGGTCCTTGTGCAGATGCCTCTGCTTCATGTTAATGTCTATGTAGCCCCTTGGAGTCCAATGTGGGATGGGGAGTGTGAAGCAGTATGTAGGGTATGTAGGAGTGGTTGAAGGGAAAAGAATATTAAGTGGTGGAGGGCAACATGCTACTGTGATGCACAGGGGCACTTAGCCCAGAAGGCATCCTCCTTCACAATCCTCCCCTACTATAAATCCCTGGGACATGTCTACCTTATGCAACTGCATCGTGGGTAGCTGGGCTGGATTTTACAAATACGCAGTTTGCATTCTGTGTTTTACAATAGGTCTTGATGTTATCATAGCACCGTTCAGCTCCTATACCTTGTGTGGTTGGTGCATGATGTTCATGCTGTCCTTTTCAGCATACACAGCACACCTTCTAGCCCTGTGGCAGCACCCTTCTGTGCCCAGCATTGTTCAGAGTCCACATTTGTAGCTGCCATGACTGGCACTCACGGATATGGCTAAATTGCCAATTTTAGACACCTTACCCCCATGACTGTATGGGAAGGCCCTGGTTGTTCGTTCACCAGCCACATACCTATTTTACTCATCTAATTATAGGGCTGCGGCCTTTGTAATTAGTTTGGTAGTTATACAGTAGTATTACAGTTCTGGGCCTTTAGCCCATTTGATATACTGTAGTATTTAATAGGTTAGACCAGGCAACACTTTATAATATTCAAAGTCAAAGAACATCTATGTGCAAGTACTGAGGCAATGGTTACCCTAAAGGGCATTTGGCTGGGAAGCCAAGTTTCAAAGAAATACAATATCACACTTGCCCCCACAATGCAAAGCATCATGGGCTGCATATGCCCATGGACTTTAGGAGGGCTGACTTTGTCAAAATGGGTGCGTGCCTAAGGAATGCACTAGCAAATGGGCCGGAAGGAGGGGTGGAAGAACAATGGGGAATAATAAAAACTGCCATCACAGAGGTAACGAGCCTTTGTGTGAAGCAAATAAACAAAACAAAACGATGTAAGAAACCACTATGGTTCTCAAAGGAAGTGGCAGTGAAGGTTCAAGAGAAAAGAAAGCATTCAGGAAGTACAAGGAATTGCAGAAGGAGCAGGATAGAGAACTGTATCAGTTAAAGCAAAGAAAGCTGGGAAGGCAGTCAGAACAGCAAAGGCCCAAACCGAGGAAAGATAGCCAACTCAGTTAAGAAGGGGATAAAACCTTTAGGTACATCAGGAGCGAAGGAAGACCAAGAGAGGGATAGTGAGGCTTAATACAGGGAGGGAGGGTGGGCACAGAGGGACTGTGAAAAGGCAGAGATATTAAACAAATATTTTTGCTCAGTATTTGCAAAGGAAGAGGGAGAGGTACCTAAAACAAACAGTAGAAACACTCTGGATACAGAAGTTGATACCAGTCCATTTACAGAAGAAAGGGTTATGAAAGAACTCTTAAAACTGAAGGTGGACAAAGCAACAGGGCCTGATGGGATTTATCCCAGAATTCTAAAAGAACTAAGGGTAAAACTAGTGACACCACTGACTACCCTCTTTAATAAATCATGGGAGGATGGGGTAGTACCCGAGGACTGGAGGAGGGCAGATGTGATTCCCCTTCACAAAAGTGGGAGCAAGGCAGAAGCAGGAAACTACAGACCTGTTAGTTTAACCTCAGTGATAGGGAAAATGATGGAATCACTTCATAAGGAAAGAATTGTCAAGTATCTAGAGGCCAGAGGGGCACAGGACCCTAGACAGCATGGATTCACAGCGGGAAGGTCATGACAGACGAATCTGATAGATTTCTTTGACTGGGTGACCAAAGCAGTAGATCAGGGAGGGGCTGTGGACATGGCCTACCTAGACTTTAGCAAGGCATTTGACACAGTCCCACACAAATGATTAATATACAAGTTAGCCAGCCTGGGAGTGGGTCCCAAGATGACAGCCTGGGTAAAGAATTGGCTGGAGAACAGGACACAGAGAGTAATAGTAAATGGAGTCCACTCAGAAGAAAGGGGGGTTACTAGTGGGGTACCGCAGGGTTCAGTATTAGGACCAGTCCTCTTCAATGTCTTTATAAGCGACATTGCAGAGAGACTGGAAGGAAAAGTATGTCTCTTTGCAGATGACACAAAGATCTGCAACAGAGTTGATGCACAGGGTGGGGTGGAAAGGATGAGAAGGGACCTGGCAAGGTTAGAGGAATGGTCAAACGTATGGCAGCTTGGATTCAATGCTAAAAAGTGCAAGGTACTGCACCTGGGAAACAAAAAGCCAGGGGAAGAGTACACAATGGGGGGGTGAGATACTAACAACAACAAAAATGGAAAGGGACCTGGGGGTAGTCATATCAGATGACCTAAAGGTGGGCAAGCAATGTGAGAGGGCAGCAAGGAGGGCTGGGAGGATACTGGAATGCAGAGGAGAGGCATCACCAGTAGAAAACAGGAAGTTATTATCCCTCTTTACAGACAGCTGGTGAGACCCCATCTGGAGTACTGCGTGTAGTTCTGGAGACCCAGTCTCCATGAAGACATAGACAGGATGGAAGCTGTCCAGGGAGGGCAACTAAAATGGTGCAGAGTCTGCACCAGAAGGCATATGAAGAGAGACTAAAGGAGCTTAATATGTATAGCCTCGAGGAAAGGAGGAAAGGGGACATGATAGAAACATTCAAGTACCTCATAGGAATCAACAAAGTCCAAGAGGGTAGCATCTTTCAAAAAAGAGGTGTTGAAGAACAAGAGGCACAATTTGAAGATAGAGGGGTGGCTCAGAGGTAATTTAAGGAAGTATTTTTTCACAGAAGGGTTGTGGATGCATGGAACGCCTTCTGGAGGAGGTTGTGGAGTCAAAAACAGTGGGAATTCAAGCATGCATGGGACAGTCATAAGGCCATTCTAGGGGTGGGGTGGGAAGAAGTAGGCTGCTGGTTAACTAGGATCTGCAGCTTATCCAGTAGGTAGGGAAATGGGCAGACTGGGTGGGCCAAGCGGTCCTTATCTGCTGTCAGATTCTATGTTTCTATGTTTCTATGTTTCTATGCAAATCACCACAGAATATTATGCTGGTTCAACTTTAAGCAGAAATGCATGGTGCCGAAAGGCCTCTCACACAGTATGTATAATATAGACTGTATAATATTGGTGCATATGTTAGGGATGCTGTTTTATTATGCTGGACTGTATGTTATTGTTATGATGACCAGTACGGGTACTAGACTGGTCTTCAGCTTTAACCTCGCTTATACCTCAAACTCCTTGTTTAATACTCAACCTCTTACTAGACAATGTGTGACCTACATTGCCACACCTGGAATGTTCAGGGCCTCAGCACCCTGGTAAAATGTAAGCAGGTGAGTTCTCACTTAAAGAAGCTGAGGTCCAGTCTGACATTCCTGCAGGGAACAAAGCTAAATAAGTCAGATCATGTCACGTTAGCTAAAACTGGGTGAGGCAGGATTTTTTTCCTCAGCTCCAACCAAGAAATGAGGAGTTACAATTCTCCTGCACAACAATCTTCAATGTACCCATGTGCGAACTTAAGGGAGATGGTATTTCACCCTCGTTGACACAGCAAATGGTTCACTTTCATTAGGGAATATTTATGGTCCCAATGAGGATGCTCCTGTCTTTTACCATGAGGTATCTCAAGCCCTGGACTCTATGTCCAATGTTCCCATACTCACTATTATTGGGGGGGGACTTCAATCTCCCTTTGCTGCCCTAAATAGATCACAGCTCCAACTGCCCTGAACACTACCTAAAGTCCATCTCTCCCTACAGCAGCTAATGGTAGATGCTGGGCTAACTGATATATGGCATGTTTTTCATCCCAAGGGGAAAGAAACTATACATTTCATTCCCCAATACATGGAACATTCAGCTGGAATGATTATTGGCTGGTATCTTCCAACATTGTACAGAATTCTCTAGGCTCTACAATACTCCCCATGGTCATTTCTGACCGTTCCCCTGTACACCTTCATATTTTGTGGGGAACCCCCACCCTATCTCCTTCCATGTGGAGACTGGACCCCTTGCCGCTTCAGGTCCCAGACTTTAAGCCATGACTCCTTTCAGCAGTTTCCCAGTTTCTAGCTGAAAATCCACCCTTGGATACCAGTTGTGGGAATATTTGGGAAGCCCTTAAATCCACCCTTCAAGGGGGTATTATGGGCTATGCATCTAAAAGGCATAGACAACGAGAGCAGCTACTAACCTCACTGGAAAGCCAGCTGAAACAAGCAGAGCAGGAAGCTAAAATAACTCTTAATTATAGTACACGTTTCCCTCTGGGCTGTAACATTATTAAACTCAGAATGGACATCAATGATCTCCTGTCCAGGAAAGCAGAGGTAGCCATCCTTCACCTTAGACATAAATTCTGGGAGGGGGGTGAAAAAGGGGGGAACCTCCTAGCTTATAGGCCGAGGAAACAACAGGCGGAACAGCATATAGCTGAGCTGAGGGACCTCAACGGGAAGACACAAACAAAACCGCAGCACATCAACATAATAGTGAAGCATTATTATGCTCAGCTTTATACTTCGTCCAGACTATGGACAGACACAGAAATTTCTGTCTTCCCTTGATCTTCCCTGGCTCACTAGGCAGCAAGTGAAGTGCCTCAAAGCCCCCATAACAACTGCAGAGGTAGAGATGGCTCTCAAAGCCATGAAAACCGGAAAGACCCCAGGAGGAGAGGGGTGCCCTAAGGAAATTTGGCAGGTCATATCCACCACAATATTCCCCTGCTAGCCTCCTTGTACAAGGAAGCCCTGATTAGAGGCCTCTTCTCCCCTCCCCTACCCTGTGGGAAGCCGTAATAACAGTTTTCCCTCAAAAAAAGGGGAAGGATCCCACTTCGCCCTCCAGCTATCGTCCAATATTTGCCAAAATCCTTTCCATTAGACTGAGTCCACTTCTTCCATGTCTTATACACCCCTCCCAGGTGGGTTTTGTTCCTGGGAGGTATAGCTGAGACCATATTCACTCACTGATTAACCTGCTATACCTATGTAACCCCCTACAAATGGGGGTTCCCAAAAAGTCTTTCTTGAGCTTGCCTAAATGCTCACTGCAGCCTGGTGTCCTATGTTTTAGCAGTTTCAATGTGATTACCAGAGCTTGTATAGCCTCTGTGTACTGTCTCTTTAAGAGCTGCCTAATTGCAGCATGAGTAATCTGAGAGGCAGCTCTGTTGAAAGATGTAACTATCTGCTGAAAATCATTTACAGTGATAATGATAATGTAGTTTGTCTAACCTGCTTTCTTTGTAGCAAGGACTGTTTTGTTTGTCTCCACTATCTTGGTCCTGGACTGCAAATTGGACCAATCAGTTTTGGTGAGACCTAAAATGTAGCCAGACTGCAGGAGCTGTCGGAATTCAAAATCTATAAGAACTGCAGTTTGAACTTTTTGCACCTTTTTTGCAATTGAAGGGGGAGCTCTCACTTTGACTGACAGCCAAATCATCCAACCAAATCTTTTGGATCTTGGGGAAGTCCCGGGCTGCTTGCAGTTTTTCGGTTAGAACTAAGCTGGAAGCTAAGCAAGAAGGAGCTGAAGTGTTTCTGAGCAGCAATTCTGGTGGATTCATGGGAGGGAACTCTGAAAGGCTAAGTTTTTGGCCCTGCATGCGGCGTGCTCCTGGGAGGGAGAGAAGAGAATTATTTTGGACTAAATCCAAGTTTGTGTGACTAAAGTAAGCTACTGAAGTGGGCCAGGCTCAACCTGAAGAAGACCGAATATTTTTGCTGAATGCGATCAGCCTTTCAGAAGTTCCAGCTACCCCTAAGCTCCCGGTGTCTGCAGAGACTTTGCGATTGTGCCCAGGGAGCGCTTTGCCTGGTACAGTAGAATTCCCATACATGTAAATGTACTATGAGCTGCTAGTGGGTTGCGAGTTAGTTCCCCACTATGTGAACTGTGTTCTACTTGCTGGAAGCTGTATCCAGCCCAAAATGGACTGCTTCCGAACTTGTCTCCATGCGGTCTGGGCTTTGCCAGACTGGCCCAGCAAGAATACCAACTGCACAGAGAAGACATTGATGAGAGACTTGCCTGGGAATCAGCCCCTGCTCCACGCTTGAACAGGAATGACGCCTCTGCGACTTGTGTAGGCCCTGCTTCTCCTGGCATTCCAGATCAACCATCTGCAGTCTCGATTTTCATCCAGCCTGTGTCCAGTCTTGGGTATCATGAATAAATACCAGGGTAGCTCCCTACAACAACAGTTTAATCTGAGTGTGTCATCTGATTGTCTTGTTGTTTCATTTCCTTTATAAACTGAGCCCTCTGGCTCTGAATTGCAAATATTGTGTACTGTGCATGTTGTGTTTTCTATCACAGGGCCCCAACCAGCTTCAACCCTGGGCAACAGTCCTGGCTAGTGCATCTCTTCTCTACTTGGGTACCCAGAGGTGGACTGTGTGGGGGGACTCAAAGCTCATGCATGACTGCTTGAGTGATATAATGTTTAAGCTAATTAACCTAATTTTTCCCCTCCCTTGTTCAAGACCCCTGAATAAGTCAGATCTAACTTTTTCCGCATGTAATCTGACTGTGGTTCCAGTTTGTACTCAAAGTACTGTACTGTTGCTATTTGCTGTGCTTAACCTTGTTTTACAGGGGGTCCCCAGGGTTGAGCCAGAAGAACCAGGCCTCGTGATAAGTGCAAACAGTGTGGGTACTTGTGTGGTGTATCAGAGGTATTGTGAAAGTGATTATTGTACAGTGTTCAGGCCACTAGAGGGGAAAGAGGGGATTACAGTGTCCTGGAGGGCTGTGCTCAGGTTAGCTTGACCACTACGAACCCCTACCTCCAGGTGGAGGCACCCATTTCAGAACTCAGGCCCCTTAACCTGCTACTAGCCAAGCAGACAGGGGTAGTAGCCCTTGGGATAGCGCCACTTAGGGGTTACACCTAACCAAACCCTTGTGCACTCCAGTGGCAGAGGTGGCCATAGATTTTGAGAAGGCCTTCAACTCCCTGGAGTGGGACTACCTGTTGCAGGTTCTTCATTTTCTAGGGTTTGGGGAACATTTTATAAATTGGATAAAGGCACTATGCAGACACCCAGCATCAAAAAGCTTAACAAACGTTATCTTGTTAGACATGTTCCCCTTAGACAGAGGTAGCCGACAGGGTTGCACTCTTCCCCCCTTTCTTTATTATTGCAGTTGAACCCTTAGCTGCTGCCATCAGGCAACACATCCATATACAGGGCATTCCAGTGGGAAACTAGAGGTTTGCTACCCTTATGTATGCAGATGACCTGCTGGTTCCCTTAGACAACCTGAGGTCTTCACTCCCCCCCCCACACACACACACACTCACCTTACTGTCTGAATTCACAGTAATGTCAGGGCTGAAGGTGAACCAATCAAAAACTGAAGTGCTTCCTCTAAACGCATCCTGTATCCCGGCACTGGTATCCCCATATGGATTACATTGGTTGCCCAAAGAAATAGCGTACCTTGAGATTCACATATCCCCTGATTTTACAAAAATGTGGGATTTAAACCTGAAACCCTTGATCGCAGAGCTTAAGACAGAATTGGAAAGGTGGCAAGCCCTGCATCTTACCCTAGCTGGGAAAACCTCTGCAATTAAAAAGATCTCAGCATCTAAACTGTTCAATGTCATCTCCCACATAGCTCTGGATCTCCCCCTCAAATGGTACACAGTGATAGATGCCATGTTTGGAAAATTCTTATGGGACCAGAAGAAACATAGGTATAGCAGAAAAAGGCCTTGTTCCCGTTGGAAGGTGGGTGGCTGGTGCCTCCCAAGGCTGGAAGGGTGTAAGTGGGCCTATTTAAGAGCACAAACTCTGAAATGGTTCCCCCCATTTAATCAGGATTCCCCTCAGTGGGTATGTATAGAAAGATCAGTCTCCAAGATCCATAGTTTGCCCCTTCTGCTGTACAACCGCCTTCCATGAGAGATGACGAACCACCGTACTATAGCCCCATCTGTTAAGTATTGGCTTAAGGCCTACAGAAAGCTACATCTAAATCAGCATCCCCTATGCATGACCCCTGTCTGGGAAAGTGCAGGCATCCAGATAGAACACAAATCCATCTCCTGGCCCCCTTTGAGCAAGGGAGGGCATAATCACATTAGGTGTTATGTTGGTCTCAGATGGCAGCTGCTTAAAATATTTTCAGGAATTGACCCAGGAGAACAGGATACACTGGTCAGCCTTCTGACGGTATCTGCAGCTGTCTAGCTCTATCCAGGCTTATCAGAAAAAAGCCTCCTTTTTCACCCTAGCACAGGGTGTGTAACTGAACATCGAAACTGTTATGGCGAAATCTCTCACAGCGACAGTTTTGACAGGTATTAAAATTGTCGCTGTAAGAGACCTGAGGGCGAAATTTCACCCTTTCACCGTGTGTTGCCCCCTCAATCAACTCTGACTTGGAGTTGATAATCTTTAGAAGGGGGGCCCCAGGGGTGCAGTCCCCCAAGAGAAACACTCCAATATTGGACAGGTGAAATTTCACCTGTCGACACTGGGGATCTCGCTATGCTGAACTTCAACAATGGTGTTGTCGATTTGGCATAGGTAAACCCTTGCAGAGACACTAACAAGCTGGCTGTCTCTCCCCAAAGAACAAGCAAGTAATATCTATGCTGAACTGTGGGACACTGCCTTTGCAATGAGCAGACTCCAGGGCTAAGTGGAAGAGTGCTCTGCAAATCCCAATATCAGAATAGCAATGGGTGACTTGCTGGAGACAGGCACACTTGGCCTACACTGACACGAGAAGTAAGCTTATTCAAAATAAGATCCTACATCACTGGTACAGGACCCCTGATTTCTTACACAAAAGTAAACTCTTGGATAACAACTTATGTTGGAGGTGCTTATCCCAGGTGGGGGATTTGAAGCATAGACTGTGAGACTGCTCTCTCATAGCCCCCTTTTGGCAAACTGCATGTGATTTAGCTTCACATATCCTAGGCTTCAAGCTTCAGGATGACCCCAAACTCTGGATCCTGGGCATTCCCTTCCAGCACCCTAAGCTTAAACCCATCAAAATAGATGGCTCTCCCTCCTTAGCATTCAAGTAAAGAGGCTCATATTGTGTCGATGGAGAACCAATGACATCCCCTCAACAACAGAGCTTCTGAACACTTCAGAAAAAATGGCCTCTTTAGACCACTTGTCTCTCATTATTTCGAATAACCACACTAAGCACTGCTCATGCTGGAGTCCTTTTCTTGCTTATTTAAAACTCAGAACAGGCACTGGGTGACAAGCATGTGTCACACATATGTTACAGTATATCCCCCACTCTGGGCGACCCTGGTCTGGTGTTTAAATACCCAGATTAGCCATATAGCTTTTAAATTACATTCTGCAATATGTAACTGTTACTTTGATGTTAGTTGCCTGGTTCTTTGTGGTTTGTTTGTTTTTGTATGCAGGTAAAGGGAGTTCACCTTAGAAAGACAGTGACGACAGGCTCCGCGTAATGCTCCTCTTATAGGTGGCACTTAATATTCCTGGTAGGTGTTGTATAGTTATATGTGTTTTCTCTACTATTGGAAACTGTTTTTGCCTTTTCCCTGCTCTATTGCCTGTAACTTTTGTATCTACCCTGCAGCAAGTCTGCATCATATACCTGTATTGTGTATATTCATGAAACTTTAATAAATCTATTGACTGAAAACAAAACTGTTCTGAATATACAGTATAATGTTACTAACTCCAACCACCCCCTTACCATTTTAATGAATTCTTCTCCCACAATGTGAGCCGGCTTCCCTGCTGATTGGTGCACCTTTCTTTCAGCTTTATGATTATAGACTCCAGTGCTTTTCAGCACCTTTTTTCAAAACCAAAGACTGTAGATGCATTTACTGCTGAGAATTTCTGTAGAGTTTTAACTGTACTTGCCAGTCATAGCCAAAACTGTATGTGAAACATTAACTAAAGATAAAAGTAGATGAATTGTTGATTGCTAGCCTGCCTGGTCTCCTCAAAGTATTACTGTTTTAAAGTCTGAAACTGTTGAAGTTGATAGTCTAAAACTGTCCTCTCTCAATCTCCTTTTGTAAATACTGCCAGCTTACTCCCTTCTCAAACCTGCCTGCTCCCATTTTTCTCTAAACTTGCTCTCAGCTCCTTTGCTGAGACATTTCCTATCTGTGAACTCTGCCTGAAATTCCCTACCCCCTCTTGGCTCTTGGCCCCCTTGCTGTTAATTACTCACTCCTTTCTTTTGTCTCTAAAACCCCACCCCTATCTATACCTCCTGGCTCTTTGTCCAAGACCTGATCAACCCCACCCCCTGCTGATGGTCTGCCGCCAGACTCCCGCCCCCAAGTCTCTCTGTTCACAGTGCTAAGTATTTATTCTTGCTGTCTTCCTTCTTTCTCAGGCTTTCACTGCCCGAGCGGCGCCGCACTACCCAAAGCAGAGCAAGACGACTGTCACACCGGCTGCTGCCCACCAGGAATGTATATGCTTAGGCCGCCCTTCTCTTCCCCAAGCTCAGATCCAACAACAGGTACTTGCCACTATTACTTGCTCCATACCTTCTCCACTGGGGATTTCTGATTGGTGCGGCTTCTTTGTGCTGAGATGCTGATTGGTCCGCCTGCCGCTGGCTGCCCTGCTGACTGGTGTGCTTTTCTTTCAGCTTTTTGATTATAGACTCCAGCTCTTTTCAGCACCTTTCTTCAAAACCAGAGACTGTAGCTGATCTTAGACTTTGGCTGCATTTACTGCCGAGTATTTTCTCCCATCCCCAACCCCTGCCCAGGCCTCCATTAAATACACAATAGCTCCTTCCTCCTCAGTGCCCCCTCTCCCCATTGGCATATTTCTGTCTCTGCTCTTGACAAATCATTATGTATCCCCTAGGTGACGCTATCCCAAGGCTACTACCCCTGCCTGCATAGCTAGTTGCAGGTTAAGTGGCCTGGGTACTGAAACAGGTGCTTCTACCTGGAGCACAGGGTTGTTAGTAACAAGGGTAACCTGGGTACATCCCTCTGGGACACTGTAACCCCCCTCTTTCCCCTCTAGTCACCTAGGCAATGTGCAACAAACACTTTCACAGTAGCTCCTATTCAGCATATAATTCCCCACACTGTTTGCACTTACCATCAGGGCTGGTTCCACCAGTTCGACCCAGGAGACCCCCTGTAAAATAAGGTTAGGCACAGCAAATAACAACAGCACAGTGCTTTTGGTACAAACTGGAACCGCAGTCAGATTAAATGCCAAAAAAGTTAGATCTGATTTATTCAGGGGAATTGAACAAGGGAGGGGCGTAATCAGGTTGATTGATTCGAAAACTGATCTAGTCAGGCAATTATGCATGCACTTTTAGTCCCTTCACAGTCACACGCTCTGGGTACCCAGTTGGAAGTAAGGTGGGCTAGCCTGGAACATTGCCAGGGATAGGCCGATGTCGCAGCTGGCTGGAGCCCTGTGATGAAAATAAAATGCATGCTTAACCACACACAATTTGTAATCCAGACTCAGTTCATGAAAGGAAAAACAACAATGCAATCAGATGACAACATTTGAGATTTAGCTGTTGTTGCAGGGAGCTACCCTGATTGTTACTCATGCTACCCAATATGAGACACAGGCTAGATGAAATGGAGACTGCAGGTTGATGACTGGTTTGCCAGGAGAAGTAGGGCCCACACGAATCACCGAGGTGTCGATCCTGTTTGAGATGGTTAAGCAGGGGACTGATCCCTAGGCGAGTCTCTCATCGATGATGGTTACTGCACCTGAAGTAGGTGGTGGGCCATGTGGCAAGGCCCAGGCTGGGTGAAACAGTTTGGATTTTGAGTCTGATAGTGCTGGATGCAGCTTCCAGCAAGTGAGGCACATTTACACAGTGGGGAACCAAATCATGACCCACTACAACACACAGCACATTTATAGTAAAGCAATCACCATTTTACAGTGCGGAAGGCAGTCCAGCCGCAATATCAGTGTCTCTGAGCAAAACCGGGAACTCTGTGGTAAATGGATGTCCTGGTAGGCTGATCGTGCAAATCTTCGGTCTTCTTCAGGTTCAAATCTGGTCACTCTTCAGCGGCTTTGTCACACTCCAATTCAGATACAGTCTGATTGCTAAGCCTTTCAAAGAATACTCTCTCGAGGGACTGCATTCAGACAGGCCAAACTCAGCCTTTCCACCAATCTCCCATGTGAACTACGCAGGGGCTGCTGTTGGAATTACTCAAGCTGTTTACTCTGCAAACTCTAACTCCAAACTGACTCTTCTGCTTGCCATGCTCGTTAATCAGGACACGATGAAATGATGTGGTCCAACATAAAGCTTCTCTAATCTCTCCATGCGGGAAAGCTGAAGGCAGACAGGCCAGACTCAACCTTCCCGCCAAGTCCCCATGCTACCCTGTGGAGCAGCAGCTCAAGCAGCAAGAGCAGCTGACTTCTCCAGCTCCAACTCACTTCTGCCTCACTGCTGCAGGCAGCTTGGGTATTTCCCTCATATCCACAAGGTTCAATTGGTTGATCCATCTGTCCGTCAAAGCAAGGGCTCCCCCTCTAGGTCTGTTTTGGCACCAAAATGTAAAAACTACAGTTCCTACATAAATTTGCTACCACAAGACCCCTGGGGACAGGCTCCATTTCAGAGACCCCAAAGGTACTGATTGGTGCTGACTGGCAGTCCAAAACCAAAAGGCTGGTGCAATACATAAAGTCCATGTTGCAAAGAAGGCAGGTTAAACAAACTACAATACATAGAAACATAGAAACATAGAATTTGACGGCAGATAAGGACCGCTTGGCCCACCCAGTCTGCCCATTTCCCTACCTATAAGCTGCAGATCACTATTTCCCTTAAAGCAGCTAAACAGTAAACAGTTACAGATTCCAATAAAGCTCCCTCTGTGCAATTAGCGATGGCAGAACGGAGCAATAACACTGAAGTCCGTGGCAGGACTCGAGCCTAGATACACTTGGCCGCTACCCAGAATAATTATACGCTGCAAAATAGGCAGCTCTTAAAGACACAGGCTCAGAGGTGATTAGGCACTCCCATGCAATTTCTTTTTAAACAGCAAAACACAGGACACCTACCTGGCAGAGGGCATTTAGGCACACCCAAAAAAGGTTTTTAGGAACCCCCATTTGTAGGGGGTTACAATTAACATAGAGGTGCAAAATGACCCCAAAACTGCTGAGTTCGCACCCCATTTCTGCATGATCTAATACCTGCCTCTTAAGCTCTCACTATTACTAGGGTTACTTGCTCTGCCAGTTTTTCCTCAAACAAACCTATTTCTGTCTCACTATGTAAGTTGTTTCCCAGTGAGACTTCCAAAGCACACTGGCTCCTTTGCCAGTTAACCCCCTTACTTAGGTGGACCGTGTATAACACTGCCAGTCAATACCTTCCATTATCTTGATTACACTCTCAGGCTAATACTGTTGTAGACTAATTGGCTTACCTGACTCAGCCACAGTTTTGGCTTGACCCCATACTATGGGTATCCTATCCGGCTGTCAATCCAACCTCTTGTGACCTTGGGCTGTTTAAATCATAATGACCCGTCTTTCCACTGGTTTGCCTCCAGGTACACTCGTCCACTCTTTCTGTCTAGAAGACAGCTAAAAATGAACCAACAGATGATGCTGTCTCTTCTTGCGATCAGACTACCATCACTCCACCTATCCATGCCTACAGTACCCCAAACTGAATCTACTCTTCCCAACTTCTTGCCACAAGATTACTACCACTCGAATCTCCTACTGCTTCCTACCCCCCCGCTGTGACCCCTCCCCAATATTACTAAATAGGACCTGGATCCACATGGTTGCCCATGCCCAAAATAAATGTCACTTGCATCTACATGCCCTAAGTCCCTTCCTGCATCGCAAGCTCTGGTACCTCCTCCTAGTTGCTATCGTGCTCTCTGGCGATGTTCAACTAAATCCAGGACTGACTAATGTTTTACCTGACTCAATTAGTAATGCTAAAGGTCTTATTTTAGCACACCACAATATCAGGAGCCTTGTACACAATCTAGCTGAACTGGAATCCTGGACCTCCCTCTACAAGCCTGATATAATATGCCTAACTGAAACCTAGTTAAAACCATTCATACCTGACTCACTGTGCTCCCTTCCATCCTATAATCTCTTGAGACTTGATAGAACTGCACCCAAAAGAGGGGGTGGTACAGCTGTCTACTTTAGAGATCATCTCCATGTCACTGGTATCAAATCATCTAACCTACTCCACTGTGAGGCATTTAATGTCCTTCTCACCCTTGGTACCAAAAAACTACATATTGTGAGTGCCTACAATCCCCCATCCAACGGACTACAAGGACTGGATGAGTCAACAGAACAAATCTCATGCCTTGCTGGGAGAAATGAGGTCCTTATGCTAGGGGACCTAAACATTAATTGGCTGGGCAGCAATCAATCCACACTAATGACCAAAATTGCAGAGTTATAACCTATACCAGCTGATATGTGAACCTACCAGAACCTCCCCTCACTCAAACACGAACACGTTACTAGACTGGATAATGACCAATCACCCTGAAAATGTAATTGCCTCTGGTGTACTACCAGATGCCATCACTGATTACTCCCCAACATACTGTACTTGGGGCAAAAGCAGGCCTACCCCATTGGGGCTTCGGTTCATTACCTTCCTCAACTATGTGAATTTTGACTCACAGCTTTTCCTACACGACATTGCCACTACTTGGTTTGTATAATCTGACCTGTGGCTGATGCTCGAATAAATGAGCAAGATATACCATAAATATGCTTGTGCTTTTTACTTTAAATCAGTGCTTGAGACTGTGCTTTTACTGAGTCCTGCTCCTAGATATACGGGACCAGGAAGAGGGATGCTGTAGTTCCCATAACCAGGAGCGAACTACACACCCAATTTAAAATACTTGCTTTCAAATCTTGCATTGGGGGGCATATAATTTGAGGTCAGCAGCTAATATTTTCCAACTTGAGCAAATTAATATCCAGATTCAGCAGGAACTACAGGGAGGTCGTGAGGCACTCGTAGCGCTGCCCTCCCCCAGCGGAGCGATCACCGGACCCATCCCCCTCCCAACCGGAGCATCGGAGGTTGTGAGGGTTGAAACAGGGTACCCTCCCCCAAGAAGTGCAACCATCCTCTTACCTGCACGGAGCCACGTGGACCCCTGCTAGTAGTGCATACAAGATCCAGCAGGAACTACAGGGAGGTCGTGAGGCGCTCGTAGCGCTGCCTTCCACCCACGAAGCGATCACCGGACCCATCCTCCTCCCAACCGGAGCATCGGAGGTCGTGAGGGTTGAAACAGGGTACCCTTCCCCCAAGAAGTGCAACCATCCCCTTACCTGCACAGAGCCACGCAGACCCCTGCTAGTAGTGCATACAAGGTACTAGTGAAAGAAACTCCAGGCTGATCAATGTGCCTGGGTAGACTGCATTCCATGCCTTCCTACTGCTTCTATGTTGAGAACAATAGAGACTGCAATTTCTTTGGTGCCTTTTTCAAAGTCGGTGTAGCAGTGGAGATAGTCTCTGGACACTCCACTTTTCTGACAAAAACCAGCCTTTTTCGCTCCTTGCTTCTGTTACTTTAATTGCCCACTGCTAACCCTTAATTTCTGTAGTGTTTAGCTGTTACTTTAAGTAAAAAAACAACGAGAAAGCTAACCTTAGTAAAAATGTACTATTGCCTTATTCTTAGCCTCTAGCCCTATCTATTCTGCTGCCAGCCTCTCGCAGGTCCGGTCAAATAGTTTGGAAGCCGTGCAAACTGTGCAGAGTTACTAAAAGTACTGTGGTAGCTAGAGATAGGGAACAATTTCAAACCGCAGCCTGCTTTTTATTTTATAGCCCTTTGCATACTGTTAAAACTTATACATTAGCCGAGGAAGCTAGAGAGAGGGAAGAATTCAAACCGCAGCCTGCCTTTGTATTAATTAGCCCTCTGCATACTTCTCAAAGCGGATCCATGATTCAAACCGCAGCCTGCTTTTTGTACTAAGTAGCCCTGTGCATACTGCTCAAAGCTGTTCCATGAGCCGAGGAAGCCAGAGTTAGGGAGGAATTTTAAACCGCAGCCAGATTTTAGTAATTTCTGCCCCACACTGTTTCCCCCAGCCAGTCCCTCCCTAGTCCGATTTGAATGTATTATAATTTGAATAAGAAGAGTAGGGAGGAACTTCAAAAGGCAGCCTGTTCTTTCTATTATTAGCCCCTGTATACTGTTTAAAGCTGATCCATGAGCCCAGGAACCCAGAGTTAAGGAGGAATTGAAACCACAGCCTGATAATTGTAATTTTGTACCACTCTGTTACCTTAGCCAGTCCCTCGCCAGTCTGTTTTTGAATTTATTACATAATTAGGAAGCGGCATTGAAGGCGCACCTAGGGTCATGCGGCCAACTCTGCAAAGTCCAACAGTGCATTTGATAAAAAACGGGCCGTTGGCTCACAAAGTGTAAGCTGAGCACAAAACTGATTTCTTTCATCCTTTGCCCTACTTAACAGCCCCCCCCCCGCCTCCACAGATCCAGCAGGAACTACAGGGAGGTCGTGAGGCACTCGTAGCACTGCCCTCCACCCACAGAGCGATCACCGGACCCATCCCCCTCCCAATCGGAGCATCGGAGGTCGTGAGGGTTGAAACAGGGTGCCCTCCCCCAAGAAGTGCAACCATCCCCTTACCTGCATGGAGCCACGCGGACCCCTGCTAGTACTGCATACAAGGTACTAGTGAAAGAAACTCCAGGCTGATCGATGTGCCTAGGTAGACTGCATTCCATGCCTTCCTACTGCTTCTACGCTGAAGCCCCGCCGGCGCTGCATGCCGGCTCCCCACCACCGCCCTTGGTGAGCATCTGCATATATAGCAGAAATCACGTGAGCTGCATAACCTATCAGCTCATTTTCCCATCTGCAGGTTATCAGATCTATCCACTAGAGGTCGCATTAAGTACCTTGCTACTTATGTCCTACTCCTGCAATTGGAAAACAACTCTGCTGCCTGCTGCCAGCTGCAGAAACCACAGATCCCATCCCCCTTACTCCCGTGTCCTGTATCAACGCAGAAGCCTATAAAAAAGTCCCTCTTACTCCCACAAGCCCATTAACTGCATAACAAAGGCTTCAGAACATTCCAAGCTCAAGAGGCTTAACAAGCCTCTCTCAATCATGCTGATAACCCACCTATACACCCTCACCAATCATAATGCTCCCCCCGCCTTAAGGGCCCCTCGCCCAGGATTTGGCTACTACATGGGGGGGGGCATTGAAACCAACCCCGGTCCTTTCTCCCCAAATTTCACTCTCAGTGACCCCACAATCCCCCTCTGGGCAAACTCCGGGGGCTCAGGCTGGTTCACATGAACATTGGGAGCCTGAGACACAAAATGTCCGACCTTGATGCCTGGACCCTGCTCTACAAGCCTGACATCTTAGCAGTGATGGAGACGTGGCTAAAGCCCCACATCCTCCCTCATGAAGTCGAATTGACTGGCTACCAGACCATAAGAAAGGATAGAATTGGGAAAAAAGGGGGGGTACTAATCTACCTCAGCTCCTCCTTGACTGCCTCCCTGATCGATCTCCAAACACCCAATGGATCTCAGGCTGAGGTATTACTTCTCAAACTACTCCTCGGTGATACCAAACCTCTCTATATCGGGTGTGCCTGCCTCCCACCCAAAAACCGCCGCCGCCTCCTTAGAATCCCTCACAAATGCCATCCTCAAGCTCTCCCTGGGGGAGGCCATCCTTCTCAGGGACTTCAACCTCAACTGGCTTGCCCCAAATACCTCCCAAATCAAGAACCTAATACTGGATGCATCACTTACCCAAGTGATTGACATGCCAACCAGGCACAACACCAAATCAGGCAACCACTCACTACTTGACTGGGCACTCGTTTCAAACCCCAATCGGATACAGACTGCTGGGATTATGTCTGACTCCTTGAGTGACCACTGCCCTATCTTCTGTATCTGGTCCAATAAACCCCCCAGGGTTGCCACCAGAGTGATTGTTGCAAGAAATTTCAGCCAATTCGAACCAGCTGACCTCTGCTCTGACCTCCTGAAGGTGGAATGGGGCCCCATTGTCTCCCTCCCCACAATTGACGAGGCCCTGGATTACTTCACCAAGATGTTCCTGGCCATAGCAAACCAACAGGCCCCCTGGAAAAAACTCAGAGTGCAGGGAAAATGCCACAAATGGCTAAACCCTAAGCTAAAACACACCATGCGGCTCCGGGACAAGGCATGGGGCTCTACAAATCCTCCGGGTGCAAACCGGACTGGGAGAAGTATCGGTGCCTGAGGAACCAATGCAAAAAAGCCACAAAACAGGCCAAATCAAAATTCCTCAGGGACCTCCAAACAGGCAATCTAAGGGACCCAAAGAAATTCTGGGGCCACATAAACTCTCTCCTAAAAGGCCACACAAAAGAACACGATGCCTCGCTCCTAGTTGAGAATTCATTTACCAACAACCGCACCAAAGTGGCTGAAGCATTCTGCGTATCCTTTACAAACCCCACTGGCTGCCTCCCAGCAGTGCCAGGGACCCCCTACTTCCTTGCCCAGACACAGTGCTTCCTCGCCCCTTATTCCACTTGAAACTAGTTGATCCCAGTGCAGTACTGCCACTCCTGTGCAAAATAAATCCTAACTCATCCTCTGGGAACAACCGGCTAGAACTCTGGCTGCTGAGGGCTGCAGCACCGGCCATCGCTTACCCCGTTACCCTACTTATCAACAGATCCCTCCAAGAAGGGACAGTCCCCAGTAAATGGAAAGTTGCCACCATAATCCCAGTCCACAAAAAAGGAACTCGGGACAGGGTGAAGAACTACAGGCCCATCTCTCTTCTCTGCCCCCTGGGAAAAATTCAGGAAAGACTAGTCTATGATCAACTTCAAGACTACCTGGAACAACACCTACTCCTCTCCAAAGTCCAGCATGGCTTTTGGAAAGGCCACGCGGCACTGACACCGCCCTTATCAGGCTAACATCGGACATACTAAATGCCATGGACCAAGGCACCCCTACGGGCGCACTATTCATTGACCTATCCAAGGCCTTTGACTTGGTTAATCATAAGCTTCTCCTAACTAAGCTTCATCGGCTTGGCATGGATCAGCTCTCACTCTCCTGGACCACAAGCTACCTCACTAACCGATCGCAAAAAGTCCGCTGGCAGGGAGTCCAATCAAACCCTAGGCTTGTGACCTCTGGGGTTCCCCAGGGCTCCATTCTGGGCCCCCTACTATTCTCACTATTTTTGAATGACCTTGAAGAGGATAGTGCACCCTGCAATCTTATCCTCTATGCGGATGACACTGTAATCTACTTCAGTGACCCCCAACCCTCGGTCATCTCAGCCAAACTCCAAACTAGCCTTGCAAAGCTTGAAGCATGGTTTACTGCCAACCACCTAAAACTAAACAAAGATAAAACAAAAGCAGTCCTCTTCATGACCCGACGGCTGGGCTATGACCGCAGAGGACTACTCCAACTCTCGTCAGCCCAAGGAAAGCATGTCGAGGTCACTGACCAGTTTAGGTATCTTGGGGTTGTCCTTGACCAAGAGCTGACCTACAAACCCCATATAGATGCCTTAACAAAATCCATCCACCAGAGGCTGGGCCTCCTATACCACCTGGGAAACTCCCTCTCTGGAGAAGCACGACGGGTCATTGCAAACTGCAACCTCCTTCCCTCATTGCTATATGGCTCCCCACTGCTTCAGTCCCTTAGAGAGTCTGAGCTAGACAAGCTTACCACCTCTACCACTGCAATGCTTGCTTCAGAACCTACTCCTCCCCAAGGAGACATCACTGTGAGGCTCTTAAAGACCTCCGCTGGCCGACACTAAGGCATAAATTATCCAACGCCTCTGCCTGCCTTACCTACAAATTCTCCTCCATACACCACATGCCGCACCTTAGTGACCTGCTCACCCCTAAAGTCTCCATTTGAAACCTTCGGTCTACTACCAGTCGGCTTCTGAACATACCCCGCATCCGGACCAACCAAGGAAAGCACTCCTTCCAGTATACTGCCCCACACTTCTGGAACTCGATCCCTGCTACCTTGCTGGACAAACCCTCCCTCTCCTCATTCAAAGCCGGTCTTAAAGCCTACCTTATTGAACTGAGCCTCTGTTGCTGCAACCGCTAGACAATGCACTCAACCTTACCTCTCTATATTGGTTACTGACTAAAATCTTGCTCCCCCTGGACTAGCTAACCTCTAATGCTAATATCACTGTAGGCCTGCAACAATGTAACAGTACTCTCCTATCCCTATCCAAATGTACCCCACTGACAATGTATGTACTCCGACACTGTCTTACTGTATGTACTCCAACACTGTCTTATTGTACCCCTGCCTCATGTACTGACTGTGTATGCATTTTGAAAATGTCTTACTGTAACCTGATGTAAAGTGGTTGGTGTAC
This sequence comes from Neoceratodus forsteri, assembly GCA_016271365.2. Classification (NCBI taxonomy): domain Eukaryota; kingdom Metazoa; phylum Chordata; order Ceratodontiformes; family Ceratodontidae; genus Neoceratodus; species Neoceratodus forsteri. Next base: position 266,972,706 of record CM057455.1, read on the forward strand.
TCAACCCCAGGTCGCCCCTGAAAAAGGGATCTCTGGTCTCAGTGGGCTTACCTGGTCAACAAAATCTAAATAAATAAATAAAATATACTTTTAAAATGCTCATTGCAGATGCGAACAAGCTGTGACCCCAGCACACTACTTCCAGGTCACCAGTGTAGCTTTAAGCTGCCCTGTTGTGAGCGGGCGAGCGTTTGTATAATCTGACCTGTGGCTGATGCTCGAATAAATGAGCAAGATATACCCTAAATGTGCTTGTGCTTTTTACTTTTAAATCAGTGCTTGAGACTGTGCTTTTACTGAGCCCTGCTCCTAGATTTACGGGACCAGGAAGAGGGGTGCTGTAGTTCCCATAGCCAGGAGCGAACTACACACCCAATTTAAAATACTTGCTTTTAAATCTTGCATTGGGAGCATACAATTTGAGGTCAGCAGCTAATATTTTCCAACTTGGGCAAATTAATATACTTTTAAAATGCTTGTTGCAGAAGTGAGCAAGCAGTAACCCCAGCACACTACTTCTAGGTCACCAGTGTAGCTTTAAGCTGCCTGCAGTGAGCAGAGCGAGCATGTGCAGGGCGCACGTGTTCACGCTGTTACATGTGTTAAGCGCCTTGAGTGAGTCGGACGAAAAAGGACCCCAAGCAATAAAAAAAAGGTCAGAACTAGTGCACCTCTGACTAACTCTGTGAGTGTATATATAAGACTGTACATATAAACAGGAGTGTAAAATAATGGATCAAACTACAACATACAGAGATAAAGTAGGGACAATATGCAGTGAATGTGACAGGCATCTGTTTTCTGATATACCAATAATTAACTCACCATTCATATGTTTAAAATGTAAACAGAACAAAGAAATGAGTGTAGAACTTTCATTATTTAGCACTAGATTAAACGCCTTAGAAATCAGTCAACAGGAATTAATAACTAAAATGGAAAATGAAGAACTTAGCCAAACAATTACCAATGATATTGAAGGAGCCTATATAAAAGGGGGAACTGTTTCAGTTTTCGCTAACACAGAGTCCAGTCCTCAAATAGTTCAGGACACTGCATCCTCTAGTTTGCTCCCCAATGAAACACTGTCTAAAAAAACATCAAGGGATATTGATATACAGGACAACCCAGATAATGACCGGTATGATATTCAAATCAAAAGACCAGCAAAAAAAAAGAAAGGTAGGAAAGCAGAAGCCTTTAGATTACCCCTTTTGAATAGCTTTGATCCACTTACTTTAATAACTGAAGGGGAGTTTACACCATCTGCTGATTTGATAAACCCTGAACCAGATAATATGACTAATGTGGTTCTGCCCCCCCCCGCCCCAACTAATGACAGTATTAAATCCCACTGAAGTGGTCCCCAACAGCACCCCAACTTCAGACACTGAAACTATAGTTGCCCTGGAAAGTCTTCTGTTATTACAACCTCAAATGAAAACAAACCAGGGTCATGATTTACCAGAGCAAATATTTACACTGGGGGATTCCATAATGAGGTTCACAGATAGATATCAACAAGGGGTAATAAAGACAACATCACCAGTTGCTGCTATAGCAGGTCAACAATAAAAGATATTACAAATTTGATCCCAGGTATAGTAGAAAATGTGTGTGGACCTAAAACTGTGGTTTTCATGTCAGAACTAATAACTTTGGGAAGCAGAGATAGAAGAAATTATCAGGGACATGGAAATTGCTATTAAATGTGTACAAGATCTAAATGCAACCCTCGTGATTTCTGAAGTTCTACCAGTACCAAGGGCAAGTTACCACAGGAACAGAAATATTAAATCCTTTAACAATTGGATACGCAGGTGGTGTCTCATGAATAATACTGTTTGTATAAAAACATGGGGGAAATTTGATAATAGAAACTAATTGTATGGATAAGACGGACTACATTTAAGCAGATATGGTTCACGATTACTGGGATGCACAATCCATAGTGTAATCAATACAACAAAAAACTAACAAAAATGGGGCATAGGAAATGTTTGTATATTAATGACAAAAATAATAAACAAAATCTAAAAAATTCCAAAACAAAAAAAATAGAGAAAATACATGCATGAGGAAATCAGAACTAAATTTTTTACTAACAAATGCAAGGAGTTTATATGGCACAAAAATGGATGAATTCCAAATTATTTTAAACAAAGAAAAAAATAGATATAGTGGCAATAACTGAAACATGGTGGAATGATAATTCAGAATGGTACAATAATATACCAGGTTATAAAATATATTGCAAAAATAGAAAAGACAAAAAAAGGGGGAGGAGTGGCGTTATTTATAAGAGATTTATAAGAGATAACATAAAATCAAAACAAACTATAGACTCAATGGATGTGAAATCATATGGGCTGAAATATTGTGGGATAAACTACCAAAACTCCTCATTGGCCTTTGTTATAGGCCACCAGTTTCAAAACTAAAAATAAACCATGAAATCATAAAGATTATAAATGATAAATCAAACTATAATGAAATGATATTGATGGGAGATTTCAATTTTCCGGGGATAAATTGGAAAGACAACATAGGTAGTAATAACACTGAGAATCTATTTCTAGATACTTGTTTAATAAATGGATTACATCAACTAATTCATAAACCTACTCGAAATAATAATATACTTAATTTAGTACTAACAGATGTCCCAGATAAAATTAAAAATATAACGGTCAAACCACCATTGCAAAACAGTGATCATATGACAATCATTTTTAACAGCTCTACTCATATAAAATCTGTAACAGGTAAGACAGTTGCTAAAAACTACAGTAGAGCAAATTTACTGATTTAAAACATGAACTATCTAGCTGGAGATGGGATAACGAATTAATCTCCTGTAATGACTTATGGATAAAAGTTAAAAATAAAATTCTGGAACTGGAAAACAAATACATTCCAAACAGGACTGTGTATAATAAAAAGGTAAAATTCCACTGTAGGTAACTCCAACTATTATTAAATTAATTAAACAAAAACAGAGAATTTTCAAAGCCATGAAAAGAGAAGGGAGTGAGTACAATATATGGAAATATAAGACAACTTTAAAAATCAAAAAACAAGGTTCGAAACAAATCTAGATTATATTAAAGATGGTGGCAAAAGTTTTTATTCTCATATTAATAATAAAAAAAAACAAATTCAAGAACTACTGGGCCCTTAATTATTGACAATAAAGAAATTGCACTACAGGACACTACTGAGGAATTTAACAAATACTTTTGCTCAGTCTTTAATGTTAAACCCCAAACATAAGATAATTAACCAAAAGCACAAATAAAATGGACCTAGTAACTGAAATAACTAAGGAGGAGATCATGATTAAATTAAACAAACTAAATATTAATAAATCACCTGGACCAGATAAACTACATCCAAGGCTATTGAAATAAATCAAAGAGTGGCTTATTGAACCACTACACAAACTTTTTAATATGTCAATAAATACTGGTGATGTTCCAAATGATTGGAAAATACTACCGTGACACCAATCTTTAAAAAAGGAAATCAATCAAACATACAAAACTATAGAAATATTAGTCTAACTAGTATAGTAGGTAAAATTTTCAAATCAATACTTAAAACTAGACTCGAAAGTGATTTACAAAAAACGGACTAGTGAACAAATCGTAGCATGGTTTTAGGAAAAATTGGTCTTGTCTATCAGGTAATTTGGTCTTCTATGAGTATATCATTAAAAATCTGGAAAACAATAAATCTCTGGATGTAGTTTACCTCGATTTCTGCAAGGCATTTGATAAAGTACTGCACGGACATTTAATAGAGAAAATGAGATCTTTAAGAATTAATAATCAAATTATAAATTGTGTGGAAGAGTGGTTAAATGACCGTACCCAATGTGTATGTATAAGGGGACACACATCTGGAACACTCTTTGTGACCAGCAGACTGCCTCAAGGATCAGTACTGGGACCAATTTTCTTTGATATATTTATATCAGATATGACATCCAACCTAAATAGCTTTGCTATAAAATTTGCGGATGATACCAAAATAACAGCACAGATTGAAACCCCATTAGACTGCCAAATGCTTGCTAGCGACTTAAAAAAAAATAAATATGGGCAGATAAAAATCAAATGTCTTTCAATATTGACAAATGTGCCATTATGCACTTTGGAACAAAAACTCTACATTATCAATATGGATTAAAGGGTAAAGCAATGAGACCTGTAATGCAGCAAAAATATCTAGGTGTAACAATAGACTCTGACCTAAACTTTCAGGTCCACTGCAATAACATCATAAACAAGACTAATGGGCTAATAGGTTGTATAAAGAGGAGTTTCACTTCCAGAGACAGAAGATTACCATGCCATTATATAGTGCTTATATGAGGCCACATTTGGACTACTGTTCCCCTTTGTGGAGCCCCTATCTCAGACAAGATGTAAATAAATTAGAAGGGGTACAACGGAGAATAACAAAAATAGTATCTGATATGTCCAGCAAAAGTTATGGGGAAAGATTCAAAGAGCTGGGTATGTATTCTCTGGAACAAAGAAAAAAAAAACAGGGGCTGTATTATTTATGCATTAGATCTATAATGATGATGAGCTACTCACACTGCTGGATATGTCTTACAATAAACATAACTGTAACCTTAGAAGTCATAAATACCAGCTCACCCTTACATATCCTAAAACAAATAAAATGAGAACTTACTGCACACAAAGGATAATTCCCCTGTGGAATTCACCCCCTAGTTCATTATTGGAAAATACTGACCATGATAATTTTAAACACAAACTTGATACAATATTGTTATAATAAATATTGGATGTACCAGCTTTGCTGGAGACATGCTCATGTGGGCCTCAGCCTTCTGTATGTCTATATCTCCTAGTATAACTCCTAGTACTACTGATTGGTCCTCCCGTCTTATATCCAATGATGCTCAGACTGCCCTTAATCTATTCCTAACACATTTCCTAGCACTTCAGGATATGCACTGCAAACTTGTAACCCGCAAGGTAAAAAATAGGGAAAACCCACTGGCTAAAATCTGACCTAATCTCTAAATTTAAACAAACGGACAAAAGTTGGCTCCATTACAAAAGCTCAGGGCTATCCTCTGACCTTAATACTTATAGGGCTCTGTGCAATTCCTGCAAAATGGACATCAAAAAAGCCAAGAACTCCCACTGCAAAGATCTATTAACCAACTCCTATGGTGACTCAAAAAAATTCTGGTCCCATATTAAATTATTTTTTGGTTCGAATCCGGCATCCACCCCTAATGACTTGTCACTTAATGGGGTATACTGTAATAATCCCAGAACCATTGCCAACTTTTTCAACAATAAATTCTCTGACTTAACTAACTACACCTCCTCTTTCCCTGTCCAATTGAACATATCCACCCTGCCAGTTGTAAACGGTCCTCATTTATTTTTCAAGGCAGTCTCAAGATGCGATATGCATAGACTGCTAAACAATATCTCAGACTACACTGCAGCTGGCTCTGACAATCTAGAACCAAAGCTCCTGAAGATAGCTGCCCCCTACGTTGCTGCTCCCCTAGCCAAGATTTTCATGCTCTCCTTGTACCAGAGCTACGGTGCATCCCTAATATATGGAAGGTAGATAGGATTACCCCTGTTTTCAAAAAAGGAGATCATAAAGATCCCTCAAACTACAGGCCCATTGCCATCCTGTCAGTCCTCAATAAAATTCTTGAGAAACTTGTAGGTGCCCAGACAATTGACTTCCTACAGAAACATTATCTACTTACCTCTGCCCATCATGGCTTTCGCAACGGTCATAGCACCACTACCGCCCTTCTCAAATTTACGTCAGATACTCTAGTGGCTATGGACTCTGGTCTTCTCACTGGGGTCATTTTCATTGACATGACTAAGGTGTTTGACTTAGTTGATCACTCCATCCTCCTAGCCACCCTTAGATCACTCGGTTCCTTGACTAATGTAAGGAGGTTTGGGAACTACCTATCTGAAAGGACTCAGACTGTGAAATACAACTCTACCCTTTTGGACAAAACCACTATAAACATTGGGATGCCGCAAGGGTCCATTCTTGGGCCCCTGCTTTTCTCTATCTTCATAAATAGCATCTCCACCAACCTCCATAGGACAGCCTCCCTGCTGTATTCAGATGACATTGTTCTGTATACTAGCTAAAAGCTTTGATGACATAAACAATCTGCTCTCTCTTGACTTTCAGCTAATACAATTGTGGCTAGCTACTCACAAACAAGTACTAAATAAGCCCAATACCCAAGCTATGCTCTTTGGATCAAATGCCAAACGCAAACATGCCCATCCTAAATTTAAAGTCTCCTCCTTAAATGGTTCAACAGTTGAGGTAGTGAATTTGTTTAAAATCTGGGCGTCACACTTGATCCATCACTAAACTTCAACCTACACATCCAACAGACCTGCAAGTTGGTCAACTCCATTCTTAGGATAGCTTACCGAACCAGCTATGTGCTCACTTCCTCAGCAAGGCTTACTTTTGCCTGTGGCATACTCCTACCATCACTTTCCTATGGTGCTGCTACTTATACCTCTGCATGCCAATCAAGTCTTCAGAAGTGGGATGTCACATCTAACAACATCTGTCACTATGCGTCCTCCTCTCACCAGCTGAAACACCACTGTCTCCTCTATTCAGACCTGAGATGGCTTCCTCCTCCTGAGCTAAGGCTTCATGCTTATGGCTCTGTCATAGACAAAATTGTCCAACTACAGATACCCAAACCCCTGGCAGGCCTCATCCAAAATCTGACACCTTGCTAGGGGTTGCGGTCTGCTGACCAAGCCCCTGTCTTCATCCCCAGACACAACACCTCTAAAGACGTTAGTGCTTTTGCCTGCTATGCCCCCAAATACTGGAACTCCCTTCCACTAGCCTTGCACCAATCACCATCCCACACATCATTTAAGAAAGGGTTGCGCAATTATCTCAATACTTCCCAAGTGCTCCTGTTTCAAATCCCACTAGCTCATACTTCCTTCCTAACCTCGTATCTCCTTGCCACTTCTGATCTGCCCTTCTAATGCAAAGCACTTCTCCTCTACCTGTCTGTCCCTCTTCCCACCTTGTCTCACCCTCAACCCTTTTCTGGCCTTTTACTTCTATCACTTACTATTATCCCTCCCCTAAACTGCCTATATTTAATCCCATATTAGCACTAAAATATTTACAATCTTTCTGTGTTTTTCCTCAAAACAAACTGTGATGTAGTTTTAGTTATTGAACTGTTTCTGTATATTTTTCTTCACTGTTATTGCAACTACCTTGTCTGTAGCTAGTTTTTTCTACTTGCTCTGTATTCTATTGTCAGCTATGTCGAACTTGTATTGGAATGTTTGCCTATATTGTTGTATTGTACCCTCCCGAGTCGTGCCTGAAAATAATCATTGCTATGGCTAATACACTTACCCGATAAACAAAAATGATATAAAAAGGGGTCACAACAAAGTTTGTACAAAAAAAAAGAAAAACAAGCAAAAACAGCACTCCAAATCAGCCAAACAGGTATGCTTATAAATGTTTAATGTGCAAAGCAGTGCTTACAAGCAGCTGACTCACCCATGGCAAGCCTCGTTATTTCACGTAGGTGTGCTTTCTTAAGAGACAGAGGCTCTCACTCACATCAGTTAAGTACAGTGCCATTAAAGGGGCAAGGGAGAAAAAGGTTAAAAACATTAGTGAAATCGCTATTTCACATTTTTGTCAAACAACAGGGAACCTCATGAAATTGATGCTGATTTAGCTGCAGACTGATAAGATAACAGTCATATGCTCCTATTACAGGTGTAACAATCAGGATGCAATGCAGAAATGCTGTAGAATATCACAGAATGCTACAGTTTACTGTAGGGGCCATCATAAGTCAATGGCAATTAAGCCCTTTTGTCATGCAAGATTTTGTGACATGTCACTACTGAAAGTTACTGAGATTCATAGTGGCTGACTCCACTGTACAGCAATATAACCTGAAAATGAGAAAAAATACAAAACCATTAAACAGCAGAAAAATACAACACACAGCAATACAAAGCACTACAGCACACCAGTTTTGCAATTACAGAGGGCTTGAGATCCTACAGAAATGGACTAATTCTGTTTCATCACTGACACAGATTCCAGTTGTTGCACCCAATTTGTGAATCCAAAAGCCCTTCCTTTTGGAAAGAATTTTAACCAGATCACCTCCCCATGGGCCCACGAAAGCTTTCTCTACAGCTACTGTATGTAGCACCACTTGTACAATGCAGGATGCCCTGAACTGTGGGTATGGACAGTAGTGGTATATTCATAATTTTTCTGCGCTATGGCCCTAATATGATATCCCACCCTTTCTTTGAAATTTCTTTCAGTTCTACCCATGTAAAAGGTGAGTATGTACATGTGGCAAGATATACTGCATGTGTGGTGCTGCAAAATACTTACTCAGAGTTCAGTTTCCCCAGGAGGATGGGTGTCAAATTAAAGGTAAAAAATACACAAGTGGAAAAGACCACAAGAAGAAGACGACTAGGGGAGTTTCTGTGGTATCATGGCCAGCATTTCCCCTGGCAATAAAACAGGTCCATGCAACCCACCCACCCCCAGGACACACCTGAAAAAGAGCTATCATTAGTGCACTTTTCCTGGTCACAAATTAAAATAAAAAAGTAAATAATGGCCTCTAACTAAGAAGGCTTATACACCCTGAATACAGTCCTCTTTGCTTTCATTGCCTCCCTGACCTCCTCTAAGAACAACAATTAGTGTTCTCTACTTCCTGTTCTTACCTAACTAACTAAGGCATCCTTTCACTACCTCCGTAACCCCATTCATAAGGAACTCCCACTTCCTCCCTACTCACTCCAGCTGATGGGATCCTTCAAGTCCTGCCCTACGTCCTCCCTTCATCTTCCTGCACTCTGCCTTATGAAGAACTAGCACCATGGATACAGTTGTTTGCCAGTGCCTTCAGTGTTAGATCAAACCATAACAGTGAATGACCGCTTGTACTGAGCAGCTAATCCACTAATAGTCACCCCACATTGTCACCATTAAGACCAGATCCAAGAGGCTTCCTTCCTAATGTGTTCCTCTATGTGTTGCATAGCAAGCAATTCTGAAGGACATCCACCACTACCAGACTCTCAGTGTTCCTTGCTGCTAGGATGCTCCAGCTGACATCAGGTAAGCCACCCACAAGAGCTATTCCTCCTGCCAGCAGCTTTCCTAATTTCGACTAACAGTTTTTCATCCACTTTTTCAGGCTGAGTGAGTAATCTGTAGGCCACTCCCATAGTGTTCAGTCTCCTCTTTTCAGGGACTAGTTGTACCCATAGGGTTTGTACTTCCTCTGCCCCCTGTTTCACTGTCCTCTATAGCCTTGATACCCTCCCAAACATATAGAGCAACCCTGTCCCTGTCCGTTGCCCAGTTCCTTCAGAATAAAATATAGACTAGGACTGTGAGGCCCAATCTTTATTAGATGTAGCCAAATTTCCATAATAAATATAATGTTATAATGTTTCCTAAGCATTACAATGAGTCTTGGCAACAAAATGCCAGAACTTCAGGCAATGGTCATGGAAGGGAGTATTGACCTGTTGGCTGTTACACGGATGTGAGAAACCTCAAACCACAAATGGGACATGACCATACCAGGGTACTCACTGTTCAGGAAGGACAGAGCAAAGGCAGGGGAGGGGGAGTAGCAGTATATATATTATATATATATATATATATATATAAAAAATAATAATAGAGACAACTGAAATAGACAACCAAAATGAGCTATGTAAACTAGAAACCTTGTGGGTGCTAACTGCAACAGGTAATGGGAAACAAATCAGGACTGGAGTGGTCTACAGACCACTGGGTCAGGATCAGGAGGCAGACAAGGAGAGATACATAGAATGGTGGCCAATTTAGGGGAGGTGATGGTAGGGATCTTGGGGTTATCATATTTGGTGACCTCAACATGGCAGGCAGTGCAATAAAGCAGGGGAAGGACCAGGCCAGTGGTATGCTGGGATGCATAAGGAGAGGTATCTCCAGCAAGAGGAGGGTGGTGGTGTTGCTGCTGCTGTATCACTCATTTGTGAGACCCCACCTGGAGTATTCTGTCCAGGTCTGGAGGCCACATCTCTGAAAGGACATAGACAGGGTGGAGGCAGTCCAGAAGAGGGCAACAGACAGGGTGGAGGCAGTCCAGAGGAGGACAACTAAAACAGTGCAGAGATTGCATCAACAGTCTTACAAAGAGAGACTGAGGGATCTCAACATGTACACCTTTTGAGAGAGGAGAGCGAGAGAAGGCATGATGCAGATCTACTAGTACGTCAGGGGGGTGAACAGAGTGCGGGAGGGGGTCTTTTTAAAATCAGAAAGAACACCAGGACCAGAGGACATGCAATGAAGTGGGAGTGGGGTGTTTAAGAGGGATTTGAGGAAGTATTCCTTCATTGAATGAGTTGTGGATACCTGAAACAAATGACCAGTGGAAGTGGTGGAGGCAAAAAAAGAGGGGTCTTCAAGCATGCATGGGATAGACATAGGGGAATATTAGTAAACAGGCAGGGAGGAGGGAGGGTCACTGGAGACCAGTCAGGGTCTGAGGACACAGACTAGGCATGAATCATCCTGGCAGACTGGGTGGGCCAAGCAGCCCTTTTCTGCCAACATTTCTGTTTCTGTGTTTCCATGTCTGTGCCTCCTTCCCTCCTCTCTCCAGTTTACTATGAGTAATTCTGAGTAGGTTGTTGGAACCCATTGAAGTTCTGGGTCCTGGTTCTGGTCTAGAACTTTGCAATTAGTTCTAGGGTTCTAACCACCTTTAGAACTTGAACACTTTTGTATATATGTTTGAAGAGAAAGAACAGATAAAGATACTAAGAGGAAAAAACACATAAATAAAAGATTTGCCTTCTCATGACAGTAATATTATTGTTTCACTACACATGCAGAAAAGAGAAACACATTGTGCCTTTGAAAATGCAAATGCCAAGTGTCACAAATTAAATCCCATGTGTCTGGCACATCTGCACATGAACAGTACATTCTCATATTGTCTGTAAAACATTTTATGATGTCATTCCCAATAATTAGCTTGTTTTTCAGGCTGGCATTTCCTGTTTTGAAATGTTTGAACAGAAAATAATTTAATTTAGTATTTAGACCCCTTAATAATTAGAATCCATGGATGATTTAGTTCTAGATAAATGTCCTTATGTGGAGGGGGAGACACCCAATGATGGTTTCTCTGTTGGGGCACATAGTGATGGTGCAATCTGGAGGGGAGTCACACATTGACAGTGTTTTGGTGGTGGATAGAGACAAACATTAATGGTGCCAGAGTGGTGGGGGGACGCAGAGCGATGGTGTCATGATGCGGTAAGGGAGACATACACAGTGACAGTGTCCTGGTGGTAGTGGTGAGACACACAGATGGTTTCCTGGTAGTGGGGCAGAGACATACAGAAAGTGTATCTTGTTGGGGGGACACATACAGTGACAATGTTCTTGAAGTGGTGTTGAGTTACATGGGTTTTTTTTTGGGGGGGGTACACAGTAACAGTGTCCTGCTGGGGTAAAGACACACAGTGATGGTCTCCTGATGGGGAGAGGTAGACACAAATGGACAGTGTTCTGGGGGCACATAGTGATGATATCTTGGTGGTCGTGGAGGAGAGGATTCATGGTGATGGTGTCCTGATGGTGCAGGGCACACAGTAACAGTGTCCTGGTAGGGAGTGGTAGACACAAGTAATGGTGTCCTAGTGGGAAGGGGGGAAATACACACTGATGTTTTGGTGGGGGGGGGGCAGAAACACAGAAATGGTGCCCAGCCCAGTGGCAGTCAGAAAATGCCTAGTCAGGGCCATGAAGACAGCCACATCAGGTGGCACTTATGAAAGGCCCAAACTGGGCCATGAAGACAGCCACAAGGTGGCACTTAGGAAAGTTTCACCAGGAATAGTTCAAAGGGTAAATGCAAATGTATGTCATGGGCAATTAAGGAAATAGATGTGCTTCAGCTACTATTAAGACTAATCAAACTACCAATGGTACTGAGTGATGCCAAAGTACTGTATGAAACTGTCATTATAGTATAGCAGAAGACACACATACTGCACATGTTAAACAATGTATATACAGATGTTGCACATTACAGACACATGCATGCATGCAGGTGCACACATACACCTCAAAAAACAAACAAGCATAGCTCACACAATGTACAAACTCAGAACTTTTAACCTGATCAGTTACTGCATTAGGGCATCTGGAACTGACATGATCTTTTCTTAATTTGAAGTAATGTTTCCAAGTTGCAATCAGACCTCAAATTTTGAGCTGAAACTTTTCAAGTTATCATCATAGAAATTCAAACCTTGCTGAAACTCTATCATTAACATCAGCAATGACATCTAACAATTTATCTCATACTACAGAAACTGTAGTGAGAACCAAAGAAACATCCCACACTGGGAATTGAACCAAAGTCCCCTACTCACTACTGCTTGGTAACCTGTAGCTCTACCATTGTACATAGGCTGTGTGACAGGAAATGCATGCTGTAGCAAAGGACATTCAGCATCGTGTGCAGCCCCTGCCTCCACCCCACCACACAAGCACACAGCTGCAGTGAATTTAGTAATGAACCAGTCAGTTTGAAGTAGCGTTATCAAGTTGCATTCAAACCTCAAAGTCTCAGCTGGAAATCTTCAAGTTATCAACAACATAGAACTTCACATCCTGCTGAAAGTCTATCACTAACAGCATCAATGACATCAAACAATTTCTCTCATACTACAGAAACTGAATAAGGAAAGAAAAAAAAAAAGTCCAACACTGGAGATCAATCCCAGGAGCCCTACTGCTTGGTAGTCTGTAGCTCTACTGCTGCACTAAATCACATTGACAGGAAATGCATGCTGTGGCAAAGGACATCCAGCACTGAGTGCAGACCACCAACAGTTGTAGGGGATTTAGTAATGCACCAATCTCTCAGTCTCCTTTATCTACTACAACTTTACCCAATTCTACACTTATATTTATTTGGCTCATGATTCATACTTAGCCCATGTATCATCTTTGTAAAAAATGATTAATTGCATTCGATATGTTGGTTGGGATTGTTGTTTTTTTTCGAATATATGTCCAGATTCATCATGGAAATGAGTTCTTCTCAATGATGTTTTGCCTGGTGAAATAAAGATTGATTGACTGATTGATTGATTGATTGACTGAAGCAATGTTTCCCAAGTTGCATTCAAATCTGAAAGTCTCACTGGAACTTTTCAAGTTTTCAGCAATATAGAACTTCAGACTTTGCTGAAACTCTATTGCTAACATCATCAGGGCATCTAGCAGTTTCTCTCATACTACAGAAATTGTAGTGAGAATTAAAAAAACGTATATCCCACCCTGGAGATCAAACCCAGGCCCCCTAACCACTACTGCTTGGTAGCCTGTACAAAGGCTGTGTGACAGGAAATGCATGCTGTGGCAAAGGGCATTCAACACTGAGTGCAGACCCCCCCCCAGAACACACACACACACACACACACACACACACACACTCGCAGTGAAGTTAGTAATGAAACTGTCAGTCAATTTGAACTAATGTTTCCAAGCTGCATTCAAACCTCCAAGTCTCAGCTGGAAATTTTCAAGTTATCAGCATTACAGACCATCACATCTTGCTGAAACTCTATCACTAACATTAGCAGTGACATCATAGATACATAGATACTGTCAGCAGATAAGGGCCACCAAGCCCATCTGGCCTGTCCGTTTATGCCACCTGATGAAGCAGTTAGTGACCCTATCTGGTCACTGGCTTTAGCTTTTTCTTCCCGTCTTTGATTTTCCTTTACACCTGTCCCATTCATGTTTGATGCCTGCCACCATATGGGTGGACACCACTTTCTGAGGCAGACTATTCAATGCATCCACCACCCTCTCTGTAAAAAAAGAACTTCCTGACATTACCCCTTATGCGGTCACCCATCAGTCTCATATTATGCCCTCTTGTTCTGACATTGCCAATTATGCTAGCATCTGAAAATCAGCCTGTCCACAGCATAAACTGCTGGTAAAAATGGAGGCTGAACGGGAACCAAAGTGATCAAGGCAATACATAAACTGAGGGAGCAATTTCTAGTTTTGCCTTGTTTTACTTTTAAATAAGGGTTTTCTCTGATATCTGGGGTAAAATGTTGACAAGAGAATTGTATCATGAAACAAACAGTCAGTGCCCCAGCTCACTGAGCTGAACTAACTTGGTGTGCTCAGTGTATTTGAAGTGCAGTTTCAGTTGAGTATTACACTTTGGAACCAGGAATCTGGAGGATACCAAGGAAAAAGGAGATTGACTGGAATTATGGTAGCACATTCTGTGGACATACTTGTATTACAACTAAAAAAGGGTATGCCAGCATTACCTGGGATTGGGGCTAATTGCGGTCCTTGATCATTGAAGTTATTACGCTGAGAGGAGCATTTTTTTTTCTATTTTATTGGCAGGTCTGAGTTCTAAAGAACTGGAGAATGGAGGTTGAAGATGAATCCCCCCCTCCCGGAGAAGGAGCATCTAATTCAGTAGCTATAAAAAGGGAAGGAGAGGTGATGGTGCGACTAATGGACTCCCATCTTAGGGACATGTGGTAATTCTTTAAAAACTGCTGGACTCTCATACCTCTCATTCATTCAAAGTTCCAATACAGTTTATGTGGACCTTAGTGACTGTGGACCTAAGAGAGGACTTTATTTCAGTTTGCAATTTCTAGGGAAGCTATGTTAAACTTTTGATTATGCTGGGTTTATGGCAGTTCCTGCTGTTGTTTTATAAGGATACTGTCTGCAAATACTGGGCTGTTAAAAATGCTCCGTAATGAACTAATAGAGGAAGGACTCTATGCTGGTGGTTCGAGAAGCATAACTATTATCAACGAACTCTGAACAAAAAAAAATGGAGCCTTTGACTTTAAAAACTAATTAATGGACTCCCGAGTTAATGGAGCCAATAGAGCCTTGAATGCCTGTTCAGTTGAGCCATATGGTTCCATAAAGATGATAATCTGCTCTGTCATATGAAATTTCATGGATAACACCTGAACTATTAGGTCGTATGAAGACAAGGGACCACATTTGGCACCATGCCAGAGCTACAGGCAAGCAAGCTGATATACAGGCCTACAAATCATCCAGGAATGAATGCACCTGGGCAATCCGGATTGCAAAAAAAAACAATACTATAGGGAAGTGCTCTCGAACTCCTGAGGTGACAGTAAAAGCTTCTGGAACAACATAAGGGATATCATGGGAAGACAGCCGGGGGGCAGTCACTATGCTTAACACTGATGGAACACTGACATTAGATCCACCGGCCATGGCTGACACTTTTCACAATGCCTTCATGGACCTTAGTAGTGTCCTCCCTCCAGACTTCTTTACAGTTCCTTCTGCCACAGGTGTCCTGGGCACTCATGTGAATCACCATGCACCTCCACCCTCTTTTTCACTTCAGAGGTCCCAAAACATGAGGCTAGAAAGTACATATGCAAAGTTCTTGGTAAATCTAGATTCAGTGGGGACAGCCTGGATCTCAAGTTATTAGCCCTCACCCTAGATGAAACTCTTACACCCCTTACCAAGCTCCTGAACATTTCTCTAAAACTTGATCAATTTCCCCATAAATGGAAATTGGCCCTAGTCACCCAGTGGAAATAGGGCACTACACACCAATTAAAGGTCAATCTCCATCCTCCCACCACTGTTGAAAGCCCCCAAGTGTATTATCGTGATCAGCTTATTGAATACCTGGATAAGTATGGGATCCAATGTTCCCAACAACGTGGTTTTAAAAAAGGCCATAGTACGACCTCTGCACTGCTCAAATTCACAGAATTCATCCACAATTCACTAGACCAAGGTAACCTGGTAGGTGCTGCTTTCATCGACTTGATGAAGGCTTTTGATACAGTGAACCATCCATTATTACCTGAACAACTATCATATGCCAGGATATCCAATGATGCTGTTTCTTGGTTTAAAAGTAATCTTAAAAAACATTCACAACAGGTTAAGATATCCAATGTCCTTTCTGAAAGGAAGCCCTTCCGAAGTGGAGTGCCCCAGGGATCAATTCTAGGACCCCTCCTTTTTAGCATTTTATTGAATAACCTTCCAAGCGCATGTCATGAAAGAATCTTGCTCTACACGGATGACACCGTAATATACACAAGTAACTCTGACCCCACCCTCCTTCAGAATTCTCTCCAGTGCTGCTTTGAGGAGGTGTAAAGGTGGTTTAGCACCCATAAACAGGTGCTAAACTACAAAAAGACAAAAGTGACGCTCTCCAACAGCACCCATAACAAGCACAAATCCAAACCCCTGACCATTCGAAACTATCTGTGCTCCCCCCTTGAACAGATCCTCTCATTCAAGTATCTTGGGGTCACCATTGATAGTACTCTTTCTTACGTGCAACACATTGATAATGTAGCACAAGGCGTTAATATAGCGATTGGGTTATTCCACAGGCATAAGCATAGTCTGACCCCAGAGGCCTTAAAAATAGTAATTTACAGCTCCATCAGTTCCCTAATTGATTATGGGGTGGTCATATATGGCTATGCCTCTACTACGACCCTTCATAAGATCACAGTTGCTCTCAATAAATCCTGTAGACTCCTAATGGGAGCTGCCAACCACACACACAAACACACACACATATGACTTATATGCCCAAACCAGGTGGCTTCAATTATCTCGTCGGATCCAATACCAGACCTGTTTGTTAGCCAAGAAAGCTCATCTTGGACTATTACCTCCTAGTGTCCAAAAACTCCTAACCCTTTTTTCCAATCCTCTATGTATTCACAGCTCTGCAACACCAGTCTTCAATGTACCCAGATGCCAGACAACTCTACGTCAGCGTTCATTTGCTTACAGAGCTCCTGTCTGGTTCAATTCTCTACATAGGTATATCACCTTCAAATCAAAGCTGGGCCCATTCAAACATATGCTTCATCAACAACTAGTTGCAAACAGTAGATGTGACCATCTCCAATAATGGCCTCCAATGTTAAATTTAGATATCCTACAATCACTTTAATTTCCTACCCCTACTTATTAGCCTTGGTTCTTATCCTCTCCTGCCTCCCCTGCCTCATCACCTGTTTCCCTGCTTTTCCACACCACCCCCCATTCACCTTTCTTTCCCCATCCACCTCTATTGTATCACCCCATCTCCTCTCATGCTACTCACATCCCCTTGCTATCCCTTCCCTACTCCCTTCCCCTCTCCTTTCTGCTCTACCTACCTACCTGCCTACTTACCTACTCTATCATCTACCTTGACAAGGTCTTCTTGGCTGCTCCCTCCTCTTGTTCCTACTACCTCTCCTCCGCTTACCTCCTCTCTATATTGATCACCAACCAGTGTTTTAATTATCATTTACGATGTATTAACTAAATGTATAAATCCTTTTATCTTCTTTAGTTTATCTGTTGTATAACATTGTTTGTCGATATCCTACTCTTATTGATGTGGAACCTTTGTAAAAGAGTTTTGTTACTCGAAGGTATTGTAATCCAAGACTTAATAATAAATAATAAAAAATAATAAATACATTTAAATCTATACATTGTCAATAGTTGGTGGGACCTCTTTAAGGACTCAATTTTTATGGAGCTGCTTTCAGGCTCACAGCTGGGGCAGAACTGTTGACTTTCTGAATTTTGCTTTTTAAAAGCTTGCCTGTCATGTAGCATAAGTCACTAAATGCACAAAAACTGATAATTGTTGGCATTTATATATGGAAGGAGTGGTGTTCCAGTGTGAACTTTTGTGGTGTTGGTGGTCTGGAGCTGTTTGAGCTGTTTGAGTTTTGAGTAGGGTTGGGTGGCTTTGCACACTGATGCTTGGACTTCAGATTCAAAGGAGCCTTGAACCTGCTATAAAAATGTTGATATTTTAATTAACATTTTACGAATGAATTTGAGGACTCCAGGCTGAATGGAGCCCATTAATGGCAATGAAATTAATTCTAAAATGTTATCTTTTTCTGTTATTATCTACCTATTCAATTTGCGTGCCATCTGAGTTTTTGCATTTTAACAAATAAGCAGCCCTTAATAAACTCTTAATGAGCAATGGTCATTTTAATGTTAAATTATTCAATTACTTTATTAGAGTAATAAAAGTAATTAAAAAACTTTAGAGACTTGAATATATTAAGAAGGATATATCAAATGACATGTAGTAGTCAGGATTGTAAGCAGTACATTATTAGAGTTGTGTATCCAGC
Organism: Neoceratodus forsteri; assembly: GCA_016271365.2. Lineage (NCBI taxonomy): Eukaryota > Metazoa > Chordata > Ceratodontiformes > Ceratodontidae > Neoceratodus > Neoceratodus forsteri. Next base: position 266,991,035 of record CM057455.1, read on the forward strand.
AATATAAAATCATTATTTTTATTGGTGCTATGAAAAGGAAAAGGTCCCACTTGATGTGATACAATCTGAGGCAAAAATGAATGGAACAGAGGTTGCACAGCAGGTGTGGGAAGTGGTGCTGCCGCTGGGTACCTTTGTGGCATCCAGTGATGGCCATGATCGGAAAGTGGAGTAGGGAATGGTAGATAGAGCAGGTTTGTGGCTGCTTGGCATCATTCCAAAGGATAAAATGACCCATGTTATGCAAACCTCCCTTGGGCAAGGAGTCCTAGTATAGGCCTCGGTAATAGCTGACAGGAGTGGCTGGATGCAGTGGGACACAAAGTGGCATGAGCCACATGTGCCCCTGATGGAATTGCCCTCAAATCAGTGTGTCAGACTGGCTATCAGGTAGGCACAGAGGGGACATGGTGCAATCAGATGAGTTAAACTATGCGGGGACAGAGTAATCTTGGAAGGGTCATTGACCACATATGGTCTGACTTCCGTTCAACTGCTCTACCCTCTGACTGATGGCTATGGGCTGGTTTGTGACTTAGGTGCAAAGTGGTTAGGCTGTGCTTTTGCATATTAGGGGACTTTCAGATGGCATCCTATGTGCTGTGATGTGGCACTGTATTTTGTATGTATTTTTATAATGGTTAATCATATTGTAGATCATAATAGTGTTGTTATATGTGGAAAAGATTAACACATTTTAAAGTAGCACTATTATTAGCAGGAAATTGACCTCAGAGTATTACTCTGGGTATAAAATAGCTTGTTTCGGATAATTTTATTGCTGCCATATTAAAATGAACTATACAGAGTAGGCTTGACCTGCTCTGAATTTGTTGAGCAAAGAATGGTGTGATCATTATCAAAATATACGGAGTAGGCGTGACCTGCTCTGGATTTGCATTTGAACAAAGAATGGTATGATTATTATCGTTTTAATCCTGAGTTAGAAATTGATCGAAAGTGTATAGTTCATTAACTGATGGATGTCTTCTGATACTTTTTAATACATCTGTACAACTTCTGTCTGTTGCTGGCTGCTTTATCTACTTGTCTGGCGTTGCATTTTTATTGCTGTACTTGAATTACTTGCATTTTTGAATGCTATTGTTTTTTATCTATTTTTTAACAAAGTCAGACTGAAAACGGGATTTAGATGATTTCTCTTACAGGAGGTGCCCTATTTCATTGTCGGTGAGATACTGGCATCCCCCCGATGTTTAGTCTTGGAGGATGTTTAGTCTTGGGGGATTTCAATGTCTGGGTCGACAACTAGTTATCCAGGTTGGGTTCCAACCTCCTCCAGACTGTTTTCTCTGGGCCTGTCACAGGAAGTTTCCTCTGTGACACACCAGGGTGGTCACATGCTGAATTTGGTTTTCTCTCTGGGGCTTGAAGTTTCTAATCTCAAGACTGATCTGGTCATTTGATCTGATCATTGCACCATGGAATTTTTGCTCAGCCCCCCAACCCGTGAACCCTCCCCCTGCTGACATGGTTAGCTTTTGCCCTTTGAGAGGTTTGACCCTGGAGGGATTACTGGTAATGGCAGAGCTATCTAGTGTGGGAAGTGCATGCGTAGGGGTTCTGGGCAAAGCAGTTGCCACCTATAATAGGGTGCTGACTGCGGAGCTTGATTCTCTTGCACCAATCCTTGTACAATCCAAATCTTCTCACTTGAGGTCTCCCTGATTTGATGGGCAACTGAAGGCGATGAAGATTTTGGGTTGGAGGTTGGAGTGCTGCTGGCGGAGGTCTGACTTGGAGGTGGATAAACTGGCCCTGCGTACCCACCACTGTGAGTACCAGGGGGCAATCACCTGGAAGAAGGCAGAGTTCCTGTCCAGGGAGATTGCTGCTGGGAAGAATTGACCAACAGTGCTTTTTGGGACTGTGGACAGGCTCTTAAACCCAGCCTGTCTACAGCCAAAACAGACTTTTTCTAGCACTTTATGTGAAGAGTGCTCAATTATTCTCAGACAGGGTGTCTACCATCCAGCAGGATATTCCGCCAGTGGGCCCTATGGAGGCCAACAGTGGTCACTTTGGTTGTCTGGAGAGCACTCCACCTGGTTGGGGTTAGTTTAAGCCTGTAGAGGCATCAGAGGTCATTGGGACTGCATCCAAGTTGAAGCACACGTATTGTGAGCTGGACGTGGTACCGACACATTTCTTAATGGATTGTGTGGATACTGTAGTCCCGGTTTTCACCTTGATTGTCCAGTGTTCTTTATCTGAGGGGATTTTTCCTGATGCCTTGAAAGAAGCACTGGTGCGTCCCCTCCTGAAAAAAACATCTTTAGACCGTGACATCAAGGTGCATTGCCATCCCATCTCCAATCTCCCATTTTTAGGGAAGATTGTCAAGAAGGTGGTAGCACTTCAGCTGGAAAAACACCTCCTGGCCTTTGATCTCTATGAGCCCTTCCAATCTGGTTTTCATGTGAGGCATAGTACGAAAACTGCTCTTGTTAGAGTGCATAATGATCTCCTCAGGGCTAGAGATTGAGGGGAGGGGGCAGTTCTTATCCTTCTCAATCTCTCTTCAGCATTTGATGTGGTAGACCATTGTGTGTTGCTTGACTGCATGAGGGAATTTTGTGGGCTCACTGGCATGGTCATCTGCTGGTTTGAGTCCTATCTCACAAACAGGAGGCAACGGGTACTGATGGGGAATTTCTCCTCCTCCCCTAGTCTCCTGTCCTGTGGAGTACCTCAGGGTTCGGTCTTGTCCCCGATGTTGTTTGCTGTTTACATGCTGCCCCTGGGCAAGATCATTAGGAAATACAGTGTGATCTTTCATTTTTATGCTGATGACACCCAGCTGTATTTTTCCTTTGCACCGGGAACATCCAATGTGGCTGAAGTACTTAACAACTGCCTTGCGGAGATCAATGACTGGATGGCCTCCCACTGGCTATGACTCAACCCTGGTAAAACAGAGGTACTGGTGGTGGAGTGAAACAGAGGGGGATAAATAGGATGGCCTCTGGTGTGGAAACCAGCTTGTTTCTGGGATCCATGCCATTGAAGGCCTCCTCAAGGGTGTGTAACCTAGGTGTAATCCTCGACAGTGGTCTGACAATTAAGACTCAGGTGTCGGCCACTGTCCAGACAAGCTTTTATCATCTCAGAAATATTGCCATGGTCAGTCCCCTTGTTCTGCTCCTGGACCTCCCCACCTTGGTAGATGCCTTTGTGTCGACAAGGCTAGACTACTGTAATGCACTCTACCTCGGGGTCTCTGGGGGATGCCTCCATCACTGCAGCTATTGCAGAACACAACGGCCAGGCTGTTGGTGGAGCAGTCTAAATTCTGCCACATCACCCCGGTGCTGCTTGAACTGCACTGCCTGCCGGTCAGATGGAGGATCTTCTTTAAGGTGGGGTTACTCACCTTTAAGACCCTACATGGGTTGGGTTCTTGTTATCTGCCTGACCTCCTGTCGCCTGCTGCATCAACCCACTCCCTCCGATCCTCCTCGAGGGGCCTCCTAGCGATTCTCAGGATGAGGTTGAAAATGGACGGTGACAGGGCATTTAGTGTAGCTGGCCCCATCCTGTGGAATTTGCTTCAACCAGCTATATGGGAGGTTCCTTTGTGGAGGTTTTTAAGACCCACCCTTAAGGTGCACCTGTTTAGCCAAGCTTTTCCCGATCCCCCAGACAGAGTTGGGCATGATTTTCCTCTCCTCCCTTTTATCCTTTTCAGTCTTACTGATTTTAATATATATAAGTGGTAATTTGTAGATTAGAAATTTTTATGTTTTGTAATTTTATGATGGATTTGCTGTTGTTGTGCGGCACTCAGAGCCTCCAGGATTGGGCGCCTGAAAAATAAAATTTGCCTGTCTTGCCATTATGGAGATGACTAATTGTACATGCACAATTTTATGTAAATGTATGTATGCTTGTATGTTTTGTAAAGGCTAATGCCGAACAAATAAACCCTCTTGTTCTGGCACTACTTTTAAACTGGAATATATTGTCCCCTTCCACCTTGTTCATGCCCTTGAGGTATTTGAATGTTTCTGTCATGTCACCTCTCTCCCTCCTTTGCTCCAGCATGTACAAATTGAGGTCTGCGACTTTTTCCTCGTAAGGCTTGTGATGCAGGCCCTTCACTATTTTGGTTGCCCTCTCCTGCACCATCTCTATTTTTTCAATGTCTTTACAAAGGTGTGGCCTTCCAAAGTGGACACAGTACTCAAGGTGAGGCCTCACCAGGGTCCTGTACAGTGGAACTACCACCTCCCTCCTGCGACTTGTGACTCCCCTTCCAATACATCCCAACATCCCAGTGGCCTCCCCCACTGCCTTGGTTGTCTGCCTTGTGGTCTTCAGGTCATCTACAATTATGACTCCCAAGTCCCTCTCTTTCTTAGTAACTGCCAACAGCTCTCCACCCAACCTGTAACTTTCTTCAGGGCTCCTGCTTCCCACATGCATGATTTTACATTTATTTGCATTAAATCTTAGTTGCCACACATCTGACCATCTCTCCGACCGTTTCAGGTCCTTTCTCATCCTTTCCACTCCCTCTGGGGGAACCACCCTGTTACAGACCTTGGTGTCATCCACAACAGGCAAACCTTTCCTTCCAGCCCATCTATAGCATATACATCAACCAGTTTCTCTCAAACTACAGAAACTGAGTAAGAAAGAGAAAAAATGCCCCATACCAGGGACTGAACCCAGGCCAGTAATGAAACAAATCCCCCGGACTTCCTCACACTACCCAGGTACTAACTACTTTACTCCACTTTGGAAGTAAAAAGCTTATTCCATGCTTTTAAAACAATGCATATTTAAAACACAGTGCATCATTTTTGATAAAGCTCCTGCAGGAGGAGTGACATTCACTTGTACCAATGTCTGAGATGCACTGTGTTTTAAATATATATTGTTTTTGAAAACAAAGGTTGCAAAGTTACTCAACACCAAAGGAAGGGAATGTGACTTTGAAGTAAGACCTAGACAGCCACTGCAGCTGTGTGAACCATAGCTTAGAAGTAGAGTTACTAACATGGAATGCTAGGGGTCCTAGGTTCAATTCCTAGTGGTTCACATTTTTCCTTCTTCATTGTAAGCCATAATCTAAATTTGCTTATCAGTGGCCTCTTTAAACCTGCGCTGAGAAGGAGTTGATTGGCTGTAGTTCTTATTTATTTCTGAGGCTGCAAAGTTATGCAACACCAGAGGAAGGGAATATGACTTTGAAGGAAAACCTGGACAGCCATTGCAGCTGTGTGAACCATAGCTCAGAGGCAGAGTTACTGCCACAAAATGCTAGAGGTCCTAGGTTCAATTCCTAGTGGTTCATATTTTCTCTTCTTCATTGTATACCATAATATCAGAAACTGTAGTGAGAATGGAAAAAGCTGCTAGAAGCCTATTTCATAAGCAATTGTTTGCTCTGAATGCTCTGCATGGATAACTTCCTGGTTCCCTTTTTTTCTTAAATCTCTATTAGGAGGCACCATTCAGGACTTTGTGATGCTGGTTTTCTTGAACTTAATGACCCATGCATAAAAACAAGGAAGGGTGAACAAGCTTTCTTCTTACTTTTATCATGTGATATGGAATGCATTACTGATTCATCTATGAATTTAATCATCTGTCATTTTAACCCCCTTGACAATACGCAGTTGATTTAACTAACCAGCATCTGGTCTAACCATTCCTTGACCCCCCCCCCAAAGTTCTTGTATCTGTGTTCTCTCAAGAAAGGCTTCCTGATGAAATTCAAGGACTATCTCCTACACTGTGATTGGTCCCTTTTAGACTCGGCTACTAACGTTGACAGCAAGCTAGCTTTTTTCATTTCCAGCTTTAACTCTGCCTGTGACAATTTTGCCCCATATGCCGAACATCTAATAAAAGGCCCTGGAACAAGATGGATCACTCCTGTACGCCTTGACCTTATGCGCTCCCATGATAATCTCTGGTATAAGGCCCTTGTGTCTGGTCACACTGCAAATAGGCAGAGCTAGCGGCTGCCAGAAATATCTGCACCAGAGAAATTTGTCTTGCAAAGGCTGCCCACTTCCCAGCTCACCTCTCATCCTCCTGGGGTGTGGGGAGGAAGTTCTGGAATAATATTAAGGACCTGACTGGAAAATCCAACTGTCCCCTCCCCCCACTGAATAACAATGGTGTTATTACCCAGGATCCACAGCTCATTGCAAACACCTTCAACACTGCATTCTCTGATCTTAGTAGAGTTCTCCCGCCTGGGTTTTTCAACAATCTTCTCAATTCCCCCCACTGAATATCAATGGTGTTATTACCCAGGATCCACTGCTCATTGCAAACACCTTCAACACTGCATTCTCTGATCTTAGTAGAGTTCTCCCCCTTGGATTTTACAACAATCCTCTCAATTCCCCCCACCATCTGGTATCCCTCTGTTCTGCTTTAGGACCATCTCTCCTCGTGAAGCTAAATCATACCTTACCAGGCTCTTGCAGAAATCTAGATTTAGTGGTGATTCTCTGGATCTGAAGCTCCTGTTACTGGCATTGGATGCTGTTCTTTCTCCCCTTACCAACATTCTTAATCTCTCCTTTTTGCTTGGGACAATTCCCTTCTCAATGGAAATCAGCTGTTGTTACACCTATCCTTAAGAATGGTGACAGAATCTCCTGCAGTAACTATCACCCGATCTCAACTTTCTGAATATCTCTTGAATTACAACCTTCAAAGCTGGCAGCAGAATGGGTTCAGTCAGGGCCACAATACTACCACTGCTCTACTTGAGCATACTGGTTTCATACATAAGGCCCTGGACCGTGGCCACTTAGTTGAGTCCATGTACATAAATTTAACTAAAGCCTTTGATACAGTCACTCACACACTCCTAATTGATCCCTCACATCTCTAGGCCTCTCCTTGGATGCCACGTCCTGGTTCTCCAACTACCTGAGTGGTCAATCACAGAGGGTGAAAATCAATGATACGCTCTCCACCAGTCACCAGTTCGTTCAGGAGTTCCCCAAGGCTCAGTTCATGGCCCGCTCCTGTTCAACCTGTTCCTCAACACCCTTCCCCTTGCCTGCTCTGGGAAGATATTACTTTATGTGGATGACTCCGTAATCTATTGTAGCCATCCTGACCCCACTCCTTTGCAGAAAGACCTCCAAATGTTTTTTGTTTTTTTTGGGGATTGGAATCATGGTTCTCCTGTCATAAACTTATTTAAATTACAAAAAAATTAAAGTTATGGTATTTGCCAATCCACAAAGCAAATACAAAGGCTCTCCTCTAAACACAAAAAATCAGTCGGTCCAGACATTCATCATGAACACAGGGTGCTCAGGAAATTCCAAAACACAGGGGAGTGCTCTAGTACCCCAGAGCTGAATTTACTTAAATACAAAAATAGAAGCGGAGATCAGCACTTATCAAAATAGAAAATATTTTTGTTATTAAATCTGATTAAATATCACAAAAATACACACAGAAAAAGGCAGATCTCACCCAAAGCAGGATAGACATGCAGAAAATGAGTAAAAAACCAAAACCAGAAAACACCAACTAGACACTTGTGGTATGACTAGGATGCCGAGATTAATGGCTCAAAAAATGGGAGCACTCTGAAGAAGACCATCTTTTGGTCTCTACGTAAGCGTTCCCATTTTTTGAGCCGTTAATCCTGCAATCCTAGTTGCACCATGAGTGGCTATTTGACGATTTCTGGTTTTATCTTAGCATTATTACAAGCAGTTCTTTTTGCCCTACACTCGTATATTTTGCAGTCTTTGTGATTTGGGCTGTATTGGGGCATATATTCTAATATTTATTCCTTTGTGGTAACGCTTGCCACCACCATGTGGATTGCAGACTTCACAAGAGACCTGGGATTTGGTTTTTTTACTCATTTCCTGCATGTCTATCCTGCTTTGGGTGAGATCTGCCTTTTTATGTGTGTATTTTTGTGATATTTAATAAGATTTAATAAAAGAAATATGTTCTATTTTGATAAGTGCTGACCCCTGCTTCTATTTTTGCTCTCCTCTAAACAATCTAAACTGCCAGCTCATACCCCTGGAACAGGTGCATCACTTTGAAAATCTCAGCATCATTCTGGACTCCACTCTCTCCTTCCAGGAGCAAATAGACCAGATCTGTAAAGTGGTAAACGCCAGGATTGGCCTTCTCTATAGATATAAGTCTTGCATGCCACCTGATGCCCTGCGTCTGGCTGTAACCAGTTCAGTACTGTCCATAGTTGACTAGGGTATTGTTATATATGGATCTGCAGCTGACTTTACCCTTAGAAGAACCAAGGTCTCCTTGAATAAAGCGTGTCACCTTATTGTTGGTTATAATCGGCTCACTCACAACTGTGACCTATACAAACAAGTGGACTGGCCAAACTTTGAGGGAAGGCTTTCTTACCATACTAGCTTGTTAGCCAGGAAAATAGCCTCTGGCCTCCTTCCTTCTGCTGTCCAACATCTCCTTACAGTGACCCTAGCCACCAGGACAATCAGAAGCTGCTCTAAAGCCCCATTCTTAATCTAATTTAGAGTCACACTGACTTTAAAGTGTCTGTTGGAAGCTCAAACTTACTGCAAAGAACAAACTGCAACTCCATTTAGGACCTGGAAACCTGATTAAAGCATAATACTGCAGAGCACTGGGTAAGAAGGGAGATACACTTTCTACAAAAAGTTTTATTTGTATTTTTCCCTATTGGCATTAAGCAGAGAATTGCAGGATTCCTTTAAAAGGGTAGTAATTTTATAACAAGAGTGAGATACAACTGAATTTGCTTGAGTGCGGGGGTTGAGACCTAGCATTTTGAAGGATATTTTTGTAACATTTTAAGTGTCCTGCTGGCTGAGAAGTAATTTTTTTAGCCCTGGTTTCACTGAAAGGTTTTGTGTATTGGAATCAGACATAGCAGTCTGCCTGCATTGAAAATGCCTGCTTACATCACAGGTGTCTCTAGTCAATCAATTGGCTCTGGGTGGGGTTTCAGCTCTGTGCTTATCTCAGACATCCTTCACAGTTAGAAGCCAGTCACACTGACTTTAAAGTGTCTGTTGGAAGCTCAAACTTACTGCAAAGAACAAACTGCAACTCCATTTAGGACCTGGAAACCTGATTAAAGCATAATACTGCAGAGCACTGGGTAGAAGGAGATACACTTTCTACAAAAAGTTTTATTTGTATTTTTCCTTATTGGCATTAAGCAGAGAATTGCAGGATTCCTTTAAAAGGGTAGTAATTTTATAACCAGAGTGAGATACAACTGAATTTGCTTGAGTGCGGGGGTTGAGACCTAGCATTTTGAAGGATATTTTTGTAACATTTTAAGTGTCCTGCTGGCTGAGCAGTGAGTTCATTTTTATCCCTGGACTCAGTAGAGTGGTTTGGTTTGTGTTGGAGCCATGGTCTAGTAAATTGTGGTGTTAGTTGTATTACTATAAAGGACAGTACTCACCAGGGTGGTGGAGCAGTTGTGTATCTGATTGTTTCTAACAGTCACCAGTGGCTGTGCACTACCCCCCCCAGGCGTGGCATTTCCTTTATAGCCACAGTTCTGACATCACTTCCTCAATAGGTCTTGGGGCAGAACTGTCATATTCCTAATAACCCTGCAATGTGCATAAAGAGTAGTTACACAAAACAAATAATAATACATATATAATTACATACTGTATAGAATAAGGGAGTGGGACATGTGGGAGTGGTGCAATGCACTGGCTGTGGGGCAGCAGTTTTCCGAAACATTCTGGAAACTACGTTGCTGTCCTATTTGTGAGCAACTGTCAGCTCTAGAGAGGAGGTTGCCCACCTCCAGGCTGAACTAGCAAGGACTAAGGAGGCCTCCCCTCCCAAAGAGCACCACTGCCACAACCACTGAGTCAGAGGTTTCGAGTATGAAGAGCAGTAGGACCACAGTGGGTTCTGGGAGGGAGTGGTGGACTGAGAGGCGAAGCCCCTAGTTGTACCTGTACACAAATCAGATGCCATTCTGGCAGAGCAAGGTTCCTCTATGATGGCACCTCAGTGGAGACCCAGAAGAATGCTGAGGTCATCCACAAGGGAGACCCACAAAAGTGTGGCAAGGGACACCACAGGGAAGGAAACAGCTACTGATAGGGGACTCAATTGTTAGGGGGTAGAACTGGGGAGGGAGAGAAGGAAGTAAGCTGCCTGCCTGGTGCCATGGCTTGGAGGAACAAGGCTTAATCCTCACAATTGTAGAAGCAGCATCACAGGAGAGAACTAGATATCATTGTCCACCTTGGGACAAATGACCTAGCTAACATGGGATCATGCAGTGCAGAATGAATTTGTGGAGTTGGGAGGGGCCTCAGACGGGTAGCAGGCACAGTAACCTTCTCAGAGGTGCTACCAGTCCATGGCAGGAGTGAGAGGCTAGGTACTGCAAACCATGCAGTTTAATGAATGGTTGCAAACTGGTGCAGAGCACAAGGCTTTAGCTTCATTGTTGGGACTGGGGTCCACCTGGAGAGATAATGGTCTATGCTGGTATGATGGCCTGCATTTGTCCACAAGGGACCAAGTCCTAGGTGACAGGTTTAAATGCTTCCTTGGCAAGCTTTTAAAGCGAGATAAGGGAAGGTACTGATAAAAGGCAGGAAAAGTCAAGCCTCCCACAAAACAGGGCAGGTAGTAGGTAAACACTGAGGTACAGAGCTCAACACAGGGCAGGATGGGGTAAATGGTAAAATAGATAAGAGCAATAAGAGCAGGGATGGGGGAAAAAAGGATCAAGCCAACATTAAATGGAGGGCAATGACTACAAATGCCCGTAGTCTGGGAAACAAGCTTTCTGAGCTAGTAGCTTTCATGGAAGATGAAAAATTGGATATTGTGGCAGTCACAGAAACATGGTGCACCAAGAACCATGAATGGGATGTCAACATACCAGGGTACACAATCTACAGAAGGGACAGAGAAGGCAAAAGAGGAGGTGGAGTAGCTCTAACATAAGGGAAGGGATCAAAGCTACAGAACTAAAAAGTAAAGGGGGAGGACAAGAGGCACTCTGGGTTTACCTTGGAGATGGGGAATGGCATAGCAATCCGCACAGGGGTTGTATACAGACCCCAGTCTCAAGGGAGGAAATAGACAAGAAAATGATAGAGACATTCTCAAATGGCTGAAAAGGGAAGATACTGTTGATGGGGACCTGAATATGCCAGATGTTAACTGGAGGACATGTACTGCAGCCACATCCAAGAGCAGGGTCATTCTCGATGCCCTGCAGGGGGCAGACCTTAGACAGCTAGTGCTGGAACCCACTCAGGAGGGAGCAATACTAGACCTGGTACTCTCAAAAGGAGAAAGGATCACAAATTTAGAAGTCAGTAGACATCTGGGAACAAGTGACCACTGCACAGTGTGCTTCACAATGAGCACAACCATGGAGATAAGCCATACAAAAACAAGGATACTGGACTTTAGAAGGGCTGACTTTGGCAAAATGGGTGAACACCTGAAGAATGCACTAGCAAATGGCCAAATAGGAGGGTGGAAGAACAATGGAGAAAAATCAAACTGCCATCATAGAGGCAACAAGTCTTTGTGTAAAACAAATAAAGAAAACAAAGCGAGTAAAAACCACTATGGTTCTCAAAAGAGGTGGCAGGGAAGGTTAAGGAGAAAAGGCTGCATTCAAAAGTATAAGGAATCACAGAGAGAGCACGACAGGAACTGTATCAATTAAAGCAGAAAGAAGTAGGAAAGGCAGTCAGAATGGCAAAGGCACAAACCGAGGAAAAATAGCCAACTCGGTCAAAGGGGATAAAACCTTTATAGGTACATTAGGGAGCATAGAAAGGTTAAGGAGGGATAGTGAAGATTAATAAAGGAGAGGGAGGTGGGCAGGGAGACAGTGAAAAGGCAGAGATACTGAATGAATACTTTTGCTCAGTATTCACAAAAGAAGATGAGGAGCAGTTACCTAAACAAGACAATAGAAGCACTCTGTGTAGGGGGTTGACACCAGTCCATTCACAGAAGAAAGAGTCCTGAAAGAACTCCTAAAACTCAAGGTGGGAAAAGCAATGGGGCCTGACGGGATTACCCCAGAATCCTAAAAGAACTAAGGGAGGACCTAGTGACACCACTGACCACACTTTTTAACAAATCATGGCAGGATGGGGTGGTACCTGAGGACTGGAGGAGGGCAGATGTGATTCCCCTTCACAAAATGGGAGCAAGGCAGAAGCAGGAAACTACAGACCTGTAAGTTTGACCTCAGTGGTAGGGAAAATGATGGAATCACTTCTGAAAGAAAGAATTGTTGAGCACCTAGAGCCAGCAGGGCACAGGACCCAAAGCAACATGGATTTACAGCAGGAAGGTCATGTCAGACTAATCTAATTGATTTCTTTGACTGGGTGACCAAAGTAATAGACCAGGGAGGGCTGTGGATATGGCCTACCTAGACTTTAACAAGGCATTTGACACAGTCCCGCTAAAGATTAATAATCAAGTTAGCCAGCCTGGGAGTGGGTCCCAGGGTGGTAGCCTGTGTAGCGAACTGGCTGCATAACAGGACACAGAAGGTAATAGTGAATGGAACACATTCCGAAGAAAGGGGTTACTAGTGGAGTACCTCAGGGCTCAGTACTGGGTCCAATCCTCTTTAACATCTTTATAAGTGACATTGCAGAGGGTCTGGAGGGAAGGTATGCCTCTTTGCAGATGACACAAGATCTGTAACAGAGTTGATACACAAGAGGGGTAGAAAAGATGAGAAGGGACTTGTAGGCAGTTGTAGGAATGGTCAGACATATGGCAACTTAGATTCAATGCAAAGAAGTGCAAAGTAATGCACCTGGGAAACAAAAACCCAGGAGAAGAGTACACAATAGCAGGGGAGGTACTAACAACAACAAAAATGGAAAGGGACCTGGGAGTAGTCATATCAGATGACCTAAAGGTTGGTAAGCAATGTGAGAAGTCAGTAAGGAGAGCCAGGGGGATACTGGGATGCATAGGAAGGGGCATCACAAGTAGAAAAAGGGAAGTGATTATCCCTCTATACAGACAGTTGGTGAGACCCCATCTGGAGTACTGTGTGCAATTTTGGAGACCTCATCTACGCAAGGACATAGACAGGATGGAAGCAGTCCAGAGGAGGGCAACTAAAATGGTGCAGGGTCTACATCAGAAACCATATGAAGAGAGACTGAGAGAGCTTAATATGTATACCCTTGATGAAAGGAGGACGGGGGACATGATAGAAACTTTCAAGTACCTCAAGGGAATCAACAAAGTCCAGGAGGGTAGCATCTTTCAGAAAAAGAGATGTGTAAGAACAAGGGGGCACAGTTTAAAGATAGAGGGGGGACGGCTAAGGGATAATGTGAGGAAATTCTTTTTCACGGAGAGAGTGGTGGATACATGGAACAGCCTTCCTGAGGAGGTCGTTGGGTCTAAAACAGTGGGGTAATTCAAACATGCTTGGGACAGACACAAAGCAATTATAGTGCGGGGTTGCAGGAAGCAGGCTGTTGGTTAACTAGAATCTGCAGTTTATCCGGTAGGTAGGGAAATGGGCAGACTGGGTGGGCCAAGTCGTCCTTTTCTGCCGACAAAGTCTATGTTTCTATGTTTCTATGTAATTTTGTAGGACCTCTATGGAGCAGAGGGCTTTTATGAACAGGGTTCCTCTCTGGCTCAATGGTTTGTCCTTGGAAGTCACTTTTGTCTGTAAAATATGCACATTCAAATATATGCTCAGACAGCATCTCCTTGCCTCCAGTTGTTGTAACCGTTTCTAGTGAATCCTATCTCATCATGTAACACACTTAACTCTGAAGTTCCTCTAATGTAGACAATGTATTCTGACTGTAGCTCCTTCTATTTCTTCCCCCCTTACTCTCTATTACTCCCCACTGCTGTCCACCTTTTCTTCTCCCTCTTGTTCTCTGTTCTGCCCCCCCTGACTCCCCCTACTCTTTTCTATCCTGTACCATTTGTCAACTAGATATGTTCTTCTCTTTTGTTTGCAACCTCTTCTGGCAGATGGGGATCTGGTAAGGGACCTGGTTGTAGAGGACCCCCTGACTAGGAGCAACCACAATACTGTCTGGTTTCAAATAAGCATGGGGGGGGGGATCTAGGACACTGGCAGTGGACTTCAGGGGGGCAGACTTTGTGGGCATGGGAAATATTCTCAAGGATCACTTGAAGGGGATTACACCAATGACAAGTGTGGAAAGGAGATGGGAGGTCATAAAACGGGGACTTCATGAGGCAGTCAGGATCTGCGCTAAGTTGAAACATAAGGAGCAAGGTCACATAAAACCATGCTGGTGGTCCAGTGAGGTACAGGTAGCAGTCAGAGAAAAGAAAGGCGGCCTACAAAAATATAAAACAACAAGGGGATAGGGATAAGGAAATGTACCATCTTGCATCTAGAAAAAGTCACCGGATGGTGAGGAGCAAAGTCAGTAAAGAGCAGCGGCTGGCACAAGGGATATGGAGGGAACAGGGTTCTTCCAGTACATTGGGGAGCAGAGAAAACTAAGGGCCATCTCAGCAGATTGAGATCAGAAGGAGGGTGGGTGGAAGAGAGGCGAGGGACCAGGCAGAGGTATTTAACGAGTACTTTGCCTCTGTGTTCACTAGGGAGGGGGATGGGATATCTACAAAGCAAGGCATGATGGGGATAGAAGCAGCAGTGAGTGGGATCAGGGGAGCAACAGAAATGGAGCAAGAGGGAGGGAGAGGTACCCCAGGGGTGTCACATCTTGATAAGGATAAAAAGGCCAGTAAGGTGGAGGAGATGGATGATGCTATCTCCGCCAAAAGGGTGTGGTTAGCCCTCAAGGCCCTAAAGAAAGACAGATCTCCTGGGCCAGATGGCATTCATCCGACAGTACTATGGGAATTGGTGGACATACTGGCTGCACCCGTGGCGGAGCTCTTCAACAGGTCACTTGAGACAGGGAGGGTACCTAGGAGGTTGGCGAGAGGCACATGTGGTGCCAATCCATAAAGGGGTCGAGGAAGTACCAGGTAACTATAGACCCATCAGTTTGACCTGGTGGTGGGAAAATTAATGGAGAGTATACTAAGGAACGACTGGGGGTGTACTTGGAGGAGGTGGGAGGTCTGGATAGTCGGCAACATGGGTTTGTGCCAGGTAGATCAAGTCAAACCAATCTTGTGGAGTTCTACGAATGGGTAACATCAGAACTGGACAGGGGAAAGCCTGTGGATGTATTATTCTTGGACTTCAGCAAGGCATTTGACTCTGTCCCCCACAATGGTCTGGTGGAGAAACTGATGGGGTTAGGAGTAGGCCCTTTGATGGTCATATGGATTGAAAACTGGCTAGCTGGATGCACCCAGAGAGTAGTGGTCTGTGGGGAGCTCTTGAACCCTAGAGAGGTTGGTAGTGGGGTACTGCAGGGCTCGGTTCTGGGTCCGATCCTGTTTAATGCATACATATCGGACATCAGGGAGGGTACAGGGTGTGAAATGAGTCTCTTCACTGATGACTCCAAGATGGGAGCAGTAGTTGAGGGAGAAGAGGGGAGGTTGGCCTTGCAAGGGGACCTAGTCACCCTGGAAAGCTGGGCTCACACATGGAAATTAAATTTCAATATCACCAAGTGCAAGGTGTTACATCTTGGGCAGAAACCCTAAACACAGGTACACCCTGGGAGGGCGCTGGAGTTCTCAATAGGGGAAAAAGACCTAGGGGTCACGGTGGATGCATGTATGAATAACTCTGAGCAGTGCAGGAGAGCGGCTAGCAAGGCACACAGGATGTTGGGATGCATCATAAGGGGGATCACCTCTAGGAGCAAGGAAGTGATTCTGCCGCTATACAATGGACTGGTTAGACCACACCTTGAGTACTGTGTACAGTACCGGAGACCACACTTGAAGAGGGACATACAGCTCCTGGAGAGGGTACAGAGGAGGGCAACTAAGATGATACGAGGGTTAGGGGATTTGATGTATGAGGACAGACTTGAGGAGCTCTGCCTGTTTTCATTGGAGGAGAGGAGAGACAGGGGGGACATAATTGAGATCTTCAGGTACCTCAAGGGAATAAACAGGGTAAACATGGAGGGAATCTTTAGACTAAAGCAGGGAGGTATCACCAGAGGGCATGGTTTGAAGTTGGAAGGTGGTAGGGTGAGGGGGGGTGAAGAGGAAGAGGTTTTTCACTGAGAGGGTGGTGGACCCTTGGAATGCACTGCCTGGCGAGCTGGTTCAGAGATCCACAGTAGAGGGCTTCAAGAGAGGGTGGGACAGACACAGAAAGTGGATGTATCAGATGATGGCCTGTCCCAGGGGGGTGGGGATGGATGATAGGGGTTTCTGGGAACACAGGGGGGTAGGGCCTCGGCACCCAACTAGGGATCTGAGGTTCGAGCAGACTCGATAGACCATAAGACCTAGTCTGCTGGCAAATAGTATGTTAGTTGTTTACACGTTGATTCTGTATTATATGTTTATAAGTTGTATATACCTGTTGTCAACACTGTGCTTCTGTGCAATATGTAAAAAGCTGCTTCATGTAATTATACTCTCATTGCATCCTTATTGTATTGTATGTACTTCCTGATGTGGAGCCTTTGTAAATAAGTCTCTGACTCAAAGGTTTGTAATTCTGATATTTTCAATAAATAAAAAAAAAAAAATTAAGATCCTTAACCTTGGTTAGACCCTGCTGCCAGGGCATTACTTGAATGCATTGTAAAGTATTATTATTCTTATACATAATGGATTAATGTTTTATGTAAACTGTTGTAATTGTATATTGTGTAACTTTTTGTATATGCTCGTCTGGACTGCATTGTAAATTAGTTGCGGCTCAAATATTTTTTTCCATCAATAAACAAAATGAAATTAAATTAAATGGTGCCTGGGAGGGGATGGGGGACACAGAAATGGTGTGTTGTTAGGGGGAACACACAGTGATAGTGTCCTGATGGGGGAAAGATACACAGAGCTGGTGTCCTGGTTGGGGGTACTGGACACCGGGGACTGTTCAGTATGAGTGGGGAAGTGGTAAGGGGTTAGTGCTGGGCACCAGGAACTGCTTGGTAGTCATCAGGAAGCAGAGATGGCACTGCTGGACAACAGGGATTTCTCAGTAGAGATAAGTGAGATGCAGGTGTACCGCTGAGCATGAGACTGATCAGTATGGGTCGATGCAAGGGTACTGCTAAATACAAGAAACTGCTCGGTGTGGGTCAAGGAAGGTAGAAGGAAGCTGCTAGACACCAGGGTCTGCTGACAATGGGACCAGGAGAGGTAGAAGGAGCATACATACACACAGGACTCCAAACCATACACTCACACACACACACACACACACACACACACACACACACACACACACACACACACACACACAAATATAAGTACAGTATACTTATATGCATTTTTTTTCTCGTCATAATGCTATGGCTGGGACCTCAATATGCACTTGTAGAAAGCAGCTGACTGAGGACAGGACAGCAGCCACCACCTGACAGCACTTAGAAAATGCCTGGTCAAGGCCATGGAGACATTCTGCACTGTGAAGCACTAGCTGGAAAGTACTGATTAGGGACAGGTGGCACTTAAGAGAGATCCAGTCCGTGCCAAGAGAGTAGCTGCTGAAAAATGGCACTTGGGAAAGTCTCATTCAGGGCAAGGAGAGCAGCCACCATACAGTGTCACATATGAAAAATTCAGTTATGGCCAGAAGAACCACCCTACAAAAACATAAGAAAGACCCAGTTGGAACCAGGGAGGAGCCACCATCTGGCAGCACTAATGAAAGGCTCACTTGGGGACAGGAGAGGCACTGCCCAGCAACACTTAAGAAAGGTTTAACTAGACCAGGCAACCAGCTACCACCCAGTGGCACTTATGAAAGGCTTGATCAGGTTCCTGAAGCCAACTGTCAGGTGACACATGGGAATGAGTCTGGGGAAGGGAGCTGCTTGCCACCTGGGGCTGCTGGTAATGGGACTAGTAGAAGGAGCCACTATCCACCAGGGACAACAAGTGATGGGTCAGGGAGAGGGAGCGGAAGCAGCTTGCCTCCTGAGACTGGAGATCTGGTGAATTTTAAATCCACCAGTGAATTTGTGCCAGATGACACAAATTTGCATTCATGGATAATTTCGCAAACTTTTACCCCTATATTTAAAATTCACTTTTTTATGACTTTGCATTGTGATTTCTGACAATTGTCTCAAGGCCACATGGAAGAGCTTCTGTAGGTCATATGGGACATCTGTATACACTGACTGTGCTTTAGTTTGAGTTTTGCACTGCCAGTAAAGCAGAGAAATAAGAAGTATACTACCTACTAGGGATATGTAAATAATGAACATTATTTCCCAAATATCACAAATAATGCACTATTTGCTATTCGGATATGAATAGTGGCACTTTTCATGCCTATTGGTATTCTGAAAATACTGCTTTAAAAAAGAGAAAGAATCAGCTCCCCACCCCCTCCCCAGCTCAATCATCTTAAGCTACAACCCCTGTTCCCCCATTTTCTGCATCATTTAAGGTCTATATGGGTTAATAAAAGCAAAATCCATGGTGGGTGACCAGCACAATCAGCCACCAACATGGTTAGCTGCCATCTCCTCACAGTTTTCTGTTATAAAAAAAAAATCATCCCCCACCAGGCAGCAGCCCCAACTCCACCCTCCTCCCTCCCCACCTCAGCACCCAAATTTCAGTAATATGAAGTAACCACCAGGAAAGGCACAGCTAAGGCAACAGGCTGTGCCCCCCTTCTGTGGCCAGCTGCGTTCTTCAGATGGAAGTGTTCCCATTTTGCTTGCATAGTAAAGAGCTGATCACATGATCTGCTGTTTTACTATGTGAGCAAGCATGAGAGTGCTTCTATTCAGAAGAAGGCAGCTAGCCACGGAGGAGGGTGGATTGTGACAGTCTCCTTCGCTGCACTGGGGATATTATTGAAATTTGGTAGCTAGGGGAAGATGGTGGGAGCTGGGTGCTACTGCTGGGCTGGGGGATGATTTTTTTTTTTTTAAAACAAAAAAGATGGTGACTGGATATGGTAGCGGATGGGCTGTGCTAGTTGCCCATTGTGGGACACAGTATTTTATTAAACCATATAAACCTTAAATTGTGTGTGCTGGGAAGGAGGAGGGTGGGACTGGGCTTTGCTGCAGAGGGTTGGGGGACAGGGAGTTGTACTTTAAGATGATTGGGCTGGGTAGGAGGCTGTTGTTTACTCCCCCCCCCCAACAGGTACACAAATAACGAATGTGACTACTATTTCAGAATTCATGGGGCCCCAAATACAAGTATTCAGCTGAATATTTGAAAAAAGTATTCACCCACCCCTACTACCTACTAATAGAGACTGACACCAGCAATTTCTTTACTGTTTGTCTGCCTTGGTTTAATATTTTAGTGAGGGAACACTCTTGTTATAATTAATATTTATTTAGAATATATTTTTGGACTTATTATGCAATTTTATTTTCTTTGTTTTTCTTGACTATTTTCTGTCTTTTTCTATCTCTGTCTCTCTTTTATTTTTTTGGTGATGGAGAAGCGAGAATGGGTTTGCACCTGTGGCAGTACAATACAACTGCTTTGATGGGGCTTTTTAGAAGTCAACTCCACAGCACCTCAACATCCCTTTCTTTAGAGGTACTCCCAACCCAGCAACAGTAAGTACAACAGCAGCAGCCACCTGATTCTCCAATAGGGCAGCATCTGCAGCAAGTGAAGAGTGAGCAGGTCCCAGACCAGCAGAAGCAGAAGGAAACAATTATGGAGGAACAGCAGCCCACAGTCCCCCCTGAAGTTGAGCGGCCAGAACCTCCTGTGCCCCCCCATCATGGTACCGCTGTCATCACTAGCTCTCTCCCACCACCCAAGTGGAAGAGCTCAGCTTGTAATCTTTGAGCTCCGCTGTTCCTCTACCACTGGCTGCTCACTGTTTCAAGAGCCACCAGCAACAGAGATCTTCCCAGGTGTGGGAATTTTTTGATGTTGATGCACATGCCAACAGAGGTGTCCTTGCAAGCTGTGTAAGGCCAAGGTCAGCAGGGGCAAGAAAGCACCCATTTGGGTACTGGTAGGCAGTGAACTCACCTGAAACTATGGCAACAGGAGCAGTGAGAGTTGCAGCAGAGGGGAGATGAGAATGGTGGTGGTGGTCTCTCCTCTGTGCTGGCAGATCTGCTGTACACTGGGACTTGCCAACATTCAGAGTGCATGGAGGGGTGGTACGTGAGCCCAACATGTGCTTCTGTATCCACCAAAGTTACAGCAGCATCCACACTGCCACCAACCAGGACAGCAACAGAGGCGCTCAACAATCTTAGGGAGGAGATGGGGAAACTACTTATATGTTCATTGTGTGTTTTTCATACATATTTGCAATCTCTTAAGTTTTTAGTAATTAATTGATTTAAGTTGTTGTTTTCAGTATCTCCTTTTCTGTTATCCTTTGTATTTAGACCAGCTTTCAGGAATATAGTATTAATTTAATGTAAGATAGTGTTCAGCTGAGAACTTCCATGAGCCAAATCCAAACTAAAGAATTGATCCTTTACTTTAATTTTTAAAGAACAAACATCCCTTACAGAAATATAGGTGTGCTGTGTACATGCAGAATGCATGCCACGTGCTTAATTGTACAATGTTTACATGTGGTTCGCATACACAAAGTGATCCTAAGCGAACCAGATCTAAAAAGTAAATTAGGTTTCCTTGCTGCAAGCTTGACATGTGTGCTCCAAGTAAGTTGGTGCGATCATCTTCTAAAAATCACATCAGGCTTACATGTTGCATGTTTGAAATGAGTGCAGCAGCTAAGCTGGTGTGAACATCTTTTAAAAATCGCATCAGGTTCACATGTTGCATGCTTGCCATATGTGCAGCAACTAAGCTGGTGCAAATCTCATCTAAAAACACATTGGTTTCTATTTCTCATATTACTGCTAGCAACTAGAGCCATTTAAAATACATTATTCATTGGTTTCCCCAGTACAATTAGGGGAACTCATTAATTCTGATCCTTTTGCAAGTTGTTCAATGGTGTTTGATTTTTGTCATTAAATTGTCATTAATTTGTAAAGCATTGTTTGCTTACTGCATTAAATGCCTAGGATATAATCAGCCAACATCCCCCATTCCAAATGTGCGAAGAGGGGCCTCTGTGTTGTGGAGGCCTGACCTTTTTGTTTTGGCCCATGCAAATCACCTTATGCATATTAAGTGCTACAAATGTATTTCTCCATGACTGTTTTGACTCATTTACTTTCCCTTTGTCATTCTGTATGGAGCATATACACTATGGCCATGTTCAGCACTCTTGGTGCTGAGTAGTGTCTTGGAAGTATGCACCTTACCTCACATTTGTGTTACTAAAATGAGGGACAATAAGGGACACTAACCTCCATCATGATCAGGACACATTCTGAAACATGGAGATGCAGTACATCAGAACACAGTGGAAACCATTGTATTTACCTGTACCAGTATTAGCACCTGAGAATTAATTTCTACCATAAAGCAGAGGTGCCATTTAGGTAGGGTGGGGGGCAGCCCCCCGACCACACACACATTTGTGGCTAGGTTATTCTTATGGTGTGGCAGTAATGGCATTAAATTTGGATTTCATCTTTTGCACAATAAGTGCCCCCTGGCCTGTGTATGCTCACGCTGCAGGTGCACTCCTAACTCGACTGCCTGTATTGTGTTGCCCATGCTCTCTACCTATTAGCAGCAGCAACATCACACATGACATAGAGAAGCTCCAGCCAAGCAACAGTACATGAGTCATGCAAGGGCGACACTGTCTTTCCTGCCACAGAGTAGACAGGCTACGCACTACAGCTTGGAGGAGTCAGTGAGCACTGAGCTCTCAACAGCAATGTTGTGGTGGCATATTTTTATTGGTCTACTCTTAGTTATTCTCTGTCTCCTCTGGTGGCTGAAGGGGCAGAGGGTGATCTGGAAGCTAACTCAAAACTAGGCTACCTACTTATTCTACTAGGTTCACCTCGCAAAAAAAAAAACAAGAGCACAGCCCGCCCCCAAAGCAGCAAGCTAGGCCTAGCAGCAGTGGTGATAGCAGTGTGGGTGGCCTTCATAGGCCTTGATCAGTGCAGTGTGGCAGCAGCCAAGCAAGAAGCAAGCAACACAAGTTGGGTGAGTTTGGTCATTGAGATGACTTGGTCGTGGACCACAATGGGGACCTGGGATGGTCCATTCTAGCATCCAGCTTCTGGCAGAGGGATGGAAGAGGAGCAGACTGAAAACTGGGCTGGTGGCACATTAGGCCAGGCCACAGGTTCTGGCTAGATGGCCAGGTAAGTAAATTAAATAATGTATTTTACAGGAGGATTGGGGATGGTGGAAGGACTGAAATATTGATGTGTTTTTCACATTTCTGCACCTTTGGGTGGCTTCACAACCCATATTGGATGGGTATTAAATGGAACTGAGTTGGGGAGAGACCTTTTTGAGGGGGAAGGTCAGAACTTCAGCCAGGAAAACAAATTGGTTAGTAACTGGTTGGGTTTAAGCCCAAATCTAATGCACTGTTCCAGGGTATAGACAGATGAATCTTATATATTTGAATTTTTCCTGAATTGCATAGCACTTTTCAGTCACAATGAATATCTTTTACTGTTTAGAGAAGTTCCAGACATTCTAGACCTTGCCACCTAGGGGCTAACTAACACCTGGCCTCCCTTGGTTGTTGGCTCCCCCTGCTGAAATCTGAAATGGCTCCCCTGCCATAACATCTAAATTTACAGGACATATTCTGTGTAAGCAGCATGTTTTCCATGAAGGATGGATGAGAAGAAAAGCAGTTTTCAGGGGTAAAATGAGGGCTGTCCCTTGCATTCAGGGACAGTTGAGCAGTATGGTATGCACAGACTATTTAAGCCCCACCATAGTCAGGTTTATGCCACCCCCACCACAGTGCAGCTGATCTCCACATCCCCATGTTCAGGCACATTATTACATAGAACAAGGTAGACTGCAGGGGTGTGTGCCACTGAAATGAATGGGGGCATTTTTTTTTATTAATATTTTAAACATTATTGATGGAGAGTTGGAGTTTAATGAAGGCCACTGCTTGACTAACAAGGGTCTTGCTAGTGGAACACTTGCCTTCATTATTCTCCAACTCACCATTATAATGTAAAAAATAGTAATAACAAATAACTCCATTTATTTCAAGGAGGTACGTTCCAGAAATCTGATCCATGGACATCATTTCTTAAGACTCCTGCCTCTGGCTCCTAGGTGCTCAGGTAAGAGACTCCTGACTTATATCTATACTTGATGGATTGTCTGTAGCAGCATGGCTTCACCCACTACAGTGTGTGTGCACACGGGGGGAACAACTGGCCATGTGGGTGGGTGTCAAGTTATTGCTACTTTTGTGTCTGTCCCTTAACGTTTGTTTGTGTGGAAGCATTCAAAACTATGGAAAGAAAATGGTAACAGCACAGGTCAGGCAGAAGTAATTAAGTAGTTTTGTTGGTAAGTGTGTGTACCGGGAGTGGGAAGAACCACATACATTTCCATTGGCATGTGTGCTACAGTTCAGCTGTACAGATGAGGGGGGGACAAGAAAATTAAAAAGTATAACAGTGGCTGTAAGCATGCTGCATGCATGCAGATGTATGCAGATCTATATTGAAGTACAAGTGACCCATGTGTGTGCAGGCAGTATAGTTTAGTGGTTAAAGGCACTGAACTACAAACCAGGAGACTTGGAGACCAGAATACCTGTGTTTGAAATCTCATCAACCCCCACTCGTAGGTGGTGAGATCATGAGCAAGTCACTTAACTTTTATGTGTGCAGTTATTAGTGACTACTTGTCTTTTGCATGCATGCAACATGCATGCAGTCTATTCCAATTTAAAATTTAAATCATGCTTGCAGCATGCATATCATATGGGTAGTTTTATGTGCACAGCATGAAAACGTTTCTTATAATTATTTCTGTAAGGGATGGTCAACTATACTGTTGTCTACTAGAATGTAAAAGGTCTAGGTTCATCCATTAAAAAGAAAGAAAAGTTTAACCTACTTAAAAAATGTAGAGTAGACATTGCACTCATTCAGGAAACTTATTTGACTCAGGAAGAGGCTCTTAAGTTGCAAAGAGGGTTGGTAGGTCACGAAAAGAATAGCTGTTTCACCAGAAAGAAAAGAGATACTTCAATTTTCATCAGGAAAGGGATTAACTTCATCAAACATCATCATATAGCAGACCAAGAATGCACATATCAGATTCTAACTGGAACCTTTAATGGTTAAAAGGTAGCCTTATGAAATGTTTACACGCCAAACAAGAGTCAAGAATATTTCTTTAACTCGACTTCCAGTTCCGCTTCATGAGTTGATTGCCGCTTAAGAGATAAGCTCAGTAAATTCTCTGGAATAAAATACCCTCTCCCATCATAAAAATACAGAGAAAGAGCAAATATCGGTAATGCCGAGGGGTACCAAATCTAATGACTACATACCTGCCAAACATCTGACCAAAATGACTGAAGAATCGCCATCAGAACAATCAGTTGCCAAACCTGGGCCTGAACAAATAGATGCACCCTCCATAAAATACAGCCACCATCCAGGCTGCACACCAAAAAATAAGACAAAGAAGATCAAGCTAGACACCACATGCAATTAACTTTGTTCTTTCCACTCTGAAGTGAAACAACTTTATGGAGAAATGAGAAAAGACATCATGCAGTCAGAGCAACAAGATGATGACACTGAGAGGCAAGTCACAGCTACAGAAAATCAAGTAGATGAAATAGAAACCCTTGTGCAACAGATACAAGCACAACAAGACACTTTAGAAACACGGCAAGAAGACGTAGAAAATCGAGTTCGCCGTAAAAATATTCGAATCTATTGCATCCCAGAGGGCTCCAAAGGGAACGACATAAAAGATTTTATTGCAACCCTTCTACATATGGCCTTGGAGATCTCCCAGGACATGGTGCTCGATTTGGAGCGGGTACATAGGGCCCTTGCACCTAAGCCTAAGATGCCTAATGCCACTCCTAGATCTATCATCATTTGTTTTCAAAGCTACACAGTCAAGAAGAAGCTGCTCAATATTGCCTGGTGCAAACAGAAAGTGTTTTATGGGCAACAGAGATTCTATATTGACCGTGATTATGCTCCAAAATCCATGAAATTATGCAGAGCATATCTTCCGCTACTACCTACTTTTAAAACCAAAGTGAAGTTGACTACACCATACCCAGCTAAATTAGCAGTGAATTTACTGGAGGGAGGGAGAATAGAGTACAATACAGCACAAGAGGCTAAAGAAGACCTCCTCTCTAAAGGATTTACCTTTCCAGACAGGGCATCCACATCAATTCTCAGAGAAACATGAACTCCCAGATGGCAAACTTCGATTAAAGCTTCCCTAACCCAGAGTGACACTTGAAAAACACCACAAGATCTCAAACAAGGAATAGAGATCTATCAAAGAAGTGATACCACTCAGACAACCTAAAGAGCCACCTGGAGATTGATATCCAATCTGTTGTACAATTACTGCCAATAGGCTGCTGGGAAATGGGGGGTAGGGAAGGAAACCAATTTTCTCCCAGGTGGCTGCAGCCTCCTTGGCTCTAGGCCTAATCTAAATATTAGTAAATTTACACCCTCTATTACTGGGCATACCAGGCCATATGTCGGGTTGGGCCATATGAATGCCAATACCCCCCTCTTTTCTGAGCTCCCCCCCGACTAGCATAAACTGCAGTTGGAGGGCCAACGCTGACCCTCGGTACAAAAAATAGAAAAAGTTCCACGGCTATAACAAGAAAATTTGACTTTATTAATCTTTAAAAACAATAATATTATGACAAAAAGAGGACTACTGTAGCTCTGGGAGCTATAAAAGAGACTCCATTTTCAAACCAGAAAAGATTTATGTTGGAGAGGAAACCAAATAAGGCATAAACTGATATTGTGCCACTGGTGATCACCACACATTTATATGAACAATAATGACAGATGTTTACTGGTAGTAGGTTGATTATACAAAAGTATCTAAATTCTGTAGGACCAGAGAGAAAATGTAATGTACTCGAGTGATTGCTATAACTCAAACCCATCACCTTTTTTTATATTGGCTCGCGCTTGCGCGCCAGCCAACTTATTGCATTAGTAGCAGATTTGGAGGCGTGGTCACTGTTGGGCGAATGCAGGGCACGCATCAGTAGGTGCGTCCCTTATTCCCCAATAAGCCAGCATGCAGGCACCACACCAGGAATACATAATGTGGTGAGCACATCTAAGGAAAGGTCCGCTGCAATGAGAGCAAAGCTCGTCATACGCAGCAGCACCTCCCCGATGTGCCTTCCCTGGTGAAACATTAGAGTAAAAACATGGCAGCACACTGCCTGCCACAATGCCGACTTCAGGGTGCCCAATCCCCCTGTCAGCATGCCCTGACCCAGTTTATCTGCCGACGGGAGAGCCCACTCCCTGTCGGCTCTTGCCCCCCCTTTGATATGTGCCGATGGGTGTGCCCAATCCCCTGTAAGCTAACCACCCCAAAACACTCAGGTGGCACACTGGGAGCCCATCCCAGCATGCCAAATGCCCCTGTAAAAAAAAAAAAAGTCCTGCAATTTTTTTTTTAACTTGTAAAAGAAGAAAATGGTCCCTTGTGGTCTGTCCAGCTCCCTGCCCCAACCCGCACCCACCCTCTGCACCCTGCTCCCCACCCCCTCACCTCCTGCCTCCGAAGTCCAGCACGATGATCTTCGGTGGACCGGGAATACATCTGCACTCTTCAAAGCCGACGTGAACTGAAGAAATGCCGGTAAGCTGTATAATGGCATAAATAGGGTTTTTTCAACTTTGGTGCATATCTCGGGCATTTTTTGGAATTTTGCACCAAATTTTCAACATGGGATTGATGGGGCCCCTCATCACGAATTCAGCCACTGACATGGCGTTATTTTGTCCCAAAAGGTGACTTCGCAGTCACTGCACATAATCACCTTTTGGGACTGAATAACAAAATGACAGTGCCACTTTTAATGAGCTCTCAAAAAGCCTATGTTGCAAATTTGTTGAAAAAAATGTAAAAAAATGCTGTTTTACGAGAGTGCGTTGCGCTGTTTCCACGCACACTCGTAACTTCGTGAATCTGTAATATTTTCACTCCAAATTTTCAAAATTGGCATTTTTCCACATCTGCTTACGAACAGTACAGCTGTCATTTTACGTATCCTTGCCAAAATGTGTTTTTGCACATCTGGCTCAGAATAGTGTGGTCGCTGTGCGAAATCAGTTTTTGAGACAGTTTGAGAAAATGACGGTGACACTGTTCATGAGCAGAGGTCCTAAAATGCCTATGTTGAATATTTGGTGTGAAGAATCATAAAAATGACTATCTTACAAATTATGCGTTGCACAGTTTCCACGCACCCTTGTAACTTCACAAATTTGTAATATTTTCATGCCAGATTTTCAACACTGGCATTTTTCCACACCTCCTTATGAACAGTACAGCTATCATTTTTCACAGCCTGCCCAAAATGTGTTTCCACACCAGTGGCACACAATGGCGTGGTCGCTACAGAAAATCAACTTTTGGGACAGATTAACAAAATCACAGCACCACTGTTCATGAGGGGAAGTCCCAAAATGCCTATGTTGAAAATGTGGCTAAAAAACACACAAAAATAATTGGGTTACGGACATGTGTTGAGCAGTTTCTATGCATGATAATGACTATACCAATTTTTCATATTTTTACTCCAGATTTTCAATGTTGCAATTTTTTTAAGTCTTCTCATGAACAATACAGTTGTCATTTTCCACATCCTGCCCAAAATGTGTTTTCATCCCTGTGTCACCAAATGGAATAGCAGCTGTGCAAGACCACCTTTCAGCTAACAAACTGATTATCCTGCTCCTTATGAGGTGGGTCACAGAAAGCCTGTGTTGAAAATTTGGAGTGAAAATATCAACAAATGCCTACAATGTTAGGGTTTCCAACTGTAACACCCCACCCTGTAGAGACTGCCAGGCATCAGGGGTATGACTTGGGATCATTGGCTGTAATGCTCACGCCATTCTAGCCCCACTCTGCAGCCAGTGACAGGCATCAGGGTGTGCCTTGGAGTGTTTGGCCCTAATGTTCACCCCATTCTCCTATACTGCACCTGTCTCAGCGTATTTCCTTATGGAACGGGGTAAGTATAAGGCCCAAAGACTCCAAAGCACACCACGGCACTTGTCAATGTCTAAAGGGTAGGGTGAGGCCCATTCTCCTATACTGCACCCGTCTCAGTGTATTTCCTTATTGAATGGGGTAAGTATAAGGCCCAAAGACCCCAAAGCACACCATGACGCTTGTCAGTGTCTACTGGGTAGGGTTAGGTAAAATGGCATGAGTGTTATAGCTGACACCTCAAAAGCACACCCCAGCACCTGTCAGTCTCTGCAGGATGGAGGTGGGGTTGGTGTCAGTTCCATACTTCACTGCCATGCCTATTATGCATCTCTAACTCCTGCACTACCAATGCCAATGCCAGCGAGACAACATTCGGCATTGACAAATGCTTGTTTTATTTTGTAACCTTTCTACACAAATTTTAATGTGACTGTTTACAGCCTTTTTGTTTTGAGGTTTTGTAACCCCCAGGGGGCCCAGGAACAGGATAATCCTGGACATACCCCCTTCCCTGGACATATGGGTAAGATGACCCTGAACATCACAGGTTTGTTGGGGAGAGTAACGTTACTCACCCCCACCTTGGAAGTCATTTCCTTGTTGTTCTGGTTCTTTACAATGTACTTTAGGACTAAGACATTACATGATGTATATTTATACTTATACCCCACAGTACTGAGCTTTATAGCCACAGACTAACCATATACAAGTTAAAATTAGTTAAGGCCCTGTTGGCCACTGGTAGTTTTTGGTTGTTGTGTATTTATTTTATAAAATACTACCAGAAAAATATTTTTCTACTGATTTTCAAAAAGCACTTCCTAGACAAAGAAAATTGGTTCCACAAATTTAAAATAACTGATAAGCTGCAGGATAAAAATAATTTATTCAGTAAATCATCAATGAATGTGTCTAATAGACCACCCCATCAGATTATTGCTATGTCTATTCATCAGAAAAGCTGTCTTTCAAACAATGCAGTACCATGTAGTAACAGGTCCATAATTTTGACTTTTACCCTCTGGGTTGGAGGGGGGACTTGTATGTCCTACCTAACTTTAGAGCAACTCATTAACATGGCTAACCAAACTGTAATTCTATCACTAAATATAAATGGAATACATAACCCAGTAAAGAGGTCGAGGTTAAAAAATATCTAAAGGCTGAAAAACCTGATTTAACATATCTGCAAGATACGTATCTCTCGCAGTTGGAGCATGACAAACTTGAAATGTTTGGATTCCAGAGAGTGCTGTCCTCTTCGTACAAATCAGGCTGAAGGCGAGGTACTGCAGTTTTAATACCCCAGGGAATACCTTTCTTGATTCATAAGCAAATAGCAGATAAGGATGGTAGATATATTATAGCTTCGGGGCAGCTGTATTCGACACCAGTGACCCTGGCCTTGGTATATTTAACCCCTGGCACCTCAACCACAGAGTCTAAGAAATTTCTAGATGACTTTCTGTCTATTCAACAGGGATAGGTGATCATAGGGGGGAGATTTTAATGCAATCATTTAACCAGAGTTAGATAAAGATCCCCCGGCTAGACATAGATTAACCCCTCTGCAAAAATACCTCTGAAAGACACTTCCCAATATGGGATTTGTTGATATATGATGTCACTTCTGTCCAAAGACAAAAGCATTTACTTATCAATCACCGAAAACACACAATGTCTCCAGACTGGATACCTTTTTCTGCTCTATAGGACACCTAGAGTCAGTCCAAGATATTTATTATGGGGCTACTTTTCTCTCAGACCATAGACCAGTTTATGTCAAACTTAATCTGGGTTAACCCAAAGGCAGAGCATTTTGGTGCCTTAATTTGTTACACCTTAAAGATCCAGAATTCAAAGAATTGATTAAGACCTCAATACCATGCATTCTTGCTGAAGATATAGGAGGGGAAACCTCCAAGGCAATTGTATGGGACACTCGAAAATCAGTTTTAAGAGGGGAAATTATAAAATTTGAATCTCACAAAAAAAGATTACAAGAACAAACTCTTTTTAACTTATAAAAAGAAATAAATACCCTCCAAGAACGCTCCCATACAGGAGACAAACTGTACTTTATACCATGCAGTCAATTAAATAAAAGATAAAAAAAATAATGGATCTTAAGACAGAGCAGAATTTACTTTACCTCAAGCTTAACTCTTATGAGGGAGGTGCCCGAGGTGTGAGGAACCTAGCCAGAAAATTGAGGGGAGCCTGGACATTCACTGCAGTGACCCATTTATTTGACCCCATTACAGGATGCCTTTTACACCATCCCCAAGCAATAAGACTTGCCTTGGCTGCCAATTGCAAATCCTTATATACAGAGGATATTATCCCTCATACCCAACAAATAGACAGCTACCTATCAAAAATCCCAGTCCCTAAACTATCAGAACAGCAAACACAGTCTCTTATAGCTCCTGTCACTAGGGAGGAGGTGCTTGCCGCAATTACTGCATCAAAACTATTAAAAGACCCTGGCCCAGATGGCTACCCCATGGAATTCTATGAACATTTTCATAAATTACTTCTCCTCCCTTATTAGATACTACTATAGAAATCCAATAAGGACATACACCCCCACCCTCCTGGCAATATGCCGAGATTGCAGCCATCCCTAATCCCCCAAAAGATCCTCGACACGCAGCATCGTATTACCCAATATCTAAACTAAACTGTGATTATAAAATCTTTATGTTCATAGTGGCCCTCAGACTAGACACCTTACTCCCTCATATTAGTGGGAATGACCAGGTGGGCTTTATAAGAAAGAGGCAAGTGCATGACACAGTATGCTGTGCCCCCATGCTAATAGAATATGCAAACAAGAAACATTTACCTTTGATTCTCCTAGGACTGGATGCTGAGAAGAATTTCAATAGGGTCAGCTGGTGATTCCTATGGGCCACCCTTAACAGCTTTGGCCTACTAGACAAATTTATTCAACAAATTAAAAACCTGTATAAATCTCCCCAAGCATAGCTTAAACTAGATGGATCACTCTCAGATCCTTTTCCCTTCACCCAAGGGACTCACCATGGCTGACCCCTATTCCCTCTATTTTCTGCCCTATATCTGGAGCCACTGGCCATAGCAATTCAGAACCTTCCCTCAGTACAAGGAGTAAAGGTTGGAGGAGTTCAGCATAAAATAAAGATTTATGCGTATGATATTTTATTAACATTAACACACCCAGAGACCTCATACCCACTGTTTGGGGA
Organism: Neoceratodus forsteri; assembly: GCA_016271365.2. Classification (NCBI taxonomy): domain Eukaryota; kingdom Metazoa; phylum Chordata; order Ceratodontiformes; family Ceratodontidae; genus Neoceratodus; species Neoceratodus forsteri. Next base: position 267,022,453 of record CM057455.1, read on the forward strand.
CAATTAGAACTATTAGGGCAAGTGGCAGGATACAAATTAAACAACACTAAAACAGAAGTCCTGACCTTTTCCTATAGCCCCTCACTGAACATTAAAAATAGTTACCCATTCCGATGGAATAGAATCACAATGAGATATCTTGGAATCCAACTCCACTGTGATTTATTGCTCTTAGAAATGGTAAACTATGAGCCTATCACTCAACAAATAAACAAAGGTGTAGCACGATGTTTGCAACTACCACTAGGCTTCTTAAACCGTACTGAAACTTTTCAACAAAATGTGCTCCCTAGACTACTTGTTTTCATATAGATGCTTCCAATTTCCCCTTCTAAAGTGTACTTACAATCCTGGAATAAAATGATTTCCTGATTTATTTTTGGGGTAAACCACCCAGAATCAGATATGCATCACTACAACTCCTCAAGTCGAAAGGGGAATTAAATCTCCCAGACCTAGAAACATATGCGATAGCTGCACAGATCCAAATCCTACTTTATCATTTATTGAACGAATATCAACCCCCTTGGCAACAAGTGGAACAGCACATAATGGCTACTAATGAAATAGTCCCCCAAATGTTTGGTGACCTTTCTTACTGCCTACCCTTGAACTAACACCCCCCCCCCACAGAACCTTTCAGACACTGGCTACCCATATTAGAAACTTTACTTTCTGCATCAGAATGGCTCTATATGAGACACCTGGCTTCAGAACATATACTAATCCCCAAATGACTGAGGATAGCGCTTAGAAGCTGGACACCACACAAGATATATTATACCAGACATCTGCTAAGTCCCACTGACATTCTATCCTTTGCAACCCTCCAAAATACTTATAAATTACATATATCAGCTTTCCCTCACTATTTCCAACTGAAAAAAGTCCTACAGCCACATGAAGAAGCACTCTCCCAGATTGTTGAATCCCTTCCCCCTTGATAGCCTTACTGGTCTCCTACACAGATGGTAGAGAACAAGATCATTTAATTAGCAAATTGTGTGCAACCCTCAGAGAGTATAACAAAGACAATCTAGATCATATGCTTGGCAGAAGACACCGGGAGAAAGGACTGCTGTGTGACTGGACTTCTCTGCTGGGACTAAAGAAGAAGAACTTTTGTACTTGGACCTTTAATTTAGGGTAAAAAAAAAAAGCTAACAAACAAAACAAAAAAAAGTGTGTGTTTGTCTGAGTTAACTGAACTGAATGGGTATCTGAACAGTTATCTAGGTGTAAATCTCAGGTGATTGAAAGGACTTAATAGCTGTGAGGTTTAAATTACTTGTAGAAAGATCTAGTAAGTAGGGGGAGAGTGGCTTAGCTAGAAGGAAGCTACATTTAAAGACTGCCTTAGAAAGATTCTGCTAATAGCTTGGCAGAAGACACCAGCAGAAAGGACTGCTGTGTGACTGAACTTCTCTACTGGGACTATATTGCCCTCCTTCCCTCCCCTCCACCCAAAGCTAGTTCTATTTTTATAGGCACAGGATTTGACTGACAACAGGAACTTTCTGTTTGGGAGCAGGAAGTGAGTGATCACAGAACCACCAAAGACCCACCATCCTAGAAGGGCAAGAGTAGCTATCCGGCCCCCCTCTAGCTGCTGGAGGTCTGCCTCTGAGTAAGTAAGTGGTCTACTGAGAAATATAGGATATTCTTGTCTCAGAACAGGACAATCAGGAGCTTAAAGGGCACACAGTCATAAAGTAAGGAGAGAAAGAAAAAAAAACAGAGGAAAGAGTAAGGATTGCAAACAGTTAAGGGGCCAGAAATAAGACATGATTGGAGTGGTGCAGTGCAGTGGCTGTGGAGCAGCAGTCTTCTGGGAGACGTTCTGGAGGATGCGGTGTTGTCCCATCTGCAGGCACCTCTCTGGGCTGAGGGAGGAGGAGGTTGCTCATCTCCAGGATGAGTTGGCCAGGATTTGTGGGACCTCTGCTTCCATCCAGGGACCACCAGTGCCACTGCCGTTGCCTCAGAGGTTGCCAAGAAAGAGGAGCAGTTGGACCACAGTGGGCTCAGGGAGGGTGAGGGTGGTGGAACAGAGGCACATCCCTCCAGTCGTACCTCTCCACAATTCCTATGCCATTCTGGCAAAGTGTGGTTCCTCTATGGAGGAACCCACAGTGGAGACCAAGGAGGATGCTAGGAACCTTCACAAAGGAGACCCACAGGAGGGTGGCAGGGGAACCTGCAGGGTAAGGAAACAACTCCTGGTGGGGGACTCCATTGTTAGGAAGGTAGAACTGGGGGAGGAAGGGGAGAGGGAGGTAAGGTGCCTGCCTGGCACCATGGCTTGGAGGGACAGGGAGCGAATCCTCAGGATTGCCAGAGCAGCTGCACGGGGGAGGGAGCTGGATGTCATTGTCCACCTAGGGACAAATGACCTGGCTAAGAAAGGGATTAGAGAAGTGCAGGAAGAATTTGTGGAATTGAGGAGGGGCTTTAGTCAAGTAGCACGTACGGTAACCTTCTTGGAGGTGCTGCCCATCTATGGCATAGGAGAGGCTAGGGTGTTCTGCACCATGGGATTCAATCAGTGGTTGAACAACTGGTGTGGAGCTCAGGGATTTGGCTTCATTGGAGACTGGGGGTCCACCTGGAGTGATGCAAGCCTATACTGGCATGATGGGCTGCATCTGTCCGGGAAGGGAACCAGGATCCTAGGTGATAGGTTTAAATGCTTCATTGGCAAGCATTTAAACTAGCCAAGGGGAGGCACTGGAAAGGAGCAGGGAAATCCTAGCCCCCCCAAATAATCATGGTAGTAAGTGCAGCAAACACCAACATAGAGGTGTCAATAGGGAGAAGGGCAGGGGTAAATGGAGAAAGTGACAAAGGCAAGAAGGACAGGGATGGGGCAAAAGGGAGTAAGGCCATCAGGAAATGGAGGGTAATGAGTACCAATGCCCGTAGTCTGGGCAACAAGCTCTCTGAGCTGATGGCCTTGATGGAAGAGGGATGCCTGGATATCGTAACAGTCACAGAAACATGGTACACAGAGAACCATGACTGGGATGTTAACATACCAGGGTACATAACCTACAGGAGAGACAGGCAGGGGAGAAGAGGGGGAGGAGTAGCTCTCTATGTAAAGGAAGGGATAAAAGCAACTGAACAAAAGAGTAAACAGGGAGGAGAGGAGGCACTGTGGGTCACCTTGGAGACTGGAAAGGGCACCACAATCTGCACAGGGGTTGTGTACAGACCCCCATGTCAGGGGAGGGAATGGACAAGGATATGATATAAGGCATTCTTAGAATGGCAGAAAGGGAGATACTGTTGATGGGAGACCTGAATATGCCAGATGTTAACTGGAGCACATTTGGCAGCCACATCCAAAAGCAGGGCCATTCTTGATGCCCTACAGGTGGCAGTCTCAGACAGCTAGTTTGAACCCACTCGTGAGAGAGCAATCTTAGACCTCGTACTCTCAAGCGGGGCAGTGAGAGAATCTCAGATCTAGAAGTGGGTTGCCATCTGGGGACAAGAGACCATCAAACAGTGTGGTTCACGTTAAACTCAGCTACAGAGTCAAGTCATACAAAAGTGAGGGTACTGGATTTTAGGAGGCTGACTTTGTAAGATGGGAGAGTGCCTCAGAAAAGCACTAGCAAACAGACTAGAAGGAGGTGTGGAGCAACAATGGGGAATCATCAAAACTGCCATCACAGAGGTAACAAGCCTTTGTGTGAAGCAAATAAACAAATGAAAATGAAAGAAAAAGCCACTATGGTTCTCAAAAGAGGTGGCTGTGAAAGTCAGGAAGAAAAAGATAGCTTTCCGGAAGTATAAGGAAACACAGAAGGAGCAGGACAGAGAGCTGTACCAGTTAACACAGAAGGAAGCAGGGAGGGAAGTCAGACTAGCAAGGCCCAAACTGAGGAAAAGATAGCCAACTCAGTTAAGAAGGGATAAAACCTTATAGGTACATCAGCGGCGTGAAAGACAAAGAGAGGATAGTGAGGCTGAATAGAATGACAGGTGGGTGGGCAGAGGGGGACAGTGAAAAAGCAGGGATCCTGAATGAATATTTCTGCTCAGTATTCATAAAAGAGGAGGTGGAAGTACCTAATCCAATTAACAGAAGCACTCTTGATTGGGGGGGCGATCCCAGTCCTTTCACAGAAGAAAGGGTTCTGCAAGAACTCCTAAAACTGAAGGTGGACAAAGCAATGGGTCCTGATGGAATTCACCCCAGAATTCTAAAAGAATTAAAGGAGGAACTAGTGAAACCACTGGCTACTCTTTTTAATAAATCATGGGAGGATGGTGTGGTACCTGAGGACTGGAGGAAGGCGGATGTGATTCTCCTTCACAAAAGTGGGACCAAGACAGAGGCAGGAAACTACAGACCTGTCAGTCTGACCTCTGTGGTAGGGAAAGTGATGAGTCACTTCTGAAGGAAAGAATAGTTGAGTACCTAGAGGCCAGTGGAGCACAAGACCCAAGGCAGCATGGGTTCACAGCGGGAAGGTCATGTCAGACGAATCTAATAGATTTCGATGACTGGGTGACCAAAGTAGTAGACCAGGGAGGGGCTGTGGATATGGCCTACCTAGACTTTAGCAAGGCATTTGACACAGTCCAACACAAAAGATTAATAGTCAAATTAACCAGCCTGGGAGTGGGTCCCAGGGTGGTAGCCTAGGTAAAACATTAGCTGCACAACAGGACACAGAAGGTAATTGTAAATGGAGTCCTCTGAAGAAGAGGGGTTACTAGTGGGGTACCCGGGGTTCAGTATTGGGTCCAGTCCTTTTAATGTCTTCATCAGTGACATTGCAGAGGGACTGGAAGGAAAAGTATGCCTTTTTGCGGATGACACAAAGATCTGCAACAGGGTTGATACACAAGGAGGCATGGAAAGGATGAAAAAGGACTTGGCAAGGTTGGAGGAATGGTCAGAAGTATGGCAGCTAGGATTCAATGCAAAGAAGTGCAAAATAATGCACCTGGGAAACAAGAACCCAGGGGAAGAATACACAATGGGTGGGGAGGTAGTAACAACAACAAAAAGGAAAGGGACCTGGGGTAATCATATCAGATGACCTTAAGGTTGTCAACAATGTGAGAAGGCAGTAGGGAGGGCTGGGGTATACTGGGATGTAAAGGAGAGGCATCAGCAGCAGAAAACAGGAAGTTGTTATCCTCAGTACAGACAGTTGGTGAGACCCCATCTGGAGTACTGTGTCCAGTTATAGAGACCCCATCGCATGCAGGACATAGACAGGATAGAGGTAGTCCAGAGGACGGCAACTAAAATGGTGCAGGGTCTGCAGAGAAGCCGTGATGAGGAGAGACTAAAGGAGCTTAATATGTATGCCCTTGAGGAAAGAAGGGGAGAGGGGACATGATAGAAACTTTTAAGTATTTCAGTGGAATCAACAAAGTCCAAGAGGGTAGCATCTTTCAGAAAAAGAGACGTGCAAGAACAAGGGGACACAATTTAAAGACAGAAGGAGGGCAGTTCAGGGGCAACGTGAGGTATTATTTCACAGAGAGGGTAGTGAATGCATGGAACAGCCTTCCTGAGGAGGTTGTGGGGTCTAAAACTGTGGGAGAATTCAAGAATGCATGGGACAGACATAAGGCTATTCTTGTGGGGGATAGGATGAAATAGGCTGTTGGTTAACTAGGATCTGCAGCCTACCCTGTAGGTAGGAAAATGGGCAGACTAGATGGGCCAAGCGGTCCTTATCTGCCATCAAAGTCTATGTTTCTATGTTTCATATCAGGAATAAATGGTCTATAGAATTGGGGGAGGAGATAGAGGCAGAATTATGGGACACACGTGCATTGCCCTCTCAAAAGATCTTGTCCTCTATTTACTGGCGAGAACATGCTTGGAAAAATAGGATGAGATTTTTCAGAACCCCCGATATCACTGCTAAATTTGATGGAGTGGGGCAAGGTCTGTGCTGGAGAAGATGCGGCCAAAGAAAAGCAAACATGGTACACATTATGTGGTCATGCCCTAACCTTAAAGCGTTCTGAAGAGAAGTGCTGGAAGAAATCCAAAACATATACAAAGTGCCAGACCTCCTCACCCCAATATATATCCTCACTGCAACCCCACCAAGGGGAGTTAAAATTATGAAAGCAATATATAAACAAACTAATTTACTTATTTTAGCAGAAAAAAAAATAACTAAACTTTGGTATACTACAAGAACCCCCACTAAGGAAGGATGGAGGTCGATGACATATGAGATGTATAAGATCGAACGCATGGTGACCAGAGTGGCCACTAACACTAAAAACTTTGATAATCGGTGGAGGATATGGGTAACCTATCAGCTAAATCATTACCCTGATTTTGTGCCTTGATGCAATACCCACACCAGATTAGAAAATTAAATAATGAAAATTAAATAAGACAGAAGCAGTTTCCCCCACCCTCAAAGCTTCAAGTAGGCTAACTGCACACACCCAACCCATCCCACTAACAATACCCTTACCCCAGATTCCCAACTTTAGAGGCTCAATCAGCTCAGATATGATAATATTAGATATCCCTGCTTTTTTCCTTTTCACATTCATATTCTTTTTTTTTTTACTGTTATTCTGGACACTAAGAGGAAGCAAGGTCATTATAATTTATTGAATATTAGCATACAATGTACTAGTCTGAACAACCGGGAAGGAGAAGAGACAAGAAAGAGACAACACAACAGAGGCAGCAAATCATTTTATTAATTATATGGACAATTTCTGAATAGGAATTTATTTTTTGTATTAGTTTTTAAAATTGATTTGAAAATCTATAAAGGAATCGAGTATGTGCCAATTCTACAGGAATAGAATGAACATTATGGAAGTGTGATATAATGTACAACATAATAAGAATGTACATTTGTCTTGAGAAAATGTTTAATAAAATACAAATTGTAAAAAAAAAAGAATATTTCTTTAACTCCCTAACTACAAAACTAAGTAACTTTCTAGATTATAAAATCATAATAGGTGGAAATTTCTATTTAATTTTAGATCCAATTTTTGATAGGTCTGCTCTTAAAGCCATTCAAAGAAGAAACAAAAGCAAGATCTTCATTTTAAGAACTATTGCACAATCTCAGTTTATCAGATACCTGGTGTTTGGTTCATCCTCAAGACAGGGACTACACTTTTTTCTCCAACAAGCACCGGTCCTGTAGTAGAACTGACTAATTTCTATTATTGAATAAATTAACCAATATAATAGTGGAGGTAAATGCTGACAGTATTTAACTGTCAGATCATGCTCTCATCACTACTAACCTGGAATGGGGGAAAAGGAGGAAAGACTCACAGATGGTTGCTTAAAACAAACTTACTAAAATATAAGGAATTTGTAGACTTAATTAAAAATAAAACAGATGAGTTCATTGATTTTAACAACAACAGAGAAATTTCCCAGACTATAATATGGGAAGCATTTGAAAGGGGACAAATTACTGCAAAAAGGAAAAAAAAGATAAAATACCTTTGTAAAGAAGAAGAGGAGCTTAAGAAGCTTCATAATTTATCCAAATCACACAAAACACTGGTAAAAGATCTATTACATAAAATTCATCCCTTAAAAATGAAACTAACAAAATGCTTTCAGTGAAGGCAGAATTCACTCTTTTTAGAACCAGGCGAAAGTATTGGGAAGCAAGAGAACAACCAAGTAAGTTATTAGCATTAAGACTGAAGAAACTTCAGCAACAAAATTTAATTCCAGGTTTTCAAACTAAATCTGGTAGGATTGTCACCTGCAATAAAGAGATTAATAAAGAATTGCTTTATAGAAGTGTTTACACCAAACATGATAGAACCTCTCCTGAAAGTATAGACACTTTCTTTAAAAATCTTAAACTACCTTCCCTGTCCCCTCAAGACCAACAAAGCTTAAGTAAGGATATATCCATGACCGAAACTGAGGGTGCCATTAAAGAAATGACATCTGGAAAGACTCCCAGACCTGATGATATCCCAGGGGAGTTCTAAAAGCATTGGCATCCTCCCTTAGCCCCAGGTTACTCAGCACCATAGGTGATGTATGGAATGCTAAATCCCTCCTCCATACAATGCAAGAAGCACTTATCATCCTTATTCCTAAGAAAAATAAAGACCCACTAGACTGCTCTAGTTACAGATCGATTTCCTTCCTAAACACAGATTACAAAATTCTTGCTAAAATTCTAGCAAAAAGAGTACAATCTACTATTTCAAAGTTGATTGGTAAATAACAAGTTGGATTTATCCAAAACAGATAGGGGTTAGACTGTTTACACTACTTAATCAATCTTAACTGGTGGGCTAACAAAAAAAAAGGAACCGCTCATTGCACTCTCACTAGACATTTTTAAAGTTTTCAATTCAACGCGATAGAACTACTTATTCAGAACACTCAGTGAATTTGGTTTTGACAAGGACTTCATCACATGAGTAGCTATGATCTATGCAAAACCATCAGCTCAAGTAATTACTAGTGGAGTCCTGTCACCCCTATTTATCTTGCACTGTGGTACTAGACAGGGATGCCCTTTATCTCTCTACTTGTTTATTGCAGCATTTGAGCCTCTAATTTGTGCCATTAATGAACACATGGGGATACATGAAATACAAATAGGAAGCAAAAATCACAAGACCTTTGCATTTGATTATGATCTGCTGTTAACTCTCACTAAACTGATGGACTCTTGTAGTGTTTTACACCTGCTCCTTAATAAATTTGCTAACATTTTAGGTCTGGTAATTAGCTGGGGGAAACACAAGTCCTACTTAATTATTTATCTGAAATTCCAAGTAATGCTATAGAGAAAGTTATAGATGGCAAATGGTTTGCAGATAATATCACTTAATTGGGACTGAAAATTACAACAAAACTGGAATCCATTGCACAATTAAATTATACTCCTCTGTTAAGAAACATATATTTAGATTTAAGTAGGTGGTCCAAACTTAATTTGTCTCTTTGGGGAGAGATTAATGATCTAAAGATGACAGTAACTCCAAAAATATTCTACCTTTTTCAAAACCTGCCAACCATATTTGAGAACAGATTCTTTGAAAAACTAGAAATTACGATTAGAAAATTCCTCTGGGGAACCAAACCCTTGAGATTGAGTATCGCTAAGTTAAGGGCTCCTAAAGAAGCTGGTGGGTTTACATTTTCCTGGTGGGAAAGGCATCAATATGCTTATATTCTCAAACAAATACTAGCACATTTAGCAGATGTGCCTTCTATTCCTTTAGCCTCTATGGTTAGAACTTGAAAAACCTCTTAAATCCCATAGCATATCAGGTCTCTTATTCCTACACATTAACCCATTTATTAAAGACAATCCATGTGTGCTATGCTCCATTAGAACCCTCAAGAAAGTCAGTGTTATTATTAATCCAGATAAAGCTCTATTAGATTGTATGCCCATATGGTTGAACCCACTCCTAATGTATGGAAGGAAAACAATATCCAATCCCATGTGGACCAACACAGGCATTTTAAAAGTTAAAGATGTCATTAGTCCCAATACTGGCTCTCTGCTCTCAGTTGAGGTAGTTCAGCATAAATTTAAAATACATAAATCACACTTTTATCAGTATTTGAAGCTTAGGGGCCTACTTAGTAAACGTGTATTGATGTCAGATTACAAACTTCTTAAATGTGAAGAATGGGATCAACAATTAAAAATCGGTACCCTTAGGAGGAATGCTGGTCTGCTATACAAGTTTCTAACTAACACTATTTCATCTGCATTCTTAACTACCAGAGCCTAGGAATACTGGGAAGCAGTACTGCTTATAGATATTTCCACATCTGAGTGGGAGTCCACTTGGAAACAGGCTTGTCAAAGATTTAAGGAGATTCAAGGTAGGCTGATTCATTTTAAGATCTTGCATGGATTTTTTTTATCTCCTCTCAGGCTATTTAATGTGGGCTGTGAAATAGTTTCCACTTGTTAGCAATGTAGCCAAATAGATGCAGGCCTGGCACATATGCTATGGGCCTGCCTGCCTCTTGCTTCAAACAATCTGGATGGAAGTTCATAGGTTTTGTTCCAAGATCACCAAACTAAACATTCCATTCACCCCTGCAGTATTTTTATTAGGAATTTTTCTAGTTTGCCTTACTTTAGATTCCTATAAATATACATGGATTTGACATGCATCACTAAGCCTTAAACAGATTCTCTTAAAGAAATGGCAATCCAAAGTCGTGCCTTCTCTAGGAGAATAGTTTAACCAGATGACCTCATTAGCAAGCAATGAAAGAGTCAACTATCTTGTTATTGATAGATTGGACAATTTTCAGACAATGTGGCCTCCTTTTCTAGAAGCTAAATAATTCTATAAATTAGAATTTCTTTAATTTCTGTTAAACTTAGAAAATTTTTCAGGACTAGTCTGATAATTTTTAGATAATATGTTATATTACTTCTTTTATACCAACTTCTTTTGTTTGAAATATTGTTTTTATATTCATATGTTCTAGAAAGTGTACATGTATTGTGTTGGAATTATTATTGTGTCACTTTTTGATAGAAAAAAAAAAAAAAACGTATTATGGAAATAAAAAAAGAGACGTGGGACCTCCGGTGCAGATTCGCCTCAATGAAGGAGGTGATGCAACTGATCCTCTCAGATCAGGAATGGTTGCTTAAAGACATGGCCAAGCTATGCCACAGCAATGCGGACCCCGGTGGGAATGGTCAGCAGTGAATTTGTAAAATACCCTTTTTTATATAACTTTAACTTCTTTCTATCCTATTGCTAGTTTTTTCTTCAAACTTTCTAACTCGTTTGTTTCGTAAAAAATATATAAAATGGTTAAAAATACAAAAAAATGAAAATATCTTTACTTTTTCACTCCATTGTTTCTTGTCTGTATTTTTGTAATCCTTTGCTGTTATCTTTAAAAAAATATCCTAAATAATTTATATTTCCTATCTAAATTTTCTATATTGACACTCTCATGTATTGTATCTTTCCTTTCTCTCTAGTTCTGTCTCTTTCCAGAATTTATATCAACTACCAGAATAAATATGTCAGGCTGGTAAAGGTTGCTAGTAGTGTCACATGGTACTGTGCTTTGAGGCACTACCCTCAACACTGTTGTAACATACTGTACCTCATGTTAATTTTGCATTTATCATACTCATTAACATTAATTTTGTTCTTCCAGATTTTTCTCAAGTACCCAAATAAATTTGATTGGTTTCTGCATGTCTCCACATGGTACTGTTCTGTGTGCCACTGCCTCAAACACTGTTCTTGTAATGCACTTTAGTGGAAATTCTACGAAAAGCACATTAAACATAAATTATGTCTTCAAGAAACTCCAAGATTTGTATTATGTTTTTGTGAGAGTGTTCTTTTGCATTTTATAGTTTGTTTCATTAATGTGGTTACTACTGATTTTTGTATTTTCAGTGTTTATTAATAAAATGTTAATAAAAAAAAAAGAAACTCCAAGATTTTTTGACAGCTGAAAGAATAAATACTGTAAGTCAGGCTGCTACGTGCTAATATGAACTTTTCTTATGATGCCCTGAAATGAGATGTGCTACCCCAATAAATACATGTTGCTGCTCTGTGAATCTCCCCCCACAGCACATCTTGTAAAGCACTTTAGTGGCCAGTTACTCTTAAAGCACATTACATAAAATTCTTAATTTCCTGCATTTTCCCCTTAGCAGGATGTTAAGCAATCCCACAGACTCCTCCTCATCTCTGTAGTAGTCCTCTGCAGCCAACCCTGCATCCACCAGGACTGTTTCCCTGGCAGATGGGGATACTTGCCTAATGAAGATGGTAAGGTAGAGGGCCTCCCTGCACTGGCTTTCCTTCAGTGCTGAGTCCAGTGTAACAGGTGCCTGGAGTTGAGCTATGTGTTGTGACCATCAGTGCCTAGGTGGTTCCCTGTTTTCCACAGTTAACTCAGGCTTGACACAGCTGGCAGATAGCCATTGTTTTGTCAGCTGGGTCCAGTATGTAAAAATCTCAAACTAGAGATATTTCTAACCCTTGGTTTTACATGTTGGTGGTACTGTGACAGTGGAGAGGTAGCTATGGGTGTTTGGAGGGGATAATGTCTTTACAGTGACAGTGTGTGACTCATGCAGTGTGATTGGATCAACAGTCCTAACAGGGACACAGTTGGAGTATTTGGAGGGCTTTGGAAATTCCATGAACTAACTGTGGTGTGCACAACACCACTGGCTCAGCAGCATTACCTTTACTGTTTTCTTTTTAGGTTTCCAGAGGTGGTCCAAATCATTGTCCCCATCCCCACGCAGGATGATAACCTCTTTCACCTGAAATATGGCCTCCTGAGATTTGTACTCTCCCTCCTCACTTAATCAACCCTCTCTTTCCTTCTCATCATCCCAACCCAGGCTGATAACCTCCTCCCCCAGAGACCTGTCCTCCTCCTCCTTATTTTCTCCACACTCCCTTTCCTTCTTATCAGCAAGCATGCAACAGTCCTATGTCCTTCGTTTGTGTCTGCATCATGGTCAAGTTAAACACTCTCATTAAGAAATGGGAATCCATGGGCCAGCCCAGTGGTGTGGAGGGCTGAGGCATCTGTGCCCTATCTCCTGTCACACCGGTGACCATGGTCATGGTGCAAGCGGGCCACTGGGGGTCAGCCAGAGTGGGAGAGGATCGATTGTTTGGAGGACAGCTCTCCTCTCCCAGAGAGGGAGGACACAAGGGCCGGTGTTTGCCTGACACCTAGCAGAGACTGGGTGTCAGTGCATCTGGATCTCTCATGCAAGTTGGGAAAGGTGGAGCTGCTAGCTGGCATGCTGTGGGCAGAATCACACACAGCTCAGCCATTGCCGACACTGCACGCTCCACCCTAGGGACCAACCAGGAGGAAAAATCAGGAACCGGGCATGTTGGATGATGGCTGACCATCTCAGGCTCTGCCCTCACAATAGCAGGCCTCCCAGAAACTGGATCCTTACAGTGAATCACTGCTGCCCCCTGCCATGGAGGGTAAACCATAGGGAAAGTATGGGAGAAGCTGTGCCATGGTGGGGGTCAGGGCTGGGGGGGCCAGTAAGAACATGAGCCACCTGGGACTCTAGGAAGAAAAACAATGTAATATAAACAAACAAAACAAAAAAAAGAAATGGGAATCCACGGTCCAGATCAGGTTCAACGCCACCACCAATAGTCATGGAGATAACAGCAACAACTTCCTTGACCACTGCTACAGAGCCAGACATTGTTTGTTTGCTTGCACAAGAAACATTTTGTTACAGTGGACATTTCAGAGATGTGCTACTGACTAGCCCAACGCAGGCCAAACTGTATTGGGCTCTTCAGTGACACACCAATGCCCAGGCAAGCTGAGTATGGCATTGGTCACAGTTTCATGACTGGAAACATTGTGCAGTTAAAATGACTAAAGTGCTCCAATGAGGCAGCACTTCGGTACTTTCATTTGCATAAAGCCAACCAGCAAGCAGCTGAGTGGCTTATACATAGATACATAGAATTTGGCAGGAGATAGGGCCCACCAGGCCCACCTAATATGCCCATTTTCCCTACCTCCTGCAAAAACCAAAACCCCTACTTGATCTCTGACTTTATTCTCCTACCTATCACTAGGATACCCCTATGCAAATCCCACACATTTTTTAATTCCCCTACCAAATTTTCCCCCACCACCTCCACTGGGTAGCTGCTCCATACATCCACCACCCCTTCTGTGAAGAAATACTTCCACATGCTGCCCCTTAGTCTACCACCTTCTAACCCCCTGTCATGACCCCTTGTTCTAGAACATATCTTTTTCTGAAATTTGCTACCCTCCTGTACCTCGTTTATATCCTTGAGATATTTCAAGGTCTCTGTCATATCCCCACGCTCTCTCCTCTTCTACAGGGTGTACAAATTGAGGTCCTCCAGTCTCTTCTCATATGATGTTTGGTGCAGGCCCTGTACCATTTTTTGTTACCCTTCTCTGAACTGCCTCCACGCTATCTATGTCTTTACATAGATGTGGCCTCCAGAGCCAGACACAATACTCCAGATGAGGTTTCACTAATGTGCTATATAGAGTCATCACCACCTCCTTTCTTCTGCTGGTGATACCGCTCCCTTATGAAGACACTGAATAGGACTGGCCCCAGAACTGACCCCTGTGGCATATCGCTGGTTTCCCTTCTTTCCTTGGAATGAGCTACATTTACCACCACCCTTTGTGTTCTATCCCTCAACCAATTTCTAACCCAGTTTACCACCTTGGGGCCCTTTCTCAGGCTGCCTAACTTGCTTACAAGCCTTTTACGTGGAACAGTGTTGACAGCCTTTCTGAAAACCATGTAAGCCACATCCACAGCCCCTGGTCACCCAGTCAAATAAATCTATCAGATTTGTTTGACATGACCTTCCCACTGTGAAACCATACTGCCTCAGATCCTGTGCTCCATTGGATTTAAGATGTTCTATAGTCCTTTCTTTTAGCAGTGATTCCATTATTTCCCTACCACCAAGGTCAGGCTGACTTGTCTATAGTTTGCAGCCTCCTTCTTGCTCCCACTTTTGTAATGAGGGGCTACATCAGCTCTCCTCCAGTCCTCTGGAACCACTCCTGTTTCCAGCGATTTATTAAACAGAACTTCCAATGGTGCTGCCAGTACCTTCCTAAGCTCCTTTAATATTATAGGATATATTCCTGTGTCATCAAGGCACAGGTCAGGAAGCATAGAAAAACCAGGAGCAGTTGTAGAATTCACCAAAAATTATTTATTTATACTAGCAGTATCATGAAATAAACTTGTTTAGTATAACTATTTACAAGGCAAAATAAAATAAAATTTTCTTTCAGTCTCTATGTCCCTTGTTCTCCTAATCTTTCTTGCAGTTGTAGCTTAGCTCTTATAAGTCTTTTCAACCCCCATTCTTAGCAAGCATCCTGTTTTTGTAAATATAAGGCAGGGCTGCTAGAACACAGTGTGCTTGAGCTGAGAGGCCCCATTTGCACAACTTTTACAAAAGGTTTAAACATTTGCACTCAAGTAACCTCTAGCTTCCAACAGCTTTTTGCAGTCATCTCAAATTATAATTATATACATTTCAACAGTAATGCTATACATTTTCCAAACACAAGGGATCCCAATATCAATTATATTTCCATACAATAATTTGCACATATTTTTACATTAGCAGATATGCAAGGGAGAAAAATAGGCAGCAAGAGAGGACTGAGAGACAGTGAAAGGCAAAGAGTTGCAAGATTGTCGGGTTGATCAACTCCAAGGTCTCACAGGAAAACATGGTTGCGCAACCAGACAGAGAAGTAGACAGAAAAGGACAGATCCTTGTATTTAAACACTTTCTCCATAACAAATGGGAGAGGGTCCTATTTTACGCTGTCACATACACCACCCCCCCCAAGAGGGAACCTGTTTTATTAAACAGGTTTTCAAAATGTTTTATTCTCTAATAACATGTGCTGCTTTTAGACATTAAGCACATGTACATCATCTCTCTCTTTTTTTATGACAGTACAGCATACAGTACAGTTCAAACCCATACATTTGTTTTTCAACCTTCAGAACCCTCAATTCCTGATTCATATCTTGACAGAAAATTAGCATTGCTCTTCTCTTTACCAGATTTGTGTATCACAGTGAATTTAAATGGCTGTAGTGCAAGGTACCACCATGTGATTCTGGAATTTTTATCCTTCATCTGGTTAAGTCAATAGAGAGTATTGTGATCTGTTACAAGAACAAAAGTCAGTTCCTAGTGAATAAAACATAAGGCACTCCATGGCCCACTTTGCTGCTAAACATTCCTTTTCAATAGTGGAGTACCTTTTCTCTCTGTCATGCAACTTCCTACTTATGTACAGAATAGGATGTTCTGTCCCATTTACATTTTGACTCAGTACTGCACCTAGGCCTACTTCTGATGCATCTGTTTGTAACAAACAATTTTTTTCAAAGGCTGGTCTTCTCAAAACAGGGGTCTGAGCATAATGCAGCCTTAATGGCTCGAAACACTTCATCAAACTCTGGGGTCCATTCACATTATTTTGGTACCATTTTTTCATGAGTTCAGTGAGGGGAGTAGCTAACTCTGCAAAGTTGGGAACAAATCTCCGAAAATAACCAGCCAGCCCTAAAAATGACCTGACATGTTTCTTTGTTTTAGCGACAGGACTGTTAGCTACAGCTTCTATTTTAGAAACCTCTGGCTTAACTTCTCCATTTCCCAACACATAGCCCAAATATCTGGTTTCATGCATGCCCAATGCATATTTGGAAGGATTAATAGTCAGACCTGCATTTTTGATAGCTTGGATAACTGCTCATAGGTGTTCCAGATGGCTTTTCCAGTCTGGACTGTACACCATGACATCATCCAGGTATGCAACACAATAACCAGTGTGAGGGGATAAAATGACATCCATGTACCACTGGAATGTAGCTGGTGCACCATGTAAACCAAAGAGCATGGTGGTGAACTGATAGAATCCTACAGGGGTGGCAAATGCAGTTTTATCTCTGGATTCTTTAGCTAAAGGTATTTGCCAGTAACCCTTGGTGAGATCGAGGGTACTGATATACTATGCACTCCCCAGTCTGTCCAACAAATCATCTATTCTGGGCATAGGATAACTGTCAAATTCTGACACTTGATTAAGTTTCCTGAAATCAAGGCAGATCCTAACACCCCCTTGTTTGTTTACAGTTACCATGGAAGATGACCAAGTACTCCTTGACTCCTCTATGATACACAGTTCTTTCATTTTTTTGTATTTCCTTAACCACATCAGCTCTTGGCAACCTGTATGTCTTTTGATTAGTAGGACAAGTCTTCCTTGTCACTATTATGTGCTCAACCCCTTTTGCTTGGCCTGGTACCATGGTAAAAGTACTGTTAAATATCTTCAGCACATTATGAATGTCTGCAGTTTGTTCTGAGGTTAAGGAAACATTCATCTTTACAGCATCAGCATTTACAGTTTGTTCCAGTCTATCATAAGCTACATCAATATCTTCCTTATCGATTTCTGGTAAAACTTTCATTTTTTCAACCCATTTTTTGAGGAGGTTAGCATAGTAGGATTTTTCCTGTCAGGGGTCTCAGTCTTGTAGTTAACAGTGCCAGTAAGTCTAAGAACCTTATAAGGCCCTTGCCACTTCATTAACAGTTTATTTTCTGTTGAGGGTAATGGTAGCAAAACCTTTTCACCTGGCTCAAAAACTTTCTTTTACCCCATGGTCATAATATACCTTCTGCTGATTTTGGGTCTCTTCCTGATTACTATGGGTAATTTCAACATATTTTGCCAGCTTCTTTCTTAGGGCACACATATAAGAAGTTATAGATTGTTACTGAGTGGGGTTATCTTCTTACATTTCTTTCATCATATTCAGTGGCTCTCTTGGCTGCCTACCATACATATTTTCAAAAGGAGAAAACTCTGTTGATGCATCTGGCACTTCTCTGTAGGCAAAAAGTAGGTAAGGGAAGTATTGGTCCCAGTCTTTCCCTTCCCCTTTTACAAACCGTTTTGACATGTATTTTAGGGTTTGGTCAAAACACTCAACAAGACCATCTGTCTGAGGGTGATAGGGGGTGGTTCTTTTGGCAGTGATACCTAGTAGTCTATACAACTCCTCAAGCAATGCAGCACCAAAATTACTGCCCTGATCTGTAATAATTTCTTTAGGTATGCCCACTCTGCTGAAAATTTTGGCAAGCTCTACTACCACTTTTGGGGCTGCAACAGTACTCATTGGAACTGCTTCTGGGTATCGAGTAGCATAGTTGCATACTACCAGGATAAATCTATTACCCTTTTTACTTTTGTCTAAAGGACCAACCACATCCATTGCAATTCTCTCAAAAGGCACATCTATCAAGGGTAGGGGCACCAGGGGCATCTTGTCTTTTCTAGTAACTGGGGCTACTTTCTGACACTCAGTGCAGGAATTACAATAGGTAGCAACATCTTCATAAATTCCAGGCCAGTAAAATCTACACAGCAATCTGGCAAGGGTATGATCCCTCCCTGAGTGACCAGCCATAGGACTATCATGTGTTATCTGTAACAATTCTGTTCTATACTTCTGTGGTATAACCAATTGTTCTGTCTGTTCCTGTGTCTGAGGTTTAACCCAAACTCTGTACGGTAACCCATTACATTTTTTAAACATTGGTCCACCCTGTTTTGGCTTCACCCCCAGCTGCTTGAAATAAGCCTAGAGAGAGATATTGTTAGCTTGGTCTGAAAGGAAATCACAATCAGTCAACAAATTAATTTCAGCATTTTCATATTTTAACCCTTTATGTCCATCAGTCATTTGCTGCCACAGTTTCTTCAGGCATCGTCTTTCTTTCTTGGCTTTCTGGATCTTGGAGCTGTGCTTAAACAATTCCAAATTAAAATCACTGAAAGGAAAGTGTCCCCACTGTCTGAAATTTTCTTTGCCTGAGTTCATCACCACAGCTGCTGAAACATCAAGATTTACTCCTTCTTTGATCAACTCAGTAAATCCTGGGACGTCATTTCCAATAATCACAGGTACAGATAACTTAGGTGCTGCCCCCACTTTCATTTGGTGTGACACACCCTTAATGGTCAGAGTCTTTTGGGTGGTGGGATAGTATCGAGTGTCCCCGAGGATGCAGATGACACCAGTACCTGGTCACTTTGCACAGTGTTTTTCCAGCATTTCAACATGTAGTAGGGTCTGTCTGCTTCCCGAATCAATGAGTCCCTTCACAGTCTTATCCCCCACCTTCACATCTGTTAAGTACTTGCCCCAATTTGCCAAGGACAAATCTGCTCCAGCGCCACTCTCCTTACTAGGACAGTTTCTTGCAAAATGGCCTGGCTTATTACAATTATAGCAGATAACGTCTTTGGGCCCATATTTGTTACCCCCACCAGAGTTCTTATCAGGCTTGGAGTTTAAATGGGAAAAAGATTGTCTTACCGGCACTTGGATGTTACCTCACTGCTGTGGCATCTGTCTGGCCATTTGGTAGTCCTCAGCCAAAGAAACAGCCTTTTCTCCACCTCTCTGGTTGGTGTTCCTTTACTCACAGCTGCACATCTGTAGGCAAGATGTTGATGAATTGCTCCATTGCAAAAGTGTCGATGATCTGTGGGACAGTTTTGCTCTCTGGTTGGATCCATTTTATCAGGAGTTCTCTGAGTTGGGTGAAGGCTTCTTGAGGATTTTCGACTGAGTTGTACCTCAGAAATTGAAATCTCTGCCTGTATGTCTCTCCAGAGATGTCATACATTTTCAGGATTTCGCTTTTCACCAGGTCATTGTTTTCTGACTGTGCAGTGTCCATACTGCTGTAGGCATGTTGAGCTTTCCCCGTCAGGTAGGGTACCAGTCTGATAGTCCATTGCTGCTTTGGCCAATGGCAGGCTGTGTCAACTCTTTCAAAAGTTGTCAGGTATGCCTCTATATTATCCAAGGAACACAACTTTGTAAGTTTAATGGCTTTTAAGTTGCTTGTGTTTTGTTGATCATCTGAATCTGTGTCAGATCCTCTGCCATTGATAGCTTGCAAGGCATCCAGCCATAGCTGCTCTTGTTGCTGCATCTCTTCTCTCATCTGCTGCTCCTGTTGCTGCATCTCTTCTCTCTTCTGAGCTTCCAAACACTGAATCTCTTTTTCTCTCTGCTTCTCCGTCTCTTTTTCCTGTATAGCCCACAATTTGAAGAAGTCCATCAGGCTTTTAGGTTCTGTCACTGCCTGTTCTTTTTCCATAACTTGTGCTGGCTGTACAATCTCAGACTGGACATCAGTCTCTGCTGGTTTGGCTGCCATTCTCCTGGTAACCACTCCTGGACTTGTTGCTGCAGAATCCATACCTTCCTCTGTGCTTCCCTGGTACTAGGTCCAGTACCCACACACAAAACTCCTGTGTTAGAGCATGCAAGGCGTAAATCCCATTTAGGCTGACACCATCTTTCTTCAAGGCACAGGTCAGGAAGCATAGAAAAATCAGAAGCAGTTGCAGAATTAACCAAAAATTATTTATTTACACTAGCAGTATCATAAAATAAATTTATTCTGTATAACTATTTATAAAGGCAAAATAAAATAAAGTTTTCTTTCAGCCTCTATGTCCCTTGTTCTCCTAATCTTTCTTGCAGTTGTAGCTTAGCTCTTATAAGTCTTTTCAACCCCCATTGTAGCAACCATCCTGTTTTTGTAACTATCAGGCAGCGCTGCTAAAAGACAGTGTGTTTGAGCTGAGAGGCCCCATTTGCACAGCTTTTGCAAAAGGTTTAAACATTTGCACTCAAGTAACCTCTAGCTTCCAACAGCTTTTTGCAGTCATCTCAAATTATAATTATATACATTTCAACAGTAATGCTGCATATTTCCCAGACACAAGGGATCCCAATATCAGTTACATTTCCATACAATGATTTGCACATATTTTTACATTAACAGATATGCAAGGGAGAAAAACAGACAGCAAGAGAGGACTGAGAGACAGTGAGAGGCAAAGAATTGTCAGATTGTCGGGTTGATCAAGTCTGAGGTCTCACAGGAAAATATGGTTGAACAACCAGAGAAAGAAGTAGACAGAAAGGGCAGATCCTTGCATTTAAACACTTTCTCCATAACAAATGAGACATGGTTCTATTCTACCCTGTCACACACTTCTGGTCCCATTGCTTTGTCTACTTCAGTTTTGAGAGTTCCTTTAGAACTCTCATCTCCGTAAATGGACAGGTGTCCATCTTCCTGCCCTTATTGCTTCTGTAACTTAATTTTGGTTCCTTACCTTCCTCATCTTCTGTGAACACTAAACAAACATATTTGTTCAGGACTGATGCTTTTTCCAAGTCACCTTCCACACACTTCCCATCTTCCCCCTTAAGCCTTATGATCCCTCCCCTTGTCTTCCTTCTTCAACTAACATACCTGTAAAATGTCTTGTCACCTTTCTTTACTGTCTATGCTATTTTTTCCTCCATTTGCACCTTTGCTTTCCTAACTGCCCTGCTATCATCCCTCTGCTTGTTCAGATACACCATCCTGTCCTCCTTCATCTGCATTTTCTTGTATTTCCTGAAAGCCTTTTTTTTTTTGCTGTTATCTTCCTGACCACTTCCCATGACAACCACAGTGGTTTTCTTTTTCTCTTACCTTTGTTTATTTGCCTAATGCAAAGATTTGTTGCATTCACTATGGCTCCTTTCAGATGGGCCCACTGTTCCTCAACCCCCCCAGTCCTCCCTCCCTCCCTGTTAGGGACTTCCTGAGACATATCCCCAGCTTTGCAAAGTCTGCCCTCCTAAAGTCCAGCAACCTTGCTTTCATGTGGCTTGACACTGCCACTGCACCTATTTTGAATCACACCATGTGATGGTCACTGGACCTCAGGTGCCCCTTACCATGACATCTGCAATTCTGTCCCCATTGGTGAGTACCACATCCAATATTGCAACCTCATGGGTAGGTTCTAGCACTAGCTGCCTGAGGCAATCTCCTTGCAGGGTGTCCAGTATTTTCCTGCTCCAGGCTGTGGCTGTGACTGTGGCTAGAGTGCTCCACTTGACATATGGCAGGTTAAAGTCACCTACTAGCAGAATGTCCCCTTTAGTCACCAGCTTATGGCTTCCACCAGAAGCTTGTCCATCTCTTCCCCTTGAGCTGGAGGTCTGTAGATCACTCCTGTGTGAATAGTAATACCATTGCCCATCTCTAAGGTGACCCATAGGGCCTCCACCCCCTGCAATCCCTGTACCCCAGTTGCTTTTATACCCTCCCTGACAGAAAGAGCTACCCCTCCTTCATTTTTATCCTTCCTGTCTTTCCTGAATACAGTGTAATGCTCTACATGCTGTAATTTGGACCTGGGCCTGACTTCACTGATAAAGGGTTGCCATGATATTATCAGCCTAGTCCTAGCACAGATAGTCTGGTGCTCCCTGGATATAGGTGAGTTTCCTAGCTCCCTGAAGGAGGCAGTGGTGACACCCCTCCTGAAGAAAACTTCCCTGGACTCAGACAGCCATGCTAACTACAGGCTGATCTTTAACCTTCCTTTGTAGAGAAGGTTATTGAGAAAGTAGTGGCCATACAGTTGGAGAACCATTTAACCATCCATGACATCTATGAACCACTCCAGTCTGGTTTTCGAAAGAGGCATAGTACTGAGACAGTACTGGTTCAGGTGCTCAATGATTTCCAGATGGCTAGAGATCAGAAAAGCCATTCCATCTTGGTCTTTCTTGATCTCTCTTCAGCCTTTGACACTGTGGACCATGGGGTACTTCTCGAGCACCTGGAGTTCATCTGTGGCTTGTCAGGTACAGTCCTCAGTTGGTTTAGATCTTTCCTCACAGACAGAACTCAGAGGGTGGTGTTGGGGATTAATTCTTTCTGCCCAGTCTCTCTGTCATGTGGGGTTCCCCAGAGCTCAGTGTTGTCCCCCATATTGTTTGCAGTGTATATGCTGCCTCTCGGAGACATTGTAAGAAGGTATGGGTGGAGGTTTTATTGCTATGCAGATGATACCCAGCTCTAACTATCTTTTACACCTGACCAGGATAGAGCTCTCTCAGTATTTAATAGCTACCTCACTGAAATCCAGTGCTGAATGAATTCAAGCTGACTGAAGTTGAACTCAGAGAAGACTGAGGTAATAGTTGTGGACCTGGGTCACAGGGTAGAGGGAACAGGAGCTGGCTTACCCTCGGATTTATTTCTGGGGGGTGTCCAGCTCCCTACCTCTGAACAGGTGCAGAACCTGGGGGTGATTTTTGACAATGAGCTGACACTGCATTTGCAGGTGTCGGCAGTTGTCAAATTATCCTTTACCATCTTAGGAACATCGCCAGGATTAAACACCTTGTTCGGCCCAGTGATCTACCTACACTGATCCATGCTTTTGTGACCTCACGTCTTGGTTATTGCAACTCCCTTTATCTAGGGCTTCCTGGGGTTGATATCTGCAACTTACAACTGGTGCAGAACACTGCGGCCCAGTTACTGATGGGTACTTCCTGTGCCTGACATATTTCTCCGGTTCTGTGTGATCTGCACTGGCTGTCAATACAGTGGTGGATCACCTTTAAAGTTGGTCTTTTGACTTACAAAGCTCTACACGGACAGGGCCCGGACTACTTGAAAGAGCTTCTGGTGCCCTACTGCCCTAAGCAATCTCTCCGTTCAGTGGACGAGGGGTTGCTAGAGATTCCAAAGGTTTCTTTAAAATCTTCAGGGGCTCATGCTTTTATGTATGCTGCCCCTTCCCTCTGGAATTCTCTACCCCGTCCACTTCATCAGTGTGCATCTGTGGAGGAATTTAAAAAGAACTTAAAGACCTATTTATGGTCTAAGATCTATCCTGTTTAATTATTGGGATGTTATGAGCTCAGGTTGATGTTTTATTTGTTTTATCTGTAATCATTGTAAGGTGCCTTGATTTAAATTTTAGAGAAAGGCACAATATAAATAAAGTTTTATTATTATTATTATTATTATAACCTGGTATAGCTACAACCCAGTCACAGTTCCCATTATACCATGTCATGGCTTTATGACTTTATGGCAACAACCATATCTCCATAGAGCAATAAGTATTATAACCAAGAATCTCATTGAATATTTATAGCAGCACTGTCACATTTACAAATTCTAACTCATGACATAAATCTTATAATAGAGATTGTCCCAGAAATCCAGTAACTCATTCCTTTAGTTTATAAAATATTTCCATCCCATAGCAGTGTTCTCAGATTAACATGCTGTTGATTCTCTGTAGTGATAGGGTATACTTTAAACCTGAAGGTGTTTCCAAACCACAAAAAGTGCAAGAGCATCATAAAGTGCAAACGTGCTTATAAAAAGTAAAGTGCTCAATATCCAGGAATGCGCTATTAGAGTGAGGTATAAATTCATATATTTGAGAAGGGCAAAGCAACATGCATTTGTAAAAACAGGGGTGCAGGATAGGAGCTTGATTTAAAAAAAAATAGAACAGCCAGCAAGACTGTGGTATTACATTGCAATCTGCCCCCCCCACACACACACACACAAAATACTGTTTTAGAGTGCCTCCCTCATATCATGTGTCACAGAGGTAGTTTGCTGGCCAAAATCATTTGTTTGCATATATAGAGTCTGAGCCAAAATCGTAGGCAAAAAGCTAGCAAAGGTTGCTATAAAAAGCTGCTTGCAACCAAGGTCGCGAATATACCTGCTGGCTCATGTTAGTAACAGGGAAAACCTCACTGTAGGGTGTTTTTGAAAAATGTAATGTTGGCCTTAAGTGCCAAAAACCTTTAAACTGAGATCAATACTGTAGTCTCCTTATTAAGTAGAGAATAGCTGCTCCAGAATAGTTTTTATGTCAATTAGGTATATGCTAAGAATAATGTCTCAAACTGTGCACAATCATGTAGAATCCTTAGTAACTTATCTAACAGCACCAGAACTTGTTAGTGAATTAAAATAGCCATTTTTAGACAAAATCCAATCCTGCAGTGCAGACTTGCAGTTTGAATATTAGACAGGCTAATGAAAAGTATTTTAACAGACTGTGTATTATGTAACAGTTACCACCTGTAGTGAGATGTCTATCTGTTCAATTGCAATGCAAACTTATTTATGAGTTAGCTGTTCCAGTCATCTCCAGTTGTAGCGTGGCATAAATGTACACACTGAAATATTGAATTTCTATTGGCTTAAATATAACAGGTGATACTTCATCAACTATCATCTAAGTCTCAGGTAGACCATGGTTTGTGATGTATTGCCTTGACAATCCACCATAGGCAAAAGCAGCATACAAGTAAAAACAGTATGCAAATACTTTGCTATTTCTGCTTGCTCCAGCAATTCTTTGCTCAAGAGCAGTTCCCATGGCGGCCCAAAAAATGGCTATAAAACAGTGCTGTGCTGCTAGCATTGTTTCACAGCCATCATAAAACAGCAGAATTCCTTGATTTTGCCACCCACCCACCCAGTGGATCACCATCAACAAGTGAAGCACAGAAGAAGGGCAATGCATACTTTTAATGTCAGCTTTTGTGTGTGTGGAATTGGCATCACTACATTGGTATATACACACCATGGTACAGTAAAGATGAAGCTGCACCTTCTGGAACAGAAAGCAAAAATCAGAAAGACAATGAGATAAACAAAGCAAGATCAAAGAAAGAGGGTACTTCTATGGGTGAGCAGAAAAATAAAGAACGTGAGAAAAACAAAAGGAAATCAAAGAACAAGGCTAACAATACTAGTCAAAACAAGCATTTGAAAGGCAAGAGCAGTAACTGTCATGCTCTATCTCCTGCTGAGCTAGATAATTTAGAGAGAAAAAAAAATAAAGTTGATACTCAGAAAAATAATACTTGGTCTGTGAAAGTTTTTTTCAAATTGGCTAAATTCAGTACATTTGGAAAAATAGTGCTGTGCTCATAGCATTGTTTCACAGCCATCTGTTTGTCTGCCAAGGGAACTGGACCTAGTAGTATAGCAGTTTTTATAAACCTTTTGGATAAACACACAGGATAAAACAAATGGGAAATTTTCCACTAAACAGTGGTGGGTCCAACATATGGCTCTAGAAGCTTGTGGATCTGAATCTATCCTATGAACCTATGAACAAAAAATGAAAATCTACCCTAGCACACTCCCGTCATGCAGTGCAACCCATATCTTGCAATACACACCTGTGAAAATCAAAGAATCTAGTGTAGAAAGTTAACTGCAAGTTTTTGAAAAGTTTAAAAATATGTTTCAATGTTAGAAAGTTTAAAGCTTGTAATGAAAGCTATTTTTGCAAAAGTTAAATAGCAGCCACGATATTTCCAATAGGTGTATTCCAATTGTTTTGTACTGTGTGTATGCCATGTTCAACAGCTCAACATAAAGTATTCCAAAACTAAATCAGTCTGTTTGTTCTCATTTATTCTGAGAATACTAGTCATGCAATCATTTCCATGTTAGAAGAGGACTAAGCCACTCAAAAGGAGGAGTTTGCTGTGGAATTAATCCATGGTTGGGCCGTTGGCGGCATGAGGCTGAAACCCCCCCCCCAACCATGGATTAATTCCACAGGAGACCCATCTTTTCTAACATACTACCATACTATTTGCCAGCAGATTAGGCCTTACGGTCTATCGAGTCTGCTCGAACCTCAGATCCCTAGTTGGGTGCTGAGGCCCTCCCCTCCCTTGTGTTTCAGAAACCCCTATCATCCATCCCCATCCCCCCGGGACAGGTCATCATCTGATACATCCACTTTCTGTGTCTGTCCCACCCTCTCTTGAAGCCCTCCACTGTGGATCTCCGAACCATCTCGCCAGGCAGTGTATTCCAAGGGTCCACCACCCTCTCAGTGAAAAACATCCTTCTTTTTTCCCCCCCTCACCCTTCCACCTTCCAACTTCAAACCATGTCCTCTGGTGATACCTCCCTGCTTTAGTCTAAAGATCCCCTCCATGTTTACCCTATTTATTCCCTTGAGGTACTTGAAGACCTCAATCATGTCCCCCCGTCTCTCCTCTCCTCCAATGAAAACAGGCAGAGCTCCTCAAGTCTGTCCTCATCGTCAAATCCCCAGCCCTCTTGATCATGTAAGTTGCCCTCCTCTGTACCCTCTCCAGGAGCTGTATGTCCCTCTTCAAGTGTGGTCTCCAGTACTGTACACAGTACTCAAGGTGTGGTCTAACCAGTCCATTGTACAGCGGCAGAATCACTTTCTTGCTCCTAGAGGTGATCCCCCTTACGATGCATCCCAACATCCTGTTTGCCTTGCTAGCCACTCTCCTGCACTGCTCAGAGTTATTCATACATGCATCCACCATGAGCCCTAGGTCTTTTTCCCCTATTGAGGCCTCCAGCGCCTCCCCTCCCAGGGTGAACCTGTGTTTAGGGTTTCCCCGCCCAAGATGCAACACCTTGTACTTGGTGATATTGAAATTTAATTTCCATGTGTGAGCCCAGCTTTCCAGGGTGTCCAGGTCCCCTTGCAGGGCCAACCTCCCCTCTTCTCCCTCAACTACTGCTCCCATCTTGGAGTCATCAGTGAAGAGACTCATTTCACACCCTATACCCTCTCTGATGTCCGATATGTATGCATTAAACAGGATCAGACCCAGGACCGAGCCCTGTGGTACCCCACTACCAACCTCTAGGGTTCGAGAGCTCTCCACAGACCACTACTCTCTGGGTGCATCCAGCTAGCCAGTTTTCAATCCATCTGACCATCAAAGGGCCTACTTCTAACCCCATCAGTTTCTGCACCAGGCCATTGTGGAGGACAGAGTCAAACGCCTTGCTGAAGTCCAAGAATAATACATCCACAGGCTTTCCCCTGTCCAGTTCTCATGTTACCCATTCATAGAACTTCACAAGATTGGTTTGACAAGATCTACCTGGCACAAACCCATGTTGCCGACTATCCAGACCTCCCACCTCCTCCAAGTACACCCCCAATCATTCCTTTAGTATACTCTCCAATAATTTTCCCACCACCGGGGTCAAACTGATGGGTCTATAGTTACCTGGTACTTCCTCAACCCCTTTATGGATTGGCACCACATGTGCCTCTCGCCAATCCCTAGGTACCCTCCCTGTCTCAAGTGACCTGTTGAAGAGCTCCACCAGGGGTGCAGCCAGTATGTCCGCCAATTCCCATAGTACTCTCGGATGAATGCCATCCAGCCCAGGAGATTTGTCTTTCTTTAGGGCCTTGAGGGCTAACCACACCCTTTTGGCGGAGATAGCATCATCCGTCCCCTCCACCTTACTGGCCTTTTTATCCTTATCCAGATGTGACACCCCTGGGGTACCTCTCCCTCCTTCTTGCTCCATTTCTGTTGCTCCCCTGATCCCACTCACTGCCGCTTCTATCCCCATAATGCCTTGCTTTGTAGATATCCCATCCCCCTTCCTAGTGAACACAGAGGCAAAGTACTCGTTAAATACCTCTGCCTGGTCCCTCGCCTCTTCCACCCACCCTCCTTCTGATCTCAATCTGCTGAGTTGCCCCTTAGTTTTTCTCCACTCCCCAATGTACTGGAAGAACCCCTTTTCCCCTCCATGTATCCCCAGTGCCAGCCACTGCTCTTTACTGGACTTTGCTCCCCTCACCATCTGGGTGACTTTTCTAGATGCAAGATAGTACATTTCCTTATCCCTATCCCCTCCTGTTGTTTTATATTTTTTTATAGGCCGCCTTCTTTTCTCTGACTGCTACCTGTACCTCACTGGACCACCAGCATGGTTTATGTGACCTTGCTCCCTTATGTTTCAACTCAGCGCAGATCCTGACTGCCTCATGAAGTCCCCGTTTTATGACCTCCCATCTCCTTCCCACACTTGTCATTGATGTTATCCCCTTCAAGTGATCCTTGAGAATATTTCCCATGCTCACAAAGTCTGCCCCTGAAGTCCACTGCCAGTGTCCTAGATCTCCCCTCCCCATGCTTATTTGAAACCAGACAGTTTGTGGTGGCTCCCAGTCGGGGGGTCCTCTACAACCAGGTCCCTTACCAGATCCCCATCTGCCAGAACCACATCCAGGACATGCCTCTCCCTTGTGGGCTTCATCACATGCTGTGTTAAGAACACATCCTGGAAGCTGCCCAGCAGCCTCTGCTCCTTGGCCACCTTAGAGGACATGGTTCCCCAGTTTGTACCTGGCATATTAAGGTCCCCCATCAACACCACTCCTTCCCCTTTTGGTCCACACTGGGCAATGATGTTGTCCAGCAAACCATCCTCTAGAACATCACTCATCCCGGGGGGCCTATATACTACCCCCAGCTATTTCCCTCTAGATCATTAGTTCCCAAATGCACCAGGAAATCCGGTTTTCCTCCACAATCCCTAACCAGTTCATACACCATGAACTTTGTTCTGTGCACTGTCAGCCCAGAGATACTCACTACCTTCACCTGGCTATGGCATCCACCCCCCGTCCCTCCCACTGGATACCCCTAATCATCGAGTCTCCCAATAACAGAACCTTAACACCGCCATCATTCTTATGGTTACCTCCCCTATGCCCTCTCAGCCCCCCATCCCCCCCTTTATTCATGATCTCAATTCCATGGGAGTCTTCCTGCCTTATTAGAGACCCTCTTGTCACCCCCCATTCTGCCTCCCTCATTATTTTGCCCACTTAACTCAGACCCCTCCGAATAGGTGTCCCCTTTAACTCTTTCTTATCCAAACCATTTATCCTGGCCCTGATGGTTTCCCTTCCCCCACATTGCCATCCTCCCCTTGTAATAGTACCCCTGCCCAGAGGCTCCTGTGGATCCCTTCGCTACCCTCCGATCCTTGGTACTGACTCCTGCTGAAGGGGGGCCTCCCACCTCCTTGTCTCCCAGTTTCTCTCCAGTCTTGCTCTTCTCCTCATGTCTGCAATATGTTGCATCTCCCCATCTGGTTAACATTTATGTTTCCCTTCTCCTCTGGGACTATTTCTATCCTTTCCATTGCGGTCTGTGATGCCCTATGGGTATCCGACTCCCTCCCCGGCATCT
The DNA here is from genome assembly GCA_016271365.2 of Neoceratodus forsteri. Classification (NCBI taxonomy): domain Eukaryota; kingdom Metazoa; phylum Chordata; order Ceratodontiformes; family Ceratodontidae; genus Neoceratodus; species Neoceratodus forsteri. The sequence continues at coordinate 267,051,942 of CM057455.1, forward strand.
GTATCGATTTCCTCATTTCCACCAACCCTTCCTCCCTCTAGGTTGCTTAGTAGCTCAAATTTATTGTGACACTCTATGTCAGCCTCCATCAAGTAACCGAGTTTCCCTGACTGCACCTCTAAACTGCCCTCTTCTTCCCCTCTTGCTCTGTTCTCCTTAGAACTCCTTCCCACAGTCTGCTGTTTAGGCTTCCCACAACAGCCCCTCCTGACTCTTCCCCTCCACTCTATTTGTATTCGGATGTTCACCCGTGTGCTTTCCCTTAGCACCAACATCCCTATCTAAGGTCCTCTGTCCCTAATATCCCCCTCCTGCTTGCTGTAACATAACGTCCTGTAATTTCAGAGCATTTCCCAGCCTCCCTCAGCCCCACCCTTCTGCTGCCCATATCCACACCCTTATCCTTGGACACCCCCCCAACCTACTCCTTAACCAATATACCTCACTCCTGATACAAGACAGCTGTCTACAGAGTGGGCAGCCTCCCTCTCTCCAGGACCAATTGAGAATTATTGCCATCCCACAGCCTGTGCAGCCTACAACCCTTCTGAAGATGCCTGCCATGGTGGAATATGGCCACCCTGTTTGTCCCCCTCTGTTTATAATGGCACACCCTCTTTTCTCAGTCCCTTCCCCCTGAAATACAGTTTCTCTCTGTACTGACTGCAGTTATTTACAAACCCAATTTCAACCCCACCAATAAAGTTCCCAAGTCTCACAAACACATACAGTCCAGTGTGTGTCCAGTCCCACTAACAGTGTTTGTATGCAGACATCAGGTACCGTATGATGTCACAGGCCCACTAGTTCCTGTTCTTCAAATTTCAGTCCCAAACAGAAATACACAGCCCTTCAATCCCAAACCCCAGTGGCTTTTCAGTATTTAAGAAACCAGGCACCAGGCAAACATCACATTTAAATTTCACTCTAATAATCACTGCCAAACAAGTGTTCCCAAGCCTCAAAAGTTACAATATCACAGCCCAAGTAACAGTTCTAGCTCAAAATAGTAATTTTTAACACATAGAACTAATTTCACATACAAAATTATTCAAATATTTCAGTTAAAACAGAATATAACCCCAGACCTCTGTCCTACCAGCCTCCGGCTTATGTTCCAAAGTGAACAATGAAAGACAAAGTCATTGCTGTTAATTCCCCTCCCCCTAACACCAGGCAAACATCACATTTAAATTTCACTCTAATTATCACTGCCAAACAAGTGTTCCCAAGCCTCAAAAGTTACAATATCACAGCCCAAGTAACAGTTCTAGCTCAAAGTAGTAATTTTTAACTCATAGAACTAATTTCACATACAAAACTATTCAAATATTTCAGTTAAAACAGAATATAACCCCAGACCTCTGTCCTACCAGCCTCCTGCTTATGTTCCCAAGTGAACAACGAAAGACAAGGTGATTACTGTTAATTCCCCTTCCCCTAACACCAGGCAAACATCACATTTAAATTTCACTCTAATTATCACTGCCAAACAAGTGTTCCCAAGCCTCAAAAGTTACACTATCACAGCCCAAGTAACAGTTCTAGCTCAAAGTAGTAATTTTTAACACATAGAACTAATTTCACGTACAAAACTATTCAAATATTTCAGTTAAAGCAGAATATAACCCCAGACCTCTGTCCTTACCAGCCTCCTGCTTATGTTCCCAAGTGAACTTACATACTACACAGTAGAGGTGGTTAGTTCATAAAGAGATAGCTACTGTATAAGTGAAGGTAGAAGAAATGCAGAGACTAACTCATGCTGGTGAATTGCCAACTGGCATAAGGTACACACTGACATTTCGGGGAGGAAGGGTGTTCCTTGACCTTGGTAGCAAGCAGTTTCTTATAGCAATCTTTGCTAGCTTTCTATATATGTTCTTGACTCAGAATGTCCACGTTTGCAAATACCTGATTTGGGCCACTAAACTACCTCCGTGACACATAATATAAGGGAAGAGCTCTAATACTGTTTTTTTTTGGCGGGTAGACTGCAATATAATACCGTAATCTTACTGGCTGCCTTTTGTTTTTAAGCTCCTATCCTGTCTCTGTGGGGTTTGTAAGGCCACAACATCTGTGCAGGCCTCTGTCAGTGGCAGAGCATGTGTGGGAGACTCTGAGGGTCACTGGTGTACTATCTGTGCCCTACAACTACACAGCAAATACAACCAAGCAAACATTTAGTATTGACACATGCTTATCTTCTCCTTGGACTGATCCTCTTGTCACTGCCTCCCCTTCTCCCACCACCCACCAGTATGGATGCCACAGATCTGGCAGAGAAAAATGTGACTATACTAATGCTGCCCCCACTTCTGCAAACTACTTCTTTGCTACTATTACTACCACTATCAGCCCCAGATGAAGTTGCCAGAGAGATAGTTTTCTCCCTTTTGACCCACAGAACCTACACTTTTCTTGGCCACATTTTCAGCGACTCTGTCTTTACGAGTTGAGCATTGCTTTCCTGTCATTTCAGATATTTTAATTTTTAAACACTGCAGTAAAAGTAAATACTAGCAACAGAGACAATACAACAATATGAAACCAGAGCAGTGTGATCTTAAATCAATCAATCTATCTATCACTCACTCAATCAATTTATTTGTTTACTAGGTAGGTACATTAGATCAAAAGGTCTAGTTACAGGCCAAGGGGTTATAAAACACAGAGGAACATCCAATACATAAAAATTTACATTATAATACACATACAAGAAGAGACAAAACATTATTAATACAGTCTGGCGCAGTGGTAGCACTAGTGATAGTGATGCTGATGACCCAGGTTTAGGAATGAGTTTGATCCGCTGGGAGCCAGCCAGGGGGAAGAGAATTGAGGGTCCCATGGAATGCTCTCCTCCAGGGTGGCTGGGTCTCCATCTTTGCTGAATACAGCCACCTGAATGACTGCAAGTGGCAGTGCAACAGAGGACACTGCAGGAGGGACTGACGCAGTATGAGGATCCAGTGTAGAATGCACACTTTGTGTGCACGCATGCCTAGGACCTCCCTGAGTGCCACAGCAGCCTTGACATGATGAAAACAAGAAAATGGCCCTACTGTCTGAAAGATGACACCAGTGGACCAAAGGAGGACTGGTCCTGTACCCCGTATATGGCAGCCTGATGAGGATTACTTAGGTGTAGGGCTGTGCGAGTTGGAAGATTTGGCCCGACATGCCAATTTCGAGCCAGGCCAGGCAAAACCTGAGTTGGACCAATTTGGCCTACAATTAAATGAAGGGTTTTTACTAGTATTAAAACACATTGCATTTTTAATGGCTTCTCATATATTATTAAAATATGCTGCTGAAATGCATAATAAGCAATGAACAGTATGTGTAAGTAGAACCTTCACAGTAAGTGGGGTAGACTATCGTACCAAGAGGCTAAGAGTTGGGTGGCAAACCCAAAGTCCTTTGTGCTCCACTGTTCCATCCCACCCAAACCTTCTTTCCCACATATGTATTACATACTACACCCCATGGTGGTGTTGTTGATAGTGCAATGATTAATACTAATGACAATGGCAAGTGAGAGCTGTGCTGCAGCAGTGCTGATGAGACTGACAGAACATGAGGCAAATGCACTGTGGCTGGCTATGAAGGATACCAGAGCATACCCTGGGGCAACACCTTCCTCCTCCTGTGTTCCATCCCACCCAACCCTGCTCCCCTAGGTAGTACTCCCTGTGGTGCTGATAATGATGGAGCCACCACTTGCATATTGTGTGACCATGAGGAAATTACAAACTCCCTGTGCTCCCAGGATGTACCTAGAAACAAGCCTTTGCTTAGTATTTCTTTCCTGGCCAAATATTTAAAATTTAAAAATAACATGATGGGGATTATCAAGACACACAACAGGACAGAGGCTCTTACAAGCAAAAAGTATTATAGTATCACATGTTTCCCCCAACCCATTATGCCCCTGTCTAGGGGCATAAACTTCTTTCTCAGATGATCTGGGGCAATGGAGAAGGGGTACCCTCAAGCGCTCACTTTGAGACCAATGCACTTATAAATAAGGCAGGGAAAGTGGTATCCTACCTTTCTGGCATCTTCAATACTTGTGCCTCTCACCTTTACCCTCAGAGTCTGGATTTCACCCCAAAGGCTGCACACTGGATCAGAAACTCCACACTGTACCTCTGCTGTCTCCGGAGCCACCCATAAGCCCCTTGAACCCACCCCAGGTGGAATGAAACTGTATCTGGAAGGCAACTCATGAGAAATTAATTCAACTGAACATAAAGGGGAAAGGAAGGAGTTCATTTCATTAGCTTCCCTCTCTCAGTTTAAATAATGCACTGCATGACTATTTCCTCCCAGACTTGACTTCTTTTATTCTGCTCCTGCACTGCAAATGATTCCCAGCAATACAGGGGTTACATCTTCACTTTTAAAAAGATAATGCAGATCCATGGAACTAATTTAACTTTTCACACATACTGACTGGGCATTTGAAAGCAGCAGAACGATGACTCTTAAAGCAGTACAAGCAGGGAATTTTCCTCTCTCTTTCTCTCGGATGATCTACCCAAGAGCTACTTGAAACTCAGATCCCTGTAATCCCTTGGCTTTTCTGGATCTGGTAAACCAAACATTTTTCATCCTTACTCCCAGATTACCCACTCACTGGCTTTAGTTGCCCCCCAAACACTGGTGCAGGAAAGCGGGCTGCTTCCCCCACCTGGATCCCTGGGCACTGGCCCAAACCACTGGGGAAATGCCAGGATTTTTTCCTGGCAACCCAGGCCCTGTAACCCACAGCTTGGCACTGTAATGGTGCTACTTCAGAACCTGCCACCTTCACTCAGCTCAGCCTCTCCTCGGTCCCACTGGTGCAGCGATCCAAAGCCCGGCCCCACTCCAGTAATACTGGCCCCATGCTATGGGCTGTACTGCCTCCTATCGATGGCCCAAACGCTCCTCTTTTGCTGTTCAAACTCCGACAGGGGGTCCCTGTTAGGCCCACATCCCCTTTATACCTCCTGGGCTTGCATTAAGCTCCAGCACAAGGACTACCCTCCAAGGCCTGCCTTTACAGCCTGTGACCCACCTAGACCTCAGCATTCTGACACCCCCGAACCTGCCCCTCCAAAGCAAGCCCACATCTTGGGTGAAAGGCCCCCCCTGACTCCCTCTACATCCCAGGTCACCCTGCCACACTGAGTATGAGGGGGAGCCACTGCCACCAGCTTCCCTTGTGTGGGGGCTCTGCCACAGCCCCCAAAGCCCTGGCAACCTGTGAAACACCTTACAGGGGTCTCCAGGGCTCCTAACTCTTCCTGGTCTACCAGTCACCTACATTCCCTGCCCCCAAATGACATAGGACCTGGCTACACATCCCCTATGGAGCTCCATACCCCCACCCCAAATCGACCATGGCGCTGCCCAAAGCCATCCTGAATGTACTTTGGGGGAGGACGAACTGGCCCTCCTGGACTGCCGAGCTCCCTTACCTGCCCACCTAATCTCCGCTTCTTTCTCTGCACCACCAGCCACCCCCTTCCAGCCCTAGGGCTAGTGCCTGGGCTGGAATGGCCCCAATGCTTCCTGTCTGCTACTTTATATAATCCCTAAAACCTACTCTCTGCTGCCACATTGAGGCAGCAGGCAGTGATATCCCCCAGAGCACAAACCCATTCCCTAGCTCTGGGGGGTAGGAGGAAAGGGATGCCTAAAATGGGAATATAAGACTCTCTTGTAAGGGGGGCTTACACTCTTCCCCCACCCAGGAAATCATTCCCTTCTGGGAATGATGGCAAGGACCCAGTGAGGGTCTTCTCCCATCAGACTGGGCATGTGCACTCCCCAGCCTTGGCATTAGATACACCATGCCTGGCTGCAGGCACCACCCAACCTGCTTTCCTAGCCCAATAAATTTCTAAACTTCCTAAAACCTACCTGCATCAGGAGATAATCTAACTGGTTAGAAACAACCTTTATTATTTTTTCAATAACAATGGCAATCACTTTTCATAATGACTAAGCATTTCAATTTTAAACAACAGCAAGCAACAATAATGAGATAGATACAGTTTAGCTATGCCCAAATGCCTCCCATCAAAATTTAAAAACAAGTTTCACTGTGTACAGTCCAAGCCACTCACTCACACATTCACACACACATCCTCTCACCAGTCTCTCAGACATGTCTTATCATGATCAACATCAACATTATAATTTTTTTTTTCAAATTTAAGAGCTTGATTTTAAGAAAAAAACTGTATAGTCGCCAACTCAGCTCTGCAGAGTAATTGTCCTGGTGCAGTCCGTAAGTCCCAAACCAGAAGGCTCTAGGTTGCCACCCCCCCCCACCTGAAGGGAAATAATACTCTGGGTCTGGCTTGGTTGTCACCTCTCCAAAGGAATCCTGGTCCAGAAGATAATATTTGGTCCGAGTCCCAGCCAAGTCCTGGACCAAATCTAAATGCTTGAACAACATTAACAAAGAGCAAGTACCTGTGCGACACAGCGACCATGCCTGCTGAAACAACTGTTGAGATGGGGTACCTCCTCCACCTGGACAATTCTTTAAATGTTCCACCTGCTCCTCAAAAATCCAGTCCTCCCGGATCTCCTCAATAATGTCCCAAATCAGTTCTTGCACATAAGGATACTTCAATTGAGGATATTCTACCCGCAGCCTCCTGTGGACTCACCTTTTGGCCTGTCTCCATTCTGGCAGGTTCCTCATGCTGGTTCTCCTGGCTTGTCCCATTGGTAGCCATATCCCTCATCAATACTTCACATTCAGTGGGTCACTTGGATTCAACCCATCCATCCAGGTCCAGAGGATCTTAGCCTTGACTGGGAGCTGTAGGGTGTTATCTGCAAAGGTGATAACAGTGCGATAGTAAGGCCTAGGGATGGCATTTACCACCATATAGTCCTGGAACTGAAACTTGCTGTCCACATATTTCTCTTCATCCAGCTCTTCTAAGTCTTTTTTACCACCAACACTCCCTCTGGCCAATGCTGGTGCAGGGCCAGGCTTGGAGCTACTCCCAAAAGGCTGTTTTTACTTCTGGCTCCCAAAGCAAGCTCTGACTTGCATATATGATGACCGGACTTAGGAGGGTGGTTCATTTCTTCTTTTCAAGGAGAGGCAGGCACAACAGTTCCAGGTGCAAGCGGCAAGCTTTTATTGGGATAGTCACTAGTTACGCTGGAAAGAAATTGGTTATGGGGTAGCAAAGTACAAGGCACTTACAGTGATTGTCATGCACAACACTTGAAATGTTTAATGAGGGACGGCAACTATACAGGTCAAGGTGCAGTGAAGGTGAAAGCAAACAGTCAGATCTATAACAGCAACACATACGGTACCTCTAACAGGGTCACCTAGTGCCCTACATCTGCAGACGTCAATAATAATACTTTATCAAGACCTAACCACCTTGGCCAAGGATACTTAGAAAAGGCACCCCAGTTATAGTCCGACAGTCCCGTAGGAGGAGCAATCTTTTTGGTGAGGCGCAGGTGGTGGCTAGCTAACTTTGAAAAATGGGGTACAGTACCTAAGTGACCGATCGGTCTTGTTGGCCAGCAGGAGGGCTGAAGAACATGATACAAAGATGAAGATGAAGAGGATGCAGGCTGGTCTGGTGCTGGAGATACAACTGATGAAAGGATAGAGGATGGTCGATATGATGTCCTTCAATGGCGATGGCAGGTCTTCTGGAATACTCCTGATGTGTTGCCATCCAGCCAGGAAAGGGAGCTATGGCCACCTTGAAAAAGCAAAAAACAAAAAACGGGTCAATTTCCTAATTGCATACTTTAGAGGGCACCTCACTATCTAGGCGGTTCCTAATCTGACTAGACTGGGGGGGGAGAGGTACTGACTATGGCTATGCTAGCTAGTGCAGGCCTTCGCCATCTTTGGGGATTGCTGGCCAGCTAGGCGGAAGGCACTGGATGCTTGGCCGAAAGGCGGGTGACCCCTGACCTCCGGGGTGCAGGCGATTGCAGTCTTCTTAGGTCAGTTAGCTGGGTGATGGGACTACCACTGTTGGGCAGCCCATTCACTACCCCATGGCAACAGCTCAGACTGGGGGTGGAAAGAGAGAATGGATATGGCTCAATGCAGTTGGTGAGGGGTAGACAGTTCGAGCCCCATCAGGGACAGTTCCGCCACCAACTGGTGGAGATGCAGGGCAGGCAAGTTCAGCCCTAACATTGGTAGGTGGCTTTGCTGGGTGCAGGGCAAGCAGTTCAGGCTCTGCTGTAACCTTGGATCAGACCCCAATGCACTTCGTTCAGTCAGTTGGGGTCACTAATGTCCCAGGGTGCAACCTGGGCGGACATCAATCACTGCAAACACACGATAATTATTTTTCTGTACCAGGGGATTGAGTTTACCTTCTGGTAAGGGTTGAGGTGACAGGCAGCACAGCACAGGCTGGGCAGTCCCTTCAGTTGTCAGGTATCCTCACAAGCAGCAAACCATCCAGGAGAAGAAGGGGTGGCTGATGGGGTGGTCGTGGCCCCTGGAGGGCGCTGAAGCCTCGGAGGTCACCTTTCCCAAGATGGGGGCACTGGCCCTTTAAACCCCTGAGGGATCAGTGGGGTTGGCAGGTCTGCAGAGGTTTGCTTGGGATAGGCTCTCAGCACTGGCCTAGGGATGGAGGGGAGTGGATGGGCTATGCAGCTGGCCCAGATGGTGCTCCGCCCCTCATTAATATTAATGTTTGGGTCTGCAGCCTCCCAGTGCAGGGCCTAGGGCTGGGATCCACCCCCTTCTGCAGTCCCAGATCTGCAACCCCACCCTTGTACTCTTGGCATCAATCTGGCCCGAATTCCACCCCTCTTGCATCACCGTGATCCCCCTTTCCCCTCTTGGTCCCTAGATGGGGCACTTATCTGACACCAAACTACTTTTCTGGGGCTAAAATCCATGGTGCCCCTTTAATTAACATAGAAACATAGAATTTAACAGCAGATAAGGACCGCTTGGCCTACCCAGTCTGCCCATTTCCCTACCTAATGGATAAGCTGCAGATCCTAGTTAACCAGCAGCCTACTTCTTTCTACTCCCACCCGCTAGAATTGCCTTATGACTGTCCCATGCATGCTTGAATTCAACCACTGTTTTTGACTCTACAATCTCCTCCTGAAGGCCGTTCCATGCATCCACAACCCTCTCTGTGAAAAAATGCTTCCTTACATTACCTCTGAGCTGCCCCCCCATCTTCAAATGGTGCCCCCTTGTTCTTGTACACCTCTTTTTTTGAAAGATGCTACCCTCTTGGACTTTGTTGATTTCCTTGAGGTACTTGAAAGTTTCTATCATGTTCCCCCCCTCCTTCCTTTCCTCGAGGCTATACACATTAAGCTCCTTTAGTCTCTCTCCATATGTCTTCTGGTGCAGACCCTGCACCATTTTAGTTGCCCTCCTCTGGACAGCTTCCATCTTGTCTATGTCCTTGTGGAGATTGGGTCTCCAGAACTGCACACAGTACTCCAGATGGGGTCTCATCAGCTGTCTGTACAGAGGGATAACAACTTTGTTTTCTACTGGTGATGCCTTTCCTATGCATCCCAGTATCCCCTGGCCCTCCTTACTGCCCTCTCACATTGCTTTCCCACCTTTAAGTCATCTGCTATGACTACCCCCAGGTCCCTTTCCATTTTTGTTGTTGTTAGTATCTCAACCCCCATTGTGTACTCTTCTTCTGGGTTTTTGTTTCCCAGGTGCATTACCTTGCACTTCTTAGCATTGAATCTAAGCTGCCAAACATTTGACCACTTCTCTAACCTTGCCAAGTCCCTTCTCATCCTTTCCACCCCACCTTGTGCATCAACTCTGTTGCAGATCTTTGTGTCATCTGCAAAGAGACATACTTTTCCTTCCAGTCCCTCTGCAATGTCGCTTATAAAGACATTGAAGAGGACCGGTCCTAATACTGAACCCTGCGGTACCCCCTAGTAACCCCCCTTTCTTTAGAGTGGACTCCATTTACTATTACCCTCTGTGTCCTATTCTCCAGCCAATTCTTTACCCAGGCTATCATCTTGGGACCCACTCCCAGGCTGGCTAACTTGTATATTAATCTTTTGTGTAGAACTGTGTCAAATGCCTTGCTAAAGTCTAGGTAGGCCATATCCACAGCCCCTCCCTGATCTAATACTTTGGTCATCCAGACAAAGAAATCTATTAGATTTGTCTGGCATGACCTTCCCACTGTGAATCCATGCTGCCTTGGGTCCTGTGCCCCTCTGGCCTCTAGATACTCAACAATTCTTTCCTTCAGAAGTGATTCCATTATTTTCCCTACCACTGAGGTTTAACTTACAGGTCTGTACTTTCCTGCTTCTGCCCTGCTCCCACTTTTGTGAAGGGGAATCACATCTGCCCTTCTCCAGTCCTCAGGTACCACCCCATCCCCCCATGATTTGTTATAGAGGGTAGTCAGTGGTGTCACTAGTTCTACCCTTAGTTCTTTTAGAATTCTGGGATGAATCCCATCAGGCCCCATTGCTTTGTCCACCTTCAGTTTTAAGAGCTCTTTCAGAACCCTTTCTTCTGTAAATGGGCTGGTATCAACTTCTGTATGCAGAGTGTTTCTATTGTTTGTTTTAGGTACCTCCCCCTCTTCATTTGTAAATACTGAGCAAAAATATTTGTTTAGTATCTCTGCCTTTTCACAGTCACCCTCTGCCCACCCCTCCCTTTATTAAGCCTCACTATCCTTCCTTAGTCTTCCTTCGCTCCTGATGTACCTAAAAGGCTTTATCCCCCTCCTTAACTGAGTTGGCTATCGTTTCCTCAGTTCAGGCCTTTGCTGTTCTGACTGCCTTCCCAGTTTCCTTTTGTTTTAACTGATACAATTCTCTGTCTTGCTCCTTCTGTGATTCCTTGTACTTTCTGAATGCTTTCTTTTTCTCTTGAACCTTCACTGCTACCTCCTTTGAGAACCATAGTGGTTTCTTACATCGTTTTGTTTTGTTTATTTGCTTCACACAAAGGTTTGTTACCTCTGTGATGGCAGTTTTTATTATTCCTCATTGTTCTTCCACCCTCCTTCCTGCCCATTTGCTAGTGCATTCCTTAGTGCATTAACTGGTTCTTGTGGGTGCTCTGCCAACCTTTACTCCCAGTGCCCTGGTCTACCCCCTCAGGCACCTGATGCGCCATATCAAATAAATGTTTGGGCTTACAGCCCATTCACTGCCTGGCCTGGGTCCTCTGGTGGCCAGATTGCTCCCTGATAGCACTGGTGGGGAAGGTGGGGGGAGTCCCTCTCCCACCCGATAGTCAGAGTGCTCAGTGGTGGCCACAGGCAGAACTACAGTCATCTGGGGGCTGGTTTCCACCCGGACACACTCTGCAGCTGCACTGTGTGGTCCGTTCCTCCCACCGGGTCCCCTCCTCTGATGCGGAATGTACTACAGAGCAGTAGGGAGTCCTTAGCTGCTGTAGCACTACAGGCGCTAGCTGGAGAGACCGGGAGGGAGTGCTTAGTCACCAAGGAAAACACAGGGAGGACCTTGCTTCAGCTGGGGTTCAGGGCAAGCCCAGCGCGGGCACACCAGCAGCCTGCTTGATGCTTTGCAGTCTCCCGGGATGTGGCCCAACCAAGGACATGGGGCTGAAGGCACAAAAGAAAATCCCCCTGGCCACACACCAACAGCGGGGAAGATGAAGGGGTGGAAACAGGACACCCAAACAAATTTATCACCCCAAAAGGGACGGCTCATAGCAGGAGCAAGCCGGCCAACATGCAGCTGAATTGAGAGCTGACCCAGGGCCCTTGGAGGGTGAAGACTGGCGGAAGGGACTCCAAGAGCAGCCACCGGGGGTGGCGAGGGGGTGCACCACAATGGAACAATGGGGCAGTTAAGGACCTACCTGGACAAGGGGAATCCTGAAGCAGGAGCCTGAGAGAAGCCCACATGATGGACTACTTGCTGCTGACTAGAGGACTGCTGCTGCCTGGCTGGTGGACTGATGTTGCTACCGAAGACCCGTGGACCTCTGAATACAGAGTAGCAGCCACCAAGGAACTATGGACCTGAGCTTCAAGTAAGTCTCCAGGCATCAGTACCTTTGTGCTTTCTGCTCTGTTAGCCACCCAGTCCAGAACTGCCCTTCGGCTAGTAGGGAAGAACCTTTTCTAGCCTGGGGCAGACTTGACTTTTGGACAGTTGATTGGCTCCCTGGGGCTTGGATCAGCCTCTTGTGCTGATTTATGGCCCCTTTTAGGCATTGGCCAGAGCCCTGGCCTGACCAGAACTAAGGCCGAAGCCCAGGAAGAGTACAGAAGGAGGGGGAGGGGGAACTGGACAGGAAGTGGTCAGCCAGCTAGCTTGGTCAGCCACTAGCTGGCAAGGTATGGGGTGGGTGGGGGTTAACCCTTTCCTTCACAGAAGTCTTCCCTGGTCTGCTGGTCAGACAACTTCTGGGGCACTACACACAACAGGACCTGTGGGCTACCACCAGACAGAGGCCATGGTGAGGGTCCCCTATGCCGTGGAAGATCCATGACCTGTTGTCTGAGGCCCTGTCCCTCCCTCCCTCTGTCACTGGGATAGCCAGTAACCATTGGCAGGGAGCAGGGCAGACAACTGTGCTCCCTATCACCTTTTTCCTTCTCTGGTGCACCTACACCCTCCTCTTCAACAGCCTCCACTATTACATCCAGGGTTTCGCTTCGGATCTCATCCACCTGGGCATGGGTGATCTCTCCCAGGGACAGTCTCTCAAACCCCACTGAATCCCCACTGGTTGGTGACCACAGTATAAGAAAGCTGGTGGTGGAACTGGGAGCAAACATCCCCAAATTTGGAACTGGCAGCCTGCCTATGCAATATGGGTATATAGGCAACCTGGCAACTGCCTCTACCATGAACCCACACCTCACACAACATTAATTTTCTTTGCCTTTTCCCTCAGCTTTCCAGAGCCAGGAGAACAGTGAGGCAGGAACTGTAGCCAGAAGTTCATCCTGGGGGGTCACTTCAGGTGTCTCTGCATTTCCCCCTGCCACAACGTGCTGCCAATCCATGGTGGATGCCTGAGTTCAGTCTCTTCCCCCTCCCAGTTCTCACAGCTTAATCAGATGGCTCAAAGTTAATTTGCTTCAAATATGGGCAGCCCAGTTCACTTGCCAGCACCATGTATGCACCCAGGAAAATAGCCTTTTTTCCCCTCACTAACGCAATTCTCCTGCTGCTGCTGGTCTCTGATCTCGGCTCCACTCACGACTATCTCCCTAAGGTGGCGCCTCTGTTTACAGCTGCTGTAGCTCCTCTTCGGCCATCTTCTAAGCAAAACCCTGCCCAAGGGTCACGTGACCAACAAGTCACACGCGCACATCCACATCAGCAGGCCGAGGCCTATGCCTGCTTCAGGCCTAGGGCTGTGCATGGACTGAATATTATTTCTTGAATACCATGAATAGTATGCATTCCAAATATTCAGATGGACATCCCAAATATCTCACTAATCAGCTGGTATTGGAGAAGCAATATTCGGTGAACAAAATTTCAAACTCTCACAGAGCTTCTTTGGCCAATCTGAGGCTGTTTCTGGAGCTCTCCGCTCTGCACATCATGTGATCTCCTCACTGTGACTTGGTAGATGTCTGAGTGAGATAGTTTGAGTCTGTCTGCTTTAGAGAGCTTGATTTTACCACCACAAAAAAAAGGTTTTTCTGTTAGGAAAATAGTTTTTTTTTTTAAATCAGTAATACCTGATTATCATTAGATAACTTCTGATTGCATCGTTTTGTGTTTTTGTCCCTGTGCTGGGCTCAGTTGCAGGGACTAGGGAGAGAGAGAGAGGGAGTGTGAGTGTGTGTGTGTGTGTTTGTGTGTGTGTGTCTGCTGACACCCCTCCCCCACTGCATTCAGTCACACAGCTCTGACTTGTAGTGTGTGTGCATACCCCTCAACCTCCTGCCTCATAAATCAGGGACAAGGCTTAAAAAAATCAGGGACAAAGGACCAAAATCAGGGACACATCTTCAAAATTGGTGATATCCACTCAGGAAGCTGGTAGAATACCGGGATTAGTTTAAATGCATTTTCTAAGGAAGAATAAGTCTGTAACTTTAATGTTTGACATTATTTTGTGCTTATATCCCCCACTGATTGGTCATGAAAACACAACTTTTAGGAGGGACAGAGTAAAAGTTTGAGGCAAAATCAGGGACATCCCTGAAAATCAGGGACAGTTGAGAAGTATGTGTGTGTGTGATTTTTTTTTTTTTGCTGAAAGTCATTTATTTTTGGCAGAAAATAAGATGTTTTCTGCTCAGTAAAGTCAGGCTTTAGTTTTCTGTCTAGTGTGACAGTGTGTATGTTACTGTATATAATCTGGGGAACTGTTTCTGGCTCAGTAACAGTCATTCAGAGAGAGGTGTTTGCTAAGCTTAGTTTACTTGTCCTACCCGAAGCATTTTAAGTTCCAATACACACGCAATCTAGTGTGGCTGACTGTGATGTGAGTGAAACTGAATGTGAATCTGATTTTCTTTTGAAAAAGCAAGGTTTTGATTTTGGTGTGTGTGTCTTTTTATTTTTTTATGTTTGCTGTTTTGTTTCATGTGTTTAAAAGTGCAGCAGTTTCAGTAGCAGGGCAGAAGAGAGAGAGAAGATGTGTGTGTGTGAGCGTGTGTGCTGTGACTTGTGTGTGTCTGCTGAGTCTGACACCTCTAGTCCCCCCCACTGCAAGTCCATTCAGTCACACAGCTCTAGTGTGATATTATTAATTTTTTTGCTAAAAGACATTTCTTTTGGCAGAAAATAGGTTTATTTTTGCTCACGAAAGTAAGGCTTGATTTTTTTTGCGTAGTATGGCAGTATCATCTAGTGAGAACTAGGGTGCCGGCTGCATCCCCACACATAGTTCACTGTGCTGTTGCACACTCTGTAGCCTGAGTGTTGGTAATATTAGTTTTATCATGTGACTGCATACTATGCGTGTATGTCTGTCTATCAGTATCTTCATGTGTTTTTCTTTAAACTGTTTGTCAGTGTGTCAGGTGTGACACAGTGAATTATTGTGTGTTGTGCCTGTTGTGTATAGTTCTGCTGTGTGCTCATTTGCAATCAGCATATATTTTTTTTTTAGTTAGATTTTGTTGACCGGGTAAGTGCACTAGACAAATCCTGCCTATTTTCAGGCACGACCCAGGGGAAGGGGATACAGATGAATGCCAACTGACCTTGAACCAGATTAAGCTGTTAGTGGTATTTTTAGTGAATTACAGTTACACAGATCACATGTAGTCACGCACCATGCTAATACTGTATAAATAAATGAAAATATTTGTCTGTGCACACATCAGTTCTTCTCATTGTCATTTGTCACATCAAGCAGCATCAGTATCATTTATCATATCTGGTGACAAGCAAACCTGTAAAAGAACTTGGTCCAGCCCCAGCAAGTCCTCTACCCCACCTGTATCAAGCAGTAGTGATGCATAAGGTAATATATGTTCATCTGGACGTATTCGGTGGCCCAAAATATTTTTCTCACCTAGCAAGGTGCTAGGCTCAAATAGCAGTTTGAGTGGGGAAAATAGCTCTAGTAGTACTAACATTACTAGCACTGTCACCTCCGCCAGTAGCAGCTGTGACGCTCTGCCCCTTGCTTATGATTATTGTATGATATTGATATTATAAATGCATGGTCTGTGTATGACATTTCTGTGTGTGAGGAATTTGGCCTGTAACTTCAAGGTGTCAGTGGCTGAGAACTACAGGATGTAATCAAACAGACCAAGAGGAAAACAATTAATTGAGACATCCTTCCAGAGACAGTTTATTGCTGCTGCTGCTTTTGAAGTTAGAACTAAAATACAAATTTTATGACAATTTTAAGAGAAAGGTAATTGGGCTAGTTCCTCGCTGTTTAGCAACTAGCTGAAGAGTCATACAATACCTCAGTTCTCACTGGCACAGAAAATCAGCCAAGGGACATGACAGATGTGGGGATGTTAAGATCAAAGGGAAATGTTTAATTAAAGGATGCCATATTTAAGAAATATTTTTTTCTGCTGCTGTACCATTAATTTTAAAATACCTCCTGGTAGGAAATTATGTTTGTAAGAATTAATTCTAAAAGGAGGAGCTAGATGACTCACCAAGGGGGTGGGGAGATAGAGTTGAAAATGTATCATTATTTCTGAAATATCTGATATCATTCTTGGGACTTTGAGAGAAAGACAGTTCTCATTTAACAAGCACTTAAAGGAAACTCTTAGAAAAGAATTAAGAGTCTGCAGTAGGAGTTTGAATTTCTGTAACTTTCCTTTTTATTTGTAGATGACTGTGAAATTTGAGATATTTCTTCTGTATGTTATTTTACCTGTTTTTATCCTATTCTAGTAAATCACATTTTCTTTAAGATACTGCCTGGGTGTCTTCTCAGTTTCTTTTTGCATGTGAAGTGCCTGTATTTTAAGTCTGACAACTGTTTAAAATGCTTGATGGTGTTACTAAGCTTAAAAAGGTAAGAATATATCTAAGGTCTCTTATAGATTTTTAAGGGTTCATTTTGAAGACCTGGCCAGGTGTCCCTGGCACAGGATTGTACTGCAATCCCCGAAGAGGATACATATCTGAGGCTGTACATTGGGTAGCATAAGGTTCACAGTTGGAATCCCCCCAGAACTAGTGGCTAAAGGTGATTCAGACCCAAAGCAGACAGGAGGGTTACCCTGTATGTTACCTGTTCACACTATTGCACTCTGAAGTTGGCACTGTGGGAGTAGAGGGCCTGACCTGTGGAGTGTGTTTGAGACAGCAATCACCCATTTACTGCCCAGACCTCCTATGGGAGTAGTAGGAGGGCATTACAGCTTAGTACAGCAGCAAGTGAGGAAGCATCAGTCACAGACACTATCATGAGTTACCCTGCAGCTTCTTCCACCCTTGATGTGACAAACCTTGCCACCACTAGTGTTCTCCTATTCCCTATGACCACCTGCACCACAAGTACATTAGCAAGTGCCATCAGTACCACTTTTGTTGCCCCAGTCACTGTAACATCCACAACAGCCACCACCACCACCATCACTGCTGCAACAAGTGCCTCCAGTGACACTGTGGTACCTGCAGCTGCTAGTACTGTAACAGGTGTAGTCACTGTAACTGTGTCTACTGCCATGAACCTGGATACTACACCACCACCTATTTCCACAGTGCCTATGACAATGACAAGTACCCTGAGCATGCAGTCCAAATGCAGCACTCATGCTGCTCAGGTGGTAAATGTATTAGACGAGGAGGATGCAGAGCTTGAAAACCATTTTTCTGGCTCAGAATATATTCTGCACCCTATTGAGATACCGTCATCAGCATCTGACAGCGACACTGACACCCACTTGAGTGACTTTGGTAATGAGTCAGAATATGCTTCATATCTGACTAGTAAAAAACAAAGAGCTGTAGACAAACTGAGGAAAGGTGCCGACACTACTGGGCAGTGGGGCAAGCAAGCCTTTAAACTTCCAGCTGTTAAAAAAACAAAGCAGTCCACACTAAGCTTTAGCATTGTTGTGTCAGCTCCAGCCACACAACATAGGGCAAATTAATTAATTTATTTATTTAGTTTTTGTTAACCAGGTAAGTGCACTAGCCATGAAATAACTATTTTCAAGCACGACCCGGGAGAATACAGCAATCATAAACAAATACATAGCACGAGTACAAGAAAATTACATATAGCACAGGTTAAATAGTCAGTAAAAATAATATGGTCAGCCAAATAACACAACATGACATCAAAATTCACTGAGTCAGGGTAAACAGTTTCCACAGTAAAGGAGAAATAACTCAACAAGGTAATAAAGAATATTGGTTAAAACTGATCACCACAATGAAGACATTAATGAGTTAACACATCAAGGCAAGGGCAAGTTCCTAGCTGGACAGGATGCACCATCATGACCTACAAGACATGACTCCATATTAAGAGGGGAGGCAAGATTAACCTGCTAAGGAGAAAGGAAGGTTGAGTGAAATGCTAGGGGAGTGGGGTAGTGGATAGTATGGCAGGAAGTAGCTGGAGGTTATGGGGATTTAGTAGGATCAAAACAAGTACAGGAGTCTGTGAGAGATAGATGATGGTGCAGCCCCCTTTTAAAACTGTCTTGGGATCCTGCCTGTCCATTTGCTAGGGGAAAGGAGTTCCAGAGCTTGGGGGCAAGTGAGGAAAAAGCACCAGAGCCTTTGGCTGTATAACATCTAGGCACATTAAGTAGGGATGTAACTACCTATTTCAGTACATAGGAGGAGGTTTGAGGTACAAGCAACATGGTGAGGGCTGAAGGAGTTAAATTTCTGATTATCAAGTCAGTTAGGGAGTCAAGAGAATATTGTCGGCTGGCAGAGGGGGAAAGCCAGCCCAGGTCTCTATAAAGTTGGCAGTGGTGCTTAAGCTGAGGTGATGAGGAGTCATACTGACAGATATTATTATATTATAAGTCCAATTTATGGAAGGTGGTTTTATGTGCAAGCAATGGTGGGAACATCATATGTGAGGACAGGGAGAAGGATGCCTCTATGTGCAAGCAATGGTGGGAACATCATATGTGAGGACAGGGAGAAGGATGCCTCTTTCAATGGCCATCTTAGCAGAGAGAGTTAGCATAAAGCTTGTCTTATAAGCTACTCCCAGTTTTGCATTCACTGCTTTGCAAGTGGACTGTATATGTAGATTGAAATCCAGGGACTGGTCCAAAAAAAAAATCCAGGTACTTAAATGTTACACACTCCATTTGTGTGCCACCTGAGTCTTATACCAGCACGGAAGTTTGACATGCCCTCAGCTTAGGGGCAGATCCAAATAGCATATATTGTGTTTTCTTACCATTGAGTACAAGCTTATAGGCAGACAGTAAGTTTTGTACATTAGTGAAGTCAGAGGAAAGGGATGTGCTTATGCTGGTGATATTGTCGGAGCTTGAATAGAGTACGAGACCATCAGCATAGAGAATAGATGAGCATGAATGAAGAACCTCGGCTACATTGTTGATAAAAAGTGAGAAAAGAAGGGGCCCCAGGATGGAGCCATGGAGGATCCCAATGTTGATAATAGTTCTAACAGATAAGGAGGTGTTAAATTTCATGATTCAAGTCCTATTTGATAGATAGCTTCTGTGCCAGTCAACAACTGGGGGTGAAAAGCTCAAATTGCGAAGAGTGGAGAAAAGCAGTGGGTGATTAATGAGATCAAAAGCCTTTGTAAGGTCTGTCACATAACAACTCAGCAGGTCAGGCCCTCTACTTCCACAGTGCCAACCTCTGAGCACAGTGTTGAGAACAGGTAACAGAACAGGGTAACCCTCCTGTCTGCTTGTGGGTCCGAATCACCTTTGGTCTCAGTTTCTGGAGGAATTCAAACTGAGAACCTTATGCTAGCATACCCAAAGGTACAGGCTCAGATAATTCTACTCTTCAGGGAATGCCAGATATCTTTCAAGCAAGGGCTCCTAACCAGGTATCCAAAATGAACCCTTAAAACTCTATGAAATACCTTAGGTATTTCTTACCTTTTTCCAGTTCAGTAACACCATTAAGCTTATGAACAGCTGTCAGCTTTAACCATCCATACTTCACATGCAAAAGAAAGAATTTTGAAGGCACACCAGGCAGTCTCTTTAAAATAAGAGGTTTACTTAAAATGGATAAAAATATGTAAAATGTAAACACAGAACACTATATCACAAAGCATACAATCACTTAAAAGAAAACAAGGAAAAGTACAAACATAAACTCCTACCAGAATACAATTAGACTTCTCTATCTAATGTATTACCTTCTTACAGTGCTTATAGTTAGATGTTATTTCTAAGAGCCCACAAAGAAAAATGTGTCTCTGAAGATCAGACACAGAATAGCTTAAACTGTCTCTCGAACACACCCCTTCCATGATGTCACCTAGCTCCTCCTTGTTAAATAAAAAAAAATAATACACACAGGATGTCCTCTCAGGAGGTATATTAAATAAGGTGACATCAGCAAAAACTAATTTCCCAATATGACTCTTTGATCTTGAGTGGTTTCCTGCTTTCCCAAGGAATAAAGGATATTTTAGTTTCTCAGCTTCAAAGGCAGTAGGCCATAAACACGGCCATAAAATGCAACTCCTCTAAAACATCATAAAAGTTTACAATCCCTATATCCTGGCAGCTGGTCAGCTCCAAGTAAATCAGATGAACAAGAGACCTTAATTATGTCTCTCTAGTCTTTAATTATCTCCTGGTTTCAGGTTAACATCCTGTTGCTGGAACCTTGGGGGGGGGTCATTCCAGGAGCACAGGATGTCTTATGACAGACAATCACACACTACATTTTTTATATTACACAATCATAGAACAATCATAACCAGCTGGCCAAGTGTCACAAAGGTCTATAAAAACTGACTGTCAGTAGACCAGTGTTCATGTCGGTAAGTGTATCAGTAGTGAATTTGAGAAGAGCTGTGGAGGTACTATGACCTTTCCGGAAACCATGCTGTGTGTCCAAGAGAAGGTTATGTGTTGTTAGATAGTCAATGGTTTGAGTTGAAACTATTTTTTCTAGAATTTTACTTAAGACCGATAGAAAGGCTATGGGCCTGTCATTAGTGATAAGTTGATAAGTATTGCTTAACATGCCTTGCTTACCACTGTGTCTGTATTCCTGTCAATAAGTATTGCTTAACCTCCTGTATACCCTACTAATGCCTAATTTCTGTAACTATTAATGCCTAATTTCTGTAACTAATCCCAAGTCACCCCTGAAAAAGGGACCTTCGGGGCTCAGTGGGCTTACCCGGTCATCAAAATTAAATACATAAATAAATAAAATAAATAGTGATCTCTTTCGGATCGCCTTTTTTAAAAACAGGTGTTACACAGTCCATTTTCTAGAGGTCAGGAATTTGGCTGTAGGAGAGAGACAATGTGAAGATTTTTGCCAGAGGAGAGGCAATAAAAGGTGTCACTAGTTTCAGGAGCCAAGGCTCAAGGGTAATTAAGCCAGAGCTAGTGTTATCAAAGATAGTCTGCAGTAGCTTTAAGACCTCAGTCCTTGAAAATGTCTTGAAAAGGAATGGGGGATCATTAGGCAGCCGACTGGAAGGAAAGCTGGGGGTAGCTGACTGAGGAGCAGGAGAAGACAAAGAGGCTATCTGTGGTGACGTGAAAGAAGAAGCATGCTGAGACAGATCTGAGAACATTTGATTGAAAGAATTTGCAGTGGTGTTTGCATCATTACAGTGTACACCATTTAATAGCATGTCACTAGGGGTAGAAGACTGAGGAGCCCTGAGAAAGGACTTGATATGGGCCCAGAATTTCCTGGGGTTCTCAGCAGAGCTTAGTAAAAAGTCTTTACAGTAGGCACTCTTAGCTGTTCTGATCTGTTTTTTAAAGGAGTTCTGAAGGGCTCTGTAGGTAGTATAGTCAGCTTGAAGCCCTGACAATGTATACTTCTTCCAGCATTTGTCCCTTGCATACAGATTAGCCAGTAGATCTTTGTGAAGCCATCTTGTTTGGTTGCCCCTAACCCTCCGGGTTACCTTAGGGGCATGCTTGCATTGAACAGCCAGACATTGTAATCCAACTAGTCAGACAGCTGTTGTGGAGCAAGGACATGGTGCAGCACCCAGTTCAGTTGGTGGTAAAGGTGGGAAAAAAAGGGGTAGCCGTGGCCACCCTCTCGGGGCAACAAATGCTGGTGCAAGTAAAGCTGGAAGAAGTGCAATGTGGCTGCATTTCAGTATATCAAAAAATGATGCCACTAAGACAGTGTGTGGGCTCTGTGACAGCATAATTAGCAGGGAGAAAATGTATCTAACCTAACCGCCACGGCAATCACCAATCATCTGAGGATGAATCATGCCCATGCACTGTAGGGATTAAGTGTGTTGCCCTGTGTTACGCCGAGACCCTCTAGTGGTCATGGTGGTCCAGATGTTGATGATTCCCAGTCGCAAACAATAGTGATGGCCATCTTGTCAGTGAGTCTGACACAGTTTCTTCTTGCCCATCCACACTAGTGACAGTTCATCACAAAACGGTCTCAGCACAAAGTGAGACTCTCCCTTTGCCTCCTGCTGATTCACCTGCTATGCAGTCCACAGCCTCTCACATAGAAATGCGATGAAGGAATCAGCCCCCATTGCAGTCCCACACTTCCTTGGTCCCCATTATGCAGGCCTTTCATTCAAGGACTAACGATCACCCCTCACATCCATCTGCAAAACAGATAACCCAGTTAATTGGGGAAATGATTGCACTGGATCGGCAGACATTTTCAATGGTTGAAATATTGATTTCTGCTGCTGATGCAACATTTGCACCCACGGTATCAGATACCATCACACACAGCATTCTCCCATACTGTTTTGCTGAACATATATGTGAGCAAGGCAGTCATTCAGCAACTATCACATGCAGTAGGTGATGTTTTCCATTGTACAACAGACATATGGAGCAGCACAAACTCCAACCATGCATATATGTCGCTGACTGCACATTGGTGTGCAGCAGACCCAACTGGTGCAGGCAGTGATGGTGCAGGTGTACATACTTCCCGTCATTCCCTTGGTGTAGCCTCCACAACCTCTCATACCAAGTCCATACTTCTCAATGTATCTGTCATGCTTCTGGATCACTGGTCCATCGACATTTTGTCATTCTTGCAAGAGAAGCTAAGGGTGTGGACTGAAGACAGGTCGCTGCATTTCAGTTTCATTGTGACTGACAATGCAGCAAATATGATTAAGGCTTTGCATGCCGAGCACTTTGAAGGGATCTGTTGTTTTGCCCACAGTTTGAATCTGGTAGTGACAAAGTCCATCTGCAAGACACCAGAGGTGGATCAAACTGTTAAGACAGCTAGAAGCATTTGCACTCATTTCCACCACTCTGTTAAGGTGACAGCTAGAAGCATTTGTGTTCATTTCCGCCACTCTGTTAAAGCCCAAAACCAACTGTGGCAGGTGCAAGAGCGCATTCAGATTGCACAGCACACACTTATACAGGATGTCTCAACACAGTGGAATTCAACATTCTATATGTTGCAATGGCTACTGGAGCAGAAGAGGGCTCTGTATGAAATGAGTATGGAGACAGACACTGCGGGAGTTCTCAGTCACCAGGACTAGGCTATTATTGAAGGCACAATAAAGGTGCTTGGATCTTTTTTTTATTATTATTATTTTACTTCCTTCTGCAGGATCCACGAGAGCTATGACCATCCTCCTCCAGCCTGACCCCAAGCTTGTCTGCCCCCAAGGTTCCCCCGTGGATTCCCCCTCCATGGCAGGGCTAGGTGGGGGTTCCGGCATTCCCCTGCCACCCTGGTACAGCAAGTCTTGTGGCGGGGGGGCAGACTCGCCAGAGAGATCGGGCCATCACGGGTCTCGTGGAGCCCCGGCCTTTTTCATTTTCCTCAATCCTTTCTGATGTAAGTACATCAGCTTTCAAGCCTCCCGATCTGTACTGCCCTCTCTGGCCATTGCCAGAGGGCAGTCAGCAAATGGGGAAACTAGTCCCCTTCCCCGGAGAGAGGAGAGCAGTCCTCCAGATGCTCAATCCTCTTTCCCCACTGCTGACACCTGGCAGCCCAGGCTTGTTCCCGAACCCAGGTTGTCAGCATGACATGAAGTGTAGCATCCAGTGCCTCAACCCTCAGTGCCACCAGGCCAGCTAGGTGCTCTGACCTTTTGAGCGAAAAACACATGACATGAGTTCAGAATCTGCACTGTTCAGTCATGTCATCCCTGCAGTCCAGATACTGAAAAAGTCACTGCAGAGATTTTTCGCCCATTCTGATCTTCACCTGCACTGAGGGACCTTGTAGAAAATCTAATCATTGAAGTAGAGAACAGGTTTACAGACATTTGTGGCAGTACGTGATATGTTTTTGCAACAATGCTGGACATAAGGTTTAAGCGTGAGATCCTGCACCTTGAAATGCCTATACACTGTGTAAAGGACTTTAGGCAGCAGCTGTGCTCAGAGCTCAGCTTTACTATGTGTGTTAAGGATGTGATGCATACAGAAGTATCTCGGGAAGAACAACAACAGCAGGAGGAGGATGCCCCTGATGATGAGGAGGAAACAGACTGCTGGGCACAACTCAGTTCATCCCTGCAGGCAGAGCAAAGAAAGAGAACTGAGCAGCACCCACTCTCGGCAAGCAATGTTCAATTGCTTCTTCACAGAAACTCTTGAACCTATCTCTGTAGGTCCCCTGGAGAACTAGAACAAAAGGTTGAAATCATCCTCTCACTTGTCACAGCTGGCCATCAAATACATGAGCTGCCCCTCCAACCAGTGTGCCATCAGAGAGGTTGTTTAGCACAGCAGAGGATGTGGTGAAGCCTCACATATCCTCATTGGACTCCAAACATGTTCATAGAAACATTGAAACATAGAATTTGATGGCAGATAAGGATCACATGGCCCACCTAGTCTGCCCATTTCCCTACCTGATGGATAAGCTGCAGATTCTAGTTAACCAACAGCTTACTTCCTCCTACCCCACACTACAATTGCTTTATGTCTGTCCCATGCATTCTTGAATTCTCCCACTTTTCTTGACTCCACAACCTCTTCAGAAAGGCTGTTCAATGCATCCACAACCCTCTCCATGAAAAAATACTTCATATCATTACCTCTGAGCCATCCCCCCCTTATCTTCAAATTGCACCCCCTTGTTCTTGCACATCTCTTTTTCTGAAATATGCTACCCTCTTGGACTTTGTTTAATTCTCTTGAGGTACTTAAAAGTTTCTATCATGTCCCCCCACCTCTCCCTCCTTTTCTTGAGGGTATATATATTGAGCTGCTTTAGTCTCTCTTCATATGTCTTCTGGTGCAGACCCTGCACCATTTTGGTTGCCCTCCTCTGAACAGCCTCCACTCTGTCTATGTCTTTGCAGAGATGGGGTCTCCAAAACTGCACGCAGTATTTCAGATGGGGTCTCACCAACTGTCTGTACAGAGGGATAACAACTTCCTGTTTTCTACTGTTGATGCCTCTCGCTATGCATCCCAGTACCCCCCAGCCCTCCTTACTGCCTTCTCACATTGCTTGCCCACCTTTAGGTCATCTGATATAATTACTCCCAGGTCCCTTTCGATTTTTGTTGTTGTTGTTAGTATCTTACCCCCCACTGTGCACTCTTCCCCTGGGTTTTTGTTTCCCAGCTGCATTACCTTGCACTTCTTTGCATTGAATCTGAGCTGCCATACATTTGACCATTTCTCCAACCTTGCCAAGTCCCTTTTCATCCTTCCACCCCACCTTGTGTATCAACCCTGTTGCAGATCTTTGTGTCATCTGCAAAGAGACATACTTTTCCTTACAGGTGCACTCCAATGTCACTTATAAAGACATTAAAGAGCACCAGTCCCAGTACTGAACCCTGTGGTACCCCGCTAGTTACCCTCCTTTCTTCACTGTGGACTCCGTTTACTATTACCTTCTGTGTCCTGTTGTCCAGCCAGTTTTTCATCTAGACTACCACCTTGGGACCCACTCCAAGGCTGGCTAACTTGTATATTAATCTTTTGTGTGGGACTGTATCAAATGCCTTGCTAAAATCTAGGTAGGCCATATCCACAGCCCCTCCCTGGTCTACTACTTTGGTCACCCAGTCAAAGAAATCTATTAGATTCATCTGACATGACCTTCCTGCTGTGAATCCATGCTGCCTTGGCTCCTGTGTCCCACTGGCCTCTAGGTACTCAACAATTCTTTCCTTCAGAAGTGATTCCATCATTTTTCCTACCACTGAGGTCAAACTAACTGGTCTATAGTTTTCTGCTTCTGCCCTGCTCCCACTTTTGTGAAGTGGAATCACATCCGCCCTCCTCCAGTCCTCAGGTACCACCCCATTCTCCCATGATTTGCTAAAGAGAGTAGTCAGTGGTGTCACTAGTTCTCCCCTTAGTTCTTTTAGAATTATGGGGTGAATCCCATCAGGCCCCATTGCTTTGTCTACCCCCAGTTTCAAAAGTTCTTTCAAAACCCTTTCTTCTGTGAATGGACTGGTATCGACCCCCCTATCCAGAGTGTTTCTCTTGTTGGTTTTAGGTACCTCCCCCTTGTCTTCTATTGTGAATACTGAGCAGAAATATTCATTCAGTATCCCTGCTTTTTCACTATCATCCTCTGCCCACATTCCCTCCCCTTTATTAAGTCTCCGTATCCCTCCCTTGGTCTTTCTTCACTCCCTAATGTACCTATAAAATGTTTTATCCCCCTTCGTAACAGAATTGGCTATCTTTTCCTCAGTTTGGGCCTTTTCCATTCTGACTGCCTTCCCTGTCTCCTTCTGCTTTAACTGATAAAGTTATCTGTCCTGCTCCTTCTGTGTTTCCTGATATTTCCTGAATGCTATCCTTTTCTCCTTAACCTTCCCTGCCACCTCTTTTGAGAACCATAGTGTTTTTTTTCCTTTGTTTTGTTTTATTGATTCGCTTCACATAAAGGCTTGTTGCCTCTGTGATGGCTGTTTTGATTATTCCCCATTGTTCCTCCACCCCTCCTTCTTGCCCGTTTGCTAGTGCTTTTCTGAGGCACTCTCTCATTTTCCCAAAGTCAGCCCTCCTAAAGTTCAATACTCTTGCTTTTGCATGGCTTGACTCTATGGCTGTGTTTATTGTGAACCACACTTTTTGGTGGTCACTTGTTCCCAGATGGCTACCCACTTCTAAATCTGAGATCCTTTCTCCGTCCCCATTTGAGAGTAACAGGTCTAAGTTTGCTCCCTCCTGAGTGGGTTTCAACACTAGCTGTCAGAGGCATGCCCCTTGTAGGGCATCAAGAATGACCCTGCTCCTGGATGTACCTGCAGCAGAGGTGCTCCAGTTAACAACCGTCATATTCAGATTCCCTATCAACAATATCTCCCTTTTTTCTATCATTTTAAGGATGCCTTCTATCATTTCCCTGTCTATTCCCTCCCCTGAGATGGGGGTCCGTACACAACTCCCATGCAGATTGTGGTGCCATTTCCTGTCTCCAGGGTGACCCATTGTGACTCATCTACTTCATGTTTACTCTTTAGTTATGTTGCTTTAATCCTTTCCCTCACATAGAGAGCTACTCCTCCTCCTTCTCTTTTACCCTCCCTGTCCCTCCTATAGATTGTGTATCCTGGTATGTTGACATCCCAGTCATGGTTCTCTGTATAAAATGTTTCAGTAACTGCCACAATATCCAGGCATCCCTCTTCCATCAAGGCCACTAGTTCAGAGAGCTTGTTACACAGACTATGGGCATTGGTACTGATCGCCCTCCATTTTTTGATGGCCTTACCCTTTTTAGCTCCATCCCTGTCCTTACTGCCTTTACCTTTTTTTGCATTTACCGCTGTCCTACTCCCGAATGACTTTTCTACCTTGGTGTTTACCTCGCTTATTACTGTGTTTTGTGGGGGGAGGCTGGGATTTCTCTGTTCCTTTTCATTGCCTTCCCCCTTGGCTAGTTTAAATGCTTGCCAATGAAGCATTTAAACCTATCACCTAGGATCCTGGCTCCCCCCAGACAGATGCAAACCATCATGCCAGTATAGGCCTGCATCCCTCCAGGTGGTTCCCCAGTCCCCAATGAAGCCAAAACCCTTAGCTCCACACCAGGTTTTCACCATTCATTGAATCCCATGTTGTGGATTACCCTATCATCATCCTTGCTATTGACAGGCAGCACCTCTGAGAAGGTAACAGTACATGCTACTTGTCTAAGGCCCCTCCCCAATTCTACAAACTCCTCTTGCACTGCTCTGATCCCATTCCCAGCCAGATCATTTGTCCCTAGGTGGACAATGACATCCAGCTCTCTCCCTCGTGCAGCTGCTCCTGCGATTCTGAGGATTTGCTTCCTGTCCCTCCAAGTCGTGGTGCCAGGCAGGCACCTTACCTCCCTCTCCCCTCCCCTCCCCTTCCTCCTCCACTTCTAACCCCTAATGATTGAGTCCCCCACCAAGAGTTGTTTCCTTCCCCTGTGGGGTCCTCATACCACCCTCCTATGGGTCTTCTTTGTGGAGGGTCCCAGCATCTTCCTTGGTCTCCACTGTAGGTGCCTCCATAGAGGAACCACTCTTCATAAGAACAGCATATGAACTGTGGAGAGGTACAGCTGGAGGGATGCACCTCTGTTCCACCACCCTCTACCTCCCTGATCCCACCTTGGTCCAACCGCTCCACTTTCTTGGCAACCTCTGAGGTAGTAGCGGTGGCCCTGGTGGTCCAGGGTAGAGAAGAGGTTTCACGAATCCTAGCCAGGTCAGCCTGGAGATGAGCAACCTCCTCCCTCAGACCAGAGAGGTGCCTGCAAATAGGGCAGCATCGCAGCCTCCAGAATGTCTCTCCAGAACACTGCCACCCCACAGTCATTACATTGAACCACTCCCATCATGACTTATTTTGTGTCCCCTCTCCTGTTGCTTTGT
Organism: Neoceratodus forsteri; assembly: GCA_016271365.2. Taxonomy (NCBI): domain Eukaryota; kingdom Metazoa; phylum Chordata; order Ceratodontiformes; family Ceratodontidae; genus Neoceratodus; species Neoceratodus forsteri. The sequence continues at coordinate 267,080,359 of CM057455.1, forward strand.
TTACTTACTCTCTCCTCCCTCTATGTATTTTTCCACCTACTTTTCTACTGCCTATGTGCCCTTACAACTCTCGCCCTTCCTGTTCTGCGACAGGAACTTCCTGTAGTCTTCAGTAGTCTCCTTCTTCCTTGCTTGGACTCAGACCTCCAGCAGCTGGGGGGCGGAGAAAGAGCTAATTTTTTTCCTTCAAGGTTGATGAAACTAATGTGTCTCAGTGATCCTTCCTTTCCTACTGCCAAACAGGAAGTTCCTGTTGTCAGTCAAATCCAGTGGCTATAAATGTAGAACTGGCTTAGGGTTGGAGGGTGGAGGGGTGGGAAGGAGGGCAATTAGTAAGAAACTCTGTAGCTTTTTTAGTCAGCTGTTACTTGCTCAGAAAACAAGATTCCTTCTGTCAGAAACCAGCAGCAGGAATCTGTAACTGGAGACAGCAGCTTTTCTGCTGCTCAGGCCACACCCCCAATTAACTTCCCTCTTCTAATCCTGATTTAGAAAACTAAGTTGATACAGCCCCCTTCCCCAAACAGAGAAACACAGTGACTTTCCTCTTTTTTTTTACTTAAATGAGACTCCCTGCTTCTAATAAAGTATCTGCTTGCTTAATCCCAACAGGCACTGACTCCTGCTGAGATAGAGGTGATTTATGTGTAAGAAACTCTGTAGCTTTTTTAGTCAGCTGCTACTTGCCCAGAAAGCAAGATTCCTTCTGCCATAAACTAGTAGCAGGTTGAGCAACTTCTGTTCATCAAGCTGAATTTACCACATCTCAATTACAAGTACAAGTCTTGAATAATTGAATTTCACAGTACTGAATAATAACAATGCTATTTTTCTGGCACACGCCCCCTGTACTAGTGCTGCTGGCCTGGCTTAACTTCTGGACTGGTGGTGCCACTCCCCGTGAATATGATAAATGTTGCCACATTTATGAATATTGCTCTTTTTATGTTTTCTTGTGCTGTGCAAGAAACATCTTGTGGTAGAATGACTTTAGAGGGGTTGTGAGCCCCAATGACTGGTGATACTGGCCAGTCAGCACTTCTGGACTATTGGAACCTCACCAACATCTGGCATTAGTTTTGTCACACTCAATACTACTGCTCTTTTTCCACCAACTCCATTACTGGTGATGCTCTCTCTTCCAGTGCCTCCACCATACTTGTGGTGCCTCAAACCCGATTATGATGCTTGCAAGCCTAGCTCCTATTTGTATTTTGTAGCATGTCACAATTTTGAAAATAGGTACCACCACTCTCAAGTATTTCCCATGCCTGAAATATGTCAGTTACCAGTGTGGCATCACCAGTCTCAGGTATTTCTCATTGCTAAAATATGCTGGTTGCCAGTGTGACATCACCAGTCTCAAGTATTTCTCATTCCTGAAAATATGCTGGTTGCCAGTGTGGCATCACCAGTCTCAGGTATTTCCCATGCTTGAAATATGCGAGTTACCAGTGTGGCATCACCAGTCTCAAGTGTTTTGCATGTCTGAAATATGCCGGTTACCAGTGTGGCATCACCGGTCTCGAGTATTTTCCATGCCTGAAATATGCTAGCTACTAGCATGGCATCACCAGTCTCAAGTATTCATTTACCATATCCCATCAGCAATAATTATCAATCAATCAATCAATCAATCAATCAAAGTCTTTATTTAACCAGGTGATCACCGTTGTGCAAGCTCATTTTCGAGGTGGACCTGGGTTTGTTAACAAGGCACAAGGGACAATATACATGGGATGCAACACACAAGAAAATAGTAATAATACAAATTATGCAGAAGAAGTCTAGATATATCAAGGATGATTGATGACCGCCCAAGCCAGAGTCTAATGTTTCTCATCTTTGAGTAACACATTGTGTCCTACCAGCAAAAGTAAGTAAAGTATGGAATCTTTTAATTGTTTTATTTTTGTTTGGGTTGTTGGGGGGGGGAAGCTAATTCAGATTAAACAGTGTATCTGTGTCTCTAATCATGTTTTTCTTTTTTTTTTCCTACAGGTATTTTATCACCAGGGTGATGAGTTATTGGTAAAACTTTGTGTATGACTGGCAAAGGTAAGTATTCAATCTTTTATTTTGTTTTCCTGTTTGGTGGTTTGGAAGGTTTATTGAAATAGAACAGTCTGCCAAGGTAAGACAGCAATTATTTACACACACAATACAAATGTACTGCTATAAGTGAGAACTGTGTCTCTGTTCCTGGCGCTGCATGTTTTTTTAATGGTGTGACACTTGCTGACCACTGATTATAGCATCATCTATTTATTTTATTTATTTATTTATTGAAACATTTCACCAGAAAAGGCACACAGAACAACAAGTTGCTCATCTCACGGAGCATCCTGGGGGAAAAGGTAGTGGAAATATATACATCCATACAACAGCAAACATTATTACAACAATATTGGCAGCAGTGAATAGCAAATAACAGAAAGAACATATTAAGTGCAGCATAAGAGTACAGTTGTATACAGAGGTCACAATGGACAGGTCAAGTGCATTACATTAGGATAACACCTTAAATTCATGATGATGGTACCATTTAGCCTGAAAGGAAGGGGTGGATAGGGAGTAACAGCAGAGGTGGGAAGGTAGCGAGGCTGGGATGGGAGCAGATGAATAGGAATCAAGGTTATAGATATAATGATATTTGTAGATTGATAGGAATCTAAACTCATAGTTATATTGGTAGTTATAGATAACCCAAAGGGATGACTAGGTAGGGATCACTGCAGGGAAAGAAAGTAGTGGGGCTGGAAGGGAGCTATAATTCAGAATAGTTTCTTAATATATTTATTGTTTTAATCTACTGCGTATATGTAGTGATGTATTTTTATTTATTGTGTTGTACAAGGGCCTTAATTCTGAGAAAGGTGCTTTTTATAAATAAAATTGATTCATTGATTGATTGATTGAGGCTGGGGAGCAGGTCAGGAATACCAGGTAGGTTAATTGCAGGTACAATTCACAAAAAAGGAAATTATGTAGGGCTGAAGTTATAGAGGAGGGGGAGGAGGAGTGGTGAATCTGGTGAGGAAGTGAATGCCACTGTTTTTGGAAGCAGTGGTAGATCAGCAAGGGATAACTAAGGAATGGGAGTCATAAGATTTAAGTGCGTGGGCAGAGGGAGGGAGGACTGATAGAGAGGATGTGTGATAGGGTGTGATTGATCCAAACCAGAATTTAGAGACAAATTTAGCACAATGATGGAGGTGTCTATAATCTAGTGAGGGAAATGCCAGGGAGCGGTAGAGTTGTCAGTGGTGGGTGAGAGGAAGAGAGTCCAGATCAAAGCAACAGAAGGAGTTGAAGAGGGTATCCAATCTGGCTAAGGAGGTCTTGGGAGTGGCACTGTAGACTACATCACAGTTGTCGAAAATAGGAAGCTCATCTTCTGGGCAAGTTCGTGCCTAGCCGGGAGAGGGAGGCAGTTCCGGTTCCTGTATAGAGCACCAAATTTGGGGTGCAGCTTTTTTAGGATGGCATGCACATGACCAGAGAGGGTGAGATGTTGGTCAAGCCAAACACTAAGAATGAGGAGGTGTCCTCAAGGACTGTCCTGTCAAGGCTATGGCAGAAGGGCATGGAAGGGTGGGAAGGAGGGATATGGGATGGTATTTCCCTGGTGAGGAAGGATCACCGCCCTTAGGTAGGGGAAGAACATTGGCATGTTTCCAAACAAGTGGGATGGCTGCCATTTTGAATGAGAGGTTGAAGAGGTCAGACAGTGGGGCAGAGATAGCCATAGCTGAGAGATATAGCAGCTTGGGGTCCAAGCCATTAGGTGAACTGCCTTTGGATGGGTTTAAGGCATGCAAGGCATAGGCATCCAAGGTGTCAGAAGGGGCAGTTTTAGCAAAAGAGAAACAAGTAGACAAGGCAATGTGTGTGGTGAGGTGAAAGGGGCACCTGGCCTAGTAGACAGTAAGGAGGATACGAGAGCAGAAGCACAAGAGGTGAAGTATGAAATAAATTCAGTAGCAACACTGGGGTGATCAGTAATAAGGGTGTTGTTTATATTGGGGAGGGGGAGGGGGAAGGAGGAGTGGAATGGGGGAGCAGAGTGAGTGGATGACTTTCCAGAATTTAGAGGGATTGTTTGTGTTGGATTGAAAGGTTGAACTAAAGTAGTCTGCCTTAGCCAAACGAGCGGCTTTTGTGAACATATGAAGGCTACATGGGAAGGGAGCCTGCCTGGATGTATGTAGACCATTTTGTAAAAGAACTTTATTTCACTATGTGTACCTCACAGGTAGCATTCAATCAAAAGACATCTTTAAGGGTGCACATCATGGGCAGAATGGACGTCACGCTTGAGTGCCTTCCTAACAGCCATCCCTCTCAGCTCGAAGAGATCCAGAAGCAAATGATACATGAGAAAGGACCGGAACAAAACATCAACCCTGGAGTGGTGGGGGAACTTATGGAATTCATTTTGACACATTACAACTTCAACTTCAATGGTAAACATTATGTTCAAACTATGGGAACAGCAATGGGCACCAAAATGGCTCCACAGTATGCTAACCTCTTTATGGCTGACTTGGAGGAGGATTTTTTAAGGCAGTATCCCCACAAACCACTAGCTTATTTCCGTTACATTGATGATATGTTTATCATCTGGACAGAAGGCACAGATGCACTCAAAGATTTTCATCACAAACGTAATAATCTCCACCCTACCATAAAGCTTACCCTGGAGTACTCTACCACCAAGGTTAACTTTCTGGACACCACAGTCATCATTAAGGATGGAACCTTACATACATGTATTTACAGGAAGCCAACAGACAGACAGAGATACCTGCACAAGAAAAGTAACCACCCAAACCATATAAAAAAATCTGTCATATACAGTCAAGCACTCCGTTGTCACCGTATTTGTTCAAATGAGGATGACAGAGATACACATTTGGCTATGTTGAAAAACACCTTTATTGAGCAGGGACACTCTTCCAGGAAATTGACAGGATAACAGAGCAGACAGCATAGTACCAAGACAACAACTACTTCAATATAAAGAAAAGACAGCTACAGACAGAATACCCTTGTAGTCACATATCATCCAGACCTTGAACGTCTCATGTAAGATTATTAAAGATCTCCACCCACTATTTAGTGAGGATGAAACCCTTAATTGTATTTTTAAGGAACTCCCACTACTATCTTTTAAACAACCACCAAATTTATCCAGCCTAATTATTAGGAGCAAACTTTCAGTGAACAGAATACCATGTCACACAATAGCACACGACCCTGCAATCAACGCCCCTGTAAGACTTGTGGGCTCATTTCTACCTCGGACTGTGTGGTTACATCACAAAACAGACAATTCCCTGCATGGAGTTATACATGCATGTCACGACATGTTGTTTATTTCTATCAGTGCAAGAGATGTCCACAAACAGGTTATGTAGGAGAGACACTAACAGCTCAGCTAGGATGAACTCACACAGACATACTATTACAGCAAGGAAGACTGAAAACCAGTGGGCACCACTTCTCCCAGCCTGACCACTCAGTCTCAGATATGTCAGTAATGGTCTTAAAAGGAAATCTCAAAAACACACAACAGAGACGAGCTTTTGAGATTAAACTTATTTTACATCTCAATATGGTAGCAGATGGGATGAACATGGATCTTGGCTTTATGGGACACTACAGAAACTAACATCCACATACATTTTCTTCTTCAAACTGACATACTATAGGACTTCAGCATGTGTGGGATGTGGATGCATGTGTGTGTGTATGTATGTGTGTGGGTATGTGTTGTGAGGTATGTGATATAACAGATGTGGGGCTTGCTGTCACATTGAGGTAAGTCTCTATTTAGATATATGGAGTTATAATGTGTTACTATTCTTATTTCACACACATAATGAATATTAATTCCTCCTTACTTTTTATCTTTGCCTGGGGGGGGATTGATTCCATTGCACCATATTCAGATTACCCAGCCTGCTAGTGTACATACAGGAGTGTTATCATATACTGTTATATATAATTTTTGTAACTCTGTACATATTGGGGTGTGTGATCTCATTTGCATGGGGGTCCTGCACAGATCTTTTTACATTCAGCTAATATTGTAGTAATTTGTGGATATGTAGGTATGTTAGACCTCTGGTCTTACATATACTTTATATTTACTTCTAGTTACCTTATCCTGGGAGGGTGGCAGGTTTATTTCATGGTAGTTCTATCTAGTATCCTTGGAAATGTTACTTTGCAGATAGTAGTACGGTTATATAGTGTTACATTTTTACTCTGTAGATATTAGGAGACATAAGCCCTTTTACTCAGGATTTCATGACAAGTTGAATTCCTTTGGGGAACAATTGCAGTGACTGAAGTTAATATAGGTTCACTAGGAGAGAGTGTGTGTGTGTGTGTGTGTGTGTGTGTGAGAGAGACAGACAGAGAGAGAAAAAGGGGGAGAGAGAGAGACATCTCCTTTAGAAAATACAAAATCACATGCCCCCACAATGCAAAGACATCATGGGCTGCATATGCAAATCACCACAGAATGTTATACTGGTCCAACTTTAAGCAGAATTGCATGGTGCCAAGGCCTCTCCACACAGTTTGCAAAGGGTGCTAACAGAAGACATAGACCGTGTTTTGTCCTACCAGGACTCATCAGTATGCCTCATCTGTTTGACACCCCAGTGGAATGGACCAGCTACCCCTAAGGCAGTGTGCCTGGGATATATTGTAGTGAACCCATTAAAATAAAAAAACTATTTAAAGACAAAGAACCTCTGTGTGTAAACACTGAGGCAAGGAGTTACAAAGGGCATTTGGCTGGGTAGCCAAGTTTCAAGAAAATACAAAATCACGTGCCCCCACAATGCAAAGCATCATGGGCTGCATATGCAAATCACCACAGAATGTTATGCTGGTCCAACTTTAAGCAGAATTGCATGGTGCCAAAAGGCCTCTACACAGTTTGCAAAGGGTGCTAACAGAAGACATAGACACGTGTTCGTCCTACCAGGACTCATCAGTATGCCTCATCTGTTTGACACCCCAGTGGAATGGACCAGCTACTAAGGCAGTGTGCCTGGGATATATTGTGGTGTGCCTTTTGGCACCATGCAATTCTGCTTAAAGTTGGACCAGCATAACATTCTGTGGTGATTTGCATATGCAGCCCATGATGCTTTGCATTGTGGGGGCATGTGTGATTTTGTATTTTCTTGAAACTTGGCTACCCAGCCAAATGCCCTTTGGGGTAACCCTTGCCTCAGTGTTTACACACAGAGGTTCTTTGTCTTTAAATAGTTTTTATTTTAATGGGTTCACCACAATATATCCCAGGCACACTGCCTTAGGGGTAGCTGGTCCATTCCACTGGGGTGTCAAACAGATGAGGCATACTGATGAGTCCTGGTGGACGAAACACGTGTCTATGTCTTCTGTTAGCACCCTTTGCAAACTGTGTGAGAGGCCTTGGCACCATGCAATTCTGCTTAAAGTTGGACCAGCATAACATTCTGTGGTGATTTGTATATGCAGCCCATGATGCTTTGCATTGTGGGGGCATGTGTGATTTTGTATTTTCTTGAAACTTGGCTACCCAGCCAAATGCCCTTTGGGGTAACCCTTGCCTCAGTGTTTACACACAGAGGTTCTTTATCTCCTTTAAGCTATGTATCTCCCCCACCCACATTATTGTGATGTGGGGTGGGTTAGGTTGTATTGTTTGTATGAAGAGGAGGAGAGAAATTACATTTTTATCTCTTTTTCAGATTTCTTGGACACTTGTGGTACATCAAGTTGCTACATTCTCAGTATATATTGACATCAGTACATATCAGGCTACATGGTCTTAATTCCTTGAGGTCCCTCGACTAGAGTTTTTTTTGTTTGACACTAATATTATCGATTTGTATTTAAATTATCATTTATATAGTCCTGAGGTTTTTGAAATTTCTTGGGTCTTATATCTAGCTTGAGAATATAGCTGGGTGACAGGTCCAGCTAGGTTTTACGCATCACACAGTGTGCACTGATGTTTTTAAGACAACTTTACTGGTAAATTCTTGTCTATAATGCTAACATTGAAATTTCATGAGCCCTATAACAATATTAGTTTGTCTTTAATTTGGGTGGGGGTTGCCTTTCAGTAATCACATCCTTATACTAACTGTGACACTCATAGCTTGATTTAGGAGTTATCTGCTTCAGCAGTGTTATCTTATGTCAATTAAATTTATACGCAGTAGGATTCTTTGTATGTGTGTTCTACCAAGCGCATCTGACCCAAGGGTCTTTCTGGCTGAAGGCAGTATTGTACTGTTAAACTTCTCTGACATCATCTTCTGTTTTTTTTTTTTAAATGAGTATTTTAAACCAATGGGGATTTTTTTCTGTTTTTCTCTGCATTATCTAGCTGTTATAAGTATTGTATTTTCTAAACAACTGCCATGAGCTTCTGAAGAAGGACTGGTTGGTCCGAAAGGTAGAGCACTTTGTTCTTGTTGTTACATCTATGTTGGTCCATTAAAAGGTATCAAATCATTTGCTTCTGGATCTATTCTTACAAGGACCAATACGGCAACTACTAAATCTAGATTCTCAGCTTGAAGGTAAGATGTGAATTTGTGTGTTTGCCTGTTGAAGTTATAGTGTTATCCTATGGACATAATTATGTTTTATTAGTTGTTTTTCACTACCTCCATCTATAAGGGAGGCCTGTTCGGTAGACGTATTCAAGGCCTCCCTGTTTGCGTAGGATTTTCCTGACCCAGTTTTGTAAATTTTGCCTTGATCTGACTTGCTATATCACCTTTTCCCTGATTTTCTTTTCATTATTATCTTGCTATTCATTTTTTATTTAATGAGTTTAACTGCTTTTATGATAAAGTTGTATTTTTTGTAGTTTGTTTCATGTTGATTTTATATACATTACTCAGAACCTCCGGGACTGGGCGTCTTTTAAATAAAATTTGCCTTGACTTGTCCTTTGGCTTTTTTTTTTAAAGGCCACAAATATTTAAGGGTGAGGCATATGTTATTCTTGTAGCACCCATTGAGAGGTTTGTGCCCATATATAGATTGTCAATTAACTCCCCAAACTGATAGCGTTATGGCCTGTTGAAGTTATAGTATTATCCTATGGGCATAATTATGTTTCACTAGTTGTTTTTTTAAAGGCCACAATTATTTAAGGGTGTGGCATAAGTTATTCTTGTAGTACCCATTGAAAGGTTTTTCACCTAAGTACAATACATGACTGAGTTATGGCATCTTGTACTTCCAGTGTTATTCTATCAGAAACTGCATGCCCATGATGAACTTATTTCCTCTACTTCCGCCTCCAGAAGCATCAGTATCATAACTCAGCCTCTGGCACCAGTATACAAGCAAAAGTGCCACAACCTCTGCATCCTCCTGAAGCACTAGCAGAGCAAAACAGCCTGTGGAACGAGTGTACAAGCAAAAGTGCCGTGACCTCTGCATCCTCCTCCTGAAGTACCATGGAGCACAAGACAGCCCATGGCACTGGTGTACAAGCCAAAGTGCTGTGGCCTCTGTATCCCCTTTCTAAAGCACCAGCAGCACAAGACAGCCTGTGGCACCAGTATACAAGCCAAAGTACCATGACCTCTGCATCCTCCTCCTGAAGTACCATGGAACACAAGACAGCCCCGTGGCACTGGTGTACAAGCCAAAGTGCTGTGGCCTCTGCATCCTCCTCCTGAAGCACCAGAGACACAAGACAGCCTCAGACACCAGTGTACAAGCCAGAGTACCGTGACCTCTCGTCCTCCTCTTCCTGAAGCCATTTTAAAGATTTCTATAGCAATTCTCTAATAAGGAAACTTTGCTGAACAAATGCCAAATACTGAATAAGTAAGCAATAAGGCATGATGGGGTGTGCGTGGAACACATTTTACTGCATGGCCAGAGGTATAATAAGGCACAAGGCCGAAGGCCTGCTGGACGTGTGGTAAAATGTGTTCCATGCACATCCCAGAATACCTTTTTGCGCTTATAAAATTGACTTCTTTTTTTAAAACTTTTTACAGTTGGGAAAAGCATGTTTATATGTAGAAACAATAGATTCACTTGTGTACATTTATGATAAAAATAGTCCTTCCACCCACTACAAATTATGTCATTGATGATGTAATTGTATTGTTGTCTACTTTCTTCTTCCTGTTTTTTTTTTTCTCTATTTTTCCCCACATTCAAGATATGGAATGTTTGTCATAGAATGTTTATCATGGAATACATGTATTCAAAATTCTGATCCATTCCACTGGCAGAATGTTTCTCTCCTAACACACTATACACACAGACAACAAAGGCCTTTGTTACAGCCAGAGACTCAATTATCTCACTGTCAGGGCAAGAAGAAGAGAGTTCCCTGATGAGCAGGTAAAGACAGAAGTGGAATTTTTCATTGTCATCAAAGAAACAGTTGTAGTGAAAACTATAAACAATACTTATTGTTTCTAATTTGTTTCAAGTTTATTGCAGAAAAAACTCCATTGAGCAAACTCATTCACAAGAAGGAACTGAGACATTTACACAGACATGAGGATACAGTATTACATAAGGGATTCATTGGCTATAAGTAAATAAATAAAGTGCATACATAGATCACAAAAGACATTTCATAATAAGGTACAACCTAGCAGCGCAAGGTCCAGTTGAAACATTGTTTCTTCTGTCAAAGCTAAAAGAAGGGAAGAATTTTACACATAGCACAGATATAGGGAATAAATAAGGTTAATATGCAAGGACAAGTGAGAATAGACAAAAGGAAGTGCAGGGTAGAAGATTAGCAGGCAGGGAAGGCTGGGGGGTTAGGAAGAGTGGGTGGGAATAAGATGTAGGTAGGAGAACTGGGGGCTAAGGGCAGTGAGAGCAGGTAAAAAGGGGTCATAACATTTAGCAGATATAAGCCATATGCTGGTTAGGCAGTTTTGCTCCTGGCTAGGAGAGGACAAGAACATTCGGTACACATGTGACTGCCTTGGAGTAGGGGGTAGGCTTAGTGGCAGCTGCAAATATCTTTCATTTTAGAAGCAGCTAGTGATTTGTAAAAGCTAATTGAGATGAAGTTAATTAGTTTTAGTATGGATTGGAGATGATTCCAAATAGGAGGCAGGGCATACGAAACAGCACATTGGCCAAAGGTAGTATGGGTCTTAGGGACAGCTAGCAGGATGTAGCCTGATTTCCTAAGGGAGTATGCACTGTGAGTGATTTGGATAAGAGATGTTAAGTAGCTCGGTAGTTTGTGAAGGAGTATCTTAAGGGTCCAGATACCAGCATGGAGCAGGCATCTGGTGGCGAGTGAGGTGTAACCAACAGCTGCGTAAAGATCACAGTGGTGGGTTCGATAAAGGGAGCTAGTGATGAACTGAAGGGCACGGTGATAAAGAATGTCCAGCTTACTTAGGTTTGAGATTGCAGAGGAGGTATAGATTACGTCTCTATAATCAAGTAATGGAAGGAATGTGGCCTGGACAAGCCTGGTACGGGTCACAAGAGGGGAAGAGAGACCTGTTCCTAAAAAAAGAATCCCAGTCATGCTTTGAGCCTCTTAGACAAGTCCTTGATATGTTCATTAAAAGAGATTGTTGTCTAACCAAATGCCAAGATATTTCAATTTAGGTACGACTTCCAGGGGTTCCCCCAGGGAGGTAACGATAAAGTCCTTCGGAAGGGCAGGGAGAGAGCCAAGGGAGGTATTATGTGAAAAAATCATTGCCTTAGTTTTCTTGGCATTTAGGAGAAGTTTGGCCTTTATGACATTGCTTTTCGAGCTGAGCAAAGTCAGCTTGCAATATTTCACTAACTTCCGATATAGTTGTACCTGCGGTATACAATACTGTGTCATCCGTCAACTGTGTTTAAGCATGTAAGGAGAGTGTGATAATCAGGGAAACAATATTTAATTAATTTCTTTTATTTTTGTTTAAAGTAGTTTTATTTTTAGGACCCAGTTGAAGTTTTTTATAGTTTAAAGGCAGCAGGCATGTTTGTGGTGGAAGATCAGTTCTAGCTGTAGGGGGCTAACTGAAATGCATGTGTTCCAAATGCTCATTGATCTGAGTTCCAGACTCTTCACTGCTGAGCAGTCCTTTTTATTAACCATGTGTAAACCATATTTGACACATAAATAAGAGCCAATCAGATTACTGTACATGATTTTACCCTGCCATTTTATAGCGAATACCAGGAACCTGAATACTGAATATTTTGCTGAATATTTGGAAAAAGGAATTCGCACTGCCCTATCCAGGCCTACTCCCACAACTATTCTTATTGCACAACAGGACCCAACCAGCCAGAAAGCCTGGCAATACATGGGACCACAAGGTTCAGGGTCTGGTGGTATTTCAAGGTTTGAGAAACATCCTGGATGAGCACCCACAGTATAACACCATCATCAGAGCATCAAAGCCAGCTGAGCTCTCAAAACTACTCCAACCGGTTATACCTTCACGGGACCTTAGATCCTCTGACAAGTCCTTATTGAATATTCCTCTCTGCCGCACAAAAAAGGGCTCGGGCGCCTTCAGTTATGCTGCCCCTCACTTTTGGAACTTGCTGCCCCAGGGACTAAGAAATGCTCCTTCTCATGATGCATTTAAGCACAATCTCAGAGCTTTCCTTACCTCGATGGACAAATGTGTTTGTTTGATCCCTCTTGAATCCCATGCTCCTAACCTGTTCTCCTCCCTCCCTATTATGTATTATAGGCACTTGCGCTTTTTATTCTTGGTTGTTTTTGCTTTTATGTTTCATGTTTGTTGATACTGTATAACATTGTTGTTCTGATGCCAATTGTAAATCTCTCTAATTACTGCCTAGTCACGTAGCTTGCCCTCGCTCCTGAGCTGTTTCCCCACCTTCATTCCTTATCCTGCACCCTCTGTTCTCCTGTAACACTTACTTTCCCAGCCCGCTCTTCCCTTCCCTTAACCATTTCTCCAGTACCCGTCATTACCCCCTCCCTTTTCCCTGCCCCTCCCCTCTCCTGCTCTTTGCCGCCTCACTCCCCCTCTAACCGCCCTCCACTCCCCTCTCTGCCGTCTTTCGGTTCCACCGGCCCGGTAACAGGTTGCTACCTTGTACCGCTAATGCCGTAACTTGCCGCCACCCTTCCTACCTTTCTTTCACCTTTCTGCCCCTCTCCCTGCCAGCTTTCCCCTCCTTCTTTTATTCTTCCCTCTTCTCCCTATGCTCAGTCCTCACCCCCTTCCCTCTCCTATTTTATCCCGCCTCCCACCAGTTTGCGTGACTCCCCTCTCTCTCCTGCCGTCTCGTGGTTCCACCGGCTCGGCCGCAGGTTACTACTCTACCCGCCAATGCCGTTTTCACCACCTCGCCTCTTGTCCTCCTCCCTTCTTCTGCTCTGCTGCGCTCTACTAGGTGCACTCTATCTCCCTACCCCCACTCATTTCCTATCTGTTCGTGCCCTTCATCCCTTTCCCCATACCCTGCCCTTCCACCCTACCCTCCCTCCCCCATTCCTTTAGTTCAAATCCTCCTCACCCTTGCACCTAGTCCCCCACCGCCTCCCTGCACATCACCCTCTCTCCTCTCTCTGTTTTTGCACCCATAGCTTCACTGTCCTGTTCCCGACCTCTCCGTCTCTCTTGCCGACTCGGTTCCACCGTCCAGCCACAGGTGGTAACCTTCTCCGCTAATGCCGCACTTGGCGCCTTAACCTCCCTCCTGTCCTCCCCTTTTTTGCTATTCACCCTACCACCCCCTGTCTCCGTCTCTCCTGCCCTACCCTTACACCTGTCCCCTACCACCTCTCCCCCTAGTTCTCAACAACTGAATACATGTAATTTTATCCTTATTGCTATGCTTGACTACACTGTGTGACTTTGTCCTTTGCAAATGTATCCTGCTCTGTGTAATTTCTTATGTATCCTGCAAATGTATCCTGCTTTGTGTAATCTCTTATGTATCACTGTGTTCTGTAACTGTACCTCCCGGGTCATGCCTGAAAATAGTCACTTGTTGGCTAGCGCACTTACCCGGTCAACAAAAACTAAATAAATAACCCCCTATCCATGCTCCCATCTAGAGACATAAACTTCTTTTGCAGATGGTAAAGGACAATGGAGAAGGGGTACCCTCAGGCACTAGCATAGAGACCAATGCCCTTAAAAATAAGGCAGAGAAAGTGGTATCCTACCTTTCTGGTATCTTCCATACTTGTGCCTCTCATCTTTACCCTCAGAGTCTGGATTTCACCCTGAAGGCCGCACACCAGACCAGGAACTCCATACTGTACCTCTGCTGTCTCCTTGAGTCCTCCTGAGCCTCTCAGACCCACCCCAGTTGGAATGTAACTGTATCTGCAAGGCAACTCATAAGAAATTAATTCAACTGAACATAAAGGGGAAAGGAAGGATTTCATTTCATTTGCTTCCCCCTCTCGGTTTAAATGATGCACGACATGACTATTTCCTCCCAAACTGACTTCTTTTATTCTGCTAATGCACTGAAAATGATTCCAAGCAATACAGGGGTCACATCTTCACTTTTTAAAAAGATAATGCAGCTCCATGGGGCTAATTTAACTTTTTACAGATACTAACTAGACATTTTTAAAGCAGCAGAATGATTACTTTTAAGGCAGTACAAGCAGGGAATTTTCCTCTCTCTTTCTCTCGTATGTTCTACCCAAGACCTACTTGAAACTCAGATCCCTATAATTTCCTGGCTTCTCTGGATCTGGTAAGCCAAACATTTTTTCTTCCTTACTCAAGGGTTACCCACTCTCTGCCACTGGTCACCCCCCCCCAAACAATGGTGTAGGAAAGCGGGCTGCTTCCCCCACCTGAACCCCTGTGCGCTGGCCCAAACCACAGGGGAAATACTAGGATTTTTTCCTGGTGACCCAGACCCTGTAACCCACAGCTTGGCACTATAATGGTGCTACTTCCACACCTGCCACATTCACTCAGCTCAGCCTCTCTTCGGCCCCACTAGTGCAGTGGCCCCAAGACCCAGCCCCACTCCAGTAATACCGGCCCCATGCTACAGGCTGTACTGCCTCCTACCAATGGTCCAAACACTCTGCTCCTGCTGTTCAAACTCCTACGGGGGTCCCTGCCAGGCCCACATCCCCTTTACACTTCCTGGGCTTACATTACATTCCAGCACGAGGGCTACCCTCCAAGGTCTGCCATTACTGCCTGTGACCCACCAGGACTTCAACATTCTGGCACCCCTGGACCTGCCCCTCCAAAGCAGGCCCACATCTTGGGTGACAGGCCTGTGGCTCCCTCTACATCCCAGGTTGCCCTGCCATGCCTGGTATGAGGGGAGCCACTGCCACCGGCTTCCCTCCTGCAGGGGTCTTGCCACTTCCCCCACAGCCCTGGCAACCTGGGAAACACCTTACTGGGGTCTCTAAGGTTCCTAACTCTACCTGGCCTACCAGCCACCTACATTCCCTGCCCCAAAATGATGCAGGACCTGGCTACACATTCTTCCCTCCTTATGGAGCTCCATACCCCCACTCCTCATTGACCATGGTGCTGCCCAAGGTATGCCAACTGCTTGGTGAAACCCCCACAGCGAAATCCCCCATGGTGACAATTTCAACAGGTTTCAAGATTGTCATAGTGGGGGACCCGTGGGTGAAATTTTACCCTTTAGCCAACTCCCTCACGATAACTCCCACTCAGAGTTAGAAATCTTTAGAAGGGGGGCATGAGGGGGTTCAAGGGCACAGTCCCCCAATAGAAAACACACTGAAGTCTGACAGGTGAAATTTCACCTGTTGACATCGGGGAGCTCCATATGCCACACCGCGACAACAGTGTTGTTGACTCAGCATAGATAAACCACTGCCCAAAGCCATCCTTACTGTACTTTTGGGGGGGAGTTCCCCACTGGTCTTCCTGAACAGCTGAGCTTCCTCACTTGCCCACCAAATCTCTGCTCCTTACTCTGCACTTCCAGCCACCGGCCTCCAGCCCCATGCCTACTGCCTAGGCTGGAAAGGCCCCAATACTTCTGTCTGCTACCTTATAAACTCCTAAAACCTACTCTCTGCCGCCACCTTGAGGCTTCCAGCAGCAATATCCCCAGAGCACTAACCCATTTCCTGGCTCTGGGGGGGTAGGAGGGGAAAGGGATGCCTAAGATGGGAACATAAGCCCCTCTTGTAAGGGGGGCTTACACAGAGTCACTTTAATAACTAACTAAATAAAAGAACTACAATCAATACTAAGCAGTACACATGCACATAACCTAAGGGAGGTAAATAACAGGGGAATTGTCCTGCCAAAAATGTCAGATTCCTATGGGGTAATGAATTCAGACTGGTGGACTGCAAACCAATGGAATCAGGTACCCCCAGAGGTTAGGAAGGCACCAAATGTGAAAGCATTTAGAATCTTGTTAAATAAATATCCACAGGAATCTGCACTGGTCTTTGATTGTAAGGTATCATCAGCAATGTCTGTTACACATTATGTAGTTACATGAAATTCTCCTCTATATATAAAAAAACTGTATCCAAGCCGTTTGTTACACTGCCAGTCTGAAACCACATCTACCTGTATATAAGAAACGTGTTCCTATGCAGGACAACTTTGTAAACCAGGCTGAAAAGTCTAATGTTTTATCCTGTCCAAAAATAAAGATGTATCATTCATTCATTCATTTATTCATTCATTCATTCGATAATAGTAACAGACTGACAAACATAATTCACTTAAAGACACAGAACTGTATTACAGAACTAAAATAACAAATCACGCACAAAAACGATGAAGAAGAAAGACGGAGGAAAAACAAATAAGTCTACTGCTCTTGCTCACAGGCTCAGCCATAGGGCAGGGTTCTCTTACTTGCTACTAGCTAAAACAGCTCCCCTCCCCTACACAGCACTGTTTTAATACACAAAACCAAACCACAAATAAACCACAGAAATCTAGCTGCACAAGGTACGCTAAATATTTTTCTGACCAATTATACTTATTATAATTATATAACGGCAGTATAGCGCAGTGGTTTAAGGCTTTGAGCTACAAATCTGGTGATATCCAGCAGATCAGACCTGGGTTTGAATCCCACAGCTTCCACTTGCATACTGTGTGACCCTGAGCAAGTCACTTAACTTCCCTGTGCTCTCAGGTCGCTCCTGTAAAAAAAGTTTTCAGCTTAGTGTGCTACTCCTGGTTAAATAAAAAAAATAATAATAATTTAGTTTGAAACATTCCGCATTACAAATACTTTCAAACTTTTTTTGATTAGACAATCAGAAACAGACTTCTTTCTAATTCTCTCTTCATAAGACAGCAATGAAAACAGCCTTTGTATGGCATACAGCTTATTTCAGCACTATGTGACCTCCAGTCCCATGCTGCATTGCAGACTTTGTCTGTGGACCCTACTCTGCCAACAAAGTTGGCAAATCTGCCATCCACAAAGTTAGCCCTGCACTGCAGATTGAAGTTAGCCGGGTGGATTACATTCACGAGTTTGGTAACATTTGCAAAACTATCCGCAAAGTGAATTTGGGCAAATTTACACACCTCTACCTGGAACTGCAAAAGGGCCATGCTTGCATGTTTGCACCAAAACAAGCCAATCAAAACTGCAAAGCAAGGTACAGTACATCAGGCATGGTCATGAAAACAACTAGTTCCAGCACATAGGCTCCTACACCACAGAGCTGTGATTTGACAAACAATAGAAGAAGCAACTATGTAAAATGTATTTTAATTTAGTTTGTATTGACTGTAAAAGGACAGCTAGGTAATTCTTTCATTTTTTATAATATGTTGGATAGCACATTTTTAAGCACTTAACTTCTGTAGTTCAGCATTATGAGGTCCAGTCCAACAAGAAATGAAAGTTCAAATCAAAACTCACCACACTGTTTGAACCACTGTGTTCCTGATCATGTGCTGCTACTGAGCACCTCTCAACATGCAGCTGAGCTCAAGCTGCACATTCAAAGTTGTTCTTAACTTACACTTCTAGTAGCCACTGGAAAAAACATGCTAGCCTTCACGTCCACCTGAACAGCTACCAGAGCAGGCAGATGTGACCTTGGTTTAATGTCTCAACCAAAAGATGATACCTCAGGAGTGCAGCACCCTCCAGTGCTGAGTTACAGTGTCAGTACTGAGATTAACTCCAAGTTCTTGGTGTGGGGGCTAGAACCCACAACCTTCAAATCTTCTGGCCTCAGAGATGAGTGTGCTGAGCCACTGACCACTCCAAAGAAGAAAAAGCATTCTCGGACCCAAACTGCATTTAGTTCATTTCTTTAAACCGCTCTCACAATTTTTTTGCAAAGGCAAGCAGATTGGGACTATAACCCTAGTGCTTCGAGGTTTAACATCCTCTTTGTCAGGGGGAGGTGTTTCTGATGACTAGCTTCACCCTTCAATATTTAACATAACTGCTTAATTAATTAATTTGAATTGAATAGCAGCTTTTTAGATTTTATTCCCTCCAATTTTACAATGCCACCAATAGCAATACACTAATTAAGGGGCCCCATCAAGTTGTAACCGTGAAGGGCTTGCATTCAATAGGGAAGCATGGTCAAGAATCTCACCTGCCTTCCTAAACACACAGGCCTGGATATTCAAAGGGGTTGTACCTGGTGCAACAGAGTTGCGTTGGCGCAACCCCACTTTGTGCCCCGGTGGGATATTGAAAGGGCTGCCAGGTGCAGCGCAAATCCCGAGGTGCCAGGGCGCAATGTAATTGTATGCGGCACAGATGCAGGGGGCGTGCCCATGCATATGCAGCACATCCCAATATTCAGCTCAGGATGTGCAGCCCATGTGGTGGCACAACCCTGCAGTGCGCTGCATGGGGGGCACAAGGTTGAGCCCCGGAAAAGAGGGAACAAATCCCAGCCACCCACAGGCAGACTGCTGTATTGCATGGTGCAACAACAGCAGCCTCCAGATGTGGGTGGCCACCTGCCCACCCAGAATACCATCTGCAAGTACCCACAAACCCCTGGTGGTCTAGTGGTCCCCCTCCCACCCGATTCCCTGAGAGATGGATAAATGACCAGCCCTGGTGGTCTAGTTGTCTCCCCTTCCACCCAGTCACCTGAGAAATGTAAACAGACCGTCCCTGGTGGTCTAGTAGAACCACCCCTGCCCATTGCCACGATCACGGTACAGCTCCCTCAATGGAATCCATGGTGATCCAGTGGCACCCCACCCTCCACCCACAGGACCCCTTACCCACCCTGCTCCCCCCATCATTGGGGAGGTGGCTGCAACCCACCTGCATACCGCCCAGCCACCCGCCAAATGATAGGTACAGTATGGGCTGTAAGCCCTTCGGTCCCCAACATGGACCGATGGGCTTGCAGGGCATACTGTACTAGACAGTACCAGATATGTGATCATTCACATATTTGGGACTCTCTAGAACAGTATGCCCTGCAAACCCATTGGTCCACACTGGGAACCAATGGGCTTACAGCCCATACTGTACCTGTCATTCGACAGGTGGCCAGGTGACATGTGAGTGGGTTGCAGCCACCCACCGATGACGGGGGAGCAGGGTGGGCAAGGGGTCCAGTGTGGGTGGGAGGAGTGGGGGTGCCACTGGATCACCATAGATTCCATTGAGGGAGCTGTACTGTGATCATGGCAATGGGTGGGGGGGTTCCACTAGACCACCAGGAATGGTCTGTTTTACATTTCTCGGGTGATCGGCTGGGAGGGGTGACCACTAGACCACCAGGGCTGGCCATTTATCCATATCTCAGGGAATTAGGTGGGAGGGGGACTACTAGACCACCAAGGATGGTCATATATACTTGTCTGAGGAATCGGGGACTCAGGTGGGGGGGCCACTGGACTACCAGGGATTTCTCAGTCTGACATATACTGCACTCATGGCTATGGGCAGGGGATGCCCCAGGATCCCCACTGCATACGTCATGCTGTGCAGGGTGCCATGCGCAAGTCGCTGGGCTGCCATGCACAAGGCATTCAAATAGGGCCATAATAACATGTAAATGGCCCCATTTGTACCTTGCATATTTTATGGCTTCATTTGCATGCCCCCTGCTGAATATCGCGGATGATGCGCCTAGCACAACTGCACTTGCACTGGTGCATCCCTGTGCTCCTTATCTGTGGCTTGCATCAGCGCAGTGCCACTGCACCGTGTGCAGTATATGTGCCAACCTTGCCATATTCAATAGTGCTGCACCATGGTGCATCACCATTGAATATCACCTGGCCCTGGCCCTGGTGCATCCCAGTTGCACTGTGCCCAGGCTTGCCCCACTACCTGGCACAGTCTGAATATCCAGGCCACAGAAAACAACATAGAAAATTAAAAGGAAGGAACATCATTGACAGTAAACTAGCACTTTTATAACATTTTCACTCTGATACCAGACCTCATATCTTAAGGGCTGTGACATGCTTTTAAATTACTGAACAATATCTGAGCCCATTTGGTGTTAACGACTTGCATATAGGGGCAGCCTGCACTCACAGAGATACTGAAAGCAAATAACAACATGGGGGGATGACAAAAAGCAGATCTTCTATACAAAGCACATTATATCACTAAAAAAATGTCAACAATTATTAATTACGAAAAAAATGTATTCAAACTACAGCATGGTAAATAAAAAGGGGGGGGAGGCATGTTTAAATCAAACAGCATTTTATTAACTTACCCGGCCCCCTGTATGTTGACATTTCCCCAAATGGATACACTGAACAGAAAAACTAACAATTAATATATAATAACTCCTACATAGGCAACACTGTAATACAGAGTCCTCACTCTTGCTGTTATTAAGTCTACTTCATTATTGCCCAACTGCCTGTCATCTCCCAAAATATATTTATAAAAAGATGAAGAATCCAGATGTGTGTCTGGCTGTCTAGTTGTGCAATACTAATGCCTTCAAGGTATAAATAGAAAGAACAACTTTTCTATGAGTGTACTTTGTAGAATTATCAATATTTTTAACAGCGACAGGGTTGGGTGGTTAAAAACATGGGTCAGACTGGACCCCCTGGTGTAAAAAATGTGGGTCAAAAAAGTCAATTCAAAAAGTCAATGGCAGGTTTTGTATTGTTCACTTTTCCTTCCTTTAGATATTGTTACTGCACAGGTGCATCAATCTGAACCCACTGGTAGAGGAAAGAGGGATCATTTTTGAGCAGGCTGCAACTTTTGCCCCATTAGTGCATGTTAGTGCTGTCCCTGATTTTTATGCTATATATATTTCTCACTATAACATTTGACTGCAGTGGAATACATCCAACATAACCAGACCTCCTAGCACTGTGCTGCCTACATGGAAACGTTATTATAAGTGATGTAAAATTCTGAACTATAAGGGAGGAGGCAAATGGAAAATAGAAAACAAAACAAAAAAAATATGTGCATAAATATAAATTGATATAAATATATTTTGGGAGATGAAAGGCAGTTGGGCAATACTAAAGTAGACTTGATAACAGTAAGAGTGAGGTCTCTTTTATTGCAGTGTTACCTGTGTAGGAGTTATATTAATTGATAGTTTTTGTGTAAATTTACCATTTGGGAAAATGTAAACGTGCAGGAGCTGGGTAAGTTAATAAAATAACGTTTGATGTAAACATGCGTCTCCTGCCCCCCACCACCATTTTCCGTGCTCTAATTTGAACACATTTTTCCCCTATTAATTTTAGACTTTTTAAAAAAAATTTAAGTGATATGATTTAGTTTGTATAGAAGTTCTGCTTTTTGCGCCCCCATGTTGTTATTCACTTTCGATATCTCTGTGATTGCAGACTGCTACTAGTAAATGCAAGCCATTAACAATAAATGGGCTCAAATATTGTACAGTAATTTGAAAGCATGCAATGAGGTCAGATGTCAAAGTAAAAATGTTATAAAATGGCTAGTTTACTGTCACTGATGTTCCTTCCTTCTTTTTATGCTTGCCACTGGGCAAAGCATTTTGGTATGATACATGGCTCTGAGAGGTGTCGCAGTGATCCAATGCAGGCGAGTCTACAAGGGGCTTGACTAATAATCAGCCAATCTGACAATGACACTGCTGAGGCATGAAGTGCTTGTACTTCAAAATATTGTGCATTCAGACACATTCATAAATCAGCTCCTTCAGCAAACACATCTGATCTCATTCTCTCTGTGTCAGAGCAGTGAAAGAATAATGTCTGTGTCATACAATGGCTCATCTTTTACCATGCACATTCTTTTCATTAAGTGCCAGCCTTCTTCCAGCTAGACTGTTTGAATTTGAGCACTGCAGGCTTTTTAGAATCAAGATTTTAAATACCATATAACATTTTTGCAAAGTACCCTCTGCACTTTATTTATATAAACAGCCAGCAAACATGCTTGGCACTTTGTGATTGCTAAAGCACTATAAGCACTTTCTTAAGCAGTTTTTCTTATTCATATGCATATCAAACATTTTATTCAGCAAGAATAGTGAGAGAGGACACTACCTAGGAAGGTGGCCAATCTACCAAGGCATAAAATGGGAAATAAATAGGATAGGAAAATGGCATTGCTGCAGCAGACTACTAAGACAGAAAAGAGGAAAGGTTAGAAAAATGTGTCCCTGGATGCTCCAATTATTACTATTATTATTCCTAACATAGAACACAGCTCTACCACAGCCTGCAGTTCAGTTTTATGATGTTCTCACACCAGACTGGTAGGAATAGAAGCCACATTCCTTTCTGAAGTCACCCAAGTACACCAGACTACAGCAGCACTGCTGCAGAGGAACCTCTACACTGAGAGCCCAGCCCCCACTCCATGCAGAGAATGGTGAAAACCATATTTTTTATTCTTTTAAATTCCCTTGTTTGTCAGTTGTTGCCCCACCATAACTGCCTCCCCCAGGTCCAACCCTTAGTCTTCCAGCATGGCTCAGGATCTGCACCTTGACCTGGTACAACATTAATACCAGCGGCAAGCAACTGGCATTGACAAATGCTTGTTTAAATGTTAGTTTTTATTGAAGCACACATAGGAAAGCAAACACTGTTTTTTACATCATATCTTTCGGATAGGAGCACTGTTTATTTATTTATTTATTTGTACATCGGTTTATAACCTTTGAGCCAAAGACTCATTTCCAAAGGTACCTCGTCACATTGAGGACAAAAAACAGATAGTAAACTTTGGTTACAGTAAAGTGTTACATACATACATAGAAAAACAATATATTTTTGATTACAGCAAAAGTGTTACATACTTAGGGTTACATAGAGTGGTTCCGTACATTTTAATGAATTTGGTAGAATATTACAATTATACAGCTGATAGTATGCTGGTAATAGCAGAGGGATAAGGCTATGGTGGGGAGAGTTGGGGAGGGAGAGTTAGAGTGCTGCCTAAGTGGCATTGTCAAGTGTGTTTGGGTCAAGGCGCTGTTTACAGACAGGCGCAGCTGCGAGTGCTAAACAGTTGGCTCTGCAAGGCATTTTTGAAGGTGGAGATTGTGAGGACTTTGGAGATGGATGCAGGGAGAGAGAGTTAAACCAAGACGGGCCTCTATAGCAGAAGGACCTCTGTCCATGGGTGTTCCTGGATCTGGGTACCAGAAGACTGGACTTGCTAGAGGTTCACATTGGGATGGATAGCTGGGAGTGGTGGATGGAGGCTGTCACCCCGGGGGGGGGGGACAACCTGAGTAGGGTTTTCTTTGTGAGGAGGCAAATTTGATAGTGTAGTCTTTCATCCAGGTTTAGTAATTTTGCTTCATCATAGAAGACAAGTATGTTGAGCCTGGGGCACCAGTAATCAGTCTGCAGGCCTTATTTAGGGTAAGTCGAATTTTGTTGAGGCGGTGGTGTCAGCCGCACCATAAACTGGCAGGCCATAGTCAATGAGTGACAGCACTGAAGATGTGACTGCTAGTCAGAGAGCGTCAGGTGGGAGGCAGTTTTTATGGCGGTAGAGGATGCCAAGCCGTGTATTGGTGGTGGAGGCAAGGGCATCAATGTGGGTGTGGTAGGTGAGGGCTGAGTCAAAAGTGACCCCAAGGTATTTGTAGGAGCTGACTTGCTCAAGCGGTTGATTGGTACTAGTGAGGATATGAAGTGGGAAGTTGCGGGCTTTGTTTTGGGGGTGGGCGAAAAACATAGTTTTGTTTTTTTAAGATTAATGACTAGCCTGTGGTCTTTAAACCATGCCTCAGCATCATCGTAGGATTTTTGGAGAGTATCCTGTAGTGAGATGGGATTGCGGTGGGTAGCAAAAATGACAGCATCATCGGCATACAGAAGAATATTGCCAGAGCAGGCATTGGGCAAGGTGTTTAGATAGATAGAGAAGAGTAGGGGCCCCAGGATGGAGCCCTGAGGTACCCCTGAGTGGATGGGATGGGTTGCAGAGAGTGTTCCATTGATTTTTACACATTGGGAGCGAGTGGATAGATAGCTTGCACACCAGGTGAGGGGGCCAGTGGAGAAACCAGTGTGGCCTTGGGCATTCAGCAGAAGGGGGTGGGAGACAGTGTCGAAGGCCTTTGAGAGGTCAACAAACACTGCACCGGCTAGTGAGCTAGCATCCAGGGAGGAGTGTAGGAAATTGGAGAAGTCAACTAGCGCTGTAGCGGTACTGTGACCATCATGGAAGCCGTGCTGCTCTGGGCATAGGACGTTATGTTTGGTAAGATATTCTGTAATTTGTATGGACACGATTTTTTTGAGGGCTTTGGAGAGGGGCGGAAGGATGGAGATAGGTCGGTAGTTCCCGGTGCAAGACCTGTCACCCCCTTTATGGATGGGTGTGACCGTGGCTGTTTTCCATGCAGTGGGGAATTGCCCCAGGCAGAGAAATCAGTTGAGTAAGCTGGTGAGTGGGTCAAGGACTTCATCCAGCACCAGACGGAGAATGCTGGGGTCCAAGAAATCGCTGTCGAGGCTGTTGCCTTTTGAAGCTTTAATTAGGAGTGATCTGGCTTCCTGGGCAGATACCCTATGAAGATGGAAACTGGGGCGTTGGAGGTCAAGGGGAGGTAGGGTAGGGGGAGGGTCCAAGAAATTACTAGGGAGGACAGAGCTAAGGTTGGTGAATGCAGTATTTAGGTGGTTAGCTATGCAAGCAGGGTCAGTGAAGGTGGTGCCATCAATTGTGAGCTGGGATGGGGGGAGCGTGATTTCCCATTTAATTGTTTAACATTATCCCAGAAAGTCCATGTTAGTTTATATCTTTCTGGCAGTGATGTCACATCTTAAATCCACAGTATAACTGACTTCTAACATGTATTTCAGTCCTCGGATCTTAGGAGGGTAGGATATGTATCTCAAAGAGTTTTGTCCAGGCCCCTCCAGTCTCACCGGGCAGGCACTGGGAGCACACTCAAGATGTCAGGAGCAGCAAGGCGGGACAGAAGAGCCCACAGGCTATGTGAGTCCTTCCCGGGGGTGCTTCTGCTATCCGCAGACCTGGAGGTTCTCCCCCAGTCAAATTGCAGCCCCATGTCAGGGACTGTTGCAGGAGGTCGAGGGGGAGCTAGAGGCCCGCACCACAGAAAAGCTACTGGTGCCGGGCAAATTTTAATTTAAAAAAAAATGAAAGGGGGGAAGTGCTGGCAGAGGAACTTGTGCCCTGGTGGACTGGCGTGGGAAGCTGGAGGCCCATGTCATTGGGGCACACAGGATGATGAAGCACAGAGCGCGCATGCATGAGGCCAACGCTATTCACGCATGTGCATGAGAGCAATAACCACCATCTTGGTAATGGCATAGGGCGACCATTGCATAGTGGGGGTGCCAATTATAGCCCCTAACCTGTAATTACAGTAGGGATTCTGGCTCTGGACTGTGAGCCTGGAGACATGGAGGAATCTTGCATCCCTGCTGGATATGCTTAAAAGAAAAACAGCTGTTGTGATTCTTATTAGGGGACTGATAACAATTCAACCTAATGTCAACACAGTAGGTGTAATCCACATTTGCATTCTAGTAAATGCTTGCAAGCGGAAGGATTTGCTTAATAGGTTTCTTCTAAATACCTAAAGGCAATTTGTTAGGTTGTGTTAGCTTCTGTGAGACACTGATGCTTGTGTTGTATCTACCCTCAAAGAGTGATAACAATTAAAAAAAAGTATACAAAACACTTATGTAAAGTTTAAGTTGTAAACAAAACCAAAAAAAAAGGTAGTGTTCCCCGAAGCATCAGGAGCGCTATGGAATATTATACAGAGTAACCCAGACAGTTAATGCAAAGCATGATGGGTAGTATGGCCAAGTCTCCCGGAAAGAAGTGGGTTGATTAAGTGCTTAGGGCCACTGATTACGGCCAAGCAAGGGAGGCCCAAAAATGAGCTTTGGAGAAATGTGCAACAGTGGGTCATTTCCTTCTAAGCAAGGTAGTGGGCAGTTTGGGGAGCCAGTTTAGGACAGTGATTTAAGGCTCTAAACTGCAAACTTTAGAGACCTAGGTTTGAATACCACTGATCCCCCCTCCCATGCATACAGTGTGACCCGGAGCAAGTCACTTAACTTCCTTGTGCTCCCAGGTCACCCCTGTAAACAACCATAGTGTGTCTCTCAAAAAAAAAGTGTGTTAAAATTTTCCACGGTCAATGACCCCTGTTGTGTATGGCAGTATAAACTTAAGCACGAGCAAGAGGAATGTGGCTGTGATTTTATTTGATTGCAGATTACGAACATAATATTGTGAAGATGAGTGGAGACCTAGAACAGCAGCCGGCTACCCTAGTCCGAGGCAAGGGTAAGGCGTGGTGAGAGGCACTATTTAGGGATCAGGGTGAAGGGGATGGTGCGGGTCCTTCGGGGTTGCTTCGCCCACTAGAACCCAAGAACCCAGAGGAGGCCAACCCAGGGAAGCAGCCGGTAACCCTGGCATTGCTGACCCTGCTGCCTGAACCTGTGACTCTGGTTGGGGGGCCGGGCACGTCAGGGCAAGAGCCAGAGAAGCCGATGCCCATTCTGGATGAGACACTGGTGCCCCCTCCTCCTTATCCTCAGAAAAAGCCATGAAAGAAGAGGGTCAATCAGGGAGCAGCAACAGCCGACCAAGTAGTGGGCATGCCTGAGTTAGACCAGCTGTCAGCTGATGAGCTGTGGGCTCTGCTTAGGAGCAGGGGTGCCCCCAGAAGGAACAGGGGGCATCAGCAGAAATGGGGCAGAGACTGGGATGCCACAGAAAAGGTGCTGGTAGGGCAAGGGATGGAAATGGTGGCATCGGCACCCATAAGCCTGGGCATGCCAGGGGGCTTGCCACAGGGCCTACTGGCACTGCCGCAGGCAAGCTTGGGGACTCCTGAGCAACTGGAGCACAGTCAGACCATCCAGCCACAAGCAACTTCCCATCTTGGAGTAACGGGCCTTGGCTCCCGCAGCAGATAGCCCTTGGTGGTTGGGTCAGCCAGCCAGCAGCAAGGCTTGAAGGCATGGCCACGGTGATACCCCAAGGGTTGGGGAGCCTAGCATACGGCCTCAGGCTGGCAACCCAGGCCAATCTGGGGTAGTACAAAAGCTCGACCGGCTGCTGGAATTACTGGCAGACCAGAGTAGAGCTCAGCCAGGGGTGGTCCAGGAGGCACTGACTGCAGCAGGGATCGGGGATGCTGGAGCGGGAGTGGCATTGCCACCACCACCAATACCAGAGCAGCAAGGAGTAGTGAGCTTCATATCCCTGGCAGAACCCATTGGGTCACACTTGCCAGACAAGGTGAGGCAGCAAATAATCAACGGAGAATACATTGGCATCTTTGCCCTGCTGAATTGACCTAAAGAGATGGAAAGGGACAAAAAGGACAAGAATGGGGATGATGGGGTCAAGCAGAAGTGCAATGCAACTGTGTGGCAGATGTGAGAGGACTGGGCAGCAGGTTTCACAATCTATGCATGGATCCTCACCCAGGGCAGCCCGGTGAAAGCCGATGGGCTGTGGGTCTACTTTAATAGGATAATGACCATGCACGCTAGTAAACCAGGTGGGGGGGTGGTTGGAATATGATGAGGAGTATTGGAGGAGAAAGCAGATGGACACGGCATGGTCGTGAGCCATCTTGGACCTGCCGCTGCTGTGGATGATAGACTTAAGGGGAAGGGTCCAATATACAGACAGCAGTTTTCCGGTGAGGTGCCCCCCATTGCCAAAGAAAGGTTATCAAGGTGTAATGGGGGAAAAGGGGGCAGGAACGGGTGTTGCTTCAGCTACAACCAGGGATCATCCAAGACCAAGCATTGTAGATACAAGCACGAGTGCATGGCGCGTGGGAAACCACACTCATTTCAACAGTGTGGGAAGGCGACAGAGGCAGGGGCAGGGAAGGCCAACAATTTTCGCTCCTTTTGAAAAGGAGGGACAAAGGCTGCCAACACCGATCAAGGCTGGAAATATTGAGGGTCGGTTGGTCAACTACCCAGACAGGGTGGCCACTTGCTCTTTGACAGCAGGATTCAGTGAGGGGTTTCATATACCTTACTAAGGCCCAAGGAGGGCATACAAGGCTGACAACCTGCGTTCTGCCAAAGAGTGACCGGAGGTTGCGTGGAGCAAAGTATGGAAGGAACTGGCCACGGGTCAGATCAGTGGCCCCTTCATCCCCCCCTTGCCTACGCCTCAGGGTGTCTACCATTGGCTAAGTCCTCAAAAAGTCACCGGGCAAGTTCTGAATGATAAACCACCTGTTGTACCCAGAAGGGGATTCAGTCAATGCCTACATTGACCCAGTTGACACTGCAGTGTATTACACGTCGTTCAACAGGGCAGTGGAGGTGGTGTGACAGGCGGACAGGAGGGCACTGCTAGGGAAGGCTGATATAGAATCAGCATTCGACCTGTTGCTGGTGTACCCAGCAGATAGGGAGCAATTGGAGATGAAATTTGACGGGTACTACTACATTGACAACTGCATGTCCGAGGAGTGTGCAGTGGCATGTGTGATTTTTGACCAATTCAGCACATTTCTGCACTAGGCCATGGCACAGAAAGCTAAAGTCAACCACATGGTACACTATTTGGATGACTTTCTGTTTGTGGGGAGGGCCGACTTGGGGCAATTCACACATATCATGGCAGCATTGCAGGAGGTGTGCACCGAGCTGGGTGTACCACTGGCCCAGGACAAGATGGAGGGGCCATGCACAAGGCTTTCCTTCCTGGGGACTGAAATCGACATGAGCGAGCAAGTGTTCTGGTTCCCCCAAGACAAGCTGGTGGCCTTGCACACCTGACTGGACTCTGTAATGATGGCACGTAAAGTCACGTTATGGGAGATCCAGCAACTGGTGGGCCACCTCAACTTCACCTGCTAGGGAATGCCCAGGGGCAGGACATTCATGAGGTGCCTGGCAGACATTGGGGTGGGCTGTACAAAACTGCACCATGGAATCCACATCACAGCGGCAATGCGGGATGACCTAGGCATTTGGCAGACATTTCTGCAATGCTTCAATGGGGTATCAGTGTGGCCAGTTCCAGTGTCCTGCAAGGAATTTGAATCTTCACAGATGCCTCAGGGGATCCTGGGCTTCAGGGCTTACTTGCAATGTAAGTGGTGTGCAGGGCAGTGACCTCCAGAGTGGATCAGACAAGGCATTACAAGGCAGATAATGGTGACAGAATTCTTCCCCATTGTCTTGGCATTGGTGATATGGGGGGACATGCTGGGGAATAAGCACATCACATTCAGGTCTGACAACACCGGAGTGGTGTATGCAATAAACAAACAATTGGGGGGCAAGAGCCCAGTGGGCAACCTCATGCGGGTATTTGTCCTGAAGTGTTTGTTGCTGAATATCAACTTTAAGGCAGTGCATGTACTAGGTATTGAAAATGGCATCACTGATACTCTTTCCCATTTACAGTGGCAGAGGTTCCGAGAATTGGCACCAGCAGCAGACCTACAGCCCAGGGAAGTCCTGCCATTCCTATAGGAATTGATAACCCAGAGGCCTGGGAGTTGACTGAGAATGCCCTGGCACATAGTACGTGACTAGCATACCAGAGGGGGGACAACTCTTTTCTGGAAGTGCAATACGCATGTGGGTGGGCAGTGGCATGGCCGATCCCAGTGGCACAGCTGTGCAAATGTATTGTGATCAAAAAAACATGTGGGGCCACCCGGGCAACAGTCGAGAAACACATGGCTGGCATTGCCTGGTTTCAGAGAGCCAGGGGCTTCCCTGACTCCAAGAGGGCATTTGCCCTCCGGAAGATGCTGAGAGGTTGGGCATGAGCAGCCCCGAGGGGCATGGACAACAAATGCCTTATCAGCCCTGCCATATTCAAGCAGATCTGGGATGAGTTACAGAAGGTATGCTCATCCCCTAACGAGGCAAGGCTCTTCTGGACAGCATACTTGGTAGCATTTTGTGGGGCATTCTGGGTGTTGGAGCTTGTGCAGCCCAGCAAGGCTACTGGGAGACCATTAGTGTTGGCAGAGGCCAACATTGAGGTCACAACATCTGGAGTCTTTGTTCACATACAGAAGAGCAAGGTGGACCAGCTTGCTCATGGGTGGTGGTGCCGACTAGCAGTGCCCCACAGGATCCAGTGGGATGTGGGAGCATGGGTACAGGATTATATAACACAGCGCCTAGCAATGGGGGGGGCCTTCTTCCGTCATGGGGGTGGTGGTCTCCTAACAGTGTACCAGTTTAGGCATGTGTTGCAGAAGACCTTGCAACTGCTGGGCATCCCTGCAGAACACTACAACACATACTCCTTTAGGATTGGCGCAACATCACATGCCAGGGCGGAGGGCGTATCAGATAGAACAATACAGACTTTGGGTAGATGGAAGTCACAGGCTTTTGAAAGAGATATAAGACCACACATGTTGTAACTCTCTCTTGCTTTGTTTGGACAGGTGTTGCAGCCCGAGCAGAGCACATCTGGATATGTGACCCCTCGTACATCCATTGGGTGGCCCTCAGGGCAAGGCAGTATCCCGGAGGAGAAAACCTGTTCCTGGCACCCGATATGGCAGAGTTGCTTTGGTTGGGATGGTGCGGGATGCACTGGAATGAGTTACTGGCAACACTACAAGCAAAAGTGCAAAAGAGGTAGCAGTCTAAGGTTTTAGTAATTCATTTGGGGGGGGAATGATATAGGGGTTATACCTGCAAGAGAGCTTAAAGAGAGGGTCAGGCAGGACCTGGCAAGAGTGAAGCAATGGTGGCCCCAGGTGCATATAATTTGGTCTGATATGGTGCAGCAGCAGCAGCAGCAGTGGTGGCACACCTGGAACATTAGGGCAATAGAGAAGGTGCGCCAGCTGCAGAACATGGCCATGTGACTGATTATGGACTCAGTGGGGGGGTCCATAGCAAAGCACCTGGGAATGTCAGTAAAAAAGCCAAATCTGTATAGAGGGGATGGTGTACATTTATCAGAGGAAGGAATAGACCTGTTTCTGGATGACATACAATGGGCGGTGGCGAGGGTATTAGCGTGAGGTGCTTGTGGGGGGTGAGTTGGTGAGAACTCACCATGTGGTGGCTTGGTAGTCTTGGAACACAGTGGGAAGGGGTAACAGGGGATCATGTGCCTTGACCAGCCAGATATCCCTGAGGCTGACAGGAGAGAGGGCCTGATGGATGGAGTCTGGATGGCACCCTCTTCGGGCAGCATCCCACAGCATGGCAGATCCTCTGACGGGGGAGGAGCTAGCCACAGCCAGTCATATAGCCATCCCTCATGCCCCAGAGGCTGTTGCCCTTACGGGGTCCTGGTTGATGGTAAGGCAGCCCTCCCCTGGGAGGGAGGGGTGACCATCAATGATCTAGTTGATCCATAGTGAGCTAGATTCATTCCAGGGCTACCTAGCTACGCACATCACGCTGAAGCGAATGTATATATGGATAATTGTTTTTTTAATAAACACATGGCTGTGGCCCTTTCTCCAAAGCTTGTTGTTGTGTCAGTTTGTTTAGGTGAATAAGGTATATGCCCTCAAAAGACAATGGAGGAGCCTGCAAGGTATTGCAGCAGGCAGGGCTTTGTCTGGGAGCATGGCCTGGGACACCTGGACAAACAATAGGGACCCAGGTAGGACTGCCCAGAAGGGGGGGGGAGATAGGGCTCCCGGGGGGGGGGAGCTTGTGACCAGGGACAGGGAGGAGCTAAGCTCTTAAGAGGTGCTGCACAGGAGGAATTCCTCCTCATTCCTCCTTGTCTCTGGTCACATCCCACCCAAACGTCACCCTCATAAAAGCAGGGGGGAGCGTGGGGGGGTACAGGGAACTTGCTGTCCCACTAAGGAGGATCAACTTAGGGGTCGAGAAGGAATTTCCTGTTTTTTTCCCCACTGGGTTTTCCAGATTTTCCTTCTCCAGCAAGGTGGGAGTAATTCCAGTTAGAGTAGGCTAGGGATTAGATAGATAGGTGTCACAGTCATGAACCTTTGTAAGTGGCGACTTGGTAGTCTTGGAATGCTGTGGGAGAGGGAAACAGGGGATCACGTGTCTAGAGCAGCCAGATCTCCCTGAGTCTGACAGGAGGGCGGGCCTGATGGATTGAATCTGGATGATACCCTCTTTGGGCAGCGTCCCATGTTATGGCGGATACTATGATGGAGAAGGAGCTAGCCGCAGCCGGTCATATAGCTATCCCTCATGCCCCGGACGTTGTTACCCTCGCAGGGTCCTGGTTGATGGCAAGGCAGCCCTCCTCTGGGAGGGAGGGTCGACCATCAACTATCTAGTTGATCCATGGTGAGCTAGATTCCTTCCAAGGCAACCTAGCTGCTACATCATGCTGAAGTGATATATAGATAATTGGTTTATCAATAAACACATGGCTGTGGCCATTTCTCCAAAGCTCGTTGTTGTGTCAGTTTGTTCAGGTGAATAAGGTATATGCCCGCAAAAGGCAATGATTTTGTATGTTGCTTTCTGTGTGATGTGATTTGTTTAGGAAGGTGGGTGAGATTCTTGACCATACTTCCCTATTGAATGCAAGCCCTTCATGGTTACAACCTGATGGGACCCTTTAATTGGAATATTGCTATTGGTGGCATTGTGAAATTGGAGGGAATACAATCTAATAAGCTGCAGTTCAAATTAATTAATTAAGTAATTATGTTAATGTATTTAAGGGTGAAGTTGGTCATCAGAAATGTCTCCCCCAGTTGAAGAGGATAGTAAGCCTCGAAGCACTGGGACTATAGTCCCAGTCTGCTTGTCTTTGCAAAAAATCATGAGGAGTGGTTTAAATAAATGAACTAAATGCAGTTTTGGTCTGAGAGGGCTTTTCTTCTTTGAAGTGGACTGTGGTAAATGTTTAGAGAAGCACCAGGGTTTACTGAGAGTGCCATAGCCCTTTCTGTTTTTTGCTGAGTCACTGACACTGCTAAAGCTTCATTTCCACTTCTGATCACACATATGCTTATTGCAACTCAAAACTCTACTTGGTTTATGCTATGAGGCCATAAAAAGCCTGAAGCAAAACAAAAATGTTCTGGTGCACCCAGGTGGAACACCTCTAGAAGCCTCTGTGTAGATGAAACAGGGTTTCTGTCTCTGTGTTTGTGAGATGGGTGCTCATTCGAAACAAGCTGCATCATTTTTTGTTTTGTTAATTCTCATCTGTGTGAGTCAGAATGCTTTTATTGTTTCAGGTTTTTCATAGGTCACGGACCTTTGGCAGCACCTAAGGAGTCTAGTGTTCACAGGTGTTTTTGTAATTTGAATTGGGGGTTGCCTAAGCCTTAAAAAATGACTGGGATGAACAGTGTTCGTGCTGTTTGTGCTTTAATGTAGCATTCGGTTGCTCAGTCTTAAAGAACTGTGCTGAATTTGTAAGTTATTTTTCCCTGTAGAAGTGATGCTTCAAATACTGTTTCACAAACTGTTATTGTTTCATCTTTATTGGCCTTTCAGTAAGTTCAGTGTCCACTTACACAGTAATGGTAAGGGTCATTTGTGTACTGTATGTTGTCCTTTATGTTCTTATTAAGTGCTCACATTGTTTTCACACTGCATCTGTGTTTTACTGTAGAACTCTGTGACTGAAAGGAACTTCATCATACAGTTTGAAAATGACACTTAGCTCCAGTGTGTCATCAGAAACACCCACTGAGCTTACCAAAAGTCCATAAGGATAGAACAGTGCCAGAACTGGAACAGTATTTAACAAGCATTTGTCAATGCCGAATGTTGTCTCACTGGCATTGGCAGTGGTAGTGCCAAAGGAAGAGATGCATAATAGGAATGGCAGTGAAGTATTGAAGTGATGCCAACCCCACCCCCACCCTGTAGAGAATGACAGACATTGGGGTGTGCGCTTGGATCATCAGCTATAACTCTGATGCCATTGTACCTCATCCTACCCTGTAGATACTGACAAGTGTTGTGGTGTGCTTTGGGGTCTTTGGGCGCTATACTTAACCCATTCCATAAGGAAATACGATGAGGTGGGTGCAGTATAGGAGAATGGGGTGACCTTTGTGGCCGAACAGTGCAAGGCACACCATAATGCCAGTCAGTAACTGCAGGGTGGGGGTTGGGGTGGAATGGCATGAGCATTACAGCCGATGATCTTAAGTCACATCCCTGATGCCTGTCAGTCTGTACAGGGTGGGGTGCCACAGTTGGAAACCCTAACACCATAGGCGTGTGTTGGTATTTTCACTCCAAATTTTCAATATGGGCTGTTTGTGAGCCCACCTCATGAAAAGCAGCACAATCAGTTTGTTAGCTGAAAGGTGGTTTTGCACAGCGGCTGTGCCATTTGGTGACACAGGGACGAAAAACACATTTTGGGCAGGTTGTGAAAATGACAACTGTATTGTTCATGAGGAGGCGTAAAAATGGCAGCTGAAAATCTGGAGTGAAAATATGAAAAATTGGTGAAGTCATGAGCATACATAGAAACTGCGCAACAGACGTCCGTAACCCAATTATTTTTGGGAGTTTGTTAGCCACATTTTCAACATTGGCATTTTGGGACCTCCCCTTATGAACAGTGGTGCTGTGATTTTGTTAATGTGTTCCAAAAGTTGATTTCCCACAGCAACCATGCCATTGTGCGCCACTTGTGCAGAAACACATTTTGGGCAGGATGTGAAAAATGAGAGCTGTACTGTTCGTAAGGAGGTGTGAAAAAATGCCAGTGTTGAAAATTTGGCATGAAAATATTGCAAATTTGCTAAGTTACAAGGGCGCATGGAAACTGCACAACGCATGCTTGTAACACAGGCATTTTATGGAGTTTTGGCACCAAATTTTCAACATATGCATTTTAGGACCTCTGCTCATGAACAGTGTCGCCGTCATGTCCTCAAACTGTCCCGAAAACTGATTTCGCACAGTGACCACGTTATTCTGCACCGGATGTGCGAACACACATTTCGGTCAGGATTTGTAAAATGACAGCTGTACTGTTCATAAGGAGGTGTGGAGAAATGGCAATTTTGAAAATCTGGAGTGAAAATATTACAAATTCACAAAGTTATGCACATGCGTGGAAACTGCATAACACAAGCTCGTAAAACAGCCATTTTTTTGATTTTTCCCATCAAATTTGCAACATAGGCTTGTTGAGAGTCCCCCTCATGAACAGTGGCACTGTCATTTCATTACTCGGTCCCGAAAGGTGATTCCGTGCAGTGACCATGAAATCACCTTTTGGGACAGAATAATACCATGACAGTGCCTGAATTCATGAGGAGGGGTCCCAATAACCCCATGTTGAAAATTTGGTGCAAAAATTCCCAAAAATGGCTGAGATAGCAACAAAGTTGAAAAAACCCTATTTATGCCATTGTACAGCTTACCAGCATTTCCCTCAGTTTGCGGTCGGCTTTGAAAATTACCAGGCGTATTTCCTGGTCTACCGAAGATCGTCGTGCCAGACTCCAGAGGTAAGTATGGGGTGGGGGGTGGGGAGGCAGGTGCACAGAGGGTGGGCATGGGTTGTGGGGGGCAACAGGAGACCGCGAGGGACCGTTTCCTTTTACAGGTTTAAAAAAATAACATTGCAGGATGTTTTTTTTCAAGTATTGGCATGCTGGGATGGGCTCCCAGTATGCCACCTAAATGTTTTGTGGAGGATTCTGTAGCCGACAGGATTGAGCACCCCTGTCGCACAATACCGAGGAAACACTGTTTATGGGGGATTGGGCACCTTGGCAGGTAACAAAAGTGGGGGACATTATGCTGATGGGGAGGCGGGCTCCTCCGTCGGCAAAAATACACTGGGATGGGGATAAATGCCATCGGGGATTGGAACCCCATCAGCAAAGAAAAACTGTTGGGGGGCTGCATGATGCTGATGGGGAGTGGGGTCCCGTGTTGGCATTGTGACGGTTTGCCTGCACGTTGGGAGTCGTGTTTTGGTCACGCTGCATGAGAGCCTCGCTCTCATTGCAGCGGACCTTTTCTTTGTTCTCGTGGCCACATTAGGGATGCGTGAGGGCAGTGCCTGCTGCTGGTTGATTGGGGAATGAGGGATGCACCTTCTGATGCGTGCCCTGCATTCACCCAACAGTGACCGAGCCTCCAAATCTGCTACTACCGCAAGATGTTGGCTGTGCAAGCGCGAGCCAACATAAAAATGAGGCTTGTACATCAAAAAATAACACTTCAGCACACTTCTTTAATTCGGAGTTGCTAAATAGTTTGATACCTTTTATTGGACCAATCATTGTCTTATTTTGTTTGTACCTATACTTTATTGAATTTCCCATTAGTTATAACTTAAAGTCAAAACTTTTACTCATAGGATGGTAACCAGTACATACAGTACATTGGAGGGACAATACAAGATGTACAAATACATTACCCTGAGGGGTAATTATTATAATTATAATTATAGTTACCAGGCAAGGAGAGGCAGCATGGGATATGGGGGTGGGGTGGAGAATAGTTGGCTGTAATAGTTGTGGGGCTGCTGTTTTCATGAGCACTCTGTGGAAGCTAGGGGAATGCCCTATCTGTCAAAAACTAAGGAGGATGGAGGTGGAATTAGCGAGGTTGAAGAGGAATCTTTATTTATTTATTTAGTTTTTGTTGACTGGGTAAGTGCACTAGACAATTCCTGCCTATATTCAGGCACGACCCGGTGGAGGGGGACACAGATGAATGGCAACTGACCTTGAACCAGATTAAGCTGTTGGTGGTATTTTTAGTGAATGAGGGGAAATGTGGCCAGGGCACCGTGGAAAATTCCCCTACTGCATTGCTGACAGTAGGGGGAGCTGTTGAGTTTGTCTGCAGGATGGCAGACCGTGCTCAACCTCTCATGGAGAAGAACGTTTTGCTCAGCTCTACAGAGAAATCTATGGATGTTGACATCTTGCCTGAAAGTTCTTTGCCTCTTGCAATGGAGGAAACTGTGTCTATGGTTATTGTCCCGGAGTTCGAAAAGAATTTGCAGGGAATTACTGGCACTGATCCAGTTTTGGAGATTGCGTCTGAATCTTGTCGGATTGCCACAGCCAGTGGGCTACCTACGAGACCTTCAGGACCACATCATATTTCTCCCAACTCTGCGAGGGGTAACCCGCCTTTGAAAGGGGCTGACCTTACTGCGACGCTGGAATTTCCGGGTGCTGCAAATAGTAAGCAGCAGGATGGGGTTGTTGCTCCTCCTACAAGATTGACTTGCACCACGTTGCAAGCTGTGCAATGGCAATTTGGACTACCTCCCAATTCTGCAGCATTTTTGGATCAGGACTGGTCGGCTGATAAAGCACTTAGTGACTCAGGCTGGAAAAGTACGGGTTCAGGACATTGGATGCCCGATCTAGATCAGGATGATGATTCTTCACTCGACTTGGCCACATTACAGCATGCTACCGTAACTGAAATCCTGAGCTCAGGTAATGAACTACATGATCATAATAAGGCCTTACTTAAATCTGCTGTGCAGCATGTAGAGGATCAGGCTGCGGCCTTGTCTAGGCCAAGCACTTCCTTGGGAGGGAGTGGGGAACATAGAACGGGTCAGGCAGGTCATGAGAAGACTGATTTTGAGAAGGATATTTAGCATTCTAAACGTATTCCTATGTCAGACTTGTTTAAAAATAAATTAGAACAAGCACCAAGAAGAAATGCAGTTAGATTACGTTATAAGGGAGGGCTTGTTGAACACCCAGATAGATACTACGTTTCGAAGTTGCTATTAAGGGGTTCTATGCGCTTTTTCCCTGTAGATATTTATGCTTTAATTCATATTTCAGGGGAGGATTCCTTTGACATTAGCTTTAAAACCAATAACAGTCTGGAAAAATTTGGGGACAAATATTCTACCTCGAAATCTACCCCTCTATGGACCCCTTTCTATGCGATTCCCCTTACAAAGCCCCAAATTAGATATATTACCATCATGTTTCGAAATGAAGGAGTCAATGTCAATGATATTTACCATTGGCTTCAAAATCACTGTGATATTCTGGGCCCCCTGAAGCCATTCTTGACTTAGAGGGGATTTGGACTGGGGGATGGAAATTTAAGGTGAAGTTCATTAATTTGCCCAATAGTTTTTTGGGGGGTAAAGACAGAGGAGTTTGTTTTTATGGGGGTCAGTCCAGATCCTGCTATAAATGTGGGGCTAAAACTCATATTAGCAGCTCCTGTGACATGCTGAAATGTTCATTATGTGGGGGGTATGGTCACTCTGTAGACCTTTGTGAGAATATATTTCAACGCAATCTCTGTGATGAAAAAGGACATGCCTTTCATCAATGCCCCTGGGCTAAATGAAATAGAACTGAGGGGTGGGATCAGGATGATTTGGTCAATAAAGCCCAGGATAAACAAAGGTATTCGAGTTTTAGTGTTTATGCTGAAGCACGTGGACAAGATATGGACCAAAGGGATATCTTGAGTCGAAGCAAGCCTGCCGCAAGTAGACAACCTCCTCTTGATGATGGGCCTATGCTTGATCCACAACAGGAAGATAGGAATATTGTAGAAGGTACTCCTCCAACTGAAACACCTTCCACCATTGTGGAACGACCCACTACTGCATCGATGCCCCCACCCCCCCATGTTTGAAACAGTTAAAAGCTGATGGTTCACTAGGGCCTCTCTCAGACAAACTGTTCCCAGCCCTATACCCACTGAGAATTTTTTTGCACCCCTTCATGAAGATTTAGTGGATTCAGATTTAGAATCTGATGGCTCACATAGGTATGAAATGGTAACTGAAGATGAGGATAGTAAAACTATTGACTTGGCTAAAGAAAAAAAGGAAAAAAAGAAAAGGAAAGAAAAGGAGAGCAAATCTCGGTCAAAAAGGGGGGGGTCTTAAATTCACTAAACCTTAGATGGCTACTTTACAGCTTGCTTCATATAATGTATGTAGTTTAAAGAACTATAAAAAACAACTTTCTATGTTTCTCTATTTTGATTCCCTTATTGTAGATATCCTAATTGTTCAGGAAACTAGACTATCGTCCCTTTATGAAACAGACCAAAT
The DNA here is from genome assembly GCA_016271365.2 of Neoceratodus forsteri. Taxonomy (NCBI): domain Eukaryota; kingdom Metazoa; phylum Chordata; order Ceratodontiformes; family Ceratodontidae; genus Neoceratodus; species Neoceratodus forsteri. The sequence continues at coordinate 267,119,740 of CM057455.1, forward strand.
TAAAAGACGGTGGATCTGGGTTCCTTCTTTTTGGACATTTGGTTCAGATTCTGCTGATGGGATTGGAATTTTGTTTAAAAATACAAATTTTCGAGTCTCCAAACTTGTAGATATATGACCAGGAAGGGCTCTAATCCTGGATTGTTCCCTTGGAGATTTTGCCTTTCGTCTAATTAATATATATGCTCTCCAAGTCAAAGCTGCCAGAATTGAATTGTTTGAAGAGATAAAACCCTTTTTATATACTAGAAAACATATAATATGGGGAAGGGATTTTAATTGTGATATAGATGCAAAATTTATGGGAGATGTCCCAAGAAAAATGAACTGTGATTCCCATGCATTGAAACAAATTGTTTTCGATGCTGGCTTGTCTGATGCATATAGAGCCTTAAAAAATTATAGTGGAGCCATGTATCACAGGCATGTCTATGCTACTCATATAGATATGGTTTTTGTTTCTGAATATATTAAACCATTTTTCAGTGTTGCCAAACCTACAGAATTTTCGGATCATCAGATTTTATTATGTAATTTCAGTCTTGCTGATGTTCCTACTAAAGTATTCTCCACCATACAGAGGTGGAGGTTAAATATGTCACTTTTGGACTCACCAGACTGTGTTCATAGTTTGGAGATTTTTTTGAAGCCAGAAATTCAACTATATGCTTGTATGATAATCTATATGAATGGTGGCTTGATACTAAAAAGTAGGCAGTATAACGCGGTGGTCTGGGGCTCTGAGCTGCAAATTTGGTGACATCCAGCAGACCAGACCTGGGTTTGAATCCCACAGCTTCCACTTGCATACTGTATGACCCTGAGCAAGTCACTTAACCTCCTTGTGCTCCCAGGTCGCTCCTGTAAAAAAGCTTTCAGCTTAGTGTGCTATACCTGGTTAAACAACTAAATAAAAAAAAATATAAAATGGAGTTGAAAACATTGCTCCTTGGTTTGGGACGGCAGATGACTAATGCTAATTATTTCAAATATTTACAATACCGAAATCAATTATATAAACTGATGTCTTTCCCTTCATGTGAAATTTAAATCACAAATCTTTGAAATTAAAAAAACAGATGAAAATGTATCAGTATGATAGGGCTAAGTCCTTAGAAATGGAATTTGGATTTGGGACACAACACAACCTGCATCTGATCCCTGTAAGCATGCAAACAAAGATTAGATAAAATCTTAATGGTTAGCCTAATTAAATCTAATGGTACTATAGCAGGCACAGATCTGGACATGTTACCAGTGCACAACAATTTGTCACAGATATGTTTAGTGATACAATAAGGGATACTGACCCTCTACTGGATTATTTTATGGCACCAATTCCACAAGTGGAGGAATCAATAAAAAATTATTTGACGGAGCCCATCTCTTCACAAGAAGTGGAAGAGGTGATAAAAAAATGAATACGGGGACATCTCCAGGAATTGGTGGTATACTCAACGATTTTTATAAAAAATTCCTTCCACATATGAGTTATTTTTTACCCTTAGGCCCGGATATTCAAAAGGGTTGCGCCATTCGCAACAGGGTTGAGCATGCGCAAGTCCAAAAATGCGCCATTTTGTGATATTCAGAAGGAGGCAGTTGCGCCATCGAAAACATGCTGAGCAACAGCGCAATGCAAATGAAGGCATGTAACCCGAAGGGGTGGATCCATGCGCCAAGAGCACAATACGATATTCAAGACTTGCACAATGCGCAACAGCGGAACAGCGGAAGTGCGCACTGGCGGAAATGAGCCAAAATAAAAGGCTCAAGGCGAAGCGAAAAAGCACTACGGATGCCAAGTAGGGGAGAGACAGACAGACAGACAGTGACAGGCTAGGGCAGGCAAGGCAAGCATGGGCCATAGGCTGTAGAGGCCAGCGGGGGTGCCCGGTGCAGTGGAAGTAGCAGTGAGGACAGCGGGGGTAACACAGCAACACCAGCCAGGGGGGATCAGAAGCCAGGGAGATGGACAGTGCCAGCTTCCACATGGAAGCTGTAATGAGGGGGGTGAGAATGCATGCTGCAGGGGGACGTGGCCGTGGAAGGGTCCATCGGCGGTATGCCCCCAACAGGCAGTACCATGCCCATATCAGCTTTGAGCTGTACACAGATGTAGAGATCGTGGGCCGGTACCACCTGAACAAGGCAATACTGAGACAGCTCTGTGAGCTGTGCAGTGATGTGATGCAGGCACCCTCATGACGGAGTCACGCTCTGTTGGTGGAGACCAAGGTGACAGCCTGCATGTGCCTGCTCACCACGGGCACCATCCAGAGGCCAACAGGGGACACCACAGGCATCACACTGTCGGCCACGTCATGCATCCTCACCCAATTCCTCAGTGCACTGCTGCCATATGCTGCGGAGTACATCCATTTCCCCAGCACCGCAGCAGAGCGTACAGCAAACATGCAGGAGTTCCACAGGGTAGCATGTATGCCTGGCATGCTAGGGGCCATAGACTGCACCCATGTGGCCATTCACACGCCACCTGGCCCCGATGGGGCTGCATATAGGAACAGAAAGGGCTTCTCCAGTGTCAACTGCCAGGTGGTGTGTGATGCCACTGGGCGCATAATCAATGTCTGTGCCACACACCCTGGTGGAGCACATGATGCCTTCATATGGTATCAGTCCGCACTGTGCCATTGATTCGAGAGTGGGAACATACCCACAGGCCATCTAGTGGGTGAGTGCGCATGTATGGAATGCAAACTCGGGGCAAGGGTGGGAATGCCACAGGTGCCATGGTAGTGGCACACAGGGATATGGGCAATATGGACCTGAACATGAGACTGATCTCCACTATCTCCACACAGGTGACAGCGGATACCCACTCCGTCCCTGGCTGCTCACACCATACCGGCGCCCCATGACCCCATCGCAGCAATGCTATAATGAGGCACATGCTTCCACATGCAACATCATAGAGCGGGTGTTTGGGATGCTCAAGGCACGCTTCCGATGCCTAGACACCTCCGGCGGTGCCCTACAGTACAGCCCCCAAAAGGCCTGTGGGATATTCCTGGCCTGTTGCATCCTGCACAACATGGCCAAAGACTGTGGGATAGCCATACAGGTTGAAGAGGGGGACAGCGATGGGGACGCCAGTGGCGCGTGTTGATGGTGATGAGCAGCCCCTAGGGACGGCAGGGACCCCGACTGATCCGCAGGGCCAGCTGCACGGGACACCATCACAGAGGAGCACTATGCAGAACACAGGTAAGTCAAGGGGACATGTGCAACCAACACTGTCCATGCGCAAACCACAGGCACACAGGGTAACACACCAGGGGTGCATGACAGCCAGGGGAGTGGAAGGGTCCAGGCATACAAACATACCATTAGGGAGGGGTAAACACTCATAGGGACACACACACACCAGGTACAGAGCGTACATGGGCAGATGCACAGCACAGCAGAACCGACATTGCTAACACACAGAACCACCAACCACCCCCACCACCTGTACTGTCCAAGCACGTGTGTCAGATGCTGGGCACCCTTGCACCTTGGTGTACAGTACAATGCAGGCATCATCATGCACACACCTGTGGACAGCAGTTGGGAGGGTGTGCAGGTGGTCCGTGTGTCGGTGTGTTGAGCAGAGCACCCAGCAGTGCACTTCCCACCATGACACACATTGCACATGGGGCAGCACCAGACAGGGCCCACACTGGGAGACAGGTCAGTCATGTAGCACTGTCCCACGGCCACCGTGGATGCGTGGGCGGCCCCGCCATGACCCAACAGCCCTGGCAGGCTGAGCAGGGGCCACATGGGGTGGCACTGTTGGACCACCAGGGGTCCCACTGTGCGAACACGGCCTTGCCCGCACAGGGGTCTGCAGCATGCCGAACAAACCTGCACCAGGGGTGCTCGGGATGCCCACAGCAGAACCTGGTGTTGACAGGCCTGGTGTCGCACGACGCCGGGAATGGGGAGTGGAGAGTGAACTGTGTGGGGTGTGCGATACAGGGGCACCTGACTGTGTGCCCAATGCGTCCACGACAGAGACCACTGCCTGGGTCAGCCTGTCAATGGCGGCGGTCACATCCGTCCGCATACGAACCAGCTCTGCACAGTCCAGAGCGCCTCATTCCCTGCCATGCTCCTCGGCAGCCACAGACAGTGCCTCCATGGACATTGCACCCGCCTCTGTGTGCTATATTGATTCCTGCAGCAGGCGGGTGCCTGCATTAATGGTACAGCCTAACTGCCATCCTAGTCCCCCACAGGGTGTGGAAGGTCCTGATGCACAACACCTATTGAGGGTGGGCGTCTCGGTTCAGCACCAGGAATGGGCGGATCAAGGTGGCGGACATGTGCCACCGCTGACACCTGTACCCCTAGACCTGGTGGGTGACTGCTGCTGCTGCCCCTCCAACCGCTGTGCCCCAGGGTCCACTCGTTCCACCGCTGTGGCCACAACAGTGCCAGACACTCTGCACAGCCACCGGTGCTGCCCCACCGGTGCTGACAGGCACAGCCTGGGACTGTGCCAACATGCTGGTACACAAGTTGGAACCAGAAAGGCTCAGAGGCACGTGCTGGCCTGCTGTGTGTCCGTCATGGGACACACACCTATCACTGCCCATTGCAGTCCTTGCATCATCAATGGTGCAGGTACGTGCTACAGCCATAGTCACAGCGTGCTGGCATGCTTGCACGCCAGACTGCTGAGACACAGGCTATGCACCCCCCACACCCGAATCACCGACACCAGAGTTGGCGGCCCAGCATGCATGCTGCTGCAGTGCATGCTGGCTGGTGACAGAGGTGGATGGACCCTCCTCCATGTCCAGCAGGTCATCATCACTGCCTGGACCCACCACCACCATCTCCTGAAGACGAACAGGATCTGTAACAGAAAGAGAGTACATATGAGTGCATGTGAACAACCTTCCCCCCACCCCACAACACCACCACCATGTCATACCGTGCAGTGATGGGCTTCCACCTGTCTGGAATCCAGCTCCTGGTACGCCCTCAATAGCGCTCCACTGCATTGATGCAGCCAGTGTCTCCTCAGCCGGGGTCAGCTCCAACACTGCTGGCTGGCCCCCGCCAGTGCCAGCACGTGCCACCCTGAAGACTGCCACCTTCTCCTTCAACCTCCTGCGGTCTGTCCCCATCTTCTTCTTGCATTCCTGCACGGATCGCTGGTGGCTTCCATGCAGGTTCACGGCCCGAGCTACCCCCTCCCATGCAGCCGCACGGGACTGAGGGGTGCCCCTCCGTCCACTCAGTAGTGGCTCCTCCTCCAGGTAGGCCTGGAAGAGGGCCTCTATCTCTGCTGGGGTAAAGTTGGGCCTCCTTCTACACCCACCATCCTCACCCTCACCTTGGCTCTGCTCGGTCATGGCGATCTGTATGGGGGGAAGTGGACACCTGTCACTGTGCAGTCTACAGCATTTTCCCATGACCATTGTTCAGAACATCACACAGCATGCAACTCACCTCTCACCTGCAGTACCTCACCTCTCACCTGCAGTACCCGAATCTGGCCAGTGCAGCCCAATGTCGCACATTTATAGTGCAATGCATGCAAATTAGGAGTGGAGCAACTATAATGAGATGCAAATCGCGCCACTGCGCCTTTGAATGGCTGATCAGATGATTTGCATGTGTCGGCTGAATATCGCGAATTTGCGCTTTGCGCAATACGGTTGAGTCGGCTGAGCCAATGGCGCAGATCTGTGACTGTGTGGTACACTGCATTGCGCATGCCCAGATAGCTTACGCAGGCGTCTGCCGCGCTGCTGACGTGCTGTGCGCGATTGGCAACTCAGGCCATGGCCACCATTGTGCCAGTGGCGCTACAGCACTGGGCACTATATGGCAGCTGTGGCACTACTGCGCAATAGTCCACTGTGGCACTGGTACGCAGCTGGTCAGTCGCGCAGGATGCGTATACGTCAGATGGCACTGTGCGTGGCCTTGTGTCATTGCCCATGACCTGGTGTCCGACCTTTGCCCCCTGGCGCTGTTCGGCTGCCATGTTTATAGCCCTATTGCGCTGTCTGGTGACAGCGCTATGTGATAGTGACGGCGCTGTTGAACAGCGTGATTGGAACCTTGGTGGTCTATTGTGCAACATCTCCACGGCAGTTACGACACGCGGGCGCCATATTGCCTGCTGTAAAGTTGGTACCATGGCACCCAGAAGAGCTGTGCAGTGGAGCCCTGTAGAAGTGGCCAACTTGGTGGCTCCTGGTGGAGCCTCACTATAGCACTGTATGGTGAGGTGACCTCACCATTGCTGGGATGCAGGTCTGGCAGCAAGTGGCCCAGTGACCTGGTGGGGTCACTGGATGGTGCCGGTCTGCTGAGCAGTGCCGGCACCAGTACAGTGACCTCCGCCGGAGGGATCCTCATCTTCTGGATCGGCTGCGGTCACGTGCCAGGAGGGGCGTGGTGCCTAGGCCAGGTGGGTGTACCATCTATGCACCTGTATTCTCTGTAGGGGTGTGAGTGTGTTTTGGTGGCTGTGCATAGGTGATGGCTCTGCCATGGTTGGCTGTGTCAGTGTGTGCAGGTGTGAGATGCATGGGTCTGGCTGTGTGGGCAGGCACTCTCACTGGGGCAGGGGCAGTCTGCTTTGGAGTCAACTGATGTTTTTCTCAACATATGTCTCCCACAGGCTGGGATGTGAGGATGCAGGCACGGGGTGAGGAGGGCCATGCCAGGGCCCCGGTGCTGGTGGGTGTTGCACCCGCAGCAGCAGCAGCAGCAGCGGCAGACCCAGCCGCTTGAGGAGTGTGAGTATCATTACTTCATGGATGCTATTGCATGCTGGGGGGGGGCAAGACCACCAGCCATGCACAATACAACCATGCAGGAAAAGGGAGGTCATAATTCCACTATACAAGACACTAGTGAGGCCCCACCTGGAGTACAGTGTACAGTTCTGGTGACCATACCTACGTAAGACATAGACTGGGTAGAGAAGGTTCAGAGGAGGGCAACAAAGATGGTGCATGGATTGCATCACAAGTCCTATGAAGACAGGTTGAAGGAACTGAACATGTACTCCCTGGAGGAGAGGAGGGAGAGAGGGGATATGAGAGAGACATACAAGTACCTTACAGAGAGGAACAGGGTGCAGGAAAACACTATTTTTAAGTGAAAAAGATGTTCCAGGACTAGAGGGCATGGGATGAAGTTGGAGGGAGGACGATTCAGAGGAAACATGAGAAAGAATTTCTTCACAGAACGGGGGGTGGACAAGTGGAACACCCTGCCAGAGGAAGTGGTGGGGGCTGAAACAATCACGGGATTTAGAATGCACGGGATAGACATAAAGGAATTCTGGAGGTCAGGGGTAAGGTGCAACAGACTTCTAGGAAAACAAACTGAACTTACAAGCTCAAATGGGCAGACTGGGTGGGCCATAGGCCCTTATCTGCCGACACTGTCTATGTATCTATGTATGTATGCACGACACAGGTGACATGCATCACTGTCCAATGTCACAGCATGTCTGTGTATGCGTCCCTGGTGGTCCATGCATGCACTGGACACATAGCTGTGTAACTGGCATCGCACCACGTTGCCACATCACTTGACAGCCTTGTTTGTGCTGTGATGGACATGGGCAGTGTGTGTGTGCTGTGGTGCACATAGCTGGTGCCACCTGTTTGAGATGGCCATGTGCATGTTCACTGTGGGTGGGTGCATGCCATCACAGGTGCGGGACATTGGGCTATATGGCTTGCAGGTTGGGTGGTGTTCAGGGTTGTGGTCAGTCACAGCCATTGACTGTGTTCCCATTTTCCTAGGCCTCACAGTTCTCAGGGAGGATCCAGCGACATACGTGGCTAACACAAGTGTCCCTAGACAACCAGGCCATCCTGAGTGACATACGAGACATGGCCTGCGGAGGAGGCATCACCGAGAACAGCGGCACGGGCAGAGGACGACCAGCCTGCTGGGCCTTGGCCACATTACCTTCCCACTTCACCCATCCCTACCACCCTGCCTTCCCTCTCCAAGTTGTTCATCCTTACTCCTTGCCCACCCCTACCTTGTACCCGTACCCCTGTAAATAGTTCTGGTTGATTGTTTTGTACTTACACATTTTGAGAATACATTTATATTTTGATATGAATACTGTGTTGGTCTCTGATTTGCAGCTGGCTATGGTTGCTCAGTTGCAGTGGTGTACATGCCATCTGGGGTGGTATGGTTCTGGGTATATGTGTGTGTGTGTGTGTGCGCGCGCGCGTGCAGTGTGTGTGCATGGGGAGGTATCTCCGGCATGGCAGTGACTTTCTGTTGGTCTTGCCGTCTGCTGCCACCCACTGCTGGGTGCACAGGGTGTGTCTGGCTTGTATGCTTCTCTGCTGCACGGGGTTGACGTGTGCTGGGGGGATGCATGGTTTCCTGCAGTGCCAGTCACTGCACATGGGTGGTGTCTTGGGGTCACGGTGCGTGTGCGTGGCATACAGGGGCTGATGTGCACTGTGGTTGTCAACCCCTGTGTGTGGCACTCTCAGCCTGCCAGTGGTTGTGCTGGGGTGTCATGGCTCTGCTGTGCTTTGTTGGCTTGTCCCCATGGGCCAGTAGATCATCCGTCCCACCCCCAGTGATGCTGTGCTTGGGGTGTGCAGGTGTCTTGTTGGTTCTGCAGTGTGTTCCTGTGCCCATGTGTGGCATGGCTGGCGGTGGGCCCCAGCCTGCCTCCCTGGATGTGCAGTTCCATTGCTCTGGGGGGGGCACTGCTTGCACTATGGCACCTCTGTACTGCTCAGCTGGGCTGCCCTGGTTGCACTATAGCGCAACCTTTCTGCTCAGCTTCTCCTTCCTGGTTGCGCTATGGCACAGTATGTGCAATATTCAGACGTTGGCTGCTTGCACAATTTGTTCTGCTCCATGTTTGAATATCGCACCTGTTGCGCATATGCGCAATTGGTTTGTGCTTGCTCCTGCTGTTGCGCACATTTTGGGAGCAGTTTGAATATCTGGGCCTTAGTGTTTAATTTTATATTGACTTCAGATTTACAGTTTGAAGGTTTTAGTACCTCCTTACTTAATTTTCTTCATAAAAAAGGAGACAAGTAATTGCTTTCTAACTGGAGACCGATTAGTCTCCTTAATAGTGACTACAAAATCTTATCAAAGATTATTAACAATAGATTATTACTGGCTGCTGATACTCTTATTCATCCAGCTCAGACCTGTGCAATTTCTCATAGGAAAATTCAACACAGCCGTTATCTATTAAGAGAACTTTTTGAGGCTGGTAAACTGGGAAACGTTTCGGATTATGTGGTTGCCTTAGATCAAGCCAAGTTGTTTGATCGGGTTAGGCATGGATATCTTTTTAACCTATTGTTGAAATATGGTATTCCCCATCAATCTGTGCAGTGGATTACTATGCTATACACTAAAGCTATGATAACTCCTACTGTTAATGGATTATTTGGGTCAGACATTGAGCTCAGTAGAGGCGTTAGGCAGGGATGCCCCTTAAGTCCTCTAGTATATGCTTTTGCCCAGGATCCCGTAATTAGACAAATTCAATGGGATTGACATATTGTTGGTTTAGCCCCCCATCCTTCATTAGTGACAGAAAAAAATCACGCCATATGCTGATGATGTTACATTGTTGATACAGGATGTTAATTCACTTCAACATGCACTCGAAGTGTTTCATAGTTGTGGGCAATTCTCAGGGGCACAAATTAATAAGGAGAAAAAGTGTTATGTTTGCCTTTGCTCAAACCCAGACAGTACCTCTGGATTTTGCCGGAATTTCTCTAGTAGATACCCCTCAAAAAATGTTGGGTATTTGGTTTGGGCAGGGAGACATGGCTACATATAATTGGGAATGGCAACAGACGTTTGGAGAAACTGAAGTTAATATGTGGAAATAGTGGAAATTTGGCACAAAGAAACATATTATGGTCATTAAGAAATTTTTATTGCCAGTTTTCCTTTATTTAAGTTATCTTTACCTTCCTCCAGTTAACTTAGAAATGAAACTCTATAGTTTATTTTTTCAGATGGTGTGGGGTAATCGATTAAATCCGGTTAAAAGGGAAATTATATATTTACCTGTGAAAAAAGGTGGGTTACATATAATAAATCCTATTGTTTTCTATCATCCCATTTTTCTATTTAACTCCTTTACTTTTCTGTGGAGACCAGCCACAATGTCTTTGCAATTATGGTCACAATTTGTTTGGAATCATTATTTTCAGAAGTGGATACTTTTGCGCCCCCCCACCCAAAAAAAAAAATATTATTTCAAGATCATATTCTTATGGGATTTCTACTATAAAAAAGTTGCAGCAATGGAAAATGTTATTTCAAAAATTAATTTAATTGGATCAGAAATCATATTATTCATTTATAGTTTGTGATGTACATCAACTTTTTCTTTTTTTTCCTGAATGTGTACCCTCTAAAATGACTTTTGCCTTACACAAATTGATGGATTTTAGGCTCCCGGTTCATGTACGGGATATCATCTGGATTTCTGCCCAAGAGACACTGGGAGTTGGGGTAACCTTAAGTATAAACCACAGGTGGACAGATATTGTCCTAGGCTTTCATGTCATATATAGAAAAGCGTATATCGCATTTCTATATTGACTGTACTTTCAGTAAGATGTTTTGGAATGAGGCAGCAATCCATTGGAATTTGCCATTCCTCACACTAATCACATATAATATGTTAATCCTAGGAGATTACACAGGGGTCTGGAGAAAATACCATAAAAGTACTTTGAATGTTTTCTTTGTATATGTTCAATATTTTTTTATGGCAGGCACGATGTCAATATGTTTTACAGCGGCAATAAGTGTTAAATGTTACCATTATTTCTCAAATAGAGGTAGGGGTGTTACAAGTTAAAGAGAATGATTCTCATAGGTTTTCTCTGGATAAATTTGATCAGCTTTGGAAACATTTTTTTCTCTGAACAGACAAATGTATGTCTGATTTTGTGTTGTATTGATGCCAGTTTTCTGTAACTTTATGATTTACCTTGTTTGAATGAAAATTTTGTTTGTTATACTGAATATTCTTGTGATGTTATGTTTCTGTTCGTTTAATAAACTTCCCCTACTCTTTTTGAGAAGTGCCATGGGATCTTTAACATCCACCTGAACTACCACCAGAACAGGCAGATGGGACTTCAGTTTAATGCCTCATCTGAAAGACAGCACCTCAGGAGTGCAGCACCCCCCTCGTGCTGCACTACAGTGTCAGTATTGGGATATTAACCCAAGTGCCTGATGTGGGGATAGAACCAACAGCCTTCTGATCTCCTGGCCTCAGAGGTGAGTGTGCTACCTGCTGAGCCACTGACACTGACATATCTTGAGAGGAGGAACAGGGAGAAGAGTGGATGCTGCGGTGAAGGGGGGATGAGGAGAAGAACCGAGAGAGCGGAGGAGGGATTGAGATGGAGGACAGGGACTGGGGGACCCCCAGAGCAGGGACAGAGGGGTCCAGAGCAGGAAGTGGACACAGGGACTATGGACAGAAGGGATCTGAAGAAATTGTACTCGACAGGAGCTACAGTATACAGTGCCAAATACACTTCACAGAGGAAACTTTTAAAGACTACTACTACAGAGCCAACTATTGTGAAATAAAAAATTATCTACAAGGCTGAAAATGGCAGGAACATTTAGTAAACCATGGTTTAGATCAAATTTGGGACAAATTAAAACTCATCATCCAGCACTGTATAGAACATTGGGTTCTAGACTGTACAAAGTACGAAAATAGCAAAAGAACTCCACCTTGGTGGAACAATGCTATAAAAAAGTGTGTTAATAAATAAGGAAGGTTATACTTCAAATATAAGCATAAACAGACTGGTCAAGCTAAAGAAAGGTACAGGAAAAAGGACCAAAAAAGGAAAATTCTATTTTCCAAAGAAAAAAATATGGAACTTAAACTGCAGCACAAGTTTCAGATAACCAAAAGCAGTTCTTTTTTATATTGGCAGTTTAAGAGGAAAAAACTGAAGGTAGAGAAACAGAGACAGCGCAAACACTTAATGAATACTTTCTTAGTGCATATCAGGCTAAATAAACTATTCAACATGTTAAGGTATATAGTGATGATAAGCCACTGATAATTAGTTCAACATATGTTATTAATGTTATAAATAATGCAAAATGGAATAGCACCTATTTTCTTAAAGAATGTGGCATCTGAATTATCTGGCCCATTGGCACTGATATTTAATGCATCACTATTAGAAGGTAAGATCCCCGAGAAATGGAAGATGTCTAGTATAACCCCCATGTATAAGGATGGCAATAAAAATGATGTCCAGAACTACAGACTGATTAGCTTACCCTCTGTCTTTGGTAAATTATTTGAAAAAAAACTAATTCAGGGACACATAACTAAACACCTAGAGGAAAATGAACATTTAGACAGTACCCAACACGGTTTTGTCACCCATAGATCATGTCTGACCAACCAGCTGCAATTTTTTGAATCTGTGAGTGCCACACTGGATAAGGCTCTACCAGATGACCTAATTTACTTGGATTATGCTAAAGTTTTTGACACTATGTCCCATAAAATATTAGTTGAGTATTTAATCAAGTCACATATATATCCTTGTATTATAAATTGGAAAATATCATGGGTGGAACATAGGACACAGTCTGTTTCAATAAGAGGCTTTAAATCCTCCTGTGGTACAGTTACAAGTGGCTGTAATGCTTGGCCAGCTGGCTATGATTGTTTGATGATAGTTGTAATATAAAAATGTAGTGTGTGATTGTCTCACTTAAGGCAGCTGTGCCATGGGTGACTCCCCCCCAGGTTTCAGTTAAAATGACAGGATATAGATTAAACCAACAGATCTCTGTAATGTAATTAAGTTACTTGAGACATTGCATTTTATGGCTCTTTTTTATGACTTGTTGCTTCTTTGAAGTGGAAATGAAATGGGACTTTATGAGTCTGCCAGAGGATGGAGATCATAAACTTTTATGACTTCTTAGAGGAAGAACATTTAATATCAACTAGTGTTTATAAGCTATAAAACCCCTTTGAAATGCCTGGGGAGAAGGAACTGGGAAATCACAGACTTATAATTTGGGCAATGAGTTTTTGCTGAAGTCGCAGTATTTAAATTATTTCCTGACAGGAAGATCATTGTTTGTATAATTTTTATATTCTAAAAGGAGGAGCTGGATGACATCATGGAAGGGGTGTGTGAGTGAGTCACATTTTAACTTAGGACTTGTGTCTGATCTTAGGGACATAACTTTTTGGGCTCTTAAGAAACAAGATCTAACTTAGGCACTGTATAGAGGTAATACATTAGATAGAAAAAGTCTAACTGTATGTTGGTAGGAGTTTGTCTGTAGTTTTCTTTTTCTTTTAAGTGATTGTATGCTTTGTGATGTAGTGGTCTGTGTTTACATTTAACATATTTTTATGTAAACCTTTTATTCCAAAGACTGCCTGGGTGTGTCTTCGAAGTACTTTTTGCATGTGACATATAGAGGGTTAAGATTTACAAAAACTGTTCAGAGCTTGATGTTGTTATCAAACTGGGAAAAGGTAAGAATATACCTAAGGTCTTTTATAGAGTTTCAGTGGTTCATTTTGGATACCTGGTTAGGTGCCCTTAGGTGAAAGATATCTGGCATCCCCCCAAAGAGCAGATTATCTGAGCCTGTACATTTGGGTATGCTAGCATAAGGTTCACAGTTTGAATCCCCCTAGATCTTGAGACTAAAGGTGATTCAGACCCACAAGCAAACAGGAAGATTACCTTGTTTGTTACCTGTTCACAATACTGCACTCAGAGGTTGGCACTGTGGGAGCAGAGGGCCTGACCTGCTAGGTGCGGTTTGTGACAGATTGGTTGGCAGTGGTGCAGATACATTTGGTAACACAAGCTTTAACCGTTCAGTGTGTCAGCTTAATACTATACAGCTCACTTGCAAAAAAAGGCAGTGATTCATTTTTAAAAAGAAACAGAACTATATCATTTTGCTTACAGTTAAGTTCCTACCTGTTTTATTTTTTTTCCTAAAGTGCAAGTTAGAGCAGCCATAGTTAGGGAAGAAGATGGCTTCCAACTACAGTGGGCACACTGTAGACTACCTGAGGCAGTTGTGCCAGGACAGAGGAGTCCTGTATGAGGGGAGAGCCACTAAGCAGAACCTCATGGATGCCCTGATGGCAGCAGATGCCCAGAGCATTGAGTCACTGACTGTAAGGAACCAAACCTTGAGCATGGAGGGGCTAGCAGCCAGTGCAGTGTCCAGATCTGGTGAGGATGACAGCAGGGCCAGTGCCAGCAAAGGGCCACAGCAGCAGGGGAAGGTCACCAGCATTCTGGAGCCAGAAGCACTCAGGCTACAGATTGAGTTGCACAGAATGGAGCTGGAGTTCCAGAGAGATGCTGATTGAGAGAAACAAGCTACAGAGGAGAAGAGGGAGTGAGAACAGAGAGAAGCAGAGCAAGAGAGACAAGCTGCAGAGGAGAAAAGGGAGAGTTAACAGCAAGAAGCTGACTGGGAACAGCAGGAGGCTGACCGTGAACAGCATGAGTGCCAGCGAGCTGCAGAGGAGAAGAGGGAGTGAGAACAGTGAGAAGCTGAACATGAGGAGCATGAGTGCCAGAGGCAACATGAACTGGAGAAGTTACGACTCCAATCACCAGCACCAGAGCAGGTAAGTGTCTTGGGTTTAACTGGAACTACAGGACTGGGTTACAAATTGAATTCCAAATTGATAGCTGAATTTAAAAGGGGGAGGATATGGATGCCTTTTTAAATTCCTTTGAAAAAGTTTGTATTCAGGCAAAAATTCCTAGAGTGTCCTGGAGCTTCCAGCTATCCCCGCTACTTACCAGAAAAGCTCGGGATGCATTGGGTCAAAAGGACAATGAGGACAGTAATGATTACAGCAAACTTAAAGCTGCACTGTTAAAAAAGTTTGATTCAACTGCAGAAGCATACAGAGCTAAATTCTGTAAGCTCAAGAGAAGCCCTGATATGAGCTACGAGGAGCTAGCCACGAAACATCCATTTATAAAATGTTGGTGGGAAGGAATCGAAGCAAACTCTGTAGATAAAATGGAAAATGCTATTTTGTTAGAATGGTTTTTTTGGGCATGCACAGCAGAGCAGAAAACCTGGCTTGGAGGACCGAGATCCCAAAACAGTAAAAGAGGCTGCTGAACTCTTGGGCTGCTATGCCAAGAGCAGACCTGCTCTGAGAGCAAATGGAGCGGGCATGGTAGGGCAAAAAGGGAAAAGTGTGCCTTCAGTGCAGCTAAAACCCTCACTTCCTCCACCAAAACCAGTTAGCTCCAAGTTTCAAAGAAAAGAGTTCTCTAAGAAAAGAGATGAATGTTGGGTTTGTAAAGAAACTGGGCATATTGCCAGACAGTGTCCCAAAAGGATGAGCCATACACAACATGGGGCTAGGAAAGAAGTGGGTTGTTTGTGTGTCCCTGGAAGCATGCCTGTGAACATGAGGGAACACATGCACCCAGTCACGGTGAATGGGGTACAGACACAAGGGTTAAGAGGCACTGGGGCATCCCTGATGTTGGTAAAAGGGGATCTAGTAGAGCCTGGTCAGCTTATACCCAATGAATTCATAACTGTACAAGACTTCACTGGGGAGGATAAAACATTGCCACTCACTAGTGTTCTCCTGGACTGGGGTGAAATAGGGGGAACTGTGCAACAGGTGGCTGTAGCCAAAACATTAGCAGCTGAAGTCATCACTGACAATAATCTCAAACAGGGGATGGTGTGTGCAGTTACCCATAGCCAAGTGGCAAGGGACAATTTTAGTTCCCTGGACCCCACAGAAGCCATTGTGGAAACCACTGGGAGCCTGGCTCCCCAGCCTATGTCTCCTGATAGGCAGACTAATGAAAAGGGGATAGAAATTTCCTCAGTAGCAGTTAACCAGACAGCTATGGAGGGTTACTCTGAAGAAGGAGGGGTGACTCATTGTCAGAGGGTTAAGGATGACAGTGATCCTGAGTGCCCTGATGCTAGTGCTAGGGACCCTAGTTAGATACCGAAGGGGATATGTCCCTTGGGAATGGGTAAGGAGTTTGCAGCTGCTCAGAAAAATTACCCTAGTCTAGAGAAGCTGAGAGGTTGGGCAGACTCTGACGGAGCACAGGAAGGTGCTGGTAAACATAAGGTTTATTGGGAAAATGGACTGATGTACTGTATACTCAGGCTGTGAAGACAGAGGGATGGATGATAGGCAGGCAGCTTGTCATTCCCCAGGGTACTGTGAGCAGTTGTTCAAGATTGCACATGATATTCTCTTGTCTGGTCATCTGAGAATCACACGCACTAAGCAGCGATTGGCCATAATTTCTATTGGCCCAACTTCACCCAGCAGGTGAAGGAGTATTGTGGGTCTTGTCACCGGTGCCAAGAAATAGGGAAGGCAGGTAAGAAAACCCAAGCCACCCTAATTCCATTGCCCATAGTGGAGGAGCCTTTCAGAGGGTGGGAATGGATATTGTGGGGCCTTTAAATACCCCCAGTTCCTCCGGAAAGAGGTTAATTCTGACTGTAGTGGATTATGCCACCTGGTATCCAGAGGCAGTTGCCCTATCCTCACTGAGGACAGACAAAGTGGCAGATGCCTTACTTGGGATTTTTCCCATGTTGGGTTTCCACAGGAGGTTATCACCAATCGAGGGGATTCTTTCAAGTTGGACCTGATGAAATGTTTGTGGGAGAAGTGTGGGGTGGTGCAGAGGCTCACGACACCTTATCACCCGCAAACCAATGGGCTTGTGGAAAGATTTAATGGTACCCTGAAGTTATTGCTCCAAGCATTTGCTGAACAGCATGGGAGTGACTGGGATAAATACCTTCCCCACCTGTTGTTTGCATACAGGAAGGTGTCCCAATAGTCAACAGAATTTTCCCCTTTCAAGCTCTTTTATGGACGCTGGGTATGTGGGCCCCTAGACATGATCCAGGAGGACTGCGAAGGCAAGCATGCCACCCAGAGCACTCCCATAGTGGATTACGTCCTTAGGTTTAGGGAAAGGCTGAGCTTATGGGGACAGCCCAGAGCAACCTGGCAGCTGCCCAACAGAAACAAAACGTGTGGTACAACTGCAGAGCCAGACCTCGCTCATACACAGAAGGTCAGGAAGTCATGGTCCTTATTCCAGTCCAGAAAGACAAGCTGCAGGCTGAGTGGGTAGGACTGTACAAACTGGTTAGGAAGGAAAATGATGTGAACTATGTCATAGAGTTACCTGACAGAAGACGTACAGAAAGAATCTACCCTGTCAACATGATGAAGCCATATGCTGATAGGGCTGACATGGTGTTCGCAGTATGTAGTCCTGGGGAGGGGACAGATAAAGGAGACCCCCTTCTGGACTTGCTGGAAGAAAGCAAGCAGAAGTCCTCTGTGGAGGCAGTTAAACTGTCACCCCAGCTGGCCTCAGACAAGATCCAAGAAGTAAGGGAGGTTCTAGCAGACTTTGCCCCACTGTTTAGCACCAAGCCTGGACTAACGCCCTTAGTGACGCATGATGTGGAGACAGGGACACAGACACCCATATGGTGGATAGCATATTGGGTGTCAGAGGCTGTCCAAAAGAACATTAGGAAGGAGGAGGAGGAAATTCTGGATTTAGGGGTAATCCAGAGATCCCACAGCCCTTGGATCTCACCCATAGTTCTTGTTCCCAAGCCAGATGGCTCTATTTGTTTTTGTGTGGATGATCATGGACTGAATGCAGTCCGAAGTCAGATGCCTGCCCAATGCACCTGAAGGATGAACTCCTGGACAAGTTGGGAGGGGCGACATACCTTACGACTATTGACCTGACAAACGGTTATTGGCAGGTAGAGTTAACTGACAGAGCTAGGGAGAGGTCAGCCTTCATCACTCCGATAGGCTTATTTGAATTTAAAGTAATGCCTTTCAGAATGAAGAACACCATGGCCACTTTCCAAAGGTTGGTGAACCAGGTGTTAAATGGTGCTGAGGAGTACGCCGTGGCATACCTGGATGGCATTGCCATCTTTAGTGCAAGCTGGGAGGAACACCTGTCCCACCTTAGGGAAGTGCTGAGCAGGATACAGAGGGTTGGGCTCACTGCCAAAGCTGAGAAGTGCCAGGTAGCTAAGGCTGAAGTGGCACACCTTGGACATGTTGTAGACCGGGGACAGTTCCACCCTAATCAAGTAAAAATAGAGGTGATCAAGGCATGGCCCAGACCAGAAATGCAGAAGCAGGTCAGAAGTTTTCTAGGGACAGCAGGGTACTATAGGAAATTTGTACCCAATTACAGTGCCCTGGCTGCTCCCCTATCTGACCTGATAAAGAAAAAGATGCCTAAGAAAATTACCTGGGAACCAGCCTGTGTAAAAGCCTTTACCAGACTGAAGGAGGCACTGTGCAGTACTCCTGTATTGACAAGTCCTGACTATAGCAGACCCTTTTTAGCCCAGACTGATGCCTCAGACATGGGTATTGGGGCAGTACTGAGTCAGACCTCCAACCAAGGGAAAGATCACCCTGTAGTGTACCTGAGTAAAAAGTTATTTCCCAGGGAGCAGGCTTACTCCACTGTGGAAAAAGAGTGTCTTGCCATAGTGTGGGCCATAAAGAAGCTAGAACTATACTTATATGGGCACATTTAGAGGTACAAACTGACCACAACCTCCTGGTTTGGCTGACACAAACGGGAAAAACTAATGGTAGACTATTAAGATGGAGTCTTGCCTTGCAAGGGTATGACATGACGATCTTATGTAGGGCTGGAGTGACCAATCAGAACACAGATGGCTTGTTGCATCTGTATGAGGAGTGCACTGACTTGGGAAGTTTATCCCATGCAGGGGATAGAGCCCCCAAATTCAGTCTAGGTGGGGAAGATTGTGACACTTGGCCAGCTGGTTATGATTGCTGTATGATATTTGTAATATAAAAATACAGTATGTGAGTCTGTGCTCCATGGGTGCCCCCCCCCCCAGGTTTCAGTTACAGGAACTGACCATGAGATCTCTGTAATGTAATCAACTTCCTTGAGACATTGCATTTTATGGCCTTTTTATGACCTGTTGTTTCTTTGAAGTGGAAAAGAAATGGGACTTTCTGAATCTGCCACAGGATGAAAATCATAAACTTTTATGATGTCTTAAAAGGAAGAACATTTAATATCAACTGGTGTTAAAAAGCTATAAAACCCGTTGAAATGCCTTGGAAGAAGGAACTGGGAAATCAAAGACTTATAATTTGGGAAATGAGTGTTTGCTGATGGCACCTTATTTAAAATACCTCCTGATTGGACATCATGTTTGCATTTCTTATATTCTAAAAGGAGGAGCTAGATGACTTATTGAAGGGGTGTGGAGAGACACAGTTTAAACTAATACTGTGTCTGATCTGTTTTTGAGTGATATTCCATCTTGGGACTGTAGAAAGACACAGCTCCCTGATCTAACCTTAAGGCACTTATAGAGGTAATACATTAGATAGAAAAAGTCTAAATGTATTATGGTAGGAGTTTTTGTTTTGTACCTTTCCTTGTTTTCTTTTAAGTGATTGTATGCTCTTTGATATATTGTTCTGTTTACATTTTTCATATTTTTATCATCTGTAGTAAAATCTTTATTTGAAAAACTGCCTGGGTCTGACGTTTTTTTTTTTTTTGCATGAGACATATAGAGGGTTAAGACTGACAAAAACTGTTTAGAAACCTGATGGTGTTACTAAACTGGGAAAAGGTAAGAATATACCTAAGGTCTGTTCTAGAGTTTTAACGGGTTCATTTTGGATACCTGGTTAGGTGCTCTTAGGAGAAAGATATATTGCATCCCCCAAAGAGAATATTATTTGAGCCTGTACATTTGGGTATGCTAGCGTAAGGTTCACAATTTGAATCCCCCCAGAATTTGAGACTAAAGGTGATTCAGACCAGCAAGCAGACAGGAGGGTACCCTGTCTGTTACCTGTTCACATTACTGTGCTTGGAGGTTGGCACTGTGGGAGCAGAGGGCCTGACCTGCTGAGTGCATTTGTGACAGAGGGTGTTGGAGGAGATGGGAAAAATAAAACAGACAAGGCTATGGGGCCTGATCAAGTACACCCAAGGCTGCTTCGGGAGCTAAGGGTGGATCTGGCGGGATCTCTGGCCAAGCTGTTTAATCTATCCCTGGAATTGAGGAGGGTCCCGGGAGACTGGAAAAAGGCAGAGGGGAGAAGGTATGAGCCTGGCAGCTATCATCCAGTCAATCTAACCTTGGTTGTAGGCAAACTAATGGAAACCCTCATAAAGGAGAGACTGGCAAGGTACCTAGAGGAGGAGGGTCTAATTAATGACAACCAGCCAAATGATCCTTTTCTGCCAGCACGATTCTATGATTACATTATTGCTAATATTATTCAGCTAGCACACATTTCATTAAAAAAAATAAAACAGGTCTAAATATTTTAAGCTTATCAGGATAAACAGTACTTTCTCAGACCGGATCCGTAGCTTTAGTATATAATAATACATTATAGCTTAAATTCTCATCTTGGCCACTTTAGGATAGAATGGTAGTGAGTAATACAACCAAAGGAAAGATCATTCTGTTTAATTATTTTAGGCCATGATATAGACCCAATAGAATTAATATTATACAGCTTAATCCTTCTTCCATTCCATGAACTATTGTTGAAAGTTCCTTATCTGAATTAGAGGGAAGACTACTCTTTTCTGGAGGAGTTATGTTCATATTGAGATCGTAAAAAGGTGAACAGCTGATCAATTTCAAAGAAAATGTAACTTTTATTCTTGAAACACAAACTTTAGCCAGTGTCAGCAGCTGAAAGGACCCATCTAGCTCGAGTATCTCTTGGCGATACATCAATAATGTTCTATGCCTTTGTTGTCTTTAAAATGAAAAGTCATGTTATATATAAAATCTGAGGCCCAGATATTCAAAAGAGTTGCGCATGGCGCAACAGTGTTTCACCATGCGCAACCCACTGATGCACCCCAGAGCGATATTCAAACAGGAATTGCACCTGGCACAAATCCTGGTGTGCCGGAGTGCATCAGTAATGTATGCAGGCGCAGGTAGGGTGGGCGTGCCCATGCAAACTCTGCACAGCCCGATATTCAGCCCGGGATGTGCTGAGCTATGCATGCGCAACCCCTACTTGAGCTGCACAAAGTTGAGCAAAAAAAAAAAGGAGCAACAGCCAGCCACCCACAGGGGAGGTGCTGTATTACAGGGCGCAACACAGGAGCTGCCACCTGTGGGTGGCCACCCGAGCTCTGGTTGCACCTCCGTGGTGGCGCCCCCATGCCTGGATCGTGGGCATTGGTGTCTAAAAATAGAATCTGATATCCCTGGTGGTCCAGTGGACTGCTATCTGCCCGACCGCGAGCTGAAGTAAAAAATATAAGTCTCCTATATCCCTGGTGGTTTAGTGGACCGCTGTCTGCCTGATCACGAGCTGAAGTAAAAAATATAAGTCTCCTATATCCCTGGTGGTCCAGTGGACTGCTGTCTGCTCGATCGCAAGCTGAAGTAAAAAATATAAGTCTCCTATATCCCTGGTGGTCCAGTGGACCAATGTCTGCCCGATCGTGGGCTTAAGTACAAAATATAAGTCTCCTATATCCCTGGTGATCCAGTGGACCGATGTCTGCCCGATCGTGGGCTTAAGTAAAATAGTACTGACTCCCATATCCCTGGTGGTCCAGCAGACCCCTCCCCACCCACCCACTGATCCCCACTGCCCCGCCTCCCCGATCAGCGGGTGGCAGCACCCACCCACCTGCCGCCACACCCAATTAATTCGACACCGTAGGGCTGTACGCATGCAGCCCATACCGTACTACATTCCAGATATGTGAACTTTCACATTTAAATTCAGAACAGATGTTTCATTTTATTTTCTTGAAAAAATTCTGGAGATTTTTCTCATGCCCTCTTATGTAGTCTAAAAGCTTTGGTAATAAATGGCAGGTTCTCCAACAGCAAATCAAAACCTACCACGAGTATGTCTTTGATTAAATCTCTAACCGAGTCAAATGAAAACTCCAAGTGATTTGATAAATCAACAATTCTAAGATTTTTATACCTTGTCTGATTTTCAAGGTTCTCAATTTTTCTATGTAAATTATAACTTTCTTTCACTACGGCAGAATTATTGGCATCTAATGCTACTATTTTGCTGTCTAATGACGTGATCTTTTCAGTGTTGTTGGCAATTTGATTGGAGTTAATTAAAACTTTCTCCTTTGCATCTTTAATTTCTTTCTGTATAAATCAATGTTTGCACTTAAAGCATCCTGCTTCTTTTCTTGTCTTTCAAGCATAGCTAGGACCCTTTCAACTGATTTTCCAAAAGACTTGAGTGAATATTCTTGAGAAAAAGTACCTGAATTTTTTTGAGTTTTAGAAGTTCCCTGTGAAGTCGCCATTGTTCCAGCTGTTGTTCCATATAAACATACGAACATATGAAATTGGCCAGCAGATAAAGGCCTAGAGGTCTGTCAAGTCTGCTCGAATGTGCAGCTAGCACCCCTTATTCTGCAGCTGCCCCTCCCCTCCACCCTTCCCCTTCATTAACCCTCCCCCTTGTCCTGTCCCATCCCTATTTGAAACAGTCCACTGTTCTACTAGATACCACTTCTGCAGGTAATGCATTCCACCCAGCCACCACCCTCTCTGTAAAAAAGTGTCTCCTCATCTCCCTCCTGAACCTTCCTCACTCCAGTCTCATATCATGGCCCCGGTGGCCATCCCCTACCTTACTTTGAACAGCCCCTCTGTACCAGTCTTGTTTATTCCTTTCATGTATTTAAAGGTTTCAATCATGTCACCCCTGTCCCTCCTCTCCTCCAGTGAGTACATGTTGAACTCCTTCAACCTCCTCTCGTATGATAAGTCCCCCAGTCCCTTGATCATCTTTGTCGCCCTCCTGCACCCCTCAGTAACTTAATGTCCCTCTTCAGATATGGGTGCCAGTACTGCACGCAGTACTCCAGGTGTGGTCTAATCCAATGACCTATACAATTGCAGAATCACCTCCCTCCTCGAGGATATACCCCTTGCAATACAACCCAGCATTTTGTTGGCCTTTGCAGCTGCCTTCCTACATTGTGCCGAGTTGTTCATTGACCCTGTAATGTGCACACCCAGATCCTTCTTCTCCTTTGTCTGGGCTAGCTGCACTGCCCCCAGCTGGTAACTCCTCCTTGCGTTCTTCATCCCAAAATGCAGCACCTTGCACTTTTTGGAATTAAACCCCAGTTGCCAGGTGTCTGACCAGGTTTCAAGCTTTGCCAGATCATCCTGCAACCCCTGCCATCCCCCTAGGTCATCCACCACCACACCTACCTTGGTATCATCAGCAAACAGACTGATCTTGCTCTTGATGTTCCATGATATGTCTGCAATGAATATCCCAAACAACACTGGTCCCAACACTAAGCCCTGTGGAACACTGCTCGTCACTGCCCTTGGGTGTGAGAGCTCCCCACCCACCACCACCCTCTGTTGCCTTCACTGAAGTCAGTTTCCTACCCATCTCACCAGCTTTGCACCCACCCCAGTGCCTACTAACTTCCTTCCCAGCCTTCCATGCGGCACAGAGTCAAATGCCTTACTGAAGTCCAGATACAGGACATCCACTTCATGGCCCCTGTCCAGTTGCCTAGTTATCCAGTCATAGAACTCCATCAGGTTGGTTTGGCAGGACCTGCCACGTATGAAGCCATGCTGTCTGCTGTCCTGTAGTCCTTTGGCCTCTAGAAGGGCCACCAGCCTCTCCTTCAGGATAGTCTCTATTAGCTTACCCACGATGGATGTGAGGCTCACTGGTCTGTAGTTTCCCAGTTCATCCTTGGGGCCACTCTTGTGGAGGGGCACCACATGAGCCATCCTCCAGTCCTGAGGTGCACACCCTGAATGTAGTGAGGCATTAATAGGGTCTGCCAAAGGTCCAGCAAGGACCTCTGCCAGCTCCTTCAGTACTCCTGGGTGGACGCCATCTGGGCCTGGCGCCTTGTCCACCCTCAGTGCCTTCAAACCTCTCTCGAACTCTGCCCTTCATGATTTCCATCTGTCACCCCTTCCCCCATTTCTGCCATTTCTCCCACCTTGGGTGTCACCCCTCCTTCTCTTTAGTAAATACTGAGCAGAAGTACTCATTTAGTGCTTCTGCCTTATCGCACCCTGCTTTCACCCAACCCCTCTCCTTCTTAATCCTTACTACGTGGTCCTTACAGCTCCTTTTCTCCCTGATGTACTTAAAGAAGTCCTTCTCCCCCTTCTTAATGCCTTGTGCCAGCCTGAGTTCCTTAGATGCTTTGGCTCTCCTTACTGCCTTTGTCACCTCCTTCGATTTTGTCAAGGACTCCTCCCTGTCCTCCCCCCCCTCCCTGTTTTCTTGTACTTCCTAAAGGCAGCTCTTTTCTTCCTTACCTTTTCCATGACCTCCTTGCTCAACTAGCTCGATTTCTTAGCCCTAGCCTTCTTGATCTGGACTTTGCAGCAGGTTTTGGTTGCCTCCACTATCCCCAGCTTTATGAGCTCCCACCTCTGGTTAGTGTCCATACTAGATTGAATTCTGGCCAGGTACCCTTTTACCACTTCCCCCATCCTACCAAAGTCAGCCCTCCTGAAGTCCAGCACTCTTGTGCCAGATTCCACTCCTTCCTTGCCCATATCCAATGTGAGCCATACTGAGTGGTGGTCACTCCCTGACAGCGGTTCCTCCACTGTAAGTTCTCTCACAAAGTCCCCATTTGCCAGCACAAGGTCAAGGGTATTCCCTAACCTGGTTGGTTCACTGACCATTTGCAGAAGGAAGCTGTCCTGGAAGGCATCCAGCAGTACCTGCTCCCTTCTGTTCCTGGTTGTTGGGGTACTCCAGTCCACCCCTGGCATCTTGAAGTCCCCCACAATCACCACACTACCCTTCTCACAAATCCTCCTGATCTGTCCTGCTAGTTCCCGTCTAACTCCTCTGTCTGAGATGGTGGCCTGTACACCACTCCCATTCTAAGAATCCTATTCTGGAATCCTGGATTTGCATCCAAAGTGACCTGTACCCTCCTCCCCTTCCTCCCTTACACACTTCAGTCCTTCCTTCACATATAGTGCCACCCCTCCTTTCCCAATCACCCTGTCCCTACAAAATAATCTGTACCCTGGTACAGACAGGTACCAGTCATTGTATTGCGGCCCATGTTTTGATGACTGCAATGTCTACCTCTCCCTCTGCCATGAGAACCTGAAACTCTGCAGTTTTCCTCCCAAGGCTCCTAGCATTAAGGGTAACCACCTTCCACCCTTTTCCCCCTCTCCCATCCTGCCCCCCTTTCCTAGCATCACCAATAGTACTTGCCATTTGTCCTTTGTCACTGTTATGGGGCGTAAGCTCATATGGTTTCCCTACCTGTGGTCTCTGCATATCTCTTCCCTCTTCCAGCTTCAGAGTTTGAACTAGTAGTTGCAGTCTGATCAACACAGTCACTGCCAGTAATTTTCTTAAATTGTTCTATTACAGTTTTAAGTATCTCACGACTCACTGCTGCTTGTGGGCCAGAATGAGATACAGGTTGCATGGTGATTTCACACACTGACAGCTGTGACGGTACTTGTAGTGTCAGCTCCTTTGATGCTCCAAGGTGGGGAGGTTGCCATAAAAGTGGCAGAGACAAAACGTTCTCTGCTAACAGGGCTCAGTTCCAGCTGTAGGAATCTGATGTCCAAGGGTATAACAGACAGTGAGGCACACTCTTCACTCAAAGAGAATGTACTCTAGCTCTTAATTTTATCTTCCCTGACATTGTAATTGAAGCTAAAAAAAAAAACAAGCTTCAAACAAATTCTAATTCAACAGAACACTGACACCACAAGAGAGCTCTCTGAAAGTGCTGCTGCTGCATCTGCTGCCATATTGCCCTCAACACCTGTCTTAAAATAAGGTATAATAGTATACAGTAGCATTAGCTTTTTGGGTCACACAGGGCCCTTTGTCAGGTGGGACCCCAACAACAGCTTTATACTTTACCATGTTTGTACAAGATATATCATCTTTGTACAAGAAATATGCTGGCCCAAAAAGGTATCAAACTAGGTAAGGAAAAGTAAAGCAACTGTATTTGTATAGCACCTTGTCTCATGGGCTCAGGCCTCTTCACAGCCAAGGCACATCAGAAATAATAAATAAATACAGAATTATAAAATGACAATTATACACATGAATAAATTAATTAATACATAAACAAAGAAAGAAATGGATTATACATAACTAATTTGTTTTTAGTGGATAGGCTGCCATATTTCATTCATTTTCATAGGCTTGGGAAAATAAATAGCATTTCAGCCACTTTTTTAAAGTCCTCCACTGAGAGGAACTCACATGTCTAGATGGCAATGAGTTCTAAACAATAGAGTCCACCACCAAGAAAGCTCAATCTTCCAATTATTAATATTTTTTTATGATAATTTGTTTCCCCTTGAGTCCCCACCAATAGGCTACCTTCTCTCAGCCACCCACCCAGCCCCGCACCCAACATCAGGCAGCTAACCCCTTCTTCCCCTGTGGTTTACCCTCCATGGCAGAGCACTGAGGAGCCCCCCTAGCTTGACTCACCTTGAACAGGATCCAGTTCTGGGGAAGCACCATTCAGAGTTGGGGCCTGTGGTGGGTGGCTGCTGTTATCCTGCTCAACCTGGGACTTCAGTTTCCCTGTTTGGTTTCCCCCTGGGTAGAGCGTACAATGCCAGCAATGGCCATGCTGTATGCGCTTCCACCCACAGCACGCTGGCCGACTGCCCCACCCCCCTAGCTTGTGACAATCTCATGGCGTGCCTGCACCCAGCCTCCGCTAGGTGTCAGGGAAGCACCGAGCCTGTACGTCCCCCCCATCCTGGTAGAGGAGATCTGTCCTACAGATACTCAATCCTCTCCCTCTCCAGCCAACCCCAGGTGGCCCACTAGCACCATGAACACGGGTCGCCAGCATGGCAGGAAGTAAGGCACAGATGCCTCAGCCCTCCACACCACTGGACCAGTCAATCTTCCAATTATTTGAGACAACATTTTGGGATGACCAATAAAGAAACCTCGGTGGAGTGGAGCTGGCAATCTGGAGCTTATCAGTGTCAGGGGCTCAGTAGGTAGCACACTCATCTCTGGGGCTGGATGATCAGACGGTGGTGGGTTCTGGCCCCACACCAGGTACTTGGGGTAATACCCATAACTGACACTGTAGTGCAGTACACTGGGGAGCTGCACTGGAGAGTTGCCATCCTTCAGATGAGATGTTAAGCTGAGGTCCCTTCCTCCCATCTCTGGTGTCTGCCTCAGGTGGAAGCAAAAGTTCAAATGGCACTTACTGAAGAAAAGTGGGGAATCTTTATTAAAATAATTTCCAAACACAAAGAAAAATATACAAACTTCAAAAAATAGTATTAAACAATACAAAACAGAGTACAGTTTATATATAATCTTTTTTAATAGCACCAAACTGGAGATCTAGTATGCACTGTGTTATGACTGCAAAAGAAAAAAAAAATACAATATCCACAATATCTTATGCCTATAATTATTTACAGTTTCTGGTGCTAAAAAGTACCTAATTACAGAATGAACCAAAAGAAAACCTTGTTAGCTGTGGTTCCTTATTCCTATCTCTGATCTCTACCCCAGGTGGAAGTAAAAGTTTGAATGGCACTTACAGAAGAAGAGTAGGGGAATTTTATTAATTTCCAAATGCAAAGAAAAATATGCAAACTTCAAAAAAATGGTATTAAACAATACAAAACAGAGTACAGTTCACACATTATTTATTTTAACAGCACCGAACTGGAGATCTAGTATACATTGCGTTATGACTGCAAAAGAAAAATTACAATATCCACAATATCTTATACCTGTACTGTAATTATTCACAGTTTCAGATGCCAACAAGTATCTAGTTACAGAATGAACCAAAAGAAAACCTTGTTAACTGTGGTCAGACCAGTGCCGGAGCAACTAAAAGTGTTTCCAATGTTCATTAAACCATGTCCTTGAAAGTGCACAGGACTCACATTTGATTTACTTATTAGAATTTTGGTAACCAGGGAAGCCTGCTGAGACCATGCAGTCCCTTTCTCAGGGGTGACCCGGAAGACAAATACAATACATCACAATGCAATACAAAACACTGAATACAGAGATTACAGCAATGTGTGCAGAAATACATGTATTACAAAGTCATATACAGTTGGATATACAAATATACAGATTTCTCATTATTTACAAATGTACATATTTACAGAGGTTCAAATGTAGTAGTTTAACATATGAGATAACTTCAGAGGAATGGGGTACAGTAAAAGGCATGGGTTAATAAAGGAATAACGCCTGTCAGGGTGGGTATTATGCTGGGATAACATCCTACCTCAGGTGGTTGGGCCGGAGGCCACCGGCCGAGAGAGTCCAACACCCAAGAAGGGATGTTATCCCAGCATAACACCCACCCTGGAGGGCATTATTCCTATTATACAATGGCTTGTTGTTTTATACAGAAAAAAATTATTTTAAAGAATTTTGTTTAGTGTTTAAAAATATATATTTTAAGAGGAGTCGCAGGCAATTGTCAAATGGAAAAAGGAAATATCTATGGCAGCATCATCTAGTTGATCATCAGGGATGTTAGGCCAGGATAACATCCCTGCTGTGATGGCCAACTGACCAATCAGAAGCCAGGATTCTTTCTTGCCTTTGTATAATGAAAACATATGCAGGGCAGAGGTTTAAGTAGGTGGGTGGCAAGCTCTGTTTTGAAGAAAGACAGGGAAGGACATGAGAGTGGCAATGTACACTAGTTTGAAATAAAACATAGTGCCAGGTACTGTAACCTTGAGTCATAATCTGGCCATTGTAGGGAAGTCAAGATGTCACAGTGGTGTTTTCTAGGATATTCATATATATTCATATTCATATATATTTATATTCAGATATACGATACAAGGACCTGCGTATCATTTTGTATGATTTCCTTGCATCCACAGGATTTTTGCTGCACAGGCAAGCATCATCTACTTTGCCACAAAAAAAGTATTTTTTAATGGCAAAGCATACAGGCAGTATGTTTTTACTGAATTTGTCCCACTGTATGTTATAAAGGCCTAATATTAAAATATCATAAGATAAAATGGACCACACAGAATTCTTCCCATATGCTAGCTCTGAGTCCAAAATTGAGCTGCGTATGGACAATCAAAAAAAAAAAGGTGTATTTGAGTCTCAAATATTCTTTGACAGGTCTACATTGGGCAATATTTTTTGTTTTTTAAACTTCCTTATTGTAGTGGTCATAATAGATACATGTTCATAGGAGACATATTAATAGCATTGACAGTCCAGAATGAATCATAACATTGGTTGAGACTACAAACATTGGTTTACAATTAACAAGTATGACCTAATATTAAAGTACTGTCTATTGGAACCAGGAAAAACACCTGGCCTACATACAGTAAAAAAGGAAATCAGTATATAACAATAAAACCAGTTAGTAAAGGTAAAAATATTACAATACCTGTGTGGGGTGTACTTCAGGTGAGTAGCATCCAGATTAGCTAGAGAAAATGAGCTCCTCTACCTATGCCAAGTTTCTGGTATAGCAGCTTTGTGAGCTGTGCACAGAGAAGGAGATTGTTCATGAGGGCCTGACAAAGAATGGACTCATGGAAGCCCTGTTGGTGCATGACCAGACGCAAAAGGGGCAGATGGTCTCAGGGGTGCATGGCCCAATTCTTGCGCAGCAGGTGGTCACCGAGGAAGGTGACCAAGGTAGTGAACCAGAGATCACAGTGACCATGCCAGGGGGTGTGTTGAGCCATAAGCTGGTAAGGCAGAACAGCCCAAGCCTGAGCTTAGAGTTGCTGCAGTTGCTGCAATGGAGGCGCAACATTGACTGGAGATCCTGAAGGCGGAACTTGCGCTGAAGGATGTCGAACTGCAGAGGGCAAGGCTGGAGGTAGATGAAAGAGAAAGTTCACCAGCATGAGATCCAGATGCGGGAAGAAAGAGAGAAGAAATGAGCAGAGTGAGAGAGAAAACAGAAACACAAGAAAGAGATGCTGAAACTGTGTCAGCAGAGACAACAGCAACTTGTAAGTAATGGCATGGGGGGTCTAACTCATGTAGCCACAATTAATTCAAAAATGTTCCCACAATACCAGGAGACAGATTATACTGATTTGTTTTTAAAATCATTTGAGAGGGTATGTGTGCAGTTTAAATTGGGCAGGACCCTGTGGATGACCCACCTAACACCATTGCTTGCTGGACATGCTTTGCATGCATTTGCTAGAATGGATGATGAGGATTGCATGAACTATGACAAAGTTAAAAGAATGTTATTGAAACATTTTGAACTGACTCTTGAGGCTTATAGATGGAAATTCAGTGAACTGAGAAAAGACCCAGGAGATAGATATGTACAATTGCATGTCCAAATGTGTGTATATTTAGACCGCTGGGTGGATGGGGCTAAAGCGAGGACTATAGAGCAAATTAAAGAACTGATTGTAAGGGAACAATTTCTTAAAATTGTACCTGATGACTTGTGCATATGGCTGCTGAACCAGGCATGCAACTCTGCGAAGGAGGCAGCAGAAAGTGTTGATTTGTATGTGGCCAGCAAACCATATTCACAGTGTAAGAACAATGGTGATGGGGCGGCACTTGGTTTTAAAGGGACCCATAGGGGGATAGCCTTAAGTGAACTAGCCTGCACCCAGTCCCAAAATAGAACCCATAGGTTCTAAGGAGAATAATGAGCCAGAGGCAAAGGAATGCTGGATTTGCTAAAAAGTGGGGCCTCTATCCAATCAATGACTGATCTAGGAACAGAAGCAAAGGGCAAAGGCCTGGGGGAAGGGGGTGACCAAGACAGTACTCAGCAGTTGGTAGGCTGGACACACACCGTAGAGCCACCAAACTCCTTCATGCACATGCACCCTATTCTAGTCAATGGGACAGTAACACAGGGACTGAGGGACAGTGGCACCTCCATCTCCACGGTGAGGCAGGATTTGATCCGGGTGGAGCAAATTCTGCCAGAGCAGTTCTCCATGATTAAGAGAGTCATGGGTCCAATGGTCCAAGTGCCAATGGCTCGGATCTTCATGAGCTGGGAGGGTGACCATGGGGTACAGGAGGTGGGAGTCATACCTGATTTCCCTGTGGATGTGATCATGGAGAATGATTTTGACCACAGGGAAAACCTAGTATGTATTACTACTCATAGCCAGGCAATGGGGCAAGCTTCTGAGGGTGAGGAGGGGGTGACACAGCCCGTGCAGACCCCTTCCTCAGCAACTCAGGAAGCAGGTAGTGTGGGTGAGGAGCTAGCTAGGAGTAGCAGCCCTGAGCCCCAGCTGCAATCAGAGAAGGTCACCACCAGGGGCATCTCTCCTCCTGAAAGGGAATTGGGGTGGATCAGATTGGAGAAGCTGGGTAGGGCACAGTGAGCTGATCCTACCCTCCAAAAACTGATAGAGATAGCAGATAGTGCTGAGGTCTCTCAGGGGAGTAAAAATTCAGTTTATTGGAAGAATGGGCTGTTGTACGGGATGTGTACATCACAGAGGGGGCTAGAGGGAGAGGTACTCCAGCAGCTGGTAGTCCCCCAGGACTACTGAAAGCAGCTTCTGGGCCTGGCCCATGACATCCCTTTTTCAGGCCACCTTGGCTGAGCATGTACATTGCTGTGGCAAATTACTGTCAGACTTGTCCACAGTGCCATAGGGTAGGAAAGGTAGGGTACAAGGCTAAGGCAGCTTTATTGCCCCACCCATTGTTGATTAACCCTTTAAGAGGGTAGCCGTGGACATAGTGGGGACCCTGAGTACCCCAAGTAACACAGGCAAAAGATACGTACTGGTTGTCATGGATTACACAACCAGGTACCCGGAGGCAGTAGCCATGTCCTCCATTGAGGCAGAAATGGTGGCTGATGAGCTCCTGGGAATCTTCAGCTGAGTGGGATATCCCCAGGAGATTTTATCAGACCAGGGGACGAATCTCTTGTCATCCTTAATGACCAGTTTACGGGAGAAGTGCAGAGTGAAACAGCTCCATGCTTCTCCCTATCACCCAAAGACAAATGGCCTGGTTGAGCAGTTCAATGGGACCCTCAAAACTATGCTCATGGCATTTGCTGACCATCACAAAAGGGACTGGGACCAATATTTGCCCCACCTCTAGTTTGCATACAGGGAAGTCCCACAGGAATTTGCAGGATTCTCCCTCTTTGAGCTCCTGTTTGGTCACATTGTGAAGGGAGTCCCTAGATTTAGTCAAGGGTGACTGGGAAGGTGACCTTGCCCCCAAGGGGAGTCTGTTGTGGAGTATATCCTAAATGTGAGGGCCTGGTTTAAGGTGCTCATAGGGCTCACCCAGGAGCACTTAGCCACTGCACAACAGCAGCAGAAAACCTGATATGACCGTGGAGCCAGAGTCTGGGAGTACAAAGTCAGACAGCGAGTGATGGTATTTGTCCCAGTCCAACACAATAAACTGCAGGCAGCATGGGAGGGTGCATTCTCCATAATTAGGAAAGTGAGTGATGTCAACTATGTAGTAGGGCTGCCTGACAGAAGGCACAGGCAGAGGGTATATCATGTGAACATGATGAAGCCCTACTATGATAGGGAGAAGATGATCCTAACTGTGTGCAGTACGCCAGAGGAGGGAAACAAGGCTGATCCCCTGGTGGACCTCCTCGGGGAAACCCAGGAGGGATCCTCAGTGGATAGCCTCAATCTGTCAGGGCAGCTGATACCTGCCCAGGCTGAGGAGATGAGGAGGTGTTGCAAGAATTTGGGGACATGTTTTTTCCTTTTGTTTGTTTTTCAAATTTAAAATTTTATTGGTAAGCAAAAAAGAGTTGAGATACAGATATAATACCACATATGACCATATCCAATGATACAAGGCTGGATCCAAAAGTACAATCTAATACACATGAAGAATTTAACTTGATAAATCTTGAGACCATAACTCTGCTAGTATAAGAGGGACTATTTGGAATTTTCTATAAATCAGCAACCCACTAGTACCATCCCATCCCCTCCCCCTCTCCCCCCTCTCATACCAACAAGGGGAAGATTAACTCTGACATGGGTTCCTCTTCCAGGAGTGGAATATCCCAACAATAAGTGTATAGGGGTATAGTTCAATGACATACTGTGCAAAGTAAAAGAACAGGTAGAGACTAAATGTGTCGGGGCCTGTATAGTCAGCAAGGTTTGCAGTGGTTCCCAGATCTTCTTATATCTGGAGAGACACCCAGAAAGGTTTGTAACTAAGCACTCAGCCCGCAGGGCAAACAGGATTTCCCTGTACCATTCCAGAAACTGGGGAGTAGCTTGATCTAGCCAATGCCTCAGAAAAACCTTCTTGGCACAGGCTGAGATCAAGGCCATATGAGGTCTCTGATTACCTATTAAGAATCCAAAGTCCCCTAGGATGCAAATTTCAGGCCTGAAAGCCTCTGAAAGTCCCAACAAAGGATTCAGATGGTTATGAATGGAATTCCAGAAGAGAATGTCCTTTGGGCATGTCCAAAGAATATGGTATAAGGAGCCAGGTTCCTAGCCACACCTGGAACAAAGATCACTAGGGAGGTGACCCATCTCATGCAATCACACTGGGGTACAATAAAGGTTGTGAATGATATAGTAGAACTACATGAGTTGGTATCAATTCCATCAGATTAATCATGTACATATGCTTCCAGATACGTGACCAGTTCCTGGGAGATGTAGTCGGTGGAAGAACCTGATCCCAACCATATATTCTGGGGCCCTCATTCACCTCCAGGTGGGCTTGGAGGGAGCGGTAGTAGTAGGACACAAGATGTGAAGTGGGAGCAGAAGATATCAAAGGGAGTATTACTGCACTTGCAGGACCTTGCCAATGGCCTGAGTCTAAAAATTGAACAAGCATGTGGGTAATTTGGAAATATTTGAAACAGGATGAGGAAGACCAGTAAAATTGTTCTCTTGCAATCTGGAATGAGAGTAACTTACCATCCAAAGTTAACTCTTGGACTGGTTCTACCTCCATGTTGGGCCAGAAGCATCTGGATATAACCTGTTCTGCTAGACATGAATTAGGATTGCCCGCAAGAGGCTGAATGAGATCCTTGTTAAGGGAAACCTTTGGGAGAGAGCATAACTGTTAGTGGATTTGTAGGGAGGCCCCAAGGGGAGTATCCTATAAAGGAGACAGTAACTTCCCTCTAGATAGGAAAGGAAGGGCCCTAAAGTTTATACCGGACATAGAACATAGGGAACATTCGATATCTACCCATTGTGGAATATAAGGGCCTTGTTCTGGTTGACGGAACCAGTAGGAGAGTCTACTGAAGTGAAGAGCTAAATAGTACCTATAGAAATTGGGAACTTGCAGACCACCATCCAGTTTATGTCTCATCAATTTAGAAAGTGCCCTGCGAGCTGTCTTACCTCACCATAAGAAAGAAGCAAGAAGTCTATGTACCTG
Source organism: Neoceratodus forsteri (assembly GCA_016271365.2). Classification (NCBI taxonomy): domain Eukaryota; kingdom Metazoa; phylum Chordata; order Ceratodontiformes; family Ceratodontidae; genus Neoceratodus; species Neoceratodus forsteri. The sequence continues at coordinate 267,154,268 of CM057455.1, forward strand.
AGCAAACTAGGATTGTGGTAGTGCCCAGTTATACATCTGTAATGGATAAAGTAAACAGGAAGAATGTTCATCTTAATGACATTTAATCTAGCCCATAGACGAAAAAGGAAGAAGAGACCAATGCTCTAGATCAACCTTTATGCGGGACATAATTGCATCTAAATTATATCATTTAAATCTGCTGGGGGAGGTGTTAAGAAAAATTCCTAGATACTCAAGCTTTTCTTTCTGCCATGTTAGGCCTAAGTATTCTAGGTCTGCCCTAAATGTTCTGTTATTTAAGGGCATGAGTTCAGTCTTGGTGAGGTTCAGTTTATAGTTCAATAGATCCCCAAACTGAGAGATGATGTGCAGTGCTGAAGAGAGTGATGTGGCCGGAGAGGAGAGGTGGAGGAGAATGTCGTCAGCATATACAGAAAGTTTGAAATCCATATTATTAATTGAAATACCAGTAACTGAAGGGGAGAGGTTAATTTTTCTAATAAGGGGCTCAAGGAATAGATTAAATAAAAAGGGGGATAAGGGGCATCCCCGCTGGGTGCCCTGGTATAAGGAGAAGGACTGGGATAACATAACATTACAGAGAACCCATGCAGTTGGGGAAGTATATACGATTTTAATCCATTGTATAAAGTCGGCGAGGATACCAAATCAGGGTAGAAGGGTAAACAAATAGTCCCAAGAGACTCTGTCAAAGGCTTTCTCGGCATCTGGGGACACCAGTGCCGCAGGGATATGGAGGTCCCTGGATACCAAGAAAAGATACAATATTTTCTAGAGATGGTCTAATGATAATCTGCCCTTTACAAATCTGACCTGCTCTCGATTTATCAGTGAGTCCCACACTAAGTCAAGTCAAGCTGCTAGTATCTTGGTGAGGATTTTAAGGTCCACGTTAATGAGTGAGATGGGTCTATAATTGTGAAGCAGCAGGGGGTCCAGGTCTGGTTTGGGGTAACCACTATGGAAGCGGATGTCAGTGAAAGATCAGATATACCCTTTTAAAGAATATAATTATGCATATTAAGGAGAATGGGAGCTACTTGCTCCTTAAGGGCCAGGTAGAAATTGGTGATAAAGCCATCCGGGCTGGGGGCCTTAACTTTAGCCAGGAAATCTATTGCTTGGTAAATTTTGGACAGTGCCAGGGGGGCCTGTAAAATTGCTTGCTGGTGCTCCATCAATTTGGGAAGCTGGAGATCCTGCAGAAAAGAGTCAAACTATGTCAAGTTGAAGGGGGTGGAAGGAGGAGCAAATAATTGTTGAAAAAAACCTCAAAAAGCTTCTACTATGTCCCTGGGAGAGGTCACCAGATGGCTTGCATTATCTCGTATAGAAGGAACAATTTTATCAGCAGCCTGGGATTTGAGGTGGAGGGCCAACAGCTTCCCCGCCTTCTCTCCCTGGTCAAAATATTTCACCTTGGAGCGTAATATCATGTGTTCCACTTTTTCTCCCAGCAACATATTATATTTAAATCTAAGTTGTTCTAACAATTCCCTAACCAATGGGGGGAAGATGTCAACACACTCACCTCTAGGTGTTCAATTCGGGAAATTAGAGAGTTTAGAACTGCCGAGGTTTACTTTTTACATCTCACCGAAATTTTGATTTCCCCTTCCCACTTTAGTGCACCCCATAAAACGTCAAGTTTAGGCATTGAGGGGGAGTTAAGTGTTATAAAATTAGCGATAAACTGTTGGATATGCTCCAGCGAATCCTGGTGTTTAAGTAGTTGGTTGTTAATAGTCCACATTTTATACCTAGATAAGGAAGGAGCTAGTTTCAGTTATAAAAAAAAACTGGGTGGTGTACTTCAAGAACTTCAGCAGGATAATAACATAACATCACCCCAGATAAGTTATTAGAGTCCAGCAGAAAATAGTCAATCCTTGAGAATAAGTTGAGGAGGGAGGGAGTGAAAAGAGTACTGTCGGCTGGACTGGTTAAGTATTCTCCAGGGGTCTACTAGGCCAGTTGATCTCAAAAATTCTTGGAGAGTAATTTGACCCAGAGAGAAGGCCTGACGAGAACCCCTGGACTTATCTAGTGCATTACATTGGACTAGACTCTTCTGCTTATCGAGTGCCACTCTGGTTCAATGGCCTCAGCCCCACCATCTCCTCTGCCCCAACAATTGGTATGTTTAAAACTAGGCTCCGGGACTATCTCACTACCAACAGCTCCTGTGACTGCCCAACTTAACCTTGTTTCTCCACTTCCCTGCCTACTCTAGTGGTCCCCCCTCCCCATCTCACTGGATTCTGCCCTCACATCTTGGTATACCCAATGCTGCACTTTTCACCCTCTCTCCACCCTACCTACATTCCTTCTCTCCCCTCTCCTCTCCCCTCTTCCTTCTCCCTATGACTCTGGCACTTCTTATCTGTTGTCTATTTCTCTAACAAATGCCACTGGCTGCCTTGCTTACAATGCTACCCTTGAATTGTATTAATCTGTACTCTGTTTGCAATGTCCACATTGTTGTAATGTCTGTCTTGATGTTCCCCATAATTTGTATTTCTCTGACGTGGAGCCTTTGTAAAAGAGCCTTGGCTCAAAGGTATTTGTAATCCTAGAATTGATAAATAAAATAGATTCCAATCTCCCCCAACTAGCATAGGCAGGGAGCACCAGGGAGATAAGACTGACATAAGATTAGTAAAAAATTTCGGGTCTTCAACACTGGGTCCGTATACAGCACCCAAAACTACCTCTAAGTAGCCTAACAGAGCTCTAATAAAAACAAAATGTCCATTGGGCTCTAATATTTCATGGAGCAGGTGAAACAGGATTCTTCTAGCAATAAGAATGGCCACCCCTCTGCTATGGGTGCTGAAACCTGCTCCAAAGGTATAGCCCACCCACGACCTTCTAAACAGCAAGGTCTAAGAAGGTGACAAGTGGGTCTCCTGTATAAAGGCTATATCAACTTGCAATTTGTTTAAATGTAGGAGAATCTTGGCCCGTTTAGAGGGCGATATTCTCCTTTTAGATTCCATGAACAAAAATTAAAAGTCACCATGTTTAAAATGTGGAGAATCCCTAATTTCCACACCCTGGTCTAGCAACCTGAAAGGTATAAATGCAAGTTCCCTCTGGTGGCATCTACTCCCTCCCTGCCCTTCCCCCCTCCCTCAGCCACAGCTCTGTCAAAGAAAAGAAAAGTGAAACACATCACAGCCAGTGAAAATAAGTCCCATATCCCCACGATCCCTCCCTCCAATCCCAGAACTGAGCTGTAAACAAAAATAACCATGCATCTGGTAAATAACCCACATCCCACCTCCCCTCTGTATTCTGGTGCATGACACTCTTAGCCTGCATAGTGTAATGCCCCAATCCTCTCATCATCCCCCCCAGAAACATATCCTTATATTAAGTAGAACAAGTAGATAGAACAACAAACTATTAAAGACCTACTATAACACCCACTTACATCAAATATAGTGGAACTAACAAAGGAGGTAAACAATAATGGGTAATGAGACCTGCTGGCAGTAAAATTTGTTTAAACAGCATGGTATGTCTCTTAAACCTATCAAAACAGAAAATGCAAAGTTGATCCACTACTGGGCCTGTCCCAACTATCCTGAACCTCCATGCAATGATCGGACTTTCAGTCCAGGAAAAGGGTTGAGCCTGAGGAGGCCTACAATCAGAGTTAGAGGGGAGCCGCCAAGCTGCAGTCTCTGCCTCCCGAGTATGAGCTCGAAATGAAACAGCAGGTTACATGAATCATATTAAAAGTAAGAGATTGAAAATGAGCAAACCATATCCTGTCCAGGGAGGGCATAGGATGTGGGTCCCCCTTGTATCAGCAGCTCCTAAGAGACCAAGGGAAATAGTCTCCTATTGAACAACTTTGCTCAATACAACCTTTCAGATATATATCCTAGAGGAAATCAACCTGCACCATTAAGTCCAGATAGTTTAAGTGTTCCTGAATAAATCAGGCAGGCATTTCTGGAGATCCGAGGTAGCTTCCTCCACAGTATCATAGGAGTGCCATTGATACTGCAGGAAAATGGAAGCCAGGCTGGATATTGCATTCTGAAGCAGATCCCCGCAGCAATGATCTTAGTGACAACTGGGTGAAATGTTGCACATTTCTGCAGTGTGCCCACAGGCAAATCTTGTGCCAGCCATAATTTTGAGTCCTCCCAAATGATGTCCTTTAAGTTCTTGGTTTTCTGTAGGACAAATTGCTTATCCAGGAAATTTAACAATTTCAGCATGAAGGGCCGGGGAGGACTACCCGCTGTAGGCTTAGGACAGGTGTGCCCAACTACATACACTGGACCATTTAGTGAAGGGCCTGCCACATGTTCCAAAAATTTCTGGGCATATAAAATCAGAGTTGCACCTTCTTCCCCCTCGGGCAAACCGACAATAATGAGGTTATTTCAGTGACTACACCCCTCTAGGTCTTCTAATTTTGCTTTGAGCTTGGCAACCTTTGTTCGCAGGGTGAAGGAATCCTTCTACGATCTGTCCTTCCAGTTTTCTAATGAAAAAGCTCGAGCTTCTACATCACTGACCCCCCTGCCCAAATCTCCCAAATCAGATTGGACAGTTTTAATCTCTAGGGTAAGCTCTTGTATGGCTGTAGTGAGGGGCTCCAGAGCTTGCAGTAGTCTGTCTTCTGTCAGGGGAGAGAGCATTGATGCAGTAGTAGAGCCTTGGCCGGGGCTGCCTGCCTGGGCCTTGGAGCATTTTGGAAGCTTTTCGGGAATCTGTGGCGGGGTGTGTTTTGGGGCATCCTGTCACATCTCCACCTTGGACATGATGCAAGAATTATACCAGCAAGGCCTAAAATCAAATACAGAAGCTTCCCAGGTGATGTTGTGGTAAGTAAGCTGGCTGAAGAAGGCTTCAAATAATAAGAAATAAACTGTTTATTGTAATGAGGGGAAGAAGCACCGGAGAAGAGCTGCTAACAGGTCTAGAGCATCACGTGATCCCCCAATTTGGGGACATGTTCACGGGGAAGCCAGGGTGCACCACTATGGTTGAACAACACATGGACACTAGGGTCCAAGTTCTGCAGTCCCCCTACAGAGTATCAGAGGGGTTTAAGAAGACCATGCTAGTAGAATTCAGGCAGATGCTGGTCCTTGGAGTGATCCAGGAATGCAGTAGCCCCTGAGCCTTGCCCATGGTCCTGATCCCCAAGAAGGACGGTACCACACGGTTCTGTGTTGACTGCCAGAGACTCAACAGCTGTACAGAGTCTGATGCCTACCCCATGCTCATCATAGAATCATAGAATCATAGAACTTCACTGCAGAAAAGGACCCCATGGCCCATCCAGTCTGCCCCTTCCCCCCTGTTAATCTTCCTGCCCCCCTTCCTTTAGCACCCACTCCACTCCCCAGTAACCCCTTATGCCTGTCCCATGCCTTCTTGAAACCCGACAAAGTCTCAGCCCCCACAACCTCCTCCAGAAGCCCGTTCCAGGCATCTACCACCCTGTCTGTGAAGAATCGCCCTCTGATGTTGTCTCTGAAGTGCTCCCCTGCAATCTCAGTCTGAGCCCCCTTGTAATGGTGTCCTCCTTCATGTGGAATAATCGCCCCAGGTCTACTTTTTTAATCCTTTTGACGTATCTGAAGGTCTCCATCATGTCCCCTCTCTCTCTTCTGGTCTCTAGTGCGTAGAGCCCCAGCTCTTTACATCTCTGTTCATATGGTTTGCCCTTCATCTCTTGCACCTTTTGATTGCTCTTCTCTGAACCCTTTCAATCAGATTTATGTCTTTGCACAAGTAAGGCCTCCAAAACTGGACTCCATACTCAAGGTACTGTCTCACCATGGATTTGTACAGGAGCACCAGGACTTCTCTCTCTCCCTGCTAGTGATTCCCATGCCTATACTTGCCAGCATCCTGTATGCCTTTCCTACCACCCTTGTACACTGCTTCCCCACTTTGAGGTTATTGGAGACTACTATCCCTAGATCCCGCTCCTTTTCAGAAATCCTGACTGCCTCCCCCCCAACATGTATCCTGTCCTCGGGTTTCTATGCCCCAGGTGCATTACTGCACACTTCTTGATACTGAATTTTAGTTGCCAGGTCTCCGCCCACCCCTCCAGCATCCTCAGGTCCTGTCTCATGTCTTCAACTCGCCCTTCAGTATCAACCCTATTGCAGATTTTCGTGTTATCTGCAAAAGGGACCACACGTCCCTTCTGTCCATCAGCTATGTCACGTATGTAGATACTGAAAAGGAGCAGTCCCAGCACCAACTCCAGGGGTACCCCACTCATCACCCTCCCTGTCCTGGAGTGCACCCCATTTACTACCACCCTCTGGTTTCTATCCACCAACCAGTTTTCTACCCATCTAGTTATTTTGCCCCCCCCACCCCATACTTTTCAGCTTGTTGGCCAGCCTTCTGTGGGGTACGGTGTTGAAGGCTTTGCTGAAGTCCAAATAGGCCATGTCCACCTCCCCCACTCTCCTGATTGATTACCTGCATCATCCAGTGGATGAATTCAATTAGATTGGACTGGCATGGTTTCCCTCTTGCGAACCCATGCTGGTTTTTGTCCAGCAATCCGTTCACCTCCAGATACTGTGTTACAGTTTCCCTGATGAGTGCCTCCATGACCTTCCCCATCACTGTGGTGAAGCTGACCGGATGGTAGTTCTCCCTCAACTCTCTGCTTCCCCCTTGTGGATCATCACTACAGTTGCCCTCCTCCAGTCCTCTGGCACCCTCCTGGTGTCCAAAGACAGGTTGAACAGCCTTGTCAGTGGGGCAGCTAACTCTTCTCTGAGTTCCCTGATCACCCTCGGATGCAGCCCGTCCAGCCCCATGCCTTTTCCACCTTCACCCTGCCCAGTTCCTTTCTGACTGTCTCCGTGCTGAAGTATCTTGTTTCCACCCCTGTGTCCCCCTCCTTCTCAGCTCCAGTCTCCTGTCCCCCCTCCCTTTGTAAATACTGAGCAGAAGTACCTATTTTTCACAGAAAGGGTGGTGGAGACATGGAATGGCCTACCTCAGGAAGTGGTGGATATGAATACAGAGCAGGGCTTCAAACAGGCATGGGACAGGCATAAGGGAGCAACACAGATGTGTATGAATAGATCGGCCATTGACATACTACAGACCTATGGCACATTCATAAGGTAGAAAAAATGGGTAGACTGGATGGTCTTTATTTGCCGTCAACTTCTGTGTTTCTATGTATTTAGCCCTTCTGCTTTCTCCCAGTCATCCTTTAATGGCTACATCTGTGCATTCTGCCCTACATCCATGCATTCTGCCCTGCATCCCCCACTTCCTCACTGTCTGTCCCTCCCCCCCCTCCTCTCCTTCTTTCTTTAGCTATTAGTTGCTTGTCTAAGTTTATTGTATATATGTCTGTGTACAGTACTGGAAAGACTTACATCACCTATAAAACAATGGCCTGCAACTTCTTAAATAACCATTAAAATGTTTCTATTCTAAAGCTCCCTAGTATAGTATTGGACATCATTGCAACACAGAAGAAATAGGAATTCTGTTATCTGGATATTCAAAGCGTTAACAGGCAAGCTACCGACCTATATCACTGATTGCTTTACCCAAATTACAACCAGGCCATACACCTTAAGGATCAGTAAACTCATCACATTAAAGGTCCCCAATGCCTGCACCCGGTATGGGAGGGCTGCTTTCAGCTCTTCCTTAGCAGTTGCATGGAACTCTCCAAAATCCATGAAGCTAGATAGCCTCTACCTCTGGCATCCTTCAAAAGATTGTTCTCGCCCTTTTCCAGAGCTCTGCAATTGCTTTTATAAAGCATAATCCCTACCTATCTGACCCAACTAAACCTCCCTTTTCTATCCATTATATTAACTCAATTTCTTTCTTCCGAATCACCTATTATATTCTCATAAAAACTAGTTAGACCATATAACTTATATTTTAGGACTGCTATACCCTTTGTCCCTTTTTTTCCTACAGGCTAAATGGTTCTATTGTTACTTGTATATATGTAAATTGTTGTATATAATCATTCCATGCCATTGTATTACTATTTATTCTATTCTTGTCTATGTAATAATACTTGTATCCTCATTTGTATGACCACTCAGGTCCATCTTGTAAATGAGCTTTGCTCAATGATGTTCGCCTGAATAAATAAAGATTTTGATTGATTGATTGATTGATTGATTGATTGATTGTCTCAGTAAGGACATAGTGTAAATAACATCAGCCTCTTTAGTGTTGCTATTTTGCTGTGGACCCATCTGGAGTGCCACATTTCCCCCTCAAGAAAGATGTCTTTTTGTGACGTTGTTCCATGTCACTCATAAAGTGCCTCATTGCTGTCTCAACATTTACATTTTAATGGGAAAAAAAGGTGTATGCTAGTATTTCATAGTGAGCTCTTGTGCTTCTTAAAACTTTATTTCTAAATTTGTAATAGTTTTATATGCCTTTTTTCCCCGGTAACGTACTAACCAGTGGTGTCCCCCAACAGTACTTTCAGGACTTGTACAGCCCTGGTTTTCAAATAGCATTTTTTCTAATAAAACCCCCCAATTACAGTGCTTCTGATTCTCCTCAACATCATTTCTAATTTTTTTTTCTTTACTTTGAGGATTAGTGATGTTTTATTTAAATATTTGGATCCTCCTCCCTTGGCATCCCCCTGTTACATACAAGACTATGGGTCCAAAAATTCTCCACAACACCAGCGATCCATTTGCAGAACTGAAAGCACTTGTCTGTATTGTTGCTGAACCTTTGAAGGTCTTAAAAGCCACACACCTGTCCAAGAAAATTCCTTTCTACTTCTAGTCCCAGTGAGTGGTTTTCTTGGTGTCTCCATTCCTCTCACAGTTATGTCCATGACTTTTTTTTAATTCTTTTTATTCACTCCAGGCACTGGAACTCTCTCAGACTACACAGTGTTCTGGCACTTCTACCACCCTCTGTGATCCCACCCCCTCAAGGGCATTACTTTCTCCTCGGCGAACCCACTCTGCCAGGGTCTGTGAGGAGATCGAAGGGGCAGAGATCCAGTGTTGGGTGTGTGGTGGCAGGCACTGTGAGTCATCTCCTATCTGGGCTGGACGGCATTTTTGTTGGTTACGCCCAAGACGTGGGACATGCAATGCCGCTCAGCCCGTGATGTGGATGTTTCTACCCATGTGCAGAAGGCAGCTGCCCAATGTCTTCCCCTGCTTGTGAGCCCCTGTGTGTTGCAGTGCCACCAGTCTCCACCGGGGGCCTCTGCCATGCCGGGCTGCCCCTGGATCCCTCCCCAAGAGAGGAGAACAGTCCTCCAGACACTCAATCCTCTCTCTCCCCTGCTGACCCTTGGCAGTCCGGGCTCATTCCCGAACCCAGGTCGTCAGCATGGCACGAGGTATGGCATCCAGCACCTCAATCCTCAGAGCCACCGAGCCGGCTTATGTACATGACTTGTTGTGGTGTCACTGTTACGTACATGACTTTTTATGAAAAAAACAGCTTTTAAATAAATTATACCAAATAATTAGGACAATAAGTGGTGTCTAACTTTTCAGCCAAGGCTTGCATAGCTGATTAAGAAAAAAAGAGCTGTAAAAAAAACAGATACGGTCAGCAGGTAAACATTGACACCTCTGGTGAAAATGCATTCAAAAGTAAATGTTTAAACATAACTATGGTTGCATTATGTACATTAACACAAGTATTTCTTGTAGTCGGACTATATCAGATAGTTACACTTACATTGTTGCTTTTGTTGGGTCCCTGTTAACCACGACTTGATGTGGTGTCATTGTTACGCACATGACTTGTTGTGGTGTCACTGATATGCACATGACTTGTTGTGGTGTCACTGTTACATACATGACTTCTTATGAAAAAACTGTTTTTAATTAAATTGCACTGAATAATTAGGAAACCCAGTGATGTCTAACTTATACACCAATGTTCATATAGCTGATTAAGAAAAAAGAGCTGTAAAAACAAACAGATGCAATCAGCAGGTAAACTTTGACACGTCCAGTGAAAATATGTTCAAAAGTAAATGCTTAAAGATAACTATGGTTCCTTTATGTACATTAACACAAGTATTTCTTATAGTAGAACTTTGTTAGATAATTAGACACTTACATTGTTGTGGTTTTTGGGTCCCTGTTGACCACATGACTTGTTGTGGTGTCTGTTACTCACATGGCTTCTTGTGGTGTCATTGTTATGCACGACTTCTTATGAAAATACAGTTTTTAAATACAGTACACTTAAAAATTAAGAAACTCAGTGGTGTCTAACTTATCCACCAAGGTCCACATAGCAGATTAAAAAAAATTGGGGCTGTAAAAAGAAATGGATACAATCAGCAGCAAAACTTTGACATGTCCTGTTTTCACAACAGTAGTGCCCAAAAATAAATTGTGGCATAATTACCATCAGGTAATGCTTAGAATAAAACAGTGAAATGTTGCATACTATGGTACCTAAATAGCTTCAATAACCATACTAATTTGGAAAAAAAATTAAAGGAAATTTAAACCGAAAATTCAACAGAAGGGACACCGTGTTACGTACATTACCTGATCCGTGTGCTAACTTAAAGATGCATTTCTTGTACTTCCAGATGATGAACTATCTTTATATTTGGCATTACATTCTCTCCATATGCACCCAATGTAACAATGATATAGTTAGGGGATTTAAGTAAAAAACAAATTGGGGACATGAATGTCACACTTTGTTTCTCCAGTATCAAATACAGACATATATGCATTTGAAATGTTGATTGTTTTTGAAGTACTTGTTCCTTGTTTGACAAATTTTTGTAAATACCTGTAAGCTGTATCTGTCTATTTTTTGCCATTGTTTATGCTGTACCTCAATGTCTGCCATTGTACTTGCTGTACCTCCTTATCTGCCATTGTATTTTGTACCAATGCATTCTTGCAATTGTCTCTCTGCTATTTTACCAAGACCCTGGGTCGAGCCTGAAAAAGGGACTGTATTGCCTCAGTGGACTTACCCGGTCACCAAAACTCAAATAAAATAAATAAATAAATGGCTCCCCTCCCTCCATCCCCCCAGAGCCTTTCAATCATTTGGCTAGTCTTCCTCCTATCTCCCACATATTTAAAAAATGTATTTTTAGCTCCCTTGGCCTGTTTCTCTATCCATTCCTCCATGCCAGCCTTTGCCCTCCTAATTACCTTCCTTACTAACCTCCTCGTTTCCCTGTAAACCTCCCTGTCTGGGCTAAATAAGGGACAATGATTACAAGCTTGCTTTGAATATCTAATTGACTGTTTTGAAACTGTATTGCTCTGCCTTGGGTTGATTTGAACAGCTTTGGTTTGGGGTGAATCCAGACTGAATGGGGCAAAGTGCTTACAAGGTTGTTTTAAATAGATAGATGATGAATTTGAAGCTAGCTCGATATTACATTGCTTTGGGTTGATTTGCACAGCTTTGCATTGATCTACTTCCTGCAGCAAAGGGGGGGCTCTGGTCAGTAGTCATTACCCTTGTGTTACTCCACCGCATCTAGAAGCCCTGATGGAGACCAAGGCCACATGGTTGTAACAAGTTGGGGGCATGTCAGAGGGAATTGGTATGGGGTGGGGGAAGGAGGCACTGGCTAGAGCAGCAAACAGGGGCAGCTGGGCTGAGCAGGGTCACTACTGGACAGGAGGGAGGACTTCAGGTACAGGATGGTAGGGAAGCAGGCTGGTGGGATGCAGTGGCTGTGGAGCTGCAATGGTCTTGAGTACACTGCGGAGATTAGGGCACTATCCTATATGTGCCAGGTTAATGGAATTGGAGGTTGAGTTGCATAGGCAATGCAACCTCCAATTCCAGTTCTCCACTGGAATAGGCTAGGCTAGGTTCTGCAGGGGGGGGAGGCTATGCTTTAAATCTCTAGCCTTTTTGAAGGTGTTGCCAGTACCAAGGGCTAGCACAGAGTGAAAGCAAAGGATGAAAGAGTTTAACAATCGGCCAGTGAGATGGTGTAGGCAGATGGGGTATGAGATGATTGGGGACTGGGGGGCAACTTGGGATGATGACAGCCTCTTTGCCCAGGAAAGGTTTAATCTCAACAAAGACAGGGCAGCTGTACTGAAGGGCAGTCTAGGAGGGTTCTTTGAGGGAGAATATAATTTAAACTGAAAAAAGGGGGGCTCAGAACGGATGAGACCTTGGAACAGCTGGGGGGGAAGAGCTCAGTTCCTGACCATAATAGACCTGATGAAGGGCTACTGGCAGGTGCCGCTAACCCCTGAAGCCAGGGAAAGGTCTGCTTTCATTACCCCATATGGCTTATTTGAATTCTGAGTAACACCATTTGGAATGAAGAATGAACCCACAATCTTCCAACAGCTTGTGAATTGCATTATAGCTGGGGCAGCTGAATTTGTGCTGGCATATACATAGATGACATAGCCATTTACAGCCAGACCAGGGAGGATCATGTCAGGAACATGAGGGAGGTGTTCCACAGACTGAAGGCTGTAGAGCTGACAGTTATGGTGGAAAAATGCCAAGTAGGCATGGACGAAGTGTCCTGCCTTGGGCACCAGGTGGGCAGTGGATGCATATATCCACAGCCTGTGAAGGTTGAGGCCATCCAGGCCTGGCCTACCCCTGTCACAAAGAAACAGGTAAGAGCATTTCTGAGGACAGCTGGATACTACAGGAGGTTGGTCCCTCACTATAGTGATGTGGCTAAGCCACTGACAGACCTGACAAAAAAGAAAATGCCTAAGAAAATTCTCTTGACAGAGGACTGTCAGTCTGCCTTCTGATGGTTGAAGGAGGCATTATGTGGGTCACACATGCTTGCTAGCCCCAGTTATGACCTAAAGTTCATAGTACACATGGATGCTTCAGACAACAAGCTCGGTGCTCTCCTGAGCCAGGTTATACCACAGGGGACGAGCACCCCATAGTGTATCTGAGCTGGAAGCTTCTGCCCAGGGAAGAGACATGCCACAGTTGAGAGAGAATGTCTGGGGATAGTGTGGGCCCTTCAGAAGCTGCAGCCATATCTGTATGGTAGGGAGTTCACTGTGGTCACAGATCATAGCTCCTTGACTTGGCTCCATAGGGCAAGTGGGTAAAACAAAAAACATAGAAACATAGACTTTGACAGCAGATAAGAACCTCTTGGCCCACCCAGTCTGCCCATTTCCTCACCTATTGGATAAGCTGCAGATTCTAGTTATCCAACAGCCTGCTTCCTCCTACCCTCCACTATAATCGCCTAATGTCTGTCTCATGAATTCTTGAATTCACCCACTGTTTTTGACCCATGACCTCCTCAGAAAGGCTGTTCCATGTGTCCACTAGCCTCTCCATGAAAAGATAGTTAGTCAGGTTACACCTGAGCCATTCCCCCTCTGTCTTCAAATTGTGCCCCCTTGATCTTGCATATCTCTTTTTCCTGAAAGATGCTCCTCTGTTGGACTTTGTTGATTCCCTTGTGGAACTTGAAAGTTTCTATCATGTCCCCCCTCTCCCTCCTTTCCTCAAGGGTATACATATTAAAATCTTTTAATCTCTGTTTGTATGGCTTCTGTTGCAGACCCTGCACCATTTTAGTTGCCCTCCTCTGGACTGCCTCCATTCTGTCTATGTCCTTGCAGAGATGGGGTCTCCAGAACTGTACACAGTACTCCAGACGGGGTCTCACCAACTGTCTGTACAGAGGGATAACAACTTCTTGTTTTCTACTGGTGATACCTCTCCCTATGTATCCCAGTATCCCCCCAGCCCTCCTTATTGCCTTCTCACATTGCTTGCCTAGCCTAAGGTTGTCTGATATGACTACCCACAGGTCTCTTTCCATTTTTGTTGTTGTTAGTAACCCCCCCATTGTGTACTCTTCCCCTGGGTTTTTGTTTCCCAGGTGCATTACTTTGCACTTCTTTGTACTGAATCTAAGCTGCCATACTTTTGACCATTCCTCCAACTTTGCCCAAGTCCTTACTCATCCTTTTCACCTCCCCCTTGTGTATCACCCCTGTTGCAGATCTTTGTGTCATCTGTAAAGAGGCATACTTTTCCTTCCAGCTCCTCTGCAATGTCTCCTATAAAGACATTAAAGAGGACCGGTCCCAGTACTGAACCCTGCGGCACCCCACTAGTAACCCCCCCTTCTTCAGAGTGTACTTCATTTACTATTACCCCTCTGTGTCCTGTTGTCCAGCCAATATGTTACCCAGGCTACCACCCTGGGACCCACTGCCAGGCTGGCTAACTTGTTTATTAATCTTTCATGTGGGACTGTGTCAAATGTCTTGCTAAAGTCTAGGTAGGCCATATCCACAGCCCATCCCTGGTCTACTACTTTGGTCACCCAGTCAAAGAAATCTATTAGATTCATCTGACATGACCTTCCCGCTGTGAATCCATGCTGCCTTGGGTCCTGTGCCCCACTAGCCTCTAGGCACTCAACAGTTCTTTATTTCAGAAGTGATTCCATCATTTTCTCTACTACTGAGGTCAAACTAACAGACAGCTGGTGAGACTCCATCTGGAGTACTGTGTGCAGTTCTGGAGACCCAGTCTCCACAAGGACATAGACAGGATGGAGGCAGTCCAGAGGAGGGCAACTAAAATGGTGCAGGGTCTGCACCAGAAGGCATATGAAGAGAGACTTAAGGAGCTTAATATGTATACCCTCGAGGAAAGGAGGGGCCGGGGGACATGATAGAAACTTTTAAGTACCTGAAGGGAATCAACAAAGTTCAAGAGGCTAGCATCTTTCAGAAAAAGAGATGTGCAAGAACAAGGGGGCACAATTTGAAGATAGAAGGGGGATGGCTCAGAGGTAATGTGAGGAAGTATTTTTCCACAGAGAGGGTAGAGGATGCATGGAACAGCCTTCCTGAGGAGGTTGTGGAGTCAAAAACAGTGGGGAATTCAAGAATGCATGGGACAGACATAAGGCAATTCTAGTGGTTGGGGGTAGGAGGAAGTAGGCTGTTTGTAAACTAGGATCTGCAGCTTATCCATTAGGTAGGGAAATGGGCAGACTGGGTGGGCCAAGCGGTCCTTATCTGCTGTCAAATTCTATGTTTCTATGTGGTTTCCTGCCTCTGCCTTGCTCCCACTTTTGTGAAGGAGAATCACATCCACCCATCTCCAGTCCTCAGGCACCACACCATCCTCCCATGATTTGTTAAAAAGTGTAGTCAGTGGTGTCACTAAGTTTCCAGTAGTTCTTTTAGAATTCTGGTGCGATTCCCATCAGGCCTCATTGCTTCATCCACCTTGAGTTTTAAGAGTTCTTTCAGGACCTTGTCTTCTGTGAATGGACTGGTATTGACCACCCCCCGTCCAGAGTGCTTCTATTGTTTGCTATTGACTGTGGGTAGAGTGGATTGCATTATGGCTGGAGCAGGTGAATTTACGCTGGCATATACATGGATGACATAGCCATTTACAACCAGACCCAGGAGGATCATGTCAGGTACATGAGGCAGGTGCTCAGATTCACCTGCCCCAGCCATAATGCAATCCACAATTGATTTAGTAATTTATTTTTTTATTTTCTTTTGTTAACAAAAATTAACAGTAACAAAAATTAACAAACATTATTGCACTGCAGTTTGGTACTACAGCCAAATAATATGATCATTAAGCACCAAAGTGGGATGCAGAATGCCAGTGCAGATGGACTGTCGAGGCAGGGCTGAGGGCATGACATGTTCCTTTAGGCACTCCCCAGGCCCTACATGAATGCCAGTGTCTCTTGGGAGTCGCCCAAAAGAGACACACCTTCATTTCCCAGTGCGGGGAGATGTGACAGACATGTGACCAGATTGATTTATTAATTTATTTTTTTAATTTCCTTTGTTAATGTTATCATGCTTCTGTTATAAGTTCTGCTATTTGCAAAGTGGACACAAAACATGGCTTCCAAGGTCACATGTCCAAGCAAACCTCATGGGAAATTATTAGTCAACTCAGCTGCAGGAGAATGTCCCCTTGGGAACATTTAGCCACAGATCCTGAAAGGCAGATGGGAGAGTGCCATTTTGAATGCCTCAGTCATCCTGAAAGGCAGAGGCATGGGGTTGCACACCTCAGACATCCTGGAAAACAGAATCATAAAATTGGACTGAGGATGTCTGGGTGTAAAGGAAACCAGCTGGTTCGGATGATGTCATCCCTCCATACACACACCCATCTGGGGGGGAGGCATGGGTAAACTGCCACTCAAAGTGGTGAAACCACCTCCCACAGTCAAAGAGAATAAATCAGTGACCTGAAGTTCAGCTCTCCCTCTTGGACTTGGAACTTCTGAAGACCAGGGCCCTGCCATACAAAGACTAGTTGACTGGTAAAATAGTACAGTGAGGGGCAATACTTTTTGTAGCTAGGGCAGGTGAAGGATTTTAAGTAAGGATAGCTCAGAATTTTGCTGTACACCAACTGTCTGTTTAACTTGCTTTTTCTGTTTCTTAGTAAGTGTGGAAACCATTTGTTTTCCTGTAAATACATTCTGCTTGTAAATACTTGTAGTCACTAGTATCAAAATTTATTTTTTATAGAATCAGTGACTGCTTGTTTTATTTAAAAAGGGAATTCTACTATTTCTGCTGGACTCTGTTTGCAGTCCATCTCTGAAGGGCACTCTACCCACAGTTATTGTGTTGACCTTCCTGACCTTGTGCAAGGAGGAGGTAAAAAGCAATTTTCCTGGTTCCTGTTCTAGTAAACACTTGGTGGTGGCAGTGAACTAGAAGTCCCTGATGAAGGTGATTTTTGTCACAGGCCACCTTAGGCATCAGACTTATCATGTCAGGGTCACACATGAGTTGGACTTCACAACAGCACCAAGACTCCCACATGGCGGTGGGGATCAGATAGTGATGTGGTGTGGCAGGCAGTGCAGCATATTTTGGTTGGCTGCTGGCGGTACTGGATAGTGAAAACAAGAGACTTGATGTTATGGACTGTGGAGAAGCTTACAGGATGTCACTCAGAGCAGACCAGTGAAGGCGTGCTGCAGCTAGTGCCAGTCAAACAGACAGAGAGAGAGCGGGGAGGGGACACAGGGCTTGTCCATTGTTCCCTTCCACACAACACCATCAGCTGTCCTGGCAGTGGGCACTGGGTCCTTGCAGCCCACTAAGGTATGATGATCAAGAAGATTCTTAAGAAAGCTGGCAGATGAGATTGAGAGCAAGATTAGAAGGGAGTGTGACACAAGTGGATGTCTAACAGGATACATAGATACATAGACACTGTCAGCAGATAAGGGCCTATGGCCCATCCAGTCTGCTCATTTGAGCTTTTAAGTTCACTTTATGTTTTTCTAGAAGTCTGTTGCCCCTTACCCCTGACCTCCAGAATTCCTCTATGTATATCCCATGCATTCTTAAATCCCATGATTGTTTCAGCCTCCACCACTTCCTCTGGCAGGGTGTTCCACTTGTCCACCACCCTTTTCTGTGAAGAAATTCTTCCTCATATTTTCACTGAATCACCCTCCCTCCAACTTCATCCCATGTCCCCTAATCCTGAAACACCTTTTTCACTGGAAAATAGTGTATTCCTGCACCCAGTTCCTCCCTGTAAGGTATTTGTATGTCTCTATTATATCCCCTCTCTCAGTCCTCTCCTCCAGGGAGTACATATTCAAGTCCTTCAGCCTGTCCTCATAGGAGTTGTAATGCAATCCCTGTGCCATCTTTGCTGCCCTCCACTGAATCTTCTCTATCCTGTCTATGTCCTTACATAGGCAAGGTCTCCAGAACTGTACACTGTACTCCAGGTGGGGCTTCACTAGTGTCTTGTATAGTGAAATTATGAAGTGTTTTTTTTTTGCACTGGGTAGGAGAGGGTACTAAATTGTTTTAGTTATTGATTACCAGTATTCCAAGGCAGATTCAGAATTCTGATTCCAATTCCAGTTCCAGCTCTGGAACCTTTACAAAAGCAGAATGGAATTGAAGTCAGAATCGGAATTCCAGAAATTCTGACAGTATTCAAACAGGATGGATTCTGGAGAACCTGAGCACCCTTACTACATACTAATTTATAAATGGCTCAAGTAATTCTTTATTTGATGTATACAATATTTAAAATTAATGGCAACTGACACAAATTGGGTGATAGTGTAGATTATTGGGCATGGGTAGGAAGCATGCCATAAAAGCTTTCTGAATACAACATTATTTTGATCCGTTTATTTGAGTTAGGGGGCTTCACCCCCCACATCCCCTTGCTTTTTTTCTTTTCTTTTTTACAGGGGTGGATGTGGGGGGATAAAGTCCTCCAGCTCAAATAAACTACTAAAAGGTAAAGGAATGGGCAATTGGACCAAATAGCGTAACTTGAGTTCTACGCTAATAGTGTATGTCCTATGCATACCCGACAATCTACACCATCACTCAGAGTTCCACTATACCCATTTAACAGTATATTCATAAAATCTTTCTTTCTAATTCCCCCCCTCCCATGTCCAGAAATCTGGTTTATGTGTACAACTTTCCCTTAGCATTTGTCTATGTTCTTAGACCAATCAGTGGGCATTATTGTATGTGAAAGCCTAGAGACATATTAGGTGTCTGTTGAAAAACTTATACAGATTACAGACTATTGGTTGCTTGAATGGAGCTGTAAACATGATAGTAATAACCCATACCGGCTTCTTATTATATATTTTGTTCAGTCCCAGAATTTCAGCCATTTTGCCCAGTCTGAAGACATTTTACTGATAGTTCAAAGATAGTTACTGTGTGTTTTTGGTTGTGCTTGTGCTGTGCACCATGTGTCAGGTCTTTGTAAAAACACAGATAAAAACAGCATGTCAGATTAAATGCTTACATGCTCATGTCTATGTTTTTTAAATGACTTAAAACATTTGATTAGTGGCCTGCTTTATCTACTGTGGATCAACCAAAAATAAAAGGTAAGCCAGCAGTTCACCCAGTAAACAGAACACAAACAGACAGGACTCGCCACATTGACAACACTTGTTAAACAATTATTCTATACCAAATCTTTGCCCTCTGTGTTGAGTTTCCAGCTAGTTCACAACAAAGAGGTATAGGGTGGTTCTTACCTTTTCTCTTCCTAAACGTATCCTGCCTCGGGTGGCTGACTAAGATGCTCTAACTGGAGTGTCAGCCAATCCGCACTGTCTCATTTTGTATATTGTAGGGGAGGTAGGCATGTTACAAAGCAATGTAATGACCCGCTTCTCTACAGGTATAATATACAATCAGCACTTTATCGGTGAAGGTGATGAGGGCCCAGATAATAGGATAGTGCCACTGGAAAAATGGGTTTTCTCTGCTGCATATATCTAGGGATACCATGAGTTTTAATATAAATAAAGTTAAATATTTATTGTTTCCTGATCAGAGCCACTGATTCATTCTATTGACTCCCTGTATGGTCCCCCACTTGCCACCCTGGAGACCTGCTTCACACATCCTGATCTGGGGTTAGTATGATGCTGCATGCAGTTCACACAGTGACTTTTGGAAGGGTTTGCTGCATCTCCAACAGCATGGTTGTCCACTAGCGACACGGGAGGACACAGTCCTTGCAAGTTAGAACCATGCAGGATGAATGTCATAAGATACGAGTAAGTGCTGTGTATGTTTCCATCCCTGACATTGCAAGCAGCATGCCTCAGAGCCATCCCACCCAGCCACCCCCAAACAACAACTAGGACACACCTTCCTCTTGGATACATCTCTGCCTGGGGAAGAGGAAAGCCTACTACGGTAGTGGTGGTGCATAACCCTCAAGGTGGTTGGTGGTCAGGCAGGTGGATGGCAAGTGCATGGGACTTGGAAGAGTGGATGGATGAGCAGCAAGCAGCCACCAGGAGGAAGTCTTCAGGATAAAGGGTGAGGGGTGGGTACAAGTGAAAACAGTGGAGAAAAAAACAGCAAGAAAAGGAAAATAAAACTAAAGTGTCCCCTTTGTTGTTAAAGGCTGCCATTTCTCATTAACTTGTCAGGTCACACAGAGGTGAAGGGCAGCACACCTCCCTGACATATTTCATCATAGGAAAACAGAGCCTATTGTGAGGAGGAAAACACAAACAGACATTGCTGCCAGCTGCTAGTCACATTAGTGCTGGGTTATTGTGTTGAGAATGAGCGTCAATGTAGGGTCAGATAGAGCGATCCCTCCTCGGCCAGCTCTGACAGATCTGCAGGAGTTGAAAGGCAGTCTTTGTCTGCTGTAATTAATGAGGAAGTTTCCAGTCATTTCCTCTCAGCACAAAGACAGTGGAACTCTGACAAACTAAACAATAGTCACATTTGAGCTCTCCCTGATATATACCCCCCCTGATAGAGAGAGACAACCTAAAGCAGCACAGAGCCACCTAACTACTAATTAGCTTAAACATGTCTTTGCATTGAAGTAGCAAGGGCCAGAATTCCCATGCCACTGCAGAGGATCCTGTGCTGTCTGTCTACAGAGAAGCAGATGCTGACATTTTTTAACATGAACATTGAAGGTCTGGGCACTATCAGCACAATGTCACTAACGAAAATTGTCCAGTTACACTGCATTGGTACACAGGCATCTTACTTTGAAGGAAGGTCAATGGTCCCTAAAGACTCTGTCTATGCTGCCCTAGCTGTTGTATCCTGTCATTTTATTGCTGCTGAGGAGCTCAAATTTTAAACTAAATGAATTAATTACATCATCCAGTTTGCACTTAAAACACCCAACTGACTTTAACTCCATTATTTCCTAGGGCAGACTACCTGAAAACCTTTGACTTTCTGAGTGCATTGAGTATCATAGGGGCACTGGAGTGCCCCTGCAGTATATAGGGTTAAGTAGGTAGTTTCATGGTAAACCCCTACTTTTTGCACCTTAATAATGCAGCTATCTCTAGCTGGAATAGCTTGAAACTTGGCATGCACAGAGACAGAGACAGGATCTCTGGATCCTGTAAATTTGGTAGTAGTTTTTTCAGCTGTTAAAAAGTTCCAGAAGGTTGAAAACCCCTAAATATATGGAAATTAAGACAACTATTTGCTCTCCAACCACACAGAAAGGGCTGTCAGTTGAAACCTAAAGATTTCAGGTTCATTACAGTTTGGCCCAAGGATGATTTTTTCAATTGGTGATTTTACTGAATGATGAGTAATTCTAAAATGATTAACAAAATAATATGTAAAAACAAAAACAAGGTGCTGCATCAGCATGTGGTCTGAAAGCAAAAACAAAATGGTTATATTAAATGCACGCTGAAAACAGAAAATGGAGTTAAAAATCTACGTTTCGACCTTAGGTCTTTTTCAGGAAATATCTAAGAGAAAAAAAAACAAAGTTAGTGTAGAGGGGAGGTAAAATGAGGGATATATGTGGCACTTTGAAGTTCCCACACTATTTTTGCCCTGCCCACTGGACATGCAACTGGATTGGGCAATTCTCTCCCTGCAGTTCAAGCCAGACTCCGCCGTGGTGGTCCTCCAGGTTGTGTTCCTCCCCCTCTCCTCACCCACTAGTTCCATACTGACCTACTGCACTGTTTACTCTCCCCTTGCCTGTTTCCTGACACTCACCTGGATTGTTCACTGATCATGCTTCCCCCCCTTAGTTACCTGTACTTGTAGTCTCCTACCTCATGTTACCTTGTGGGTTTAACGTATTTGAGTTGTAGCTGTACTCATGTTTGCTAGCTCTGACTCTAGTCTGTACCATGTCTATATATTGTACTCTGGCCCCACCTGCGTGTGGCTGAGTATGTTACTCTGTCTATGCACTATGTTCCTTGTACTGAATTCTCTCTGGCCCACCTGTATTGCGGGTTTGTATGCTACCGTGACTATGTACCATGTTTTTCTGTATTGTAACCTCCCGTGTCGCACCTGAAAATAGGCACTTATTGTCTAGTGTGCTTACCTGGTTAACAAAAACAAACAAATAAATAAATAAATATGTGGGGAAAGAAAAAAGGGGAAGGCTCTGGGAGAAGAAGTGATAAATGGCAAGATTAAGAGAGAATCTGGGAAATAAAAAGGTGATGATGGGAAAAACAAGACATAATGGGAGTGAATGAGCTATAGAAGTCCCCAGGTGGGAACTAATTAACAGGGCCTAATAAGAAGGCTGAAAGGTGACAAATGTGGGGGAAGGAGACAGAGATGGAGACATACCATGAAAATGAAAAATAAATGTGTACAGATGCAAACAGACTTTAGGGAAAATGAGGGGTGGCTGAAAGATGTTAGTAGAAAATAAATCTATCATTTAAACCGGAGGGCTGCTGGGAGCCAAGGCAGATGATCAGCTTGGCTTCCATGTTTTTGCTATGGTCAGAATCCCAGAAGCCCTGCTGACGGACACAGACAGAAAGGTCATTTACACTGTGGTCCCTGGAGATAAGGTATGATACAGTGGGTTTATCAGTGTCTCCATTCCTGACTGCTCTGTAATGTTCCCTAAAATGGTCAACAAGGTGATTACCAGTCTCTCCGATGTAAATAGCTGCACGCTTCCTGCAAAGAATACAATATACCACATTAGTGGAGGTGCACGAGAACTTCTTGGTGATAAGAAAAACACCTGTAGGACCCTGAATTTCTGTCACACTAGAAACAAATCTGCAGGTGTAGCAGTGCCTGGTAGGGAGGAACTGTTAGGAGTAGGTAGGCTGCTTTTTGTCAGGAGATTCCACAGGCTGGGTGGCTGGCGATAGGAGGCAATAGGTGGTTCTGTAAAGGAAGCACCAATGCTAGAGTCAGTTTGCAAAATAGGAAAGTTACTGGTGATGATCCTGTGAAGAAACATTTTCTGTTTGTGTCCTTCAGCAGGACTTCTGAGATTCTGATCATAGAAAAAACATGGAAACCAAGCTGATCATCCGCCTTGGCTCCCAGCAGCCCTCCGGTTTAAATGATAGACTTATTTTCTACTAACATCTTTCAGCCACCCCTTGTTTTCCCTAAAGTCTGTTTGTATCTGGACACATTTAATTTCATTTTATTTTTCACCATATGTCTCCATCTGTCTCTTTCCCCCACATTTGTCACATTTCAGCCTTCTTACTAGGCCCTGTTAATTAGTCCCCACATGGGGACTTCTCTGGCTTTTTCACCCCTACTATGCCTTGTCTTTCCCATCATCACCTTTTTGTTTCACAGATTCTCTCTTAATCTTGCCATTTATCACTTCTTCTCTGTGAGCCTTCCCCTTTTTTCTTTCCCCACATATATATCCCTTATTTTATCTCCCCTCTACACTAACTTTGTTTTTTTCTCTTTTAGATATTTCCTGAAGAAGACCTAATGTCGAAACATAGATTTTTAACTCCATTTTCTATTTTCAGCATGCATTTAATTTAACAAAATAATATGCCATTTTCAAGCAAGTGCAGAACATTTTATCAACATTCTAAGAATAACTGCCATTTTACAAAACTGACATACAGTATCATAGAATCATAGAAGCTTGACAGCAGAAAAGGACCATATTGGCCCAACTAGTCTGCCCTTTTTTCCCCTACATCTCCCCCTCCCTGACAGCCCCTGCCCCACCCCGATACTCAGCCCCATATGCTTGTCCCATGCCCTCTTAAATTCTTCACCAATTTAGTCCCCACCACCCCATCTGGTTCCAGGGCCATGGTTGAGCAGATTTGAGCCATGAAAAGGGCCCATGACTGCATTACATTGCCAGCGATCAGGAGACCATCTCCGTCGCTAGCACTGGAGCCCCCCAAATTTTTTTAGTGATCAGGAACTGAACCCCAGCATGGCAGTCCCCACCTGTTTAACACAGCTGTGTAAGAACCAGTTTCAGGTACCCAGCTCCACCACCAATATCTCCCCTCTATTCAATTCAATTCAGTTTATTTTTAAAAAGGCTCTATTCCAAAAGATCATAGCGCCTGTACATTAAAATTCCATAAATAAGTATTCAGCCATAAAATCAACAAACAAAATCACAGTCAATAGTTACAGTCTGGAAAGGTAAGTTCAAAGAAATACGTTTTTAAAGCAGTTTTAAAGTCCTTCACAGTCAGGCATTCTCATATCCGAAGAGGTAGAGAGTTCCACAGGGTAGGGGCCACAAACTCGAAAGCACATGCCCTGGAAGTCTTCAACCAAACCCTGGGAACCTCTACAATCTGTCGTGGGTGGAGTGGAGCAGTCGGAGGGGGCAGTAGGGATGAAGGAGCTTTTGCAGGTAGCTCAGACCCTGTCTGTGTAAGGCTTTATAGGTCAGCAAACCAACCTTGAAGGTGATCCGCCACTGAACAGGCAACCAGTGCAGTCCATGCAGCACAGGTGTAACATGACTGGATCGAGACAACCCAGTCAGCAACCTGGCTGCAGCGTTCTCCACTAGCTGCAAACAGTGGATATCAATCCCCAGCAGCCCTAGATACAGGGAGTTACAATAATCAAGGTGGGAGATCACAACAGCGTGGACCAGAGTTGGAAGATCACTAGGCAGAGCAAGGTGCTTAATCTGTGTGATATTCCTCAGATGGAAAAAAGAGGATTTCATTACAGCCAACACCTGAGAGCATAGCATCAGCCTATCATCAAAAACAACATCCAGATTCCACCCTGCTCAGAGGATGGCAGCTGTCGACCCCCGAACCAAAGCCCGGAGGCCTGACCAGCCACCGACCCCTCTACCTGATGACCAAGGTCCACTACCAACACTTCAGTCTTGTCAGGATTCAACCTCAGCCAGCTGGCAGTCATCCAGTCTTGAATCTCAGCAAGGCAGTTGTTAAACACAGAGACTGCATTATCCCGTTCGGGCACAAAAGACAAACAGATCTGGGTATCATCTGCATAGCAGTGAAAACCCAGCCCATATCATCTTACACTGTCTCCCAACAGCAACATATACACCATGAACAACATGAGGGACAGCACTGAGTCCTGTGGCACCCCACATGGCAGAGAGAATGAGTCAGAGGAATACACCCAGACATCACCCTGAGACCTGCCAGTGAGAAAAGATTGGAACCATCTGAGAACCGTACCAGACTGGCCACAGATGAACTGCAGATGCTCAAGCAGCATCCCATGGTCCACGGTGTCAAATGCTGCAGAGAGATCAAGAAGAACTAAGATGGAATGGCTCTTCTGATCCCCCACAATCAAGAGATCATTGAGCACCCAAACAAGAGTAGTCTTCATGCTATGCCTCTTCCAAAATCCCAACTATACAGGGTCATAGATGTAATGGTTGGTTAAATGATTCTCCAGCTGCTGCGTGACCACTTTCTCAATAACCTTCCCCACAAAGGGAAGATTAAAGACTAGTCTGTAGTTAGCAAGACAATCCAGGTCAAGAGAAGCTTTTTTAAGGAGGGGTGTAACCACCGCCTCCTTCAGGGAGTCCAGAAACTCACCAGACTGCAACGAACACCAGACTATCTCTACTAGGACAGGGCAGATGACATCAACAGACCCCACCAGGAGGTGAGTTGGACCCGGATCCAAACTACAGCAGGTCAACCTCATATTCTGGACAATCATCATGACATCCATGATCTCC
Source organism: Neoceratodus forsteri (assembly GCA_016271365.2). NCBI lineage: Eukaryota > Metazoa > Chordata > Ceratodontiformes > Ceratodontidae > Neoceratodus > Neoceratodus forsteri. The sequence continues at coordinate 267,179,732 of CM057455.1, forward strand.
AGTCAATCAAAGTTGCACCAACTACATTGAGGAGTAGAAACCTCCCACTCACTGCCACCACCCCCATTAGAGTGAGATGCACGAATTTCAGATCTGATGTCGACAACCTTATCAGTAAAGAATCAAGCAAACTCATCACACTTTTCCTGTGAAAATGCTCTCCGAACCTGCAGACAGACTGGATTGCACAGTCTGTCCACAGTATGAACGAGCTGAGCCAGTCGATTCTGTGCTGCGGCAATCTCGTTGGACAGGACCTCTGCCTTCTTACACAAGATAGCAGATTGATAAACCCTATAATGGTCCATCAATCTAAGCCTGTTGGCCTCAAAGCCAAATTTCCACCAGCAGTGCTCTAGCCTTCCACCCACCAGCCTCAGCTCCCTCAGGGCCCCATCGAACCATGAGGTCCAAGAGCAGAGAGTGAGGGGTCAAACGCGGACAGGAGCAATGGAGTCCAGAGCTTCTGTCAGCCTTATTATAGGCCTGCACCAGGTTCTCCAGGACCATGCTTGCACTCAGAAATCCTGATAAGTCAAGCATCGCCATTAGGCTATCTGGGGTCACACCCCTTAAGGGCGGTTCCAAACCATCTCCACAGGGGCAGGCCTATAGGTAGGAGCCCTGAAATTGAGCCTTATAGTGTGATGGTCAGACCACTTGACTGGTTCCACCACTAAGTCGGATGTCTCCATCCCAAATAGGAAGACCAGGTCCAATGAGTGACCATGATTGTGTGTCACAGAGGTAACCACCTGTGTGAGACCCAGCAAGCTCATAAACTGGAGGAAATCCTGCCTGCCAAACTTAAAACAAGCCAGTGGTGGTTACACAACCCCACCATCCATTGATCCCTACCACTGGCTGGCTTGCCCAAACTCTACACAAACTGGCTGTGGGTGCTGAACCCTGCTGCCAGTACCCCTCCCACCCTCCCATCCATTGAAACTTAAATTAAACCAATGGCAGGTGCCCATCTTTGCCATCGATACCTAATCCCTCCCACCCACACTCTACAATAACCAGCAGCATGTGCCCAACCCTGCAGCTGGCACCCCTTCCAGCTTGACCATACACTACACAAACCAGTGGCAGGTATCCAGTCCCATTGCCTGTACCCCCTACTGCCTGCCTAAACTTCAAACAATCTGACAGCGACTAAATATTCTTTTAATTTTTCAATTCTAAAGATTTTGCTTGTGCCAACTTTAACTCAGAAAATAAGATCTGCCATTTTCAATTATTTTTCTGATAGTCTTATGTGATCTTCTCATGTGTGAACTTTCAAATGTAAATATATTATAAATTAAATAAAGGTTAATTTTAAACCTCTCAAAGGCACATCCTTGGATGGAACTCTACTGAACCTGTAAGTGTTATATTTTAATGCATGTAGTTTTTACTTTGGACATGAGTAAAAAGCAGAAAAAAATTAGGCACATTTTACATAATTTGCTCAATTAATAACTTTTGAACAGCTGAACCAATTATCACCAACCTGCCAAAATATTAGCCTCAGCACTGTGAAGATACACACCAAATTACAAGACTCAGATCACTGAGATAGGCTCTGAAAAAAAAAAAACTGTTTTGACTTAAAGAATAACTCAGTCCTAACATACCACACCTGTACATTATAGGGGCGTGGTCACACCCCAATAGTTAGGATTGAGAAGAGCTTTCTATGTTAAACCTCAAATTTTGAACTTTAATAACTTCGAAACTATTCAATGGATTTGCACAACATGTTGCACATATAGGCCTGGATATTCAGATTGCGCCAGGCAAGGGCGCAAGCCTGGGCGCAGCACAACTGGGCTGCACCAGGGTATGGACCAGATGATATTCAACAGTGCTGCACCATGGCTCAGCACCATTGAATATGGCACTGAGGGTGCATGCACTGCACATGGCGCAGTGGCACTGTGCCAGCAAAAGTGGCAGAAGGGGAGCAGGGGTATGAGCCAGCACAAGTGCGGTTTCGCTAGGTGCATCAACCACAATATTCAGCACTGGGTATGCAAATGATTCCATTATGCATGCAAGGCACAAATGGGGCCATTTGCATCTAATTATGGCCTCATTTGCATACAGTGTGCCGATCTCTGGTGACTTGCACCTGGTGCCCTGCCAGGCTGCAGCCGTTGGGGACCAATGCCCTGCTGACCCTTGGCGGTCTCCACTACCATTCGCCCGATCTGGGCATATGTATATTACATCCCTGATGGTCCAGTGTACCGCTTTCCATCACCCGATCATGGACATATGTGTATTACATCCCTGGTGGTCCAGTGGACCACTTACCATCACCCGATCGTGGGTATATGGTTATTACATCTCTGGTGGTCCAGTGGACCCCTTTCCATCCCCCAATAGCGGGCATATGTATATTACATCCCTAGTGGTCCAGTGGACTGCTTTCCAATGCCTGATTGTGGGCTTAGGTGAATTATATCCCTGGTGGTCCAGTGGAACCCCCCTCAGCACTCGATCATGGGCGGAAGTACCGAAAGACACCCTGGTGGTCCAGCGTGTACTCCTCCCCACCCACCCACTGAGGACCCCACCACCCAACACTCCCAGTCAGTGGCAGGCGGCAGCACTCCTACCCGCATGTCACCCAGCCGCCATTGACTGACAAAGAGCACAGGGTCTGTACGCCTATTGGTCCACTGTATGGGCCAATGGACGTGCAGACCATACTATACTACACAGGCCCGATACGTGAATGAATGCAAATTTGCAACACTACCTTGCCACCAGTGCCTGTTTCTTTGTCATGCCATAGCAAATAAATGGTTTGCTCTTATGGGTTGATTTTTCAAGGTGCAAAAGGCATGCCCAACAGATGTGCCTTTTGCTGGTGATGCTGGTGATAAAATTTACATCAGTTACCATAGTTTCAAAGTTTAGAAATTTCCCATAGGATAACATTGAGGCAGTCATGACACCTTTCAGAAGCAAAATCTCAAAACTATAAGATAAGGATTTTTCACTAAATGCAGCTTATAGGTGTACTAAGCAAGTATGCAGGTTGCCAGGCCTTGATTACAACTGCAGTGGAATTTTTTCCAGTGTCCCTACAGTTACTGTGATATTGTGCCATTTTTAGCACAAGGGTTACTTGGAATGTCTCTAGCCCTGCACTCTGTCTCTGCACTTATGGATAGATGGGAAAACAAGGCCCAACGGGCCCTGCGCTCCCATTACTGCATAATGGTATCCATATGTGGGAGTGCAGGGCCTTGTTTTTCCATTATGCAGTCATGGGAGATAAGGGTTAATTACAATGTCACTACACTTATGTATAAATGGGAGTGCAGGGCTCTTGCAATATTCATGCATGGGAGTGCAGGGCCCGGATTCCCCTGTGCTCCCACAACACACTATAGACTGATGGCAGTGCAGGGCCTCACAACCACATAACGGTAAGATTAAACTTTATCAAAAAGTAAGGAAATTCATTGCAAAACATCTCCATTAATGCATCAGTTAGGGTTCCTATTATAGCAACAAAAATACAGAAATTTGGTGTTAGGGTTTACAACCCTACCATCTCAATCCCTCCCCACACACGCCACACACCAGCAGGAGTCAGGGGGTGCCTTGGGGTCTTCAGGCCTAACTCTCTGGGCTGGGAGTATAGCCTAGAGATTAGAGTAATGAGCTGTGAATTAGCTTGGTACATCCAGCAGACCAGACCTGGGTTTGATTCTCACAAAATCCACTTGCATACTGTGTGACTCTGAGCAAGTTCACTTAACCGCATAGTGCTCCCAGGTCACCCCTGAAAACAGGCACTTGTGCCTAGTGGGCCTTACCAGGTTATCAAAGACTAAAATAAAATAAAATAAATAAAACTCTCACCCCAGTCTCCTATACTGTACCATTTCAGCTTCCTTACACATGGAATGGGGTCCCAAAAAGCCTATGTTGAACATTTGATGAAAACATACCTTAAAATGGCTGAGTTATATCAACAAAAGTTCAAAATGCCATTGACAGACATTATACGGCACTTACCTTGATTCTTCAGTTTGCCATTTGGCTTTGAAGAGTGCAGACATGTCCCGGTCCACAGAAGATGACAGCTGCCAACCTCCATTGATAAGTACAGGGCAAGAGTGGTGCAGAGGTGGGTGCTCAGTTGGAGGGTTGGGATGGGGGAGGTGGTCGGGTGAAGACAATGAGGGACCACTTTTTTTTCCCAAGATAAAAAAAAAAGATGGGGGACTCTTTTCTTTTTTTTTACAGGGTAAAACTTGACCATCTTTGAGGACATTGGGGGGTGGGCTTCCCAGTGCCCCACACTGGTGGGGGGCTTACATTGCCAACAGTGGTATTGTGAACCCAGCTTTTGGCAAATTCAGAACAAACATTTTTCAGGAGACTGGGAGTGGGCTCCCCAGTGTCCCACACTGACAGAGGGGGTCTTACAGTGCCAACAGTGGGACTGGGCACCCCACTGCTGGCAAAAAATATTTTTATATTAATTAACATTCCTTGGCCCCCTTCCCCTTAAACTCACTAAAACAGTGAAAAAAAAGTGTTTTTAGGTAAAAAGCAGGTGTTTACCTGAACAGGGACCGAGGAGTTCAATTCTGGTCTTAGCTTTTTTTTTAAATGGCCAGGAAAGATTTATATTGTTCAGCGGATCCAATGTTTTCTTTAATTCACATAGTGCTGCAAATTTGCAGCAGGTTTCACGAAACAGTGCCACAAACTGCAGTAGTTGTGTGAAAACTGTTGCAATTTGTGTCAGTTTCGCAAAAAATAGTGCTGCAAATTTGTGACACTGCCAACAGCTGAGTGAAAAAAACATATTTCCGGCCACTATTTACAAAAACTAAGGCCATAATTGTATTCCTTGGGCCCCAATTAGGTAAACACAACTGTTGGTGTTTACCAAAGGGCAGTATTTTCTGAATTACAGTGTCTCCCCTATAAAGGTCCATATTTTTCCAGGCTGGTCCCCAGTGCCCATTGTACCTGAAGCTCTCCTCCATGCACTGTGCCTTCAAACAGTTGTTACAAGCTGTGGTATGGAGTGCCCTTTCATCTTTTTTGCCATACATTGGAGACACCTTGGCAAACAACACCATGCATGCTACCTACTTCAGGCCCCTCTCCAGCTCCCAGAAATTACCTTACACTACCCCTACCCTATCCCTTGCCAGGTTATTTGTCTCTAGGTGGACAATGACATCTAGCTGCTCTTATCGCTGCTGCCCTGGTGATCCTCTGGATCTGCCCTCCAGTCCTCCAAGCTGAAGCACTAGGGAGTCACTTCACCTCCACCTACCTTCCTCTCCCTACTCCCAAGTTTATCCCCCTAACAATAGAGTCCCCCACCAGCAGCTGCTCCTTCCTGCACTGGGAGTCTCTTCCACCCTCATTATGGCCTCCCCTTTTGAGGACCTCCACTTCCTCCCAACACACTAGTGCCCTGTCCTACCAGTATGGTGAAGGAAGTGTGCAGTGGCATAGGCTGAGGAGTTTGTTCCCTTTCCTCTACCCCTACCCTCTTGGAGCCCACCAAGATTGAACCACTCTGCCTCTGCCTGGGCATCCTCTGGGGGAGAAGTGGCAGACTTGGTGGCCCCTGGCATTTTTAGAATAAATCAATATATCACCAGAGGACACCATAATAGTAAAGCTGTGTACAGCTTAGAAAACCCATCCAAAAGCTGTGAAAAATTGAGCATCCCACCTCATATTGTAACATTATAGAAAACATCACATAACATGCAGCAGAGAATTTAACAACACTAAACATAGTAACATAGACTTTGATGGCAGATGAGAACCGCTTGGCCCACCCAGTCTGCCCATTTCCCTACCTATTGGATAAGCTGCAGATCCTAGTTAACCAACAGCCTACTTCCTCCTACCCCCCCATTAGAATTGCTTTATGTTTGTCCCATGCATTTTTCAATTCCCCCACTGTTTTTGACCCCACAATCTTCTCAGGAAGGCTGTTCCATGCATCCACCACCATCTCTGTGAAAAAATACTCCCTCACATTGCCCCTGAGCCGCCTCCTCCCATCTTCAGATTGTGTCTCCTTGTTCTTGCACATCTCTTTTCTGAAAGATGCTATCCTCTTGGACTTTGTTGATTCCCTTGAGGTACTTAAATGTTTCTATCATGTCCCCCCCTCTCTCTCCTTTCCTTGAGGGTATACATATTAAGCTCCTTTAGTCTGTCTTCGTATGGCTTCTGGTGCAGACCTGCACCATTTTAACACTAAAAAACATAGACTTTTGACAGCAGATAACGACTCGCTTGACCTACCCAGTCTGCCCATTTCCCTACCTATTAGATAAGCTGCAGATTCTAGTTAATCAACAGTCTACTTCCTCCTACTCCCATTATAATTGCCTTATGCCTGTCCCATGCATTCTTGAATTCCCCCACTGTTTTTGACCCCAAAAAAGAATGAGAGCAGAACACCAAACAGTACAGAACTAAACAACAATACCTGAATAACAATGCATTGATACCCTGAAAGCAGGGACCTCAACAGGTTGTTCATACAAGGCAGTGTAACTTCCAAGGTAGGAGATTCCCTACAGGGGATCTCTAACTTGCCAGGGAGTTGCTAGAAAAGACAATGCACAGGTCCCAACCAGGAGGTAAGGTGACCATTGAAACAGCATCAAGCCTCCTTGATACTTTGGTAAACCTCAGGACAGGAAGGAAAAGGGGATAAGTGAGTAAGGAAAGGACATCAGCAGGTAAGAAAAAAACAGGTAAGGGCTAGGAAAACCCAGCATCGAACCAAATAGATACATAGTTGAAAACAGTACCCTCTCCCCAACAGTGGATGGTGCTCATATTAGCTCAGGGGAATACAACAACAATGTAAATATTTGATTAGAATGACTGAGCCTGACCGTGGAACAGGGGACAGGAAAAGAGAAGGCCCCTCATATTGTGACAGAAAGATAAAGTAAAATCAGGTCCCACTCCCCCTTCCAATGATATATGCTCCCTCTGTATACAACTGAGCACTGGAGAAAGGTATATGAGCTGAGGAGGTTAGTTAAGCCTTAAGAAGAGCAACAAAATTAAGAAAGGGGGAGGTATCGCAGAGGACCTGAGAAACCCCAGGTCATCCAGGTGGCCACCCTACACAGTATTTGCTCATGTACCTCCACAGACATAGAAGTAGTATGGTAAGCTAGAATAAAGGGAGCATGGTGGAGCAGGACCAAATGAGACCACCAGAAAACAAAAACAGTATCAACTCAGGGAACTAGTTCTCTTTCCCCTCATAATAAAATTAGATGTGAGGCTGAACTCGTATAGAAACTGAGCATATCATTAACAGATCAGGCTAAAGCAGAGTAACTAATAATAGATTGCTCTGGCAATGATAGAGTTAGTAAGTGGGGGGCAGAAAGATCATGAGTCCAAAGTCCATTGGCCCCATGACACTGTCTGTCAAGGCAAAGGAGGATCTACCTGGAAACAAAAAAGTAAAGTACTCACAACCTGCATTATATCTTGAGATGGAATTCCAGAAAGCATTCCAGACAGAAAGACAGGTCAGAGAGTCCTTTACCAAGGTCTGGAGAAACTCCTGGACATCCTTTATGGCTGCTGCTGACTGAGCCTTGTGGGCTGATGGAGTTACCCATCAGAACACTTTAACATGGGAATCACCCTCAGGTTGACATCTGGGTCATTCTGGTAAAGCTATTTCAGTCCCTCTAGATTTCAGGTCCATGATGGCAACTGCAGTTGTAGGATATAGCACTGTCTCCTCAGGATATAAGACATGGAGCTCAGCTGGAAATGGTGTGCGGCATTTTAGTTGTTTGACACGAGGCACAATAGGGACTGGGCCATATGCCCTGCATTGCACTGTGACCATGGGAGAATAGTCATGATCAACATAAACACGTATACCTTCGTAAAAAACTTCCTTCTTGTTCCAAAGTCCCAAAAGTACCCTCAGTTTAGTGGCAAAACTCATAAACTGCAGTACTCTGGATTGAGGTCTTTTCTGGTTGTTCTTAGTTGGGTTACCCCATGCCCACTGCCCTCTTTCAATGTAAACTTAAAAATCAGGCAGTAGGTCCATATGGCTGCAAAAGAAGGTTTCTAAGAAAGCCACCATATAATTCCCCTCTGCTTTCACTCTAATACCATACAGCTTAAATTTTTTTTTATCTAGATCTCCCCTCTAAATCATAGCATTTAGCCTCTAAAATTTCCAATTTTTGTAAAGTCTCAACCAGGATACAGTCTGTGCAGTTGGTTCTATGATCAAGTCCCCATAGTGCCTGCTAATGCTCTTGGGTCATTTGTTTTAAAATATCCACTTCAGCATGTAGTTTATTAAAATCTACTTTAGTCTCTTACCTGAAGGCTCAAAGTTGTCTACTACTATATTGATTTTCTTGTGCTTGGCCTCAGAATCCGAAGTAGAGCATTTCATCCCCAGGGTGGTCGAGATGTAGCACTTGAAGAGGCCTTACTCACCTAGTCCTCAGTCTCCCAGACAGCAGCATCCTTCACTGCCGGATTTAGCAAGAGCTGCGATAGTTTCTGTATTCACAGTTGGCAGTCCAGGGTACAGGTATTTAAAATTATTTTCTGGTATGGCCCAGTTTTAGGGCTATTTATTAAATGGAGGAGAATGATGCCTTCAGTTAGTGCTGCATTCCGGCCGCTGATGTCACCAGAAATTGACCATATAATTTTTTAGCAAAGAAGTATTTTTGACATCCTTAGATTCATAATCAGTATATTTTTAACTCCCTCAGATATTTAAACAAGCATTTGTCAATGCCGAATGTTAATTGCTTATATGTGCTGTTTAGGTATTTGGAAGTGAAAGCACCATGCCTAAGAACTGTCTTGTGCCCCCCTTCCCCCAAGACATCCACTGTGTCTTTCCATGCAGTATTCACAGAAGAGGGGGAGGGGCAAGGGCCACAGCAGTACAGCAGCTGCAAAGGCTATAGGCCAGTCAGCCTGAATTCAGTAGTGGGGAAGATCATGGAGACATTGGTTAAAGAAAGGATAGTGGGGCATGTAGAAGCCATCAGAGCCCAGGACCATAGGCAACATGGATTCACAGTGGGGAGGTCATGTCAGACAAATCTGGTTGATCTCTTTGACTGGATGACAAAGGAAGTAAATCAGGGTGGGACAGTGAACAATGCTTACCTTGATATAAGCAAAGGCTTTGACACCGTCCGACATAGAAGGGTGATAAATTAACTGAGTAGGCTGGGCATGGGGGAAAGAGTGGTAAACTGGGTTAGAAACTGGGTAACAGACAGGAGGCAGAGAGTGGTGGTAAATGGGGCACAGTCTGGGAAGAGGGGGTGACCAGTGGGGTGCCGCAGGTATTGGTCCTGGGGACAGTCCTGTTCATTAGTGACATTGCACAAGGGCTGAAGGGAAAGGTCTGCCTGTTTGCATATGACACCAAGATCTGTAAGACAGTGGATACCCAGAGGGGGTGGAGGAAATGAGGAGGGACCTGAGGAAAGTTGAGAAATGGTCTGAGGACTGGCAACTGAAGCTTAATTCAAAAAAGTGCAAAATTATGCACCTGGGACACAGAAACCCTGGGGAACGGTACAGGATGGGGGGGAGGGAGTTGCTGACAGTCACAAAGAAGGAAAGGGACCTGGGGAGTTGTTATTTCAGATTACCTGAAAATGTCAAAGTGGTAAGGCAGCTGGAAGGGTCAATGACATGCTAGGGTGCATAGACAGGGGTATCACCAGCATAAGGAGGGAAGTAGTGATGCCATTATATCAAACCATGGTCAGGCTTCACATGGAGTACTGTGTGCAGTTCTGGAGGTCGCATCTTTGTTAGGATATTAACATGCTGGAGATGGTCCAGAGAAGGGCGAATGAGATGGTACAGAGTTTGCAACACAAGACTTATGAGGAGAAATTAAGGGACCTCAATATGTACTGAGTGGAAGAGAGGAGGGAAAGAGGGGATAGGATATAAACATTCAAGAACGTCAAGGGTATAAATATAACTACTGAGAAGCAGGAGACAGCTGCTATAAACATATGTGCCAGCTTCTGTGTGATATTCTTTTGTTCTTCTAAATCTGTAATCTCCAGTATTTCAGTAACCTCATGACCACACTGCCTTCTGTAGGCAATTTTATGCTGGTTGATGCCTGGTGTCAGATGGCAGACAGAGGGCTCACCAGATTGTGTTGCCATTTGAACAACTTCATAGAGTATTCTTTAACTGGTAGGCATTTTGGAAAGCTGGTGAAGGTCTCACAATTTTTATTATGATTGTATCTCCTTATGTCTGCCCCTTTGGTCCCCCCATCCCTACACCCCTACAGTCATCAGTGGCCACAGCTGCAGCCTTCTCCTTGCCAAGATGGTGGGTGAGAAACATAGAAACATAGAATTTGATGGCAGATAAGGACCGCTTGGTCCACCTAGTGTGCCCATTTCCCTACCTGATGGATAAGCTGCAGATTCTAGTTAAACAGCTTACTGTACTTCCTCCTACCCCCAGTAGAACTGCCTTATGTCTGTCCGTGAGCAACTGCCTTCAGAGTCTGTGGTCTGATGTCTTTCAGTGCCGCTTATTGGTCATCTTCCAACACAGGCCAGGCACTGCCAGCTGAAAAGTAACTCAGGACAAGCAGGTTTCAAAGTGGGAAAGAAATGGAGGGAGCGAGCAAGAATGAAGTACTCATCCAGATGTGGCATCGATTTTAAGATCAGCATACTGTGTGGACACTGCAAATAGAACACCAGCTCTTTAAGCAGCCTCATGAAGAGTAAAGGCTTCTCAAAGCACTGGGGTTGTGTTTATTTTTACTGTAAGTGGGCTGCACCTAATTCGGTAATTTACTGTACCTTATATCTGGATATATGGTATGGCCAACTTTAAATAAACACTGCACCTGAATTAACACATGATGCCACAGAAACATAGAATTTGTCAGCAGAAAAGGACCACTCAGCCCATCCAGTCTGCCCAAGTGTTCTCTACCTACTTGTAACTCCTACCTGTATATGTTACAGAATGTCTTATTCTGCCTGCGTCCATCAGGACCGCTTTATGAATGAGCCTGCTTAATGGATTTTTCCTGCAATGAACTTGAACCTACGCCACTTCCATAGCCCTATTGATCTCCGTTGACCCCCTCCTTCCTCTTTTTCTAATATACCCCTATGTTTATCCCATGCATGCTTCATGCCCCCTACCATTTTAGGTTACACCACTTCTCTGGGCAGTCTGTTTAAAGTGTCTACCACCTTTTCAGTAAATAAATATTTCTGCACATCTATCCTGAATGCCCCCCCACACCCCCCCAGCTTCATTGTATATCCCTTGGTTTGGGTGCTTATCCTCATTTGAAGGAAACTTCCCAACTGTACCCTCTTTACCCCTGTGAGGTACTTTGTAGGTCTTCATCATGCCACCTCTCACCCTCCTCTCTTCCAGAGTGTACATGTTGAGATTCTTCAGCCTTTCCTTGTAGGGATTCCTGTGAAAATTCTGAACCATTTTAGTTGCACTCCTTTGGAAAACCTCAACCTTATGTCCTTTCTGAAGTGTGGACTCTAAAACTGAACACAGTATTGCAGCTGGGGGTATACCACGGAGTAATACAATGGCAGCACAACATCCCTCCTCCTCCTACTGGAGATGCCACTCCTTATGCACCCCAGAATCCAATTTCCCTACCCATAGCCTTGTGACACTGTACTGCCATCTTGAGGTCCTCTGATATAATAACCTCAAGGACCCTTTCATATCTAGTGAGTATTAGTACCTCCCCCATCCTATACCCAGCATCGGGGTTCCTATGCCCTAGGTACATGATTTTACACTTCTTGGCATTGAACCCCAAGTACGTAAGAAAATGGAATTGATTTGAATGAATTGCAGGCTTTTAAGCAGCTTTTCAGGGAATGTGTATGTGTGTGTGTGGAGGGGCTCTGCTACTATAAGTATTTGCTTTTGAGTTGGTATAATGTGCGAACAGACTAACCCTGCTCCCCACTCCGTGTGCTATATCGGAGATAAAGAGCCCAAATAGCATTGGGCCAAGCATTGAGCCCTGCGGCACCCCACTTGTCACTGCTCTGAGTGTCGAGAACTACCCCACCACCACCACCCTCTGCACCCTCCCTTGTAACCAGTTCTCTATCTCAGACCACCTTCCACCCTCCTTCTCCTCACTCTTCTCCTCCTTGGCCTGTGTCCCTCCTCCCAGTAGTCCGCACCCTTTCTTCTCCTTATTCTTACTGGGTGGTGGTGCCTTCTGTATTACACTCAGACCACTCTGCCTGCCCCCTTCCAGGATTACTACACCTCCGCCTTTACCTATATCTAGGGCGGTGAGCTCATCAGGCTCCCCTGTCCAGACATTTCTACCAACCTCAATCTTTTGACCACACCCCCCCCCAACCCCATTTGTTTAAATCCAACTTAGTAGAGATATACCTCTCTAATCCTGGCTTTTTTTATTATTTTTTTTTACATATTTTCTCACAGGGCTACGGTCGGCTTGGTCATCCAAACCGACCCCCCAACCCTTCCCCTGACATCAGGCTGATCTGCTCACCTCCATGGGTTACCCCCATGCAGGGGTGGTGAGGAGCTCCCCAGGTCAACCCACTGGAGCAGGATCCGGTTGAGGAGGCATCATTCGGGGCGGGCAGGGGGGATCGAAAGCTCATGCTGCCTGACCGTAGCCCATTTTCCACTTTTCTCCCCTTTGTGGAGTATGAGCGTGCAATGATGCTTAGGCACAGAGTACCAACGTCCGCCACAATCCGCCACCCTTTACTACACCACTGTAGTAGTATCCGCGGTCATCACCAGGGGCCGCTACAGGGTGGTGGGTCCCTGGATCCCGCCCTGGGATAGGAGAGCAGTCCGCCGGATGCTCAATCCTATCCCTCCCTTGCCAACCCCTGGTGGCCCGGGCTTGCATCCGAACCTGGGTCGCCAGTGTGGCGTGAGGTGTGGCATCCAGCGCCTAAACCCTCAGTGCCAGTGGCCCGGCAGCAGTGCTGCCTTTAATACTCCCCTCCCCTTCCTGCTCCAGTGTACCCTGTCCCCCACGTACAAGTCACTATTCCCCCCAGACCCTACCTCAGTTAGTCACTAACCCATAATGTTTTGTGTGGCACCAGTCCCTTAGCTACTTGAACTCCTCAAGCCTACCCTTCCTCCCCATGCTTGCACATGGTACCGGCAGTATGTCCAAGAATGCCACCGACTTCCCCACCCCCTCACACTGCCTGCCCAAGTACTCAAACCTCCCCCTCTCCACTTCCACAATGCCCCCCGCCAAGTCATTTGTACCCACATGCAACAGTAAATGAGGTTTTTCCTCCTCCTTGCTGCACGCTTGAGCAGTGCCTGTCCTGCCCTTCCTGCAGTCAACCTGGGGACAGCTTCAACCCAAATATGGCTGTGCCTTTCCCTCTTTCCACCCCATCTCATCCATTTCAGTATAGAATCCCCCAGGATGAGTGCCCCCCTGCCCGTTGCCCCCTTTCCCTTCTAATGCCCCTTCCACCACCCCAGTATTCATTCTTCCCTGTCCCTTATCCCCGCCAAATGCACCCTCTGTGACTTTTGTATCTGTACTCCCTACTTCTGCCTCACCCCATTTCTCTGCCTTATTCCTCCCATTCCCCTTGAATCCCTTCCCAGCCTGATTACTTCCTACTGGGCTTCCCATGTCGCCCTCCCCTCCTCCCCAGCTAATTTCCAACCCCTCTCCTATCCACACTGTTGTCAATTTAGAGCCCCCATTCCCTTCTTCTCCGATAGTGATGCCCCTCCCATCCTTCCCCTTCCCGTACCCTTCTCTCCTTCAGTCACCACCCCCTCCTTCCTTACTATCCCCCTTCTACCCTTCTGTCCTTGCTATCTCTTCCCTTACCTGTTGCCATCCCTCTCATGCCCCGCTTGTCCTCCCCCCTTCAGTATGTTCCTGCTTCCCCCTCTGTCCGATAGCAGAGTTTCGAATCTATTCCTAGTCGATACCTGTTCTACATCTCTTCCCCCTATCAAATCCCCCCTCCTAGTTGTTTCCCTCCATGCCACCCCAGGTCCCTCCCTACCTGCAGCCATCTGCTCTCTCCCCTGGTACTCCTCGTGGTCTCTTCCTCCCCCATCAGGAGGCCCCCCACCCTTGCCTTGGACACCCCCTTCCTTCTCCTCTTTTCTGCTAGAGCCTCTGATACTGGGGTCAGTTTCAGTCCATAGTTATTCTTCCTCCGTCCCCCTTTGCTATCCTCTATTCCCCCCTCAGGATGCCTACCATACTCATCTGCCCTGCCACTTAGACTCCTCCCTAACCTCCACAGTTCCTCCCTCAAACTAGCCAGTCATCTACAGATCATACACCCACCCCCCCATCCTCCAAGCCCAGTCCAGGATCATGGCAGACCCACACCCTGTACGCCCCTCCACCCTTCCAAAGATGCCCGCCCTATTGACATGTGGCACCTGCCCCATTTTGGCCCCCATCTTAAGTTACGGGCTCTTACTCCCAGGTTCTGTACCCTACTACAACTGTTAGGCCCCTATTTAGTCAAATTCCTGTCTCCCCACAGTAGTCCCCCTACTGACTCCTTGCCGACCGGGGTAATCCAGTCTCAAATCTCATCTGTTAGATACTGTATTACTGTAGCAATCCTAAAGCTTCCTTGTCCATTTTTCACCCCTCAGCTACTTTTTGTTCTCGGCTCTCATATAATTTCACTTAGCCCAGTTAGAAATCCTATTGCATTCCAAGTATTACTCAGCTCAGTTAGAGAAAGAAACAGAACAAATAAATATGTATTATTACTTCAGTCATAACAGTATAGCTCAGTACTTAGGTCAGTTACAGAAAGAAACAGAACAAATAAATCAAAACAGGAAAGGGTCAATGAAGGGGAAGGGTGGAAGGGAGGGGCAGTTGCAGAATAAGGAGTGCTAGCTGCACATTCGAGCAGACTTGATAGTCCTCTAGGCCTTTATCTGCTGTAAAATTTTGTATGTTCGTATGTTCATATCTGTATTATTACAGCAATCCTAAAGTATCCAGTCATTGCTTTGTCTCCACTCCAGAGACCATGCTGTAGTGTAGGACCACAGAAGACCATGGGCAGGAGGGTGGGCAACTGTAAAGTCCCAGCAGAGCTCCATTGAGCTCAATCACTCCCCTTCTCTCACTCGCTCATTCTATTTCTCCCAACGCTGCAGGCTGCCCTTTTGTACTGGGGTCCTGCTTGCATTGGCACCTTTTTCTGCCCACAAAGAAATCTGCAGCTGTTCCAAAAGAGCTCCGTTGAGGTCGCTCACTCCCCCTCTTTCAATCGCTCATTCTGTTTCTCCTGGCACTGCAGGTTGACCTTTTGTACTGGGCTCCTGCCTCTGTTGGTGCCTTTTTCTGCCCACAAAGAAATCTGCAGCAGTCCCGAAAGAGCTCCGTTGAGCTCGCTCACTCCCCCTCTCTCACTCACTCATTCCATTTCTCCTGGCGCTGCTGGATGCCCTTTTGTACTGGGCTCCTGCCTGTGTTGGCACCTTTTTCTGCCCACAAAAAAATCCACAGCAGTCATGATACAGCTCCATTGAGCTCGCTCACTTCCCCTCTCTCACTCGCTCGTTCTGTTTCTCCCACCGCTGTAGGCTGACCTTTTGTACTTTGCCCCTGCCTGCATTGCTGCCTTTTCTGCCCACAAAGAAATCCATAGCAGTCCCAACAGAGCTCCACTGAGCTCACTCACTCATTCCCTTCCATCACTCGCTCACTCGTTCTGTTACTCCCAGTGCTGAAGGTTGCCCTTTTGTACTGGGCTCCTGCCTGCATTGGCACCTTTTTCTGCCCACAAAGAAATCCACAGCAGTCCCAACAGAGCTCAGTTGAGCTCAGTCACTCCCCCTCTCTCACTCGCTCGATCCTAATCTGTCCCAAACACTGATTTCCGAAAGTGACTGTCCTATTCTGTGCTGGAAGCATGAAAACACATTTCAGCCAGGATGTGAAAAATGACAGCTTTACTGTTCATAAGGAGGTGTGAAAAAATGCCAGTGTTGAAAATCTGGAGTAAAAATATTACTAATTTACAAAGTTACAAGGGTGCATGCAAACTGCACAACACACGCTCATAACACAGTCATTTTACAGAGTTTCATCACAAAATTTTCAACGTAGGCATTGTAGGACCTCTGCTCATGAACAGTGTCACTGTGATTTTCTTAATATGTCCTGAACACTGATTTCCCACAGCGACCACGCTATTCTGCGCCGGAACTGTGAAAACACATTTTGGCCAATATGTGAAAAATGACAGCTGTACTGTTCATAAGGAGGTGCATAAAAATGGCAATGTTGAAAATCTGGAGTAAAAATATTGCAAATTGGTAAAGTAATGAGCGTACGTAGCAACTGCACAACGCACACTAGTAAAACAATAATTTTTTGGATTTTTACCACCAAATTTTCAACATAGACTTTTTGAGAGCCCACCTCAAGAACACTGGCACTGTCGTTTTGTTAATTGGTCGCAAAAGGTGATTCCACGCAGTGACCAGGAAATAACCTTTCGGCACCGATTAACGCCATGACAGTGGCTGAATTCATGAGGAGGGGCCCAATAACCCCATGTTGAAAATTTGGTTCCAAAATTCCAAACAATGCCTGAGATACGCAAAAAAGTTGAAAAAGCCCTATTTATGCCATTATACAGATTACTGACATTTCCTCAGTTCGCGGTTGGCTTTAAAGGGTGAAGATGTGTTCTCGGTCCACTGAAAATTGTTGCGCCAGACTCTGGAAGTAAGTGTGGGGTGAGGGGGGGAGTGGGGAGGCAGGGTGCGCAGTGGGTGGGCACTGGTTGTGGGAGGGAGCAGGGAATCATGAGGGACCATTTTCTTTT
The DNA here is from genome assembly GCA_016271365.2 of Neoceratodus forsteri. NCBI lineage: Eukaryota > Metazoa > Chordata > Ceratodontiformes > Ceratodontidae > Neoceratodus > Neoceratodus forsteri. The sequence continues at coordinate 267,196,636 of CM057455.1, forward strand.
TAACAGGTTTAAAAAAAATAAATAAACTTTGCGGGATGGTTTTTTCTTTACAGGCATTGGGCACACTGGGGTGGGCTCCCAGCATGCCACTTGAATGTTTGGGGGGGCTGTAGATGACGGGGGATTGGGCACCCCTGTTGGCACAGATGGAGTGCTGGGGGGACAAGAGGTGAGGGGGATTGGGCACCCCCTCGGCATAACCCGAACATTTTGGCGGGGGGGACCATTAAGCCGACGGGGAGTGGGCTCCCCCATTGACAACCTGAACTCACGCGGGGACTGAAGCCGACGGAGATAGGGGCCCCCATCAGCAAACAAACACTGTTGTGGGGGGACACATGCTGCTGAGGAGGATTGGGCACCCCCTTGGAACTGGGGGCTCAGTCATATTGTTTGTGAACACAGTGGCCCACCACTGCCATGTTCACAAACAATAATACAGTACCAACGTTCCACCCAGCAGTGACGGGTCGCTCCCTCATTACAGTGGAATGTCTGATGCTGCAATGACAAGGTAGCCCCTGATTGCAGCGGCTGAAACCTTTCAAGGTTGTGGCATGCTGGCTGAACTGGAGTCAGCAGCAGAGTGCCACCCCATTGGGGAAAGTGGGCCAAGCATCAAAAGGCAGTGGGGCATTGGCCACAATAGTGCCGCGCCTCCACAACCTGCTTCTGCAGCAATCTGCCATAATATGTTTCTTGCGCATGTGCGCAATCAACATAAAAAAACAGCTTTATAACTATCGCTGTAATTAATGACAAGTTATTAGAGATGGCCCCACTGACAATATTTAAAAATCTCTTCCATTCAGGGTACCTGTGGACTGTAAGTACTGGGTTTATACTGCAGATGTATTGTGATGGCATTAGTACATGTCTCTAATAGTAATTAGCACTGCACTGCATTAAGATGTGTAATGTTTTCAATGGGAGGGTCAATGCAAGGAACAGGAAACAGAATCCCATGTACTCCCTCAAATGCCACTCAAATGATTTTAAAAGGGGTTCCTGGTCTTATAATTCAGGTGAGTTATAATAAGCCTGACCACCTACAACATGTGACCCCCTCTTGTGTCAGGTATTAACTTTTTCAATTTTCCCATGTACAATATCAGCTGGGATAGCACAACTTTCTGTATCTGCTTTATGTGGAAACCACTCTCTGGCTTCTGTTTTTTTTATAGAGTGCTGGCCCATAAGGGGTTCACAGGTGGCCATTGGGGAACACGCTGATTAGGAGATGGGCACACCTGTCCTGATCATTTAGTAATGAAGAAAATAGCAAGCTCATCCCTGGCTCTTTCACTGAGACTTAAACACATTTCTTATATTTTTGTCTTAACTTTTGTAGAGGAGCTACTGATCTAAGGCAAGCATTTGGAAGAAGCAGGAGCCAGCACCCCCACCCCCCCCCAAAAAAAAATGCTGCTCAATGAAGCCTGCAAATTGGCCAAATTAGTAGCCTAAGAACCCTTTCTAAAATCATGGAATGAAGAAAGTTAGTAAATAAATCAAATAACTTTAAAAATGATTCACAGGCTCATCTGAGCAGCATTTGGGGGGGTGCTGCTGTTTATTTCTGATATTGGCCACATACCAGTAGCGCCCCTACAATATTTAAGAAAAATGTATAAAAATAGGATTAAATCTCAGTGAACAAGCCAAGGTCACACTTGCTACAGTATGTCCTTAATCGCTGAATGGGCACTGCAAGGGAGCAAGACATCTTAAAAGATTTAAAATCACAGATCTCAGTACAGGAAAATGAAAAGAAAAATTGGTATAGTGATGTTTTTGTCAGAACTGCAGACCTACTGAAAAACCATGCTGACAAACAAATACTAAATATTTAGTTAGATATAACTTGCACCTTTCAAGGATGAAGTCTAACAGTTCAGCTCCTTCAGAAGGTTTTGCAAGCATGTATGTGTATGTCTGTAAAGGTGCTTTTACACACAGGTTTACAGTATGTAACGTAATAACTGTTACGGAAACAGTATTCCATTACATCCCTTGTGTGTAAAGTGCATCTGTTTCGTTCCATAGGCGAACATTCGTCCAAACCCAGCACTGTTGCGGTTTGCACTGCTGGTGTTCCGTTGCTGGGCTGTGTAAAACAGCCATTCCTAAGCCGCAACAAACAGCAGCAATAGAGCAGCAAGATCTGTGGGGTGCCAAACACAAATGGAGGTGGAGCTGCTGGAAAACTCGAGGAGTGTAAAGGGATCCTAAAAACGCTACAGAGCACAACGGCGCCGCAGGTAATGCTCATTTCGTTTTAAAAACCTGTGTGTAAAAGCGCCTTAAGAGTGTATGCTGAACTGCTGTCACTAATCTGTTTTTGGTAGAATGATGCAAATGTATGTGTATTTATTTATTTATGTATGTATGTATGTAAGTCTTTAGTTACCAGGTGAGTGCACTGATCCAAAGGACTATTTTCAGGCATGACCCAGGCCATGAAGATGGCACAGTGAGTACATACAATACAAATTACATAACATAGGAATCGAATCATAGGAATTATACTGAGCCTGAAGACTTATGTCCATTAGGCTTGCCATGGATATCAATTAACATTTGTGAAATTTGTCCAGGTTATGTTTAAAGGACTGTGTGGTGCTACTAGCCACTAGCTTAGTGGGCAATCTGTTCCAGTCATTTACCACCCTCTGGCTAAACCACTTTCTTGATCTCAAAAGCCTTGATTGTCTTGCCTTTAACTGTAATGGGTGGGATCTAGTGTTATATACTTTGTTGGTTGTTTCTAGGCCCAGGGTGTCCCATAGGTCGTTGTTTGTCCATGCCTTGTGCACTAGACACGTCTCCCCTTTTTCTACTGTACTCCGGGGAAAACAGATTTAATTCATCCAGCCTTTCTTGGTATGATTTACCCTTCATGCTTGCTATTCCTCTTGTGGCCCTCTTTTGGATCCTTTCCAACATAGCTACGTCTCCCTTTTTATAAAGAGACCAAATCTGGGCTCTGTACTCCAATATAGGCCTCATGAAATGTATGTAAAGAGGCAAAATAACCTGCCTGCTTCTTGCATTAATATGCCTAAAGGTGCAATTTAAGGTGTTATTCCCCTTCTGTGATATCTGCCTACAATGTGACGTAAATTTCATGTGCTTTGAAACCATAATCCCCAAATCTCTTTCCTCTAATGTAGTTCTTAATAGTTTATTATCTAGCACATATTTCTGCTCTGGGTTATTTCTCCCTAGATGCATAATAGCACATTTATCTGAGTTTAATGATAAACCAGCATTATTTGTCCATCCTGAAACATGATTTAGTGCTGCTTGTAGTGTGGAATTCGTGGTGCCATGGTTAACTATAGCTCCTAACCTGCAGTCATCTGCAAATTTACATAGCCAAACATCCTCTGTATCATACTGTAATGTAGATATATATATATAAATTAAAAAGGCAAGGTCCCAATACTGAACACGTATCACAGCACAAATGTACACAGTGTATAGAGTCAGGCATGACTTGGGGCACAAGGATAGCACAAGGAGTATAAATGCTACAAACTACAAGACATGGAATACAGTTGTCAACAGCAATGATAAAAGCAACACTAGGAGTTACAGTACATGTGAACAAAAGGGTGCAGAAAGGTACACAGTGCCAGCTTCTGATCTGGCCCCAGAGGTGAATGTGCTGCCTACTGAACCACTGACACTGCAAATAATAGAAATGCACTGAAACTGGGAAAGACAATGAATGTAGCAGTTTCCCACAGAGTTCAGAGTATATTTTCTAGTCCATGTCCAGCGCCATCACAATGAAAATTGTTTTGAAAATTGTACTTTATTTACTACATGTTTTGCTACTTTGACTATGAGAACAAGACTGATAGCATTTTTTCTACTTTTTGGCTGTATTTCTCTGACAATGGAACACCTACAAAAAGGATTTTTAGTATGTGATCTTAGAGTAGTTGTATACAAAAACAAAGTGCAAGTGAAGTACAGCTATGTAAGAACTTACCGTAACAGTAGATCTTCGAGAGAGGCTCTTGCAGTAGGTAATTACTTGTAGGACTGCTCCCCCTGGTGTCAGAAGCACACAGAAACTTTTGCTAGCAGTGTCTCATGGGGGACCATCCCCCGGCATCACGAGATGGATGTCAGCGTGACACTATATAGTGGGCAGTCCCCATGTCTGCCCTCCAGTTCTCCTGCCGGAGACCCCCAGGAGTCATGACAGGAGAATGGGAAGAGGCTCCTGAATCCTAGAAAAGGTTCCTGGAATGAGAGCTACAAACTAAATAGGGGGAAGGTGGGTGGGAAAAAGGTTACCTACTGCAAGAGCCTCTGTAGAAGATCTACTGTTACAGTAAGTTCTTAAGTAACTGCACTATCTTACTTCGAGAGGGCTCTTGTAGTAGGTAAGTACTTGTAGGACTGAGTCCCAAGCAATCAGAGTCCAAGGGACAGGAAAACATGGGAAGCTGGAACAGAGAGCTAGTAGGTAGCTGAATACTTAGGACAGGAGTCCCTGGAGGACTGCCAGTCCAAAACCATCCCTGCGCCTAGAGGCAATGTCCAAACTCTAGTGTTTTGTGAAAGTGTGAATGGAACTCCAAGTAGCAGCCGTGCAGATTTCTGCAGCTGATACGTTTCTGAAACAGGCTGCAGAGGCAGCCATGCCCCTGGTAGAATGTCATTTCATCTGCCCCGGAAAGACCTTACCGTACTTCTGATAACAAAAAGTAATGTAGTTGGCCAACCGTTTGGAAAGGCACTGTTTGGAAACTGCTGCACCTTTTCTCTTCAGTGTAAAAGAAATGAAAAGCTGATCCATTTTGCGGACAGCTTTTGTCCTGTTTGTGTAATAACATAAAATTCTGTGTACATCTAGCGTATGCAGAATGGTCTTCCCCAGATGAGAATGTTCAGGGTAATACACCAGCAATTGAAAAGACTGATTTAAGATAGTCTCAGAAACAACTTTTGGAAGAAACAGGATTTGTACGCAGAGCCACCCGGTCTCTGTGAAAAATCAAATAAGGCACCTGACACATCAGGGCCTGAAGCTCAGAAATTCTTCGAGTAGAAGTGACTGCAGCTAAAAAGTGAACTTTCCAGGACCAAAAGCGCATGTCACATGTCTTTGCCAGTTCAAAAGGAGGCAATGTCAATTTTTCCAAAAGAAAATTAAGGTCCTACGGTGGAGCAGGGTCACGTACTGGGGGCTTCAGATGCAGTATATCTTTTAAGAAGGTTTTTGAGACCTCTGACTGAGCTACAGTCTTGCCCCCTACTAAATCACGGTAGGCACAGATGGCTGCTAGATGCACCATGACTGATGAATAGCTCAAGCCCAGGTCTGATAGATGGAGAAGATACTCCATGACCCGGGGAGTAGGGCACAAGAAAGGATCCCAAGCCTTCGAGGCAGCCCAGATAGAAAAGTGTTTAAACTTCATGGCATAGATAGTTCTGGTAGAGGGCTTTCTTGCTTCTACCAAAATCTGAGCTACCCGAGGGAGACCCCATACTTTAAAGCAATTATGTCTTGAGGAGTCAAGCCTGAAGATGAAGGGATTTCAGCCCTGGATGTACTAGCGTGCCCCTTCCTGGGTCAGGAGATCGTGGGAAAGTAGTAGAGGAATCAGGGGTTCTGCTGCCAACTGCTGGAGCAGCGGGAACCAAATTTGTTGAGGCCAAAATGGAGCTCTCAATATCATTTGAGCTCCTTCTGTCTGTAGCTTGATCAACCGTCTCTGTAAGACTGGAAAGGGAGGGAAAGTGTACAGATGTCTCCCTGTCCAAGAATGCAACAGTGCAACTTGCCAAAAAATACTATGCCTGGGATCGAGCAAGCAAAACCTGGAATGTTTTGTGTTTGATAGAACTGCAACTAGATCCACCTCCGGACGACCGCAAAGGTTGAAAATGTGGTCTAGTACTTCTTGTTTTAGCTCCCACACATGCGCTTTTACTCTGGTGCGGCTGAGACTGTCTGCGAGAACGTTTTGAATGCCTAGGACATGGACCACCAGAAGACGAACCTTGTGCAGAACCACCAATTCCAGACCTGCATCACTTCCCTGCAAAGAGGATACGAGTGGGTTCCCCCTGTTTGTTGATGTACCACAATACACACACATGTTGTACAAATGGATCAACAGGATATATTGCTGAAGTATGTGCTGAAAGACCTGAAGAGCATAAAGCACTGGTCTCATTTCTAGCACATTTATGTGCAAGTACAGTTCTACAGGTGACCACAGACCCTGGGTCCTGTGACATCCCAGATGCCATTCCTGACACATCTGTGGTCAGGATTTGGGAGTAAGGAGGGGCCTGGAAAGGGACTCCTTGAATCAGGTGTTGGAGTCCTGCCACCATGACAGATCCTTCTGCATTGGACTGGAAATTAAGACATGACTGTCCAAGTCATCCGCTGTCTGATCCCATTGAGCCCTGAGAGTCCACTGCAAGATGCACATATGGAGTCTGGCCATTGGGACCGTAGGGATAGCTGCTGCCATGAAGCCAAGTAGGTGAAGAACCAAAATGGCCGAAATGTGTCAATTGGAGGATACCAGCTTGGCTTGCCTCTCCAGAGTCTCCGCCCTGTCTAGAGACAGGAAGGCCATACCCTGTACCATGTCCAGAACCACACCAACAAATTGTAGATGCTAGGAAGGAGCAAGCTGGGATTTGGGGTAATTGACAGTAATACCTAGATGCTCAAAAAGGTGCAGAGTAGTTGATATGGAAGCCTCCAATCCCTCCCTCAATGGAGCTGTAAGAAGCCAATCATCGAGATAAGGGAAGATGTAGTGCCCCTGACTCCTCAAGGCACCTGTCACTACCGCTAGGCATTTGGTAAAAACCCATGGTGAGAAGGAAAGACCAAAAGGGAGAGCTTTGAACTGGTAATGCTCCCCTTGGAAAGAAAACCTGAGGAATCTGCGGTGTGGATGGAATATAGGGATGTAAAGGTACACATCCTGCATGTCCAGGGCACAAAGCCATTGTCCTTTGGAAAGGAGAGGAGAGGCAACAGGCTTTGCAGTGTCAACATCCAGAACCTCTTGTATTCTGTGAAGATGTTGAGGGTGCTGAGGTCTAGTATTGGGCATAGATTCCCCCATCTTTTTGGGTACCAGAAAGAAGTGGGAGTAGAATCCCTTCCCGATCTGATTTGTCGGCACTGGCTCTATTGCTTCTTTTTGAGAAAAAGCCATTATCTCCTCCCTTAAATGGGGAATGTGCACCCTTGGGTAGTGAGAAAACCCCAGAGTATTGTTTTTTTTTCCTCTCAAAATTCAGGAGTCTGACCAAGTCTGATTACCTGAAGCACCCAGGTGTCAGTTGTGATGGACTCCCAGACTCCCAGATGCCTTGTGAACTTTCCGCCCACCTGTTCTTCTAATAGATGATGAGGAGAGGGTCGGTCAGTGAGTCAAGAATGGGAGGGGGGTTGGGAAGGACCGCTCCTAAAGTCCTTTGGGTTTTGGCTGGAAGTGCAGCAGCTGTATTGGGAATCCTGTGTTTTAACTGATGTTTAGGCATCTGCTGGTTTTTCGTCTGGCATCTGTTTTGCCGATGAAAGGGACACTTTTGTTGTTTGTTTTTTTGGCGGTACATGGTGTGGACTGACTGGAGAGCTGTGCCTTTATCTTGCAGGCTCATGATAATGTCCTGGGCATCTCTGCCAAACAGGACAGAGCCTCTGAAAGGGGCATCCTGGATAGCCAACTGAACATCAGGGGCTAGGCCAGATATGCATAGTCAGGAATATCGGTGAATGCTCACAGCTGTGGCCATACCTCTCACAGAGGAATCCACTGCATCATAGGTGGCCCATAAGGAATGACATTCTGCCACTTTGGCCAGTCTTAAGGTGCTCGCCAATGTGGTCTTTGCTTCAGAGTCCGGGAGGGCCTCAACAATGGGCTTGAGCTGGCGGAACAAAGACTTCTGGTACACTAGCATGTGTGAGACGTAATTCAGAGCACAAATGGCTAGCATAGAAAAAGAATAGAATTTCCTCTCAAACTGTTCCATTTGTCTGGATTCCTTGTCAGGAGGAAAGGTGCTAAGGTGCTTTGGCTTTGCAGACCGATCATGGGCTGCAGTAATGACCACTGAGTCAGTCTTAGGACGAACGCTGAGGTGGTCCTTGTCCTCAGGGGTCCTGTAAACCCGGTCAGCTTTCTTGGCCATGGCCAGGATAGAGGAAGGTCTCTGCCAAATGGTTGAGGATAAATTCTCGTGGGGTTCCAGCCATGGGGGAGTGAGCACCGGACTCATCTCTGGGAAATCTAGATGCTCTGCCAATCTTTGACATTTTGGGTCCAGAGCATCTGATTTCCCCCTTATGCCTTTGCCATTTGCCTGAGGAGGTCCAAGAAGGAGGGATCTTCAGGATGGGATTAAGGAGACTCCCTAAGGACTGGTTCCTCATGTGGAGGCATCTCAGATCCTGAACCCTCATTTGAGGAATTGGAATCCGCTTCAGAATCATCAGAATCCTCCAGAATTTCTTCAGGAATCAGGGGTTCTGGTTCCCTGAGAGTCCCTTCTGACATCAGGGTTTGCAAGCAGGCTGTCGTCTGACCTGACGTCGAGGTACAAGGGACAACCAGAGAGGGTGTCTAGGGGTAGGATCTGGGTGCCCTGTGTCCTGGGGTTGCGGATGCCTGCTGTCTAACTCTGAGACTAATTGTGATTTTGTCTCAGACTACCAAGATTTGAGAATCTCCCTAAAATACACCTGTCATTGAGCAGGAGGAGGTGGAGTGGGAGGAGGTGGAGGGTGACAGTGAGGAAACCCTGACCCAGATTCATGTCCTAAGAAACTCATAGAAGGATGGTGTTGAGGATAACCTGGATAATGATAACCAGGATAACCTGGGTAATAAAAGCCCATCAAAAAGGGGTCCGGCCTTAAGCCAGACCGGTGGCATAGAGGGCTGAGGCGCTGGTGCCTTACCTCAACCCTCACCGGTGACCCGTGTTTGGAAACAGACTCAGGATGCCGGGGGCTGGCATTGGAAGGAGAGGATTGCATGTCCAGAGGACTGCTCTCCTTGGGTGGGTTATGGGCTAACGTTGGTCGGCTGCGGCCTCTGGTGGAGACCAGGAGCACTGCACAACGGCGTAGGAGGGAAGCATACCAGAAAAGGGAAAATGCTCCATGTTACGCCGGATGATGGCTGCCTGGCTCCCTGAGGCCATCAATGCCCTTGCAGCCATCCACCTCAGCAGCACCTCGGGGCCAAGATGTTGAACTGGTCTGCCCTCCCCAGGCTGGTGCCTTCCCCCTTGGAGGAGAGGGACCACCTGGCAAAGGGTTACACCAGGTTACCCTGGGGTGGCTGCCATCTGAGAGCGGTGGCTCAGGAGACAGGATGGGTTGGGAAGAGTCCTTGGCATGCCCAAAGGAGTGGCTAATGTGGCAGCACAATGGGGGAATAAAGAAATAATACAAAATAAAAAGGGGGGGTCTGGCATCGGGGCTGACGGAGGATAGCCCAACAGCAGAAACCCGGATAGTGCCCCAACATAGGAAAGCCAGATGGCGGTCCTGATGGAGGGTAACATGATGGTGGCCCTGACAGAGGGTAGCCTGCCCTGCTGGAGGGCAGACTGATGGTTGTCCCGAAGGTGGAGAGCCTGAAGGAAGGCCCACCAGTGGTCCTGCTAGGGGGAACCCCGGTGAAGGGCCTGAAGGTGGAAGATCCGAAGGATCCCCCTAGGGTGGGAAGCCTGAAGGGAGCCCTGATGGGGAAAAGCTCACTAGCAGCCCTGACAGAAGAGGTAAATGGCCCTACGGGCATTGAGGAGGGGTAGGGTCTGGAACTTGTACAGGGGTGGCGGAGCCACTGTAAGGCCTTTTGGAACCCCAACATCAGGTATACCTGCCGAAAGGTCTCCTTTCATTGGGACCTGCAGGTCCAGTGACAGTGGAGAAATCTCCAATGGAGGAGGAGACATTGGCTCTCCATGAAAGGAGCCCCAGGGTGACCCTTGCTCTCCAGCTGGGACAGAGCTGACGTCCGGCTGCACATTATCAGAACCTGACAGACGTGAAATGGTCGTGCAATCATTGGAGGATCTGACAATTGACTGATTGATTTGGGTCATGCAGGAGTCGGAGACCTTGACCCCCAACTTACCAACCCCGGCTGGGCATTCGTTGGAGGGTCCGATGAGCAACTTATCGGCTGCGCCTGTTGACTTAGAGCCCAGGGTGGTAATGGGCCTAAGTGCAGTGGCGGTCTTGGATGAATCTGAGGTACCTGCCGTCACTATAACCAGTGGTGATGGGGAGGCCAAAGCCTGCTCTGTAGGCAGGAGCACAAGCTTGACAGCAGCGCTCGCTTTCCTGGAGGAAGGGGGAACGTGCCTCTGCCAAAGGGCCCATGGGTGGCTTTGGGGGAGGGGGGACTGCTTCTAGTCCCAATGTTTTTCCTTGTCCCTATTTTTCTTCTTTTGGGGGTCAGTTGGAGAGGAGGAGGCTCTTTTAAGCTTCTTAAGTTCTTCTTCCATTGGAGCCATTTTCAGTTTCAGGAGATGGGCTTCAAGAGGCTGTTGTCACCTTTTCCATGTGGCCTGGTTGAACTGAGGGCAGGCCTCACACTCCTTGACATTGTGATCTGGTCCCAAGCACAAGAGGCAGAGGGTATGCTGGTCCTCATGCAGTAGCTGGACTCCGCAAGAACTGCATTTAGTTTTATGTGATTCTGTGGAAGAAGAGGATGACAAATGATCATTAGGAAATATGATTGAAAATAGAAAAACAGATACACATCTGAATAGGCATTCAAACTGCTGCAACAAGTTTCAGTCGGCCCGACGTGCACAGGTCGACAGCGGGAAAGAACTGGAAGGCGGACATGGGGACCGCCCACTATATAATATCACACTGACATCTGTCACGTGACGCCTGGTGGGGCGGTTCCCCATCAGACACTGCTAGCAAAAGTTTCCAAGTGGTCCTGATGCCAGGGTGTGCAGTCCTACAAGTAATTACCTTCTGCAAGAGCCCTCTCGAAGTAAGATCTAGAATTATTTTGGCATTATAGAATGGCATGGATAGATGAAGCCATTTGATTGGCTGGAGCAAGTCTACATATTCGTCTGTGATACAGGGAAGGGAATCCAGGGTATAATCAGTTTCTTTTGCAGATTTTACTAAAATTGAAGGCAGGGAGGATACAGCAAATGGAACACAAGGAATACAAATGGAACTGGACAGACAGAAAAAGTGATTAAAGACAAGGCAATTCAAATTTAATGCCAAAAAGTGTAAGGTCATGCATATTGATAAAACAGAGTACTTGTTGGGGAGTGAGACTAGAGCAGATGTTGGAGAAAATGGACCTAGGGATCATTATTAGTGGCAGTCTAAAGTCCCCTGCCCAGTGCCAGAAGGCTGCAGGGAAAGCAAATAAGATGTGGTACATAGGAAGGGTTTTTTTTCTAGCAGAAGGGAGGAGGTGGTTCTGGACCTGTATAGCTCCTAGCTTAGACCTCACCTGCAATACTACATGCAGTTCTGGAGCCCACATCTGAAGAATGACAGGGACTTCTTGGAAGCTGTTTAGAGGAGGTCCACGAGTCTCAATATATATATATTGCACGCTGGGTGGGGGGGACAAGACAGAGATTTCTAAGTACCTACGGTAACAGTAAAGAGGGCAGCAGTGTCCTGTTCACAAGAAGTGAGGGCACAGTAACAAGAGGCCATGGATGGCAACTGGCAAGGGGAAGCTTTAAGAGAGACGTAATGATGTTCTTCTTTACAGAAAGCGTGGTGTACAAGTGGGATGCTTTGCCAGAAGTGATCGACACATAACTGGCTTCAAACACAGGTGGGATAGAGACAGGAAAATAGTCCAAACCAGAGATGGGAGGGATTGTGGGGTGTCGATGGAAGAGGATGAGTGTACTAGGTAGGGGTGCTGCCATGCTGTCTGGGCCATCAGCAGATCAGCTCTGGTCCAGCACTGGGCTGAGTGCGACTGCAGGCAGATACTAAGCAGATTTGATAGGTCAGTGGGCCTTTCTTCTGCCATTGACATCTATGTTTCTGTGTAGTTATTCACAATAGTTAGACAGGTGCACTTACCTATGTGTTTTTCACTTTAAAAGCCATTTTATAAATGCAATAAGTCACTGCAGAGATGCATAGTTATAGCCAATAATTGCAAGTCTCTTGTGTGTTTAAAGGCGCTCAGCTGTGCCCCATGCCTAACAACACACCTGAGTTATGTAATTATTAGCCCAATACTATATATATCCTGTTGCAACTTATTAATCAATCAATTAATCAATTTTTATTTTTAAAGTTCTATTCCAAAGATCATAGCGCTGTATGATGAGTCATAAAACAATCAGATCAATAGAAACAGCGAATCTAAAATTTAAAAACCGAGTCCTAAAAGAACAGTAACTATCAACTAATCAATACTTGCCTCAGGGAATGCTAAAGAAAATAAAAAAGTTTTCAGAGCCAATTTAAAACCCTCTGATTTGACAAGGCCCCAGAGGTCTTCAATCAAACCCTGGGAACCTCTAGCAGTCCCTCATCAGAGGAGTGGACTGAGCAGAGGGGCCAATAGGGATGGAGAAGATCTTGCAAGTAATGCGATCCTTGCCTGTGTAGGGCTTTATAGGTCAGTAACCCGACCTTGAAGGTGATCTGCCAATACACAGGCAGCCAGTGCAGACCATGGAGCACAGAGGTGACATGGCTAGGTCTTGATAAGCCTTTTAACAACCTGGCCTCCACATTCTGCACTAGCTACAATTGGTGAATATCAGCCCCTGGTAGCCCCAGGTATAAAGCATTGCAGAATCAAGATGTGAGGTTACAAAGGCGTGGACCAATGTTGGTAGATCGTCAGGTGGGACCAGGCGCTTAATCCGAGCAATGTTCCTCAGATGGTAAAAAGAGGTTTTAATGACAGCAGACACCTGAGATTTTAATATCTGGTTGATCTCGAACACAGTACCCAGATTTCACACCCAGTCAGAGGTCAGTAGCTGGTCACCCCCAAGCCAAAGCCCAGAAGGAAGGCTTGCTGGCAACACCATACCTTGGTGACCTGGATCCACCACCATCACCTCAGTTTTGCCAGAGTTCAACCTCAGCCAGTTGGCACTCATCCAACCCTGGATCTTGAGAGGCAGCTGTTAAAAACCGACGCCGCTCCACACTGTTAGGGCACAAAAGAGAGCTGAGTATCATCTGTGTAGCAGTGAAAACGCAGTCCATGCTGCCTTATAATGTCTCCCAATGGCAGCATATACACTGCAAACAACATGGGGGACAACACGGAGTGTGCAGAACCCCACATGACATGACGTACATATGTTCCATTGATGCCCCATCAAAGTAGGTCCTATATAGACAATCAATGTGGTAGGGCTCTAGCACCATTCTTACTGTGACTCCTAATACAGGGCAGTAACCATACCTCTCAAGTGCTACATATCATGTATAGTATGGCATGTTTTCACATCTAAGTGCACTCTTGCAACATAGAGACCTCCACATTTTCCAAATTGTGTTGCAGTTCATTCTACATGTTGAGTAAACTCACTGTGCACAGTAGTGGTTAGGGTTGTCAGATCCCACTGATGTTCTTGCATCTTGTTTACAACTTTTATAAAGCAACTGCTAATAATAAACTACTCTTTAGGCATTAAGGCATAACCAGGGGGTTGAACTGCCTTTGTCAATATAATTTTAAGAACATAAAGCACTTGGCATCACTGTGAACCTCATGATTTCCCTAAGGTTTCATTATGTATGCAGTAACACACAATAGGATCCCCCCCCCCGGCCCCGGTTAGAGACTCAAGACAGTAGCCAAGTTCACTGAGAGGGTAGTAATTATCTAATAACCACATGTCATGAAGTGCGTTCTTGTGCTTACAAAATGGCCCCACCATATCATCATTTGGAACAACAAAGTCAGAATTAAAATTGAATCTTCTCCCATAAGTTAACATGCAGTACAGGTTCTTGTTACTTGATCGGTAGCTTTGACTTCAATGAAATAGACTGCTAACATACTAAAAATGGCATGTAGATATTCACTGGTATTACTGTCTATGTAGTGCACAAAACTTCAGAGCATAGGGGCCAAACGCTCATACCAGGAAGAGAAAAGGATTGGGCAGTAGGCTCCTCAGCACCAGTTTATGATCCCTTCCCCTACTTACAGGCCAGCAATAAAAAATGTAAATATGTGCCCATTCACTTATCGCCAAGTAAGGCTACCACTGGGGCTTGGAAGGAGGGCTTCCAAAAAGAGTATGATAAGGGATCATTACATGTGATACCCTATCTCTGTGTTTGCATCTTACATTTACTTGCAGTCTCAAAAATACCCTATTTAATTTGAAAATAGGTGCTAAATGCAAAGATTTTCTGAGTTTAGATGCTGGCCAGGTACTCAACTTGGGGTCCCACCTGGAAATTTCAATGTATGCTGGTGGATGAGTCCTACTCTGTAAATAGATTATTTATTATGTGTGCAAGGGATTAGTAAAGCAATTCAGCAAAGTGTTCTCCATTCACTCCAGTTTCAGTTCACTGTTCTTCCTTATCATCTCTGGTAACTCAGCCCAGTCTTTGGGGGCCTTTGTGCCAAATGCCTGTCTGGCGCATTCCTATGGCATTCCTGGAGCCGCAAGCCAAATTAGATCACATAGCACAGTGCTGACTGGCCAGTTCTGGCCCCAGCATTAACTGTGTTTGCTCTTTACCAGCTATACAAGTGAATAGAAATGTAATGCAGCACAAGATTCCTCTATTATGCTCAACAAATCTGTTCTCATCTACAATAAAGACAGATTCTTGGCACTGACTCACTGCAGTACTGACAGCATCATAATCAGTAACTTATGCCCACAAGTAGATAATGGCAGAAATTAGCAGTAGCCTGTACACAGTGTGCAACAAGGGCACAAATTGAGTATTGATGTATCCACACAAAAAGCAATATCTACATCCTACAGTTAATGGAACTTGTGAGAGATGTCTCATTGTATGAATCATCTTGTGAAATTTGGGCATGAGAATGGTTGGTTCTGGCTGCCCAAACTGAGAAACATAGAAATACAGAAACATAGACTTTGATGGCAGATAAGGACTGCTTGGCCCACCTAGTCTGCCCATTTCCCTACCTAGTGGATAAGCTGCAGATCCTATTTGACCAACAGCCTATTTCTTCCTACCCCCCACAAAAATTGCCTTATGTCTGTCCCATGAATTTCTTGAATTCTCCCACAGTTTTAGACCCCACAACCTCCTCAGGAAGGCTGTTCTATGCATCCACCACCCTCTCTGTGAAAAAATACTTCCTCACATTGCCCCTGAGCCGTCCCCCTCTATCTTCAAATTGTGTCCCCTTGTTCTTGCACATCTCTTTTTCTGAAAGATGCTACCCTCTTGGACTTTGTTGATTCCACTGAGGTACCTAAACATTTCTATCATGTCCCCCTCTCCCTCCTTTCCTCAAGAGTATACATATTAAGCTCCTTTAGTCTCTCCTCAGTATGGCTTCTCTTGCAGACCCTGCACCACTTTAGTTGCCCTCCTCTGAACTGCCTCCATCCTGTCTATGTCCTTGCAGAGATGGGGTCTCCAGAACTGGACGCAGTACTCCAGATGGGGTCTCACCAACTGTCTGTACAGGGGGATAACAACTTCCTGGTTTCTTCTGGTGATGCCTCTCCCTATACATCCCAGTATCCCCCCAGCCCTCCCTACCAACTTCTCACATTGCTTGCCAACCTTAAGGTCATCTGATATGATTACCCCCAGGTCCCTTTCCATTTTTGTTGTTGTTACTACCCTCCTCCACATTGTGTAATCTTCCCCTGGGTTTTTGTTTCCCAGGTGCATTATTTTGCACTTCTTTGCATTGAATCCAAGATGCCATACTTCTGACCATTCCTCCAACCTTGCCAAGTCCCTTCTCATCCTTTCCACGCCTCCTTGTGTATCAACCCTGTTGCAGATCTTTGTGTCATCTGCAAAGAGGCATACTTTCCCTTCCAGTTCCTCTGCAATGTCACTTATAAAGACATTAAAAAGGACTGGACCCAGTATTGAACCATGAGATACCCCTCTAGTAACCCATCTGTCTTCAGAGTGGACTCCATTTACAATTACCTTCTGTGTCCTGTTGTCCAGCCAATGTTTTACCCAGGCTACCACCCTGGGACCCACTTCCAGGCAGGTTAATTTAACTATTAATCTTTTGTGTGGGACTGTGTCAAATGCCTTGCTAAAGTCTAGGTAGGCCATGTCCATAGCCCCTCCCTGGTCTACTACTTTGGTCACCCAGTCAAAGAAATCAATTAGATTCATCTGACATGACCTTCCCGCTGTGAATTCATGCTGCCTTGGGTCCTGTGCCCCACTGGCCTCTAGGTACTCAACAATTCTTTCCTTCAGAAGTGATTCCATTACTTTCCCTACCACAGAGGTCAAACTGACAGGTCTGTAGTTTCCTGCCTCTGTCTTGCTCCCACTTTTGTGAAGAGGAATCACATCTGCCTTCCTCCAGTCCTCAGGTACCACACCATCCTCCCGTGATTTGTTAAAAAGGGTAGTCAGTGGTGTCACTAGTTCTCTGCTTAATTCTTTTAGAATTCTAGGGTGAATTCCATCTGGCCCCATTGCTTTGTCCACCTTCAGTTTTAGGAGTTCTTTCAGAACCTTCTTCTGTGAAAGGACTGGGATCGACTCTCTATCCAGAGTGCTTCTGTCAATTGGATTAGGCACCTCCACCACCTCCTCTTTTGTGAATACTGAACAGAAGTATTCATTCAGTATCCCTGCTTTTTCACTGTCCCTCTCTGCCCACTCACCGTCCATTCTATTCAGCCTCACTATCCCTCCCTTTGTCTTTCTACGCTCCCTGATATACCTATAAAAGGTTTTATCCCCATTCTTAACCGAGTTGGCTATCTTTTCCTCAGTTTGGGCCTTTGCTATTCTGACTACCATCTCTGCTTCCTTCTGCTTTAACTGGCACAGTTCTCTGTCCTGCTCCTTCTGTGTTTCCTTATACTTCCTAAATGCTATCTTTTTCTCCCTAACCTTTACCGCCACTTCTTTTGAGAACCATAGTGGCTTTTTCTTTCATTTTGATTTGTTTATTTGCTTCACACAAAGGCTTGTTGCCTCTGTGATGGCAGTTTTGATATTTTCCCATTGTTGCTCCACCCCTCCTTCTAGCCTGTTTGCTAGTGCTTTTCTAAGGCACTCTCCCATCTTGCCAAAGTCAGCCCTCCTGAAGTCCAGAACCCTCACTTTTGTATGGCTTGACTCTGTAGCTGAGTTTATCGTGAACCACACTGTTTGGTGGTCACTTGTTCCCAAATGGCTACCCACTTCTAGATCTGAGATCCTCTCACTGTCCCCATATGAGAGTACGAGGTCTAAGATTGCTCCCTCATGAGTAGGTTCCAAAACTAGCTGTCTGAGGCATGCCACCTGAAGGGCATCAAGAATGGCCCTGCTTTTGGATGTGGCTGCAGCAAAGGTGCTCCAGTTAACATCTGGCATGTTAAGGTCCCCCATCAGCAGTATCTCCCCTTTCTCTGCCATCCTAAGTATGCCTTCTATCATATCCTTGTCCATTCCCTCCCCCTGACATGGGGGTCTGTATACAACCCCTGTGCGGATTGTGGTGCCATTTCCAGTCTCTAAGGTAACCACAGTGCCTCCTCTCCTCCCTGTTTACTCTTTTGTTCAGTTGCTTTTATATCTTCCCTTACATAGAGAGCTACTCCGTCCCCTCTTCTCCTCCCTGTCTCTCCTGTAGGAGAGAGATGACTTCCATATTTATTCTTATTTATTGCTAACCAGGAACAATTGATGATGAAGAATAGTCTCATTTTCTACCATGTCCCCTGGCAAGAGACATGCAAACTGCATATATCATACCATAAGAAGCATTCTTCTCAAACCCTATTTGCATGTTATAAATTATGATTCTAACACTCTTGAAACACAGACACTTTTCGGGTTTGATAATACAAGAAAACGTTGGTCCCCCCTCCCACTCACACATACAGAGGCATTCACTCAAAAAAGTGAAACAGTCCACCAGAACAGAACACAGAACGAGAAACTAGTGCACCTGCAGTGGCATGAAAAGACAGCATGAGATGACAACACAACGTGGTGTAAGAGGTATGAAAATATTGACTTTTTCCCATTTTTGACTGGCTGAAAGTGACCTCATGATTTATAATATGTTCAATGCACTAAGGGTAATAATAAAAACCCTGACTTGAGAGGAGTGTACAGTACGTACACAGCACCAAAGAGACAGAATCCTGGACATAACAAACTAACCCCAACAGAACTCATACAGCAATAAAACATGAAATGGTATTTACTCACCTGGTAAAGGTGATTATTAGAGTACCCTTTATAGTATTTCGCAGTCCAAACCAATGGGATACTCCCCATCCATCCTATAGGTTGATGCACGAGCCAATCAAAATTGAGCTGGACTTGTCCCATCTCAGTAGCTCCAGTGTGATACTTCATTAGCAATTGTAAAGATAAAAGAAGAAAAAACACAGAGAGAACAGACACCATGGGGTTAATAATCCTCTCTATGTGTTACCTGGTAGCACTAACCACTAACTGTTAGTTCACATAATCACTCGTGACTCTGTGATGCCATGCTTTTGTTACTTTATTACTAGATTTAAACAATGACACATTGTACTAACTTACAGTTTATCAGTGAGCATGTATGCAATAGCATACATTATCGAATATCATTATAACAAATAGAAGAACCCTCTAATGTTGCTCAATGGGTTCCCAAAAGAACTGATGATATTAGCCCTTTCCCTTGTCCACTATCTGCCATCCCAGGTGGGGGTGCAGAGTACTATAAAGGGTACTCTAATAACCACCTTTACCAGGTGAGTAAATACCATTATAATTCGTAACCTTTATAGTACTCCACAGTCAAAACCAATGAAACCTTAGAAGCAGTGTGGTCATTATTGCTTGGGTGGGTTAAGGCAGATTGTCTTATTACTTTTGGGTTCTCCCTCTTAGTGCCACCCTCCCGAATGCTGCCCTGTCGGCGGATGCCATGTCTAAGTGGTAGTGCTTGGTAAAGACATGGATTGATGACCATGTGGCTTCTGGGCAGATGTCAGCTATCGAAACTTGGCCCCTCTCAGCCCAAGATGTAGCCTCTGCTCTGGTGGAATGTGCCCTGGTACCTGCGGGTGGTTCTTCACCTGCCTCACGGTATAACTCAGCTATGACTCATCTGAACCATCTGGCTATCGTGTCTTTTAAGGCTGCCTGTCCAGTCTTCTTCCCTGTGGTTAGGATAAAAAGTCTATCCGACTTGCATATGTTGTTTGTTTTAGCGAGATATGACCTCAGCTGTTGGCTGACATCCAGCATGTGTGGAATCCCTGTGGTGTTGGTCTGTCCCAACTGCAGGACAGGTAAATGGATCTCCTGTTCTAAATGGAACTGTGTGGTCATCTTCTGAGTGAAAAATGGCACAGTTCTCAGGGTGACTCTGTCATTGTGAAAAGTTAAGAATGCTTCCTTGCAGGATCAAGCCTGAAGTTCCCCTCTCCTCCTAGCTGAGCATATTGCTACTAAAAATACAGTTTTCAGTGTCACCCAATACAATGAGTCCTGCTGGAAATGAGGTGTTTGGAGGGCTTCAAGGACTATGTTTAGTTGCCACGGGGTACACCTCTGTCTGACCCTGGGTATAGATAGCGTGACTGCTCTCAGAAGTCGAATGACATCTGAGTGTGACCCAGTGGTGCCTATTCCTGGTAATGGGCCACTTATGGATGATATTGCTGAAGTTTGCACTTTGAGGGAAGAAGGACTAAGACCTTTACTCACCTCATCATTCAGGAAGTCCATGAGGTCGTCCTACCACTGAGGGTGACGTTCCTTTCTCAAGACACCATTTGCTGGATATTTGCCAATGTCTGTGGTATGTTACATTGGTAGACTGTCAGCATGACTGCATTAGTCTATCTACAACTCGGGGCTGGTACCCCATGCTCAGCAGTCTTTCCCTCTCAGTAACCAGGCCATCAGCTTGAATGATGCTGAGTTTGGGTGTAGGATTGGGCCCTGGCTCAGCAAGTCTGGCCAGTGAGGTTGGGGCATCGGTGATTCTACTGTCATTGCTTGAATGAGAGAGTACCAGGGTCTCCAGGGCCAGTCCAGTGCCACTATCACCACTGTTGTTCCAGTTGCATGAATCTTGCAAAGGATTATGTGTATCATTGTTATTGGTAGGAAGATGTATGCCCTGTGGAATGTACATTGTGCTGACAGGGTGTCTTCCTCCTGTGCTTTTGAGTCCTTGAACCTGAAGTGGAACTTTGGTAGTTGACAGTTGTCTTTTGTGGCCATAAGGTCTATCTGGAGTGGCCCCCACCTGTTTTGTATCCTCTGGAATACCTTTGCATTGAGGTTCCATTCAGCTTGATCTATGGTTACTCTGCTCAGTCAGTCCACTTCTACCTTGGCTTTCCATGCCAGGTAAATTGATATGATTGACAGTAGGTGGCATTCCACCCAATTTAGCACCTTGAATGATTCCACTGTCATGGCTTCACTGTGTGTACCCCCCCTACTTATTCAGGTATGCCACAGTGACCTGATTGCCACACCTCACCAGGACTGCCTGCTTGTTGATCAGTGGCTGAAAGAACCTCAGTGTGAGGATGACTGCTCTCATTTCCAAGACTTTTTTTGGTAGTTTTGTCTCCCTCAGGGACCACAACTCATGGGTGACATGATTCTTGTATGTTGTTCCCCAACCTATCAGACTTATCTGTGGTGATAATTGTTGCCTTTGGCTGGGAGAAACTCCAGCCTTGCATTAGATTCATCTTGTGGTCCACCAACCTAACGCCTCCAGGATTTTGGTAGGTGGTCATATCTGGAATTGGTAATCCTGGGTTGATTGGTCCCAGGTTTCTATCAAATATTTCTGCAGCAGTCTCATGTGCAGTCTTGCCCATGGGACTGTGTCTATTGTTGTGGCCATAAATCCTAGAATTTGGAGATAATCCCATACTGTCCTGTTTGGATTCTGTATGATCCTGCTGAGCTGTAGACAGATATTGTGTACCTTGTCCTCTGTGGGGGTCACTTGATCATTTTGAGTATCTATTATTGCCCCTAGATGGGAAATAGGCTGTGATGGGGCCAGTTTGCTCTTTTCCCAATTGATGACCCAAACGTGTTTCTGAAGACATTCTACAGCCAGATCTGTGTTGTGCTGTGCTTGTTCTATCATTCTTGTGCAGAGTAACCAGTCATCCAGGTATGGGATGACATGTACTCCCTTTCTGCATGGGTGGGCTGCCAGGACGACCAGGGTCTTGGTGAACAACCAGGGGGCCGAGGCCAGGCTGAATGGCAGGCAGGTGTATTAATAGTGTTCCCCCTTTATTGTGAACCTGAGGTATTTCTGGTGTGCTTGATGTATTAGGATGTGTAGATATGCATCCTTTAAGTCTATGGAGGTGCGACAGTCCTTTGGTTGAATGGCTAACAGAGTAGAGCATAGAGTCTCCATTTTGAACTTCCTGTACACTACAAATTTGTTCAGGTACTTTAGGTCTAAAACTGGGCACATGATTCCTTTCTTGTTTGGGACCACAAAGAACAAGGAGTAAACTTCTGTGTTTCTCTCCTCTGTGGGGAATTAAGAAATAGCCCCATTTTGTAATAAGCCTTTTAACACTTGGTCTATGGGCCAGTTTTCTCAGGGCATTTTGGGGTGATGATATGAATGTTCTGAGAGGGGTTGAAGTTGTTTTGAGTTCAGTTGCATACCCCACAGTGATGACCTCCCCCACCCATTTGTCTGTTGTCATGTGGACCCACTGAGACGCAGTAGTCTCCCTGCAATTGGGGGGGGGTGATTTGCCTGGGCCCGCATGGCCTCATTCCTTCTTCACCTGATGTTTGAAGTTAGGCTTGTAGCCTCCACTGCCATATGACTTGTTATGGTTGTTTTTTTGTTTGTTTCTGTATGTCTTGTGTTGGAACTTGGATCTCTGGTTCCATTGCCTGGTGATTTGTGGGTTGTAATTTTGTGTTCTGGGCTTAAAATGCTTGTTCTTCTTCTGAAAGGGCCTGTTATGGGTAGGTAGACATCTTTGTCTCCTTCGGTATGTTTCCCTCCCGATCTATTTTTCAGGTAGGAAGTGAGGCCTTCACCAAACAAGGTTCCTTCCAGGGTTTTAAATAATTGATTAGCAGTTTTTTTCTTGGGACAATACTAACTATACAGAAAGCATTTATATAGGTTTTCTAGAAGTGTCATGTTTGTTAAACACAGTGAGGTAAGTGATATTCATTTTCACAATGTTTTAGAACTTTTATAAGCAAAACGCTAATCAATTTTTAGAGTTATTTAAAACCCTGCCTTCCTTGAATGGCAATTTCATTCGTGCACTCTTTGATTCATTGTCGCCCTGCCATAACTTTAGCCAGAGTGCACACCCGGCTATATTTGTCAGTACCATGGTTCTAGATCCAAATCTCAGTATGTCTGAAGATGCGTCCATAATGTATTTGATTCCTTGCAGGGTGCATTCTGCTTCATCTGCTTGTGTGGTGTCATCTGGAATGGAGTCGATTATGGATTTCATCCTCCTGAGAAGTGCTGTGCTCATGAACCAAATCACTGTGTCCACAGTTCGCACCATCCCTGACACCTCATGAATTCATCTCAGATGTTCCTCTATCTTTTTGTTCATTTGTTCCTTCAATGCCACTGTACTTTTGATAGGTATTGTTGTCAATTTTGAGAGTTCAGAAACTGGCTGGTCCACCTTGGATGCTTTCCCCAAGCCTGCCTCCTTGCTTCTGAGAGGGGGTACCAGTTATTGACCATATTTTCCTCTGGAGGCCTGGTGAGTTCTGGAGCATCGTATTTTTTATGAGGATAGTCTCAATGATCTTGCAGGATGGGAAGTGTACTTTCTCTTCTGGTTGACCTAAGGATAGCAGCGGATCCTCAGAAGAGGAGGGCTGCTCAGGTTGTTCTGCAATTTGAAGTGCTGCCTTCACCATCCTGATTAGCTCTTCAATATTCTCCCCATGGCATATCCTGTTAGATTTGTCAATTATTTCCTCCTCAAGGTTCAGTTGGGGACTCGGTAGTTGTGATGTCCGTATCCTCCCATCTTCTTTTTTTGTGACAGTTCTCCCCCTGCTGGTTCCTCGGTGGGTCTCCTTAGAACAGGGACCTGTTGTCCAGCCTTAAATGTTTCCAGCATTTGGAGTTGGAGTTGGGCCTGGCTGGCATCCAGGGTTAGTGGGGCCAACAGGGGTGGGGTGCTGTAGTACCTCTGTCCAATTCTTGCTCTTGTGTATTCCTGGAACCCTGACTCTCCATTATTACGCACACAGCTCAGGTCGTATCACCTTCATCTGCTTCTGGGAAAATGATTCCACATTCCCTGCAATTTTGCATGGTGCCAATTTTTTTCTGGCGCTCCATGGGAATTGGATAGAAAAAATTGTATGAAGTATGGGTTCTCCATATGAGCATTTTTTTTTTACTTATATATAGATACATAGACACTGTCGGCAGATAAGGACCTGTGGCCCACCCAGTTTGCCCATTTGAGCTTCTAAGTTCACTTTATGTTTTCCTAGAAATCTGCTGCCCCTTACCCCTGACCTCCAGAATTCCCTTATGTCTATCCCATGCATTCTTAAATCCAGTAATTGTTTCAGCCCCCACCACTTCCTCTGGCAGGATGTTCCACTTGTCCACCACCCGTTCTGTGAAGAAATTCTTCCTCACGCTTTCTCTGAATCGCCCTCCCTCCAACTTCATCCCATACCCTCTAGCCCTGGAACATCTTTTTTGCTGGAAAATAGTGTATTCCTGCACCCTGTTTGTCCCTGTAAGGTACCTGTAAGTCTCTATCATATCCCCTCTTCCTCCTCTCCTCCAGGGATTGCATATTCAGGTCCTTCAACCTGTCCTCATAGGACTTGTGATGCAATCCCGGTACCATCTTTGTTGCCCTCCTCTGAACCTTCTCTACCCTGTCTATGTCCTTACATAGGTAAGGTCTCCAGAACTGCACACAGTACTCCAGGTGGGGCCTCACTAGTGTCTTGTATAGTGGAATTATGACCTCCCTTTTCCTGCTGGTGATGCCCCTGCCTATGCATTCCAGCATCCTAGCATCCTGTTTGCTTTACTTGCTGCCTTGTCGCACTGTTTCCCTGCCTTGAGGTCATCAGAGATGATAACCCCAAGGTCCCATTCCTGCTTGGTGCATGTTATATCATCACCCCCCAACTGATATGTTGTTCCAGGGTTTTTGTGCCCCATATGCGTTATCTTGCACTTCTTTGCATTGAATTTCAACTGCCAAACCCTTGACCATTCTTCAGGCTTCTGCAGGTCCCTCCTCATTCTGTCTACACCCTCTGACATGTCCATTCTGTTACAGAGCTTCGTGTAATCAGTGAACAGGGAAATTCTGACTTCTAGGTCCTGCGCAATGTCACTGATGAAGATGTTGAACTGTCCCCCATTTCTTTATATCAATCTCCCCCTTTAAGAGTGCAATATGAGCTGGAGTGTGGATTTGGGCTCAATGTATCTGCTGTGGGAACAATCCTGCTGAAAGGGGCTCTGACCTTTCCCCCTTGGCTCAGTGCCATTCTTTGTTCTATTCTGATCAAAAAGTACTCCATAGATTATTATGGAGTGCATTTTCTGAGTCCCAAGCAATATGGTCACTGAACTCTCACGATGTTAGAGTGAGAGTGAGATCTTCTATTCACCAGGCTGGAGGAACCCAGGCAATATGGCTGCCAAGGTCTTGTGGTATTTCCCATGACACTTTTAAGTCCTGTATGGCTTGAATGTATCCCAGAATCTTGTGGGGCTTCTGGGAGTAAATCGTAAGAGAGGAAGGACCCAGCATGGCTTCTGAGCATCTCTGTAGGTGGAGAAGTTGTTTCTTGCTGTGCCCACTGAGACAAAAGGCAACATTTATTGCTGGGCATTGGCTGGATCTCTTTAGCTGAGACCCAGTTTGGCAATGGCACAGCTGGTTTGGAGGGCAGAGCAGCAGTGTATGGCAGCCCAAAAAAATACAACTGCACTTACAGGTATGCCGGCTCTGGATTGTTTTTAAAAACAGTAGTGGCCTTAGTGATTCCCACTGTGTATTATGGCTGAGGGAGCTACTGTAGGTCCCCAGCCCATGTGATTTACTGCCCATGGGTTGATTTATCAAAGGAAACCAAGCAGGTTCTGTCTGTGGTATTGGGAGGACACTCCTGGAGGGACCTCGCCAGTACCTAATAAGTTGTCCTTCTTTCATGCAGGTAAGTGTGGCAAATAGTGTATTCCTGCACCCTGTTCCTCCCTGTAAGGTACTTGTATGTCTCTACCATATCTCCTCTCCCTCCTCTCCCTCCTCTCCTCCAGGGAGTACATATTTGGGTCCTTTAACCTTGCCAAACTCCTGGATACTGCAGTTATTTTTTTTTTCTGGTATGTGTATTCCAGATGGAAACGGTAACACTGCTGGAGGGATCCCTGCCCTAGTCTAGAAAATCTTTCTCAGTGGAACCAAAACTTTTGTTTTTTGCATCCTTTCTATATCTCCTGGATGTAATCTGTCTCTTTTCAAATAAAAAAATTACCTATCCAACAAGGTAGCAAAACAAAAATCCCAAGTTTTAAAAATGCAAAATTTGACAAAATTAGACAGGCATTGGTCACATGGGACTGGGTGTCAGACTTTTCTAAATTGACACTAGATGGGATGTGGGACGTTCTAGTGGCCAAAATAAGAGAGGTATCAGATCTGCATGTACCATATATAATAACGAATTTAAAGCAGGGCAATACCCCCAAATGGTTAAACTAAAATAAAAAGACAAATTAAACAAAAACATAAAATGTACAAACTATCCAAGTTAGACACTAATTACCTTTCTAAATATAAGGAACAGACAAGAAGGGTTAAGAAATTAATCAAAGATGCTAAAGCAAATTTTGAGAAATGTCTGGCAATAAGAAGCAAAGAGGCTTTTTATGCTTACATTAATACAAATAAGGGAAATGAAAAAATAATAGGCCCCTTTAAAGGTGATAGAGGTACTATATTAAATGACAGAAAAATGGTTGAAGTAGTGAACACTTTTTTTGGCACTGTATTTAATCCTAAAGATAAATCAACAATTGATTTGAAATATAGTACATTGGATGAAATAAAAATCAAAATTGATGTAAAGGACGTTTTGGAAAGATTAAAGAAGGTTAAAATAAATAAATGTCCAGGACCAGATAATATCTATCCTAGACTCATTACAGAAATAGCAGCTGAGATAGCCCAACCAGTAGCCTTTATCTTTCAAAGTTCATTAGATAAAGGGGAGGTGATAAATAAATTGCTTAAAGCCCATGTGGTTCCAATCTTTAAGAAAGGCAAAAAAGACTCCCCTGAAAATTACAGACCTGTGAGTTTAACATCAGTAAAGGGAAAAGTACTGGAAAGTATTATTAAAGAATATATTCATCTTCATCTGACTGAAAATGAGTTGTTTGATCACAGCCAACATGGGTTTACTAAATCAAGATCTTGTCAGACCAATTTATTACAGTTTTATGAGAAAGTCAGCAAACATCTGGACTTGGGGAAATCAGTTGATATAGTACAATTGGAATTTTCAAAGGCATTTGATAAATTGCCACATGATGAGTTAATTAAATCCCTTTTTCCTATAAATATAAACAGATATCTTGTCAACTGGATAGCAGATTGGCTACAGGGAAGAAAACAGAGAGTGGTGATAAGGGGAGAACTGTCTGACTGGCTCGATGTGACGAGCGGGGTCCCACAGGGGTCGGTGTTGGGACCCTGTCTGTTTAACATATATACATATATATCATCCTTACAGTGCAGCTCGGAAAACATATGGATGACTAAGTTTGCAGATGATTGCAGGGTGGGGGCAGTAATAAATTCAGATCTGGACAATATTAGACTTCAGGAAACCCTCACATATATTGAGAGATGGACAAAAGAACACCAGCTCAAATTAAATGACGACAAATGCATTATCCTGCATATGGGCAGAAGAAACTTGGAATTTAATTACACTATAAAGAACAAACATTTAAAACAATCTGCAAAAGAAAGGGACCAGGGTGTCATTACAAGTAACAACCTTGCCTTTAGTGCCCAATGTGACCAGACTGTAAAAAATGCAAATAGAACATTAAATTGTATTCTGAGGCACACATCTAGTAGAAGTAGGGATGTGTTGATCCCCTTTTATGGGTCAATGGTGAGAACCCAGTTGGAGTATTGTTCTCAAGTCTGGAGTCCTCATACAAGGGGAGAGATTGATAGAGTGGAGAGAGTACTGAGAAGGGTGACAAGATCTGTGGTGGGATTGAGAAACAAATCATATGAGAATAGACTGGTGGACTTGAACCTATATTCACTCACATATAGAAGATGGAGGGGTGATATGATTTTGGTTTATAGATCATTTCAAGATAGTAACCTTAGACTAGACTTGGGACTTGAATTATGTGTAAAAACATACAATACTAGATCTCACTGTAAACAGTTAAAAAAACTTAGCTGGAATTTATTCAAAAGAAAATATTGGTTCAGCCAACGAGTGGTTCCTCACTGGAACTCCCTTCCTCAAGAGACAGTTAATAGTCCTTCTTTAGAAAATTTAAAAAAAGACTGGATATTTATAGTAAATTCAGGGTTAGAGATTATTCAATGCATTCTTTTTCCTTTTATTTTTTATTACTCATGGCAATCTATTTAAGGACGAAAGTCTAATCTTTTGCTTTGTGACTACTATGATACTATGAATCTTTGATACTTTGATACTACGATACTATGATACTATGAATTTTTAATACTATCATACTACGATACTACAATACTATGATACTATGAATCTTTGATACTATGATACTACAATACTATGATATTATGAATCTTTGATACTAGGATACTACGATACTATGATACTATGATACTACGATACTATGATACTATGAATTATTTGACACTTCTGTTAGTGTAAGCTACCTCTAAATTGATACCAGGCTTTGTTAGTGGTTTTAAAATAAAGCAGATTTGCCATAATTTATCAGATGTAGTTGTTGATGTTGGGAGCCGTTTGTATCGTGACCAACCTCTTTAGATGCATGAAAGAAACTGGAGCTACTGAGATGGGACAAGGGGGTTGGCTCAGGTCCAGCTCGATTTTGATTGGATTGTGCATCAACCTATAGGATGGATGGGGAATATCCCATTGGTTTGGACAGTGGAGTACTATAAAGGGTATACATTATAAACTGCAATGCCAATATGTACTGTATTCTGTGGCAGCGCGTGTTTAATAAAGAAAGCCCAGTTGAAAGGCAAAATGGGTGTTTACTCACCTGGTAAAGGTGATTGTGTTGGTTGACATCCATGGTACTCCAGACATTACCTCATGGGTTTTAACCCACCTGATAGGCTAGTGATGCACATGACTCTAGGATCAGGTTTCTACCATATCCAGGTCCCAGAAACCCCTGCTCTCCAGTTCTAATCTTCCAAAGCTGAAAGTAAGGTTAGTGACAGGCAATACCAATAGAAGATAAAGGAAAAAACCAACACCAAATTGAGATGCTATTAGGAACAAACAAGCATAGCGAAGTGACTGTCAATCTGGACCAAGGGCCCTTACTTTATTTCCCTGACAATACATTCTAGACTCGACCCCTAATGGGCCAAAGGTGAACATCCTGGATGTCATATGATACAGCAAGAAAACAGTCAGTTCAAATGAATGTTGTTTACTATACCCTGGTCGCCTCATGACTACTGTGTCGGATGGGTCGTGGAGTGCCATGGATGTCAACCAACACAATCACCTTTACCAGGTAAGTAAACACCCATTGTGATTGGTTGATCATCCATGGCACTCCAGACATTACCTCATGGGCAGATAAGAAGCAGTACTATACCAGTGGGAGGGAAACAGAGTGGTCTAGGGACGAAAGGAAGTGGAGGTGGTGGCTGCAGAGAGGACCTGTGTTGCAAAGGTAGGTTGCAATTGGTACAGGTGATCTAAATGATAATGTCTGGCAAAGGTGTGGATCGAAGTCCACGTAGCTGCCTTGCAGATGTCCTCCACTGACACGTTGGCCCTCTCCGCCCAGGAGGTAGCTACCGCTCGAGTGGAGTACGCCTTGATCCCCAGGCAGTGTCCTTTGTTTTGCCATGTAGGCCTCCTGGATGGTTCTCCATAACCAACCAGCAATGGTGGTCTTAAAGGTTGCATTCCCTTGTCTCTGGCCCCTCATGACTATGAACAACCTCTCTGTCTTTCGAAGAGGTTGTGTCCTGGTTATGTACATGGATAGGGTGGTGCCTACATCCAGGTGTTGTGGGACGGCCGCACCTCCCGATTGGGAGTCTCCCCTGAAAGTGGGTAACTCGATAGTTTGCTCCCTGTGGAAGGGGGAGGAGACCTTAGGTTGAAAGGCTGGGACAGTGCGTAGGCGTAGCCCGTGCGGCTTGAACACTGTGTAGGGTTCTCTGCAGGACAGTGCGCCTAACTCCCCGATTCTGCGGGCTGAGCATATTGCCACGAGGAAGCAGGTTTTCAGACCAACCGAGAACAAGTCTACATTTTGAAGTGGTTCGAATGGGGCCGAATTGAGGGAGTCCAGTACCAAGGGAAGGTCCCAAGGAGGGACGGATGGGCGCACTTGAGGTCGTAGAATCTTGGCAGCCCTTAGGAAATGCAGGTCATCCGGGTGGGCACCGGGGTTGTGGCGCCCCATGGACCCAATAGCTGCTCCGATGGCCAATAGCTGTACCTGAGGGATGAGTGGGACAGGCCCCTATCCAGGCCTTGTTGAAGAAATAACAGGATGGTAGCCATGTCAGCAAGTTCCAGGTCCGTCGCCTGATCTCGGCACCACCTGGTGAACACCAACCATTGCCTGCCATAGGTAGAAGTGGTAGAAGTACATCTGGACTGCAGCATTATTGCAATGACTGAGTCGTGGTAACCCGCGTTTCTTAGTCTTCTCCTTTCAGGAGCCAGGCTGTGAGCTTCAGGGTCCTGGGGGCCGGGTGTAGTACTGGGCCCTGGGTCAACATGTTGGGTCGGTAGGGTAATCTGACAGTGGCCATTGTCATTAAAAGAATCATTGCAAACCACGTTCTCCATGGCCAGTAGGGGGCCACCAGGATGATGGTCCATCCCAAGGAGCAGATTTTGGTGAGTACCTGAGGTAGTAGGGGAATGGGTGGGAAGATGTAGGAGTGGTCCCGGAGCCAAGGTTGTGACAGGGAGTCGGTTCCCTGTGAGTGACTGTCCCTGTACCTCGAGAAGTAGTCTGTGGCCTGTGTGTTTTGTGCCGTGGCCATGAGGTCCATGGAAATGGGTTCCCAGGTCTCCTGTATCAGCTGGAAGAGACTGGTGTGGAGATGCCACTCCCCTGGGTGGACTTGTTGTCGGCTCAGCCAGTCTGCTCGAATGTTGAGCTTTCCGGCGAGATGGACCACGCTGAGGTGGAAGAGGTGGGATTGTGCCCAGTTGAGGACCTGTGCCGCCTCTCTCAGCATCGCTCTGCTTCTGGTGCCTCCTTGTTTGGCAATATATGCCACCGTCACTTGGTTGTCGGAGCGGATCAGCACTGATTGTCTCGAGATAGCGGACTTGAAGGCTGTTAGGGCATGGTAGACTGCCCGCATTTCCAGGACATTGATGGATAGCCTGGATTCTGTGGGGGTCCATCAGCCCTGTGCCGTCCTGTTGGCCAAGCATGCACCCCAACCCTGAAGGCTCGTGTCCATCTCGATGGAGACCTGGAAGGGAGCCTCCAGTGGAACTCCTCTGGTTAGGTTGGAGTGGACTGTCCACCAAGTTAGAGAATTTCTCACCGATAGTGGTAACGGAGGGTGGTCTACAGGTTGTGTTCGCTTGGGGATCCCCATGTGAGGACGTGAGTCTGCAGTGGCCGCATGTGCCATCTGGCCCAGGGAACCAGGTTGCTACATGACACCATGCAACCTAGTAGCTGGGCTAGGCTTGCCATAGATGCCCGATGGTTGGTGCGCACTCTGAGTGCCAGACTGATCAGGTTGAGGACCCTTGCCTCGGACGGTCTCGCCCATCCCTTTGCTGTGTCTAGGCTTGCGCCGAGATGCTCTATCTGTTGCGTGGGCATTAGGTGGCTCTTGTCCAGGTTTACTACCCAGCCGTAATGTTCGAGGGCCCTTAGAATGAGGGTGGTGTGTAGGCGAGAGTTTTCCTTGGATCGCGCTCGGATCAGCCAGTCGTCGAGGTAGGGGATGATATCGAGGCTCTGTTCTCGGAGCCTGGCCACTAGTACCACTGATACTTTGGTAAAGACTCTTGGAGCCGAGGACAGCCTGAAGAGCAGTGCCTGGTATTGAAAATGTTGGCTGAGTATGTGGAATCGGAGGTACTGCCTGTGTTTGGGCCTGATGGGGATGTGAAGGTATGCGTCCTTGAGGTCTATGGACATCAGGAAGTTGCCCACATGAATACTGCATAGTGTTGACCTCAGAGTGTCCATCTTGAACCTCTGGGGGACAACGTGTTGATTTAGGTGTTTGAAGTCCAGGATGGGGCGAAGCTCGCAGTTTTTCTTTGGCACGAGGAAGAAGATGGAGTAAACTCCTAACCCCTGCTCGTGTGGTGGTATGGGCTGTATCACCCTGTTGTTGATCAGGTTCCACAGGATCTGTTGTACCTGATGAACCGTGGCCCTCTTTTTTGTGATCGGTGAGGTGATGAACCGGTGTGTCAGAGGAGACTCCGATAACTCTATCGAGTATCCTCATGACACGACTTCGTGAACCCATTTGTCGGAGGTGGTGTGTAACAACTGGTGGCTGAAGAGCACAAATCTTTGACCCATGGGGGCGGCAGCGCCCTTGCTCCAAGGGGGTCCTGTGCGAGCAGTCATTATGGCTTGCCTCTCTGACCTCTACCTCTTCCTCTGAACCTAGATTCACGGGTTCTGAAGGGTGAAGGGTGGTAGGATTGGGCGGTGGGGGTGCGTAATGAGGTGTAAGAGCCTCTACCTCGAAAGGAGGTGGTCTGGTGTGTGTCTCTGTGAGTTTGGTAAGATCTATGGCCCCCCCAAAATTTCCGTCTAGCGGAGGGGAGGTAGGAGTGCCTACTTTTGTTTCTAAGGAGTTCCTTGCCCTCATCTTTCTGCTTCAGGAACTCTAACAGACCCTCCCCAAAAACATGTTTGCCCTTCAGGGGAAGGTTTTGTAGTAAGGTTTTGGACTCATTGTCGGCCTCCCACAGTTTAAGCCACAAAGCCTGTCTAGCCCTGTTTGTGATGGCTGTGGCCCTTGTGTTAAGTCTGAGGGTGTCTATCGCCATATCGGCTAGATATCTAGCTGCATCGATGGTGCACTCTAATAGTTCTGTCTCTCTAGACTTGGGGTTGGCCTACTCCAGGAGTTCCTCTAGCCAACGTATCTGTGCCCATGCTGTATAGATGGCTGCTGTGGATGCTCTTGCCACCATGTCTTCTGTTTTGAAAACCTTCTTTAGCATGTCCTTGACACTTTTGTCTGTAGGGTCCTTTAAGGAGATTGTTCCACAGGGTAGAATAGTCCTTCTGCTAAGTGCGGCCACCTGAGGGTCGACCGATTGGGGCGGTGCACCAGGTGCTGGCCTTGTCTTCCTGAACGGGATACATACGGTCCAGGTTTCTCTTGTTCGGCATCCGGCCTGGATCAGAGGACTGCCATTCCTTAGTGACAATGTCTTCGATGGCCAGACAGACGGGAAAACTCTCTCTAACAGTGGACCTCTGCTGGATCAGGGGGTCCAATTTGGATTCAGGTTTGCTTTCCTCCATCTCGAACCCCATGGTGGTCTTGACGATCTTAATGAGGCCTGGGACCATGTCAAAGGAGCATAGTTTGGAGGTGAGCGATGGAATGTCCTGTTGCTCCAAGTCTTCTTCGTCGGAGATTGCTCCATCTTCCTCCTCCGGCAGGTCAACGTCCTCCCCGGTGTCGGGTTTGTGGTTATCCAGGGTAGGCTCCATCAGATCCATGTGATCCTCGCTGGGCCCTCCGCCGACGTCTTGCTCCAGAGGTTGGGTTGCCGGTAATCTCTGTTGGGTGAGGGACTCCAATTTTTCCATCACCTTCAGCATAAACTTCTGCTGACTCTCCATCATGGCTACAGTGGCCTGTTGGTTCTGTAGAAGGAAGGCACCTGGGTCCAGCCAAGATGAGCTGCTAGGGCCAGGGTTGCTTGGGCCCATGCCGGCAGACTTACTCATGGATAGCTCATCATCGTCATGGAGACATGTGGTGCACAGGGGGCCAGGGGTGTGGGGCAGGAGGTTAGAGCTGCACGCTGTGCACTTCTTGGCCTTGACCATCTGGGAAGACAAAAGATGTATGTGTTACAATGAGTGCCAAATCGGCCTTCACCGGGTGGTGGGCCCTGTTAGGCAGCGTTGAGGACGTGGCTTAGAATGCAGACAGACGAGAGAGGGTGAGAGAGAGAGAGAGAGAGATGCATGCTGTCCTCAAATGGGGATCTCTATAGTGAGGGACCCACATGAAGGCTGCGATTCTGGGGATCGCTATAGAGAGGGACCCCAGTGACAACTTGTAACTGGAAACTCATATGGGCTGCTGAGGGAGGAACCCATATGGTCTAGACAGGAATAACCAATATTCTTCCCCTTTTTTTTTTTTCAAATCATAAGGATAAAACCCCAGTAACTCTGTGGAAAGAATGCAGCACCACATGTAGCGGATAGTTCACAGGGGCTCGTATCCGGCCCTAGAGATTGTGTGGGGGTGTGGGCCTGACATAGGCCCCATTATCTAGGGACTCTGCCCTGCAGACTACTCGGGGAGAGAGGCTCCTAGGCCGCGCCTGCACCCCTGACTGTCCGGCCCATGGAGCAGCGAAGGGCTGACCCAACTGAAGTCCCAGAGAGCTGGCTCCACCTGTGTGGGGCCGATGCACCAGTAGGGAGGAAGGCTGCATCCAAGAAGGTACAGCGTCAAGGGCCCAGGGGCAGGGACGCGAGGTGCGCTAAGGCCACGTGGTCACGGTAAATGGCTCCGCATGAGTCACTACCTTGGGGATTCAGAAGGTGGAGGAACAGGTGAGCATGCCTTAAAGCAGTTTGAACACTTTGTGACTTGCTGGGATTCAACCCATGTCTCCTGGCTCACAGAATCTGCCCACTATGCTAGCTGCTCTTTACTGAGAAAGGGGGGTGGGAGAGACGCTGGAGGAGCGGCGTGGAGCATGGCCGAGTAGGCCGCACCGTGAGGGGACCAGTAAGCATTCCTGCAGGAGGCGGTGTGTCGCAAGGCGACCGGAGGGGGTTCCAGGCTCTGCTATGTATACAGCGCCTACAACACCGCGCTAGACTGGCTTGGGTGGAATTGCTCCAACCTCTGGAGCCAGAAGCGGCTGGGTAGCATGAGCTCTTCCGTTTTCAGGAGTACCCCCTCATGGCGTGAAGATCACAGAGAAGGGGGGGAGAGCAACAAGGCGTTCGGCTGGGAGCGTCTCCCGCCGTCGCGTCCTGTCCTCCGAGGGAACGTTTAATCGGCAGCAAGGGACATCAATGAACAACAGCAATTAGAAACAAAGGGGCAATCAAAAGCGGTGCAATAGCACTGGAGCCTCATCTCTAGCGATATTACCCCTGGCCTATGCCAGTGGAGAACTTGAGAAACTCATTTGCATCAGCATGGTACTTCTTTTAAAAACACAATACAAAAACAACCAGGCTAACAAAGGATGCTGGACAACTGCAGGCTGATAGAATCAACATTAGGGAGGGCACACAAGTGGGTTCCATAGAAAGCTTGCTCCCCTATCTGACTAATAGCACTGCCAAGCATTACAATCCTTTAAGGATAAACAAGGAACAGTCTTATTCCCTTTCAGAGTTTGTCTGGAACCCTGCTATAGTTAACTGAATTAAGTGAATCGTTTAGAAACTGTAATTATGGTAAATTAAGAAACCTACCTTGGTAATTAGGACGGCAGGGATCAGATGCAAAGTTTGAACTGGAGAGCAGGGGTTTCTGGGACTTGGATATGGTAGAAACCTGATCCTAGAGTCATGTGCATCACTAGCCTATTAGGTGGGTTAAAACCCATGAGGTAATGTCTGGAGTGCCATGGATGATCAACCAATCATAATGTCATTTTCTGTGACATCCTTCTTCTGCCCAGTTTTGGAGCTGGAAGCAGCAGACTGTAAGATGGAGAGGTCAAATGACTTTCTCAGTGTCACACAGAGAGACAGTGACTGTCTTGGGATTTGAACCTGCACTCTCCTGTTTTATAGTTGTAAATATGAAGCAATATAAAATGTTTGTATAAATGGTTTATAATGTATATTATAGTGTATGGTTAGGATCGATTGTGTATGGAAACTGATCAGCTCAAAAATCTCTGTTGTACATCAGTAGTGATGTCAGAGCTATGGTCCAACAACTTTCAAAAGTAGTTCTACCATAATGTAGTTCTGATATTAATATCAGTACTGGGGTACAATGACTTTCTGACAATAAAAACTTCATGCCACTTCCAGAAAACAACAACAGACATAAGATTAGTCTCATCATACTTTAGAGGGGTAGGTGAGAACAGAGAAACATTTGAAATACCTTGTAATCCCATTTTACTGTTACAAATCAACAGCGATAGTAAAAACCATTTTCAAATTTAATACCATTTCTGTGTGAATTTTTGAACATGATCATACACTGTAAAAAAGCCATGCACAGTCAACCATCACAGCTTGGTTATGCTCCCATCTTGGGGCTGTTATGGGATCTTATGAAATGGGCATCAAAATATAAGCAATTTGATTGGGCAATGCCTGTGTGATAAAGTGTCTAACGCACAGAAACAAGGTCCAGCAGTGCCCAGTGGGCACTGATATTGGTAAAGCTGCCCAGTCAGAATGCTCAGAAAAGCTAAAGCAGCCATCTTGTTTTGCCAACTGTGCCAACTTAAATCTCGCTCACTGTCCTAATCAGCTGCCAACTAGACAGGCGTTCCATACTTCCCTCCCTTAGGCTCTTAGTTTTTCAAGTGTTTTACTCATTATTCAACAATGCGTACCAAAACACAACCTTGTTTTAGTACATGGATTCAGGCAGCACATAAAAAAACCCGACTGCCACACTCTCCCTCTCCTCGCCCGCTCGCATGCTCGCTCGCTCGCCCGTCTGTCCCCTCACTCCCTGTCCTGATCATAGGCTGACTTGCCAACTGCTCACAACTTCCCTCACAAAGTCTCCCAATGTTCCCATTATTTAACAAAAAACACCTTGGCCTGGATATTCAGACTGCGTCAGGCTGTGGCACAAGCCTGGGCATAGTGCAAATGGGCTGCGCTGGGGCGTTGACAGGGTGATATTCAACGGAGCTGCACCATGGCACAGCATTGCTGAATATTGCACCCTGGCCACCCCGCAGTGTGCATGGTGCAGTGGCACTGCGCCAGCGCAAGTGGCCAGAGTGGAGCAGGGGGGATTCGCTAGTGCAAGTTCTGTTGCGCTAGGCGCAACAACCACAGTATTCAAAGTGCACATGCAAATGGGGCCATAATGCATGCAAGGCACAAATGGAGCCATTTATATGTCATTATGGCCCCATTTGCATGCAGGTGTACTGATCCTCGGCGACTTGCACCTGGCGCCCTGCCAGGCTGCAGCCGTCGGGGACCGACGCCCCCTGCACAATGCAGAAAAGCGCTCCACTGCCTGATCGTGGGCATATGTTGTCAGAAGTACACGTCCAAAATCCCTGGTGGTCCAGTGGACCACTCGCAGCCCGATCACGGGCTTAAGTATAAACATAATCATCCCATATCCCTGGTGGTCCAGTGGACCACTTGCAGCCTGATCGTGGGCATATGTAATAATTTAAATGTCCAATATCCCTGGTGGTCCAGTGGACCACTGGCAGCCTGATCGCAGGCATCAGTAAAACATTAATGCCACAGCAAATGAACCCTGGTGGTCTAGCGGTACACCCCTCCCCACTGAGTCCTACCACCCCACTCCCCCCCCGGTCAGCGGCGCGGGTGGCAGCTCCCCACCCGCTTGCCGCCCCACCACCCGCTGACTGACATGGTACAGTAGGGCTGTATGCCCATTTGTCCACAGCACGAGCCAATGGGCGTGCAGCCCATACTGTACTACACAGTCCAACTACCTACTTGTGCCCATACATTACTGATGTGCGCCGGCGTATGGGGATTTGTGTCAGGCACAATCCCCATTTGAATATCATGCTGTGGCACAACCCTTCTGAATACCCGGGCCCTTGGGTTTATGTTCTCTGTTTAGCAACCTCACCTACTGCTGTACCCTTCCCTTACTTGACATTCGCTCCTGTTTTCAATGTGTCACCAGCATGTACTCCCTGGTGCTCCCTGCTAATGTACCCCCCCAACAAATAAAAAACAGGCACCTTCCTCACTCCACTTTCCAACTACTGGTGTTTTTTACAGCATAAAGGAAATGGGAGTAGTGCTGGCTGAGGGTTGGCTGCAATAACAACCACGTAACTTTAAAAAAAAAATACAGTAGCCTTCCTAGGACATAAGTCCTTAACTCAAAAAAAAAGCACTATAAACAGAAAGTGGAGGAACTATTTTATTAAAAATAAAGACAAAGATTGAAGTTTTTTATTACTTAATACAATTATTTTTACACTTCACAAGCATCATTAATTTAGATACCCATTTCATAAGCACAATAAGCCACTCTGAGGTGCGCATTAAACAGTTCTAATACATGGCTAGGGGTCTGGATGCACTCGGCCTGCAGCCTTGTGTCTCACTATGCCCACTAGCCATGCATTAGAACTGTCCAAAACGCATACTGTCATGTCTTATTTACTACATAGGACCTCTTGAGCTTTGCTCTTGGGGTCACTATGACATCATAACTAGAGGTGGGCGAAGTGGCCAGAATTCACTCCATGGAGTGATTCATGGAAAATAACACGTGGGAATCCACAGTGCTCCACAATCGAAGCGAAGTACTTTGTGTTATAATGGGGAACACAAAGTCCATTGAAAACAATGACTTTGTGTTTTTCTGCCTTCCCCAAACCACTTCTCCACTAATTTTAAGATGAAGTACATTTAAATCAATGTACTTTGTATCACTTCACCTTGTTATTGAGCTCCAAGGTGAATTTGCAGTGTTTCATGGGATTGCAGGTCACATGGGCTCTAGATTGTTCTGCACAGCCTCAGTTCTGTGTAGTGTGTGTGTGTGTGTGTGTGTGTGTGTGTGTGTGTGTATAGTGGAAGATGGAGACAATTTCCTCTCAGAGCTTTGCTATTCAAATCCTCTAAAAGCTGTTAAAAAAGCCATTTTTTTTTGCTCAAAATTTAGTGCATCAATTGTAGGAAACCCACCTGTACTCATATCATCGAGTGTTTTTTGTTTGTGTGTGGATTTTGACTGTTAATTTAAAACAGTCAGTCTGTGTACTGTGAAGTGTGCTTTGGGGGAAGGGCGTATCTGTGGTGTAGGTAGATTAACTGGGGGAGAAAAAGGCAGTCTTTCTGTTTTGGTTATATTTTTCTTGTATAACTGTGTTAATGTACACATAGTAATATTTTCAGTAATTCTTGAAATTTTTTGCTGATTGTTGTGGTGCAGCAGTGTATAATTTCAGTGTGTTTAAAACATTTGGTTATATTGCTAAAGGTTTTCAATTTGCTATGCAATACTTGTAGTGTGTGTGTGAGTGTGTGTGCGATGTGTACCATTAAATTAGACAACTTTTATTGTGCCAGAGTAATTGCAGCAGTGTGAACCTGCTATTCACCGTACCTGCATGAATTTTTATACTGATTTGTGGTATCTTTACTAGTAGTGGACTGTTACTGCCATGCGCTACCCCCCAACCGGCAAAAGGTATTCTTTTCCAGATTTAGATTTGTGACTTGTGAGCACTGGTTGGGTGTTGCTGTGTCTTTGCATCTGACTCTGCATCTCTTGAGTGCCCAGCGCAATCTTAATCTGCCTGTGCATTTGCAGTACACCATTAATTCTGGGAGACTTTGCATTTTTTGTTACCCTATCATTTCACTTCATCAGCACTGGGAAATTTTCTGGACACAAGAGAGTAGCATTTTGGGGGTGCAAATTAATTATGGTGACTGTGTGTGACCACTGCACACATGACTGAGTGCGCCATTAATTCTGGGAGACTTCTCATTTCTTGTTACGCTCTCATTTCACTTCATCAGCACTGGGGAATTTTCTAGACACAGGACAGTAGCATTGTGGGGATGCTAATTAATTCTGGTGACTGTGTGTGGCCACTGCTCACATGATGGAGTGCACCATTAATTCTGGGAGACTTTGCATTTTTTGTTACCCTATCATTTCACTTCGCCAGCACTGGGGAATTTTCTGGACACAAGACAGTAGCATTTTGGGGGTGCAAATTAATTCTGGTGACTGTGTGTGACCACTACGCACATGACTGAGTGTGCCATTAATTCTGGGAGACTTTGCATTTCTTGTTATACTCTCATTTCACTTCGTAAGCACTGGGAAATTTTCTGGACACAAGGCAGTAACATTTTTGGGATGCAGATTAATTCTGGTGACTGTGTGTGAACACTGCACGCATAACTGCGTGTGCCATTAATTCTGGAAGACTTTGTAGTTTTTGTTACCCTCTCATTTCACTTTGCCAGCACTGGGTAATTTTCTGGACACAAGACAGTAGAATTTTGGGGATGTAAATTAATTCTGGTGACTGTGCGTGACCACTGTGTGCATGACTGAGTGCGCCATTAATTCTGGGAGACTTTGTATTTCTTGTTGTACTCTCATTTCACTTAGTCAGCACTGGGGAGTTTTCTGGACACAAGACATTAGCATTTTGGGGATGCACATTAATTCTGGTGACTGTGTGTGTGTGGGGGCACTAGGGGCTGCCAATATTGTTGCCACTCTGTCTTACTTCGTGTTAAGGTGGAATGACAATGCGAAGTAATAATTACAAGGCGAAGTGAGCCTTTCCTATTGACCACTCCACATAGCAGAGTGACAACGTAAAGTGGCCACTTTGCATTCACTTTGCCAGTGGAATTTAATTTCACTGCATCTCTAGTGATAACAGCCCCTCACTGGGAGCACAAGGAATAGTGGATGAGCAATTGTGCATAACCAGTTTGTTGTGCCACCAAGGGTTTCTGATTTCCTGTGACCTCGAGAGCAAA
The DNA here is from genome assembly GCA_016271365.2 of Neoceratodus forsteri. Lineage (NCBI taxonomy): Eukaryota > Metazoa > Chordata > Ceratodontiformes > Ceratodontidae > Neoceratodus > Neoceratodus forsteri. Next base: position 267,236,985 of record CM057455.1, read on the forward strand.
GCAAATGAACTGACATGAACTGGGGTTAGTAATAATGTAGAAAATCAAAACATGCAATCTCAATAAGAATATATTGTACCAGAAAACAACATTGATGTGGCCAGTAAATCAGCGGATAATGCCAATCAGGCACAAGCACTCCCAAATATCAGGAAAGCTGAAGTAAGTACTTCCTCCCAAACAGAACTAGTTGTACTAGGAGACCCCATCATTAAATTTACAGATAAAGTCATATGTATGGATAGAAAAGAGACTACCATGGTCAGCTGCCTTTCTGGAGTAAAAATTCTGGACATCAAAAATAACATAGATAGCCTAATAAAAGGCATCAACAAACCAATAACAGTACTGCATGTGGGAACAAACAATGTCAACAGGAGGAAAAGAAACTGATATCCAGTGGGATTTTGAGAAGGTGGGGAAAATACTATATAATATGGTGTACAAAGTTATTGTATCTGAAATATTCCCAGTTCTCAGGGCTGGCATGAAAAAAATACAAAAAATGGAGCAGCTGAACAGTTGGCAGAGATGTTGTTACAAAAGAGAGGGGTATAGTTTCCAAAGAAATTGGGAGCGGTATAATAAAAAGCTTTATGGTATGGCTGGCTTACATCTGAACCGAGATGGCTTAAGGGTTCTGGGGAAGAGAATCAGTAAGAGTATAGAGGCATGTTTAAATTGAAAATGAGGGTGAATGGGGTGGAGAACATGCTATCAAAATAATGCAACACAAAGGCACAAGAGATAAACAGGCTACTGTAGAATGGGACTGGAAAGTCCTGTTTACTAATGCAAGGAGCCCTGTGAAAAAAAGGAAGAGTTAGAATACATGCTAATTAAAGATGGGATACACATATGCATGATCACTGAGACCTGGTGGCAGGAGGATGATACTTGGGAGAGAAATATACAAGGCAAGAGCATATTTGGAAAAAAGGAATGGAAGAAAGGGAAGAGGAGTCACAATATATGTTGCAAACAATATAATAGCAGAGCTAGTTCCACAAGAAACCAATAGTAACCTAAATCTGGCTAAAACATATCCAAAATGTAGGGGAAAATTATATTGGGGTTAGCTTAGAGGCCACCATCACAAAAGATAGAGCTAGACCACATGCTACTTGAGTTCCTGAATTAACTTACTGCAGAGAACATGACTGTACTTCTACTGGATCTTAATATGCCCAGTATAAGCTGGGACACCAGGGAAGGCAAGAAGACATCTCTGGAAGGAGTTTGTTTTGGAGTCCATCTATAAGCTCAACCTAGAGCAATATGTCAATACAGGTATTGGGGAGGGCATACACTAGACCTTGTCCTCAGTCACTTGGAGGATTAAATTATTAATTGTAGGACACGTGAACTCCTATATGGAAGTGAACATAATACCATCACATTTAAAATCTATCCTTTTGGGGCTGGGCCAACATCCTTAAAATGTCTATTTTGCCCAGAGTTTTTTACCCCTTATGCAACCTTAATATTTACTTACCGAAGACTTTTTTTCTGTCCCTTTGTAAGATCTGCTCCGATTTTCTTTGGAAAGGCAAGGCTCCTTGTTGGGCCTATGCAAAGCTTAACCGTTCCAAGAGGCTGGGGGGGGCTCCAATTACCTGATTTTTATATCTATTATCTAGCTATTCACGCCAACAAATTTTGCATTGGCTGTCTACTACGACTTCCTCACCGAGCTCCTCTTCATGGCTGTTTTTAGACTGGCTGCAAGCAAATGCTTGTAGGATAGATTTAGAGGCTCTTTTATATACCCCATGGTCCAGGGTTCCGTTGCAGGTGAGGAACGCCCCCCTCAGGCGGGACATTCGGGCCTTACGTCAACTGTGCTCTTTGTTGCAGGGGTCTAACCTAAAGGATTTAAGGCAACCTTTATTGAATAATCCAAACTTGCCGATAGGCAAGAATCCAATCTGAACTTTTCCAGCCAATTACCCTATTAAACTACATTTATCTAATTTTGTTTTGGGTTGGACTCTTTTATCTGTCCCACAATTGCAATCAAAGTTTGGAGTGGCCCAGAAGGGGCTCTTTCAGTTACAACAAATACATCAATGTATCTTGCATTTTTGGGGAAACCTCCATGGTCTGAAGGGGCTGGGGCCATACTAGATAGCTGGCAAGCAGCAGTTAAGGGCCAGAAAGCAATAGCTAAGTTATATAAATTAATTCTGTCTCATGTCACAGCTAAAGCTACTCCTGTAGAGTACTACTGGGAAAATAATTACAGTAAGGGCTTTCCGGTTAGAACTTGGGAAAAGATCTGGACAGATATCTATACTTTAATTAAACAAGACCGTTTAAGAAACATTCAATTTAATATTCTACATAATTTATATTATACGCCTGCCAAGTTATTTCGAATTAAAAAATTATCCTCAGCTGAATGTGGGGTTTGTGGGGTTGAACTTGCTACCTTACATCATAAACTATGGGCATGGCCCAAGATCGTTAAATTTTGGAATTTGGTCAAGCATTGGGTGGCACCATATCTTAATATTGCTCCTTTTTTTAACGAGGATACATGCCCTGTTGGGTATGTACTCACTGATCCCTACCTTTTCCCAAAAGGTACAAATAGCGATGGTTGCTCTGGTCACTAAATTGTTAATATTCCGTCATTGGAAAGATGACTGGGAACCCTCATTTAAGGAATGGTGGGCCGAACTGCTCAATGCTTTAAATGAGGAAAGATGCGTAGCCCACTTTTTTAATACTAATGAGAAGTTTCAGAATTGCTGGGGTGACTTCTTAGCCTGCCTCAGAAGCAAATTCGGTTAGTAATGTAAGCTCAACCATTACTTTCTATGTCTGCCTCCCATTGGTATCTTTATAGAAGCCCTCTAGGACAAAGCCTTTTTAGCTGTTTTTTTAACCGATAATTTCATTTCCCAGGGCAGATAGCATGCCCTGATATATCCCCTCTTGCCGTTTTATTATTTTTCCCATTCCCCTTTTTTTATTCCCTTTTTCCTTATGGTATGTTTAATATTCCCTTGGTAATATTTTTTCAGACAGGTCTCTTCTCCCTCCCTCTCTATAGTATAGCTTTCTATTCAGTTATTGGGGATGGACTTGTGCCAGTATGTTTGGTTTTCCCCTCTATAAAAATATCTCTGAGTTTGGGGTAAGCTATTGTGGTCATTTATTGTTTGTTACCCCTAGCAGGGGATAGTAAGGGGCTGCTGTGAGCTGGGGGGAAGTGGGGTGGGGAGGTGGGTTGGGTTTGTGTTGTCTTATGTACTCCTTTGGATTTTGTGTTTTTTATGTATTATGCCTTCGCTGTGCAATTTGCAGCTATTTACTACTTATGGCAAGTGTTGGATTTGTTTATATTGAAGTAAAATAAGGTTAATTGCAAACAAAAAAAAATTTGAAATGGTCTTGGTTGACTGGTAGAACCCAACGAGTTTGTATAAAGGGATCTTATTCTGGATGGGAACAGGTGACCAGTGGGGTCCCTCAGGGATCAGTGCTGGGCCCCTGTCTTTTTAATATTTATATTTCATCACTTAACACTTCATCTAAAGTATGGTTAACCAAATTTGTGGATGGCACTCACATTGGCCGTATAATAGACTGTCCAGAAGCTATTAATACTCTACAGAATGCTCTGAGTGAATTGAATAACTGGGCAAAAATAAAGAAACTTACCTTTAATACCAGTAAGTGTACAGTTATGCACCTTGGGAAGAAGAACTTACAAGCAAGTTATGTGTTGGGTGGTAAAGTACTGGATGTAATGGAGGATGAAAGAGATCTGGGCATAATAGTAAAGAACGACTTGAGTCCTAAATTACATTGCCAACGGGTAATTAAAAAGGCTGGGGGCATACTTTGTTGTATAAATTAACACATTGTAAGTAGAAGTAGTGAGGTTATGTTGCCACTCTACACCTCTTTGGTGAGGCCCCACATGGAATACTGTGCTCTGTTTTGGGCACCTGGTGACAAGGATACAAAAAATGCACTGGAGAAAATTCAGAGGAAAGCAACTAAAAAATGGATGAGGTGAAGGGTATGGACTACAACAATAGACTTAAAATGTTAGGACTTTACCCTCTGGAATATCGGAGAATGAGAGGGGACTTATGTATGGTCTATAAGGCATTGGATGACAAAATATTATGGGAACAATTAGGCCTGATATTTAGGGAACAAGTATATGAAATTAGGTCACATCCACTTCAGTTAATTAGTGAATGTTGTAGAACAAAAAAAGAAGTTTGTGTTTCTCAGTCAGAGTTTCCCAGATATGGAATGCTGCCATTGGAAGTAGTTGCCAGTAAGAACATGGATACATTTAAAGCTAGATTGGATGTTTATTTGGATCAAAATTCTATTATGGGATACGATTGATCTCTAGGCGAGCAAAATGGACAACAGTCTTTAAAAGCTCTGAGATACATATGATACCTATGATACCTATGAAATGAAATGTGGAAACAGTGATGCTTAAGCTTGAGGATCCCATATCTAAACACGCACCTGAAAAATCCAAATATAGTTAAAATTAAAGAATTCTGGGATGGCTCAACAGAAACATTGGAAAGAGAATGAGGAGAAGGAAGAAAGCATATAAAAGGACTAAAAAACAAACTACAAAGGAAGCATGGGATACTTACAAAGAAAGAGTTACTGAATGCAAGAAATATGTGAGAAAAGTGAAATGGGATCATGAGCTACAGTTAGCATGTAAGGTTAAAGATAATTGCAAATATTTCTTTAATCATATCAACTATAAAAGAAATAAGACATCACAAGTGGGCCCAGTATTGGGACCTTGCTTATTTAACATCTGTGTCCTCTATAATGGGCAGACTAGGTGGGCCATAGGCCCTTATCTGCCGACACTGTCTATGTGTCTATGTAACAGTGGTGAGGGTTTTCAAACTTTGTCAGCAACACCAAAGTCAATTCCATGGTTAGCATCATGTCTGAAACTATTAAGAGCAAGAGGGAGCTATCTAAACTAGAATACTGGGCTCTTGAACACAAACTGGATTTCATTGTGGGGAAGTGTTCAGTAATGCACCTAGGGAAAAACAATGAAAGAAAAACATATGTACTTAAGGGCCATGTATTAAGGGAAATAACTAAAGAACAGCACCTGAGAGTTATTGTAACTGTCACTGAGCGTGGGTATAGGATAACACAATTTCAGGCAGACCACAAGTCAGGTGCATAAAAAATGCACACTTGCATTTATCATTTTATTTTCATCAAGTAAAATATACAGAAAGCAAAATAGTAAGTCAGACAACTGCTTAGCTTCAACAGTTTCTAAGGCTTTTCTTCAGCCTAGCATGAATCAAACACTGTGAAAGCATCAACTACCAGGAGGTCTTCCACCTTCCTCAGTCAGTATTCAACTGACCTCCCTATCTATCCCATCTTAGTATTGAGGTAGGGATTTTTCCAAGCTCACTAGAAGCTGGAAAAATAATTTCCCCTAGCTTTTGAGTAACAGCAGACATAACATAAAATTAGCCACTAGGGGCCACTGTTGCACCACAGATAACAGTTATTTGGCAGCCACCTGGATCACATTACATCATTTGTTTACAACATTGGAAAAAGCCAGACCTGAGGTCTGAACATTCTGTGCTCCCCTAAACTCTCCTGCAGGGTCATATTACCTCATGCTGTCTGCTGTAAAATATATCTTAGAAGGGGACTGCTAACATCTAGAAAAAGCAGACACAAACTTTTGTTATTCTTCTATTAAAAGTGCTCTCTTAGTTTTGTTTTTAGGTTAATATGCACAGAAAGCATTATAAGCACTTCAGCACTTAACTTATAACCAGCCAACAAGCATGTTGAACATTATACAAAACTGCTTGGGGAAGGGGTCTAATTTATCCCAAGGGTGTCCACTATGACAGGGGGTCACCCTGTCACAGTAACGATAACAAGTAAAGTAAGTAAACTTTTGTTTACAGAGCACCCATTCCCATAAGTTAGAATAAATAATAAAATAAATAATAGTAACAGTCTGAATAACAGCCAGTGTATCAGGTGCCTTGCTGTAATCCAAAGGCTTCCCTTAATAAGTTTGACTTCAGGCCCCTATTAATGTCCTCCAATGCAGGGGCCACCCTCAAGGATCTTGAAAGTGAGTTCCACAGGGCCAGACCAGCCAGGCTTGATGACTTAAGTTTTAATAAAGACTGTATGCAGACTGCTAATGAGTGCTATGATATTCTAGATTGCATTCACAGAAACATAAACAGTAGGGGTAAAAGGGTATTAATTCCACGTTATATCTCATTGGTGGAGCCACATCCATACTATCACAGTCAGTTTTGGGCACCACATTCCAAAAGTGGGATTAAAACCCTGGAGGGGGTTCAATGTAGAGCAACCAAAATGTTAGCTGGTATGTAAACTCTAAACTACAGAAGAAGGTTGTTAAAACTGGGGATGTATGCACTACAGAATCATAGGCTGAGAAGAATCTCTGTTTGATCAATGTATCCTTTAATAATTACAATTTACAGGACTGTATGAGGTTGGAAATGAGAGACACACAACACGATACAACATGAGGCAGTTTAGTATAGTGGTTAGGGGCACAGATCTGCAAACCTGGAGACCTGATTTGAATCCAGTCAGCTCCCACTTGCATTACTGTGTGATCCTAAGCAAGTCACTTAACTTCCTTGTGCTCTCAGGTCATACCTGGAAACAAGTTCTGGCTTAATGTGCCTTTCCTGGTTAAACAATTTCCCTGGTCCCTTTCCCTTTCCCTACAACATCACATGGACTCCAGCTCAAAGATTACTTGTAACATGGCTCTAAACAAGAGACTAAAATAACTAACATGGACTGGGTAAACAGCAATAGCTGATTGTTAAGCAGTCATGGATTAATTCCACAGTAGAACCATGGTTGCTTGTGTAATACCAGTATGAACCACAATGAAATACATAGCACAGTTCTCTAATAATCCATGCTTGCTCCAGCAATTCTTTGTTCAAGTGCAGTTCCCATGGCAGCCCAACAGATGGCTGTAAAACAGTGCTATGCTGCTAGCATAATTTCACAGTCATCGAAAAACAGCAGAATTCCATGATTTTGCCACCCAGTGGTTCACCATTCACAAGTGAAGCACAGAAGGAGAGCAATGCGTAATTTTAATGTCAGCTTTTGTAAGTGTGGAGTAGTGGGCATCAATACCGTGATAAATACACACTACGTTAAAGACGAGCCTGCACCTTCTATCACAGAAAACAAAAATAACAAAGACAGTGAGATAAACATAGCACGATCAAAGAAAGAGACTGTTTCTATGGGTGAAAACAAAAATAAAGTGAGAAAAACAAAAGGAAATCAAAGAAAGAGACTAACAATACTAGTCAAAACAAGTATTTGAAAGGTGAGAGCAGTAAACGTCATGTAGTTCTATCTCCTGCTGAACTAGATTTTAGAGAGGAAAAGAACTGAATTTAATACTCACAAAAATAGTACTTGGTATATTAAAGTTTTTTCAGATTGGCTCAATTCAGAACATTTGGAAATTGATCAAAAAATGGCTGTAAAACAGTACTGTGCTGCTAGCATTGTTTCACAGCCATCTATTGGCCTGCCAAGGGAACTGCAGGAACAAAACATGAGGATGTACCCTAGCATGGTCCTCTCATGCAGTGCAACTCATATCTTGTAATACACACAGCTGAAAATCGAAGAACCTAGCATAGAAAGTTAACTGCAAGTTTTTGAAAAGTTTTAAAGTATGTTTCAATGTTAGAAAGCTTAAAACTTGTGATGAAAGCTATTTTTGTAAAAGTTAAACAGCAGCCACAATATTTCCAATAGATGTGTTCCAATTATTTTGTACTATGTGTACGACATGTTTAACAGATCAGCATAAAGATTTCTGAAACTAAATCAGTCTGTCTGTTCTCATTTATTCAGAGAATATTAGTCATACAATCATTGCCATGTTACAAGAGGATTAACCCTTTGGCTGCCAGAGATATGGAATGTATAGGTTTTTAGGACATGTATACATGTTGGCAGCACAGCAAGGGTTAAGCCACTCGAAAGGAGGGGTCTGCTGTGGAATTAATCCATGGTTGGGTCATTGAATTCCACAGTAGACCATCCTTTCTCATGACTTAATCTTTACTTGTTTCACACCAACATGAGTGGAATATGGATTTCTCAAAGGGTAGTGTCAGTTTGGAACCACCTACCGATAAATGTGGTGGGTAGCAGAAGCATGGAGAATGTTCAAGACACAACTCGATACAAATTGTATCAGCAAGAACATAAATGGATACAGCCTTTGAGAAAAGCCAATCATCAAAGGGCAAATTGCCTTTTTAGCTTGTACACTACCTATGTAACCTATGTAATAATGTCTGCCTGGAGAATGTATCTTCATTTAAAGATCTGCCCATAATGCTGGAGCATAATCTTAATTACTCACTGCATATAGACTTCACGATCAAGGCAGTTAAACATTTGGGCCTTTTAAGTCACAGTAGGGATTGCATTCTTTACTGATGTTTAATACAGTACCCAAGCCTATTTGATCTTTATGGTGGACTAGGATTTATTAATGCAAACTCAAGTAGCTTAACTAAAGTGTAAATACTCCTAACTCAAACTTGTCACTTCCGCTTAGAAGCTGATTACCACATACATCACTGTCAATGGATCTATGATAGTCGGTCGACAATTTCGTTGTCAACCGATGTTTCAGTGACTCCTTTATGTTGACCACATTTGTGGTCGGCATAAAGGGAGTCACTCTAGATTGTGTTTTCTTTGGAGGGCTTTGTCCCTGAACCCCCCCATGCGGGGGGCTCTGCCCCCGCACCCCCTGCTACTAAATTAATCAACTTCAAGTCAGAGTTGCTTTGGGGAGGAGGTGCAATACCCCAAGAAAGCAGTGCCGGGGTTTCGTGCTGACAATACAGTGACTGGCACTGTTGTCACTGTAGTGTCGGTCGCAGTAAAGTTGTTGCTGTAGCGACAGCATACCACTGTGAACTATATGAAGCATTGTATTTGCTCACCCTTAAGGAAATAACTCAATATACAGAGGCAAATCTGTTTTATGGAAAATGTTTTATTCTGTTGCTTGTCTATGCTTAACATCATTGGTACACTACCAAACAGGTTTTGGTATTACTAGAGTTAACTTAAATTATAGTCTTGCTCTGCCAATGAAGGAAACAAAACTGGGACAATGTTCATTTTCTTACAGTGCTTGTTTTAAAGATGTGGAACGCATTACCATTACATATAAGAGCTGATCATACTTTTTTAATACTTGAACAGTAATTTTTAGATCTTTTGATATAACAATGTATTATGTGATACCCACGTCAACATAAAAGGGGACTTACCTTTGGCTCTCTCTGGAACACTGCTGCTGCCATCACCTGCATTGCTTCTTCATCCCAGGTCCTGGTCAAGACAGTATCCTGCGATATGAATGAAAGCTTTTGGGCAAATCAAAAAGACTGACAGCAAAACAGCGAGTTAAATATGGGTGACTATGTTTTCAGAGCACTAGCAATGTGAGTGATTACAGTTATAATGCAAAGTCATCAGTGGAGGAGCAGTAGTGTTGTTAGTAAGAATTATAAGAGGTGTTTTTATGTGAGCCTGAGCTGTGCTGGAAGCATAGCCTAGAGGGTTAGGTCAGTGTATGTATGTGTAGCTGCATGAGGAAAGGGGTTGATTCCTACAATGACTTTTTATAGTGTTCCAGCCAACTTCTCCCCATGATCATATTTTGCATGCACCTCTCCCAGAGTTGCAATCCAATCCATATTTCCCTGTCCCTGAGTTCGGCACTCCGGAGTTGATTATATATTTTAGGTAGGGTCAGAATGCCCCATTTTTAATTTTATGCCTGTGGTTTACTGCCATCTGGTGCCTCTTTCACTGATTTGCATAGGTGCTGCTATGTACTGTAACATCGCTGTTTATATGTTCGTTGTTTTTGACTCGCTCTTTTTACCCTTGCTATTATGTTTTCTCTCAAATCACATAGAACTGGTCCAGACTGCAGCTGCTGGACCCATGGCTGGACTGGACATTGTTTTGCAGTCTTATCCAATGCCCTTCTTACTGTGGCTGGCACGCCACCACCTCTCTTATCTCAATTGGCCCCCAGACTGCTTTCAGGGTGAGGGAGCACACAGCAAGGAGGTTGCTCAGTTTCAAGAAGCTCTCAAAGCTGCACGAAATACAAAACCGCTTCTCCCCTTGGAGCACCAACTTTGGAAATTAGTTTGATTCTGCAAAACAACTAAATTAGTACATCCTGTCCCTGTGAAGCTGACATCTATTTGGAAACTAGTTCAGTGCTGTAAAACAACTAAATTAAAACATCTTGTCCCTGTGAAACTGACATCAATTTGGAACTCAGCTCTGAACTGCAAGCTGGCTCAGGACTTGCATGCATGCTTTTCCCCTAGAACTGACATCCACTGACAGCCAGGGATTTAGCATAATGAATAATACATGAGATGCTAGCCACTGAAGTTGGATCCCTGGGTTTATGTACAAGGGAGAGCCATATGCAATAGATTTGTCTGAGAGCACTCTCTGAGGAGAGGAGAGGAGAGGAGAGGAGAGGAGAGGAGAGGAGAGGAGAGTGTTTGTGAATAGTCCACAGTTGCTATTACTAAGAAACAATACAGTAGTAATACAGTGTCAGTGGCTCAGCAGGTTGCACACTTGCCTCTGAGGTTGGAAGATCAGAAGGCTGTGGGTTCTATTCCCATACCAGTCACTTGGGTTGAATCCCAATACTGACACTGTAGTGTAGCATGAGGGGGGGCGCAATACTCCTGAGGTGCCATCTTTCAGATGAGACATTAAACCAAGGTCCCGCCTTCCTGTTCTGGTAATTGTTCAGGTGGATGTAAAAGATCCCATGGCACTTCTCAAAAAGAGTAGGGGATTGTATTATTGAAAATACGTAACAAAGAAAATTGATCAAAGAAGATATGCAATCCTCTGGAATAGGAACAACAATAGAAGAAGTGTAAAAAAAACTTAATTTCAACTTAAAACTTTCAAGGACCTTATAACTGAACAGTAAATGCCTAAAATGACATTTTATCAGAATTAACCAATTTTATCTTTTAAGAAAGGTACTTCTTTCCATTGAGACATCCAAACTGATCTTCAATTCAAATTCAATTCAATTGAAATTCAATGCAAGGAAGTGCAAGATAATGCATATGGGGCACAAAAACCCTGGCACAATATATCAGTTGGGGGGGTGAGGATATAGCGTGCACCAAGCAGGAAAGGGATCTTGGGGATATCATCTCTGATGACCTCAAGGCAGGGAAACAGTGTGACAAGGCAGCAGGTAAAGCAAATAGGATGCTGGGATGCATAGGCAAGGGCATCACCAGCAGGAAAAGGGAGGTCATAATTCCACTATACAAGATACTAGTGAGGCTGCACCTGGAGTACACTGTGCAGTTCTGGAGACCTTACCTACGTAAGGACATAGACAGGGTAGAGAAGGTTCAGAGGAGGGCAACAAAGATGGTGCATGGATTGCATCACAAGTCCTATGAGGACAGGTTGAAGGCACTGAACATGTACTCCCTGGAGGAGAAGAGGGAGAGAGGGGATATGATAGAGACATACAAGTATCTTACAGGGAGGAACAGGGTGCAAGAATGCACTATTTTTAAGCGAAAAAGATGTTCCAGGACTAGAGGGCAAGGGATGAAGTTGGAGGGAGGACGATTCAGAGGAAATGTGAGGAAGAATTTCTTCACAGAAAGGGTGGTGGACAAGTGGAACACCCTGCCAGAGGAAGTGGTGGGGGCTGAAACAATCACGGGATTTAAGAATGCATGGGATAGACATAAAGGAATTCTGGAGGTCAGGGGTAAGGGGCAACAGACTTCTTGGAAAACATAAACCGAACTTACAAACTTAAATGGGCAGACTGGGTGGGCCATAGGCCCTTATTTGCTGACACTGTCTATGTATGTATCTATGTATCTACTCAAGGTTTGTCTTTCATAGGGCTATTGCACATATAATTCATGTTCTATAATCTGAAGAACTTGTTCAGGGCCTTGGTACACTTGCTGTAAAAGAAATTTGCATCTTGTCTGCCATAGAACAAATTTGTTGCAGGTAAATATTAGCCTGATCATTCCCTCTTCTAATGCCAACTCCTATAAATAACACCCTCCCCCCCCCACATTATTTCCTCATAAGTACTTGTTAACCATTTTTTTCACCAATTTTAATGCTAAGATAGTCCAGAGGGCTTGCACAAAGGGACATTGTATAAGAAAATGTTCCATGGTTTCTTCTTGAGCAATTCATGTCTCTCTAGGGCACATTCTTTCTGTAAATAGTGCTTAACCAATCACAAAAGTTTTTAGAAATACCATGAGCAAATAATACCTGTATTATGAAACTATGGGGGACCCTGTCAAAAGCTTTCTCTTGGTCTAATGACAGTAAATATCCTGAGATTTTATCCTCCTTTCCTTGTTCTACAAGTTCTCGAATAAGGAGAAGATTGTCATATATGTTCCTACCAGCTACTGAGCAAGTTTGAGTTATTGAAATGAGATATGCTGCCACTATAGCTAATTTATTATAAAGAATTTTCATTAAAATCTTTAAGTCAGTATTTAATAAACAGAGTGGTCTCCAATTATTCAGGCCACTGCGGTCATTCTTTTTATGGAAGAAAATTTGAACTGCTGTACACAAATGGAGTCTATTGTTTTATTGTCTAAGATCCAGTTATACACCTCTACCAATATATCTAAAACTAAATAGCTGGGTTTTTTATAACATTCAGATGTTAGGCCATCTATCCCCAGAGCCATATCATTTTTTAAGGTTTTGATAGCATCTTCAATTTCCTGTATACTAATAGGATTATTTAATGCTGTAAGTAATTCAGAGGGGGCAGTAAGAAGTTGTAAGGAATGTGAAACATCTTTCATCTTGCTGTCCTCAAGCTGTGGAGCCGAAAACATATCTTTTAAATAAATGTTAATTTCTTTAAATATTTCGGTTGCAGTAGTTACACTTCTACCCTCCCTATTAGTAACAGATGTCATAATCCTCTCAGCTGCTCTATTTTTATTGCATTCAAAAGCATCTCCAAACCCACTTTTCCCTGGTGAACAAAGTCTATGTTACAATAACATAGATGGGGCTCTTGAATATTGAAAACTTTTCATTTCCTTTTTAATGTTATTAACTTGTGATGTAAGATTAACCCGTTGCGAGTTGATAGTTGAGTAAAGAATGTATAGCTGGGATCTGAGAGACAAATATTTCTTATACTGGGATGTGTGTTTAGATATGGAAATTTGTGACAGCTTGTTTTTCAAATCATTTTTAGTTTCAGTCAACCAAATATTTAAATTGTCAAACAAACCATCTGAGAGGCATTATTTAAATCATCCAACAATGTAGAATTTAATTTCCAAAAACCTTTGCCATGTGAGATATGATCCTGTAACCCCAATGTAGGCTGTAAAATAACATGATCTGAAGTTTCTACCGGCATTGTTCTTGCTTTATATGTTTTTACTAGACTTGAGGTAAAGACAAAATCAATTCTTGTGGAAAGGCGAACCTTGAAGAAAGAATTGCCTCCCCCCTGAGGATGACACATCCTGTATGTGTCTTGTAAACCAACTGGAAGGATGTGTTTTAAACAACTGGAGTTACAAAAGTCTTTGCCTGTATTAGCTCCTTTATTCTGTTTAGATATTACACAGTTACCCCCCCAACAAAATAAGTTTTGTATTGAATAGATAAGGCTTAACAAGGTTAAATAAATCCATTCTGTCTTTTTTTCATGTTGGAGCATACAGTATATATTAATTGCCCTCCATGTTGTATTTCACCACAGCAAAATCAATCAGTAATACCCTTCCTGTGGCTATACCAATAATTTTTGATATTTTAAAAGAATCACCCTGAAATAGAATCCCCATCCCATCACATGTATCCATCCCAAAGGAAAAAAAAAGAGGGTCACCAGAGCCAGAATTTTTGAGCAGAATGCAATAAAAAATGAATATTTAGACAGGTATCTTGTAGGAAACAAATATCAAAACCTAAATCTTTTAAAACTGGAAGAATCCCTAACCATCTCCTTGCATTCTTTAAACTATTTGTGTTTAGGGAGGCTACTTGGAGGAAAGACATGGTAAGGGTGGGATAACAATTTTAAGTTAGAATACTTGATCGAGTACTTCTTCTAGTTCTTATTCCTAATTGTTTTGTTCTATTTCTTACTACTTCTCAAGGCCAGTGATCTCCCTCTGAATCAGTGGACTGTAGTGGTTGGGATGATCTCTCCAAGTCCCCTCCATGTTCAGAGTCTTGTGAACGTCCAACTAAAATACCATACTTGTTTGCAGAGGAAGAGGCCTTAGCCATTTTAGATTTAGGCCTATTTTGATGCATAGCCCTTTTCTTAGATACCAAGATCATACTGGGGCGAGCAGCCTGTTCTTAAATCTCTTTCTCCGTGGTGACATCATGCAATGTCAGACTCATGGGTTCTTGTTCTGTAGGCATGAAGGAGATTCTGGAGCAGTGTCTTTTTATCCCTGCTGCTCACAGGAGGATCCGAGGGGTCGAACTAAATTTGGAGGGGCTTGTGGGACAGCTGAGTCTGCATCAAGGGAGGGGACAGAAGCTTCTGGGGCCTTCTTTCTGGCCAAAATGTCTTTCTTTTGGGCGTCTGTGACAATAGTGTCCTGGTTAGGACAGCCTATTCTATTATGTGAGGCCCAGGGACAAGTTTGGTAGGCATGGCCAACCTCATCACAACAGTTGTATTTTAGTTCATTTTGACAATCTGAGTTAGCATGACCATAAGATAAACAGAGATTACATTTCAAACGGTCGCATGCAGAACTTAAATGCAGATAAGAACCACACTTAAAACAAGTTTTTGGTTGGCCAAAGTAAAAGCAAAGTCCTCTTTCTCTGCCCAGAAACAGGTTATTAGGAAGATGTACTGAACCCAGGTTGTTATTTTGCAGTCTTACATTGTATTTCCGTCCCCCTGTCCACAGATGTTCTTCATCAAATATAGGTTGGGGGGCTAGACTCTCACAACATTGCTGTAACCAGTGGGAAATATCATTGTGAGGAGGTTGTGGAGTCAGGAACAGTGGGAGAATTCAAAAATGCATGGGACAGGCATAAGGCAATTCTAGTAGGGGGTAGGAGGAAGTAAGCTGTTGATTAACTAGAATCTACAGCTTATCCATCAGGTAGGGAAATCGGCAGACTGGGTGGACCAAGCAGTCCTTATCTGCAATCAAATTCTATGTTTCTATGTGCTGAAACAGTTTCATTTCTGAATAATGTTGTGACTATCTTAACTGAAGGTTTAGTTAAGGGAATGGCCCTAAATGGTAACCAGATAGCAGAATATCTTAATCAATCATATTTTGACAAACCTTGGGGTGTTTTAAAACTAATATCAAAAAGACTATCTCCAGAGACATGGATCAGTGCATAAATCTCATTAGTGAAAAAAACAAGAGATTCTTTAATTAGTTGTTTCCCCACATAAATCCTGTCAGGTAGAGACTCTAGACCACCCAAATGTTGTAGTCTAATTGCATTCCTCCTTTGTGTAGGTGGGGGCTGTTGAAAAAAATTATCAATCCTTCGAAATTCTTCCCATGTAGCTTTAGCCTGTTCTCTTGGATGGGAGGGGCACTCTCAGTATCCATCTGTTCCCCCAAGACAGTTGTTTGTTACTGGGACCTTCATCTGCAGATGTACAGCTGGCTTGTAGAGGAATTTTTTGCAAATTTGCAGTCTCTGGTGGTGTAACTTGCATATCTTCAGCGTGAAGATCTAAATATGATTCAGTAGCAAAATCCTGGACTAGCTGCAGGCCCTGAATGTTACATAGAAACATAGAATATAGACTTTGACGGCAGATAAGGACCACTTGACCCACCCAGTCTGCCCATTTCCCTACCCACTGGATAAGCTGCAGATTCTAGTTAACCAACAGCCTACTTCCTGCCACCCCCCACTACAATTGCCTTGTGTCTGTCCCATGCACGTTTGAATTCCCCCACTGTTTTAGCCCCAACAACCTCCCCAGGAAGGCAGTTCCATGCATCCACCACTCTCTCCATGAAAAAAGATTTCTTCACATTACCCCTGAGTCATCCCCCATCTTTAAATTGTGTCCCCTTGTTCTTACACATCTCTTTTTCTGAAAGATGCTACCCTCCTGGACTTTGTTGATTCCCTTGAGGTACTTGAATGTTTCTATCATGTCCCCCCTCTCCCTCCTTTCATCAAGGGTATACATATTAAGCTCTCTCAGTCTCTCTTCATATGATTTCTGATGCAGACCCTGCACCATTTTAGTTGCCCTCCTATGGACTGCTTCCATCCTGTCTATGTCCTTGCGTAGATGAGGTCTCCAAAACTGCACACAGTACTCCAGATGGGATCTCACCAACTGTCTGTGCAGAGGGATAACCACTTCCCTTTTCTACTTGTGATGCCCTTCCTATGCATCCCAGTATCCCCTGGCTCTCCTCACTGACTTCTCATTGCTTACCCACCTTTAGATCATCCGATATGACTACCCCGAGTCCCGTTCCATTTTGTTGTTGTTAGTACCTCCCTGCTATTGTGTACTCTTCTCCTGGGTTTTGTTTCCAGGTGCATTACTTGCACTTCTTTGCATTGAATCTAAGTTGCCATATGTCTGACCATTCCTCCAACCTTGCCAAGTCCCCTCTCATCCTTTCTACCCTCCCTTGCATATCAACTCTGTTACAGATCTTCGTATCATCTGCAAAGAGGCATACCTTTCCTTACAGACCCTCTGCAATGTCACCTATAAAGATATTAAAGAGGACTGGAACCAGTACTGAGCCCTGAGGTACTCCACTAGTGACCCCACTTTCTTCGGAATGTGTGCCACTCACTATTACCTTCCGTGTCCTGTTGTGCAGCCAGTTTGCAACCCAGGCTACCACCCTGGGACCCACTCCCAAGCTGGCTAACTTGATTATTAATCGTTTGTGCTGGACTGTGTCAAATGCCTTGCTAAAGTCTAGGTAGGCCATATCCACAGCCCCTCCCTGGTCTATTACTTTGGTCACCCAGTCAAAGGAATCTATTAGATTCGTCTGACATGACCTTCCTGCTGTAAATCCATGATGCTTTGGGTCCTGTGCCCCGCTGGCCTCTAGGTACTCAACAGTTCTTACTTTCAGAAGTGATTCTATCATTTTCCCTACCACTGAGGTCAAACTTACAGGTCTATAGTTTTCTGCTTCTGCCTTACTCCCACTTTTGTGAAGCGGAATCACATCTATCCTCCTCCAGTCCTCAGGTACCACCCCATCCTCCAATGATTTGTTAAAAAGTGTGGTCAGTGGTGTCACTAGGTCCTCCCTTAGTTCTTTTAGGATTCTGGGGTGAATCCCATCAGGCCCCATTGCTTTGTCCACCTTGGAGTTTTAAGAGTTCTTTCGGACTCTTTCTTCTGTAAATGGACTGGTGTCAACCCCTACCCAGAGTGCTTCTATTGTCTGGTTTAGGTAACCCTCCTCATCTTCTTTTGTGAATACTGAGCAAAGTATTCATTCAGTATCTCTGCCTTTTCACTGTCTCCCTCTGCCCACCTCTCCCTATTAATCTTCACTATTCCTCCTTAACCTTTCTATGCTCCCTAATGTACATATAAAAGGTTTTATCCCCCTTCTTAACTGACTTGGCTATTTTTTCCTCAGTTTGGGCTTTTGCTATTCTGACTGCCTTTCCCACTTCTTTCTGCTTTAATTGATACAGTTCCCTGTCGTGCTCCTTCTGTGATGCCTTGTACTTTTTGAATGCAGCTTTTTTCTCCTTAACCTTCCCTGCCACCTCTTTTGAGAACCATAGTGGTTTTTTACTCTGCTTTGTTTTCTGTATCTGTTTCACACACAGGCTTGTTGCCTCTATGATGGCAGTTTTGATTTTTCTCCATTGTTCTTCCACCCCTCCTTTTTGCCCATTTGCTAGTGTATTCCTCAGGTATTCACCCATTTTGCCAAAGTCAGCCCTTCTAAAGTCCAGTATGCTTGTTTTTGTATGGCTCTGCCTCCATGGTTGTGTTATGGTGAAGCACACTGTGCAGTGGTCGCTTGTTCCCAGATGTCTACCAACTTCTAAATTTGTGATCCTCTCTCCATTTGAGAGTACCAGGTCTAGTATTGCTTCCTCCTGAGTGGCTTCCAACACTAGCTGTCTAAAGCCTGCCCCCTGCAGGGCATCAAGAATGACCCTGCTCTTGGATGTGGCTGCAGTACGTGTCATCCAGTTAACATCTGGCATATTCAGGTCTCCCATTAACAGTATCTCCCCTTTTTCAGCCATTTTGAGTATGTCCTCTATCATTTTCTTGTCCATTTCCTCCCCTTGAGATGGGGGTCTGTATACAACCCCTGTGCGGATTGTGATGCCGTTGCCTGTCTCCAAGGTGACCCAGAGTGCCTCTTGTCCTCCCCTTTTACTTTTTATTTCTGTAGCTTTGGTCCCTTCCCTTACGTATAGAGCTACTCCTCCTCCTCTTCTCCCCTCCCTGTCCCTTCTGTAGACTGTGTACCCCGGTATGTTGACATCCCAGTCATGGTTCCCCGTGTACCATGTTTCTGTGACTGCCACAATATACAAGTGTTCATCTTCCATCAAGGCTACTAGCTCAGGAAGCTTGTTTCCCAGACTACGGACATTGGTACTCATTTCCCTCCATCTAATGTTGGCTTTATCCTTTTTTCCCCATGCCTGTTTTTTTGCCCTTGTCTATTTTTCCATTTATCCCTGTCCTGCCCTCTGTTGAGCACTGTACCTCAGTGTTTACCTTACTACCCATCATGTTTTGTGGGGGGAGGCTTGACATTTCCTGCCTCTTATTAGCACCTCCCCCCATGGCTAGTTTAAAAGCTTGCCAAGGAAGCATTTAAACCTGTCACTTAGGATCTTGGTTCCCTTCAAGGACAGATGCAGACCATCGTGCCAGTATAAACCTTCATCTCTCCAGGTGTACCCCCAGTCCCCAATGAAGCCAAAGCCTTGTGCTCTGCACCAGTTTTGCAACCATTCATTAAACTGCATGGTGTGTAGTACCCTAGCCTCACCCCTGCCATGGACTGGCAGCACCTCTGAGAAGGTAACTGTGCTTGCTACCTCTCTGAGACCCCTCCCAACTCCACAATTTCATCCTGCACTGCACTGATCCCATGCCTAGCTAGGTCATTTGTCCCAAGGTGGACAATGATATCTAGTTCCCTCTCCTGTGATGCTGCTTCTGCAATCCTGAGGATTCGCTTCTTGTCCCTCCAAGCCATGGCACCAGGTAGGCACCTTACTTCCTTCTCCTCTCCCTTCCCCAGGTCTACCCCTCTAACAACTGAGTCCCCTATCAGAGGCTGTTTCCTTCCCCTGTGGTGTCCCTTGCCACCCTTCTGTGGGTCTCCCTTGTGGGTGTCCTCAACATTCTTCTTGGTGTCCACTGAGGGTGCCATCATAGAGGAACCTTGCTCTGCCAGACTGGCATATGGTTTGTGTAGAGGTACAACTAGGGGGCTTCACCTCTGTTCCACCATCCATACCCTCCCAGAAACTACTGTGGTCCACCTGCTCTTCATACTTGGCAGCCTCTGTGGCAGTGGTGCTCTTTGGGTGGGCGAGGCCTCCTTAGTCCTTGCCAGTTCAGCCTGGAGGTGGGCTACCTCCTCCCTCAGAGCTGACAGTTGCCTGCAAATAGGACAGCAATGCAGTTTCCAGAATGTCTCCCAGAAAACTGCTGCCCCACAGCCAGTGCATTGCACCACTCCCCACATGTCCCTCTCCCTTATAATATACATGGATGTCTGGATTTTTCTCTGTTTGATTAACAGGGTATTTTCTCTGTCAAATTGTTGTGTAGGGTATCTTGCTGACAGGAAGGCACTCATCACAGCAGTGGGTCACAGCTCTTAGCTGATTGTTTTGTGAGGGCACAGTTTAGGCCCATCCCCTTTCCACCCCTGGAAATAGTTCCATTATACCTGGGGTTCTGACATCATTTCCTCAAGAGTGCAAGGTGCATATCACTGTCATATCCTCTCTAGCACACTGCACTGACAATATAAGCATACACATTGTATAATATATATATTTCTATATAACAAACCAATCACACACACAAACACACACAAAAAAAGTAGATAAACATGTGGGGAGTAGTGCAATGTAATGGCTGTGGGGCAGCAGTCTTCTGGGAGTCTTTCTGGAGGCGGAGATGCTGCCCTATTTGCAGACAACTCTCTGCCCTGAGGGAGGAAGTTGCCCATCTTCAGGCCACACTGGACAGTAGTAAGGGAACCTTCCCCAGGCCACACTGGACGCTAGGAAGGGAACCTCCCCCATCCAGGGAGCACCAAAGCCACCACCACTACCTCAGAGGTTGTGAAGAAAGCACAGCAGTTGGACCACAGTGGGCTCAGGGAGGGTGAGGATGGTGGAAGAGGCACACCCAGTCAGTTGTTCCACTCCACAATCCATACACCATTCTGGGGGGGGCATAGCTCCCCTATGGATGCACCCACATAGGAGACTAAGGAGGCTGAGGACAACTGTCACAAGGGAGGCCCACAGGAAGGAGGCAGAGGACACCACAAGGAAAGGAAGCAGCTCCTGGTTGGGGACTCAATTATTAGGGGGATAGAACTGGGGGTAGCAGGAAAACTGAAGTAAGGTGCCTGCCTGGTGCCATGGCTTGGAGGGAGAGGAAGCGCATCCTCAGGATCATGAGAACAGCTGTACGGGAGTCTGAGCTGGATGTCATTGTCCACCTAGGGACAAATGACTTGGCTCAACATGAGATTAGAGCAGTGCAGAAGGACTTTGTAGAATTGGGGAGGGGCCTAAGACAAGTAGCACACAGTATCCTTCTCAGAGGTGCTGCCTGTCAATGGCATGAGTGAGGCAAGGGTACTTTGCACCATGCAGTTTAATGAATGGTTGAAAAAATGGTGTAGAGAACAGGGGTTTGGCTTCATTGGGGACTGGGGTTCCACCTGGAGAGACACTAGCCTATACTGGCAGGATGGTCTGCATCTGTCCAGGAAGGGAACAAGTCTTTTGAGCAATTGGTCTAAATGCTTCATTGGCAAGCTTTTAAACTAGTTAAGTGGGGAGGCACTGATAGGCAGCAGGAAATTCCAGCCTCTTCCTACAAAACAGGATACTAAATGAGAAAAAGACCGAGGTAGAAAGGTCAGTGGGGGATGCTGCAACAGAAGGTAAAGCCATCAAAAAATGGAGAGCAATGAGTACCAATGCCCATAGTCTGAGTAACAAGCTTCCTGACTTAGTGGCCTTGATGGAGGAGGAACATCTGGATATCATGGCAGTCACAGAAACATGGTACACACAAAACCATGACTGGGACAAACATACCAGGATACACTATCTACAGGAGGGACAGGGAGGGTAAAAGAGGAGGAGGAGTAGCTCTTTACATAAGGGAAGGAATCAAAGCAACAGAACAAAAGGGAAAACAAAGAGGAGAAGAAGCACTGTGGGTAAATTTGGAGACAGGCAATGGAACCACAATCCGCACAGGGGTTGTATACAGACCCCCTTCTCAGGGGGAGGAAATGGACAAGGAAATGATAGAAAGTATACTTAGAATGGCAGAAAAAGGGGAGATATTGCTGATGGGTGATCTGAATATGCCAGATGTTAACTGGAGTGCAGTTGCAGCAGCCACTTCCAAGAGTGTGGTTATTCTAGATGCCCTACAGGGGGCATGCCTTAGACAACTAGTATTGGAGCCCACTCAAGAGGGAGCAATCTTAGACCTGGTTCTCTCAAATGGAGATGAAGAGAGGATCACAGTTGTAGAAGTGGGCAGCCATCTGGGAACTAGCGACCATCGAACAGTATGGTTCACAATAAACACAGCAATAGAGTCAAGTCATACAAAGGCAAAAGTACTGGACTTTAGGAGGGCTGACTTTGCCAAAATGGGTGAGTGCCTAAGGAATGCACTAGCAAATGGGCAGGAAGAAGGGGTGGAAGAACAATGGGGAATAATAAAAACTGCCATCACAGAGGTAACAAGCCTTTGTGTGAAGCAAATAAAATGAAATGATGTAAGAAACCATTATGGTTCTCAAAGGAAGTGGCAGTGAAGGTTCAAAAGAAAAAGAAAGCATTCAGGAAGTACAAGGAATCACAGAGGGAGCAGGACAGGGAACTGTATCAGTTAAAGCAAAAGGAAGCTGGGAAGGCAGTCAGAACAGCAAAGGCCCAAACTGAGGAAAAGATAGCCAACTTGGTTAAGAAGGTGGATAAAACCTTTATAGGTACATCAGGGAGCAAAGGAAGACCAAGGAGGGATAGTGAGGCTTAATAAAGGGGAGGGAGGGTGGGCAGAGGGTGACTGTGAAAAGGCAGAGATACTAAACAAATATTTTTGCTCAGTATTTACAAAGGAAGAGGGAGGTACCTAAAACAAACAGTAGAAACACTCTGGATACAGAAGTTGATACCAGCCCATTTACAGAAGAAAGGGTTCTGAAAGAACTCTTAAAACTGAAGGTGGACAAAGCAATGGGGCCTGATGGGATTCATCCCAGAATTCTAAAAGAACTAAGTAGAACTAGTGACACCACTGACTACTCTCTTTAACAAATCATGGGAGGATGGGGTGGTACCCGAGGACTGGAGGAGGCAGATGTGATTCCCTTCACAAAAGTGGGAGCAAGGCAGAAGCAGGAAACTACAGACCTGTTAGTTTAACCTCAGTGGTAGGGAAAATGATGGAATCACTCTGAAGGAAAGAATTGTCGAGTATCTAGAGGCCAGAGGGTACAGGACCCAAGGCAGCATGGAGTCACAGCAGGAAGGTCATGCCAGACGAATCTGATAGATTTCTTTGACTGGGTGACCAAAGTAGTAGATCAGGGAGGGGCTGTGGACATGGCCTACCTAGACTTTAGCAAGGCATTTGACACAGTCCCACACAAAAGATTAATATACAAGTTAGCCAGTCTGGGAGTGGGTCCCAAGATGACAGCCTGGGTAAAGAATTGGCTGGAGAATAGGACACAGAGAGTAATAGTAAATGGAGTCCACTGAAGAAAGGGGGTTACTAGTGGGTACACAGGGTTCAGTATTAGATCGGTCCTCTTCAATGTCTTTATGTTTACATTGCAGAGGGACTGGAAGGAAAAGTATGTCTCTTTGCAGATGACACAAAGATCTGCAACAAAGTTGATGCACAAGGTGGGGTGGAAAGGATGAGAGGGACTTGGCAAGGTTAGAGGAATGGTCAAATTTATGGCAGCTTAGATTCAATGCTAGAAGTGCAGGTAATGCACCTGGGAAACAAAACCAGGGGAAGAGTACACAGTGGGGGTGAGATACTAACAACAACAAAATGGAAAGGGACCTAGGGGTAGTCATATCAGATGACCTAAAGGTGGGCAAGCAATGTGAGAGGGCAGCAAGGAGGGCTGGGGGATACTGGATGCATAGGGAGAGCATCACCAGTAGAAAACAGGAAGTTATTATCCTCTGTACAGACAGCTGGTCAGACCCCATCTGAGTATCATGGCAGTTCTGGAGACCCAATTCCGCAAAGACATAGACAGGATGGAAGCTGTCCAGAGGAGGGCACTAAATGGTGCAGGGTCTGCACCGGAAGACATATGAAGAGAGACTTAAGGAGCTTAATATGCATAGCCTCGAGGAAAGGAGGGAGAGGGGGACATGATAGAAACTTTCAAGTACCTCAAGAGAAACAACAAAGTCCAAGAGGGTAGCATCTTTCAAAAAAAGAGGTGTGCAAGAACAAGGGCACAATTTGAAGACAGAGGGGCGGCTCAGAGGTAATTTAAGGAAGTATTTTTTCACAGAGAGGGTTGTGGATGCATGGAACGGCCTTCCGGAGGAGGTTGTGGAGTCAAAAACAGTGGTGGAATTCAAGCATGCATGGGACAGTCATAAGGCAATTCTAGGGGGTGGAGGCAGGAAGAAGTAGGCTACTGGTTAACTAGGATCTGCAGCTTATCCATTAGGTAGGGAAATGGGCAGACTGGGCGGGCCAAGTGGTCCTTATCTGCTGTCAGATTCTATGTTCTATGTTTCTATGTTTCATATGTAATATGTATATATTTTTTTTTTCTTCCTTTGTGTGGTGTGTTCTTACCCTTTATGCACTGTGCTGGGTTATTAATAATATGACAGTTCTGCCCCATGATCTGTTGAGGAAGTGATGTCAGAACCTTGGCTATAAAGGAAACGTCACACCTGGGGGTGGCGGGGAAGGGTGGGGGTAGTCCACAACCACTGGTGACTGTTAGAAACAATTAAATATGCCACTGCTCCACCACCCTGGTGAGTACTGCCTTTTATAGTAATTCAGCTAATCTCCAGTAACTGATTTGTCAACTATTTAAAAATAATTTGATGCAAACTATTACAAAATACTAGTAGACAGTCCAGTTAGCCACAAAGGAAAATCAAATATGCAGTTATTTCAACCCTTCTGAAGTTGCTCACAAGATAAGTAGTTTTGAAAACCCCCTTTCTAATTTAAAAACGAAATTAAACACAAAGCAATACCAATGTAAGACTGTAAAGTAAGGAAAACTTCCCTCAGATGTAAGTAAGAGAGATCAATTGCAGATTTCTAGTCCTTGTCATTAGGCCGCAAAACGATATTGCAGAGGGACTGGAAGGAAAAGTATGTCTCTTTGCAGATGACACAAAGATCTGCAACAGAGTTGATGCACAAGGTGGGGTGGAAAGGATGAGAAGGGACTTGGCAAGGTTAGAGGAATGGTCAAATGTATGGCAGCTTAGATTCAATGCTAAGAAGTGCAAGATAATGCACCTGGGAAACAAAAACCCAGGGGAAGAGTACACAATGGGGGTGAGATACTAACAACAACAAAAATGGAAAGGGACCTGGGGTAGTCATATCAGATGACCTAGGTGGGCAAACAATGTGAGAGGGCAGCAAGGAGGGCTGGGGGGATACTGGGATGCATAGGGAGAGGCATCACCAGCAGAAAACAGGAAGTTATTATCCCTCTGTACAGACAGTTGGTGAGACCCCATCTGGAGTACTGTGTGCAGATCTGGAGACCCAATCTCTGCAAGGATATAGACAGGATGGAGGCTGTCCAGAGGAGGGCAACTAAAATGGTGCAGGGCCTGCACCAGAAGACATATGAAGAGAGACTTAAGGAGCTGAATATGTATAGCCTCGAGGAAAGGAGAGAGAGGGGGGACATGATAGAAACTTTCAAGTACCTCAAGAGAATCAACAAAGTCCAGGAGGGTAGCATCTTTCAAAAAGAGGTGTGCAAAACAAGGGGCACAATTTGAAGATAGAAGGGGGGCTCTCAGGAGGTAATTTAAGGAAGTATTTTTTCACAGAGAGGGTTGTGGATGCATGGAATGGTCTTCAAGGAGGAGGTTGTGGAGTCAAAACTGTGGTGGAATTCAAGCATGCATGGGACAGTCATAAGGCAATTCTAGGGGGTTGGGGTAGGAAGAAGTAGGCTGCTGGTTAACTAGGATCTGCAGCTTATCCAATAGGTAGGGAAATGGGCAGACTGTGTGGGCCAAGTGGTCCTTATCTGCCGTCAAAATCTATGTTTCTATGTTAAAACAGAGTTTTGAAAGGGTTGAACACCCGGAATAGGACTATGTGCTGGAGCAGGTACCCATTGACCTGATTCCACCCTTTTCCAGCCAGCTTCAAGTAAAGTTTGTTCTAATGAGCAGGTAGTTTTGTCAAGTATCAAGGTGGATGATTGAAAAACCTCAGCTCTCCCCTTTCTTAAGCCCAACTGCTTTCCTACAGTGTTAACGTTTTCTGTATGTAAGTTTATATCAGAGGTTGTACTTACTCCCAAAATGGGTTGATGCACAATTTGTTCTGCAGGTATTGAAGCAAGAGTTGGGCTCGCTACAGCGTTTATGAGTCTAGCGTCCTTAGACGCTGAGTCATCAGGCAGTGTCTCTTTTGATGCAAGTGCGTCATCTACCCGGCTGTCAGTTTCATTTTGGCAGTTGTCATTTTGGTGTTCATCAGTTTGGTTCCCGTTTTGTGCTAGAAAGCTCACAGTTTACGATAAGTGGTCCGTAGTTAAATCCAGAACTACTGGCTCAGGGGCATTCATAATTTGCTGCATATCCATATTCTGCTCCTCCAGTTTCGATTCCTCCATTTGTAAAACAGATAACACCATAGTTCTATTTTGTTTTAAGAGTTGTTTCAACCATTTCTCATCTGATTGATGTGCAGGATGCATCATACTTCTTTCACACCTACTTGTTCTTTCAACATTTACCGATTCAGGTACAGCAGTAATCTCCAGAGCTGGACCTGTAGGGAGTTAGATCTGCTCACCTACAGGTACACCAGCAGAATGACCACCCTCTGAGATTGCAGCCATGGTTCAGCAGCTCCCCCTACCAGCAGAGTAAGGGAATTCCCACGGTGTCCTGGTCAAATTTCTCCCCATCACTAAAAATACCACCAACAGCTTTAATATGGTTCAATGTCAGTTGGCATCCATCTGTATCCCCCTTCCCTGGGACGAGGCTGAAATGGACAGAACTGCCTAGTTCTCCTTTCCTGATCAACAAAAAAGAAACTAAACTAAACAAGGGAAATATAGAAACAGTCTGAGTGCATCTGGTATCAAGGGAAGGGAAAAGAGTGGGCATTGTGTAATGACTGCCATGCTAAAGGGAGGACAAGGCAATTAATGAAAATAGGAAATTGTCAGCAAGGGGAAGGCATAAATAACTGGAGATTCACATTTACTGTTTATAGATTGGGTGATTCTGGTGCCCAAGAGTGCCAGAAGCCAAGCACTGGTAGAAGATGTGATACAGGATTGTTTTTTTGTACAGTGGGTCAAGGAGCCTGACAGGGGTGGTGCTGTCCAGGATCTGGTACTCTGTAATGGGGATTTCATTGGGGATGACAGGATGATGGTGCTGCTGGAGCCAGTGACCACAATTCCGTCCATTTTATGCTTTCTGGAAAGTGCTCTTTAACCTGTTGGTCATACTCAATTGAACATCGCCAATAGTCCCCACCTTTCATTTTCATTCATACACTCACTTTCATTGTACTCTTACACTGCACCTTGAAGGTGGACTCATTGGGTAATAGGACCTTTTCTGCTTACACCTTCTATGTTTCAATGTTCTATAGGATCTATGATCCTCTCTAGTCTGGATTCCATAAGGGACATAGTACTGGGACTGCTCTGGTTCAGGTACTCAGTGATCTCCTGATGGCTAGAGATCAGAAACACCATTCCATATTGGTCCTTCTGGATCTCTCATCAGCCTTTGACACCGTGAACCATGGGGTGCTTCTTGCCTGCCTGTGGGTCATCTGTGGCCTGTCGGGTACAGTCCTCAAATGGTTCCATTCTTTTCTCTCTGGCAGGTCACAGAGCGTAGTGTTGGATAGTGTGCTCTCAGTATTTTCCAACTGTCTTGCTGAAATCCAAGACTGGATGAATTCCAGCTGGATAAAGCAGAATTCCAACAAGATGGAGGTGTTAGTGGTGGAAACGGGTCACCGGATAGAGGGGTCGACTGCTGGGAAGCCTGCTGGGCTGTGACTTGGGGGGTCCCTGTCGTTGACCTCCAAACGGGTGTGGAATCTGAGGGTGTTACTTGATGACAGGCTGACGCTTCGTTCACAGGTGTCAGCTGTGGTCAAGTCCTCATTTTACCATCTGAGGAACATCACCCAGATTAAGCACCTTGTTCCGTCTGGCGATCTTCCAACCCTGGTCCACACTTTCATGACCTTGCACCTTGACTACTGTAACTCCCTTTACCTAGGGATTCCTGAGAGTAGATATCTGCTGCCTGCAGCTGGTGCAGAATGCTGCGGACATGTTATTGTCTGGGTCAACTCGATCCAGTCATATTTCTCCTGTGCTGTGCACTCAGCACTGGCTGTCAGTTCAGTGGTGGATCACCTTTAAAGTTGATTTACTGACTTTTAAAGCCCTACATGGTTTGGGTACGAGTTACTTTCAAAAGCTTCTTATTCTCTACTGCCCCCTCTGACTGCTCAGCTCAGCCAACAATGGATTGCTAGAAATTCCCAGGGTGCATTTGAAGACCTCAGGGGCACGGGCTTTTGTTTATGCTGCCCCTACCCTGTGGAATTCTCTACCTCATAAGATAAGAGAATGCCAGATAGGGGAGAGCTTTAAAACTGCTCTTAAAACTTATCTTTATCTGCTTGCTTTCCCTGATTTTTGATACCTTGATATTAATGATTCTGTATACTATGTTAATATTTTTATTAAGTTTTATATGTTGATTTTAAATGTTTTAGAGTTTGATGTTTTGTACAGTGCTTTGATACTTGTGAACTGCGCTTAACAAATAAAGCTATCATTATTATTATTATTATTATTATCATTGTATTTTCATGAATCAGCAGCTCAGAACTGTCCTGAAAGTGAATACATAGTCATAAGGATATTCTGTAGAGACAGAGTTGAAAAAGTTATGTTATGAAGTGCTGTGCTTCAAACATAGGTCAACTCAACACACAGGAAGACAGTCTCACAGCAAGATGTTATTGCAGAGATAAGTTTTCCTGTAGTCTTCTAGAGGCAGTGTAGTGTACTAGATAAGGCAAACATTTTGGAAATAACAGTCTGGTTTGGGAGTCACGTGATGGACAGGGGGAGCGTAGCGGTCGTTCGTGGGGACAGCGCTCGCTTATCGTGTTAAATTCTACAAAAATTCTCCTCTCTGCACAGTTTAACCACCAGTACTAGCCTTGGGAGAGCTAGGAGAAGCCTCCCAGAGTGGAATTCTGCATTTTTAAAATGACAGACGAAACGGAAGAAAAATTAGAACTGGAGGCAAAACGGCCACGGTGCAGCACATCGCCGAAAGACACAGCAGACGACCTAACTCCAGCTCGTGTGTATGGGGAATTATCCACAATAAAAGATGCCCTCAAGCTTATAGAGATGTAGCTGATTTTAAGCCACTGCTAACACAACTTGCTAGACGTGTCACTGACGTGGAAGCAAGGTTTCATCCTGGAACATAATGTTGATAAACAGGGGCCTGCAATGATTGAGCTGAGGAGAACTGTTTCAAAATTAGAGGACCGCCTTGAAGATCTTGAAGGTAGAAATCGCAGAAACAACTTGGTCCTACTAGGCTTTCCAGAGGGGGAGGAAGGACCGAATATGATTGCCTTTTTACAGAAAATACTGAAGAAAACAGTAGGCCCTTCAGCCAATGGCCCAGAATATATCATAGAGAGTGGGGTCACAGGGCCCTGAGGGCAAAACTCTCTTCAGCTGATCCTCCGAGGCCTATAATTTTCAAGCTGCTAAATTATCTCGATCGAGAGCAGATTTTGAAGGAAGCAAGGAAGCTCTCAGCAATCCTATGGGAGGGCAAGAGGCTTCGTTTAGTCCCAGATCTTACAGTTAAAAGCAGGATGGCGCGTGCCAGCTTTCGACCTATTACGTCCAAGCTCTGGGCTGCTGGAGTGAAGCACCGCATGTTATATCCTGCTAAACTAGAAGTTACCCACAAGGAGGGGAAAAGTTGTTTGAGACGTCTGATGAAGCTCTGAAGGTGCTCAAGGACTGGTTCCGACCTTTCCACAAAACCTGAATGCACGTCCTTTGGCAAGCTTCTACCCTTTTATGGAAGAAGATTGAGTGTACAATGGTTTAGCAAGGACTTATCTCCTTTATCGGTCGCTTGGATGTTGGACTTTTTGGCCTTATAGTGGATATTTTACTCCCCCTTTTACCTTTCTAGTTTCCCTTCCCTCCTCCTTTGTCCCCCTTCCCTCCCCTTTCTCCCTCCCTCCTCCTCTCTTTCCCCCTTCCCTTCCCTTCCTCTTCCCTTCTTCCCTTCCACTCCCTTCCCCGCCTTTTTCTTCCATTTCCTTCCCTTTCCTTCCTAACCCCTTCCATACTTTGATACTGTGTTGAATTCCAGTTTTTGTAGCTCTTGATTTTGCTAAGCTGCTACAACCACCAGGTGCCGTTCTGCCGGGTGTCTTTATGGAGACAAGACCGGCCTCTGGTGGACATCCTATTTTTTTATGTGGGCTGCCCTCATTACCTAATTCAAAATATTTTAAGGCAAAGCGGTATAAGATATCCAAGCCCTCCTGTTAGTTAGGCCTATCTGGTCTTGCTTTCCTTCCCTACCCCCCTTTTTTTTTTTTTCCTCCTCCTTCTTTCTTGGAGAGCTATATGTTTACCGCATTGGCCTGATAGTTGTTGCTCTGTTTGGCTTTGGCAGCTATGGACTATTGTGTTTTTCCTTCACTCTGGTTTTCTTACCAATCTGTCTAGCTCTGAATTTAAGAGCCGATGTATGGGCCCCTTTTGCCGGCAATGTTCTGGTAGCATACAGCTGTTATTGTTAACAACTACTTAATCCTTCTCAGGGGGCTATGGTGAGATACCATTATTAGGGCTGTTAGTTTACTCTTCTTAGTTAAATATGAGTTTGCTGCATGTTAATTACAATAGTGTAGCATTTTAGGTGGTTAATGCAGACGGTTATATTATCTCCGTTTTTTTGGAGAGGGGAAATTCACTGCCTTGTTAAGTTAGCGAGAGGCCCCACCGCTAGAGCGTGTCATGGTCCAGAAGACTGGAGGCGGCTTAGGGCCTGGGGTAAGTGGTGCTTTTACGTTGGGGGGAATGGTTTTGGTTGTTTGGTGGGTAGGATCCCTTTTCTTTTATGGTTTATATTTAGTGGGGATATTGGGGGTCTGACAGCCCAACAGAGAATGTGTCATTTTTTGCTGTTATATGGCGTCTGAGCTGAGTATAATTTCATGGAACATTAAAGGGGGGAGAGATAACAAAAAGAGGTATATTGTCCTCAACCACCTGGCACGTCTTAATCCATCAATAGTTTTTTTGCAGGAAACACACATGCTACCTGATAAACTTTCCCTTTTCAGGAAGAGATGGGTGGGCCAAGTTTTTGGAGTGGGCATTTCCACTTGCAAAAGGGGGGTGGCAGTTCTCATGGCCAAGAGTGTCCCCTTTCTGTCGACAGAATTAATCCCTGACCCCGAAGGGAGGTATATCCTTGTCTTGGGCAAATTAGCGGGCATAGATGTAGTGCTAGGTTCTATTTATGGTCCCAATCAGGAATCCCCCACCTTCTTTACTCAGTTGGCAGTTCTCCTTGCCTCCATAGCTGACAAACCCTTAATTTTAGGTGGGGACTGGAACCTAGTTCAGTCCAACTGCCTGGATTGTTCATGGGCCAAAAGTGTTCGTTCATCCCCTGCACAATCAGCCTTATCTGAGTTCAAGTCCTCACTGGGTTTGACGGACCCATGGCGTTTAATCAACCCTAAGTCTAAGGAGTACACCTTTTTCTCGCCAGTTCACCAATCTTACTCTCGTATAGACTTTTTTCTAGTAAGCCATCAGATACTTTCCCTAATTCAAGAGGCCTTTATTTCTGGCCGAGTAATCTCTGATCACTCCCCTATTGGCCTTCGGTGCCTCCCATTCTCCTTGCCTTCTAGATCATACTCATGGGCTCTCAATAACCACCTGCTGAAAGACCCCTCTTCACTTCAGACATTTCGGAACTTTATGTTTCATTCTATTGAAGCAAACTGGGGTTCCCTCCAAGGAATTGATCGAGTGTGGGCGGCATTGAAGGCCACATGGAGAGGTGAATTTATTAGGTTGGCGACAATCCGTAAAAAGAGAATCGCACATAAAGCGGTGGACTGCCTTAATAGAATAAGAGTATTAGACACCATAAACGGAGATCTTAGATCTCCCTCTCAGGAACAAGAGCTATGCCTTTTAAAAGTCTGGTATGAGTCACACATGAAGGAGAAGGTAGAGAGATCTGTCTAATTTAAGGGCTTCCTACATAGGACAAGGTAGTAAAGCAGGAAACTGTTGGCTTGGCAGCTGAAAAGAAGGGCAGCGAGAGGTGGGTTGCCTCTATTAGACATCCTGAGACAGGGATATAATTTCAGGTCCCGACGATATTATGTCCGCCTTTGTTCGGTTTTACAAGAACCTATATGCGAGTGAACCTTTCTCCCCAGTGGCGTCCCCGCAAATGAAGGAGTTTCTTGCGGAGATTTCCTGCCTCAACTCCTCCGATCTTCGCCAGAGCTAGAGGCTCCTTTGGAGCCAAGGAAATCTTGCGTGTTATCGATGCATTAAAAATTGATAAAGCGCCAGGCCCGGACGGGTTTTCACCTTATTCTACAAGACCTTTAAAGATACCCCTTGCCCCATTATTGTGCCAATTGTTTGCCTTTTGGCACAAGGAAGGAATCTCACAGTCTTCCCTTTTGAGGCAGGGATTATCCTTTTACCAAAGCCGGACAAGCCACCAGACCTTGTGTCTAATTATAGGCCAATATCCCTATTGAACGTTGACGTAAAGATTTTTGCGAAGATTTTAGCCAATAGACTAAAATCAGTTTGGGTGGAGCTATTAAGCCCCGAACAAGTTGGGTTCATGGCCGGCCGATCATCAGCAGACCACTTTAGGAAATTGTTTTATTTGATACACGAAACCTTGAGCCCCGATATAGAAGCCTCTCTGGTCGCGTTAGACACAGAGAAGGCATTCGATAGGGTGGAGTGGGAATTTATGTTTGAAGTGCTTTCTAAATTTGGCATTCCGGATAACTTTCTGAGTTACATTAAGATTTTGTATACTTGTCCTTCCGCACAAATTTCTTGTAACAACTTGATATCATCTCCTTTTAAGTTAACGCAAGGTACCAGACAAGGCTGCCCTCTCTCACCATATTTATTTAATCTATATTTGGAACCCTTAATTAGAGCAATTAAACTGGACAACGATATTCAAGGTGTAAGCATTCAAAATGCTGATTTTAAGGTGTCTGCATTTGCAGACGACCTTCTAATCCACATTTGGCATAGTCGATCCTCTCTTCCATAGCTTTTCTCTATTATTTCTCGATTTTGAATTTCTGGTTACAAACTTAATAAGAGCAAAACATTAGTCTATTCATTATCTCCGCACTTGCATCGGGCTTGGTGTGACTCGCTGGGTTTATCCTGGCAGACCGGTTCACTCACATATTTAGGTATTAAAGTTTCCAAAGATTTTTCACAACTATATGACCTAAATTTCAAACCCCTTCTTAATCAGATCAGAGATGACCTCAACAGGTGGTCCTCACTGCCTCTTTCCTTTTGGGGGAGAGTGAATACCATCAAAATGATGATTTTGCCGAAACTAATTTACTACCTCCTTAATCTCAACATATATTTGCCCAAGTCTTTTTTTAATCTTTGCCACAAATACTGTACCGATTTTATTTGAATGAACCCCGCCGGGCCTATCGTGAAACTTACCCGTCAGAGGGAAGAGGGGGCCTACAGGTGCCTGATTTTACATTTATTATTTAGCAAGCCATATGGCAAGGTCGGCTAAGTGGACATCCGATGCCCCAGCATTCTTAGCTAGTGGCGCTGTAGACGACTGGTAGCCAAACTGTCAGGTGATCTGGAAGCCTCCTCTTCACTCTGGCGAGAGTTCCACAAAATTAAAGATACCCCATTGGGATGGGACATTAGAGCCCTTTCTACAGTTTTATACGCTTATTAAATATTCCTTTAAAAGGACTTATTACAACCCCTGCTTAACAACCCGAATTTGTTAATTGGCAATCGGCGATAAAAGGATGGTGGCCACCTCCAACAAACCTAGGTTGGCTGACTTTTTATCGGGAGGTCACCTGATTCCTCTTCCAGATTTGAGGGAGAAGTTCTCAGTTAACCCCAAGGACAGTTACCGGTTATATCAAATCAGAAACTGTATCTACTCATTCTTCAAAGATGCCCAGGGGCAGGTTCAGACGGGGAATCTGGTAGCGAAGATAAAAGTTATTGCCGTGTCTAACAAAGTGGTCTCCAACATTTATAAGCTTATTCTTTCCCTTAGGGAGGCCAAGGCCTCTCCTGCTCCTCACTACTGGAAAATGAATTTATTCCCAAATTGGTCAGATCAGACCTGGTTGAGAGTTTGGCGGGATTTATACGGTTATGTCAAGCAAGATAGGCTGAGGAGTCTACAATTTAACATTCTGCATGATTTATACCTCTCTCCAGCCAAGCTTTCACGCATATATAGAAATAGATCCCCTGTATGTCAGGATTGTGGTTACCCATGGGCCACCACCTTACATAAACTCTGGGAATGCCCTAAGGCAGCTAAATTCTGGGGTTCTATTCGTTCTTGGATGACCCCGTTCGTTGAAGTAGGGGCATTTTTTAGTCTAGAGACTTGTGTTTTGGGTAATTTGGCGGATATTCCATCCATAACTCACAAATGTCAATTAACACTAATATCTTTAGTAGCTAAACTGCTACTTCTACGTTACTGGTGCAGAAAGGGTGCTCCCTTCCGTAGGGAATGGTGGGACACCTTCCTGAAGCCCTAAATGCAGAAAGAATGGTTGCCTTGATGTTCAATTTAGGTGAGAAATTGAAAATGCTGGTGCAGCATAACTCGATTGTTTAAGGCTGACAGGGCGACCAGCTTATCAGTTGGTAACTTTGCACAGGGCTCCTCCCAAGGGAAAGGTGTCTCATCCCCGCAATATATAATGCAAATTAAGGCACCTAGATATGAGGTTATTTGAAGTTTTGCTATCTCTCCCTCTAATGCAGCTGAGGTTGTTTTTTCTCTATTAACTGGTTATCCTTCTTTGGTATTACATACATCAATCCGCCCCAGAAGATTTCTACCTCAATTATTACTCTTCTGGTTATTTCCACTTGGGGCGGCGCCAATCAAGGTTCACGTCCCTTCCGTTTTTCTGAGTTATTCTTCCTTTCTTGTTCTACATATAGTGATCCCTTCTAGAGTTTTGTGGTTAAATTATTACTCTTTTTTTTTTTTTGCCGGCTGTCAGACCTAGGGGTGGGGAGGTGGGGGTTGGGAGGGCTTTTTAGGTTTGGTTTTAGTTTCCTATCTTGCTTTATCTTTCTTTTTGTTATTGTACTGTATCCAATTTTATACCCTATTGTAAAGGTGCTACGTGTGTCTGGATTATGTACAAGTTGTTATTGTTAAAGTTGTTGGTACAATAAAGTGCAGTTATTTGCAAAAAAATAAATAAATAAATAAATAACAGTCTGGTTTACAACCACATCCACTATTCAATGGGTAAGGAAATCCTTGTGTCCTGATTTCCAAGACTAGGTTCCAGACATGGCCTTAAGAGATTACAGTCAATGGCTAATAACAAGTACCTGCCAACCAGAGTGCAGCAAATCCCATATCACTGTGCCAGCTGCATGAAATGCTCATTTTTAAAATGCAGTCATTTTTTTCTCTCCTACAGCTACTCTGAACAGAAATGGTAAATATACCTGTAGGGTGAGTAACATGGTTCTCTCCCTCTACTTCACATATTTTATTGTTTGTTTTCTTCTCAAAGGGAAGTATTCATCTTCTTTAAATGTGATAGCTTTTTTAAATCCTGATCCATTAGCCCACCTTCTCACTCTTTCCCCTACCTGTTCATATAATCGCTCTTTTCTCCCATGACCACCTTATGCTCATTGAATTGTGCACAGTTCATTGCTGTTTTTAAAAAAGTAGATCAATTTTTTTTGCTGTTTTACAACAAATTAGGTATATGAGGCTTTCTTCCTGCTGCCTCAGCCACTGCTCAGTGTCAAAACCAGAACTAATGCAGTTTTTGGCTGCACATCACAGCACTGAAAAAGCCTATCAGCTTGTTCTTGCCTGTGCTTCTATTTTTATATGTTAAAATGCATAACACTATAAAAAAGCAAACACAAAACTTAAGGAGTACATAAAGGTTAGTTTATTATAACTATTAATTCAGAGTAAGGGACAAAAAAGAAATATAATCAAAATGGCAGTACCTGTGAAGCCACCCCTTACTATTAGTTCATCAACTGACATGACTGCCCAAGATGGGAGGAGGCATGGCCCAGAGAATTTCTGTGGCTAGGGGTATCACAGTTTTTCAGCTTGACAGGAGGCCCTGCAAACATTTTTTTCCTGACTGGTTCACCTCTCCCCTGTTACCCACAAGCTGCTGAAACAGAGCACTACTGATCTGCTGAAATACCCCCTCAGACACAAAGATTTATAGTCCTTGACTCTCCTTTACTAAGGTAGACGGTACATGGGGCACAGCAGTCAATTCATCTGGTCACCCAGACCTACTGTTAATCAGTTTAACTACACTATGAATCACAGTAACTTCTTTGAGCATTCCTTGACCCCAGAGTTGCAGCCACAGCCACATCCTGTAATCTTCATCCAGAGAGCTCAAGGTACTTGTTATTTGGCCTCTTGAAAGCCTTGAAATGTTTTAAGCCCAGCCTGGGCTACGTTCAAACTGAGAACCTTAGTTCTGCCAACTTGATGCCATTTGGGCAGATACCCATCTGTTCTATACTCCATGGGATTCTTTTCCCCACATGGGCTTTCCCTTCTGCCCACAGGGAGACATCTCAAAATATGAATTTGTACCCACATGCCTGGAAGGTGTCCAGAAAGTTCAGGGTGATAACAATCCTTGGGAGCGCCAGGTCAGCATCCCTGATGGTGCCCTGGCACTCAGGAATTTCTGATGCCCCAACACAGCTCACAGAACCCACACTAGCCAAAGATCACTTTTGATGTGGCACCTTGTAACCCCCCCCCCCCCCAGAGGACTGCATGTTTGGTGGACATGAGACCCTCCACACATTTTCAGAGATACTTTCCTACCTGTACCTTAAAGACTCTTTTCTTGCATGACCCAATGTGCAGCTCCAGTCCTAGTTCACATCCATCTTTCCCAACCTTTGGATGGCCAGGCTGTGTACTTACTGATGTGGCCCCCCTCCCCCATCCACTATCCTTCACTCCTTTTCCGGGACTTTCTCTTCAGACCCGCAAGTTATCAGTTGGCACTCCTTGAGGACATACCCCAACATCACTCTAACTTTTCTGCTCTAGGGCCATTGGTTTGACTCCCACCTCCGATCCTTGGGTTCATGAACATCTAAGAGCCCCAAGATCCATCGCAGCCATGCTAGGCTGGCAGATGTACTGTGTGTTGCCCCTGCAGAGCAGAGTGAGGGTGGCATGGCACTCATGTACCGAGGTGGGAGCCCACAGTGGAAACTGAGCACCCTTGAGCCATGTTCTAAGCTAGCCAGCTAGCAAGCCACATACCTTTCCTGCATCTCCAGGACCCCATCAGTACCCCAATTCTGAATCCAGCCACAAATCTGGCATGCATGCAGGGCATACACCAGCCAGAACCCTAGCACAGAGCACTGGACTGATCTGTAGCTTGTGCAACTGCCAGCAAAGGTACCTGGGCCATGATGCCCCCTCCCCTTCCATTCCTAGGCTGGCTAGTCATTTTCCTTAGGTACCTTAAAGTGGCTTTCTGTCTTCCTCCTGAACAGCTCATCATCTGACCACTTTGGCCCTTTTGACAGTTCTATGCTACCTTTATCCCCCTCCTCCCCATCCCACAGAGAATACACAGATACATAGATGTTGACAGCAGAAAAAAAACCTTTTGGTCCATCCAATCTGTTTACCCTACCTAAATATTCTGTCTTGGCCTGCAGACAATCCTCCACTTTGGTAGTGTCCTATCTTTTTCTTACTAATCCCACAAGCCTGTCTCATCACTGCTTGAGGCTGCTGATTGAGTTGGCCTATAGCACTTCCTCTGGCAACTTATTCCACTTTTCCACCACCCTTTCCATGAAGAAATGTATACAGAAGTCCTTTTCCTATCTCTCCTTGCCAGCTTTAGTGAGTTCTCTCTAATCCCTGTGTTTGAATTCAGGAAGAAGATGTTCTTGGTGTCCACTCCAATTATGTCTCAAGAATGTCTCCCCTTTCCCTTCTCATTTCAAGGGTGTACATGTTTAATTCCTGCAGCCTGTCCCCGTATATCATTTCACCAAGGCCATGAATCATCTTAGATTCCCTGCGCTGTATTGCCTTCACCTTGTTGCAGTCTTTCCTCAGCGTTGAGCAGTACGTCTTGCAGTATTCGGGTGCAGCTGCACCAGTGATCTGTACAGTGGGGTTGGGGGTATTTTTTTATTTTATTTTATTCTTTTGGTAACTGGGTAAGGCATAATAGGCACAAGTGCCTGTTTTCAGGGGCGATCCGGGAGCACTGGGGTGGTTAGGTGACTTGCTCAGAGTCACACAGTATGCAAGTGGAGGCTGTGGGTATCAAGCCCAGGTCTGCTATATGTACCAAGCTCATTCATAGCTCATTACTCTAACCTCTAGGCTATACTCCTGACTTCTACTGCTTATCCCCCTCCCAATGCAGCCAGCATTTCTTTGTTTTGCTCACCGTCCTTTTGCAGTGTGCAGACATTTGTAGGGTCTCCAATATCATCACACCTAGATACTATTCTTCTGTATCGATATCCTGCACCACCCTCCATTTCATATTGCACCTTTGGGTTCCTTTTCCCATCCTGCATTTACTTTACATCTTTTAGCATTGAAGTTCAGCTGCCTCTTTGACCGACTCTCCAACCTGCCCAGATTCTCCCTTAGTTCCTTTCTCCCCTTCTCTGTGTCTACTATTGTGTAGATCTTTGTGTCACCTGTGAAGAGGCATATCTTACCCTTAATACCTTCATGTTGTTACAGACAAGTATATTGAAGGGGACTGATCCTAGTACTGATCGCTTAGGTATCTCGCTTGTCACCTCTCTCACCTCTGCAAAGATCCCATTGACTACCATCCTCTATGATCTGCCCCTTAGCCAGCTCTCTGCCCAATTTGTCATTTTTTCCTCGATCCCAATGTCCATATCTTTTTGACCAGCCTCCTGTAGGGAACTGAGTCAAAAGCCTTATGGAAGTCTAGGTGTACTATATCCACTACCTGGCCCTTGTATGCTGCTGTGATTACCCAGTTGATGAACTCCAGATTTGTCTGGCAAGACCTTCCCATTGTGATTCCATGCTGTCTGGGGTACTGCAGTCTGTTTCCTTCTAGGAAGTCCACCAGATCTTCCCTCAGAAGAGACTCCACAGTTTTCTCCATTATAGACATCAAGCTGAATGACCTATAGTTTCCTGGCTCATCCCTTTTTCCACTCTTGTGTATCATAATCACTGAAAGAAGAGCCGCCAAATGAGGAGTGGGTTCTCTGTGACAAAAATACAACCATATCACGTAAAGTCACGGAACTCCCCCAGCATTGCAAAAACTGATGTCCAAGGCCAAACTGTGCTGAAGACTATAACAGTTTAATATTGAGCAGAAAAATGAAAACAATATCAGCAGAAAAATGCTAATGTTTCACCTATTAGGCTTTTTTCCAAAGCATACTGTACCCAGTGTAAGTACTCAATTTATGGTGGCCCGGTGGTGCTGAGGTTGAGGTGCTGGATGCCACACCTCGTGCCATGCCGGCAACCCTAGTTCGGGAGTGGACTCAGGTAACGGGTGGTAGGAAGGAGAGGATTGAGCACCCGCTGGGCTGCTCTCCTCCTGGGAGGGCATGGGATTGTCCGGCACTCCAGTGGCTGTCAGTGGAGAGCAGGGGCACTGCAGAAGTGCTGGACCGCATGTACACCATGTGGCTGATGCAGGCAGGGTTGCCTGCGCTGCAGCATCAGGAGTGCACCACACACGGGGGTGGGGAGGGCTGTCAGGGACCACACAAGAAAAACCCTCCCAACCCAGATAGGCAATGGCCCTTCCAGTGCCACCACCACACGCCCAATGCAGGTTCCCTGCCACTGCCCCTTTGGTCTCCCAGTGTCGTTAGCTGCCCAGACCTGGGGAGGATTCGTAACATCCTTGAAGATAGCTGGAAAAACAGCAGGCAGTAGAGCGAGATGGTGAGAGAAGAGGCCTGAGAGAGTTGCGGAGTTGGGGGTGATAAAATAGAGTGGGAAAAAAAGTACTTAATTTATACCGAGTTAATAAAACCATGTGACCATTCAAATAAAGTGCTCCACAGAAGATTTAAAGTGCTAGTGCATATCTGTTACATTCAGACATTCAGATGTAACACATAGTATCTCACACTTACTAGATCAAGGTGCAAAAAGTAAGGAAACAACTCATTCGTAAAGTTCCTGTATGCCCTAGACTTAAATACATACATTGTTATTATCAAACAAATATCTCTCTCTATTCCACATAAGGGTTGAATAGGGCACACATGTAAATACAAAAAAATATTCCAGCATTTTCTCATGTATTCTTAGGGCACTTAAGAAAACAATCCCTCTCTAAAAATTACAGCCTGTATTCTCTATAAGGCCTGCATAAATGGGGGCAGAGGGAAGGAAAAAACAGGGGAAGAGGGAAAGGGAAAAACAAGGAAAAGGCAATGGAAGAGTAGGGAATGACAACAGCCAGAGTATAAACATGGCATAACAACAACTATTCCCAAAACCAATCCATCTGTGTAGGCGTTGACTCAAATTCACTTTGGTTTGCACTGTATATATACATGATGCCAAAGCCTGGAGGTATGCAGTGAATCCCTTCCATGAAATGAGTAGACCTAAAAACACAGAACAGGAGTGGTTAGGCTCAGTATATAAATCCAGATCAGATTATGTACATATTTCAGATCTAGCTACTTTTCTGTAAAAATGGTTCTAGCTCAATTATATCATTAAGCCCTTTGATTGAGGTGTACACCCGGCCCCCATGGTATATATCCAAAAGTTCTCACGTCTACTGAGGGCTAGTTCTCTATCCCCTTCCCTTGGACCCAGACAGACTTGCTCTAAACCTCTAAATGACAGTGAATTATCATTCTTATTCTGTACCTGCCTCATGTGGACCACACAAACATAATCCATATTGCTATTCTCGATGTTCCTAATGTGCTCACCAACCCTCTCCTTTAGTTTCCTTCTGGTGTGGCCAATGTAGCACGCCCCACAAGTGTACTCAGAGTAGTAAACCACCCACATTATGTCACAATTGATAAATTGTTCTATTCTGATCACATCTGCATTATAAGGATTTAATACTGTGGTGCATGGAACAATATACGGGCAATACTTGCATCAGTTGCACCATTTGCAACCCTTGGGAAGGGCAGGTAACCAAGTTTTCCTAACTGCAGTGGGTTGCACTGATGTCACCAATTGGTCTCTTAGGTTCATGGTTCTGCAATAGGTCATTCTGAGTAGTACCACAGCTGTTTCTCTTAATCTAGGGTCTGCTCCCAAAATGTGCCAGTTCTTGCAGATAATATCTCTAACCCTCCAAGACCTTACACTATACATCGTCACAAAGTTAATTCTACCTCTGACCTCTTTAACCCTAGTGTCATCATTGGTGTATGCCCTTTTTCCCACCAATAGGGATTCTCTGCTCCTAGCCTCACAGGTCTGTCTGGACGCTCCAGTAACTTTACCTGAACAGCCCAATTCCTTAAATCTTTTACTCATCAGGTCTGCTTCCTTCACATATGACTCATGCTGGCTACAATTCCTTTTTATATGAAGAAACTGGCTCTTGGGGATATTCCTTATGGTGTGGGAGGGGTGGCAACTGCTAGCCAGGAGGATATTGTTCCTATCAGTGGGTTTCCTATACAGACCCATACTGATTGTCCCATCTCTTTCTTTTGTAATGACAATATCCAGAAATGAAACCTCCCCATCACTGACGGTACATGTAAATTGCAAATCTGGATTGCTGTAATGTAGGTATTTCACAAATTCTTCCAGTTCCTCCAAGTCCCCCTCCCACACCATAAGTATATCCTCAATAAAGCTTTTCCACACGGGTATTTTCGACAGATGTGGGTTGTGTTCACTCCAAATAAATTCTTCCTCCCAGTAACCCACATATAGGTTGGCATAACTCGGGGCAAACGTAGCCCCCATGGTGGTGCCTTTCTCTTGGTGGTAGAACTGCCCTTTAAAAGCAAAATAATTGCCTTCTAAAGCCATTTGGGCCATTTCCACCAGAAAATCTGTGTCAGGCAATGCCTCTATTTCCCTTTTATTCAAAACATAGCGTAAGGCACTTAGGCCACCTATATGTGGGATACTGGTAGAAAGAGCCTCCACATCGAGGGTTACCAGATATGAAGTATATTTAACCCTTAGGGCTGCAAGTTCATTCAAAACATCCCTTGTGTCCAAAAGAAAGGATGGCAATTTAAATACCAAAAGTTTAATGGTATCCTGATTGGGCATATAGATGGGACTTGATATGTAAAAAGGAAAAGGAATATTTACCTGTTAAATCACCTTTAATGGCACGGTTTTGTACTTTGCCAAAAGTCCACAAATCTACAGTTAACCCCCCAGGCTGACCGATTGTATCAGGGGTTGGAACGGTCACTGAACCTCTTGCCTCATTTGTGAATGATACCTCTGTTATGTAAATTGCCATCCTTTCTTTTGGACACAAGGGAAGTTTTGATTGAACTTGCCCTCACTGTGGAGGCTCTCTATACCAGTATCCAGTTGCTGTTGTCTATCTGACAGATAGCTGCAGAACCAGTTTAATGCTGAATTCTTAGCTGAAGAGGGCAGCAAGGAGGGCTGGGAGGATACTGGGATGCATAGGGAGAGGCATCACCAGTAGAAAACAGGAAGTTATCATCCCTCTGCACAGACAGCTGGTCAGACCCCATCTGGAGTACTGCGTGCAGTTCTGGAGACCCAATCTCCGCAAAGACATAGACAGGATGGAAGCTGTCCAGAGGAGGGCAACTAAAATGGTGCAGGGTCTGCACCGGAAGACATATGAAGAGAGATTTAAGGAGCTTAATATGTATAGCCTCGAGGAAAGGAGGGAGAGGGGGGACATGATAGAAACTTTCAAGTACCTCAAGGGAATCAACAAAGTCCAAGAGGGTAGCATCTTTCAAAAAAAGAGGTGTGCAAGAACAAGGAGGCACAATTTGAAGATGGGGGGGCGCTCAGAGGTAATTTAAGGAAGTATTTTTTCACAGAGAAGGTTGTGGATGCATGGAACGGCCTTCCGGAGGAGGTTGTGGAGTCAAAAACAGTGGTGGATTTCAAGCATGCATGGGACAGTCATAAGGCAATTCTAGGGGGTTGGGGTAGGAAGAAGTAGGCTGCTGGTTAACTAGGATCTGCAGCTTATCCATTAGGTAGGAAAATGGGCAGACTGGGTGGGCCAAGCGGTCCTTATCTGCCGTCAAATTCTGTTTCTATGTAACTTCATGTTTGGTAAGCTTATCCAAGAGCAGGCCATGTTCGACTGTATCGAAGGCCTTACCAAAATCCAAGAATACAGCTCCTGTAATCTGTTTGTTGTCTAAGGCCTCCAACCAGTTATTTGTTACCTTAAACAAGGCAGATGTAGTGTTGTGGTAGAGCCTACATCCAGATTGTAGAGGGCTGACCAGATGGAGCGTGTCAAGGTATTCTTGATCTGGGTATTAACCAGTTTTTCAAGAAGTTTTGAGAGGACTGGCAGGATCGAAATGGGCCTGTAATTGTTAACGTCGCTAGGGTCTCCAGACTTAAATAGAGGCAGAATGTGGGCTACTTTCCACTCCTGAGGTACCATGTCTTCTATTAAAGAGAGGCTGAATAGATGGGTAATGGTGCTGTTAGGGAATGGTAACCCAACTTCAAGAAGAAGGGATCAATGTTATCTGCCCCAACACTTTTCCTAGTGTCCAATTTGAGTAGTAGGTCCATGACTTGCTTAAACGTAACAGTAGTAAAGGTGAAGGCAGCGTGGATGGCAGGGCTGGGGCCCACAGTAGTGTGTGCACAGGAGGGGCAAAGGGTTGCTGCCAGGAAGGAATCAAAGGGCAAGCCTGCTGTCATGAAATGTTCATTAAATTTGTTGAGTGTCTGGGATTCATCAGTGATTGTGGAGCCATGCAGTTCTAATTTGGCAGGAAAGGTAGGGGGGACATTGCAACCTTCTACTGTTTTGAAGGTGCACCATATCTTGGATGGATTCCCCTTTGTGGATTCGAGGACATTCAAGTAATAGTTCTCTTTTGTAGTTCTAATCAACCTGGTACAGGCATTGTGGGAGTCCCTGAAGGCTGACCAGTCCTCGGGAGCTTTAGTATACCTTGCAGTGGCCCATAACTGGTTTCTTTTTGATAGTGCTTTTTTAATGTTCACATTGAACCAAGGCCAG
This sequence comes from Neoceratodus forsteri, assembly GCA_016271365.2. NCBI lineage: Eukaryota > Metazoa > Chordata > Ceratodontiformes > Ceratodontidae > Neoceratodus > Neoceratodus forsteri. The sequence continues at coordinate 267,281,209 of CM057455.1, forward strand.
GAGGCATTTTTCATTCTACTTCTTGATCATAGGGGCATGTTTATTTATAACATCGCATGGGATGCAATTAAAGATGCACCCGGCCTCAGTAACGGTAGGTGCTAAATAGAAGCTTTGCCAGTTGGTATCCCTCAGGTCTGCTAGGAAGTTGGCCAGGTTAAACTTCCTAAAACTTCTCTTAGTGACCAATTTGCTAGCTAGAGCAGGCTTTAGTAGATTTCTGACACACACTACTATGTTGTGGTCACTAAGGTCATTATGGAAGACTGCTTTGTATATTATTTTCTGTAGCCTATTCATAATAACAAGATCTATAAGGGAACTGGCTAGATGTTTTTTGCAGATTGAACTTGTGGAGTCCATTGTCATCTGGCTTAGGCCCAGGTCATTATAGAGATCCTTGAGGGGGCTTGATTTTGGACTAAGCCAATCAAGGTTCAGGTCACCCAAAATTATTGATACATTGACATTATTGTCCACAAATGTGTGCAAATGGATCAGAAGCTCTAACTCCCCAGTGGGGGGGGCTGCAGCAGCCTAGGATATTAACTGATTCAGCAGGGGTTATGCAAAGTCTTAATGCCAGGCATTCAAATTCCTTAAGTTTCAAAACTGCATGAAGTACAGTGGCAAATAATCTCTCATTATCGTAAATGGCCACCCCAACCCACCCTTTTGGATCTGTCCACACGATATAGAGTATAGGAAGGCAGGGCTAGTGTTTGGTGACTAACAGTACTCTTCAGCCAAGTTTCCGTTAAGAGTGAATGTCCGGAGTGGTATGGGATACTCAGACTTGTATATGAGATAATTTCTTCTGCAAGCTACAGATGTTAATGACCATCAGTCTTAGGCCTTTTGCATGAGTGAAGTCAGAAGGGGATACTCATGCTAAGGTGGGTCTGGGGTTAGTCTCCATATTCCCTGAACAAAGGAGAAGCAACAGAATTATTTGGCATAGCCAGAGTCTCATGGATATGCGGTATATCTTATGTCCAGTCCCTGTCGGCATAATGTCCCCACACTGAAATTTATGCTATATGCTGAAGGGTGTATCCCCTCAGCATCATGCCCCACTTTATTTGCTGACGGGCATCAATCCTTGACTTCAGTCCCTCTTCCAAGTTGAATTTGCTGATGGGGCCACTCCCGTCGGCATAATGCCCCCTCAATGAATTGTGTGCTGAGGGGTGCCCAATCCCCTCAGCTCTTCCCCCATGTGCCGACAGGGTGCCCAATCCCCGTTGGCTACAGACCCCAAAATAAAACAGGTGGCACACTGGGAGCCCACCCCAGCATGCCAAATGTCCATGTAAAAAGAAAAACCGTCTTGCAGTGTTTTTCTTTTTTTTTTTAAACCCTGTAAAACAGAAAATGGTCCTTCGTTGAGTCCGTGGCCTCGACCCCAACCCACACCCACTCTCTGCACACCCTGCCTCCCCACACCCCCCTCACCCCCATACTTATCTCCGGAGCCCAGCGCGATGATCTTCGGTGGACCAGGAAGACGTCTGCACTCTTCAAAGCCAACCACTAACTGAAGAAACGCCGGTAAGCTGTATAATGGCATAAATAGGTTTTTTCAACTTTGGTGCATATCTCAGGCAGTTTTGGGAATTTTGGCACCAAATTTTCAACATGGGGTTATTGGGACCCCTCCTCATGAATTCAGCCACTGTCATGGCATTACTCAGTTCTGACAGGTGATTTAGTGGTCACTGTGCAGCATCACCTTTTAGGACCAATTAAAGAAACAACAGTGCCAGTGTTCATGAGGTGGGGTCCCAAAAAGCCTATGTTGCAAAAATCCAAAAAATGACCGTTTTACGAGTGTGCATTGCGCTGGTGCTACGCATGCTCATAACTGCACAAATTTGCAATCTTTTCATGCCAGATTTTCAACATTGACATTTTTTCACACCTCCTTAAGAAAAGTACAGCTGCAATTTTTCACATCCTGGCCAAAATGTGTTTTTGTACTTCCAGCGCAGAATAGCGCGGTCGCTGTGGGAAATCAGTGTTCAGGACAGATTAAGAAAATGACAGTGACACTGTTCATGAGCAGAGATCCTAAAATGCCTATGTTGAAAATTTGGTGACGATAGTCCATCAAATGACTGTGTTACAAGTGTGCATTGAGCAGTTTCCACACACCCTTGTAACTTTGCAGATTTGTAATATTTTCACATCAGATTTTCAACACTGGCATTTTTTCACACCTCCTTATGAACAGTATAGCTGTCATTTTTCATATCCTGGCCGAAATGTGTTTTCGCACTTCGCACAGAATAGCAGTCATGTGGGAAATCAGTGTTTGGGACAGAGTAAGAAAATGACGGTGATGCTGTTCATGAGCAGAGGTCCTAAAATGCCTGTGTTGTAAATCTGGTGACGAAACTCCATAAAATGACTGTATTACAAACATGCGTTGCACCGTTTCCACGCACCCTTGTAACTTTGCAAATCTGTAATATTTTCATGCCAAATTTTCAACACTGGCATTTTTTCACACCTCTTTATGAACAGTACAGCTTTCTTTTTACACATCCTGGCTGAAATATATTTTTGGACTTCTGGCGCAGAATTGCGCGGTCGCTGTGGAAAATCAGTGTTTGGAACAGATTAAGATCGAGCAAGTGAGAGAGGGGGAGTGAACGAGCTCAACTGAGCTCTGTTGGGACTGCTGCTGATTTCTTTGTGAGCAGAAAAAGGTGCCAACGCAGGCAGGAGCCCAGTACAAAAGGGCAGCCTGCAGCGCCGGGAGAAACAGAATGAGTGAGTGAGAGAGAGGGAGTGAGCGAGCTCAGTGGAGCTCTGTCGGGACTGTTGCGGATTTCTTTGTGGGCAGAAAAAGGCACCATTGCAGGCAGGACTCCAGTATAAAAGGGCAGTCTGCAGTGCCAGGAGAAGCAGAATAAGCGAGGGAGGGGTGAGCAGTCTCAATGGATCTCCGTCAGGACTGCTGCAGATTTCTTTGTGGGCAGAAAAAGGCATCAACACAGGCAGGGGCCCAGTACAAAAGGGCAGCCTGCAGCACTGGGAGAAATAGAAGGAGTGAGTGAGAGAGTGGGAGTGAGCAAGCTCAACAGAACTCTGTCTGGACAGCTGTGAACTTCTTTAAGGGCAGATATGTGTTGTCCCCACTGTTCTCCCAGCACCCTCCTGCCCTTCTTATTGGGGTGCAAGCAATCCTTTTTGAACACACTCCAACCCCTCCAAGTTGGGCCGCTGTCCCCAAGGAACACAATTCCCTCCTCCCCTGCACCAACCCTTTAGCCATACATTGAACTGTAACGTGTGGACGTCTAGTTCAGAATGTAATACAAGTATAGCACCTGTGAGAAGGTTACCACTGTTGCTCTCTCACCTTCACTATCTTCCCACAAGCACAAGTCTGCCTTCATGTGTTCCATGCTCTGCTTGCTCAGACCATTCATGCCCACATGCAACATTTGATCTGGTCTCTCCACTCCCTTTCCCTTGAGTTCCACCATCCGGCAATACATCTCTCCACTGTCACACAACAATAACAGCTGACCACCTCTTTATCATCAGGATGAGATCCAGTTCCCTTCTAATGTCCCTCACTACTGAGTCCCCCACTATGTGTATCCTTGAGCCTCCCCCGATCTGCTCTCTGTCAGAGCCTACCTACTGGGTGTGCTAGCTCCTTCATCTCCCCTCATGGGTGATTGGGGATCCTCCTTTTCAGCACCTATTGTTGGTGCATAGCCCTGGTTCCTTAGGCTTGACCTTCCCTTCCCCAGGTTTTCACTTCCCACCCCCACTACTGTCCAGATGCAATCTCAAGATTGAGATAGCCTATGAGGAGGCTGTGGCAGAACTGTCCTATGTGTCTTCAGCTCCGAAGTGGCATATTTCATCCCTTGCAGCTTCAAGCTCCAACTCATAACCTGGAACCTCCTACAGCTAGGACACTAGTTGAACTCTCAGAGCACTCCATTTTTGCCACTGTCCCACACCCCCTACACTCCCCCCCTCACACATCCTATCAAAGAGTCTCCCCTGCATTGTGTTTTTAACTGTAGTGAAGTGTTGTAATTGTACAATAGGCTATCCCAGTTGGGGAACCTCTAGAATATACTGTACTTGTACTGATTACATAAATTCACCACCTGAGGTTACTCTAGTTAGGGTGTTTCTTGGATTTGCTTAACCACCATGGCAGGCACCAAATCCTTCCTCAATGCAAGGCTAGTGAGCCTGCCCCCTACCACTGGGAGGGGGTTGTTACACATGTGATCAACAGGTGGACAAACAAGTCACATAGGGTCCCCTAGTGGCACCCACAGGAGGATGAACTGTTTGGCAGTACTTTAAACCATTTTATTATTTTATATGTTTTAAAAATAACTTTTGTGTGTATTTTTTTTTTATTTCTGTAAAACCCCATGTTATATAAGCACTAAGACATTTTGAGGTGTTGGCTATGCTGGGTTTATCACTCTTCCAGGGGCTGAAAGCACTCAGTCTGCAGTCTAAGGCCTTACTACACTCCTGGATATATGGTAAACCCAGTACAACCAAAGTCCCATTGTTAATTGTTGCTTACATAACTCACTGTGTAACCTTGAGCAAGTCAATTCCCAGTGCATCAGTATGCCCCGCTATAAATTGGGTAAGAGCAGGACAACTCTGAAAATGAAAAACTGCATCTCAGCTGGCCTGTTCTAAGTAAATACATTGTTAAAACAGTGGCAAGTAGACAGAACACTTCAGTCATTATGACATACTAGACGATTATTGACACTAGCTTCTGTTTTTCCAAGGAAATGAAACAACAGGCAGCTAGCTGCCTGAAATTAAAGAGTTGTCATATGCCTTGGACTTTTGCCCTTTAATTACAGAGAGAAGTTCCAGTTTATTTTTTTGAACACCACCCCAAATGCCATTGCCTCGCCCCAGAGTTTCCAAACTACTAATTGCAAAGTTCAGGCTGTGTTCAGAGATTTGGGATCACACATCAGCTGCCAAGTGGATGAATTTAGTGTTTATTTTACTGCAGAGAGAGCTGCTTGCAACTACAGTAGAGGCAAGAGATGGGGGTCCATTGGCATTTCTGCTCTAGCCTGTAAAGACACTGAACTTGGGAAGGCAGGGTCCTGGTTGTTATGTTTGAGAATGAGAGGGTCTTTAAATACCATGACCATACACACAAACACATAACCCACCAATCTCATCAGCAGTCACCAGCGGTCAAAACAAGCTACAAATGAAATGTCTGATCTTCAGCAGAGGGATATATAGTTCAGAATCTAGGGACACCAGTGGGAAAGAAAGGCAAAGGGCCACACCAGACATTTAGAGACGTCACTGAGAGTTAAAAAGCAGACATCATCTTTGATATTTAGGGAGTTCATGGACAGCAAAGCTGTTTATTTCCAATTTAGACACTCCTGAGATCACCTCATTCAGGTAATGCACCTAGTTTCCAAGAAGGTCCTGGGAAACAGTACAGCAGCAGCATTAAATAGTTACGATGTGTACACAATTAAAACATGTGGGTGCAAAATTACTTTGACAATTAACACAAAGTTATAATATGTAAGAGACTTAGAAGTTCCACAAAACCTAGACGTTCTACCTTATAAGGTAGAGGCCACACTTGACATTTAGGGATTCATGGGAGATAAAGGTAGAAGGCTACATCTGAGATTTAGGGACTCATGGGAGGTAAAGTCAGAGGATGAAACCTGACATTTAGGGCCTTGTAGGAGGTAAAGGTAGAGGGCCACACCTGATATTTAAGGATTCATAGGAGGTAAAGGTAAAGGACTACATCTGACATTTGGGGATTCATGGGAGGTAACCGTAGAGATCTACATCTGACATTAAAGGTTTCATGGGAGGTGACAGTAGAGGGCCACAGCTGACATTTGGGGATTTTATGGCCAGCAGAGGTAAAGGGATACACCTGAAATGTAGTCTACCTCTAACTATACTCTGAGTTCCAGGACATATTACAGTGTAATGACTCTTGGCCTTGGGGTTATGTTGTGCCTCCCGCTGAAATCCATAAAAGCAAGGCGAGCCACTCTGAGATGTCAATAAAGGCCAAAACACAGAAAATGTTAAAAACCAGAGTTTTTATTGCTCAAAACTGCCCTGATGTTTTGCCCATTCAGGCTTCCTCTGGGGACAAAGCAAGAGTATGAACAACCTCCATTTAATTAGATTATTTGTAGCACATTTAAAATGGTACTGTCTTTTACTTGATCAGTGCAATAATGGAATTTATTTATTTGATATATTAATATTTTTTTTATACTTTTTATTTAAAATGTTATACAAATGCATAAAACATTAGAATCCAGAGCATGTAGAAAACTCCATAAATGTCCAGTATTCATTACTAAAGGAGTGTGATCACATACTTCAATTGATACAGCATTAGGAGGTGAAATGCCAGTTAATATAGCAAATTAAGAAACAATATTAGGAGCCATATATGCAGTCAATGCCCAATATTATCATAGCCCATGTAAAAAGAGCACCATGCTGTAAACGACCTGTTGGTCCTTTGATGTAAGTTCAGAATTATAAAACAAATTTCTACATTCCAGAGCTCCTTTAAGCCTCTAAGTATTAGAATTCAACCAGACCCCAGGAGTTTAAGGCATATTAAGTGTATTTATAAAACATCCAATAATGTCTCCCTCACCCTAAATGAGACAGTGAATACTATAGTGAGCTGGAGATCGGCTCCAGGCCACGTCACTGAGATGCTACAAATTAAGTGAGGGCCAAAATTGTTAGCATCATCTCTCTTGGGGGACTGATTATAAGAATAGAAAAAATATCTTATTCACCCAGTTTAAGAAAAAAAGAAAACAACAACCTATTATGAAGGTAGAGGTATCATAACAACAGTGATTCCTTATTTAAGTCAACAGTTAATATTGTCCCAGAGTAGAGATTTATAGAAATGGTAGAACTATATGAGAACTGGCAAGACTGATGGAGTGCCTGAGGGCTACACCAATCTAAAATAACTGCGTAGCATCCAGCATCAAATATAATTATAGTAATCCTTCTCAGTTTTAGGGGGTCATTAAAACAGGCAAATAGTATATTTCTTAACTTGTGGATCTCTGTCAGAACATTTAAACTACACTCCCCTCTAACCAAAATCTATGGTGCACCTTGAACCATAAAGTTATATATTATAAAGAAGGCAAACCAGCTCGACAGTTCGATATGGAGGGAAAAAAGCCACTACTCTTCATCATAAAGTCAGTCCTCCTCTGATTCTTCCTCTGAAGGTCTTTCCTCATGGATTCTTCGACAATACCCCGGTTTCCTTCAGATCTGTAAAGCGGTACTGTTGACAACCATCTGCAAAGCAAAGTCAAGCTGGGAAAGCCATCAAATATGGTATGCCCAGGGCTCGGAGTTTGTACTACACTCCATCTAAGGCCTTACAGTGCATTCTGGTAACGTAGGCAAGGTCTGGGAAGAAGAGAACATGGAACTCTTCCTGATATATGGGGCTTTTGTTCCTAAGTGTTCCCAGAATCAAGTTGCGTTCTGCCACTGAGGACAGAGTAGCCAGGATAGTGCAGGGGTTCTCTGAATTAGAAGTTGGCCTGTGGAGGGTGATTCTGTATGCTCGCTGGAGATTCACTATGCCTAGGCCCATAATTTCTGTGAGCCAGGAGCCCTGAAAAGTGGTTAGATTATCCCCCTCAGTTCCTTCAGACAGGCTGAGTATACGAATGTTAGTAGCGCGCACTGTATTCTCAAGCTGCTCCACTCGGCTTCCTAATGCTGCTTGCTCCTTAATGGAAGTAGCTGAAGCTGCAAGGGCATTCCCTGCATTGGCCTTGGCATTTTTTGTAGTCTCCCCCATGGCAACCAATCGAGATTCTACAGCTTGGAAATGGAGAGAGAGAAAGAATCCAGCTTTTGGTCAATACCATGGACAATCTTAGTGCATCCACTGCAATTTGTAGTAAGTTCAAAGATGCCGAAGTTTGCTCAGGGCCGGGTGAGGCAGTTGCCCTGCCTACTTGATCTGGCTGTTTTGGTGGAGGAGCACACGGCTGAAAGAAATCTTGCTTAGTAGGCTTAGTTTTCCCCATGGAGATGAAAATTGTACCTCCAATGATGCAGAAGTGATGTCTCAATCTTTAGTTCATATTTTAAAGCAGTTTCAAGGGTGAAATTAGGATTTTATTCCAAAAAAAGAAGGCTTTTTTTCCAGGAGCTCCAGAATTGTGCTGCTTCTGTCAGGACTGCTGGCTCTGCCCCCAATACATTAATTTTAATAATATCTTTCCTTTTATTTTATACTTGATTATTTAGTTTATGGCTTTCCTGTGTGCAATAACAATGTTGTAAAACATCATTAAATAATCTGTCAGACATATATACGATACTCATTATAACACCACTGTGCCCCTATATATCAACAGGTGCATCTGTTACTGTTTTCCACATGGGCATATAATCATGTTACAAATACTTTTAATCCACCTAGCAGTTACACTGCAATGTTCCATCACACATTTAATCAGTCTTTATTTTTCATTAAATCTGTAATAGAAAATATCAAATAACCAAACCCATTCGGAAATATACTGCCTTATCATGTAGTACTCTGAGTGCTTTCAAACAGTCAGAAAGTCTAGTGGTATAAGTAAATCCAATATCATTCATTTTTCATTGAGATCTTCTGTGTGTGATGTCCTATTAAAAACAGATAATACGGTTTATGTTAATTCTTATTTTGAACTTCTATTATATTTTTATGCATAATAGCATTCTGCTGTTATTATTAGTACCTGATATGAGCAACTATTGGCTCCTTATTAGGAGTTCCATTCTTAGACATATCAGATTGTTGTAATTTGCCTTTATATCAGATTTACTTTCCTAGTTTGTCAGGAATGGCAAAATGAGCTAAGATACATCCTGGTTGTAGAATCATTATGCAACTAAGTGGTAGCCACAGCTCAAACAGTAGTGCCCTTCTTTCAAGTAAAGTAATTACATACAGCATACTACACAGAGACTTATGGGGCAGTAATTCTACAGAAATAAGAAAAAATTTTATGAACAATAGGTAACACACAGAATAACCTATCTCACTTCTCTATTTAGCAAAATAGAATATGTTACGACACAGGGCACCTTGGTGAATCAAGGCAGACTCAAACCTTAGATGTTAGCTGTTTGGAGTCCCAGACCTGACTAACTTGCTTTCATAAACCTTAGGTTAACAAGGTTGCCCAAAAACAGTCTCCCCCACCCCTGGCACATACATCATATGACATCCCTCTCAGGCCAATTATTTTTTTTTCCAGATTGATTTTTATTGATTTCAATACAAGATAACAACATCATCAAACCTATCAAAAATAATCTATCTATCTACAGTATCTAGAGAGAATTCAGGTACAGTAAAATACAGAATCAAAGTCATCATCAGGCATTACTAATCTGAGAAAACAACTGTAGGGTATAGAAATAAACTTACTGCAGCTCATGAAAGAAAAATGTTATCAAATGTAATAATGTTAAGCTTGTGCATAGTTCAAGTGCACTGTCTTCTAAGTCAGACTTACTGTGACCTACTATGAAATTGTTTAGCATTCTAAATTCAGAAAGGAGGACTGTACTTTGTCAAAACTTTCAGATTTATTTAAGTATACCTTAAGAAATCCTTTTGTTATTGGCAACCTATCCCATTTGAGAATACCATTCTAAAATAGTAGGTAAATTGCCACCCTTCCAGTTTCTCAGGAGAAGACTCTTAAGGGAAAGTGCTGCTGAGGCAACGCAGGTTCATTGATAGGATTTTAGGTATGGTGTACCAATAAAAATTCCCCAAAAGAAGGCCTTTGGTGATACTGAAGTTATGTTTTTGGTGACTCTGTCACAGACTACCTTAACTGTTTTCCATAAGTGATTTATCTTTGGACATGACCAGAGCATGTGAGTCAATGTGGACTTATCTTGAAAACATCACCAACACAAACCATCCCTAGAATACTCTATTGTGTTAAGTTTTAAAGGTGTCGTGTAAGATCGGTGGATTATTTCATATTTACTTCGTTATTCACTGATTGATTGATTGGTTGAATGATTGATTGATTGATTGATTGATTTAAAAGTTGTTAACCAGTAAAGGAGCACTGAGCCAGGGCTCATTTCCAAGTGCAACTTGGGGAAGGGAGAAGAAGGAAAAACATATTATAAATGCAGTACTGTATACAAAGAAAGCAGATAAAAATTTCAACAAAAATGTTACACAAGGGGTTGGTACAGCTTTGAGGAAGTAACAAAATGTTGAGGACTCAAACAAGATACATCATTGTAATAGCTGTGGCCACGTGATTTGACATACAGGAGATGAAAGGGGGAGACATGATAGGCAAGTTGCAGAAATGGGTGTCCAAGGAGGCAGCAGTAGAAGTGAAAGAAGCCAGGGAACCACAGTAAGCACAGCAGAAAATATGTGGCAGACAAAAGTGCATAGTAAGGGAAGGGTAGCTTTTAGGGGACTGAATCAGGAAGAGGGGTATATATTTGGTGAGGAAAGCAAGAGCAGAATGGTATTGGTAGTTGCCTCAGGTGAAGTCTAAAGGCAAGAAGTGAGGGGGATAGGCAGAGAAGAGGAGGGAGCTGATTCCAGAGGGATGAGGTGATAGGAGAAGGCTGCTTGACCAGTAGAAGTGTAAAGGTGGGGAGTTAGAGAAGCTAAGGGAATCCCTGGACCAAAGCAAGTAGGAGGATCTAGGAGCAGGGGAAAACAGGAATGAGAGACTAACATTTGGTGATGAAGGCAATGCAGTGGGCAGCACAGTGGGCCTGATGACATCATGGTGGTGGAGGGATGGAGAGAGAGAGGGAAGAGTAGAGGGACTAGTGATTGGTATGGGGGGGAGAGTTGGTGGTGAAGAGGCAGAAAACATTGCATAGGTTATCTAGTCTGGTGAGGGAGGAGGAGGGGCAATGCTGTAGACTATATCAGTGTAATTGAAAACTGGGAGCACCATTTTCATTACCAGTTCTTTGTGGACCTGAAGGTGAGGCATTCTTTATTCTGAATAAGGCATCCAGCTTGAGGCAAAGTTTGGAGTGGATGGTATGAATAGGGATGGAGAAGTCAAGATTGCTGTCCAGCCAGACTCCTAGGTATTTGACCATGAGGACTGCTTCTAATGGAGTACCATATAGGGTGGTGAAAACAGAAGGGACGACAGCCTGGGCAGCTTCTAGGCAGAGCCAAAGTTCATGGCCACTATCTTTTGGTGTTGACCTTAAGCTGGTTATCATGGAACTACTGTACGATGTTATGGAAGTCCTGTTGGAGTGGACCAGACATAGCTGTGGCCGTAGGGCTGTACATGTAGATAACTGTGTTGTCCACCATACATACAGATGTTAGAGGAGACACACATGGAGGGGAGGTCATTGAGGAATATGGAGAAGAGAACTGGTCCTAGTATGGAGCCCTGTGGGACTCCACCAAGTATGGGGAGGACAGAACACCCCCATCTGAACTGGCTATTGATGGCCCAAGAGATATTTATTTATTTGTTTATGTTGACTGGGAAAGGAGAACTAGACAATCCTGCCTATTTTCAGCCTCATCCTGGGGGGAGGGGGATACAGATGGATGGCAGCTGTCATTGAACCAGATTAAGTTGTTGGTGGTATTTTTACTGAAATGCAAGAAATTTGGCTAGGACACCAGCAGAATTCCACTACTCTTTTCGAGAAGTGCCATGGGATCTTTAACATCCATCTGAACAACCACCAGAACAGACAGGGGACAGTTTGTTAAGGATGTGGGGGTGAGCCACTGAGTCAAAAGCTTTGTCCAGGTCGATAAAATTAACAGAGGTGATGTGGCTCTGATCCATCCCTGTAAGGATGGATTCAGTAACCCACAGTAGGGAGGATATGGTAGAGTGGTGCTTTCTAAAGCCAAACTGGAACAGTGAGAGGATGTCTGAGGAGTGTAAGAAGTTGGTAAGTCTGAAGTAGACAAGGGATTCCTGGAGCTTAGCAAGCAAGGGGAGGAGGGAGATAGGACGGTAGTTGCTAGGGGAGGAACAGTCTCCCCCTTTATGTAGGGGGAGTACCTTGGCAATTTTCCAGACCTGGGGGACAGTGCAGTGGAAGAAGGAAAGGTTAATGTCTGAGCTGGGGGGAGACATTGGCAGGGGCTGAGATACGAAGAAGCCTAGAGTCCAGTCTACCATGGCTGGACTAGGATGGGTTGAGGGAGTGAAAATGATGAACATTTGGGGAGACTGGAGGAAGTGGCATCAATTTGGGGGTGAGGAGGGGTAAGATAGGGGGATTAGGAAAGGGGCTGGGGAGGGCTGAGGTGGTGAAGAAATTATTGAAATGGCTAGCAACTGAGGTGCTGTCAAAACTAAGGAGCAATCGACCAAGAGGACTTGGGGGGGGGGTGGTTCAGCAAGGGGCCAAAAATGGAGTGGATTACTTTCCAGAATTTTTCTGGGGCGTTGACATTGAATTGGAGGTTATTTTTGAAGTAAAGGGCTTTGGCAGTTCTAGTGACCTTGGTTCATAAATTTCATTTTTTTTATACATTTTTATCTCCTTCCTTTCCCAACTGCCTCTTTCTAACTGCCCCTCACCCCATCACCCTAGTGACTTACCTTCACCTTGTGCCCTACTGCTACAGTGCTGTGGTTGTGCCCGGCCATCAGGTGCAGAGCCTGCCGGGGTCAGTCATCATCTAGTTTTCTGTTTTTTTCCTGCCGTTTTCTCCCTTCCTCCCTGTTGCTGGGGTGCACACATTAGCGTGTGTACGTAGAGGCACATGCATGCTGCAGAAGTTCCACAGCACCCTCCCTTCTTTTGGTGTCCCTGACCCATCCAACCTCAGGCCTCCACCTGTGGGCAGTCATGTGGCAAGACTGCCAAACCACTCTCCCCAGGAGAGGAGAGGAGAACAGTCTCCCGGATGCTCAGTTTTCTCCCTCCCTGGCTGACCCCTGACGACCCACTCATACCGTAAACACGGGTTGCCGTCATGGCAGGAGGTAATGTACAAATGCCTCAGCCTTCCATACCACCAGGCAAGCATGGCGCATTAATTTCTAAGTGATCTGTAGGATAGATGATTGGGTAAGGAGCTGGAGGATTTGAAACAGGCTCAGGCCAGATCACGGGATTTGCATAGGGCAGTAAGGTCGGGTGAGATCAACAGATGGTGTGCACGTTTGACTCCTGATTTTCTGAGAGGGACATGCACATTCAATGTGTGAGAAAGAATGGCTAGGAAGAAGGATAAGGCAGTGATGACATCAGGTGTATGGTGGACAGGGGACCAGTCCAAGGTAGAAAGGTCTTGGACCAGGGCATGAGTGTTGGGCGATCTTAAGGATCTAGTCCACATGTAGTTGGGGGTGGAATGGGCAGGTTTCACTTTCTGATGCAGTAGATCATGCTGTGATTGCTGAAAGAATCTGGCAATGTGTCAGCAGCTGTAATGCAATGGGGGTTTGAAGCTAGTACCTAGTCCAGCAGGGAGTGATTGGAGGAGTGTGAGTTTAGTCAGGTTGATTCTGAGATTAATTGGGTGAGGTTAAGGGACTCAGTTCTTTAGAGTGTGGATTTGGAGGAAGGGGGCAGCCGGTTTAGGTTAAAGTCACCCAGGAGAATGAGTTCGCCAGAAGTAGTATGGGTGACCAGGGAGGATATGATTTCCAGAAGGGAGGGGGAAGAGATCTTACAGGAGGCATAGAGGATACTTACAAAGATGGAAAGGATAAAGGAGAGGGAGATTTTGGCCAGCAGGATTTTGTGTGATGATGGGACTGATTCTTTGAGGATGACAGAGCAGGACAGGTTGTGGCACACACATATAGTGTGACCCCTCTGCGATGCTTGCCACGGTTCTGGTGAAAGAAGTGCAAGTCTGGGAGCACCTGGTTTGAGTTAGGCACCTTTGAAGAGAGTCACGGCTCAGCTGCGCATAGGAGGCTAGGAGAGTACTGAGAGACCCACACTTTAAATAGATCAAACTTTGGGATGAGGCTGCTAGCATTTATGTGGAAAATACTATGGCCTTTGGGGAGAATGATAAGGGGTAAATGAGAGGGCCAGTGTCTGGTTCAATGCCTTCAGCCAAAAGGAGCAGCAGGAAGAGGGGGAGGAGGAGTAAGCATGGTTCCCACCCCCATTGAGCGAGGGTGGGGGAGTGAGAAATAAAGGAGGGGTGGATGATGCAGTGAAGAACTTCCAGGTTGAGAATTGGGGAGTGAGGAAGACCAAGGTGTAGAGCTATTGTATAGTGAGGTGGGGAGATGAAGGGGAGACAGGCAGGGTGGCAGGAGACAGGTGGAGAGAGAAAAGGAGGGAATAGAGGGGGAGAAGGAAGAGAGTTTGATAGAGCCTGGGAGGGGGTGGAGAGTAGGAAGGAGAAGGGAGGGAGGAAGAAAGAGGGAATGGGATGGGATGGATAGAAGAAAGATACAGAAGGGGAGGTGGCACATCATAATGGGGGGAGGCTGGAGGTGCACCAGAGGAGATTAAAGGAGAATACCTGTTAGTGAGAGTGGGAGAGCAGCAATACTGATGTAGTATCTTTAGTAGGAGAGAAGGTTGGAAATGTAACTAGCAACACGGTATCTTGATGAAGAGGCAGGTAATAAGATTGGCAGATAGGATAACTAAACTTTGAAATAATGGGAGACGTCAGCAAATATTGCTAGGTATACTGGTAAAGCAAGGATTAATTGAAACAATTGTAATAAACTGATGCAGTGTACAGCACTGTAAAACTATTTGGCAGGTAGTGTAGGCTAATGCTGAATGAAATTATCTTGTAAATCTTTACTACAGTAGCATGCTGTTTCCCAAGCAGAGCTCCATTCCTCATCAGCCAAAGGGGTGTTAAGTTCAGATCTGCAGGGTTCTTTCCTCTTTAGTAGTTAAAGATTAGGGGAAGAAAGACATCAGTTAGAAGTATGTATATTAAACTGGCCCCATTTTCTAAGGGTCCCTACTTTTATTATTTGATCCCAGTCTTGACAGTTTGGGAAGTTAAGACTGGAGTGAATCAGGTATTTGCTTAGGGTGTCCCTGATTTGTAAGTAAGTATAGAAAGAAACCTATTCAGTTTTTGCCTTTACTGTAATTCCCTGAATGAGAGCAGTTTCCTCTTATTGGATTGAATAAATCCCGCAACCTGGTTATAACTGGTTGAGACTGAATCCAGACAAGATTGAGGTGTTGGTGGTGGACCCATGTCAGCGGGTAGAGAAGTTGACTCATGGACAACTGTCTGGCCTTGTGCTAGGGGGTAACCAGTTGAGACCTTCTAAATGGGTGCAGAATCTGAATGTTGTGCTTGATAACAAACTGACGCTAAAAGTGCAGGTGTCAGCAGTTGTCAAGTCCTCATTTTATCATCTGAGGAACATCGCCCGGAGAAAACACCTTGTTCCACCCCGAGGAGCTTCCTACATTGGTTCATGCCTTTGTGTCCTCTTGTCTGGATTACTGGAATGCTCTATACCTAGGGTTATGGGGGGTGGATCTCAGTTGCCTGCAGTTGGTGCAGAATGCTGTGACCAGGTTGTTGACAGGGTTGTCGAGAACTAGCCACATCACACCTGTGCTGCACGAACTGCACTGGCTGCCGGTGTGATGGAGGATCACCTTCAAGGTTGCATTGCTGACCTATAAGACCCTACACCGACAGGGACCAGGTTACTTGCAAGACCTACTGCCCCTTCTTCCCCCTCCGCTTCACCAATGAGGGATTGCTAGAGGTTCCCAGGGTCCATTTGCAGGCATCAGGTGCTAGGGCTTTTTCCTTTGTAGCCCCGACCCTGTGGAACTCTTTACCTTGGCGGATTAGAGAGTGCCTGTCCACCGAGACTTTTAAACCCATATTAAAAATGTATTTATTTGAAAAGGCATTTGGGGATAATGTTTAGTTCTGTGATTGCTGCCTGTTATTTTATATTTGTCATTTGATTTGGTATTTTATATTGTTTATGCGCTTTGGTGTGTTGAAAAGCACTTTAAAAATAAATTTTGATTTGATTTGATATACCTGCTTCTCCCCAGTCTTTATCAATTAAAGGAGCACCCTCATAAGTTACTAATGAATTGAACCAGTCTGGCATTGCATCCAAATTATGGTTTTGTGGATTAATAACGTGATTTACCTTTCTAGCCATCTTTATGGTTTTAATAATGCATGGATTGATATAAAGGTCCCTTGGTGGGTTAGAATATAAGACATTAAGCAGACTGTTATATTTTAAGAGTTGCATTTCAATGGAGAACCATCTATGGGCATTACTGTGTTTAATATCTGTATCCCTAAAATATAGGATACTATGTTTCAAGCGGAATGCTATTTCCTATTTGTCCCATCAGGATAGTCCTAGTCCACCTAGAGAGTGGTGTGCTCGGCATTTGTTAATGTTCAGTCTTGGGGGTTTCCCTTCCCATGAGAATGTTGTAACTATCTTGCCTATTCTTTTAATGATTTCAGTTTGGCAAGGATTGGGATATTTTAAAATATATAAAATATTTGGATGCCATATTCATTTTAATTGAATTCACTTTACCCCAAAGTGAGAACTTCAATTTGGCCCATCTGCCAAGGTCAATTTCTAATTCTCTTAGAAGGAGCTTAAGGTTTATGTCCAGTAACTTAGGCAAGTTGTTTGATATTTTCAACCCTAGATACATTATTTCATACTGAATCCAATTTTTGTTTATTTATTTTTTTAAGTTATTCCTAATAGATGTAGATTCATTATATTGGAGAGCTTGTATTTTATCCCAGTTCATTTGCAACCCTGAAATAATACCAAACTGGGAAAGTGAGGACTGTACAGGATTCATCTGACCTTGACAGGATTAATGAGTTGTCATTGGTGAAATCACATATATTTTGTGTTTGCTTCCCTGTTTAATGCCATGAACACCACTGTTGAGAAAAAACTGTCTTGATTAACAGCTTAAATACCAGAATAAAAAGGTATGGCAACAAAGGACAGCCCTGTCTAGTACCCTTAAATAAGTTATTGCATGGTGACAAGCTGCCATTAGTTATGACCTCGGCTGAGGGCTTGTTGTAAATCATTGTAACCCAATTGACTTTCCTCATGTAGTCCTAGCTGACTGAGTCAAATGCTCTGGATATGTCCAAGGACAGAGTTAGATAAGGGTTATTTTTTTTTTGCGCCAGCCACATAACATTATTTAGGTGCCTTACACTATCTGTACCAGACTGTTTTTTTAATAAATCACACCTGCTCCTTTCCTATTATTGCTGAGACAACACTCTAAATTCTTATTGAGAGAATCTGTGTTAATATCTTATAATCACAGTTCATATAAGATATTGTGTTTCAAACGGAATGCTATTTGCTATATATAAGTTCATACCTGTTTGAAACAGGTGACAATTCCAATGACTTTCCAATTCTCTCCATAAAACTCTTACTAGGGGAAAACAAAAATCCCTAGTAGTTTACCTACCTCCTGGTAAACAAACCACAGGGCTAAAAAAATTTATGGAACACATTGGCAGTATCAGTAAGCAACTGGAAACTGTAGTGCTAAATGACTTCAACATTAATTGACTGGCCCACGATACTGCCACACACAAAGACCTGATCAGCAACCTATACCTGACACAGATGGTGGGGGAAGCTACAAGAATGAACTACCATATTGGGAACAGTACACTGACTGACTGGATGTTCACAAGCCACCTGGAAAGAATTACTGAAATTATTGTGCTACCAGACACAATTAGTGACCACTCCCCAGTCATGTGCAAATGGTCCAACAAAACCCAGAAGCAGCGGCCTACAACCTTCAGAAGTAGAGTTCTCCAGAACGCTGGGTTACACCATTTAAAGCAATATCTCTCACAACTAGAGTGGTCTCCTCTCGACTCCTTCCAGGACCGGGATCAGGCACTAGACCTATTTATATCCAAACTCACAAGTGTCTTTGACATCTTTGCCCCCATATGGAAACAAAGAGCAAAAGGACCCAATAATGTCTGGATGACACATCCCCTGCTTGAATTCATGCGTACCAGGGACCATCTCTGGTACAGAGCCAAATCAATGGGGAGATCATTTGACCTTCAAAATTATAAGGCCTCCAGAAATAGATGCATTAACGAGAACAGAGCTGCCAAAGCTAACTACTATAGAGAACAACTAGGGACCCCCTAGGGTAATGAGAAACTGTTTGGGGCTAAAATTAAGGAATTAGCTGGTAAAGACAACAAGTCACAACACTCTGTTCTAATCTGCAATGGGACCATTTCTCACAGCCCCTTAGAAATTGTTAACATAGTCAACTCTTCCTTCACAGACCTCAGTAGCACACTCCCTCCAAACTACCTTTCTGAACAGGTGATACATTAACCAGTCACAACCTCTACATCCCCCTATGAACTGACGTACCTCCTTTTTACTTTAAACAAATATCACTGCAGACACCAAAAAATACATAAAGAGAGTATTAGGCAAAACAAGGGTAGGAAGTGATACCGACGACATGAAAATAGTAGCCCTCACCCTGGATGGACTTGTAAATCCTATAACAATGCTGTTTAATAGATCACTTATGCTTGGACAGTTTCTTAAGCAATGGAAAATAGGCCAGTTTACTCAAGTATACAAAAATGGAGACTGGGCTTTAAACTTGAATTACAGACCTATCTCCATTCTCTCCCCCCTATCTAAAGCCCTGGAGAGGGTAGTGGCCGACCAGTTAACAGAGTACCTAGGCAAATGCACCATACAATGCCCTCAGCAACACAGCTTCTGCAAAGCAAACAGCACCTCCTCCGCACTTGGTGGCCCACAGTACAACGACACCAAAACTGCGACAGCTGTAATGTTGAAATGAAAGTTGCTGTAATGGTTTGCTGTTCACCAATGCAGCTTCTCCCGGTGTTTTGCCCCTCCTGAAACAACTCTGACCTGGAGTTGATGATATCTAAATGCAAGGGTGCAGGGAGAACAGCTTCTGCAAAAAAACACTTTGTTTAGCAACAGCACAATACCAAATGTTGGCATTGAGCTGTCGCTGTGAAGGATGTCAGCAGATTTACTGTAGATGAAACGTGATACTTCCCACCTCACTCCTTGAGTACACAAATTATATTCACTCAGCCCTGGACAGCGGCAAAGACGTGGAGTCTATATATATTGACCTTATGAAAGCATTTGACCTGATCAGTCACCAAATCCTCCTAGTAAAACTCCTGGGCCTGAGACTGTCACCTGAAACCATCAACTGGTTCTGCAGCTACCTTACTTATAGAACTCAGCAAATAAAAATCAGTGGAACAATGTCCAATGTTAGGAATGTGACTCTTGGAGCCCCTCAGGGATCCATCCTGGGACTCCTCCTTTTTAGCTTATTTCTTAACACACTTCCTGACTCCTGCACCTCAAACATCCTGCTTAATGCGGACGGTGTCACAGTATTTGCTAGCAATATTAACCTTGGGCCACTTACCAATGAGCTGTAAAGTAGCTTCAAAGAGCTAGAGTAATGGTTTAATCAATAAATTACTTCTCAACTACAAACAAATTCTGGTCAGATCTACCACGGCTGCATAATGAAGTTAGTGAAGTTGTGTGAAATGGTTAAGGAGGTATGGAGAAACAACACAATGATTTGTAAGTAGTAACATTTGTTTTAGTTTCTGTTCTAAGGAAGGCATGCACATTATTAGGAAAATATATGGAGGTATACATTTTACTGGAAGGGATAGGAAGCTTACAAAGAACCCCAGAGCAAATGCCACTGATGTATGTGTCATCCCGTATGATACTGGCCAGACAGCCAAATTTTAAAGAAAACACAGTTGCACATATCCCAATAATGCAAAGCATCAAGGGAAACATATGCAAATCCCCATGATGGTACAGAAGGTGGCAGTACATGAAAAAGTAATGGCTGGCATATGTTCAGCCTTGGGATTATTTTCACAGTTTTTTTCTTTTTTTTTTTTTTTTGAGAGAAACAGGGTTTTTGTCCATGAGGTGATATAAGTTATATTTAACAATGCATTGATGTCAGAAAGTCAGGTGTAATGATGATGGACTGTTAGAGAAAATGTGATATTAACTTTCAGAGGGGGTCACTTTGATAAGGGCAAGGTAGTTATGCTTGTGATAATGGGAATATTAGGAAAGCATGAGGTCTACGCAGAAGTGGAGTACAAATATGCACAGTTTCATAAGTATGTGCTCAGAGTGCAGGCAAATGTGATATGCAGTTTGTTTTAGAAACAGGTAAAAATAGCAATACATGCAATCAATAGAAAGATAGATAATTACATAGACATATAGATAGATAAAGAGAGAAACAGACAGACAGGCAGAATAGGAATGGCAGTGAAGTACTGAAGTGATGCCAACCCCACCCGCACCCCGCAGACATGGACAGGCATTGGGGTGTGCCTTTGGGTCACTGCCCATAACGCTCATGCCATTTCACCTCACCCTACCCTGCAGACACAGACAAGAGTTGAGGTGTGCCTTGGGGTTTTCAGACTCTACCCATTCCATAAGGAAATATGCTGAAATTGGTACAGTATAAGAGAACGGAGTAAACTTTGCAGCTGACGAGTCAAAGGTACACCTCAATACCCGTCACTGGCTGCAGGGTTGTTTTTGGGTATGGGGGTGGAATGGCATGAGCATTACTGTTGACAATCCCAAGTCACACCCCTGATGCCTGTCAGTCCCTACAGTGCAGGGTGTTATGGTCAGAAACCCTAATGCCCTGGGTGTTTCTTGGTATTTTCACTCCAAGTTTTCAGCATGGGCTTTTTGTGACCCCACCGCATTAACAGTGACACAATCAGTTCATTAGCTGAAAGGAGATTTTGCACAGCAACTGTGCAGTTTGGCACCACAGGTGCAAAAAGACATTTTGAACATGATGGAAAAAATGACAGTTGTACATTTCTTGCTTCAGTAACTGCTCAGCACATCTGTTGAATGACTTGCTTATTGACATTTTATATCTGCTATGCAATGTAAAGCGGCTATTTCTGGGGAAGTACCTTTCCTAGGTTGCAAGAACAACCTCAGAGGAACACACACACACACACACACACACACACACACTGAGCAGAACACAGCTGCGAAATGATTAGATTGTCTAGAAGCACTGTTTTCCATGCAAGACACAAGCAATTGAATCAAAAGCACACACAAACACACACACACCAGAACACAGCGGCAAAATGATTAGATTTGTCTACAAGCACTATCTTCTATGCGGCGGGGGAGGTGGTTAAGACTGGAGATCAGTTGTGGTCCATGACATAACCACATGGTCAGAATATTAAATATTTTAAAACAAACATAAATGCAAAAGCAACCATTCCAAGAAGAAAATGCAAACTGTAACACTTAACAGTTGTGGGGTAAGTTAGCACATCTGGACTTATTTGCTGCATATGCATCTCAATTGCTAAGGGGTCCTGACCATGTTCACCCTTCCTCAAGCCAAGCTAGCTACAGTATGTCTAGTAATAACATGGATGGAAAAATTATGCCATGTTTTCAACAAGAAAGTAAGCATTTTAAAAAGACAGCGCTGTAGACTGAGAAGCAGCTTGTGTAGATGCATTCATCATGCTAGCCAAGATATGTTCTGGTTGCGTTTCATAAGACTAACCAGTGGGAGAAGTAGGGGAAAAGGATAGAAATCAAAATATAACCATTTAATCAGTTTGTGATTTAAAGTTGCATGACAGAAATGTGGCTTCCAGAACTGGACACCATATTCCAAATGAGGTCTCACCAGTGATCTACACAGTGACATCACCACCTCCTTCCTTCTGCTGGTAATACCTCTCCCTATGCACCATAGCATTCCACTGGCTCTCCTCACAGCTTTGGTACATTGTTTAGCCACCTTTAGGTCATCAATATGATTACCCCAAAATCCCTTTCCACTTTGATGACCATCAGCCCCCCCCCCCAAGTAATCATTCCCTGGGTTCCTGCAACCCTTCCTTACTCAGTAGGTAGGTATTCCCAGGGTGGAGTGAACTTGCATCCAGGAATAGGAAGGAGATACCTCATCATTTCTATGTTTCCTAGGTTGCAAGAACAGCCTCAGAGGAACACACACACACACACACACACACACACACACACACACACAGCAGAACACAGATGAAAAATGATTAGATTGTCTACATGCACTGTTTTTCATGCAAGACACAAGCAACTTGAATCAAAAGCACACACACACACACATACACACTGGAAAAATTATTAGATTTGTCTACAAGCACTATCTTCTATGCAAGTTGGGACACCGGGGGGGGGGGTTAAGGCTGGAGATCAATTATGGTCCATGACATAACCACATGGTCAGAATATTAAATATTTTAAAGTAAACATAAATGCGAAAGTAACCATTTCAAGAAGAAAATGCAGACTGACACTTAACAGCTGTAGGGTAAGTTAGCACATCTGGACTTATTTGTTGCATATGCATCTCAATTGCTAAGGGGTCCTGACCATGTTAACCCTTCCTCAAGCCAAGATAGCTACAGTATGACTAGCAATAACATGAATGGAAAGATTATGCATATGAAAACTTGTGAATTATGCTGTACGTACTCTAAGACCCAAAGTGTGTCTCCTTTGGCTGCCATGATGTCTGTGGTTAATTTGAAAAAAAAAAGACAATGTAATAAGACACTGGTCTCTACCCTGAGCTATTAAACAATAAAGCAAACTGCACTCTGGGAAGATTGCCTGGGACAAGATGCAATAAAAAAACCTGTAGAGCAGGTTCCAAGGAGTATAAAACCACCAGGAATGTTAGAAAAAACTCTCCCTTCCCACTCATTCACAGGTGTCCTCCCCATTCATTCACAGGTGTCAATCAATGTATTTACTGGTTCATCTTCTTGCTTCCCTCATACTAAAAATGTGAAACTACATTTTTGTTATTTTAAATGAGTGATAAATGACATGTCCAGTGGGATGGCAGCTCTGATAATCTGTTCAGTCTTACTTTTTTCCTGGATCAGTTTATAACATCAGCGAAAAGAAAGTAGGAAAAAACACACATGTATAATACAAACTTCTCAAACTTAAAAATAAAAAAATACATTTTGTCATCAAAGGATGTGTTTACTAAGTACTGTGCCCATGATTAAAATAAGTTGAACCCCCTCCCCCAAAAAATGTGCCCTCAAGACAATTAAAAAATGTATTTCTAAATGCATTACTAATACCAATACTTTCAAAGCTTTGAAAGTACTAAAAAGCCAAACTATATATATATATCTATATATATATATATATATGTATAGATATAGATATATATATTGAATATGGTAAACAAATATTGTTAATCCCAAAAGCTGAACTTTATGTTTTAAGTATATAAATGTTTAAGAAAAACCTGTGGCTCTTTCAGAATGCTGTGTCTATTGTTTTCCTTGGGAGCTGCAGTTTCACTCCTTAATTACTCTTTCCTTCTGTGGCCCCAGGTGGCTCTGATAATCATTTGTTCCAAGGGGTTTTAAGATTAGTTTGAATGCATTAAGTATTTTCTGTTCTCCTAGTCCTTAATAAAAATGCAGGGGCTCCACAACTCGATTGCTCAACATACTTTTTCTGTTGCTTCATCCAGGTCCCAAACTAGTGTGTCTTGTTCTAGCATGATAGATCTACCTCATGCCCCTTCCACATGAACAAAAAAAAGGTGGGGGTGGATCTTTAGGAGCTTCTCAGGTGGAGGTGGGGGTGGATCTTACTCCCAAAAAAAACTAATGCTGCCTCCCACTACTCAGGTTCCATTTCTTGTACCACCCGTTTAATCAATCAATCAATCAAAATTTATTTATAATGCACTTTTCAACATATCAAAGCGCAAGTACAAAACAGCATCTTACATAATAAATAATAACATAAAAACAATAAAAAGCAGCAATAAACCTATCCAAATGCTAATTCAAATAGATAACTCTTCAGGGACACCTTAAATGATTCCGTGTACAGGCACTCTCTAATCTGATGAGGTAGAGAATTCCACAGGGTTGGGGCCATGAAAGAGAAAGCTCTGGCCCCAGATGACTGAAGACGAACCCTGGGAATCTCTAGCAATCCCTTGTCAGCAGAGCAGAGTGGGTGGAGAGGGCGGTAGGGTCGAAGGAGATCTTCCAAGTAGCCTGGTCCCTGACCGTGTAGGGTCTTATAGGTCAACAATGTGACCTTGAAGGTGATTCTCCACCGCACTGGCAGCCAGTGCAGTTCGCGCAGCACAGGAGTGATATGACAAGTTCTTGGTAGCCCAGTCAACAACCTGACTGCAGCATTCTGCACCAGCTGCAGGCAACGGAGATCCATCCCCGGCAACCCGGTGTCAAGAATTACACCCAGATTCTGCACCTGTTCAGAGGGTATCAACTGGTTACCCCCTAACACAAGGCCAGAGGGAGACCCAGGAGTCAACTTCTCTACATGATGACCCGGGTCCTCAACCAACACCTCAGTCTTATCTGGATTTAGTTTCAACCAGTTAGCACTCATCCAGTCCTGAATCTCAGCAAGGCAGTTATTAAAGACCGATAATGCGTCATTCTGTTCAGGTACAAAGGACATATAGAGCTGAGTATCATCTGCATAGCAGTGAAAACTCAGCCCATAACACCTTATAATGTCTCCCAACAGCAGCATATACACTGTGTACAACATGGGGGAAAGCACAGAGCCCTGCAGCACCATAGGACAGAGCAAAGGGAGCAGAGGAAAAAATTCCTGAGACTACCCTCTGACTTCTGCCTGTAAGGAAAGAGTAGAACCATCTGAGGACTGTCCCTGACAGTCTGCAGAACAGCCGCAGGTGATCTAGCAACATCCCATGGTCCACGGTGTCAAATGCTGCAGAGAGATCAAGGAGTACCAAGATTGAACGGCTCCTCTGATCTCTTGCTATTAGGGATCATTAAGTACCCGAACCAACGCCATCTCGGTACTATGCCTCTTCCTGAAACCAGACTGCAGAGGATCATAGACCTCATGGGTGGTAAGAAAGTCATCGAGCTGCAATGTGACTACTTTCTCAATAACCTTGCCAAAAAAAGGGCAGGTTAGAGATCTGTCTGTAGTTAGCGAGACAGTCTGGGTCAATGGAAGGCTTCTTTAAAAGAGGTGTCACGATAGCCTCTTTTAAAGACTCCCGGAAACACCCCTTGGTCCAAAGAGCACCAGACTATCTCAGCAAGGACTGGTCTGATCACATCCATGCACCCCACAAGGAGGCACATGGGACCAGGATCCAAACTACAGCAAGTTGGTCACAAGCCCTGGACAATCTTCATGATATCCATGATCGCTGGCTGGTCAAAATCTGTCCAGGCAGACCGAAGGCCTGTAACCTCACATCGATCACTGCCACGCTTATTACAATGCATACCACGGATCTCCGACCTGATCGATGACACCTTATCCTCAAAGAACCGAGCAAACTCATCACACTTTATTTGTGAAAAGGCTCTCTGACCCCGCAGACAGGCTGGATTGCACAGTCTGTCCACGGTCCAGAAAAGCTGAGCTGGTCGATTTCTTGATGCAGCTATCTCCCGGGACAGGAACTCTGCCTTCTTACGGGAGATTTCTGATTGATAGTCCACATAATGGGCCATCAATCTAAATCTGTCACCTTCCCAGGCCGGATTTCTGCCAACAGCACTCCAATCTTCACCCCATTCTCCTCAACTCCCTCAATGTCCCATCAAACCAGGGGCACCGAGGGCGAAGGGAGAAGGGGTGAACATGGACAGGCGCTATGGAATCCAGTGCCCTCAGCACCATATTATTATAGTGCACCACTAAGGCATCTGGTTCCATGCACTTCATAGGCCAATTCGATAGGTCCAGCACTGTCATCAGACCCTCAGGGGTAACTTCCCTCAAAGGGCGGTACTGAACCATCTCCAAAGGGGTAGGTCTTGCAATGGGGGTCATGAAATTGAATCTTATGGAGTGATGGTCAGACCACCCAACTGGTTCCACCACCAGTTCTATGATCTCCATCACCAGGGCGAACACCAGAGCCAGAGAGTGAACCTGAATATGGGTAGCAGTGGTAACAACCTGTGTGAAGCCCAACAAAATCATTAATTGGAGGAAGTTTTGACCAAAATGAGAGAGTTCATCGTCGACCCATGCATTGAAGTCCCCCAGGACCAACCACCTGGAGGGCTCCAACACCAGGTCGACAATGAAGTCTGCAACTTCCTGCAGAAAAACTTTCTCATCACCAGGTGGATGGTAGATGAGTAAAATTCTGTTACCCACACCTGCTCCCATGATACACTCAAAGGATCTAGGGGCCACCACTGGAACCTCTACAAGACCCAATTCCGATTTAAAACAAATAGCAACCCCCCCCACCCCTTCAATCCAACCTCGGGTGATGTATTACCGAGTACCCGGCTGGAACAGCTGATTCCAATATGGGACCAGCATTCTCATCCAGCCAGGTCCTCGTAATGCAAGTCAGGTCAGATGACTCCAACAAGATCAGCAATAATTGCTGTCTTGTTTTTCTAGACCTGGCATGCATAACACTACTTGAGGTTGGATGAAAGGCCTGGAGGAGCAGGCCACTTGCCCTCTCAGTGGAATCCTTGGCATGGGAACCAGGCATCGCACTCCCCAATCCTGGACCCATTTCACCCCAGGGCATCTCCTAGACCCCACAACCCTTATCCACCCATTCCACTCCCCCCTCGCAGCCGAGGAACCCCTCCCCCTCCGCCTCCTCCATGCAATCCCCAAGGCACAACAATGCCTATATACCTCAGGTTGCAATGGGGGGCTATCGAAGGGGTGCAGGTCCCTCAGCCTAGAGGGGGCATAGCGCCTGACCACGGAAGCCCGGTCCCAACACATGCTGCCAAATATTTGAAAATAGATATTAATCAATCAACCAATTTGATTAATACTATCAATGCTGCAATCGTATTCAGATATCTTAAACGGCAGCCCCACTTCCCATTTCTAACACAAAATAAAACAATTGTCCATTTCCCTTCAGACAAACTCCCCAGAAAAAGTCTTAAGCAGTCTGGATAAATGTTAACTCCTAAAGCAGAGTGTATAACAGTATGAATGCAAAGTCTCAATTTCTTTTGACCTGTACACCGCTGAAAACTAGGAATAATGAAAAGACCATCAGAGCTCTCACCCCTGATGAATTTGTCACAGGCCTATCTCTCACATAGGCAAGTAAACAGTTGCACAATTTGTTCTTAATACAAAACGAAGCACTCTCACTGCTTCACCAAAATATGCAGGAAGAAAGAAAAGAAACAGTCTGACCTGGGGTAATCACATCCTTTGCTGAGCAGGAAAAATAATACAAACATTACATGTCAATTCTTCCAACGAAGCCCCTCCAAGAAACCAGCATCTGGAGAACTACCAGCTACTCCCAAAGCTTTCAGCAGCAAATAGCTAAAAAATACAGATAACTAGAAGACGGGAAATAACAGACTCCACTCCCAACGTCCACAACTGAAAATAATTGCTGAGGTACTTCAACGCTCGGGGAATGACTAAACCTATAGCTAAACCACGAGAGTCTAGGAAAACAAAAGGCTCATCAGTCAGTTCCCTGGCTGCTCTAGAGCCCTGTCACCTGCAACCACAGCAAAAACCAGTCACTGGACACTAGAGAGCTAGGCCCACCCGTACTATAAAAGATCAATCCAGCAGAATAATCCAGAATCCTCGTAGGCAGTCCACACCACAGTCAAAGTGGGGAAAAGCACATCCCACAGCATAAAAGTCCAGTTTATCCGGGTCTTCAGATCTTCCCAGTCATTTACCAAAAAAATCCTCGACAGAACAGGCTGCACACCACATCAACTCAGCCCCCTCCTCGGAAAGTATCCCAGCGTCTGTGCCACCAATCCACACACGATAGATAAAAACCACTCGAAGACTATCGTTGTAATCCAAAACAGACACTGGAAAAGCCGGCCCTCACAGAATCGACTAGGCAAGGAGCAGCAGAAAGCAGCAGTCCAGCAAACCGAAAAAGGCAAAAGTAATAGTTGGCAAGGTGAACAACCCCAGCGCGAATCACCGAAACGATCGTACCTCCTCAAAAGCTGTTCAAACACAAACCAAGAAACAATCAAGTAACTAAAATAATTAAAACATTTAAAATGTTTTTTAGAAAAGAAACAAAACAAAACGTATTCTAAACTCTAAACTCTTGGAGCAACTGACGGCTCGCCCAGCGTGGCGGCCATCTTGCAGAAAGAAAATAGTACCCTGCAACCATTGACTAACATGAAAGTGTATTTATTTGAGGGCAGAAAACATTTCTTGGAGGAGACTATTTACACCTTCAGTCAGTTCCATGGACAGAAAACATGACATCACTCCTTTTGTGCATACAAAACGTCTGCAGGCTACGCCTACTGCAGCCTTAAAAAAAGAAAGTTATGCTGTTCCAAAACCACCCGGCTGAGAGGAAAGGAAGCCAGATCAACATATATAATAGGAAGGGCAAAACCCTTGAACAGGTTAATACTTTTAAATACTATACCCGGGTGTCACTTTAGATGACTCCCTTACATTCAACCCACACATTGATAACATAGTAAAAATTGCTAATGCTAAACTAGGTATCTTATTTAGGCACCAGAACTCCATCACACCTGAATCCATGAGCGGGGTTGTCACCAGATCCATCCTATCTGTCATCGATTATGGGCTATCAGTGTATAGCATAGCCTCCAACACCTCACAAAACAGAGTCAAGATGTTCATGAACAAAACATGCAGACTGGTGTTGAACATTGATAAACTTACCCACACCTGCGATCTGTATACCCAAACTGGGTGGCTCCCCCTCAAAGAAAGAATTACACACCAGGTTTGCCTCCTGGATAAGAAGGCACTTCTCAACCTAACTCCCCCAGGACTCTAGGCACTATTTCAGCCAGTGCCCACCACACATCACACAAGGAGCATGTCCAGCAATGTGCACTGTGCACCCCATAGAAGGACTAGTCTTGCACAGCGGTCTTTTGTCTACAGGGCCCCAGAATGGCTGAATGGTCTCCCTGCCTCTATAGTAAATGCTGGCAAGATTGGGCATTTCAAAACTGAGCTAAAAAACACCTCACACAAGTGGGAAAATGTGATTGCTATGAACACCTCCATGTGGGAACTATACTCTGTAAACTGAATCATCCCCTCCACCCCCCCAACAGCACCCTATCCCTTCCCTCTAACCCCTCTAATGCTGTGCCCTCTCTTCCCATCCAATCCAACACAAATAGCTCTCTCCAGCATTCCCACCTTACGCTGACTTATCTTTGACTAATTCCGCAACGTGCACCAGGCCATCCTTCCTTCCCTCTGGTAACCACTGCCTCCCCTCACCCATTTCTATAACTCTGATACTCCTCTGCATGGAGGCAGTGACAAACACTAACTCAAGACAAGACTGTGTTCTTCTTCTTAAAATGATAATTTTATTTAAAATAAAAGTCTGTATTGGGTAGCTACTTGCTCATTTTGTTGTACCATACATCACAGAAACATGGAAAGTGATGGCAGATGGGGACCAAACATCCATCTGTCTGCCCTGAGTGCTTCTCACCCCTTCCCCTTAGAATTTCTTAGAGACAATCCCCTTATGCCTATCCCAAGCAGATTTGAATTGCCCTACTCTTTTGGAGTAACGAATCCTGTGTTGTCTGTGTACATTTTGTCTTTATGACATGGAACCTTTGTAAAAGAGTTCTAAGCTCAAAGATATACAGTAGTATGCCAAAGTATCAAATAAATAAATAAATAAAATAAGAAATGGTCCTATAACTAGCACAGTCCAAAGGGTTTTTACCTCTCGTATGAATCAATGTGATATAAGCTTCATTCATTGTGGGGGGAGAGACTGATTTTTTTGCATTTTCTGAAATATTTTTTGCAAATATTTAGGAAAGAGAATCTCATGTTATTTTGTAGAATTCTATGGGAAATCTATCTGGACATTGAGTCTTGCGATAAGAGGCATCTCTAATGGCCTGGCTTATCTCCTCTAGGGTGAAGTCTCTCTCCAGGAGCTCCCTATCCTGAACTGAAAGTGTAGGCAGATACAGAGAAACAATTTATTTTTCAGTGGTGTTTAGGTCTATTTTGCCTCCCTCTGCATAAATCTTTGTGTAGAAATTCTTATATTCTTCATTTATGTCTCTATCCTTTATAAGAATTTTGTTTTCCTTAGTCTTAATGCCTGGAATCATAGTCTGGTTACAGGCTTTTTACAAAATGCCAGCAACTCCCTGGCTTTCTCCCCTGCCTCCCAGTATTTTTAATTCATTCTAAAAATGGCATACTCAGTTTTCTGGGTGAGGATTTTATCTCATATTTCAGCAAGGTAGCTTTATGCAGTATATTTTATATCAGATGCTCTGACTTTCTTAAGTAGGTTCTCTAATTTCCTAAAGTCTGCTTCTTTGGTGACTAGCTCGCATTCCCTTTCCTTCTAATAGATGAGTATTGAATGATTTTCCACCTAGTGAAGGCTTTACATGCGTCCCAGATGCAGGTCTGGGAAGCTCCCCCATTGTTTTTTTGTTTCAAAAAATCTTCCAAATCTTTCTTACCAATGTCCTGGAATGATGTGTCTTCAGATATGTTCACACTGAGTCTCTACCAATAATGTCTTTGAGACACTTCCTCTATTCCTATACTAATATGAACTAAGCCATGGTCCAACATGGAAATGGGCCCTAATTTTGCTTCTGTCAGAGAACTGACTACATTTTTAGATATCAGTAGATATTCAATTGTACTGTATATTTGTGGATGATCTATCCTCCAGGAATCAAGGAGGCCTGGACCCTGCAGCATCTTTTGGAAGGCTAGTCTGGATTTAATGTCAGAAACATCCAACTTCTGGCTGTTCCTGTCCAACATGGGGTCCGTACCTCACTGAAGTCTTCCCTGTTACCAGATCATGATTTTGGAATTTGCTTAGATTAGTTGTTAAACAGCTGAAAAAAAACATGTCCTGCCTAGAGATAGGGGCATAGACATTACATAACACAATGTTTCAACCATTCATTGTCCCTGATAAAATCTGATACCTTCTTTCACAATCAGAGATGTGTCCATCTTTAATAAATTTGATATCCTTTCTGAATAATATTGCTGCAACCCTTTTTTTGGCTACTGAAACAATTACTTTTAACATGGCCTACTCAGGATCTGATTAATTTTTCAGCTTCTGGCTGCAATAAAGGCATATCATGTAAGAAAACAATATCTGCCTTCACATGGTTTAGGTAACTCACTATTTTCTTCGCTTTAATTGGGATTCTAAACCATTTACATTTAAAGAAACTATTTTGTATGATACCATGGTTACTAGTTCTCTACCTAAACTGGGGAAAAGCAGAGGAAGCTAGATATGCAAATATAACAATGTTGGTGACTTCAAATACAAGAAACACCTTTCTCTTGCTAAAATGTCTTTATTACCTTAAAAAAAGCACCAATAGAGACGGCCCAGTGGTGCTGAGGGCTGAGGCACTGGACGCCTTACCTTGCACTGTGCTGGTGACCTGCATTTGGGATTGACCTCAGGTCATGGGGGTGCCAGTATGGGGGGAGGGTAGGAGCAGGATTGATCAATTGCTCTCCTCTCCCTGGTGGGGGGGGTCACCAGCCTGTAGTCCCGCCATCAACGAATGGAGGTTTGGTGACGTATGCAGGCAGTACAGTGTGACCAGTAGGGTGGGAGTCCACAAGACATGCATGTGTATGCCTCCACACATGTATGTCATGAGAAAACCCGGAAAAATCCAGAAACTACTAATTAAAAAAAAGCAACAATAATATTTTAAGAAGTACTTAGTTTATAAAAATAATTAAATAAACAATAAAATAAAGTAATGCAGTGTATAAAAAATTCCTAAACAGTGAAAAATTCAAAATGAAATTGTGATAATATCCTAAATATGTATTAAAAATAATAAAAGTGCAAGTCAGAACACTTAACTAAAATAATATCACCTACTGTATCAAGGTAAATATGTAACTATTTGCAAAGTTTAAAGTTCAAAAGGAGCAGGATGGAATGCACCCCTTAAGCACTTCCAGCACTGGACTGTGTAAGTCCAGAGTGTTAGTTGTCCAAAATCTAGTACTGCAAGAATATAGAACAGTTGAAACATATGAGCAGTTCTACCCTACAAAAATGGAAGCATTGTTCATCTTAACACAATGGTTTCATGTCAGCAAAGGTTTAATGCCAAATGCCAACAGTGGTGTAAATGAAAAAGCACCTTATTGACGATTAAGAGAACACCTTATTGTTGAAAAAAACAGGGAGAAGAGAACAAAAAAAAAACATAGGGGAAAGAGGTTCAAATCTGAATTTGTACAACCCTCTGTAACTAGTCTTCAGAGCCACATGTTTAATTTTAATAGCATTCAAGGTTAAAATATGAAATTATGCAGCTTAATAACTTTGCCACCATATGACAGATTTGCCTGAAATTTGGCAGGCAATGAGCAGAAACATAAATCTCTGAATCTGCCAAGTTTCGTAATAGTCGGCTAGACGATTGTGGAGCTATAAAGCACAATAGAAAGTCATATTTACGCCTTTTTGCACATTCTTTGCTCGCACCTACAAGTCGCACGGTTTGCATGATCTGTCTGAAACCTTCAGGGAACATGCAGCCACAGTCCCTGATGTGCCTTTTAAAGATTTCATGAAAAAATATTAAATGGTTCAAAAGTTATTAAAAAAACAAGTTTCCCATTGTAGTCAATGGGAAAAGTTAACAAACTATTCGACAGTGTCGCAAATGCAGTTTTTAGTGTCGCAAATTACCCCTGTAGTGTTGTTGAGTCAGCCATTTATTTTTTCAGTTACTGGTCGAGAAATGCTTGATCGCTTAAATTTGGGACCTCTAGGAACACAATTCTTTTGTGTTCACCTAGTCGAGCCCTGAGGATGGTAGCCATGTCTTTTTGGGGTGTTAAACACCCGGAAATATGTTTTCAAATTTTTGTAAACTGTAGTGTCACAAGTAGTGTAGCACTTGCGGCCTTTTTGTGATTTATTTTCATGAGAATGTGATTTGTGACACTGCTGCATTCTATGCCCAAAACAGCAGGTAATCTTTGCCACCCTGCTGCGAAAGAACAGTTTGGTCTTTCGGGCTGAAAGACCATCCCAGCTCCCTGAAATTTCTTACAAGGCATGTGATTACTGTACACATACTGTGATTTCTGTATATATAGTGTCTTAAGGGATCTAGCCAGCCTCCTGTATGAGGAGAAAACTACACGGCTGGCCAAGCGTTCAGTAGTGTCTTAACTGGCTTTACAGTATCTGAAGACCAGTGAAGGGGTGAGTCACTTACCAGTTACCTTCTATATACCCCACTTAATTAATTCAAACCAATAACTATGCATCACAATATAAAGAAAAGAAAGGAAGCACAGGAGCTAGATAAATAGTAAATAAAACAGGAATCAGAAGGTAGCTAGCAACAGTACAATTTATTATCTCGTTCCTTAAATTCAGTGAGCAAGTAGTAACATAAAGGCATGGCCTTCTCTATTTAAAACCCACTGCAAGGCAGGACATTTAGTTTTCCAGTCAAAGAACAGACTGAACCTTTCTCCTGATTCACAGTATGCCAGATCCGTTGGGTGTAAGTTTCCATGCAAGTATACAGTTAATCTCATACAAGCAACGTAGATGCACAAAAGTTTTGTTATCAAAGGGAACCAGCTTGCTTAACAGGTATACCAAAGGTTGCATGGTCCAAAAAAAACAATTCAGTAGAAGTTCACAGTTTGTTAGAGAAAACATTTCTGCCACCTTTTTTAGAGAACTGCCATCGATGTTGAGGACGCTGACCCGGAAGTGACATTCACTTCTAGTTTAAGTCAAAGCATACAGCAGAGAGAGTTTTGTAAAACTAGGCTGCTTCCATGGATTCTATAACAGGCATTCATTCATAGTTCAAATCAGGAGGGAAATTAGATGAGTGGCTAAATGAAGTTGGTCCCTCGTCTCTACTCTGGCTTATGTTTCTTTTCTTTGAATTTGCTTTGTAATACACTTTCTGTGAGGTATTGTATTTATTGTTGAGCTTGGTATGCCGAATGATACCAGTATGCCAGTATGGTTTATACTTAGATTTTGCATTTGCCGCTGCTGTATACAAGTGTGGTGTAGAAATTACAGACTGGCTTCTTACAGCAGATTGTTTATTGTCAGTGACTTTGACAGGCACAGACTCAGCAGCACATTCGAAAGTCTCCAAACTGGAA
The DNA here is from genome assembly GCA_016271365.2 of Neoceratodus forsteri. Taxonomy (NCBI): domain Eukaryota; kingdom Metazoa; phylum Chordata; order Ceratodontiformes; family Ceratodontidae; genus Neoceratodus; species Neoceratodus forsteri. The sequence continues at coordinate 267,315,576 of CM057455.1, forward strand.
TGTTAAGCTGAGAAGTGTCTCGAGAGGAGCTTTCCATCTGTCTTGGAATGTTGAGTGGGTTTTAAATCAATATGTCTGTAAGCAAATAAGGAGTCAATGCTCGTGTTAGAGTTAGGCTGTAACAAGGCAAAATAATTTTCGGCATCTTCTACCATTTTAAAACATTAAGCCCTTGCATTAGTGCCAATTACTGTGAACAAAGCTGGGTTATTTGAAATATTATGACATTCTCATTCAGTGTGCTGTTTGAAATTGGAAAAGTCTCTCCTCTTTTTGACCAGTTCAGAAGGAAAATTCTGAAAGAAGATAATTGTCCACCCCTCCATATTAAGTTTCTTCTTCCCTCGCTGTCTTTAATATCTTGCCTTTTATTGAAAACCTCAAGAAGCTTGCGATTATTGGATGGAGTCTGGAGCCTTGTTGCAGGTGGGGGACTAGTGACCTGTGGACTCTCTCCACCTCAAGCAGCCAGGGCCACTGATATCCTAAAACATCAGGGATAAATTGTTGTAAAAACAAATACATATTTATTCCCCCTTCTACACCTTCTGGCACACCTAGTATTCGTAAATTATTTCTACAATTTCTGTTTTTGAGGTTATCTATTTTTTCTAATAAGTAGATAATCTGCTGATTTTGATATTCAGATCTTTCTCCCAGAAAAGCCACTGTGTCTTGCATATGCACTATTTTTCATTTTTCCCCACTCTCTGACAACTACAATCTCATCTTCTGTCCTCTGAAGAGATTTTTTTAGTCAGCAATGTCAATTTTAATGTCTGCCAGCATCTCTTTTATGGTTTGAATGTCAGTTTAATTGGTGGGGCTCACTGTTGCAGCTTTGCTAACTGACATGCCTGCTTTGCAGAGGTCCGATTGCTTGCCGGCCATTAACCACATCTCGATTTCAAGGGTCATTAACAGAAGTTCGGAAAAAACAGTTAAAATTAGTGTTTTTTTCTCCCAATTTCTTCTGCAATTTGTTAAAGTAGCTTTTTGTCTAATGAATGAAACACTTTGCTCCAAGCTTATGCATGAACTAACAGTTTAAAAAAGTTAAATAAAATATGACAGCACTGGAGTGTAATACTCAGGTGTACATTACTCTCGGCACTGTACATGCCGCCCACCTCCCCCAGGCCAATTCTTTGTGTCTTAAGAGTTGGGTCCTTTTCAAAAACCAGTCTGGTCTGCACTACGAGACTTTGTGTATTCAAATACATCTGCTACCCCCCCCCCCCAGGTCCTGTCTAGTCTATATCAGGGAGATCTGGTTAGCTAGCAACTTCCTGACATGAAAATACGCTCCTTCCTTTGAAGCTCTACTATTAACTGTTCAGGGGTCCTGTCATGATACAGAACAACAGAGATAACTTCCCTCAGAGACAGTGAGCCTGTCTTTGGTAAAAATCTTCACTTTTCCCAGGAATATCAGCTTTGTCCTTCAGCTGCTAAATTCCAACTGATACCCATGCAGAAAGAATTAAATAAAAAATGCAGTAACATGTATACATAGAAACTGTTACAGAATCATACATATGTTTTAATGATTATTTAACATTGATTTGCCTTGTTTTTATTGCACACAGGTAACCATAAACTGAATAAGAAGGTATCAAAAAGAAGGATAGATATTATTAAAATGAATGTACCAGGTAAATAAATTCCAATATTGCACTGACTGAGCAAAAAGAACGTAATTTAAATGTGCTGCCAAGAATCTTATTAAATGGAGGTTGTTTATACACCTACAGTATCCTCTGTGCAAGTCTAAATGTGAAGAATGTCGAGGCAGGTTTGAGCAACGTAAACACTGTTTTTTCAAGATTTTTTTATGTTGCGACTTCTACTGAGGGCTCAGAGCAGCTCACTTTGGTTGTTTGAATTTAAGGATCCATCAGTGCCAGCTCCCACTAAAGAATATATGTGTATAACACTAAATGTAGTTTGATTTAAAAAATATTGCACCCAACTACTCGGTCCTCAATGGCACCCAAACCACTGTCGATAAAATACTTGTTTATTTTATGTTGTTTTTTTTTCATTCATTATCAGATGCAGAGTCCTCAGTCTAACTTCATCTGCCTTACAAGGCTAATCTGGCTTGTTCAAATGAAAGCAGAGGGAGCAGTCAGTGCTGAAAAACTGCATTTATGTATTTATTTAGGACCAGTAAGAATGTAAGGTACAGAGTCACACCTTTTATTTAGGGATTTCATAATCAATAACAGGTCAAGAACCACATCTGAGATTGATGGATTTCATGGACAGTAAAGGCAGAGGGCTAATCCTGACATTTGGAGATTTCATGGAAGGCAAATGAGCCACACCAGGCAAAGGTGGGATTTCATTAGAGGTTAATGAAGAGGGCTACATGTGACATGTAGTGATTTAATGAGAAGTTAAGGAAAAATCTGCCTTTATGTACCATATCCAATTGATTTATTGCCTTGCGATTTATATTGCATATTGTGTGTCTCACTGGGGGTCACACCTGGAAATGAGCTTTGGCTCAGTGTGCCTTTCCAGGTTACCAATTTTTAAATAAATAAACAAAGAGGGCCACACATGATATTTGGGGATTTCATGAGAAGTTAAGGGATAGGGTCACACACGATATTTAGGGATTTCATGAGCAGTTAAGGCAGAGGGCCCCACATAACATTTAGGGAGTTCAGAGAAGTTAAAGCAGAGGGCCACACATGACATTTTGGGATTTTATAACAAGTTAAGTCAGAGGGTCAGACATGACATTTTGGGATTCACAAGAGGTTGAGGTAGAGGGTCAGACGTGACATTTAGGGATTTCATTAAAAGTTAAGGCAGAAGGTCACATGTGACATTTAGGGAGTTCATGAAAAGTTAAGGCAGAGGGTCACAAGTGACATTTAGGGATTTCATGAGAGGTTGAGGCAGATGGCCACATGTGACATTTAGAGATTTCATGAGAAGTTAAAGCAGAAGGCTACACATGAGCAGATAGCTACACCTTGCATTAAAGGATTTTAGAAAAGTAATGACGGAGAGCCATGCCAGAAATTCAGAGACTTCATGAGAGGGTAAAATAAAGGGCCTCACTTGACATTGAAGAATTTCAGGAAGGGAATGATAAAGGGTCACACCTGACATTACGGAATTCCATGGAAGGTAAAGACAGCAGGATATACCTGATATCTAGGGATTTCCTGAGATGTCAAAGTAGTGGGCCACACCTACATTTTGAGATTTTAGGAATGCAAAGGCAGAAAGACACTGAAATGTAGGGACTGTACAGAAAATAAATGATGAAGGTCAAAGTGTGAGCTGGAACGTTGCTCTCCCTGAAATAGTACATCTCTGTGTTCACATGATATCAGAGGCTATACAGTATCATGCTATTTGTGTTCAGTGTGCTTGAATGCTCCCTACTACATGTCAGCATGTAAATACTTCTGGCATTTGACCTCTAAACCCATCAGGGTGGTAAGGGTTTCCTGTTTCTGTGCTATTTTAATTCAATGTGTTAACAGCTTCCTACCTTTAACACTAATGATCTTTCACTGTCCTTCGGGGGGGGGGGATATGCTGATGTACTTTTGGCAGAAAGTTAAGTATCACCATAGATAACCACCACAAGCCTTGCTTGACTCAGCACTAAAACAAATAGTGAAAGTAGGGAAACATATAGGAATTCTTTGATTTTTTTTAATCACTTTTTAATCTTGGGTAGGGGCTACTTGTTTCCGCTCAGCAGCCCAACTCTCAACCCAACACCAATGATCTGTTCCACTCTGTACTTCAGAATGCCACCCCTTCCCATTTCTGTGCCTCCTACCCCAGCAGGGCCTTTAGAATCCAACAAACTAGTAAGAGGCGGCCTCTGTGTACCAGCTGGTAAGCCACTTGGGTATGGGAGACTGGGAAGACATCAGATTGCTATGTCCCTCCAAATATTTCCCAGGCGTTAGCCCCTCACACTTTCTTGTCTTGGTACCACCCTTTCTCTAACAGACATAGAAACATAGAATTTGCCAACAGATAAGGACCATTTGAACCACCTAGTTTGCCCATTTTTCACACCCTAGAGTGTCACCACAGATCCTACTTGATTTCAGGCCCATTCACCTCCCTTCCCTTTTCCTATGATTCTCTTATGCCTATCCTGCGCATTCTTGAACCCTACCACTCCTTTCACCCACCACCTTCGGTGGAAGACTGATCCAGGAATCCACCACTCTTTCTGTGAAGAAGCAGTTCCTCATATCTCTCATGACTGTACCCTCTCCAGTTTCTTATCACACCCCTTTGTCCTTGAGCATCTTTTTTTCTGAAAAATACTTCCCTATTGTATCTTGTTTACCCCATGAGGTATTTAGAGGTCTCTATCATATCCCGCCTCTCTCTCTCCCCTTTCTTCCAAGGTATACATATTTAGTTCCTTTTATCTCTTCTCAGAGGGCTTTTGATGTAGATCCTAAGTCATTTTCGTTGCCCTCCTCTGGACAGCTACCACTCTACCTATGTCCTTTCTGAGATGTGTTCTCCAGAAGTGGACACGGTACTCTAGGTGTGGTCTTACCAGTGCTCCATACAGAGGCAATGCCACTTCCCTTTTTTGCTGGTGATACCCCTCCCTATGCATCTCAGCATCCTACTTGCCCTCTTAACTGCCTTGTCACACTACTTGGCCACTTTTAAGTTATCCAATATTATCACCCAGAGGTATGCTTTCAGCTTGGTGGTTGTTAGTACCACCCCCTATTTTGTATTCTGATCTTGGGGTTTCTGTGCCCCAAGTGCATTATTGTGCACATTTTGGCATTTAAACACAGCTGCCATACCCTTGACCACTCCTTGAGTTTTCTCAAGTTACTGCTTATCCTTTCCACCCCCCAGAGTGTCCACCTTATTGTAGATTTTGGTGTCATCTACAAAGAGGCAGACCCTCCCTTCCAGCTCCTCTGCAATTTCACTTATGAAGACATTAAAGAGGACCAGTGGGGAGGGCACTGATGAGTAGCTAGTGGCTAAGATGTGCTTTGCCTGAGCTCCAGCTCACCAGAATATACTTCATATAAAATAATATGTACCTGGTGCTCTTTGTGTACTCCAGCTGATGTGTTGTATGTACAAGGTGACCATAGACAAATATTTTGAATAAAATCCTGGCAGATCACAGCGTTCAGTGGTGAAAAATGCCAAAACACAGCCATCGCCTCTGCCTGCCGCAGGCCCAAGTCTGGTCTCCTGTTCTGCAGCCGAGATGTTTGCTTTGGGCCGCACATTCTCCAAGTAAGTCACGGCTGCACTGAATCCCTGGTTGGACAAGATCGAGTCCACTCAGCAGCCATAGTCACGCAAAATGTCTCACATGTGTCTCGTATTGTGGAGACAGAGCAGCGGATCTCCAGCCTTGAAGATACAGTTGGCCCTATTCCAGATAAGGTAGCCCACCTCGAGAAGGAGCGTGAGAATTTCCATTAAATGTTTGACTATCAGGAGAACTATCATAGAAGGCTAAACCTTCATATAACAGGCCTACCAGAAGGTAAAGAGGGCACAAGTGTTGAGGATTTTTGTGTGGTGACCCCTTCCCACACTGCTTGGCCTGAACCCCAAAGGTTGCCGAATAAAATTGGAAAGGGCACAAAGAGCAGTCATGCCCAATCTGCCACATGGCCAGCCCCAGAGGCAGATCTGCTTTCACAACTTTAGGGACCACCAAGCAGTTCTTAATGCCTATTGGGGTAAGAAGGACTCATCCTTTGAAGGGAGCCACCTAGTCATCTTTCAAGACTACTAGCAAAGTCTACAGAAAAAGAGAATGGTATTCTATCCTGTTATGAATAAACTATGGGAACTGAAAGTAGACTTCTTTTTTTGCTTTCCCTGCTATCCATAAAATCAAGCATGAAGGTGTCACCTACACCTTCTGTGAAGCAGATAAGGCCTCTATGTTTGTGTAGGCTATGGAGGGGAAACTGGCCTAATGGAATGGATTGCTGACCTGCCTATTATTTGATTTGTAGCCCAGTGGGGCTGGCTGCTGGCTCCACCCGACCCTTTGACTGTGCTGTGCCTGGAACCATGAGTAATTTGGAGAGTGAGGACTCCTGCAATAAAACTCTCCTCCTGTTGCACCTGGCTGGTGGTGTGAGGCCAACAAGGGATTGGCCCATCCAAGGTCAGAGTTTTTTCCCGAACTTGGCAAAAAGCAGACCGCTGAACATGGACCCAACCAGACAGGTAAATGCAGTGTTAGGTAAGTTACCTTTTCTATTACTTTCTATTGCATTTAGAAACTTGGTACAGGAAGCTCTGTGCAGTCACTAGCAAGGATGGAGATGTACTAGAAAACGTAATACACCTAACAGTTACAGTTACTTATTTCTTTTTATACAAAAACAATGAAAAAATAAAAAACCATAACAGATGACATTTATTTTAAAGTAATAGGTTAGTTACTAGTTACTTTCAAATAAATATGATCAGTTACAGTTATGTATTACTTTTCTATAAAAAGACTTAAGTAATTGTAACTGTAAGGTGTATTACTTGTTCCAGTACTTCTCCATCCTTGCTAGTGACTGCACAGAGCTTTCTGGAACAAGTTTCCAAAAGTAATAGAAAGTAATAGAAAAAGTAACTTACCCAACACTGGGTAAATGCCAGACTGGCAGATCTGGCTGGACTTGCCAGAAAGGGCACAAGTTGCATTCCTTTTGCCAGTCCTGCCAAACTGGATGTCCAGATTTGAGTGATCTGGTCCAGTTTGTTTTGTGCAGTCAGTTTTAACTCAGTTTGGGCATGGGTGAAAACGGGAGTGCCAGAACCAGACCAGACTAGAACAGTAAAAGACCAACAGGCGCAGTCTGTTATTTTTCCATCTGGTCTGCTCTGGGTTTGGCAGTCCAGTTTTTACCCATACCCATTTTTTCCTCCTGATTTTCTTCCTATGGGCCATCAACATGTGACACGTGCATGTGCACTGCGCAATTGTTAGTATCCGGAAGCAGGCTTAATCCTAAAACTGTTTTTGCTCCCTGCTGCACTGTCACCCAACCTCGGCTTTTCAATCTTGTTATTCTACTCTTTGAGTATGAAGTAGACTGAGATGTATCCTTCTGCTTTCTCTCAGGTAAACATGTAAGAGCGGAGCAACCTGCAGTTGTTCCCCAAGCCCTTGATCATTTTGGTGGCCCCAAGTAACACCCTGGTTGAAGGATCTGCGAGTGTGTGGGGGATGGGGTTAACTCAGATGATTTCATTTCTCACTTAGAAATTTTTTCCATATCAGTCTTTTGTGGGTGTTTTTCAGCCTAGCTAAGCTTGCATAGTATTTTATTTACAATAGTTACTCAGGATAGCCCAGATGAGATGTAAGATCTTGTTTCCTGTGGGGTCCTACCTCTACCTCTTTCCACAGGTGGGTGGATGAGCACTGGGAGGTTAAATGACTTGCCCTGCATTACACAGTGAGTACTTGGCTATAGCAGGATTTGAACCTGCAATCTTCTGGTTCCCAAGCTGGTGCTCTAATCACTAGTCCATACACTGCCTTGAAGGATGGCATATGAATGCAGACTGCAGTGTTCACAAAAAACAAACAACTACTAAGACCACCCCCATGATGTTCTCAGCTGCTGCTACTGCTTAGGAAATCCAGTAATTGGATGATTGAGCCAGCCAACATCCAGCACTGGTTTCAGGCTAATCAGCTGCCCTTCAATGCCAAGAAAGCAATCTCCATGACTTTTGGCACAAGGCAGAGACCTCCTCTCCCCTCCTTCCATACCCTTGATGATGTTGCAGTTGAGGGTGTTTCCTCTTTTAAATACCTCGGGGTTTAGCCTGGATCATCACCTCAGGTTTTCTGGTCATGGGGATGCCATCCACCAGAAGCTTCACCCCTAACTTGGTGCATTTTACAGGAAAGAAACCAGTATCCCACTGTCTCCCCAAAGACTGATTGCCTTGAAGATGATTCTCCCTATCTTCCACTATGGTGCTGTTGTTTACAGTGCTGCTCCCAAATCCACCCTTACCAGCCTGAATGCACTGCTTCACTTCTTCTGCCACTTTGCCTTTGATTGCCCCCCTACACCTCACCATTGATTCCTTTACTCCTCCCTCTCCTGTCCCTATCTTGATGCCAGGTGCCTCACTCATTGTACTACTCTTATTTCCACACTCTGGCTTGGATCCCTCCCACCTTACCTTTTCTTCATTCTCAGTTCCCACCCACACCCCTTCTACCTCCTACTCCCTTCACAGCTCTGAGCCTCGCTCTCTTGCACTTTCCTCTGTAAAATCCTCTGCTGGCCAAGCTGCCTTCTTCTTCCACTTCCCCAAACTATGGGGTCTCTTCCCATTACCATTCATATTGCTCCTTCCTCCTACTCACCGGAATCTCTCTCTTCCATGAATTCACTACTCACTCCTGCAGCTGTCTCTGATCCTGTGCTGTATTTTACCGCCAGGCTATTCTCTCTCCCCACAGCCCCTGCTCCTGCTCTAATTTTTTACTGCCCCTCCAGTTTCTTCTGTCTCTCCCTGCCGAACAAAGCAGCAACAGCGCTCATTCACCCTTAAAATGTATGCCATCTGTGCCTACCATACCTAGCAGTGCTTCCAGTTGTGTTCCAGTCTGTACTTGTATTACTTGTTGCTCTTCCAATGCTCTACCTAGCTCATCTTGTTCATTGTTTAACATATATATTTGATTTGTGTAAAAGACTGGTGTAACTTATTTCTGTTCTCTCCTCATTCCCCCTCCCCAAGCCAAGACATATCAGGAAGCAGGGTATTTCAGCTGATGTACCATGATATGAGTGTGTTTTATTGAGGGGCTCAATAACAGCAACTCAATAAAACCGCTCGTAGGAAGAGCAACTGCTGCAAAATAGCGAGGAGTAGGTTAGAGCAAGTATAGCAGTGAGCTGTACTCACTACACTCACTAGACAGAGACAAGAGGAATGGTTTGGCCAAGCCCTGCTGAGCTGGCTGTTTGCTGTAGTGGCTAGAGCCACCGCCAATGGAACTAAAGAACCTGGGCTTGGGTTCTGGTGCAGGACAGAGTTTTTTTGTCCTGTTTTTTTTCCAGTCCGTCCCTCTGAAGTTAGTAATCCTTTAGTTAGGTTTGCGGGGCTCCCCACATAAAGGGTGGCATAGTCCCCACATGAAATGTTTGTTTAATTATTTTTGTTGGAAAAGTTAGTGGCCGTCCTTGTTTGCAGCAATTGCTCTGATGTTCGTCGCCCTTTTGACATCAGGTGGTTTTTGTGGTGCTCTTTTTGTTCAGTGAGATATAATTCTCGCCCTTGTCACATAAAACATTTCAGCTCAGTATGTGTTTACTGGTAAAGGCTTTGAGATAAATAAATAAATACATTTCTTCTGTAAACCATTCTCAGCCCTTGGTGGGTGGGGGGGGGAATATTTGATCAGGCCGATACAGATGTCCTCCAAGGCAGTCTGCTCCTGCTGGTGAAAGGGGAGGAGAGGGCAACAATGGTTGAGCTATCATCCCATTATAGATTCCCCAATCCCCCTCAAACTGGGAGGAACATACTTCACTCAATAGCCACAGCCCGTGGGGTGGAGCTGGCGAGGTGTGGGAAGAGTCGAGAAGATCCTGCTGTGGTGTCGGGGGCAAGGCGGCGTCATCTGCCAGGAGTTGCTGGGGATTTTATTCCCTTTTCACCCCAGGGCATGATCCTGAGAGATGGCCATGGCGAGATGCCTATCGGGGCCATCGCAAGGGTGGGTAAGCCCTGCCCCAGATCGGTGCTCCCCTGCTGGCCCCTCTCTGGGCATGTGACACCTCCGAACTGCCAGATGAATGGGTACGTGCCGACGTAATACCACTCCAAAGGGACCACTTGTTCCTTCCCACATGACAACCCCCTCCCCCAGGTCACCAGGGGGCAGTCATGCAGTGAAAGGAGGTGCCATCCCTTCCCAAGGTGGGAGGCATCCAATCAACACCTGAATCCCACCTTGCCAGCATTCTGGGCTCAGGGTACGAACCCAGGTCATCTGGATGGCATGCGGCAACTCTACCACTGCACTATCCAGCCAGCCTTCATTTTCTGTTTTATTGTAAAATTACCCTGTTTTTAACTAAACTAATTTTATTTTTCTCCTATTTTACAGGTCTGATTTGGCACTGTCTACTTGTTGGAGAAGTATTTTATTTTTACTTCAGTATTCTTGAACCTGTTTCATCTATAGACCTTCGGGCACTTTGTGTTGTCTAAATATTTTTTTATTTTTCCATTTATGATACCCATCTGCTTCAGTACCCCTTTGAAGGGGTTCTTTACCAGCCCAGATAAGTAATTGAAACTCATTTTATAGGACTGTCTTATAATAAAATGCCTATAACTGTTATGGGGTGGGTCACTTATGATAGAGGCTTGCTGCCTTTGCATTGGGAGCATCAGGGTTGATACAACCTGTAATGTTGGAATGGGCAGAGTCCTGTACAGCTGCGGCTTGGCCCCAAGACGATTCAGGTGTTCATGTTACCTCTGTTTTAGTTCTCTGTGTCTGTATGGGTTTCCTCATAATTTATTGGTAATTCTGTATATTCTTTTGCACTGTAATCAAGTGAACATTAACCTTGTTTTTTATATTTTTATATGAATGGAAATGTGAACATATGAGAGTCAATTTAATGCCCTTAGTGCTGGATATTCAGAACTTCCTGCTTGTGGCTACAAAACATATGTTCCAGGCTTAAATTAGCACCTGGAGCTAACAACTGGTATAACATGCCCGTAGCACAAAGCAAGCGCTGATGACATATTCCAGTATATCAACCAGCTGAGCCAAACAGTATCCTGATTGCTCCTGTAAACCACAACCCCCAGTGATCATATGAGGTATGTGGCCAATAGGGAACTATGGGGCTTGCAAGAACAAACAGGCTGTTAAGGCTTTCTAAATGCAGTTGCTACTGTGGTGCAATTGGCCACATTTACAGTATGCATCCCTCTGCAAATTATTGCACAGTACTAGCAAAGTGTTATTTGGTCATTTGCATCCCAGTAGGGACTCACTACAGACACACCTGATTTGTAAGAAGACAGACCCTAGTGGTCTAGTGCCCCCTGCCCCCTGATCACCCACCTGACATGAAAAATGAACAGTCCCTGGTGGCAGGTGGCCACCTGATCACACCAACGATACCCTCACCCATTCATGTCCCTCACTAGACCTCGGAGCAGTCATCGGCAGTTAAAATAGTCAACTGCAATTCAATACAGTTGCAATTAGTTGCAATTGCATTGGCTTGCAGTCATAAAATAGTGGAGTTGAAATCCACTGCAGTTGACAATTCCATGACCCATCCAGATTTGTTTGTGTGGTGCACTATAGTGTGTTTTCTCTTTTTTTTTCTTGCTGGAGGAGAGGGGGGCCGCGAATATCTAATGGTCCTCAACTGCTGGCACCGAGCCTTACAACCAATAAAATGCACCCCTGGCTCCTGGGTATGAAGCATCCACCAATCAGGAGAGATAGAAGGAGGAGCCAGGAGCTTGAGAGTGTCTGTGACTGGCTGCATGAGGTGGTGGGGAGAGCATGTCTAGGTAGGAGAGGAGACTGTCAGGAGAGGAGGCATCTGTGTTATTGTGTGGGCAATGGAGAGAGCAGCATTTTTTCTGCAGGGACAAAGTTTGGCAGTTCAGCCTTTAATTTAAAAATATGTTAACCGTGTCCACTGTTCTGACATGTCTGGTGCCCAGAGAGAGACTAGTGTGTGGCTGTGCAGGTCCCAGTCAGTCCTCCAGTGAAGCCAGGCAGCAGTCATGTGAAGGCAGCAAGTCAGTGGTCTGGGCCTGTCAGGTGACTCTCACTCAATCTTGATCAGGTCTTCACAGTCAGCGAGGAGGAGGAGTGGTAGGTGCACTAGTTCTACTGTGCGGAGTACCAGAGTGGGGACATGGGTGTGGGTTGGGAGGAGGGAGCACACATCACAAAAAAAAACACTGGCACCACCACCGCATAGAGCAGCAGCCTGAGCCATGGAGCCACTCGACAATGATGACCAAATCATCACCCAACATCTGACCGAACTGGCAACAGGCTACTACAGTGAGCAAGGTACGGTATGGGATGTGTATGTAAGTCCCACCAGGGCTGGGCAGTGGGCAGTAGGAAGAAGGAGGATGGTCTCTCACAGACTACTAAGTCTGTCTGTGTGCCTGCTGCATGCCTGGCTGGCTTGTCTGGCTGGTTGAGGGCTTGGGGGCTGTGGGGCCTGAGGGGCCAAACTTGAAAAGCCAAGGTGATCGATCATCATCAATCTACTGCTGTGCTCTCTCTGACTGTGGTGGCATTGTGAGTAAGTCAGACTCCCCACGAGGTTGAGGAGCAGGCCAGGTGCAGGTGGTTGGGTGGTGAGTTCCTGGACCCATAGGAGGCTGGAGCGCAGAGCATGTTTGGTTGGGTCCAATGGACAAAATGTTTGTTGTTTGCCACTGTAGGAATTAGGATAGACTATATATGTAAGTCCTCACGGCAAGATGAATAAAATTTTACAAAACACATTAGTGTACATGCTGAAAGTCAAATCAAGTTTAGAAACCGTGTCAGAAAATGTTTTTTTAATATGCATGAGTTGTTTTTTTGCTTTAAATTTAAACTATGGATACATCTCAGTTCTGGTATACCATACAGGAGGTATTTCTAGGGGTCATCCCTTAGGCTTTTGTTAGTCTCACAGAATCTATGACTACTAGTAAACTAACATATATTGATGGTTAGCTCTGTTTGCAGAAGGGTACCTTCTAGCTTCTGTGGGGTGTTTAAGAGGCTCTACCTATACTGTATTTTAGACTCACAGTTCTTTTTTAAAGTAACTAGTATTACTGCTGCTTATTTTTCTATACCGTATACCATTTTACTGCTCTGCTTCAGTTTGTTACTTTCAGGGACTTAGTATATTTTGTTGTTGTTGACTGGTTATTGATTTTTAGTGGGTCCCTGCTGTGTCTAGATTTGTTTCACTGCACTCTGTATTTGCATTTTAAAGAGCAGCCAGCTTCTTAGCTGCTGCTGCCTAGTTGCTGCTCCCTCCAACATATGCAATACCTCACCTGCCCAAGATCTGAGCGGCATAAATTATTCCTTTTGTTTCTGTCCATTTATGAAGTTATAATGCTGTTAAATCCCAAATTGACTGCTTCCTGACCTTAACCCACCAACATGCCCCAACGTAGGCACATGCAGCCCCGTTTTGTGATGTCAGAAGGCGAAGGCTGTGTGCGCGTGCACCCCATTGATTTCAAGGGGGGACTTTTCCATACAATTTATTAACTTTTATAGTCAAAATTTTAATTAAAAAAAAGATACAAAGTTAAAAGTATTACACACTACCACATAATAAAATTCAACGATGGTGAAAGCTGAAAAAAATTGGTTGGATTTTCTTCAGTTAGTTGAAGTCAAAAATTTCAAACTAGTTGAAAAAATCAGTCATAATGTGTGGTAAGTCAGTCATAATTGGTTTTTCAACTGACTCCGAGATCTACCCTCCACCACCTCCCCATAGCCTCACACTTGCTCCAACAGCCATGGCCCCATTCCAGAGACAGCCACTGACACAGCCCCTCCCACAAAACCTTGACTGGCTCCTATTTGAATGACAGGGAGCAAGCATGCACCTACTGTAGAAAAAGCAGTTTCTCCAGAAGGCACCCACTTACCCCCTGTCATTCAGATGGCAGCCAGCTGAGGTGGTGAGTGAAGAGGGCTGTGCTGGTCACCATCTCTGGAGCCACGACCATGGCTACTGGAGTAGGTGAGAGGTGAGCGAGGTGGTGGAGGGACATGAGTGCGAGGGCAGAGGGGTCATTTGTAAGATTGGGGCAGGGGGCACTATCCACTGGGGGCTGTTAATTTCTCATAACAAGTGGGCAATCCAGGGGTCGGGGGACATTAGACCACCAGGGTCTTTCCTATTTCATGTTAGGCGAGCGATCAAGGAGGCAGGGTAACACTAGACTATCAGAGATTTTCTTTTTACATATCAGGTTGATGACTGGGGTGGGGGGACACTTGATTATCCAGCTGTTTCATATTTCATATTGGGTCACCAACTGGAGGGCAGGGGGTAGGAGAAGGGTACTAGTCAAAAGACTAAGTTTGGGTGGCATTAAACAGTGAGGCAGTAATGGCTCTTCTCTGCCTCTACAAACCATAGAATGTTCCAATGTGTCTATATGCAAGTGTGGTGGGTTGCACTGTAAGGACATACTAGCATATTTTAGAACCCCTCATCAACTGACTTTTACCTTGCTAACATGGCTTCCAATGTGCATATTTAGCGTGCTTTTGGTATAAGCACATTTTGTGACGTACTAACCTGTTTAGCGCGTGCAAACAAGCTTATAATATCCCAGCCCTAGTGTATTGTTTTGTGTGCTTATTTTGAAATAGTCTTTTTTTTCCCTTATGTAAGGTCCCTTGCTATGCAACAATTGCCTACCCATTACATATGCATTACTTCTCAGTCATGGAACCCAGGTTTCCCCATAGTGCCAGCTGACAGGTCTTAGGCTAGCAGGGGGGTGAGGAAAGTACAGTCTGCTTAGCATCACTGAATGAAATTGAACTATGCATTGTGGAGGGGGTGGAGGCTACACAACCTTAAAGACTGCAATAGTGGCGACACTCCCCCTTCACTCCACCTAATGTGTTCCGTGGGGTTCAATTGGCACCCCCTCCACCTCAGAGCCTCCAAGGTCAGCAGGGGGCCATACCAGGCCAGCACTGACTGGAACATTTGGATAAATTATCATTTACCAATGGGGATATTGCGCCCCTTGTAGGATTTCTGTATCCCACCAACCCTTACCCAATGCGTTGTCAGGGATCAGCTGTAAAGCCAGTCCGGCTGTCAAATTGGAGGCTCAGTGTCCAGCACAGCTCCTCCCACCTATGCCACACCCTTCCTCCACTTGAAGTTTGCCACTAGCAGAGCACAGTAGGTGGGGGCTGTGGATACCATTTTGTATAGATAGGCATCTGGATGGGGTATGCTGTAGCTGGAATAAACTCAAATCATGCATATCCCAGTCGGCTGTGTGGATCAGGCCCTTAGTCAGTCTATATCTCTCTGCAGATAACCCTGGCTGCTGACATCAAGGAGTCGCCACTGTGAACCCAGTGCTGGAAATCTGCAGTGACATTGGGCAACTCTCTCAATCACAACAGGTCCATGTTGGCCAGGATACAGGGATATCTGTGCTTCTTGATGCAGTTGTGGGAATCAGGTCATAGGCAGCGGGAGTGGGACAGCCATACAATCTGGACTCTACCATACACTGCTTGGTTCTGGTCAGGGAAAGGGAGTAGGTTCCACTGGACACCAGGGATTGCTCTGTGCTGATTAATAAGAGGGAGGGAGTACCACTAGACACCAGGGAATGCTCCATACCAGTGGAGTAGAGGGAGGTGGGTACTACTGGACACAAGGGACTGCCAGTACCAGTTGAGTGGATGGAGCTGGGTACCACTGGAAGCCAGGGACTGCTTAGTGCTGGTCAAGAAGCGGTAGAGTTATTACCAAATACCACGGACTGCTCAGGCAAGTTAGAAAGCAGGCAAGAAGAGTTGCCGCAAGAGGGAGTTGTGTGACATGGCCAGGGCAGACATAGGAGGCAGGCAGAAAGTGGTGCTGCAGTGAGAAGGAATTATGTGTTCATTGTGGGGCTGAGTTGGGAAGCACTGGCTTGGCACTGTTGTGAGTACATTAGCCTTCAAATAACTGTAGCCCTTGACCTGCTGCTGAGATTCTGCTACTGAACAACATGCCACACTAAACTAGCTAGCTGCTGTTTTCCCAACAGGCAGGTACTCAGAGCAGATCACACAAACGCGATGCTCTCAGCATACTTCTATCAGTTCCAAAGCAAATGACAGGCTGTCAGATGGTTGTGGGAGATCTAAATGTGTATTTACAGTGCTGGCATTCATTTATCCATTTTAAAGTCAGGGTTTTCCCTGTTGTTTTTTTTTTTTTTTGATAAAAAACGCTTTGGCCAAAACACATGTTTCCTAACAAGCCCTGTAAAAAAGGGACACTGCCTAAGATCCGCAGCTGGTCCCAGGGATGGCATCAGTCCGATGTGTAGATTTACTTTTTATGGTGCTGAAACAGTACATTTACACCTTCCCCTTAAGTGGCTAGACTGAGGCATAGTGGCACAGTGGCACGTGTGTTCCCACAATGTAGTTCACCAGTAGTTTGGGGAAAGATCGTACCAGCTTGTACTACCCTCCCAGTCACAGTGCTGTGCTATGCTGTTGCTGAATTGGGTAGAAAGTTGACTGAGGAGAAGGACACAAATGTTAATAGTAAACTGGGACTATGTCCAGCCCCTATTGGGCTTTGGTCCACCCAACCCATCACCCCACCATCCCTAGGGTTTGCCTTTTCTCCAGTGATCCCCCACAAATTCCCCCTCATAGCAGGGCTGATGGGACACACCAGGCCCCTCCAGAACACAAACTACACTTGTTCCAGACAAGGTTCCTAGTCAGTGGGTTCGGAGCCTACAGTGAACAGACTCTAAATCCCACTCATTCTGAGTTTTTCCTCTTCTTTATGTCCCCTAGGCCACTCAGCATGTAGTGACATCAGTGTGTGTGTGTGTGTGTGTGTGTGTGTGTGTGTGTGTGTGTGTGTGTGTGTGTGTGTGTGTGTGTGCATGTGGGCATTCTCATGCTTCATATCTGCCTGCAGCCTTATTCCTTTTGCTAGTCAGCTGCCTTGCCACCAATCATCTGTCTGCAGCAAGACCCCCATCCCAAGAGAGGAAAGGAATCTATGAGATACTCAATCTTTTCGCAAACCTGGCTGAGCCCCGTGTGACCCGAGTCTGCTTCAGAACCTGGGACACCGGCATGGCAGGTGGTAGTGGTACCACTGGGCCGCTGGGCAGGTTCTCACTGTCCATTTCAATGTGTTCATACTTGGCATTGGGGAAGAGATAGAGGGCAAGCTCTGCCTTTTTGTAGATGACACATTTCTGAGTAAGGGTTAACACAGAGGAGGGTATGGGGAACTTAGAATTTGGGCACACTGGAGAACTGCTCAAAGATCTGGTAGCAATGCTAAACAAGCACTTGTCAATGCCGAATGTTGTCTCACTGGCATTGTCATTGGTAGTGAAGGAGTTAGAGAGAAATGCATAATAGGAATGGCAGTGAAGTATTGAACTGATGCCAACTCCACCCCCACCCTGCAGAGACTGACAGACACTGGGGTGTGCCTTTGAGTCATTGGCCATAACGCTCACGCCATTTCACCTCAGCCTACCCTGCAGACACCAGCAAGTGTTGCGGTGTGCCTTGGGGTCTTTGGGCCTTACGGTCACCCCATTCCATAAGGAAATACACTGAGATGGGTGCAGTATAGGAGAATGGGGTGAACTTTGGGCTGAAGAGTCCAAGGTACACCTCAATGCCTGTCACTGGCTGCAGCGTGAGGGTGGGGGTGGAATGGTGTGAGCATTACTGCAGACAATCTCAAGTCACACCCCTGACGCCTGTCATTCTCTACAGGGTGGGGCATTATGGTTGGAAACCCCAATGCCCCGGGTGTTTGTTGGTATTTTCACTCCAAGGTTTTAGCATGGGCTTTTTGTGACCCCACCTCATGAACAGTGGCACTGTCAGTTCCTTAGCCGGAAGGTGATTTTGCACAGCGACTATGCCATTGTTCACCAGATGTGCAAAAACACATTTTGGGCAGGATGTGAAAAATGACAGCTGTACTGTTCATAAGGAGGTGTGGAAAAACGGTAATGTTGAAAATCTGGAGTGAAAATATTAAAAATTGTCAAAGTTATGAGCATGCGCACAAACTGCGCAATGCACGCTGGTAAAACACAGTCATGTTTTGGAACTTTTTCACCAAATTTGCAACATAGGCTTTTTGGGACCCCGCCTCATGAACAATGGTACTATCATTTCGTTAATAAGCCCTGAAAGATGATTCCACACAGTGACCGCAAAATCACCTTTTGGGACGGAATAACGAGATGACAGTGCATGTTCATGGTGGGAATCTAAAATTCTAATCAAAATTGGGAGCCAAAATTTTAAAGAAATGGCTGAGATATCCACCTACATTGAACCCCCCTCCCCCCATTAATGCCATTATATAGCTTACTGGCATTTCTTCATTTTGCAGTTCGATTTTGAAGAGTCCAGACATGTTCCGGCTCCACCGAAGATCGCAGTGAAGGACCTCCAGAGGTAAGTATGGGGTGAGGGGGATGTGGTAAGGTGGGGTGCACAGAGGGTAGGTGCAGCTTGGGGGATGGGGTGCTGCGGACAATGAAGGATAATTTTCTTCTTTTCAAGTAAAAAAAAAAACAGACCCAGACATCGTAGTGCCGACAGAGTCGGCTTTGTGTGAGTGTTGGCACACTGGGGTGGGCTCCCAGTGTTCCACACAGTGTGGGGGGGTTGGGTACAAACCACCCAGCCATCATGGTGCTGGCACGGTCGGCTTTGTGTGAGTGGCTGCACACTGGGGTGGGCTCCCAACGTGCCACACAATATGGAGGGGTGGGGGACAAAACAGGACCCAAACATCGCGGTGCCGACATGGTTGGCTTTGTGTGAGCGGCAGCAAACTGGGGTGGGCTCCCAGTGTGCTGCACAATGTGTAAGGTGGGGATATGCCAACATGGGGATTGCACCCCCGATGTCGGCTTTGTTTGGGGATTGTGTGGCGGTGGCAGGAGTAGCTGCCATGTTTATTGAAATGTTTCACCAGGAAAGGCACGTACGGGAGGTGTGTCATCTCTGCTGCTGCATGATAAGCTTGTCTCTGATTGCAGTGGCACATTTCTTTCAAGTTGGTGGCACTTTATATAATTCTTGCATCAGCACTAGCATGCTGGCTAATTGGGGAAGGAATGAGTGACACACCTATCAAAGTGTGCCCTGCATTCGCCAACACTGACACACCTCTCACTGTACTATTACTACCACAAGATGTTGCTTGCGCATGCACAAGACAACTTAAAAATGCAAAGTAATGCACAATGGGAAAAGGAACCCAAAGGATGCAGTATGAAATGGAGGGGAGGGGGGGGTGAGTCTGAAATGCATGACAGAGGAAAATGACCTGAGGGTCATAATATCAGAAGCCATAAATCCACAGGCAAAGCAAGGCAATTTTATTTTTTTAAGCATCCAATCCCAGAGGCTCTGGGCACCTTACTACATAAAACAGGTAACATAATAAATACATTATAATTGATACTGTGTTCAAAAATATATCACCAAGCCCACAACAAAGGGTTAAGAGATGCATTTTCAGTCAGTTTGTAAACATACCTGCTGAGGGGGCTCCTCTAACCTTCATGGGTAGTGCATTTCATAGCATCAGGGCTGCAATCCAGAATGCACTATTCCCCAAAGGCTTAAGATGAGATCTCTGGGAACACAGGGGACCCACCTCAGAAGAGCATAGAGAATGGCTGTGAGTGTACAGGACTAGGGGGTCTTTCAGGTAGTCAGGGCCCATATTGCGTAGGTTTTATAGGTCAACAAACACACCTTGAAGCTGATGAGTCACTGAATTGGCAGCCAATGCAGTCCGCGGAGCACTGGCATATTTTCAGACCAAGTAGTTTAAATCACAAAAATTCTTCCTTTCTCTGGTATTATTTATCCTGCAACTAGGAATAAATAACATGGCAACTAGATGTTTTTTTGTTAATGAAGTATTAGCCATTGCTAAGCAATTTAAATTAAAAATAGTAGTGGGACACAAACAATGTGGCCTACTGTGAAATGAACCCAGGTCCTTGAAATACTGTCCCCGTGCTTTAACCATGAAGCTACAGGCTCATGTACTGTAGTTGGACCTGGGATTCCTGGACACACTTTCTTTCTCTGGTATTGCATATCCTGCAAGTAGGAATAATCAAGATGACAGATGTTTTCTGGTACAGTATTAGCCACTGTTAAGCAACTGAAATCACAACTTGCTGTGAGAAAGAAATAATGTGACCTCCTGGGACTCAAACCATGTGAGCCTGTAGCTCAGTAATTAGAGCATCGAGAAGGTATTCCGGGGCCCTTTCCCAGTAGGTCACATTATTTCTTTCCTCACTAAAATTAGTGATTTAAATTGCTTAGCAGTGGCAAATACAACACCAAACAACATCTAATTGCCATTTTGATTATTCCTAGCCACAGGATATGCAATACCAGAGAAAGGGAGTGTATCTGTGAACGCAGGTCCAATCATCTGACCCTGTAGCTATGTGGTTAGAGCACCAGGACGGTACTCCAGGGGTCAGGGTTCAATTAAGCAATAAGCCACGACAAGGTGTGTGTTATCGTGTAATAACGTCACTCCTGGGGTGGGTCGAAGCACAAGGCGAAGCTGAGTGCTTCCACCACCCCAGGAGTGACGTTATTACACAATAACACACACCTTGGAGTGGCTTATTGAAATTATACAATGGCTCGATGTTATACAAAATAAAAAAATATTTTAAAAATGCTTTAGTAGATTTTTAGTGTGACAATATGTCTTTGAGTGGGCATCATGCTCATCTGCCATATCCATACTGTGATGTTATTGTGTAATAACATCACTGTTTCAGGCACACACTGACCAATCAGAGTCCAGGACATTTTCTTGCCATTGTATAATTCCCAGTAGGTCACATTATTTCTTTTTCACTACAATTTGTGATTTGAATTGTTTAGAAGTGGCTAGTACTGTACCAAAAAACAACTAATTGTCATGTCAATAATTTAGAAGTTTGGCTACAATTCATGAATTATCCATGCATTGTATTGCTTGTATATGCATTATTCATGAATATAAAAATTTATGAACTGATGAATAATGTGGAATTATAATGAACAATAAAGCCAACGAAACCCATAGGCCATTCATGAATGTTCATGAACAATCATGAACACACAAGACCAATGAGGCACATGGTCTTTCACGAATGTTCATGAACAGCCACAAACATACTTGAACACTAAAACATGTGGCTGCACATAAATGTCCTTGAACCTTCATGAACTTTGCACACATGAGCCATCATGGACATGACTGCTCATGAATGTTCATGAACTCGAGTGCTATTTAAATGTTCATGCACAGTTCATGAAAGTTCTTGAACCACTTTGATGCACTTACATGATCGTTCATGAACTGTTCGTCAACATCTCAACTGGGAAGTGCAGTACATGCATGAAGCAGTGCCAGCAAAGGTTACGCAGTAACAATATCAGAGATGACTAGTGGCTATTAACAGTGGTAGCGACACTGTTTTGTTTTAGTAATTGTGTTTGTATTGCTATATGTTTGCTTGTTCTCCCAACTCTTGTAACCCCCCCCCAACCCCGGAGGCTTCTGGAAATGAGCTGTTAACAGCTCATGTTGTCTCATGTCTTTCCTGGTGAAACATTTTCCAGATAAAAAATAAATAAATAAAAGGCAGCAGGTTCTTGAATGTGGCCCTGTTTAGAACACTGCTTGGTGGTTCTTCAGCGTTTTGCAGTTTTGCACCTTTGACTTAAAATTATTATTTAAAGATACAGTACCTCTGAAGCTTTTTGTGGGTACTTTTTTTTTTTTGCTGTTATGTAACCCAGAGTAGGGGTAGTCATAGTTCTGTGCCTCAACATAGGAGGCGGCATTGTAGCTTCTAGTATGTGACTCTGTACAGAACACTGCTATAACAGGTGAAAAGTAACAGTGTTAGCATTAGCATTAGCATTAGCAGTGTTTTCCATCAGATGCCACTTGCGAGGGGGTATAGAAGAGAGACAGAGACTGGAATGATAAGGAAAAGGCACAAATGACTGATAGAAAAGATAAGCAAAGAGAGAGTATAGAGAAAGAAAGGAAGAAAGGAGATAAATGGCAATGACGATCATAAAGAGAAACAGGACAGAGAGAAGCAAGAGCACAGAAAGTACCCAAACAACTTCGGAAAGACCCTCACCCACCCCAACATGTACAGCACTGTATGTTGCTTGATGTGACTGCAGGTGGAGACATCTCCCTTTGAATTAGGCCAGTCATTAAACTTTGACACGTGCCACAGCACTAAAGTAAGAATTACAAGAGGAAGCCTTTGCCTAACAATTGTGCTCCACATTTGAGTGAAAACCTCAGCACTTACTTAGAAGATGGCACATCATCTTAAGCCGCTTTTAAAAAGCTGACTTTTAGAAGTTATTTATTTAATTACTGAATTTTGATAACTGAATAGGCCCAATAAGGCCAGTTGTTCCTTTTCAAGAGTGACTTGAAGTCAATAACACAGAGACAAGTATTACAGTGGACATTTAGGTGTACTGTTGATGCAATTGACATGGTCACACATTTCCAGATATTTCACAATATTTCTAAAGGAGTACTTTCTGGTGGCCCTACAGCAGTAATTCAGACAGGCAAGGAATTTCTGTAGAGAAGACTAGGGGTGTGCGAATAATGAACAGTATTTCCCAAATGCAATTATTCAGATCCAAATAATGAATATTGTCCCCAAATCAGTAAATAGTGTCTTTACTGCGTTCGTCGTGTGCACTGGTGTCATGGAGGGGGGAGGGATGTTTGAAAATCACTGCAGTGAAGTTGTTTGTGAGGTGGGGTCCCAAAAGAGATATATTGAAAATTTGGGGTACAAATGTCTAAAAACGGCCAAGTTATGCCAGTAAGTTGAAAACCCTATTGAAATACATTGATGCCGAAAACCCCATTGAAATACATTGAAGCGCTTACCTCAATTCGCGGTTGGGCTTTGAAGAGCGAAGATGTGACTGCAGTCCAAGGTAGATTACGGCGATGGACCTCTGGTGGGTAAGTATTGGGTATGGGGGTGGGTCCTGAGTGGGAGGGTAGGGGTTGGGTAATGGTGAAATGGACAACTATGGACGGTTTTCTCTTTTACAGGGAAAAAAATAGAAGAGGGACAGTTTTCTTTTTTTTCAGGAAGTTTGCTGAAGAGATGAGGACACAGGATTGGATTGGGCACCCCCAGTGTCTGTATAATGTTTTGTGAGGGTTACACAGTGGACAAGAATGGACAGACAGATGACACTAGGGGATTGGGCACCCCCTTTGTCTGCATACTGTTTGGGGGGGGTTACACAGCAGACAACAATGTACGGACAGATGAGGACACTGGGGGAATGGGCACCCCCCAGTGTCTGTATACTGTTTAGGGGAGGGGGAGTTACAGAGAGGACAATGATGGATTTTTTTTTAGGATTAAAAAACAAGCATTTGTCAATGCCAACCATTTGTTGCATTGAAAGATGTCCACCTCTACACCTTGTTTATGCCCTTGAGGTACTTGAACGTATCCCTCATGTTCTCCCATTCCCGCCTTTCCTCCAATAAGTACATACTGAGGTCCTTTTAATCTCTCCTGATATGTTCTGTGTTGCAAGCCATGTACCATCTTGGTTGCCTTTCTGTGGGCTGCCTCCTCCTTGTCAATGTTCTTGTGCATTTGCGGCCTCCAGAATTGCACAGAGTACTGTAGGTGAGGCCTCACTAGTGCATTATACAATGGCATCACCACCTCGTGTCTTCTGCTAGTGATACCTCTGCCTATGCAGCCCAGCATGCCACTGGCCATCCTTGCAACATTTGTGCTGTGCTTTGACACCTTTAGGTCATCAGAACTGATAACTCCTAGATCCCTTTCTCCCTTGGTGATCATCAGCACCCCCCCCCCACCATCCTGTAACTCTCCACAGGTTTCCCTCTTCTCAGGTGCACTATTTGGGCTGCTTTGCATTGAACCTCAGTTGCCAAGCCTCAGACCATTTTTCAAGCCTCTCCATGTCCCTGCTCATTTTCTCCACCCCTTGTGGAGTATTCACTCTGTTACAGATGTTGTTGTCATCTGCAAACAGGCAGACAGACCTTTCCTTCTAGCCCTTCCGCAATGTCTGTAATAAAGACATTGAACAGGACTGGTCCCAGGACTTATCCCTGATGTACCTCCCTTCTCTCCGGATTGGATCCCATTACCACCACCCTCTGCCTCCTGTCCCTCAGTCAGTTTCTAACCCGGTTTATCAGCTTGTGCCCCATTGCCAGACTGCTCATCTTGTTAATCAGCCTTCTATGTTGGACGTTGTCGAAGGCTTTGCTGAAATCAAGGTAGATGACATCAAACGTCCCTCTCTGATTTACTTCCTTAATGAAGCATTAGGGCTTCCAAACCTAACGCCCCACCCCCACCCTGCAGAGACTGATAGGCATTGGGGGTGTCCCTTTGGGTCATCTGCTATAATGCTAATGCCATTCCACCCCCACCCTGCAGACACTGACAGGCATCGCAGTGTGCCTTGAGGCCTTCGGCCTTAACGCTCTCCCCATTCCATAATGAAATAAGCTGAGATGAGTGCAGTATAGGAGAATGGGGTGAACATTTGGGCCAAAGACTCCAAGGCATATCCCAATGTCTGTCTGGCTGCAGGGTGGGAGGGTGGAATGTCGTGAAGCAGTATAACCCGGCGACCTAAGGCTACGACTGGCGGCTTGTCAGTCTCTACAGAGTGGAGGGGGTGAGGCATTACAGTTGTAAACCCTAATACCCCAGATGTTTGTTAGTATTTTCACTTCAGATTTTCAGCATGGGCTTTTTGGGACACCACTTCATGAACAGTGGCACTATCATTTCGTTACTCAATCCCAAAAGGTGATTTCACGCAACAACTGTGTCATTTGGCGCCACAGGTGCTAAAACACATTTGGGGCAGGATGTGAAAAATGACAGTTATACTGTTCATGAGGCGGTGTGAAAAAATGGCAATGCTGGAAATCTGGGTGAAAATATGAGAAATTGACAAAATTCTGGCGTGCATAGAAACATGTGCAACACACGCCCGTAACACAGTCATTTTTTGGAATTTTCACCAAATTTTAAATATGGGCTTTGGACCTCCCTCATGAACAATGACACTGTGATTTTGTTATGCCATCCCAAAGTTGATTTACGCTGCTTGACTGCACCATTCTCGTAACTTGTGGCAGAAAACACATTTCAAACAAGGATGTGAAAAATGGCAGCTATATGTTTTTATAAGGACGTGTGCAAAATGCCAATGTTGAAATCTAGAGTAGAAATATTAATAATTTTTGAGTTATGAGCATGCATGGAAACTGTATGCTACACCGTTATAATAGCATGTCATTTTGAAATTTTTACCAAATTTGCAACATGGGCTTTTGGGACCCACTTCATGAACAATGGCACTATCATTTTGTTACTCAGTACCAAAGGTGATTCCACACAGCATCCATAAAATTACCTTTTGGGACCAGAGCGAAATGGCGTAACATAATTGCATTGAGGAATGAGTCTTCGCATCATTGTTGAAAATTTTAGACTAAGAATTCTAAACATGATTGATATCAACCTAAGTTGAAACCCCCATTGTCTCCCGTTATATGGCTTACCTTTCATTCTTTCAGTTTGTCGGTCGGCTTTGAAGAGTGCAGACGTGTCCCACTCTGAAGAAGATTGCGTATGCTGACCTTGGAGGGTAAGATTGGGGTAAGGGGGGGGTGCTGGGAGGTGGGTACGCATAGGAAGGGTCAAGATGGGGTAGGGGGACAGGGGAGACTACGAGGTATGATTTTCATTTTTAAATGTGAACAAGAAATAAGACTGCGAGAGAAGGTTTTCTTCATTTACAGGTAAAAGAAAATAAATTAATATAAATTTAGGCACATTGGGGTGGGCCCCCAGTGTGCCACAATAGTGGTGGAGAGGGGGGATGCCAACATGGGAATTGGGCACCCTGATGTCGGCTAGGGATCTAGATGAGTTGGGGGCATATCTGACAGCCGGAGTGGGCATCCCGGTGTCAGAAATGGAAAGGGGAAATTGTTTAATCAGAAAAGCCACACTAAGCAGCAGCAGGGAAAGGGGACATTAACAAGGAAAGACAAACTAAGCCGCAGTTGAAGGGCTGCATCGGCTCTGTCCTTTGAAATGCTTGCTGAGACGAGCCCCCTCAGCAAACCTGTGTCATCAGGACACTGCCTGCTGATTTGCCAGCCACAGACCGGCCCCTGCAGCACCGCTGGCCATTGGGCTGGCACCCCTCACACCTCTGTCTAGCAACCCTCATTTCAACATGTTCGTCTGTGCTTGCAAGCACAGTGAACATAAAGAGGAAAAGAAACAACACCCCATCCTCATACAAACATATGACATAACGCCAGCAGATACAGGCCCTATGGTCTATCGAGCTTGCTAGGTTGTGTAGCTATCAGCTCTTGAGCCGCAGCTGCCCCCCTGCCCAGTAGTGACCCTCTCCTGACCCTGTCCTGTCCCCTCTTAAAACTGTTCACTGTCTGCAATGTTACCACCTCCTCTGGCAATGTATTCCACACAGCCACCACTCTTTCCATGAAGTAGTGCCTCTTCATTTCCCACTTGAATCTTCTGCCTTCCAGTTTCAGCATGTGCCCCTAGTGTCCCTCCCTCCCTTTAACCTAAAAAGCCCCTCTGTACTAACCTTGTTTATGCCACTCATATACTTGAAGGATTCAATCATATCCCTCCTATCTCTCCTTTCCTCCAGGGAGTACATGTTGAGCTCTCTCAATTCGTCCTCATAGGTCTTTCCCTCTACGCCTGTGATCATCCACGTTGCTCTGTGCTGGACTCCTTTCAGTAGCTCGATATCCTTCTTCAAATAGAGATGCCAAAACTGTACACAGTACTCCAGATTCAGTCTGATCAGTAACCTGTATGGTGGTACGATAACCTCCCTCCCTCCTCCTCGAGGTAATTCCCCTTGCTATATACCCCAGCATCATGTTGGCCTTCACTGCTGCCCTACTGTACTGCACCGTATGGTTCATTTGCCCTGTGATTAGTACCCCAAGATCCTTTTCCTCCTCTGTAATGGCCAACTGTATCCCATCCAGACTATAGCAAAACTTGTGGTTCTTCGCTCCTAAGTGCATAACTTTGCACTTCTTTGCATTAAAACCCAGCTGCCATGTGTCAGACCAGTGCTCGAGCTTAACCAGGTCTTCTTGCAATCCCTGAAAGCCCTCTGTGTTGTCCATGACTGCAGCTATCTTTGTGTCATCCGTGAACAGGCTGATCTTATTGCTAACCCCCCCTGCTATGTCGGCAGTAAATGTGTCAAACAGCACTGGGCCCAGTACTGAGCCCTGTGGGACCTCACTTGTCACAGCTCTTGGAGCTGAGAGTTCCCCTCTTACAACCACCCTCTGCTGCCTATCTGTCAGCCAGCTTTTGACCCATCCCACCATCATCTCCCCACCCCCAGGCACCCCAGCTTGCTTATCAACCTCCCATGTGGCACCAAGTCAAAGGCCTTTTTGAAGTCCAAATATATGACATCCACTTCCCGTCCCTTGTTGATTGCCCTTGTTAGCCAGTCGTAGAAGTCAATCATGTTAGTCTGGCAGGACCTGCCAGCGACAAACCCATGTCGTCTGCTATCCTGTAGACCATTTTCCTCCAGGAAGGCTACCAGCCTCTCCTTAAGGATAGACTCAATTAGGTAACCCACGATTGAGGTGAGACTGACTGGCCTGTAGTTTCCTGGCTCATCCTTGTGCCCACTTATATGCATGGGCACCACATGGGCCATTCTCCAGTCCTGGGGCATGCACCCAGACTCCAAGGATGTGTAGAACAAGTCTGCCAGTGGTCCTGCTAGTACCTCCGCCATCTCCCTCAGAACCTTGGGGTGTATTCCATCAGGACCTGGTGCCTTGTCCATCCTCAAGGCTTTAAGACCTTTCAGTACTCTGCTTTCAGGGATTACTGTCTCTGTAAGCTCTGCTCCACCTGTACCCCCTGTTGCCTTCGCCAGAAGCATTTGCTCCTGCTTCTCGCTGGTAAACAAAGAGCAGAAATACTCATTGAGTGCTTTTGCCTGCTCTTCCCCCTTCTCCACCCACCCTCCATTCACCTTGATCCTGACAATCTGATCCTTACAGCTCCTTCTCTCATTTATATACCAGAAGAAATCCTTCTTTCCTGCTTCTATCCCCTGTGCCAGCCTAAGCTTTTTTGCTGCCTTGGCTGCCTTGACCGATCTGCTCGCCTCTCTTGATTTCCTCCTATACTCCTCCCTGTCCTGCTGTTTGGATCTCATGCATTTTCTGAAGGCAGCCCTTTTTCCTTGATCCTCCCTAGCACCTTCTGCATCAACCAACTTAGCTTCTTGCACCTGGCTTTCTTGCTTTGAAGTTTTGCACACAAGTGTGTGGTCTGTGCCTAACCCCTGCTTTATAACCCCCCATTTCTGGCTTGCATCCATGTTCAGTTGGATTCTGGCAAGGTGCCCTTCCAGTATGACCCTCATTCTCCAAAGTCTGCCCTCTTGAAATCAGTTACTGTAGTTCTGGTTCTGGCTGTCTCATTACGCACGTTAAGTGAGAACCACACTGTGCGGTGGTTGCTTCCTGCCAGAGGGTCCTTCACCCTCAGCTCCTGCATGCCCTCACCATTGGTCAACACTAGGTCTAGTATGTTTTCTTCTCTGGTTGGTTCCTTTACCAGTTGTACCAGGAAGCTGTCCAAGAAGGCCTCGAGGATGACCTGCTCCCTGCTGCTAGTGGTGGTAGTAGGTGTAATCCACTCTGCAACTGAAGGTTGAAGTCCCCCACTATCACAGTGTAACCCTTTGCACAGACTTTTCTTATCTGCTCTCCTACCTCTCTATCAATGTCCTCCCTTTGTGCTGGTGATCTGTACACCATCCCCAGCCTCACTTTTCTTCCCTTTGGGTCCTGTAACAGTACCCATAAGGCCTCTGCCCTGCCCTTCTCCCCCTCATCCCTGCTGAAGGGTATGCCCTAATTTACATATAACATATATACATCCGTCTTTCGGATGAGACGTTAAACCGAGGTCCCATCTGCCTGAATTGGTGGTAGTTCAGGTGGATGTTAAAGATCCCATGGCACTTATCGAAAAGATTAGGGGAATTTCCCTGGCGTCCTAGCCAAATTTCCCTCATTCACTAAAATACCACCAACAGCTTAATCTGGTTCAAGGTCAGTCGGCATTCATCTGTATCCCCCTCCCCCGGGTCGTGCCTGAAAATAGGCAGGATTTGTCTAGTGCACTTACCCGGTCAACAAAAGCTAAATAAACAAATAAATAAATAAATATATGGCCACCCTTCTCCCTGTCTTTCCTAAATAACTTGCACCCCAGGACCACCAGGTCCCAGTCCTGGTATTGAGAGGCCCATGTTTTGGTGATGGCAGCTATGTCCACCTCCCCTTCTGCCATCAGTGCCTGCAGCTCAGAGAACTTATTCCCCAGGATCCTTGCATTTAAAGAGAGCACCCTCTAGCTTGTCACTCCTCCTTCAGTACCCACCTCTAGTCCCCCCATTCTACTCACCCTACGTGAAATGTGGTTCTCCCAATTTTCTTCACTTCTGGATGGGGGGGGGGGGTCCACTGATCTCCCTGGCCTGGAGACTCGTTGTGTCTTCCAGCCCTCTGCCCCCCCACCTTAGTTTAACAGTACCCTGGAAGCTATATATTCCCCCAGCCCCTGCTTCAGTACAACTGCACCCACCTTATTCAAGTGAAGCCTGTTTGGGGCATACAGGTTCTTGTTCTTCCATATTTCACCCCACCCCCCTACCAGCCTGTATATCCTGGACTAACACCATTGCTCTAACCATATGTTGAACTCCTCTATCCGCTGCTTTCTGGTGGCCCTGGGCACTAGGAGAACTTCTGAGAAGGCCACCAAGCACCATTTCTTTTCACATAAACTGCCCAACTCCTTAAACCTCTCTTGCACTTCCTTGACTGTACACCCTGCGAGGTCTTTTGTGCCCAGGTGCACTACCAGGTGAGTGTTCTCCTGTTCCCTCCTCACCCTGTGAAGATATTGCCCTACCCTCTCCGCTGCCATGCCTGGCATGCATTCCACCCATATGTGGCCCCTCCTGGTTCTCTTGCCTCCCCATCTCACTCTCCTTAGAATGGAGCCATCCACAACTACTACCTTTTCTATTCCTTTGTGCTTCCCCCCTGTATATTTCCCTCTATCCTGGCTACAGTCTTGCTCAATGTACACATTTCTCTTCCCCATCTTGACACCTGCCATGGCCATTTTTATAATTGCTCCTCCCCTACCCCCATCACCTCTCTCCCCTCCTATACCAGTTGGCCTACTGCCATCATGCTCCGGTTTTTCTCCCTCCTGCCCTCCCGATGCTGCCTGGATCAACCCCCTGATCCTTCCTCCCCCTTGTTTCCTATCTTTGACCTTTCTTCAGCCCCTGCTGTCCCCCACTCACCTTTTCCTTTGCTTCCATATACCCCTCCCTCCCCTGCTGACATCTAGTCTCACTGTTCCTACTCCCCTGCCATCACTATCCCCCGAGATGCCTCTGTACCTGGTCTTCAAGGCTTGCCAGCACTGAGAATCTATTGCTTTTTCTTTGGTTGTGCCCATCATCCCCCTCCCCAGTGTCCATTACTTTTCTTTGCTGCAATGCTTTTTGTGTTGTGTTCCCCCGGCTTTTGACCACTGTCCACCCCCCTCCTTCTAGTCCCTTTGGTCCCTGCTGATCTTGCAATTCTGGCTCCTCTAGCCCCCCCTCCCTTCTATGGTGGGCTTCCCTGCCAAGCTGGCTGAGTAGTTTTCTTTTTGGGACCCTGTCACTGGGTGGCCCACCCTTCCCCACAGGGATCTCAGCTGTACAATTTCATCCCTTACCCTTAAGCTTTCTGCACACCAGGCATCCCCAGCCCTCCATGCCACCTTTAAGAAGATGGCTGCCCCACAGCCATTGCAACCTACTAGCCTTCCCCATCCCCCGCCTTCTCCCTAATCCTCTCTTCCCTTTCTTCACCGCCACCACTATGATCCTGACTAAGCCATCTCCCTGAGCACTTCCCTTCATGAATCACCATCATCCTTTCTTCCCATTTGTAGTCTCCACACCTACCTCCTTGTGAGGTTTACCATGCGAATGAGCAACACTGTTGTCAAAGTTGACAGTAGAATCCTTAATGTCGAGCAGGCGATATTTCACCTGTCAGACATTGGGTGTTTCGTATTGGGTAGCTACCCCAGGTAGTAGTGTGATTCAGGCTTTCTGCTCCATAGCATTATGCTTTTTATGTTATATGTGATTTAATCAATTTTGGAGACTTTTTTGCAACAAATAGAGGAGTGTGGCATCTTGTTTGCTTCAGGGTAAGAAAAATGCAGATCACTTCACTTAAACTCAGTCTTTTTTCCCTGCTTCACTCCTCCCAAGTCCACATCCTTTAGGATCAGGATGCAGGCAGGGTGCAAGGGTGGGTGGATGCTGCTGCCATGGTGGGGGGGATAGTCTGATTTATTCTAGTGTGCTGCAAAGCACTGAAAGTCGGCAGCTGACCATGGAGACAGGTGGGTTGTGCTGGTCTCCCATAATTGGAATTCTAATGAAAAAACATGCAGTCAGTTCTATCGTTATGCAATTCAGATGCATGCAGTTTGTGGATATATGCACATTTTTCTTCAATCCCAAATCCTTTCATATTCTGTGCTGTTTATTTATTTATTTATTGGTTGTATGCATAGCAAATTTCTGTTGTATGCACATTTTTTTACCATTTTTTTCCTCATATTCTGACCTGACTGAGGTGGTAACTGTTCAGATTCAGGTGAAATTATTACTAAATGGTGTTTTAGGTGTAGATTAAAAGGTATGAGGAGTTCAACACTCCCAGTATGCTGCTTACCAAACAATTGAGAAAACTAAGAGAACTATGTACTCTACTGAGCCTGAGGTACAACAGCTTGATAAGCCTTCCCTGCCTAGAATACAACAATATACAGAATAATGAATGGGTAGGTGGTTATAATGAAGATGTTACACACCCTTGAGGGGTGGGATGCCACATAAACCCCGAGAGTGAAGCTTGAGGGATTTATTAAGGCATCCCACCCTGAGGGTGTGTGTAAAATCCGAGTTTTACACAACTACCCATCCTTTATTTTGCATAATTGCTGGGGATTGTTTTTTCACCACAGCAATTATAAAAAATAAGTGAATTTGTCTACTGACCCAAGCCGTGGAGCACTGGGGTTTTAGCATGGTCCATAGCGACAGCGACTCCTACACTGAAGCAGTACTTTTTTTCTTCACTCCGATCAGGAAGGTTTGTTGTTCCCAGTTATAATTTTAGCTTAAAAATATAAAAGAACTTATCGCCAACTTGGTCTGTTGGGGAAGTTTGCAGTGCTGAGGAGCGGGGATGGACGGCGCAGAGATGAGGAAATTCACAGTTGGTGTATACACCAAACGAGGGAAACCCGGGTGCATGTTCGTCGTTATTACAAGCTGGTTATAACGATGGAATTATAACCCAGTTTCCCTATGGGAGAAAATGCTCCCCAGTTATTATACAGTAATTAGTGTACTGATAAACTTGCCGCCCTCAAGCTGCTAAACTGCATAATTCATTTTCTGGATATATGCAATTCCGGATGTCTGTGTGTGTGTGTGTGTGTGTATATATATATATATATATATATATATATAGATGTCTGAGGAAAGAGGGTGGGATGTGGCAGGGGGGAAAGGAGGCTGGTATATTTTAAAGGATCTGGGCTAGGGTGGAGTATGGAGCTGTTTCTTTTCCTTTTTTTTTATTTCTAAACATAACCTGAATCACAAATACTGGATACTGGAATATTTGGGGCCCTTAATAGAATATTTGGTTGAATATTCAGGATAAGGTATTCACACACCCCTAAAGAAGACGTAACTGACATTTCAGTAAATATCAGTGTGAATTACTGCACCTGCACAGGCATTACAAAGACAACATTTTGTGTACAAATATATAGTAACACTCTCAGTCAGTTTGCCTTGTCTCTTGAGCTATTTCTAAGTAGCTATACTAGAGTGTTTGAGATATTCTGCATGTGGGCGTGTGTATTACACTTGATATGTATATTTAGTAGGGAACTATTTATGGAGTGCTGCAGCTGCTACTGCTGCCAAGAGGAAAACCCTGTGTGAGATGACACATCTGTGTATTACTGTATGGAAGGGAGCCTTGTGGCCTCATTTCTTTGTTATATGTTACAGTAATTATGAAAACTATAATAATGCACAGGTTAGGGTTTATATTTAAAGTCAGAGAAGTAAGGAAATGTGACATTAGGGTTTTTTGAACCCTAACTCTGCCCAACACCATCCACCGGGGTGATGGATGGTGTTGGGCAGAGTTAGGGTCCAAAATCACATTGACTTGAATGCCAAAGCACAACCCAGATTTCAAATATATGATTTACCATCTTAAGTAAATCATACAATATGCAGAATACAGTAACACTCTGTGACAAACACTGCACTTGAATGTTGCAAGACACAAGGCTACATGATACTGGCAAGGGTACATTGTGTGTGTGTGTGTGTGTGTGTGTGTGTATGTTTGTGCACGCATGCGTGTGCAAGCCACTTGCAAAGCAGCTGCGTCATCACACATACAGCCAGCTTCATGAGTGCTCCAAGCATCAATGTCACACACACTGTATCACAAAATACTGCCCCAGCCCTGTGTCTCACAGCCTTGTGTCTTACAACATGTGAGTGCAGTGTTTACCATAGGATGCATCTGTATTCCTTGTACTGCACTATGTTATTTATTTATAATGTTAAAAACACATGTTTGAAACCTCCCTGCTGAGTTGTAGCATGTTTGAAAGATGTCAAACATGTTTCAACGTGTCTATGTTATAATGGTGAACACCTAAAGGCGATCACCATTATCGCACAGTCAGAGTGCCGAAATCCTTTTCTACACTTTGACAACCCTGGTGCACAGGACAATGGAGCCAGGAGATTTTTACTGCTTTCTGGGGCTGTGCCCTCATTACCCTCGCTGGGGCTTTGCACCCCCACACCACCCTACTTAAGGATTCTCAACTCTGGGGGATGCATGTTGGGGGTGAAAGCAGTAAAAATAAAGGTTAGGGCACGGCGCCAATAAAATTGTACCAGCACCTGGACCCAAACCCGGTACCTCACCCACCCCAACCACTAGCCAACCCCTAATGCCATGACGCAGCTCGGCCATCCATCGCAGCGCCAGCTAGCTATAGCCCATCCGCCCCCTCCCAGCCCACGCTCGCACCCCTCCTGCTCACGCGTACACATAGCGACATCCTGTCGCCCAGATCAACCACCCCCTCATCCGGTCGCCCCCTTTCCATCGCCGTGAAGGATTGCACCGGGAAGGAGTCGCTGTTACAGACGGCGCCCTTCCACATGCGCCCACCTCATGGGTTACCTGCTTCAACTAAGCCGGCCCTAAGCTGGTGGTGCTGAGGGTTGAGGTGCTGGATGCCACGCCTCATGCTACGCCAGCAACCCGGGTTCGGAAACGAGCCTAGGTCGGCGGGGGTCAGCGGGGTAGGCAGAGGCTGGGAGATGGATTGAGCAGCCATAGCACAGATCTCTACTGCAGGGTGGGGACTCTGCCGCTCTTGCTGCAAGACTGCCCCTAAGTGGAGGCTCAGAGGTAGTGCAGACGGGAGCGACTAGACTAGGGAGGGTGCCGTGGGTCGCTGCATGCCTCCACACACGTACAAGCACTATGGCAATGGGAAGGGTAGAAAACAGAGCTGGCAGGCTCCATGATGGCTCCACAGCACCAGCGCCGGCCCCCCAGGAATCTGGATGTTGGTCTCTGGGGGGGGTCAGCACCCTTTACCTTGGTCCTTTCATGGGTGGGTAACCCATGGATGATTGCTGGGAGGTTCGGGTGTGGAAAGCTGGGGACTGGAGAATGAGCCCCTCCGAGGGAGGAGTTGGAGCTGCATGTCAGCCCCACCAGAAGGCGAATAAAATGTATATTGGAAAAACAGGTTTCAACTAATTCAAAACATGTTTATTAAACGTGGTCATCCCTGTATTGGCGTTGTTTTTGATCATGTTTGACCATGTTTTAAATATATGTGGTACATTGCAGCTCTGCCCAAACATGGGCAAATTGGCAAACATGGTCTGGACATGATAATGTCTTAACATGTTTTGGCCATGATATTCAATAGCATGTTACCATGATTACCATGTTATTACTATGGTTATAACAGGTTCATATAATATAATAATGGGAAGACACAAACTTTCACTAGTTTTTTCGTATGAAGGAATGTTTTTTGTGAGATTGTTTTAAGGTTGTCAGCCCTAACACTAACCACATTCCATGAATAAGTAAGCTGAGATGGGTACATTATAGGAGAACAGAGTGAGTGTTAGGGCTGACAATCCCAAGGTACACCCCCACGCCTGTTGCTGCATGCAGGGGGGGGGTGGGGTGTTAGGGTTGGAAATCCTAACACCAAGTTTCTGAACTTTTGCCACTACAACACTAACTGATGTATTAACAAAGTTTTTTTGCAAATAATTTCCTTACTTTTTGAGATAGTATAATGGTAGCCTTATTTGCTTGTGGGATCACAGGGCCCAAGTGCTCTATGGTCCCATCCATCCATAATTTTTGAAAGATTGTAATTGTATCCTTATTTCCCTGTGGGAGTGCAGGGCCCCCAATCACTCCATAATGTTATGCGTATTTGCGTGTGGGAGCAAAGGGCCCTCTGGGCCCTGCACTGTAATCCATCTATAAGTCCTATGCTCCCATTTCTCCATAATGGTATTCATATTTACATGTGGGATCGCAAGGTGCCAGCCATAATTTTTGAGATATTGTAATTGTATTCCTATTTCCCTGTGCTCCCATCAGTCAATAATGGTATCCATATTTGCCATCTATGCATAATTTGTGAGATAGTATAGTGGTATCCTTATTTGCCTGGGCCCTGTGCTCCCATCCTGTGGTGTGCAGTGCCAAAGAAACACCTCACATTGCTATGTTATACCATAGAAAACACAGCAAAATTTGATGCCTGTGTAACTTGACACCAAATTAATACATTTTCATGAAACCAGCAAAAGGCATATTGTTGTGGCAAGCCCTTTGTACTCTAAAAATTTCACAGCAAAATTGCAAACTGTTTCTTCACAGCGGAGTGACAAAGAAATGCCTGTGTACACCTCACATTACAATGTTTTCCAATGAGAAATAAAGCAAACTTTAAACCCACAGAACTGCAGAGCAAAGTAACATCTTTTCACCAAACCAGCAAAAGGCACAGCTGTGTGGCAAGCCCTTTGTACCCTGAAAATTTCAGACCAAAATCACAAACCATTTGCTTAACTGTGGAGTGGCAAAGAAACCGCTCTCTTAAAATTCCTTTTTCACAAGTTGCAAAAAAGAATCCTTTTCCACAGTTCCTTTTTCGCAATTTGCAGAAAAAGTTGCAAAAAAGGATCCTGTTTTGTGATTCCTTTTTTAGCAATTTGCAAAAAAGGATTTCTACATATTAAAAAAAGACATTTCTAAGTAAGTTATCGAAAAACTAACCCCAGAACTGGATTCTACAGTCCCGGTAAGGTAATGACAACTGTTGGTATCTAATAAAGCTGTATATTTTTTTTACTTATTTAATTTTGTTGTCACCATTAACTGTAAACAAGATGGCAGCAGCACGGAAAAATATTCCAATCTCCACATTTGTGGTAAAGGATCCCGCATTTGCGAAAAGGGATTCTGCAATTGCGATAAAGAATCCTTTTCCAAGCAAGACATCTAACTGGTCCCATAGGAAATAATGGGAAACTTAAAAATGTAATCATTTAGGAATGGATTAATATCTTTTCACCAAATCTTCAAAACGCACATCTGTGACCCAAAATCTTTCTACCCTGAACATTTCGGACCAAAATTCCACAATGTTTTTGCATAGTGTCTTGACAAAGAATTTTACAAAAAAAAAAAAACGTAATTTTCATATTCACGACACACCATACCTCCACGCCCACATATAGGATTGGAACGAAACTTGCCACATCAAGAAATATTTGTTCCCTTGTGTGCATGCAAAATTTCATGCAAATCACATGAATGGTTGTGAAGCTATTAAAGTGCAAAATGTTGAGTTTAACATAGAAATGGCAGTTGAACCCTAACTATGTGGAAGCTGTTATGGTTTTTGAGATATAAAGTGGTCAAAAAGCCAAAAATGTAATTTTTTTCCCAAAGGATAACTTGGCATGTTTTGCCCTCTTCTACAGCACACACAGAATAAAGTTCTTCTCTGACATTTTTAGGGACAATGGGGTGTGTGTCAAGGGTGTGCCTTTAGATGGTTTGATGAAAAAATATATTACCAGTTTTGAATTATAATGATATTTGTGATAGATGCAGGATAGGCTGCTCGAACGGTGAATAACATTTACCATTCGAACAGTAAAGTACGAATGGTAAATGGTGTTTACTGTTTGAACTTTACAGTTCGAACGGTAAATACCATTTAGGTTTGAACTTTACTGTTTGAACAGTAAATAGCCATTTACCTTTCAAACTTTACTGTTTGCTGTTTCACTTTTCAGTCCAGATTCTGCCATCTTGTTTCCATTTAGTGAGGGTTAAAAAGTTAAATATTTTAAAAAATACAGCCCCTAGGTAAACACTAGCAGTTGTGTTTACCTAATTGGGGCCCGAATAACATGATTCAGGCATTAGTTTGTCTGTTCGAAGGTCCCAATATATGGTGTGTTTTCTTTTGGGGGGGTGATAGCGTCTACTGCAAATTGCAGCAGAATCTGGATACAACTTTGCTGGTCACAGTATATGAGGCGGGGGGTTGATTTGCATAAATCAGCCCTGCTCATTTTTGGGACAAACAGACCCCAGAATCAGATTTCTCAGCCCCAGATTAGGTAAACACCAAGCATTTACCTAATAAATGCTTGTGTTCCCCCTTTTACTTCTTCTAAGGGGAAGTGGGCTGAGGAATATTAATATTTAATACTGAAATGTCTGCCGACATCGGGGTGCCTAATCCCAGTGTCAGCAGCTAACACCACTCCCCAGCCACCATTGTAGGACACTGGGGAGCCCACTCCCAGTGTCCCCAGTATATTCTCCCTCCCTGCAGTGTGCCCTCTTCCCATACAGTTAGCCGACAGCGGGGCGCCCAGTCCCCGCATTGGCAGTAGCCCCCTTCCCCCTGACAGTGTAGGACACTGGGTGGCCCACTCCCAGTGTCCCCAGTTATGTTCTACCCCTAGTATTGTGGGACACTGGGAAGGCCACCCCCAGTGTCCTGAAATGTTGCTCAAAGATGTTCCTGTTAAAAAAGCAAACAATCCCCCAATGTCTTTTTTTTTAAAGCCTGAAAAAACGAAAACAGTCCCTCATCGTCTCCCTAGTCCTGCTCCCCCATCCTGACCCTCCCTCTGTGCACCCACCTCCTCACACCCTCCCTTACCCCATACTTACCTCCAGAGGTCCAAAAAACGTAAACAGTCCCTTGTCACCGAATTGGCACTGTATGATGCACTATCCTGCATTACACTGCCATTCTTTACGAACAGCATGGAAGTTCAATGCAGGATTCTGCATCTAACATGCCAGTTTAATGCAGGATTCTGCATCAATTGTATTTTTTCTGACACCGGGATGCCCATCCCCGGTGTTGGGTGCCCCCCCCACCCACAAGCCACTTAGTTATGCTAGCAGACATCAGGGTGCCCAATCCCTGTATCAGCAGTAGCCTCCCTCCCCCTCAGTGTGGGACACTGGGTAGCCCACTCCAAGTGTTCCTAGGCCAGTGGTACTCCCAAATACTATTGTCGGACACTGGGGAGCTCACCCCCAGTGTCCCATTGCTTAACCTGTAAGAAAAGAAAACAGTCCCCCAACGTCTTTTTTTTTACAGCGAAAAAAGAAAACGGTCCCTCGTTGTCTCCAAACTGGCACTGTATGATGCACCATCCTGCACTGAACTGCCATTCTTTACTGAACAGCATGGCAGTTCAAGGCAGGATTCTTCATTGTTGTATTTTTTCTGACACTGGGATGCCCATGCTCAGTGTCAGATGCCCCCTGCACCC
This sequence comes from Neoceratodus forsteri, assembly GCA_016271365.2. Taxonomy (NCBI): domain Eukaryota; kingdom Metazoa; phylum Chordata; order Ceratodontiformes; family Ceratodontidae; genus Neoceratodus; species Neoceratodus forsteri. The sequence goes on from CM057455.1 coordinate 267,354,568, forward strand.
ACAAACTACTTATTCATGTTTGCAGACATCGAGGTGCCCAATCCCTATGTCAGCAGTAGCCCCCCTTCCCCTCAGTGTGGGACACTGGGTAGCTCACTCCCAGTGTCCTCAGTTATGTCCTACTCCCCCTTCACTGTGGGATGCTATGGAGAACACCCCCATGTCCCAAAATACAGTTTTATATGATTTTGCTGACAAGGGGGGTGCCCAATCCCCATGTCAGCACTACCCCTTACCCCCACCCAGTGTGGGACACTGGGGAGCCCACTCCCAGTGTACCCAGTTGTGTCCACCAGCCCAGTATTGTGGGACACATTGGGAGCTCACTCCCAGTGTCCCCAAATGTTAAAATGTTCCTGCAAAAAATAAAATGGTCCCCCAACGTATTTTTTTTCTATTAATCCTGAAAAAAAGAAAATGGTCCCTCGTTGTCGCCCCATCCCCCTTCCACATCTTGACCCTCCCTCTGTGCACCCACCTCCCTCCACTCCCCACTTACCCCATTCTTACCTCTGGAGGTTGGTGGCTGCACTCTTCTCTGGACCGGGGACAGTCTGCACTCTTCAAAGCCAAACCGCGAACTGAAGAATCAAGGTAAGCACCATATGATGGCTGTCAATGGCATTTTGAACTTATGTTGAGATCTCTGCCATTTTTTTTGTATATTTGCACCAAATTTTCAATATGGGCTTTTTGGGACCCCACCTCATGAACATTAGCACAGTCATTTCGTTATTCGGTCCCAAAGGGTGATTTTATGGTCTCCGTGCCTATTCACCTTTCGGGACCAATTAACAAAATGACAGTGCCAGTGTTCATGAGGTGGGGTCCCAAAAAGCCCATGTTGAAAATCTGGTGCAAATATACCAAAAATGCCCAAGTTATGTGCAGTCAATGACATTTTGGTACACACTCGAATAACTTTGGCAGTTTTTCATATTTTCAATCCAAATTTTCAACATAACCATTTTTTCTCACCACCTCATGAAAAGTATAGCTGTCATTTCAGACATCCTGCCCACCACATGTTTTCACACCTGTGGCACAGAATGACGTGTTTGCTGTGCAAAATCACCTTTTGGGACCAAGTAATGAAATGACAGTACCAGTGTTCATAAGGTGGGGTCCAAAAAAGGGCATGTTGAAACTTTGGGGTTGAAATTTCCTAAATGGTTGTGCTATGGGCATTCATTGCAATCTCATGATGCACGCTTGTAACTTTGTTAATTTACAGTATTTACACCCCATATATATATTTTAACTTTCATTTTTATTGCTTTTTAATTTCTCATATATATCCTTACAAGAGGACAGGTGAGACATATTTGATACAGTACAGGGTTTTTCATATGAGTATACATAGGATAAAGCCAATATACTACTGATACATTCTGAGGTATAGGAGACCATAAATAAAAGCAAATCATGATACTTAAGCACTGTAGTAAAGCATACATTACGAAACTAAGAGCGTCTAATCTGTAACTAACTGAGCAAATGTTATGTCGAAATGTTAGCCTGTTTAATACTGTACATCCCCTAAGTCTTCTCTATATATAAATTTATTTAATAGACTATACATCATATTGGGAAGAGGGGATCTTGCCTACATGCAAAGAGAACCCATTTTCTCCATCTAATTTCAAATGCAGTATCTGGATTGGGTCCACTTGAGCAGAGCTTTTCTAGTACACACAAGTTCATCATTATTTTAAACCAATCACTGAGTCTGGGGGGGGGGTTGGCTACCCCAGAGGTGAGTGATCACCTCTTTGGCTGCCAAAAGATATGTTACTAAGAGAGATCCCTTTGAATATGGAGACCCTGATGATCTTCAGGAGAACTGCCTCATCCTACCAATTCAGCCAGTGCAGATGTATGTCCGCCAAAGCTCTGAGTGCAGGGCATGACAAAGATATGGCAGTGGCCACCCCTCTCCACATTTCCTCCAGCATTCCCCATGAGGGTCACCTAATATTTTGGCTACCTTGGCAGGGGTATTAAAAAATCTGTTTTTTGTTTTCCAAGAGAATTCTCTCCAGTAGGGGGCCAAGGCAACCCTCATAGAAAGTTTTGTACATTTATACCAGTTCTCTTTAGAAACAGGAATCTCCATTTCCCAATTCCAGGCCTTCAATATGGAATCCAAGGAGTCTAATGAGAGTTCCTGCAATCCTCCATAGGTCACCCCAATAAGGTGTGGCCATAGTTGCCCTCTAAAAGCAGCAATGAAAAGCTGCAGGAGCGTAGGGAGTGGATTGGGCAGTGCATCTCTATGAGGGCCCCTCTGCGTGAGAGAATCCCTTAATGAAGTGTAAATCTGAGAGTCTGCCAAGGGGATCCCATATATCTCATGAATCTTCTGGAAAGGAAGGATCTCTTCTGGGTCCATCACTTGAAACAAAAACCTTAGGCCCCTCTCATCCCATTTTTCCAGAGTCTGCAATGTGTGCAGGAGAAGGGGGACATTTCTGAGTTGATAAGCTTTAAGAAATAAGAAACTAACTCCTAGTCTCCCGAGGTCTTCAGCTTATACCAAATTTCTAGGTTAGCACGCATACCTTGAAAGTATGCATGGGTACCTGCCAGGGAAGAATTTGCAGGAAAGAGGACCTGTATGAAATCTTGAATTCGGTTGAGGGTTTGATCTAAAGTTTTCCATGGGAGAGTATATGCTGGGTTGCTCCAGTACATGATCCTTGCCAATACAGTGGCCTGGGCATATTTAAGCAGATTGGGGAGAGCAAGGCCCCCTCTTGTCTTAGGAAGCTGTAGAATAGACCACCTAATACAGGGTCTCTGACCTCCCCAGACAAACCTGCCCAGGATACAATTCCAGGAAGTGAAATAGGAGGGGGTGGGAAACATCAGGATAGTTTAGAATAAATACAGCAGCCTGGGCAAAATATTCATATGTATAAGATCAATCTTAAGGTAGAACGGGAGATGAAGATGAGACCATGCATGAATGTCCACTTCTATTCTTTGAGAAAGTGGTTCATAATTCAATAAAAGTGTATTTTGGACATTCTGTGGGAAAATTACTCCTAAATATTTAATTTTGGTACTCCACCACTTAAAAAGGAACCAAGTTTCAATATGATGAGGAGGGTATAATGGAAGGAAATGACTTCAGTTTTTGAGGAGTTTATACTATAGCCAGAGATCTGGGAAAAAGTTTCCATTATATCCCAGATGGGTGGGAGAGACTGATCTGGGTCAAGTATGGAAAGAAGAATATCATCTGGATAGAGAGCCAATCTCCGTTCCCTCTGAGCAACTGCTATTGCCGAGATGGCCTGGGAGTCGCGGATAGCCATAGCCAAAGGTTCAATGTAGAGGACAAATAACAGTGGGGATAGAGGACATCCCTGCTGGGTGCCTCTCTCAAGTGGCATCGGAGTAGATACTCCCCCATTAAGTTTAATACATGCTTTTGGGGAGGTATACACCCCTTTCAGCTATTTAAGCACCTCATATGGAAAACCGAAAGCTATCAGGACCTCCCAGAGATATCCCCAGGAAACTCTGTCTAAGGCCTTATAGGCATCTAGGCTAAGCAACATGGAGGGGGAAGGGGTTCGGGACATGTGCTCCATCAGGTGAATAGTTCACTTAACATTGTCAGCGGTTTGTCGAGCCCTCAGGAAACCGGCTTGATCTGAATGAATCAGACCCGGCAGGATATCCTCTAATCTACGGGCCCATATGGACATGGAAAGTTTGTAGTCACAGTTAAGGACTGAGATGGGTCTATAAGAATCTGTTGCTATGGGATCTTTATCCGGTTTCAATATGGCAGTTATAGTTGCATATGCCCATGAGGCGGGGGGGGGGCACCTTGCTGTACGTCCAGGAAAGCCTGACGGAGGCGGGGTAGCTGAGTATGGGCCAGTACCTTGTACCACTCAATAGCAAATCCATCTGGGCCTGGGGATTTTAAGGTCTTAGCTCTGCCGATTGCTAATTGAATTTTAGCATCTGTGATAGGACTTAGACTGGCTCTGTGGTAGTCCGTAAGCTTTGGGAATGTCAAAGTGGATAAGAATTTCTTAATGGCTTTAGGGGTAGGTGGGGACCACTCTGCATACAATGCTTTGTAAAAAAGTTTGAAAAACATCCATGATTTCTGCTCCTATACTTCACCTCCCCTGTATTAGAGTTCTGGATTTTGATGATCGTGCCTATGTGTTTAAAGGCCTGGACCCGTTTTGCTAAATTTATAGCCCCCCGAGAACCCCCCTCATAGTAGAATCTCTTAGCATATAGGAGTGTGACCTGTATCTTATAATCTAAAATCTTCTGTATTTCAGCTTGTACCTGTCTAAACTCAGCAGGGGAACCTCTCACCCATTGCTGATCTACCCTGTAACTCTGAAAGGTTCGCCAATAGGGTCTTATACCTGGTTTCTCATTGTTTGGCCTTACCAGCCAAGTAGGCTATTATATCTCCCCTAATTACCGCTTTTAGCTTGTCCCAAATTACTGCAGGAGATATATACTCGGTAAGATTATCAGAGAGGATTTGGGGAATGCATCGTTGCATCTCTAAAATAAACTTGGGGTCTTGAAGGTGGGAAACATTAAGTCTCCAACGGGTAGTTTTCATAGATGCTCCCAAAATAACTTTTAGCATTAAAAGTGCATGGTCCGAAAAAACCCAAGCCCCTATCTCAATATCCTCTATCTTGTCCAGATATTCAGCAGAGGCAAAAATGTAATCCAATCTGAAGAATTTATCATGCCGTGCTGAGTAGAAGGTGTATCCCTCCGTGATAGGAAAAAAATGTCTCCAGACATCAGTTAAGCCTCTCCCAGCCAGACGTGGTCTGTCCCCCAGGCCTCACCAACTGATCCCAGGCATTGCCCTTTATCCCCCCTACTCTGCAAGAATTTATTCCCCTAGTCTCCTCCCTCAAATGCGCACCACAGTAATACAATTATTGACATTTTTTGTATATAAAGGTTTTCATGCCCTTTCTGTAGAGCTTCAATTCATTGCTTTACATCTCTACCAATATGAAAATCTGTCTCACTATATATCCAAGCAAAATAACCATCAAACATAACTTTGATCATTGACCTTAACCTGTCTATGTGCATTAAGAATGCAAAACTATGTACAGTTATTGCATTTTTGTTAAGCAGCCAGTGTACTGTTTGGACTTCCAAATGTGGAGAGGTGATATTTCTCCTCCCTGTGCCCATAAGGAGAATGTTACAGCATGGTGTTCTCCTCAATGGTGGAGGTAATCCCAACGCCCGAGAGCTTGGGGCCTCCAGGGAACCAAAAAAGTGTTCCCTTACAACTAAGGAAAACAAAAACTAAACATAAATCTCAAGTAAGGGAAATCACCAAATAGGTGAACAGCAGCTATTTAATCCGTTCCTCTGCCCCAACTATCTGAGTATCCAGAACAAAAAAACAAAAAATCCCACAAAAACAAGTGCCCGTTTTGTTGGGTGCTTTTAAATGCAAGGACTAAAGGCACATGACTGGCCCATACTAAGGCCTTCTTGTTATACATAGAGTACAAGGTAATGTGGGAGATGAGATAACATTTCTCTCCCTTAAGGATTAGCCTAGAGCTAATAGCATGCATTTGTATTTTCATTAGTGCAAGGTTTAAATTTCGTGACCCAACATTTAAACTGTAAGCGAACTAAAATGTACAATGTTGCAGCCTGATCAACAGTCCATGAAGTCCAAATCCAGGATTGCCATAGCCCCTGAAATATATAGTAGGGGTCCAAATTTACCCCCACGCATATAATATGCTTATAAGGGGGGGAAGGTGCCTCACCTCGCAGCTGGGCAGCAAGTGATGCCAAGCTAGCCCAAATTAGAGGGTCTGCTCAAGGTCTAGAGCCACATCAGCATTAAGGGAAGCCAATTACCCCATTAAGTGGGTGCCCCCCCCCCAGACCCACTAGCCTGTAAAAATCACAGTGTTTTAAGGCCTCAGTTAAGTCAAGTATCCCCAGGTCCAGCATCTCTTCGGTAAGTGGCCAACATAGTGCGGACTACAGTAAGTGCCTGCTGTCTATCTTTGGATTTTAAAGGGACAGTCTGCCATCTCACTGGTTGTGGCTGGGTATCTCCAGGTCCATTTGCTTTATCTGGAAAATGCAAGCCAGCATTGGTTAACTTGATGCAGGTATCCTGGGCTGTGGTAAACTCCATCTTTCCTGTTGCTAATTGCACTACAAGCCGAGCAGGGTATGGTCTGGTGAATTTGTATCCAGCTGCTTTAATAACCGGTAGCAATGGTAGATATGCTCACCACAGTCTCATCATTTTTGGTGCATAATCATGATCAAAGTATATGCGTGTCTGTCCATAAAATGACTTCTGTCTCCTCCAGGCTGTTAGGAGTATCTGCTCTTTTGTGGTGTAGCTGTTAAAGCGTAGTATAATCAAGGGAGGTGGAGCATTCTGTGTTGTGGGTCTCGGGGCCAAGGTCCTGTGTACACATTTCAATTGCAGCTCAAAACCCTGGGGCAACTGTAGGGTGGTGCATAATAAGGTCTCTATGATTTCTTTTATGTTTGAGCCTTTGGAGCCCTCTGGGACACTATATATCCTGATATTTTTTCACCTTGCACGATTCTCAAAGTCCTCCTGTCATGCTTCAAGCATTTCCTGCTGGTCCTGTAATTGCTGGACCTTAGGTACAAGGTCATCGACCCTATTTTCAGTAGCTGTCCCTTGCCTCTCCTGCTCATCCATGCGCTGCTCTAATTGCATGACATTGTGGTGTAATTCACTATACATTTCTTTAATTTCAGCTAGGAAAGTTAACAGTCCCTGGTATATCAGGTCCAATTTGCTTTTCTAGCTTTTGGTTTACCCTGCTTCTGTTTAGTTTTAGCCGAGAGTCAACGAGTTTCTCAAGACGCCATCACTCATTGCTCTGAGCAGTCAGAGGCCTCAGAATCAGATCGGGCTACAGGATCTTCCATCCTGGAAGATAGAAGAATACTTGCTCTCTATTTTTACTATTCTCCTTTCCCCACAGTAATCGGTTGTAATATTTGAGGTGCAAGACCATGACGTTCACTGAGGTAGAGGAGATTTTAGTCAGGGAAGATTCCAGTCACTCAACTAAGCTGCCAGAAGGGACTTGGCAAGGTTGGAGGAATGGTCAAATGTATGGTAGCTCAGATTCAATGCAAAGAAGTGCAAGGTAATGCACCGGGGAAACAAAAACCCAGGGGAAGAGTACACAATGGGGGGTGAGATACTGACAACAGTAAAAATGGAAAGGGACCTGGGGGTAATTATTTCAGATGACCTAAAGGTGGGCAAGCAATGTGAGAAGGCAGTAAGTAAGTCTGGGGGGGATACTGGGATGCATAGGAAGAGGCATCAATAGTAGAAAACAGGAAGTTGTTATCCCTCCATACAGACAGTTGGTGAGACCCCATCTGGAGTACTGTGTGCAGTTCTGGAGACCCCATCTCCGCAAAGACATAGACAGAGTGGAGGCTGTCCAGAGGAGGGCAACCAAAATGGTGCAGGGTTTGCACCAGAAGACATACAAAGAAAGACTAAAGGAGCTTAATATGTATACCCTTGAGGAAAGGAGGGAGAGAGGGGACATGATAGAAACTTTCAAGTACCTCAAGGGAATCAACAAAGTCCAAGAGGGTAGCATCTTTCAGAAAAAGAGATGTGCAAGAACAAGGGGGCACAATTTGAAGATAGAGGGGGGATGGCTCAGAGGTAATGTGAGGAAGTATTTTTTCACAGAGAGGGTTGTGGATGCACGGAACAGCCTCCCTGAGGAGGTCGTGGAGTCAAGAACAGTGGGGGAATTCAAGAATTCATGGGACAGACATAAGGCAGTCCTAGTGGGGGGTAGGAGGAAGTAAGCTGTTGGTTAACTAGGATCTGCAGCTTATCTGTTAGGTAGGAAAATGGGCAGACTAGGTGGGCCAAGCGGTCCTTATCTGCTGTCAAATTCTATGTTTCTATGTTTCTATTCTCCCCAGAGCAGAACCAGAAGTCCTACACCCCATATTTTTAATATAACCTTCTTAGTACCCCATATCATGAATAACACAGCTGTCATTTTTCAAATCCTAGCCAAAATGTGGTTTCACACTATGACGCAGAATGGCATTGCAGTTGCGCAGAATTATGTTTTGGTGAGGATTTAAAAATTTACTGTACTGGGTACATGCAGTAAGGTGATAAGAAGGTTATGTTGAACATTTGGGGTGAACATTTTTAAGATTACACAGTTATGACTATTTCTTGCAATTTCACTACACCTGCTTATAACTTTGTGCATGGAAGCACAGGGGCTGGAGGTCCCTGTGTTTCCACAACTTAATACATACATGCATCTATGGAGGAATGGGAGGGCAGGGTCCTTGGACCCTGCACTCCCACCCCTAAAGGCACTTTCACAGCTAGAAACATATGTGCATCTGTGGAGGGATGTTCAAAAAGTAAGGAAATAAATTGCAAAAAAACTACATTAATGTATTTGTTAGGGTTTTTATGAAAGCATTAAAAGCTGGGAGATACAACATTAGGGTTTCCAACCCTAGCACCCCAGCCTCACCCTGCACAAATGAAGAGGGATCGGGGTGGCACTGGAGTCATCAGCCCTAATGCTCACCCCATTCTCATATGCAGTGCACACCCAGCTTATTTTCTAATGGAATGGGGTGAGTGTTGGGACTGATGACCCTAATGTCACCCCCTGATCCCTCTTCATCTGTGCAGGATGGGGCTGGGGTGTTAGGGTTGGAAACCCTAATGCCAAATTTTTCAGCTTTTGACACTTTAATAAAAACTCTAATTGATACATTAACGTAGTTTTTTGCAAGATATATATATATATAGGGTTAGAGCTTTCTCAGTAGAATATACTGTGTTATTTTCACTGCAGTGAGGATAAATCCTGATGACATCAGAAGAGTGAGGATAAATGCTGTTTATCCACACTCTGCTGATGTCACCAGAGTCAGGATATCTTCACTGCAGCTTGCATTCTAAATGAAACTGCTTCAGAAAACAGTTTCTCTTTCTCACTAAAGCTGCAACTTAATCAGCTTTGCAAAACACTCTCACCTGTGTCCCATTGTGTTTCTAACACTCCTAGCCCATTGCTGTGCTGATCTCAGCTGTAAAACAACCTGAATTCTAAATGAAACTCCTTCACAAAGCAGTTTCTCTGTCTCAGTGCTACCTGCAACAGTTTGTCTTTCTCACTGAATCCTACAACTTTAATTAGCTTTGCAAAACACACTCACCTGTCTCCCATTATGTTTCTGACTCCCAGTCCATTCAGAACATACACACATGCACACACACACACACACACACACACACTGAGCAGAAAACACACAGAAACAGAAAAAAATGTTTCATAGGCCCTGTCTACACTGCACTGAAAATCTGTAATGTTTTGAAACCATTACAGACTGAAATGCCCTGTCTACACTACCCTTGGAAATCCCCTCTGTAATGTTACAGAGGGTCCAAACCGTTACCGTAACGGTTTGCATTTACACTGGTATCATTACAGAAAGTGTTTTCATAACCGTTACAGAAACCTGTTGTGAGGTGGATTCAACAACGGTTTCTGTAATGGTTTCAAAGCTCTGTTTAACTCTGTCCACACTACACAAATAAAATCCTGTAACATTTTCAAAACATTTTCAGTGATAGTGTGGATGCATTGTAACGTTTTCAGTCTGTACTAGTTTCAAAACATTACAGATTTTCAGTGCAGTGCAGACAGGGCCAATACATTACAGTGCATCCACCCTATCAATGATAACATTACAGGATTTTACTTAGGTAGTGTAGACAGGCCCAGAATATCAGTTTTCAAAAATGGTTTTGAAAATGCTTTCTGTGATGTTACCAGTGTAAACACAAACCATTACAGTAACGGTTTGGACCCTCTGTAACGCTACAGAGGGATTTTTCTGGTGTAGTGTGGACAGGGCCTAAAGCTCTCACCCCCATGGTATAAATTGCACATGTGATGTGCAGATCATGGGATATGGATACAGCACTCGTGAGACTACAGAGCTCACTCTGCACGAGTGAGAATATTTTACATATCCCACTCCTGCCCATCATGTATCATATATATTTATATATATATGTATATATATATATATATATATATAGAGAGAGAGAGAGAGGCAGATAGATATATATATATATATATATATATATATATATATGTATATATAAATAAATGAATAGGGGAGGGATACATGATGGGCAGGAGTGGGATATGGAACATATTCTCAATCCTGTAGCGTGAGCTCTGTATCCTCACTCTGCTGATGTCATCAGGATTTATCCTCACTCCAGTTGAAATAACACAGGATATTCTACTGAGAAAGCTCTCATCCCATGGTATAAATGTATATAGCACCTCAATGATATATATATTGAGATATACAGTTATTATAAAAAAGTTTGTTAATGCACTAGTTAAGGTTAAAGTAACAAAAGTAGGGAAATGTGGCATTAGGGTGTTAACCCTAACACCCCACTCCACCCTGCAGGCAGCAAAAGGAACAACCATTATGGTTTCACCTCTCTTGCCTCTTCACAAATCAGGCATGGGGTGTGCCTTGGGGTTGTCAAACATAGTGTTCCCCTCATTCCATCAGTAAATAAGCTGAGATGGGTACAGTAGATGAGAATGGGGTGAGCATTAGGGTTAACTACCCCAAGGCAAATCCCATATCTGATTTGTGAAGAGGCAAGAGAGGTGAAACTGTAATGTTTTTTCCTGCTGCTGCCTGCAGAGTGGGGGTGAGGTGTTAGGGTTGGAAACCCTAACACCACATTTCTCTACTTTTGTCGCTTTAACCCTAAGTAGTACATTGGTGATTTTTTTTGCAATGAGTTTCCTTACTTTTTGAGATAGTATAATCGTATCCTTATTTGCCTGTGGGAGTGCAGGGCCCAAACTCCCATCTATCCACAATTTTTGAGACAGTGTAATCATATCCTTATTTGCCTGTGGTAGTATAGGCCCTCTGGGCACTGCTCTCCCATCCCTTCTTTGATGTATATATGTACGTTTATGTGGAGGCACCAGGCCCTCTGGGGCCTAAGAAGCTGGTGCTGCATGCAGCTGGCAAGAAAACGCAGGCATATTTGAGTGAGACCTGAAACAGAGAACAAAAATAAAACATACATTACTAAGCCTAAAAAAGGTTTGAAACCTGTAAACATTTTATTGCCACGCATAAGTACACTGATGAGCAAAAAGGTTCTTTGAAATTCATTTCCTAACTCCTTTAAATGTCAGTTTGAGCTTCTGAAGAAGGACTGGTTGGTCCGAAAGCTAGAGCACTTTGTTCTTGTTACATCTATGTTGGTCCATTAAAAGGTATCAAATCATTTGCTTCTGGATCTATTCTTGCAAGGACCAATACGGCAACTACTAAATCTACAGTTAAATGTCAGTGGAAATTCTTTGTTTTTTTTTTCATCATTCCATCTGTTTATTAGGTCATTTAATAAAGAAAATGTTTAAAAACATCTGAATGTGGTGTCCTGTCTTTTTTTTTCCAGTTACACTCATATTAACGCTTTTAAAAACACCTGTTGTCAATGTTGGAGCTCATCAGTCTTTCTTCAGATGCTGTCCTGGAACTGGTGGCCACTGACATCATTCAAGGAGTGACACCAATAGCTGATGCATGTAGAATCTATGGCAGCTTTCACAAAGGTCTGCCTCGAGACCAAAGCATTCATTAGCCTTGATTTCATGGTCACATTTGCACTGGAGTAAACAAATCACTCAGGTTGCTCCAGTGCAAATGCAACCATGTGGACACGTACCCAATTGCGGTAAGCCACCTACTAAGCTGGTCCCACATTCCCTCTCAAGCTGGGGACGCCAACTGGAGTGACCAAGTTGCAGCAGAGTAAACTGCTGTTTGGACTGTCTGTGCCATCGCAACATGTCCACTCTGTCCTTGTGGTGGCAAGTGACAGTCCGGCCCCCTAATGCACGTCCCCTCACCCACCAGCTCAGACTGCAGCAGTGCAGACAGCGGCTGTGTGGACAGGCAGTTTGCCATTTGCTGGTGGTTGGGACCACACTGCTGCGGTCAGAAAAGAGTAGCACCGCTGCCATGTAAACACAGCTAATTTTTTCCAGGGAAAAAAAACATGTCCTAGTTCTTTTTTTTTGTTAATCAATGTATTTATCAATGATGGCTCTACAAGAAAAACGTCGACTGGCATCACAGTGCCAGGCTCCATGTCAACAGCGATTTGCAGTCAGCATGGAGCCGCACACATTGGTGTATGTTTTTCCTTCATGAGGCTTTGCCCCTGAACCCCCATATCCTGCCCCCGCACCCTCCCCATACTTTAGGATTCTAACTCAGGTCAGAGTTAGTTCGGAGAGGGGGTACAGGTTGGGAAAAGGGTTGCCTGGTCCCAGCAACACTTCTACAGCGACATGGCGCTGTTGTCGATATCGACGCATGTTGCCGTAGAAATTTCGCTGTTCAGGGGGCATACCATCAATGACAACCTACAATCACAAATTGCTGATTAATAAGTGTATTGTGTAAAACAATTACAACCCGTTCATTCTAGACTGCTGACTGCCATGCTAGAGACTGCTTTCAAAAACTGGATAAACTACATTCACTGGTGCTTGCTCGCTATTTACTGACAGTGTCTCATCAGCCAAGTCCTCCAGTTGTTTTTATTTTAGTGGCTCTCTGCTGAGTGTAGCAAAGAAGAATCTTTTGTAACTCACAGTCAGGAACTGATTGATTGTTACAGTACAGCCTAAGGGAAATAGAGCCTGTGGTGACAACTCTTTCCAAAGTGAATTTATGACTCTGTGTTAATGTTGGCGATATACTGTGATGACAGGTATGTTTATATACGAGAAATATGTAGGGCATTTGATCTATAAATAATAGATATACTACAAAAATAAAATAGCTTGTTGGCACCGAATACAAGAGAGGGAAACAATGAGATTTAGTTCATGCTGTCTGACACAGAGCACACGTGACAGCGCATCTGTGAGTTAAATTATGACTGCTACTGTATCATAGTTAGGGATCTCCTACTGTGTACAGACAATCTGTAAATTACACATAGATGCATTTGCAAATAAGAAAAATGTTCTTTCTTTAAACAAACAGAAACATTGCTGTTTCAAACAAGTAGCTTACAATGGAGAAAAAATCAGCAACAACATAGTGTACATAGTGACAGTGCGTATGCTAGAGATCATAGCTTGCAAAAAGACATGAGGGACTCCTCTTACTGTCTATCAAACATCTTCCCAGGACTATGGCACTAGAGAGAAGTAAAATCCAATGTGCTGAGTTGCTAGAAAATGTTTTCTAAGTTGTCCAAGTGTGGTACGTGGTCGTAGCTCATCATACCAATGTTTGCACCAGCACAGTTTGTATTTATTGAATACAAAGTTTTCTAGCAACTCAGGGCATCAGATTGTATTTCCCTCAAGTGCTGTTGTCTTGAAAGAGATACTGCTGTGTGTGTGGGGTAGGCAACCCCTCTACGAGCAGTGGCCAATCCGCTTGTTTTGGGGCTCCAGCACCTGTCTTGTTTCTAAATATATCACACACGTCACTGACCACAGAGTGTTTTCCTATGAAAAAAAAGCAGATTAAGATCTATAATTAGAAACATGGACTGAGGACCTAAATATTTCATGTAGTTGAGAAAGAGTCTTTTTCAAGGCAGGTCTGAGGTTCCTGGGTACTGGGGGCATAGTCAGTGTCATAAATATACAGAGACTGAAAGAAAATAGTGAGGTTCCCTCTGGATGCCCCGACAGTTGTATGCGGGAATGACAGTGAAAGAAATCTGGGTGAAGCAATTAGGGTGGATGCAATCTGGATGGTCGGGACTCCGGCACAGTAGCGATTTTGGGCAGATGGGAACATGGGGCCTTAACTCTGGTCTTCCCCCCCCCATATGTGCAGGGTAGGGGTGCTCATATTTATTTAAGGGAGTGTGGGGGAAGGCAAAGCCCCCCCATGCAATGGGGACAACATGTGGTACCACCAGCCAGGTGCACAACGCAATTCCTTGTCGCACACCTTGCTGTCGTCCATTTTCCCTTGTCTCAATCATCCTCAGGGAAATTATTTTTGCCCTATTGTGGGTGTCTGGGATCTCAGAATATTTAAATGAAACAAAATCAGATGTTTGTGATTACTAAGTGAGGCAGCTTTCAGTTCATTAAAACAGTAGATGCATGCCTTCAACAAGGGTGGGTGGTACCAGCGGATTAGACTGATACTGGGTGATACAATCACAATATAAGCCTGAAAGAGATGGCAGACTGGCTGGCAGAAGCTAATAACAGCTGCCATACAAACTGCAAATAAATACTTTGTATCACCTCATTATTTCAGGTGCACAGTTCCCATTTGCATAATGTGACATTTCCCTTATATTGCACTCCCGTCTCACAGTATGAATGTATTCTGCTATTGCCCCTCACCCCCATTTAAATTAGATATCATGTCTCAAGGGGCTTTATCTTTGGGGCAAGCAGAGTTGTATAATGAATATAAATATCAATCCCTGGAAAGAGCAGGTACTATCAGATGCTACCTTTGCAGTACTAAGCCTTGCACTGAACCAAATACATAAACCTGTACTAGCGAGTTACAGATATTAATTTGCTTTTTTCTGAGGAAAACACTGTGGTCAGTGATGTGTCTGACTTGATATGTACATGGCAACAGGAACCTCTCATGTCCTTTTGCAAGCTGTGATCTCTAACATAAGCGCTGTCATGTACACTGCAGTGTTGTTCGTCTTTTTTTTACCATTGTTAGCTGGTTATTTTAAACAGAGATTGTTCTGTTTGTTTAAAAACTGGAAATGTGCCTGATTTGCAGATGTATGCGTTTGTAATTTGCAGATTATTTATACACAGTAGGAGATCCCTAACTATGCTAGCTGTCATAATTTAACTCACATATAAGCAGTCATGTGTGCTCTGTGTCAAACAGCGTTAACTAAATCTCATTGTTTCCCTCTCTCGTATTCGGTGCCAGAAAGCTATTTTAGTTGTATAATACATCTGTTATTTATAGAGCAAATGTGCTACTTATTTCTTCTATAAAAACATACCTGTCATCAATAGTATATAGCCATCCATAAGACAGAGAGTCCTAAATTCACTTTGGAAAGTGCTGTCTCAACAGGCTGTTTCACTTACACTGCACTGTAACGCTTAGTTCCTGACTGCGAGCTATAACAGATTGTTTTTTTCAATCAATACTCTGTAGAAATTCACTAAAGTAAAAGTAACTATGCAATTTGACAGACAAGATACTGTCAGTAAATAGTGGCCAAGCACCAGTGAATCTAGTATCCTTTTTTTGAAGCAGTTATCAGTACAGAATGAATGCCCTATGTTTTATACAATACCTTTATTAATCAGTGATGATTTGAGAATGTAGGTTGTCATTGCTAAGTACACTGATAAAATAAAAAGGACATGCTCCTACCCCCCCACCCCAAGAAAAATGAATGCTTTGGTTTCAAGACAGACCTTTGTGACAGCTGCTATAGACTCCATGCACATCAACTATTGACATCATTCCTTGAATGACATAAATGGCTGTCAGTGCCACATAAACAGGTAGAATGACAAAAAAATGAAGTATGGCCTTTGATCTTTAGGGTACCACAGTTTTGACTTCCACCAGAGGCAAGGCAAAGGCAAGGTTTATTTAAAAAGATGCCCATCCTGGAGGTGGGCGCCGTACAAACAAATCAAACTCAGAAACACAACAGTCAACAAATAAACACAATAAATTAAATCACACAATATAATTAAAATAAATCATGAAATAACTATAAATAAATACTACATAGATATATAAAATCTAAAATCTAAATTGGCCCATGACCAAATTTAAACACAAAGAACAGCCTGGACAGGAATTATCAACCAAAGGCCAGGAAGGCTTAATTATACAAAAAGGCCTTGAGGCAGGCTTTGAATACCTCTATTGAAGGGACCTCTCTTACAGCTGAAGGTAGCAAATTCCGCAGGATGGGGCCGGCAACACTAAAAGCTCTGTCACCGGCAGTTTTTAACCGCATTCTGGGAATCGCAAGAAGGCCGCTAGAGGAGAAGCGGAGGAAGTGGACTGAGACAGTAGGTGTAAGGAGATCTTTCCAGTAGCCAGGGCCCAGGTCATGTAGGGCCTTAAAGGTGAGCAAGCCCACCTTAAAGAGCACCCTCCACCTAACTGGCAGTCAGTGCAGTTCACGCAGTACTGGGGTGATATGGTAGTACTTAAACTGCCCCATCAACAACTTGGCAGCTGCATTCTGCACCAGCTGTAGATGGCAGAGGGTACTTCCAGAGACCCTGAGATAGAGCACATTACAGTGGCTGGATCCACGATGCGTGTTCAACAAAATATTTGTCAAATGCCCTGCCAGCGAAACCGGCAGGTCGACTGCATTTTGCAGTTGGCTGCCGGTTTCTAGTACCACAAAGTGTTTTCTTCAGGGGGCTTTGCCCCCTGAACTCCACATGCAGGGGACTGTGCCCCCCCACACCCCCCCACTTAGGATTATCAACTCCGAGTCAGAGCTGATTTTGGGGGGGTACAGGACCCCCGACAGACAGTGCCATGTTTTCTATAGCGGCATGGTGCTGTAGTCACTGTAGGGGACCTTGCTGTCAAAATGTCGCTGTCGGGTGGGTATACCACAGTACCCAAGCCTAGACATCACAAAGACATGCACCAAGGTGGGGAGGTCCAGAGGCGGAACTAGGGGCTATATCCTGGTGATATTCCTGAGATGGTAAAAGCTAGTGTGAGCAACGGACGACACCTGAGATTCAAGTGTCGATCCACTATCAAGGATAATGCAAGATCGCGCACACTAGAGGAGACCTTCAATGGTACAGATCCAAGAAAGAGCCCCCTTTCTGCACCAGAGGCCATCCTATCATGCCGTCTGTTTGACTCCACCACCAGTACCTCCATCTTGTCGGGATTTAGTCACAACCAGCTGGAAGCAAACCAGTCATTGATCTCAGCAAGGCAGATGTTAAGCCTGTCCACTGCATTGGATGTCCCAGGGGCAAAGGAAAGATACCGCTGGGTATCATCGGCATAACAATGAAAACCCAAGCTGTACTTCCTAATGAGTTCTCCCAGGGGCAGCATGTACACAGCAAACAACTTCCGTGACAAAACCAAACCCTGGGGGACTCCACATGCTAAGCGGCTAGGGGAGGAGGAGAACTTCCCCATCTCTACCCTTTGCCTCCTGTTGGTAAGAAAAGACTCAAACCAGCAGATGATAGTGCCAGCAAGTCCACAGAAACTCCTCAGGTGGTTGAGTAACAAACGATAGTCCACCGTGTCAAATGCCGAGGAGAGATCAAGGAGAACGAGAATTGTCACCTCACCTTGATCCCTCGCCCTGAGGAGGTCATTATTCACCTGAACTAACGCAGTTTCTGTGTCATGCCTCACTTGAAACCCAGACTAGAGGGGCTCATATAGATCATAAGCTATGAGGTGCTCCTCAAGCTGAAGTGCCACAACCTTCTCTACAATTTTACCCCAAAATGGAATATTGGAGATGGGACTGTAATTTGCCAAGATGTCAGGGTCTAAAGATGGCTTCTTCAGAAGGGGTCTCACCAGTGCCTCCTTCCAGACAGCAGGAAAGGCCCCCTCTGACAAAGTACACCAGACAATCGAGGCCTACAAAGTCAACACATCTTGTCAAGAAATGTGTCAGCACCGGGTCCAGTTCACAGAATGTGTGCTTCAGCTTGGAAGCCACCTCAATGACCTCAGCCACCTCCACCGATCTAAACTCATCCCAACAAGGCAGAGTGCTCTCTGGATGCCCACGACAACCACTGTTGGCCACCAAGTGTCTCACTGGCACAATGCCCTGCCGAACTGCAGACACCCTGTCTGAGAAAAACCGAGCAAACTCTTTGCATAAAGCATCAGAAAAAGTTTTTTTTGGCTGTAGATAGGCTGGGTTTCGAAGTCTGTTAACAGTCCAAAAAAACACAGTTGGTCAGTTCCTCCCAGCAGCAATCTCCCTGGACAGGAACTCTGCCTTCTTACGGTTGATTGCCCCCTGGTAAACACCATAATGTGCACGCAGAGCCAGTTTGTCCACCTCCAGCCCAGACTTCCACCAGCAGTGCTCTAATCTCTGACCCACAATCTCCATCACCTTGAGTTCCCCATCAAACCAAGGGGACCTCAAGTGAGAGAAATTGGGTGGTACACGAACCAGTGCAAGGGAGTCAAGTGCACCAGACATCACCTTATTACTGTATAGGCAGCGACTACCGTGCCTGCACCCCCAATGCATGCACTGTCCACACTAGATAGATCAGCCACCACCAGAAAACCCTCAGGGGTCAAGCCCCTCAAACGGCAGTAGCAAACCATCTCCGCAGGGGAGGGCTCTTGGGATGGGCCCCGAACTGGAAATTCACTGTGCAACGATCGGACCAAATAACCCGATCAGTCCTGAGATTGTTTATCTCAAGTCCCAGGGAGAACATCAGGTCCAACATGTGGCCACCCTGATGGGTCACAGAAGAAACTTCTTGTGACAGACCCTGAGATGACATCATCTGGAGGAAGTTGTAATCCAGCAGAGATGATTCGTCATCAGCCCAAACATTGAAGCCCCAGTATTAAACATCTGGGGGCCTCCAATGTTTCGCCAATGACAAAGTCAGCTACTTCCTGCAGGAATTCTCCTACCGCCCCAGGGGGACGGTAAATCAGGAGAACCCTGCAACCTGCGCCTGGACCTCCTTGAATGGCCACACATTCAAATTCTTGAAGAGATACCACATATCAGGAGATGGGAGCTGTTGCTACTGCTGCCATTGCTTTCTTTAACCAGCCTTTTCTTTGAATGCACTGGGTTATACACAGGTGAGTAAACATGTTTAATGGGTATTTGTGGACATTGTTCCCGCCCTATTCAGGAACTGTAAGAAGCTGCAATGGAACAAAAGAGCCGTTAAACTCATGAAGCGCAACCAGTGCTTATTTGTGGATTCCCTGATGCACCTAATACAGATGCAGCAAATCCAGTGTGCCAGCTACATTCCCAGGTACCCCCTTTCCCACATCCTCTACCCATCATCTTGCAATTGCTAACATAGATTGTACTTATTCCTCTTTCTCATGCATCAGCACTCAGCTGAGCAAAGCACATCTGTTCAGCACTGTTGCAGGCTCCAGTGGTGCCTGGAAAGACACTACAGAACACCATTTAGCCCCCTACCCCTCTTAAGACAATGCAAGACAACATCCCTGCACAACCACTGGTAGCACTTCCGGATAATCCCCTCCTCCTAAACCCATCCTGCACATCCCCTTGGGACTTTACAGGACAGCTGCCTGAAATGAGACACAACATCTTGTGGTTTGGAGTATTAGAGTGCATATAAGTTTGGCTGCTGCCAGATGTCCTTGACTGAGCCAACACAGTTAGCCTGAGCCTATGTGTAGACACTAACACCATAGAATATGGATGAGCATAATGGTCGGTGGTGGCAGACAACAAAATCCGCATACAAGGCATGTTATCTCACATTCCATTTTATTCTGTGCTTCTGTAATAATGCAATCTTAGTGTCCTGCAACAAATTACATTAAAAATCAATACAACTGGTAAAATGGTGTTGTAAGACATCGCATTTGCCTTAGTTTCCCATATTCCAGTCAGCTGTTCCAGCAGCAAGACATATCTTCATTCAGAGACTGGATCTTCACCAAACTACCTGTTCAGGTGACTGAAAGTGTGTGGGAGGTGTAGAGAGTGCAGGGTGGTGGGTGCTCAGTGGGAGGTCAGGGGAGGATGAGCTGTGAAGGACCATTTTACAGGGAAAAAAGAAGACATTGAGGGATGGTTTCCTTTATTTCAGATTTACGTGGATCGGGGAGGGGGGTGCCACTGGACACCAGGGAAACTATAATAAGTATGGGACGGCTATTGGAAGGGTGGGGGTAACACTGGACACCAGGGAAACAGCAGAAAACATGGGGATGGTGATCAGAAGGGAAGGAGTACTACTAGTCACCAGGGAAATATAAACAATATGGGATGACGATCAGAAGGGTGGGGGGTGCCACTAGACACCAGGGAAATATGAAACAATACAGGGACAGGAATGGGTGGGAACCACTAGACACCAGGGAAAGTTTAACTGTATAAAATACGGAAACGGTGATCAGAGGGGGGATGCCACTAGACACCAAGGAAACTGGGAACAGCGATTGAATGGGTGGGAGATGCCACTAGACACCATGGAAACAGTGGCAACATATGGGGATGGCGATGGACTGCCTCACAGAATCACGGCTATTTTGAAGTGGTTACTGAGCATGCTCAGAACCAGTTTTTAAAATGTAACAACTTGGGAATGCAGTAATATTTTTTTTGCAAACCATCAAAGGAAACATCTGTGAGTGAAGTCCTTTATACCCTGAAAATTTCAGACCAAAATCCCAAACTGTGTAGGCACTTGGCTATAACAAAAAAACATCAATAAAACACTGTTAAGCCTGACATTTCTTGTATCATGGAATATGAAAAACCCAGAAGCGAGTCATGAAAAAGGATTTAAAAACAACAAAAAACACCTTTGGGGGTCCTTTTCAAACTGTTAACTGCAGAATCCACCTAATGGGGTCCTGCTGGTCAACATACATGTGTTGGTCTCCCCCATGATGGCATTTTTGTGTGTTTAAAATTTTTTTTTGAATGAAAATTAAAAATAAGATGGTGGCATATGAAAAACCTCATGAAAAATGATACCGCTATTTTTAAATGCTGACTGAGCATGCGTAGAACCCGAAACTCTAAAATTTAATAACTTTGGAATGGATTAATTCTATTTCACCAAACCTGCAAAGGAAATCCTTCTGAGCAAAGCCCTTTGTACCCTGAAAATTTCAGACCAAAATTCGAAACTGTCTGGGTGCTATGCACTGGCCAAAAAAAAAAAACCAGCAAAAAACAGCATTTTTTACATTTTTTCACTATCCACATCTTGGAAACTGCACATCCAACTGGAACAAAACTTGGCACAATAAGAGATCTACCTCATGAAACTGCACCTGCAAAATTTCATGCAAATTTGTTGAGTGGTTGCAAATATATTAAAGTGTAAAAATTGGGGTTTAACATTAAAGTGCCTACTCATCCCTAACTATACAATATATACTGTAATATATATATATATATATATATATATATATATATATATATATATATATATATTCTTGCAAAAAAACTGTGTTAATGCACCAGTTAGGGTACCTTAATGCCACAAAAGTAGGGAAATGCGGCATTAGGATTTTTGACCCAAACACCTCCCCCCACCCCAAACAGCAAAAAGGGGAAAAAAAAGTAGAGTTCTGGGTCTCTGGAGTCTTAACACATCAGTGGTGGGGTCTGCCTTGGGGGTTATCAACCCTAATGCCCTCCCCATTCCATGATCAAACAACATGGGTCTCTGGAGTCTTGGCAAATCAGTGGTGTGGTCTTCTTAGGGAGTTGTCAGCCCTAATGCCCACATGGAGGATGGGATTGATGAGCATTAGGGTTGACAATCCCCAAGGAAGACCCCACCACTGATTCGCCAATACTCCGGAGACCCAAAACCCTAATGTTTTTTCCTTTTGCTGCTTGAGGGGGGCATTAGGGTAAGAAAACCTTAGCGCCACATTTCCTTTCTTTTGTGGCATTAAGTTACCCTAACTGGTGCATAAACACAGCTTTTTGCAAAGAATTTTATTAATTTTTTAGATAATATAATCGAATCTTCTTTTGCCTGTGGGAGCGTATACATGTATTTTGCCATGGAAATGCATGCCCCCTTGCATTTCAGTCAAAATAGCAACCAAATTGTCAGCATAGCCTTTTTATTATCCCACCTCATGAACACCATGCTGAGAATTTTCAAATCCCACTGAGATGTCATTCTGTGCCACCGCTGCGTCATTCCGTGCCACAGATACGAAAACACATTTTGGCTAGGATTTGAAAAATGACAGCTGTCCCATTCATGAGGAAATGTGAAAAAATGACTATGTTGAAAATTTGGGGTAAAAATATTTTAAATTACCAAAGTTACGAGTGAGCGTAGTAAAATTTCAACTCATACACATAACTTTGCAGTGTTTACATATTTGGACCCCAAATTTTTAATAGAGCTTTTTTATGACTCCACCTCATGAACAAGGGTGGTAAAAATGATCAAATCCTGCCTGAAAGGTGATTTCTGCCAGGTGATCAGCAGGAAATCACCTTCGGGACGGTTAATGAATTCCTCCCATTGTTCATGAGGTGGGATTCTAAAGACCATGTTGAAAATTTGGTGTCAAAACATACAAAATGTCCAAGTTAAGCAACAAAGTTGAAAACCCCATTGAAATACCAGTACAATAAACCGCATTTACCTTAGTTTCTCATATTGCAGTTGGCGGTTCCAGCAGCAAAGGCGTGTCTTTGATAGGAGAATGGATCTCAACCCTGTGACCTGTTCAGGTGAGTGAGGATGTGTGTGTGGGGGGGGGTGCACGGTGGGGGGTGCACAGTGGGAGGTTGGGGTGGGGGGTAGGATCAACGAGGGACCGTTTTCTTTTTTTACAGGTTTTCTTTAAAAAAAATACATTGAGGGATTGTTTTCTTTATTAGTGTGGACAGTGATCAGAGGGCAGTGGGATGCCACTGGACACCAGGGAAAGAAAAAATTCAAACAGGGCAGTGATCAGAGCATGGGGGGTGCCACTAGACACCAAGAAAATATAATTTTAATACGGGAATAGGATTGGAGGGTGGGGGTGCCACTAGACACCAGGGAAATATAAGTCAAATATGATAATGGGATTGGAGAGTGGAGGGTGCCACTAGACAGCAGGGAAACATTAATTCATTGTGGGGACAGTGTCTGAGAGTGGGGGGTGCCACTAGACACCAGGGAAAAATACATATACTACAGGAACGGGATCGGGGGTGCCACTAGACACCAGGGAAACATTAAATGCATACAGGGATGGCAATGTGCGGTGTCTCTAGACACCAGGGAAACGACTGTTCACTTCTCCCACTGCAGCCTGCAGCATGAGTTCCAGCTGTGGCTGCAGAAGTCAAGAAAGTCTTGCTGTCCTCATACAGAGAACACAGGTGAGTGGCTCCTCTCGTTAAGCTGGGCACCATAGATTTCCGGTGCCCAGAAAATGTATTTCTGGCAAAAAAATTTTTTTAAACACCAGAATGTAGCTAAACAGGTTCTGTTTTGCTAGGTTCAGTTTTTTTTCCTTTTTAAATACATCATTTCATTGAGCTTATCCATTTTATATATTGTAACATAATAAAAAGAAAATGGCAGCAATTTCAAGTGTTTTTTTCTCCCACGGCAAGTAAATCATGGAAATAACCACTTGAGATTTGTTTTTGTACCTTTCCTGATCGATATCTCTATACACGTACAGTAAAGTATGACATGTTAGTACTTGCGAACAGTTTTCCGTTAGCATTGTTTTTTTTTTGAACTTCGACATTAAGCCAAAAATAGTTACAATTCCAAAACTGCATACTTTTTTTAACACCATACCCTCCAAAGGCACATCCTCCTTTTTGTAATTAAAAGTTTATTGTTTCAGAAGAATTACAACAAAACAAAGAACAATATCTAAACCAAATTAGGCATACAGTTACACTAGGACTGACACTATACATTTAGTCAGCATACTGTACAGTAAAGTGCCAAATCAGCAGAAATGGAGATATGAGTTCATAAATGGAAACAACAGCCAAAATCTGTAAATGTCAGCTTATAGCCAGTAACAAATATACCTTGATGATGCCTACTTACATATATAACACAGCTAAGCTAAAATACTTATATGAATTAATAAGTGTAATGCAACTACCAGATGGTTGTGGCTGGCATCTAACAATCTTTCATAGCTAGCCACTTTGCCAATCTGTCAGCCACTCCAATGTACATGGAGGATTAGGGTCCTTCCAGTGCCACAGCAATATTCTTTTTGCAATAACCAGGGCACTTAACTAGTTTTTCTCAAAGTTGTCAAGGCCCTCGAGTTCTTGTTGGTCAGGGGCTAATCCCAGCAAGTCCAGGGGTGGGGTGAGGGTAACTGGGTGAGACAGGATATAAGAGCAGACATGCTGGACAGTGTCCCAGAAAGCCAACAGGGATGGGTATTACCACAGTATGCGGGTAATGGAGGCATCGGGACAAGCACATCTCCATCGTGCTTCGGATTTCTGCAGACCCAATTTGTGTAGAGTGTTGTGTAAATCTGTTTTTTGTGTCTCTGATGGCCACTGTATGTTAGTCCAGCAGGTGTGCCAGAGTTCCTCTGTAACCTCCAGGCCTAGCTCATCTGACCTTCTGGCCCTCACCTTTGAACTGGGATCTGGAGGTGAGTAGAGTATATGATGATGGATATCTGCCCTATGTACCTGTTTCCCAGTCTTGAGCCACAGGATCAAGTCTAGCTGGTTAGGTTCTGGTGCAATCAGGGTTGGGTCTAGTACTGATATGATCACATGATGCAGCTGGATATATCTCCAGTGGTGGTACTTAGGTAGGCGAAACTCATGTTGGAGCTGCATGAAGGTTTTAAGGACGTGGAGTGTAGGGTGGATCAGGTCAGACAAGAAATGGATGCCTGCTGAGTCTCATTCATGATAATTCGGTGGCTTACCGCCTATTTTCTGACTGGGGTTATCACACAGGGGGAAGTATAGTGCCATCTTGGCCAACCAGCTGTTTACTTTCAAGTACTTCTTCCACACTGCTCAGGTGTAAGAAATAGTTGGGTGTGAGAGCGTCTTTTTTGATAGCTGTGCCCCAAATAGGAGTTCAAAGGCCAGATGATCACCTACCACTGAGGCCTCACAGTCAGCCCAAATAGGCTGGTAGATGGGCTGACTGTGAGGCCATCTAGGCTGGTAGAATTGTGCTCCCCAAGGTGCTGTTTGGGATAGCTCAGCAAGGGCTAGGGCCTTTCAGCACAGTTGGAAGTCTGGTAGCTTGAAGTCACCGCCACCGTTCTCAAATGGCAGCTGTAGTTTGTGCCCGCTGAGTTGCCTTGGGCCTGCACCCCAGAGAAAATTGAACAGTTTGGTGTGGATGGTCCATGTGAGCTTGGGGTCAAGCTGTATTGAGAGATTGTCCAGCAGATATTGGAATTTAGGGGCTGCTATCATCTTGAAGGTTTGGGCCCTACCCCAGTGTGATAAATGGAACAGCTCCCACCTCTTGTAGTCCTTGTCCAAGTCAGCAAGCAGTGGGGTTAGGTTGTCCCTACCAAGCAGGGGGAGGTCCCAATGGCATTTGACACCAAGATATTCCACATGTCATGTGGCATGAGTCAGGCCCCAAGGATAATTATGTGCCAGAGAGGTTTGTGTGGAGGAGGCCAGGAACTGAGACTTGGGAACACTCACTTTATACTCTGAGAATTGGTTATATTGTATCTTTCGATCAAGGTTAGTACACTTGGCAGTGAGAGGGACAGATTGAAGAGGGTTAACAATATATCATCAACATACACCAGTAATTTGTGCTCACCACCCATATGTATCTCCTTGATATCCCCGGCCAGTTGAATGGCCTGTTGCAGAGGTTCTAATGTCAGAATAAACAGCGATGGGGACAAGGGGTAACCTTGTCTAGTGCCCCTACCCAGTTGAAACAATGGTGACGTGATAACTTTGGTGATAACTAGGGCCAATGCCTGGCTGTTTAGGATGGACAGCCACTGTCAGAAGTTGGGGCCTATACTGAATCTGTCCAGAGCACTAAACAAGTACTTACACTCCACTCTGTCAATTGCCTTTTCAGCATCCAGTAAAAGGAGGACCGTGGGTGGATGTGAAGGTTTTGTTTTCCAGATCAAGTCCATCAATCTCTTTGTGTTGTCAGTGCCTCTCCTTCCTGAAATGAAGCCCACCCGGTCCTTATGGATCAAATACATAGATACATAGACACTGTCAGCAGATAAGGGCCTATGACCCACCCAGTCTGCCCATTTGAGCTTATAAGTTCACTTTAGTTTTTCTAGAAGTCTGTTGCCCCTTACCCCTGACCTCCAGAATTCCCTTATGTCTATTCCATGCATTCTTAAATCCCATGACTGTTTCAGCCCCAACCACTTCCTCTGGCAGGGTGTTCCACTTGTCCACCACCCTTTCTGTGAAGAAACTCTTCCTCACATTTCCTCTGAATCACCCTCCCTCCAACTTCATCCCATGCCTTCTAGTCCTGGAACATCTTTCTTGCTGGAAAGTAGTGTATTCCTGCACCCTGTTCCTCCCTGTAAGGTACTTGTATGCCTCTATCATATCCCGTCTCCCTCTCCTCCTCCTCCAGGGAGTACATATTCACATCCTTTAGTCTGTCCTCATATGACTTGTGATGCAATCCTTGTAACATCTTTGTTGCCCTCCTCTGAACCCTGTCTATGTCCTTAGGTAGGTAAGATCTCCAGAATTGTATATTGTACTCCAAGTGGGGCCTCACTAGTGTCTTGTGTAGTGGAATTATGACCTCCCTTTTTCTGCTGGTGAAACCCCTGCCTGTGCATCCCAGCATCCTATTTGCTTTACCAGCTGCCTAGTCACACTGTTTCCCGACCTTGAGGTCATCAGAGATGATAACCCCAAGGTCCCTTTCCTGCTTGGTGCATGCTATGTCCTCATCCCCAACTGATATATTGTTCCAGGGTTTTTGTGCCCCACATGCATTATCTTGCACTTCTTTGCATTGAATTTCAACTGCCAAACCCTTGTCCATTCTTCAAGCTTCTGAAGGTCCCTTCTCATTCTGTCTACACCCTCTGGCATGTCCACTCTGTTACAGAGCTTCGTGTTATCAGCAAACAGGGAAATTCTGCCTTCTAGGTCCTGCGCAATGTCACTAATGAAGACATTGAATAGGACTGGTCCCAGCACTGATCCCTGTGGCACCCCACTGGTCATTCTTCTTTCTGTGGAGTGACAGCAATTTACCACCACCCTCTCTGTGTCCTGCCACCCAGCCAGTTACCTACTACTGACCTGCCCACTCCCATATTCCCTAGTTTTTTAATAGCCTTCTATGTGGCACAGTGTCAAAGGCCTTGCTGAAGTCCAGATAGGCCATGTCCACTGCTTTCCCTTGATCCACCTCCCTTGTCACCCAATCGAAAAATTCAATGAGGTTGGTCTGACATGACCTCCCCCCAGGTGAAACCATGCTGCCTTGGGTCCTGTAGTCTGTTGGCAACCAGATGTTCCACCAATCTCTTCTTCAGTAGTGCTTCCATGATCTTCCCCACTACCGAGGTCAGGCTGACTCATCTGTAATTCCCTGCTTCCTCTTTGTTTCCGCTTTTTTAGAAGGGAACTACAGCTGCTGTCCTCCAGTCTTAGGGTACCTCTCCTGTTTCCAGTGATTGGCTAAACAGGATTGCCAGAGGTTCAGCCATCACCTCTCTAAGTTTCTTTAGGACCCTGGGATGCATCCCATCTGGCCCCATTACTTTATCAACTCTTATTCCTTCCAGTTCCTTTAGGATCCCTTCCTATGTAAAGGGACTTGTGTCCATTTCTATGCCATTCCCACCCCTTGTACTCCCTTCAGGCCCATTACCCTCCTCCTCCTCAGTAAAGACTGAGCAGAAATATCTGTTCCGTATGTCAGCTTTACTGTTGTCATCCTCCATGTAGCCCCCATCCTCCCCCTTCAGTCTCACTATCCCTACTTTTGCCTTTCTTTTTTTGCTTATGTACCTGTAAAAGGTTTTGTCCCCTCTACCCACTGATTTTGTGATGCGCTCTTCTGTCTGAGTTTTGGCTTCCCTTACTGGCCTCCTTGCCTCCTTTTGCTTCTCCTGGTACTTCTCCCTATCGCCTTCTGCCTGCGTCTTTTTGTATTGCCTGCATTCAATCTTTTTGGCTTTCACTTTCTCCGATACCTCCTTGGAAAACCATAATAGCCTCCTCTTCCTTTTCCCCTTGCTAACCTGCTTAATGTACAATTCTGTTGCTCTTGTAATCCCTGTTTTAAATATTGCCCACTGTTCCTCAACCCCTGATTCCCTCCCCATTCCTATTAATGCCTCTTTCAAACATCTCCCCATTTTCCCAAAGTCTGCCCTCCTAAAATCCAGGATACATGTTTTTGTGCGGTTTGGTTCTGCTCCTGTAATTTCAAACCACAGTGACCGGTGGTCACTGTTTCCCAGGTGCTCCCCCACTGTTACCCCCATCACACTGTCCCCATTTGTGAGCATGAGGTCCAGTATTGCCTTCTGCCAAGTTGGTTCCATGACCAGTTGCTTGAGAAAGGCACCTTGAAGGGAATCCAGAATAAATCTGCTCCTGGTTGATGCTGCTGCTGGGAGCCTCTAGTCCACATCTGGCATACTGAAGTCCCCAACCAGCACCACCTCACCCTTATCGGCCATCCTTTGGATGGCTACCATCAGCTCCCCATCTGTTTCTTCCTCCTGGGCTGGTGGTCTGTAGATCACCCTTGTGCGGATGGCTGACCCCATTTTCCTTTCCAGCTTAACCTGCAGTATCTCTCCCCCATTTTGTCCCTCCTGGATCTCTGTGTTCTTTATGCCAACTTTCACATACAGTGCCACTCCTCCTCCCTTCCTGCCTGCCCTCTCTCTTCTGAATATGTTGTAGCTGGGTATGTCCATCTCCCAATCATGGTTATCATTACACCAGGTCTCTGAGATGGCCACAATGTGCAGGTCCGACTGCCCCATGGCAGCCTCCAGATCCTCCATCTTGTTGCTAAGGTTCCAGGCTTTGGCACACATGGCTTTCCATGATGTGAACTCCCTGGACTGTTTAGCTATTCTACTCTAGCCCCCTTCCTGGTTGTCCTTTATCCCTGGTTCTCCCTGCTGTCTGCCTTTCTGTTGAATTTTGCCCCCTTTCTGCCTATCCACCCCTTGGGTGCTTAACTCCATCTTTTGCACACTGCTTTGTAGAGATATCCACTCCTGTTCACTGGTTCAACTGCTAGCTGTAGGGGGTGGGCAGTTACTTACCCTCCTTGCTGGCTTGCCACCCACCTTAGTTAGTTTAATGGAGTTGAAGGCCAGTGGCCAAAGGTTGGAGCGCTGCTGATAGAGATCCTGATCTACTGAGGACAAGTTTATTTTGATGTCTCATTATAGAGACTATGAAACAGCAATTTCCTGTAAGAAAGCAGAGTTCCTGTCCAGGGAAATTGCTGCAGCAATAAACAGACCAGAGACGGTATATTCCCCTGACAGTGACACCAATACAGTGATCTACAATGCTGCCGACCAAACTGACAGTTCGTCGACAGGTTCCTGTTTTGGTGTGCCAGAGACAGGGGCACACTGTCTCCTAGTCCTGCACCCCCTTCCTGAATCAACTCCGACTCAGAGTTGATTATAAAGAGAATGAGGGGTGAGGGGTCAGAGCCCCCCACATGGGGGGTTATGGGGCAAAGCATCCTGATAAAAAAATGGACATGGGGTCCATCGGGATTTATGTCAACCACAACTTGCGGTCGACATAAATTCAGTTGCTGTGATGCCAGTCGACAAAACTGTTGTCGAACCAGCATGATAGAGCCAGATGAGACCCACTTACTGTAGTCTGGACCCAGGTCCGATGCACCTTCCTGTAGGAAGCATCAAGTTCATTGGCCCGATCTTTGCCAGGATAGTCCAGTGTTCATTATCAAGGGAGGTCTTTACTGAGCCCCTTTAGGAGGCAGTGGTGAGGCCCCTCCTGAAAAAGTCATCGCTGGACACGGACTGCCTGGTTTACTACAGACCTGTCTCTTACCTACCCTTCTTAGGGAAGGCTATTGAGAAGATGGTGAGTTTACAGCTGGAGGCCCATTCATTAACTCATGACATTTATGACCATCTTCAGTCAGGCTTTAGGAAAGGCACATTACTGAGACTGCCCTGGTTCGAATGCTTAATGATCTTCTGGTGGTGAGGGGATAGAAGAGAGTGTTCTGTTCTTGTTCGTCTTGGTCTCTCAGCTGCCTTTGACACCGTGGACCATGGGGTGCTTTTGGATCGCCTGTGGGTTTGCTACAGACTCCCTAGTGTGGTCCTCAACTGGTTCCATTCTTTCCTCACTGGCAGGACGCGGAAGGTGGTTTTTGGGGCTTTTCCTCCCGACCACTGCCCCTGCCATGTGGGGTCCCATAGGGTTCCATTTTGTCCCCCATGTTGTTCGCTGTGTATATACTACCACTAGGGGATTTTATAAGATGGTACAGACTGGGTTTTCATTGCTATGCTAATAACCAGCTGTACTTGTCTTTTGCACCCAAACACCAGAGTGCTGTTTCAGTTTTCAATTGGTGCCTTGCTGAGGTCCAAGACTGGATGAGTGCCAGCTGGATGAGGTTAAGCCTCTGGTGATTGAGCCTGGTCAACCAAGGGTTGGTGTGCAGGCTGGTCGAGTCTCCGGACTTAGGCTTGGAGACTCCCAGCTTCTCACCTCTTCTAGGGTGAACAATCTGGCTTTGTGCTGGACAGCAGCCTAACATTTGAATCTCAGGTGATGGCCATGGTCCAGAGTGCTTTTTACCACCTAAGAAACATCACCAGACTTAAGGCTTAGGAGGCAGTATAGCACAGTGGTCTAAGGCTCTGAGCTGCAAATTTGGTGACATCCAGCAGACCAGACCTGGGTTTGAATCCCTCAGCTTCCACTTGCATACTGTGTGACCTTGAGCAAGTCACTTAACCTCCTTGTGCTCCCAGGTCGCTCCTGTAAAAAAGCTTTCAGCTTAGTGTGCTATACCTGGTTAAACAACTAAATAAAAAAATAAAAATAAACCCCTGATTCTCTCGGTTGCTCTGTCATCACTAGCTTATGCCTTTGTGACATCATGGCTTGATTACTGCAATGCCGTTTACCTAGGGCTATCAGGGGCTGATCTTCACTGCCTACAGCTGGTGCAGAATGCAGCAGCCATGCTGTTGACTGACCTTTTGAGGTCATGTCATATTACACCTGTGCTGTGCTGTCTGCACTGACTCCCTATTAGGTGGCGGATCACCTTCAATGTCTGTTTACTGACCTATAAAGCCCAACATGGCCTGGGGCATGGTTACCTGCAAGACCTCTTACATCCCTGCCACCCTTTGGTCACCCAAGGAGGGCCTGCTAGTGATTCCCAGAGTTCATTTTAAATCATCTGGTGCCCGGGCCTTTTCAGTTGCAGTGCCTACCCTGTGGAATTCACTGCCTCGGTCACTTAGGGAGGCCCCCTTGGTTAGTGCTTTCAAGAGGGATCTGAAGACCTTTTTATTAGGTAATGATGTTCGCTCCTTTTAGTTTATTATGCTTAATTTTATATCTTTTTATGTATATTTTACTGTAATTTTATTTATGTTACTAGGGCATTTGTAAAGCACCTAGAGTCACAATGAGATAGAGTGATCTAACAAATAAACTAAACTGAACTAAACCCCTTTTAGCCAATTAGCCAGGACTTTGGCAAATGTTTTACAGTCTGCCGTGATCAATGATATTGGTCTGTAGCTCCCACAGAAGGTCTCATCTTTGCCTGGTTTTGGGATCACTGATATCTGCGCAGTTTGCATGGACGCTGGGAGAACGCCAATAGAGCATGCTTCTTGCAAAGCAGCCATTAGGGGGGCATCCAGCACATCCATGAAAGCCTTATAAAAATCAGCAGGGAGACCATCACCTCCTGGTGCTTTGCCAGAGGGCATGCTCCGGGAGGCCTCTAACAATTCTTCTGGGTCTATCGGCCTATCCAGCTGAGTTGCATCTCTGGATCGAAGGTCAGTACCTGCAGGGAGGCTAGAAATTCTTCCAGTAAAAGATCACATGGGCAGGTCTCACTGGAGTATAGGGAACAATAGAAAGTCAGGAACTCCCTGTTGATGCACGTTTCATCCCAGGTCAGGACTCCAGCCCTTGTTCTGATGGCTACCATTCTGGACCATTCCTGTTTCTTTTTAAGATAATAGGCTAATAGCCAACCTGGTTTCTCACCTGACTCCCAGAATGATTGCCTGAGTTGGAAGATGGCAAATTCTGCTTTCTGATGCAGTATCCTGTTTATGGTATAATGGAGACCAATAATCTCAGTTAACTGTGGACTGGATGCAGAGTGGTGGTCACGAAAATGCTGTTCACATTCTTTCAGCTTGCACTGTAAAGTTTCTAGCTCATGAGCCTTGGCCTTTCTGAGATGTGAGGTTTAACTGATGCACCTACCACTGATAAATGCTTTAAACGCATCCCAGTGAGTGCTCACAGAGGTGTCCTGTGGCTTATTGTTCAGCAGGAAATGTTTGATTTCCTCTCTGAGCTTCCCACAAAACTCAGGGTCTTTGAACAGGGTGACATTGAACCACCAAATCCCTCTTGTTCTACTCAGCGTGGAGGGGATGACCAGGTAAAAGACACCGAGGCATGGTCTGAGATGATTGCCATGTCAATACAGCTTCAATAATGTCTGAAGTCCATCTTGCAGGCATGAGCCAAACATCAAACTGAGAAAAGGATTGATGGGAGGGTAGAGAAAAAGGAGTAGTTTCTACCTGTGGGGTGCACTGATTACCAGATATAAGTGAGGCCCAATTCTCGAGCCATCTTCTGAAGTGTTGAGGTGGACAGAGCCTGGCTGCTTACTGGGGGTTTACTTCTATCCAGGAACTCATCTAGTACTGCATTTAGGTCCCTACTCACTGTGTGAGTTCTCACGTTGTTCTTACAAGGTCTGTGTTAGTTTCAAGAAAAAGGATGGATCACTGGAGCTGGGGCCACAGACTTTGCATAAGGATACAGGCTGGCCTGACAGGGTGCCCTTAACAATAAGGTAATGTCCATCTGGGTCCGGGATGGTCCCCAAGGTCTGGAAACAGAAAGGTATGTTCTTATGTATGAGGATGGCCACTCCTCTTCTTTTAGTGTTGTACGAAGCACTATATACCTGGGACACCCATCCCATTTTGAGTTTAGCAGACTCCTTACGAACATACAAACATACGAAATTTGCCAGCAGATAAAGGCCTAGAGGTCTATCAAGTCTGTTTGAATGTGCAGCTAGCACCCCTTATTCTGCAGCTGCCACTCCCTTTCACCCTTCCCCTTCATTAACCCTTCCCTTGTCCTGTCCCATCCCCTATTGAAGCAATCCACTGTTCTACTGGATACCACTTCTGCAGGTAACGCATTCCACCCAGCCACCACCCTCTCTGTAAAAAAGTGACTCCTCATCTCCCTCCTGAACCTTTCTCCCTCCAGTCTCATATCACGGCCCCTGGTGTCCCTCTCCTCCCTTACTTTGAACAGCCCATCTGTACCTGTCTTGTTTATTCCTTTCATGTACTTAAAGGTTTCAATCATGTCCCCCTGTCCCTCCTCTCCTCCAGTGAGTACATGTTCAACTCCCTCAGCCTCCTGTCGTATGATAAGTCCTCCAGCCCCTTGATCATCTTTGTCACCCTACGCTGCACCCCCTCCAGTAACTTAATGTCCCTCTTCAGAATCTGGGCTTAGTGCTGCAGTAGTACTTCAGGTGTGGTCTAACTAATGACCTATACAGTGGCAGAATCACCTCCTCCCTCCTTGAGAATATACCCCTTGCAATACAACCCAGCATTTTGTTGGCCTTTGCAGCTGCCTTCCTACATTGTGCCGAGTTGTTCATTGACCCTGTAATGAGGACCCCCAGATCCTTCTCCTCCTCGTCCGTCTGGGCTAGCCGCACTCCCCCCAGCTGGTATCTCCTCCTTGGGTTCTTCATCCCAAAATGCAGCACCTTGCACTTTTTGGCATTAAACCCCAGTTACCAGGTGTCTGACCAGGTTTCAAGCTTTACCAGATCATCCTGCAACCCCTGCCATCCCCCTAGGTCATCCACCACCGCTCCTACCTTGGTATCATCAGCAAACAGACTGATATTGCTCTTGATGTCCATGATATGTCTGCATTGAATATCCGAAACAACACTGGTCCCAACACCGAGCCCTGTGGAACACCGCTCATCACTACCCTTGGGTGTGACAGCTCCCCACCCACCACCACCCTCTGTTGCCTTCCCTGAAGCCAGTTTCCTACCCATCTCACCAGCTTTGCACCCGGCCCTGTGCCTACTAACTTACTTCCCAACCTTCTATGCAGCACTGAGTCGAATGCCTTACTGAAGTCCAGATACAGGACATCCACTGCATGGCCCCTGTCCAGTTGCCTAGTTACCCAGTCATAGAACTCCACCAGGTTGGTTTGGCAGGATCTGCCCCGTATGAAGCCATGCTGTCTGCTGTCCTGTAGTCCTTTGGCCTCTAGGAGAGCCACCAGCCTCTCCTTCAGGATAGTCTCCATTAGCTTACCCATGATGGATGTGAGGCTCACTGGTCTGTAGTTTCCTGGTTCATCCTTGGGGCCATTCTTGTGGAGAGGCACCACATGAGCCACCCTCCAGTCTTGAGGTACACACCCCAAATGCAGTGAGGCATTAAATAGGTCTGCCAAAGGTCCTGCAAGGACCTCTGCTAGCTCCTTCAGTACCCTGGGGTGGATGCCATCTGGGCTTGGCACCTTGTCCACTCTCAGTGCCTTCAAACCCTCCCAAACTCTGCCCTCCATAATTTCCCCATCTGTCACCCCTTCCCCTGTTTCTGCTATTTCTCCCCTTGGTGTCACCCCCTCTTCTCTTTAGTAAATACTGAGCAGAAGTACTCATTTAGTGCTTCTGCCTTATCGCACCCTGCTTCCACCCAACTCCTCTCCTTCCTAATTCTTACTATGTGGAAGAGTGAGAGATGAATCTCCTGAAGGAAGGCTATCCTGGCCCCCTTCCTCTTAAGATGCTCCAGTATCTTGTATCTATTAACTGGGGTCTGGATACCCTTAACATTCTGAATACCTTTAACATTCCAGGATATCCATTTAATCCTGTTAAGAGCCATATAGTCTATTAGGGAACACTAAGAGCTAAGGAAGACCATTGAATACTTTCCCAAATAGGTAATATTCCCCCATGGGGCTGAATAAGCTAGTGTACCAATGGATAAGCCACTGTTAATGATGGGATAACATAGGCTAACATGGGAGCCCCAGGACATACTTCTCCTCTGGGTGCGCGCATGCCATCCTGAAGGAGTGGATGCTGCGACCACACTTATTACCAAGGCATTAAAACTTGTTGGTGAAATATGAAAAAACTCACGATAACTTCAGCCTCCTCCCCCCATGGCTGCTGCACTCCTTGTCTCTAGCTCACCCTTTCTCTGGGTAAGCCTGGAGAAAGCTGGAGTTGCAGTGCTTCTTGTCCCAGCACCCTCACAGCCTCTACCCCCCCCAACATGAAGTCCCTATTCTTCTCCTCCTGATGGCAACTGCACTTCTGGGCTCCCTCCTATTAACAGACTGTTGTGCCCAGGTACTAGCCCATGACCAGGCTGCCCTCCTACAATCTACTGATGCCGGGTATCTGTGTGTGTGTCACTCAACCTTACACTCAAATGGGAGTGTAACCTGCTCGATCCTCTCACCCTGGCCTTCCTCTCTAATGCCAAATGTCAGCTACTCAGTTTCTCCTTATACTCGCTCTCCATTCCCCCCCTTCACCACTGATGTTGGTTCCCACAATTTCTCCTACTCTTCCTACTCCTACTTGGAGGGGTCATCGAACCTAACCCGGGACTAGTGAATGCCCCAATCACTTCTAACAGTGGCATCTGGACCAGCACCCCTGGGCTGAGAATCGCTCTCATGAATGTCTGTAGTCTCCCTGCCAAACTCCCTGACCTTGAGGTCTGGGTCTCACTCCACAACCTCACATCCTCTGCCTCATGGAGACCGGGCTAATGCCCAGGCTTCCTGACTCCCTGTTCCAACTTGCTGGATATATACTGCTGCACAGAGACAGGCCAGGTAAAAAGAAGGGAGGCGGTGCTGCCATGTTCATCAAAGAACTACTATCTGCCTCCCCCATCCTTCATTCCGATGACGTTTCCCACAGTGAATGTCTTATTGCAGAGATAACACTAGAATCCACCAAGAAACTCTATCTTGGTAGTTGCTACAACCCTCAGCAGGAGGGTGCATCTGGGCTGCAAAGCCTGCTTATGGGTCACGGTACTCTCTCTCCTACCAGGGATACCATCATCCTTGGAGAAAGCAACCTCAATTGGCAAGATGCACACAAAACTGACTATGAGAACATGCTAAAGGTGCATGACCTAGCTCAAATTATCACCCTTCCAACACGACTCAACACCCGTACCTTCTTCCACTCTCTCATTGATTGGGTTATCACCAATAGTAAGGTCAAAATCTCCAAGGCAAGCACCCTGTCCAAATTACTCAGTGACCATTCCCCCACCTATGTCATCTGGTCCTCCAAGACCCCCTGCCCCCTCCCAAGTACCTGTCATTTCACAACTTTAACTGCCCCAACAAGTCCCCCCTTCGAGAGGATGTAAAGGCCATCAACTGGAGTGACCTATATACCCTTGCTGACATAAACACTGCAATTGACTACTTCACCAATGCTCTCCTTGACATTCAGGACTGATACTTCCCTGTTACTACCAGGAGAGTCCGAGGTGGTGCACACACTGGCTAACCCCTGAACTCCTCTCACTCATGAAGGAGAGAGAGACCGCAAGTGGGCTGCCTACAAACTTACCCCCTCTCCCACCCTGTGGAATGGGTTCCGCTACCTGCGCAATAAGTGCAAACACTTGACTAGATTACTAAAGCGGGACTACCACCTCAAGCTATGGAGGGAGAACTTGGGCAATCTGAGGAATTTCTGGGACTCCATAAGCTCCCTTCTGCATCCCTGTAACAACAATCCTAACATACATGTAATTTCCCCCTCGGGCCTACTGACTGACCCCACTGAAGTGGCTAAGGCACTCAACTCTCAATTCACTGACCTGTCGGCCCTGTTCAACAAACTCCTTCCCAGCAACACTACTCACTCTGGGCCTTACACTCCCTCCCCATCCCCACCTACCCCTTCTCCCTCACCTCATCCCATCTGCCCACCCTCTGGCCCTATTCCTTGCTCTACCTCAACGTCCCCCCAGCCCTTCATCTCACACTCTCCCCCACCCCCCCATTCTATTTTAAGGGAATCTCCCCCTGCAACACCGGTAAACATCTTTGGGGTTTACCTAACTGGGGCAGCCCAGGCACTGATGGCCTCTCTCCAGTTTTTCTAAAACTGGTCTCCTTGGCAAGCTCCAGGTCACTTACCTTTATATACAACCTTGCTCTGTCCACCTCCTCTATGCCCCTACCATGGAAAACAGCCAAGGTGGTTCATATCTTCAAAGCTGGGGACCCCCAGTCCCCCATTCAACTATCGGCCTATATCAGTCCTCACCACCTCAGTAAACTCCTTGACAAGGTAGTCCACCACCAGCTATCCAATTATCTCAACAATTATAACCTTCTATACAAACAACAACATGGCTTCTGCAAGCATCATAGCGCCGCCACTGCCCTGGCCCTGTTCACAAATCATATACTCATTAATATGGATCATGGCTACCCCACAGGTGCTGTCTTTGTTGACCTATCCAAAGTTTTTGACATGGTCAACCATGCCCTACTACTCTATAAACTGCAATCGATTGGCTTCTATTCCGAGACCACCAAATGGTTTCAGTGTTACCTCTCTCTCTACCTACTCCCAATCTGTTTGCATTGGCTCTGCCTCTTCCCCAGCCTTGTCCGTGACCACAGGAGTACCTCAAGGGTCAATTCTTGGCCCACTGCTATTCTCTGTCTTTGTCAACACCCTCTCCCCAGACTGCCTTAAATGCAACACCCTCCTCTACGTGGATGACTTCGTATTATTCCACAGTGACAAATCCCTTCCCCGCATTCGTCTATCCTCTCCCAGAACTATATTGCTGCACATAGTTGGTTTACCTCTAACCTGCTGCTGGTTAACGCTAAAAAAAAACAAAGGCCATTCTATTCACTTCTAAACCCTTTCAATCCAAAGCCACTGCTGATAACGCCTCTCTCCTTATTCTCTCACCGAGGGCCCCCCCCCAGAAAATGTCTCCTCCTTTAAATACCTGGGGATTATGCTTGACTCTGCCCTCTCCTTCGCAGACCATGTCAATATTGTTATCTGCAGAATCAACCAGAAACTTGGGGTTGCTTACCACATAATACCATACCTGTCCAATGAGGCTCACCTGGACATTGTCAGAGATAACCTCCTTCCCATACTGGACTACTGTTCCCCATCTAGTCTCGAGTCTCTGCCACCCAACAGAATAAGCTCTCGACTACCTAATGGCATTTGTCACTTTGCACTATCTGCTTCCTATTCCACACATCACTGCAACTTCTACCACTTTCTTGGCTGGCTCTCACTACAAGGCTGCCTCAAACTCACCCTTGGATGTTTTGTAGACACCATCATAAGAAACTGAGCTCTCTCTAACCTCTGCAAATTCTGTACGATGCCCAGGTGCTTCTGCTCCTCTGCTATCCCCCCTCTTGTGGTGCTGAGAACCACAACAAATATGGGTGGGAATGCCCTGTCTGTGGCAGCTTCCTCTTTCTGGAATGGACTGTCTGCACCCCTGAGATCCTCCAACACCCACACTTTCTTTAAACTTAACCTCAGATTCGGCTCCACACCAAGCATACCGGGTCCCTGTGCCGTGCGGCAATAGTGTCTGGCATTATCGCAGGGCTCAGGACCTGCGTTCTCTCCAATGTTGGACCCCCAGAGTTAGAATCCCAAGTGGGGGGTCTGGGGTGCAACCTCCTGTGCGAGGGGTGTGGAGGGGCAGAGGCCCCCCACAGATCATAAGAAATAAATAAATTGCATAGCTAGTCGTCGCATGGCATTCGCCATGACATTTTGACCCCTGCCCACACCACAGCCAACTGGTCCACCTAGACAGCCTCCCCCAGCCAACTCGCTAATCCTATCCTCCGTTGGCTAACTCCTCCACTTTCCCCTTCTTACAACTATTTAGCTATCATTGAACTGCTCTTGTGCTACCTTATCATGGTATCTACTGATGTACTTATTTTCTTCTGCTGTATTTATACGAGAGTCATTACTAACTGTTGTACCCCCTTACCTATCTAACCCTGTATTTGAATGGGTTCACTGTGTTTTATTTTGTGTTTGAATGTATCCGCTGTGTTTTATTTTGTACCCATTGTATTGTATTTTTAATCTTGTACCTCATACCTATCTGACCTGGGTCATGCCTTAAAATGGTGCTTTGGATCAGTGCACCTACCTGGTTATCAAAGTCATAA
This sequence comes from Neoceratodus forsteri, assembly GCA_016271365.2. Classification (NCBI taxonomy): domain Eukaryota; kingdom Metazoa; phylum Chordata; order Ceratodontiformes; family Ceratodontidae; genus Neoceratodus; species Neoceratodus forsteri. The sequence goes on from CM057455.1 coordinate 267,393,920, forward strand.
ATAAATAAATATAAATAAAAGTTGTGCACAAGCCTTAGGGACCATGTCAGCTGGTGCACAAGCCAACAAATGGGGACATGGCCTGGGAAATCGGGCTCTCATCAGGAATAGAACACTAAGTGAGAAACACCATTGGGATGTACAGTAAAGTACACATGTGAGGCAAAGGCTAGCCTCAGTCCTACAGTGCAACATTAAAATGCACAGTCCATTAAGCACCATCATCACCCTACAGAAAACAAACAAACAATAACAATTTAGCAAAAACTGTATGAACATCAGAACAAACGCTGTCACGTAACTGTGTTGAATAGAATACACATAGTAGTCCAGTAGGAATAGAACCAAGCCAAGCAAACTGTGTTGGGGATCAAAGGATAAAGGGTACACAAGAGAGGGGTCTCCCAGCTCCTTCCTCCCTAGGCATATGTCAAGCTGGTTCATATAGGAAGTGCTATTGTGCCTGACCTAGGGGATATGTATGCTGCATGCTTGCTACCTGCTAATAGGTACGGTGGCATTTAGGCTAGAGAGGGAAGCGTGAGTGAGCCAAGGAGCACAGCAGCAGAGGGTCATGCTTGGTGGGGAGGAAGAGGAAGAAGGAAGTGAATGAGGAGCAGCCATCTCTCCACAGGGAGGCCCGTTGCAAACAGACGAATCTTGTAAATAGGATGCAGCTGTCAAGATGTAACGTGCAGCAATCATCATAGGTGCTATCCTGCAAAATTCATGGTGTCATCCCCAACAGGAGAGGGTCCAAATATAGATACTGGGTACTCCTGTGAGGGTGGGGGTGAAGACATGCAGGTCATGCTCATATCCACTCTAAGCCCAGTAAAGAGAGACAGTGAGTGGTGTGGGAAGGAAAATATATGAGTGAGGTTGCAGGCCCTTGCAAAAGCCACATGAGCAGCCACATTAGTGTGTGTAGGTCCACAAAGCAGAGAGGAAAGAGGAGGAACACATTCAAGTTCCCACTGCAGCTAGGGCGGGGAGGTACCTCAGCCAATAGGTATCTGCCCTGCCTCAACCCACTGCAGAAGGGCAAGGCAGTACATATTCAACAGCTTCAGCACTGCCAGTCAGGGAAAATAAATAAAAGTGTTCTACAGCTGCAGTGCTTCCAAAGGGAAACCCCACTGATAAAGTTTACCCCGCTATGTGCAATGCATCAGTACAACAACTGAGCCATATCTAACCACCCACCCTCCCATACAACCTTGGCAAGGATAAGTGTAAATACAAATCAGCCAATCATGGTCATACAGAAGGAAATGGGGTATGGGTTGCAGACTTCTCAGTCCTTATGAACAATACGGCATTCACAGCAGTGTCCATGTGTGGGCTGATTGCGGGGGTCTCTTAACCAGAACCTGCAAGGATGTAGCTGATGCAGGCATAGCTCTGGTATCAGTCACTGCTCTGTCAGCCCAGGAGTCACCTGTGTCTCTATTTGGGCAGGATGCAGAGTAATCAGACCTGATGGTGGTGGGGGAAACATCACAGAATCAAATCTTAAGGGAGAGGTCACTTTACTGGATCTCTTGGAGAGAGGTTCTCTTGAAGACGTGCTACTGGCGATTGCCCTGAATCCTTGCTGTCAGCTGTATGGTTCACCCCACCTCTCTGTTTAGGTCTCTGCTTGTCCCGCTCTCTCCTCTCCTCTCCTCTTGGAGTGGGTGGTTTGCCACTCCATGTATATGTGGTCAGTGCGCTCTGCCGTCACTGATGCCCCGAGATATGATGGGTAGGTGGGCAATGCCATGGGCCAGTGGCTCCAGCAGGTGATGCTGTTGTACCAGTTGCCACTGGCCAGTTCCAAGAGACAAAGTCAAGCCTCATCAGCAGTGATGAAAGTGTGTGCCACCCTATTGCAAATAACCTGTACCTTTGCAGGGTACTGCATTTTGCATGGGACACCTCATTCCTGCAGCAGTTTTTTGACAGATCCATATGCCTTTCATTTCTGAGCCAGCTCTGAGGAGAAGTCTTGAAATATAAATAGTTTGTGTCCTTGCCTGGACAAGGGGCCCTGATCTCTGGCTAAGGATAGAATAAGTTCCTTATCTGTGAAACGAAGGAACTGGGCTAAGATCAGCCATGGGCATTCTCCTTCCTTGGGCACTGGTATCAGGGATCTATGGGCCCAATCTATTTTTAGAGGGGATTTCCAGGTGTGCTGCAGCAGCTCTGGGATGGCATGCTGGAGGAAGGCTGCTGCCTCTCGACCCTCTGCTTTCTTAGGGAAGCCCACAAACCTGAGGTTGCTGCGTTGGCTATGGTTTTCAGCATCCTCAGCCTGCTCCCAGAGCACTTTGATGAGGAGCTCTAATTCCTGTATACGGGCTTTCTTCTCATTGATATAGGACAGGAAGGTCTCCGTGTTCCTGGCTTTACACTGAAGGTCCTGCACTTTTTCTTCTAATGAGGCAATCAAACTCTTGAATATAGTAATCTCTTTCAGGACTTGATAGAGCAGAGATTGGTTTTCTTTAGAATCGCTTGTCACTGCCTCTGCCACTGCCACCAGTCCAGCACGAGACCACACACTCGCCACAGCATGATTCAAATAACCGCCACAATACAGGGTTGGGAAAACAGGCTTAGCTGCCAAATTTCAATGGCACACTGTGGAATTTGTTATAAGCAGCATTGATCTAATGAATAAAACAAAAAACACTGAGGTCTCTACCCAAATGCAATGGCTGTTAACATATAAAGATCTAGGTGGCACAGAGCTGTACAATTAAGTGTCCATTCTCCATAGCATCTCACGCATGCACCATGCAAAGACACACCCATGGCATAGGCCCCATCATCCCTGAAAAATTCATGAAGAAATTCCATACATCTTGGCTGCAGGTGAGAGGAAAAATACCCAATGTTAAGTTTTTTTTTTACACTTTTTTGAACCTACACGTCTCAAAAGCTGTATAACATGCTGTCACAAGCCTTTTCACATCTTGAGATTCTGACAGCCTGACAGCGCATACCAGTTTTTGCACCAATTTATGAAATGATGGCAAGGTTATTAGGGTGCAAAAAATGGGTTTAACATTGAACTGCTGACTCAATGCTAACTAGAGGGGGCGCAACCACACCCCTATAATATGTGTATATGACTCTGTGGAAATATTTTTGTTTTAGAATGCAATTTTCAAAATACTTTTAATTGCCTAAAATGTGATGATTGCACACATTTAGAGCTTGCAAAAAAAAAAAAACAACAACTATAGGATATACAGGATCCTCCCAGGCCTTCTCCAACATGACTGAGTTTGCCCTCTGTTTATAGAGGCTTCTCTGCCATATGTGTGTAGTCAGAACTACACCCCATGCATGGCAGGATATTTAGAATGCACAGGTCATTTACAAGATTCATTGCAGTTGCAGATGTGCATGACTCACTGTGTCCTGCACCAAGACACGAGTATCTGTGGCTGCTCCGTTCTGCTAAGTGGCTTGTTTCTTGGACACCAAACTTGGAGGGCCTTGTTCCCCTGTAACGTGGTACTGTTTTCTTGGCACATGGGCCAAAGGGGTCTGCAGCCACACAGCCACATGAATGGTTACATTGTGACCTGTACATCCACAGTTAGACAGATTGTTTCCATCATATGCCCAAGTAGATCCTGCATGTATACAGATTTACAAAGCGTTCTATTGATGCAGGATCCTGATGTCCATACACATTCACATGTAGATTAACTGGTTGTTTTGCACAGGGCCAGGAGTGCTCCTGTATAGCTGCAGTCACATGGACTGTTCAGCTGCAGAGGGCAGGAAGACTATGCATGCACAGCTATACAAAGTGTTGTATTAGTGTGGGGGACAGAATGGATGCTGTGTATACACAGATAAATGGACTTTTCCCTAGTCATAAAAGTCTTTTGAACATGCCTGCAACAAAGTAATAAAAGTTCTGCTGGCTGCACACACAGATGTCACTACATGCCTGACACCAGAGTAAGAGCCCATCTCGTTACGTTGTTCAGGTTATTCTTTTGCATTCCACAGCAAGACTCTGTCTGTTTGTAGACGCACGCAACCCTCTGATATATGCACTAACATGATAGTGTGTCTGGCTGTATATGCATGCATCTGTACGGGTCCTGCACCAAGGTAAAAGCCTAACTGGTATGCTCTGGATCTGTATTTTGTGCTTGGATCATGAGACTGGGGGGGGGGGGCCGCATTAGGATGGAGAACTTCAAAAAACACCCACAACTGAATTAGCCAAAGTCCTCTGACTACAACCCCTAATATTTTTTTCATTTCCTTCCTTTGTCCAGTTTGCATTCTTCACCTCTAATGTCTGCAAGAACATAATTTTTTGCAGTGAATTTCCTTTCTATTTGTGATAGTGGAAGCAAATTCTCCAAACGGGCCCTGCGGAAGAGAATAAACAGAGTATATGACATATTTTGAGCCTTGAGTCACCAACCAGCTTCATGCCAAGAGCCCTGTGCCAGTAGCACCCTGTGTCTGCATGCATACAGGGCCCACATTCAGTGACCACCTAAATTTATACCAGAGGGAGTTTCCTGGTCTGTCTCACCTACGGTGTTCTCTGCTATGAAAGTGTACAGGTTTTCAACTTTGAGTTTTTGTGCTAATTTTTTTAATTTTAGCATCCTCCAGTGTACGCTGTTTCTGGTTGGTTGTGGTATTTGGGTATAGATAATACCCTCAGTGGCACCACTGGCAGTCCTTATTTGAGTGCGGGTCTCATTCCTTGATGTTCATGCCAGGACATACTATCTGCAAGAGCTTCTGTGTCCTTACCACCCCCTCCATCCACTCCGCTCCACCAACAAGGGATTGCTAGTGGTTCCCAGGGTTCATTTGGTACACAAATACTGGAAAAAGGCAATAGTGGTTCCACTTCACAAATCAGGCAGTTGCAAAGAGGCTAGCAATTACAGACCGGTGAACCTCACATCTATAGTAGGGAAACTAATAGACACACTACTCAAACAGATGATCATAGCATTCCTCGAATTCAGCAGCCAACAAGACCCTAAACAGCACAGTTTCACAGCAGGTAGGTCATGCCAGACAAATCTGCTCAAGTTTTTTGACTACGCTATAAAAATAGTGGATGACGGTGGGGCAGTAGATGTGGTCTACCTAGACTTTAGTAAGGCCTTCGACTCGTTCCACACAGAAGGCTGGTAAAGAAGCTTGTCCACACTGGGGTTGGTCCAGAAGTAGCCAGATGGATACAAAACTGGTTACAAGGCAGAACCGAGAGGGTACAGGTTAATGGAATGTGACCAGCGAGGTGCCCCAGGGCTCAGTGCTGGGGCCTCTGCTCTTCAGTGTTTTTATAGCAGACATCACTGACGGACTAGAAGGGAAGGTGTATCTGTTCGCAGATGACACAAGATATGTAACAGTGTGGACACCTCAGAAGGAGTGAGCAAAATGGAAGCTGACCTCCAGAAACTAGAAGAATGGTCTGGAGTGTGGCAGCTGAGATTTAACACCAAAAAGTGCAAGGTCATGCACATAGGAAAGAAAAATCCAAGAAAGGAGTATTACCTAGGAGGCAAAAGACTGGCGGCCTCAAACCAGGAATGAGATCTGGGAATCATAATCTCAGAGGACTTAAAGGTTAGTAAGCAGTGTGAGAAGGCAACATTGAAGGCGAACAGAATGCTGGGCTGCATTGGGAGGGGAATCATCAGCAGGAGGAGAGAGGTGGTACTACCGCTGTATGGATCACTAGTGAGGCCTCACCTGGAATACAGAGTCCAATTCTGGAGGCCTCACCTTTGGAAGGACATTGACCGGGCGGAAACAGTATAGAGAAAGGCGACAAAAATGTTTCATGGTCTGCAGTACATGTCATATGAGGAAAGACTTAGGGAACTGAATATGTACTCCCTGGAGCAGAGAAGAGAGAGAGAGGGGACATGATTGAAACATTCAAGTACATAAAAGGTATTAAGAAGGCACAAGCACAGGAACTTTTTCACTTCAAGAAGGGCTCCAGGACCAGGGGACATGACCTCAGGCTGCAAGGAGGGAGGTTCTCTACCAACACCAGGAAGTTTTTCCTTCACAGAAAGAGTGGTGGATGCCTGGAACAGCCCGACCCAAGAGGTTGTGGGGGTCAACACTGTGGGGGGATTCAATAATGCATGGGATAGACACAAGGGAACCCTGACTACAAAGGACAACTAGAGTGTCAAAATAGGTCTAAAACAAATGGGCAGATTAGATGGACTTAGTGGTCTCCTTCTGCTGCCCACTTCTATGTTTCTATGTTTGAAGACCTCGGGAGCCTGGGCATTTGCATTTGTGGCCCCAGCCCTGTGGAACTCTCTACCTCAGTGGATAAGGGCGTGCCTGTCCGCGGAGAGTTTTAAAACAGCACTGAAAACTCATCTTTTTAATCTTGCTTTTCCTCAGAACTTTGAATGAACTGTCTGAAGGTATTTGTATTTTATCTTTTTCTGGTTATTTTAACTGTTTTTTTGTACAGCGCTTTGATATTCTATGACTAGCGCTTTATAAATTCATTGGATTGGATTTGACATGCAGTGTGCTTCTGTTACATAACTCTGCAGCACAGTCAACAATCCCCCTCATTTGGCATTGACAGAATTACCCCAAATACTGTATGTTACTATCACAATGCAAATAAATTAATTAAATAAACTTCCCTTAGTAACTTTGAGCCCATCAACACAGTACTTTGCCTCCAGTCCCTCAGTCCATAACCAGTTGCTGGTGTTCTTTGGTGGCCTCTAAAAAATGTAAAAGCCAGCACTTTGGATATTAAAGAAAAACATTCTGAAGATGTGCTTCTTGTGAACATGTTACACAACTTAAATTTGATAGAGTGTTAATAGATGGGGTTGCAGCGTTATTGTTTACCCATGTAGCATAGATAATAAGTAGGAGATCTCTTACCTCTGTCCTGTGAAGCCTGGGATAGAGGTCTTGAGATGACACCCTGTTATACCTGCAAAATAAAAATAGCAAGGGGGTCACAAAGGATCTGTAGTTCTTTAGAAACTAAATAGGACAGGAAAGGTTAAACATAAAACAATAATTATCTAATAATACAAGGGGGTGGCGTTCTTTTAGACTTGATGGGTGTCCTGGAAAGCTCTACTGAAATTAATGAGAAAAGGTTTCACTGAGAGGAAAAGAATAGTAGCAAGAGTAGAGACAGTTGCAGAGATGTGCAAGAGTTCCAGGATGAGCACAGATAAATAAAAAGGTATTCTTTGAGAAAAAGTGAGAGTGAAAGTGAAAATAGACAAAGAAACAAGGCTGCTGTTTTTAACAGAGGAGAACTTTGGTTTCAGAGCAAGAAGCAGCAGTCTAGATCTGCAGATTTTTGACTGATAAATCACTTTTATCTCAGCAGGAGTCAGTACCTGTTTGGATTAAGCAAACAGATACTTTATTAGAAGAAGGGGGTCTCATTTAAGTAAGAAAAAATGAAGAAAGTCACTGTGTGTTTCTCTGAGGAAGGGGGCTGTATCAGCTTAATTTGCTGAGTCAGTGCAGAGGGTGAATTTAATTGGGGGTGTGGCTTAGCAGCTTAGGAGTACAAAAGCAGGTGGCTCCAATTACAGCTTCCTGCTGTTTTTAACAGAGGTGAACTTTGGTTTCAGAGCAAGAAGCAGCAGTTTAGATCTACAAATATTTTACTAATTGCCCTCCTTCCCACCCCTCCACTCACCCACGCAAAGCCAATTCTAGTTTTATAGCCACTGGATTTGACTGACAACAGGAGCTTCCTGTTTGGCAGTAGGAAGGAAGGATCACTGAGACACATTAGTTTCATCAACCTTGAAGGAACCTAAAAAAAATAACTCTTTCTCCCCCCTGGCTGCTGGAAGTCTGAATCCAAGCATGGAAGAAGGAGACTGCTGAAGACTACAGGAAGTTCCTGTCCCAGAACAGGAAGGGCGAGAGTTGTAAGGGCACATAGGCAGTAGGAAAGTAAGTGTAAAAATACATAGCGGGAGGAGACAATAAGCATACTAAGCAACAGAAGAGGGGACACAAAATAAGTCAAGATGGGAGTGGTGCAGTGCAATGGCTGTGGGGCAGCAGTGTTCCGAGAGAAATTCTGGAGGCTGTAATGCTGCCCTGCTTGCAGGCAACTCTCTGGTCTGAGGGAGGAGGTTACCCATCTCCAGGCTGACTTGGCTAGGATTCGTGAAACCTCTTCCCCCACCCAGGGACCACCAGGGCCACCACCGTTATCTCAGAGGTTGCCAAGAAAGAGGAGCGGTTGGACCAAGGTGGGCTCAGGGAGGGAGAGGGTGGTGGAACAGAGGTGCATCCCTCCAGTTGTACCTCTCCACAATTCATATGCTGTTCTGGCAAAGAGTGGTTCTTCTATGGAGGCACCTGCAGTGGAGACCAAGGAGGATGCTGGCAACCTCCACAAAGGAGACCCACAGGAGGCTGGCACGAGACCCTACAGGGGAAGGAAACAACTCCTGGTGGGGAACTCAATCATTAGGGGTAGAAGTGGGGGAGGAAGGGGATAGGGAGGTAAGGTGCCTGCTTGGTGCCATGGCTTGGAGGGACAGGAAGTGAATCCTCAGGATAGCAGGAGCAGCTGCAAGAGGGAGGGAGCTGGATATCATTGTCCACCTAGGGACAAATGACCTGGCTGTGAATGGGATCAGAACAGTGCAAGAGGAGTTTCTGGAGTTGGGGAGGGGCCTTAGACAAGTAGCATGTACGGTAACCTTCTCGGAGGTGCTGCCTGTCTATGGCAAGGATGATAATAGGGTATTCTGCGCCATGGGATTCAATGAATGGTTGAAAAACTGGTGTGGAGCTCAGGGTTTTGGCTTCATTGGGGACTGGGGAGCCACCTGGAGGGATGCAGGCTTATACTGGCGTGATGGTCTACATCTGTCCAGGGGGGAACCAGGATCCTAGGTGACAGGTTTAAATGCTTCATTGGCAAGCATTTAAACTAGCCAAGGGGGTAGGCACTGAAAAGTAGCAGGAAAATTCCAGCCTCCCCCCACAAAACACAGTAGTTAGAGAGGTAAACAACAAGGCAGAGAAGTCAGTAGGGAGTATGACTGGCATAAATGAAAGGCAGTAAAGACAGGGATGGGGCTAAAAGGGGCAGGGCCATGAAAAATAAATGGAAGGTGATGAGTACCAATGCCCACAGTCTGTGCAACAAGCTCCCTGAACTAGTGGCCTTGATGGAAGAGGGATGCCTGGATATTGTGGCAGTCACTGAAACATGGTACACAGAGAACCATGACTGGGGTGTCAACATACCCGGATACACAGTCTACAGGAGGGACAGGGTGAGTAAAGGAGGAGGAGGAGGAGTAGCTCTCTATATAAAGGAAGGGATTAAAGCAACAGAACTAAAGATTAAACAGGAAGTTGATGAGTCACTATGGGTCACCCTGGAAACAGGAAATGGCACCACAATCTGCACAGGGGTTGTGTACAGATCCCCATCTCATGGGGAGGAAATGGACAAGGAAATGATTTAAGGCATCCTTAAAATGGCAGAAAAAGGGGAGATATTGTTGATTGGGGGGACCTGAATATGCCAGATGTTAACTGGAGTACCTTTGCTGCAGGCACATCCAAGAGCAGGGTCATTCTTGATGCCCTACAGGGGGCATGCCTCAGACAGTTAGTGTTGGAACCCACTCAGGAGGGAGCAGTCTTAGACCTGGTACTCTCAGATGGGGAAGGAGACAGGATCTCAGATTTAGAAGTGGGTAGCCATCTGGGAACAAGTGACCACCAAACAGTGTGGTTCACAATAAACACAGCCATAGAGTCAAGCCATACAAAAACAAGAGTATTGGACTTTAGGAAGGCTGACTTTGGGAAAATTAGAGAGTGCCTCTGAAAAGCACTAGCAAACGGGCAAGAAGAAGGGGTGGAGGAACAATGGGGAATAATAAAAACAGCCATCGCAGAGGCAACAAGCCTTTGTGTGAAGCAAATCAACAAAACAAAACGAAGGAAAAAAACACTATGGTTCTCAAAACAGGTGGCAGGGACAGTTAAGGAGAAAAGGATAGCATTCAGGAAATATAAGGAAACACAGAAGGAGCAGGACAGAGAAATTTATCAGTTAAAGCAGAAGGAGGCAGGGAAGGTAGTCCGAATAGCAAAGGCACAAACTGAGGAAAAGATAGCCAACTCTGTTAAGAAGGGGGATAAAACCTTTTATAGGTACATTAGGGAGCGAAGAAAGACCAAGGGAGGTATACAGAGACTTAATAAAGGGGAGGGAATGTGGGCAGAGGGTGACAGTAAAAAAGCAGGGATACTGAACAAATATTTCTGCTCAGTATTCACAACGGAAGAGGAATGGGAGGTACCTAAACCAAACAAGAGAGAAACTCTGAATAGGGGATCAATACCAGTCCATTCACAGAAGAAAGGGTTTTGAAAGAACTCTTGAAACTGAGGGTGGACAAAGCAATGGGGCCTGATGGGATTCACCCAAGAATTCTAAAAGAACTGAGGGTAGAACTAGTAACAGGCTACAATCTTTAACAAATCCTGGGAGGATGGGGTGCTACCTGAGGACTGGAGGAGGGCAAATGTGATTCCGCTTCTCTAAAGTGGGAGCAGGGCAGAGGCAGGAAACTACAGACCAGTTAATCTGACTTCAGTGGTAGGGAAAATGATGGAATCACTTCTGAAGGAAAGAATTGTTGAGTACCTAGAGGCCAGTGGGGCACAGGACCCAAGGCAGTATGGTTTCACAGCAGGAAGGTCATGTCAGATGAGCCTAATAGACTGGGTGATCAAAGCAGTAGACCAGGAAGGGGCTGTGGATATGGCCTACCTAGATTTTAGCAAGGCATTTGACACAGTCTCATACAAACGATTAATATACAAGTTAGCCAGCCTTGGAGTGGGTCCCAAGGTAGTAGCCTGGTAAAAAATTGGCTGGACAACAGGACGCAAAGGGCAATAGTGAACGGAGTCCACAGTGAAGAAAGGAGGGTAACTAGCGGGGTACCGCAGGGTTCCGTAGTGGGACCGGTCCTCTTTAATGTCTTTATAAGTGACATTGGAGAGCACCTGGAAGGAAAGGTATCTCTCTTTGCAGATGACACAAGATCTACAACAGGGTTGATCATAGGTGGGGTGGAAAGAATGAAAAGGGACTTGGCAAGGTTGGAGGAATGGTCAAATGTGCAGCTCAAGATTCAATGCAAAGAAGTGCAAGGTAATACATCTGGGAAACAAAAATCCGGGAAGAGTACACAGTGGGGGTGAGTTAATAACAACAGCAAAAATCGAAAGAGACCTAGGAGTAATTATATCAGATGACCTAAAGGTGGGCAGAACAATGTGAGAAGGCAGTAAGGCGGGCTGGGGATGCTGGGATGTATGGAGAGGCATCAGCGGTGAAAACAAGAAGTTGTTATCCTCTGTACAGACAGTTAGTGAGACCCCATCTGGAGTACTGCATGCAATTCTGTACACCACATCTCCACAAAGACATAGACAGAGTGGAGGCTGTTCAGAGGAGGTCAACCAAAATGGTGCAGGGTCTGCACCAGAAGACATACGAGGAGAGACTAAAGCAGCTTAATATGTATACCCTTGAGCAAAGGAGGGAGAGGGGGGACATGATAGAAACTTTTAAATATCTCAAGGGAATTAACAAAGTACAAGAGGGTAGTAGCTTTCAGAAGAAGAGATGTGCAAGAACAAGGGGGCACAATTTGAAGATAGAGGGCCGGTCCTGAATGGTGACTCTGGGGCCCTCGTGACAGCTCAAGGGGGCCAGCCTGGGTCCTTGTGTGACAGGACCATAACTATTAAACTTTCAGTGGTGTGGTGCCTCCACCTGGGGACTCGGGCAAAATAACCAATGACCTTCCCCCGTTCCCCAGGAACAATATTTCCACCTCTCAAGCCCCTTCAGACAAGTCCCAACAATACATAATACCCCAAAACAGTTGTGAAGACAATAATTACCATAAACACAGTAAGTAGTTATTACTGGAGGGAGTAGGACTGGCAACTTTGGCTGCAAGAAAATGAGGTTAGGTTAGGCACTTATACAATACTCTCTAACTCAGAGATTATGCCCGTAATACCATTAGTAACACCAAATGCAACTTCCCTCAATGCTCCCACTTGTGTGGTACCAGATCTGTCCCAATGTCTTTTGGGGTACTCCACTATGGTGGCAGGCCTTCGATGCCATGGTTTGGTCGACATTCGAGCCCTAGATGAATAACTAACACTAAACAAAGCAACATGGAACAACAGCAACCATTTGTAATCCCCTTGGTGGCGAAATTGTACTTAACTGACAACGTGCAGGTGAGAAAGACGTCCTTGGCTTCTTTCCACTCCAGCAGAATCCTCTGGAACACTTGACAGGTGGCAGCTAGGGCAGGAGCTTCTCAGCTAAAGGCAAACCACAGCTCTATCACTCGGGCAGGAACAGTTCAATGAAGACCCCGATCTCACTGGGATCTCAGGCCTGGGGTGTAATATCTTCAAACAGCTATTAGGCAAGAGTCTTTTGTAAATCCAAAAGTGAGGTTCTCTGAGCTAAATACAAGCTTCAGGCCCTCAGATGTCTTATCTAGAATCTTTACCATCCTTTGGTGGACTTAGGCAGCTTTTGTAGCAAACAGTGTAGCTTCTGTAGCTAACAAGGTAGCTTCTGTAGCAAACAGTTTGGAAAAACACAGCCTGACCTAGCAGCAATCCATTTGAGCTCTTTGCAAACACTTCCAGTTTCTCTTTTGATTCTTCAGTTCCAGCACTGTGACTCAGTGCCTGCAGGAGTCTCGACCAGCCAACATAACTTGAGGCTTCAGTCCTTGGTGCAGTCTTTCCTGCTCTCTCTTCTCTCTGGGGACTGGATTTTTGGTGGGCTCCTGTGGCTATTATAGCCTTCCCAGGCTCCCTGCTGATTGGTTCAACTGTTTCTGGGCAAAAAACAGTCCTACCTGGGGCAGAATTCTCAAACAGGATGCATCCAGCGTATCCGAGATACACTAGCACATCCCCAACTTGTGCCGTAGTGTGATTCTGGAAGGGGGCCAATGTGCCGGTGCAACCCCAATGCGCCAACATATCGCAGATATGCTGCATACCACCCATGATGATATGCGGCGCATCTGGAGGGGCTGTGAAGGGGGCGTGCCCATGCATATGGAGTGTAGTTCCATTTACAGCCCAACTTGGAGGCACATCCCCGGGGCTAGTCCAGAGATGCACCTCCCAAAGATAAGTCTATCTCGAGTAGACTTAAGTGGGTGGCCACCCACAGGCAGGATGCAGTACTGCAGACAGCAGCACAGCAGCCTGCCCACCCTGGCACTCCAGCCCCATCTCCAACCTGCCCGTAGCACCAAACCCATGCATATAACCCCCGGTGTGAGCCCTGGTGGTATAGCGGTCCCCCACCCTGCCTGTAGCACCGAACCCTGGTATGCATCCACAGTAGGAACCCTGGTGGTATGGTGGTCCCCCCTTCCCACCCGTAGCACTGAACCCCTGTACATATCCACCACGAAGATCCCCGGTGGCATAGTGAACCCCACCATCCCCACCCCAACCACATTGCAATTTCTGCCTTTCTCAATAGCCCTGATGGTCCAGTGGTCCCCAACCCTCCCCCACCCACTCAGGCACCCCCACCCCAGCCCGCTTCCACATCCCAGCATGTGTAGCAGGCTGGCAGGCAGCACAACCCACCCACACACCACCACGGTTGCCTGCCAAATGTGCTGTCCATGTATGACAGCATACTGTACAACTGTCAGCACATTGGTAGACCATGTTGACCAATGGGCTTGCAGCATGTACTGTATGCTGTCATTTACAACTTTGTCATTCACAAAGTTGTAAATGACAGCATACAGTACATGCTGCAAGCCCATTTGTTAACATGGTCTACCAATGAGCTAACAGTTGTACAGTACACTGTAATACATGGACAGCACAGTCAGTGGACAGCCATGGCAGTGTGCGGGTGGGTTGTGCTGCCCGCTGGCCTGCTACACATGCTGGGATGTGGGAGCAGGCTGGGATGGGGAGACCACTAGACCACCATGGATACTGAGAAAGGCAGGAATCGCAATGCAGTCAGGGCGAGGATGTGGGGGTTCCACTATACCACCAGGGATCTTCACGGTGGATATGTACAGGGGTTCAGTGCTATGGGCAGAGAGTAGGGACCAGTATACCACCAGGGGTGTTGAATTGTGGCCATACTGACAGCCCTGTAGGGCACCCGGTGCAATCCACCAGGCGCATCCCTGCAGTATGCATGCAAATGGGGCCATAATGACATGTAAATGGCCCCATTGCACCTTGCATGCCTAATGGCCCCATTTGCATGTTGTTGGCTGTGAATAGCGATTTTGGGCACAGCACATTGTGAGATGTGCTCCCCCATTGGATTCCCAGCACCACAGGGGGTTGCACTGGCACAGCCAGGGCTGGGCGCAACCATGGTATTCACAGAGGGGCTGCGCCAGGGGAATTCCGCTGCTCATCTTCTGTGAATACCACAGTTTGCACTCGTGCATCTCCTCTGTGCCGGGGCAGCCGAGTTGCACCGAGCGCAATTCCTTTGTGAGGCCTGCCTCATTTTTTTTCTTCTTCCTTCCTTCCTCCTGCAGCAGTGTTATCCGCCTTTGTTTTTGTTCCCCCCAGAACCCCGCCACCAGAATTAAAAGGGCCAGGGGGAAAGTCTTTTTAGCTGGACCATTCTTCTTAAAGCCACACAGGAGTGTGGGGGCTTAAACACTCATGCTTGAAGCCCCTATTGTTTTCACTTCCACCACTTCCTTTGGCAGTCTATTCCAGGCATCCACCACTCTCAGAGAAGCAGCACTTCCTTACATCCCTCCTAACTTTCTCCCTCTAGTTTCATTGCATGTCTTGTGGTTCTGGTGCTCTTTCTCTTTGAAAGAGACTCCCCTCCTCCGCCCTGTTCACCCACATTAGGTGCTTCAAAACTGCATTAAAAACTTAATTATTTGGGCTGTACTTTGGAGAAATGTTTTAATTCATGTTGGACTTTGACATCTGAGTTTTAATCATAGTGATTGGATGAATGATTTTTAGAATTTTAATGTTTTAATTGATATTGTATAGTTTGTACAGCGATTTGGATCAATGTAAACAGCACTTCATAAATAAAGATTATCATTATTAAAAGATTGTTACTTGTAGGTGTCTATCATGCAGCTAGATCCCCCACCCCCGGGACAAGCCATCTCTGTACATCTATTACTGTACCTATTGAAAATTATATTAAAAAGGTTCACGCTTATTTTTTTTTTTTCCACTGATTCAACAGGGAAAGTGGTACCAATTTGCATTGGCCCCCAATATTTATACTGGCCCCAAACTATAGTGGAGATTGGGGAGGAAAAATAACTCTGTCTCCCTATCTTTTTCCAATTACTCTTTGGTTTCCAGTGCACCCTCTCTACTCTTATCCCCTTAATTTCTCCCTGGTGTCCAGTGGTACCCTTTCCTCTCCCAATGACCGGATTCTCAATTTTCAGTGCCACACCATCCCTCTCCACTTCCCTATAAGCCCTTCCAGCTGTCCAGTGACACCTATACCTATCCCCATCCCCAAATGTTCTCCCTGTTCCTTGATGATGGCTGGGAGAAGCACCTTCTTGGCTGGATGCTGTCTAACTCCCACAACTATAATACAGAAAAAAACAAGCATTTGTCAGTGCCGAATATTGCTTGCTTGTACGTGCTGTTTAGGTATCTGGAAGTCACTGGAGTGCAAATATTGAAAATTCGCGAACTTACAAGCGTGCGTAGGAACTGCGCAACGCACGCTCATAAAACAGTCATTTTTAGGAATTTTTTCACCAAATTTTCAAAATAGCCATTTTAAGACCTCTGCTCATGAACAGTGTCACTGTGGTTTTCTTAATTGTCCCACACATTGATTTACTCATACCGACTGCGCCACCTCAGCGCTTATATGGGCGAAACATGTTTTGGGCAAGAGAAAATGACAGCTGTACTGCTCATAAGGAGGTGTGGTAAATGGCAACGTTGAAAATCTGGAGTGAAAATATTGAAAATTCCATGAAGCTTACGGCGTGCGTGAACTCGCAACACACGCTCGATAAACAGTCATTAGAAGATTTTCACGAAATTTTCAACATAGGCTTTTTGAGAACCCACCTTATGAACACTGGCACTGTCGTTTTGTTATGCGGTCCCGAAAGGTGATTTCACGCAGGGACCGTGAAATCGCCCTTCGGGCCCTATTAACGTCATGCCAGTGCAAGAATTCATGAGGAGGGGTCCCAAAAACCCCATGTTGAAAATTTGGGCCTAAAATTCCCCAAAATGCCTGAGATATGCAGCAAAGTTGAAAAAACCCTATTTATTCCATTATACAGCTTACCGGCATTTCCTCAGTTCGCGGTCGGCTTTGAAGAGTGCAGGCGTGTTCCCAGTCCACCAAGGTAAGTATGGGGTGAGAGGGGTGTGGGAGGTAGGATGCACAGGGGATGGAGTGCGGGTGGGGCAGGGAGACTGCAGACCGCTTTTTTATTTACAGGTTTTTTTTTTTTGTAACGAAGACGACGAGGGACGTTTGCCATGCTGGGGTGGTCTCCCAGCGTGGCAGCTGGAAAGGCTGTTTGGGGGGCTGGAGCTGATGGGGGATTGGGCACCCCAGTTGGCTATAACAAGATTTGCCACGCTGGGGTGGGCTCCCAGCGTGGCACCTGGAAAGGTTTTGGGGGGGGCGTGAAGCCATGGAGCCAGTGGGGATTGGGCACCCCCGTCGGCTATAACATTTTTTGCCATGTTGGGGTGGGCTCCCAGCGTGGCACCTGGACAGCTTTTGTGGGGGGGCGTGGAGCCGTCGGGGGATTGGGCACCCCCCGTCGGTCATACAGTGTGTGCATGGGGCAGAGGGAGCGCTTCAGCATGCAATATACATGCTTGCGTGTGTGTGTGGGGGGGCTCTGCTCACTGAAGCGGAGCTCTACCTTTCAACTGTATGCCACTGCATTTTGGACTGCTGTCATAGATAGCTGCAGCAGTCATTGGAGAACTGCGGCCACGCCTGCAAACTCGCTGACTGAATTGGAAGTCGGGGTGCCACACCTCCGAAAACTTGGATGATGGCACTATGTTTCTCACACATGCGTGCAAGCAACATAAAAACTACAGTAATGATTATCTTACCCCATCCATCTCAGCACCACCGCCCTCCCAATGCATGTCTCCTTACTCACAAACTCATTCACAAGGTGGCAAGTGTTAGTATAAAAAAGTCCTGAAGCAGCCTACTACCAGTCCCATCTAAAGCCTCATTGCTGGGCCAAATGCTGGCAATCTCTTCCAGTAGTATTTTGGAATATCGTCTAAGGGAAAGATTGCCAACATTTAGGCCCAGCAGTGAGAACACTGAGATAGACTCAACAGTGTGTTGCTTCAGGACTTTTTTCCCATACTTGTCACCTAGTGGATGAGTTCTCAGACTAAAGGGACTTGGCTGGGGAGGATAGTAGGCCTGATATGGGTAGGGGGAGTTTTTTTTTTCTTTACTAACACAAATAGGAAGGTGGGGGAAGTCATACTGGCTTCAGTCAGTTTGCACTGTGCCCCAGGACAATATTAATGTTAAACCTGACCACTGCAATATGGTCTATGATAAGCCATAGTCTGTGTCTTACATTAATCACCACAGCCAGCGCCAGAGTCATAATCCCCTCAGGTGCACTGGGATCCCAGTCTCCACAGGCCATCCATGACAGCCACCTGGGATACATCATGAAATGTAAGTAGTTCATTTTGTTGGTTTTTTTTGTTTAGTTTATTTCATTCTTTTAACCTGGATCAAAGGGGGGAAGGCCTTGTCGTGGTGGCCCAGCATACCACTAACACTGACCCCCATCACCAACTCATCTAAAAATAATATAGGACTTTCTTCACAGCTACACTCTCTCCTCTCTCTCTCTCTCTCTCCCTCCCTCTCTCCCTCTCCCCTCTCCCCTCTCTCTCTCTCTCTCTCTCTCTCTCTCTCTCTCTGTCTACTGCTACATGGAAGAAATGTTTAATTGCATTCCATGGTGCCACATTAAAGTTATGATCATCTGATACCTAAACAAGGTGGGATTTAAAAGCTGAGATGAAGCTTCAACAGTATTCTACCAATGAAACCATAAGCAATAAAAACATCATCAACATTTTTCCAAGAATAAATGGAGCTTTGTGTACACCCCCTTCAGTATAGCTAAATAGTTTGCAGCTCAGACGCTAGCCCAACCTCTTTCTACTCCCCATCCAACACTAGCCTCCCTCCACAGCCCAGACACTAGCACCTCCCTCCTTCCATGGCCTAGACAATAGCCATCTACCTCTAGGGCCCCATACACTATAACCCCACTGCCTCCATGAGCCAGATGTGAGCCCCCTTCCCTCCAGGACCCTAACACTAGGCCATCTCCCTTCACAGCATCAGACTCTGGTTACCCCATCTTCCACAGCCCCAATTCCTAGCCCCGCCATCAACCCTAGGCACTAGCCCCATCTCATTCCATGACCCTAAACTGTAGCCCAACATTCTTTCATTCTTCCACCTAACATTAGTATGCCTCCCGCCATGGCTTAAACACTAACCCCTCCCTCCACAGCCCAGACACTAGCCCTCTCCCTCCACAGCCCTAGACACTAGCACCCTCCCTCCACTGCACAAGATACAAGCTCCCCTCCTTCCAAGAGCTAGACACAAGCTCCCCTCCATCCACTGCCCAGACATAAGCCCTCTTCCTCCACACCTCTGCACCAGCCCACATCCCTCCACAGCTTCAGATACTGATTACCCTATCTTCCACAGCCCCAGATCCTAGCCCCCCATCAGCCCCAGACACTAGCACCACCTCCTTTCATGGCCCTAGACACTAATTTAACCTCTTTCCACTCCTCCATTTAACACTAGCCCCCACATCTCCGCAGCCCAGACACTAGCCCCCCTCCCTCCATGGCCCAGACACTAGCTTCCCTCCTTCCACAGCCCTGACACTAGCCCCACTCCCTAAACAACCCCAACACTAACCCCCCTCCCTTTACAGCCCTGATAGTAGCCCACCTCCATACACAGTAGACACTAAACCCCTCATTCCACAGCTCTCGACACTAGCCCCCTTCATCCACAAGTTCAAGTTCAAGTTTATTGGCAGGAAAAGCTCCATTGAGCAAGCTCATTTACAAGGAGGTCCTGGAAGGCAAAGGGAGTCAAATACACAGGCATATACAAAAAAACATGGTACCCAATAACTAGAGAGTACATCAGATACAGAGAAGGAAAACAAGAAAATTTACAGCATATTTACAATAAATACACAGGTGCAGCAGATAACAAGATAAGTTACACACTGCTCACAATGAGAACACAGGTCAACAGAGCTTTGGAGGTTGTACATTGTAAGAATACTGGCATTTGGGCAGTACAACACCTGACACCAGCCCCCTTCTTCCACAACACCCAACACTAGTCCATTTCCTCCACAATCACCCAACACTTGCCCCTTCCTCCACAACCACTCGACACTAGACGTTTTCCTCCACAAAAACCCAACAGTAGGCAAGGCAAGGCAAGGCAAAATTTATTTAAAAGACGCCCAATCCCGGAGGCTCTGGGCGCCGTACAAATTTTTAAACAGAGTTTAGACATAATACGCGTACTAATTTATACATAATAAAAATACAAAATCTGATAAAATCGCAAACTTTGCCATCAGTATTAATCTAAATATCAAATGCTTTAGAAAAAAGAAAAGTCTTCAACTGGGCTTTAAAAATATCTACTGT
This sequence comes from Neoceratodus forsteri, assembly GCA_016271365.2. Taxonomy (NCBI): domain Eukaryota; kingdom Metazoa; phylum Chordata; order Ceratodontiformes; family Ceratodontidae; genus Neoceratodus; species Neoceratodus forsteri. The sequence goes on from CM057455.1 coordinate 267,413,741, forward strand.
GGGGGCTTTCCTGACCATAATTGGCAAAGAATTCCACAGAACAGGAGCCGTGGCGCTAAACGCTCTATCACCAGTGGATTTAAGCCTTGTTCTGGGAATGGCCAGGAAGCCACCACTAGAGGAATGAAGAGGACGGGTGGAGAGGGCAGGTAACAGAAGGTCTAACAGGTAACCGGGCCCCAGCCCGTGTAGGGCCTTATAGGTGAGAAGACCCACCTTAAAGAGGACTCTCCGCCTGACTGGCAGCCAATGCAACTCGCATAGAACCGGTGTAATATGACAAAACTTTTGCTGCCCAGTCAACAACCGGGCAGCTGCGTTTTGCACCAGCTGCAGTCTGCAGAGAGATCCTCCTGTGACCCCGAGATAGAGTGCATTACAGTAATCAAGCCTTGATGTGACTAAGGCATGTATCAAGGTAGGGAGGTCCAGAGGCGGAACAAGGGGCTTAATCCTGGCAATGTTTCTGAGATGGAAAAAACAGGTACGAACCGTGGAGGATATTTGAGCCTCCATGGTTAAGTCCCTGTCCAGAATCACTCCCAGATTTCGCACCCAAGAGGAGGCCTTCAACGACACAGTTCCAAGAACAAGCCCAGTTTCTGAGTCAGAGGCCATCCTATCACGAACTCTGTTCGACTCCACTACCAATACCTCCGTCTTATCGGGGTTCAGTCGCAACCAGCTGGAGGCCATCCAGTCGTTAATCTCGGCCAGACAGATGTTAAGCACATCCACTGCATTTGATGTTCCTGGGGCAAAGGAAAGATATAGCTGAGTATCATCAGCATAGCAATGAAAACTCAGACCATACTTCCTAATGATCTCTCCCAGAGGCAGCATGTACACTGCAAACAGCATTGGGGCCAGTGCTGATCCTTGAGGAACTCCGCAAAAAAGGAGACTGGGTATAGATGAAGAATTCTCCATCATAAACCATTGCCTCCTGTTGGTAAGAAAGGACTCAAACCGGTTGATGACAGTACCAGTGAGTCCGCATAGCTCCCTAAGGCGGACGAGCAACACACAATGGTCCACAGTGTCAAATGCTGAAGAGAGATCTAGGAGAACAAGAATTGTCTTGTCTTCCCGATCTCTAGCCCTAAGGAGATCATTCAGCACCCAAAAAAAAGTGCAGTTTCAGTGCTATGTCTGGCTCAAAATGCCGACTGGAAGGGTTCGTACAACTCGTGAGACACGAGATGCTCTTCCAACTGAAGCGCTACCACCTTCTCCACCACCTTCCCCAAAAATGGAAGGTTGCAGATAGGACGGTCATTTGCCTTGATCTCCAGGTCCAAAGATAGCTTCTTTAAGAGGGGTCTCACCAGAGCCTCCTTCAAGGCATCTGGAAAGACACCCTCAGAAAGGGAACACCGTACAATCAAGGCAAACACCAGGCCAACAGAGTCAACACATCTCATTAAAAAACACGTTGGCACCGGGTCCAGTTCACAAAAGGTATGCTTCATATTGGCTGCTACCTCGATAACCTCACTAGCCTCCGCTGGTCTAAACTCTCCCCAACCAGGCGGAGTGCACTCAGAGCACATCAGGCGATCACTGTCAGCTATAACATTGTTAGCTGAAGAGGCCACCCACCAGATCGAGGACACCCTGTCTGAAAAGAACCAAGCAAATTCCTCACAATCTGTATTGGAAAAAAACCTCCCGGGCTGTAGACAGGCAGGATGGAGAAGCCTGTCCACAGTCCTGAAGAGTGAGGCCGGTCGGTTCTTCCTGGCAGCAATCTCCCTAGACAGAAACACTGTCTTCTTACGGTTGATTGTCTCCTGGTACGCACCGTAGTGGGCACGCAGGACCAGTTTATCCGCTTCCAGATGGGATCTCCTCCAGCAGTGCTCCAATCTCCGACCCATCTTCTTCATCTCCCTGAGCTCACCGTCAAGCCATGGTGACCTCAGGTATGAAGTTCTGGGTCATACACGGATGGGTGCAAGGGAGTTAATGGTGTCGGATAACACCCTATTATAGGTGTCAACCCCAACAGCAACACCTCCCACGCATGCAGCACCCACACTAGACAATTTCACTGCCGCCAAAAAACCCTCAGGGGTCAAACCCCGTAAAGGGTGACAGCTAATCATCTCAACAGGGGAAGGGCTTATGGCGGGAGCCCCAAGCGTGAACTGCACCGTGCAATGATCAGACCAAAGGACCCGATCAATCCTGAGATCACTGATCTCAAGTCCCAGTGAGAACACCAGGTCCAACATGTGGCCATCCCGATGAGTCGATGCAGTAACAGCCTGCATCAGTCCTAAGGAGGACATAATCTGAGAAAACTCATAGCTGTATCTATGATTCACGTCGTTGACCCAAACATTGAAATCCCCCAGAAAAATGCATCTGGGGGATTCCAACATTCCATCGGCAACGGAATCTGCGATCTCCTGCAGGAAATCTCCCATCGGCCCAGAAGGACGGTAGATGAGAAAAATCCTGCAGCCCGCATCAGGTCCTCCACGGATGGCCACACATTCAAAAGAGCCCAGAGTTCTCACTGGGTGCACGGTGAAGGTCAGGCTGGATCTAAAACAGATAGCTACACCGCCACCCTTGCGTTCCACTCTGGGGCAGTGCACCACGGTATACCCAGGAGGGACTGTGGCCTCAAAAATCAGGCCTGCATCATCTCCCACCCAGGTCTCCATGATACAAGCCAGATCGACTGAAGAAATCAAGGCAGCAATAATTGCCGTCTTATTTCTGATCGATCTGGCATTACAGAGCACTGCCGTCAGGGGATTTGGGGGTGGTGCAGCCCCACGGGTTACCTGGCCACTCGATCTGGTGGACTCCCTTGGGATGGGCACCAACCACGTCTGGCCTCTCCCATATGCCCGTCGCAACCCAGGGCGCCTTCTGGACCTAACAACCTTAATCCTCCCACCACCCATACATGGGTCGCCCCACTGTCCATGACCAACACCATCCCTTCCGATCCCTACCTCCCAGCAGCGTCTGACAGTAGTGTCTGATACTGGGAGGGGGATAAAAGGACGTAGGTCGTGTAACATTGAGCTATCATAGATAGTTCTAGCCCCCTTAAGTCCTCCCATATAGCCCATACACATCCAAAGCAGCTAATAATTCTTAATTATCAAACTTTAAACAATAAAATGTTTAATAAAATCTAAAATATCCCGCCTAGCCTATTCAGTCATCAAACTTATACTACTAACATTTAAAATCATAACAAGACTGCTTAACAATAGTACCCTCAAACTTAATAATTCTCAGCCTCAAAAATAGTTTACAACAGTAAAAATAAACTGTTTAGCTGTAACACTACTTTAAGAGGCACAAATAAAAACATACCCTTTTCTTCTATGTCAGCTAAAAGATTTCAATACCGAGTGGCTCTTGCGCCACTCACAACGCTCACGCTTGCGAGCGGTGCAGCAATTTGAAGAGGGTACAGTCCCCGCCCCCAGGACACACAGGTCCTAGCTCCCCCCCAGATAACTTCTGGCAGAAATGGCAAAAGCACAGACCTACTGCACAGCCTCTCACGCTGTACAGGTTGTGCAGTCCAGAGAGCACCTCGGGCTTCAACGCCCAGCAAACAGGGGGGGCTTAATTTCAGTCCTTCCGTAGGTCCCAGCCACCTGTGAGCGGCGTCACAGTTCGCAGCAAAGATCGAAACACACTCCAACTAGCCGCTTGCGAGCGGCGCAGCAATTTGAAGAGGGTACAGTCCCTGCCCCCAGGACACACAGGTCCTAGCTCCCCCCCAGATAACTTCTGGCAGAAATGGCAAAAGCACAGACCTACTGCACAGCCTCTCACGCTGTACAGGTCGTGCAGTCCAGAGAGCACCTCGGGCTTCAACGCCCAGCAAACAGGGGGGCTTAATTTCAGTCCTTCCGTAGGTCCCAGCCACCTACGAGCGGCGTCACAGTTCGCAGCAAAGATCAAAACACACTCCAACTAGCCGCTTGCGAGCGGTGCAGCAATTTGAAGAGGGTACAGTCATCGCTCCCAGGATACACAGGTCCTAGCTCCCCCACCCAGATAACTTCTGGCAGAAATGGCAAAAGCACAGACCTACTGCACAGCCTCTCACGCTGTACAGGTCATGCAGTCCAGAAAGCACCTCGGGCTTCAATGCCCAGCAAACAGGGGGGCTTAATTTCAGTCCTTCCGTAGGTCCCAGCCGCCTACGAGCGGCGTCACAGTTCGCAGCAAAGATCGAAACACACTCCAACTCCAGTAGCCCCCTTCCTCCACAAGGCTCAAAATCCATTTGGTAAGTTCATTTTTCTGAGCCACTATGTGTACAGATGAAGATAATGTTCCATTTATACACATACAGTAGTAGCTACATCATGAGCCATTTATACTTATGGCAGACACATAATCAGTCCCCCTTCCCCCATAGCATGCTGGCAATTCTTCCACACTTACTTTAAAACATTGCAACAGAACTCCACTCCTCTGCCACAGCAGCCCCTCACATATTCTTTCTGGACCACTTTAAACTCAAACTTTATAAAACAAGTGTTTGTCAATGCAAAACATAGATTCATAGAAGTAAATGTCAGATAAGGACCACGTGGCCCACCTAGTCCGCTCATGAAACCCCCCCAAGTAGTATCCAGCTACAGAGGTGCCCTTAAACCTGTCCCTCCCATCGCCAGTATACACATATGCTTGCCCCAAGCATGCTTGAACTGTGTGGTAGTTACCACCCTACCAACTCCTAGGGCAAACTATTTCAGTCATTCTCCACCCTCTCAGTGAGGAAGAACTTCCTCACATTTCCCCGATCCTGCCCCCCCAAAAATGTCATACTGTGCCCCCTAGTCTTAGAAGCTCCACTCCATTGAAACGGACTCTTCACTTGTGCCTTATTAAGCCCCTTCAAATATTTAAATGTCTCAGTCTTATCCCCCTGCTTCTTCTGTCCTCCAGGGAGTACAGGTTTAATTCTCCAAGCCTCTCCTCATAGGACATCCTCTGCATACCCAGCATCATCCTGGTAACCCTCCTCTGATCCACCTCCAATCTGTCCCTACTAAGATAGGGCCTTCAACACTGCATGCCGTTCTCAAAGTTCAGTCGTACCAGTGATGCATACAATGAGATAAGCACCTCTCTCTCCTCCTGCTGATGATCCCCCTTCTTATGCAACCAAGCATTTGATTTGCTTTTCCTACCACTTTTCCACACTGTTTTGTCACATTAAGGTCATCAGTAACAATTACTCCTAGTTCTCTCTCCTCCCTTGTGATGTCCGGCACCCCCTTCCCAAACAATTCTGCATTTCTTAGTACTGAACCTCAGTTGCCACCTCCTGGACCACTCCTCCAGCTTCCCCAAGTTAGCCTTTATCTTGTCCACCCACTTGTATGTCCACCCTGTTACTGAGTTTTGCATCATCTGCAAACAGACATACTCTCCCCTCAAAAATCTTCTGTAATATCACTGATATTAATGTTAAAAAGAACTGGTCTCAACACAGACCCCTGTGGCACCCCACTGGTCACAGTCGCCTCCTTCAAGCATACCCCATTCACCACCACCCTCTAACTCCTAACTCTAAGCCATTTTCCACCCATTTTTCTGTCTTTGTCCCCAACACCAGGATCCTCAGCTTCATTACCAACCTCCTATGTGGGACGGGGTCAAAGGCCTTTCTGAAATCCAGATAGGCCACATCCACCACCCACCCCAGTCTACCACTCTAGTTATCTCATCAAATAATTTGATCAGATTGGTCTGACAGGACCTACCCCTGATGAATCCACGTTGTCTCTGGTTTTGCAGCCCACTGGCTTCCAGGTAATCTCCAGTCCTTTTTTTGATGAGTGTCTCCATTACCTTGCCAGCTGCCAGGGTAAGGCTTACTGGCCTGTAGTTCTCTGGATCCTCCCTATTTCCCCCTTTGTATATTGGAACCACATCAGCCTTTTTCCAGTTCCTCTGCACCTCCCCTGTATCCAGAGATCTGATGTACAGGGCAGCCAGGGGCATGGCCAGAACCTCCCTGAGCTCCTGCAGCAGTCTGGAGTACTGAGCCTGGCCAGTTCCCTCTGGACTCTATCTGCAGTGATGGGACTTGTGTCCACCCCTGGGTTTGCTGTTCAGTGCTCATTAATTTTAGGCCTGTCCCCCTCCTCCTCGACTGTAAAAACTGAGCTAAAGCAATCTTTCAATATTTCAGCCTTCTGTCTGTCCTCTTCCACTGCAACTCTGCCTTCCCCCACTTGTCTGACAATTCCACCCCGACCTTCCTTTTTTCCCCGATATATCTAAAGAATAACTTATCACCCCTCCTTGCTGTAGTGGCTAACTGCTCCTCAGTTCTTGCCTTGGCCATCCTAACTGTCTTTCCCACCTCCCTCTGCTGTCTCTGGTAAGTTTCCCTAGTCGCCTCTGTCTGCTTTGCTTTGTACTGTCTAAAGTCTGAAGGCCCGTGTCTTAGCCCTGACCTTTTTTTGCCACCTCCTTAGTGTACCACAATGGTCTCCAACTTCTCCTCCCTTTGCTAACTTGTCTCCCACATAGGCTTGATACAGTTTTGATTCCCCACGATTTGCTCCCACATGTCTTCAAATTCTTGTAGTTCCTGCACTCCCTCTAAGGCCTCCCTCAGGTATATGGCTATGTCCCCAAAGTTTGCCCTCCTAAAGTCAAAGACCCTTGTCCTTGTATGGCTGTGCTGTACCTCAGTACTTATCCCAAATGTTATAACCTTAAGGTCACTGCTTCCCAGGTGGTCCTTCACTGAGAGTTTGGATATGCTAACCCTATTTGAAAGGAGAAGATCCAATATTGCTTCTCCCTGGGGGGGGGGTTCCATAACAATCTATCTGAGCTTTGCCCCCTGCAGGGCATCAAGGAAGTTCCTACTCCTGACTGTTTTTGCTAATAGAAGTCCCCAGTCCCCATCTGAGAGATTAAAACTCCCCATCAGTAGTACCTCCCCTTTATGAGCCATAGTTTGGATCTCTTCCATCAGAGCTCTGTCCTCATCCTCCCCTTGGGCTGGGGGCTGATAGACCACACCCACCCTAACAACCTCTCCTTTTTCCCCTTCAAGTGTCACGCACAGCACCTCTGTCCCACCCTGTTCCATCTGAATAGCTATTTCTTTTATTTGCTTGTGCACATAAAGTGCTACCCCTCCCCCCTTCCTACCCACTCTGTCCCTTCTGAATTTATCGAACCTTGGAATGGACACCTTCCATATCTGGTAATCCTTAAAGCAGGTCTCGGTTATGGCTGCTATGTCTAAGTCCTCACTCGCTATAAGAGTCTCTAAGTCAACATTCTTATTGCATAGGCTACGGGAGTTCACACAAATGGCTTTCCACCTTGCTTTCATGCTGTTACAGTGATCCACTAACAATGATAAGCTAGCACTGTACAATACTTCAAGATTTAATTTGTATTCATATAAACTAAACTTTTATTTCTATGTAATAACACAAACAACTGCCAATTTTTCCCTGCCATAGGTAACTAGTTTAGTAATTCTATAGGCTCAATTTTCAAAGGCTGACGCAGGGCTTCCGTCAAGGCCTGTGTCAACCCCATTGTTTGGTACAACCGTGCCAAACCCCTGTGACTCAGTTGTGTCCACTTTTAGTACACTGGGCACAGTTCCAACAGTTTCCACACTTTATGGCAGCTTGAGCCAAATATTTGGTGCAAGCCCTGTAAAAAGGGTCCCCCAAATGGTGCAAGTTAGACCGGGGGGAGCTGGTCTAACTTGCGACATTTGGCACACAGGACTGAAAATCCCGATCGACATCAAGAGAATGCTGCAAGCCCCCTGCACATATGTTCAGCACACCAGGGGCTTGCAGCATTCTCGGGGCTTTAAAAATCAGGCCCTGTGTTTCCAGAGATCATCTAAAAGTAGGGATAGAAGTGGGGGGGAGGGGGCTGTGGCAAGTTGGTGTTAACCTGTAGCCATACACATTCATTTTAGCAAAGAAAAGCAGCAGTCAGATCTCCCAGTTGAAACATGCACTTAGACACACACTCCTTTGGTCCCAAAAACATGATTATGTGCACAAACTCAGTGCGTCCAAGTACATTGTAATAATTGGAGATACGTGCTGGTTTTGTTTGCTCAAATAGTTCTTAATCTAAAGCACTGTGACTAAGACCTAAAATATTATTTTTGATGAATCAGTTGTGACAAATACAACTTCCCTTTCATTGTGCTTGTGCCATACTGGAAACATTCCTCTGACTCAGTCTCACACCACTTCACTTCCTTTTCTGCTACTACAGTATACATCAAAAAAAGGGAAAAAACAATAGCACTAACATACTTGTTCCAAACTTTGCTAGAAAGACATCTGTGCACTAATCCACTGCTCACACCAGCTTGAGAGCCAAGAGACTGCAGGTTTTAATCCTACTAGAGCCAGATACTCAGCTGTGACCTTGTGCATGCTACATAACCTCCCAGTGCTACAGTCCACCCAACTGTAGAAATGAGTAGAAGTAGAATCCCCCAGGACCCCACAGATCGGATCACAGATGTCAGATCAGTTCTGATTTTCACATGGTTTCTATCTGGGGTAAATAAACTGTAAACATGTAATCTTTCATGCTAAAGGTTTTTTTTTTCTACTGCCAAAACTGTGGCAAAGGAGCTTGGATGAAGGGATATACTGCCATGCTCTAATCTAACTACTTAGCAACATTTTTTAAACAAATTATGTATTGTGTAAACAACACAACTATGACCTCAGCATTTTTTGGTACACTATTGTACTGGTCCACTTCCATGATAGTCTATTAATTTTTTTTAATTATCTGTCCACCTAAGGCTGTGTCCCCTAAAACTTGGGCAGAAGTATCTGACTTTACCCCTTGCTGGCAATTAAAACTGGACCCCTTCAACTCCCAGAGACAACAGTTGAATCAAACAGTACAGAATGCAGTACAGCAAGCTTCCTTCTAGGCAGGAATCCTATCACAGGTCCGAACAGGCTCTAGATTTGAGCAGAGAGCTTGCCGCCATAGTGAGTACTGTACTGCATTTTAGAACCAGCTCACCTACCACTCTGGCAAACAAGATCCCTGACCTAATTGCCACAATAACTGAAGCAGGGCTGGACTGGGTAGCTGTAACTGAAACGTGGTTTAATGATAACCACACCTGGGCTGCAACTATCCCCGAGTAGAACCTATTTAGGAAAGATCGAAAGGGGAGAAGGGAGGAGGGGTAGCTATTTATCTAAGGGACGACATTAAAGCTACAGAGATACAGGGGGCACAAGGGGAAGCAGAGGTCCTATGGCTCACAATTAGGGCTGGTAACAAGGCACCCATCCAGGAAGGAGCAATCTATGGACTCCCCTTCTCAGGATGAAGCAGGGGACAAAGAAATCCTAGAGACCATCTTAAAGATGTCTGATAAAGAGGACATGGTACTAGTTGGAGATTTCAATCTACCAAACATAAATTGAGGCTCCCTCACGGCAACCCCAGAAATAAGAAAGGAGTAAATAGTTGCCCTACAGGGGGAAGGACTTTGTCAGCTGGTAAAATCACCCACTAGGGAGAAAGAGATCCTACACCTAATTTTTACAGATAATAACAGAGTCCTAGCCATCAAAGCTGTTGATCATCTGGAATGAGTGACCATCGCACCATATGGTTCAAGGTAAACAAAATCAAAGATGTCAGGCACTCAAAACTGAAAGTCCTCGATTTCAGGAAGGCAGACTTTAGTAAAATGAGAACCTGTCTGAAGGAAAAGCTAAGTGGTGTAGAGCAAGGGGAGGTGGAAAAATACTGGGCAAGGATAAAGGAAGCATTCACAATAGTCACATCACAATGTACTCATCAAGTTAGCAAGACCAAGAGAAGAAGAAAACCACTTTGGTTCTCCAAGGAGGTGGCATCCATAGTGAGGGAAAAGAAATATGCCTTCAGAAAATACAAGGAGACAAAAAATTAAAATGACAAAATCAATCAATTTTTATCTTACCAGGTGAAACACCACTGAGTGAAACTCATTTACGAAGTGGACCTGGGCAGCGAAAACAACACTGATACAAAACAACAGAGATAATGCAAAGTCTTAAGGATAAACAATAACAACATTACAAACTGATATACACAATGATCACATGATTTATATTTGCAGTACATTCGTATATAAGCAGGGCGTATAATGCCCAAGTGCATCGGAGAACATGTACATTTCCGCTATGGTATAAAGTGTGATCAATCATTAGTAAAAGGGATGTATCAGAAGATCAGAGGAAAGGAACATAGGTAGAAACCCCAAACAGCTGCGGTAGTTAAGATAGAGGAGAGGAGAGAAAAAGAAAGGAATAGGAGGAAAAACTGGGGAGTAGTTGGAAGAAGTCTTTTAAGGTTTATTAGAGAGTGGATGGACAGGGAGAATATGAGGCAAGCTAAGCACATGTAGCTAGGAAACTAGTCTGAAGTTAAGAGTAGCAGTTGCAGGTGTCTCTGACGTGTTGCCTGAGCAGTGTTTTGAAGGTTGTCATTTTAACAATAGTCGAAAGCTTTAGGGATTTTTGAAGGTTGTGCCATAGGGCTGGGAGGACATAGCTTATAGATGATAACCCAAAACGTGTTCTAGATCTAGGAATGTCGAGTGATATTTAGGAGTGTCTCCTGAGAGAATAACTTCCAGGTGTGCTGGTTAAGAGGCTAGATATGTACTGGTACTTGACAATAGAGTACCAAGAAAAACTAAGAGAAGCCGGGAAAGCAATTAGGACAGCAAAAGCTCAAACAGAAGAAAACATAGCACAGGGAACAAAGAAGGGAGACAAAATATTCTATAGATACATAAGGGACAAGAGGAATAGCAGAGGAGGTATCATTAGAATTGCAAAGGGGGGCAGCTTATAAAAGATGACAGGGAAAAAACAGAGGTACCAAACAAGTACTTTTACTCTGTCTTTACACAGAAAGAAAAAGGAAATGGACCCACCCTATTCAATAAGGATAGTTTTCCAGAAGGGGCTGGCATGAGACCCTTCAAGGAGAGGAGAGTCCTTGAAGGACTCAACAAGTTGAACGTGGAGAAAGCAATGTGACCAGATGAGATACACACAAGAATCCTAAAAGAGCTTGGGAAAGAACTTGCCACACCCCTGGCAAAGCTCTTCAACATGTCATTGAAGAGTGGGGATGTTCCAGAGGACTGGAAAATGCTATAGTGGTGCCACTTCACAAAAGTGGGAATAAAGAGGACCTGGGGAACTATTGCCCAGTTAGCCTCAACTCAGTGGTAGGAAAACTAATGGAATCCCTACTAAAGGAGAGGATACTAACATACTTAGAAGCAAGTAATCAAGTAGACCCAAGACAACATGGCTTTACAGCAAGTAGGTCATGCCAGACAAACCTGGTGGACTTTTTTGACTGGGTCACAAGGACAGTTGACCAAGGATGGGCAGTGGATGTTGTCTACGTGGTCTTTAGCAAGGCCTTCAACTCCATGCCACACAGAAGGTTGGTTAGTAAACTAGAACATACTGGGGTTGGCCATAAAATACCATGCTGGCTTAAAGATGGGCTAAATGGGAGGTCACAGAGGGTACTAGTGAATGGCATTCTGTCAAGGGAGGGTATGGTGACTAGCGGACTACCACAGGAATCAGTCATGGGACCAATCTTCTTCAATATATTCATTGGCAACATTGCAGATGAGCTGGAAGGGAAGGGAAGCCTGTTTGCAGATGACACAAAGATCTGCAACAGGGTGGATACACCTGATGGGGCACAAAAGATGGAGTTTGATCTGAAAAAAACTAGAGAAGCGGTCAAGAAACTGGCAGTTGAAGTTCAATGCAAAAAAAGTAAGGTCATGCACCTGGATAAACATAACCCAGGAAAAATATACTTTATGAGAGAGGAACAGCTAATGGCCACCAAGCATGAGCAGTATTTAGGGGTATCATTTCTGACAACTTGAGGATCACGTGATGCTTCTGCTGGAGTAACAGCTCTCTCAGTGCTCTCCATCTTAACACCTCTTGAATTTAATAAAATACCTAACCTAGATTCAAAGGAAAATGTATACATACTCTAGAAGATTTCAGGACTCAAGAAGAGTACTTTGGATTATCTATGTTTTTAAATGGATGCAGAAATGAAAACTCCACCACCTAAGCATATTCCTTCACCAACCCCTGACCAGGCAACAGGTTTGAAAAGATCTAAGCAAGCTATGCCAAAAGCAACTAATGCTAATTTCAATACTACCATTCTTTCATGGGAAAGATTTATGGGTGAAATATCTGCTCTTAAGGCTACCTTGGATACAGTTCGAAACAACACCAGCATCATCAGAAATAAGACTGAAGAACTTACCAAACGTATCTCTGGCGCTGAAGTTAGAATTTCCTCTGTTGAAGATTGACATGCAAGAATTGATCAGAGCTACCAGCTATACGACACAAAATTAGTAAGCTGGAATCTAAATTAGAAGATTTAGAAGGAAGTAGTAGGAGAAACAATATTGTAATTGTTGACCTTCCAGAAACTTCCAAAGGTAATAACACTCTCCATTTTGCTCAAGTCATCTGTAAGACTAATGCTGGTCCGTCGCCGAATGGCTCCACATATATTGTTGAACGTGCACATAAAGCTCTTAAACCTATGCCTAAAGTTTCTGAAAGACCTAGAACCTTTATGATTACATTTTTAAATTATTTGGATCATCAGCATGTTCTTTTCAAAGTTAAAGAAATCAGAAATTTTAATTGGGAGAGCAAGAAAATTAGGATCTCTCAAGATTTACCACAAGCAGTTAGAAATCGAAGATAAGAGTTTACACCACTTGTATCAAAACTAAACGCCGTAAGTATCAAATTCGAAATGGTACATCCTGCAAGGCTACTTGTTTTAAAAAATTCAGTTTGGTATTCCTTTGACTCATCAGAGCATGCGACGAAAGACCCTGCTAAAATTCTGCCCAATTTGTTTGTTAAAAGATGAGACCCTCTTGCTGGTCTGAGTGCTAATCACCGTAATATAACTTTCTAAGCTATGTCGAATTTATCTGATAAAGTGAAGAATGAATAAAATGTCCTTCAAGTTCTGTAACTGTAAACTCTGAAATTTTTTACTCAATTTCATTTGACTGAAGTATACAAAATAGCGCACTATGTTAAAATCCTATAGAACCTTCTAGAATTATTGGACTCGGACTAATTCCTTTTTTGCCTTGGCTCCAGTGCACTATATAACCTGAACTGTTAAAAGATATTTGAGATGAGGGGTGTGACCTCAGAACTATTCTAGTAAGTCCTCCACATTTATTTGTTTAAGAATTTCTACTTTAAATCTGCCCAGTTATTGGAAACTCAGCACCTTCAAAACCTGCAACGGTGCAAGTCTCTTGTCCAACTAATTGAGTTCTGAAATTTGCAATTTGACTTCCCGGGCTTTATTGTTGTTTTACTGAAATTAGAAGCATATTCTTAGACTGTGACATTCCTATTTGGAATAAATAGACCCATAGCTTGAAAGGAGTTTACAACTGAACATTCTTTTTTGAGGTTTATTCCTATTTCGATTGGAGACACCAGACTGATGACTAGCTGTTATTGCATATATTAATGGTAAATGCAGTTAGTTTATGAAACAAGCTCTATTTCTGTACCTGTGCATATATATATATTTTTTTCACGGCAAAAAACTCTGTTTAATGCATCAGTTAGTTAGGGTTGTTCCACAGCGACAAAAGTGAGGAAATTTGGGGTTAGGGTTGAAAGCCCCCCTTGCACCCCCCAGCCCGCACCCCCAACTGACATTGAGGTGTGCATTGGGGTCGTCGGCCCTAACTCTCACCCCATCACATGTGTAAATGAGCTGAGGTATAGGAGAATGGGGTGAGAGTTAGGACCAATAACCCCAACGCACACCCCTATGCCGGTTGGGGGGGTGGACTGGGGGGCTGCAAGGGGGGGCTTTTGACCCTAACACCGAATTTCCTCGCTTTTGTCGCTGTGGAACAACCCTAACTGATGCATTAAATGGAGTTTTTTGCCATGAATTTCCCTTCTTTTTGAGAATGAAGACTGTGAATAGAATTCGGTGGTGGGAGCACGGGCCCTTTGGGCCCCACGCTCCCACCATATGATGTCTTGTGACACAGTAATGGTACCTGCAATGCAAATGCAAGCACTAATAGTTATGCACATGGTGATGCAAATGTAAATGGTAACACAAATGTTAATAGAAACACAAGCGCAAAGTGACGCCAAAGCTAACAGTGAAGCAAACGGAGATGCAAGCGCATACAGAAACGCAACTGGTAACATGCATAGTCATGGTACCTCTATTGTAAATGCAAATGTTAACTGTTACAGCAACAATAATGCTGAAAGGAATGGAAACGGAAAGACAAATGCAAGCGCTATGGAAACACAAAGCGTAATGCGCACGGTCATGGTACTGCAATTGCAAACACAAATCGTAACAGTAACAGCAAAAATAATGACAAAGGAAACAGAAACAGAAAGGCAAACGCAAGCACGTATGGAAACGCAAACCATAACGTGCATGGTCACGGTACCACAATTTGAAATGCAAATGGTAACAGTAACAGCTAAAATAACACCAAAGGAAACAGAAATGGAAACGCGAACGCAAGTGCGTACAGAAACGCAAACTGTTACATGCACGGTCATGATATTACAATTTTAAACGGAAATGGTAACGGTAACAGCCAGAATAATGCCAAAGGAAACAGAAATGGAAACGCAAACGCGTACGGAACGCAAACCGTAACGCACGGTCACGGTACCGCAATTGGAAATGCAAATGGTAACGGTAACAGCAACGATAATGCCAAAGGAAACAGAAATGCAAACGCAAGCACGTATGAAAATACACACCATAACATGCATGGGAACACAATTGGAAAAGCAAATGGTAATGGTAACAACAATGATGATGCAAAATGAAAGAGAAAAGCAAAAGCAAAACGGAAGGGCGGCTGCAAACACAAATGGTAATGCACACAGTGATGCAAAGTGAAACACAAATAGAAACAGTACTGTAGACACAAATGGTAAGAGTAACGCAAACCCAAGCACAAACAGAAACGCAAAGGATAATGCACACGGTGGCGTACACGGGAATGCTAACGCAAATGGGTACAGAAACGCAAGTGGAAATGCTACGTGTAACAATAACTGGAGTGCACACCCTGGTTTTTCCCAACAACTGCATAGAGAAACACAGTGAGTACAAAGAATGTATGCATAATAATGGGGCTCGGAGCAGAAATTGAGGAGTTGGAATACTAAATTGCTTATATCTCAGGAACTGTACGACATAGAAAAAAAATTAAAATTTCATATGAATTATTACTTTCCTGGCTAGTTTTGTACTTAGCCCCCATGTGGGGGGGCTAAGCATTTTTCCAATGAAAAGTCCATATCTCATACTGTTTCTGAGATACAGACCCCGAAAGGCGCAGCAGACGCTGCAATGTTAGTCTATGGGAAAAAGTGTCAAATTTGGAGCACTGTAACTTTCCATCCATACAATATTTTGTCACCAAACCACAAAAAGGCACATCTGAGGGATGTTGGCTTTCGTCCCTCCAAATTTCAGCCCAAAAGACCAAACTGTTGTTTTATAGCAGGGTGGCAAAGAATTCCTGTTATTTTGGGTATAGTGTTGCAAAATAGTGTCGCAGATCACAACACTTTTGCAAATGAAATGAAAGTGTCATGAGTGCGACACTACTTTTTCCAAAAATTTCAAAAACATATTTCTGGGGTGTTTAACCCCCCAGCAAAGACATGGCTAGCATCCTCAGAGTCCAACTAGGTAAACACAAAAATAATTATGTCCCTAGAGGGTCCCACATTTAAATGCCAAGCATTTCTGTGACCACTAACTGAAAAAAAAATGGCTGACTCACATCAATGCAGAGGTCATTTGCAACTCTAAAAATTGCATTTGACACTGCTGACATTTTTGTTAACTTTTTCCATTGACTGTAATGGGAAAGTTGATTCTGAATACCTTTTGAACCGTTCAATATTTTTTCACAAAATCTTCAAAGGCACATCGGGGACCCTGGCCACACGTTCCCTGAAGTTTTTGGACCAGTCACACAAACCATATGACCTGTAGGCATGAGCAAAGAACGGCAAAAAAATGTAATTGCGTGCACGTATGTCGCTTTATAACTCCGCAGCTGTACATCTGACCAGTATGAAAGTTGACATATCCCACGATCTATGGTTATGCCCCGCACCTGCCAAATTTCAGGAACATACATTGAATGGTGGCAAAGTTATTAAAGTGCAAAGTTTCACCATTTAACCTTAAATTGTGTACTCAACCCTACCTATGGTAGTACTCCTGTGCTACCATAATATATATATATATATATATATATATATATATATATATATAAGGTTTTTTCTTTGGTTGAAGACTTATTTGGCCAACTGAACACCAATACATGATTCAAAGCTCTTTTTATGATAGTCCGAAACTTAGAATTTCTCCAAATATGAGCCCCCTTCGATCTGGGTTCCTTCTCTGCAACTGAAATAATGGAGACATGGGACAAGATCTGACTGTAATGATTGTGTATGGCCATAATTCTATATATAAATGCTGATTTCGATTTTGTCTCTCTGGGATGTATTCCCATTTCAATCAGGGGCACAAATCAGATAGCTGTTTGAAGTTAAGACATTTCTATACTGAATTTGAGCAATGTACTGTTTGAATAATGTGTGTTTGCCTTATAGTTCTTTACACTTTGTTTTCTATGTTAGGGAGATCTGATGATTTGTTTTGCTGACTATTACCCTTTAGTCAGAGTGAAGCTCCCTTTATGAAAGTGTTTAGCAGGGATTTTATTGATTCAGAATCCTTCTTCGATCTGGGTTTCCTTTTCGAGTAAGAAAATCAACTAAAAGATACAGAAGGCTGACAGTTTACTAAGTCTGTTTGAAAAAGAGTCATATACACTATTTGGGCTCCTAAATCTCTGATCCAATGGGTTGCTTTTGTTTACAGGATTGAAATAGGCATGTCTTTGGACTGGAATTTACAGGAGTGGAGGGTGTCAGATGGGACTATTTTGATCCAACATTCTCTTCAATACATGCCTTCCTATGATCAAGCAAATTGCAGCTGATCTAGCAAATATTGGAAAAGTAATATTTAAGTTTTATACAATATGCTCTACTTAAGTATAGATTTCGTTAGGGGGAGAATGGTGGTGCCAGCTCGATGTTGCATGCAGGCAGGGTTTTGTTTGATGTGGTTAGCAATTCTCAAGCCACCACAGCTTGGTTTGGGGATTGCTGATTGTGCGTCATGCCAGGTTGGTGCTGTTGCTTGCTCCTCGAACTGCGTCTCATTTGCAACTAGCACACTCTCTGTGGTTGGGAGCTGGACTTGTCGATTCTGCATGTTAAGTTAGATTTCCTTTTTTTTTTTTTTTTATGTAGCTGTTTGGTCCCCGTCGCCTCCTCCTGCCAACTGGAGATGGAGACACATATGTATTTTATAAATTTTATTCCCTGACCCCCCCCCAGGTCCAACACATGACCATGTGAGCATGTGAAGGCATGCATCACACCCTGTGGTGCCAGCTCAGCTCCTTCCACCTCCCAATATTTTGATGCCGCCTCTCTATCTACACTACCCACCAGACCCCCACACAGTGGGAGCTGAACTACAGGAGGGCACCAACCCACCCTCACCACCCTCAGGAGAGAAGAACTGTCCACCGGCATGCTCAGTCCTGCTCCACCCATCCCTCCCCCAATGCCGGCACCCTGATGACCTGAGGTAATTCCCAAACCGGGTTGCTGGCATAATGTGAGGTAAGGCATCCAGTGCCTCACCCCTCTGCACCACTGGGCCAAGATTCCCTTTTTTTAAAGGGAGATCACTGAATTGATGGCCAGCCCCAAAATAGGTCTAGGTTTACTTTGGTTCTTAAATTTAGAATACCATAGCTTAATACTGAATCAGTGGTTTACTATAGCAAACTTAAAGGTTTCTCTAAGTCAAATTAGATGCCAACATTTTGTTTTGATTATAACTCACTTGTTAAACTAGGCTTTTTGTAATCCTTTCTCCTGGAGAAGAGAGAGGACTTTCCTACTCAGCATGATATAACCCTCATAAGAGTTATTGGACACAATTTTAAACATATACAATGAGATTCTCTATTTGAGCCATGCTAAATCAGTATTATTGTTTGTAATCATATGGATTAGGTTAGAATATGGCTTGCCCTTACAATGTTCAAAAGAAGAGAAGAGAATATTACAGCTCAAATATTCCCTCATAATCTCTCTCTGTCTCTCTCTGTCTCTCTCTCTCTAGATGTATACATATATATTTATTTAAGCTTTAGCTGGGGTGGACTAAATTCATTATAGGTGGGATAGTCAAAGGGTTTGCACATGGCGCAACAGTGTTGAGCCATGCGCAACCCACCGATGCGCCCCAGCGTGATATTCAAAGTGACTGGTTGCGCTGCACAACTCCCGATGCTCTGGGGGCACACCAGTAATGTATGTGGTGCAAGTGGGGGGGGCATGCCCATGCATATGCGGCACATCCCAATATTCAGCACGGGATGTGCGGCGCATATGCAGGCACAAACCCACCTTGTGCCACACAGGGGGGTACAAGATGCGGCCTTAGCAACCCAGGAACATGTCGGGGACACCCACAGGCAGGCTGTCCGATTGCAGGGTGCAACATGGCAGCCACCTGCTGTGGGTGGCCACCCGACCTCCTGGGACACAGTCCAGGCATCATGCCCCCCCTCGCCCGCTCGCGGGCATGAGTAATATAACCCTGGTGGTCCAGTGGACCTTACCCCATCTCATGATCACGGGCATGTTCCAAACAAACCCTGGTGGTCCAGTGGACCATATCCCATCGCCCAATCATGGGCATGTTCCAAACAAACCCTGGTGGTCCAGTGGACCCTATCCCCATTGCCCGATCATGGGCATAAGTACAAACTAGCCCTGGTGGTCCAGTGGACCTCATCTTCTGCCCAATCACAGGCATATTAAGAGAAAAACCCTGGTGGTCCAGTGGCACCCCCCTCCCCACCCGCTTACTGAGCCCCACCGCCCTGCACCCTCCAGTCAGTGGTGTGGCAGCTACCATCCGCAAGCCACCCGGCCGCTTGCTGATTCGATAATTGCATAGTATGGTTGTACATTTGGCTGGTCCACTGCATGAGCCAATGGGTGTGCAGATTGTATTGTACTACAGTCCCAACATGTGAATGGTTCATTTACATTTCAGGATTGTGTAGCACAGTATGGTCTGCACACCCATTGCCCCAATGGCGGACCAATAGGCATACAGCCATACCGTACGCTGTCAGTCGGTGGTGGCCAGGCAGCTTGCAGGTGGGGAGTTGCCACCCTCCACTGACCTGGGGTGCAGGGTGGTGGGGCTCAGTGGGCAGGTGGGGAGGGGGGGTTACTGCTGGACCACCAGGGTTATTCTCTTAATATGCCCGTGATCGGGCAGGGAATGGGGTCCACTGGACCACCAGGGCTAGTTTGTAATCATGCCTGCGATCGGGAGATGGGGTAGGTTCCACTGGACCACCAGGGTTGTTTTATACTTATGCCCATGATCGGTCAGGGGATAGGGTCCACTGGACCACCAGGGTTCTTTTCAACATATGCCTGTGATCGCATGTATGGGCATGGTGTCCGCCGAGGGGCAGGGGGGCGTCAGTCCCTGACGGCTGCAGCCTGGCAGGGCACCAGGCGCAAGTCACTGGGGATCTGTGCACCGCATGCAAATGGGGCCATAATGACATGCAAATGGCCCCATCTGCACCTTGCATGCATAATGGCCTCATTTGCATGCCCAGCACTGAATATCGCAGTTGATGCGCCTAGCTCACCCACACTTGCACTGGCGCATCCACCTGCTCCCCACCTGCCACTTGCACTGGAGCAGTGCCACTGTGCATGTGTAGTGCGGGTGCCCCCAGTGCCATATTCAACAGTGCTGAGCCATGGCACAGCACCATTGAATATCGCCTGGACTATGCCCTGGCTCAACCCAATTGAGCTGCGCCCAGTCTTCTGCCCCTGCCTGGAGCAGTCTGAATATCTAGCCCTATATATGTAAAATATTTTAATTTGATCACTTTCTATATTTAAGAAGGTACTTTACCTTATAATGAATACAATTATCTCTAGATAAAGCTTACTGCCTTTGTTTAAATTTTATAAGGCTTATTAATTTTGTTGTTTTTACTAGCATTGGATTAAAATTGCTCAATATTTTAGTAAGATGTTTAACTTTCCAACCATTATACTTGTAGTTATACAACATTTTTAACTCTGTTGTTCTGACTACATTAAGCATAATTTATTGTTAAGATCAAACTAGAGACCTAGTTTATATAGCTATATATCTATATATATATCTATCTATCTAACTAAATATATATATATAGATAGATAGATAGATACACATACACACACACACACACACACACACATTTCACAAACATGAGGTTGGAAAGCTAAGAAACTGTAATTTAAGCTTTATATTTTGATTTTGATTACACTACCTACAGCCATATGTCTGGGTATTACTGACTTACTATAATGTTAAGAATTAGGTGTTTGGGAGAGACTGGGGATAGATGAGAAACATCACTAAACAAATGAGGAATCAGAGTTCAGTTTTAGAACTGGAGTTTATTAGGATTGGATTAGGTTTCAGTTTTCTATATTTAGGTGGATTATTAGGATTAGATCATTATAAAATACTAAGGTATAGCACTGAGACCCTTTTTACTTTGTTTCTTGAGCTCAAACTCTGACCCAAACATAATGGACTCGATTCCAGAAGCCGTTCTGTCAGACACAAGGTGCTTACACCAAACAGCAAAGACGCAAGTCACACCTTGCATCCCCCATTGTGGCATTCCCCATTCCAGAACACAGGTTGCGCTGGACAGGGAATCCGCTGTGCCAAATGGGCACTGCACCACCCTTGCAATTTGCATCTGGGTACACCAGGTCACAAGAGGGCTTGAGCCATGGCGGGGCTCACATTTCCAATTCCAAGAGCCCTGCTGTGGCCGTCACTAGGGTCTCCACTTAGACCTTCCAGGAGGTGGTCTAAGCCCCTTGTGACTGACTGGGACACCATGTTATGTGGGCTACCAGTGGGGTCCATGGGCAGGAGGGGCACACAGGGGCAAAGGGAGGGTTGGTGAGGCAGTCGGGGTGTATGGGATAGCTTTGGCACCCAGGGGGTGTATATGCCTCTAAATTGATATAACATGGGCACTTGCACCCTGCCAAGTGCTGAAGCAATACCCAACCACCCTGTTGGCACACTGATCCACCATATGACACCACCTGCCCCCGCTGGGCACTTGTGTATCCCTCACCATTGCCACCAGTGATACCCATTCTATGCTGCGCCAGCTTAAGTGGTGCCAATTCCTTGCAGTAGGTGCCACAGGTGTGCCATTGGTTGGACGCAGTCCTGTACTTGTGGCAATCCTGGAGAGTTTGGCACAGAAACCCTGTTTTCTTTTGTAATATGGTGCACAGTTCCTGGTGCTCCCTGCATTGCTGTAGCCCTTGGAGCGGCGCAACTTGCCGGCCCAATGTTCTTAAATACACCTATTTAATCCTTTATTATGACATTACATATTAATTATGCATCATGGAATGTTAAATGTGAGAGACAGAAGTCAAAATGTACCAAAATTTTGAAACATGTTAATCATTCAGGTTGTCATATAGTTTTTCTGCAAGAGATTCACTTTCTAGCAGAGGAGAGCACATATTTTGCAAAACTTGCAAACATTCACTACTGTGTATGGCTCAGGAGATTCAACAAATAAAAAAGGAGAAGCCGCATTAATGCATAGAAATATTCCTTTCCAGACATGACCACTACTGCAGACCATGATGATTGATTCAGCTTGGTTGCAGGTTCTGTTAACAATATCAAAGTTCTTTTAGGTAGTAGTTATGGTTCAAATTCTAATTCCTCCTCATTGTTAGCTAACAAACAAACTCCTGCCATTTGTCTCATTTAACATTATTCTGGGAGAGGTTGCAATCTTCCTTTAGATGTAAAGAAAGGCAGAACTTCAGGAATAAATGCTAGGCTGATACCGGAGAATAGAGCACTTTTAGAATTTAAAGACCTATTCAATTTAAATTATCCCTGGGGAATTTTAAACCCAGAGACAAAACAATTTTCCTTTTACTCCCTACCTCATCAGGTCCATTTAAGAATTGATTATTTTTTGATAAGTAATAAGTTGATTTTGGTAATTACAGAATCAGAAATTACTCCAAGAGTTATTTCAGACCATTCATTAATAAGGTTGTCATTAAGGCTTGGTTCATCCCCTAAAACTAATTCCTCTATATGGAGACTAAATAACCAATTATTAAAGGATGAGTATGTAGTTAATTACATTAGGCAAGAAATCTCTAACTTTATACATCATAATGTTGGCTCCACTGATAAAATAGAAATGATCTGGGGTTCCTTTAAATGTTTTATAGGAGGTCTTTTCATTCGTCTTGCTTCAAAACATAAGAAATAAAGGTCTGCTCAACTTATAGAATTACTAGAAAATGTCAAAGAATTAGAAGATAAAACTTGCTTAGACCATAATGAAGAGAACCTGATCAAACGTCACAATTTAAAAGATAATTACTTTAATATCACAAGGGAAAATGCTGAATATTTAATTTTAAAAACAAAGGCTACTTATTCAGATGGTGGAGAGAAACCTGGAAAATTGCTTGCCCACAGGCTGAAGAAAATTGAATCGACTAAGTTTATAACAACCATCAAATCAAATACTGACAATATAGTTATAACTAACCCAGATGAAATAATGTTAGAATTTGAAAATTATTTTAAGACATTATATGGTTTTAAGGATGTGAATTTAACAGATTCTCATATTACAATTACCTTAAAAACTTTGAATACCCTGCCTTAACATCTCAGATGATAAATATGCTAATGAAACCAATTTCCACCCAAGAAATCACTGATACTATAAACTCATTTAAACTAGATAAATCCCCATGACCGGACTGTTTAACCTCAAATTTTTATAAACATTTTAGTGCTGATATTATCTTTCTTCTTAGGATTTATATATATATATATATATATATATATATATTGGAACATGGCTTAAATGATTACTCCCTTTTGGAAACACTTATTATTCTAATTCAAACCAGATAAACCCAGAGACCAGTTAGGCAGCTACAGACTAATCTCGCTTATCAATGAAGACATTAAAATACTTGCAAAAATGTTTGCTCAAAGGATAAAAGAATGCTGGGATAATTTAATCTCCAGTGATCAAGTGGAATTAATGCCAGGTAGATTGCTGGCTGACAATATTAGAAAATTGACTCATATCTTCACGTCTAGGGATTTTGAGATACCTGTGGCTTTCGTTTCCTTAGATGCATAGAAGGCATTCAATAGAGTTAATATGCCTTTCTTACTAGTGGTTTTATTGAAATTTGGTTTTCTGTATCCTTTTATTAATTGGATAAAGGTTCTGTATCCTCTACCATCGGTTAGAATTTATGTTAATTGTGTGCTCTCAGATAATATATATCTAGCTTCTGGAACAAGACAAGGCTGTCCCCTCTCTCCAATTTTATAACATTTTTATCTTGAACCTCTTCTTTATAATCTTAAATATAATCATAATATTAAAGGTATTAAGGTGGATATCTATGTTTTTATAGTTTTGGCTGATGCCGATGATATTTTACTTCATATTTCTAATCCAGATTCCTCAATTCTGGCTATTTTGACTACAATTGAGAAGTTTAGTAAAGTTTCTAATTGTAATATAAACAAAACAAAAACAGTGGTAATGCCCCTTAATAATAAGGTTTACAAAGAATCTATTTTGAAATTAGGCTTTTCATGGTCTCCTAGTCATATTAAATATGTAGGTTTATAATTATCACAAGATTAAACCATAATGAGAAGTTTTAATTTTAATAATCTTGTTTCCACACTTGATCAAGATTTAGAAAGGTGGGCGAAATTACCTCTCTCTTTGTTTGGAAGAATTAATGTAATAAAAATTTAACTTTTTCCAAGAATTGTTTACCCTTTGAACAAGTTAAATTTATTCTTACCCTTGAAATGGTTTAAAAATTTAGTTTTAAAAATGTTAAAAATGTGCAATCAATCATAACAAAATTTTTAAGGTTAAATAAACTCCCAGAATAGCATTTGAGAAGTTGACACTAATGCGCAACCATGACAATCTCTGGCATATAGCACTGGAAATGGGGAGGCCCGCTGATAGGCAACACTACCGTGAGGTCAGGAATGTCCGACAGGCAAAGGCTGAGTACTATCTAGCTGCACTCACTGCCTCCTGGGGTATGGGGTGCAAATTCTGGGACTCCCCCAAAGAACTCAATGGCAAAACCTCTACTGCCCCCCCATCCCAGATGTCTGTCAATGGTGGTATCTCCACGGACCCCGAAATAATAGCAAATGCACTGAATTCCTCCTTCTCAGACCTCAGCAGCATGCTCCCTGCCAACGTCTTTACACCCACCCCCAATACAACCCCTGCACCCACCCAAGTGCCTCCTTTTCATTTCAAAGTTATCACCCAGTGTGATGCTGCCCCCCTCCTCCTAAGGGCACTCAGCAAATCTAGGTTCAGCAATGACTCTCTCAATCTTAAATTACTAAGGATGACCCTCTCAGAAGTACTCTATCCCCTCACTGCCCTATTGTACCACTCCCTTTCCCTAGGTCAATTCCCATCCATATGGAAAATTGCCCTCATCACTCCCATCCTGAAGAGTGGTGGCCGTACAATATCTGGAAATTATTGACCCATTTCAATTCTACCCCCTCTCTCTCTATAAGGTTCTTGAAAATATAGTTTCCACCCAAGTCACAGACTACCTTGCCCAACACAATCTCCTCTGCCCTGAGCAGTACGGCTTCCATAAAAGCCACAGCACCACAACCACACTTTTGGATTATACTGACACCATTCATGTGACCCTTGATGCAGGTCAGATTGCTGGTGCTGTCTATATAGATCTTTCCAAAGCATTTGACATGGTTCATCACTCACTTCTCCTAGCCTACTAACCCAAATAGGTTTCTCATAGGAAGCCACTGCCTGGTTCTCGATCTAGCTAGCAGAACCCAAAGAGCCAGATTAGCACAGACCCAGTCATCTCCCCTCCAAGTTGCATCTGGGGTCCTTCAGGGGTCAATCCTTGGCCCCTGCTATTTACTCTATTCCTTAACTCCCTGCCCAAGGCCTGCTCAGGGAATCTTCTCTTATATCTATCTTACTGCCATTATTTGCATAATGCTTGCCATTATTTTTTGTTGTTTCTACTCATTGTATTTTTGTAGCACTGCTGCACTGTTCCTCTATTTGTATTATTGTACCCATGTTGCTGTTGTTCAACTGTTCTCTTTTTGTTGTACTCTCTTGGGTCATGCCTGAAAATAGTCATTTTATGGCTAGTGTACCTACCCAGTTAACAAAAACTAAATAAAATACTCAGATGATGCGCTGTGATACAAGCACCGATACAACCCTGCCACCCTCCAATCAACCCTCCAAAGGTCATTTAGTGGGGCCGAATCCTGGTTTGCTGACCATAGGCTTGTCCTAAACTATAAAAAAAACAAAGTCCATGCTGTTTGCCCATGCCCAAAATAAGTTCTGAGGCCACTCCCTGCTCATCCATAACATCCGCAATGAAATCCTGGAACAAGTTTCTACTTTTAAATACTTAGGTATTACCCAGGAGTCTGGGCTCACCTACCACAAGCATATCCGTCAACTTAGTACAGCTGCCAATGTGTGTATCAATCTGCTACACTGTTAACAGCACTGTCTCCCCCCTGAAGCCCTACAACTAGCCATCTCCTACTCTGTCTTGTCTCTCATAGATTATGGGATCGTTATCTATGGTGCTGCTGACAACACATCCCTCAACACAATTAGGATTGCCCTGAATAAAGCCTGCAGGCTGGCTACTGGCTGTGACCGGCTCACGTACACCTGCATGCTGTATGCCAGTACCAAGTGGCTAAACTTCAATGATTGCCTAAAGTACCTGACCTGTCTTCTTGCCAAGAAAATCACAGCCAGCCCCATGCCCACTGCCCTTGTGGCACTGCTCACCCTGCCTACTAACACCAGATGCACCCGTCACTCAAAGAAAACACCCTATCAGGTCCCCCTTTTTAAAACCTCTATGGCTGAAAGAACCTTCAGTACTGTGCTCCCCTTTGGCTGAATTCACTTCCCAAACCAATTCTCATGGCACCTACTCTGGGACTGTTCAAATCCCTTCTCCGTAACCACATCTTGCATGACTCAGCCTGTGACTGTACCTGACACCCCCCCAACAACCGCTGCTGTGCTATGACAATGGACCCCCTTGGTCCTGCCTCCACAGTACTTGTCCCTGGCCTCTGTCTCTGACCCAGGCCACTGACTAACTGTCACTCACTGGATTGCATTGTTTCCACATACCTGTCGAAAATACTTATCTATAACAACTGCTGTATTGTATGTCACCTCTGTAATTTCTGTACATTGTACAGTATATGCTTCCTGCACCACTGTACTGCATTGTTTCTGACTGTTGTAAATATCCTGTACCACATTTGCCTGTATGTACTATACTCTGTATCAATTGTAAGGTGTGATATTTCCTCTCACCTTTGATGGCACTGTAATATCTGACACTGTACACTCTTGTATTGTATTCTATGACATGGAGCCTTTGTAAAGGAGTCTCTGATTCAAAGGTATTAATTCTGATATGTTTCAATAAATAAATAAAATAAATAAATAAAATCATAAGGGGGCTGTAAAATACCAAAGTGTATGCTATATTATTTATCAAGCAATTTAAATAAATATGCAACATGGTAAACTTCCATTTCTGAAGATGATGTGTATCAACCAACATGGTTAAAAATTAAAAAAGCACCACTTTGCAAGTACAATATCTCTAAACAAAGTCTTTTTTAACATTAGATTTAAAGATCTTCCCACACTCCTTAAATATCCGGTAATTGGTACTTCCTTTTGAATTCGTAAGCAATTATGTAAATATTTTTCTATTGTATTAGAAAAAGATATTAATCAACTACTAATGAACAATCACAATCTTAAATTTAATAAAAAATCTATTACTAAACAATGGCTTCCTCTTAAAGAGACAGATACGGCTATAGATTTTCTGTCAGAAGATAATCTTTTACCACTTGGTGAGGTGAGACAGAAATTGAATTTGAAGAAAGGCTATTTTAATAGATTGTTTATATTAAAACATGTTATGCTGACCTATTTTGGACCCTTACCTTGGACGCAAGACAATTCAACATTTATTGATGGCATACTTTTGAGAGTACCAAAATCCAATTCTGTATCCTTACTCTACAGTTTTCTTCTGGCTGCTAGAACAACGGAATTCCCTTTAGTTTCTAAATATTGGACTAATCTACAATGTACAGCAGAAATAGTTTTGTCAAAAGTCTTGAGAGATCTTTATAAAACTGTTTCTAATGATAGATAAAGACTGATTCAAATTAAGATTCTGCATAATGCTTATTATACTCCAGTTAAGCTTCCTAGACTTAGCTTGCTCTCCTCAATGTATTGTACTAGATGTGAGTTTGCTGAAGGAAATCTACAGTAATTCATCTCTTTTGGGAATGTTCACAAGTGAGACTTCTCTGGCTAAGGATTAAAATTACCACAGCAGGTAAACTTGGATTAGAAAAATTCTTTACGTTTGAGAACTGTATTTTGGGTAGTTATAGTTCTGGATTATCTAGTGAAACCTTACCTTGCCTTGATTGCACTAGTGGCCAAAAAAAGTACTTTTGAATCACTGTAAAGACCATCAAATCCTTTCCTATACAGAATGGAAACACAAACTATTAATGACTCTTAGACTAGAGAAAATATTAGCTAGTCTTAACCATAATTTATCCATGTTTCTGAGTAAATCAGGTAAACTTTACAATTTAGTTATTGCCCAATAAAGTGGGTCTGGCACCTTATTTTTTTATTTATTTATTTATTAATATTACTACAACCCTACTACTGGTTTGAACTTAAACTATCTCTCGTAAATCCCATTTTTCCAATTTGGTTTATAATTAAGCAATAATGTCCGACAGAGCGTGTGTCATGCTGGGATAACATCATGCCTCAGGTGGTTGGGCATGAGGCCGCAGGCCAAGTGCATCCAATAATTGAGATACGATGTAATCCCAAACAACACACACCCTGGAGGGCATTATTGCTATTATACAATGGCTCATTGTTATACAGAATAAAAAAAATCATTTTAAAGATGTTTTTGTGTGGAAAAATATTTTTGTTTTTTAAAAGAAGATGAAACAATCAAGCAAATGCATATCTAGCTCATCTCCAGGTTTACAGTGAGGCTGAGACTAGACCAGTGATGTTGTGCTGGGATACCATCACAGGTCCAACCTAAGACTGACCAATCAGAGTCCAGGATTTTTTCTTGCCATTGTATAATGGTTGTTAAATTAACAGAAGTTTTATCTAGGATTCTCTTTTGAGCTTACTTAGTTGTAACTTGTGAATTACATTTCATGGTCTCAAGTGATTTAATGATTGGGAGATTGGGAGGGTTTTGAAATAAATATTGTAATGACTGGTATTTTATTAAATAGTTTCCCCTTTCAGAGGGTACCTTATGATGTTTCAACTCATTGTTACCATATGTATATTTTTCCATTTCTAATCTCTGCTCGTTGTATATATTTTGTATTGTTATTTTATTTTGTTAAAAAAAAATAAAGATTATAAAATTAAAAAAAAAATTTCTGATGACTTAAGAGTGAACAACAGTGTAATAAGGCCTCACTGAAGGCTAGTGTAATATTGGGATGCATAGGGAGGGGAATCACAAGCAAAAGACAAGCGGTGATCATGCCACTGTACAGATTACTGGAGAGGCCCCACCTTGAGTACTGCATCCCATTCTGGAGGCCACACCTCAAGAAACACATTAATCAACTGAAGACAGTACAGAGAAGGGCAATAAAGATGGTGCAGGGTATGCTTAGAGAGCTAGGCTGAAGAAAATTCAACTTATACTCCCTGAAACAGCATAGGGATCAGGGAGATATGATAGAGACATTCAAGTACCTGAAAGGTATCAACAGGGTCCAAGCACACAATCTTTTTGTAGTAAACAGCAGTAACAGAACTAGAGGGCTTGATATGCTACTCAAGGGGGGCCAGATTCAGGGGCAATACCAGAAAGTACTTTTTCACAGAGTGGGTGGTGAAACCATGGAACAAGCTGCCCCAGGGAGTTGTGGAAGCAAAGATAGTGGAGGAATTTAAACAGGTATGAGACAGGCATAAGGGAATCCTCCAGAATATAACGACATAAAGGGGGAATTGAAACCACGGGAAAACAAGATGGATCATGCAGTCCCCATCTACCAACACATTCTATGTTTCACCCACCTGCCTGAGGATTACAAATCACAGCAGATACTCACTACTGTCTCAATAAGAACTTAGTAAAGTCGTCTGTTACCCCAGACCAGAAAAACATTGCCAGTAAGCACTCAATTGATAAATGTTAAAATTATTTTTTATTTACAACTTGCACTGCTTCACAGAGTCTGTGAGAGACTGATGATCACTTGAGCTGGCAGTCTGACAGGATCCCTGATGGGGGATAAAACATAAGTACCAGAGTGAGACAGAGTAGTTAGACAATACCGGAGTAAAACTGGTGGCCATGGTAGGCAGCAGAGATGGATCTTCAGAATACTGCATGAAACACTGGGAGGTAGTGACTGGCAGTACAGCACCAATCCAGAGGTAACACCAGTGAATTAGGTGACAGCCATATATGATGCTTTGGCTGCGGGGGGCCTCATCTCTCCACACATATGTCTCAACTTGTGATTTGGCCACAAAACTTAACTTCCTGACTTGCAGCTCTTTGGTAGAGTTGGCAAGGTGGTCACCCATCACCCATCTGAATCCCTCCAGATGATGTATGTATGGTAGCTGGTGTTGGATCCCCCCCTCTCCACAAAGTGACCAGTCATGGGGGAAGCAATAGGGAGGGTGTGGGTTAATTTGGCAGGGATGGGATTTGTCTTTAACTGGTTACACAGGAACTGAATTTTCACCACATGCAAACAGTACATCTGCTTCCTCCAGTACAATCTTGCAGGGCAAAAGAAGAAAATTACTGAACACTGGGTAAAAAAAAACTCTACTGTACCAGCTGGTTCCAGGTTCAGGCTTTGAATTCTTGCAACCTCAGGCAAAAACACACATAGAGGTCGGCCTGTTGGCACAGCAGTAGTGCTACTGCTCATGACATTCATGACCCAAGTTCAGAAGTGAGCATGGGACATCAGAGGGCTGGCAGTGGGGAAGGAGGATCGAGCATCCGAAGGAGGGTCTGCAGAGTCTGGGGTCTGCCTAGCTCCTAGCGGCAGCTGGGGGAATGGCACCTGGGACTGACCAGAAGGTAGTAGGGGCAGGGCAGGTGCAATTGGGAGGCACAAAAACATGTGGCACACATCATGGTATCATTACATGCCACACCGCTCAAGGGTAACACAGGGGCAAACAAAAAAAAAATAACAGCGACAGGCTAGTACTCTGACTCTCACAGGCCCTGCACCTGGCTAGTTGAGCTTGCTAGTCCAGAATAATGGATCTGGTTCCTGAAGGGGATTGGGGGACTACACTGCACCCGTGGGGGGGAGGCAAACCCTTGGGGTACCAGCTGTATGTAAGTCGGACGTCGGGACTGGGTTGGCCGGGACAGACTAGGACCATCTGGTAGAAGAAGAAAAATAGAACAAATAAAAAGTGCACAGATCCAAACAACAGTATTATTTACAAAAGAAAGCTAGCCAGGCAATCAGCACACTCTCTGTTTTGCCAGCCGCCTCCGTGAAGCATAACTCCTCCCGAACACTGCCTCACATACACCAACCAACCAGGATTTTCTCTAGGGCACATAATTTCTCTGTAATCTCTCTCCTGAACAGACTCTAGACTCCTCTGATATCAGTTTCACTGCCCAGACACAAATTCAAACCCAGCCACCACCCACCAGCACAAACAATTAAGAGCACAGGATCAAACAGAAAGTGCAACCAGCAGCCAATGAGGAGAAGCAACACAATTTGTTTTTTCTCTGAAGTAACCGGAGCAGCAATCGGGAGGGGCCAGATGATAGGTGTAAGATTTCTTAAACATTAACACTGGGGTATCAATTGGAAGGGTGTGGGATGGTAGGGATGAGACTGCTTTAACACCAAACACTGGGTCAGCAATCAGGAGTGGGCGGGATAACAGAGGTGGGATTTCTGAAACACTGCACACTGAGGGCAGCAATCAGGAGCATGCAGATTTTCTACTACAGTGCATACTGGGGGCAGCAAAAGGGAGGGGACTGAATGATAAGAAAGGGATTTCTAAACACAGAGACACCCAGTCAGTGATAGGAAGGGGTGGGATTGTAGGGGTTGGAAAAGACTATTTAAAGAAGTTCAACCACTAATGCAGCTGATGGCCGCCAAGAGTCATTGAACAGGAAAAGCACGCACACCTCCGTTCAGCAGGGGTGGGGCTACGCACGGACATGTCACCACTATCAGGGCGTGGCTCTGTCTAGTGCCCCATCCATTATGAATGTAAACTGCACAATGGCAAACTGAAATGGAGAGCCAGCCCTGGCAGTTGATATACAGTAAGGAATAAATTGAGCTAGAATGCTCTAGAGCTGCATTCTGTCCCCTCTTACTCCTCTCGGTTATTAGCAGAATGCACTGGTGTGCTGATAGCAAACAGTAATAAAATACTATTTTTTTTTGTCCCTCTAATTCCAAGCTTACAAGCTACATTTGGAACTTCTGCAGGAGACTGTGAAATCAAACACCTTCTAAAAAACAAACAATTGAATAATATAGTTAACCCTTGCTGTGCAGAGGACTGATTCTGTATATTTGTCCAGATTTCCTATATATTCTAATTTTGCTGTCAGTCTAAGGGCTAAGTATCTATGTGGGTGTTTGTACACATCACAGCAGGAGATGTTTTAGTGACTGAATGAAAGATCTCCCACACCAGCTCTGTCTAGCCTGGCTTTTGTCAAACCCCATCCAGTTAGCTGGAGAGCGTGTTAAGATTGTAGGTAAGGATAAGAGGGGTAAGGGGAAATTGTTTAACCAGGAAAGGCACACTAAGCTGAAGCTTGTTTCCAGGTGCAACGTGGGAGCACAAGGAAGTTAAGTGACTTGCTCAGGGTCACACAGTATGCAAGTGAGGGCCACAGGATTCAAACCTAGGTCTCTAAGTTGGCAGCTCAGAGCCTTAAACCATTGCATTATACTGCCTTTTATCTGTAAAAGTTCAAAATATGTTTGCATTTGATGTTGTTGTATATCCTTATGCAATTAGAGGATGGGATATTCAAAGCAGTTGTGCATTGCGCAACTGTGTTGCGCCTGTGCAACAGCGAACATGTGCCAGAGAGTGATATTCAGCGACAGCAAATGTGCAACGCAAGTTGCAGTGTGCCACTGCGCAATGGGAATGTATGCTTGTGCAAGTGCAGGAGACGTAGCCATGAATATGTGGCACAGTGAGATATTGAACACCAGACAAACGGCGCAAGCGTGGAGCAAATGGCAGTTGCATGGAGCACACTTGAGCCTATAAATACAGGGAGCAAGTAGGAGAAGGTCACTTTCACCAGAGTGGAGCAGGAGAGAGGGAGGGAGACAGAGAGGCTGGCAAACAACTGTGTAGGAGGTAAGGAGAGGGACACAGATGGGTACAGAGATAGTGAGGGAGGGAGTGAATGTGTGTGAAAGAGTGAGTGTGTGTGTGAGTGAGACAGGCAGGGAGGTGACAGTGTGTGTGTGTGTGTGTGTGTGTGTGTGTGTGTGTGTGTGTGTCGGCCAGTGACACCAGGCCCAAGAGGAGCAACACAGGAACCCACAGGGGTAGTAGTCAGAGGCCACAGCCAACAGGCAGCCAACAGGGGGCTGTGTACACAGGTGTGGGCCTCACTGAGCAGTCCACACAGCCGGGAGGGCCAGTAGAGTCAGACGCCCGGGGGGGGACAGGACAACAGGGGCCATGGCCAGTGCCATATTCCAGATGGAGGCCATAATGAGGGGTGTGGGGAGGCAAGAGGCAGGGCAGCACGGCCATGAAAAGGCCTGTCGGTGGCATGCCCGGAACAGGTGGTACTGTGCCTGAACTACCTTTGAGAACTACACCGATACAGAGATTGTGGGCCAGTATTGCCTGAACCAGGTAATTCTGAGGCAGCTCTGTGAGTTGTGCAGTGAGGAGATGCAGGCACCCACTAGAAAGAGCCACACCCTGATGGTAGAGACAAAGGTCACAGCTGTCATTTGCCTGCTCACCACGGGCACTTTCCAGAGACCAACAGGGTACACCACAGGTATATCCCAGTCGGCTGCATCAGGTCTCCTCACACAATTCCTCAACGCCCTGCTGCCTCATGCAGCAGAATACATTCACTTCCCCAGCACACAGGCAGAGCGTACAGCGAACATGCAGGAGTTACACAGGGTTGCACGTATGCCTGGCATGCTAGGGGCCATTGACTGCACCCATGTTGGCATCTGCATCCCACCTAGCCCAGAGGGGGGTAGCCTACATCAACAGAAAGGGCTACCCCAGTATCAACTTCCAGGTGGTGTGTGATGCCGGGGGCGGAATAATCAATGTCTGTGCCACACACCAAGAGGAACACATGATGCTTTCATCTGGCACAGCTCAGCACTGTGCCTCAGGTTCAAGAGTGGGGACATCCCCACCAGTCACCTAGTGGGTGAGTATCCCGAGACCATGTGCAGCTGGGTACAAAAGGGCACGGGAGGACCGCCAGGGTAGGGGTACCACAGGGTGCAGCTGGAAAAGATGAGGGGTGCAACAACACAGGCCACCAGGCTAACCATATTTCCATCCACACAGGTGACAGTGGCTACCCACTCCGGCCTTGGCTGCTCACCCCATACCGGCACCTGTCTTCCCCTGCAGAGGTGCGGTACAATGAGGCACACGCTAGCATGCAGAACATCATTGAGCATGTCTTTAGGCTGCTCAAGGCACATTTCTATTGCCTGGACAGGTCTGACGGCGCCCTACAGTACAGCCCCTCAAAGGCCTGTGGTCTATTCCTGGCCTGCTGTATCCTGCACAACATGGCCAATGACTGTGGGATAGCTGTCGAGGTCAAAGAGGGGAACAGCAGTGGGTATGACGTGGCCGATGGGCCAAGTGGCGGTGAACAGCGCCCCCCCAGGCAGAGGGATCCCTGGCTGACCAGGATGTCACATCAGCATAGGGACACAATAGCGGAGGAGCACTACGGCGCATGCAGGTAGGTGGACAGACACCCATGTACGGGATGGCCACAGTGGCACAGCACACAGGCATGTGTGGGCATGCCCCGCATCCTGAGCAACTGGGTGGGTGGCTTGGGCAGGTGTGGGGACGGACCACACAGCCACATGCAGCAACACGCAGCACAGCACAGCGCACACACCCACATGCCCACACACCCCCACACACACACCCACCCACACACACACACCCACTAACACACACACACACACACTGGCACCTACAGGCATGCACCTGGTGTGGATCAGATGCAGAGCACTGGTGCACAGGAGCATGTGGTGCTGTGTTGGTTTCATCACGCGCACACCACACAGACCATCGGCCAGGCAGGAGCACACACAGCCAGTGGTGGTGCAGTCCATGGATGCCATGTCCATGGCATGCACACGCACACACAACACCCATGTGCACACAGGGTGGCAGCAGCAGACTGCGGACAGGGAGACGGGCACATCAGGTCCGCCTCACAGTCACACGGCTGCCACGGACAGTGACAGCAAGGCTGCCCTGCAGACCCAGACTGCACGATGGCCACAGGGGGTGTCTGTGACAGACCCCCGGGGTGTTACTGCAGGAACATGGCCATGTCATCGCAGGGGTCTGCGGGCTCCCAAACAGGCCAGCACTGGATATGCCTGGAACGCCAACAGCGGATCCCAGCGTCAACACCGAGGGGGTCACACGACGCTGTGACCATGGGGTGGACAATGCACTCCATGGGGTCTGCAGTGGCTGGTTGCACCCCATGGCAGCCAGTGGGGCTAGTGGTAAGGTGATCCAGGGCTGCGGTCGTGTCCTCCCTCAGTCCGGTGATGGCATTCTGGACCTGTGCGAAGTCCTTGTCATGCTGCTCTCCTGCCTGGCACACCTCAACGCACAGTGCACACACACCTCAGCCATGAGCAGCACCTGTTGCTCCACAGAGGCCTGCAGCAAACGGATGTGCTTGACCAAGAGGTTGGTGCCCGGGGGCGCATGGACGGTGTGCTGACCCACAGGTGGCATGTGACTGCGCTGCCCAGCCCCCCGCTCAGGTGGGAGCTGCACAGCGAGGTCCCTTTGGGGCTGCTCACCGACTGGTGCACCGGCAGCAGATGCAGCACCCATCTCCCCAACGTCCTCAGCCATCTGCCGCTGCTGCCCCTCTGACCTTTGTGCGCTGGGCAGTGCCT
The DNA here is from genome assembly GCA_016271365.2 of Neoceratodus forsteri. Classification (NCBI taxonomy): domain Eukaryota; kingdom Metazoa; phylum Chordata; order Ceratodontiformes; family Ceratodontidae; genus Neoceratodus; species Neoceratodus forsteri. The sequence goes on from CM057455.1 coordinate 267,449,426, forward strand.
GTTCGGCTGAACCACCACCATCATCCACCTGCGCCGTGCCACTGTCGCTCAACGACAGCACCTGGGGCAGTGGCGGGTGGATGACCCACCACAAACAGGGCACTGGCAGCACTGCCTGGGATGGTGTGTAGCATGGGTGCCTCCCCCTGGACAACATCCCCGCTGTCCAGGATAATGGTCGCATCGTCATCCGTATTGGACCCCGCTCTGATCCGTGTCTCCGCACACTGCACGCCATAGCTGGCATCCTGCTGTAATACAGCCAGAGCCTCATCTGCCACCACACCTAGGACATCCAGCTGGACAGCAGTGGTGTGCTGCAGCCGGTCGGGCCCCCAGATGCCAGTGGAGGTGGATGGCTGGTCCTCCAGGGCTGGGCATGCCCCCACGACAGACATCACCACCCCTGCCACTGCGTGCTGGTGTTCCGGCGCTGAAAGAGAAAAAAGTTGCATTAGTGCCACCGATGCACAGGCCCCCCTGGCCACCACCCCCCTGCCCCTGACACCGCTGTACCTACCATGCAGTGATGGGCTCCCACCAATCTGGAAGCCACGACCTGGCACCCCCTCGACAATGATGCGCCACATGGTGGCCACCACCATCTCCTCCTGTGGCATCAGCTGTGGCATGTCGACCTGGCCCCCACCCATATCTTCCCTTGCGGCCCAGATGGCCACCACCTTCTCCTTGATCCTGTGACTGTCGGTGCCGACCTCCCTTTTGCACTCCTTCGCTGACTGCTGGTGGCTGCCCTGCTGGTTCACAGCCCCTGCCACCTCCTCCCAGGTTGCAGACCTGTCCTGGGGCATGCCGGTCACAGCAGAGGTTCCCTGTCGAGGTATGCCTCGAACAGAGCATCCATCTCTGCCTTCATAAAGTTGGGCCTGCACTTGCATGCAGGCCCACGCTCCTCACCTTCCTCTCTGTCGGACATGTTGCTACCTGTGGGCAATGACATGTAGTCAGTGGCTGCAGAAGCCCACTCCAGCCGCCCATCCCGTTATGCTGTGTGTCCACTCAGCAGGCACAACTTACCTCAGAAGACTGCAATAGCGGTCCATGCCCTGTGCAGTTCCGAAGCACCTTTATACCGCATTGCATGCAAACGAGCAGATGTGCAACTGTAAGGAAATGCTAATTCCCCCAGTGTGCTGTGAATAGGCTGATGAGCCGATCTGCATATGCAGGCTGAATATTGCGATGTTGCACCTTGCACAATGGATTTGCACCAGCACAAGTCATGGTGCAATGCTGTGACATTAGCAGTGTGACCATCAGTACGCATGCACCACAGCAAGTGCCTACGCCACATGCGCAGCATACGCTAGGTGTGCCATTGATCATATGGTGCTCAGCCATGATAGGGCCTATGGCACTCGGGTACTATAGGCCCCATGGTGCACAGGCACCATTAACCCCATCACTCCTGGGCACCATAGAACCCATGATGCTTGGGCACCATAGGCCTGTAGGCTGTAGTGCCCTCAGGCCCCTATTGCACACCATGCATTGTGGTCCCAATAGTGCACTCGCGCACAGTGTGTATGCCGACCCCTGCTCTGCCCTTTTCCCCCCAGGAACCCTTGCACCACATGCCTGTGTGGCCACTTGCCCATACCATGCATACCCGGGGATACGTGATTGGCGAGAGCAGTGCATTTCCGAGTGAGGCTTGCATCCTGAGCATGTGGAGCTTGTGTGCTACAGGGTGCCATTTTGGATTGCTACACTGCGGAGTTGCAATGCTGTATCATGCCACACTATGGGCTCCTAACTGGAACCAGGTAGAACTTGTTAATCTGGTGGCCCTGGTGGAGCCCCATGCAGGCTGCCTGTTTGGGCAGCAGCCCCTCACCAGGCCTAGGATGGAGGGTCGGCAGTAAGTGGCAGATGACATGGAGCAGGCCACTGGTGTGTGGTACAGTGGAGAACAGTGTCACCACCGGTATGGTGACATGCAGAGGTGGGATCCAGAGTGGCTCAGGGTGCTGCATGCATGTGTCCGGAGGGGGAGCCGTGCCACAGCCAGGTAAGTGTGCACCGCCTGCGTCTGTGCATGTCCAGTGTTCCATGGGGCTGGCAGTGTGTGCTCTGTGGACTGGGGCAGCATGCCCTGTGTGCACTGCACCACCACACTGTGGCCGTGCCAGGCTTGGGTGGACTCTGTGCAGGTGGGGGGGGCCCATGGTGTTGCTGTGCACTGATGTGAGCATGTTTATGTTTCTGTTCTAGGCCCTGAGGACAGGAGGAGAGCCAGGGCAACAGGCGCACCTTGCGGGACATGACAGGCTGCCGTGGGACCAATGCCACAGGATGCAGGGCAGGGAGATGGTGCTGCCAGACTGGCATGTGCAGTGTAGCAGCATGCAGGTAGGCACTGTGTATACCTACAATGTTGTGCAGGGTGGGCAGTGGGGGTGGGCCACGGCCCCCTGTGCGCTGAGCCGTGGCAGCTGTGTTCTGCCCGAAGTGTGCATGGCACCATGCTGTGGCCAATGCACATGTGTGTGGCTGCTGCTGGTGGGCTGTGGGTGTGTCCAGCTGCCATCTGTGCTGTTGCGGTCCCACCGCTGTACCATGTCACCTTCCTGTCACAGTGCTGGCGGGTGACTCGTGGGTAATGGTGTCCAGCACTTTCCATAGCTGTGGCGTCCCGGGTCGGTGGTAGGTGTGGGCCCACCCACTGCGGGTGATCAGGGTGCCACCCTAGGGGTGCATGTCGCCACTGTCCGCTATGCATGGTGGATGGGCTGGGGAGTCCTGGACATGCACTGATCCTGTGTTTCCTCCTTTGTAATAGGTGTTCAATGAGGGCCTCGTCAGGCCAACTACGGCCTCTGCCTCAGGAGGATTATTTTGATCACCGCCACCACTTTGGAGGTTGCGAGACTGACTCGTCAGCTGCTGCAGCGGGGTCAGCACCAGGCAGCCGCAGGATGGGGCCACCCGTAGTGCTTGCTACAGCTGTGCCTTACCCTTCCCTCGCCCTTCCCTGTCCCTTTGTATAGCCCTGTCCCCTATCCCCTTACTTCCCCTTCCTGCCATCAGCCTGCTTTGTATATAGTTTCCCCATCTTCATTTCCTGTTCCCATGTTCCATTTGTTGACTGTATTATACCTGTGTTTGTTCTTTGTTATTTAATTCAGATTTATTTTGGTTACCCATCTGTGTCCAGGTCTGCTTTGCATCTGGCGTGTGAAGCCATGCTGCAGTGGTGTGCTGGGTGGCTGGGTGGTGTGCCTGTGTTGTTCTGGGGCTGTGCATGATGGTGTTCACCCATCGGTCAGTGGCTGTGCCCTGGGGTGGCCATGGGCCAGCTGTTAGGGTTGTGTGGCATATGTGTTGGGTGCCATTTGCCTGGGTGTTGCCAGCTGTGGCCCAGTTGGCATGGTGCATGTCATCCTACAGGGGGTGGCCGGGGGTTGTCCACCCATGGCCATTGGTGCCACCCTACCTACATCCACCGCTGTGCTGCACATGGGCAGGGGCTGGCTACATGCCGTTCACCTTGGGTGGAGTTCCTTCATGGGCCAGCTGTGCTTCTTGCTTGGCTCTCCATCTCCCTAGCAGCTACACCCACCTCCCCCATGCCTTGCTCCTTGCTGTGCTTGTGGTTGCTCCATATGTGTTGGGTTGCTCCCTGGTGCACCCCTGCCTGCTCTCTGGTGCATCCATACAATATTCAGCCAAGTTGTACTGGCACATGCCGCCTTGCACAACCTTTAAATATCAAGCTCAGTGTGCCATGACACATTGGACTTGTGCTGCGCCGACCTTGCGCCGGCCTCTGGCACATGTCTGAATATCCCACACAGAATGTTTAATAATGCTTGTTTATGTTCATCTTAAAAGTTTTTCAATAAAAATTGATTAACCACAAAAAATAGTTCCACGAAGGGAAGGAGAAATTAAGACATCCAGGAACTTCATAAAAACAGCAGGTAGCTCCCTTCAACTTTTAGGGTTCTCCACTGCCCACCATAATCTGAGTTCTACTTGAAGAGGCCTCTGGAGTCTGAGATAAGAGTTCAGTCAGTTTCTGGCAAGAGACAGAAAAATAAACTCATAGGTCTCATAGATAGATACAAAGCCAAGGATACTGAAGTCCATAACGGCTTATGTATTAATAGCCTGTAATACCCTGTTCAATCAGATAATCATCCAATAGTGCCCTGAATTCTGTCATAGTCCTGCTTACTATCACCTCTACTGGTAGACTGTTCCATATTCTGGTAACCCTAGTACTAAACCAGTATGTCCTGCTGTTTCTACGATAGGTGGGGATCTTTATTTGAAGTGGATGTGCCCTTGTATCATATACCTGGATCTTTAACTCAAATCCCAGTTGGGCCCATAAATAATCTTCTAAAAGTGCTCTGTATACCATGCACATTTCACCCCTAAGTCTTCAGAACTCCAGTGAATAAAGGCTCAGTTCCTGCAATCTCTGCTGGTAACATGGCCCCCCTTTGTACTCCTTCAAGAGCATTTATTCCTATTTTTCCCCTTGGTGACAAAAACTGGGCCCAGTACTCTACATGCGGACGGACTAATTCAACGAGGTAAAATTCTGCAACAATTTTGATTAGTACTTTTAAGGTAGGCTCTGGCCTTTAAGCTTTTTTTTTTCCTTAAGTTTTCAGTATTTAAGAAACTTTATTTATTGCAGAGATTTTTTATTTTATTTGTGCATGTTGATGAGCAACTGTAGAGAGGGAAAACATCTCTAGCAGGAAACAATTAATCACTGGTATTTTATGTAATGCTATGATGAAAAAACATTTAGGGTTACTGTCATTTCAGCCACAAATGGAACATGTACTGTAGTTAATTGTCAATGTGTTTGTTTTTGTAAAAATTCAGTGTAATGGTTGTATTGATGGTCAATGTTCAGTGTTGTGTACAGGCCCATTAGCATGCAGTATCACTACCTCACTACCATATTCAGAAAATTGTGTACAGTTTGGTCTTCGTGGTTTCAAGTGAAATCGGATCATGTTGATTTTATTATAAAATGCTCATGCTCTTTAATTTGCTGTGACCCCACTTTGTTAGCTCGGTTTGATTGCTGTTTGGATGTGCTTACCATTACAGTTTATTTCTCCTGTGTATGTTTTAGCTTATAAGTAACTATTCTTGCTGGGCTATGTTAACCTGTTAATTACCATTATCCTCCCTGGAACTAAATGAAAATGAGAGGCTGCATCTCATGGGGTTATCCCAGTTGGAGTCATTTCAGATAAGTAAATTCGTCCTAACCCAGGACCACCTTGTAAGTAAGCATCACTCAATGGAGCCTTTTCTGGGTAAAACAAATAAATGCAAAGAATAAGAACTACTCTTCCTGCCTAAAATCCTGATGTTCGCGTAAGAACACAAATGGTTTGCTCCAACTGGGCCTCCTAGCCCAGGCTTCAGTCCCAACAGGTAATAATTCTTCATGGTCACTTAGATGGCAATTAAGTAACAAAGTAAAACTTCCAACATGTTAAGCCAAACCCATCAGGAGGTGCCTATGCCAAGTCTTTTATTGGTTGCTGGTTCAGTCCCCGCTGGGAGTACTGTTTGCAGTTTTGGAGCAGGATCAGTACAGCTTAGAAACAATACAGAGGAGGGCAACAAAAATAATTAATGGTCAGCAGGAAAGCTTCTATGAGGAGAGACTGGCAACACAAGCAGTATTTACTCCTGGAAGCTAGTGTGAATTTTTCTGTCCTAATGTTCTATTTTTCCATGTTTCAATACCCAGACAAGCTGCAAAATTTTTATTTTATTCTTTGGTAACTAGGTAAGGCCCACATGCCTGTTTTCAGGGGCAACCTGGGAGCACTGGGGAGAAAGTAAGTGACTTGTTCAGAGTCACACAGTGTGCAAGCAGAAGTTGTGGGAATCAAACCCAGGTCTGGCTGCTGGATGTACCAAACTCATTCCTCTACCCTCTAGGCTATACTGCCAGTCAGAATATAGGGATGTTAATGTGGGCTGCTTAAGGCCATCATATATTGCATTAAACATTTGCACTAAGTAGTAAGTGATGACTGGATTCAAACCCAGCTCTCCAGATTCATATTTCAGTAGCAAAGAATAAGTAACTGAGGTTGAAATTGTTTTGTGTTCATATCTCATCATTCATCGTCATCTCCTTGGCTGGTGCACCACTGGAACAGCGGGACCCACCTTCTGATGTTCAGAAGTGGCTGGTGCACAGACAGTCTGCTGACTATGCTGCTTGTAAAGCTAAGGAAGACAAACATGCATACGAATCAATATGGAAAGTTATAAACTCAATCAGAAAACAGGACTAAACCACTTAGATTTAATTTGTGATTGAATCAGAAACTGAATGAAATATGGAAAAAAAACATTAAACCATGTATGTTTGAATTAGAATTAAATGTGTGGTGTATGTACTGCCTATGTTCTGTTAAGTACTATTGTATCACTGTCTTTCCTTATTGTTGAATTTTTTTTACTTTGAAAAAAATACATTTATTTATAAAAAATGATTATGGTCTAATGCATATGTGCTGATTTAGAAAGTTAATAAAAAGTTAAACTAAATGGCAGAGATGAAAATGTGACCATCTGTTTCATGCATGCACGTGGGCATCGTTTCTATATGCTATATTACTGGTGGCAATTATAACATCAGAGCTCCCCCACCTCTGAAATTCCAATTTAACCACTGATAAACAGGTACATTTCCATAATGCAACCACACGACTTCATGTGATTGTAAAAATTCAGTTATCTTTAAAACACTGATTTTTTTTTAAAACTGCACATACTCACAAATGGAATGTTTTTTTCTTAAAGATGTTAAAAACTACTAATGTTTGGGAGATAAAAAAAACACAAAAACACACACCTTGGGCCAAGCTCTATGGAATGCACAAGATTCAGATTTCAAATTCTCCTAGTTTCTGAGTTGTTGAGCAAAAAAAAGGTCTTAATTTTGGTTATTTTTTTTTTATTGGGGGGGGCGGAGGTTGCCTCTCTGTAACTTTGCCCCAGTGAACTGATTGTCAGGAAATTTTCCAGTTCCAGAGATCCTGGTACCATCTCTGTTATTTCCAAATCAACCAGTTGAACAGAGGCAAAGTTATTAAGGTGCAAAGATTTGTGTTTAACTTTAAAGTGCTTACACAACCCTAATGTACAGGTGCTACCATGCCTGTATAATTTATATTTCACCAGGTAATATGAAATTGCAAAATTCAGTTCTTGTCTCCACGTATGTCCTGGAATGGAGGGGCAAGATCAGTGGCAGCAAAGCAACTCATGAAGGGTTGAGTTACTGAACCTCTAAGAATGCACCATGGTATAAAATTCTCCCTCTGTCATCTCCTTCACCAGCTATATTTAGACAGCACTACCACCACCTGTCTTCCCATAATCTAAATCAGGAGGCTTCAGGCAAGTCAAACAAACTGGGAGAGGCTTCTGGCCCTCAGAAATCCCTTCCCCACTTACAGTAATTGTCTGCAGCCCAAATGTGGCTTACAAATACTTTTCACAGCTAGAGAGACCTTACATTTTTGTTGTAAAGAAAAGAAGGCTAAGCATCTCAGATGTGACTCAATCCTGCCAATCCCGCCCAACATCCCCAAACTATCCCAAATGATTCAGTTTGACTCGGTCTGGATTTCTGTTAAGGTGCCCTTTGCGAATGTGTCCCTTGGTTGCCCTGAGGGAAATAAAAAAGATATGGGAATGGGGCAGGATTCTCAAAGAACAGCAAAAATTCCATAGCTGCGGGAAAAAAGCTTGCAGCACTGCATAAACACAGTTGCATGATATTCTTAAAGAAAATCCCACAGCTGAGGGAATTCCAAAAAAGTCCCTCAGCTGCGGAATTGCAGCAGCTGCAGGAATCCCCCAAGTGCTGCGAATCCGCTGTGGAAATGGCTGAGGAGGCACAGCAATAGTAAATCTATGTAGCTGAAGCCACAGACTTTAACATCGCTGCCATAATATGAAGCTGACAGCACACACAAAGAGACCTGCAACCAGTCCCTCAACTGGGACCACTGCAGCACCACAGGTGCCAGCGATACCATGGTACTACAGTGGCTGACTATCACTGCTGGTTGTCCCTCCCTGGGGTGTTCCTGTGGCCTGTGGGGGTAGCACTTGCTGCAGGCTGGCCAGGCTCTACTGCCTGTGGGGCTCCGTCATGGGCTGCACTGGGTCTAGTAGTTGTTGCCTGTTGCCATATCATGGCAATGTGTGCATTTGTTGCTGTACCAACAACCACTGCTACACTATCTGGGATGCTAGTGCCTGTGCCTCACCTCCACCTTAATTGATGCCAATTGCTGGGGCACTACTGCAGTGTGCTGAGGGAGAGTTACACCTCATTCCACTGTGTGTAACATTCTTTCCTCAGCTGCGGAAAAAATTGGCTGTGAATAGCCTTTCAGGGGCTATGCCTTACTTATCTCACACCTTTTTGTCCTGAGGGACTTCCTCAGCTGCACTTTTTTCCACAGTCCATAGTGGTTTTTCCCGCAGCTGCAGAGGGTTTTGTGAATAGCACTTGGAGCAAACTCCCCTTTTTTTTCCTTAGCTGAGGGAGATTTGGGGACTTGGGAAAGGTTTCACACTTTCTGAAAGCTTTGAGAATCCTGCCCATGATTCACAAGGCTCTCAGAAGGTGCAAAACCTTCCCTAAGTCCCCAAAACTCCCTCAGCTATGGAAAAAAAGGGGAGTTTGCTCCAAGTGCTATTCACAAAAAAACCCGCAGCTGCGGGGAAAAAACACTATGGACTGTGAAAAAAGTGCAGCTGCGGAAGCCCCTCAGGACAAAAAGGTGTGAGATAAGTAAGGCACAGCCCCTGAAAGGCTATTCACAGCCAGGTATTTCCCACAGCTGAGGAAAGAATACTACACACAGTGGAATGAGGTGTAACTCTCCCTCAGCACACTGCCATAGTGCCCCAGCAATTGGAATCAATTAAGGTGGAGGTGTACTACAGGTAACAGCATCTCAGACAGTATAGCAGTGGCTGATGTTACAGCACTGAAAGCACACATTGCCATGCTATGGCAACAGGCATCATCCACTAGACCCAGTGCAGCCCATGACAGAGCCCCACAAGCAGTACGGCCTGATCAGCCAGCAGCGAGTGCTATCCCCCGTAGCCTACAGGAACACCTCAGGGAGGGACGCCCAGCAGGGACAGTCAGCCACTGTGCTGCCAAGGTATCACTGGTACCTGTGGTGCTGCTGGGGTCCCAGTTAGGGACTGGTTGCTGGTCTCAGTGTGTGCTATCAGCTTCATATTATAGTAGCACTGTTACAGTCTGCTGCTTCAGCTAGTGTGGTTCCCTACTGCTGTGCCTTCACAGCCTCCACAGCTGCAGATTCACTTCACTTGCACAAGTCCTGCAGTAGCTAAATTGCTGAACCTGTGGCACTTTTTACGGAAATCCGCAGCTACGCTGGTTTTCTTTGAGAATACAGCGCAGCTGCATTTCCGTACTGCAGCAAGCCCTTTTCCCGTAGCTGCGGAAATTTCGGCTTTCTTTGTGAATCCTGCCCTCTCGTGTCTTGTTTAAAAAAATCTGGGAGCTGGGATTCACAGAGAAACAATTCAAGAAGTTGTTTGTACCTAGAAAAGCACTGTTTTTTTTTTATACTTCTGACACCCTCATGCTCACTTGCTGCTGCTTTTTTTCCACTTAGCCTGTGGCAGTGATGAGAGGGGATATATCCTTTTGTTATCCATGGGGAAGCTTGGTGGTGGGGGGATTAGTTTTTATTAAAAACAAATCTTGAGTTGGCACTGTGGTGTGGTGGACTAAGGCTCTGAGTGCCACCCCACCCCACACTCTTTGCAATCCTGGTTTGTGAATGGCCAAGGATTACTGGGAGTTGGCCGGGGAAGGAGGCTTGAGCCTCCACAGACAGCTCTCCTCCTTGGTGGGAGGGGAATGCAGCGCATCACTACTTGCCTGTGACCCAGTGGAAGCAGGGTGGCACAGCATCAGTGGCTGCTTCCTAGAGGGTCGGGGCAGGTGCTTGAGTGCGTACAACGTATCCATGCCATACGCCCACGACATAGCATGCATTCTCATCCTTAGGGACAGGGGTGAAAACTATGGCAGAAAATAACCCCTGAGTGTTAGGATGAGAGCCAGAAACCCTACTGGCACCACTCCACTACCCCTGGCACCTATTCTCCTACTGGGGTAAGTAAGCAGTGGGGTAAGACTTGGGTAGGTGACAGATGGTCTGGGGATCGCCTTCAGAAAGGGGGGTTGCTCAGGAGAACAGGGGACAAAGGGGCAAGCAAAGGATGGGGAAGAAAATAAATAAAAACACATCTTGACAAATTACTAAAAGATAAAAAAAAACTACACTGAAAGTAAGTGAAGAAGGCAAAGTAAAAGAAAAAAGAAAAAATGGGGGGTAACCATCATCTGAGCATAGCAGTGCTGGTGAGGATAAACACAGCAGAACAGACATATGCTTTTAGGTGCAGCAAAAATTGAGGGATACTGAAAAAAGAACATTTTAAATTAAAGCTACTACTAAGTAAAAAAAATGTTACTGCAACAAACTGAAACAAAAGCAGTGGGGGTGGGGGCATGGACTGCTGAAAACAGGCTAGCCTAGCATACGTACCGCTCAACCTCCTGTCTTGCACACAAAGGACAGGGCTTAGAAAATCAGGGATAATATGGGTAAAATCAAGGACATATCTTCCAAAATGGGAAAAAGAGCTCAAGAAGCCTCCTTGGATGGCTTTGTGTGAAATGTATTTTCTGAAGGAGACCTAGGCTTTCTCCAACAAACATGGCATTGTTTTTGTGGCAGGAAAGGAAAATATTTCAGGCATTTCCAGGGTAAAGTTATGTAGCCCTCCCTTCCCAAACATCTAGCGGTCAGGTGTTCCAGGGAAGGGGGTCCCAGACAATAGAACCTCAGACACAGCTTTTCTCTGGAGCCATTAAAGCATGGAATAAAATCTCTCTTACTTCGAGACTTCTGAATCCGACTGTTCCAGGGCCCCAGGTCTGGTCTTTTCCCAGCAGCTTCTTTTAGGAGAGTGAACCCTGCCAATTCATCATCAGCCTTTCAGGGAATCCACCCACCAGCCCCAGAGCGAGAGGTTGCAGGAACATCTGGAATGCTTCAAGCCCCCCAAGGGAGACTATGGAAGACCCCTAAAAACTAAAGGACTGATTATTTCATTTAAAATCCTTTAAAAAATGAATCACTCTGGACTACGATTTCTCCCAAACTAATCCGGTTTATTCTCCTGAGCCCATAAATGATTAACAGGGCTCATGGGTCCCAATTGCATAAAGAAAATAAAAAATGCACAGCTACACGGGGCTAAAATATTTTACATGGATTACATGAGAGAGGCACTTTTAGGGCTGTGCTTAGGCATGGAAAGATTTTCTACTGGAACAGAACTACAGCAGCAGCACTTTACTCAGGACTGAAATTTATTTTACGACCAGAAGCATGAAGCTCCCATACTACTCACTGGCATTGGTAAGTACCTGTACTCTCTGCCTCTACTCTCAACTTATTTTAGGCAGATTTATACAGCCTAATCCCAATTGCTCCCATACACTGACACCGCTTCCATTGCATCCTGCTAGTTCCTCAGCTGCTTTTTCGCAATGCAGGCCTCAGTCTCACTCTAGCTCCTAGTCCTGGACTGGCCTGATCCCCTTTGACTTCTCTCCCTCGCTCTCTCGCTCTTGACTGGCACCCGATTCACTTCTATTGTAGCTAAGCCTCACAACAGCAGTCACAGTGGCACCATTCCTTTAGTTTTCTTTCATGTTGCCCGAGCTATGCAACCAAGAGGGAAACGGCCTAAAAGGCCCCAGGATGAAGGTCTCTTTACCACACCTGAGGACCTGCCCAGGCCTCAATTCCGAAGCCTCGGGACCTGCCCCTCCATGCAGGCCCTATCTACGAGTAACCCTTGCCACCTTCTTATACTCAGGCCACCCTGCTATGCGGGGAACGGAGTCGGGACCACTGCCACCAGTACCCGACCCCCTGTAGCGGTCCTGTCACTACCTTCACAGCCCCTACAATCCGGGAAACCACACCAACAAAACTGGGGCCTAACACCCCCCTGGGATCCTACTCTGCCTACCCTCAAACTTGTTCCCTGGACGCTCACCACCCAGTCCCCATGGGGCCCACGGACCATATGACTGCAAACTGCCTCTCCGATGTCTTCCCCCTGATGCCTACTGAGGGACCTGGTGCATCACTACTGAAAGCTGCCAAAACTGGCTGGGGGGAGCCCCCCCTTCTGACTGCCCTACTGCAGTGCCCACTGATCTGTCCCCTAATCTCCTTGAGCTCTCTCTCTCTCTCTCTCTATATATATATATGTATATGCCCCATTTCTGCTGCCCTCAAGTGGTGGCCAGCAGAAATTACCGTCTCCTCCCCTGTACACTGCTACTGCCAGTCTTAACCCACAAGCCCTGTATGCCACTGTCCTTGCAAGCATAAGCAATAAAGACTATCTCCCCACCTGTTCGCTGCTACTTGGTTACTTGGTATTAGAGACAAAAGAAGGCCTAGGCCCATCGAGATTGTCCCCCACATTGTGGGATATTGTTTCCCAAGATAATTTTAATCCAAAAACCAATTATCCAATTGATTTTTGAAGATGGTTATATTTGAGCATTCCACTAAATGTTGTGGTAGTTTATTCCACAATTTAGATGCCCTGATAGAAAAAAAGTGTTGTTGTTTATTTGTTCTTGCCTTTACAATATTTAATTGTTTATTATGTAGTCTTGGTACTATCTTCCTTTCTGCATAAGAGATGCCACATGAGTCTATTAGGGCTGGGGACTGCATAATCCTAAATAATTGAAGAAGGTCGGCTCTTTCCCTTCTTTGTTCAAGTGAATATAGGCCCATTTTTTTTAATCTCGTTTCATAAGTTAAGTGAGATAAATAAGGAACCATTTTTGTTGCTCTGTGTTGTAGGCATGATAACGTATTATTGATACTGCCACTCTTAACCCGACTGCTACCTGTCCCCTTAACCCAGGGCCTGCCAAGGTTCATCATGCACTCTACAAATTGGCCTGTAGCTCCCTGCTCTACACCTACCCTAACTGCCTACCTACCATGCACCCCCCACTCCCCTTACCTACTGTTTGTTAGCCCTCGCCTCCCTATTCCATACCCTCCCTACCCATGAGCCCAACCTCCATTACCCTCCTCTGATTCCTCTTCTGCTACTGTTCCTGATTGTTTCCCACTACCCTGGCTGCTTACCATGGCTAAGCTTATTCCCCTGGATGTAGCCTAGTGACAAATTTAGTTATCAGGAATGATGTTCAGCCACATCTCCTGTTCCTCCCTACAAGCTCCTGTGTAGCTTCAACCTCTGATTTTCTCCAACTGTTACGTAACTTGACTTATGCACTTTGTTGTCTGCCCTACTGTGTGTACTGTATCCTCATGCACCCTGTACCCATGCTATGGTTATGTGTAGATTTTACCTTTGTTACCTGTGTTGTGTTGCTATTGCCAATGTTATTGATTGCTACTGACCACAGTAGGCCCTATGCTCCAAAGGGTGGGTAATATGCGCCTGAGGCATGTACCCCCCTGCGTACCTACACAGCCCCAGACAGGTGCAGGGTATCACAAATGCATTCAGCAGGTCAGGTCCTCTGCTCCCACTGTGCCAACCTCTGAACGCAAGAGTGTGAACAGGTAACAGACAGGGTAACCCTCCTGTCTGCTTGTGGGTCCGAATGACCTTTGGTCTCAGATCTGAAGGCTCACTTTTCCCTTTCTGCGCTGCCATGCCCACCCCATTCTCTCTCAGAGCAGGTCTGCATTTGGCATAGCGGTCTGAGAGTTCAGCAGCCTCTTGCACTGTTTTGGGATCTTGGTCCTCCAGCCAGGTTTTCAGCTCTGCTGGGCATGCCCAAAAAACTGTTCTAACAAAATACCATTTTCAATTTTATCTACAAAGTTTGTTTCAATTCCTTCCCATCAATGTTTTAAAAACTGACGTTATTTCATGGCTAGCTCCTCGTAACTCATATCAGGGCTTCTCCTGAGCTTACAGAATTTAGCTCTGTATGCTTCTGAAGTTAAATCAAACTTTTTTAAAAGTGCAGCTTTAAGTTTGCTGTAATCATTACTGTCCTCTTTGTCCATTTGACCTTGTGCATCCTGAGTTTTCCTGTTAAGTAGCAGGGATAGCTGGAAGCTCCAGGACCCTCTAGGAATTTTAGCCTGAACTTAAAAAGGCATCCATATCCTCCCCCTCTTTAAATTCAGCTATCAATTTGGAATTCAGTTTGTAACCCAGTCCTGTAGTTCCAGCTAAACCCAAGTCATTTACCTGCTTTGGTGCAGGTGGTTGGAGTTGTAGCTTCTCCAGTTCATATCATCTCTGGCACTCATGCTCCTCAAGGTCTACCTCTCGCTGTTCATGCTCCCACTTCTCTGTGGCTCGCTGTTCTCGGTTGTCTTCTCTTTGGAACTCCAGCTCCATTCTGTGCAACTCAATCTGCAGCCTGATTGCTTCTGACTCCAGAATGCTGGTGACCTTCTCCTGCTGCTGTGGCCCTTCGCTTGCACTGGTCCTGCTGCCATACTCACTGAATCTGGACACTGCACTGGCCACTGGCCCCTCCACGCTCAAGGTTTGGTCCTTTACAGTCACAGTCTGTGACTCAATGCTCTGGGCAGCTGCTGGCATCAGGGCATCCATGAGATTCTGCTTGGTGGTTCTCCCCTCATACAGGACTCCTCTGTCCTGGCACACTTGCTTCAAGTAGTCTACAGTGCGCCCGATGTAGTTGGAAACCATCTTCTTCCCTAACTACGGCTACTCTAACTTGCACTTTGAAAAAAATAAAACAGGTAGGGACCTGACTGTAAGCAAAATGATACAGTTCTGTTTCCTTTTAAAAAAAAATAAATCACTGCCTTATTTTGCAAGTGAGCTGTACAGTATTAAGCTGACACACTGAACAGTTAAAGCTTGTGTTACCAAATTGATTTGCGCCACTGCCAACCAAATCTGTCACAAACGCACTCAGTAGGACAGGCCCTCTGCTCCCACAGTGCCAACCTCTGAGCGCAAGAGTGTGAACAGGTAACAGACAGGGTAATCCTTCTGTCTTCTTGTGTGTCGAATCACCTTTGTGCTCAAGTTCTGGGGGGGGTTCAAACTGTGAACCTTATGCTGGTGTACCCAATTGTACAGGCTCAGATAAAATTCTCTTTGGGGGATGCAATATATCTTTCACCTAAGAGCACCTAATCAGGTATCCAAAATGAACCCTTAAAACTCTATAAAATACCTTAGGTATATTCTTGCCTTTTCCCAGTTTAGTAACACCATCAAGCTTTGAATATTTTTTGTCAGTCTTAACCCTCTATACATCACATGAAAAAAAGAAGTTGAAAACACCCAGGCAGTCTCTTTCAAATATAGCTTTACTAAAATAGATAAAAATATGTAAAATGTAAACACAGAACACTATATCAAAGAGCATACAATCACATAAAGAAAAACAAGTGAAACTACAGACAAACTCCTACCAAACATACAGTTGGATAATTTTCTATCTAATGTATTACCTCTAAGTGCTTATCAGAGAGTTGTGTGTTTCTCTCTCCCAAGATGGAATATCTCAAACAACTCAGACACAGAATAGTTTAAACTGCCTCTCTCCCACCCCTTCTATGATACATCTAGCTCCTCCTTTTAGAAAAAATATGCAAACAATGATTTTCTTGTTAGGAGATAGTTTAAATACTGTGACTTCAGCAAAAACTAATCCCCCAATTATGACAGTCTTTAATCAAGCCTTTCCTCTTTGATCTTGAGCAGTTCCTGTTTTCTCAAGAAACATCAAAGATTTTACAACTTTTCACACCAGGTTGGTATAAAAATGTTTTTCCTCTAAGACATCATAAAAGTTTACGAGCCCTATATCCTGGCAGCTGGGTCAGTTCTAATTAAGATAGAAAAACAGGAGACCCTTAATTAAGTCTGTCTAGTCTTTTAATTACCTCCTGGTTAGTTCCTGTAGCTGAAACCTGGGGGGGGCACCCATAGCACAGGATGGCTCATGTGAGACACTCACATACCACATTCTATATTATAAATATCATAGAACAATCATAACCAGCTGGCCAAGCATCACACAGGGTAAGTGGTATGCACTACTGCTAGCACCTGCCTGGCGCCTGTCCGTGGCCACACCCACATGGTGCACATGGTCATATGGGCAGTCGGGGGGAGCTGTGGACCCAGGTGGTCATCCAATTGGATGCCCATACTAGGTCCCTGAGTGGATCCCTTGCACCCTTGCAGAGGGTGCAGGGTGTAGGAAAGGTGCCGCATATAGCAGCATTGCTGTCAAACCAACAGGTGGGTGACTGTGCCGCCGCCCCAGCCCTCAACTGCAGCATAGTGGGCTGGGGCAGCACGGAGGTCCAATTTGCTACTGATACAGACACCTGAGGGTAGACACTCAAGGTGTTACCCCAACACTGGTTCCTATCTATTTTCCACTCACCTCCTCCTTAGTAGATTTTTCATAAAAAAAAAAAATGTGTCACCTTCCTGATCTTAACACATTGTAACATTTTGGCAATATTAGCATCTTTAGCCTGCAGTATACCCCAGTCAATACATTTAATAGATTTAGCTGCATTGATATAAGAAAAAGTCCCTTCAGTCTCATAGGCTTCTTCTTGCTTGTTTGGAGTCTTCAACCCCAGCACAATATCACTAGGCACAGTCTTACCTGGGGTCTTGCATTCCAGTTCCATACTTGCATCTCCAACCTCCAGCAGGTAACATCCTGGAAACACAGGAAACAAAGGAATATCCTGCTCAGTCAGAGGGTCCTCATCCAGCTGAGCCCATGAAAAATCCTCCTCTGATTCTTTATCCAAACTCTATGGCAGGGACCTCTCAAGCACCTGGCACTGGTTTTTCACCTCTCTGCATAGTCAGTCTACCTCCAGTCATTGCCCACTCATCCAGTGGATCATCCTCATCAGGGTCCCCACCTCCTTGGTGTTGTCTTTGCACCTCTGGTCTGCCTCAACCTGCATCTCTTCATCATCTTCAGGCCTGGCCTTCCTCCAAGCTCCCAGGTCCAGTCCAGGCAGCAGCTTCTCTCTATCTGTTGGCCATGGTTCTGGTCAGAACTCCACGGACTTTCTTCTCCAGGTTTCTACTCTGGCAACTCCTGCTGAATCGGTCCACCTGGGATATCTGGGCGATATCCACCAGAAAACGACCCTCTTCGGCCAGTCCAGACACTTCCAGAAAGTTATTCCACTTCTCACACCAAGTCTGTGGAGGGGTTGTGGGATAACAGATGGACCAGACAACAAACTTCCAAGTTCAACACACAATTTCTGTGTGATGTTTATTCAAAATACAGGAAATAACCTTCAGAAATGACATATTCCTTCTTCAGTACATCAGTTTGCAGCAATAGACTATGAATGTCCTTTCTCTGCAATTAGCCAGCACCTACTGATCTTTGATCTGAACTTTTCAGAGAAGACCCTTCATCCCTAGGTGGGTCTTGTTTGCTTGGGTAGTGCGGGCCCAAATAAGAAAAAAACAAAACAAGCTAAAAACAAGCACCTCAGTGCAGAAGCAGTGAAAAAAGGGTTACCCCAAAGGGCATTAGCAACAAATCAAGTTTCAAAGAAATACAACATCATACATACTTCCATAATGCAAAGCAGCATGGGATATATGCAAATCACCATGACATTTCAGACTTGGTCAGTTTACAGCAATTTACATGCATTTTAAATAGCACAACTAACTTAATTTCTATAATAGTCACCTAGTACTTTTTACCATTATCAAAATCACCTAGTGCCATGGTATTTTCAACGTTTACAGGTTTCATAAACATAAGGTATATACATCAAGGTATTTTATGACATAGTGCTATTACATACTAAATCCAACAATGATGAACACAACCTGTTTTACATACATTTGGAGGTCACCACAATAACATCCCTGTACAAGGACCTGAGAGGGAAAAGGAAAATTAAAGAGGACACTATAGCATAGTCAAGAAAGAGAAGGGGGTGCCCGTAGGTGGCCAACCTTATGGACTAGAAATTGTAAAGGATAGATTAGGCTAAGAAAAAGAAGAACTGTTGCAACAGATTTAAGAAAAGGTCAATCCTCAAGAGTGGCAGGAGCTCCCTATCACATATCCTCCGCCTTAAGAGGGAAGTAGTTATTGCAGACTGCTTCCAGTACCACCTTCCTGTCCCAGGAAGGGATGAAGCTGCCACCCATCCATCTTCAGAAGCTCTGTCGCAGGGTCCCTGTTAACAAGAAACATTCTATCATAAACACAGTGGATATCATCATTCTTTATCCTGAGGCATTAACACATTTCTCAACAGAAACTAACGGTACCTTCTCATCTCCTTTTAGGGAAAATCTGTCATATTTCTTAACCAACAACCTGGATGGCTGTGATGCCCAGTACCTTAGAAAGACTCTCTCTCTGGGGTGAGTAATTACCTACTCCAACCCCACCAAACATGTCGGTTTTAAGCAGGGGCCCAGTCCTATGTTCATCCCCGCTACATAAATCCACTATGTCTCTTGATTCATTCATTTCACTTGCCACTGATACAGACACCTAAGGATAGACACTCTAGGTGTTATCCAAACACAGGTTCCTATCCATTTTCCACCAACCTCCCTGTCACAGGCTGCACCAGTGAAGACAGTAGCTCTTTCAACTGCAAAATCTTTTTGTGCTATTTGCTGAGGTCCTGGGTTTACCATTGGATACTTCTGTGATTTTCTCTGTGTTTCAGCCTCATCCATTTCTCACTGTACTGCTGAAAAGTACTATTACATAACAACTTACCTTAACAGTAGATCTTCGAGAGAATCTCTTTCATCAGGCCACACCTGTGGAACTATAGCCACCAGGTGCTAGGACTACATGGAAACTGTTTGCAAGCAGTCCACTAGGGCTGCCCATGATGACGTCTGATGACATCCACTGTATGTAAACATGGGTGGCCCCTCTCTCTCCTAAGTTTCCCACTGGAGACCATACTCAAATGCCTCCCTCTAGGGAACCTAGGAGAGAGAGAGAGAGAGAGAGCTGAAGGTTCCAGCTACCAGATGAGGCTGGAACAGCAGGTAGTCCATCCTGGAAAGAGACAGACAGAAGCAAAGGAACTCTGAGTCTAAGGGGGATGGAGGGTGGAATGACATGGCCTGATGAAAGAGATTCTCTCAAATATCTACTATTACAGTAAGTTCTTACATAATTCTACTATCTTTTTGAGGATATCACTTTCATATGCCCACACCTGTGGAATGAGTCCCAAGCAGTACTGACAGAGAGACCGCCTGGGTGGCTGGAGGCTACAAGCCTAAGAAAAGAGGCTTTGAAGCACAGCCAGGCTGAAACCTTCCCTTCCTCTAGAGGCAATGTCCAAACTGTAGTGTTTAGTGAAAGTGTAGCTAGTACTCCAAGTTGTAGTAGCACACATTTCTGCAGCTAAAACATTCTTTTTTTTTTTTTTCCGAATCTATTTATGTCTCCTGTGGACCAGAACTTTCTCAGGCAGTCCACTCACCTGTTGCTTTACTGCCCACTATGACCATCTGCCCCCTCAAAGTCCTTAGTGCTCCCCATGGGCCCCCGTGACCAAACCCATGAGGAGATCAAGGGGGCAGAGGCAGAGGCCCAGTGTTGGGCATGTGGCGGTCAAGACATTGGGATGACATTGCCTATCTGTCCCACAGGGGTTTTTTAGATGCTTCTCCATTCCCCGAACATGACGTGTGGTGATACCATGGTGTACGGCAACCCCGCCGGTGTCTGCCAAGCTCCCCCTCACTGCTAGTCTGGTATCCTGCAGTACCCCTGGTCTCTACCTGGGGTCACCGGGACACCAGACAACCCCAACACCCTCCCCCAGGGAAAGGAGAGCTGTCCAGGGGATGCTTGATCCCTTCTCTCCCTGTCAATCCACAGTGCCCGAGCTCGCTCCCAAACCCGGGTCGCCAGCATGGCGCGAGGTGTGGCGTCCAGCACCTCAACCCTCAGCACCACTGGGCCGGCAGCTAAAACATTCTTGAAAGAGGCAACTAATGTGGCCATGCTTCTGACTGATTGGCTATGAATGTCCCCAGGAAATACCTTACTGTACTTCCTATAATAAAAAGTAATACAGTTGTCCAACCATCTGGACAGGCACTGTTTAGAAACTGGTACATCCTGTTTCCCAGGGGCAAAGGAAACTAAAATCTCTGAGGACTTCCTGGAGTCCTTTTGTACAATGAACATAAAATCTGAGTATTCTATGTACATCTAGGGTGTGGAGCAAGTCTTCCCCTGGACTGACATGCTGAAGAAAATAAACTGGTAGGGTGATAGTTTGATTCAAAGTAAACTCCAACACTACCTTAAGAAGAAATTTAGGACTGGTCCTTAAAGACACCCTGTCTTTATGGAAAATCAAATAAGGAAGCTCACACATAAGAGCCTGAAGCTTGGAAATCCTTTGAGCAGAAGTAACGGCAACTAAAAATAAGGCTTTCCAAGTGAGAAAGTGTAGCTTGCAACTTGCAGCTGGTTCAAAAGGAGCCAAAATAAGCTTTTCTAATGCAAAATTCAGGTCCCAAGCTGGGATTGGATTGCAGATGGGTGGCTTCAAGTGTAGAATGCCTCTCAAGAACATACGGGCTACATCCAGCTGAACCACTGTAGGGCCATCAGTAGGTACATGGAAGGCTGACATACTGCCACCAACTACACACTGATGGAAGAGTATTGCAGTCCTGCATCTGACAAGGACAATAAATACTCTAGAACCTGGTTCACTAGACAAGTGAAGGGATACAAGTAGTGAGAAATGGCCCACAAAGCAAACCTCTTCCACTTCATGGAGTAGGTGGCCCTGATGGAGGGCTTCCTGGCAGCCACCAAGACATCCGCTACTTTAGGAGACAGTCCAGACCTTACAATGGCTACATCTTCAGGAGCAAGGTGTGGAGATGGAGTGACTTGAGGTCTGAATAGACCAGGATTCCCTGTTCCTGTGATAGCAAGCCCTTGCACAGAGGCAGGAGTACTGGGGGTTCCACTGCCAACTGTTACAGTTAAAGGAACCAGAGCTGACGAGACCAAAAGGAAGCCACAAGAATTAGAGTAGCTCCTTCCATTTGGAGCTTGATTAGCACCCTCTTAATCAGAGGAAAGGGGGGGAGCAGTCATAAAGGAACCTCCCTTTCCAAGAGAAGGACAACTTATCTTGTCAGAAAACTAAAGGCCCTAGATTGAGCGAGCAGAAAAGTGGCAGTTTTGCATTGAGTGGGGATGCAAAAAGGTCCAACTCTGGATGACTCCATCTGTCAAACAGGTCTTCAGCCACTGAGGGCAGCAGCATCCAACTTGTGGATTCTGGACTGTGACATGCTTAGCTTGTCTGCCAGGACATTTTGGATGCCTGGAATAATGTACAGCCGACAGTTGTAGACTATGATCTAGAGTCCAGTTCCAAACCCTCATCACTTCCCTGCACTTTCCATCACATTCCCCCTTGCTTGTTTATGTAGTGTACTTCACTGATGTTGTCCCTCTGCACCAGCAGATGTCCCGGGGACAAATGGTTCTCTCAAATATCTTCTCCAAGCTTGCAGAGCATATAGAATGGCCCTCATCTTAGAACATTTATGTGGAGGCACATCTCTACTCTGGTCAATGTTCCTTGTGTCTGATGAGATCCCAGATGTCCTCCCCAGCCCAGCCCTAAGGCATCTGTGATGAGAATCTGCTAAGGGGAAGAAATTAGGAAGGGATCATATTTCAGAAAATTGCTGGATTCCATCCACCACTGGAGTACCATTTGGACAGGAGAAAATAGTAGAACCTACTGTTCTAGATCTTCAGTGTGCTGGTCCCACTGGATCCTTAATGTCCACTGATGGATCCACATAAGCAGCCTGGTCAGGGGTGCCGTGACAATGGCTGCTGCCATCAGGCCCACCAGCCTCAGGAATGTCCTGCCTGTGACATACCTGTTGTTGTATAGCAGCTGGGCCTGTGCCATGAGGCACTCTGCCCTGTCCTCGGGCAGAAAGACTAAGCCCTGAGCAGTGTCCACTATTGCCCCTATGTACTGCAGACACTGACAAGGGGTCAAGACTGACTTGGGAAGATTGATCCTGATCCCTAGAGCATTGAACAGCTGTCTGGTGCACACCAGGGTGTGAGACAGTTGCTCCTGAGACTGAGCTTTGAGCAGCCAGTCATCTAGATAGTGAAAGACATACAGTCACTCTCTCCTGAGAGCTGCTACCACTATGGCCCAGCATTTGGTAAATACCCATGGTGCAGATGACAAGCCAATGGGCAATACCCTGACCTGGTAGTGTTCCCCCTGAAAGAAGAACCTGAGGAACTTCCATTGGATGAAGAAATCTTGATATGCAGGTAAGCATCCTGCATGGCCAGGGAGAACAACCAGTCCCCTTTTTGCAAGATGAACAGCAGGTCTTGCAGAGTGACCATCCTGAACTTCTTGTACTGAATATAGAAGTTTAGGGTTCTCAGATCCAGAATGGGCCTAAGTCCCCTGTTGATTTGGGGACTAGGAAGAAATGAGAATAAAATCCCCTGTTTCTTTGTGTCCAAGGAACTGGTTCTAGCACCCTCTTGTGCAGCAGTGCATGTACTTCCTCTAGTACCACTAATTTGTGGTCTGGAGGATAAGTTGAGGGAATTAGTGGAAGGTCTAGAGGCAACCCCAGAAATTCTAGAGTGTGGCCCTCTTCTATTAACTACAGGAACCAATCATCTATTGTAACCTCTCTCCCTCTCTCCACTGTTCCAGGTGGAGGGAGAGGTGGCCCCCTACCACCATCTCCAGATTTTGTACTGGAGGGTGGGGGTCTAATAAGAAGTCATGCCGAGGCAGATCCAGCAGCCACAGTGGCACCTCCTCTAGGGGCTTTGCAGTAGGCACCTGTGCAGGACATTAGGGCCGACAAGGCTGCTCTACTGTTGCTCTGTTGCCTGGCCCCTGAACTAGATCTATGGGTTGCCCTGAGAAAGGGCACCCTCTGCTGACTTCATGGTTGAGTGTGGTAGACAGAAAGGACTGACTTCAGGATCCTACCTAAGGCTTGAAGGTCAGAGAGGATATCCTACACGTCTGCCCCACAGAACTTGTAGCCTCTGAAGGGGGCATTCAGAATGGATTCCTGGACATCACTAGCAAATCCTAAGACCCTCAGCCAAGAATGCCATCTTATGCAGATGCCAGCCACAGCTGCTCTGGCTGAAGCATCTGAAATGTCATAGGTAGACTTTAAGAGGTGTTTACTCATATCAGCCCCAGTCTGGAGGGCCTTGAGTACTGCCTCTGGGGGGCCCTATGGAAGGGACTGGGCTGCTGCTTTGGCCTTCTTCCAGAGTGTATTCTGGTATTTGATCACATGGGCCTGGTAGTTTGCTATTCTAAGGCCTAGTGTGGCAGAGGCAAAGGTTCTGTTTCCCATTAGATCTAGTATCCTCAACTCTTTATCCGTGGGGAGAAAACTGAAATGTTTAGGCACCTTAGACATATCATGGGCTGCCTTTATCACCATCATATCTGTCTTAGGTTGGCCCATGAAAAGGGACTTTCCTGAGGGGGTCTAGTATAGCTTGTCTGCCTTTCTGGGTATGGTAGGGATCAAGCTTGGTCTGTGCCAGGTGGCCAGGTTGTCATCCTCTAGTGCAGCCAACAGAGTAGGAATGACCAGAGTCAGAGAATCTGATAGCTCCAGGAACTCAACCAAGTTTCTTCTAGTGATGTCCTGCTCCTCAGCATCAAATCCCATCATTGTTTGGAGTTGCTTCATCATGTACTGTAGATGAAGCAGGGGTCTTCAGGAGGGGACCTCGGGGTATACAACGTGGAGTCCTCACTTCTGGTAGAAATGGTGGAGCCAGTCCCATCAGATAGACTCCCATCCATATCTTCATCCTCCTCCTCTTCCTCCTGTGGAAGGAGATCAGGGTTATAGTCCTGATCCTCATCGATGGGCCCTGGAGGCCACAGGGAAGGAAGTGAGGATGTTGACACCCTGTAGTGTGTAGGCTGCTTTGACAGAGCAGGCATTGATGCTGGGGTTGGTCTGAGAGGCCCTGTCATCATTGTGCCTGGTGTAGGCTGAGGAGGTATAAGGTGCTGTATTATCTCCACAAAGGAGGAGAGCACAACCTAAATGTCTACAGTGGCCTGCAGTGCAGGGACACCTTGCAATGCTGACAAGGGAGACTGGACCCTCGATGTCGATGAACCATCGCCAGCCAGATAGGTCTGGCGGAACTCACTAGCAGCCAACCCTCAGGGTTCTGAGGTCTGAGCAGCATGGTTTGCGACATCAATGGGGGTGGCAGCCCCGATGCTGTAGGGCCTTTGCTGGCCATGGGAGGTCTGGTGAAACTCACTGCCTGAGCCAGCATTGAGGGTGCTGAGGCCTGAGCAGCAGGAGGCATTGCCACTGAAGTGGTCAACGATGCTGCAGTGGTTGTCACCAAGGGTAGTGGTGACCAGGAGCATACCTTGGGAATTTAGCCTTGATGCACTCCCTCTCCCAGTGTTTGTACTTCCTAAAGACTTCTTCCAGGCCCTAGAGGACTGGGAGCCTGAGGAATGGGCTGGCGACATGATGGAGCTCGATCCCTGGAGCTCTCCATTCTGACTACCAGCTGCTTGAGGAGAAAGTGTGCAGGGCTTTTTGATGGCGTCACCAGGTTGCTTGATTAAACTTCAGGCAGATCTTGCAGGTCTTAATGTCACGGGCCTCTCCAAGACAGCACACGCAGACGTCGTCGACATCACTGGAGTAAATTTTTCCACTGCACTAGCAGTGTCAGAAGAGTTTAGTGGCACCCTTCATCAACATGCACGATGAAGGCAATCACTTTAAGATGAAGTGACGGCAACTAGGATGAGAAAATAATGAAAAAGTAGAAAAAGTGAGGATTTAACAGGATACTGTGGTGGCAGCATCTCCGTGGAGCCCAGTGAGAATAGTCAACTGCAGGAAAAGAACTGAGGAGGGAGAGGGGACACCCATGTTTATACACAGTGGATGTCCACATCAGACATCATTGAGGGTGGCCCCTAGAGGACTGCTTGCAAAATGATTCCATGTGGTCCTAGTTACTGGAAGGTATAGTTCCATAGGTGTGGCCTAATGAAAGAGATAATTCTCTAAAAACTGATTTTACAGCTGTCTCTTTTCTTACTGCTAGGCCAGTGGCTCCCTTTAATGAGCATCACTCAGATGACCCACCAGCCATTTTCTCTGTAATGAACATGGCTCAACACTGTTGCACGGTCTGGGAGGGTGTTATTAACCAGTCCTCCCCATTCAGTGCCTTAATCCAGCCAACTGCTTCAAGGGCTTTTCAGGCATCGATACCAAGTCTTCCTCTTCTTTGCTCCATGGGGCAAGTGGTAATCACAGGGGGAATGGTCAGAAATGCACAAGCAGCCCTGTAATAAATAAGGCCCCAGGGCCAGATGGTAGGCACCTTAGGATGCTCTAACAATGGATGTGGCTGAACCTCTGGCAGTCAATAACTTACAACAGTCAGGGGTGGTTCCAAACATTGGAGTGTAGCAGATGTAGTTCTGCTCCATATGAGAGGGCACAAGGAGTAACCAGGTAACTACAGGCCCATTAGTTTCATACTTTCATTGTAGATAAAGTGATGAAGATACTAGTCAAGGAGAACCTAGTGGATTACCTGGAGTGAAATGGGCTTCAGGAGCATAAGCAGCATAGTTTCATAGCAGGGAGGTCTAGTTAGGCTATAACAAACAAAAAACGTGCACTGTACTGCAAGGGAGTGCTGCTGTTAAAGGCACAAAATCTGGAACTGCAGAAAAAAACAGCACACACCAAACAGCCCAAGTAGAATAAAATATATTATCTATTAGTGCCAAGCAGGTGAGTTCCCTGTACCTGATAGTATTCTTTGACTAGGTAACTAGGGCAGTGGACAAGGGACAAGCAATGGTTTTACTCTACTTTAGCAAGGCATTCAACTTGGTGCCACACAAAAGATTGCTGAAGAAGTTAGAGGACGTACAGCAGGTGCAGTGAATGACCTAGTTAGAGGTGTGGGAAGTTGGATGGGGAGAGCAGAAGGTGGTGGTAAAATGAGTCAAGTCAGGGAAGAGGAAGGTCACATTGGGGTGCTGCATGGGACAGTCCTGGGACCAGTCCTTTTTAATATGTTTATCAGTGACATAGGAGAAAGAATACAGGGCAAGTTGTGTCTCTCTGCAGATGGCACTAAGCTCTGTGGCAGGGAAGACAGTGAGGTGGGGGTAAGAGAGATGTAGATCTACGAAGTTTAGAGAGGTGGTCGAAGGTTTGGCACCTGAAATTCAATACCAAAAAGTGCAGGGTGGTGCTCTTAAAGAACAAGTACCCAGGACAAAATATTGGATGAGAGGGGTTTAGCTGGGCACTACTTCTGAGGAAAGGGATGTGGGAGTCATCATAAGTGATTCCTTAAAACAGTCTATCTAATGCAATAATGCCTACAGTAAGGTGACCAAAATATATATATTTGAAGGGGCATTGAGTGGTGCTCAGATTTTCTGGAATGCATACCAAATGTGAAATGTCAGAAGTTCAGTAATTCTGGTTCCAAGTCCGATCCGATTCCCTTTATGGAATCAGAATTTCAGATTCTGATTCTGACCCTGCAGCTAATCCATCCAGGGCACAAATACACATGGTTCCACAGATAGCCTGGCCCAAGATGTATTGTGCATCTATTGGAATTGGCCAACCAACATTAAACCAAGTAGGGAATACTGATCATAATGCAATCAGCTTTAAAGTAAAATATGAATATATTCCAATTCAGGGTCAAACTGAAATTTTTCTTTATAAAAAGGCTGATGTGCATAAAATACCTTTGTGTCTGGAGCAAACTGACTGGATTTCATTACTGAAAAATGAAACAGTAGAAGATATGTGGGAACTGATAAAAACCACAATAGTAGGTATTAGTGAGGCACATATTCCATCGATAAAAAAGAATAGGAATACTGGTAGAAGGCAGATGTGGTTCAATAATAAAATAAAGAAATTAATCAGAAAGAAAAACAAATATTATAGTAAGTAAGAACAAAATTGGAATCAATAAAAAAAGCATTAAATGCAGCACAGATGAAATGTAATAAAGAAATTTGTAAGGCTAAAGAACAAGCAGAGAGTAATTTGACTCAAACAGCTAAAAGAGATAATTACAAGGTGTTTTTTGCTTATATAAATTATCTTAAGAAACCAAAAAGTAAAGTTGAACCTGTATCACATGGTGACCTTGCAATATCTGTTGATTCAGAAATGGCCACTATATTTAGTAATTATTTCTGTAAGATCTATGGACAAAAATCTAGTAAATCAAAAATTTAAATAGATACAAATATAAATCACATTAAAATAACCCAAGAAGAAATAAAACAACATATTCAGAATTTAAATCCAAACGCCTCTCTAGGCTCAGATCGAATCTCTGCACGTATGCTACAAATTATGTCTAAACATATCCTATTACCATTACAAATACTCTTTGAAGAGTCGGTTAATACTGGAAATATTCCAAAAGATTGGAAAATAGCCCATGTAATTCCAGTTTATAAAAAGGATGATGGGGCCTTTGTAGGACATTACAGACCAATCAGTCTGACATGTGTAGTAGGAAAAATCCTTGAGGGCCTGATTAAGGAAAAATTAATTCAAGAAAATAAGTTAGCTGACGGGGCCCAACATGTCTTCCGAAAGGGTAGAAGCTATACTATGAATCTAGTCTATTTTTATGAGGACAAAAGTAGGGCCCTAGATGAAGATATTCCACATGACATCGTGCATTTGGATTTTAGTAAGGCTTTTGACCTTACCCCACATTGGACTATAATAGAAAAATTAAAAACTATAATGGTAAATCCCCCTTGTTATAAATTGGACTAGTGATTGGTTATCTGAAAGAAAACAGCATGTTTCTATAATTGGATATCTATCTAACACTGACAAGGTGTGCTGAGGCCAGTTTTGTTTTAGATATTAATTTCTGATTTAACTAACAAACTAAATTGTTGGGCTACAAAATATTCTGACGATACCAAAATTGGTGGACCACACAAAACCATTACAGAGACAAATCAGCTTCAACGAGATTTAGATAGTATCTGCACTTGGGCCCTAAAATGGCACATGAAATTTAATCTGGAGAAATGCAAGGTGTTACACATGGGAAAAAATAATAATAATGTAACATATATGTTAGTTGTGACAACTCTTATTTCAAGCCAAACAGAGAATGATCTCGGTATTATAGTATCAAATACTCTTACTATTGATGTACAAACTGAAACAGCAAGTAAAAGATGTAACAACACAATATAGTCCATCAAGAGAAACATAAAAACAAGGGAAAAATCTGTTTTAGTACCACTATATCATGCCTATGTTAGACCACAATTGGAATATGTATCACAAATATGTTTTCCATATAGAAGGAAAGAGAGGGACCAGCCTGAAAGAATACAAAGAAGGTATACAAAAACTATTGTGGGAATGAAGGACTTAGAATATACTGAGAGAGTATCACAACTCAATCTCAGGTCTCTTGAAACATGAAGAATGCGTTCCAATCTACTGTTTATGTATGATGTAATGAAAGATCCTGCCTTACTTTGTGATTTAAATATTACCTTTAAAGCAGACAATAAAAACACAAGGGGTCACCCACTTCAGATAAAAAGCAATAGTTTCATACATAATCAAAGAAAATATTTTGTTACTACAAGGATTGCAAACCCATGGAATTCCTTACCAGGGAACATAATAATAAGTAAAACAAAAACAGAATTTAAAACAAAATTGGATAAATACATTACATCGGGTGCTAGATTACATTACTTTAAGGATCAGGAATTTATCAAAGCATATATGGGCATATGCCTACTTGCTTTGTACAGTCCTCAGTATGAAACCCAGGGATTTCTGTAGACACAGTGCAGTGTCTCTGACTGTGACTGTATGCAGGAAACCCAGAGTAACGATGCTGTTGGCCACCTTTACTACCAGCATCCAATGTACTCCTTTTCCTTTCCTCCTTCCTTTCTTTCCATTTGGGTCATAGCAGGGCAGGCTGAGGTGGCTTATTTGGACTCTGAGAGGACCAGGAGGTGGGTAAATAATGGTAAAAAGACTACTTACAAGTTGGAAGACCACACTGAGTCGGGCCCAGCCCAGAGGTGTCTTGTAGTTCTCTGGGAGTTGGCCAACTGACTTAAAGATCATGTGCAACCGTTTTTGCATATTTCTAATAAAAGCTTTAAAAGCTGAAATTCAAGTCCCTGTGTCATGATTAGTGTTTCCTGAAAATTTCATGCTGTTTGGTATTGTGGTTTTCTTTAAATCAGCATTTGTTAACTTGCTCTACAGTGGCTGAAAACAGTGGAGTTGTTTATGTCCTCTCAGTCAAACTTAGAGAGCAATGACATCATTTTGGAGTAGCGTGCCATTTCAGATTCCCAAACAGAGCAGCACTCTGTAGAGTTTATGGTTTGCTGAGCTTTCCAGGTTCCTTACAAACCCAGTCCCTGGTTTGTGTTTAGATAGATCAGCTTAAAATATATAATTATTTTCCTTTATAAAGCTGATCATTTCAGTTCCAATGCTGAACTGAAGTAGTGGAAATCTTTTTCTGTGAGAAATCAGCTTGTCTGTATCACAGCTCTGTTCTTTCTAATCAAACCTCAGTTCTTTTCTAACTATATAACACAGGGCTGTTTAATGAATATAAAATAAATCTAAATGTTGTTCATTCACAGAAACAGTTGGTCTTTGATGTAACCTTCATAAATACAATCATGTAAGACATTTTGTTTTTCATGTTAGATTGACAAACGTGCTTGTCACACTCTGCTACAATACGATCAGAACTCACAAATTTAAGCTCCTTGGTGGTTTCTGTGTGAAAGTACAACTAGAACCACTATGTGGCATCCTGATGCACTGTGTGTATGCCCCACAGTTGAGGCAGCTGCAGTCTACTACCACCAGTCCCTGCCCCACAAGCCCCCTGCCTTCTGCTCCACATTCGAGGCTGCTGCACCCTGCAGCCCACTCTCTTCTCCCACACAGTCATGGACTGTTCACCCTGCTGCCTCCATCCCTTGCCTAAAGAATCAGGACTACTGCACACCGCTGCTCCCTTCCCAAACAATTGGGGTTGCTGCACCCTGCTGCCCTATCTCCCCCGCCCTCACAGTTAGGGAAGCTGCACCTGTTGCCCCTTGTTCCTGTCTCCACAGTTAAGGTTGCTGTGCTGTGTTAGGCCCTAAAGTGCCATTGTTCCCTGCCTCCATGGGCAGGGCTGCTGCACCAAGTGTACCCCATCTCACAGTCAGGGCTGCTGCCCCATGTGTCCTGCCCCTCAGTCGAGGCTTCTGCACCATGCTGTGTTCTATCACCTAGCACCATAGACAGGGCTGCTGCACCCTGCTCCTTTCTACACAGTTGTAGTTGCTCTGGCCTGCTGTGTCTTAGAGCCCCATGCCTCTGCAATTAGGGCTGCTGCACCATGCTGCCACTTGCCACAAGATTCAGGGCATTTGCTGCACCCTGTTGCATGCCTCCACAGTTGAGGCAGTTGCACCCTGCTGTCCCCCTGCCACCAGAGTCAGATCCTTTGCTACACTCTGCTGAGACAGGAACGGGGAGCAACATGTGCAATGTTCCTGACTATGAGGGTGAGAGAGAGAAAGAGAGAGAGTAGCAGGGTGCAGCATCCCCAACTGTTTGGGAAGGGTGCAGCACAAGAGTAAGGGCATTTGCTGCACCCTGTCCCCTTCCTGTGGAGGCAAGAGCTGTTTGGTGCAGCAGGACACAACAGTGGCAGGGGACAAAGGACAGCATGGTGCAGAAGCCTTGACTGTGGGGCAGGACACAGGTGGGCATCAGGATACAGCAACCCTGACAGTGGTACAGGGAGTACATTGTGCTGCAGCCCAGCCCATTTGGGGCAATGGAAATGTGTAGCATGGCTCAGCAGCCCCAAATGTGGATGCAGGCAGCATGAGACTCTAGGGTGTAGCACAGCAGCCCTGATTGTGGAGACAGGGACAGGGGGCAACAGTGTGCCGTGGCCCTGACTCTGAGTGTGGGGACAGAGGGCAGCAGGGTGTAGCAGCCCTGAATGTTCGGACAGGAGATAAGGGTGGCATCAGGATGCAGCAGCCCAAACTGTGGGACAGGGTGCAGCAGCCATGCCTGTCTGGGACAAGGAATGTGGGCGGCAGGGTATAGCAAAGGATCTGACTCTGGTGGCAGGGGACAGCAGTGTGCAACTGCCTCAACTATGGAAGCATGCAACAGGGCACAGCAAATGTCCTGAATCTTGTGGCAGGTGGCAGCATGGTGCAGCAGCCCAAACTGCAGCAGCATGGGGAACTAGAGCACAGCAGGCCATGGCAACCCTAACTGTGTAGAAAGGAGCAGGGTGCAGGAGCCCTGTCTCTGGTGACAAGGGATAGAGGACAGCATGATGCAGAAGTCTCGACTGTGGTGCAGAACACAGGGGGCATCAGGGCACAGCAGCCCTGACTATGAGATGGGGTACAGATGGTGCAGCAGCCCTGCACATTTGGGGCAATGGAAGTGGGTAGCAGGGTGTACCAAAAGCCCCACCTCTGGTGGCTAGGGCAGCATGGTACAACAGCCCCAGCTGTGGAGGCAGGGGACCTAGCACACTAGGGCTCAGCATGGCACAGCAGCCCTGACTGTGGAGACAGGAACAGGGGTCAACAGGTGCAGCTTCCCTAACTGTGAGGATGAGGGAGAGAGGGCAGCAGGATGCATCACCCCAACTGTTTGGACAGGGGGTGGCAGGGTGCAGCAGCCCTGATTCTTTAGGCAGGTGATGGAGGCAGCAGGGTGCATGATCCCTGACTGTGTGGGAGAAGACAGTGGGCAGCAGGATGCAGCAGTCTCGCATGTGGAGCAGAAGTCAGGGGGCTTGTGGGGCAGTGACAGGTGGCAGTAGACTGTGGCTGCCTCAACTGTGGGATAGAGACATGGTGCATCAGGATGCCACATAGTGTTTCTAGTTGTACACGTACATGATATATTTTCACACAGAAACCACCAAAGAACTGAAATTTGTGAGTTCAGACAGGTGTCACACTCTGCTACAGTATTTCAAGCACATGTAATGCTTGTCAATCTGACATAAAAAAAAATGTTCTTACATGAACATATTTATGAAGGCTGCATCAAAGACAAACTGTTTCTGTGAATGAACAAAATTTAGATTTATTTTATATTCATTAAACAACCCTGTGCTGTATAGTTAGAAAAAAAATCAGATTTTTGATTATAAAGAACCGAAAGTTGTGATACAGACACGCTGATTTATCACTGAGAAATATTTCTACTACTTCAATTCAGCACTGAAATTAAAATTATCAGCTTTTTATCAGAAGATAATGATATGTTTTAAGTTGATCTATCTCAACACAAACCAGAGACTGGGTTTGTAAGAAACTTGCAGAGCTCAGCAAACCATTAACTCTACAAAGTGCTGCTCTGATTTGGACTCTGAAACAGTAAGCTACTCCAAAATGATGTCGTCACACTCTAAATTTGACAACGAGGACTAAAATAACTCCACTGTTTTTAGCCACTGTAAAGCAAGTTAACAAATGCTGATTTAAAGAAAACCACAAAATCAAACAGCATGAAATTTTCAGGAAACACTAATCATCACACAGGACTTGAATGTTAGCTTTTCAAGCTTTTATAAAAAATATGTAAAAACCGTTGCAAATGATCTTTAAACCCAGCGTTCCCTACATACACAGTCCAGTGTCTCTAACTGTGACTATATGCAGAGAACCTAGGGTAATGATGCTGTTGACTATCCTTATTACTAGCATCCAACATAATCCTATTCCTAGACCTCCTTCCTTTCCTTCCATTCAGGCCATAGCGGGGCAGGCTAAGGAGGCTTATTTGGACTCTGGGAGGATCAGAAGGGGAATGAATAATAATTAAAAAACCTACCAGTCATCTCAGAGTCTCAGACAGTTCTGTGGTCACTGCTATAATAATCCACGTGTGTGTGTGTGTGTGTATTGGGTGCAGTGCAGGTTGGTGATCGGTGGCTCTCTGTTGTTGGCCAGAGGGGTGGGGATCAAAACGGACAAGATTTCAATACCTGGAGTGACGCATCCCACTATTTACTTAATGACCTGAGTCACATTACAGCTTGGCAGCAAGAGTCAGGAGGAGGAAGACTAGTAACGAAGGGAGCACAGCAGCTCTCAGGCACTTGAGGCGGTAAGAGGACAATGGTTAGTGGAGAGCGGATGATTGATTTGAGATTTTGCATTTGTTGTTGCACTGATGTTGGATGTGGATTCAGAATCAGATTCTGATTCTGACAATTTTTTCAGAATTTGGATTTTTGTCCCTCAATACAGAAAACCTGAATTCCTAAAAAAGCTCATGTATCTGATTCCATTGGATAGATTCTGAACAACCCTGCTTTCCTGCTTTGATAGCAGGAGGAAGACGGTAATACTACCTCTCTGTAATCACTGCTGAGGTCCCATATGGAGTAATGTGCCCAGTTCTGGAGTCCCCAAATAAAGGACGACAATGACTGACTGCACACAGCGCGGCATGGGTCACTAAAATGATTCAGGACCAGCCAGACAAATCTTTCCAGGATCAGCTCAGGGCTCTTACTATGTACTGGCTGGAAGCCAGGAAGGGGGGGGAAGGGTGATAGAGACCTTCAAGTTGCTGAAAGGACTGACTGAACAAGGTATCATACGAGGAGCTATTCAGCAGGAAGAGCAAGTCAATAACACGAAGACATTAGTGGAAGATGACGGCTGAAATACAGGAGAGATGTGAAAAAGTTTTACTTTACAGAGAGGGTGGTTGAACGTGGAACAGCTGAGGTGGGGAGCACAGATGGAACAGAATTAATGGCTTAATAGTTACTCAGGGGGGAAGCATTAAGACATGAGATCGGGGGGTGAGACAAAGCCCCTATTAAGACAATAGGCCCCGGGATACAACAGGGTATAACAGAGCAGACTGGATGGACCGTTGGTCTTTTTCTGCCATCATTGTCTATCTTTCTATGCTTCTGTTTGTAGTTCCAGTTGTTTTACCTCGTTCCCTCTGCCTTTTCTCAAGACAAAAGGACAGCCTGGTTCAGGCATCTGTGACTGCAGGTTACCTTCTTGAGGGGAGTAACAGTATCCTTCCTATTATTTCAGATCATAGATGCAAGACTGAAGGGAAGGAGTCTGTAAGCTGCTTGAAATCCATTCACTGACCTTTTTCATTCTCTAAATTCCTTTTCTCCGAGTTGAATCCGGCTTCCTCCTCCTCCATCAAGTCACCAGAAACGTCTTGTTCTCCAACAACTGTGCAGTCAGGCCAGCCTCCATCTGCAAGAATCACGTAGCCATTCCAGATATTGATGTTATTTCTGAGACAATAATTGCAGAGACTTCCTTATTTTCCAGGGCACGAAGGCTGATTGACACCACTGCTTCAGTTTCTCCCCCTCCATCCACCACGGAAACCACCATACTGATAAAGTATGGCAGTATGGGATTTTTTTTTATTAGAAGTTAAAAATAATATACATACAGGTTATCCATACACCAAAGAAATCAAAGAAAAGCAAGAAAACAAATACAGAAATTAAAATATGAAGAATTAAAAACAAAAAAGGAACAGTACAAAGACAATAAGTCAAAGAAACCTTTTATGAAAATCACCTCAACCCCCATCAAATTCACCTAGGGAAAATCCAAGACATATTTTTCCAAAACATAGATTTCATCTGGGGTGATAGCTGTTCAAATTTAGTCTCCAGCCTGTACACTGTACTAACATACTAAATTGCCAGCAGATTTGGCCCAGTGGTCTAACGAGTGTGCTCGAGTAACAGCCTACAGTCCACTCTCTGCAACTGCCCCTTCCCTTTGTGACCCCCGTGGACCCTTTACATATCCCACTCCCCCCACCAGACTACACCCCTGTGTCTGTCCCACCCTCTCTTTTTTTTTTTTCACTTTGGGACACCTTATTGCCCCATTTATACCTGCTCTTGTACTCCCTCAGTGCTCCACTCCTTCAGGCATTGCTCATGTCCCTCCTAGGTCCGCTACCACGGTATCTGTCCCCTAGAGTGCCTGGTTATTCCTTACCTCCTCCTCCTACTCATGGAGCACCTGCACAGCAGAGATCTGCCCGTGGGTTCTGGACCTGGATGGCTGTTGGGAGCGGCCGTCATCTAGGCTCACTGAGGCATTTTCCGCTTTTCTGTGGTCCCCCCACCCCTGAGATGCCGGCACGAGGACGTACGTCCAGAGAGGTGACATGCTGGTGCACGCCTTCTCCCAAGTGCCTGACAGTGTCCCCCCTCCCCGACTCCAGTGAACGGAGCCGCCAGAACCCTGGAGAGCCTGTGCTTCCACCAGCTCTCTCGGTATGTGGGTGAGCAAGGCACCCCTGGTAACCCTCCCCAGAGGGAGGAGAGCATCCGTTGGGAAGCTTGATCCTCCCTCCCCCTGCGGACCCCCGCCAACTCAAGTCCATTCCCGAACCCGGGTCGCCGGTGCAGCGCGAGGTGTGGTGTTCAGCGCCTCAACCCTCAGCACCACTGGGCCGCTGTCAGACCCTCTCTTGAATCCTCCCACTGTCTCCATTCCCACCGACTCCGATGGCAATGAGTTCCGGGGTACCACCTCTCTCTCAGTGAAGTAGTGATGCCTCATCTCCCCCTTAAGCCTCCTCCCCACCAGTCTCAGGCTATGCCCCCTCGTGGCTCCATCCCTCTTCAACTGGAGCAGTCCATCAAAGCTGACCTGGCTAATCGCCTTCAAATATTTAAAGACCTCTATCATGTCCCCATATCCCTCCTCTCCTCCAGGGAGTACATGTTCAAATCCCATAGTCTCTTCTCATAGGGCAGGTTCTTCAGACCATGAATCATCCTTGATGTCCTCCTCTGGATGCTGTCAAGAATGGCAACATCCCTCTTCAAGTATGGGCACCAAAACTGCACACAGTACTCCAGGTACGGCCTAACCAGACAGTTGTACAGGGGCAGTAGGACCTCTCTCCTCTTTGACGTTATCCCTCTGGCTATGCACTCCAGCATCCTATGTGTCTTCACAGCTGCCATCTCACACTGCTTGGAATTATTCATTTTGGTGTCTATTGCCATTCCAAGATCCTTTTCTTCCCTGGAGACAGCCAACTTTTCCCCTCCGAGACTGTAGTCGTACCTGGGGTTTCTGGCACCCAAGTGGAGTACACTGCACTTCTTGGCATTGAACCTCAGCTGCCAAGTGTGTGACCACCTTTGAAGTATCTCCAAGTCTTCTTGCAGCATCCTACTCCCCTCCTCCTTGTCTACCACTGCTCCCAATTTGGAGTCATATGGGAACAGACTATATGTGGCTAGCCTGCCTCCATTGCATGCCTCAGCTAGTGCACTACATGTAGAGGGCGTTCAATCCATAATATGCAGGGCTAGACCTGCATAGAAGTAGAATGGGACACATGGCCTCCTGCAAAGCCACATGCTTTTAACACCAGGATCCTGGGCAACAAAGAGTAGGATCGTCAGGCTCTAGTTACAGAAGCCTTACTGGGCTTATTGGCCATGATAAAAACCCTGGGTGATGCCATACTATGACTGGTATACGACAGATAGGTTTAGGGGCAAGGGGGGGAGCACTGGGGGAGGACTGGCCAGTTCAGTTCAGTTTTATTTGTTAGGAAAGACTCCATTGAGCCGGCTCATTTACAAGGAGGTCCTGATACACTCAATCATGTTACAGTATGATCACACAGAGACAACAAAATTTGCAAAATATGTACAGATATTTACAGGATACACAGCAGTCATAGAATAAAGAGGTACAATAAGCCAAGGATTTGTTGGCAGCAAAGGGCAGTGATTAAGTGGTTTGTAGACCGAGAGTGCCGTACTGGGGTAGTTGTTAACTAAAAGGTTGGAGGGTGGGGGGTAGAGTTCCCAGGGGTGAATTGGGTCGCTAATGGAGGGGGAGTGGTGAGAGAATGGTGGGAGAGGATGATAAAGGAGACAGGCAGGATAGAGGATAGGCAGGTTGGCGATAAGAAGGAGTGTGCGGGGAGGATGAGTGGATGGTAGAGGTGGAAGATTGCTGGGAGTGGGAAGCTTTTATAGATGGAGGGGAGTGGTGAAATGGGTATGGCTAGGTGAGGGTGAAAGGGAGTAGGCAGGTTGGGGATAAAGAAGGGGTATATGGGGAGGATAGCTGGTAATGGCAGGAGTAGCTGGGAGCAGGAGTTGGGGGAGACGATGGAAGGTTCGCATAGGTGGTAGGGTGGAGGCAAGATAGGGATGAAGGCTGGTGGAAGCGTGGGGGTTGGATTGAAATGGGGAACCTAGCAGGAGTCGTTGGTGACCTGTGATAGGTGAGGGAAGGGGTGCAATTTGGGTGGGAGTAACATGGGGAGCCTGTGAGAGCAGTTGGTGGCCTGGGATACTCAAGGTGTGTGGGAGAATGATTTGAAGGAAGGCATCAAGGCAACCAGCAATATGGTAGTGAATGAGAAGGCAGAAACAGAGTCACTGTGGGTACAGCTGGAATCAAAAGGGGCAGAAAGGTGAGTCTGGGGTGGTCTATTGTACCTCTGAATCAAAAAGAAGGGGTGGACAGGGAATTTAAAGGGGTTATCAAAAGGGAAACAGCACAGGATAAAGCTATCAACTTTCTGAAGCCTAAAACTGGGAAACTGGGACATGCCATAATTTGGAAATATATATATATATATATATATATATATTTCTATATATATATATATATATATATATACATATATGTATATATATTTTTTTAGAGAAAGCTATGTGACTGTGTCAGACTGACAGAGATCAGTCAAACTCAGGAGCAAAGAATGCAGTGCAGCTTCCAACAGCTGCTGCAGATATATGGATTGATTCCAAATCCCAAATAAAAACATATTAGTACCTCTCTCAATCAAGTGCCGGATATGATACAAGTGCCTGCATCACAGTGACAGAATAAACCCAGTCTGTGGGATGACATTCACATAATAATTCCTGAATGTGACCCCACCACCCCACCCCACCCCTGTGTCACTAATCCATGGCCCTTGGACCGCTGCGCTGCACAAAATACAATTGGAGTTGAAAAAGCTCAGTTTCTGCTCCCCATTCTGCCCATGACACCAACAGCCCCGTTGTGTCACTTGCTCCCTCCGCCGTTGAGGACAAGCTAAAGCTGCACATGACACGACATACATTTCACTAATTTATTTCAGTCAGATACAATTTGCTGCTTGCTCCGGCCCCGCCACCCCACAGTGACACCAAGGCAGTAGCAGATACATATTAAAACAATAAAGTTCTGAATTGTAACCCAGAACAGCAGTACAGTAAACGTGTTTTAAATTGTGTTTCATTCGAGCTGCTTGCTCCGCCGCCTGACAGTCCCACTTCCCACATCCCAACCTGCTCACACTCATCTCGTTTGCTGCTGAACTTCATGTCAGCTCCCCCACCACACCAGATTGTTGTCTTACTGCCTGGCTCACATCAGACTCAGGTAGTTCACTGCTGCTGGTCTCTAGTGGAGTTTCTCTCACTCAGCTGTTGGCTGCCAGATGCTAATGGCCACATGTGCTTGCTCGCACAACCCCAGTCTAACTTGTCGTCTAAGAGGAAGGAAGCCATTGACGCTTTATGGACCGGTGCTCCCACGGAGCTGACCTGCTTGCCAACTACCCAAGCGTTTTCACGTTCAGGGCCCAACATAGGCACAGAGGTGGAAGCTGAAGCTGTCCAGCTTTTGCAGCAGTGCCATGGTGGTGCTGTAATGACATGAATGTCACTTGGTCAGCAAAAGGAACAAAATCAGGACAAGTAAACAAAACTGGGACAAAGGTGACATTTTCCCAAACTTGCAGGGACACTAGGACATGCTGCCTAAAAATGGGACTGTCCCGGGAAAATCCGGATGGTTGGCAGCTTTAGCACAGGGGGAAGTGGTGATCACGGGAGACTTTAACCTTCCTGATGTAGATTGGAATGTTCCAGGAGCAAGCAGCACCAGTAAGTCGGGCACTCATCGATGCATTCCAGGATGGCCTCTTGATCCAGGGCTCAGGGAGACAATGAGGGAAGTGGGCAGCCCTGGACCTTCTGCTTAATGGGACTATGTCTGGGGCATTAAAGTAGGGGAGCCTTTGGCTACTAGTGATCATCTATAAGTGT
This sequence comes from Neoceratodus forsteri, assembly GCA_016271365.2. Lineage (NCBI taxonomy): Eukaryota > Metazoa > Chordata > Ceratodontiformes > Ceratodontidae > Neoceratodus > Neoceratodus forsteri. The sequence continues at coordinate 267,488,826 of CM057455.1, forward strand.
GGTTTACTACCAAGCTAGGTAAGGAACATGGCAATTCTGTCTTAGATATCAGAAGGGCAAATTTTGCTGAGATGAGAGGAAAGCTAAAAACAGGGACAATGAGTCATCAGTAAGAACAGACTTCATGAAGTCATCAGTTCCTGTTTCAGGCAAGCAGGGGAAAGAAGGAATCACAGGAAACCAATTTGATTTACAAGGGAGGTGGAGTGAGCATTAAGGGAAAAAAGGTGACTTTCAGAAGATATAAAGTGAGTCAAGGGGAAGGGTAGGGACACTTTCTTAGGAAAAAGTGTGTGAGGCCAACAGGGTGGAGATGAAGGCTAAAGCAGAAATGGAGCAAAGGTGAGACAAGGCAAATTTATTTGTTAGGCACCCTTTCCCTGAGGCTCAGGGCTCCATACAGGCAATAAAACAGTAAGAAATTAAATACATTATCGTGAATACAAATAAGGTATAAACATACTCAGTATGTGAATACATAGAACTGTCTATTTCAATAAAAGGCCTGTTGAAATACTGTAGATAACATTTTAAAGCACCCTTAAAGGCCTCCACCAAGTGGGCAAGGTGAATCTGGGGTTGCAAGGAATTTCAGAGGAGGTGAGCTGCAAGCCACCCCAAATGCTCTTTCCACAGACAACTTCCAGCCTTGATCACAGACCAGCTAGAAGGCCCGCATCAGAGGACTGGAGAGGGTGAACAGAGGTGTGGGGAGACCGGAGGTCCTTGAGGTAACCTGGACTCAAATTATGCAGGGCTTTGCAAGTTAACAAGCCCAGCTTGAAAGTGATGTGCCACTGAATTGGCAGCCAGTGCAGATCACACATCACTGGGGTTAGGTGTTCCCTATGAGATGTGCTAGTGATTAGTCATGCAGTTGCATTCTGGGCCAGCTGCAGGCGGTGCATCAAGTTTTCAAATAAACTAAGACAGAGGGTGTTACAGAAATGCAACCTGGATGTGACAAAAGCATGAACAATCATTGGCAGGTACCAGGGTGCAAGTTACTGCTTAATTCTGGAGATGTTTCCCAGATGAAAAAAGCCACTATGGACAACAGCTGACACATTAAATTCAAGTGTCTGCTTGCTGTCCACAGTGACTCCCAGATTTCTGACCATGTAAAAGAACTCCAGGTGTGATGCTATTTAGGGGTGGAAGCAGGACATCACAACCTGTCACAGCCAATCCAAGGGAGCCTGATTCGAAAATCCCCACTTCAGTCTTCCCTTGGTTTAGGCTGAGCCAGTTGGGGGACATCCAACCATTGATTATATTTAGGCAGTATTGTATTGACTCAACACAGAGGTTGCCTGTATCCCATCAGGTAAACAGGACAGGTACAGCTGAGTATTATCTGCATATCAATGAAACTAAAACAGAACATGAAGCACCCACTCTGAACAGCATGTAAAAGGTTTTTTACCAGCACTAAATAGTAGAAAAATAATACTGTTTACCAAATTATATAGAAAGCATTGTTTATTTTCACAAACTTTATTAATAAACATAATATAAAACTGTTTAAAGATTAGTGCAAAATGCAATGTACATGTGCATGGTATAAGGCAGGACAATTATAGCTGCAAAAATAGCATAGCTAAATATAGCGACAGAGCATGAAGGGACGGCAGTTCCCACTGATACAGCATGGCCCCAAAGGGCGTAAAAAACTACGTTTCTTTACGTCAAGGCGGAGCTTCTTCAGAGGTTAAGGAGCTATCGATCTGCTCCTTATTTATAGTACAACCAATAAATTAAACAATTATTAATACAATTTCAAAATTTACTTACTTTTTGTGCTAATTTAAATAAGTATTTAACATACCTATTAGCTTAATAGAAAAAGATCCAACAACCCAAATGATTAAACATTTCCCTTCAATCTAAAAACCTTTAAGTAGGAAATAACAAATAAATCAGTAAATGATGATTAATAACATTTTGAAGGAAAGGACAGAACTGGCTACATAACTTGTGTCCCCAGAGATCCAATTTCTTTAAACAAATACTTATATACCAATCCAAACCTAATTTACAGAAGGAGAACAAATGGACATTATATACATAGCATCACAGCTTCTTAGAAATAATTCATAAGTGATTCATTCGTTTGTACAGTCCAGACAAATTTTAGCAGTCCCAAACATTATCAGAGGTCTTTTATAAATGAATGCTTGTTTCATGTATTTTCTTTTTCATTTGGACCCTTCTTTTTTATGTGTGCTTGCGCGCATGTGCCAGAAACATTATGTGACAGCTTAACAGAGAAGCGGGTTCAGGAGGCACAGCAGTGTGGCAGCCAACAGAGGCATTACATTTGGGGGCTTGTCCATGGTGCACCAATGGAGGCACAGTGTACCGATGACACTGGCTTCCAGAAGTACCACCAACTTGTAACGTTTTCACTGCGGCAATCAGGGGCCATCTCGTCATTGCAGCGTCAGCGATTCGCTGCAATGAGGGAGTGACCCATCATTGCTGGGCAGAACGTTGCTACTGAAATATTGTTTGTGAACATGGAAGCACCTTGCCATCATGTTCACAAACAATATTAATTCACCTCCAGTGCCAAGGGGGTGCCCAATCACCCTTGGCAACATGTGCCCCACCTCACAGCAGCGTGTTTTTGCCGATGGGGGCCTCAATCCCCGTCAACTTCCATCCCCAGTGTTGTGACTTGCCAATGGTGGAGCCCACTCCCCATTGGCATTATGTCCCCCCTCCCACTTTGATGTGCTGATGGGGGAGCCCACTCCCCATCTGCATAAGTTCCCCCCCAAAACATTAGTGGGAGAGCTGTGCCAGGGGGGTGCCTAATCCCCCTCAGTTCTTGTGCCCCGCTTTTGTGCTGATGGGGTGCCCAATCCCCTGTCACAGCTGGCCTCCCAACAGTCGGTTAGCACACTGGGAGCACACCCCAGCATGCCAAATGTCCAGAATACCCAGTACAAAAAAAGTCCCGCAATGTCTTTTTTTTTTTACCTGTAAAGCAAAAACAGTCCCTCGTCAAGTACGGTGGCCTCTCCACAACCCGTGCCCACTGTCTGCACACTGCTTCCCACACCCCCACCCATACTTCCTCTGGAGCCCAATGCAATGATCTTTGGTGGACTGGGAACACATCTGCACTCTTCAAAGCCGACCGCAAACTGAGGAAATGCCGTAAGCTGTATAATGATATAAATAGGGTTTTTTCAACTTTAATGCGTATCTCTGGCATTTTTTTGAATTTTTGCACCAAATTTTTAACATGGGTTTTTGGGACCCCTCCTCATGAATTCTGGCAATGTCTTGGTGTTAATCGGCCTCAGAAGGTGATTTCGCTGTCACTGTGCAGAATCACCTTTCCGGGCTGATTAACAAAACGACAGTGCCAGTGTTCATGAGGTGTGCTCTCTAAAAGTCTATGTTGCAAATTTGGTGGGAAAAATAAAAAAAAAATGACTGTTTTACAAGCATGCATTGTGCAGTTGCTACGCATGCTCGTAAGTTCACCAATTTGCAATATTTTCACTCCAGATTTTCAACGTTGCCATTTTTCCACACCTCCTTATGAACAGTGTAGCTGTCATTTTTCATATCTTGGCCAAAATGTGTTTTCACACTTCTAGTGCAGAATAGCGAGGGTGCTGTGGGAAATCAGTGTTCGGGACGCATTATGAAAATCAGTGACACTGTTCATGAGTAGAGGTCCTAAAATGCCTATGTTGAAAATTTGGTGATGAAAGTCCATAAAATGACTGCGTTACGAGTGTGCGTTGCTTAGTTTCCACGCATGCTCATAACTTCGTACATTTGTAATATATTCACTCCAGATTTTCAACATTGCCATTTTTCTGCACCTCCTTCTTAACAGTGCAGCTGTCATTTTTCACATCCTGGCCAACATGTGTTTTTGCACTTCTGGCACAGAATAGCGTGGTTGCTGTGGGAAATCAGTGTTCGGGAGACATGAAGAAAATCACAGTGACACTGTTCATGAGCAGAGGTCCTACAATGCCTATGCTGAAAATTTGGTGATCAACGTCCATAAAATGACTATGTAACGCGCAAGCGTTGCTCAGTTTCCACATACCGTAGGCTCGGACGTGTGAGCATTTTTAATATTCCCAGTACAGATTTTCAACATTGCCATCTCTTCACACCTCCCTGTGGATGGTACAGCTGTCATTCTTCACATCCTGCCCCATCTGTGTTTTCGTACATGTGGCGCAAAAGGGCACTGTCGCTGTTGGAAGTCAATGTTTGGGCCACATTGACATAATCACACTGCCACTCTTCATGAGAAGAGGTCCCACATGCTTTCATGAAGTGAGGTCACAAAAAGGCCATGTTGAAAATTTGTAGTGTAAATAGCAAGAAATGCCCAAGTCATTAGGGTTTTTTAACCATAACGTTCTACCCTGCACAGATTGACAGGCATCAGGGTGTGCTTTTGGACTGCCGACTGTACTGCTCATGCCATCCCACTTCCACCTCCAGCCAGTGACAGGCATCGAGGTGTACCTTGGACTCTTCGGCCCCAGACTTCACCCCATCTTCCTATGCTGCACCCATTTCAGCGTATGTCCTTATGGAATGGGGTGACTGTAAAGCCAAACACCCTAAGGCACATCTCAACACGTGTCGCTGTCTGCATAATAGGGTGAGGTGACATGGCATGCCCGCCATGGGTGACGATCCAAACACTTACCCCAATGCTTGTCCATCTCTACAGGATGGAGGTGGGGTTAGCGTGAACTTCAATACTTCACTGCCATTCCTATTGTGCATCAGTCTAACTCCTGCATTACCAATGCTTATACCAGCAAGCAAACATTCGGCATTGACAAATTCTTGTTCTTTTTTGATTTTACATTTCATTTCATTTCAGCAGTACGTCCAAGGGCCAATACTGAAATATATCAACAAGAGGGGAAAATCTTAATTATTCATACATACTTACAATCTTTCAGTGCATATTTCCATTAAGACATCTACTTGGTACACAATACATAGATAAATTTCATCAGCTTACAAAACAATAACTAGCATTTTTTGAAAAAGAAACAGCAAAACCAAAAATACACTTTTTGTTTCCATTACTTTGTCCTCTTTTCTGTTCACATCTATTCTCTTAGCAACATAACTACAAATAATGCACAAGTTCAACCGAATTATGAAGTCCTGGCGGATGACATGCCCAGGTTTAAAAATCCATTTAGTTTCTATCTGGCTTACCAATGCTTCCCAATCCCCCCCTTGATGGTTTTTCTGAACCTTTTGAATTCCAAAACAACTGATTTTATGTTCATTCTTATTTTTGCCTTGTAAATGTCTACCTATGGCATATTTTAAGTTGCTTTCCTTCCAAGCCCTAACATGTTCACCTATGCGTGTTTTAAAACTATGAATTGTTCTACCTATGTAGAAAGCTTTACTGACACATCATTATATAAACCGCCCCTCCATATTGCATCCCTGAAGGAGGAGGGTGGTGACACCTATTCTGAAGAAAGCTTCTTTGGACCCGGATACTCTAGCGAACTACAGACCCATCTCGAACCTTCCTTTTGTGAGAACGGTTATCAAGAAAGCTGTGGCAACTCAACTGGAGAACCATTTAACTATCCATAATATATATGAACCTCTCCAACTGGGCTTTCATAAGAGGCACAGTACTGAGACTGCTCTGGTTCGGGTGCTCAATGATCTCCTGATGGCGAGAGATCGGAGAAACTGTTCCATCTTTGTACTCCTTGATCTCTCTTCAGCCTTTGACACTGTGGACCATGGAGTCCTGCTCGAGCGCCTGAGGTCCATCTGTGGGCTGAACGGTACAGTGCTCAGATGGTTTTCATCTTTCCTCGCCAGTAGAACTCAGAGACTTGTCTCGGGAATGTTTTCTTCTGAGTCTTTCTCTCTGCCTTGTGGGGTGCCTCAGGGCTTGCTGCTGTCCCCCATGTCATTTTCAGTGTATATGCTGCCCTTCAGAGACATTGTAAGATGGTATGGGCTGAGGTTTCACTGCTATGCTGATGATACCCAGCTCTACCTGTCTTTTGCCCCCAACCAGGTTAATACTCTCTCGGTATTTAACAGCTGCCTCGTTGAAATCCAAGATTGGATGAATTCCAGCAGGTTAAAGTTGAACGCAGGAAAAACTGAGATTTTGGTGGTGGACCCAGGTCACAGAACAGAGGGGCTGAGGACTGATCTGCCCTCTGGCTTATTTTTGAGGGGTGCTCAGATCCTTACCTCCGAATGGGTGCGTGACCTGAGAGTGATACTTGATGATGGGCTGACCCTTCATCATCAGGTGTCAGCAGTCATCAAGTTAGCCTTTTATCATCTTAGGAACATTGCCAGGATCAAGCACCTTGTTCTGTCCAGTGATTTGCCCATTTTGGTCCACACCTTTGTGACCTCGCGCCTCAACTACTGCAAATCCCTTTACTTAGGGCTTCCTGGGGTTGAAGCTAGTGCAGAATGCTGCTGTACATTTATTGACTGGGGTATCAAGGAAATCTCATATTTCCCCAGTGCTGCTTAATCTACACTGGCTGCCAGTTCAGTGGCGGATCACCTTTAAGATAGGCTTGTTAACCTGCAATGCCCTACACAGACTTGATCCTGACTACTTGAAAGAGCTTCTGACTCCTTACACCCTGTGTGACAGCTCCGCTCAGCTGACAAGAGGTTGCTGGAGGTTCCGAGGGTTAGCTTAAATTCATCTGGGGCTCGCGCTTTTATGTTTGCTGCCCCAACCCTCTGGAATTCTCTGCCCCGTCAGCTACGGGAGTGCAGGACAGTGGGGAGTTTTAAGCGGGTACTGAAGACATTTTTATGGAGCAAAGCTTTTCCTGATTTTCTGTGATTTTATTTATATTTATTGAATTTTGTATGTACCTGTGAAGCGCCTTGATACTGTAAAAGGTGCTCAGTCAAATAAAGCTATTATTATTATAAGCTATTATTATTATTATTGCAATTAATAAATGCATTGCAAAATACATTATCCCTTCCCCTAGGATGCACTACTGAACTTCCCTGCACTACAAAATTGCAATATATGCAATGTCTACATCTTTTATTCATATTAGGGACTGTTCAGTATGTTTTTTGATGTTGTAAGTCTGGACTGCACAATGCTGAAAACGCTTTATTGCCAATACTATTAGCTCATCTAAAAACAAATTTAGGCTTATATTGGGACACATGTGACAGTTTCTGATCCGTAGACAGAACAGACCAATGTTTCAACACAAAGGGCCAGATATTCAAAAGGGTTGCGCCATGCGCAACAGGGTTGTGCATGCTCAAGTCCTAATTTGCGCCATTCTGCGATATTCAGCAGGAGGCAGTTGTGCCACTGAAAACAGGCTGAGCAACAGCGCAATACAAATGAATGCATGCTCAACTGGAGGGGGAGGAACCATGCATAAACTGCACAGCCCGATATTCAGCCGGGCTGTGCACAGTTGTGCAGGCGCAACCCCCAACCTGAGCCTGCAGGACCTTCAGCCAAAAATAAAAGGCTTAAGTCGAGGGCCACCCACAGGTGAGCTGCTGTATTGATGGGGTGCAACACAGCAGCTGCCACCTGTGGCTGGCCCCCAACTCAGTCCCTGTGCCCCCCCCGGTAGCCTGATCGCGGGCATAGTGTACCCCCACCAGCCCATTCGCGGGCATCAATAGTTCATTCACAAATCTGGACTGTCATGTCACGGTATGGGCTGCACACCCATTGGCCCTTGCTCTGCACCAATGGGTGTGCAGCCCTGACACAGTCAGTCGGCCGAGCGGCAGGGCGGCAGGCGGTGGACGCTGCCGCCGCCGCCGGGGAGTGGGTAGGCCGTGGGTGGTGGGGTGAGGGGACACCTAGCCACCAGGGAGATGTTTCAGGAGGGGTTCAATTTACATTCTGCCCGCGATCGGGCATTTCGTCCACAGGACCACCAGGGAGATGTTCGGGCTGGGGGTTCAATGTACTTTCTGCCTGCGATCGGGCACAAGATGTGGGGTGTTACGCTTACTTTCTTCCCGCCGATCTGGGCACAAGGGGGTGTTACGTTACTTTCTGCCCGCGATCGGGCAATAAGGGGATGTTCGGGGGGTGTTACGTTTACTTTCTGCCTGCGATCGGGCACAAGGGGGATGTTCGGGGGTGTTGCGTTTACTTTCTGCCCGCGATCGGGCATTTTGGTCCACTGGACCACCAGGGATATGTATGGGAGGAGGTGGGGGAGCCACATTGCTGCCCGCCATCAGGCTGCAGGGTGCGTCGGTCCGCGACGGCTGCTGCCTGACAGGGCGCCAGGCGCACGTCCTCGGGGAACGGCACACCTACATGTTAATGGCATGCAAATGGAGCCATAATCAGATGCAAATGGCCCCCCCTGCGCCTTGCATGAATTATGGCCCCATTTGCATGTCACCTTTTGAATATTGTGATTTTGCGCACGGCACAATGGTACTTGCGCCACCGCAAGTTGAATGCTCCACTCTGACAACTTGCGGTGGCACAAGTTCCACAGTGGCTGTGGCTGGGGTGATATCTAAAGGAGCTGCTCACGCAACTCCTTTGAATATCGCTTCGCCACACCTCTGCGCAACTATTTTGCGCAGTGCAAGGGCTTGCGCCTCAGAATGGCGCAGTTTGAATATCCAGCCCTATTTCTTTTAACTTTTGTACCCCCACCATATAGGTAGTAATAAATCTAACACTATCTGATCCCATCTGTTGTTTACTTTTAACTTTAGGAATCAGCAAGGAAGCACGATCAAGGTTTTCAACCGCTTCTACTGCCAGAGCCATAACATCCTTGGAATAATCTCTTTGTTTAAATCTGTCTATTCATTCCCTTTCTCTTTTTCTGTAAACCTCCACATCAGTACAACTTCGTACTGCTGAAATGAAATGAAATGCAAAATCAAAAAAGGAAAAAGAAGGGTCCAAATGAAAAAGAAAATATATGAAACAAGCATTCATTTGTAAAAGACCTCTGATAAAGTTTGGGACTGCTAAAATTTGTTTGGACTGTACAAATTAATGAATCACTTATGAATTATTTCTAAGAAGCTGTGATGCTATGTATACAACGTTGTCCATTTGTTCTCTTTCTGTAAATTAAGTTTGGATTGGTATATAAGTATTTGTTTAAATAAATTGGATCTCTGGGGACACAAGTTATGTAGATAGTTCTGTCCTTTCCTTCAAAATGTTATTAATCATCATTTACTGATTTATTTGTTATTTCCTACTTAAAGGTTTTTAGATTGAAGGGAAATGTTTAATCATTTGGGTTGTTGGATCTTTTTATGTTAAGTTAATAGGTATGTTAAATACTTATTTAAATTAGCACGAGAAGTAAGTACATTTTGAAATTGTATTAATAATTGTTTAATTTATTGGTTGTACTATAAATAAGGAGCAGATCGATAGCTTCTTAACCTCTGAAGAAGCTCCGCCTAGACGTAGCGAAACATAAGTTTTTTTTGCCCTTTGGGGCCATGCTGTATCAGTGGGAACTGCTGTCCCTTCATGCTCTGTCATTATATTTAGCTGTGCTATTTTTGCTGCTGTAATAGTCCTGCCTTATACCATGCACATGTACGTTGAATTTTGCACTAATCTTTAAAAAGTTTTATATTATGTTTATTTATAAAGTCTGTGAAAATAAACAATGCTTTCTATATAATTTGGTGAACAGCATTATTTTTCTACTATTTAGTGCTGGTAAAAAAACGTTTTACATGCCGTTCAGAGTGGGTGCTTCGTGTTCCATTTTTGTTTTAGTAGATTTTATGTGAGCACCATTTTATGTGAATGGCTCCTTGGAGAGCCTGTTTCTGGTGGTTTATATCAAAGAAACTGCAGACCCTACCATTTTATGACCTCATCCGCATGTACACAGGAGACAGCATGAGTGCAAGGAACGTGCCTTGAGGCACACCACAGATAAGTACAGCGACTCTGGAGATCGAATTACCTAGAGCCACCTGCTGTACTCTCCCAGAGAAGTAGGGCTCAAACTATCTCATAACAGTGCCGGTGAGTCCCACATAGTGTCTCAGGTGATCCAAAAGTATACTATGATCCACCATTTCAAATACCGGGGAGAAATAAAGAAGGACCCAGATAGACTGGTACACTCAATCCCTCACAGTAAGAAGATCATGGAACACCGTGGCCAAAATCCCAGCTGAGAAGGTTCAAAGATGTCAAATTTTTCCAAAGGCATCTCAAGGTCATGTTGTCAACATCCTCGAGATGTCCAATACTGCAGAGTTTGCTAGGCTCCAGACTGTGTTTAGGGCAGTATCAGACTGTTGCTACTGAGGGGATGATTAAAGGTGGGGCCTCACAAAAGAACAACACAGCATGATGTTCCAAGACCAGATCCAAGGCATGGTCATGCAGGTAGGTGCCAGTGGTGACTGCCTGTGCTAGACCAATTGAAAGCATCAGTTGGAGGTGTTGCTGTCCAAACTGTGAGGATTCATTGTCAATCCCCCAGCATCAAAAGTCTAGGGAAATCCAACACCATGTTAGTGATAAAGTCCACAAGATCCTGTAAGAATTCATTCCCATGTCCCAGGGGTCAGTACATTAGAATGATCTTGCAACCAGCACCTGGTCCACCAATACAGCCATGCATTCAAATTATCTGATCACATTCCTAGGCATACCGTGTGTCCCAACATATATCTAAAGCAGATGACCACTCTACCTCCTAGCCTGTGCCATTGCCTCTGGTAATGCATCACAGAATGCCCTCCCTGGACTGGCATGGGACCGGCATCATCCACCAGGTAGGTCTCCATGATGCAAACAATGTCACCCGAGGAGTCCATGATGAAACCCTCAGTCACTGTGGTTTTATTCTTCAGTGACCCAAAATCGCAGAAAGGCCCAAAGGGGAGAAGTCAAGTCAGCAGGTCTGGTTGTCTCCTCCCTGTAAACATTTGGCAGAGCCCTGGGTATCAGAACCAGGCAGAGAGGACCCATTTCTCAGCTCAGTTTCTCCAAGGGAACTTCCTAGACCTCACACCCCCAATCACACTATCCCCGATATCTGCCACTGAGCACCACCTGCTATCAATGCAACACCTTCAGAGAATCTCCAAGTTTGCACAGTGGTTTAGAACCCCTGTTGTCAAACCTGGAAAGGATCCCAGAAAAGGAGTGTCTGATGCAGGATGTGTGGAGACTAGGCATGCCTGAAAGGGTTTGCTTACAAGCACATGAGCTCTATGCACGAAGTTCTGCAAAGTACATGCGATAGGCGCTTACCCCGCCCAAGCGGCTACGCACCTGCGGACTGGTGTGCACTGGCCAGTATTCCAAACACTGGCCACCTGTTTGCAGTGACACCACTCTCCCAAGTGCACAGCTGCACATTGCTGGATCAGGGCTCCATGGAGGTGGAGTGCAGGATGCAGGCGGGCATCCAGTCAGATGTCTGTCTTGAGTCCCTGAATGGATCCTTGCAGCTCTCATGCAAGGGCATCTGGGAAGGTGCAGTTCCCCACAGAATGAACTGGACACAGTCAGTACCCAGCAGTTGTACTGGTACACACATGATCTCATGGTGTACCAGTATTGCAGAGCACGATAGTGCACTACTGCATGGGCAGACAGTGCTAACCTGCATCACCGTTACACAGTGTTGTGAGTGACAGCACATGCCACACCATCCTGGCATATCTCTCAGCTGCAGTGCAGTTTGCATAGTGCTATAAGATGTACACTGATCTGTAGGCTTGTTCAGGACAGGGTTACCGATCTCGGTACCAAAGTCAGAGCACAGACACTAGTTAAGAACTGCCCACCATCCCAGACACAGTCCCTACCATTACATTTATGGGGCACACTATATGTAGCCATATTAGTCTATAACATCTAATGGGAGAGTGTAAGATAATGTGGCCATGTGCTCTGCTGTGGGACTGCCAGTGCAATGTATTGTACAGCTTACAGGTGGAGAGGTATGCATGCCAGTGGTACACAATGGCACCAGGCACATGCGCATGCAGAGACAGCTGGGTGCTCACGGACCACCCACCTGAGTGGTATGGCTGTACCCACCACATGGCACCATGCACTGCCCTATACCGTTTTCACCCTAGGGATGGTTGGCCTCCCACCCTGATAATGACCCATGCCTCTGAGGTGCCTGTAGGCATGCACCTGTCCAGGATGTTACCTGTCAGCAATGCTATTTTGCGATCCTATGTGTGCGCGTGGGATGGACACATAGCACTTACAGCACGGTCCCCCCGCCATAACTTCTACATCCCAATGTGTGACACTCCGCACCTTTGTGAATCATGTGGGAAGCGGGCATGCCCCAACACACTGCCAGCCTTTCCCTGGTACAGAGCAGTATGCTCAGCTATGGGATCCAGTGCGCAACCCACTGGCGCACCCATAGTCAATGCTGCCGCCCCTCTCCCCACAACTTTCACACTTAGGGTTGCCTACTCACCTCAGATATGTGTTGCATAGGCAATCTGCACTTTCGTGCATAGGGCCATATACTGCCTACCAGAGTTATCTAAAAACTATTAAGCAACAAAATTAAACATAAAAAACAAAACTCCGAATTATACCACCACCCCACAATAACTTCCTTCCTAATCCCACAGCCGTACCTCATAGCATGCCTTTGATACACAATCACCCTGACCACAACCGCACATCCTGAAACATTCAAACCCAATTTTTTTGTAATTTGAAATGAGCTCAGAATTATGAAGGGTGCAGTATTGAAAACAGTGCAGATTCATATTGCAGCTTCAAAGTTTATGTACTATAAATAAAAGCTGCGTCTGCCAAGTAGGAAATATGTCCAAAGAAAGTCAGTACAAACATAGAAGCCTTATGAAAGCCAGCATCAAGGCTTAGCCGCTGCCATGGGGACTGACCTTTAGTCCAGCTCAGTATAGTCGCTCAAATAAAGGTACTCCAAAAGTTAACACCAAAAAATAATATCTCTGCATGGTTGAAGGTAGTTTATAAACTAACATACCAACATACTAAGATGTCAGCAGAGTAGACCTTATGGTCTATCAAGTCTGCTTGAGGATCAGCGCATGTTTTGGGTACCATTGCTGCCTTCATCCATGAATCCCCCCAACCCCATCCCTCACCTGAAGTACTCCTCCAGTTTTGGCATTACTCAGTTTTACCTTCCCCCTATTCCTGTCCCAGCCCTGCTTGAACCCCTCCATAGTATTTACAGCCACCATTTCTGGAGGCAGTGTGTTCCAGGGTTCCACCACCCTCTACGTGAAGTAGTGTCTCCTTGTCTCTCCCCTGAGCCTCCCACCATCTAGCCTCACAGAGTGCCCCTGGTGGCCCCTGCCTCCCTCAGCTGGAACATCCTATCTAGCCTTACCTGAGCATTTAATTTGCTTTGGCCGCAGCCCTTCTATGTTGTTCAGAGTTGTTAATTTTGGAATCCACAACCACCCCAAGGTCCTTCTCCCCACCTGAAACCTGCAGTATCTCCCCTCCCAAGAGGTACTCATGAGCTGGGTTCCTAAGGCCCAGGTGGAGAACCCTGCATTTCTTAGCATTAAACCTCAGTTTCCAGGTATGTGGCCACCTCTCCAGAGTCTTCAGGTCCTATTGTAGGGCTTTTATAGCCTCCTCCGCATCCACCACCGCCCCCAGCTTTGAGTCATCGGCAAAAAGGCTCATCTCATTCCTGATACCATTTCTAATGTTTGAGATGTAAGCGTTAAACAGGAGTGGACCCAGCACCAACCCCTGTGGCACCCTGCTAGTGACCCTTCTAGGAGATGAAACCTCCCCCCTGACCACCGCCTTCTGAAACCACCCAGCTAGCCAGTTTCCTGTCCACCTGACCATCCATTCCCCCAGCTTATCCAACAGGCCAGGATGTGGCACTGAATCAAATGCCTGCTGAAGTCTAGAAAGAGGACACCCACCGGCCTGCCCTGGTCCAGCACCTTCATCACCCAATCGTAGAACTCCACAAGGTTAGTCTGACACGATCTGCCCTGAACAAAGCCATGTTGGTGATCATCCAGATGGCCCTGTGCCTCCAGAAACACCCCCAGCATCTCTCTTTTAAGATGGCCTCCATCATTATGCCTACCACTGACATCAGGCTGACAGGCCTGTAGTTCTACGACTCCTCACGTGAACTGCCTTTGTGGATAGGCATGATGTGAGCCATCCTCCAGTCCTGAGGCACCCACCCCATCTGAAGGGAGGAGTTAAAAAGGTCCACCAGAGGTGCAGGCCGGACATCTGCCATTTTCTTTAGCACCCTGGATGAAGACCATCCAGACCTGGTGCCTTCTCCATTCTTAGGGACTTGAGGGCTTCCCTCACCCTACAAACAGGAATTTCAACATCCATGTCCCCCCCCCCTTCTGCAATTTTAACCTGCCTCCCCCCATATGATGCTGTCCCACCATCTTCCCTAGTGAAGACCAAGGCAAAGTAATTCTAAAGTACCTCTGCCTGCTCCCTGGCCTCCTCAGTCCACCCACTCCCCAACCTCAGTCTACTAATCTACCCCTTCACTTTCCTTTTTTTCTGAGGTACCTAAAGAACCCTTTATCTCCTCTCCTGATCCCCTGTGACAACCTCTGCTCTATCCTCGCCTTGGCTGATCTCACCACCCTGGTTACCTTTCTGGATATCATATCATACTCCCCCTTGTCCATAACCCCACATGAGCACCTGTATCAGCCATAAGCAGCCCTTTTCTCCCTCACTGCTTCCTGGACCTCCCTGGTCCATCAACTTAGCTTTCTGACTCTACCAAACTTGCATTGGACCTTCGTGCAGGCCTTGGTAGCTTCCAGGAGCCCTCTTTTAATAATTTTCCACCTGCTCTCTGTGTCCAAGCCCGGTCTGATCCCCCTCCAAGTGACCCTTGAGGATCTGCTCCATACCCTTGAAGTTCACACCCCTAAAATCAACTACCACCATTTTAGTGTGATTTTCTCCTCCCCTCCAGGTCTAGGGAAACCCAGACCATGGCATGATCACTCCCCACTGGTGGGTCTTCTTCCACTAGGTTCATAACTAGATCGCAATCCAACAGGACCACATCCAGGATATGACTCTCTCTCCCTTAGGGCAAAAGAAAACTGTATGTCTGTCAACTGCTCTCCCACTGCAGCCAACACAGTCATGAAGATTAACTGGCTCACAGTCCATGCAGACAGTATGTTAGAGATGGATTTTTTGCAGTGTCCCAATCTAGGAGACTAGGATCACCTCACACTTTAATGCCAGATGGAGTACAAGCTTCAAACAGCCACCCTCCCCCAGTAGCAGACATGGTGCCAGGCCAGACAGGAAAACTAGCACAGAGCTCAAAACTGCCACTCTTCCGTAGAGGCTGACACAGTTCCAGGGCCACTGGCTCCACTTACAAGTCAGCCCATTGGTTTTACCAAATGCAATCAACGTACCTTTCAGAGGTGTGAAATGACTCTGAAATCTTTAGAAAACCTGTCAGAATAGTAATGCACAGATGTATAGCGCCACATCACCAGCAGACAAAGACAGATGATAGAAATCCCTCGTGCCTCCACTCCACTATACAGAGGATCAGTTATGGGGGGGGGTGTTGTTGTTTACTTCCTGCAGTTATGGATTGACAATAGAAGAACTACAGTCCTGTAGATCTGATGTACCAAACTGTGCAGAGTAGAGCAACACAAGCAATGAGTTTCACAATAAAAGATTTCAACGTGAAACAGATTTAGCACCCAATACAGGAAACTAAGACAGATACTAACTAAATAATAAAAATGCTAACACTTACCTAACTAACTCACTGTAATGCCCTGAACTAGGTAAATATAATCCATAGCCGTTGCCGGGGGGGGGGGGGTTCGTCTGGTTCAAAAGAACCCCCCTTTTGAAACTTCCTCTTTATTTTTCATTATTTGTAAACATTTTTCATCATTTCTGTTTTTTTTTTTTACTGTTACAGAGTGCTAATGCACACATGATGAACCCCAGCACTTTCTCTCTGCATGTGCGCCCCCCCCCCATCTGCTGCCAATCAGCTCCCTCAGTGCCAGTAAGATGACTGGAGCTTCTTTGTGAGTCTTTCTCTGCACCCTCGCCATATGACTGGCTGGCCAATTGGAGTTCACATCAGCATCATGAATGTGACCTCAGTACAGCACTGCTGCTGCCTAGAATTCACACTGTCAGTTAGCACTGGAGGAAGATGGAACACGGTGGCAGGCTCAGAGGTGATGTCACCAGGAGAGCAAAAAAGAAGTAGAGGACCTAGAGTTATAATAGTATCGGTCAACGGCATGTAAATTTTGCTGGTCACTATTGCCGAAGATGTGTCCCTTAACAACTGTATATCAAGGCAAAAGCAGTTGGGCAAGGGAACTTTTCGAGTGGGCGGGCTGAAAATTTAGAAATAAATTATTTAAATCCCCCTCTATACAAAAAGCAAAGTTGTCTTGTTTCATATGCCTGTTTTAACTTTTCATAAGTAAAGCAAAAGATGTACCACAGTGGAAAGGCATTGTAAGTGTTTGGAAGGGTCTGGCCGGGATCTACACTGCCACCTCACTAAGTGTGCTGTTCAGAGAGGTCTTCACTGTGGTCTCATTTTCATTGACATTCAGTTCCACTTTTGTCTGTGTCATCTGTGCCAGATGCCATTAAATCAAATAAGTTTTGATGTGTTTTCTCCAGATGACCACATGTGCCTGTAGAATGACATTTGTTGCTACAGTTCAGTGTTTTGAACATACCCACTGTACGCATGGTAGGGTGGGGTTGGAGGTTGAAGAGTAGACATTTAGGAGATGGTAACCTTGCACTGGAAATTCCCGCCACTGTCAAATTACCGTTTCCTTCACTCCCTTTGTCATACCTACCACATTGGAGAATGGAGTGGGGGCAACAATTGTAGTACTCAATATTGAACTAAGAATTATGTTACAGGATTTTTTCCAAGCAGGGTGCCTCAAATAGAAACATAGAAATATAGACAATGATGGCAGAAAAAGACCAGAGGTCCATCCAGTCTGCCCAAGTTCTCTATAATCCCTGGAACCTACCATTTCTCCAGGGTACAAACCCTCCCCGTCCTCTCTCTATTCTCCTCCTTGGTCCTGTTGCTTCCGGTAACCATTATTTCCTTCATTATGTCCCAGCCCTGCTTGAATCCTCTGACTGTTTTTACACCCACCATTTCAGCTGACAGACTGTTCCAAAGTTCCACCACCTTTTCCATAAAGTAATACTTCCTCACATCTCTCCTGAACCTACCTCCTGTTAATTTCCATTCGTGTCCATGTGACAGCGAATTGGTACTCAGGCTAAATAGTACCCCGCAGTTCACTTTAATTTTGTTCAGGAACTTGAAGATCTCTGTCATATCTCCTCTCTCCCTTCTGGTCTCCAATGAGTACATATTTAGTTCCTTGAGGCGCTCCTCATAGGATTTGCCCTGCTGTCCCTGAATCATTTTAGTTACTCTCTGCTGCACTGTCCCCAGCCTATCCTTATCCTTTCTGAGGTGAGGACTCCAGACCTGGGCACAGTACTCCAGGTGAGGCCTCACCAGGGATCTATAGATGGGAAGTATTACCTCCTTTCTTCTGTTATCAATACCCCCTACCAATACATCTCAGCATCCTGCTAGCCTTGCTATAGGCCATGTTGCACTGACTCAATTACTTAAATGGTATACTGAGTTGTGGATGGTGGGGGTTACAGCAAGGGGTAGAGGGAGTTCAGATATGAGTTATTTAGACTTAAGATAAGCCACAAAAGTGCACCACTGAGCATACCATAGCCCATGGTTTCTGGGGCCTATCAGACCCAGACCTCTGCCGTTGTAGCAAGCCAGCACTGCAGTAACTTATTAGTGTACAATACCCAGCCAACACCAGCTACAGACTCTACATTGAGGTTTAGTGCATTAGTATTTGCTCTCTTTATATCTATCTATCTCTTTATCTTTATATGTAATAGATAACCTACTCTAAGGTGTGCGGTCGTGCTCTGATATACGCACGCCTTGGTGTGTGTTGTCATGCATGAGACCGCAGGCTGAGTGCATCAACCACCCAAGGCGTGTGCATAACAGAGGGTGACTGCATATCCTAGAGTAGGTTATCTATCTTATAAAATGGCAAAATTGTTTGGGGGGGATAAAAGTGCAGGTGTGCTGTCACGCTTTGATATACGTATGGTCATGTGATGTGTTTTATACAATCAGAATGCTGAATTTATTTACTTTGCTTCCCATTTTATAAATACACACACACATACACACACACACACAATCTGAGCCACCCAGATAGTAATAATTGTCCTTAGAGCAGGAGGTAGAGGGGAGCTCATAGATGAGTCATTCTGGTTTAAAATAATCCACAAAATTAGCCACAGGGCATCTAGTACCCCAAAGCTTCTGGGGCCAGGTGGCCCTCAGACCCCTTCCCTACACACCAGTAGCTACAGCTGCAGATATTAAAACTCATAACATAATATATCTGAGACAATGTCTTAGGTATATTACATTAACAGCATGCCCTCCGGTAGTGAATACATATGTATTCACCCTGCAGCCAGCCAGATAATAATTTAGAGCAAGGGGTGTAGAAGATCTCAGATATGACTTCTTTAGCTTCAAAATAAGCCACAAAATGCCCCACAGAGCAATTGTAGGATCCCATGGCTTCTGGGGTACTGGCGGCCCTAAGGCCCACAGTGTTTTTTAAAAAGTCTTAAACTGCATAAAAAGAACCCCCCTTTTGAAAATCCTGGCAACGGCCCTGTAATCAGCCTGACTATACTTGCTAATACAATAATTGCACAATCATGCATTGAAATGCATCAAAACAACTTATCACAACTTAAAACTAGATTGCTATCCCTCTGTCTTATAGACCAGTGTGCCTGCCATCAGAGGCAAAGCATAGTGGAGGGAGTTAAAGAAGATGACCAGGCCTTTTTGTGCTACATTAGGAAAAAAACATAGATGAAGAAAGGCATAGTGAGCTGGGAGCGGGTGAGGGTGATTGCAAGATTACAAAGGTAAGGGAGAAATACTGATTGATTACTTCTGTTTTGATGTTTATAAACATAAAAGAGAGGCTGCTACCTCAGGGAAATGTCCCCAGATTGATGGGGGGATAGAACCCTGAACCAGTTGCCACCGAAAGAGTACTCAAAGGGCTTGAGACCCTGAAAGTAAATACATTTCAAGAGACAGATAAGCTGCACCTCAGGGTGCTGAGGGGAAAAGCACAGGTGCTGGCAGCACACCTGGCAGATCTGTACAACTGCTCCATAGAGATTTGAGAGGTGTACATAGACTAGTGAACAGCAGATGCATCACCTCTGATCAAAAGTGAAGGGCAGGAGGAGGTCAGGAACTACAGGCCAGTCACTTTGATATCAATAGTCAGCAAGCTACTGAAAAATAGAGACAAGGAGAAGCTAGTGAATTTCCTTGTAGCAAATGGGCTGCAAAGCAGAAGGCAGCATGGGCTTGTGGCAGGCAGATCTCGTCCAACAAATCTGATTGACCTTTTGAAGGCTATTGATAAAGGACAGGTGGATGACATACTGTATCTAGATTTTAGCAAGGCATTCAACTTTGTTCTGTATAAGCGGCTGGTCAAGAAACTGGGGGACCATGAGATGGGGGACAAACAAACAAGATGGGTAAGAAACTGGCTAAGGGGGGGATGCAAAGGGTGGTGATCAATGGGGAATTCTAAAGTGTGAGGGAGGTCACTAGCCAGGTCCCACGGGGGTTGGTACTCAGGCCAGTACTCTTTACCATCTTCATCAGTGACAATGGGGAAGGGTCAGAGGGAAATGTGCCTCCCTGCTGATGACACTGGAATCTATTTTAGGGTTATTTGCAGAAAGGGCATCCACAAATTGAGGGGAAACCTAGAAAGGCTTGTGAGGTGGTCAGAGATCTGGCTGCTGGGCTTCAATACCAAAAAATGCAAATTCATGCAGGTAGGCAGCAAAAATCCTGTAATTGAACACAGGCTGGAGGGGAGCAGTTATGGTGACTGAGGAAGAAAGGGATCTAGGAGCGGTGATTTCATCAACGCAGTGTAACAAAGCAATAGGGAAGGCAAACGGAATGCTGAAATGCATTTGGAGGGCATTCAACAGCAGAAGTAAACAGGTTCTTTTGCCCCCTATAACATAAAAACATAGAAATTGATGGCAGATAAGGACTACTTGGCCCACCTAGTCTGCTCATTTTCCCTACCTACTGCAATACCGCAGATCCTACTTGATCTCCGGCTTTTACCCTCTCTTTCTTTTTGCTATAGAAAATTTGAAATTGATGGCAGATAAGGACCACTTGACCCACATAGTACAAAACTCTGGTTAGACTGTACTTGGAGTACCATGTAAAGTTTTGGAACTCTCACCTAAGGAACAACATAAACAGGGTGGAAACATTGCAGAGGAGGGTGACCAAAATGATACAGAGCCAGCAATGGAGTACGTGTGAGCAGAGCTGGAAAGCTTCAACATGTGGAGACCAGACAAGAGAGAGGGGATATGACTGAAATGTTTAAATACATGTATGGTATGGTAGCACTTTACTTCATTGAAAATACTACAGTGATCAGTCGTTTACAGCAACAAAACGACCAGTTGCTGTAATGGTCACATGAGACCCCAGCATAGCTTCTCCGGAACTTGCGTCCCCTCCCCGAAACACCTTCTCTGTTGAGATGATTATAATAAAATCTTGGGGTGTGTGGGTGGTGAAGCCTCCCTCATGGGGGGTGCTGGGTAAGCAGCCCCCCCTTAGAAAACACACTCATATTCCCAACAACACAATGCGGATAGACATTGTGCCATCACTGTAAAGCCGGTCGGCAGGTTTTCTGTCAACCGACTTGGTGGAATCGTAGGGTATAAACAAGGTGGACTCAAGCAATCTGTTCACATTGAGTGGTAACTCAGGAATAACAGAGTATTTGTGGGAGGTAGGTCTAAGAAGGAAGTTAGGAAGTACTTTTTTACAAAGCATGTGAGAAAAGGGTGGACTAAACTGCTCATTATACTGGTCAGTGCAGTCATGGTGTAGGGATTCAAAAGGGTTGGAACAGACATAACAGTCTTGTCAAAGGAGGAGGGGCAGTTGGGGTAGGGGAGGATAGTCATGAACTCCTAGAGGACACCAAGTCAGTTGGAAGGGCCAGTGGGATGCTGGGATGCATAGGGAGGAGTATCACCAGCAGAAGGAGGGAGGTGGTGTCACCATTGTATAGATCAATGAGACCCCACCTGGAGTACTGTGTCCAACTCCAGAGACCACATCACTGGAAGGATATAGACAGAGTGGAAGCTATTCTGAGGAGGGCAACTAAAATGGTGCAGGGTCTGCATCAGACACCCTACAAGGAGAGACTGAAGGACCTCAATATGTACACTCTGGAAGATAGGAGGGAGAAGCAGGACATGATAGAAAGCTATAAATACCTCACAGGGGTAATAAGGTACAGTAGAGGAGTACTCTTGACAGGAAAAGATTGACAAGAACAAGGGTACATGCAATGATGCTGGAAAGGGGTAACTTCAAGACAGATGTGATTAAGGGCTTCTTCACTGAAAGAGTGGTGGAACAGTCTTCTAGTAGAGGTGGAGGGGGTGAAAACAGTGGTGGGGATTCAAAAATGCATGGTATAGGCATAAGGGAATCTTAGTGGAAAGTGGGGGGGCAGAGATCAAGTATGGTCTGCGGTGACAGTATAGGCAGTGAAAAATTGGCAGACTGAGTAGGTCAAGCAGTCCTTATCTGCCATCAAATTCTACTTGTACAGTGCCACCTGATAGGGTAGACTGAAAAGACATCAGGCTTTCTTTATCAGCAATTTTCATTATTTCTAATATGCCTTGGCCTGTGTGTTGTGTATGGGTGGCATTCATCCATGACCTGCCTTGGCCTGGGAACTGCATGTGGATGGCCTCCCTCTGTAACATGCATTGGTCTGTGCACTGTGTGTGGATGGATTCCCAGTGTAACATATCATGCCTTGGCCTGTGCAGTGCATGTGGATGGTATTCATCCATGACATGCCTTGGTCTGTGCATTGCATGTGGATGGCCTCCCTCTGTAACATGCATTGGTCTGTGCACTGTGTGTGTGGATGGATTCCCAGTGTAACATATCATGCCTTGGCCTGTGCACTGCATGTGGATGGCCTCCCTCTGTAACATGCTTTGGTCTGTGCACAGTGTGCTGTGGATGGATTCCCTCTGTGACATGTCATACCTTGGCCTGTACATTGCATGTGAAGTCTTCGATTAATGATATGCTTTAGCCTCCACACTGTCCAACCTGGTCGAGTTCTATGACTGGGTAACTAGGCAACTGGACAGGGGCCATGCAGTGGATGTCCTGTATCTGGACTTCAGTAAGGCATTCGACTCAGTGCCACATGGAAGGCTGGGAAGGAAGTTAGTAGGCACAGGAGCAGGTGCAAAGCTGGTGAGATGGGTAGGAAACTGGCTGCAGGGAAGGCAACAGAGGGTGGTGGTGGGTGGGGAGCTCTCACACCCAAGGGCAGTGATGAGCGGTGTTCCACAGGGCTCAGTGTTGGGACCAGTGTTGTTTGGGATATTCATTGCAGACATATCATGGGACGTCAAGAGCAAGATCAGTCTGTTTGCTGATGATACCAAGGTAAGCGCGTGTGGTGGATGACCTAGGGGATGGCAGGGTTGCAGGATGATCTGGCAGAGCTTGAAACCTGGTCAGACACCTGGCAATCTGGGCTTTAATGCCAAAAAGTGCAAGGTGTTGCATTTTGGGATGAAGAACCCAAGGAGGAGTTACCAGCTAGGGGGAGTACAGCTAGCCCAGACAGAGCAGGAGAAGGATCTGGGTGTGCTCATTACAGGGTCAATGAACAACTCGGCACAATGTAGGAAGGCAGCTGCAAAGGCCAACAAAATGCTGGGTTGTATTGCAAGGGGTATATCCTCGAGGAGGAAAGAGGTGATTCTGCCACTGCATAGGTCATTAGTTAGACCACACCTCTAGTACTGCGTGCAGTACTGGCGTCCGTATCTGAAGAGGGACATTAAGTTACTGGAGGGGGTGCAGCGCAGAGTGACAAAGATGATCAAGGGGCTAGGGGACTTATCATATGAGAGGAGATTCAAGGAGTTGAACATGTACTCACTGGCGGAGAGGAGAGACAGGGGTGACATGATTGAAACCTTTAAATACATGAAAGGAATAAACAAGATGGGTACAGAGGGGCTGTTCAAAGTAAGGGAGGGGAGGGCCACCAGGGACCATGATATGAAACTGGAGTGAGGAAGGTTCAGGAGGGAGATGAGGAGACACTTTTTTACAGAGAGGGTGGTGGCTGGGTGGAATGCGTTACCTGCTGAAGTGGTATGCAGTAGAACAGTGGACTGCCTCAAACAAGGATGGGACAGGACCAGGGGGAGGGTTAATGAAGGGGAAGGGTAGAAGGGAGGGGCAGCTGCAGAATAAGGGGTGCTAGCTGCACATTCGAGCAGACTTGATAGACCTCTAGGCCTTTATCTGCTGGCTAATTTCATATGTTCGTATGTATGTGATGACCTCCAACTATGACAGGTCTTGACCTTTTCATTAGAAACATAGAAACATAGACTTTGACGGCAGATAAGGACCGCTTGGCCCATCTAGTCTGCCCATCTCCCTACCTACAGGATAGGCTGCAGATCCTAGTTAACCAACAGCCTATTTCTTCCTACCCCCCACAAGAACTGCCTTATGTCTGTCCCATGCATTCTTGAATTCTCCCACAGTTTTAGAACCCACAACCTCCTCAGAGGCTGTTCCACCATCCACTACCTCTCTGTGAAATAATACTTCCTCACTTTGCCCTGAACACGCCCCCCTCTATCTTCAAATTGTGTCCCCTTGTTCTTGCACGTCTCTTTTCTGAAAGATGCCACCCTCTTGGACTTTGTTGATTCCACTGAGGTAATTAAAGTTTCTATCATGTCTCCCTTCTCCTTCTTTCCTCAAGGAATACATATTAAGCTCCTTTAGTCTCTCCTCATCATCGTCTTCTCTTGCAGACCCTGCACCATTTAGTTGCCCTCCTCTGAGACTGCCTCTATCCTGTCTATGTCCTTGCGGAGATGGGGTCTCCAGAACTGGACGTAGTACTCCAGATGGGTCTCACCAACTGTCTGTACAGAGGATAACAACTTCCTGTTTTCTGCTGCTGATGCCTCTCCTATGCATCCCAGTATACCACCAGCCTTCCCTACTGCCTTCTCATTGCTTGCTAACCTTAAGGTCAACTGATATGATTACCCCCAGGTCCCTTTCCTTTTTTGTTGTTGTTACTACCCCCCCAATGTGTATTCTTCCCCTTGGTTCTTGTTTCCCAGGTGCATTATTTTGCACTTATTTGCATTGAATCCTAGCTGCCATACTTCTGACCATTCCTCCAACCTTGCCAAGTCCCTTCTCATCCTCTCCACACCTCCTTGTGTATCAACCTTGTTGCAGATCTTTGTGTTATCTGCAAAAAGGTATACTTTTCCTTCCAGTCCCTCTGCAATGTCACTGATGAAGACATTAAAAAGGACAAGACCCAATACTGAACCCTGCCGTACCCCACTAGTAACTCCTCTTTCTTCAGAGTGGACTCCATTTACAATTATCTTCTGTGTCCTGTTGTGCAGCCAATGTTTTACCCAGGCTACCACCCTGGGACCCACTCCAAGGCTGGTTAATTTGTCTATTAATCTTTTGTGTGGGACTGTGTCAAATGCCTTGCTAAAGTCTAGGTAGGCCATGTCCACAGCCCCTCCCTAGTCTACTACTTTGGTTACCCAGTCAAAGAAATCTATTAGAATAAGTCTGACATGACCTTCCCTCTGTGAACCCATGCTGCCTTGGGTCCTGTGCCCACTGGCCTCTAGGTACTCAACTATTCTTTCCTTCAGAAGTGACTCCATCATTTTCCCTACAGAGGTCAGACTAACAGGTCTGTAGTTTCCTGCCTTTGTCTTGGTCCCACTTTTGTGAAGGGGAATTACATCCGCCTTCCTCCAGTCCTCGGGTACCACCCCATCCTCCCATGATTTATTAAAAAGAGTAGCCAGTGGTTTCACTAGTTCTTCCCTTAATTCTTTTAGAATTCTGGGGTGAATTCCATCAGGACCCATTGCTTTATCCACCTTCAGTTTTAGGAGTTCTTGCAGAACCCTTTCTTCTGTGAAAGGACTGGGATCGACCCCCTATCAAGAGTGCTTCTGTTAATTGGATTAGGCACTTCCCCCCTCCTCTTTTGTGAATACTGAGCAGAAATATTCGTTCAGTATCCCTGCTTTTTCACTGTCCCCCTCTGCCCACCCACCGTTCATTCTATTCAGCCTCACTATCCTTCCCTTTGTCTTTCTACGCTCGCTGATGTACCTATAAAAGGTTTTATCCCCCTTCTTAATTGAGTTGGCTATCTTTTCCTCAGTTTGGGCCTTTGCTATTCTGACTTCCCTCCCTGCTTCCTTCTGCCTTAACTGGTACAGCTGTCTGTCCTGCTCTTTCTGTGTTTCCTTATACTTCTGGAATGCTATCTTTTTCTTCCTGACTTTCACAGCCACCTCTTTTGAGAACCATAGTGGCTTTTTCTTTCATTTTGATTTGTTTATTTGCTTCACACAAAGGCTTGTTGCCTCTGTGATGGCAGTTTTGATGATTCCCCATTGTTTCTCCACACATTGAGTGTGCTGGCCTCCATCCTTGATAAACCTCGGCCTGTGCACTACATGTGAATTGCCTCCATCCATGACGTACCTTCACCTGCGCACTGCAGGTGAATGGAATCCATCCATGACATGGCTCTGCCTGTGCTCTGTGTGTAATGGCCTCCATCCATGACATGACTCAACCTGTGCACTGCATGTGGATAGTCTTATCAATGACATGCCTCAGTCTGTGCACAGTGCGTGGTTGGCCTCCATCCATGACACACCTTGGCCTGTGCACTGCGTATTGAAGGACTCCATCCATGACATGACTAGACCTATGCACTGCATGTGGATGGTCTCATCCATGATGTGCCTTAGGCTGTGCAATGTGTGTGGGTAGCCTCCCTCCATGACATGCCTTGGCCTGTGCAATGTGTGTGGATGATCTACCACCATGACATACCTTGGCTTGTGCAATGTGTGTGGATGGCCTTCCTCCATGACATGCCTTTGCCTGTGCAATGTGTGTGGGTGGCCTCCATCCATGACATGCCTTTGTCTGTGCAATGTGTACAGGTGACCTCCCTCCATGATATGCCTTGGCCTGTGCAATGTGTGGTTGCTTCCCTCCGTGACATGCCTTGGCCTATGCAATATGTGTGTGGGTAGCCTCTCTCTCTATGATGTACCTCGGCCTGTACAATGTGTGTGGATGGCTTCCCTCCATGACACACCTTGGCCAGTGCAATGTGTGTGGATGGCCTCCCTCCATGACATACCTTGGCCTGTGCAATGTGTATGGATGGCCTCCATCCAGGACATGCCTCAGCCTGTGCACTTAGCTTAGATGGCCTCCCTCCATAAAATGCCTTGGCCTGTACACTTTATGTGAATGGCCTGCCACCTTGACATGTCTCAGCCTGGGCATGTGGATGACCTGCCTCCATGACATTCCTTGGCCTGTGCACTACATGTTGATGACCACCCTCCATAACATGCTTCTGCTTGTACACTGTTATGACTGATCTCCCTCTGACATACTTCAGCCTGTGATTTGCACATGGATTGTCTGCCTCCATGACATGACACATTCTGTGTACTGTGAGCGGATGGCCTCTCTCCAAGATATGCCTCGGCCTGTGCACTGAATGTGTATAGTATGCCTCTTTCCCCTGACATTCCTTGGCTTGTGCACTGCATGAGAATGGCTTCCTTCCATGATATGCCTTAGCCTGTGCTCTGCTTGTTTATGACCTCCTTCCATGACGTGCCTCGGGCTGTGCACTGCGTGTGGATGCCCTCCCTTTGTGACATGCTTCAGACTGTGCAGTGCATGTGAATGGCCTCTCTTCATGACATGCCTCAGACTGTGTACTGAATGTCGTTGACCTGCCTCAGTGACATACCTCAGCAGGTGTACTCTGCGTGGATGGACTCCATTCATGACATGGCTCAGCTTGTGCACTGTGTGTGGATGGCATCCCTCCATGAGGTGCCACAGCCTGGGTATTTCTTGTGAATGACTTGCTTCCATGACATGCCTCGGCCTGTGTGCTACATGTGGATGATCTCCATCCATGACATGCCTCAGTCTCTGCACTTCATGTGGATGGCTGCCCTCCATAACATGCCTCATCATATGCACTGTGTGTGGATAGCCTGCCTCTGTAACATGCTTCAGCCTGTGGACTGCATGTGGATGGCCTGTCATCATGGCATGTCCCAACCTATGCACTGTATGTGAATAGCCTGCCTCCATGTCATGACCCAAACTTTGCCTTACTTGTGGATATCCTGCCTCCATGGCATATCCCAGCCTGTGCATTGTGTGTGTAGGTGTGCCGACCGCACATCAAAACAGTTATGGCACAATCCCCCACAGTGACAATTTCGACAAGTTTCAAAATTGTCGCTGTGAGGAACCTAAGGTTGAAATTTCACCCTTTTGCCATGTGTTCCCCCCCAAATCAACTCTGTCTCTGAGTTGATAATCTTTTAGAAGGGAGGGCATGGGGGGGTGCAGCTCCCTGCATGGGGGTTCGGGGGGGTGCAGCCCCCCAAGAGAAACACTTCAATGTCGGACAGGCGAAATTTCACCTGTCAACATTGGGGCTCTCACTATGCTGAACTTTGACAATGGTGTTGTCAATTTGGCATAGATAAACCATGTGTGTATGGACTCCCTCCATGACATGCCCTAACCTGTGCACTGTGGATGGTCTGTCTCTTTGACGTGCCCCAATCTGTACATTGTGTGTGGATGACCTGCCTCCATGCAATGTTAAAAGTTAAGCAAGCTCAACCCTTGCTAATACTCAGAGATTTGATCATATTTCTTGGACGTTTTTCTTAAATTTTGCAGGGGTGCTCCTGGTGTGTTCCCAAAATTAGAATCAAACAGCATTATACCAGTGTTCCCACTTCAAAAGAAAAGCTTCTTAAAAACCTGCAATTCATTTAAGGACATTTTGGTTTATTACTTTTTGTCTTCATTCCATCATTTTAACTTAGTTAAGAGGTTCTTGGTCTTGTCGTTCAGCCCAATCATATTTAGCCTGATCACCGCTGACAAGGTGAGCCCCTCATCAGTCAGTACCTACACTTTAAATTTTGACATGCCAATATCAGCTAAAGTTCCCTCCTACTCTCTCTTTTTCTTGTATGGAAACCACTCTCTGGTCGCATCTTTGATATAATGTGTTTTGGCCAATAAGGGGCTCACAGGTAGCCAGTAGGGAGCATATTAATTAGGAGAAGGCCACACCTCTCCTGTTCTTTGTTACATAGAAACATAGAAGCTGACAGCAGATAAGGACTGCAAGGCCCATCCAGTCTGCCCATTTCTTTTTCTACCTTATAAATGTGCCATCGACCTTTGCTCTGTCAATGGACTGTCTATTCATACTCATCTGTATTGCTCCCTTATGCCTATACCATGCCTGTTTGAAGCCCTGCACTGTATTCATATCCACCACTTCCTGAGGTAGGCCATTCCATGCATCCACCACCCTTTCTGTGAAAAAGAACTTCCTCACATTACCCCTTAATCTGCCTCCCTCTAATCTCATGCTGTGTCCTCTTGTCCTGCTATTTTTCTTATATTGAAACATGTTAGACTCTTTCACCTTGTTAATGCCCTTAAGGTGTTTGAATGTTTCAATCATATCACCTCTCTCCCTCCTTTGCTCTAGGGTATACATATTGAGCTCCATTAATCTGTCCTCATATGTTTTCTGATGCAGTCCCTGCACCATTTTGGTTGCCCTTCTCTGGACTGCCTCCATTTGGTTAATGTCCTTATGAAGGTGTGGCCTCCACTACTGCATGCAGTACTCCAGGTGGGGCCAAACCAGTGTGTTGTAAAGAGGGATTATTACCTCCCTCTTCCAACTTGTGATACCCCTACTAATACACCACAACATCCCCTAGCCTTACCTACTGCTTTAGTGGTCTGCTTGGATGATTTCAGGTCATCAGTGATGATGATGCCCAAGCCTCTTTCTTTCCTTGTGACTGCCAGCAACTCCCCTCCCAGCCACCTTCTTTTACTGTTTGTGCTAGTGTTTTCTCAGGTTTGGGCCTTTGCCTGCCTTACTGCCTTCCCTGCTTCCCTTAGGGAAGTATGCCTCCCTATCTTCATCCTGCTGCATTCCCTTATATTTCCTGAAGGTTTAGTAAAGCAACCACATCACGTCTGAATTTCTACCTGTCTCTTCTTCTGAGGCCCAGTGTCTACAGGAATCTGAACTGGCTGAGAAGAGGGTAATTCCCCCTTCTCCAAGGGTGTCTCCATGTCAACCTGATCTCCCCATGTAGCAAATGCTGAAAAATGATTAGAAAGTGGCAAAGGGGACAGGGGTACTGCCATCCTAACCATTATTGGACCAACTTCCGGCTGAAGGGGGGGGTGAATCTGGTACTACAACTGGACCTTGGGGTTTGGCTAAATTCTCAGAGGAAACTGCAGTCATCTCAGAAATAGGCTGATGACATGTTCTGTGGAGGGTCTGGTAAGATGACAGGAGGCAGTATAACCTTCTCCCTTCCGTTTCCAGTGGTTGTCTCATTAAATGGTGGAGGGGAGATTTCCGCATATCAGAAGACCTCCCCCATATGCTATATTCCTCCACCCTACTACCCATGGAACTACCTCAACCCCGACCTCTACATCTGGGAGGGTAAAAGGGGGCCCCTTCTGTGCTAGAAAACTGCTTATTAGTATGTCTAGCCTGTGAAAGAATAAAGCATGGTCTGAGATGTCTTCTGAGTTGTGTACAGCCCAGGGACACTCCTGAAAAGCATGTTCATCATCCCTACAAATATTGCAGACTGGGGGGGCCATACATTGCATAGTGGAATGACCAAGCATGCCGCAATGGAAGCATTTGATACTGTCACAGTCATTTCAATGGGTCAATGATCCACATTTGTAGTAGCTCTTGGGCTGACCAGCATAGAACAAAATGCCTCTGTCCCGGCCCAGAAAAAAATTACTTGGCAAGTGTTGAATCCCTTGTTCTGCCTGCTTAAGTTGGACTCAAAAATGCCAGCCCCCAGCTCAGAAACCATTATCGTCCATAATGGACATGGGATGGTCAAAAATAGCACAGAGCTTCTCTAGCCAAAAGATAATATTTGTAACATCAACATCCTCATTAAGGAAGAGCAGCATTGTAGTCTTAATTGTAGGCTTAGTAATGGGCATTGCAGTGAAATCAATGTAGACCTCATTATCTTTAACTTCATAGTATAACTTCCAAAACTTATCCAGTAAATTTATGGAACAGAAGCTGACATCGTATACTCGATCTCCTGGAGCATGAATGAAAGCGTATACTTCTGAAGGTGAGAAACCCATTGAATCCTTGATTAAAGTTTTCCCCACCCACAGTCTATCTGGGGGAATGGGAGCTAGACCCTTATACCTTAACCGAACCAAAAATCTTCATTTAGCCACTTCTGATGGTTTATGGAACAGGCCTGCATAGGACCCTGGCCTGCATTCATCAGTCAAGGGAGGAACAGGCTCAGTTTGTATAGTGCGGGCACAATCACTGGAAACCCCGACCCCAGATCATCAGTGTCCCCTCTTACCTTCTCAGACGTGCCTTCTGGATAAGTTCCAATATAATTCGATCCAGCCATAAAGCCTGTGTGCTGCAGCCTAACTGAAACAGGCAATACTGACGTTTCTGCGTTTGTTACAGCATCCTGTTCTCCTGCCTCTGCTTCGTCCCGCACAACTGTAGCTGTAATCGGTGAAGAGAGCGGTACATGACTCTGTACTGATATTGTATGGGACCTGAACTGTACTTTCCTGAGGCAATAAAGCTGATTTGTCAGGGGATCCAGGTAAAGGTAACATGGGGTCTGGGATCCATTTAATCCATTAAATAACCGACCCGCCTGTTTTAGTGTGTCTTCAGGGGACCACTCCTCCAAGTTCACAGGTATCTGTCCCACATCCATAGCTGTGTCAGCGACTGTCTCACCTTGGTCTTTCAGCTCACTATTAGAGACCGGTGACTGCACTGCTGGTAAGCACTTACCTTGTCTGTGCAAAGGGCTAACTCCCAATCTTTTTCTCTTTTTTTTCTCCTCATCCAGTTCAGAACGACTTAGGAGAAATTCCTGTTCAGCTGCAATAATCATCCCCAATACTTGCTTTTTCTTCTCTGCCATTTCCATTTGAAGCTTCTCCTCCTCATTCTGTAAGATAGAATCCTCATCAGCTATTTCAGTAGGCACTTCAGAGTGAACCAAAATTCCTTCCTGAGACTGCACTGAGTCTCCACAAGTGTCCTCCACAACATCTCCTAGGAGTACTGCTGTAGCTCCTGGAACTGGACCACACTCTTCACCCTCCTGAGGTCTACTAAGATCCTTCATGATCTCCTGCAGTGCCCAAGAACCCCCTGCAGAAAGAGTAGGGGAATTATTTATTGCAAGAAACAAAAAACATCATTACAATCATCTCAAACAAAATCAAAAAGTAAACAAAAGAAGGAAAAAACATGCCCAGAGAAAAAGAAAGTCTTCATACTGAATAGAACATCAAAAAACTAAAGCAACTTGGCTTCCTCTGGTAATGTCTGTGGAAGATTCAAATCCAATAAACGTGTTTCCAATATTTGTGGAACTTATGAGCAAAAAGACCAATTCAATGTTTTTCTGGGTCAGTAAAGCAGATTCGATATGGTGCAGTACAACTTGAAGGCAAGGTATAAGTATGCTGCAAGAAAAACAAGCATTGTGCTGCCACATATAAAACTTAATGCAAGCAAAAACTACATTCAGTGTGCTAGGACAATACCATGAAAAGAAGCCAGAATAGTCCCCAAGAACCAAGCACTCATAAGAAACATGGCAAGAAACACCCCATCCCCACTTAGTGAGCAAAACAGACCAAAAGAGCTTGGCATAATGACAGGAAAGAAAAAAAATGGTCCATGGTTTTTTCCAATCCTATACATTCAATGTGAATACATTGTCTTTCAGTCACAGCTTTATGTTTTAAATTTCCTTTGACTCCCAATCTCCCATGGCAGCTGAGCCAAGTGACATCCCACATTTTTGCGGGAATTCGCTTATCATTTAGAATACGTAGTGCCAAATAAGTTTTAGAGGGGAAACATTTGGGCAATCAACTACAACTAAAAAATGCCTAGTCATTATCTCAGTATACAAAGCTTTTCGGGAAAGTCGGTGCAACACAGGTTAAGCAAGTTTCCACATTCGTAATTTAGCTGCTACCAAATAAATAAATGAAGGAGCACCAGCAGTAGACCTAATAATAGAGGCCTCAGTAGACCATCTGGTCAAAAAATCCTGGATCAGAAAAAATGTCCAATAATCCTAAGGATGCGATGTATATTGAGCAGGCTTCTTGAAAGTAGATTTAATGAAGAAAGAAAAATTAAAAACTAAAGGATTAATCATGCCAAGGCCACCTGCTTTAATCCGTAAATAAGTAAAATCACGCTTAACAAGGTTCAACCAACTTCCCATAGCATTTGGAAAAAAATACTTTATAAACGAGTATCATATTGTTTAGGCAGTGGAAATACAGAACTAAAATACAAAAACATAGGAAGAAGAAACTTCTTAATAACCATAATTCACTTTTGCTTTGAAAAAGTCCAGGATTTCCATAATTGGACCTTACTTTCACCCAGTTCAATACAAGGTTTCAAGTTGAGATCAGCCAGATCCCCATTAATGAAGAAACACCACAATATTTTAATAGGACCAGGGGTAATAGTTATCCGCCCAATGAAGGAATCAAAAGGCCCCTCCCCCAAGAAAATTTCTGCACTCTTCTCATAGTTTACCGTAGTACCAGAAATTGAACTGAACTGAGCTAAGGTATCTAAAGCAAGAAGGCCAGAAACCTTATCGCATAACAAGAGACACATATCATCAGCATAAACAGTCAAAACCTGAATAGGAACTTCTATAGCAGGAGTAATTCCCAAGATATTTTGGTGATGAAGCAGTTCCCGAATTAAGGGGTCTAATACAAAGGTATACAACAAAGGGCTAACAGGGCACCCCTGATGTACTTCCCTACAAAATTTTATTCCAGCCCCCATTAGGCCATTAACCAAAGAAAAATGTCTGGTTCCGTCATATAAAAGACGAACCCAAGCTCTGAGTTTCAGGGAAAATCCATAGCGATGTAGAACCTGAAAAAAAATCATGGGAAACTTTGTCAAAAGCTTTAGCTTGATCTAGGGATAATAAGTACCCTGTAAGTTTCCGCAAATGACTGCATTCACAGACATTCCTCAGTAAAGTTAAATTTTGCCGAATGTTGTGATCAGGGATAGAAAAAGTTTGTACAGGGTGAATGAGAGTTGTGGCAACTCATTGAAGTCTGTGACACAGAATAGCAGAGAACATTTTATAGTCTGAATTTAATAGACTAATTGGCCTCCAATTACCAATGTCATGTTTATCCCCTTTCTTAAACAAAAAAATAGTCAAAGCATTGGAGAAGCCTGAAGGTAAAGTATTGGTGAGTCAAGATTAGACTAAAATCATCCCAAAAAAATTATAGAGTTCATTTATAAGGCCATCCGGGCCGAGAGAAATACCCATTTTCAAACGGGTAATTTCTAACCTAACCTCAGCCTGGGATATGGGTAAATCTAATTCCTGCAATTGATGAGGAGTTAGCTTCAGAGGAAAAAAGAAAAAAGCTTATCCCAAGGGTCTGTCGGTTGAAAGGCCTGCCCATGTTGGTCCTGTAAAACTCCTTGAGCTATGTGTAACATGTCAACATCAGTGGACTTTAGGATGCCTTCAGAA
This sequence comes from Neoceratodus forsteri, assembly GCA_016271365.2. Taxonomy (NCBI): domain Eukaryota; kingdom Metazoa; phylum Chordata; order Ceratodontiformes; family Ceratodontidae; genus Neoceratodus; species Neoceratodus forsteri. Next base: position 267,522,841 of record CM057455.1, read on the forward strand.
TTAAAAAGACCATCCATAAGCTGTTCTCCAATGACTGTTTACAGGCTGAGAAGGGGTCAGAGACAGGGGAGGACTTAAGACCATAAGACAAATCATCATGTATATGACATGCTTTCCCATAATAGAATTGTCTCATTCTAGTTTTAAGCAAAGAAATATGCTCCTGGATGCAAACATCCGAGGAAGTGGGAAGGGGCAGCAATTTATAAAATTGGGCCCTGTGGCCTAAATAAGTAATATAATCCTCTGTCAGGTTGTTCTATTAAAAGTAGTGGAGAAACGCTGAAATTCAAGTTTAGTGGCCGCCCACCAATCTCCCCAGGAATCATAAAGCCCAGCTACCGACTGCTGTCGTTCAAGCACTTTCACAAGAGCAGTCTGAAACGGAACCTGAGCAAGCAAGGCAGGATTCAGCTTCCATCTTGTAGGTTTGGCAGGAAAGCGAGGAGGAATTTGGGAAAGACTGAACCAAACCTTCAATAACATGTGATCAGAAAACTCTCATGGGATCAGACAAAATTTAGCAGGTAGTAAATGACAGGAAGAAAAAACAAAATCAATTCTGGTAGTGAAACTGCTATGTCTATAAGTAGGTCCAGGGTCAGAATAAAGAGCCCCATATGTATCTAATAAAGAGGCTTTCAAAAGGAGTTTGTGAAGAGCATGGGAGTCACAGTACACCTTCTGTTGTACCTGATTCCTAAATTTCAAATCCAATCCAGAGTTAAAATTACCCCCCAATATGATGTGTCTAGGGAAAAAAAGATATTACTCAATATCGTGGAATAGGTCAATCATGGCTGATTTAATTTGAGGAGCATAGATGTTGATAAGGTGAAGGAGATACCCTTTACAAAAACAGTCCAGAAACAGTGCCCTACCTGGGACAATATCCACCAACCGAAGTACCTGAACTTGAGTGTGGTAGAAGAGTATCCTGACTCCATCTGCAGCATTGGGACCGAAGGACCAAAATGAAGGCCCCTGAACCCATAATTTTTTGGTGTAAGTAACATCAAATAAGGAAGTAAATCAGGTCTCTTGCAAAAATAAAATATCTGCAGTTTGTGATTTACAAAAATGCAAAAGCCCTAAATGCTTCCTAGAATTTTTTATGCTGCAGGTGTTAAGTGAAAATATAGTCAAGGAAGCCAGAGGAATTTATTAGATTTTGTCCTTTTTATGTTTCCGCCCTGATTTTTTCTTAGACTCCAATGAGTCAGGGCCTCCTTCATCATCACATTCCATGCCAAAAGTAGCCCTAGATTTAACTGATACATCAGACTCCAAGTCCCCCACCTGGTCCTGCAAAACCTGAAAAGTGTTGTGTGTAAAAGGAGTAGCTGTCTGAGCAAGTTTCTTAGCATGCGACCTTGTAACCCATTTAGGGTGAGGTTTCTGAAACTTGGAGTCTGGGGGGGGGGCCAAAAGATGCGTTAGGCTGGGAATGCTCTAGAACTGCAGTAGGCTGTTGAACACTGTGTGTATCACAGCTGGGATCTGAATCAGAGTGCTGGGGTTCAGAAGCACCTGAAGGGCCCGCAGTGGAAGGGTCCATTTCAAAGGTGGTAGCACCCTCAGAGCTAGGCCTGAACCTATCTTGGGCTTCAGAGGTCAGGGTTTCCTTATCAAGGCCCTCTTGATTGTTTTGCCCAGCATATGGGCACTGATGATATGCATGGTCTTGTGCATCACATAGGTTGCAACAGAAAACATTGCGGCAGGTCCCACTGTCATGGTCCAACTCCCCACAGAGTGCACATTTAATGTTATCACATGCGCTGCTCAAATGACGGGTGCTGCCACACTTGTAGCAGGCCTTGAGCTGACCAGGGTAAAAGCATACCCCCCTATCTTTTCCCAGAAAAAAGCTGTTTGGAATATCCCCCACAATGTGTAATTTAATTTTAAATTTCCAGCTCCCGGTCCAAATCCCCTTCCCATCAATGATAGGTTCAGGAGGGCCAAGCACAGTACATTTACTCTCCAACCAATAAAGTATATCTCCCACATTAACACCTTAATTCCTGAACATAACATTAATCATTTTAAACAAAGGCTTGGTAATGGAAAAAGCCCAAAATGGAGTCCAAAGTGGAGCAGTCTTAAGAGTTTCATACTTTTGCCAAAATTTGTCAAGGCCTATAAATGACCGAAAACTGACATCAAATGTGTCCTCCCCTCTGATGTTGATGAGGGCATATATATCGGAGGCCTGAAAGTTCATTGGATTCTTAAGCAACCTCCGAGCAACATAAAAACGGTCAGGGTGTTCCTGAAGACCCCCCCCAATACCGTAAGCGAATGGCATTTCTCCTGGGGGCCTGTTCAAGCCTATTATTTTTAAATAAATCAGAGAAGTGGGGGCTAGAATGAAACTGTTCACATAGAGAGGAAGGAGGGGGCGAGTGTGAGGCAACTTAGTCCCTGCCCCTTCATCAGCAGCCTGATCAGAAGAAAATAAAGTTTTTGAACAGTCACCTGAAGGATGTAGATCTGGAACCGCTGCTTCTTGTGAAAGAGCAGAATCCTCAGAATCCTCAGAAGCTAGAGGTGTATCAGGCATGAAAGACATCCATTCAGAATCCGGTATCCAGTGACCATCCTGGAAAATCCAACCTCTGTCTGTCAGGGCTGAATCCTTGCTCCATTCAACCGAGGGAAAGGAGCTGTCAGCGGCTCTCGACTTCCGCATTCCAGCAAAGGAGGTGTCTGGTGGGTGAGTCATCTCAGAGACAGCAGCAGAACATCAAGGCTGGCAAGTTGCTGTCAAATTTAAAGGAACTAGTGCAGAAATGCTATCTTCTCCATGTGTTGCATTAGGAGGAAAAGCCTGCACCGAAGTAACAGCCAAAATCTTCTCTTCAGAGGGCAACTCTGGACATAAAGTCACATCAGAGGCTCCCTCTGCACAGTTGAAACCATACACATCACCAAGAGGCTCCAAAGATATGACCCTATCAACAACTGCATCCTGAGGCAAAGCCGACTGAGCACAGATTATCTCCATACCAGCTTCAGGCATGACATCCATCTCCGTGGAAGGTTGAACACAGTCTGCCATTCTGCAGACTAGTACCAGCAGCTCCTCCTACTGCCAGCAATGCAGTAGGGGAATTTCCCCAGTGTCCTGGCCAAAGTTCCTCCCATTTACTAAAGATATCGCCAACAGCTTAATCTGGTTCAATTTCAGTTGCTTACCATCTGTATCCACCTTCTCCCGGTCGCCCCTGAAAAACAGACTTCTAGGCCAGTGGGCTTACTGGGTCAACACAGTTCAATAAATAAATAAATAAATACTTAAAGTGTTCTCTATTAGTAAGTCCATAATTAATTTGCAGGTTTACAGGACCTCCAATGGAAGAACACCATTATAATCCAAAAATGTGTGTATATATACTGTATATATATGTATATATACAAACATATATATGTATATATATATATATATATATATATATATATATATAGAGAGAGAGAGAGAGAGAGGTGTAACCCCCCTACAAACAGGGGTTCCCAAAAGTCTTCCTTGGGTATGCATAAATGCCCACTCCCTGGTTGGTGTCCTGTGTTCTAGCAGGTTTAAAAGTGTTTGCATATGAGCGCCCAGTTAGCCTCTGTGCCTGTCTCTTTAACAGCTACCTGTCTTGTAGTTTATAATTAATCTGGGTGGGGGCCGAGGGTTTCTAGGCTTGAGTCCTGCCCAGGCTGGAGTACAGCCACTTCATTCTGCCATCGCCAGTTGCGCAGAGGGAGCCCAACTAGACTCTCTGATTGTTTGCTGATTATCTGTTTTAATAATAATGATAATGAAGTTTGTCTAACCTGCCTACCTTTGCAGCATGGACATTTCTGTTATGTGCCACCATCTTGGTTCTGGACTGCCAATCTGCACCAGTCAGTACCTTTGGGGGCTCCAAAATGGAACCTGCCCCCAGGAGTCTTGTGGGAGTAAATTTCTGTAGGAATTGTAGTTTTCATCCTTTGGTGCCTAAATGGACCTGGAGGGGGAGCTCAAGCTGTGACAGACAGATGGATCGACTAACCAAATATTTTGGATCACTAGAAAGCCTGGGTGCTGGCTACAGCAGAAGGAGAGTGGAGTAAGAATTGAGAGAGTGAGGAGCTTGAGCAATTCGAGCAGCTGCTTCTGCATAGTGCACAGGGAAAATCAGCTGGAAGACTGTGTCTGGCCTGCTTCCTACTATCTTACTAAAGTGAAGACACTTAATCCAACAATCGGACTTTATCCGAATTTGTGACATTCATTCTGAATTGTGACTAATTTCACCTGAAGAGGACTGAAAACTTGCTTTTGTGCGATCGGCCTATCAGGACTATCACCACGACCGCAGAGCATACAGTTTGCACAGGGACACGTGAATTGTACCTGGACTGTCATCTGACCTATGGTATTTGTCTGCCTTTACTATAAGTGTGCTGAATGTGGACAGTGGGTCACGATCTGGTTCCCCACTTTGCTGAATGTGTCACGCTTGCTGGAAGCTGCATCCAGCAACCTTACCGGACTGCATCCAAACTGTTCTCCCAGTCTGGGCCCTGCCATCCTAGTCCAGACACCCACTCACACTGCAGAGAAAGATCCAACGAGAGACCTGCCCAGAGATTTGGCTCCCTGATCAACAACACCGAACAGGATTGAGTGCCACGTCGCATCTAGTGGACCCTGCTTCTCCTGGCCATCCAGCTCTTCATCGTGACGTCTCCATTTCATCCATCCTGCATCCAATTTTGGGTAGCATGAGTAAGACCAGGGTAGCTCCCTGCAACTCATCTAACAATCACAATGTGTCATCTGATTTAATTGTTGTGGACTGAGCCATCCGTCTCTGGATTACAAATCGTGAGTTACAGTGCATGCATGTTTCTTTCCATCACAGGGCCCCAACCAGCTGCAACGCCGGCCTGCCCCAGGCAACACTTCAGGCTAGCCTGTAGTTCCAACTGGGTACCCAAAGTGTGTGTGACTGTGTTCCAGGGACCTTTGAGTGCATGCATTATAGCCTGAATCAATCAGAACTACAATCAATCACCAGATTCTCCACCCCTTGTTCACATCCCCCAATAAATCAGATTTGGATCTTTTTGCAGTTAAACTGGGTGTGGTGTACCTCTGTATAAAAAGTACTGCATCAACATTGTTTAATTATTGCAGGTTTTGTCTTCCAGGGGGTCTTCAGGGCATTCCAGCTGATCATAGCCATGGTGGTAAATGGTTACAAGGAGGGATTCACTGTGTGTTGCAAAAGTGTGTTGGTGTGGGGTAGCTGCAAGCTTAGCCAGGTCACTAGGGGTAAAGAGGGGGGTATCAGTGTCCCGGAGGGCTGTACCCAGGGCAGTCACATTGCCAACCACCTTGTCCTCCGGGAGAAGGCACCCGTTTTGAGAGCCCAGGTCCCTCAACCTGCAGGCTACTGTGCAGGCAGGGGTAGTAACCCTTGGAGTCGTGCCACCTAGGGTTTATATATATATATATATATATATATATATATATATATATATATATATATATATATATATATATCTTATAGGGCACAGCCGCCCCCTATATTTAGGGTTGAGTAGGCACTTCTATGTTAAATTTGAAAGTTTGCTTGTTAATAACTTTGGACCTGTTCAACAGATTTGCATGACATTTGGTATGTGTGGTAGGGCATGGTAGATCTCTTGATCTGCCACATTTTGTTACAGTCGGACTTACGATTTTTGTGCAGCAAAACGCTGAAAAATGCATTTTTTCACCAGTTATGTGGGCAGTTTTTCAGATTTTGTCCATAGCACTGCGTGGCTGTTGTGTGGCATGCCACTCTGTGACTTGGCTCATCTGAAAGAACTTGGGTCAAGAAACGTGCCATTTTTTGTTTGGTGAAAAAATATTAATCCATTCAAAAGTTATTAAACTTTTAAGTTCCCATTATAAGTCAATGGGAAAACTGATATGGTTATTTTGCGAAATAAGAATGGGGTTTTGGCCATCTAGTTCCTTCTCATGATCAAAGAATGTGCAGGCTCACAATCAAAGAATCTTTGATTGCGAGAATTCTTTGATTGCGATGGCCGCCATCTTGTTTTCATTTTGCTGTTGTAAAAATTCAAATATCTCAGCTCAGGGGTCACTTTTGAAGTAAAACTTGAATGGGTTTTACTCAGGGGATTTCGCTCTATCGAACCATGGCTGTGGTTTGCTTCAAAATGGTAAAAAAATAGAGTTTTGAACTTTTTCATTATTTGATTGTGGGCCTCTAACGATCTTTGATCACGAGCCTGCAAATTCTTTGATCGTGAGATTCTTTGACCGCGATATTTGATCATGAGGGAACAACTACTGTAGATATCCAGTTAAAAAATCTCATTTCTCAGCTCAGGGGTGGGTTATTAACACAAATGAGGGTGGGTTTTACTCAGGGGGCTTCGTTCTATTGAGACATGGCAGTGGTTTCATTTACTTTTGTCTAAAAATTGAGTTTTACCATTTTTTATTCTTTGATCATGAGCCTGCAAATTCTTTGATTGCAAGCTTACAAAATCTTTGATCGCGAGATTCTTTGACAGCGATCTTTGATCGTGAGGGCGTGACTAGATGACCATTTGAAAAATTAAATTTTCTCAGCTCAGGGTTGGGTTATTAAGCTAAATGAGGGTGGGTTTTACTCAGAGGCTTCGTTCTATCGAGGCATGGATGTGGTTTCATTTACTTTTGTCTAAAAATTGAGTTTTACCATTTTTTATTCTTTGATCATGAGCCTGCAAATTCTTTGATCGCAAGCTTGCAAAATCTTTGATCGGAGATTCTTTGACAGCGATCTTTGATCATGAGGGAGCGACTAGATGACCATTTGAAAAATTCAGTTTTCTCAGCTCAGGGGTGGGTTATTACGCCAAATGAGGGTGGGTTTTGCTCAGGGGGATTCGTTCTAATGAAGCACAACTGTGATTTCATTTACTTTTGTGTAAAAATTGAGTTTCACTATTTTTCATTCTTTGATCGCGAGCCTGCACATACTTTGATCATGAGCCTGCAAATTCTTTGATCGCGAGATTCTTTGATTGTGAGCTTTGATCGTGAAGAAGGGGCTAGATAGCAAGATTTGGAGGGACCAGATAGACCAATTTTAACAATTTTGAAAAATTAAATATCTTGGAAACTATTTGGACTTTTTACTTGAAATTTGGTGCATGTTGACAGGATGTCCTGTAGATGTCAGTTATGGTGTTTACGTGTCAGAGAGTATATTTTTTGTGGAGATATTGCATGGCGCAATTTACATTTTGCGGACAGCATTTTCCATTGTGGTACTGGCTTCAAATTTATATGGTAGCTATCCTTACTGCCATGGATGTACTTTTCAGTTGTTAGATGCCTAAAATGTAAACAGGTGTGGCATTCTGCAGAAATTTGCAAGCTGGTGGGGCCCTGCGCTCCCACCAACTTGCATGACTTTTTACTTTTATATTATTTCTCAAAAAGTAAGGAAATTCTATGCAAAAAACTTCGTTAATGCACCATTTAGGGTTACAGCACAAAAAGTAAGGAAATGAAACGTTTAGGGTTGCCCTCTCCCCCCCGTGGACCTGCTCATCATCCCGAGATTGACAGCTGACGGGGTGTGTCATTGGGGTTGTGAGGCCTAAATCTTACCCCAGTCTTCTTTACTGTGGCTTGTGAATATGATTACACATGGAATGGGGTGAGATCTAGGCCTCACAACCCCAATGACGCACCCCGTCAGCTGTCAATCTCGGGATGATGGGTAGGTTCATGGAAGGGGAGCAACCCTAAACATTTCATTTCCTTATTTTTTGTGTTGTAGCCCTAAATGGTGCATTAACAACGTTGTTTGCATAGAATATATACATAAGAACATAATGTCTCCAGCATTTAAAGGTGATATCCATTACTGGGGGGGGGAGCAATTTGTCATCTGTAGCAAGAACTCTGCAAAAATATGCCCCCAGTCTTTTGTTAGTGTGGAGCAGTCATCTTTGTTTTCATTCATCCTCTAATAGCCAAAAGTCAGTGAAAGCAAAAAGAAAAGCCCCCGACCTGATCACCTCATGTACACACTCGTCGTTTCCTTGTAATGGCCCCAGAAGTTGTTAATCAGGCCCTGTCTTGCCCACCCACAAAACAAATATCTTTCTTACACTAACAGCTATATACAGCAGCTCTCACACTGGTCTCTAGGAATACAGTATATTTTTGTACTTACTGCACCACATGCCAAGAAGTGCCACATGAGTGAAAGGGAACAATGCAGTTCATCCTTTCACTTTCATTTCTGGAGCCAGGAATGACAGAAAGAGTGAATAGTATGCCTTTCCTTTCACTTTCAGTCACGATCCTTGGTGGCTGTAGCCTGAATCGGCTTCTAGTTTTCTCTCTTCCTCCTACCACCCCCACAAAAAACAAAGTTAAATTGGCAAGGCTGCAGCAGCTAACAAACAAATTAAGAAAATAAAATAAATGATAGCAGCACTGCCTCTGAGGGCCCTTCTCATACTAGGGGCCATGAGCAGCTGCATCTTCCGCTCAATGATTAAAAAAGCCCTGATGGATGGTCTGCCTCAGTGACATGCCTCGGCCTGTGCACTGTGTGTGGATGGCCTGCCTCAGTGACATGCCTCGGCCTTTAGATTGTGGGTGGATGGCCTGCCTCTGTGATATGCCAGTCTGTTCACTGTGTGTGGGTGGCCTGCCTCCATGACATGCCTCAGACTGTGCACTGTGTGTGGGTGGCCTGCCTTCATGACATGCCTCAGCCTGTGCACTGTGTGTAGGTGGCCTGCCTTCATGACATGCCTCAGCCTGTGCACTGTGTGTGGATGGCCTGCCTTCATGACATGCCTCAGCCTGTGCACTCTGTGTGGGTGGCCTGCCTTCATGACATGCCTCAGCCTGTGCACAGTGTGTGGATGGCCTGCCTTCATGACATGCCTCAGCCTCTGCACTGTGTGTGGGTGGCCTGCCTTCATGACATGCCTCAGCCTCTGTACTGTGTGTGGGTGTCCTGCCTTCATGACATGCCTCAGCCTGTGCACTGTGTGTGGATGGCCAGCCTTCATGACATGCCTCAGCCTCTGCACTGTGTGTGGATGGCCTGCCTTCATGACATGCCTCAGCCTGTGCACTGTGTGTGGATGGCCTGCCTTCATGACATGCCATGACCTCTGCACTGTGTGTGCATAATCTGCCTTCATGACATGCCTCGGTCTGTGCACTGTGTGTGGATGGCCTGCCTTCATGACATGCCTTGACCTGTGCACTGTGTGTGGATGGCCTGCCTTCGTGACATGCCTCAGCCTGTGTACTGTGTGCGGATGGTCGCCTTCATGATATTCCATGACCTGTGCACTGTGTGTGCATAGCCTGTCTTCATGACATGCTTCGGTCTGTGCACTGTGTGTGGATGGCCTGCCTTCGTGACATGTCTCAGCCTGTGCACTGTATGTGAATGGCCTGCCTTCATGATATGCCTCAGCCTGTGTACTGCGTGTGGATGGTCTGCCTTCATGATATGCCTCAGTCTGTGTACTGTGTGTGGATGGTCTGCCTTCATGACATGCCTTGACCTGTGCACTGTGTGTGGATGGTCTGCTTTCATGACATGCCTCAGCCTGTGCACTGTGTGTGAATGGCCTGCCTTCATGACATGCCTCAGCCTGTGTACTGTGTGTGGATGGTCTGCCTTCATGACATGCCTTGACCTGTGCACTGTGTGTGGATGGCCTGCCTTCATGACATGCCTTGACCTGTGCTCTGTGTGTGCATGGCCTGCTTTCAAGACATGCCTCAGCCTGTGCACTGTGTGTGGATGGCCTGCCTTCATGACATGCGTTGACCTGTGCACTGTGTGTGGATGGCCTGCATCCTTGGTATGTCTCAGTCTGTGCATGTGTGCATGGCCTCCATCATAGTGACAGTGAGTTGCAGCAGATAAAGGCCTCATGACCCAACCAGTCTGCCAGATTCTATCTAATTTGTGAACTGTACTCTGCTGGACATTAACTCATTTCCCATGTTTAACCCCATACTTATTTTAACATTACCCATATGTCTATCCCATCTCTGCTTACATTCATGTACTGGGGTAGAACACACCACTCCCTTCGAAAGCCTGCTTCAATTTTCCACCACACTCTCAGTGAAATAATACTGCCTGACATTTTTCTTGAACATTTCTCTGACCAGCTACATAGAGTTTCTCCTTGTGTTAGTGCCTGCTCTAATTTTAAATAAATCCTTGTATTCCACTTTGTTTATTCCATTTAAAAAACTAAATGTCCCTATTATGACCCCCCCTCCCTTCAACTTCACCCAACTTGTACTAATTCAGATCTAATTATTTTTTCTCATACGACTTGTCCTGTTGCCCTTGTAGCTTTTTGGTTGCTGTTCTCTGCACTGCCTCAACATTATCCATATCTGTATCCAAGTCTGGATTCCAGAACTGCACACAATACTCTAAGTATGACTTCACCAGGGACCTTTATATGGGTAACATTACCTCTTCTCTGCTACTACTTATTCCCCTACCTATACAACCCAGCATTTTACTTGCCATCCATGACATGCTTTGCAGCCTATTTTATTTATCAATTATTCAGAAACAACCTTTAAGCAGAAGCTCTTTTACAAAGGTTTCATGTCAGAAATAGTACAATAGTTGAATACACATCATATACATGTCGTCGAGGCACAGGTCAGGAAGCATAGAGAAAACCCAGGATCAGTTGTAAAGTTCCACAAAACTGTTTCTTTGTAGTTGCAGTAACATAAAATAAAATAAACCTGTTCAGAATAACTATATACAGAAGCAAAAAAAATCTCTTGTGAAAAAAAAATCTCCCTTGCAGCTCAGATTAGCTGTTTTTATAACTCTTTTCAACCCCCATCCTTTGCAAGCATCATGTCCTTTGTAAATTTCAGGAGCTGCTAGAACATTGAGAACTTCCTGTAGTCCTCACAGCAACTGCAAAAGGCTCAGGCATTTGCACCCAAGTAACCTCTAGTTTTTTACAGTTATCTCAAATTATAAATATATACATTTCAACAGTAACACAATTTTCTAAACAAAAGTGATCCCAATGTCAGTTTCATTTCCATATATTGATTTGCACATATTTTATATTAGCAGATGTAGATATGCAAGGAAGTAAGACAGCAAGAGAAAACTGAGAGAAAGTGAGAGGCAAAGGACTACGAGACTGGTCGGGTTGATCAAGTCTGAGGTCTCACAGGAAAATTTGGTTACGCAGCCAGACAGCAGAGACAGAAAAGGAAAGAATACAGATCCTTGCATTTACACCCTTTCTCCAAAACAAATTGGACAGGGTCCTATTCTACCCTGTCACAATACAGTAATGGAAATAAACAAGTCACTAAGTACAGCAATAACAATTAACTAACAAATAACTAACGACAATTAATCAGTGGCAGAGCTAGAGGGAGGACTGGGGGGGGTGGTCACCCCTCCTGACTGCCCCAGTGTGAGTAGTGGCACCCTGCCACCATCTTTAATCACTGTTTGGTGCCCATTGTGGAGCTCGTGATTGACTGTATGGCCCCCCTGGCTCCCAAATGTTCCCAAACCTGGCTTAGCCACTGCAAATAACTAACAACTAGGCAGCAAGGTAAGGAAACATTAATCATTGGCAGTAAAGAATGAAGTGGGTACGGGGAGAACCACAAGCTAGGAGGAGAGGGTAGCAGGGGAAAGGAAAGGTTAGCAGTCCAGTAGAAGACTTTGTCGATCAGAAAGTGGGAGAGGAGGTGTAACAATGGGAAAGGTTGGAGAAAACAGAAAGATCAGAGACAATGAAAAGGGGGGGCCAAGGTGATGGGTGATTACAGGGAGTTAGGGAGGAAAGGAGTGAGAGGAGGGGGTCAGGAAGATATGGGATGAGGTCTGCACAGACAGAAAAGGAGGTGGAGGGACTGAGGGGGTGTGCAGGGGGAGATGATGACATTGAGGGGTAGGCAATGTAGGTAAGTGACAGAACAGATTAGAGGAGGGCTTGTGGAGCCAGAGCCAACTTAGATGCCCTTAGGACAGTCACAGGTGTTCCTGGAGAGGATGTATTTTTTTAAGTGTGGTCTTAAAGGCTAATAAGCTTGTAGTTCTCTGTGTGGCTTCCAGGCACTCACTGAGCCAAAGAGGGGCTCTATACGTGAAAGCTCATTGACCAAGTGTGGTTCTGCGGAATGGAACAGCAAGTGCACCCTATGCACTGTGTTAGGATGGCCTCCAATGTGTCCCTGCCTGTGCACTGCCTGTAGAAACACAGAATTACAGAATTTGTAGGCAGAAAAGGACTGCCTGGCCCACCTATTCTGCCCAGATGACCCCTGCCTAGTCTGCCTCCACAGACCCTAACTGCTCCCAGGTGACCTTCCATCCTCCCCGTCTATTCACTAATATTCCCTTATGTCTATCCACAGATGCTTGAAACACCCTAATGCTTTCATCTCCACCACTTGCACTGGCTGTCTATGCCAGACATATACCACTCTTTTAGTGAAGTTGTACTTCCTCACATCCCTCTTTTAACTCCCACCCAGGCTTCATCACATGCTCTATGGTCCTGTTGCTCTTCTTCCCTTGAAAGAGACTCCCCTCCTACACCCTGTTCACTCCCCTAAGGTACTTTTAGGTCTCTATCATGTCCCCTCTTGTTCTCCTCTCTGCCAGGGTGTACATGTTGAGATCCCTGAGTCTCTCCACGTAGGGTTTTTGGTGTTACCTCCTCCCTGTCTATGTCCTTTGAGGAGCATCTTCCTGAAATGGACACAAAACTCCAGGTAGGGTCTCAACAGTGAATGATACAGTGGCAACACTACCTCCCTCCTCCTGCTGGAGATATCTCTCCCAGTGCATCTCAACATCGCACTAGCCCTACCCACTGCTTCATTACACTGCCTTGCTACTTTGCAGATATGACAACCCCAAGGTCCCTTTCCTCCTTAGTGACTGACAGGGCCTTCCCCCATCCTATATTCAGTTTCTGGGTTCCTATGCCCTAGCTGCAAAATTTTGCTCTTTTTGGCATTGAACCTTGTGCACTCTTGTATCTCCCAGAATAGCCTACGACTGTTATCAGCTTTCCCAAACCCTCCGGACACCCACAAGGGTGACCAGTAGCTGCCATCACTCAGCATAAACACCCTTTTAGAGTATTTCTAGGTCTGAGTCCCATCAGAGACACTGCTCATGCAGTACAGTGCTCCTTGCTCAAGGACAACTGACCCACCCCTCTCTCTCTCACAGATGAGAACTCCTTACTTTAGAAGCTGAATATGGTTTAGGGCCGGCCCAGTGGCATGGATGGCTGAGGTGCCAGACACCTTACCTCCTCCCATGGCAGCAAACCAGGCTCAAGAATGAGCCAGAGTCATTGGGGGGCAGCCGGGAAGGGGAGCAATGAGCTGGATAGAGCAGCCGCAAGGCAGCTGTCCTCTCTCTCGAGGAGAGATGTGGGTTTCCCAGTCTCTTGGCTGCCACCAAGTGGAGGCTAACAGGCAGCACCAAGCCACATGGGAAACCAGACATTAGACTGGGTGGGAGGAAAGGACCATCACCAGAGCAATGGAGTGTATGTGCATCTCCACCTGCATGCACGACTATGTTCTGGGATCCTAGGCTTAATGGGGAGAAATGTGGAAAATGCGGCACCGAGGCAAGATAAATGAAGCCCTGAAGCCAGCAGGGCAGAACTAACTCCTCCAAGGAAGAACCATAACCATATCTGCCTTACAGCCCTGAAAGGAAAAAAGCTATGTGGAAAAACTGAAACAGAATACAGTAGTAGTAGCCTTCTCTTTAGAAGTGGAAAATACAGCTGTTGTCAGTTATAGTTAGCTGTACCCAAAGGATTCAGTCACTGAAACATGAAGTATATGAAAATAATAATTTTTAATACTTAAAGAAATGTACACATGTAATACAGGGTAGTACACACACATACTATAGGGAAGAATAATTCTACAGAAATGGAAAGAAAATTGTTCTGAACAGTAGGTTACACACAGAAAATCCCCTCTCTCTCTCTTTCTCTCTCTCTCTCAATCGCAAGGCAGAATGTTTTCTACACAAGATACTTTGCTGCATCAGGGCAGACTGGATCCCTTAGATGGCAGTTTGTTCGTAGTCTCTTTTAGGCTCTGCCAAATCTCAAGACTCTTCAGTTAGCACATCCCATGACAGGTCCTCCAGTATGTAACTCTGACATCATATATTCAGCATTCTTCTCTCTGAGCTGGATCCTCATAAGAAAACACTGATCTGGACTTTTGGACAAATACGTTTTTCTGTTCCAAGACATGAGCCCAACAGGAATGTTTGGTTTCACTAGCAGCTTCCTGATATCAAAAGACACTGCCTGAGCTCAAGCTATAAATTGTCCAGGGGTCCTGCCATGATAAGGAACAAGTGGTACAACAACAATTCTAGCACCCCTCCACTTTGTGTGCCAAGGTAACAATCCTACCACGTGCAAAAGTCAAAACCAGGCACCACAGAAGCTCAAGGACTCCTGGAATACAAGAAATATATGTTGTTTATTCCATAAAGAAATTAGACCACCCACGGCTCTGGACAGCTCCCATTGACTGGTTTTGCACCTTGTGTGTCATCAGGAAGTGATAATGAACAGCACAGATAGTAAATTGCCATTAGAGCCATGGGTCAGGATATTCAAAGGGGTTGAGCCTGGTGGAAGTGAGTTGCGCTAACACAACTCCACAGTGCACCCCAGTGGGATATTCAAGCCGCTGCCAGGCACAGTACATGGGGCACAATGTGATCCTAAGAGGCACAGATGCAGGGGGCATGCCAGTGCATATGTGGCACATCCCGATATTCAGTCCAGGATGTGCAGCACATATGCCGGCACAACCCTGCTCTGTGCCACATGGGGGGGCTCAGAGTTGAGCCCCAGAAAAGCAGGAGCAAGTCCCAGCCACTCACAGGTGGGCTGCTGTATTGCAAGGTGCAACACAGCAGCCACCAGTCATGGATGGCCATCTGCCCACCCAGACCACCGCTGCCGGGCACACATACCCCCCTGGTGGTCCAGTGGACCCCCATATGCCTGATCATGGGCTGTAGTAAATAGAAGATATCCCTGGTGGTCTAGCGGTAACCCCCCCATGCCCAATTGTGGGCTGTAGTAAATAGAAGATATCCCTGGTGGTCTAGCAGTAAACCCCCCCATATACCCAATCATGGGCTGTAGTACATAGAGAATATCTCTGGTGGTCTAACAGTAACCCCCCATATACCCGATTGCGGGCTGTAGTAAATAGAAGACATCCCTGGTGGTCTAGTGGTAATCCCCCATACGCCTGATCGTGGGCTATTGTAAATAGAAGAGATCTCTGGTGGTCTAATGGTAACTCCCCCCATACGCCCAATCGTGGGCTGCTGTGTAAATGAAGATTTACCTGGTGGTCCTGTGGTTCCCCCTCCCCAACCACCCACAGAGGTCACCGGCCTCCGCACTTCGGCCATCGGGCGGGCAGCGTTCATTTACATATCTGGTCCTGTGTGTAGTACAGTATGGTTACACGCCCATTGGCCCATACCGTGGACCAAATGGGCGTACAGTCATACCATTCGGGCTGGCGGCCAGGTGGTATGCAGGCAGGGTGCTGCCGTCCGCCTCTGACGGGGGTTGCTGGGTGGCCTGGAGGGGGTACCACTGGACCACCAGGTAAATCTTCATTTCCACAATGGCTCATGATCAGGCATACGGGGAAGGGGGTTACCGCTAGACCACCAGGGATATCTTCTCTTTACTACAGCACACGATCGGGTGTATGGGGGGGTTACCACTAGACCACCAGGGATACGTGTCTATACGCAGATGCCCATGATCGGGTATTTGGGAGTGGGGGGGCTGCAATAGCCCACCAGGGTTCTGACCCCTGATGGGGGCAGCCTGGCAGGGCGCCAGGCACAATTCATGGGGAGCCAGTGCATCGCATGCAAATAGAGCCATAATGTCATGCAAATGGCCCCATTTGCACCTTGCATATATTATGGCCTCATTTGCATGCCCCCAGCTGAATATCTCAGGTGATGCACCTAGTGCAACTGCACTTGTGCTGGTGAATCTCCGTGCTCCCTTTCTGTGTCTTGCTCTGGCGCAGTGCCACTGCGCCATGCGCAGTGTGTACACCCTCGTGCCATATTCAATAGTGCTGTACCATGATGCATCACCGTTGAATATTGTTTGGTCCTGGCCATGGCACAGCCCAGTTGCGCTGAGCCCAGGCTTGCGCCACTGCCCAGAGCAGTCTGAATATCTGGCCCAGGGTGTCTGCTATGATAAAAATCTTGCCCTTTTCCTCCAGAAATACCAGCTTTGTCTCTGAAGCTGCTAAATTCTATTATTCATGCAAAAAGAATTGACTAGAATAAAATTAAAATACAGTGAAGGGCATACATAGCAAATTGCTACGTCCCTTAGCCCCTATTAAATTATTTATTTATTTATTGAATTTTGTTGACCGGGTAGGCCCACTGGGCCCCGGAGGTCCCTTTTTCAGGGGCGACCCGGGGTAAAAATTACATACAGGTAAGCAGAACAGTACAAAACAGGTAAATTCCATATTGTTTGACAATAAAAGACTTCATAGGGTTACAAGCAGCTAGGTGGTGGGGGAACATACAGGCAGTGGGACATACAGAGTTAGACATATAGAAAACATTTTTCATACACATATCATGTAGAAATAGGGAGTGCTCGAGACATAGGCTAGAAGTTGCCAAAGAATCAAGGTACCTTCCTTAGGGCTTAGTGGAAGGGGGATATGTTGTTACAATAATGATGTTGGTTTTTCCTGTGAGGTGGTTGTCTACCACTGCTGTGTTGTCAGTTCCCTCTCTGGGTGAACCACACATTAGTTTCTCCTAGTACCTCTCTGACTTAACAAGAACAATGGCGCTAACTTTTGTATGGACAGCCTGTTTGCGTTGTCATGCTGTGACCCGCTGTGGTGCCTAATGCCCATATTTTAGGACTGCAGCACCAGGCTCCATCTTTATAATTTTGAGTTCTGGACAGTGGTTCTATGTAACCATGTAAGGGGATTGTGATCAGTAACCAGGATGAACTCCCTCTAATACGATAAGGTTGCAGCTTCTGCAAACACCAGACAAACTCTAGACACTCTTTTTCTACGGTGGTGTAAGCCTCTTCCCTAGGCAGTACCTTCCTGCTCAGCTACACAACTGGGTGCTCCTCTGCTGACTGTGTGACCTGACTCAGAACTGCACATAGCCCATGATTAGATGCATCTACATGTACAATAAACCTTAGACAGTAATCTGGGCTGGTGAGCACAAATGCTTGACACAATGCCTCCTTCAGCTGGCGGAATGCAGTATCACATGTTTCCATTCACTGAACCTTTTCTGTCATTTTCTTCCTGGTGAGACTGGACAAAGGGTTTAGCCATGCAGCTGAAATGTGTCACAAGCTTATGGTATTACTCTACTACCCCTAGGAAGGCCCATACTTTCCTCTTGGTCATGGGTGTGGCTTACCCTTGGATGGCCTCAATTTTCATTGGCTCAGGCTGGATGTACCCACGCCACACCCTGTTCCCAAGGTATGATACTTCTACCATTCCTATCTGGCACTTCTCTGCCCTGACTGTCAACCAAGCTGCCTGCAGACAGTGGAACGTCTTGGACACGTGCCTGACGTGATCCTTCCAGGTCTGGCTTTTGATGGAGGTATTATTCATGTACGCCAGAGTGCAGTCCCCTGCCCCCTACAGGATGTGGTTCACAAGCTGCTGAAATGGTGGCTGGTGCAATTGATGCAGTAGAGTCCCTGCCTATGTAGCTCATGCCCCTCTCACCTAACACTCTGCAACTTTGTGAATAGCTGGAGTGTGGGCATGCCCCTGACACTCCCCCTGAACCATCTGTATGTGTAGCCATGCAACTGGCCAGAGGGTCCAGTGCAGAATGGATTTGCATCCCTTCAGTGCATGCATGCATGCATGGGTCTGTGAGACACCAGTGCATAGATCTGGCACTCAGGATTGCCTAATGTGCTGAGGATCAGCAGCACATACTCAATCCACACTATAATGCATAGGGCCAAATATACTCACTAGACAAATGCCTAATAAACAACAAAATATTTGTTGGGAAATATTCACAAGGGACTGGTGCATGCAAATGTAAACTGTTTTTGTGGATACTTGTGAACTTTAGGAAAAATAGGACTGAAGTTAGATGCCTGACTAGGCTCATCCTATAAAAACTTTAAATTATAGTGCCCACCCCCACCAGATAATGCAAATACAGTGAGGTAAACCTTTTTGTATTACCAGCCCACCTACACTGGGGGCACTACCCACTGGTACCAGTTTAATCCTTAAAATCTTTTGGGAACTCCCTGAGCTTCCCTGTGTACACAGCCGAAGGAATAGTGCAGGCCCATTGTTGTTGCAGCTGGTTGTCTGGCGGTGGTGTACTTGAATCAAATAAAACATTTTTCAGTCCCAAACCTCAAAGTGAGGCATTTGTAGATCCTTGCCTGATGGTCAGATCTATACATTTGGTGACAAACTTTGTAATTCTAAAATAACTAAGGGGAGATCTAGTGACACCACTGCTTACCATTTTTAACAAATCATAGAAGGATGGTGTGGTACCCAAGGACTGGAGGAAAGCAGATGTGATCCCCCTTCACAAGAGTGGGAGCAAGGCAGAGGCAGGAAACTACAGACCTGTTAGTTTGACCTCAGTGGTAGGGAAAATGGTGCAATCATTTCTGAAAGAAAGAATTGATGAGTACATAGAGGCCAGTGGGTCAGGAAGGTCATGTCAGATGAATCTAATCAATTTCTTTGACTAGGTGACCAAAGTAGTAGACCAGGGAGGGGCTGTAGATATGGCCTACTTAGACTTTAGCAAGGCATTTGATGTGGTACCACACAAAAGATTAATAAACAAGTTAGCCAGCCTGAGAGTGGGTCCCAGGGTGGTAATCTGGGTAACATATTGGCTGGACAGCAAGACCCAGATAGTAATAGTAAATGTAGCACACTCTGGAGAAAGGGGAGATACTAGTGGGGTACCACAGGGTTCAGTACTGGGACAGGTACACTTTAATGTCTTTATAGGTGACATTGCAGAAGGGTTGGAAGGAATAGTATGCCTCTTTGCAGACAACACAAAGATCTGTACCAGGGTTGTTACACAACGAGGGGTGGAAAGGATGAAAAGGGACTTGACAAGGTTGGAGTAATGGTCAAGAGTATAGCAGCTTAGTTTCAATGCAAAGAAGTGCAAAGTAATGCACCTGGGAAACAAAAGCCCAGGGGAAGAGAATACAGTGGCGGGGTTCTAACAACAACATAAATAGAAAGGGAACTGAGGGTACTCATATCAGATGACCTTAAGGTAGGCAAGCAAAGTGAGAAAGCAGTAAGGAGGGTTGGGGGGATTCTGGGATGCATAGGGAGAGGCATCCCCAGTAGAAAGCAGGAAGCTGTTATCCCTCTGTATAGATAGTTGGTGAGACCCCATCTGCAGCACTGCGTGCAGTTCTGGATACCCCATTTCTGCAAGAACATAGACAGGATGGAGGCAGTCCAGAGGAAGGCAACCAAAATGGTGCAGGGTCTGCACCAGAAGCCATATGAAGACAGCTTAATATGTATACCCTTGAGGAAAGGAGGGAGAGGGGGGACATGATAGAAACCTTCAAGTACCTCAAGGGACTCAACAAAGTTCAAGAGGGCAGCATATTTCAGAAAAAGAGATGCGTAAGAAAAAGGGGGCACAATTTGAATATGGGTTGGGACAGCTCAAGGGCAATATGAGGAAGTACTTTTTCATGGAGAGGTCGTGGATGAATGGAACAGCATTCCTGAGGAGGTCATGGGGTCAAAAACAGTGGGGGACTTCAAGCATGCATGGGACTGACATAAGGCAATTATAGTGGGGAGTAGGAGGAGATAGGAGGGGGTTAAGGAGGAAGTAGGCTGCTAGTTAACTAGGATCTGTAGCTTATCCAATAGGTGTGGAAATGAGCAGACTAGGTGGGCCAAGCAGTCCTTATCTGCTGTCAAAGTCTATGGTTCTATATTTCTATGTTGTACAATCTCCAGTGGAAGGGCAATCCCTGAGAGTACTCACGGTTCTGGTGTTACCTTCCCTTAACTTGGGCTCCTCCTCCTTCATTTCAGCAGCTTTCCCTCGAGCAGTTGATCAGATGGACAGTTTTCTGGGGGATCAGCTTAGCTGTGCAGGTCTCAGATGCCTCAGGCAGGAATCAGACTTGCTGCTTCATCAGTCGACCGGATCTCTCTGGCTCCTATCCGCTTCCGCACTCCAGGAAGGCAGTATGGCACAGTGGTTTATGGCTCTGAGCAGCAAATCTGGAGACCTGGGTTTGCATCCCACAGCCCCCACTTGCATACTGTGTGACCCTGAGCAAGTCACTTAACTTCCCTGTACACCCAGGTCACACCTGTAAACAAGCTTTCAGCTTAGTGTGCCACTCCTGGTTAAACAATTGGATGGATGAAAAAGGTCAGACCGGTCTAAGAACCAAGAGGCACACATCACACACACGTCTAGGCTTCCAGACACTGACCAGTACAAAGCTGTAATACTGGCTGTCTGGTTCACCAGACTGCAGTTTCTATGTAGACTCTTTCAAACAGCAAAACACAAAGTCTCAGTTCACACTGCAGTCTGGTAGCTGGGGCACAAGTGCTGGATTAGCCATTACTTCCTTTTTCCTGAATGCAGGAAGCAGTCTCTCACTCCTTCCTTTTTCTCCCAGATATTATTCTGACACAGGCAGCAAACACACTTTTTCAGTCTGTACTTGCAGGTTGTAGAAAGCTTTTGAATTCCCTTCCATAGGTTGCTGTAAAATTGTCCCATGCAGGCTCCCTCCAATTGTTCTTGCCAGAAGTTACTAGCCCTCCTCACACTGTGAGAGCTTACTGCTGACTCCCCTG
This sequence comes from Neoceratodus forsteri, assembly GCA_016271365.2. NCBI lineage: Eukaryota > Metazoa > Chordata > Ceratodontiformes > Ceratodontidae > Neoceratodus > Neoceratodus forsteri. Next base: position 267,543,854 of record CM057455.1, read on the forward strand.
TTCTGGAACTGCCCTCAGACCTTCCCTGGGTCAGGGCAGAGTCTTGCTAGTCAAGGGGGACTATGAGTAAGTGCCTGCTACTCAATGTCCCATTGGTTGGCAGAAAGGGTGCCAAGCAGACTGCATAGTCTTTCCCCCAGACTTCTCTTCTGTCTTATGCCAAGATCATTGATCTTTGAATGACTGGTGACGAGGTCAGGAGTTGACAAGATGGCTGCCCCCATGCATGTTATGAGCATTGGCTTCAAACAAAGTTATTATTTAGGGCTCCTGCCCTTATTTAAGGCAATCTGACCTAAAAGAGTTGTGAGCATGTATGTGCTTTATCATCCTGTTGAGTCACAGTGTCAAGTAACTCCCCTGTCCTGTCATGAACGCTGATGCTCTCGCTTCCTCAGAGATAGGGTGATCCCTTCAATGAGAGGCTGAGAGCAGCAGTGACCACAGGTACATTTGGTGCCAAACACATGCCTCCTGCTCCCCCTGCTAGTGTGTCTCCCATCCACTGACGGTTTGCTGATGTAACTCAGGCGCTGGGTGCCAGTGGGCTACTACCCTGCCTGCTGACCTTGGTACAGGTTAAGGGTCCTGGGTCCTGCTATGATGATAGTTGTGGGTTCTTTCCCAAAGTTATGAATAACAGCGCGGTGCCTCCACCCAGAGTAAGTTGTAAGTGGGTCAGATGACTGAATGGTACAGCCCCTGGGATACTGCACCTCCCCACCTCCCCAACCAGCCACCCTGCACACAAGATCCCAGATAACCCACTCCCACCCAAATACTGTAAATCAGTTAGAAAGTAAAAATCAAAGAACATCTCTTGACATAGCAGCTTCAACAATCAAACTCACAGATTTATTTGGGGGTAAGACTGGGAGAGGAGTACCTGGATCAGGAGTGGCTGTGGAAATAAAAGGAAAGTTAGTGGCAAATAACAAAACATTAATCATAGAGGCCAACAGGCCAGTCCACCCCTGGCTGCCCACCCCCACTGGTACCAATGTTTACCCTAAGAAGTCCCTGGGATATCCACTTGGTGCAGGCCTGGACATTGCCATGGGTTGGCCAGCTGTTGAAGCCCCGGAAGATTGAGAGAATGTTTAAATTTAGAATCACACACCCTTGTTTCAGAATCCAGGAACCAGGTCTTGGGTACTCACGGTTTATAGACCTCAGCAACGGTTGGCGTAACAATTTCCAGCTGTCCTGGAGGGTGGAGCTTCCTTCAATTCATGCAGCAATAGGCAGAAGGGAAGATGGTCTTGGTTCCGCTGACAGGTTGGATCTTCCTTGAAGGTCTTGCAGCTTGCCCCCTTGATTGAAGTTCTGGCCGATTGTCACCTACAGCTGCTTCTGGCCCATTGCAGAGCTCGGTGGCAGTTCCAAACCAGCCCCAGAAGGCCCAGACCAAGGATTGGCTCCACAGCCCAGCTCCCCACATGGATCACAGATGCCCTTAAACCCCAGACAGGGGGTCCCACTTGGAAGGGTTTAACAAATTCCATCCCTGGCTCTGGATGAGAACTCCCCAGCAGTGGGAGTCCTCTGCAGTCCCTGAACTGAGTTCAAAAGTCCAAAAAAAACACAGGCAGCTGTCCAAAATAAGGAGCAGTTCCACCTCGCCATGGGTGCTTGCCCTCCAGTTTTCACTCAGATGATATAACTTTGCAGGGGAGGTCCAAGACTAGCCCAACCCCTGCTCCCTTCAGTGTTTGCCACTCTAATCTGTCCACAGAAAGGTTCCTTTCAGCTTCAGCTGGGACACCGCTCTCAGGCACTTTGGTCAATACACAAAGCAGATTGGCCAAACCTGGAAAGCACCCTACACCAGAGATGCTTTGCCTCTTCAGAATTATTTTCAGAATCTCAGAATATAAGTGAGTCCTCTGCAGCAACTGTCTAGATTGCATGAGTAAACCCCGTTCTAGCAGCACAGTTCAGGTTACTAGTGCAGGATATCTACAGCAGCTACTTTTCCAGATCGAAACAGCACAATTCACAGTACCTGGAAAGTTTCAAAATCAGTTCAAGCTCTCCTTTCTTTTCTTTTTAGCTCATTTTCTACAGCACAATCCACAGCTGAGACCTGAGCAAGGCCTCTGACAGTCCAAGTCCTCTCACACAGAATCCTCCTAGCTCAAGAAGAGCCCAGGAACGGACTGACTCGAATCCAAAAGTCCTGAGCGTTTCTCTCGGGAATCCAGCCTCCTGATTGGCTGTTCAAGCCAATTAATCATCAATAACCATAATGATCAATACTTCATTGAAGCATGATCTAGGTGCCAAAATTTGGGAAACTCCCCTTCCCAGAGATCCTTTTTTCACTGTTCTGTGCACCTAGAAAGGGAACTGACTGCTGGATGGGGTTAAAGTATCAACAAAATGTCAGCCCCTATTCAGTTCAGTGGCAGTTCCATGCAGTTTTACATTTGGAGTCCTGCTGCAGCCACAGGAAATGCTGTTTGTTTCTGGTGCCCCCACCATCTGGTAGCCCCAACAATGCTCTTTCATACAATGCCAGCCATGACCATGACTGTTTATATCAGATACTCAGGCTGTTGCTGCCGCTGAAAACACTGACCCCCAAGGTGGCAAGCAGTTCCTCATTAATATGCATGAAGGCTCATGAATCATTCATGCGCCCTCGCTATGCACCCAAGTTTAACTTTAATGTTTCCCCCCCAAAATGGCTTCTCACCAGCCTGGCTCTGGTCTCTGATCCCCAAAAAAACTAAACAGGGGAACCAAGACCAAGAAACACTCCCCGGTTTTGACTGCAAACAGCGGTCGGAAATTTTAAAGCACTTTTAAGTGCATACGCGGTCACCCACCCACTTGGTGAAGCAGCACAGAGCGGCATTGAATCACAATCAACATTCCAAGCTCAACTGGGGCCAAACTTAACTGCCAAACTGCTCCGGGGGTCAGAGGGCACCAAGAGACAAGAAAAACCTGGGCTCTGATGGAGGACAAAGGGGGCCAACGTGGCTCCCACCATTATGGGGACAAACGAGGTAAGCACCCAAGGAGGGGTTAGACTGGTGTCTCGGAAGTCAGAGCACACTGAGGGATGCTGAGTTGGCCGCAATCACAGCAGTGAAAATTGGGTGGATGCACTGAGCACCGAAATTACACACAGCCAGCAGGCTGCAACTGAAGAGCTCTTCTGGTCCCCACTCAGACTGAAGTCCCAGGGGCCAGAGTGAGTAAACAAGGGTGGTGGCTGAAGGATTCAGGCTGAATGGAGCCAAATGTAAGCCCCACCATTTGATGAGGCATTGCAATGATATTTCTCATAGGTAATGAGTAAGCCTGTGAGTCAAAAGAAATTCCCAATTAAATATCAGTGACATTTAGCTCTGAATAAACCAGTGCAGTAACAAAAAGTCTGTTTTAATTTAATATTCACTTATCAAAGGCAGTAACAACAGAAAAAGCATGCTGGCATTTAAGCTGCAGTGCAGCAGTTACATGACACCTTTATGAATGCCTGCTGCTTGTATATAAAAATAGTTTTATTTGAAGTCACTTCAAGCTGCAGGTTTGCTTCAAGACGTTGAGAGCATCAAGTTCCCAAAAGCTGGTAACTCAAGAAGCTGGATGTTCCCCTGACCTGTGGCTTGTTGACAAAATGACGCAAGAGTGTGATATATTACTAATACTGAGGATTCCTCTGTTGACCCCTAGTCTGTAAAAATAAAACTGCTGACCTCTGACCCGGAATGCATTCCCCAAACATGATGAGGAAAGTTGCCTCAGACTGCTGTGACTCATCTGGATCAGCTTTTCATCGATCCTAGCAAATCCAGGTGCCAGAATATGAGCCAGGCCACTGAGGGGTCATCTTTCCTTAATACTTGGCCCAGCTCGGTCTATTTGTCTATTTATTTATGGAAGAAAATTGATAACCATGAAAGGCACACTGAACCATGCCTTGTTTCCAGGTATCACCTGGGCATATCTCTCAACCTCTTCCTATTTAAATCAGGGACAAGGCTCAAATAAATCAGGGACAAAGACCCAAAATCTAGGATACCTAAAAATTGATAATATTCACTTAGAAAGCTGATAGAATGAGGGGATTAGTGCAAGATGCAGTTTTTGGACAAGAACAAGTCTGTAACTTAAACATTATTTGTGCTTACAGTCCCCATTGTTCAGTCACAAAAGCACACATTTTACAAGGGACAGAGGACAATTTTGAGGCAAAATCAGGGACATTCATGAAAATTAGGGACAGCTGAGAGGTACACATGAGAGAGAGGGAGGGAGGGAGGGGAACAGTGAGACAATACAAACGGTCCATAATGACAAAATACAGCATTTGCATACAAGAACAGTGTCTAGGCTGTACTGAATCTTAAGGCCTTGGTAAAAATATTGAGTAAGGCCAATAAGAGGCAATGAGCAAAACCATAGAAAAAATATACAGTGATAAATATCACAACAGCAAATGAAAGCATTGTCCCTAAAAAATGAAAACCCAGCAATTGTGGGCAAGAACAGAAGAAACAATACGGGGGGAATTCTCAAACCAGGGCAGATTTGAAAGCAGCAGACAGAGGATGCAGGGGTGCAGAGAGAACATGTCAGGTAATGCCAGGACAGGAAGAAGAGGGGGCAACGATACGGACCCCCTTCCCCAACTAGGCTGTGTAAGATTGGTTGTGCTTATCTAGGTCACATTTCCAGAGATCCGGGCTGGAATGTGAACCATGTCACAACCGACTCATCCATGACTACAGGCATTATGGCTATTGGAAGGCAACAGTTCATCCCATGGGGTCAAGATTTTCCCACTATAGTCCGAAACAACTCCTGTCGATATTTTTTTTTAATTATTATTTATTTATTTAATTGTTGTGTGCTGGGTAAGTGCACAAGACAAATTCTGCCTATTTTCAGGCATGACCCAGGGGGGGGAGGAAACAGATGAATGGCAGCTGACCTTGAACCACATTAAGCTGTTGGTGGTATTTTTAGTGAATGATATCTGTTTAATAAAGCCTTGTATCCCACAAAACACCTAATGCATGTGTAAGAATCAGGCAATTTAAATGGATGGACAAACCTAACTATACAAAACGAATACTGGCAAACAATTATTTTTTCCCTACCCAAAGATACAGTATAATCCAACCCCAAGATAGACTTGTTCTGTAAATTTGTCACTTGTCTGGTTGATCCTGTAATTTGTCTTGTCCCCTCACTGCTGCAATTCAGTTCACTTTCACTTTTATGAGGTTGATTCAGCAGTACCCATTCACGAAATAAGTAAAAAAAATCTTTCTACAAGGCCTTTTGCCAAGAATTGGATTAAATTAAACAGGTTCGGTGTCACAAATAATCATAAAGGTAGCAGTTGTGCCACCAACTCTATTGAGAAACCGAGTGAGTGAGTGAGTCCACAGCTTCAGTAGTGCACACAATGAAGTGCAAGCGTTGCTATAACCACCTTCTCTGTCAAGTTTCACTGTGTGCAGTACTGAAGCCGCGGACTTACTCGCTCAGTTTCTCTGTAGAGTCAGTGGCACAACTGCTACCTTTATAATTATTTGTGGCACCAAACATGTTTTATTTAATCCAGTTCTTGCCAAAAGAACTTGTAGTACATTTTTTTTTACTTATCCCATGAACGGGTGCCTACTGAGTCAGCCTTATAAATGTGAATTGAACTGCAGTAACAAGGAGACATGCAAAATGACAGGATCAACCAGACAAGTGACAAATTATAAAACAATGCTGTCATGGGGCTTGGATTATATCTTCGGGCAGGTAGGTAGGAAAAAAAAATAATTGTTTGCCAGTATTCATTTTGTATAGTTAGGTTAGTCCATCCTTTTAAATTCATTCATTCATTGGTTGATTGATTGATTGTTACACATGTATTAAGTGTTTTCTGGGATACATGGGAAAACAATAATTATTTGCCGGTATTCATTTTGTAGCACTATTTTTTACACACATGCTAATAAAAAAGCTGCCATTTCGTAAAACAGATAATCCAGCTCAAGGCATATGGTCATGTTCTGGTATATGCATGTCTTTGATTTGTTGTTGGCCTGGTATTATAGGCATTAGAACACTGAAATGCCAAAGCATTTAAATTCTCAGTGCTCTGTTCATTTAACAATTTCCTGCACCATATTTCTTCAAAGTACTGGATATGCAGCTGTCATGGATAACCAGCTAACCACGGCATACAACTCTTAGTGATGCACCTCTCCTTCTGTGTCCAGTACAAGTCTGCAAACATGATTTAGGGTTCTGCCAAGCCGCATCATCAACAAAGTTGTTCAAAATGCGTCACAGTGAAAGTCACAATGTAGACAGGCGAAATTTCACCTGTCAGATATTGGCTGGGTCTTTACGGGGGGCTTTTCCCCCTGCACCCCTGATCTCTAAAGATCCAACTCTGAGTCAGACTTAACTCAGAAGGAGGGTGTATCTTGGGGAAATGGCAAAATTTCGCCAGCAGGACCATTACAGTGACAATTTCCAATTTCATCAAAATTGTCGCTGTAATGACTTTCGCTGTTGAAGTGTCGCTGTTTTGACATGATATGCATGATTTAGTACAACTGTTAATCTGGATTGCACACCATCCACTGCCAATGCATAAACCACCCATCCATAATCTGTGATTGTAAGTTTCTTTAAAATGTAGTCAACATGCTTGCACAGGACAGTGTGTCATCCAGAAATACTGTACATCAAGGTATTTAAAAAACTGTACCTGCTCCAGTACATCCCCATTTATAGTACTTATCTCCAATTCACAACCTTTTCCAGTTCTGTTATGGGTGCCAAAAATCATTGATTTTGTTTTTTACATGTAATACTAATTTGTTTTCAAGAAAACAGTTCTGTACTGTAGCATAATTCTTTTGTAAACATAGAAACATACATAGAAACATAGAATGTGCTGGCAGAAGAAGATCGTAGGCCCATCTAGTCTGCTCTATTTTCCTTGTCTAACACACCTTGGACCCTATTTGGTCACAGTTCTCCTTCCATCCTTCCTCCCATACCTCTATTTATTTTACCCACATGCCTGTCTCATGCATGTTTGAAGCTCCCCACTGTCTTCATCCCCACCACCTTTTTTGGCAGGCTGTTCCAGGCATCCACCACCCTTTTTGTGAAGTGCTTCCTCACATCCCTTTTAAACTTCCCCCTCATGTTTCATAGCAACCCCTTGTTTTCTGGTGCTCCTCCTCCTGTGAAAGAGACTCCCCTCCTGCACATTATTTACCCCTGTGAGGTACTCACAGGTCCCAGTCATGTCTCCTGTTGTTGTCTTTACCTCCAGGGATGTTGAACTCCTGCAGCCTTTCCCTGTATGGTTTCTCATGCAACACACACACCATTTTGGTAGCTCTCCTCTGGACCACTTCCTCCCTGTCAATGTCTTTGCAGAGGTGCAGCCTCCAGAACTGGGTAGTGGTACACTACTCAAGGTGGGGTCTCACAATTGAGCCACAAAAAGGCAACACCACCTCCCTTTTCCTGCTAGAGACCCCCTCCTTATGCACCACCGCCTACAGCTAGCCTTGCCTACTGCCTTGTCGCACTACTGTGACACCCTGAGTTCAATAGATATGATCATCCCAAGGTCCTTCTCTTGCTTGATAACTATAAGTAACTCCCCCATCTCATACAGAGTCCCAGGTTTCCCCAACTCAGGTTCATGAATTTACTGTTTTTGGCACCGAAACCCAGCTGCCACTCCTTAGACCACTCCTCTAGTTTTCCCTTTGCATGCTCTCCACCCCCTTCTTGGTGTCTACTCTGTTGCAGATTTTTGTGTCATCCACAAAGAGATACACCTTCCCCTCCAGTTCCTCAGCAATGTCACTTATAAAGACATTCAAGAGGAGAGGTCACAGCATTAATTCTTGTGGTACTCCACTGGTCATTCGTGCATCATTCAAGTGACTACCATTTACCACTACCCTCTGCCTCCTATCTTTCAACCAGTTAGATACTCTGCTCACCACCTTCTCCCCCACCCCTAGGATACTAAGTTTCTTTATCAGCCTTCTGTGTGGTATGGTGTAAAAGACCTTAATGAAGTCCACATAAGCCACATCCACTGCCCTCCCTGATCCAGTTCCCTAGTTACCCAGTCAAAGAAATCTGTGAGATTTGTTTGGCATAACCTCCACCCCCTTCCCCCTGTGAAGACATGCTGACAGTGGTCCTGCAGCCCATTTGTCTCCAGGTGCTCCATCAGTCTCTCCATAAGCAGGACTCCATTAATTTCCCCACCACTGATGTGAGACTGACTGGTCTGTAATTGCTAGCCTCCCCCTGCTGCCACTTTTGTGCAGAGGGACTAAATCAGCCCTCCTCCAGTCCTCTGGAACTACCCCCCTCTCCAATGAGTGCTGAATACTGCTGCCAGAGAAGCTGCTAGCACCGAGCTCAGTTCCTTTAGTACCATTGAGTGGATCCCATCTGGCCACGTCACCTTGTTTTCCTTTAGGGACTCCAGTCCCCAGTGGAATATCTCTTCCATAAATAGACTTGGAGGAGTGAATACCCTAGATGGTCAGTTAACACAGGAACAGTTTTCTCCTTGCTGCCATGACTGCATCATTGGCACAAAGGATGACTCTGCAGTCCTGGCAGACTGAGGGGAGATCTTTTTGAAAACAACTAAAATAATGGACCCAAAACAGTCCATTGAGGAACCCCAGTGCTAATCGGCCTTATAAAATGGGTATTGTTCAATTCTGGCACCCTGTTGGTTAAACCTCCATTATAGTGTATTACGTTAAAAAAAGTACATACCCCGCTGGAGAAGGCCACAGGGGTGCATTAACTAAGAGTACAACCTGTCAGGGTCAAAAAGGTCACCACTAAAACTCCCATTCAAACAGCTGCCTCAAGTTGTACCTGGTGACTACAATACCCATAACCACACATCACTAGGGCAGAGCTAGGAGGACACGTAAACCCTGCAGCATTGCTCCTCAGTGTCTCACCAGCCTTCCAGCCAATCAGGGGACATGATGTGCAGATCATGTGCTATAGAAAATATTCTCACTCCTACAGAGGAAGCTCTGGATACTCTCACTCTTGCCTTCAGCATTCGTGAGTATTCAGAGCTCATTCTGCATGAGAGAGAATATTTTCCATATCACACTCCTGCCCATCATGTATCCTATATATATATATATATATATATATATATATATTTCTTTGAAAACTGCATTAATGCAAAGTTGGAGTTTATAGTGACAAAAGTGAGGAATTTCCATTAGGTTACTACCCTTGCACTCCACAGTTACTCGTGTCTTCATTGGTATATCGGATGCTGCTAGGTCATCGCATCTAATTTCACCCCATTCCATGTGTAAATAAGCAGAGGCAGTGCAGTACAGGAGAATGGGGTGAGCTGGGACCAATAACCCCAACACACACCCCAATGCATGTTGGTGGGGCGGAGTGGTTGTGGGGTGCAAGAGGTGGTAACCCTAATGACTAATTTACTCACTTTTGTCACTGCAAAAAAAAACCTAACTATTGCATTAACACAGTTTTTTGCAAAGAATTTCCTTACTTTTTGAGAAAGCATAGTAAAGTACAATGTTGCTCAAGTTGGTAAGAGCACAGGGCACTTTGGACCCCTCGCTCCCACCAACATAAAACAAACCAAATTTACATTAATTGGAGTGGCATAATTCTGTACCTGTTTACATTTTACACACCTATCCACTGAAAATTACCTCCTTGGCATTAAGGCTAGATACCCTATAAATGTCAAGCCACTACCACAATGCAGCATGCTATCCACAAAACGTAAACTGCATCACACAATATATCCACAGCAAATTAATTTTCCAAGACCTAAACACCATAATTCAGTCCTACATGACATCCCTTAACACCCTCCAAATTTCAAGTTAAACAACCAAACCATTTCTGAGATATCTAATTTTAAAGTTTTTGCACCTTTAAAAATTCTTTAATCACGAGAATCAGCCACTACCTTGCGATCAAAGATCATCTTTGATCGTGAGGGGACATCTGGTCATGAAATTTGGGCTATCTGTTCCCTGCCAGAGACATCTGGTCCAGCAAAAATCTGGCCATCTCGTCCCGCCCTCATGAACGAAGCTCACGATCAAAGAAATCTCTCCACCAAAGAATTTGTAGGCTCGCAATCAAAGAATTTAAAAACATTAAAACTCCATTTTCTGACACAGCTACATTAAACCACAGCATGCCTTCATGGAAATACCCCCTGCACCAAACAGCACATCAGCAAATGCCTCAACTGAGCACCGGAGAGTGATCATGGAAGAGCAAGAGCTGGGAGGAAAAGGCAGTGGATGAGTGAGCCGGCAGCCAGGAGAGAGAGAGAGAGATTGCCAGCAACTAAAGATAGGCTGGGAGCTAGCAACAAAGCTGTAAGTTATTTTTTTCTGAAGAGCTCAGAGCAAGGGAGGAGAGAATGAGAGGTGAGGAGTTGGGGAGAGACAGAGAGTTGGTGGGTGAGGGAGACAGAGAGAGCCGGCAGGCGTGGGGAGGATATCAGACAGAGCACAACAATTAGCTTACAACCCATTTTATAACTGGAATTAGGCTATTCCATCAGAGGATTATGCTAATTAATATACCTTGGAGTGGTTGAAGTCCCTCACCCTTTGGGCTCGGAACACCAACCCACACCTTGGAACATTAACATAACATAATCCCCCATCTGTCATGCCTTATTCCTTACTCAATGTAGAGATGGTACTCCCCCAGTTTTATCTTTTGTGACCTGTCACACAAATAGTTCCTAAACCACCCTATATCAGCTAATGGCAGGTTAGGTGATTAATCTTTAATCAGCAATTTGTGGCTTACTAAACTGAAAGCCTTTGTTAAATCATCATAAACCACCCCTGCCATGTTCCCACTGTCCAAGACGTTACAATGAATATTTGTGTATTCCATTAAAGATGTAGTTATACTACATTTATTCCTAAAACTACGTTGGGTGTCTGTTAAGATGTTGAACCAATCAATGTAGGCTATAAGCTGATCATAAACTATTCTTTCTAGTACCTTGGACAGTACAGACAAGATTGAGATTGGTGTATAGTTACTGGAAATCATGGCATCACCCTCTTTATGCACTGATACCACCATTGTTTGTTTCCACAGTTCAGGGACCTCTCTGGTACACAAGGACAAATTAACCAGTTTTAACATGGGAACCAGGGTCTCTTTGATGGCCAGTTTCAGCAGCTTGAAGTCTATTCCATCATTACCCATTCTTGTTTTAAGATTTATCTTAGGCAAGTATTTAATCATTTCTTTCCTAGTTGCCAACTTGAAGTAAAAATTCTGTTCAATATTTCTTAGTTCGGTATTTTGTTTCATCTTACTAACATTTGTGTCTAAGGTCAGTTAGTTGGAGTTCTGTGCAGGAAATGGAGAAATTGTTGACAGAGACGAAAGTAAGCAAACAGCTTTAACTTAAAGGTGTGTGTATAGATAGATAGACAGACAGACAGACAGACAGATAGATAGATAGATAAATTATTTGCAAAATAAACTGCATTAATGTATCAGTTAGGGTTCAGATTAAACCAACAAAAGTAGGGAAATGTGACATTAGGGTTTCCGACTGTAATTCCTCACTTCCACCCCCAAACAGGAAAAGGAAAAAAAAATACAGTTTTCGCTACCCTGACTCTTGGTGAATCAGGGGTGGGGTCTTTCTTGGAGTTCTCAACCCTGATGCTCGCCCCATTGTGATATAGCCTTCAAACATACAGAATTGTGTCTCCCAACATGTTGTCAAAAACCTCTAGGCCCTGTCTGAAGAAAGCTTTTCACATGTCACCTTATGTGGTCATAGAAGGGGTGAATGTTACGGTTAAGAACCCGAAGAAAGATTCCATCCCTGATTTGCCAAGAGTCAGAGCAGCAAAAACTGTAGTGTTTTTATCTTTTCCTGCTCTGAGGGTGTGGCTGGGGAGTTAAGGTTGGAAACCCTAACACCACATTTCCCTACCTCTGTCAGTTTAACCTGAACCCTAACTGATGCATTGATGCAGGTTTTTTTTGCAAAGAATTTCCTCGCTTTTTAAGATAGTAGAACAGTATCCTCATACACACAGGTGCTGATTGAAGCACCAGGCCCTTCACTTCCATCCCTCCATAGATGCACACATCCATCTGGCTGTGGAAGTGCAGGGCCCTCTGGGACCTGCACTTCCATGCCTACAGAAAAGCAATGTGTGTGCTTGATTGTAATTGTTTTTTGTGGGGCTCACTTCAAAGGAAAACACATATTAAGTGTTCCTCTTAACTACCAGTAGTTCATTGTACAGTGCATTCATCTTGTATGGCAAATGGATGTGTGCATATTTCAATTGTATGCACAAATTCTCAATGTCCCGATTTTTGATCTATACTTCACATTATAAAACATCCATTTGTATGCACATTTTTTGGGATGTATGCACAAATGTTTAGTCAGATTGCTTTGTTTTCTGGGGGGACAGGGTGATAATTGGTGTTAATCGTGCAACCCAGACTCGAATACACTGCTTACAGCGCCAATTAATGGTAACTAGGGTAACAAACAGCCTTCTCCTGTTAGCCATTAAGGACTGTCATTCAGCTATCTGCGTGTTTAGTGTTTTCAATGGGGTCTGTGATTAGCACTTGCATTCCTTACCTGCTATAATGGAAAAGATGTCATGCAAGGTGCTTTGTCTAGAGCAGAAGATTAAGTTTCTAGAGAAGTCCGAGCTGTCTGTGAGCTTGCCCAGGAGTACGGCATTGATGTGTCGAGTGTTGGCAGAATACTAAAACAAAAAGAAGCTCTCCTAAATGACTGGAGCTGAGGCTGTGACAAAGAAAGAAAAAGAAAATGGGAGGGGTATGTTGGCCATGTTGAAGAGGTGCTGATGCGCTGGTTAACCCTGTCCCCTGATAGAGGTGTACCCTTGTCTGGGCTGATTCTACTTGAAAAAGCAAAACAACTGGCCCCGACTATGGAAATCGACAAGTTTGAGCCAACAGCAGGCTGGCTATCATGGCGGAAGGACCCTTATGAAATCAGTTACCGCCTTATTCTCAGGACGGGCTCTGTAATGTTCCCACCTGACATTTTACATGGCTACTCTATTTCTGAAATTTACAATGCTGATGAGATGGCTCAATTTTTTTCATGCCACACCTGATGGAACACCAACTTTTAAAAATGAAGCATTATGTGGCTACAAGAAGGCAAAGGAAAGATTGTCAGTGCTGGTGTCAAGAAATGCCGACAGTTCAGATAAGCTCTCACTGTTGCTCATTGGTGGATTGAAAAAAACCTCAATGTTTTTGTGGTGCTGCTTTGGAAGCTGTACCAGTTCAATACCGTGTGAATGCTAGTGCCTGGATGTCTGCTGACATTTATGCCTCTTGGTTGATTGAGCTGGACAAAAAATGATAAGAAAAAGAAAAAAATGTGCATGATTGTTGACAATTGCCCTGCCCATAAACCAGTCCCCATCTGCAATATAAAATTTGTTTTTTTTTACCACCACATTGTACTGCCATAGTGCAGTCAATGGACCAGGGGGTTATACAGAGTTTTAAGGACCACTACTGAAAATGGATAATAAGCAAACTGATTGGTGCTATAGATCAGTCCGAACAGGAAGTCAGGAAACTGGCAAAAGAGATTAGTGTCCAGGATGCAATCCATTTACTGCATGCTGTCTGTACTGATGTTACAAATTCTACCCTCCAGCATTGCTTCCAAAGCCCCCATCACACCTCCAGCTGCTGTGCTGCTTCCTGCTGGCATGGATCAAGCCACTTTCCTGGCTTACATACAAACTGATGATTCAGAGCCTACTACAGGAGCACTGATGGATGTCCACCTTTTCAACTCTATTCGGTCAAATGCTGTGTAAGAAGATGACGATGACGATGACGACGAGGGGGATGAGATTGTTCCAACAACTACAGCTGAGGTATGGCAAATGATGCTAAAAATCTGCCACTATGTGGAGCAAAAAGAAATGAGTGACTTTTCCTGGTTTTACATGTTTGAATTGCATCTAGAGTCAATAGCTACTAACAACAATAAGCAAAGCTACATAACTGCTTTTTAAACCAGACAGATTGAATAGTGTTGCACTACTGTTTTTAATGATTATTAAATGTGGCACTGTTGTTTGTAATGATTTTAATGATTATTTATGAGTTTTCTTACTGAGCAAACACTTCACTATCACAGCTGCATCTGACTCCATAAATTTGATAGTGTTTCAGTTGTATGCACATTCCGGATGTATGCCCAATTTTGATTTGTCCTGAGCATGTGCCTACATCCGGAATCCACTGAATATGGGCAAAAATGTGGTTTTCACTTTGTTACTCATAAGTCAATAACTTTTTGTAAGTGTACTCTGAAATTTGGTACAGCTGTAGTGGAAGACGAGATACAACTTTGGTATATTTCTGATGATGATTGCACTTTCCTTGTGCTATTTGTACCATGGTGAACAATTGAGGTAATTCTGGGGTGCAGTGCATATCCCATGAATGTTTAGTGGGGGATTATGTCCTAGTGTCATAATATTCATTGACACCTTTTTTATATATACACATTGCCCCTTTACTCCAATTATTGACAGACCTGTGGCCTGTTAAAGATGCAATGTTATCCTACAGGAATTTTCATGTTTTAATTTTTATGTTTTTTATATAGTCCCTAAATGGGGGAGTGTAATACTCATTAAGACCTTTTTTATTCATAGATTCTCCCTTAACTCCACAGAGTGATGGAGTGATGGCTTGTTAATGTTATCTTACAGGAATTTTCATTTTTTAATTGTTACTTTTTTTAAATATGGCCCATACATTATATATATATATATATATATATATATATATATATATATATTAGATGTTAGTGTTATAGTACACATTTAAACATTTTTTTCTGATACATAGATTCTCCCTTAACTCCATAGAGTAACAGAGGTATGGCTTGATAAAGTTGCAATGTTATCCTATGGGAATTTTCATGTTTTAATCTTTATGGGTATTTATTTGGTCCATATTCTTTTTTGGGGGGGAGATGGGTTATGAGTTACTGTTGTACTACTCATTGAGACCATTTTCTCTCATATATAGAATGTCCCTTAACGTCAAAGACTGACAGACTTACAGCTGTTAAAGTTGCAATGTTATCCTAAGGGAATTGTATTTTTAAAATGTTCATGTTTTTTTAAATGACCCTGAATTATTTTAAAGTGTATTATGTGTTAGTGTAGTAGCACTCATTAAGGCATTTCTTTTGATATATAGATTGTCCCTTGACTGCAAATATTAACAGGGCTATGGTTCATTACATTTGAAATGTGTAAAAAAGCAAAGTCCACATTCTTTGTTAGTATGAAGGAATCATTTTTCATGAGCTTGTGTCATTCTAATGGAAAAAGATTCCTTCAAACAAAAAAATGCTAAAAAAACTAAGTCCATATTCTTTTTTCGTATGAAGGAATCCTTATCTGTGAAACTGTGTCATTCTCATGAATAAATATTCTTTCACATGAAAAAGAATTTGAAAAAAAACAAGTCCAAATTCTTTTTCTGTGTGAAGGTAATCTTTTTTCGTATGGACCTATTCCTGTTTTGTACAAACAAGAAAATCAAAAGATTTTTAAAATGTATTAAAACATATTTATTGGTCATTTTTCCAAAAACTAACTGCAGAATACAGCAAATGGGGTCCTGATTAGCAAGATACATGTGTTGCTGTCTTTCCATGATATAACTTTTCTAAATTTGTTTGGAAAAAAGAAAAATTAAACAAGATGGCGACCATATAAAAAACAATTTTTTTCTCATGAGAAAGGATTCCCCCCCCCTTCCCCATGTGAAAAAGAATCCTTTTTAGTATGGCCAAGTTCATTTTTTGTATGAAACAGCTATCCAAAAGAGCATACTGTGCATGCTCAGAACTGAAATTTCAAATCCTTATAACTCTGGAACAGATTAATATTTGTTCACCAAACCAAAGATAAGCACCACTCTGGGACAATCCCTTTCTACCATGAAAATGTCAGACCAAAATTTTAAACTGTCTGGGCACTAGGTGATGGCAAAAAAAAACCAGAAACAAATTGCTAACTTTTTTCACTTTTTTCACTATCTGAATCTAAGAATGCACACATCTGAGTTTAACAAAACTTAGCACATCAAGAGACCTTTCCCCCATGACCATGCGTGCAAAATTTCATGCAAATATGTTGAATGGAGGTGAAGCTATTAAAGTTCAAAGTTAGGGGTTTAATATTAAATAGCCTACTGAACCCTAACTATAGTGGCGCTACAGTGCCACTATAATTTATTTAAATTTTATTTTTATTTTATTTTATTGAGATCTTGGATAATACCTGTGAGCAGCTGCTCATTGATAGGTTCCATGTCAGATACATTAGACAACAAGGTACAATACTGCAGACAAATATACAAATACTGAGAAAATTTTACATGGAGGTTACAGAAATTCAAACATAAAGCATTAGGTATGCTGAAGCATTGTACAATGTATGCCCATGTCAAGATGATAAGCAGCTAGGACAGGGAAGGATACATTGGGAGTGGGAGGGCTAGGTGAGCAGAGCACAGAGGGCAGGGAGGGAGGAGGGTATAGATAGGTTGGGGGGGGACACGGGGCAGAGCCAGGGAGTGGTAGGAAGGTGGGTGAAGTGCTACAGTTTGACTATCCTGTCATCATGACAGAGGCAAAGATAAGTGCCAGAGGCAGATTGTTGTTGTGTGCAGAGCCTTAGCAGAGGCATGTGCAATTATTCATATCAGTTAGGTGCTGGCCACGTCTATGGTAAAAGAGCCAATCATTGTGGAGCCAAAGATGTGAGGGGGCAGTGCATTTACCCAGAGGGGTACATGGTGTGAGAACGCATGCTGTGCCATGGTAGTGCAGCATCTTTGCACTTGGAAAATTTGAGTGGCGGATCTTCTGGTTTGTCTGATATTCATAGGCAGTGACAGCAGGTTCTGCACCCCTGTTGAAAGCAGATTTAATGTGACTTTTTTGGGAGAAGGCAGGTTTGATACTTGATTTTGTCATTCAGTTGAAGCCAGCCAGCCCTGGCATAAAGTTCACAGGTGTGTGTGAGTCTTAGTGCATTTGTTAGTAGGCGGCAGGCTTTGTTTAAGGCAACTGAGATCGATTGGAGCACTGTGTCAGTAGCAGAACTGTATATGGCCAGCCCATAGTCTATGACGGAGACAACTGAGTTACTGATTGCCAGGTTTAATGCTTCATCTGTTAGACAATGCCTGTGTTGGTAGAGGATCCCAATTCTGGCATTAATAGCTCTTGCAGCGATATCAATATGTTGGGAGAAGGATAGGGAGGAGTCTATTTTAACCCCATGTATTTGAAATGTGGGATGAGCTCCAGTGTGTCACCACTGTCATTCCTTATTGCCAGGGGGTATATTTTAGCTTGTTTTGGTATGTGGAGTAGAGCATGGTCTTTATTTTTTATATTTCATGACCAGTCTTTGCTCTTTAAACCACTTTTCCACAGATGTGATGTCATTTTGGAGAGCAGTTTCAAGGAGTTCAGGGTGCAGGTTGCTGGTACAAATCACCACCTCATCAGCATATAGGAGCAGGAGGCAATGGCAGGAGGCCAGGATATTATTTAAGAAAACACTGAACAGCAATGGTCCTAGAATGGACCCTTGCGGTACACCAGATAAGACAGGTCAGCTGTCTGATAGCACTTCCCCAATCCTGACTTGCTGGGAGTGGCTGCTCAAGTAACTGCTAAACCAGGTCACAGTTTCAGGTGCAAGTCCGATGTCAGATAACTGCTCAAGGAGGAGCACATGATGAGCCATTTCAAATGCGTTTGATAGGTCAATGAAGGCTACCCCTACAAGGTGGCCTTGGTCTAAGGCGTTAAGGATGAATTTGGTAAATTCAAGTAGGGCCGTGAAGGTACTGTGGCCACCGTGAAACCTGTGTTGCTCTGAGCATAGGATTTGGTACTGATTAAAGTGTTAAACCATCTGGTCATCCACAAACCATTTGAGAACCTTGGAGAGAGGCAGAAGTATGGAAATTGGTCTGTAGTTATTATGTAAGGTCCTGTCCCCACTTTTGTGTGTGGGGGTTACTGTAGCAGACTTCCATCTTTGGGGAAACTGTGAGTGGAAGAGGGATAGGTGAAGTATTCTGGCTAGTGGTCCAAGTATTTCATCCAGTGTCAAGTGAGCAAATTTGAGGTCCAAGGAGTCCCCACTGTGCCTAGATTTTCTGAGAACCTTTTCAAAGTGTTTCCTAGCATCTGCTTCAGAGACCATTTTTGAAGTGGAATAGCGGCTGATTAGGTGGTACTGTAGTGCAGGCAACCTCGTAATGTCCCTTGGGTTGGGGGTATTGAAGAAGTCCCTGAGGGCACACTATTGAGGTCAGTGAAAGCATGATTCAGTGAGTTGGCAATAATTAGAGGGTCCAAGGTTGGAGACCCCTCAACAGAAAGCATAGCAGGGGCAGTTTGGGGGTCTTTCCCTGTGATGTCATTAAGGTTGGCCCAGAAAGACTTGCTACTTTTCCATGAGTTAGTGAGTGCTTCTTTGTAATATGTACTTTTTCCATGATGAATAGCTTTCACACAGTCACTGCGGGCCTTTTTATATTGTTGAATGTTTGCTGTAGTCCCCTGCACTCATGCTATTTGCCAGATATGATCTTTTAAGGCAAGTTGCTCCAGGAGTTCAGGGGTAATCCAGCGGTTAAAAGGCACTTTAGCTTTTCTTGTTGTAACTGGTGCATGTTTGTCACAGACAGCATTAAATTTTGACACAAATAGGTCAAGTGCAGTGTCCACATCATTGATTTTATGGAGGTCTGTCCAGTCAAGGAGTTTTAGGTCCGACTTTAGTTGTGGGAGGTGACCTTTTAGTAGCAGTCATTTTTTTATAGTTTTGGTGAAGGGTATGCAGTAGTTGTTGTTCCAGTTGCATTTGACAGGGGAATGATCACTCAAAGAGTCAGGGAGAATGGTGAGATTGGAGATATGAGCACGGCGGTTGGTGATCACCCAGTTCAGCAACGTGCTGGTGTCGGTCTTGTAGTTGACTCGTGTCAGAGTATCCAGCATTTGGGAGAAATGGATAGCAGATAGGGTATCCTTGATAGAGGTGGAGGCAGGTGAGAGCCAATTTATATTAAAGTCACCTGGCAGAACAATTTCTGTGTTTGGACACAGAGTATTGATGTAATCCAGCAGATTGCTGACACTGGTCATGGTTAGTTTTGGTGGAATATATACTGAGAGCTCAGCAAGCACTCTATTGTGTGCCCCAAAAAGCAGTCTAATGGCCAGAGCATGCAAGTTGTCACTGCTACATGGGGGAGGTAAAACATGTCCCTGGAGAGAGTCATTAATGTAAATGACACAGCCCCCATCTCTTTTCAAGTGTTGGTCCTGTCTATACAAGGTGTAACCAGGAAGCGTGATGGCAGTGTCTGGTATCTTCTGGGATAACCAGGTTTCCACTACAGATAGCATGTCTGGGTTATAATGAGAGTCCTGTACCTTCAGGCAATCCATTTTGGGGAGGAGGCTGCAGATGTTTAGAAAAGCGAGCACAAGTCCTGTGTTTTTTTGTGGTCAAGCATTGGGGTCATGCATTGGGCCAGGGCTGGGGTTTACATTGCCAGACATCCAAAGTAGGAGTAAAAGTAGTAGCTGAAGAAATTGTTCCAATATACTTTTATTAAGTAGAGACCACTATCTTTTACTGGGTATATGCGCTTTCATGTTACCAACATGGATTATAAAACCACTCTACATACTGAAAGCAGCAGAGTAAGTGGGTAGAAAACAGAGATTAGTGGTCAGTGTTTGGGACGACTTTGAGACTTGTCTTTAAATTTGTAATAAGAGGTGTGGGGAACCTTTCTCAGGAGATGAATCTTGTGGCTGAGTAGATTCAGAAAGCCCTGCAAATCATTGTGTGATTTTTGGGGGGGAGGGGCGATCTGCCAGAGGCTTACTGCCTTCTAATAACAGCACTATAAAAAACTCCCTTGCCGGGGTGTCCCATCACACTTGTGTCTCAGCATGTGAGTGGAACAGCGCAGGAGTGGAACAGATACCCTAAGGCATCTAAAGCATCATCTGGTGACCCCAGGCAAGCAGGAGCCTCTGCCAGTCTGACAAGGGAAGGTAAGGTACTCTAAAGATCTGAATACCCTTACTGTTAAACTGCATAGGTAGAAACAGGTGGTGGTGTAGTTGGTAATATCTCAGTTTGTGCCTGAAAATAGGCAAATGTATGCCTAGTGCACCCTTCCTGGTAAAAAAAGACTAAATAAAATAACTGCAAGGGAAAAGTAAGCAGATAATAGCTACAGGTGTGAGTATAGGAGGCACCCTATCTGGGCTACAGTAAAGCAGGCATTCAAAGACAAAGGGAAAAGTTAGCAAAAGGAAGGAGTAAAAAGCTAGGAGGGTACAAAGAGAGCTTCAACTTGAAATAGCAACTGGGAAAGCAGATATCACCCTATCAAGAGTAAAGTGTAGCTGTCACAACCCCACTCAGCAGGTCAGACCCTCTGCTCTCACAGTGCCAACCTCTGAGCATAGTATTGTGAACAATTAACAGAACAGGGTAACCCTCCTTGTCTTTTTTGTGGGTTCAAATCAACCTTTTGGCCTCAGTTCTGGGGGGATACAAACTGTGAACCTTTTCCTAGCATACCTAATGTACAGGCTCAGATGATTCTGCTCTTCGGGGGGGCCAGATATCTTTCGCCTACTGGCACCTAACCAGGTGCACAAAATGAACCCTTACAAACTCTAATAAAAACCTCAGATAACTCTTACCTGTTCATAGTTTGGTATTACCATATAAGCTCATGCACAGTGTTGTCACACTCTTAACCATCCATGCATCACAGGCAAAAACAGAAGGACTTGGAAGACACAAATAGTCTATTAAAAAATTAGATGTTTTCTTAAAAATAGATGAAAGTGTAAAGTGTAAGTACAGAACCATATATCACAAAAACATACAATCACTTAAAAAAGCACAAGATTTTAAAAGTGCAATTTCCTACCACCGGACAATTAGACTTGATCTATCTAATGTACCTCTTATAGTGCTGCTAGCATGTTGTAGCTTTCAGAGTCCAAACATGTGTAAATGGAAAACAGAACACTGTTTTAAAACTGGCTTTGCTAACCTCTAGCTCCTCCCTGTCAGAATATAAAAAATAATACAACCAGGATGTCATCACTCAGAAGGAAAATTAAATAAGGTTCATTTCTAAGTCCTTCTTTCATCCATGAGCAACATCCTGCTTTTACAGACATCAGAGGAACATTTTTAACTTTGCACCAGTGTGACATAACCTGGTTTTCCTCCTCTAAGTGTCATAAAATTGATATTTTCTATCCTGTCATCTGGCAAGCTACAATTAATCTAGATAAACAGGAGATGCCTAATTTAGGCCTCTTCTAGCCTGTAATTATCTCTTGGCCTTCCAGGTAACACCTTGTATCTAAAACCTGGGAGGGGGTGTCATTCCACAGGCTGTTTTAGCATGTCTCATGAGAGACACTCAATAACACATTTTTATATTACAAAAATCATACAGTGATCAGAACCAGCTGTCCAAGCGTCACAATCCTCCCTACCTAGACTGAATTTGGGGGCTCTATCCCCTGCATTAGATGAGCTGCCCAAATCAGTTCACTCCTCGTAGACATGAGACAGGCCATCGGAGTTCTGATTTTTGGCTCCAGCCTTATGTAGAATTGTCATATCATACCCTTGCAAAGCAAGACTCCATCTTAGCAATCTACCATTGTTTTTCCCCATCTGTGTCAGTCAAACCAGGGGGTTGTGGTCAGTCTGCACCACAAAATGCTGCCCATATAAGTATAGCTCCAACTTCTTTAAGGCCCACACTATGGCAAGACATTCTTTTTCCACAGTAGAGTATGCCTGCTCCCAGGAAAGTAACTTCCTACTCAGTTACACTACTTGGTGATCTTTCCCTTAGCTGGAGGTCTGACTCAGTACTGTCCCAATACCTACATCTGAGGCATCAGTCTGAACTATAAAGAGTCTGCTATAGTCAGGACTTGTCAAAACAGAAGCACTGCACAGCGCCTCCATAAGTTTGGAAAAGGCTTCCTCACAGGATGGGCCCCAGGCAATTTTCTTTGGCATCCTTTTCTTTGTCTGGTCAGATAGGGGAGCAACCAGGGCACTGTAATTGGGTAAAAAATTTCCTGTAGTACCCTGCTGTCCCTAGAAAACTCCTGACATGCTTCTGCTTTTCTGGTCTGAGCCACGCCAGGATTACCTCTATTTTTATTTGGTTAGGACGGAGCTATCCCCAGCCTACCACATGTCCAAGGTATGCCACTTCTCCCATGGCCACCTGGCACTTCTCGGCTTTGACAGTGAGCCCAGACCTCTGTATCCTGCCCAGCACTTCCCTAAGGTGGGATAGATGTTCCTCCCAGCTGGCACTAAAGATGGCAGTGTCATCCAGGCACGCCACAGCGTACTCTTCAGCACCATTTAACACCTGGTTCACCAACCTTTGGAAAGTGGCCGGGGCATTCTTCATTCCGAAAGGCATTACTTTAAATTCAAATAAACCTATCGGAATGATGAAGGCTGACCTCTCCCTAGCTCTGTCCATCAACTCTACCTGCCAATACCCCTTGGTCAGGTCAATGGTCGTAAGGTAGGTCACCCCTCCCAACCTGTCCAGGAGTTTATCCATCCTGAGCATCGAGTGGGCATCTGACTTCATGACTGCATTCAGTCTATGATAGTCCACACAGAAATGAGTAGAGCCATCTGGCTTGGGCACAAGGACTACGGGTGAGATCCAGGGACTATGGGATCTCTGGATTACCCCTAAATGCAGCATCTCCTCCACTTTCCTCCTAATGTCCTTTTGGACAGCCTCTGACACCAGAGATGCTGTCCGACGTATGGGCATCTGTGTCCCTGTCTCCACATCGTGAGCCACTGAGGGGGTTAGTCCAGGCTTGGCACTAAACAATGGGGCAAAGTCTGATAAAACCTCCCTTACTTCCTGGATCTTGTCTGGCGCCAGCTGGGGAGACAATTTTACTGCCTCCACAGAGGACTCCTGCTTACTTTCTTCCAACAAGTCCAGAAGGGGGTCTCCTCCATCCATCCACTCCCCAGGACTACACACTGCAAACATCATGTCAGCCCTATTTGCATATGGCTTCATCATGTTGACATGGTACATTCTTTCTGTCTGTCTTCTGTCAGGCAACTCTATAATGTAGTTCACGTCATTTACCTTCCTAACCACTTTGTACGGTCCTGCCCACTCAGCCTGCAGCTTGTCTTTCCAGATTGGAATAAGGACCATGACTTCCTGACCCACCATTTATGAGTGAGTTCTGGCTCTGAGGTCATACCACACTTTTTTGTTTCTGTTGGGCAGCTGCTAGGTTGCTCTAGGCTGGCCCCATAAGCTCCTTCAGCCTTTCCCTAAACCTAAGGACATAATCCACTATGGAGTTCCCTGGGTCGTGTGCTTGCCTTCCCAGTCCTCCCAGATCAAGTCTAGGGGCCCACGTACCTGGCGTCCATATAAGAGTTTGAAGGAGGAAAATCTTGTCAACTCTTGGGGCACCTCCCTCTATGCAAACAACAGGTGGGGAAAGTATTTCTCCCAGTCCCTCCAATGCTGTTCAGCAAATGCCCGGAGCATTACCTTCAGGGAACCATTAAATCTTTCCACAAGCCCACTGGCTTGTGGGTGATACGGTGTCATGCATCTCTGCACCACCCCACACTTCTCCCATATACATTTAATCAGGTCTGACATGAAGGAACCCCCTCGATAGGTGATAACCTCCTGTGGAAACCCAACAAGGGAGAAAATCCCAAGTAAGGCATCTGCCACTTTTTCTGTCCTCAGTGAGGATAGAGTGACTGCCTCTGGGCACTGGGTGGCATAATCCACCACAGTCAGGATGAATCTCTTCCCTGAGGAGCTGGGGGTATTTAAAGGCTCCACAATATCCATTCCCACCCTCTGGAATGGCTCCTCCACTACGGGCAATGGAATCAGGGCAGCTTGGGTTTTCTTGCCCACCTTCCCTATTTCTTAACACCGGTGACAAGACTTGCAATACTCCTTCACCTGCTGGGTGAAGTTAGGCCAATAGAAATTCTGGGCCAACCACTGCATAGTGCACATGATTCCTGGATGACCAGACAAGGGGATATCGTGTGCAGTCTTGAGCAACTGCTCATGATACCCCTGGAGAATGACAAGCTGCCTGCCTAGCACCCCTCCCTCTGTCTGTACAGCCTGAGTATACATAACTCCATTTTCCCAATAAACCTTATGTCTGCCGTCACCTCCCTGTGCACATTGGTGTCTGCCCAAGCTCTCATCTTCTCCAGACTAGGGTTACTTCTCTGAGCAGCTGCAAACCCCTCACACATTCCCAAGGCATGGGACAGGTCCCCTTCAGTCGCTAAACTAGGGTCCCTAGCACTAGTGTCAGGGCCCTCAGGATCACTGTCAATCCCAACCCTCTGACAAAGGGTCACCCCTTCCTCTTTGGAGTAACCCTCTGTAGCTGTGGGGTTACTTGCTACTGGGGAAATTTCTACCCCCTTTTCATTAATCTCCATATCAGGAGACAGCCTGGGGAACCAGCCTCCCAGTGGTTTCCACAATGGCTTCTGTGGGGTTCAGAGAATTACAATTTTCCCTTGCCACTTGGCTATGGGTAACTGCACATACCATCCCCTGTTTGAGATTGTTGCCCAGGATCACATCCACTGCACACTTTTTGGCTACAGCCACCTGTTGCACAGTTCCTCCTGTTTCACCCCAGTCCAGAAGAACACTGGCCAGTGGAAATGTTTTCTCTTCACTAGTAAAATCATGTACAGTGACATATTTATTGGGTATAAGCTGACTTGGCTCTACTAGATCCCATTTTATCAATGTCAGGGATGCCCCTATGTCCCTTAACCCTTGCATCTGTACACCATTTACCATGACTGGGTGCATGTGTTCCCTCATGTTCACAGGCATGCTTCCAGGAACACACAAACAACCCACTTCTTTTCTAGTACCATTCTGTGTATTATTGCTCATTCTTTTGGGACACTGTCAGGCAATATGCCGTTTCTTCACATAACCAATATTCACTTCTCTTTTCAGGGAAATCTTTTCTCTGAAACCTGGGGCTAACTGGTTTCAGTGTAGGCAGTGAGGGTTTTAGCTGCCCTGAAGGTGCACTTTTCCCTTTCTGCACTGCCATGCCAGCCCCATTCGCTCTCAGAGCAGGTCTGCTCTTGGCATAGTGGTCTGAGAGTTCAGGAGCCTCTTGCACTGTTTTGGGATCTTGGTCCTCCAGCCAGATTTTCAGCTCTGCTTGGCATGCCCAGAAAAACTGTTCTATCAAAATCACATTTTCAATTTTATCAACAGAGTTTGCTTCAATTCCTTCCCACCAACATTTTAAAAACTGATGTTGTTTCGTGGCTAGATCCTAGTAGCTCATGTCAGGGCTTCTCCTGAGCTTACAAAATTTAGCTCTGTATGATTCAGCAGTTAATTCAAATTTCTTTAACAGTGCAGCTTTATGTTTTCTGTAATCCTCACTGTCCTCATTGTCCATTAGACCCAATGCATCCCGAGCATTCCTGGTAAGTAGCGGGGATAGCTGAAAGCTCCAGGACTCTCTAGGAATTATAGCCTGAATACAAACTTTTTCAAAAGAATTTAAAAAAGGCATCCATATCCTCTCCATCTTTAAATTTGGTTATCAATTTGGAGTTCAATCTGTAACCCAGTCCTGCAGTCCTGTTTAAACCCAAGCCACTTACCTGCTCTGGTGCTGGTGGTTGGAGTCATAGCTTCTCCAGTTCATGTTGCCTCTGGCACTCACACTCCTCACATTCTGCATCTCAGCATTCTCACTCCCTCTTCTCTTCTGCAGCTTGCTGGTGCTCACGCTCCTCACGGTCTTCCTCTCGACGTTCTCACTCTGCCTCACAATCCGCCTCCCGCTGTTCATGGTCCCTCTCCCTCTGGAACTCCAGCTCCATTCTGTGCAACTCAATTTGCAGCCTGAGAACTCCTGGATCCAGGATACTAGTGACCTTCCCCTGCTGCTGTGGCCCTTCACTGACAGTGGCCCTGTTGCCCTCTTCATTGGATCTGGACACTGCACTGGCCGCTAGCCCTGCCACACTCAAGGTTTGGTCCTTTTCAGTCACTGTCTGTGACTTGATGCTCTGAGTATCTGTTACCATCAGGGCATCCACAAGGTTTTGCTTGGTGGCTTTCACCTTGAATGGGACTCCTCTGTCCCCGCACAACTGCTTTAAGTAGTCTACAGTGTGCTTGCTGTAGCTTGAAGCCATCTTCTTCCCTAACTATGGCTACTCTGATTTGCACTTTAGAAAAAAAAATTAAATGGGTAGAAACTTGACTGTACGCCAAGTGATATAGTTCTGTCTCCTTTTTAAAAAAAATTACTGCCCTTTTTTTTGCAAGTGAGCTGACAGTCTTAAGCTGTCACACTGAACAATCAGAGCTTGTAATACCAAAATGTTTCACACTGCTACCAACCAATTTGTCACAACCCTACTCAGCAGGGTAGGCCCTTTGTTCCCACAGTGCCAACCTCCAAGCGTAGTATTGTGAACAGTTAACATAACAGGGTAACCCTCCTGTCTGTTTTGTGGGTTCAAATCAACCTTTGGTCTCAGTGCTGAAGGGATTCAAACTGTGAACCTATTCCTAGCGTACCCAATGTACAGGCTCAAATAATTCTGCTCTTCGGGGGGGCAGATATCTTTCACCTTAGGACACCTAACCAGGTATACCAAATGAACCCTTAAAAACTCTAATAAAGACCTCAGATTACTCTTACCTTTTATCAGTTTGGTATTACCATTTAAGCTCATGCACAGTGTTGTCACAATCTTAACCATCCACGCATCACAGGCAAAAACAGAAGGACTTGGAAGACACAAATAGTCTATTAAAAAATGAGATGTTTTCTTAAAAATAGATAAAAATGTAAAGTATAAGTACAGAACCATATATCACAAAAACATACAATCACTTAAAAAAAAACAAGATTTTAAAAGTGCAATTTCCTACCACCGGACAATTAGACTTGATCTATCTAATGTATCTCTTATAGCGCTGCTAGCATGTTGTAGCTTTCAGAGTCCAAACATGTGTGTAAATGGAAAACAGAATACTGTTTTAAAACTGGCTTTGCTAACCTCTTTGCATGAGGTCACCTAGCTCCTCCCTGTCAGAATATAAAAAATTATACCACCAGGATGTCATCACTCAGAAGGAAAATTAAATAAGGATACTTTCTAAGTCCTTCTTTCATCCATGAGCAACATCCTGCTTTTACAGACATCAGAGGAACATTTATAACTTTGCACCAGTGTGACATAACCTGGTTTTCCTCCTCTAAATGTCATAAAATGGATATTTAAACTAGCCAAGGGGGGAGGCACTGAAGAGGAGAAGGGAAATCATAGCTCCCCCCCAAAAAAACAGGGTAATTAGTGAGGTAAACACCAAAATAGAGCAGTCGATAGGGAGAAGGACAGGGGTAAATGGAGAAAAAGGCAAAGGCAGTAGGGACAGGGATGGGGCAAAAAGAAATAAAGCCATAAAAAATGGAGGGTAATGAGTACCAATGCCCATAGTCTAGATAAAAAGCTCCCTGAAATGGTAGCCTTGATGGAAGAGGGATGCCTGGATATTGTGGCAGTCACAGAAACATGGTACACAGAGAACCATGACTGGGATGTCAACATACCAGGGCACACAATCTACAGGAGGGACAGGGAGGGAAGAAGAGGAGGAGGAGGAGTAGGTCTCTATGTAAGGGAAGGGATCAAAGCAACAGAACTAAAGGGTAAACAGGGAGGAGAGAAGGCACTGTGGGTCACCCAGGAGACTGGAAATGGCTCCACAATCTGGACAAGAAAATGATAGAAGGCATCCTTGGAATGGCAGAGAAAGGGGAGATATTGCTGATGGGGGACCTGAATATGCCAGATCTTGACTGGAGCACCTTTGCTGCAGCCACATCCAAGAGCAGGGCCATTCTCGATGCTCTACAGGGGGCATTCCTTAGACAGATAGTTTTGGAACCCACTCAGGAGAGAGCAATCTTAGATCTGGTACTCACAAATGGGGAAGGAGAGAAGATCTCTGATCTTGAAGTGGGTAGCCATCTGGGAACAAGCGACCACCAAACAGTGTGATTCATTATAAACTTAGCTGTAGAGTCAAGCCACACAAAAGTGAAGGTACTGGACTTCAGGAGGGCTGATTTTGTCAAAATGGGAGAGTGCCTCAGAAACGCACTAGCAAACAGGCAAGAAGGTGGGGTGGAGCAACAATGGGGAAACATCAAAACCGCCATCACAGAGGCACCAAGTCTTTGTGTGAAGCAAATAAACAAATCAAAACAAAAGAAAAAAAACACTATGCTTCTCAAAAGAAGTGGCAGAGAAGGTAAGGGAAAAAAAGATAGCATTCAGGAAGTATAAGGAAACACAGAAGGAGCAGGACAGAGAACTGTACCAGTTAAAGCAGAAGGAAGCAGGTAAGGCAGTCAGAATAGCAAAGGCCCAAACCGAGGAAAAGATAGCCAACTCAGGTAAGAAGGGGGATAAAACCTTTTATAGGTACATTAGGGAGCAAAGACAGACTATGGCAGGGTTCCTGAGGCTGAACAAAGAGGAAGGTGGTTGGGCAGAGAGAGACAGTGAAAAAGCAGTGATACTGAACGAATACTTCTGCTCAGTATTCACAATGGAAAAGCAGGGGGAAATACCTAATCTGGTCAATAGAAGCACTCTAGATAGGGGGGTTGATATTAGTCCTTTCACAGAAGAAAGGGTTCTGAAAGAACTCTTAAAACTGAAGGTGGATAAAGCAATGGGGCCTGATGGGATTCACCCCAGGATTTTAAAAGAACTAAGGGAAGAACTAGTAACACCACTGACTACCCTTTTTAATAAATCATGGGAGGATGGCGTGGTACCTGGAGGACTGGAGGAGGGCAGATGTGATTCCTTCACAAAAGTGGGACCAAGACAGAGGCAGAAAACTACAAACCTGTCAGTTTGACCTCAGTGGTAGGGAAAATGATGGAATCACTTCTGAAGGATAGAATTGTTGAGTACCTAGAGGCCAGTGAGGCACAGGACCCAAGACAGCATGGATTCATAGCGGGAAGGTCATGTCAGACAAATCTAATTGATTTCTTTGACTGGGTGACCAAAGCAGTAGACCAGGGAGGGGTTGGGGACATGGCCTACCTAGAGTTTAGCAAGGCATTTGACACAGTCCTACACAAAAGATTAATAAACAAATTAGCCAGCCTGGGAGTGGGTCCTAGGGTTGTAGCCTGGGTAAAATACTGGTTAGACAACAAGACACAGTGGGTAATAGTAAATGGAGCCCACAGTGAAGAAAGGAGGGTTACTAGTGGAGTACCGCAGGATTCAGTACTGGGGCCGGTCCTTTTTGATGTCTTTATAAGTGACATTGCAGAGCGACTGGAAGGGAGAGTATGTCTCTTTGCAGATGACACAAAGATCTGCAACAGGGTTGATACACAAGGCGGGGTGGAAAGGATGAAAAGGGACTTGGCAAGGTTGGGGGAATGGTCAAATGTATGGCAGCTTAGATTCAATGCAAAGAAGTGCAAAGTACAGTAATGTACCTGGGAAACAAAAACCCAGGGGAATAGTACACAATGGGGGTGAGATACTGACAACAACAAAAATAGAAAGGAACCTGGGGGTAGTCATATCAGATGACCTAAAGGTGGGCCAGCAATGTGAGAAGGCAGTAAGGAGGGCTGGGGGGATACTGGGATGCATAGGGAGAGGCATCACCAGTAGAAAACAGGAAGTTGCTGGCCCTCTGTACAGACAGTTGGTAAGACCATATCTGGAGTACTGTGTACAGTTCTAGAGACCTCACCTCTGTAAAGACATAGACAGGGTGGAGGATGTCCAGAGGAGGGCAACCAAAATGATGCAGGCTCTGCATCAGAAGACATATGAAGAAAGACTAAAGGCACTAAAGATGTATAGCCTCGAGGAAAGAAGGGAGAGGGGGGACATGATAGAAACTTTCAAATACCTCAAAGGAATCAACAAAGTCCTAGAGGGTAGCATCTTTCAGAAAAAGAGATGTGCAAGAACAAGGGGGCACAATTTGAAGGTAGAGGGGGGACAGCTCAGAGGTAATGTGAGGATATATTTCTTCATGGAGAGGGCTGTGGATACATGGAACAGCCTATCTGAGTAGGTCGTAGAGTCAAAAACAGTGGGGGAATTCAAGAATGCATGGGACAGACATAAGGCAATTCTAGTGGGGGGTAGGAGAAAGTAGGCTGTTGGTTAACTAGGATCTGCAGCTTATCCGTTAGGTAGGGAAATGGGCAGACTAGGTGGGCCAAGCAGTCCTTCTCTGCAGTCAAATTCTAAGTTTTTATGTTTCTATGTTTCAGTCATTTGCTGGCATCCTGGCTTCGCTCTAGATCCCAGGTCCCCAGTATTGTAGTGCAGTTCACTACCACTGAGGCATTAAGTAGCCCAATGCAACACATAGTTAACAAAAAAGGGTTATTAGCAAGCCATTTGATGGCAAGGGGATGGCACAACGTCTGTATTCCAAGCGAATGGAACATGGACAACTATTGAGTTTGCACCATGCAGTGCTCTTTATTACATGTTTGATATTGTAAGTGTGTATTAAACAACAGGGATTCTCAGGCTGCAATAGGTGTTGCCTCTGAAACCCCTGTCTCCTGTCTCTCCAAGAGGTCATTGTGAATGGAAAACATATGGCATGTATACTCCCTCCCCACCCTCAATCTGCATCTGGTCAGTCTGTTTTCTCTTTCCATCTACCATCCCTCTGGAACCAATTATCTTCCAACTGCTGGCAAGCCACATCACTCCCAGCATTCAAACGCCTGCTCAAACTTGCTCCTACCACTCCCTGCCTCTGCCCTCAGCAACTCCCCTTACTTAGCTCTGACTCATTTGTGCTCAGACTTTGCATTTTAAATGTTCATACAAATGTAATATATTAAACGTGATTGTATAATCTGCACTATGAGCTGTGAAACTGGCTGTAATTTTTGCTGTACATCATTCCAATGTAATGTGTTCTTTTTTATATGCTCCTACATACCAAAACTCCCCTGGGTCGCACCTGTAAATGAGCCCTGGTTCAGTGTGCCTTTCCCAGTTACCAGTGTTTAACTAAAATAAGTAAATACTAACTTCAAAGGCAGTTGTAACTCTAACTGATGGACCACCATTTGATCTTTGGGAATAAACTGGTTTTATTCTAAGGGGTCTAGGTCTGTGTGCCTTCACAGAAAAGAAAAGAGTAGCACTGATGCCAGTTGGGTTATCTCAGTGTATTCTGTTAGACAGAGAGCAAGGAAGATTTTCCTGAAACTCCACTGGTAAAAATGGATCAACTTTTTCTGTTTGCTAATGTGATATTTCTACCTACACATTATAGCATAATCTGTCTATTTATCAGTACTTGTGTTTACTGTTCAAAACCTTCATTTTCATTTGTTTTTTTCTGATGCCACTGTTTAATATTGTTTACTTTAGATTATATCTTGTAAATAAATAGCAACTATTTAGAATAATATAATGGAGTCTTAGACTCTCAGAGTAAGCATGCTGGAGAGGCAGTTTGCAGGAAGAGTAGTATATGGGACCCTTAAAAGAAAAGAATGCTAGGAGATAACAAATATCCAGATTGTTTGTTTTTTATGCATCTGTCCAAACCATAATCATACAGTACCATTGAAGCCTCATTCCCAGTGTAAAGCATTATGGGTATGCAAATACTTGTAGTAACAGACATCACCTTTTAAACAGCCAGCTTGGGCACATCGCGGACCCTCCTCTGGCCCCGAACCCTCCATGGCCCAAAAAAGCACCAGACAGAGCTACACAGTGGTCTTGCTTGCAGGAGACCGCTCCCCACCAAGTTTAAATTAAATCCAGGACTGCCCGCCCACTCGGGCACATCGCGGAACCTCCACTAGCCCTGGACTCTCCATGGCCCCGAAAAGCACCAGGTAGAGCCTACACAGCAGTCCTGCTTGCAGGATACTGCTCACCACCAAGTTTAAATTAAATCCAGGATTGCCCACCCACTCGGGAGTGTCCCAGACCCTCCACTGGCCCCGGACCCTCCATGGCCCCGAAAAGCACCAGATAGAGCCTACACAGTGGTCCTGCCTGCAAGAGACCACTCGCCACCAAGTTTAAATTAAATTAAGGTAACTGAAGGGAGCACAAACCGCCAGCAAAGCTGCTTGCTCAGTGCTACTGAACCACTGAGGACTTTTAAAATTTCATTTGGCACCTTTTTCTGCGGAAGTCATTGGGATCGTATAGCTGCGTGATATAGCAAACAATGTAGTAGAATTTAACCAGCATTTGTTGAGCACTATTATCTTGTTATCTGCTAGTGTGGTAAAATTGTATAGGAGTTTAAATTAGTGCTCAAATTCTAATTTAGTAGAGCAAAGCAATCAACAAACTTTCTGCATTGCTGGGGGGCAGTGTTGAGCATACTGAGCTCCATCTATGACCTCCTGCTTTTGATTTAGTGTTGTGCTCAGAGTACTGTAAAAGTTCTTGTTGTAAATAGACATACCCGTGAAGGGCAGACTCTCGGAGACAGCCTCTCCTAAGTAATTAATTCTTTGCCTGCATCACTGCTGTCCTGCCTGTACACGCCCCGCTCTTTTTTCCTTTGTTAACCTGTAGCCCTGCCTCTATCCCCCCACTAAAATTCTGCTCCTTTTCTGCCTCTCTCAGGACTCACCACCCACTCAGGTGTGTCGTGGACCCTCCACCGGCCCTGGACTCTCCACGGTCCCAAAAAGCACCAGATAGAGCCTACACAGAGTTCCTGCTTGCAGGAGACCGCTCTCCCCCAAGTTAAAATTAAATCCAGGTAATTGAAGGGAGCACAAACTGCCAGCATGGCTGCTTGCTTGGTGCTACTGAACTGCTGAGACCTCGCCGCACTGAGCGCCAGCTTCCCACCCACCCTCCCGCCAAGCTTGGCTTTTACTTATGTAGGGTCATTTGTAAATTTTACCTGTAGTCTAACAGGCCATTTTTCCATCTGCTCCTTAACAGATCTGAACACTAGGGGCATTTTTTGTTTTTTTTCCTCCAGTGCACACTTCTAACGTTAGGGTCTTTGACTCATCCTAAGAGCTACTCTCTAACAGTTAGCTTGCTACCTGGCTCCCCACAAAAGGCTGGCTGGCTGTGATCTCCTTTTATTAAGGGTCACTGCTACTATTGTCTATCCTCTATTTAATAGTGACAGCTGCGTTCCTAACCATCACATCACATAAAAATATTTTTCTGGCCTGTATCACGATTAGTCTGCTACTTGGCTCTCTTACTAGACTATCCCTACTCCCATGCCCTTACAGCTACACCGGGCAAACAAACCAGAATGAAACATTTAAGTTCTCTAACATGCTGGTTAGACCCATTGACTATACCAATCTTACTCCCATAATGATTCCAAAATCCATTAGTTATCTTGTGACTGCCTACGTACATTATAAACTCAACTCTAGAATCAAAATGGGCACTCCTTTTATTCACTGAAAGCTCTGGTATCTAATAATGATTGGTCTTCTGCTGGCAGAGATATGGAATTGAACCCTGGTCCCTTACACCCCTAATCCTGCAAAAATGCCTCCTAGGCAACCAAATCTGGGCTCCGAATAGCCCATCTAAACATTAGAAGCCTCATGCATAATTTTGTAGAGCTGGAGGCGTGGGTCACCACCCACAACCCTGATATCCTGTGCCTGTCTGTAACATGGATCAAACCCTCTACTCCTGATTCTAGCTGCTCCTTGCTAAACTATAGTCTCATCAGGAATGACAGAATATCTTCAAAGCGGGGGGGGGAGGAGTTGCACTGTATCACAAAGTTCAGCTAAATATCATACAGAATGCAAAGCCAATATCCTCCGATTGAGAATACATTCATGCACTCCTTCGGTTGGGTGCAAAGAATCTACACATAATTGTTGCTTATAACCCATCCCAGGGTGGCCAAACTGCCTTCACAAACTTGCTGGAGGATACAGTGAAACTGGTAGGACCTAACAAAGTGCTTATCCTTGGAGACATGTATCTAAACTGGCTTGGCCAAGCTCATGGCACACCCCTATCCTTAATCCAAAGCTATAACCTGCATCAAGTTATAACTGTGCCCGCAAGGATCTCAAATAATACCATGTCAAGCACACTGCTGGACTGGGTGTTAACAAATGGAGCTGATAGAATTGTCAACGCAGGCACACTACCGGATGCTATATTGGACCACACCCCTATCTTCTGTGTATGGCAGCACACTAGCTCCCAGTCCCTGCTCCCACACATCACATTCAGGAACTATGCTAGATTAGATCAGGGAAAGTTCCTGTATGAATTCTCATCTAATGACTGGTCTTATCTTTCACATACCCAGGAAGTACAAGCAGCTCTTGACTATTTTTTAAAAAAGTTTAGTGAAGTCCAGAATAGACATACACCCCATATTGCCCGACGTGTGCATGTCACACCAACAAAGTGGCTGCACAAAGATCTGCTGGCTGCCTTGCATGTGAGAGATGAGAGCTGGAAGCATTTCAGAAATTCAGGACTCTAAGCGGACTACCACACCTACAGGGCTCAGAGAAGTCACTATAAAAAGTGGATCAGGTTAGCTAAGAACACATACTGTAAGGGGCTTCTGCTGGAAGCATTGGGTGACCCCAGGAAATTCTGGGCACATGTTAAATCTTTCCTAGGCACAAAGAGAGGTCAACTGGCTGATGAAATGAACATTAAAGGAATAAACTGCAACAGCCCTGAGACCATTGCCGAAGCATTCAATAAGCAATTCTCTGACCTACCCAACTATACATGTGTCTTCTTCCAAGAGCAGTCTGTTTCTTATCTCCCTCCACCCCACCCTTTACCATCTCACCCTCCTTTCTACTTTAAGGCAATATCCAAATCGGATGTCCTGGGCCTGATAAATACCATCTTGGACAATACTAGCGTAGGGTCGGATGGTATTGAACTCAAACTTCTCAAACTGGTTGCACCATTTATTGCCTAGCCTTTAGCTAGGATTTTCACCCTCTCTCTTTGCAATGGAGTTGTCCCAAATATATGGAAGATGGCTAGAAACACACCAGTGTATAAGAAAGGTGATAACAGGGAAATGACAAATTATCGACCGATAGCCATACTATCAGTGCTGTGCAAAATAATGGAAAAGCTAGTTTTTAAACAGGTCACTGAATACATGACTAAGTATAACCTTCTCTCGTCTATTCAATATGGCTTTCACAAAGGTCATAGTACCTCCATGGCATTGCTTCACCTCGTAAATGATACTCTCACTGCTATTGACAATGGCCACATCACGGGGGCAATCTTTATCGATCTCACAAAGGCATTTGACTTTGTCAATCACTCTCTTCTTCTACAAAGTCTCCTAGCCTTTGGTCTCTCTCCAACCATGGTGGGCTGGTTCCATAGCTATCTGTGCAATAGAACTCAGTTTGTTAGATTCAACTCTGCTGTGTCCAGCCCAACAACCATCAACCTAGGTGTTCCCCAGGGCTCAATATTAGGA
Organism: Neoceratodus forsteri; assembly: GCA_016271365.2. Lineage (NCBI taxonomy): Eukaryota > Metazoa > Chordata > Ceratodontiformes > Ceratodontidae > Neoceratodus > Neoceratodus forsteri. Next base: position 267,579,644 of record CM057455.1, read on the forward strand.
CCCCTTCTCTTCTCTATTTTTATTAACCACATTACATCTGATATCCCTGACTGCTCGGCTATCCTATACATGGATGACCTGGTCCTATACTCTAGCAACAAAAATATACACCATATTAACCTGACCCATACCACTGCCTTTAAATCTATTCAATCATGGCCTTACAGACACAAATTAATCCTTTATGCTGCTAAAACATTTTCAGTGCTGTTTGGCTCTACTTTCAAAATAAGTAACAATAAGGACCTTTTTAAAGTCTCAGGTCAGGGTGGGGAAATTCTTGAATCAGTTCAATCTTTTAAGTATCTAGGAGTGCTCCTCGATGAAAATCTAAACTTTGATAATCATATAATGACTACTTGCAAATCAGTCAATGCTAAAATTGGTGTAGCCTACAAAACAGCTTCTTACTTATACAGGCAGCCAGACTAGCCATAGCCCATGGGATCCTACTCCCATCCCTATCTTATGGGGTAGTCTCCTAACTCAATGCATCCTCCACTGTCCTAAAGAAGTGGGATACAACTTATAACAGTATATGAGGGTATGCCTCAGCCTCTCCCAGGTCACAACACCATTGTATGCTGTACATGGATCTGGACTGGCTGCCCCCATCTGATGCTCATGCTGTTGCTCTTGGCTCACTCATGGATAATGTCATTAGGACAGGCAACCCAGTTTCCCTGGCCTTCCTGCTAACTCCACTGCCCTCTTCTCATGGTCTCCGCTCATCTGATCAAGCATTGCTGAAAATACCAAGATGTAAATTTAACAAAGGTACCCAGGCTTGCTCTCACTTGCCGGCCAAACTATGGAACTCCCTGCTTCTTGGGGTCCACCTAGCCCCACAGCATGCCCAGTTTAAAAGAAAATATTGTTCCTTCCTCCTTAGCCTGGTCTTCTGTACCTGTTTCAAACCCCCCCGAACCTATTGGTCGCCCTCTCCTTCTCCTCCAAAAAACTACTCTTCAGCTAGCTCAATAAGATGACTTAATATGCACTTATAATTTGTCTTTTGTACCTGTTTCAACTTGCTGATCATACTAGCTGTCAGCTGATTGAGTGAGTACCAGGCCCAAGATGTCTGCTGGCATGTTTTGCCTATCCCTGTCACTGATTTGTCTACAATCTGTGAAATCTCAGTGTCTTTGCTGAGTTCAATTGTATTTATTTTCTGTTATCCTCACCTATTATCAGTCTTGCCTGTGAATGTGTAATTTTCTTGATATTTCTCTTTTGGATTTCATGTTTATTGTTTCCCTGAACTGCAAATGTGTGTGTATTCACAAAATGTTTGCATCCTCATCTTTTCCTGAATTGAAAAATGTCTGTAATTTGAAGAAATATAATTCCTACTCACTGTAACCTCCCAGGTCGTGCCAGAAAATAGTCATGTCATGGCTATGGTGCTTACCGGTAAACAAAAACTAAATAAATAAATAAATCTGATTCAGTATAAGCTGAGAATGACAAGTGTATGGACATGTGTTTCATCTTCTTAGGACTCCTCAGTGTGCTACAATCATTGCCTCAGTCTGATATGAGCAAGGATAATACCTGATATCAAATGTTTTCAACAGTCAATGTAAAGTATTCCCATATTGCATCCATGTAATTCACCCAGTAGATTGCATACTCACCTCTGGGGCCAGAAGGTTGAAAAGCTGTGGACTCTAGCTATACACGAAGAACTTGGGGTAAAATCTCAGTGCTGACACTGTAGTGCAGCATGAGGTGGGTACTACACTCCTGAGGTGCTGTCTTTTAGATGAGATGGTCAACTGCCATCCTGTCTGCCTAGCTGTCTATTCTGATGGCTGTTTAGGTGGACATTAAAGATCCTATGATACTGCTCAAAAAGAGTAGGGGAATTGCCCCTGGTATTATGGCCAAATTTCCCCTATCACTAAAAATACCACCAGCAGCTTAATCTAATTCAGTTTCAGTTAGTTTCCACCTGTATCTCCTCACACCCCACCCCTAGAATGAGGATGAAATTAAGTAGAATTGCCTAGTCCTCCTTTCCCAGTCAACAAACTTAATAAATATAGAAGATGACTGTAGTCACTTTGTCAGAGCCAGATTACTTTTTCTGTGTCACATGCATTCTTAGGGTATCAGAAATGCAAACCAGAGATGAGCACCTCTGATTGTCTAAGGGTGAAAGTGTGACTATTCTTACATACTGTACATAAGAGTGGTCTCCTAGCAGTATTAATACAGTATATTATTGATTAAGGTAAATCAGTAGTATATTTAACAGAACTCTCCCAAATAATCCTGTTTTACAGGGAACCTGTGCATAACACACACTTTTCAGAAAAAGAGTGTCTTACTTGTACGGGAAATGAACACTTTAATTGGTCAGAAGCACTCTTTCAGTCTATAATATTATTCAGACTCTTCACGAGTTGTTTATATAACCATTTTTCAAAATATTAGATATGGCAGGCAAGAATAAAATCTGTCTGTAATAATTAATGTCATTTCTTTTTGGCCAGAGACAAAGATTGGTATAACATGCCATTGTCCAAGTTGTATAATAAATCTAGCTGTCAGATAAATTAAAAAGACTAAGAAATAGAGATTACAAGGGACAGAAAGATCAGCAACTAGACACAAAGGAAGTAGCAGTGGTGAATTCAGATTGAAGCACAAGCAAGTCAGAACCCTGTAGTGTGTGTGTGTGTGTGTGTGTGTGTGTGTGTTTTTCTTAGATCGTGGTGAAATCTAAAGTAAAAACCAAAAAAGAAACACAAAAAGAAACCAGAAGGGACCAGAGGTGTGGGAGAAAACTAATGGGACTTGAGAGGAGCAAGGAAATCCAAGAGACAGAAAACACTACATTTCAATTGTAGATGCTGTAAACCTCTACAAATTTACTATAAAATTAATGTGAGTTTTTTTGGGCAAATAAAGAAAAAAATGCAACACCTAAAAATATGGGGTACCTGAACGTGTCTGAGGAAGAATGTGACACAGCAAGAAAATGTTGAACTATTGTTTTTGTTTTATATGCACAGTTCCTGTGTCTCTTATGGATTAAAGGGCACATTCTTGAGTTCTTTGGGTTGGAAAACTGCAAAGCACAACACTGAACAGTTCTGGCACACAAAGGACATGAGACAATACTTTTATATTCATAAGAAACTGGTGACCTACTGAACAGCGACACAACAGCGATACCCGCAAAAAGACCATTACATCGAAAGTTGCTGTAATGGTCTGGGTTTCACTGATGCAGCATCTCCCAGTGTTCTGCCCCTTCCTCGAAACAACTCAGAGCTGGAGTTAATAAAATATAAATGCAGGGGGTGTGGGGGCACAGCCCCTCCCCTCAAAAAATACTTTGTTTCTTGATGGCACAATACCATCTGTCAGCATTGTGCTGTCGCTGTGTGGGATATCGGCAGCTTTACTGTCGATGAACAGTGGTGCTTCCATAAGAAACACAGGAACTGTACACATAAACATATTACAAACCATGGTAAACACATTTGTTTAAAAAAATAATTTTAATTGATAATCAGAATGTTTTATTTTGTAGAATATTAGAAAATCCCCTTTGTTGGAAATGGACTGTGCCAACTAAAAATAGAACTTCAGAACTGTAGAACTATGTGCTTGAGACACCCTCCTATGGTTAGAAGAGTACCTGGAATGTTGTGAAATAAAACATCCTGATTTGCTAAGAATGATGTTATGATTTATAATTGAGTGTAACATAAGATTTTCAAGTGGATTCTGGGGACAATATTTCTTTGTGCAGAATGAAGAGCTCGAAATAGAATCAGATCCTTTGCTGAATATTTCAGCTGATGAAAATTTTGTGACAGAGTACCACATAATGCAGGAATTAGAGAGTGAGACAATACAAGATAACTCATAATTGTTTATTCAAAATCAGCTGTCTGAGAGAATAAGTAGAGAACAATATTTTTATTCTAAATCTACTTTTTCACCAGGTTGTGGAGGAAATCAGTACATTAGAATATACCATCAGGTGACACAACATGAAATAGATAAAAGTTTATAAAAAAAGATCACAAAGAGTAAGACTTCATCTGAATAAAAATGAGTATGAAGGGTTACAACAGCTTAAAATCCTTCACCACAGTAGAACTAAAACCATCATTATAAAGGAGGTAATTTTGTTATAATGAGCAAAATAGACTACTGTGTTGAGGTAATGAGACAGCTGAATGATACAGCAGCTTATCAGAATTTAATAGGCAATTCAACAAATGAATACAAAAAAGAATTTAATGCATGGGTACATTTTGCTGCTGAAAAGGGTTGGATTAGTGAGCAAGGATATACATTACACCAATGTTTTACATTGTCCTGATGATTCACAAAAACAAATTATCACCTCCAGGTAGACCAATAATGTCCAGTAATGGATTACTGTTTTAAAATGTGTCCAGATTTCTGGACTTCTGCCTTAGAGATTCTGTAACCTCTCTGACATCATATTTGCTGTACACACAGCATTAGTTGGAAATATTAGAAGGATTTACATGGGAGCCTGTTTATTCATGGATTTGCATAGATGTGAGTGCCTTTTCCATCCCTATTTGGCATTACTAGGGCATGGAAGCAGTGAAACATTATTTGTTGTCTGCACCAAACCCTGGTAGCACAGATCCCACTTTCATCCTCGGAAGTTTAGAGCTTTTATGGACACATCATTTTGTGTTTAACTCTGAACATTATTTATAGATTTGTGTGTCATGGTAATGGGTGCGATAGTGGCACCAACATATTCCAATCTGTTTATGAGATGGTGGGAAGATCAGTATGTCAGCAAGCAAAACCCATTTGTGCAATATATTCACACTTGGGTTTGCTTTATTGGTGATAGGCTAGTGATTTTGAAGGTTAGCATGCAAGAAGCAATAGCATTCCTGGAATTTCTGAACAGCAGTGAAATTAATTTGAGTTCCACATACCTGTATGATGCTAAAAATGTTAATTTTTTCAATCTGAATTTGCAATTTGACCAACAGGAGAAAGTTATTACCAAAGGTGTTAGGAACCCAACCGCAGGCAATTCCCTATTACAAGCATCAAGTGGCCACCCAATACATTGATTGAATCTATCCCTTATGGACAGATGTTGAGGTTAAAGAGAAACTGTTCCCAGAAAGCAGACTATGATACACAACTAGAGGAACTGAAACAGATTTAGAGAAAAGGGATACACTGAAAAAGTGTTATCAGAAGCAAAACAAAGGATAGAAGGGGTAGAACAAATTCTACTATTGCAACCTAAATGTAAGCAGAGGAAGGAATATTTTGGACCAGTTACATTTTGCACTCAATATAATTTTGCAGCAGGATCAATTGACAATATATTTACCAAGCTTAGGCCAACACTGATGAGTGACACAAAAGTGAAATAATGTGGTAGTGCCCCTACAGTCATCTTAAGAAGGGTAAAATATGAAGGATATGATAACACATGGCCATTTTGTGGAAGAGAAAATAAATGCCCAGGTGTGGTATGGAGAGAAACCTAGTGGGTTCTACAAATTCCATAAATGCATAAAGTGCAGATATGCAGTTTCAGGAATAGAATAAGGGATCCCCATCAATAGCAGGTTCTGATCAAGGTTAAAATCTTCATCACTTGTTTAACAAGTTTTGTAGTGTGCACGATATGGTGCACATGCCCAAAAATGTATGTTGGGAGAACAACACGTACCTTGAAAATAAGAATTCAAGATCATGAGTCTCCCATCTCCCCTGGTTCTCTGCTGAACTCCTAGCTTGCTTGCATGATAGGGACTTAGCTTGGAAGGAGTACAAGTCCTCAGGCTCTCCCAGGGACTTACATAAACATTGAACACTTTGCAATACCTGCACCAGAGCCACCAGGTTAGCCAAAGTGGAGTATTTTTACTCCACCTTTCAGAACAATATCAACCACCCCTCAATGTTCTGGAAGGTTGTCTTGTCCATGCCCTATTCTCTCCCAAGGCCCTGCCCACTATCCCAGTTCTCAAGGCAAGTGACTCCTCCATTACTGAGCCACTCTCAGTGGCCAGAGAATTCAACACTTTTCACCTCCTGTGCCTCTTCTCTCCTCTCCTCTTCTCTCATCCTTCCCTCCAGTGCCACCATCTTCCCTTCCCCACCCTTCCCCCAAACCACCCAATTCTCCTTCACTCCCATCACACCTGCCGCTGTCACCGATGCCCTACTTGCCATCAAACTGCACAAGAGTAATAGCCCTAATGGACTTCACCAAAAATTTCTACACCTTGCTGCCTGTACCATTGGTCTCCATATTTCTGCACTTCTAAACCTGTCCTTCTCTGTAGCCTCTGTCTCCAGTATCTGGAGGGTAGTGTAAGCCCCCATTGAAGGAGGGGCTTATGCTCCTACTTTAGGCATCCCTTTCCCCCTCCTACCCCCTGCCCCCAAAGCAAGGAATTTATAAGAGCTCTGGGGAACACTGGCTGCTGGACACCTCAAGGCGGCAGCAGACAACAGGATTAGGGAGTATATAAGGGAGCAGAGAGGAAGTTTGGAGCCTTTTCCAGCCAGGGCATTAGGCCTAGGGCTGGAGTGGGGTGGCTGGAGGAGCAGAGCAGGTGGTCAAGGAAGGGAGCTTGGCAGTCTGGGTGGCCCAGTGGGGGGAACCCCCAAAGTGCAGGCAGGACAGCTTTCACAGTGATGTGGTGTTGAGGAGCTGGGGGATGTAGCTCCATGGGAGTGGATGGTTAGCCAGGTCCTGCGTCATTGGGGGTCAGGGAAATGTAGGTGGTCATAGGGGCCAGGACAGGTAGGAGCCCTAAGAGATTCTGTAAATGTGTTTTCCTAGGCTGCAAAGGGTGTGGAGATGGTGGCACGGTGGCAGGGTCCTCATTGGGGGGGAACCAGTGGTAGTGGCTCTCCCTCATACTCAGTGTGGCAGGGTGACCTGGGGCAGATGGAGCCAGGGGGTTCTTCATCCAAAAATGGGGCCTGCTTGGAGGGGCAGGCCCTGGGGCAATGGCATTGAAGGGTCAGGCAGATCACAGGTCATAATACAGGCCTTGGAGGATGGCCTCTGGCTGGAGCTTAACACAAGTCCAGGATGATATGGAAAGGGTTGTGGGCCTGGTGTGGATCCCCCAAAAGGGACAGCAGGAAGTAGAGCATGCATGCACTATCTGTGAAGGTGGGCTGTTCAGAGGGGCCTGGGTGGTGGCAATGCCCAGGAGCTCTCCAGTGGCAGGCAGCTGGTAGCAGGGGGCTAGAGTACTGGAGCAAGGCCATGTGTTGGGCTCCTGCATCAGTGACAGAGGAAAAGCTGAGCTGAAAGGAGGGAAAGGGGGCTGTGGTTCACCAGCTGAGTTAGCCTAAAGTGAGTGGCTTATAGGGCCTGGGTTGAAGGATAAAAATCCTGTTACCTCTTGAGATTTGGACCAACACCCAGGGGTCAGGTGGGGGAAGCCACACACTTTCCCATGCCAGAGAAAGGGTGTCGATCAGTGCCAGAGAGTAACAGAGTTTGGGTAACCCAGAATAAGAAGAAAAGGTTTGGCTTACCAGATCAGAGAGCCAGGAGATGGTGGATCCCGTATCGAGAGGTGCCTCGGGTAAAACATCCAAGTAAACAGAGATAAAGAATCCTTGCTTGCACTGCCTTAAACCATTGTTTGTTTCTCTAAATGTCCAGAGAAGGTGTTTGTACAAAGGTTCAAATAGCCCCATGGAGCTGCATAATTTACTTAGATGAAGTGTATGACCCCTGCATTGCTGGAATCATTTTTGGTGCAGGAGCTAAATAAAGAAGCTGGTTGGGAACAGACTGGTGTTGATGTGCCTTATTTATGCTGAAAGGTGGAGTTAATGAAATGGAAGTTTTCACCCTCCTAGTGTTTAATTTACTTCATAAGTTTAACTCCAGATGAATTTTGCCATCATGCCTAAACGGGATAGAGAGACTCTGAGGCTTGAAGAGACAGGAGGTTTGCAGCATGGAGTTTGTGGCCCAGAGTCAGCATTCACGGTGAATCCAGATTTCAGTTGGTGATATCAAGAGTGAATGGGTAAATGAAGTTGCCAATAAGGTAGGCCCACAGTTTTCCTGCCTTGTTTTGGAGTGCACTTGCTCGGTTTAGCACTTGTTGTAGCCCCCTCCTTTTGCCCCTGGACCATCTCCAATATACTATATGCCCCTAGACAGCGGGGTCGTTAGACTTGCCACAATAATATTTTATTGAGTTTTATCTTTTCCAATACAGCAGAAACAGAAATCTACAGGGTGTTTAGCACACAGGAGTATTCACATACAGGAGTATTCACATATCTAGATACTTAGTTCTTCAGGATCGTTACATTGAAAATATCTCATCTGTTACCCATCGAGCAAATGATCTATAATTCCCCTCCCTAAAGGTGGTGACCCTTCTATTCCTGGTAACTATCATCCCATCTCTCTCTCCTCCCTACCCTTGCAAAACTCCAAGAACATTTGGTGCTATCTCAAATGTCCCTTTTACTTGATTCTTCCTCCTTCTTCATCCCTTACCAGTCTTGATTCAGCAAAACCCACTCCACCTCTTCCTCCCTCCTCCAGCTAACAGATACCATTCTCACAGAAATGGACCAGGGCCAAGTCACATCAGCCATCTTTGTTGACTTGGCCAAAGCCTTCGAAACTGTAGCCCATCACCTTCTCCTCATTAAGCTATCTGCAGTAGGGCTCTACCTCAGCCATTAACTGGTTCTGCATCTACCTCGAAGGTAGGTTCCAATTAGTTTGTATTGGTGACTCCTTTCCCCTCCACTCCCAGTCTTCACGGGGGTACCTCAGGGCTCCATTCCAGGTCCTATCTTACTCTTGGTCTTTCTAAATGATCTTCATGTTGCCTGCACCTTAGCGTCCATTTACATCTAGGCTGATGATACACACCTATTTGCCTCTGGCCACTCCCCTGCCGAACTGATGATCAGGCTTCATAGGGACTTTGACAACATTCAGCTCTGGTTCCACTCAAATCAGCTGGCCCTTAACACAAAAAAAAACATGACCTTTGGCACAAGGCAAAAGCTATCTAGGATTGATAACCCCTCTCCTTCTGCACCCTGCATGGGTCCATCATTGAGAATGTACTATCTTTCAAGAACCTCGGGGTTTGGCTTGACAACACCTCTACTTCTCTGAACACAATAATTCCATACATAAAAAACTACACCCTAAATTGGGAGCATTGTGCCACCACCGTGGCAGCATCCCGCTCCCGGCCCACAGAGCTGTTGTACAGAAAATGATCTTCCCCATTTTCAACTATGGTGACATAGTGTACAGCTTTGCTACTAAATCCACCCTCTCCAGACTGGATTCTCTCTTTCACTCATTCTGTCACTTCGCTCTGGACTGCTCTTCTCCTTTTCTACACTTGAAGCAAGATGCAAGGCACACTGTTCCTTATTTATTGCCAAGTATTGGTTTGGCTCCCTTCCTTCCTACCTGTCCTCTACCCTCTCCCAGCCCCCCAACTCCTATGCCCTCCGATGCTCCCACTTCTGCTTCCTTGCACTCTCCCCCAAGGACCTCCTCAGCTAGCCAGGAAACCTTCTGCTACTGTTCCCCTAAGCTTTGGAACTCCCGTCCTATCCCAATCTGCTCCATCCCCTCTCCCTTTTCTCTGTCCTCCCTACTGCAAAGTTTTTCCTTCCACACCTGTAACTGCAACTGAATCCCCACTGCTTCAGTCCTTCTCTCCTTTCAACCCCACCCTGTCTATTCCACTCCTATCCCACTCCCTTCTGCCCACTCTATTCCCCCTTCCCCACCTCTCATAACCCTTTTCCCTCCTTCTATACCCTTACCTCTATGACTTCACTCTCCCTCCCACCAGTCACTCCTGTCTTTTAGTTAGTTAGTTAATTAGTTTGTTAGTTAGTTTTTGTTGACCGGGAAGGAGGACTAGTGAATTTTGTTGCCCATTTTCAGCCTCGTCCCGGGGGGAAGGGGATACAGATGGATGCCAACTGAAACTGAACCAGAATTTTTTTTAGCTGTTGGCAGTATTTTTAGTGAATGGGGGAAATTAGGCCAGAAAACTGGGGAAATTCACCTACTCTGGGAAAGGGGACATTGTTGGCTCATTTCATGTGATGGAAGAGCCAGACGCTGCTGTGGAGGAGGGAGAGAAGCTTCTCTCCCCAGTGAACATGAATATGGAGACGAATGGAAATACAACGATTAAAAATACTGAGACAATTGATATTGCAGGAACTTCTATGGATATAGAGGATTCGGCTAAATGTTTATCAGATATGGACTTTTCAGAAGCAGAAACTGGCCATGCTGAGGAACTTTTGGAGTGAAATATCCTCAAGAAGCGTGAGCAACTTTCCAAGGAGATGGCAATAGAAGAGGCTTTATTTCTCAGGAAGAAAAAGGATTTGGCCAAGAAGGATGCAAAATGGAGAAAAGTAGAAAAAACGTCTAGTTCACAAATGAAATGGAAACCTCTTCCATCCAGGTCCATGGGCAGACTGGGTGAGCCTACTGCCACAGAAACCATAAAAAAGAATTGTACACGGAGACACCGGAGAGCGCTGCAAAGACATGGATGCCTGAGTCAGTGCTGACAGATGCGGGATGGATATTGGACAAAGATGAGATCTGGGTTACCAGATCCCTTGTTTGATTTCCAGAGTGAAGACTCTCATCAGGATGACTCATACAGCATGGTTGGAGTAGGTGATGGGCACCCGAGAGCAACAGAGAGTGTTGCGGCTCACAGTAGTGAGAGAAAAGCATACATGGTGAGTGAAAACATTTCTGTTCCTGAAGTGTTGTTGCTGCAGGAGGTAGCAGCTACTGAGAAACTGGAAGCCTTAAACAATCCATTTTATTTACAGGTAGCAAAGGTATAGAGACAGATTCTTCCCTTGTTATAACTAACACAGCGACTACATCTATTGAACAGACTACTCAGTCATGTATTCCAAATATATATACTGGTACAGAGAGGGGTCCAAATGCAGCTAGAGAGAGTGAGGGAACCCTTGACTCTAATACCACAGACAACCCAATTCCTGGGCCTGCAGTAACTAAGACCTCGACCTTAGATACGGATTCAAGGGTGAACTCAGAGAAAGACCCACCAGGTGAATCTGAACAATTCCATAGTGCAGCCAGTTCCGGCAAAGAGGAGTCTCGGGGTGCCCCCCATAGACAACCAAGATTTTCTGAGTTATTAGATAGAACTACTCCCAAACCATGTAGGAACATGGTCAGACTGCAATATAGGGAAGGACTAGAGCTACACCCTGGTAGGGAATATGTGGGTTGGAAACTGATCAAGAAATCACTCATGTTCTCTCCTGGGGATGTTCATACCTTAATACACATCTCGGGGGAGGACAATTTTGATATTAGCTTCAATTCTCCCCAAGGTTTGGAACACTTCTAGTTCAAATATAACCAGGTAAAATTCTCTCCCCTGTGTACCCCTTTTATGGTGATCCCTCTAACCCAGCCATTAATCAAACAAATCACAGTAATGTTCAGAAATGAAGGGGTCAGTATCAGTGATATTCATCACTGACTTCAGAAGAGGTGCAATGTCATCTGTGCACCAGAATCCATAACAGACTCTGAGCAATTTTGGACAGGGGGTGGCACTGCAGAGTGAAACTTCATCAGACAGAGAAAGGAATTATTCACATCCCTAGTAGCTTTTTTATTGGTAAAGATTGTGGGATTTGTTTTTACGTAGATCAATCAAAAGCCTGTCATAAGTGTGGAGAACTTATCTTGCCAGCACCTGTGATAAACTAAGATGCATCATATTTGGGGAATATAATCACTTGAGCATAGCCTGTAAAACATTGCAAAATGTAATTTATGTGATGCTAGGGGTCATGTTTTTCAAAAATGCCCTTGGGAAGCCCATAATTGAACCAATGGAGTAAACCAGGATACCTTAATCAGGAATGCTCAAAAAAACAGCAGCAGAGGCATCAGCGAGCTATGGACCCCACCCCCAACCTCCTTACCCTCCCACTAACCCTTCTGATGATAGACCAGACGAGGCTACCACGGCTGCTCAACAAGACTGTGAGCAAAAAGACCAACCCTCAGATATACATAGTGAAGCTGTTTCGAATTCACATGCCATACCAACAGAACCAGAGATTAATCCTCGAATACTGTCTCAATATGCCCCCACCAGAGTGGTCTACTCGAACAACTAGGAAAAGTGCCAGACTACAGGCATCTAAAGCCTCCCTTGTTACAACTACAAATAGATATGAAGTCTTGCCAAAATAGAAGAACTGGAGGGACTCAGATTACGATGAAATGGAATCAGACACTTCCACACACTCCTTACCCTTACCTGACAGCCAAGATGGCAGGAAAAAGAAAAAAAAGAGAAAACACATTGAAGGGACAAAAAATACCACTTGATTGTTGTAATAATGGTTTTGTTATGCTTTGCTTATCCACACCCTTATGGGCTACTTAAACATAACTACTCTTAACGTGTGCAGTATAAAAAATGCTGGTAAAAGATCTGCTGTATTTTCAGTATTTGAACAATTGCATTTAGATGTTGTTTTCTTACACAAAATGTGGACGGCTGATGCATATCATCTCACACAGTCCAAAAGGGAGTGGATTTGGGGACCCTTATATTGGTCTTTCGGTCTAGACAGGGCAAATGGGGTGGGAATTCTAGTTAAGGGAAAGGTCTTTAAATTACATAAATTAATTGACTTAATTGTAGGCAGAGTTCTTATTCTGGATGGGTTATGAGGCAACAAACCACATAGGTTTGTAAATGTTTATACTCCCCAGGTAAAAGCTGAATGAATAAGTTTATTAGAACAGATTCAACCATTCCTGGCAACTGCAAGAATTGTATTTTTAGGAGGAGACTTCAATTGCTCAATAGACATCTCGGATCGATTAAATGCTGGGAAAAAGGTTTATTGTGACTCTCATGCCCTTTTACAATACATCTCCAAGGCGGGTTTACAAGATATCTATTGAGTTATGGGGAAGGTCCAAGAGAGCACTTATTTTAGAGGAAATTTGGCCACTCATATAGATTATTTATTTATACATCCACGCCTGGTAGTGCAAACTCTAACTACAGTGCCCTTTGAGTTATCTGACCACCTCTTGGTACATGCTAAAATTAGATTATTACCAACCAGCTCCTTTCACAAGAGCAGATGGAGAGCTAATGTCAAGTTCTTTCAGCATAGTCAGGTGAAATCAGATATTTTTTCTGAGCTTCAGACCCAATAGTCAGTGCTCTGCCTATATAATTCCATTAAAGAATGGTGGGAGGACTCCAACAAGGCCATCAGATGTTGGTTTCAGAAACAGGGTGCAAAAACACAATCTAGAAAATTTCTAAAATATCTAGCACTAAGACACCAATTACAATCACAGATCTCCAGGTAGAAGGTCACCTGGGGGCCAGTGACCATCACATGGTATGGTTCAATTTGGCTACTACATCTAAATCATCCCATTCCAGGGCAAAAATTTGGGACTTCAGAGGAGCTGACTTTGATAAGATGGCCAACAGAGTTAAGCTAGCCCTGGCAAAAAGAAACACAGGTGAGGGGGTACAGGCAAAGTGGGCAATCATTAAGGATGCAATACTTGAAGCAACATCCCATTGTGTTAGACAGAAAAGGAAGTGCAAAAGAAGAAGGAAACCACTTTGGTTCTCAAATACAGTAGCAGAAAAGGTCAATGCCAAAAGGCTGGCCTTCAGGAAATATAAGGGAACACAGCGGGATGAAGATAGGGAGGCATACCAAACTACCCTAAGGGAAGCAGGGAAGGCAGTAAGGCAGGCAAAGTCCCAAACCGAGGAAACACTAGCACGAACAGTAAAAGAAGGTGACAAGACTTTCTATAGATACATTAGTGAAAAGAGAAAGTACAGTATTGCTAAGCTTAATGGAGAAAAGGGAGCATGTGAGGAGGAGGACCCTGTAAAGGCATCTATCCCAAATAGATACTTTTGCTCAGTATTTACTGAGGAGAAGGTAGGGCAGGGCCCACAGCTCAGCATCATGGACACAGGGGGGAGGGAGGTGAGCACTACTCCCTTCACAAAAGAAAGGGTCCTACAAGAGCTTGCTAAGCCTAGGTGGATAAGGCAATGGGACCAGATGGTATACATCCCAGGTACTTAAGAAGCTAAAGGTGGAACTAGCAGAGCCATTAGCAGAACTGGTTTAGTGAGTCTCTGAGCACAGGAGAGGTCCCAGAAGACTGGAGAAGGGTTTCATGTGATCCCGCTTCACAAGAGTGGTAGCAGGGAGGAGACGGGAACTACAGACCAGCTGTCTTATCTCAGTAGTGGGCAAGATTATGGAGGCACTCCTTAAGGAAAGGATAGTGCAACACCTGGAATCCATAGGGCACAGGATCCAAGACAGCATGGGTTTACAAAGGAAGGTCCTGTCAAACTAATCTCATAGATTTCTTTGACTGGGTAACCAGAGTGGTGGACCAAGGGGGAGCAGTTGATGTCGCCTACCTTGACTTCAGCAAAGCTTTGACACAGTTCCCATAGAAGATTGATAAATAAGCTGGGTAGGCTCGGATGGTTCAGAAGTTGGTCAACTGGGTGGCAAACTGGTTGATGGGCAGAAAACAGAGAGTGGTGGTAAATGGTATACAGTCAGAAGAGATGCAAGTCACAAGTGGGGTACTTCAGGATCAGTCCTGGGGCCAGTCCTCTTCAACATCTTCATTAGTGACCTTGCAGATGGACTAGAGGGTAAGGCTTGTCTATTTGCAGATGACACTAAGATCTGCAACAGAGTAGATGATCCAGATGGGGTGGGCAGAATGAGAAGAGAGCTGGATAAACTAGCAAAATGGTCGGAAGAGTGGCAACTGGAATTTAGTGCATAGAAGTGCAAAATCATGCACATAGGGAAGAGAAACCCTGAAGCCACCTATAGGCTGGGAGGGGAGTTGCTAGCAGTCACAAAGGAAGAAAGAGACTTGGGCATCATCATCACTGATGACCTGAAATCATCCAAGCAGACCTCTAAAGCAGTAGGTAAGGCTAAGGGGTGTTAGGGTGTATTAGTAGGGGTATCACAAGTCGTAAGAGGGAGGTAATAATCCCTCTTTACAAGACACTGGTTAGGCCCCATCTGGAGTACGCGGCAGTATTGGAGGCCACACCTTCACAAGGACATTAACCAAATTGAGGCAGTCCAGAGAAGGGCAACCAAAATGGTGCAGGGACTGCATCAGAAGACATATGAGGACAGATTAACAGAGCTCAATATGTATACCCTTGAGCAAAGGAGGGAGAGAGGTGATATGATCGAGGCATTCAAACACCTTAAGGGCATTAACAAGGTGAAAGAGTCTAACATGTTTAAATATAAGAAAAATAGCAGGACAAGAGGACACAGCATGAGATTAGAGGGGGCTGATTAAGGGGGAATGTGAGGAAATTCTTTTTCACAGAAAGGGTGGTGGATGCATGGAATGGCTTACCACAAGAAGTGGTGGCTATGAATACAGTGCAGGGCTTCAAACAGGCATGGGATAGGCATAAGGGAGCAATACAAATGACTATGAATAGATAGGCCACTGACAGAGCAAAAGCCGATGGCACATTTATAAGGTAGAAAAAGAAAAGGGCAGACTGGATGGGCCTTGTGGTCCTTGTCTGCCGTCAACTTCTATGTCTATGTTTCTATTATTTTCTGCAACTAATAAATTTGGTACAGATTATTCCACACAAATTTCTAATATAAAACAACAGATGAAAGTTTATCAATACGATTGTGCACCAACATTAAAAACATAACTTAGTTTTGGCACAGTTAACATGCCTATTGGTAACCCCTGTGCTGCACGTAAAACTAAATTAGACTCTGCAACATTGACTGAGCTCAAAGATGAGTCTGGCAAACTGTGCACAGAAAGGAAAGAGATAGAACAGATAATAAAACTTCACTTTCGACCACTTGATGATACTCAAACAGGGTCTCTGAAAGAGAGGTAGGAGTACCTGTCCAGTATAGGTACCCTTTTGTCCCCAGAGGAGCAGGGTGCACTACAGACACCCATAACAATAGAGGAAATTGAAATAGCTATATCTAAGACTAAGGAAAATATCTCACCTGGATGGGATGGACCACCCATTGAGTTTTACCAAGCCTTTTTAAAGGAAATTACTCCCTTCTTGTTTCTATTATTTGATGAGATAACTGCAGAGTATAAAATCGACTCAAATTTCTTAATGGGAATATTCAGATTGTTGTTCCAAAAAAGGGGTTTAAAACCTGTCTGCTGAACTGGAGGCCCATTTGCCTCTTAAATTTGGACTGGAAAATCTTGACTACTATATTACTAAACAGATTGAAGAAATCCCTAAACTCTCTAATCCACTACTCCCAAGCATGCTCTGTGCCTGGGAGAAAGATACAAGATAATTTAATAATTGCTAGGAACTGCTGTGAATTTTGTGGACAAAAAAATCTGACTGGGTTTTTACTGTCAATGGACCAAAGTAAGGCCTTTGACAGAGTATCCCACACCTTTTTGTTTCATTTATTGAAACTATATGGATTTCCCCTTCCTTTTATAAAGTGGATTCAGCTTTTGTATAGCCAAGTAACAGTTGCACCTCTGATTAAAGGTCATATAGGGTCACAGATTCCACTGAGAAGCGGGGTCAGACAAGGTTGCCCCCTTAGTCCAGTATTGTACATTTTTTATCTGTATTCATGCATATGCCATATATGGGATAATCAAGAAATTAGACGATTCACTAACCCCTATGGAGATTCTGAATTAAAATCAATGGCCTATGCGGATGACTTGTTATTATTTTGTAAAAATGAACATAGTATACAAAAAGCTGTAGATGAATTATTAGCATTTTTGGCTATTTCTGGAGCCTAAATAAATAAGGTGAAATGTTGTGGAATTTATGTAGATACTCAAGGGCCTGGAACTACCATAGCTGGTATACAAATCAAAACAGACTCTATTAAAATTCTAAGGGTTTACATTGGGGGTGAGGATGCAGAGGTTAGGAAATGGAATATTTCCCTTACCAAATGTGAAGCTTTCGTCTCTAGATGGAAGAGTTGGCAATTGTCAAAATTCAAATGTGTATTTATGATAAAGCAATTGTTGGTCCCTATTCTTTTGTATATTGCATGGATCTTTCCTATTGCCCTCCAGTATGACATCAGAATTTCCAGATGCTGTGGGGAGTCGTCTAAACCCAGCAGAAAAAGATTTCACTTATTTAAGAAGGAAACAAGGGAGACTAGGCATGTTGCATCCATTAGTATTTTTCCACACTTTGTTTTGGACAGGCACCCTCAAAACTGGGCTCCAAGAGAACCCATCTATTTGTAGGGAATGGATCTGGAGTGTTCTAGGCCCCTACCTCGAGAGAAGGGATGTGGAGCCACCCAAACTGGTCCCTTCTTTACACATACCCATGTATTTCAAACCCACCTTAAGGAAAATGAGTCTCTGGAAGATAACCAGAGCCCATATCTTATCATTAAAGAGACTTCAACTGTATCATTTAGTTTTGGGGAAAATTGGCCCAGTAACACCAGAGTTAGACAATTGCTTTGTAGAAAAGATACAGATAGCTATCCACCAGTTAACAATCAGAGAATCCCCCTAAGAATGTGGGATAGTGTGTGACTTTACACCTATGGCAGGATAAATGTCCAGGGAAATTGGAAGCACAAGCCTATTGAGGACAGATCCTGCCCTTACTTAAAGTGTTTAGCTCCACTTGAATCAGTGACTTATTTTCTTTTTGAATGTACCTACACAGTGAATTTATGGATTTTTCTAGCACACAGATGGAAATTGCCTTGGATAAAAAACCTGACCTACTGTATAGCCAGTTTATTTGGGGGATTTACTGGAAGATTACTTAAATTTGACAGGAATATGCTAGAAGTAGTATTTTCTGTTATTAAATTTTATTTATGGCCGGCCAGGAGCAAATTTGTATTCCAACAGCAAAGGATGCCTTATTTATCTGTAGGGAAAATGTGTGAAACTGCATGAATAGAAGTCTTCCAAAATGATTTAAAATATCATTATTGTACCACAGTGCAAAATATGTGGAGGGGATTAATGCACATGTTACATTTATGAGTTTTTGCTTGTTTTTCTTTTCAGGTATGGTGTAAGGGAATAACCTGGTTATATCTAGGTGGGGTCTGCGACTAGGTTCAAATGTAATGGGGTTAGATATGTGTATGTTTGAATATTCATCTCTAAACTATGAATTGCCATTTGGTGTCAGTATTTGTGTTTTTTTTTTCTTATTTTTTCTTCCCAGGTTTTCTTGGATCAAAGTGGGAATTCTTTGTAATCCTTGGTTGATGTATATGATTTGTTCACAGAGATTGTCCTTTAATTTTATTCGCATATCTTGTCTTTCAATAAAAAAAAAAACCTACTCTTTTCGAGAAGTGACATGGAATCTTTAACATCCACCTGAACTACCACCAGAACAGGCAGATGAGACCATAGTTTAACGTTTCATCCGAAAGACAGCACCTCAGGAGTGCAGCATCCCCCTCTTGCTGCACTACAGTGTCAGTATTAGGATTTAACCCAAGTGCCTGGAATGGGGAGAAACCCATAGCCTTCTGATCTTCCAGCCTCAGAGGTGAGTGTGCAACCTGCTGAGCCACTAACACTGCATGCCACCCCTTTTTTGCTCCTGTACACTACTTTCTCCCTTCCTCTCCCCCTCTTCAAAATAGTATCCACAATCCAGCCTGCTGATAGTGTACATACCTGTTTTATCTAAATATCACTGTTGCTGGGGTTGACCAGATGGTGTTCTCACTATTGACTCAGTATTTATCTATTTTCTGCTTGGGGTAATCCACGTACCCAATTACTGTACATTGTTATTTACATATTTATTTAACTGCTGTATATACAGTAATGTTTTGTTGTATCTGACTCTGTTGTAAATTCATATGAACTCCACTTTCCCTTCCCTTCAGGACACATCTGGAAACAAGCTGTTTTGGCTCAGTATTCCTTTCCTGGTGAAACTTTTAAATAAATAAATACAATAAATAAATAAATATCAGGGAAATCATAAGGGAAAGAGAGGACAGCTCAGTGGCTAGGCACTTTAAAAACTTCCACAACAGCAATCCAGGACACCTTAGATTTGCAGGCATTGATTTGGTTACACCAAGAAAGGGGGTGGGAGACAGGAGCCTGACTTATTTACAAAGTGGCTATTTGATCTGTGGAACATAAGAACCACACCAGGGGGGATAGGTGCTCTGTGACAAAAAGCCAGTGAGGCAAGCAAAAGTCACAGCACTCACCGATTCAATTCTTAAAATAAGTGTAGCCCAGTACCGTGTTCCAGTGGGCTGCTACCCCTGCCTGATGGTTGCAATACAGGTTAAGGGGCTGGGTTCTGTTCTGATGACAATCAGGGGTTCTTTCCCAAATATATTAATAAACAGTATGGTGCCTCCACCCAGAGTACAACCCCCTGGAATGCTGTACCTACCCACCTACCCTTCCAGTCACCCCACACACAGAATACCACTTTAAACTGTAACTTTGTAAAGCACATGCAATTAATGACTCTAGCTAATAATATGCTCACAACCACTTTTAACAGCAACAACCATAAATCTGTTATTGTTGGGAAAAGAGGATGGTAGAGCAGAAAATAGAAGCAATTTGAATATGAAAACAGTTACCACAACAATGCCCAGTCTACAACAGCACATAAACCCTCCTCCCCACTGGTACCAGTGCTTCCTTTAATCTATCTGGGTACCCAGAAATGGTGCAGGCCTGTATGTTGATGTGGGTTGGCCAGCATTGGGGCCTTCGCAAACACTTAGGAATGGTAGATGTTAACAGCTTTACACTTGCAGACAACTTTAAACTAGACCCCCTGATCAGGGAATGCCCTGTGTTACTCATGGTTCTGTAGACCCTGGTTTTCAGTTTCTGGTCCAGTGGGCTCAATCAGGAGAAACAACAATGCAGCAAGTAGATGGACAGAGAAAACTGGCTGGATGATGTGTCAGATTCTGGCAGCTTGTCACCTTCTGACTTGATTGCAGAGTCTGGCCACTTGTCACCTGCGGCCTGCAAGGCAGGTTGGAGAATGGGAGCACAACACAAGGCTTCCTGGACCACAAGTGTGTCCATACCCAGTGTCACCAGATAGGCCTTTATCCTTTATTTAGGTTCCTATTGTATGTGTTATAATGTACTTTAGAGTTAAGACACTGCCTAGTTAAATGTCTTTTAAGAGTAAATACAAAATAGCCAGAATTTCTGCAATGGCTAGGGTGGGTCCGGTACATCTCCACATAAGGGAGCGACAGGTTTATGACTCAAAAAGTCCTAAACTATTAGATAAAACTGGGCATGTAGTTTTCAATGACAGGAAAAATATAACAGAATGGCCTAGGGGTCAGGGGTCAAGCCAGATGCAGGGACTTGATGTTACAGGAGGTTGACATGGAACCTGACGTGGAACCACAGTGATACTGTATACCCTACTGCCATGGCTGTGGACCTCAGCCTGGGAACTGATGGGGGCATGGCCCATGCTCTGGGTAAGTGGGAAGACTTAGCAGCAGTACAACATACAGACCCTAGATTAGAGAAGCTGAGGCCTGTGCAGAGTCTGCTGGGACACAGGGGGGATGATAGAAAACATAGAGTGTATTGGGAGAATGGACTGTTATAAACAAAGGACATCAGGACAGAGGGAGGGGTGATGGACAGGCAGCTTGTTGTTCCCCAGGAGTGTTGTGGGTTATTGCTCAAGGTAGCTCATGATGTTCCCATGTGCAGACATTTGGGCATTGCTTGCACTACATAGTGCTTAGCCCACAATTTCTACTGGCTTAATATTACCAAGCAGGTGAAGGAATACTGCAAATCCTGTCACCGGTGTCAGGAAATAGGGTAGGCTGGAAGCAAGCCAAGGCTGCCCCGATTCCCTTATCACTTGTGAAGGAGCCATTCCAGAAAGTTGGAATAGATATTGTGGGTCCTTTGAATACACCAAGTTCCTTTGGGAAAACGTCTATATTGACAGTTGTTGATTATGCTACCCACTACCCCGAAGCCATCGTGCTGTCCTCCACTAAGGTGGACAAAGTGGCAGATGCTTTGCTGAGGATTTTCTCCCATGTTGGATTTCCACAAGAGGTTATCTCTGATCAAGTGGGTAACTTCATGCCAGTCCTAATGAAGTGTTTGTGGGAGAAGTGTGGTGTCGTACAGTGGCACACGATGCATCACCACCCACAAGCCAATGGTCTCATAGAGAGATTTAATGGGACCCTAAAAGCTATGCTTATGGCATTTGCAGAACAGCATGAGTGGGACTGGGAGAAATACCTGCCCCACCTGCTGTCATACCTCTCAACTGTCCCTAATATTCAGGGACGTCCCTGATTTTGCCTCAAAATTTTACTCTGTCCCTCCTAAAACTTGTGTTTCCATGACCAAACAGTGGGAGTCATAAGCACAAAATAATATCAACCATTAAAGTTACAGACTTGTTCTTCCTTAGAAAATGCATTCTACACTAAGTTCCTTACTCTGTCAGCTTCCTGAGTGGATACCATGTATTTTGAAGATATGTCCCTGAATTTGGTCATTTGTCCCTGATTGCTTTAAGCCTTGTTCCTGATTTATGAGACAGGAAGTTGAGAAGTATGCCTGCTGTTTGCCTACAGAGAAGTGCCACAAGAGTCGACCGGGTTTTCATCCTTAGAGCTCTTGTATAGATGCAGGGTGAGGGGGCCTCTAGATTTAATATGAGAGAACTGGGAAGGTAAGCATACCACCTGGGGACTCCCATAGTGGAGTATGTGTTAAAATTCAGCGAGACACTGAAGGAACTAATGGGCATGGCCCAGAGCAACCTGGCAGCTGCCCAGCAAAAACAAAAGACCTGGTACGATTATGGAGCCAGAGCTTGCTGGTACGGGGCAGGACTGGAGGTAATGGTTCTGATCCAGGTCCGGAAGGACAAGCTACAAGCTGAGTGGGCAGGGCCATACAAGGTAGTCTGGCAGGTAAACAATGTTAATTACATTGTAGAGTTACCTGACAGAAAACACACTCACAGGATGTATCATGTGAACATGATGAAACCATATTTTAATAGGGCTGACATGGTACTTGCAGTTTACAGTCCTGGGGAGAGCTAGGTGGGGAAGACCCCCTTCTTGACTTGTTAGTCGAGAGCAAACAGGCATCATCTGTGGAGACTATCATGCTGTCACCCCAGTTGACACATGGACAAGCCCAAGAATTGAGAACCATTTTGCAAGACTTTGCCCCTTTATTTACAGCAAAGCCTAGAAGGACACCACTAGCAATATATGACATAGACACAGGGACCCAAGCACCCATATGTAGGACAGCTTACCAGGTGTCAGAGACAGTCCTCAAGGACATTAGGAGGGAGGTGGGGGAGATGCTCAATCTAGGGATGATCCAGAAATCACACAACCCCTGGGCCTCACCTGTAGTCCTCGTGCAAAAGCCAGATGGGACTACACAATTCTGTGTAGATTATTGTGGGCTTAACGCCATCACGAAATTTGACATTTACCCAATGCCACACACGGATGACCTGTTTGACAAACTGGGAGAGGTGACATACTTGACTACAATAGACCTGACAAAGGGGTACTGGCAGGTGGAACTGACTGACAGGGCTAGGGAAAGGTCAGCATTCATCACCCCAATCGGCCTGTTCGAGTTCAAGATCATGCCCCTTGGGATGAAGAATGCCCCTGCTACATTCCAGCAGTTAGTAAATCAGGTGTTACAGGATACGGAGGACTTTGCAGTCACCTACCTGGATGATATTGCAATCATCAGCAATAGCTGGGAGAAACACCTGACACACCTGAGGGAAGTGTTTGGCCAAATACAGGCTGCAGGTCTGACTATTAAGGCCAAAACATGCCAGGTGGTTATGGCAGAGATCGCTTATTTGGGACATGCGGTGGGGTGAGGCCAACTCTGCCCAAACCAAGCAAAAATAGAGGTGATTGCATCATGGCCCATGCCTGAAACCCAGAGACAAGTCAGGAGCTTTCTTGGGACAGCAGGGTATTACATAAAATTTGTTCCCAACTAGAGCTCCCTGGCCACTCCTTTATCTGGGTTGTTGACAAAGAATAAGCCTAGGAGGGTAAAATGGTATGCAGACTGTGAGCAGGCCTTCACATAGCTGAAAACCTCACTGTGTAGGCCCCCAGTGCTGGCCAGCACAGACTACAACAGGCCATTTGTGGTGCAAACAGATGCCTCAGATGTGGGAATGGGGCAGTCCTCAGCCAAGTATCCAATCAGAGGAAAGAACACCCTATTGTATACTTAAGCAAGAAGCTGCTTCCACGGGAACAAGCCTATGCAACAGTAGAAAAGTAATGTCTTGCCTTAGTTTGGGCATTAAAAAACTTGAATCATACCTTTATGGGAGACATTTTAAGGTCCAAATGGACCACAACCCATTAGTATGGTTGGGCTAAATAGGGAAAACAAATGGAAAACCTCTGAGATGGAGTACTGGCTTGCAGGCTTATGACATGGAGATCTCACATAGGCCTAGGTCCAAGAATGGAAACGCAGATGGCCTATCTCGCATACTGGATCTATAACAGAACTGGGAAGAACTGCCTCCAATAGGGGTGTGTTCCCCCAGGTTCTGTTTTAGGAAGGAGGGATGTTGCCAGATAGGCCTATATCCTTTATTTAGATTCCTATTGTATGTGCTATAATGTACTTTAGAGTTAAGACACTGCCTCTTTGAAAGTCTTTTAAGAGTAAATACAAAATAGCCAGAATTTCTGTAATAGCTAGGGTGGGTCTGGTACATCTCCAGATAAGGGACCAACAGGATTATGACTCAAAAAGTCATAAACTATTAGATAAAACTGGGCATGTAGTTTCCAATGACAGGAAAAAGGTAACAGAATGGCCTAGGGGTCAGGGTCAAGCCATATGTATGGGCCAGAGGTTATAGGAGGTTGACACGGAACCTGACAAGGAACCTCAGTGACATCTGCAGGAAAAGGTAAACTATTGCACCCAAATCTCTGTATTACCAGAAGAACCCCCCCCCCCCATCACAAAGTTCTGGGCGGGGCTTGAAAATGATCAGACTTTATCTAATAGACCCATGTTGAACATCAGTGCAGTTAAGCAGTGTAGCTTGGAGTCAACAGCTGGAAGACTTGGAGGGTCTCAGAGCTGAGATTTTAAGCTGTTACAGTATATACTTTGGGTTGAAGTATATCGGGTTTTGGTTCTACTTTTAGAACAGGACCTGTAGTTTTGTGGAAACTGATTTTTCACATACTGAACAGAAAATTCTGATTTTAAGTCAGAATTTTGGAAACCAAGACTTTCACCAAGGAAGCACCTGGAGCCTTGTAAAAGAACCTTCAGAGAACTGACTTGGATTGCAAACTGGCTACAAACTCTGTTGCTTAATGAACTTTCACCTACAGTGAGAGAACTTTCATCTCCACAAGGACATTTAATCTTTTTGAGCTCTAACATCAGAATAAGGTATAGTTTAGAACACCAGTATATAGTGTTTCCTGTAAACCATCCAGTTTTGTTTTTGGTACTGTCTGCAGTTCAAAGATTTTCCAAAATTGTAGAACTTACTGTGTTGTTTTTTTTATTTTATTTAAGTAAACTCCTATGATTTTCTTATCAACTCTTCCTGGGGTCTGATTATGTGATCTAACATTTTAACGGAAGGGTTTTGCAAAGACTGTACCTTGATAATGAAGATAGTGATCGCTCGGCTATTCTACAAAACTACTTAGGCAAGTGGCTGCCAGTGGCAGTGGTGGGATTCAAACCCCAAACATAGTATAGAGTCAAGGAAACTCAAAACTACAGTTTTCTTTCCTCCCTCCCACTGGGAAAAGGAAGATTGGTGATTCTTCCTGAACCCTACAACTGCTCACAGGTTCTGTAAAAAGGGGATCTTCTCTTCAAACAGGAGGTCCTACTGTGCCTTGGGGGCTGTGGCTTGTGAAACCAAGGAGTGACCCCATGGTCTGGCTCCACAAATGGGTCCAGAATGCCCTAGCACTCAGGCACACACCCATGACTCCCTGTGGCCCATTACACCCCACTTGACATGGGTTAGTAGTTCCCCCTACCTGGCTCCAAGTTATGGCTTTGCAGGTTGTAGTCTTTGCCTTCTGCCTGGATTGGGATCAGCAGCCTCTTGATGCAGCAAAGGTTCCTTTGAATGTTGCCTCTGCGGTGGCTATTTGCTGGCAACATACAGTCTCTTGGGTGGCAGCTCCCCCTTTGCACAGCCAGACTTCAGCAGTGTAAGCAAGCTCTCTGGCTCTAGAGTCTTTTAGCTTCAGGACCAAGTTGCCAACTTCCGGCTCTGGCACACACAGTTCACAACCCTCTTCAACAAGCTGAGGGTTCCTCAGTTTGCTACTGGTTCAGCTGCAACCAGTGGTTCTCCAGGCACATTTTCAAGTCATTTGGAGTTTGGCTGCAGAAGCTCTAGGCAGGCTTCCAAACTTTTTCTCCCCATGCAGAATGAGCCTTCTTGACTCACTGAGACCCTAAGCCAGACTGCTCCAAACTGCGAAAGTCCCTGGGGTTTCACTCCAGACATCTCAGCCTCTGATTGGCTGAAACATTCTGTCCATCAGTAAAATTATTAAACATTAGCACCCTTTGATTATTGATTGGTTTTTAATTTGAGTGCCTAGAATAGGGTTCACACCTCACTCAGCAGTCTTTTCACACACACTTTAGTCACCTAAGCCTCTGATTAGCTGTCACTGGGTGTCAGAGTATCAATCATGGCTGCTACTGTAAACAATTCAAGGCAGTTTAAAAGAAGCCCCCCCTTAATGTCCTGCTGCAGCCAAAACACACAGTCTTTAAATATATTTGCCCCACAGTCTAATAGCAGTCTTTTCCCACTATCATCCAGCTGCTGAGTTAGCTTTTGAAACACTTTGGTTTGCCTGTCACTGGCTCCAGTTCATGCAGTCACCAGGAACAGTGCTTAGGCTCATTGATATTAATGTCCCCTTTCATTAAAATTCATATATGCCCAGTTCTGTAGTGCTCATGGGCACTTTTAAGCAGAATGACCTGGAGACTCCTGAGGTGCCTCCTCCATGTGTTCAACCCACAACTAACATATCCTAAGGGTCAAGGTCACTGGGGAGGCAGCTATTTAGCCACTGCAGTGGCCAGAAAATGGCAAGGTGTAGTGCATACGCGCAGACCCCGCTTGCACATTTAAAGTGCAGAGCAATGCAGCTGTCTGGTGACTTGGCCCCTCTTGCCCCCCAAATGACCAAAACAATAATGGGGAGCTGGACGGAGACCTCAGAGGAGCATGCCAAACCCAGGACTGGTGGCAGAGGGCAAAGGGAGGAATGGGCAATGCCCAGGGACAACAAGGTAAGCCCCGCCCATGGGGGGGTTACACTCTCCCATATCTTAAAATCTTGCCATCTACACAAAGTCCATTACCAAGGACCTGGTGCATATAAACATTAAACCTTAGCAATTTAGCATGCCTTTTATATTTCTGGCTAACAACTGCTTTCTAACTATCACAAGCAATTAAGTACTTTTGGAATAGGCAAAAACAAACTATATATATAGTTACCAGTGCTGAAAGCTTTTTCAAACTTTCGCCAGCTGTCGTGACATTAGTTGGTGCACCAATAAGCATATGACCTTTTTGAATTTACACTTCTGCCAGTATTTAGGGAAACACATTACCATCAGTACAGACATTCAACCTACCTTTTTGTGCTTTGCAACTTTTCTCTCTGTTCTGGGTGGTTTGGCACTAGATGAGCACATGAAAATTTTTGGCAAAGATTTGGGAGTGACATATACACCTTTATAGACCACATAAGAACATAAAAATGTGTCGGCAGAAGGGGACCGCATGATCCATCTAGTCTGCCCAGATTGCCTACCCCCTATTCTGTTCTTCTTCTGAGATTAGCACAGTACTTCTCCCATGCTAGCTTAAAAGCAGTGACTGCTTTGGCCTCCACAACCTCTGGTGGTAAGCTATTCCAAGGGTCCACCACCCTTTCTGTGAAGTAGAACTTATGAAAGTTGGTTTTAAACTTATCCCCTGTTAGTCTCAAACTGTGCCTCCTCATTCACGTGATCTTGTTTTTGTGAAAGAAGTTTTCTGCTTGTACCTTTTTTATGCCCTTTATGTATTTGAAGGTTTCTATCATATCCCCCCTGTTTCTCCTTTGCTCGAGGGAGTGCATTTGCAGTTGCTGTAGTCTAGATTCATATTGTTCCTGGTGCAGTTCCTGTACCATTTAAGTAGCTCTCCTCTGTACAGCATCTAAGCGGTCTATGTCCTTCTTTAGGTGTGGCCTCCAAAACTGTACACAGTACTCGAGATGTGGCCTCACATACATAGGCAAGTAAGTGGGAGCCCCAGGAGAGTCAAAAGTACATTTTAGCAGAGGTTTAACAGTTCTTTCAGAGCATCTTAATGGCTGGCACTTTCTCTTTGGCATCAGGGTTTGCTACTCCCTGTTCATTGTCCAGCAATGAAGCATCTTCAGGCAAAGTAGGTACTACAATCACCTCTAGTGTTTTGTTTGTTTCTGTTTTCTCTGGCATTTCATGGGTTTTAGGTTCCTCTGACTCTAACACTTAGGTTCTGCCATTTCAGATTCCACCTGTTTGAGCTCGGCTGGTTCAGGTTCAGCAGGCTCTCCACTTTCTCGTTCTATTGCCTCCTCAGATGCAGGCCTCTCATCAAGGGGAAACAATATCGACTATAGGCTCAGAGTCCATGGATGCAGCAGTGGTTTGGTTTGGGATAAACCACTCTACAGCAGGCATATCTGTCAAAGTTTCTGTTATCTTAGTTGCCCCTTGAAGTAATCTGGCCAGTTCTGGAGTCAGATAAAAGTAAGCAGTATAGTAGCAGACTTTTCCTCTGACTCAGAATCTGAATTGTCTTGCTCTGCTGTTTCATCTGGGGTGGCAGAGATGATTGGAGGTTGACAGGCACTTTGTTAATTCTATTGTCTGTGGGCTACAAGAGGTTTAGGAGGGCCTGGCTTGTCCTATACAATACTGATCACCTTGTCTCCAATTAGTAGCAAGTGATTGTAATGGATAGTTTTATATCCACTAGTTTCTCCTTAAGGCCTTATCTTGTATACAGGAAGTCCATTAAACTTTTCAATCACTACATAGGGTGTGCTACCATATCTATCCACCAGTTTATGCTTGCCAGGGATCTCCAGACTATGTAACAGTATTCTATCTCCAGGCAGTAGCTCTTGTGCTTTCACTCATCTGTCATGATGTTCTTTGTTGGCTTGACTCCTTTTAGCAGCCACCTCAGCAGCTAGCCTGTAGGCTTTGTTTAGCTGTTCTCTGAGCTTCTAGACATATTACAGGTAGTTATCCCCTTTTGTACCATCTGCAGATACACCAAAACACAAGTCGACTCGGAGCCGAACTTCCCTCCCGAATATCAGGCTATGGGGGGAAACCCAGTAGCATCACTTTTTATGCAATTATATGTTTGGACCAGGGCACTACTTGCTGACTCCACTTACTTTAGTCTTTTGGTGCCAAAATACCCAACATGTCTAGTAGCATATGGTTGAACCTTTTTGGCTGAGGATCACCTTGAGGATGATAAAGCATGGTTCTGGATTTTAAAACACCCGATAAAGACAGCATTTCCTTGATATGGCAACTCTCAAAATCATAACTTTGATCTGATCGAATTCTCTGTGGCGCCCTTTAGTGGACGAAGAATTTTTCTACCAACAACTTAGTGACTGTTGAACCTTTCTGGTCCTTTGTCGGGTATGCTTGGGCGTATCAAGTGAAATGGTCTGTGACTACCAAGATATTAGTGATATTTTTGGAATCAGGCTCAAGACTGAGGAAATCTATGCAGATCAGCTCCATGGGGGTACTTGTCATGATGTTTACATGAGGTGCAGCTTTCTGTGGCAGAGCTTTTCTTTGAACACACCTGCAGCAATGTTTACAGTACTACTCAATATCATGTCCCATTCTAGGCCAGTAGATCTGACAGTGAGCCAAGTCTAGCTTACATTCACTTCCCAGATGGCCCATGTCATAATGGAGAGCTTTGAGGACAGTTCTCTTGAATTTTGCAAGTAACACCAACTGCACACCAGGGGTTCCTTGCAAGTCTTTTACTTCTCAGTACAATAGATTGTCTTTATATTTAAGTTTCAACCATTCTCTTAACAACAGCTTGGCATTTGGATCACTAATGGTTATGCAAGCAGCATCCTCCCCTTTCTGCAGAGTTCTGAGTATGTCACAGATGGCTGGGTCTAGCTGTTGCTCTCTCTCTCTCTCTCTCTCTCTGCAGGTCTTGACTGGTCAACTGAGGCAATGATCTCAAGTCCGAAGTAGCCAGATTGCAGTAGACTATTTATTTATTTTTTATTTATTTATTAAGGGATTCGGATCATACCTTTGAGCTCAGAGCTCTTTTACAAAAGTTCCACATCAAACAGTGACAATGACAACAATAACAAACAGTTTATATACAATACTCGAATAGTAGATAGCTAGTATACAATAAGGTTACAATGTCATTCATAGTACCAATGGTGATAGTACAGCGTCAAGAGCATTCAATAAGGTAAAGGACAGTGTTTATATGTAGCTAAGGAGATAAAGAGGTGTGACACCTAGTGTGAGAGCCAAGGAGGAGTCAAGGTGAGCGGGAGAGGAGCCTGGGGGAGAGAGTGGGCGGCCAAAAGAAGTGGCTTTGTCTAGGAGGTTGGGAGGTAGTGGTAGTAGGTTGGTTATAAGGTTGATCTAGTGGGGGAAAAAGGCACAGGGAGGAGAGGAAGACAGATGGATAGGGCAAGGGGGAAGAGTGGGGGTAAAAGGAAGGGG
Source organism: Neoceratodus forsteri (assembly GCA_016271365.2). Lineage (NCBI taxonomy): Eukaryota > Metazoa > Chordata > Ceratodontiformes > Ceratodontidae > Neoceratodus > Neoceratodus forsteri. Next base: position 267,609,618 of record CM057455.1, read on the forward strand.
AAGGAGAGTGTGGGTGAGTGGGCATTATGGGTGTTAGAGTCTCAGTGGAAGTCACAAACTGTCCTAGTAAGAAGGTGTTGCCTTAGGATATTTTTGAATTGTGAGATTCATTGGAAGTTTAGAATGTGCACTGGGATTTCATTTAGCCATTGGGGGGCCTACAGCTGAAAGTACACTGTCCCTGCACAGTTCGACGGAAAGGTGTTGATAGGGCTCCCCTCATCCTGCCTCTGGTGGTATAGCTAGTAGCACTTGGTGTTAGGATGATAGAAATGCATGGGGGGGGGGTTTACCCATTAGCGCATTTTTTCCAAGGAGACATGTTTGGAATATTGGAAGACAGTTACCAGAAGCATCAATACTATCCACCGATGGGAGCAGTTTCTGTGACTTGTTGCTCATTTGTATTAAACTTTTTACATAAGGCTTTTATAGTCTGTTCTGAGATTGTTAAGCAACCTTGGTTGTCAGCAGAAGGTGTAAAGTATTTAAATGTTTGGATGACCTCTACCCAAAATAAATTCTCAAAACCTTGTGCTCTGCTCCCAGAGACTTTTATTATATGAATTTTTTTATTAATGTTTCAGGATAATCTTGTCCCTTCATCAGAATCATCTGGGCTACATTCCAAAATCAGAAATATACAATTATAAACCTTTGTTGTTTCACATGAAACACAAAAAATATGTAATTAATGGCTTCCTCTTTTTCCCATAGGGAAACCATGGCATAATTTGCCATTATAAAGGAGTGTTTATAACGGCAAGCGTGCGCACGGTTTCCCCCCACTCTGTGCATGCGCCCGCTTGAACTCCCTCAACTCTTGGTCACTGTCTCCCGAACTGCAAACCCAGCATGGATACAAACTGCATGGACACTCGGCAGTAAGTAAACTCAAATGTACCACATTTGCTACCGGATCGTCCACCCTCACAATATTTGAAAAAAAAACCAACAAAACGTTTGAAATAAAAGTGAAAGCGGACCACGCGCCATGCCGTAATCTGACTGCTGTGCACAGCTGCCTCTTTTATTTTATATAATTGCTGAGGTGAAAAAGAGAAACCTAACAATTATATAAAATAAAATATGGGTCTGGGTGTATGTAAACTTGAATTTACACACACCCTTGTGGTTTGATGCTACGTATAAACCCCTCGGGTGTGTGTAAATTCTCGTTACACACCCAGGCCCATACTTTATTCTCTATATAATATATTATGATGCTAATAATGCAGGGGAAACATACCTGCTCTTAAGTCCTCAGTATATAATTAAATGTTTCATCATTTCAGTATGTTACTCTTCTTATTTTCACTTTCTGCTTAAAACTGAGCAGATCTGATAATAATAAATAGCAGTGAGAGAAAGGGGGTAAAGGCTTTTAGTGAACTTCTCATGTTTATTTTAGAACTCAAATATGAGCTGATTTAAAAAAAATCCTTCTTTATACTTTTTAAACTTTCATTACATTTTTGCTATTTAGCACATATTTACAGTAAGCGTTTCTTTTTATATACCTCTCATTATATTTAATATGTGCCTTCTTATTTATTTATTCTTGTTTGCTTTTTGAACTCAAGACCTCAAAAGCTGAATCTTTATCTGTGTAGTTAATGATTACTATTTTTTATTTATAGCTTTTAAAAGCAGTTCTAGCTTTTATAACAAACACTTAAAAAGTTATAATTGTGTGTCTCAGTATTGAGAGTATTAAATAACATACCTATTCAATGTAATTAATTTGATATGAAGCCATTTTTTCCAAACTTATGATTTCTCCACCTGTAAATGTATAAAGATTGTGTTGCCTTTAATATTTTATACCCCCTTCCTCAAATACTTTAGTTAACTAAATATAAGAGTGAGCAGAAGGTGCCCCTGGACGTCGGGACAAAACATCTGCATCAATATGATAGAGGCTAGGACAGTATTCAACACAGTAGTCATAGGTGGACAAGGCTGACAGCCTCCTATGCCCCACTGCATCAAACTTTGCTGTGGTTTGCACATATGTCAAAGGATCATTATCAATCCTTACAGTGATGTGCGCCCCATACAGATATCCATGAAGCAGATCAACAATGGCCCATTTCAAAGCAGGGAAATCCAACTTGGGCACTGGGTATTTCTTTTCTGCACTGTTTAGGCTTCAGCTGGCAAAGGTGACTGGGCACTGGCCCTCTGGATAACTCTGATAAAGGACTGCCCTGAAACCATTGAAGCTGCTGTCTGTATGCAGAGTATGAGGTTTTTGGAGATCTTCATACTGGTGCATGAATTAAAAGGTAAATTATTTCATCAAATGCTCTGTCATAGTCTTTGGTCCACCTTTGGCCAAAAGGTTCAGAGGGCTTGAAATACTGTTTAGGCTCAGTGGTGACCTCTGAAGTTGTGGTTCTTTTCTTTTATTGACAGGAGGATAGCCTTGCAATAAATCAAGAGAGGTCTTACTACACGAGTGTAATCTTTGACAGATCTCCTATAATATCCACAGAAATCCAATTAACCCTGTAAATTCTTCAGATTTTGTGACCTGGGCCAAGTTTTAAATGCCTCAACTTTGTTGGGATCGTCTGTATACCTTGAGCTGATACTATGTGTCTGATATATTTCACAGATGTCTGGAAAAATTGACATTTATCAATAGAAAGCTTGAGCCCAAACTCTTCTAGGCAGTCTAACACTTTTAGTAATCTGGTCTCATGCTCCTCCAGGGTCTTCCCAAACACAGTGATGTCATCGAGGTATACCAAGCACTCCAACAAGTTCATGTCCCAGACAGCTCTTTCCTTGATGTGCCGAAAGGTAGCAGAGGCACCAGAAATACCTTGGGGGCATTCTCAGGAATTCATAAAATCCAAGAGGGCATATGAATGCTGTTTTTTTCACTGTCCTGGGGAGCCATAGGTATTTGAAAATACACACTTCTCAGATCTAATGTAGAGAACCACTGGCTTCCATTGAGACAGTCCAGGGCATCTTGGATTCTGGTCATGGTGTACTAATCAGGAATTGTTTGTTTGTTGCGTGTCCTGTAGTCCACACATGCACACAGCCCCACTCTTTTTGCGCAATACTACTATCGGCAAAACATAGGGGCTTCTGTATCCTTGGATGATGCCAGCAGCCAGTAACTCCAGGAGGTGCCCCCTCATGTCATCAATGTTTGCAGGTGCCAGCCTGCAGGATCTCTCCCAAAAAGGGCATTCATCATTAAGCCTGATGTGGTGTTCTTCTCCGGTTACACACCCCACATCTTGCTCATGCAACGAGAACACTTTTGCTCTTTCTGCTAGTTTTCACCAGATCTTGGCCTTCCAGTCCTACAGAATAGGAGAATCACTGAGATCAAACAGATGTGGATCAATACTGGGATGGGCACTCTCTCTCTGGGGAAGGAGGTTGTACTGCCATGTCTGTACAATACATCTGGGCCAAGGTGCGTCCTTTTCTGATGACAAGGTCTCTATCTGTTACATTCTTCACCTGGATGGTGACTCACTTGATATACGCATGAGCTCTTACTGTCAACACATTGGGCTTTATTAACAACCCTGCAGGCAATCCATATTCCTCAGGGGCATCAATCATCAGAATCTGATTCTTTAGCTCCTTTTTAGATGTACCACATCGCTAATGTTGCACTCAGCATTAGAGGGCAGTACTATCTCCTCAGTATCTCATCTCCAAACTACGCCCACAGGATCATCTTGCATTTCAGTGGGGGTCTGTGCTTGTCTCAGATAGGCCTCTCTCACCATGAGATGTATGGACACAACTTTTCTTTTCTGTTCCACTTCTTTTGCTTGGCAGAGCTGTGCCAGATGTCCAAACATATAAGCGTTAGTGCCAACAAGTGCAGGTACTCTGTCATATACGGTATCCCTGCCTCAGGGCATACAGATCCTTGACACCAGTGTGACAACAAAGTTTTTGACCAATGTTACAGCAATGGATTTATGTCAACCACAACTGCGGTCAGCATTAACCCATCCAAAGAAAGTTACTTTTCTTTCGGGAGGCTTTGCCACCGAACACCCCAGGTGAGTGGGTCTGCCCCCCCATAATATAGATAATCAACTCTGAATCAGAGTTGATTCGGGGAGGGGGTGCAAGATCCCCAGACAGCTGTGCCAGGTCCTGCAGTGACATTACAGCAGCAACAGTGAATTGTCATTGTACCGTCATTCAGTTTTGAATTGTCGCTGTTCAGATGTCATACCAGGGCATACCAAGGACAAAGTCTTGACCGGGTCACCCCACTCCAGTTAACTTGGATGTTAAAGCAATCCACACTTTGATGTAGCCTAGGTATGGATAGGAATTATCACTGAGACTCCATACATTTAAACCTTCTAATGGCTGTAAAGCAAGATGAGACAGGTGCCAGACATACCAATTTTTAAAGACGATGGTGACTTGTGAGTAACTGTCTAATATAGCATGGGTGGACACTTTGTTGATGGGGACTGTGGTTTCAGTGGAGGTTTGTCAAAATCAGGCAGTGCAGGCTCTAGAGCTTTAGCTGAAGATTTGGGCACAAACACAGTGGAGCTGGACTTGGCTGGAGCCCCAGTATGCTCCCTTGCTGGACCTCGTCAGTTTCTGGTGCTTCTCTTTCACCAGTCTGTCTCTTACTTGGGCTGGTCCTCGCATGATCAGCATTCCCTTCTGATATGGCCATCTTTCCCACACTTGTAGCAGTAAAAGCCTTCTCAGTTATGCCTGCCTTGGAACAAGATTTCATCAGCAGGTCGGGAGCCTTGGCTACTGGGATGTCTGGAATACACAGGAAAGACTAGGGCAAGAGCTTGGTCAACAACTGTTCTTTGCTCTAGTTCACCCTGAAGAGGCAAGTTATGGCTTTTTAATTCACTTGCTGCCTGGCACAGTTCACTAAGGCGAGCCTCAAGGTTCAGAGCCACAGGGGGCACCTGGGCCTGGACTCCCATGCCTATCACGAAGAGGTTGGGTGGAGCTGGCAAAACAGGTGGGCTCTGGTGGTGTCTTGGCTTTTGAGTACAGAGATGGCCTTGTCAAACACCTACCTATATTCATAATGAGTTCTTTCAACTCATGGGCCTCAGCAGAGGGGGCATTGTCAGTAACCTGAGTGACAGCTACTGCAGCAGGATAAAGTCCCCATTGCATATCCTGCTTCTCTATCTCTCTTACTTCTCATAGGAAGACTCAGAGGGAGGGATGGTCAACCAACCTTTCTTTTAAACTCAACTTCAACAACACTTCAGAATATTTAGCAGCCCTTAACACTTGTTCCAGTTGCACTTTGTTTAAATCAGCAGACTGTACTCCCCTTTTTCAGTATACCTCTTGTAAAGCTTTCTCCAAATGCTGTATGTATGCTGAAAAGGATTGCCCTCACTGCTACAGAGTGTCTGTAACATTCCACAGCAAATCTTCACTAGACTCAGTGCTGCCAAATGCGTTATCCAAAGGGGCAATATAGTCCTCAACACTGGTGTCAGGGTCTGTGGCCCGCAAGGACCAAATGGCATCCAATGCGGGGCCTTTCAAACCTTCAATCAGTCTCTTTCTCTTTTCTCCCTCTTTGCATTGCCATTCTTGCAACATGGTAATTACATAGTTAATCCAGATCTCATAGTCATCCTCACCATTAGGAGTGGGTTTCACCCCAGAAAACATTCTCAAGTTGCGATAGGAATCTGAAGCAGGGGGCACATAGCTAGGCCCGTTTTTTTCACCAGATGGGGGGATTCTTCTTAGGCTCGGGCAAGGCCTCTTCCTTGGAATTGCACTAGTCAGAGTTATGATAGGCCTTGCCTCCTGAAAACCTTCTGGGATTAAGGCATTGGGTACCCACAGTGCATCTACTACATTTTGGCATTCAATTAGCACATTTAATGTCCCTGTAGGAGAGTCCAAAATCTGGCCATGGATGACCACTCAGCTGAGACACTCAATGGCTGACAGATGCCCCTCTATGGACCCTGTGTTCATCTCAGGTGGGACTCCCTAGAGTAAGTGGGATTTTTGAGGGTCCATTTCCTGACCTCCACTCCACTTCACTAGTTTTAGGAAGGCTGTAGCATTAACAGTAATGTTTGATCTAGGGGGGCATAAAACCAGGTTGGGGGGCAGTATGGTCCTTTTCAGCAGTGAACCCCATGGTGGGCATGATTGGTAAACAGGAGATCCCAGTGGCACCTCCAAAGGTGCAGCCCAGCGCCATGTGCCAGTGGGCTACGCCCCCTACCTGATGGCTACAATACAGGTTAAGGGGCCTGAGTTCTGTTCTAATGACAATCAGGGGTTCTTTCCCATTATAATGAGGTGTCTTCACCCAGAGTAAGATTATAGTGGGCCAGGTGTTTGAGTAGTATAACCCCCTTGGATGATGTACTTATCCACCTCCCCTTTTAGTCTCCCTACATACAGAATACCACTTTAAACTGTAACTTTGTAAAGCACATGCAATTAATGACTCTAGCTAATAATATGTTCTCAACCACTTTTAACAGTAACAACCATAAATCTTTTATTATTGGGAAAAGGGTACGGGAGAGCAGAAAATAGAAGCAGTTAGAATATGCAAACAGGTATCACAACGATTCCCCGTTCACAACAGCACATAAACCCTCCTCCCCACTGGTATCAGTGCCCTGCTTGGTCTTTCTAGATACCCAGAAATGGTGCAGGCCTGTACATTGCTGCGGGTTAGCGGGTGTTGGGGCCCTTGCAAACACTTTGAAATGGTCAATGTTAACAGCTTTACACTTGCAGACAACTTTAAACTAGACCCCTTGGTCAGGGCAAGCTCTGTGTTACTCACAGTTCTGTAGAAACTAGTGTTCAGGTTCTGGCTCAGTAGGTTCAATCAGGAGGAACAACTGTGCCATGGTGCAGTGAATAGATGGACAGCAAAAACTGGCTGAATGATATGACAGATTCTGGCAGCTTGTAACCTTCTGGCTTGATTACAGAGTCTTGCAAGGCTTTCTCGTGCACAAGTGAGCCTAGACCCAGGAGTGACCCCATGATCTGGCTCCTCAAATGGGTCAGAAGTGCCCTAGCATTCAGGCACTCGCCCATGGCTTCCTGCAGCCCAATCCACCCCACTTGATAAGGGTTAGCAGTTCCCCTACCTGGCTCTAAGTTGTGGCTTAGCAGGTTGCAGTCTCTGTCTGCCGCCTGGATTGGGATCAGCAGCCCCTTGATGCAGCAAAGGTTCCTTTGGAATTCACTTCTGCAGTGGCTATTTTCTGTCAGCATACAGTCTCTTGGGTGGCAGCTCTCCCTTTGCACAGTCGGATTTCAGTAATGCAAGCAGGCTCTCTGGCTCTAGAGCCCTGCTGACCCTTTTCCACAATGCCCTTCAGCTTCAGAACCAAGTTGTGAACTTCAGGCTCTGGCACACACTGTTCACAACCCTCTTCAACAAACTGAGGGTTCCTCAGACTGCTGCTGGTTCAGCTGCACACTTGTTCTCCAGACAGAAGAAAAACCTTTTCAAGTCATCTGGAGTTTGCAGAAGCCCTAGACCGGCTTCTAAACTTTTTCTCCCCAAACAGAATGAGCCCTCCTGACTCACTTAGAGCCCAAGTCAGATTGACCCAAACTGCAAAAGTCCCTGGGGTTTCACATCAAAATCCCAGCCTCCTATTGGCTGAAACATGCTGTCCAACAGTAAAATTATTAAACATTAGCTCCCTTTGATTATTGATTGGTTATTAATTTGGACACCTAGAACAGAGTTCACACTTCTCCCAGCAGTCATTTCACACTGTCTTTAGATGCCTAAACCTCTGATTGACTGTCTCTGGGGATCAGAATATCAATAATGGTTGCTACTATAAACAGTTCAAGGCAATTTATATGAAGTCCCCACTTTAATATCCTGCTGCAGCCAAAACACACAGTTTTTACATATATTTGCCCCACAGTCTTATAGCAGTCTTTTCCCACTATCACCCGGCTGCTGACTTAACTTTTCTAACACTTTGGTTTGCCTGTCGCTGACTCCAATTCACACAGCCCCAGAAGCAGTGATAAGGCTCATTAATATTAATGTCCCCTTCGTTAATATTTATACATGCTCCATTCTGAAGCACTCATTGGCACTTTTAAACAAAATGACCTGGAGACTCCTGAGGTGTCTCCTCTGTGTGTCTGACCCCTGAATAACATATCCTGGGAGTCAAGGTCACCGGGGAGGCAGTTATTTAGCCACTACAATGGTCAGAAAATCACAAGAGACTAGTGCGCATGTGCGGACCCTGCTCAATCATTTAAAGTGCAAAGCTATGCGGCGGTCCTGCCACTTGGCTCCTCCAGACTCCAAATGACCAAAACAATAACAGGGACCCAGATGGAGACTTCAGAGGAGCATGCAAGATCTGTGACTGGTGGTGGTGGAGCAATGGCAGGAACGGGCAGTGTCCAGGGGCAACAAGGTAAGCCCCACCCATGGGGGGGGCTTACATAAGGGAGTCCACTCTCAGGTTAAGCTCCAGACTTCCCAGATATTTATTGCAGATGCAAAAGGACCCAGCAGCACAGCAGAGTGAGATGGGAATTTAAGATTTGGAGTGGTGAGTGTCATGACTTTTGCCTGCCTCCTGGATATTTGATCTGCGGGCTCTGGCACCAAGGGGCCTAAATGAAGACATTGATTTTTCTCCCCACTTCACATCTGTATATGTTCATTAAGTTTGTGAAATACATAGTTACGATAAAAGATAGGGAAAATTGTTGTGACTTAACATTAAGGGAGTAGTATATTCTGGGGAGAGTGAGTAACACTCATAAAGGAAATTGTTCAAAAATAAAATATGGAATGAAATAATATAAACAGGTATAAATAGACAAATGTACTAGGACTTGTTTTAACTCTTTCTTCTTGTTTTTTTTTTCACAGATTCAGTGTGGTGTGTTTTTATGTATTTGGTGATGTAATTTTTATGTTTGCTTGCACGCATGTGCAAGAAACAAAGTGCCATCATCCGAGTTTTTGGAGGTGTGTCACCCCCTCTTCCAATTCAGTCAGTGTGTTGGCAGGCGCGGCCCCAGTCTGCCAATGCATGCTGGAGCTGTCTATGACAAGCTCCAAAATGCAGTGGCATACAGTTGAAAGGGGAGCTACGCTTCCAGTGAGCAGCGATAAGATATCGCCTGCTCATCGCGCCCAACTCGCCATGCACACACGCTGCGCCTTGTGAGCCCCACACACACACACACACTTGCTAGCCGAGCGGGCGCCCAATCCCCGTCGGCTGTGCTGCGCCCTCCCCACCCTCAAAGTTTTCTCTAAATGATGCCATGCTGGGTGCCCACCCCAGCATGGCAATCATGATATAGCCGACGAGGGTGCTTCAACTCTCGCCGGCTCCACTGTCCTCCCTCCTCCCCCTAGTACAGGGTGCCATGCTGGGAGCCCACCCCAGCGTGGCAATTCGATGCTTTTGGCCGACGGGTGCCCAATCCCCCGCCGGCTGAACACCCTCAACTGTTTCTGTGCCACGCTGGGAGCCCACCCCAGCGTGGCAAACGTCCCCGCCATTGAAAAAAAAGAAAACCTGTAAAGAAAAACGGTCCCACGAGTCTCCCTGGCCCCTCCCACAACCCGCACTCCACCCACTGCGCACCCTGCCTCCCCACACCCCTCACCCCATACTTACCTCCGAGTCTGGCGCGACGATCTTCGGTGGACCGGGAACACGTCTGCACTCTTCAAAGCTGACCGCGAACTGAGAAAATGTCGGTAAGCTGAATAATGGAATAGACAGGGTTTTTTCAACTTTATTGCATATCTCAGGCATTTTTTGGAATTTTTGCACCAAATTTTCAACATGGGGTTTTTGGGACCCCTTCTCATGAATGCTGTCACTGTCATGGCGTTATTCAGGCCCAAAGGGTGATTTCGCAGTCACTGCGCAAAATCACCTTTCAGGACCGATTAACGAAACGACACTGCCAGTGTTCATAAGGTGGGCTCTCAAGAAGCCTATTTTGAAAATTTGGTGGAAAAATTCCAAAAAATGACTGTTTACGAGCGTGCGTTGCGCAGTTCCTACGCAGGCTCATAAGTTCGCAAATTTTCAATATTTTCACTCCAGATTTTCAACATTGCCATTTTACCACACCTCGTTATGAGCTGTACAGCTGTCATTTTTCACATCTTGCCCAAAATGTGTTTCCACCCATGTAGCGCATAATGGCTCAGTCGGTGTGCGAAATCAATGTATGGGCCAAATTAAGAAAATCACAGTGACACTGTTCATGAGCAGAGGTCTTAAAATGGCTATGTTGAAAATTTGGTGAAAGAATTCCTAAAAATGACTGTTTTACAAGCATGAGTTGCACAGTTCTTACGCACGCTCGTAAATTCGCGAATTTTCAATATTTTCACTCCAGATTTTCAACATTGCCATTTTACCACACCTCCTTATAAGATGTATAGCTGTCATTTTTCACATCTTCCCAAAATGTGTTTCCGCCCATGTAGCGCACAATGGCGCAGTCGCTGTGCAAAATCAATGTATGGGACACATTAAGAAAATCACAGTGACACTGTTCATGAGCAGAGGTCTTAAAATGGCTATGTTGAAAATTTGGTGAAAACATCCCTAAAAATGACTGTTTTACGAGCGTGAGTTATGCAGTCTATATGCACGCTTAAGTTGGCGACTTTCAATATTTTCAATCCAGATTTTTTTACATTGCCATTTTATTACACTTCTTATGAGCAGTACAGCTGTCATTTGTCACACCTTGCCTCCAAAAATGTGTTTTCACATGTAGCGCATAATGGTGCAGTCGGTAAAGCGAAGCAATGTTTGGGACAGATTAAGAAAATCACAGTTGCACTGTTCTATGAGCAGAGGTCATAAATGGCTATGTTGAAAAATTTGGTGACAAAAGTCCATAAATGACTGTGATACGAGTGAGCATTGCGCAGTTTCCACGCACTCTAGAAGTTCATGACTTTGTAATATTTTCAATCCAGATTTTCACCAGTGGCATTTTCCACACTTCCTCATAAACAGTACAGCTGTCATTTTTCACAACATGGCGAAATGTGTTTTCACACTTTCAAGCGCAGAGATGCGTGGTCGCTCTGGGAAATCATTGTTCGGGACAGATAAAGAAAATCACAGTGACACTGTTCATGATCGGAGGTCCCAAAATGCCTGTGTTGGACAATCTGCTGTAAAAAAATCCCCAAACTAATTACATTACGGGTGTGTGTTGCACAGTTTCTATGCACGCTCGTGACTTCACCATTTTTTTAAATATTTTAACTGCACATTTGCAACATTGCCATTTTTTACACCTCCCCATGAACAGTACAGCTGTCATTTTTTACATCCTGTTCGGAATGTTTTTGCACCTGTGCTGCTAAAAGCCATAGTCGCTGTGCATAAGCAGCTTTTGGTTAACAAACTGATATTGCCACTGTTCATGAGGTGGGGTCACAAAAAAAACATGTTGAAAATTTGGAGTGAAAATACCAACGAATGCCTGAGGTATTAGGGTTTCCAACCATAACGCCCAACCCTGTAGAGAATGACAGGCATCAGGGATGTGACTTGGGATTCTTGCCTGTAATGCTCATACCATTTCACACCTTGCAGCCAGTGACAGGCATCAAGGCATGCCTTGGACTCTTCGGACCCAAAGTTCACCCATTCTCCTATACCGCACCCATCTCACCGTATTTCCTGATGGAATGGGTATGACAGGCCAAAGACCCTATGGCACATCGTGACACTTGTCAGTGTCTGCAAGGTAGGGCATGGTGAAATGGCGTGGCCTTTATGCCTGACGACCCAAAGGCACATCCCAATGCCTGTCACTCTCTGCAGGGTGGTGGTGGGGTTGGCTTCAGTTCAATACTTCGCTGCCATTCCTATTATGCAGCTCTGTAACTTCTACACTACCAATGCCAATGCCTGCAAGCAAACATTCGGCATTGACAAATGCTTGTTTTTTTTATTTTAGCCTCACTTGAAAGAATAAGTCTCTCTTGCATCAAACTAAGCAGCAGGCATTCAGAACTGTAGTAAAGTATGACAATATGACAACATCCAGTTGAGATTTAAAGTAATCATACTTACAGAAACCATGGCATAAGCAATGCAGGCTGAGGTAAATACAGAATAGATCATGAGAGGAACATGATCACAACAGTGTAATGTAAATGAAACATCTGTATATCTTTAAATGGGTTTAATAAAAGGTCACTATTTGTGTGAGAGCTCCACCCACTTGATGAAGGAAGGAACTCTGTGGTCTGAAGTGCCAGGAAGCCAGGCTGGAAGCCTTTCAAGTCACGGCACCTGTATGCAAATTTTGTATTTAGTTATTTTAATAAACAAGCAAAGGGAAAAAAAGAATTGTTTGTCCTGCTTTGGAGTGCTGGTCTCTACTGTCCAGACAACTGAAAACCTGGGGATTCCAAAGGCCCTCAGCTTTTCTCTGTGCACACCTTGGAGCCACATAAATTAGAATTACATTGTAATTTACATGAGGCAGGCATATATTTGAAATACAATTCAGAAGAGAAAAACAAAGAAAGGGAAAGTAATGTAAACAGGAAAGACACGCTAAGCCGAAGCTTGTTTCCAGGTGCAACCTGGGAGCAAAAGGAAGTTAAGTGACTTACATAGAAACATAGAATTTGATGGCAGATAAGGACCGCTTGGCCCACCCAGTCTGCCCATTTCCCTACCTAATGGATAAGCTGCAGATCCTAGTTAACCAGCAGCCTACTTCTTCCTACCCCCAACCCCTAGAATTGCCTTATGACTGTCCCATGCATGCTTGAATTCTACCACTGTTTTTGACTCCACAACCTCCTCCGGAAGGCCATTCCATGCATCCACAACCCTCTCTGTGAAATAATACTCTTAAATTACCTCTGAGCTGCCCCTCTATCTTCAAATTGTGCCCCTTGTTCTGCACACCTCTTTTTGAAAGATGCTACCTCTTGGACTTTGTTGATTCCCTTGAGGTACTTGAAAGTTTTATCATGTCCCCCTCTCCTACTTTCCTCGAGGCTATACATATTAAGCTCCTTAAGTCTCTCTTCATATGTCTTCCAGTGCAGACCCTGCACCATTTTAGTTGCCCTCCTCTGACAACTTCCATCCTGTCTATGTCTTTGCAGAGATTGGGTCTCCAGAACTGCACACAGTACTCCAGATGGGGTCTGACCAGCTGTCTGTACAGAGGGATAATAACTTCTTGTTTTCTACTGGTGATGCCTCTCCTATGCATCCCAGTGTCCCCCAGCCCTCCTTGCTGCCCTCTCATATTGCTTGCCCACCTTTAGGTCATCTGATATGACTACCCCCAGGTCCTTTCCATTTTGTTGTTGTTAGTATCTCACTCCCCATTGTGTACTCTTCCCTGGTTTTGTTTCCAGTGCATTACCTTGCACTTCTTAGCATTGAATCTAAGCTGCCATACATTTGACCATTCCTCTAACCTTGCCAAGTCCCTTCTTATCCTTTCCACCCCACCTTGTGCATCAACTTTGTTGCAGATCTTTGTGTCATCTGCAAAGAGACACTTTTTCTTCCAGTCCTCTGCAATGGCTTATAAAGACATTGAAGAGGACCGTCCCATTGAACCTCATGTACCTCACTAGTAACCCCCCTTTCTTCAGAGTGGACTCCATTTACTATTACTCTGTGTCCGATTCTCCAGCCAATTCTTTACCCAGGCTGTCATCTTGTGACCCACTCCCAGGCTGGCTAACTTGTATATTAATCTTTTGTGTGGGACTGTGTCAAATGTCTTGCTAAAGTCTAGGTAGGCCATGTCCACAGCCCCTCCCTGATCTACTACTTTGGTCACCCAGTCAAAGAAATCTCTCAGATTTGTCTGGCATGACCTTCCCGCTGTGAATCCATGCTGCCTTGGGTCCTGTGCCCCTCTGACCTCTAGATACTTGACAATTCTTTCCTTCAGAAGTGATTCCATCATTTTCACTACCACTGAGGTTAAACTAACAGGTCTGTAGTTTTCTGCTTCTGCCTTGCTCCCACTTTTGTGAAGGGGAATCACATCTGCCCTCCTCCAGTCCTCGGGTACCACCCCATCCTCCCATGATTTGCTAAAGAGGGTAGTCAGTGGTGTCACTAGTTCTACCCTTAGTTCTTTTAGAATTCTGGGATGAATCCCATCAGGCCCCATTGCTTTGTCCACCTTCAGTTTTAAGAGTTCTTTCAGAACCCTTTCTTCTGTAAATGGGCTGGTATCAACTTCTGTATCCAGAGTGTTTCTACTGTTTGTTTTAGGTACCTCCCCCTCTTCCTTTGTAAATACTGAGCAAAAATATTTGTTGAGTATCTCTGCCTTTTCATAGTCACCCTCTGCCCACCCTTCCTCCCCTTCATTAAGCCTCACTATCCCTCCCTTGGTCTTCCTTCGCTCCCTGATGTACCCATAAAAGGTTTTATCCCCCTTCTTAACTGAGTTGGCTATCTTTTCCTCGGTTTGGGCCTTTGCTGTTCTGACTGCCTTCCCAGCTTTCTTTGCTTTTAACTGATACAGTTCTCTGTCCTGCTCCTTCTGTGATTCCTTGTACTTCCTGAATGCTTTTTTCTCTTGAACCTTCACTGCCACTTCCTTTGAGAACCATAGTGGTTTTTACATCGCTTCGCTTTGTTTATTTGCTTCACACAAAGGCTTGTTACCTCTGTGATGGCAGTTTTATTATTCCCATTGTTCTTCCATCCTCCTTCCTGCCCCTTTGCTAGTGCATTCCTTAGGCACTCACCCATTTTGGCAAAGTCAGCCCTCCTGAAGTCCAGTACTTTTGCTTTTGTATGGCTTGACTCTATTGCTGTGTTTATTGTGAACTATACTGTCTCGATGGTCGCTAGTTCCCAGATGGCTACCCACTTCTACATCTGTGATCCCTCTCCATCTCCTTTGAGAGAACCAGGTCTAAGATTGTTCCTCTCGAGTGGGCTCCAATACTAGTTGTCTAAGGCATGCCCCTGTAGGGCATCTAGAATAACCCCACTCTTCAAGTGGCTGCGCAACTGCACCGTTAACATCTGGCATATTCAGATCACCTATCAGCAATATCTCCCTTTTTCTGCCATTCTAATATACCTTCTATCATTTCCTAGTCCATTTCCTCCCCCTGAGAAGGGGGTCTGTATACAACCCCTGAGCGGATTATGGTGCCATTGCCGGTCTCCAAATTTACCCACAGTGCTTCTTTCTCCTCCCTGTTTACCTTTTTGTTCTGTTGCTTTGATTCCTTCCCTTATGTAAAGAGCTACTCCTCCTCCTCTTTTACCCTCCCTGTCCCTCCTGTAGATAATGTATCCTGGTATGTTTACGTCCCAGTCATGGTTTTGTGTGTACCATGTTTCTGTGACTGCCACGATATCCAGATGTTCCTCCTCCGTCAAGGCCACTAATTCAGGAAGCTTGTTACTCAGACTACGGGCATTGGTACTCATTGCTCTCCATTTTTTGATGGCTTTATCTTCTGTTGCAGCATCCCCCACTGACCTTTCTACCTCATTCTTTTTCTCATTTAGTACCCTGTTTTGTAGGGAGAGGCTGGGATTTCTCTGCTGCTTATCAGTGCCTCCCCCCTTGACTAGTTTAAAAGCTTGCCAATGAAGCATTTAAACCGATTGCTCAAAAGACTTGTTCCCTTCCTGGACAGATGCAAACCATCCTGCCAGTATAGACTGGTGTCCCTCCAGGTGGAACCCCAGTCCCCAATGAAGCCAAACCCCTGTGCTCCACACCATTTTTTAAACCATTCATTAAACTGCATGGTGCAAAGTACCCTCGCCTCACTCATGCCATTGACAGGCAGCACCTCTGAGAAGGATACTGTGTGTGCTACTTGTCTTAGGCCCCTCCCCAATTCTACAAAGTCCTTCTGCACTGCTCTAATCTCATGATGAGCCAAGTCATTTGTCCCTAGGTGGACAATGACATCCAGCTCAGACTCCCATGCAGCTGTTCTCATGATCCTGAGGATGTGCTTCCTGTCTCAGGGTCACACAATAAGGAAGTGGGGGCTGTACAATTCAAACCCAGGTCTCTAGGTTTGCAGCTCAGTGCCCTAACCCAAAGGCCTATGCTGCCTCCTAGAAGTGACCTAGCTGGGATTTGAACCCAGGCCTGCTCAGAATATCATTCTGTTGCACTACCAGCTGTGCTACCAGGATTGCTGGAAACCCAGAGATCCTACAGGCTCTCATCATTTGTCAGTATACACTCTGACAAATAGAATTTACAAGCGTTGCTATAGTGATGATAGAATTATGGTGATGTGGGGAGTGAGTGAGAATTATAGAATGTTGTCTCTTGTTAGAGGACTGTAATCCCCATTTAACATTTTCTGTGACATCTGACAGTAAGGCACTACAACTGTTTAGATCTGGTGATTACGAAAAAATGGTCAGAATGGAGTGTTTACTGATCACTTTCGCTAACCTAATGATTTCAGTTGTTTACTTCATTATACCAGCTGCCACCTCTGCCTCAGCATTGAGAATATTCCCATTATTCCGTTCTTGTGCACGAGACCCAACTGCAGCGGGATGCTGATTAAGAGGACAGAGTACATGAACTCAGGGATAGATTCCATGCTGGTAGTTATAACACAGGGCTTAGCATCAAAGGCAGGGAACTGACATCCAGTAGGGACGGGGAAGGGTGCTTGACATAGCTGCTGTTTATGCAATGACCCCAAAAATACTCCTGAGGACAGTGGGGAATCCCTAAACATTGTTTCTATATCTTCTACCCAAGCAACCCAAACCAAGTGGATATCAAATGGGAATCGGCATATTCTTAACTCTGCTGTAACTTTGCAAGAATGCACCATGGCTCCTCCTGCAAGGGTAACCTTCAGCCTGAGAGAAAAAAAAATCAGTCTAAAGGGGTTTCTTTTAAAACTCAAAGAATTGCTTGTAGCTGTAGTGGTCCTTGTACAATGAGATGAATAAAGTAGGTGATTTGATACTTTTTATTGGACAAACAAGAGAGTTATGAAATCTTTCAGACTACACAGAGCCCTTCATTACTTTGTTTACCCTTTTAAAACTCAGTACTTTTCCAACCAGAGAGAAAAAAGTCAAACTCACTTTAAGATTTTGTTTGAAGCTCAGTGACCACAGTGATAGGGCTAGAAATAATTATTTTCTCTTATGACTGTAGTTATAGATGCATTGGTTCTTAAGTCTATCGAACAAAATAAAGAAATGTCGCACCCTATCTCAGTGTGAAAGTTACTTGCTTTATTGCATATAAAACCCCAGAGCGTTCCCTGGTAGCCCGCAATCCAAGGCTTTATGGTGCACTGCCACTTCATCAGGAGAAGGAGACACCTCCCACGACAAAGTGGCATTGCCCCACAAAGCACTGGGTGGTGAGCTACCAGGGAATGGTTTGGGGTTTTGTATGCTTAAAGCAAATAACTTTCACACTGAGATAGTGTGTGCCATTTAGAGGCAAAACAAATTAAAATAAACTGGAGAATGAAGCTACTTTTACAAAGACATAGTTTCTTGGCCAGCAGTTGTGCATTATAAATGGAAACCCAAGTATCTGGGACAATGACAGCAAAGATGGTCAGTGGAACTCAAATGGGATGTTGCA
Source organism: Neoceratodus forsteri (assembly GCA_016271365.2). NCBI lineage: Eukaryota > Metazoa > Chordata > Ceratodontiformes > Ceratodontidae > Neoceratodus > Neoceratodus forsteri. The sequence continues at coordinate 267,627,243 of CM057455.1, forward strand.
AACGGTATCCAAGAGCTTTTGATATAGCAGCACAAAGCCACTCAAAGAAGAACTCCATCCAAAATGTCTGTAAGAAACACTCACTTTAGTAGTTCAAGACTAATACCAGCGATGTAATCTGGCCACAGACTAGCCAGCAAATTCATCCATATGCATTTTATTAGTTAATCTAAATGAGTAAACTGTATGTTTTTACTGTTTTTTGAAGCAAAGGTGCACTACAAACCCGACTGAAGATAGCCACACCTGACAACAAGCATTTGTCAATGGTAAATGTTGTCTCGCTGGCATTGGCATTGGTAGTGCTGGAGTTAGAGATGCATAACAGGAATGGCAGTGAAGTATTGAAGTGACACCAACCCCACCCCCACCCTGTAGAGACTGACAGGCATTGGGGTGTGCCTTTGAGTCGTCAGCTATAACGCTCATGGCATTGTACCTCATCCTACCCTGTAGACACTGACAAGTGTCATGGTGTGCTTTGGGGTCTTTTGGTCCTTAAGGAAATATGCTGAGGTGGGTGCAGTATAGGAGAATGAGGTGAACTTTGTGGCAGAACAGTGCAAGGCACACCACGATGCCTGTCACTGGCTGCAGGGTGGGGGTGGGGGTGGAATGGCATGAGCATTACAGCCGATGATCCCAAGTCACACCCCTGACACCTGTCAGTCTATACAGGGTGGGGTGCTACAGTTGGAAACCCTAACACCATAGGCGTGTGTTGGTATTTTCACTCCAAATTTTCAACATGGGCTTTTTGTGAGCCCACCTCCTGAAAAGCAGCACTATCAGTTTGTTAGCTGAAAGGTGGTTTTGCACAGCGGCTATGCCATTTGGTGACACAGGGACGAAAACACATTTTGGGCAGGACGTGGAAAAGGACAACTGTATTCTTCGTGAGGAGATGTAAAAAAAATTTCAACGTTGAAAATTTGGAGTGAAAATATGAAAAATTGGTGAAGGTATGAGCATGCATAGAAACTGTGCGACACACATCAATAACCCAATTATTTTGGGGATTTTTTTAACCACATCTTTAAAATAGGCATTTTGGGACCTCCCCTCATGAACAGTGGCAGTGTGATTCTGTTAATGTGTCTGAAACATTGATTTCGCACAGTGACCACGCCATTGTGCGCCACAGGTACAAAAACACATTTAGGGCAGGATGTGAAAAATGACAGCTGTACTGGTCATAAGGAGGTGTAAAAAAATGGCAATGTTGAAAATGTGGCATGAAAATAGTGCACATTTGCGAAGTTACTAGGGTGCATGGAAACTGCACAACGCAGGCTTGTAACACAGTCATTTTAGGGAATTTTGTCACCAAATTTTCAACATAGGCATTTTAGGACTTCTGCTCATGAACAGTGTCACCATCATTTCCTGAAACTGTCCAGAAAACAGATTTTGCGCAATGACCGCGCTATTCTGCGCCGGGTGTGCGAAAACACATTTTGGCCAGGATATGTAAAATGACAGCTGTACTGTTCATAAGGAGGTGTGGAAAAATGCCAATTTTGAAAATCTGTGTGGAAATATTACAAATTCACGATAAGGTCATGAGCGCATGGAAAACCGCGAATGCACGCCGTAAACAGTCATTTTGGGATTATTCCACCAAATTTGCAACATAGGCTTTTAAGAGCCCACCTCATGAACACTGGCACCTGTCGCTTTGTTAATCAGTCCTGAAAGGTGATTCGCGCAATGACCACAAAATCACCTTTCGGGCTGATTAATGCCATGACAGTGCCAGAATTCATATGAGGGGTCCCAAAAACTCCATGTTGAAAATTTGGTGCCAATATTCCAAAAAATGCCTGAGATATGCATCAAAGTTGAAAAAAAAACTATTTATTCCATTATACAGCTTACCGGCATCTTCTCAGTTCACAGCTGGCTTTGAAGAGTACAGACGTGTTCCCGGTCCACCGAAGATCATTGCACCAGACTCTGGAGGTAAATATGGGGTGATAGGGGTGTAGGGAGGCAGGGTGCGCAGTGGGTGGGTGCTAGTTGCAGGAGTGGGGCAGGGACCGTTTTCTTTTTTTACAGGGTTTAAAAAGAAAAAAACTTGCGGATGGTTTTATTTTCAGGGTGATTTAGCATGCTGGGGTGGGCTCCCGTGACACCTAAGTGTTTTTTGGAGGGATGCTGTATCTGGCGGGGATTGGGCACCGTGCGGCAGACAACGAAGCAGGGTGGGGGGCAAGAGCCAAAGGAGACTGTGCACCCCCCTTGGCACATAACAAATGGAGGGTGCATTATGCTGATGGGGAGTGGGCTCCCCCGTTGGCACATACATTAGGCAGGGCATGCCGACAGGGGGATTGGGCACCCCCGAAGTCGGCAGTATGGAAGACAGTGTGCGCCATGTTAATCTTTTTTCACCACCAGAGAAAGCACGTTGGGAGGGCCACTGCATATGACAAGCTTTGCTCGAGTTGCAATGGACCTCTCATTTGATTCAATCGCCACATTAAGTATGCATGGTGTGGTGCTGGCATGCAGGCTGATTGGGGAATGAGGAACGCACCTACTGATGCATGCCCTGCATTCACCCAACAGTGAAAGCACTTCCAAATCTGCTACTACTGCAATATGTTGGCTGTGCATGCGCAAGCCAACCTAAAAAGTGCAACATAAAGCAGAACTAAGTCTGATCACAGTGCAGTCTTACAAGTCAAAAGAAAAAACAGAGTGGACTATATAATTAGACAATGTTTTTAAGGAGTGTACAGAATCTTCAGGGAGCTTTAAAATACATTTTAATCAGCCATCAGGAAGTAGCAGATTCATAATAACCAGAAACATGAATCCAGCTGAGAATTATATGGTTTTATCATTTTACATTGCAGTAAGTCATCATTATATGTTGTCTGTGAGCTCTGTCCCATCCTGTCCACTGAGCTGTACTATGTGAACAGTTTATGAATATTGTACTCTGATTTTCTCTTTTGTGAGTAGAGGCGGGCGAAGTGCTCCAGCTTCGCTACACAGAGCGCTTTGGGTATTGTTCCTCAATCCGTGTAGTGCTACGCAACACAAAGCAAATTACTCCATCTCGAAACTAGGAACATGAAGTTCATTGGTTCCATAGACTTTGCACTACTTTGCCTTGGTTTACTGCCTTCTCCTTAACTTCAACGCAAAGTGCCATTGATTTGAATGAACTTCGCTTTGCTTCTCCTGTTTATTGCTATGTGAGGTGAATTTTGCATTGATTCATGGGATGGCAGATCACATGGGCTCTATATTGTCTTGCACAGCCTCAATTTTGCATAGAGTGTGTAGTGGAAAACAGGAGACAGTTTGCTGTCAGAGCTCTGAGAATCAAACCATCGAAAAAGCTTTAAAAAATTACTTTTGATCCAATTATTTTGGTCCAAATTTAGTACATCGACTGTAGGAAACCCTCCTGTGCTTAGATCATTGAGTGTTGATTGTTTTTGTGTGCAGTTTGAATGTTCATTTAGAACATTCAGACTGTGTACTGACAGACACTGTTGAAGTGTGCTTCGGGGGAGGGGTGTATCTGTGGTGGAGTGAGAATCATGAGAAAAGCAGTCTTTCTAATTGTTTTGTGCTAGTGTGTGCCAGAGCATTTGTATGTTTATGTACACACAGTAATACTTGAAGTAATTTTTGATAATTATTTTCTATTTATTGTGGTGCAGTGCATATTTTCATTCTGTTTAAGAGATTTGGTTATATAGTGTGCTGCACTGTTAAATTCTCTGCGCACTACCTATAATGTGTGAGTGTGTGTGCATGTCATCAAGTCAGACACATTTTATTGTGCCACACAGTAATCACCGCACTCAGAATTGGTTATCCAGCTGTGGTATTTTTTACTGCTTCCTTCTATCTAGATAGTGAACTGCTACTGCTGCCTCCCCCCTTCAACCTCCAAAAGGTATAATTTATTTTTCCAGTTTTTGATTTGTGTGACCACTGGTTAAGGTGTTTTTCTGCCTGTGCGACTACATCTCTTTATAGTGTGCAATCTGAGTCTGTGCATTTGCATCTGTTTAGTGCTCAATCTGCATCTATAAGCCACGGTTGTTGTTTTTTGACTTCCCATCCACTCCAAATTTCAGAAATCTCAATTTGTTGTGAATTTTTTTGTGTAATCTCAAAAAAAGTCTGCAAAGAGATGTGCATGCAAAGATGCTTCTGGCCATGGCACTGCTGCCAGTGGCAAGAGTGGCCGTGGGTGTGGTAGTAGTACACAGCAGAAGTGCATAGTTGATGCCAGTAAAAGGATTTCTCCAACTATGTTTTTAACAGCACAATGAGTAGCTTCAATCATGGTTGGAGATGCAGTTGTCCCCGCCGATGATAATGAAATTGCTGATGGTATGAGTATTGCCCCAAGTTCAACATGTGACAACAAGTTAACCATTTTCTCAAATATTGCGGAGTCTAAAACCGTGACCGTGAGTCATAATGTAGTAGATGTCACACTCCCCGACCTCCCCATCCCCGTCCCCACATTGATTGAACATGATTCTGATGCTGATGAAAAGATGCCACAATCTCATGCTTCCAGTGCTGTTGATGAGGTCATGCCTGTGTCATCCAGCCCTTCAAATGTTGTAGAACAAATATTGTATGATCATAATTAGCCATGGTTGGTACTTGTTCTCCACAGGATGGCATTCAAGCTGACATTGTGGATGCAGATGAGGAATATGATGATGATTTTAGTGACCCCAGTTGGGAACCAGAGAAAAATAAATTAAACGAGGCTGTGTGTAAACAGTCTCAGTCTGTCGGTGTTAAATCACCCCTCTTCAAAGTTGTGATGTGGTGGTTTCTGTTGATGATGATGACCCAGTAGTAGTCATCATAGATAGTGATAGGCTGGCAGAGCCCAAGTGTGGTCAGCAACAGAAATCATGTAGTAGTACACCCCCCATGTCATTGTCTAAAAAACTGGTGTCAAATCTGCAGCATCAGGGACCTGTGAAAACTAGAAGTAGGGATCAAAATCCCTCTTTTGGGATTTTTTTGTACAAGATCCAAGTGATGAAGCAGTGGCAATTTGCCAGCTTTGCCAAGCCCATGTCAGGCGTGGTAAAAAGGGTAGTCATCTGGGCACTGTGGGCCAGCATACACATTTGAAGAACTGGCACATGGCACTGTGGACTCAGCACCAGAGGGGAGCTAATGCCATAGTGGGGCATCCACCCTCACTCACCTTATTAAGCATGGTATCCCCTTACATGACTGTAAGTAGCCCAGCCAGTAGCCATGTTTGTAGTAGGGGTGAAATAACAGCTGAGGATTACTACAGGCATGAGGATGATGATGATTTTGAATTGCTGTCAAGTGGTGGTTAGAGTAGCAGCAGTGGTGGTGGTCTATGCAGTAGTATTTCTAGTCCAACATCAACCCCGTGCTTAAAACGGGTAAAATAACAGTGTTTGTGGACTTGTCAGTGTCACCTGTGCATCCCTCTTCATCACACGGCAAAAGCATCCCACCCATGGCTGTTTGCAGAGCAGAGACATTTGGCACACCACGTGCAAAACGGGTAACAACTCAACCCATGTTGAAGAGTCTTTTTGCTCTGAACATGAAATACCCACCCAGTCATGTGGTGTCACGTGAACTGAATGCTGCTGTAGTGGAAATGCTGTCAATTGACCTGTTGCCCTTCTCCTTTGTGGAGAATTCCAGATTCCAGCATTTTGCGGCACGCTCCTGTCCCAAATAAAAAGTCCCGTCCAGGACATACTTTTCCACCTGTGCTGTCCCGGAGTTATACCGGACTGTGATAGAGTCTGTAAGACATGCCCTTCAGCATTCTTCCCCACCATTTATCCACTCACATATGGATATTTAGACAAGTGGCAAAATGGCAGGCAGTTCATATTTGTGTATTACTGCACATTGGGTGCAGGTACCAGGGTTTGTCTGTACTAGTGGTATTGAAAATCAGTATAGTAAGGCAGACTGTCGCAGTAGCAACCTTCCTGGAATTCGACAGCATGCAACGCTTGCAATGCACAGTGTGGCCAGTTCCCACCCTGATGAACACATGCTTGACTTGCTACTGACCAAAACTGATGAGTGGCTGAACCCCCTGTCCCTGAAATCTGGCTTTATAGCCAGTGACAATGCCTCAAACATAGTGAAATGTATCATCAATGGAGGCTTTGTTTGGGTTCAATGTATGGTCCACTGTTTAAATCTTGTGGTCCAGGAGTTTCTGCAGCACCCTGACATCAAGGAAATGTTGACAGTTGCAGACCACATCTGTGCACACTTTCCACACTCTGGAAAGGCCCGTGACCAACTTCGGCAGCTGCAGATTCAAAACAGCCTCCCTCAGCACTGCCTTATGCTGGAAGTTGTCATGTACTGGAACTCATCTCTTTACATGGCAGAGAGGTTGTATGAATAGTACAAAGCCATCTTAGAATACCTAGTCATGCACCCTAGCCATGACACTTCCAGGGCCTCGATGTCTATGACAACAGAACAGTGGCGCCTCATGGACTCAGTGATATCTTTGTTGAGGCCCTTTGAACATGCCACACAGACAGTGAGTGGCAACACTGCCTCCACAAGCCAAGCCATTCCACTGCTGCAGGTGCTGAGGCAGACTTTGTTGAATCTGCAGCATAGCTTTGATCTGTTCGGAGATTGTTCAAGCAGTGCGTTACTTAAACACATGCTGACAGTATTGGACCACAATCGCCACATCACAAATATTCTGCAAAGTGCCAAATTTTGAATAGCAACAATGCTCGACCCACGATACAAATATGGAATTGCATCCTTATTGGAGGGAGGGCCTGAACAGGCAAAAAATCTCAATGGTCAACTCGTGTGATTAGTTTGTAGGGCACAGAAGTCACATGCCAAGTACAACAAACCATAACATAACAAGGCTGAAGATCACTGTGGACTACTAGGCACATCCAGTAAGGTGGCTGTGGGTCCAGGTGGGATGTCAGCAAAACCAGTTGCCATTAACCCACTTTGGGGTGCCTTGTCCCAGTGGGAATCTGTGACATTGATGAGTCAACAACAGGACTGCATGCAGCACAGAGAATGGTTGATTCATATTTGGCTGAAAAAAGGCATCTGTCAGTAATTGACAATCCACTGCTGTACTGGTGTGGAAAGGTGAGTGAATGGCCAGACCTGACTTCAGTGGCAGTGAAGTACCTGACCAGCCCACCCTCCAGTGTAAGTGTGGAGAGGGTATTCAGTTCTGTGAGGGCAATAGTTTGTGATCGTCACAAAAGGGGGCCTGGGGGTACACCCCTGGGAGAGTGTCAGGTACAACTCTGTTTTTATGGGTGTGCACATTCAGGGTGCTATAACTTTGTATGTGGAAGGAAGTGCATGGAATTTTTAATACCCCTCACTAGTGGAGCAGGTCAGCTATTATATATGTGTGAAGGGAACTGGGTACCTGACAGTGGGTACCTGCTATTCAACAGAATGTGTGCTGTCATTAGCAAACACAGTCAGCCGTCAACTTCTATGCTTCTATGTTTCTTAAACGCAACTGTCCATTTGTAGTAGGCGGAAGCCACTTAAATCCTGCCATTTAAAGATATCTTGCTCCTGAGTGACACTGAAAGACTGTAACACACCATATCCAGCCACCCGGCCATCTGTCTGACAGTGAGCGAGTATGTGTTCCTGTGCCCATGACCAGAGGTTACCTGCAGCCAGCCAAAGCCACCAATCTGTCTAACAGGGAAAGAGAATGTGTTCCTGTGCCCATGATGACCAGAAATAACCACCAGCCAGCCAAAGCCACCAGTCACTATAACAGTAAGAGGGAATGTGTTCCTGTGACCAGGACTTGCCTGAAGGAGCCTGCATCCAGCCACAGCCAACACGCTTCTTATTATCAATAGTTTACAGTGAGTATGTACTAATTTGTCATACTATGGAATTTCCTTGAGTTGTGTGAAAGCTTCCTTTAACATTTGTAGAGATGCACGTGAGAAACATATACAGTCAACTTTTTTCTTTTTTTTACAGGTTTCTATTTTCAAACAGTGTAATGGACCGAGGGACAGGATGACTGCAGTACTGTCTACAACCAACTATAGGATATCAGTTTCAGGTAAGTATATCAATCTTACTTCATCACTTCTTTTAGGTATTTCATTTTTTCAAGCCAGTGTAAATCATACAAAGTAGGTGACATATACGGCAGATAATATATTTTCTGTCCACATCAGTCACTGGCATACTTCAGCATGCCATGGGGTTGAACAAAGTTTTCTCCGGGTCATGACAAGACATCTTGGAATGCAACTTAAGTTAAGACACTGGACCAGTGTATGTCACACGCACTAAACTTGTTATTGGTCTTGGTGTGGCTTACTAATAGATTGGTATCTGTTAAGCTGGATATAACAGACAGTAACTGCCACACTTAGTTAGAACAGAATGTGTTAGTGCAATGAATTAATAATTATTTCTTCTTTCGTCTGTTTGCAGGTGACATTTCGGTGCTGTGTGCTGCCATCGGTGCTTTCTTCAATTTCAAATAAGAACACATGCAACTGGTATGAATCTGGAGAATACACAGGAAACCTGTAAAGAAGTCAAAACAAAACCATTCACAAAGTTTGCTTCCAAATGATCCCCCCCCCCAAAAAAAAATACTTACTTTTCCTGGCTTGACAGTTTTCCTACAGCAAATTCCTCAGCAAGCCAAAAAATGTGCAAGCTAAGTTTGAATGGGTGACCTGTGAGAGAAGAAACAGCAATGATTACATGTATGTATGTGAATATATATATATTCGATGTTAGGGTTGAAAACCTCCCCTTCCACTTCACCCCTACCAACCGCTTTGGGGTGTGCATTGGGGTCGCCGGTTCTAACTCTCACCCCATCCCATGTGTAAACAAGCTGAGGTGGTGAAGCATAGAGAATGGGGTGAGAGTTAGGACCAACGACCCCAACGCACACCCCAATGCCGGTTGGGGGGGCAGAGTGGGGGAGCAAGGGGGGGTTTCAACCCTAACATCAAATTTCCTTACTTTTGTCACTGTGGAACAACCCTAACTCATGCATTAAATTGATTTTTTTGCCATGAATTTCCCTTCTTTTTGAGAATGATGAGTATAAATAGTGAATGGAATGTGGTGGTGGGAGCATGGGCCCTAGGGGCTGTGCGCTCCCACCACGTGATTTTTTGTCACATAGTAATGGTAACTGCAATGCAAAGACAATCAGAAATGGTAACGCACATGGTGATGCAAAAGTAATTGGTAACGCAAACGATAATGGAAACGCAAGTGCAAACTGATGCCAAAGCGAAAAGTCAACTTCATAGTCCCGTCACTTTGCATCCCTGCAATATTTTTTCACCAAACCACCAAAAGGCACATCTGTGGGATGTTGGCTTTCTTCCTTCCAAATTTCGGCCCAAAAGACCAAACCTTTCCTTTGCAGCAGGGTGGCAAACAATTATTGTTATTTTGGCCATAGTGTTGCAAAGTAGTGTTGTGATTTGCGACACTTTCACAAAATAAATCTCGAAAGTGCCACAAGTGCAACACTACTTTGAGACACTACAGATTACAAAAAATTGAAAAACATATCTCAGTGGTGTTTAATCCCCCCAAAAAAGACATGGCTAGCATCCTCAGGGCTCGACTAGGTGAACACAAAAAGAATTGTGTCCCTAGAGGGTCCCAAATTTAAATGCCAAGCATTTTTGTGACCACTAACTGAAAAAAAAAATGGCTAACTCATGATACTACAGGGGTCATTTGCGACACTAAAACTGCATTTGCGACACTGTTGAACTTTTTGTTAATTTTTCCCATTGACTATAATGGGAAACTTGTTTTTTTGAATAACTTTTGAACCGTTCAATATTTTTTCACAAGATCTTCAAAAAAGCACATCAGGGATGCTGTCTGCATGTTCCCTGAAGTTTTCGGACCGGTCGCGCAAAGCGTGCAACCTGTAGGCACAAGCAAAGAATACGCAAAAATGTGTAAATGCACTCCAGAATGTTGCTTAATAACTCCGCAATCGTATATCTGACGGGTACAGAACTTGGCATATCCTAAGATCTATGGTACTGCTCTGTGTGTGCCAAATTTCAGGCAAATCTGATGTATGGTGGCAAAGTTATTAAGGTGAAAAATTTCACCATTTAACCTTAAATGGGGTTCTCAACTAACTACAGTGGCACTACTGTGCCACTATAATATATATCTATCTATGTATATATATATATATATATATTCATAGCAAACAACTCTGTTTAATGCATCAGTTAGGGTTGTTCCACAGTGACAAAGTAGGGAAATTCGGTGTTAGGGTTGCACCTTGCCCCAGGGCCCACCCATCCCCCACCAGCAGGCATCGGAGTGTCGTTGGGGTCGTCGACCCTAACTCTCACCCACCCATGTGTAAACAAGATGAGGTGGTGCAGTATAGGAGAATAGGGTGAGAGGACCGATGGCCCAACACACACCCGATGCCTGTTGGTGGAGATGGGTGGGCTTGGGGTGCAAAGTGTGCCTCTAACAATCAATTTCTCACTTTTGTCGGCTGTGAACAACCCTTACTGATGCATTAAATGGATTTTTTGCCACGAATTTCCCTTCTTTTTGAGAATGAGCACTATAAATAGTGAATGGAATGTGGTGGTGGGAGCGTGGGGCCCAAACCATGCGATTTTTTGTCACCTAGTAACGCTAACAGTAACGCAAATGCAAGCGCAAATGGTAATGCACATGGTGATGCAAAGGTAAATGGTAACACAAACGGTAAGAGAAACACAAGTGCAAATGTTCGTGAAAACAGAAATGGTAAAGCAAACGGTAGCGCAAACATAAATGGCATCAGAAACACAAACATTAATGAAAACAGTAACATAAACTGAAATACCAGTGGAAATGCAAATGATAAGAAAAATGCAAATGGTAACAGAAACGCAAACAGAAATGCAAACGGTTACTGCAACGGCGCCTCAGAAGGAAACAGTAATGCAATCAACTATGGAAATGCAACCAAAAATGCAAATGCTAAGGGCAACAGAAACACAAACGGTGATGAAGACACAAACAGTAATGGTAACGCAATTGGAAACACAAACAGTTACAATAATAGCAACAATGACGCCAAAGCGAACAGTAATGCAAATGGAAACACAAACGCAAGCGCGTACAGAAACACAAATGGTAATGCACATGGTCACGGTATCGCAATTGGAAATGCAAATGCTAACAGTAACAGCAACGATGACGCCAAAGGAAACACAAATGCAAATGGAAGAGCTTACACAAACGCAAATTGTAATGCACATGGTGACGCAAAACAAAATGCAAACAGAAACAGTAATGGAAACGCAAATGGTAACAGTAACGCAAATGCAAGTGCAAACGAAAACACAAAAGGTAACACACACAGTAGCGTACACGGTAACAGTAACACAAACGGTTACAGAAACGCAAGTGGAAATGCAAAGTGTAACAGTAACAAAAGCGCACACCCTTTTTTTCCCCAAAAGCTGCATAGAGAAACACAGTGAATACAAAGAATGTGTGCATAATAATGGGCCTCGGAGCAGAAAATGAGCACTTGGGGTGGGATATTCAGAGCAGTTGCACCATGCGCAATAGAGATGCGCCCGCACAAGAGCAGATATGTGCCATAGTGCGATATTCAGCAGGAGCGGCAGCGCAGCACAACACGCAATGCGCTGCAGTGCAACAGAAGTGAATGCATGCACAAGTGCTGGGGGCATAACCAGGAATAATTTGTGCAGTGCGATATTCAACAGTAGGCGACGTGCACAGTAGCAGAGCAAGCAGAAGTTGCGCGACAGCGGAAATGAGCCAAAAGAAAAGGGAGCAAGAGAGAGGAGGATAATGCATTACAGAGGAGCCATAGCGGGGGAGCGCAGAGACAGAGTGGCAGGGAGGCAAGACAGGAAGCAGGGGGCAGGTGTGGCCAGGAGGTGGACGGGGGCCCACCAGAGGTGTGTGCGAGTGAGAGAAGGTGTGTGTGTGTGTGTCTGTGTGTGTGTGCGAGAGGGTCTGAGCGTGCCACAGAGGATGGAGGGCAATGGTCAAGAGGCAGGGCACACAGTGGTGAACAGCCAGTGGTGTAATCGGTGCAGGGGCTGCACCAGCAAAACACAGCTGGGGGGGACCAGGTAGACAGCCGCCCGGGGTGGGAGAGCACTAACCAGGGATATGACCAGTGCCACCTTCCAGATTGAGGCGGTAATGAGGGGTGTGAGAAGGCAGTCAGCAGAGAGGCGTGGCCGTGGAAGGGCCCATCGGTGGTACGCCAAGAACAGGCTGTACTGTGCCTGCACCGCCTTCCAACAGTACAGTGACACTGAGATTGTGAGCTGGTACCACCTGAACTGGGTGATTCTGAGGAAGCTCTGTGAGCCGTGCAGTGATGAGATGCAGACACCCACACGACGGAGCCATGCGCTGTCTGTGGAGACTAAGATTACAGCCGTCATGTGCCTGCTCACCTGGGCACCTTCCAGAGTCCAACAGGGGAAATGACAGGCATAACCCAGTCAGCCGCATCACGCCTACTCACATAATTCCTCAGCGCACTGCTGCCACATGCTGCTGAGTACATCCATTTACCCAGCACACAGGTGGAGCACACAGCACACATGCAGGAGTTCCACAGGGTAGCACGGTTGTCTGGCTTGCTCGGGGCCATAGACTGCACCCATGTAGGCATCCACATGCCACCTGGCCCAGAGGGGGCGATATACATCAACCGCAAGGGTTACCCGAGTGTCAACTGCCAGGCGTTGTGCGATGCCAGGGGGCGCATAATCAATGTCTGTGCCACACACCCTGGGGGAGCACATGATGCCTTCATCTGGCACCAGTCTGCACTGTGCCATAGGTTCGAGAGTGGGGACATTCCCACTGGCCATCTGGTAGGTGAGTATGCATAGCACACTGGACGATGGGTGCAGATGTGGGGGGGTGTGAGGCATGGGCAGGGGTGCCATGGGGAATGGTCAAGACAGCCCATGGCACAGTGTCGCAGACTACCATGCTAACAAATCCACTCTACACACAGGTGACAGTGGTTAACTGCTACGGCCCTGGCTGCTCACACCATACCGGTGCCCCAGGACCTCAGCGCAGCAATAGCACATGCCACAACACAATGTCATCAAGCGGGTGTTCGGGCTGCTGAAGGCACAATTCCGTTGCATGCACACGTCAGGCGGTGCCCTACAGTACAGCCCCTTAAAGGCCTGCAGGCTATTCCTGGCCTGCTGTATCTTGCACAACATGGCCACTGACTGTGGGATAGCTGTTGAGGTCGAGGAGGGGGACAGCGGTGGGGACAAAGAGGACGTCGGTCCAGCTGGTGTTAGGCATCCACCCCCTGGGTGAAGGGATCCCCGGCTGGCCAGGATGGCCCAGCAGCACCAGGACACCATCACAGAGAAGCACTTTGGACAACACAGGTAGGTCAACAGGGCCACAAGCAACCACTAAGGGCAAGGACAAAGGCACATCCCACAGACAGGCAGGGTGGACACCAGGGGAGGACGGCGTCAGGGGCGTGGGAATTGGTGGGGGACTGCACACAAAGGCAGGGACAAGCAGGGCTGCACACGGCACGCACACACATGCACACACACCCCAACCCATGGCCACAGGGCTACAGGCACACCCACCCCAACAGGCCCCCCCACACCCACACAGGACCCAACACTACCACGCCCAGTGGCTGCCACTGTGCATGCCTCAGACGCTGAGCACCACTGCACAGTGGCAGACAGCACTACACAGGCATCATCATGCACACACCACAGTGGCCAGCAGCCGGGAGGGTGTGCACAGGGACCATGTGTGTGCAGGGCTGGGCACCACACCCATGCAATTTACAAAGAACACCACAGTGCACACAGGGTAGTATCAGACAGTGGCTGTGGAGGGGGAAGGGTCAGTCATGCAGCACAGCACGGCCACCATGGATGTGTGGGTGGCCCTGCTGAGACCTGCCAGCTGTACCAGGCTGACCATTGGCCTCATGGGTTGGCACCGAGGGGCCCCCAGGGGTGATGCTGTGTAAACACGACCGTGTCCACGCAGGGGTCTGCAGGCAACCAAACATGCCCGCACTAGGCGTGCTAGGTATGCCCACAGCCGAACCCGGTGTCGACATGACAGGGGTCGCATGACGCCTAGAACGGGGGGTGAACATACCACTCTGCAGGGTGTGCGGCAGCTGGGCACCCATCTGGTTGGCCAGTGTAGCCATAACAGTTGCCATTGCAGTGGTCTGCCTGACAATGGCAGTGGTCACATCTGCCCGCTGCTGAGCCAACTCTGCCAGGAGCAGGGCATGGTCCCTGCTTTGCCTCCCCTCTGCCTGGTGCAGTGCCGCACAGAGTGCATCCACCGCCATCATGAGCCACATCTGCTGATCCACTGAGGCCTGGAGAAGACGGCTGTGGTCGTCCAAGGGGTCATCTGCATGTCCAGCATGCTGTCCCCCGTGGTGTTCCTGGCCCTGCTGCACAGCGCCCCTCGACAGTGGGCGCCACACAGTGCTGCCATCCTAGGGTACGTCCACATGCAGTGCACTGCCACTGCCCCCCACCCCTGTCCCCACATCGACACTAGCCAGCTGCTGCCACTGCCCCTCCAGCTGCTGATTGCCAGGCACCACTGGCGTGGCCACAGCGGCAACAAGATCCCCACTACCCAGGCCACACGCCAATGCTGCCCCACTGGAGCCCACAGACGCAGCCTGGACAAGGGCTGTTGTGCAGGCAGCCACGCCAGCATTACCAGCAGAACCGCCTGGGTGGATGCCGTCCGTGGGATCATCCTCTGTCCCACATACATCACTGTCCAGGATGTGCGTCGCACATGATCAGTGCTGGAGCTGGCCCTGATCTGTGTCTCAGCACACTGTATGCTGTGAGCGGCATCATGCTGGCACACAGCCAGGGCCATGTCCTCACCTGCACCACTGGCATCAGTCCGGACAGATGTGTAGGGCTGCAGATGGTCGGTCCTTCAGACATCTGTGGAGGTGGATGGGCACTACACCGTGTCCAAGGCCTCCCCCTCGGCAGACACACCCATCACCGCTGCCCCATGCAGACGCTCAGGAGCTGTAAAGGAACACAGTACCGTTAGTGGTTCTGCCTGGCCCTGGGGCCTGCCCCCCCTGCCACCCACACACTGCCAGCGCCGGACCTACCATGTAGTGATGGGCTGCCACCCATCTGGAAGCCTCCACCAGGAACACCCTCGATGGCACTACGCCACATGCTGCCAGCCACCTGCTCCTCTCGTGGCGTCAGGCAGGGTACGTCCTGCTGGCCCCCACCGGTGGCAGCACATGCCACCCTGATGGCAGCCACCTTATCTTTGATCCACCTCCTATCCATGCCAACCTTTTTCTTGCACTCCTGCACGGAATGCTGGTGGCTGCCCTGCTGGTTGATGGCATGTGCCACCTCACCCCACACCACCACATGAGCCTGTGCCCCTCTGTCCACTGAGCAGCGGCTCTCTGTCAAGGTAGGCCCCGAACGGGGCATCGGATTCTGCCCTGGTAAAGTTGAGCCTCCTCTTTCGCACCCTTCCCTGCTCCTCTTCATCCTCTCACTCGGTCATGCTCGTGCCTGGAGGATGGACAGGTGTTACCTTGGACTGTGCAGTCCTATACAGCCCTCCCAGACCACTGTCCCCACGTCCCCACAGCATGCCACCTACCTCAAAGGACTGCAATACTGATCCATGGCCTATGCATTCCCAGGTTGCATATTTATAGCGCATCGCATGCAAATGAGGGCAGGAGCAACTGTAATGGGATACAAATGCAGTGGATGCGCCGTGGAATGGCTCATGAGCTGATTAGCATAACATGGCTGAATATCACGCTGTTGCACCTTGCTCAGTGGTGTTGAGCATGCTCAGGCTGTGGCACACCACTGTGTCATGTGCGCTTGGCACCGCACCACGCATGCCCATGGTGCTGACGCCGATGCTAGCAGCGCTGCTGATGCACTGTGCATGGGAGGCAGTACAAGGCACTGCCACTACTGTGCCTGTGGTGCTCATTCACTATATGCCCAGAGGGGTGCTCATGCCATGGTGCGCCGTGGACGCCATGGTGCCTCAGCGTGGTAGGCCACTGCATGGCATCACACACATGCACCCTATCACACTACATGCAGGGCCTCCCAATAGCACTGTGGCGCTCCGTGCGCTGACAGACCCTTGACCCTGTAGCTGACCTTTGCCCTCTAGGCACCATGCGTCCACATGGCTGCCCCCCATTGTGCAGTCCAGTGCCAGCGCGATTGCAGCTGGCAGGGCAGTAACACGCTGCCTCCGCATGTGGGGCACGTGCGCTACAGGGTGCCATTTTGTGCTCACCAGTGTCAGCACCATGCCGTGCACTAGAGCTCCAGTGTGGACATCAGTGGAACTAGCTAACCTGGTGGCACTTGTGGAGCCCCATGCAAGTGCCCTTTTTGGCCAGGTTCCCCTCCTGAGGCCACGCACAGTGGTGTGGCGGGAGGTGGCAGAGGGCCTTGAGGAGGCCACAGGGAGCAGCAGGACTGCTGAGCAGTGTCACCACCACCACTGTGGGGACCTCCAGCGGTGTGACCCCGACTGCCTAGGGAGACTGCAGGCGTGTGCCCGGTGGGGCACTGTGCCACGGCCAGGTAGGTGCTCCTTCACCACACTAGTACTATCTGTCTGTCCTGGTATCATGGTGATCAGCAGGCCATGCCTCCGGGGGGGCCGGTACCTGTGTTGCTGGTTGTGGGGGTGCATCAAGTGCACATTGCATCACTGTGGCACGGATGGGTTGTGCGGGCATGCACACTGCAAGGGGGGGCTATGGTTCAGACATGTACTGATGGGACTCTCTCTCCATGTTTGCACTCTAGGTCCAGAGGATCGCCGTAGGGCCCGGATGGCCCAGGAGCATGGTGGGCAGGTCAAAGATGGTGGTGTGGCCATGCAGGCAGGGCACAGTGGTGGTGTCGGGGGTCAGCAGCGCCCTACTGACCGGGATGCAGGTGAGTGCCATGTTTCCCCTTACTACTATGCATGGTGGGTTGCAGGGGTGGTGGGGGGTGTGGCCCCCTGCACATGGCCCGTACTGCCATTCACATCCCACAGTGCCCTCCATACTGTCCTGTGGGGCTGCACATGTGGGTAGGTGTCGCAGGTGGGCCACGTGTGCACTAGGCACCTGGCTGTGCCACTGCCATCCCACTGCATTGCCATGACACCGGATGGCCACGATGGTGCTGTGCAGTGCATGGGTGGTAAGGGTGTGCAGCGGTTTGTATGGCTTCAGATGCTTGGGTAGGCAGGTCATGTAGGTGCACCCACTGTGGGTGGTCGCATGCCATCCCAGGGGCGCAGACCACTGCTGTACACCATGCACATTGGGTGGGCTGCATTGGTCTGGCCAGTCACACATACTGATTCTGCTCCCTTGTCCTAGGTGGACAACACTGGACGTCCCTGGAGCAGAACATCCAGGAGATCCTGCAGGTCACCCGGGCCATGCTGGAGCTGCTTCAGGGGATGGAGAGGGGTGAATGTCGGGGGCACAGAAGGCACCACAGGGAGCACAGGGATGACAGGGGCCACCAGTAGGGCCTGCAGCACCTGCACTTTTCCTTTACCTCTCTGGACTGTACCCCACACCTCTATGTCCCCCTCCGTGCCATTCCCATTGTCCCCTGCCCTTCCCCCCAGTTGTAGCCTTGCACATCCCCTCCCCCACTGTGTATATATATGTTTGTAAATAGTTCCTGTTGTTATTGTTTCCTGTTACATTATACATACTTTTCCTACTACGACTGTGCCGGTCTCTGATTTGCAGCGGGCACATGGTGCCTTGCTGCAGTGGTGTGCATGGCTACTGTGTGGTGGTGCTGGCCTGGCCGTGGGTGTGTCTGCTAGGGATCCTCCACTGGTGTGGGTGGGGGCAATGGGCACTGTCTGGGGTATGTGTGGTGTGTCCTGTGCACTGTTTGCCTGCATGCAGCGGGCTTTGGTGCATGTGCTATGTCCCTTCCACCCCTGGCGGTGTGTGCCGAGCCCATGCAGCTGTGCCCCTTGTGTGTCTGTGGTTCACACGGTCATGCCAACCCCACCACCGCATGCATGGATGCTGATGTGGTATTGGTGGCAGTCCATACCAGCAACCGTCCAGGCATGGCACCCTGGCAGCTGGCATCCCGACCCCTGGTTTATTGCACATCTGCCTCTGTTGACACTGTGGGCGGTGCTGTTGTTGCCCCCTCCATGCAGTCTATGGTGTCTGGGGCAGTGCCTGTAGTCTGGTGACTGTCTCATGGGGTCCTGCTGCATGCAGATGGTGGCCTGGTTCATGGTGTGCACACCACATGGCAGGCTCACCAGCACCATGGTGGTGTGCAGGCCATGGGTACATGGCACCATGGGACTCACGACGGCAGCATCTGTTACTCCGCTATGTGTGGCTGTTTGACGGGGTACCCTTGGGATGGAGGGGCTTTGTATGTGCCCTGTGTTGCCTCCTGTGTGGCGCATGCCTCCATGCACCACAGTAGGCTGCTGTGCTGTCTGGTGGGGCCAGTGCTAGGATGGGGTGTGTGCATGGGTGGGTGTGTGGGGTGCCATCCTGCTGGTGGTGGCATGCAGGATGGGCCTTGTCACTTGCGGGGTCCCTCGGGTACTGCTGCCAGGCTGAACTCCTTGTGCCACTGTGGGGGACATGCAGGGGGGCCTTGTGTATGCTGGGGTGGCATCAGTGGATGGTGTCACCTAATGCGGGGAAGGTCACGGTGGGGCTGTTGTGCATGGTGCCATGGGGCGCTGGGTGGCATTGACATGGTGGCAGTGGCATACCTTCAGTGCCATGTACTGTTTGGTCATGCTTCTGGGCTGGGTGTCTCAGGATCGCTGCACAGGGGGTGGTCTGCATTGGTGTGGTGCCGTGGCATGGGTGGCTCCTGGCCATCCTTGTGTTACAGTCATTGTTTGGCGGGGGACAGTGCTGGGGTGCCTTGCCCTGCAGGTGGGAACTGTTGGCCATGTCTGCTGTTGGATCGATGCCAGGGTTCATGGGCTGGTGGTCCGTTCAGCTCACCTATGGTTGTGCTGCTCATGGGGGCCTTGCCCCGGTGGGTGGTGGGGGGGTTTGTCTGTCTGTCCTGCTGCATGCTCCTCCATGCATGGTGCATCCATGGCTTGTGCACTGCTGCTTCCTGTCTTTCTCCCTGCATATCCCTGGGTGTGCTACTGCACATCGGCCCTGCTCCACTGCGCATCCCCTGTTGTGCCATGGTGCATCGGGTGCGATATTCAGCTACGTTGTGCAGGCGTATCTTGGCCTGTGCTTGGTTTGAATATCACACCCTTTGCACAATGGCATGCTGCACGTGTGCCTGCTTCCGCTATTGCGCATCTTTTTAGCGCAGTCTGAATATCTCACCATTGGAATACTAAATTGCTTATATCTCAGGAACTGTATGACGTAGAAAAAAAATTAAAATTTCATATAATTTATGACTTTTTTGGCTAGTTTTGTACTTAGCCCCCTGAAGGGGGGCTAAGCATTTTTCAAACAAAATGTCCGTGTTTCGAAGTGTTTCTGAGATACGGGCCCCGAAAGGTGCCGCGGACGCCGTAATGTTAGTCTATGGGAAAAACTGTCAAGTTTGGAGTACTGTAACATTGCATCCCTGTAATATTTTGTCACCAAACCACCAAAATGCACATCTGTGGGATGTTGACTTTCTTCCCTTCAAATTTCAGCCCAAAAGACCTAACCGTTCTTTTGCAGCAGGGTGCATAGTGTCGCAAAGTAGTGTCGCAAATCACGACAATTTCGCAAAAAAATCACGAAAGTGTCACAAGTGCGACACTACTTTGCAACACTACAGTTTACAAAAATTTGAAAAACATATTTCTGGGGTGTTTAATCCCCCCAAAAAGACATGGCTAGCATCCTCAGGGCTCGACTAGGTAAACACAAAAAGAATTGTGTCCTTTGAGGGTCCCACATTTAAATGGCAAGTATTTCTGTGACCAGTAACTGAAAAAATAATGCCTGACTCACGACACTACAGGGGTCATTTGCGACACTAAAAACTGCATTTGCGACACTGTCGAACTTTTTGTTAACTTTTCCCATTGACTATAATGGAAAACTTGTTTTTTGAATAATTTTTTAACCCTTTAATATTTTTTCATGAAATCTTTCAAAGCACATCGGGGACCCCAGCCGCATGTTCCCTGAAGGTTTCAGACCGGTCACATAAACCATGTGACCTGTAGGCGCGAGCAAAGAATGTGCAAAAAAAAAGTAAATGTGACTTTCTATTGTGCTTTATAGCTCCACAACCATATATCTGACCATTACGAAATTTGGCAGATCCAGAGATCTATGGTACCACTCCATGTCTGCCAAATTTCTGGCACATCCATCATACAGAGGCAAAGTTATTAAGCTGCAAAATTTCACACTTTAACCTTAAATGGGGTACTCAACCCTAACTATAGTGGCACTACCGTGCCACTAATATATATATATATATATATATATATATATATTTAACATCTGGT
The DNA here is from genome assembly GCA_016271365.2 of Neoceratodus forsteri. Classification (NCBI taxonomy): domain Eukaryota; kingdom Metazoa; phylum Chordata; order Ceratodontiformes; family Ceratodontidae; genus Neoceratodus; species Neoceratodus forsteri. The sequence continues at coordinate 267,647,844 of CM057455.1, forward strand.
TCTGTGTGAAAACATAAGCATGCAAGATACAGTAACTTACCAATGGTGGTATGAGTACACACTCACATAGGGTATCATGTAACAGCCAGCGTGGCAGACTTTCTGACCACCATTGCATCATTACGTCATTGTTCAAACAATGGTCATCTGTGACTATCATCAGTTGGCAAGACACTGTGCATCAGCCCAGTCAGTGCAGACAGCAGAAGACAGAAGTACAGGAGCAACAGCAGGTGCCATAGTCGTTGTGGGAGTGGGTGCAGGCATAAAGCAGTGCATCTCAGAAAATAATTGAGAATTTTCTGAACATTTTATCATGTTTTTTATCTTCATCTGGAGTCTGGCATTTTTGGGACACTGTGACAGCAGCCATTTCTGGGGGCAGACTTATGCAGAGTGCGTGAATGCATAAAGCAGTGCGTCTCAGGAAATAATTGAGATTACACAGGATGGAGGCATCCAAAAGAGGGCAACCAAAATGGTGCAGGGGCTGCACCAGAACCCATACAAAGAAGACAGACTAAAGGAGATTAATATGTATACCCTTAAGGAAAGGGGGGGGGGCATGACAGAAACTTAAAGTACATAAAGGGAATCAACAATGTCCCTGAGGGTAGCATCTTTCAGAAAAAGAGATGTGCATGAACAAGGGGCAAAATCTGAAGATGGGGGGGATGGATCAGGGGCAACATCAGGAACTATCTTGTCATGGAGAGGGTGTTGGATGCATGGACAATCAAAAACTAATGCTCCACATTATGGTGTGAGAGCTGCAGTTGGAGCATGGCCATAATTTGGAGTTGGTTACCCACAATGAGCTCCAACCACTGCTCAGTGTTTGACACCCTGTTGCTCAGGTGGTCCACCTCACTCCACATCAGGCCCAACTCGACCTGTGTGGCAGGCATTATTTCAGGGTTGCCAGCATCCTGTGCAGGTGCTGGAACAGCCACTTGCTCTCTGGCCCAATCACGCCTAACCCCACATGCAGGTGGAGGCCATGCTGCCATCTGTTGCATAGCAGGGACAGCAGGCACATTCTGTCCCTGTTCGGGAACCTTGGCCTCTCACTCTGCATGGTGGTGGTTTGCAAGGTGGTTGTGTTGTCCACCTCTCCCCAGATGACTCCCCTTGGGACTATGATGCACAACCACAGCACAGATATTGCACTTCACTACACACTGGTCATCAACACCAGGCACTGAACTGAAAAAAGCCCACACAACAGAGGTGCAGGAAGGACCAGGCACAGGTGGGGGGTTCCCAGGTGTTATTTGCTACTGCACAGTTGGGAGGGGCAGCCTGCTGCTACTCATGAGACTGCTGCGGCTCCTTTATCACTTCCTGCTGCTGCTGAGCTGCTGGTGCAGGGGCCATGGCAAGTGGTGGTGGGGGAGCACTAGTAGTAGGTGGTGCCACTGGTGGGGGTGCTTCCATGGCACCACTACCTCCTGCATCAGGAAGGAGACCACTAGCATGATATAATGTGCTCCTGTTCAGACATAGGGTGTCACCATGTGTGTGTACCCCCACACGCTCTCCTCTCCGTCCACCAAAGGCGCCTCTCTCCATTTTACTCTCTCTCTGTCCCTCTCTCTCTCTCACACACACACACACACACACACACACACACACACACAAACACACACAAAGAACAATTAACTACTGTACTGAAAAAAGATGCATAACAACACAAGAGGCAATCAAAATACAAAACACACAGCTAATTAACAAAAAAGGTCAAGTGGTTAGCAGATTCAAACAATAGATTTCTCTCTCTCCTCTGTCACAAAACCTCTTTCTCCCACACTAGGTAAGGAGAAAGTGAAAGTCTTTCACTCTCTTGCCTGATTAACTTCCTGCCTGAGCCATGTGACCTACAGACTGTAACACTTGTGATCTCTTGGCTGTTTCAATTATGACTCACTTCATGTTACACAGAAAATAACGCAAAGTGAACGTGAAGAGAGCATAATGTGAAGTCATTATGAGGCAAAGTGTGAGTGATTCCATGGGGACTTTGTGTAGCATCTGATGACACAGAGTCACGGATGACACGGAGTGGGCAACTTCGCCCTAACATCGCTGGCATAATTAAACTTTGCTGCATCTTTATTTGTGAGTATAAATCTGTTACTACCATTGTTGCTATTGTTGTTCTTTATTTTATAAGATACTCATTGTGACACTCTGACCCTTGTTACTAGGTCTAATTTCTATACTGAATGTAATTAATCCGTCTTTCAGATGAGATATTAAACTGAGGTCCCATCTACCTGGATTGGTGGTAGTTCAGGTGGATGTTAAAGATCCCATGGCACTTATCGAAAAGAGTAGGGGAATTTTTATTAAAACATAACAAAGTAAATACATAATGTACAGCGATTCAAAACCATATGAAAAAAAAACACATATTTAATAACCCAAAATTAAAAGGAAAACGAAAATAAAAGTCATCCAACCTCAGGAATAACCATCAGGCAGGAAGAGGGAAAAAAACTCATAAGAAAAAATACTCTAAAAGCAGAAGATACTCAAAATAAACAGGACAACTCAAACAGGACAACCAGAAAAAATCAATCAAGGAATTTCCAATAACATTCCCACATGCTTCTTTTAAGCAGTTTCTGCTCCCTCTCCTTAATACGGTCAATATCCCTTTTGATTATGCCATAAATTTCAATAGGAGGGATAAACTTCTGTTGAAACAAAAAAGAGCATCGTACCTGGCAAATCCAATATAAAATAATCACGGCTATCAGATTCGTAGTACCGGAATCATATCTATTCCACTCCTCAGGAAACAGTCCATAAAACAGAGACCTTGGATCCCATAATTGCCAGACATCTTACCAATGTTTACGCTTCCAAAGAAACCAAAATTGAATGATATATGGACATTCAAAATACAAATGTGACATAGATTCAACTACCATAGAACAGGAATCTCAGAGACAATATCTATCTTGCAACATCTTATGCTTATGATTACCATGTACAATAATCTTACCATGGACTCCAAGCCATGCAATATCCCACATAGCCACAGGAATCATTTTGTTTAGTAAACAATCTCCAGTCCTAGTCCCGTCTAGGTCTGAGAAGTCTGGAAATGCTTGGTCTGCATAATGATTGTCTAATATGCTCTGATAAAGACGTTTCCTTGAGAACACCACAACCACATTCAGAGTAACCTGCCAAGATTTTATTAAATCAAAGCTCGAAACCCAGCCAGAGGACAATACATACTTCCCTTTATTCTTATGTACAAAACTGTCAGAACTCCATTCCTGCAAAATAACCTGTAACTGATCAGTAACTAAAAATGACAATAAAGTATCAACCTTTGCTAAACAAGGGTGTAAGATTACAATCCACAAACAAGGAAAATAAAAAAACAATTGGATGAATCATACACATTCCCCCCTCTTTATAATCCAGATAAAGAATATTTCTTTTAATCGGATTAAGACGGCTTCCCCAAAAACCAGAAAGAAAGATACTCATAAGAGGTACAAACAATCGTTTGGGTACTGGAAAAATGTGACCAACATATGAGAAAAGGGGTAATAAGAAAGTCTTAATTAAAAAAATTATCTTCTTCTTCCCATAGACCAAGTATTCCATCTATGGACCTTCTCTCTACCCTTATTAATATAAAGTTCCCAATTGTAACAGGCCATATCTGATGACCCAAAGAATAAACCAAAAATGTTGAGTGGGGAATCCTGCACTTGAATACCCCCAATATGGGAGACTCCCATCTGGAACCCCTGTAAATTAAAACAAACACTTTTCAAAAAATGAAGCCAGGAGCCAATACAATTCAAAAGTGCAGGAAGAACACAACATAAAAGGCAGCTGACCAATGCCGTTGGAACTACCGCACACAGATCATCTGCATAACAAATTATTTTAATATCACAAATATCTGTCCTGGTAAGGCCAGGGAGACCAGGGGATTGCTGCACAATACGAATGATGGTGTCCAGTATCAAACTAAACAAGACAGGGCTTAGTGGACATCCCTGTCGGACACCTCTTCAGATAAAACAAATGTCTCCAAGCCAGCCATTAACATATGGTTTCACACAAGCCATTGAATAACACATACAGGGCCAGTTTACAAACAGGTCAGGAAACCCATATGCCTGAAGCATCAACCATAAGAAGTCTTGTGAAACACAGTCAAATGCCTTCTGCTGATCAAAACTAAACAGGTACCCTTCCAACCACTTAGAAAGACCATGTGAAAATATTTCCTGCACCAAAATCAGGTCATCCTGGATCGATCTGCCAGGTACAGAGCAAAACTGCGTTGGTAGACCAGAAAGGCCAATAGTTTTTTTATCCGATTTCCCATTAACTTTGCAAAAATTCTGACATCTGTATTTAACAAAGTAATCGGCCTCCAATTGTTCAAATCCATCCTATCCCCTTTCTTAAAAAAATCATTAACCCCTCATACATCTGCTCCGTGAGACGATCCTCTGACAAAAAGGCATCAAAAACTGCTAACAATGTAGAAAGCATAAATTCCCATAACTTTTTATAAAGAACAGGAGGTAGCCCATTTGAGCCAGGTGCAACCAGGTCTGACATGTCTGACAAAACCGCTGCAACTTCCTCAGCTAAAAATGGTTGAACCAAAGCATCCTGCTGTTCTTTAGACAAGGTGGATAGATTTGCAGCTTGTAATAAAAGCATCATCTCTTTGGTCTCAGTAAAAGGTAATTCAGATTGCTCCCTTATATAATTTTCCACACACTGAATAACTGTAGATGGTTCACTAACCAAATGGTCATACTCATCCTTCATCGCATAAAATTCCTTGGTTCGACATCTAGTTCTACAATCTAAAAAGGATTTACTTGCCATTTCTTACCCTTAGTCCCAAATTTTTGTTCAAATTCCAGAGATTTCCGACAGTCGTATTGCAATTGTGACAATTGATCTTTAATTTGGTGTATTTGTTTCCCACAGTCTACCTGTGAAGTACACTATTTGGAAAACAAAACATATAGGGTATCCCGTAATATCTTTGACTGTCGATGTCAGCAAGCAGCCAATTGTCGAGAATGGGTTTTAAAAAAATCTCTAATATAAGCCTTGGAATCTACCCACCAGTCAATCAGAGAAGCATAAAGAAAAATCATGGTTTCCCTATCTAACACCAGATCCTTGAATTTGACACAAAAATCCGAATCAGATAACAACTGAGAATTGGATCTCCAGATTCCTGGCCCATACGAGGAAACTTGGTGCAGATTAAGCCGCAACCCTAACAAATTATGGTCCGAGGTCTCTATGGGTAAAACCTGTCTTTCAAAATTACCAATATTGTTGGAACACAGACAATAATCTATTCTGGATGATACATGTCCAGTAGAAAAAGTAAATTTGGGGTCAGAAGCAAAAACATCTATAAAATCACTCTCCAACAGCATAGTTTTCAATTCATTGGTATCACAATATACCTTCCCAACAGATTTATCCAGGTTAGTGTTAAAATCACCTCCCCACAACACTATCCGAGTGGTAAATAAAAAAGGTTTTATCTTTTTAAATAATTGTACACTGATGGCTTTTTGCTGAAGAGCATAAAAGTTAATAAACCTGTAATTTAAATTCTGCCAAGTTAGATCCAAGATCAGTACTCTCCCTGGTACCAGATCCACAACCTTTTGAATAAAAAAACCCTGAAAAGAAAAACAATACCCAACACCAGAACACATATCTTGACCTAAAGACTAGAAAGAGGCTCCTAAAAACCAGTCCTTGGAAGCTTTTTCTATATCACTGGAGGTGTAAAAATGAACATCCTGCAAAAAATAGAAATCAAAATCTAAATGCTGTAAAGTCAAAAAAGTCACCTTCCTCTTATAATCAGATCTGATACTATTGACATTGAGATTTGCCAATGATAGAGAGGAAAAGTTCAAAGACAATAGCCATCAGAGTACACTAAAAAAAAAAACAATAATTTCTTCTTGCATGATCTAGAGTTACTTTTCTTTGACTCTTTTCCTGGATTGTCTGAGTGCCCCAACATCATATCCGATTGGGAAATCAGAAGAGACCCTTCTATATCCTCTCCCTCCATAACATCACCCCAGCTCTGTAGGGGGCTCATATCGGTTTTCCACCAAAACACCAACAACCTGACTGTCCTCCACCTGTTGAGCAGATCTCAGTCCTGAACGAACAGGCTGGAAATCTACAGATAAATCTTCTGAATTATCAGGAAGAATAGGCATAGAGGAAGGGGGGTCCAATAGTTGAGCAGGCGAAGGACCAGTTAACATTGATGGGGGGGGGAGATCTACAACCGGAGCCTGAGGAGCCGGCTCCATAGGAACAGGGATGGGTGGGGCTGCCGAAGGCGTTTTTGAAGCAGGGAACTCAGCAGGAGTTTCAAAACCTCTTGATTTAGCTTTTGCAGAGTTATTAACATAAAAATCATGTTCCATGTAGTCTGCCATATTATGAGCAGCCCATGGGCAAGCAACAAACACATGTGAAGCATCCCCACACAAGTTGCAGGTGGGAGGGACCATACAGGACAGGGCAGTATGCCCCAAAGTGCCACACGCAGAGCATTTAAGTTGGTCACAATCAGAATTCAAGTGGGATAAGAAACCACAGCGATAATAAGAGTGGGGTTGCCCTGGATAAAACAGAATACCATGGTCCCTTCCAATATAAAAACAATTGGGCAGATGTTGAATCCCTTCATCATTCATCTTTAATTGAACCAAAAATTTCCAACCCCCTGTCCAAAACCCATTGTCATCAATCAGTGCTTAAGGTACACCATTCACAGTGCACCTCTTCTCCAACCAATATAGGATGTCCAGAACATTAACCTTTTCATTCCTAAATAGTACAGTTATAACCTTAGCCATAGGCCTAGTGATTGGTATAACCATGAAGGGCTTCCAGACAGGAGTATTTTTTACAGTATAATAAGCTGCCCAGAAATTATCCAACATCCCAGCCGAACGAAATGCAAGGTCAAAGTTATGTTCCCCATAGGAATGAAAAAAGCATAAACATCAGAGGGAGTAAGTTGCAAAGAGTCAAGTAGCAGACATTTCCCCACATAAATTTGATCAGGTGGAAGATCTAAACCCCCTTTATAGTAAATTAGAGCCACAAATCTCTTCCTTGCTGGCATTCCCGTATTTTGGAAAAGGGATGCATAACTCACCAGTTTAGATCCAGGATTGTCAGCCGAACGCTTAGGTCCAGAATCAGAAGCAGAATTTTCCATCAAAAAGGAGGAGGACAGACCCGGAAGCTCCACAGGAGCAATGGAACCGATCGTAGCAGTATTATCCCCCACCAGCCCCTCCCGATGCGGAGGAACAGACGAAAACTCCATCTGTGTAACCATCTTGTCAGAAACAGCATCTGACGCAGTATCCCTGTTGTTGTCAACCCCACCTGGGAGAACCGCCAAAACCTCAGCTAGTGAGGCACTCTCAACAGCAGGAAACCCTGCCTGAGGTGTAGGAGTGCAAGCCGAAGGAGAAGTGCTAGGCAAAATTAAAGCACCCGAAGGTAAGGGAACTAAAGGGTCAGGGATCCATCGAGCCTTGTCCTTGATCCACCCAGCCTTTTCCAGCATTAACTCCGGGGACCATGATGAGTCATGCGTGGTAAAGGGAAAAGGACAGGAATCGAGCTCCGACTCAGGGGCCTCAGAAGATTAAGCCACTGTAGGCATATCCTCCTTTGAGGGTTTTAAACAGCGTTTTGCAACACCTGCTGTAATGATCGGACTTCCAGCCAGTTTCTTCCTCTTTTTCTCCTCCTCACTATACAGATCCTCAGGTAAACAATCTCCACCCGCTCCCAAAACAGACTGGTCTTCAGCCAGCAATGCGACCGAAATGGCAGAATTAGGAAGCATATCCATGGGAAGAACCCCAATGGCTCCACCAGGGTTCAAAACAACCAAAGGTCTCGACGACACATCCTCACTCTTGAAAGGCTGAGACATACTGAGGTCTCACCAGATGTCTCAGAGGGGACCCCTACTGCAAGAGTAGGGGAATTTCCCCCGTGACTGGCCAAATTTCCCTCATTCACTAAAAAGACCACCAACAGCTTAATCTGGTTCAAGGTCAGTTGGCATTCATCTGTATCCCCCTCCCCCGAGTCGTGCTTGAAAAAAGGCAGGATTTGTCTAGTGCACTTACCCGGTCAACAAAAACTAAATAAAAAAAATCCAAGTCACTCCTGGAAAAGGGACACATGTGTCAGTGAGTCCACCCAGTAAACACAATACAAAACATTATCAAATAAAACAAAGCAGACTGAAATGGCCCCAATAATTCCTACCTAATACTAATGTACTGTAAGCTGGGCAGTGAACTCTAAATGGGTATGATGATCCACACTTGGGGGCAGCCAGCCAGCACTGTGACAAGGAACTCTAAGGTTTAAATCATTGCTTATATGGAAAGAGGTTTAGTTGTACTTTCCTGAACTGTTTGGAGTGAACTATTTATTTTAGTCATAACATAGAAACATATAATTTGTTGACAGAAAGGGACTGTTTGGCCCACCCAGTCTGCCCAGATGGTCCCTCTTTACTCTGTCTCCGCAGACCCTAATTAGTCCTTGGTGACCCTTCCTCCTCCCTGCCTATTTACTAATGTTGCCCTATATGGGAATGCAGCCCTTAGACTGCAGTCATAACACATAAAACACTGAAAATACAAGTGTCTGGCCAAGACACTGTCTGCTCATGGAACTGTTAATATGTTCATTAAGTTTATTCACAGCATACCTGCTACAGATGTGCTATGTTTTTATTTGATTACTGTAGTATATGCATGGATATGTATGGTAGTATATACATGGGTATATATGGTAGGAAGTTAATTAGAGTTGTAGTTCATACATGTGGGTATTGTAGTCCATTATGTATGTAAGTTCCTGTCATGCACAGTAAGTTTGTATTTGTGTATGTCTAGTGATGTAAGACCATCTCTGAGTAGAATAAAAGATGGCCACTAACTGACATACCGTGTATGAGTCTCTTCTGTATTGGCCCGCAATATATCACATTGGTGACGAGGATCAACACCAGAACTTCTACGAGTGCAACTGAAGGGTCATGTAAACTAATGCATAGTAAATCTTTCCAGCTCTTTGCATCTATTCTGTTCATTGGGCTGCTTAACTGTCTCTCTCTGGCTACTTGCTGAAAACTCCATACATTGCTCACTTGTATGCTCTGGGTATAGATTTTTCTACAGACAGATAAAACAGAAACCTAAAGAGCTATTTGCTACTTTGATGTATTGAAAAATAGACAACACAGCAAATAGCAGGTCTGCATGAGGCACATGAATTATGGCTTCAGACTGAACCCTAACATTAATTTGCTTCATCTCGGCTGGTGTATGTCCTCAGACACTGACAACAGTAGCAACGCAGAAGCCTCTTGAGGCACACCACAAAAACTGCATCACACACATAAAAAAAAGCCAGAAAAAGACACTTTTTGTTTTTGTGTGTGGACACTGCAGCTCCTAAGCACCTACCTGTAACCACAAACAACATGATTACAATTGGCAGAGTACCTGAATTTGATGAATATAAGGAAACATTTGATTTATATCTAGAGCGTTTTCAATGCTGGCTTAAGGCAAACAAAGTAGCAGAAGATGAACTAGTAGATGTCTTCCTAGCAGTCTTATAACCACAGATTTATGCCCTTCTGTGGAATTTAACAGCCCCAGCTGACATCCTGACCCTGACATATGAGCAAGTTACTGAGGCACTTGCAAAGCATTTCAAACCCCAGCCCCTTCTCATTGCTGAATGGTACACCTTCTACCAGTGCAACCAAGGGGAAGGGAAACCCATTGCTGACTACATCATCACATTAAAGCATCTAGCATGTACTTGTGAGTTTGGCCAGTCCTTGGATGGTGCCCTCCAGGATCACTTTGTCTGTAGTCTGAGAGGGGAAGCTTACAGAAAAAGACTTTTGTAAGAAAATAAACTAGACTTTAAGACAGCTTGTGACATTGCAATTGCTGTGGAGCTTGCTCAGAAAGGCTCCCAAGCACTGGCAGGATATTTAGAACCCAAAGAAATGAAGTTCATAAGGTTACCCATACCCTAGAACAAAAGGGACATGTCACCACGCAGTGGTTCATCACATGCTGGTCAGCATACCCAAACATCTAAGAAGCCTGCACCACAGGGCACTTCCGCAAAGTCAAAACTGTGTTATCAATGTGGAGGTAACCAACATCAGAGCACATACCACTTTCGACATGAGAAATGCCGCAGCTGTGGAAAAGTGGGGCACATACAAAGGGTGTGCACAAATACATCATGGACTGCTACTGCACGCTATGTCACAGATAGCACTGCAACCACTGAAACAGAAGATGAGGCATTACATCTGTTCATGGTTTATGCAACACGGGCAACCGGAAAGGAAATTTACCTCTAGCTTGAGCTAGCAGGCAACCCGGTGAGCATGCAGCTAGACACCAGAGCCTCAGTATCTCTTGTGCCAGAGAACATTTACAGAGAGAAACTTCAGCAGTGCCCACTGCAACCATCATCTATTCAGCTCTCGACTTACATGGGAGAGCAAATCCCCATGCTGAGGGGAAATTCATGTGCCAGTCACCTATGAGGGAGGAAAGTGAACCTTGACTCTGGTGGTGATGCAAGCAGAAAGACTTGCATTACTAGGCAGAGACTGGCTCATGCAGATCAAACTGAACTGGGAAAAGATCTTCAGCATAATACAGTGACCAAAGCACTGCAAGATGTGCTAAAGAAAATGTTGGACAAACATGGTCCTGTTTTCCAGGACGGTTACGGCATGCTCCGGGATTTCAAGGCAAAGATCCAAGTGCAACCGGGAGCCGTTCCAATTTTCCACAAACCTCGACCAGTACTGTATACTTTAAGGGAAGCAGTAGAGAAGGAACTGGACCATCTCGAAAGCCATGGTATCATCTCACATGTAGAGAGGAGTGAATGGGGCTGCCCCTATCGTTATGGTACCAAAACGAGACAAGGCAGTGAGGTTGTGTGCTGACTACAAGGTAACAGTGAACTGTTGTATACAGCAAGATCCATACCCATTACCCAATGCAGAGGACTTGTTTGCTACACTCTTAGGTTGCAAGTTCTTTAGCAAGTTGGACTTATCCTTTGCATAAAAGCAACTGGAACTGAAACCAGAGTCAGAACCATATCTTACCATTAACACCCACAAGGGACTTGTATCATCACTTGGCATATGGAGTTTCCACAGCACCAGCTATTTTCCAGAACACAATAGACCAGATACTGCATGGACTGGACCATGTAGTATGCTTTATGGGCGGCATTTTGGTAACCGCACCCACAGCAGAAGAGCATCTGACAATCCTGAACCACGTTCTGACCAGACTGCAATGGTATGGACTGAGAGTAAAGCTAGCAAAATGCCAATTTCTGCAAAATTCTGTTGAGTACCTCGGTCACCAGATCGACGCCCAAGTCCTACGCCCAACAGACAGCAAGGTGGAAGCTATAGTCAAGGCACCTGCACCAACAAATGTGACAGAGTTAAGATCATTCTTAGGCCTCTTGAACTACTATGGATGGTTTCTAGCTCATTTGTCCACATTGTTGCAACCACTCCATGACTTGATACAGAAAGAAGTTCAATGGAATTGGTCCCCACAGTGTGAGGAAGCATTCCAGGCTTGCAAGAAATGTCTTCTAGGCAGCAAATGGTTAGCGCACTATGACCCAGCCAAACCTCTGAGGCTGGCATGCAATGCGTCACCATATGGAGTGAGGGCTGTCATCTCACATGTGTTACCTTCTGGAGAAGAACACCCAATTGCTTTTGCTTCCTGGACATTGTCCTCAAGTGAAAGAAACTATGCTCAGATTGAGAAAGAAGCCCTGAGCATAATTTTCGGTGTCATGAAGTTCCATAAGTACTTGTACGGATGGAAATTCACTCTGCTAACAGATCATAAGCCTCTACTGGCAATTCTGGGGCCAAAGGCCACAAAATACCAACACTGTTGCAGCACTCCAGATGCAGCGATGGGCCCTGATTTTGTTGGCATAAGACTATGACATCGAATACAGGTGTTCTCAAGATCACGCAAATGCAGATGCATTGTTGAGACTGCCATGCAAGGATGCTACCATGAAGGAAGATGATGCAACACTATTCCATCTTTCACATCTCAATGACTTACCAGTTGCTTCACAGGATGTCGCAGCAGAGACATGGCGAGATCCTGTCCTCTCTAAAGTCCTAGATTTCACACTAAATGGTTGGCCTAACTTCATGAGAGAGCCAACCCTCTGACCTTTCTTAGACAAGAAGGACCAGTTGTCCACAGAGCAAGGCTGCATTCTGTGGGGAGCTTGAGTTATGATATCTCCAAAGTTATGCAAGAGTTTACTTTCTGACTTACATGACAGTCATCCCAGAATCTCTAAAATGAAGGCATTGGCCAGAGGATACCTCTGGTGGCCAGGACTTGATCAAGATATCCAACATCTTGTCAACCAATGTGCACCATGTGCAGCTGTCCACAACCAACCTGCTACCGTACCCCTGCACCCTTGGTCCTGGGCTACCACACCATGGGATTGCATCCATGTCGACTATGCTGAAGTGGACAAACAACACTTCTTGGTAGTAATTGATGTCCACTCCAAATGGCTGGAAGTCTTACCCACACAAGTCACAACTACTGAAAAGACTATAGACCTTTTGAGACAACTTTTCGCCTCTTATGGACTACCACGGGAGTTAGTATCTGACAATGGTGCCCAATTTTCTTCCCATGTCTTTAAACTGTTCTTAAAGCAGAAGGGCATCTGACATATTTTGACTCCACCCTACCATCAAGCATCACATGGTGCAACCAAAAGAGCTGTACAGACATTCAAAAAGGCTTGGAATAAACCAGATTCATGGCAAGTACCTGCAGCTCAAAGGCTGGCTCATTTTCTGTTTGCTTATAGAAACACTCCTCATACAATCACAGAGTGAACACCTGCTGAACTGTTCCTAAAATGTTAACCTCATGCCTGTTTGCCATTACTCAAGCCAGACATGGCCGACACTGTTGCAAAGCATCAACTACAGCAGCAAAAGGGCCATGACACGTCTACCAAGCCAGTATGAATTTTTCATCCTAGGGAGAGGGTGATGGTTCGAGACTGTAGATATTCCAAGGGTTCTTGCTCCTACCCATGAAATTCCACTGGAGCTGGTGCCAAATAATAATGAATCTCCTGTTCCATCAGCAGCGGTTATTCCATCCCATAGATATTCCCTGAGGCACAGAAGACCAACACAAAGACTTGATCTGTAAAGTCATGTAATGAACTTGTACCTCTGTGTAACTGAACTCTTACTTGTACTGTTACTTAGTTAGTGACAAGTTCTACTAAAGGGGCAAAATAATCCCCTGAACTTGTTTCTGGGTACCGAACAGTCTACTTTGGCCTGGAAGTTGGAAATGTTACTGTTAGAGTATTTAGACAAGTTTCTGTCTAAGAGGGAGGAGTGTAGTATATGCATGGATATGTATGGTAGTATATACATGGGTATATATGGTAGGAAGTTGATTAGAGTTGTAGTTTATACATATGGGTATTGTAGTCCATTATATATGTAAGTTTCTGTCATGCACTGTAAGTCTTTCTTTGTGTATGTCCAGTGATGTAAGACCACTATCTCCGAGTAGAATAAAAGATGGCCACTAGCTGACATACTGTGTATGAGTCTCTTCTGTACTGACCCACAATATATCACAATTTCATATTTTTATTTAAAAAACATAAATATTTGTGTTGATTATAATTTTGGTGTGGATAGTTTTGATAGATGTCTCCTACCTGTGGTCCCTAAATTAGTTTATGCAATGGATTAATAATAACATTGTCCCCTTGTAGCTGACAATTAAATATGAATTAATTAGCAAAAAAATGTGATGCTTGAATTGTCCTGGCAGAGAGGTGTTCTTAATAAAAGAAAAGCATCCTTGGTAACAAGTAGTGGGTTTATGGTTCAGCTTTAAATCATCTGGCACTTGAACAAAATTATTACTTGGCACAGCAACAGCATACCCATTACATATCAGGGATTGTTTACAGAAGAAGACAGAGCATTAAGAACTGGGTGATGCATTGTTTTACATGTGTCCATGCCACCCTCGATGTCTTTTAGTACATTTATTTTATTTGAAAATCAGGAACTGGAAAGGCACACTGAGCTGAGACATTTCCAGGTGTGGCCCGAGGGTAGGGGGAACAAGGGGAGTATAAGACTGAATAGCAAACATATTAAAGGTACAAGTGAATTTAAAAACCACAGTAAGTTTGAAATGATTTATTTGTTATTTAATTAATTCATTAATTTATCTACATATTGTTAACCAGGCAAGTACACTAGACAAAGCAATAGACTGGTCACCTCCCATTGCTTCTAGAAACCATCTTTGTAAGACATGTAAATGTTATTAGCTAAGGCAGTACAGCCTTGAGAGTAGAGTGACGAGCTGCGAATGAGCTTGGTAGATTCAGCAGACCAAGGTTTGATTCCCACAACCTCCACTTGCAAACTGTGTGACTCTCAGCCCCTGCAAATAGCACTTGCTCCTAGTAGACCTTACCCAGTTACCAAAGAATAAACAAACAAAAAAGAGCAAATCTGATACCTTCTCAAACCCTTTAATTGGGGAGTGATTTGCTGTGGGGGATTTTATCAATTGCAATTCCACTGGCATTGTTTATTTAGTACAATGTTGGCATGCTTGTTATGTGGGGAAGTGTGATGGTGCTTCTCTGGTAGACATCCTGGTTCTTCACTCTGAGATGTGGATGTAACTGTCTTTCTACCAGCACCAGTGTCACTCCCCAGCAGGTGTTGTGGTGGGGCAACACTATAGGTCCCTAGGTGGGTAGATGGAGGCACCCGACAAGGAGAGGCAGGAGTCATACACAGAGGTCTTGACAGGAGGAGAAGGAGGACACGGCCATACATGAAAACACCAATGGTAAAAATGAGAGACAGTATGGACAACACTGTTATCTACAGTAGACAGTAAAACTGTAAGCAGATGAATGAACAGGTGTTATTCTCTATACTACAATCACATCAACTAAACGAATGCTTGAACAAGGATCATGCAGCTCTAAGAGGAGCACCATGACCTAAGACCACTATATTTAATCTCTACCCTTAACACATCTAGTGTCAGCATGGAACAATTACTAGACCTCAAAGGGCTCTTTCAGCATTGCATTGTACAATACAGTTACAATCTTTAAAGTCTACAAGGAACATAAGAGCCCACTTCCAGTAGGAATCTTCATGCTCACAGCTGAAGATGAAATGAAGGGAGGAAAAGAACTGAAGATGGGGAAATCCTGCAAGCACAACATGGGCACTATAGTGCAGGCCTAGAGGAAACCACTGAGAATATGAGAGATTTGTAAACAGACCGTAAGTTCATCAGCATAAAACCCACTCTCACAGGCTGCTGGTACAGAAGAGCACACTGAGTGAGTTGCTGGCACAACCTGCTCGTAGGGTGCCAGAAAACAGGAGGGTGAAACAGAACAAGATTCTGGCATAAATCCACTGGTGGGCTGCCAGAAATGGAAGATCCAAATGAAACATGACCATGGCACAAACCCGCTGGTGGACTGCCAAGGGCAAGACAAGCTGCAGGAGATACACAGGTGCCAAACGCACTGGAGGGCTGCCAAAGACAAGTCAAGCTGCTGGAGAGAAAGTCTTGTGTTAGCAGGAAGGAATAAGGAACCAGGATGAAGCAGGGGACACCTAAAGAAAAAGAAAATAACAAACGGGGCATCACAGGTTGGACAAAGACAGAAGATCTTGAACAGTCCAGAACAAGAACCAAGAAAAATAAGAAAATGGCTGCCACGGCTCACACTGGGCTTCAACAGACTACAACCAGCAGCGGACGGCAAAGGGACACTGCTGTAGTTCTTCCAGGAAGAACACACACTGGGTGAAAAAGGATGCTTCTGTGATGGATGGAGACCGATCCCACTGGAACACAGTTGCAGACAGTACTTGCAGTGCAGTACGGTGGTGGAAGATTGAGTCTATACACACAAATCTTTAGCAATCAAGACTGGTTGGTACACTTGAGATCTGCTCCAGGGCAATTCAGCAGTGCCCAGGGCAAATGTTTGGTTGCAGGGGTGATTTGCCAGAAGCAGTGGGAAATAATCCAGTTCGGGGCAATAAAACAGTAAGGCAGTCCAGCAAATTGGCAAACAATAAAACAGTCTTGGTACTTTGCAATCAGTAGAACAGTTCAGGTGCTTGCATTCAGTAAACAATTCAATAAATTGACAATCAATAGGCAGTTCAAATGGTTGCAGGTTCGTTGCCGCACCAGATGCCCAATTGCCCTTTTAATCCAATGGCCTTACTGCCCACAATTGGTACTAGCCTATTTAAGGATCCACTAGCCAACTCCTGCCTCGGCCATCCCTATGGAGCAGTCCGAAAGTAGGAAATACTTAAAACCCCCTTCTTCACCTATGCGACCACAGTCACTGTCCCCAACACCCTAAAACCAAATGAGGTACTTAGCCAACCTCACACTTACTGGGATGCTTAACCCCTCCTTTCGTGACTTGGGAACTAGGGTGTGCTAGAAATGGTGCAGGGCACCCAGGCTTGCTAGCCTTTCCTTAAACTAGCCTGGCTGGCCCTCTTCAAACTGTGAGCCCTCTCTGCTGGGACCCTTCTTTATTGTAGGACTTTTTCTATGGGGCCTCTTCTTTACTAGGTCCCTTTTGGATCTGTGGGCTTAACCTTACTGGGCCCTTCTAAATCTATGAACCGTCTCTGCTGGCCCCTTTAATCACTGTGGGGCTTGTCTTTGCCCCATTAAGTGGTGGGCCTACTCTATTGGGCCTCCTTTCACAAACCAGGGGCTTGCCTTTACCCCTTTAAGGTTTTGAGTGTGTAGCCCCTTTAAATATTCTTTCAGGCCTGAGTAGTGCCTTTCTGTCAGTCACCTCCTTCTTGCTCCACCTTAGCTCCACACCTTAATCATATTCATAACCTTTACTATGGGCTTCTATGCCCTGGCCCCTCCTATGGGCATCACTACACTCGATGAATATTAATTTATTTCAATTAATGGTCCGTCCCTTTGATAGCACCTTGAGCGATTTTAAACATTTTTTCTTCCCTTTTTTTAAACAAATCGTGCGGTCAGCAGCTGGCCGTTGGTGCTGCCACCAGCTCACCACCCCTGCCTGGGGTGAAGAAATCTGTTTTTGGGAGGCACTGGCAGTGGGACGGATGCTCACAGGTGGGGAGGAAGATGACTGGGGACTTGATGATTACTGGAGCTCCTCCTCCTCTAACTGAAGATGCAGCTCTTACACACGCCACCACCGAGGGACCCGATATCTTTATTTTTATTTTAAAATAAAAAATTGGGCTAAACTGAGCTCGCACCATGCATTGGGGTCCAGGGATGCTGCTCCTCTTCTTGGACAAGGATCTGATGCACTGGCAACTGCAGCAGTGAGGACCGCTGGATGCTGCTTTGCTGAACTGGGGACCAGAGGCAGGAGTAGGCCTGCAGAGGCACCAACAGGACGACTTGCAGCACCACGGTAAGTTTCTTCCACGTCCCTGTCACTCTCCACATCCTCACTTCTCTCTGTCCCATTTCCAACTGACCACAAAAATGAACCCTTGGTTCAAAAGTTACATTCAGGATTCTAGAACGAAACTCCGAGCCTATGCCACCAGCCACTGTCTTTCTTTTTTTTTAAAACAATCACAAGCGCCAGCCAGGGACAGCACTCCCAGCGCATGGAGAACCACAGCTCGCACTGCCTGATTGGGGGTACAAGGAAGAGCAGGCAGCCAGAAAATGAACAATACTTTCTTTTTTTTATTTTGCTGCTGTCTGGCAAGGGGGAACAGACACTGCAGGGGGCCCCTACCTTTTGCCCTGGGGAACACTCTGTTTATTTAGTTAAATTCTCTGTGGTGCCCCTATACTGTACTTTGAGGCACTACAGAAGCCTCTATGTAAAATGAAGGATCTTGCAAGGGGAACATAGTAACATAGCATTTAATGGCAGATAAAGACCGCTAGGCCTACCCAGTCTGCCCGAATTCCCTACCTGCCTCAGTGGTTGTTGACCCTACTTGGTCATTACTTTTAGCCTTTCCTACCTACCTCTAGGGTTCCCTTGTGCCTATCCCATGCATGTTTGAATCTCCCCACTGTGCTAGCTTCCACTACTTCATGGGGTAGGCTATTCCATGCATCCACTACCCTTTCTGTGAAGAAAACCTTCTTCACATTCCCCTTTATCCTGCCTCCCTCCAGTCTCATAGCATGCCCCCTCATTCTTGTACACCTCCTATACTGAAAGATGTCACCCACTTGCACTTTGTTTATGCCCTTAAGATGCTTGAAGGTTTCTATCATATCTCCCCATTTCCACCTCTCTTCCAGTGTATACATATTGAGGTATTTTAATCTGTCTTCGTATGTCTCCTGGTGCAAGCCCTGGACCATCTTTGCTGCCCTTCTCTGAACTGCCTCCTCAATGACCATGTCCTTGCAAAGATGTTGCCTCCAAAACTGTACACCATACTCCAGATGCGGCCTCCCCAGTGTTTTGTACAGTGACATTACCACCTCTCTTGTTCTGTTAGTGATGCCACTTCCTATGCACCCAGACATGCTACTGGCCCACCCCACAGCCTTGGTACATTGTTTGGACATCTTTAGGTCATCTGAGATGATTACCCCTAAATGATCAGTTGACAAGGGGGATGTGGTTAATATTTGGGCTATTGATGTGGCACTTCATGACCCAGAATATACCTTCGAATTCTTGGCGATAGAGAAAGTGTCATTAAGTCCCTGGGAAGGAACCTGGACAATGTATTACTATGAAGAGAGTTCTTTTGGAGTTATAAATTGGGTGCCCTCAAAGGGAAGAGCCTGAATCATCTATTTAATTTGGAACAATTCTTATGATAATGGCATGCTTGTTACTGTATTATAATTACTGGTTTGCATATTTTCCCTTAGTAAAAGCCTGTTGTAATTTGTCATTGTAACAAGCTGGTTATGATGGCAAACATGCGCCACTTTCACTATGGCAAAAGCATAAGCCACAATGGCTCTGCCTCTCAGGAGCTTTTTTTTCACACTGTCCAGTGCTGTAAATAAAATTTATTTACTTCTTTATTTTTCTTTATATTAATAGATTAAGTAGTCAGCACGAAGAATGCTGGAGGTATTTTGATGGAGGTGTAGTGTTGTTGTGCCCTACGCTCTCTTCTGTCCGCTTTCATTCACTACTGCGGCTCTGCTACTGTGTCTCCTGCTTGGCTCCCTCCTTCTCACTGCTGCCACTCTTTACCAGGCTACCACCAAGGGACCAAAAGACTTTCACTAAAGAAAACAACAAACAGGGCTATACAGAGTCCTCATCACTGCCAGATCGCTACTCTCAGGGAGCCACCGACTCTGCTACAGGCACTGCTCCTCCTCCCCTTCTTGTCACTGCTTCTCTGCATATTTTATATAATTGCTCAAGTGAAAAAAAACTCAACCCCAGCAATTACCTAAAATAAAATATAGGGTGGTGTAAAACTCAGATTTTACACACACCCTTGGTATTGGATGTTTAGATAAACCCCTCGAGCTTCTCTCTTGAGGGTTTATGTAGCATCCAATACCTTGGGTGTGTGTAACATTTTCATTACATACACCACCCCATATGTTATTCTGTGTATTAACATTTTTTCTCATTTTTCCACAGAACTTGTCACCAATCTTATTTGAATGAATTATGAAATCCTATAATTATTTTTGCCAGCATGTGCAATTAAGCAGTACAGAATGCCAGGGGTTATGTTAATGCCCTGTTAATCATCCCCTCTGGGTGTGAGCCTCATGCTACATGCCCCCAAGGAGGCTTTGGATAATAACATAACCCACTTGAGTTTCTTTATGCTATTATTATAGTTGGGTCCTAGTGTTAAATGGCTTTATGATTTTTTAGCATGATTCTAATTAAACTTTATTTTAAATGTGAAACAGTCCCTTCATCACTTAAATTATTTTTATTTATCAAAAAGAAAAAATAGTAAAAAAAAAATCTCCTACTGATGCTTTGCATTTTATATCAAAGTGTTATTGCACTTATAAGATGGTTTTCAGAGTTGAAAGAGCAGAAAAACAGAAAGTGAAATTTGAGCTTTACAGTAATTGAAATTATAACATGGGGTATGATAAAACAGGAAGTCAATTGGTCCATCAGCGGCACCTGACTGTTGATTAATGCTCAATATATGCACAGCTGGTGTGAGTGGGCAAGATACAGTATCAGTGGGCAGGACGGGACTCATAATCTACTTAAGGAAATCTAAGTGCAAGACAAGCATTTGTAAAGCAAGCGGAACAAGAGGCAGAGAATTAAATGTTTCAATTGTTGGGGGATGCTGTGTACATAATTCCCATAGTGTTGTTTCCCTTCCCATCCCGTACTGCAGCATTTGTCACTGCTGTGCCGCTTAGTGGCTCTTGTCCCCCCACTTGCCCCCCCCCGCAGCATTTCAATGTGTTCTCTTGCTCAGATTCAACAGGACTTTCCGAGTTTCCCCGTTTCTGTTGTAACACCCACCATGCAAGAGAGACACACCGGGACCAGGTGATAGTTGGGGAGAGATGGGGAATCCTCAGTGTAGTGAAAAAGTCAGTTTTTTCAGTGTGCAGTCTGACCACAGAGAGAGAGAGTGACTTGGAGTGACATGATTGAAACCAAAGGTGCTGTAAAAAGAGTGGTATACCTGTGTCCCCTATGCTTTGAAAGTTGCAGCAATGTCCTGCCTGTGTGTCTCTCTACAGTAATTGGAAAGTGCATTTGAGGTACAGTTTCTTTATTGACAGAGAGTGAGCGAGAGCAAGAGAGACACATTGGGCAAGGAGGTTAGTACAGTCTTCATGAGGCATACAATCAGATTTTTCCCTGTCACTGGTCCACTTTGTTTTGTGACAGGGAGCGACAGAGACTGACAGCCATAGAGACACAGGGGAGCGACAGAGAGAGAGAGTGAGAGCAACACACAGTCCCCCCCCCATCGCAGCTTGCTTAACCATGGGAGGAGGAGAGAGAGAGAGAGAGAGAGATGTAGTGTAGCCACAGTGTGAGGCGCTGGCAGCTGCTGTCACTTCAAAGCAATGGGTCACAATAGTTACATTGCAGCTCGCTGGTACTTACATATCAAGGCAGGTTTTGTTTGAGCAGGCAACAAATGGGAACTACTTTCTGAGGTGGCAGGATACACTGTTAAAAACTTTTATTTCCAGCCTTAAAAACAGCATTTCTGTCTATTATTTACCTTGAAAGGATGCCCCATGTTATAAGCGCAATAATGCATTCCAAGGAATGGGGTTATTGGGGATTAATCAACATCCCGGGTGCTGTGAGGGCACTCTGTCTGAGGCCTCATGCCTCACAACACACCTAGGGTGTTGATTAATCCTCAATAACCCCATACCCTGTCATTGGTTATTGCATACTTACTGCATGGTCATGTGACCAGTTTTGACCAATCAGATTGTTTGATTCAAGCCATTTTATAAATACAATTTATTTACATCAATAACACAATTTCATTTACTTATCTGTATGTAATCATCTCCTTATATTGTGCAGTTTGGTAGTAACTGGTGTCCTGGCAAAACATTATCTGCATATTGCAATTACTTTCTGGTTGCAAATTTAGTTTTTTTTCTGGGGAATGTAGCTTTACCCCGTTGTTGGAATACTACCTTTCCAGATAGTATTGATGACAACTTAAGCCAGTTGAACAATGATGAGACCAATAGCTGTTTTTTTTTTTTGGGGGGAGGGAGGAGTTGTTTTGTTTTTTTACAGATGACTCATTTCGGTGGCCTGTTATACTCATTTTTGTTTAGAATCAAGACTCACTTTTTGACGCAGGTGAACAGCCGTAATTCTGACTGAGTGGTTCACTGGTCCAACAGATCTCTGAGTTTGCAGGGATGCTTGTGTGACTTAGTAGTGCTTGTGCTACTAGACTGCACGAGGTTACTAAGCATGGTCTGTAGCTCAGTACAGTGGTTGGCAGAAGTAAAACATTGAATATGAGTGACCGTTTGTGCATTCTGTTTCAGAGGAACTACCATATTTTTTGGGGTACAGGTAGTGCAGAATCCTCTTGAGGAGGGTCCATTCAAGTTCAAGTTTATTGCAGAAAGACTCCATTGAGCAAGTTCATTGACAAGGAGGTCCTGAAGCTTGTACACAGACAAAGAAATATTACATAGTAAGGCAACCTTGGTTACCAGTATTCAAAGTGCACACAAAGTTTGAGAAAGGTATTACATAGTGAGATACATCATTGTAAAGATGTGTATAGTTAAGGAACATTTGGTATAAAGTGTACAGGCAATACAAGGTAAAGTTTATAAACTTAACACTTTTAGATGCAATAGATAAGCTTGATGTATTGAGCAAATGATAGGAAGGATAGAATAAGTTGGGTGAACAGGGTTGAGGGGGAGGGGTCAATTAGCAAGGGGTAATACATAAATAGGAGGCCTAAGGTAGGAAAGGGTATAGTAGCAGGCAGAAAAAATCCTACAGTTTGTTTAGTCATGGAATACATTTTGCAAGCTAGATGGTTTCAGGGCTAAGTAAGGCTAGTACCAGTGGAGACAATAGTAAAGAAGCACACATGGGGTAGAGGAGGGGCTTAGTAGCAGTTACAAATATCTTTTATTTTAGATGCAATTAGCACTGTATAGAAGTTAACTGAGACAATGCTAGTTAGTTTTAGTACAGATTGGAGTTGATTCCATATAGTAGGAAGGGCATGTGAGATAGCTCATTTGCCAAAGGAGGTACGAGTCCTAGGTACGTCGAGCATGATAAAGTCTGTTTTCCTGAGGGAATATGCACTGTGGGAAATGCAGGTTAAAGATGTTAGGTAACACGGTAGTTTGTGCAGGAGCAACTTAAGGGTCCAAAGACCAGCCTGCAGCAGGTATCTGGTGGTGAGAGATGTCCAGCCAACAGCTGCATACAGATCACAATGGTGCGTACGGTAGGGGGAAATTGGTAATGAATCGTAACGCGTGGTGATAGAGGACGTCCAGCTTGCTTAGACTTGAGACTGTAGGGTAAGTATAAATTAAATCACCGTAGTCAAGTAGGGGAAGGAATGTGGCCTGGACGAGCCTGGTATGGGTCTCAAGGGGGAAAAGAGACCTATTTCTAAAAAAGAATCCTAGTCTGGCTTTGAGCCTCCTGGATAAGTCCTCGATATGGTCATTAAGGAGGCAGTATAACGCAGTGGTTTAAGGCTCTGAGCTGCAAATCTGAAGACCTGGGTTTGAATCCCACAGCCCCCACTTGCATACTGTGTGATCCTGAGCAAGTCACTTAACTTCCCAGTGCTCCCAGGTTGCACCTGTAAACAACTTTCAGCTTAGTGTGTCTCACCTAGTAAAACAATTGGGAAAAAAATAAATAAATAAAAGAGATATTATTATCTGTCCAAATACCCAGATATCTGAATTTGGGAATGACTTCCAAGGGTTCACTTAGCGAGGTAACAATAAAGTCTTTTGGTAGGATGGGGAGGTACCAGAGGAGGTACTATGACAGAAAATCATTGCTTTCATTTTTTTAGCATTAAGAAGAAGTTTGGTTTTTATCAGATTATTTTCAAGCTGAGCAAAGTCAGCTTGTAACACATTCCTGACTTCCGATAAAGTTGAACCAGAGGTATACAGAACAGTATCGTCCGCAAAGAAGTGCAGGTTGGAGCTAGTTATGTGAGAATCAAGATCATTGATGTACAGAGAGAACAGGATCGGGCCTAGAATGGAGCCTTGGGGGACTCCTCTGACAACCGGCAGAGAGGCAGAGAATAGGCCATCCGCTTTGACTTTCTGTGTTCTCCCTGATAGGTAACTAATGAATCACTGAGTGGTGGACGTAGTGGCACCTAAGTTAGACAGGCAAGTGACTAAGAGGTTGTCATCAACAGTGTCAAATGCTTTACTAAGGTCTAAGAAGACTGTACCAGTAATCATCTTAGCATCCACGGCAGAGATCCAGTCATTAGTTACTTTGGCCAGTGCTGTGATTTGCCCAGAAACCAGATTGAGCTGGGTTAAGGAGTGAAAAGTTTTCGATATGAAGTTTTAATTGGTTATAGATCAATTTTTTGAAGACTTTAGAAAGGATAGGCAAGATGGAGATAGGCATATAGTTGTTCAGAACACATGGGTCCCCTGATTTAAATAGGGGGAGGATGTGGGCAGATTTCCAACAGGTCAGAACTAAAGCAGAAGTGATGGAGAGGTTGAAGATATGAAGGATGGGGGCAGTGAGATGGGTATAGCCTAATCTTAGGAAGAAAGGTTCAAGACCGTCATCCCCTGCACTCTTTCTGGTATCAAGTTTAAGAAGTGAATCTTAAATTTCTTTATAGTTAAGTGTACGCAATTGAAAGGGACAGGATAAGGTGCAGGTTGTCAGGGAGGAACTAGGCTGATTCTTTGTATAGCTAGCATAAGGTGAGGAGTCAAAAGCTAGACCAGCTGTGACAAAATGGGAGCTGAGTTCTTTGAGAATTTGAGAATGACTTTCCACTACCCTGCCATTTGTAAGTATCTTGATTGGAATGGAGGGGGCAGTGGGCAGCCCTTCAATAGATTTGAGTGTCCTCCAAATTTTGTGTGAGTCCCCATTTGCCTGTTCAAGGGTAGAGACGTAGAAGTAGGCTTTGGCAGAGTGAATGCTTTTTACACAGGCATTCCTAGCTGCTCTAAAGGCCTGCCAATCTGCAGGGTGCTTGGACTGCCTAGCTTGAGCCCAGACCTTGTCCCGGTTAGTAAGAGCTGCCTTAAGATCTAAGGTGAATCAGGGGTGAGAGTTTTTGCACACCCTGACTTTGATAAGGGGGGTATGCTTATTTGTCAGAACAGCAAGGTTGTCATTGAGGACAGAGACAGCCTCATCGACATTTTTGGCAAGGTAAAGATCTTGCCATCTGACCTCACCTAAGTCGGATAGGAAATTAGCTGAATTGAACTTGTGAAAGGATCATTTTGTTATAAATGTGGGCTGCTGACGGGCCTTAGTTTGAGATCTTATGCATACAACAACCCCATGGTCACTCATATTGTGTGGAAAACTGCTGAGTGTGAAATTTTATGAGGATGAGTGGTTACTATAACATCTAAGAAGGAGTTATTGTCAATATTAAAGGTATTGTTCCTTGTGGGTTCACTAACTAATTGCACAAGGCCAAGCTCATCACAGAGAGATTTAAGGCAGTGAGATTTTGTGGTAAGCCAATCCATATTGAGATCTCCTAGGAATAATTGTTTCTGTATTAGCAGCAGTGATTAGGGATCTTAGTATATTCAAGATTTCAGAACCACCAGTCGGAGGCCTATAGCCCCCTATAATAGTAAAGCATTCAGAGGAAGGAAGGTGAAGCTTCATAGAAACAATCTCAAATTCCTTAGATATCGATTTGCAGCTGATATCTGTGACTGTGTACTTGGTTTTAGAATAGATTACCACACCCCCACCCTGAGATTCTCTGTCTGCCCTGAATAATTTGTAGCCCGGGAGGGTAATTTGTTGGCTGGTTTTAGCCTTTTTAAGCCAGAACTCTGTAATAATGATGAGATCTGCGTTTGTATGCGCAGCCCATGCTTGTAGTTGGACACATTTTTTGGTCAGGCTTAGTATATTGAACAAAATCATTTTAAGACCAGGGGCAGCTGCAAATTCTGATGGAGAGGTGAGTTGCACTGGAGGGCCAGGATTTAACTCAACATTACCTGAGCAGAGGAGGAGCAACAGTAGCATTTTCTTTAAGGACCTGATCAAGAAGGAGATGGCTTTTTTCCTCTGGAACCGCCCATGGTACCTTGCCAGTGATGCATTTTTGGAGCTGGAGACAGTAATGCTGATTTGACAATTTAATGTGATAAGGGAGAGTACTCGCATTGTCATAGGTGAAGAGAAAAGAAGGGGAAGGGGGTAGAATGGGCGGTCAGGGTCAGATGAAGGTGGGTCAACAAAAAGTGGGAGGTGCAGTTTGCAGGGGCAACATAGGATGTAATATGGGGGTCCAGGACTAGATTAGATCGAGGTACTTCAAGGTGTAGTGTAACATAGGGTACACTGTTTTCTAGGATCACGAGGATAACAATAAAGTATGCCATACTTTCAGAAGGATGGGGACTAGATATTATTAGTGGATGGATGTTTCTGCTGAGTGTGAGACAGGGACACAAACAGACACCCTCAGGACTCAATGTGGAAATAATAAGAGCTGTGGGTGAGGAAAGAGGAAAGGAGAGAAAATAGCAGGCTGCTCACTACAACGCTGCTCCACTAAGTACAGGCTGATTAGTTCAGCTCCCCTATCGGTATCTGTTGGGTAACAGATGTCACAGGAGCGAGGTCCCCTGGCTGAAGGTACCTTAGGGAAAATGCCCAAAAGTTAGTAAAAGGTGTGGAAAAACTATTGGAACATCAGTTATGCTGAGGAGTGAGGGAAAGTTATGATGCTGAACTGAATGAAAAGAGCCACCATCCATGTAATTACAAGAAAAATACTTTTATGACCTTCAGCATGGAAGAGAGGGGGAAAAAACACTACTGGAGAAACCTCTGTGGGATCCAAGGCTGTAGGTCACCATCCGTCCAGGCTATGTGATCACATTTTAAATCCCTGCATGAAATGGGACCTGCACTAGCCAGTTAAGCCTGAGCAACTGGACCTGTGCCACACCACTGAAGCTAGAGCAGCATCAAGAGAGTATCATTCAATGACAGGAAATTACATTACAGATACTTCAGAGATTAGTGCATCTAACAATGACAGCCCCCCAACCCCCCGAGACATACTTCATTTGCTATAATGGAAATATGCAGAGTTGCAAGCAAGACAAAGAGCATAACAGTTTGTTTTTTGTTGCAGTTCTATTTATCTTCTCTGCACTTTGAGTAAGGCCTCCTTCAGCCACCACCAGCACCCCCATCCCATCCACCAAGGGCTTCCTGCCTGGGTTCCTGGAACACTGGGCCACCATCGACCTCTTTCCTTGGCTTGCCTCTGGAGTAGGGTTCACTTCTACTCCTCAGTGACTTCACCATGCTATCCAGCCTGCCCACAGTGGAGATGAAGCCTGGAACTACCCCCAGGATCAGGTAGTAGAGTCCTGGTATTGGATGTGCAGGGGTGGGGGGCAGGGCAATGTTTCATCTGCCTGATCAGCTACCATTTCCCCATCTTTTCTCTCCTGGTACTTATGAAGCAGTGAGCCCAGGATGTACCCCCACATACAGCACGCCAGCATCTGCAGCATCACCCCTTTAACTAAGGACAAGGTGCACCACCGTTTAACCTCTTCTAGATGGTGGTCACGTACCGAGTGCCTGAGCCCCCACCTCCACAGGACAGGGATCCCTGGGATGCTTAATCCTCCTTCCCCCGGCCGTCCCTCTGATGACTCAAGCTTTTTCATGAGCCCAAGTCATCGGCATCACAAGTGGTACTACCACTGTTGTACTGGCAGGCTATCCAGAATGTAACAGTTTTAATATATATAATATATGTCTATATATTCTTTTGTTTTTTAGTTTGTTTCCTTTTATATTTATTTTGTCTATTCATTTTTATAAAGTGATATGTATTGTATTAACTTTGAATCTTTGTACCTTGTGAACTCCAGGTAGCACCTGAAAATAGGCCCTTGGCCTAGTGTGCTCAACTAGTTATCTAAAACTTAACTAAAATAACTAATATCACAAATTATCACATGCCCATTAATGTCATATTTCTTCCTAGATGTCACTCAGTTCATTTATCAGGACTGATGGGTTATGGCTGTCATTGTTAGACGCAGTGGAATATCTGAAATATCTCTCATGTCACTTACCATCACTGGATGATGCTCTGCTAATGCTGATTGCTCTCGGTTTACTGATATGCCTCACAGTGATTACATTATTTTTTAATGCTAACACCTGTTTCAACAGGTGCAACCTTGGCAGCCGTGCTGTCAGCATCTCTGATGATTTTCATATTGGAATTTTTGTTGTGTGTTTCCAAATTAGGCTCTGATATAGTACTGCCATTGATCTGTTTATTTTCTGAATGAACAGCCTCATTGTGAAATGTGTCAGTTTCACTACCAAGTTGTCTTTCTTTCTATGTTTGTATTGTTTGGGTTGTATGCTTCTGCATTATAGTCCATGCTTGTTCTGGGATGACTGCTAACTGTGTCATGTACTCCTCTTCTGTTTTGTTACCTAACGTATCCTCCATGGTCATACCTGAAAGTAGACCTTGACTTATCTAGTGTACCTTACCCGGTAAACAAAAACTAATAAATAAATAAAGTAAATAAATAAGTTTGGACTGACAATGGATGTTCACTGGTGCAGTGGACAATTCCCATGTGTGAAAGAATACTATTGAAATGTTGAGTGAATGTTTATGCAATGAAAACTTGGGTCATTCCTCATTCTGTTCTAGGAGGGGACCTCCGTGCTTTGGAGGCACCTTATCCAAGGGAAGATGAAACATGCTCTTTACACAGTGTTCGGAGGGAGGGTCAGGTAGCCTATTTCCACACCAAGGGATAGTGATTGATTGATTGATTGATTGAGGCAGTCTGTCAAAAATTAGTGCACTGAGCAAAAGCTCATTGCCAGGTGTGTGGGGGGGGGCGGAGAAGTAATAACAGATGCAAGCAGGTTGAGATGACAGTTACAAACAAGCATGATGGCAAACGCATCTAAGCACAGTTGTAGTATGGACTACAGCTGGTAAATACAATACATGGCTATTACTTCGGCACAGCAATGTTTAACATTATGCTATACCCCCATGAAAGAGTTATGCAGTAAACAATAAAATAATACACAATATACTATAATAGATAACAAATATGCAACCAAAGCAGACTATGACAACAATGGGAGAATAGTGCCTAGAGGAAACTAAAGTCAGGGAAAAGCTAAGTAAGGGCAGGAGCAAGAGGGAGCAACAAGAGACTGCAGAAGTGGTTTGAGTGAGAGGTGGTGGGGAGGCAGGATGAAAAGAGTGTAGGAGATAGTTCCAGAGTGAAGGCAGGCATACAGGGAAAGATAACTGACCAGCTGTCATAGAGCAGTGGTGAAGAGTGAAAGATTCTAGTGTTGGGAGAGCAAAGAGAATATTTGGAGAGAACAGACTGAATGAGGAAGTCCAAGAGGAAGAAGGTATGGGATATTGTGCCTGATTGTAAAAGAACATATCTTGGTCTCCTTTGCATGGAAACACAGATTGTTATCAGTTAGATAGGTTAACAGCTAGTCAGAGTCATTCTGAAGTTTATTTAGTGAGTCCATGGTGTGAAAACACACATATAAACATAGAATTTGGCTGGCCCAGTGGCACAGAGGGTTGAGGTGCTGGATGCCACATTTTATGCCACGCTGGCGATCTGGGTTCGGCAATGGACTCGGGTCATTGGGGGTCGGCTGGGGAGGGAGAGGATTGAAACAGGGCTCGAGTTGCTGAGCCCACATGCCCAGTGCCAGACTGAATCCAGACTTGACTCTCCGTGGTCCTGCCTCTCCTGTTCAGGGGTTGTGGGAGGAGGGATCCTTCACCCAATTCCCTGGTCAGGGGAAGGGCACGGAAGGTGATAGAGACAACATGCCGAGTGTGCCCATGCTGGAGAGATGCCCAAGTCACTGGCAACAGGAGCAAAACAGAGTTCAGGAAAAAAGAAAGAAACATAGAATTTGATGGCAGATAGGGACCACTTTGCCCACCCAGTCTTCCCATCTTTCCCTACCTACAGTATCACTTCACACCCTAAGTGATCTCTGGCTCTTTCTCCTTCATCTACCATGCTTTCTGCTAAGATTTCCTTATGCATATCCCACGCATTCTTGAACCCTACCACTTCTTTCACCCCACTACCTCCACTCAAAGGCTATTCCAGGAATACACTATTCTTTCTGTGAAGAAGTACTTCCTCACATCTCTCCTTAATCTATCGTCCTCCAGCTTCATAGCATGCCCCCTTGTTCTTGAGCTTTTTTTCCTGAAAAATACTCCCCTCTTGTACTTTATTCACCCCATGAGGTATTCAAAGGTCTCTATCATATCCCCCTCTCCCTTGTGGGGTGTACATGAAGAGGTCCTCTAGTCTGTCATCACAGGGCTTTTGGTGCAGACCCTGCACCATTTTAGTTGCCCTGCTCTGGACCACCTCCACTCTGTCAATGTCCTTCCAGAGATGTAGTCTCCAGAACTGAACACAGTACTCTTGGTGGGGTCTTACCAGTGATCTATACAGAGGCATCACTTTCTCCCTCTTTCTACTGGTGATACCTCTCCCTTTGCACCCCAGCAACCCACTAGCCCTTCCAACTGCCTTGTCACACTGCCTGGCCACTTATAGATCATCTGATATGGTCACCCCTCGATCTCTTTTCTGCTTGATCATCAATACCACTGCACACGTGTTGTATTTTGCCCCTGGGTTTCTGTGCCCTAAGTGCACTATTTTGTACTTTTTTGCATTGGAATCCAGCTGCCATATCATTGACCACTCCTCATGTTATCCCAGGTTTCTGCTAATCCTATCCATTCTCCCCCACCCCGAGTGTCCAACCTACTGCAGATTTTGGTGTCTCCAGCAAAGAGGCCAACTTTCCCTTCCAGCTGCTCTGCAATGTCACTTATAAAGACATTAAAGAGGACCGGTCTCAACACTGACCCCTGAGGCACTCCGCTGGTCACCCCCTTCCTTGGAATGAACTCTGTTTACCACCACCCTCTGTCGCCTATCCCCTAACCAATTTCTTACCCAATTTACTACCTTTGGATCCATTTCTAAGCTACCCAGATTGCTTACCAGACACTTTGATAAAGCGTTGGTAACACGTAAAATGTTGGTGCTTTTTACTGCTGTTTATTAAATTATGGATGTTTTTAGCAACAAATTATGAACAATGTCACTTAACTGACAAGTGAGTGTCAGTCTTTCTGAACTGCAGGACTTCTAGCAAAACTGTTTCTCTAAATTACATCTGGGCACCAGGAACTTTCTGGTAGCCACTTCTTTGCCTGCAGTTCTTACCCAATGTACAGACCCCCATGTTAGGGGGAGGGAATGGACAAGGATATGATAGAAGGCATTCTTAGAATGGCAGAGAAAGGGGAGATACTGTTGATGGGAGACCTGAATATGCCAGATGTTAACTGGAGCACATTTGCTGCAGCCACATCCAAGAGCAGGGCCATTCTTGATGCCCTACAGGTGGCAGGCATTAGACAGCTAGTTTCAGAACCCACTGTGAGAGAGCAATCTTAGACCTCGTACTCAAACGCAGGGCAGTGAGAGGTCTCAGATCTAGAAGTGGGTTGCCATCTGGGGACAAGTGACCATCAAATAGTGTGGTCTACATTAAACTCAGCTACAGAGTCCAAGCCATACAAAAGTGAGGTACTGGACTTTGGGAGGAGCTGACTTTGAAGATGGGAGAGCGCCTCAGAAAAGCACTAGCAAACAGGCTAGAAGGAGGTGTGGAGCAACAATGGGGAATCATCAAAACTGCCATCACAGAGGCAACAAGCCTTTGTGTGAAGCAAATAAACAAATCAAAATGAAAGAAAAAGCCACTATGGTTCTCAGAAGAGGTGGCTGTGAAAGTCAGGAAGAAAAAGATAGCATTCCAGAAGTATAAAACACAGAAGGAGCAGGACAGAGAGCTGTACCAGTTAAGGCAGAAGGAAGCAGGGAAGGAAGTCAGAATACAGGCCAAACTGAGGAAAAGACGCCAACTCAGTTAAGAAGGGGATAAAACCTTATAGGTACATCAGCGAGCATAGAAAGACAAAGGGAGGGGGATAGTGAGGCTGAATAGAATGAACAGTGGGTGGGCAGAGGGGGACAGTGAAAAAGCAGGGATACTGAATGAATATTTCTGCTCAGTAGTCACAAAAGAGGAGAGGGAAGTGCCTAATCCAATTAACAGAAGCACTCTTGATAGGTGGGTCGATCCCAGTCCTTTCACAGACGAAAGGGTTCTGCAAGAACTCCTAAAACTGAAGGTGGACAAAGCAATGAGTCCTGATGGAATTCACCCCAGAATTCTAAAAGAATTAAGGGAGGAACTAGTGAAACCACTGACTACTCTTTTTAATAAATCATGGGAGAATGGTGTGGTACCCGAGGACTGGAGGAAGGTGGATGTGATTCCCCCGTCACAAAAGTGGGACCAAGACAGAGGCAGGAAACTACAGACCTGTCAGTCTGACCTCTGTGGTAGGGAAAGTGATGGAGTCACTCTGAAGGAAAGAATAGGTGAGTACCTGAGGCCAGTGGAGCACAGGACCCAAGGCAGCATGGGTTCTGAGCGGAAGGTCACGCCAGACGAATCTAATAGATTTCTTTGACTGGGTGACCAAAGTAGTAGACCAGGGAGGGGCTGTGGACATGGCCTACCTAGACTTTAGCAAGGCATTTGACACAGTCCCACACAAAAGATTAATAGTCAAATTAACCAGCCTGGGAGTGGGTCCCAGGGTAGTAGCCTGGGTAAAACATTGGCTGCACAACAGGACACAGAAGGTAATTGTAAATGGAGTCCACTCTGAAGAAAGAGGGGTTACTAGTGGGGTACCACAGGGTTCAGTATTGGGTCCAGTCCTTTTCAATGTCTTCATCAGTGACATTGCAGAGGGACTGGAAGGAAAAAGTATGCCTTTTTGCAGATGACACAAAGATCTGCAACAGGGTTGATACACAAGGAGGCGTGGAAAGGATGAAAAGGGACTTGGCAAGGTTGAAGGAATGGTCAGAAGTATGACAGCTACGATTCAGTGCAAAGAAGTGCAAAATAATCCATCTGGGAAACAAGAACCCAGGGGAAGAATACACAATGGTTGGGGAGGTAGTAACAACAACAAAAAAGGAAAGGGACCTGGGGGTAATCATATCAGATGACCTTAAGGTTAGCAATCAATGTGAGAAGGCAGTAGGGAGGGCTGGGGGTTTACTGGGATGTATAGGGAGAGGCATCAGCAGCAGAAAACAGGAAGTTGTTATTCCTCTGTACAGACAGTTGGTGAGACCCCATCTGGAATACTGTGTCCAGTTCTGGAGACCCCATCTCCGCAAGGACATTGACAGGATAGAGGCAGTCCAGAGGAGGGCAACTCAAAATGGTGCAGGGTCTGCAAGAGAAACCGTATGAGGAGAGACTAAAGGAGCTTAATATGTATACCCTTGAGGAAAGAAGGAGGAGACATGATAGAAACTTTAAGTACCTCAGTGGAATCAACAAAGTCCAAGAGGGTAGCATCTTTCAGAAAAAGAGACTTACAAGAACAAGGGGACACAATTTAAAGATAGAAGGAGGGCGGTTCAGGGGCAATGTGAGGAAGTATTATTTCACAGAAAGGGTAGTGGATGCATGGAACAGCCTTCCTGAGGAGGTTGTGGGGTCTAAAACAGTGGGAGATTTCAAGAATGCATGGGACAGACATAAGGCAATTCTTGTAGGGGGTAGGAAGAAATAGGCTGTAGGTTAACTAGGATCTGCGGCCTATCCTGTAGGTAGGGAAATGGGCAGACTAGATGGGCCTAGCAGTCCTTATCTGCCATCAAAGTCTATGTTTCTATGTTTCTATGCTTCTACCACCTTTGGAACCACTTCTAAGCTACCCAGATTGCTTACTAGTCTCCAATGTGGAAGGGTGTGGAATGCCTTACTGAAAACTGACTGCAAAAAGACACAGGCAGAAGGGGATAGGGAGAAGTACCAGGAGAAGCAAAGGGAGGCAGGGAGGTCAGTAAGGGAAGCCAAAGCTCAGACAGAAGAACACATTGCAAAATCAGTGGATAGAGAGGACAAAACCTTTAACAGGTACATAAGTGAAAAAAGAAAGACAAAGGGAGGGATAGTGAGACTGAAGGGGGAGGATGGGGGCCACGTGGAGGATGACAACAGTAAAGCTGACATATTGAACAGGTATTTCTGCTCAGTCTTTACTGAAGAGGAGGAAGGTAATGGGTCTGAAGGGAGTACAAGGGGTGAGAATGGTGCAGAAATGGACACAAGTCCCTTTACACGAGAAAGGGTCCTGAAGGAACTGGAAGTAATAAGAGTTGATAAAGCAATGGGGCCAGATGGGGTGCACCCCAGGGTCCTTAAAGAACTAAGAGAGGTGGCGGCTGAACCTCTGGCTATCCTGTTTAGCCGATCACTGGAAACAGGGGAGGTACCCAAAGACTGGAGGACAGCAGATGTAGTCCCCTTATACAAAAGTGGGAACAAAGAGGAAGCAGGGAACTACAGACCAGTCAGCCTCACCTCGGTAATGGGGAAGATCATGGAAGCACTACTGAAGGAGAGATTGGTGGAACATCTGGTTGTCACTGGACTACAGGACCCAAGGCAGCATGGTTTCACCAGGGGGAGGTCATGTCAGACCAACCTCGTTGAATTTTTTGACTGGGTGACTAGGGAGGTGGATCAGGGAGGGCAGTGGACATGGCCTATCTGGACTTCAAGCAAAGCCTTTGACACTGTGCCACATAGAAGACTATTACACAACTGGGAATATGGGTGTGGGCAGGACAGTAGTGTGGTGGGTAGGTAACTGACTGGGTGGCAGGACACAGAGGGTGGTGGTAAATGGCTGTCACTCCACAGAGGGAAGAGTGACCAGTGGGGTACCACAGGGATCAGTGCTGGGACCGGTCCTATTCAACATCTTCATCAGTGACATTCATGGGACCTAGAAGGCAGAATTTCACTGTTCGCTGATGACACAAAGCTCTGTAACAGAGTAGACACACCAGAGGGTGTAGACAGAATGAGAAGCGACCTGCAGAAACTTGAAGAATGGTCAGGGGTTTGGCAGTTGAAATTCAATGCAAAGAAGTGCAAGATAATGCATATAGGCACAAAACCCTGGGCACGATATATCAGCTGGGGGTGAGGATATAGCATGCACCAAGCAGGAAAGGGATCTTGGGGTTGTCATCTCTGATGACCTCAAAGGTAGGGAAACAGTGTGACAAGGCAGCAGGTAAAGCAAATAGGATGCTGGGATGTATGGCAGGGGCATCACCAGCAAGAAAAGGAGGTCATAATTCCGCTATACAAGACACTAGTGAGGCCCCACCTGGAGTACAGTGTACAGTTCTGGAGACCATACCTACGTAGGACATAGACAGGGTAGAGAAGGTTCAGAGGAGGGCAACAAAGATGGTGCATGGATTGCATCACAAGTCCTATGAAGACAGGTTGAAGGAACTGAACATGTA
Organism: Neoceratodus forsteri; assembly: GCA_016271365.2. NCBI lineage: Eukaryota > Metazoa > Chordata > Ceratodontiformes > Ceratodontidae > Neoceratodus > Neoceratodus forsteri. The sequence goes on from CM057455.1 coordinate 267,683,279, forward strand.
CTCCCTGGAGGAAGGAGGGAGAGGGATATGATAGAGACATACAAGTATCTTACAGGGAGGAACAGGGTGCAGGAAAACACTATTTTAAGCGAAAAAGATGTTCCAGGACTAGAGGGCATGGGATGAAGTTGGAGGGAGGACGATTCAGAGGAAACATGAGAAGAATTTCTTCACAGAACGGGTGGTGGACAAGTGGAACGCCCTGCCAGAGGAAGTGGTGGAGGCTGAAACAATCACGGGATTTAAGAATGCATGGGATAGACATAAAGGAATTCTGGAGGTCAGGGGTAAGGGGCAACAGACTTCTTGGAAAACACACTGAATTTACAAGCTCAAATGGGCAGACTGGGTGGGCCACAGGCCCTTATCTGCCGACACTGTCTATGTATCTATGTATAACTGGAAAGACCACATCCTGCACTCCACCCTGATCTAGTTCCTTGGTTGCCCAGTCAAAGAAATCTATTGGATTTATTTGACATGAACCCCCCCCCCCCAGGAATCCATGTTGTGTGGGGCCACATAACTCATTAGATTCAAGATATTCCACAGTCCTTCCCTTCAGCAGTGATTTCATTAACTTTTCCACCACCAGTGTCAGGCTGACTGGCCTATAATTGCCAGCCTCCTCCCTGCTACCGCTTTTGTGAAGTATGACTATATTTGCCCTACTCTAGTCCTCTGGAACCACTCCTGTTTCCAGTGAATAGTTAAATAAGATTGTCAGAGGTGCCATCAGTACTTCCCTAAGTTCCTTCAGTACCATTGGATGCACCTCTTATGGCCCCATTGCTTTGTCCACTTTCAGATTCATGAGTTCCTTCAGGACTCTGTCCTCTGAAATAGGACTAGTGTCCACCTTCCCCCTCCCAAGCTCCTGTTACTTTTCAGTGGAACCTACCCTTCTTCCTCGGTGAATGCTGAACAAAAGTATTTGCATAGGATGTCTGCCTTTTCTTGGTACCCCTCCGGATGGTCCCCCTTCCATTTTTAACCTTGTAATCCCACTCATGGTCTTCCTCATTTCATTTGCATACCTAAAAATATCTTTTCGCTTTTGTTACCACCTGGGATAATCATTCTTCAGTGTGTGTGCCTTCATGTTGCTTACTGCTTTCCATGCCTTCCTCTGTTTCCCTGATACACCTCCTTATCCTCCTCCCTCTGTGTCTCCTTTTATCTTCTGAATGCTACCCTTTTAGCCTTTGTGTCTCAGCCACCTCTTTCGAGAACCACAGTGGTCTCTTTTTCCTCTTGCTTTTGTTCACTTTTTGATGCAGAACTTTGTCCATGTATTACCCATGAATAATGGGGACTGCAGAGTGCAGCCTTCACCACTAATCAGTTCCTCAGGTCAGTGGGAATTAGTCACAGCTCCTCTGCAAACAACAAACAAATGCCATTGGAACACATCAGAAATGAAGAAAAACCTCTCCCGGTTGTCACTGCTAGTCAAATCCCCAAGCTTCTCAGGGCTTGGCTTGTAATATTTCATATTGGGTATAGTGGGTGAGAGGGGGTTAAATGTTTAAAATCTCAGGATGCAACAGGGTCTCATTTTGGCCATGCCATTTATCTCTACATTTGGAAATGTGATACATCTTGCATAAATGCATTTTTATGTAATTATATGGTAATCTTTAATAACGTATCATTGTCTCAGTAAATGCTTGCCATCTTAAGCAGGAATGAGTTGTAATCAAGCCTCTGACTTAATCAGCTGTCCTGTAACAGAAAGAAAGAAAGAAAGAAAGAAAGAAAGAAAGAAAGAAAGAAAGAAAGGGAGGGAGAGAGGGAGGGGGAGAGAGAGAGGAGAAAAGGAAGGAAGGAAGGAAGGAAGGAAGGAAGGAAGGAAGGAAGGAAGGAAGGAAGGAGGGTCTTGCACCCTGTGACCTTCTTGCTGAGAGGTGAAAGCACAACCCACTGAGCACCTCTGCCACTGACAGGTGTTCTGCTCTGCTCTGGTGTGTGGATTGCAGTTGGCTAGTAGGTTATATTTTTTTGATGCCAATAACCTAATCACAACCCATTTATTGGGAGGTGGCCTGCCCACAAAAGTGAGGTGGCACTCTTGCAAATATTAAATCGGATTCTACACTTCATGGTGGCATTGATACTTAGCTCCTCCAAACTTTGGTGCTAATGCACGAATGTACGTAAAGTATGCAGAAAACAGTCTTATCTGTGACATGCAATTATGCGGCACACAAGGCACAACAGAGATGTGGCATGCACAAATAGCACCACGGGATGCGCGCACAAAGGGGACAGTATGACAAGGCATGTATAGCAGGATGCGCACCCCTCAAAGGCGGTGCCAGGATACACAGATCCAACCTGTGACCTTGCTATATATGGGCATGGCACACACCCAGAGTAACAGCACAGAAGTGAATGCCGCATAGTACACCACAATGCACAGGATGACGAAAAGTGAAAGAGGTGTGGAGGGTAGCCCCACGCCATAGAGCCAAGAGAAACAGGCAGCTGATGGTGGAGAACCATGCCATTGCCGTGTACGCACATGGGGCACAGCACAGCCACATGCCCCAAGTTTCACCAGTGGGCAAGTCGCATCAATGGTAAGTGACATAAGGGCTACTCAGCTCACATCACCCTGTGCCTCGATGTCCCAGACCTTCAGTACCTGGCCTATGGTATTGTCATGTGGCATGTGGAGGTGCCCTTGGCGGTGAGTGCAGTCACTGGGCAGATGCCCTGAGCCCCTGGACAGGCTTGGTATTGTACCATGCATATGTACAGTGTTCTTATGATGTCTGTGTAATGTATTACAACACTACTGGGGACCCATCAAACGAATGGTATTGCAAACATTGGCAACCTGCATGAAACAGAGGACAATGGTATAGACAAAAGTGGGTCAGGGACAGAGGAGCCTGCATGCCTATCATGAATGTCGTCATTGATGCTGCTGCAGCAGTAATCAGAGTATGGGCTTTGGGGGGGGGCTGCCATGTGGCGGGTATTGTGTTGTCCATTTACATTCCTGTGTTTGTATATCCACCTCAGTGGAATCAACAAAGCCCAAGAGGGTAGCATTTTTCAGAAAAAGAGATGTGCGAGAACAAGGGGACACAATTTGAAGATGGGGGGGCGGTTCAGGGGCAATGTGAGGAAGTATGTTTTCACACACAGGGTGGTGGACGAATGGAACAGCCTTCCTGAGGAGGTTGTGGGGTCTAAAACTGTGGGAGAATACAAGATTGCATGGGACAGACATAAGGCAAATTTGGTGCGGGGTAGGAAGAAATAGGTTGTTGGTTAACTAGGATCTGCAGCTTTTCCTGTAGGTAGGGAAATAGGCAGACTAGGTGGGCCAAGCAGTCCTTATCTGCCGTCAAAGTCTATGTTGCTATGTTTCTATTTAACCATATGTATCATACTTTCCTTTATTGTGTTGTACTTTGTGTTGCCTATTTACACTTGCTCTTATTAAACATCCTTCTTTTACACCTGTGTGGTTATTGTGTCATGGACTGTGGGTGGCATGTGGGTTGTGTGTGTGCATGTGTGTGTGGGGGGGGCTCTGTCACATCCAGGGTGGTGGTCATATGACTCCTCAGGTGGGGGCCAGCAGGGGTGGTGTTGCCTGTGTTCAGCCTGTGTGTCATGTGTGCCATATGCACAATGCACGCATGCAGGGCACCAGTTGGTTGCCACTGTTGGGGTGGGGTGGTGTGTTATGGTTTGTTTGCGTATGGTTCACTGTCCATCATCCGCATATCATCCATGTGGGTCATTGAGCACTGTGCTCTCTGTGTGTCACCACATCTGGCAAGCATGATCCATCATTGGCAGGCAGGCCATTATGCATGCAGTGATGCCCATAGGAAGTCAGGGACTGTGCCAGTGTGCCTCTGCAGGCTTTGCATCTGCTGCCCAGTTGTGGGATACTGTGTGGCCACTACACAACTGGTGCCAGCTGTGTATGTGTCAGTGCCCTGTGGTGTGTCCTGCTCATACCTCAGAAACCCTGAAGCCACCTATAGGCTGGGAGGGGAGTTGCTAGCAGTCACAAGGAAAGAAAGAGACTTGGGCATCATCATCACCAATGACCTGAAATCATCCAAGCAGACAACTAAAGCAGTAGGTAAGGCTAGGGGGATGTTAGGGTGTATTAGTAGGGGTATCACAAGTCGGAAGAGGGAGGTAATAATCCCTGTTTACAAGACACTGGTTAGGCCCCATCTGAGTACTGTGTGCAGTACTGGAGGCCACACCTTCACAAAGACATTAACCAAATTGAGGCAGTCCAGAGAAAGGCAACCAAAATGGTGCAGAGACTGCATCAGAAGACATATGAGGACAGATTAATGGAGCTCAATATGTATACCCTAGAGCAAAGGAGGGAGAGAGGTGATATGATCGAAACATTCAAATACCTTAAGGGTATTAATAAGGTGAAAGAGTCTAACATGTTTCAATATAAGACAAGCATTCGTCAATGCTGAATGTTGCTTGCTTCTATATGCTGTTTAGGTATTTGGAAGTCACTGGAGTGTAAATATTGAAAATGTGCGAACTTACGAGCGTGCGTAGGAACTGCGCAATGCACGCTCGCAAAACAGTCATTTTTAAGATTTTTTTCACCAAATTTTCAACATAGCCATTTTAAGACCCCTGGTCATGAACAGTGTCACTGTGATTTTGTTAATGTGTCCCATACATTGAGTTTGCACACTTACTGCTCCATTGTGCGCCTATATGGGGCGGAAACACGCTTTTGGGCAGAATGTGAAAAATGACAGCTGTTCTGCTCATAAGGAGGTGTGGTAAAATGGCAATGTTGAAAATCTGGAGGAAATATTGAAAATTCTGCAACCTCACGAGCGCAGCGAGGAACTGCGTAACGTATGTTCGTAAAACAGTCATTTTAGGAATTTTTTCACCAAATTTTCAACATAGCCATTTTAAGATGTCTGCTCATGAACAGTGTCACTGTGATTTTCTTAATTTGTCCCGTACATTGATTTCATAGACACTGACTGCGCCATTCTGCCTATAGGTGAGGAAACACATTTTGGGTGAGATGTGAAAATGACAGCTGTACTACTCATAAGAAGGTGTGGTAAAATGGCAATGTTGAAAATCTGGATGAAAATATTGAAATTTCATGAACTTACGAGCCTGCGTAGGAACTGCGCAAAACGCACGCTCGTAAGACAGTCATTTTTTTGAATTTTGGTACCAAATTTTCAACATGGGGGTTTTGGGCCCCCTTCTCATGAATGATGTCACTGTCATGGCAGTATTCGGGCCCAAAGGGTGATTATGCAGTCACTGCGCGAAATCACCCTTTGGGCCCGACATAACGCCATGACAGTGACATCATTCATGAGAAGGGTCCCAAAAACCCCATGTTGAAAATTTGGTGCAAAATTCCCAAAAATGGCTGAGATATGCACAAAGTTGAAACCCCGCTTATCTAGCCCATTATACAGCTTACCGGCATTTCCTCAGTTCGCGTCGGCTTTGAAGAGCGGACGTGTTCCCAGTCCACCAAGACTGCCGCTACCGGAGTCCAGGAGGTAAGTATGGGGTGAGGGGGGTGGGGAGGCTGGGTGCACAGTGGGTGGGTGTGGGTTGTGAGAGGGGGTCAGGAGACACACCACGGGACCGTTTTGTCTTATAGGTAAAAAAAAAAGACGTCGTGGGACGTTTGCCACGCTGGGGTGGGCTCCCAGCGTGGCACAAGGACGTTGAGGCGTTCAGCCGACGGGGATTGGGCACCTCACGGCAAAGGGACTGATTGCCATGCTGGGGTGGCCCCAGCTGGCACCAACTACTGGGGGAGATCATGCAGCTCAGCCGACGGGATTGGGCACCCCGTCGGCTATACAGTGCTTATGGGCACACACGCCGCGGTGGGGAGCTGCATGTGAGCAGCTTATCGCTGCTCACTCAAGCGTAGCTCCCCTTTCAACTGTATGCCACTGCATTTTGGAGCGTGTCATAGACAGCTCCAAAATGCATTGACTTACAGGGGCCGCGCCTGCCAGCACACTGCCTGAATTGGAGGAGGAGGTGACACACCTCCAAAATCTCCAATGATGGCACTATGTTTCTTGCACATGCATGCTAGCAACATAAAAAATAGCAGGACAAGAGGACACAGCATGAGATAAGAGGGAGGCTGATTAAGGGGAAATGTGAGGAAGTTCTTTTTCACAGAAAGGGTGGTGGATGCATGGAACAGCCTACCTCAGGAAGTGGTGGATATGAATACAGTGCAGGCTTCAAACAGGCATGGGATAGGCATAAAGAAGTAATACAGATTAGTATGAATAGATAGGCCATTGACAGAGCAAAGGCCGATGGCACATTTATAAGGTAGAAAAAGAAATGGGCAGACTGGATGGGCCTTGCAGTCCTTATCTGCCGTTAACTTCTATGTTTCTATGTTTCATACGTGTGCATGGCCATGCATCACCATCCAACATCATTTGGCACCACACGCATGCTGTGTTCCACATGACTGGTCAGGGAGCCTGGCAGTCTATATGGCTGTAGTGCATGCCATGTGGCTAGTGTTACGGGGACATTGGCATCCACTCTGGGTGTGGGACCTGGGCCCACCTGCCATGTACACCCCTTGCCCCATGGTTCCACTGGTGTAGTCTGTCACATGTACATTAGGGCCCATCATGCTGTGTGGGGTGGCTAGGTGTGTGGTCATTCACGCAGCACCTATGGTTTGCATGCCATGCACAGGAGTCTCCTGTTGTCCAGCTCCACTACACGTACTGTTATGGCAGCCCTCACCCTGGTGTAACTGTGTATACCTGCCACCATGCACCTGGCTGTCGTACATGATTTTGTGCATGCTCGTAGGGTTCACATGTGCACGGCACTATGTGGCCATGCCCCTGCAGACATGCCATGCATTGCAGCCATACACATGTGCACAGGTGGGGTACGCTGGCTTCTGTGCACCTGTCGTGCATGTCTCTGCATTGGAACTTGCATGTGGTTCGCACATAGCCACCTGTGTGCCCTCACCATGCACATCTGTGGACCCCATGTTGGCTTCGTGCATAGGGCCCAGTGTTAGCAAGGCAGCATGGCAGCCAGTCCATGCTGGAAATAGAAGACTGGTTCTCATTTTTCTGTCAACCAAAAGCACCTGACTCATGAACAGAGCACTGTTGCATATTCTATTATCTATATCAAAGACCTCCAGACATATTTTCACACCATGAATTCAATTAACAGTTGACAGAAAATGCCCATAGCGTCCAACTAATTCCTGTATTTTCATCATTTTATTCATGAGTTTTGCAGATAAACATTTATTTATTTATTTCATTGTTTGGAAAAAACTTTGAGTGAAAGCTCGTTTGCAAAGGTTCAACATCAAGTACACGGCATATACAGTACAGCAGAAGGGGAATTGCCCCCTCTGCGGTTCACATTTCATGGGAAGGAGTGTTCACAATAAGAACAACTCGGGGAACAGTTAAACAAACAGTGCAATGGTAATGCAAACAGAGAGACATAATGCAGAATCCGAGTACAGAATAACAAGTAACCAGCTACTGAAGCTACTGCCAAAAACCTTAAACAGGGTACAACTATGAGCTTATGGGGGAAAAGAGACAAGGACCTCAGCAGCCCATAGTGAAGGCTTTATCCTGGTAACAGGGATGGGGGCTAAAAATAGCCAACTTGGGGGGGGGTGGAAGCTATAAGGGGGAGGAGGGAGTCAGCTAGTACCAGGCATATCCTCCAGTAGGACAGTAAGTGCTAAAACAGAGCAGAGTGCAAGCTTGTAGAAGAGAGATCCAAGCCAGCCCCACCTAATTGCAGGGGCAGTTAATGTGGAGGACATGTTTGGAAACTCTGCCCACTTCTAAGGCCAGTGAAAAAGAAGAACCCACAATGAAGCAAACATCACAGATACAGTAACGAATCTGCTATAACAGTATATCACATCATACTCAACTTGAGTTATGATGGGGGGGCCCTAATCATTGGAATTATTTTATTATACATAATTAATGAAGACTTAGGCCAAGTTCTGTGCACAGCCTTATTCTAGCATGCTACATTTTGAAAGAGAGGAGTGTAAAATTAAACAGCTCTACTGCTGTACAATGATAGATTATTCATAACACAAATCATTAGAAATATTGCTCAGGGCTCCTAAAGCCCCCTTTTGTTAGCCACAATAGGATTCACCAAGGGGTGGGAAGTATGTGCCAGAGGTGTATATCCTGCCCACAGAGTTCTGCACCTTTGCAATGATGTACGGTGGACGTATTCCTGTCCACCGTGCAGCCCCTTCTGCGGCCCCACCCCTCCAGTACACAGATGCGAGGGGTCACTTCCTCAGACATGGGCGGGCATCCAATGGGATGTCCAGACCTGGTCTGCCACTGGATCACGTGTGCCCCCAGGGTGGAACAATAAACAGGTGGCCATGGAGTGGCTGCGGCACCAGGGCTGGCGGGTGACTGGATGGCTGCCCCCAGCCCTGCAGAGGGTACCAGAGGGCTGGGCCCGGCATGTAGGGGGTTACCCCATGTTCCAGCATGACTGCCACAGCCAGTGGTGGTAGCCAGGGGGGAGCATAGTGGTTATGTCTGCCCTGGGGATGTGTAGCCTGTGCCCTCACCCTCACCCTCACCCGGCACACCGTGCTTTCGAGCATAGCACAGAGCATGGACACCCACCCACTGAACTGCCCCCTTATGGATCTCGCCACCCAGGTGGGGTACCTGGCACATAGTAGCTCTGCACTAGAGATGCAGTGAAGTTTAACTTCACTAGCGTAGTAGAGACGAAGTGGCCCACTCTGTCTCAACATATAGTTAAGCGAAGTGCCCATTGAAATGCAGTACTTCGCCACTTCGTGTCATGATGACTCTGCGTTACTTTGCGTTATTGTCTTTTAAAGGCAGAATGAATGAGCATTGTAACAGCCCACAGATCACATGGCTCACAGTCTGCAGGTCGTGTGCTTCAGGCAGGATGTTAATCATGCAAGACAGTGAAAGAGTTTCACTTTTCCTAGTGTGGGAGAAAGGTGTGTTTGGGAGGAGACAGAGAGATAGCAAAAAATATAAACCCCATATCCGAACCACAGCACCTTCCGAGCTAGTGGTCCCCTCCCTGAAGCAGGACTTAGTGGTGCCATGGAAGCACCACCTCCGGTGGCAAATACCAGTGCCCCCCCACCAGTGTCACCACCTGCCATGGCCCCTGTGCCAGTGGCTCAGCAAAAAGTGAAGGAGGAGCCACAGCAGCAAGTTTCCCCATCCCCAGCCCCAGTTGAGCACCTGTAGCAACCAGCAACAACATCTGGACCCCCCCCACCTCTGCATGGTTCTCCCTGCAGCTCATTAGTGTGGGAGTTCTTCACTACACTGCCTTCAGACACCAGTGTAGTGAAGTGGTGTGCCATGGCCCCAAGGGAAGTCATCTGGGTGCAGCTGGTCAGCGCACCCACCTATACAACCACCACTGTGCAGATTGGCAGGCCAAGCTTGCTGAACAGGGCAGGAATGTGCCTGCTGGCTCTGCTGGGCAACAGGTGGCAGCACAGCCTCCACCTGCACTTGGTATCAAGCGGGGGCGGACCATGGAGCAAGCGGGTGTTCCACAACCTGCAGGTGACAGTGGCAACCCTGCACAAGTACATGCCACACATGTTGATTTGGGCCTGATGTGGAGTAAGTTGGACCATGTGAACCACCGGATTGACAACATGGAGCAGCGGTTGGCACACATGGAGGTGCACCAGTTCCAAATAACGGGCATGCTTTAACGGCTGCTCTCACACTATAAAATTGATCATTAGTTTTTGTTTGTCCTTGCACCCACCACTCTCTCTCCATGAAAAAATAGTTCCTGATATTACTCCTGATCCAACCCCCCTCTATCTTCAAATGTTGCACCCTTGTTCGTGCACATCTCTTTTTCTGAAAGATGCTACCCTCTTGTATGTTGTTGATTCCCTTTCGGTACTTAATAGTTTCTATCATGCCCCCCACCCTTTCCTTGTGGTCATACACATTAAGCTTTAGACTCCACAATATTTGGGAAACCAGTTAACTTGTTGTCATGAGTTGAACTTGGGGCAATACTCATGACATCAGCAACTTCACTGTCACCAGTGGGGGCAATAGCATCTCCAACTATGACTGAAGCTACTGACTGTGCTGTGAAAAAACATAGAGAAATCCCTTTACTGGCATCAACTATGCACTTACGCTGCATACTACCATGCCCATGGCCACTCTTGCCACTGGCAGCAATGCCATGGTCAGAAGCATATTTGTATGCACGTCTCTTTGCAGGTATTTTTGGAGATTACACAGAAAAGTCACAAAAAATTGAGATTTCTGAAATTTGGGGTGGATGGGAAGCTAAAAAACAACTGTGGCTTACATAAGCAGCTTAGGCACTAAACAGATGCAAATGCACAGACACAGATTGCACATTACAAAGAGATGCAGCCACACAGGCACAAAAACACCTTAACCAGTGTTCACACAAATCCCAAACTGGAAAAAATAAGTTATACCTTTTGCAGGTTTGGGGGGACACTGCAGTAGCAGTCCACTAGCTAGATAGAAGGAAGCAGTTAAAAATACTGCAGCTGGATAACCAACTCAGAGTGCTGAGATTACTGTGTGGCACTGGCACAATAAAATGTGTCTGATTTGATGGCACACACATACACACACACTCACACTCACACACTGCAGGTAATGCGCAGAAAATGTAACAGTGCAGTACGCTATGGGCTAGATATTCAAAGGGGTTGTGCCTGGCGTGACTGAGTTGCACCAGCGCAACCCCAAAAATGCACCCCGGGGCAATATTCAGTGGAGTGACTTGCGCAGCACACATCCCCATGCACCGGGGTGCAATGTTAATGAATGTAGCGCATCCCCAGGGAGCGTACCCATGCATATGCGGCACATTCCGATATTTAGCCTGAGATGTGTGGCACATATGCAGGCACAACCCTGAGATGCACCGCATACCAATGGGCAAGGTTGAGCCAGAAAAAAAAAGCTCAAATGGTGGCCACCCGCAGGCAAGCTGCTGTACTGCAAGGTGCAACACAGCAGCCACCAGCTCTGGGTGGCCACCTGTCCACCCAGTACACCGTGCAGATGCACCCATATCATCCCTGGTGGTCCAGTGGACCCTCCCCCTAGCCGCGATCACTGAGAATACATGTATTAATAACCCTGGTAGTCTAGTGGGAACCCTCCTCCTTCCCCATAGCCACAATTGCCGAGAATACATGTAGGTATAACCAGCCCTTCAGATAAGTCTATTTTGGACATATTTTACATCCAAGAATTAGCTCAAAACATCCAAAAATGTAGCCTCTGGAGTCATTGACGTCCAGTAATATTTCCCTTGCTTAAGACTGACGTCCTTTTTTCATTGTGTGGATGTCACGTCTTTAAGGACACAGGAAATAGTTTGATGATGTTTTTATCTGTTAAATAAATAAACATCAAGAACTGGCCTCCGTGTGTGTTTGTCATTACTGTAAATGCTTAAAATACACATTACCATACTGCTCCTCAAGGTTGGACCCCTTGTTAGTTTCACAGCTTTTTTTCTTAAAATCTGAGTCAGCACCTGTCAAGTTTCAAAAGGCTGTCATCAGTGACTCCGATTTTAGACTGCTGCCGATATATGCATGCAAGAACACCAACCATTTGAATCGCAGCTTCAGTGGATAATGCCACCCTTTTGTGTACATAAGCACAGGCTCAAAACAACTTATGTTTCATTCATGGCCACTAGCTCACTTCCTAAACCCCCCCCCCCCGCACACACACAGCCAACTCAGTTAATTGCCGTACTAATTTAAAAAATTACAACCATCATATTTTTCAGCAACCAACTTACTAACCCCCCCCCCATTGCTGCCGTGCACATTCTTAATCAGTTGTTTAGAAGTCGGGCGGGACATGTGTAGAAAAAAAGAGCTAAACAGTTTCTGGTGTCTACAGATCCACATTTCTTTAATTGTGCTGCTGACTGTACGTTAACACCCCACCCCATGAGGAAGCCTAGCCTACCTTTACTGACTGTTCCTTTTGAGAAGTAGTAGAAGCAGTGGGGAGCACATGAAAAACTCTAGTTTGCTGTCCTCTTTATATTGTCGAATGACTCCTTCACATGACATTAGCGCCTGAGCCTGAGGACAGCCTTACATGTGCTTCCTGGCGCTGAGCTTGAATGACACACTAGTTGTGGAGGAAGCTCTTTTCAGAGACTAGAGAGGAGAGGAGAGTATTAATGAAAGCAACTTTCTGTTATATTCTGTGCTTCTGCATACAGGTGGGAAAGAGAACGGAATGTGCAGAGGATGCTGAGGTACCATACAGGATAGTTACACAACTAGTACCTGTTTCTCTTTGACTTCTCTGAGAACTGAACATCCCGCCCTAAATGGAGTTTTTTAAAATCTTCTGGCTCCAGCAGAAGTCTTCGATTATGTAGTAGTAGAAATGGAACAGGTGCATCACACACCATTGCCGCCGCTAAAGGGTGGAGGAAGCTGACAATTGCATGTGTATGTCTATGCTACCTCTGCCTGTGCTAAACGGAATCTGGGTTGGGTACCAGGGCCAGGGAGCACATGCAGCGCTGTCCTCAGATGCTAATGTCATATGCAGTGAACGAGTCATTCGATGATATAACCAGGGCAATAAACCAGAATTTTTCATGTTTTCCACGGCCCCGATCCCCGACTCAGATTCTGTTTGGCACAGGACCGGGATAACGAAGAATTAGGCAGTTGACAGCCCCTAAAGGGGGTGATTACAGAGGAGGATGGCGGTGCTTCTACTGATCAGAAGAAACAGTCTGTAAAGGTAGGCCAGGCGGGGGGGCGGGGAATTAAAGGTACAGTCCGCACAAATAAAGAAATGTGACTCTGTAGACACCAGCAACTATTTTGTTTAGTTTTTTTTACAAATATCCTACCCGACATCTAAACAACTGATCAAGAATGTGCACGGCAGCGATGGGTGTTAGTAAGTCAATCGCTGAAAAAAATGATGGTTGTAATTTTTTTAAAATTAGTACGGCAATTAACTGAGTTGGCTGTGTGTGTGTGTGTTGGGGGGTAGGAAGTGAGCTAGTGGCCATGAATGAAACATAAGTTATTTTGAGCCTGTACTTGTGTACACAAAAGGGTGGCATCATCCACTGAAGCTGCAATTCAAACGGTTGGTGTTCTTGCATGCATATTTCGGCAGCAGTCTAAAATCTGAGTCACTGACGACAGCCTTTTGAAACTTGACACACGCTGACAGATTTTAAGAAAAAAAAGCTGTGAAACCAACAAGGGGTCCAACCTGGAGGAGCAGCATGGTTGTATGTATTTTACGCATTTACAGTAATGACAAACACACATGGAGGCCAGTTCTTGATATTTATTATTTATTTAACAGATAAGAACATGATCAAACCATTTTCTATCTCCTTTAAAGGGCTTGATTGATCCCATCGCCCATTGTGGATAGTTTGTGAGTGGTCTGCTTTTAGTGGTGTGGTGCCCCTGTTAGTGTTTGCTTGCCCTGGTCCATCTGCCCTGACCAGTAAGCTTGATCAAGGTGATAGCAGGTACTGTGGTGGATGCCTTCTGATGACAAGTGCCAGTTCCATCATATATCCAGTGGGTCAGTGCGCTGTCACAGATAGGTAACTATCTGTAGGAGACTCCTGAATATACAAAGGCCACAAACAGGTGACCGCTTCCTGGGCCTATGTTATACTTTATCTTGGTACTATAGCATGAGCACTGTTAATATTTAACAACTTTTTTCTACTTTATCTGATAATTTATTTATGCTTTTAAAATTAACCAAACCGTGCACTGCACTGTTAATCCTGATACAGTGAATGCCACCACTATTAGTAAAGATGTCTGCACATATTATAGGGGTTGTATAGCCCATTTCCAGCTATTGTTACATTTGTGGAGGGGGCAATTGTTGCAGCCAGAAACATTGTTGCAAAATGTATGTAGCTCACTAGCTGGATACTGCTGAGTTGTCTCTTGGGTGTGTGTGGGTGGGGGTTGCTTGCACACAACAGAGGAGGTACCAAGGGGTGCAGGCAGCTCATTTCTTCTGTGTTGCTGCTGACAGCTGCAACCTGCATGGGCAAACTCTTGTTTACCAGAATTACATTACTGATTACTGTGTACTGTACATTTTCATTTCCTAACAGTAAGAAATGTATTTATGAGGGTGCAGCATGGATTATAGTGAGGTATTCAGAAGGCCAATGAGTTGACTTCTAAAACTATAGGACTTGGAGTATTTTGACTGCCAAAAAATTGACAGCTGAAGTATTTTGACTCCAATAAAACTGAAATGACTTCCAAATTTCAACCCATGAAAGTATTTGACTTCCACCCCAAAAAAAAAAAAATATCTGAAGCCCTGGGTATAACCCTGGTAGTCTAGTGGGACCCCCTCACACCGCCCATAGCCGCAATAGCAAGTGTACCCTAAGAGACAGAAACCCTGGTGGTCCAATGTCACCCACCACTCACACAGGACCCCTGCCCACTCAGCCCCCATCATTGGTGGGCAGCACATACCACCCACATACCACCTGGTTGCCCGCCAAATGACAGCTTACAGTAGCAGTTGTAAGCTTCCATTGGTCCACACTGGACTATCAAGTAGTGTGACAATAGTCATTCACAAAACCAAGAATGAAGTCATTCATTCATGGTTTTGTGAATGACTATTACAGAGCATGCACTGAGCCCATTGGTTCACAGTGTGAACCAATAGACTTTGTAAGCTGTCATTCAGGCGGGCAGCTGGGCAGTATGTAGGTGGGTTTATGCTGCTCACCAATGATGGGGGGACTGAGGGCGGGGTCCTGTGTGGGTGGGGGTCCCACTGGACCACCAGGGTTTCTGTCCCTTGGGTACACTTGTGATCATGGCTATGGGTGGGTCGGGGGGTCCCACTAGACTACCAGGGTTAAAGCTACATGTATTCTTGGCTATCATGGCTACAAGGTGGGAGGGGGTACCACTAGACTGCCAGGGATATATCTGACATATATTCTCTGTGAACGTGGCTTCAGGTGGGGGGGGCCCACTAGACTACCAGGAATAAGATGTACTTTCATTCTCGGCAATCGCACCTATGACTGGGGGGGGGGGTGACCGGTCAACCCCTCTGGCAGCACCACATACTGTGCAGGGCACCATGTGCATTTTGCTGGGTAGCCCTGCACAACTCATGCAAATGGGGCCATAATGACATGCTAATGGCCCCATTTGCACCTTGCATACATTATGGCCCCATTTGTATACAGTCGGCTGAATATCAGGAATTTGTGCACAGCGTAACTCTGTTGCACTGGCACAGATTCCATTCCTGGTATTCAGCCATGTCTGGGTTGGACGCGCCAGCCATCCTAGTTGCAGCAGTGAGCACACCCTGCTATATTCATAGGAGATGCGCCACAGCTCATTCCCTTTGAATATTTCCAGGGGTTGCTCCAGCGCAACATAGTTGCACCGTATACCCACTTGCGCCTTTGCCGGACACATGTCTGAATCTTGGGGCCTATATAAACAAATCTTTAAAACAGAATGAAAGTATGCATTGTACCACAGCAAACAGAAAATACTTATCAAAAATTACTTCAAGTATTACTGCGTGTACATAAACACACAAATACTAACACACACTAATAGTACAAAACAGAAAGACTTCTTTTCTCATATGAATCTCACTCCACCACAGATATGCCCCTACCCTGAAGCACACTTCAACAGTGTCTGTCAGTAGACAGACTGAATATTCTAAATTGACATTCAGAATGCACAGAAAACCAATCAACACTCGATCTAAGCACAGGAGGGTTTCCTATCTCGTTGTACTAAATTTGGACCAAAATAATTGGATCAAAAGTGATTTTTTAAAGTTTTTTCAATGGTTTGATTCTCAGAGCTCTGAGAGCAAACTGTCTCCAGCTTTCCACTACACACACTATGCAGAACTGAGGCTGTGCAAGGCAATATAGAGCCCATGTGACCTGCCATCCCATGAATCAATGCAAAATTCGCCTCAAATAGCAATAAACAGGTGAAGTAAAGCAAAGCCCATTAAAATCAATGGCACTTCACGTTAAAATTAAGAGGAAAGCTGTAATACAAGGCGAAGTAACACGAAAGTCCATTGAAATCAATGCTCTTCACGGTCAAATTTATAGGCGGAGTAATTTGCTTCACGTTGCAGAGCACTACGTGGATTTGGGGATAATACACGAAGTGCTCCACGTATCGAAATGGGAGCACTTCGCCCACCTCTACTCCACACCCCCTTGGACAATTGGGCTCAGGGGGCACAGTGGCCACTGAGGGTCTATGCGCCCCAGATACACGACACGTAGACTCTGCACCATGGCGAATAAGGGCCAATATGACCAAAATGGCCTTATATAGGATCTCCCTAAACCATGTAAAACATTTCAAATAACAATAAAATTGGTCTGCAACTGGCATTCCATAATAATAAACAAGTGCCATGCACACAGATCAACCCATCCCTTACAATGTCCTCCCTTTGCACATTGCATTTGAAAGATAACAGTGTCTCTGCAGTGTTCAAAACAGCTCCCAGAGTTTGCTATTGCCACCATAAAAGGCACACAGAGCAACATAGGCACCATCTTACCTCCCTCCTGAACCAAGTAATGATGCCCTAAAAGCATACCCAAAAAAGTGCAGGATGGAGATAAAGTCCAAAAACATAGAAACATGAAACATAAAATAGTTCCCCGAGTCAGCCGTTCCCACCATAAAGGTACCCAGAACAACACAGGGAACATATTACCTTCCTCCTAAACCAAGTAACAATGCCCTGAAAGCATTCTCAAAAAAGTGCAGGATGGAGATAAAGTCCAAATACAGAGAAACATGAAACAGACTTTGTCAGCAGAAAAGGACCACTTGGCCCATCCAGTCAGCCCAGATGTTTCCTGCCTAATCTGTTTCTGCAGATCCTAACTGGTCTCTTTCAACCCCCTTCCCCATGTCTTTTTTCCACTATACTTCTATGTCTATCCAACGGATGCTTGAAGCCCACCACTGTTTCCGACTCTATCACTTGTGTTGGCCATCTTTTACAGGCATCTACCACCCATTCAGTGAACAAATATTTTCTCTCATCTTTTACCCCCCCCAGCTTCATTGCATGCCCCATGATCCTGGAGTTTTTTTTATTGGCAAGATACTCTTCTCCTGCACCCTATTTACCCCTGGGAGGTACTTGTAGGTGTCTATCATGTCACTTCCTCTCACCCTCCTCTCTTCCAGGGTGAACATGTTGAGATCCCACAGTCTATCCTCGAAGACTTCTCATGCAACCCTTGCACCATTTTAGTTGCTTTCTCTGGACTGCCTCAACCCTGTCTACATCCTTTCGGAGGCCTGGCCTCCAAAACTGGACACAGTACTCCAGGTGAGGTCTCACCAGTGAGCGATACAGAACCAAAATCACTTCCTTCCTCCCTCCTGCTGGAGGTACCCCTCCCTAGGCATTTTGGCATCTTAATAGCCCTACTCACTGCTTTGTTACAGTGCCCTGCCACTTTGAAGTCATCAGATATGATAACCCCAAGGTCCCTTTCCTGTTTAGTGACTGTCAGTCCCCCCGCCCACACACACAGCAAAATCATGCACATGGGTTCATATGCCCTGGTTTTAATTTCAAACTTTTGGCATTGAATCCCAACTGTCATGCTCTTGACCACTCCTAGAGTTTTCCAAAATTCCTGCACATTCTCTCCACCCCATTCTCGGTGTCTTCCCTATTGCAGATTTTGGTATGATTGGAAAAAAGCTATACCTTCCCTTCTAGCTCATCTGCAAGGTCACTTATAAAGACATTGAAGAGCACCAGTCCCAGTACTGAGCCATGTGACATCCCACTGTCCCACTATCCCATTGTTAGAGTGAGTGCCATTTACCACCACCCTCTGTCTGCTGTCCAGTAGCTGGTTTCTAACTCAGTTCACCACTTTCAAGCCCACTTCTAGGCTGATCAGTTTCTTTATCAGCGTTCTGTATGGCACAGTGTCGAAGGCCTTGCTAAAGTACAGATAGGCCATGTAAACTGCCCACCCCTAATCCATTTCTCTGACCACCCAGTCAAAGAAATTAGATTGATTTGGCATGACCTCCCTTCCATCAGTCCATGCTGCCTGTAGTCTTGCAGCCTGTTGGATTCAAGATACTCTACCAGTCATTTCTTTAGCATGGCTTCCATTAATTTCTCCACCACTGAAGTAAGACTGATTGGTCTATAGTTGCTAGTCTCCTCCCTGCAACCACTATTATTTAGAGGGACCAGGTCAGCTCTTCTCCAGTCCATCAACACCATGCTGTTTCCTGTAAGCTGAAGGCTCTCAGTGGGGCAGCAAGCACCCTCCTGAGTTCTTTTAGAACTCCTGGGTGTATCCCATCCAGTCCCATAGCTTTTTCCACCTTCATGTGGACATTGTGGAAGTCTTTCTGGAGCATACCTTCCATGACAGTAGTGTAGGGAATAGAAGAGTAGATGTCTATGTTGTCTGCATACATGTGAACATGTGAGTTGTCACAGGCCAAGGGGAGGTCATTGAGGAAGATGGAGAAAAGTATAGGACCCAAGATGGAGCCCTACCCACCTGTACCAACTGTAGAAGGCCCATGAGGTGAAAACGGAACCAGTTGACACCAAAAGCTGAGAGGCCAGCAGAACTCAGCTTATCCAGAAGGGGAGGGTGGGACACTGAGTTAAAAAGGCCTTGGCCAGATTGATGAAGGTACCATGATGTGCCCCTGATCCATTCCGGAGAGGATAGAACCAGTTACGTGCAGCAGGGAGGAGGCAGTGGAGTGATCCTTCCAGAAGCCACCTGGAATGGAGAGAGAAAATCAGAGGAGTATATGATATCAGAGAGTCTCATGTAGACAAGCTTCTCTTGCAGGTGGGGAAGTGATGGGAGTAGGGAGATTGGCCTGTAGTTACCAGAGGAAGAAAGGGTCCCCCCTTTGTGGAGTGATATTACGCTGGCAATTTTCCAGGATGGTGGGACCGCACTAAGGGAGATGGAGAGGTTGAATAAGTGAATCAGAGGAGAAGCAATAGCAGGAGTGGAGATATGGAGGAGTTTTTGATCCAGCCCATCAGGGCTAGGCTTGCACAGGTTCAGGGAATAAAGGGTAGTTGAGTCTCCTGGGTAGTAACAGAGGAGGAGGAGAAGAGGAAACCCTGGGGAGGGCAGGGAATGTGGTATGAAGAAATGGTAGCTGTAGGTGGAGAGAAAGGGAGAGCACAAGTAGTAAAGAACTCATTAAAGTGAGAAGCAAGAGAGGGGTCAGACACTGATGAACTGGTATCCAGTGAGGATAGCAACTGAATATGAGTAACCGTCAAAACAGCAACTCATAAACAGTGCTATCCTCATGGGCTACCCTGCAAGGGTAGCGACCCTATGTGAAGGCAACTGTAGGTGAGGGCGACCAGAAGGGGAGCATAGTGAGAGGAAGGGGGGGATAGAATAGAGGGCTTCTGAGGGGGTAGTGTGCCTGCTGCAGCCAGGCTAGCCATGTGGTGTAGTGGTGAGGGTGGCCAGCTCCGACGCAGCCAGTACTGGGTTCAAGGCTGGGGACAGGAGGAGGAATTTTGCCACTGGCTGCCACTGCCATTTTTTTTTTTTTTGCAATCCGGAGTGTCGCCCACTCCCTGACATGCACCCCCTCCGGAGTTAGCAATCATTAAGCAGGGGGGTGTGGGAGGCAAAGCTCCCATGAAGGGGGCTTGCGGGGGGGCACAGTCCCCCTGCATAAACACTTAGTCTAGTTGTCGGCATGTGTATATTGCCAATTTGCTTTTCAGCGATATACACTCACCATAATAACAATCACTGTTTTGCAATCACTATGATGACATGGAACCGGATGAACTATTTAGTAGAAGGACAGAGGGCCCAGACTGGGTGGGAGGCTCAAAAAGGGAGTGAATTACCTTCCAGAACTTTGAGAGATCATTAAGGTTGCTCTGAAGGTTGGCCTTAAAATATTGCATATTCACAGCCCTGACAGCCTTAGTGCAGGAGTTCCTGCTAGTCTGGAGGTTGAGGTCTGGAAGGAAGGAAGATAATTTATAACATGCCCAGGCAAGATCATGGGGCTTGCACTGATCATTTCCATGGTAGTCCAGGGGTGATGGAGAATTTTGACCACGGAGTTTTTGAGCAGGGCATGCTTGTCCTAAACAGACTAAAAACTGGAGTGAAACATGGACAGGGAAATGTCAATATCAGAGGTGGTGATAAGGGTTGTGTAACCCCTAGATGGCGCTATCCCAGGGGCTACTACCCCTGCCTGATTTGCCACTAACAGGTTGAGGGGCCTGGATCCAATGGCGGATGCCTCCACCCAGAGGTCAGGGTTTGCAATAGTTAAACTAACTTGGTCACAGCCCTCTGGGACACTGCAACCCCCTTTCTTCCCACTAGTGGCCCACACAATATATCAGAATTACCTTCACAGTATACACTTACCCCAGGTCTGGTTCCGCACTGGACCTCCTGTGAAATGAGATACAGTGCAACAATCACAGTACAGTACTTTAACATAGACAAATACCTCAGGCAGTATAACTTTGCTGAAACAAGCAGCTCTGATTTATTTAGGGGATATAACAAGGACAGGGGAAATCAGGTTAATTAGCTTATCACTCTAATAATTCATTTATGGCTCTGTGCACAGGCCTATCCCTATCAGTTACTGTCCCTGGGTACCCAAGCCCTAGTGGCTAGTCCAAACTGTGGCAGCTGGTAGGGCCCTTTCACACAGAGAAAAGGAGAATTAAACAGTCAGCAGTACAGTAATTCCATTTGGATTTAATGTGGCAATTCAACAGGGAGCGACTTCTGAATTAGTACTCACGACCTCCAAATAAGATAGGTCCTTCAATGTCAGCAGGGCTCACTTGAGGTACACAAACCTCTTCACACATCCATATAAAAGAAAGCACTATACCAGGCAGGCTGCATCTGTATCCCGATCGCAATTACTGCACAATACCCGGAGAACACACAGCAGATTCAGTTCCTGACAGACCGAATGCACTTTTCAGCAATTCCTCCAGTCTTCTACAGGGTGAGCCTGGTTTCTACTCTTCAGAGATCCTTTGATTCTTTCACAGGACGATTCAGTCCTAAAAGCTGCAGACCGGAACTCTGGGCCTTACACCGCTTTTGACTAAAACTGCACACTGAAAAGCACAGGGCTCCTTCCTTCTTCACTGCCAAAGCTCAACTGAAACTCCAACCGACAAACCGGCACTTCCTTTGAGTTCCTCCCAGTTCTTGACTGGATTGGCTGTCACTCACAATAGACTGCTGCTGTTGGTCCAAAAAGGCACTGAAGTCTAAACTACATTTCCCAGAGTCACTGCCCATACAATCCTCTTGTGGCTGGCTCAGATTATGAGTCCAAGTTCTGATTCGTCCAAGGCACCATTTTAGAGCTAGCTTACCCCACACTGATTGGTCCAGTTCAGCAGTTCAAAACTAGAATGGGGAACTAGAGACACAGTTCTGACTGCAAAGAAAGCAGGTTAGACAAACTGTAATTTCATTATTACTCTAAATAATTTCTGGCAAACAGTTACATCTTTCAGATAGGTTCCCTTTGCACTCCTAGTGACTGCAAAAATGAAGTGAATTGGCAGCAGCTTGAGTGGTACTCAAAGAAACACACAGTCCCCATGCAAACTAATTATGTCTGCAAGCAGACAGCTCTTAAAGAGACAGTACCAGAGGTTCTAAAACACTCACTGATAAATGGCTTAAATGCCAAACACCATTCAGGCTCAGAGCATTCAAGCAAGCTCCTGGGGTCTTTTGGGAACCCCCATTTGCAGGGGTTACACCCTTCCTGGCCTGGGAAAGCTTGACGTCATGTCAAGCAAGTACCCATAAGTTTCAACTGCAACCATATACATTTGCATTAGGCTCGCACATGTAATCATCAGTCAATATATCATTTTACCAAGAACACATTTCTGAAACATTGCAGTACGTCACTCTTTACACAGTATTACACACACATTGTACCATAACTCAAGTTATTACCTCTGTACATGAAACCTGAAGAGAGGGGCCCTTCCTATCAGTTACCTTGGGGCTGGATGGGGCAAGGGCACCATACTTAGAGGGCAACACAAGTAACTTGAGTTAGCACTGATGCTCAGTTTGGGCAATGAGCCTGGGACACATACACTTTTATGGACAACATTGAGAGGCAAGTCCACAGGCCTCCCAAGTGAATCATAACTGAGGTGCACCACAGGCTTTACAGCTCGACCAGTCTTTCTAGGGGGAACTGTTATAGTCTCTGCACTCTGAGCCTCATTTTCAGCATTGTCCTCACTTGTCAGGGGAGTCTCCATGGGGGTAGAGAGGCTAGAACTTGGGGCACTTTCAGCTCCAGGAGTTACAGTTTCTGAGACCACAACATTTGGCTCACATGGAGAGCTTTCGGACACTGGCAGTGGACTGTCAGGGCACTCAAAATACTCTTCTTGTTCGGGTGTATCACCAGTCTGCCCCAATCTATCATTTTCCTCCCCTGAAAGCTCAAACAGTTCAACCATGCACAATGATTCCATTTCATCTGATCTGATGCTTTGCACTTCACTTTCTGGGAGCATTGGCTCCAGGGATGAAGCTGGGGGCTTAGACAGTCCAGAAGGCCCAGCTTCATCTCCAGTATTGACTAGGGATTGCCCGAAACAATTGACTCAGTTCGTAAGAAGGATAGTATTCAAAGTCACTCTCACTTTCTTCCGATATGGACTGACAGTCATGCTCAACTGGGACTTGTGGAGGGAACACTTTAACTTTGCTTCTGTAGGTGCAGACTTTCTTGATCTTTTCTTAGCAGCAGCTCTAGTCACTGGTCCAGAGGGGCATCTTCTAGGGCTCAGACTCAATTAAGATTTGTCCAATGGGCAGTAAATGATTTCTATGCATTGTTTTTACATCTTTGAATTATTCTCAGGCCTTACTTTGTACACTGGCAGATCATCTAGTTTGCCCACTACAATGTGAGGGAGATGGTGCCATCTGTCAGCAATCTTGTGTTTGCCATGCAGTCCCAGATTTCTTAGCAATACCGATCTCCTCCTGGAGTTCCTGTGCTTTCACCTTTTATCATACCTTTCTTTGTTGGCAGATTTCTTTTGGCAGCCATGGTTTGAGCCAGTTGGTAGTGAGTTAGCTGGGCCTTTAACTTTGCACATACTGTAAATAGTTGTCAGCTTGAACCCCATCAGGAGAGACCCCAAACACACATCTACTGGTAGTCAGCTTCTCTTCCAAACATCAGGCGGTAGGGGAGAATCCAGTGGCATCACTTTTGGTGCAGTTATAAGCATGTACCAGGGTGCTAATTTGTTGGCTCCATCTAGGCTTGTCCTTTGGGTGCAGGGTGCCTAGCATATCTAGCAAAGTGTGGTTGAAACGTTCAGGCTGTGGGTCCCCTGGGGTGGTAAGGAGTGGTTCTGGACTGTGACTCCCCACAGAGAAAGCATCTCTTTGATAAGACGACTCTCAAAGTCTCCCTTTGATCAGAATGGATTCTTTGTGGAGCCCCATAGTGAACAAAAAGTTTCTACAAGTACTTTGGCTACAGTGGATGCTTTCTGTCTTTGGTGGGGAAAGCTTGAGCATATCTCGTGAAATGGTCAGTGACCACCAGCACATTACTGATATTTCTTTGATCTGACTCCAAACTTAGAAAATCAATACAGACCAGCTCCATGGGTGCACTGGTGGTTATGTTAAAGGGGGCAGCCCTCTGGGGCAAAGCTTTCTCTGTAAGCAGCGACTACAAGTTCAATGTGTTGCTCCACATCAGCCCCCATCTTAGGCCAATAGAATCTGGATCTCACCAAGTCAAGTGTTCTGTCTATACCAAGGTGCCCATGTGGTTGTGCAAGGACCTCAGTACTGAGTCTCGAAAGGCAGTGGGCAGCACTAGTTGTTGTTTGTCTACTTGTCCCCTCTGTCTACTGTTTCTCTGTATAACAGTTTATTGATCAGTTTCAACTTAGGACCTTCTTTGTATAACAGTGCAGTTCTCAAATCAGTGGAGCGAATTTGGACACATCTTTTCCTGCATAGAGGGCTTCTAAAGCTGCTTTGATCATGGGATCAGCGGATTGAGCCCGCCTGAATACTGTCATTGTCCAGCTGAGGCAGTGCACCAATGTCTATTGCAGAAAAGTGGCAATAAGCAGCAGGTATGCAATTCTCAGAGGCTCCCAAGCAATCCACCATGCAGTCCACTGCGTCTGTGGACATTTGTTCCTCCCTGTCAAACTTCCGGCAGAGTGCCGAATGTCAGGTTCTGCCAATCGGACCCAATCATTCTGGGGAACAGGCCTCCGGAGAGAGCATCAGCATCTATGTGGTTCAGACCTGCTCGGTATTCGAGAGCATAGTCATATGTAGATAATGCAGAAAGCCACCTATGGCCAGTGGCATCCAACTTAGCTGAGGTCTGCACATAGGTCAAAGGATTATTGTCAGTTTTTACTAGTATTTTAGCCCCATACAAGTACTCATGGAATTGG
The DNA here is from genome assembly GCA_016271365.2 of Neoceratodus forsteri. Classification (NCBI taxonomy): domain Eukaryota; kingdom Metazoa; phylum Chordata; order Ceratodontiformes; family Ceratodontidae; genus Neoceratodus; species Neoceratodus forsteri. Next base: position 267,707,944 of record CM057455.1, read on the forward strand.
TCAACAATAGCCCACTTCAAAGCTAGGAACTCTAACTTATGTACAGGATAGTTCTTTCGGATGGGGTCAGGCTTCTACTGGCAAGGCCACTGGTCTCAGGCCATTCTCGTGCTCTTGGTACAACACAACCCCAACCCTTGCAAGCTAGCATCAGTGTGCAGGACGTAAGGTTTTCTTGGATCGGCATAGGCCAGCACTGGAGCATGGGTAAGTTGATATATGATCTCATGAAAAGCAGTCTCACAATCAGGAGTCCAGCGGGCCCCAAATACTTCACTCGGATGAAAATACACTCTTTCAGTCTTGAGGGACGCTGACTTTTGGTATTTTTTGTGGGTTGGGGATACCCTTGAGTAAGGTTAAGTAAAGGCGGATCACTCTTGAATAGTCCTTGATGAAGCGCTGATAATAACCACAGAATCCAGGAATCTTTGCAGTTCTTTTAGATTTTTGGGCTGTGGCCAGGTGGTCAAGGCCTCAACTTTACTTGGGTCGGTCTCTATTCCTCGGTGGATACTATGTGTCCCACATACTTTACTGATGTTTGAAAGAATTGACACTTATCAATGGACAGTTTAAGGCCAAAGTCCTCCAGTCAGTCCAATACCTTAAATAATCTGCTCTCATGTTCCTCCAGTGAGCTGCCAAATACAATAACATCATCTAGGTATACCAGGCACTCTAATAAGTTCATGTCCCCACTGCACGCTCCATCAATCGTTGAAAAGTGGCTGGGGCACCTGAAATCCCTTGAGGCATCCTCATGAATTCATAGAAGCCAAGCGGACAGATAAAGGCCGTCTTCTCACGGTCCTCTGGGGCCATCGGGATCTGGTAGTACCCACTGCGGAGATCCAGCACAGAGAACCACTTGCTCCCGTTTAGGCAGTCCAAGCATCCTGAATGTGGGCATTGTGTACTGATCAGGGATAGTCCGCGGTTTAAGGTGCGATAATCCACACACATCCTTACTGTTCCATTCTTTTCCTCACTACCACAATGGGGAAGCATAAGGGCTTCAGATTCTTGTATTACACCAGCAGCTAACATCTCTTGCAGATGCCGTCTCACATCATCTATGTCAGCAGGTGCCAGGCGCGAGACCTCTCACGAAATGGTCTTCGTCATGCAGCCGGATATTGTGCTCAGCTCCTTGCACGCATCCTACATCCCATTCCTTTAAAGAAAACACCTGGTCTCTCTGGGCAAGCTTCTCACTGATCCTCACTTTCCATTCAGCTGGCAGCGGAGTCGTAGAAATCAAACAAGTCAGGCGTTACTCTGTCATTCTTCCTTGAACTCTTGCTGCTGGGTAGCACTGCAGTGTCTGCACAATGCACATTATCCAGGATGCAACCTCTGTTTACTCGAATGTCTCTTTCAGACACATTATGAACTTGGACCATTACCCTTCTGGCATAAGCATGGGCTCTAGCGGGCAAAATACTAGGCTTGACCAGCAGTCCCTCTGGCAATTTTCCATCGCCTGGTGCATCCAACATTAATATTTTATTCTTAACATCCTTTCTGATATGGACCTCTCCTGTAAGGTACACTGGGCATTTGGCGCAGGATCAGAGACTCAGGATCCTTCTTCCATACAATTCGACCGGTTCCTCTGGTTCTGTTTTTCAGCATTTCTCTGTGCCTCATGGGCCTTCTTAATTAAAGCCGAACTCTTAAAAGCTCTACTAGTCTTTGACCCTGTTTTCATAACACAACTGTGCCAGCCTTCGAACATATGAGCATTTGTTCCAATCAACAAAGGACACCATCATACAGTCCAGTGGGGGACACACTAAGGCTAGGGTCTCTACTTGTTCGGCCACTCCAGCCACGGAGGTGGGAAAGACAGCCAAATTCGGATATACCCGAATAGGGGTAGGCCTTCACTTAACCCCCATACATGCAGTCCTTCTAATGGTTGTAAGGGTACGTCTGACAAATGCTTCTGATACCAATCCTGGAACATAATTGTCACTTGGGAGCCACTGTCTAATACAGCTCTTGTAGACACTCCATTCACCTTTACAGTGGTCTCCATGGAGGGACCCACTATTCTGGACCAGTCTGGAGAGGCGGTAGTGGGGGCCTGGGCAACTGACCTTGCCACAAAAGGACGTGAATTAGCATTTTTGGTGCCCTCACTGGGATCATGTCGTGCACCTCTTAACCACTGATTTCTTCTCCGAAGCTCTCCTTGTAGCCTATATGCAACTTTGTCAGTGTCTTTTGGGACTGGCATTCCCTTTCATGTGCCCATCTTTCCCACAATTATAGCAAAACATACTTTCTGGAGTTTGAGCTGGCGAGGCGCACACTGGGAGCCAGGGCGGGGTATTACTAACTGGAAACCTTGGTGCCATCTCTGTCTGGGCGTGATAAGCATTTGGAGACATCTCGTCAGTTTCTCCACTTCCATGGTCAAGGAATCGAGTTCGGAGCTGTTATCAGTAGGAGATACATGGGTGGGTACCCCCACCCCCATAGCAGATGCAGTCGGATATAGGTCAGGGCCCGTACTTGCAGGCGTGGCCTTCATAAAGGGACTGTTTTTGAATTCCCGGATCTCTCTCAACAGTTCGCCCCATTGTGGCATATCTTTTTCCTTGTCAGAGCACTCATTGACTGCCAACCTCTGCCCCTGAACTTCACTTGATGGGTCACCCTCAGTCACTCGGGTCGTAGCCACAGCTATTGGTGCAGGTCCCTCCCGAGGTCGTCTTTTCTCAACTCCTCGAATTTCTCTCATTAACTCATCATAGGAGGGTGGGGATTCCAGTCGATCTGCCAGGCGTAACTGAAGCAACAACAGCAGTTCTGAGAAGGGGCAGACTTAAGGATCCTGTCCAGCCTGGTTCGTCCAGTTCAATCGCTGGCAAACTACCTTTCTGAGGCATTCTTGCAACAATTTTTCCAGCCGAGATACATACACAGACAACAACTCCCTTGGTACTGTTGTGCATCTCTTACTTCCACCATAGGTCCTCATCAGAATCTGGGCTCCCATACACATTCTCCAAGGCCTCAAGATAGGCCTGTGCAGTCGCTTCAGGGTTACTGGCCCGTTTAGCATGGATGGTAGCCAGGGCAGGACCTCGGAGGCTCTCACTAACCCTCTTTCGCTTTTCGCCTTCCGAGCATTGCCATTCTAGCACTTGGGGGGCAACATAGTCTATCCAGGTCTCCCAGTCATCCTCCCTTGGGGGTGGGGAGGGTGCCAGAGAAGATCTTCAACCTTCGGTAAGAGTCGTGACTAATGGCAGGTGCAGAAATAGGAGTCTGCATTGGTTCAGCCACCATTACGGGCACTGGAGCAGGAGAGGGTGTTGGGGGAGGAACACCCCCAGGTGGCAAGAATAGTTTCTTCAAGTCCTCCACAGTTTTCCCCTCTCCCAGCAACCATTCAGCAAATTTCTCCTCAAAAGTTTCAGATAGTGGTGGGGGCTGATTCCCCCCCTGGTCTTTACTGTCCTTAGTTATCACTCTCCAAGCAGTGAGGGCTCCCTCTGGGGTAATGGTCTGTGGCACTTTGGAGCTATCTATGGGATCCTTAAACTCTACTAGGGCCAGGAAAGTGTGGGTGAGCAGATTAGCATGCCGACCCACCACCACAGGGTTTTGTAAACCTTCCACCTTGGAAAGTACTCCCTGCACAGTGTCTGTATTGATACCCAGGGGATGTCCAGGATAAGCATAGCATTTTGGGGTCGATCTCTCCCAGTACACCACTCCACCAGCTGGTGCACAGCCACTTCTGTCGGGTACCCATTTTTTTTTAACAGTGGTTCGTAGAATATGGTCACTAGAGGACACACAATCCCAGCGGTGAGCCTCAAGATGTAACCCCTAGATGGCGCTATCCCAGGGGCTACTACCCTGCCTGATTTGCCACTAACAGGTTGAGGGGCCTGGATCCAATGGCGGATGCCTCCACCCAGAGGTCAGGGTTTGCAATAGTTAAACTAACTTGGTCACAGCCCTCTGGGACACTGCAACCCCTTTCTTCCCACTAGTGGCCCACACAATATATCAGAATTACCTTCACAGTATACACTTACCCCCAGGTCTGGTTCCAGCACTGGGACCTCCTGTGAAATGAGATACAGTGCAACAATCACAGTACAGTACTTTAACATAGACAAATACTCTCAGGCAGTATAACTTTGCTGAAACAAGCAGCTCTGATTTATTTAGGGGATATAACAAGGACAGGGGAATCAGGTTAATTAGCTTATCACTCTAATAATCTACCTGGCTCTGTGCACAGGCCTATCCCTATCAGTTACTGTCCCTGGGTACCCAAGCCCTAGTGGCTAGTCCAAACGTGGCAGCTGGTAGGGCCCTTTCACACAGAGAAAAGGAGAATTAAACAGTCAGCAGTACAGTAATTCCATTTGGATTTAATGTGGCAATTCAACAGGGAGCGACCCTGAATTAGTACTCACGACCTCCAAATAAGATAGGGTCCTTCAATGTCAGCAGGGCTCACTTGAGGTACACAAACCTCTTCACACATCCATATAAAAGAAGCACTATACCAGGCAGGCTGCATCTGTATCCCGATCGCAATTACTGCACAATACCCGGGAGAACACACAGCAGATTCAGTTCCTGACAGACCGAATGCAATTTTCAGCAATTCCTCTAGTCTTCTACAGGGTGAGCCTGGTTTCTACTCTTCAGAGATCCTTTGATTCTTTTCACAGGACAGATTCAGTCCTAAAAAGCTGCAGACCGGAACTCTGGGCCTTACACACGTTTTTTTGACTAAAACTGCACACTGAAAAAGCACAGGGCTCCTTCCTTCTTCACTGCCAAAGCTCAACTGAAACTCCAACCGACAAAACCGGGCACTTCCTTTGAGTTCCTCCCAGTTCTTGACTGGATTGGCTGTCACTCACAATAGACTGCTGCTGTTGGTCCAAAAAGGCACTGAAGTCTAAACTACATCTCCCAGAGTCACTGCCCATACAATCCTCTTGTGGCTGGCTCAGATTATGAGTCCAAGTTCTGATTCGTCCAAGGCACCATTTTAGAGCTAGCTTACCCACACTGATTGGTCCAGTTCAGCAGTTCAAAACTAGAATGGGGAACTAGCAGACACAGTTCTGACTGCAAAGAAAGCAGGTTAGACAAACTGTAATTTCATTATTACTCTAAATAATTTCTGGCAAACAGTTACATCTTTCAGATAGGTTCCCTTTGCACTCCTAGTGACTGCAAAAATGAAGTGAATTGGCAGCAGCTTGAGTGGTACTCAAAGAAACACACAGTCCCCCATACAAACTAATTATGTCTGCAAGCAGACAGCTCTTAAAGAGACAGTACCAGAGGTTCTAAAAACACTCACTGATAAATGGCTTAAATGCCAAACACCATTCAGGCTTGGAGCATTCAAGCAAGCTCCTGGGAGTCTTTTGGGAACCCCCATTTGCAGGGGGGTTACAGTTGTCCAATCTGATGCAGCAAGGCTACTCAGGACAGCTTGTGTGCTGAGGGACTAGAAGGCCCTAGATCAGATATATTTTGGGGAGGAGTGTGGACGTTGTCTCATCCTGATGTGGAATGCCATGCAGTGGTCACTGACAGTATCAGACAAACCTGCTGCAACAACGCAATGGGGATGGGAGGAGAGAATCCAGTACAAGAGGGTATGGTTTTGGGAATGAGGGTTGAGCCAAGCAAGTTCAGTAATAATATCTGTGAGGTTAAGGAACTCAACCTTGTGGGTGACTGGCCTGGAGGCCAGGAAAGCCAACTGACATTAAAATCCCCTTGAAGAATGAGTTCACCAACGAAGGAATAGGAGGCAATTGTAGAGATGGAATCAACCAGAGAGAGGATAAAATAATAGGTGAAGCATAGATTACACCAATGGAAATGGGCACAGAGGAGGTGAATGACAGCTTGACAAGGAGAAACCAGTGAGAGGAAGATGCAGCCTCTCCAATAGCCATGTTGCAGGAGAGGCTCTGATGGGTGTAGATGGTGGCAACACTACCCAGATGTTTACCCCGTCCTGCTTGAAAACTTGATAGTTAGGAAGGACCAGTCAAGAATCTGGAATCCTGAAAGACAGCCAGCATTCTGAAATACAGAGAATATCTAGAGAGTATTGCTAGGCAGAAGGGAGTGGTGAGCCGAGGCTGTGAAGATGACTGTCAGTCATTGAAGCCTACTACGTGCTCTCTGGCTTGAGGAGAAAGCTGGAGAAGCAGGGAGACAATGCTCATTTTTTGTTTGCGTTAGGTATGCCACCATTGCTTATGTGTTTGTTTCCTTTCTAGTCCATCCTATTGTAAGCTATCGGTTGGTGCACTCTTATCCCAGTGTGACTCTCTATTGTGCCCTCTTTCTGATTCTTTGATTCTCGCATCAACAAACTAATTGAGACACTGAATAAGGTGGTAAAGCAGACTTTTACCAGGTTTAGGATTTATAATAATTTTTCACTCCTTAACAAGTGCAGTATGGCAAGAACGTGGTAGAGACTTTGTACAGATCCTTTGAACCTATAATTTCATCATTTGGTTAGTTGGTTATTTTTATATTTAATAACAGCAACATTTTTCCTTAGAATTTTTTTGTGGTACCTATAAGTGTGCAATAAAATGGTCGGCACTAGATTACAAAGAATGGCTAACAATGGCTGTTCTCCATTATTGGTGGAATCTGCAATAGAAAAAGGAAAAAAAATAAAATTAGGCAAACAAAAAACAGACCAGAATTACAGACCACGTTAAATACTCTATGTAACCCCTAGATGGCGCTATCCCAGGGGCTACTACCCCTGCCTGATTTGCCACTAACAGGTTGAGGGGCCTGGATCCAATGGCGGGTGCCTCCACCCAGAGGTCAGGGTTTGCAATAGTTAAACTAACTTGGTCACAGCCCTCTGGGACACTGCAACCCCCCTTTCTTCCCACTAGTGGCCCACACAATATATCAGAATTACCTTCACAGTATACACTTACCCCCAGGTCTGGTTCCGCACTGGGACCTCCTGTGAAATGAGATACAGTGCAACAATCACAGTACAGTACTTTAACATAGACAAATACCTCAGGCAGTATAACTTTGCTGAAACAAGCAGCTCTGATTTATTTAGGGGATATAACAAGGACAGGGGAAATCAGGTTAATTAGCTTATCACTCTAATAATCTACCTATGGCTCTGTGCACAGGCCTATCCCTATCAGTTACTGTCCCTGGGTACCCAAGCCCTAGTGGCAAGTCCAAACCGTGGCAGCTGGTAGGGGCCCTTTCACACAGAGAAAGGAGAGAATTAAACAGTCAGCAGTACAGTAATTCCATTTGGTTTAATGTGGCAATTCAACAGGGAGCGACCTGAATTAGTACTCACGACCTCCAAATAAGATAGGGTCCTTCAATGTCAGCAGGGCTCACTTGAGGTACACAAACCTCTTCACACATCCATATAAAAGAAAGCACTATACCAGGCAGGCTGCATCTGTATCCCGATCGCAATTACTGCACAATTCCCAGGAGAACACACAGCAGATTCAGTTCCTGACAGACCGAGTGCAATTTTCAGCAATTCCTCCAGTCTTCTACAGGGTGAGCCTGGTTTCTACTCTTCAGAGATCCTTTGATTCTTTTCACAGGACGGATTCAGTCCTAACAAGCTGTTACACAAGCTGCAGACCGGAACTCTGGGCCTATACACGTTTTTGACTAAAACTGCACACTGAAAAGCACAGGGCTCCTTCCTTCTTCACTGCCAAAGCTCAACTGAAACTCCAACCGACAAAACCGGGCACTTCCTTTGAATTCCTCCCAGTTCTTGACTGGATTGGCTGTCACTCACAATAGACTGCTGCTGTTGGTCCAAAAGGCACTGAAGTCTAAACTACATCTCCCAGAGTCACTGCCCATACAATCCTCTTGTGGCTGGCTCAGATTATGAGTCCAAGTTCTGATTCGTCCAAGGCACCATTTTAGAGCTAGCTTACCCCACACTGATTGGTCCAGTTCAGCAGTTCAAAACTAGAATGGGAACTAGCAGACACAGTTCTGACTGCAAAGAAAGCAGGTTAGACAAACTGTAACTTCATTATTACTCTAAATAATTTCTGGCAAACAGTTACATCTTTCAGATAGGTTCCTTTGCACTCTAGTGACTGCAAAATGAAGTGAATTGGCAGCAGCTGAGTGGTACTCAAAGAAGCACACAGTCTCCCCATACAACCTAATTATGTCTGCAAGCAGACAGCTCTTAAAGAGACAGTACCAGAGGCTCTAAAAACACTCACTGATAAATGGCTTAAATGCCAAACACCATTCAGGCTTGGAGCATTCAAGCAAGCTCCTGAAGTCTTTTGGGAACCCCCATTTGCAGGGGGTTACACCTTCCTGGCCTGGGAAAGCTTGACGTCCCGCACAAGCAAGTACCTATGTTTAACTGCAACCATATACATTTGCATTAGGCTCGCATATGTAATCATCAGTCAATATATCATTTTACCAAGAACACATTTCTGAAACATTGCAGTACGTCACTCTTTACACAGTATTACATACACATTGTACCATAACTCAAGTTATTACCTCTTGTACATGAAACCTGAAGAGAGGGGCCCTTCCCTATCAGTTACCTTGGGGCTGGATGGGGCAAGGGCACCATACTTAGAGGGCAACACAAGTAACTTGAGTTAGCACTGATGCTCAGTTTGGGCAATGAGCCTCGGGACACATACATTCCTTATGGACAACATTGAGAGGCAAGTCCACATGCCTCCCAAGTGAATCATAACTGAGGTGCACCACAGGCTTTACAGCTCGACCAGTCTTTCTAGGGAGAACTGTTATAGTCTCTGCACTCTGAGCCTCATTTTCAGCATTGTCCTCACTTGTCAGGGAGTCTCCATGGGGTAGAGAGGCTAGAACTTGGGCACTTTCAGCTCCAGGAGTTACAGTTTCTGAGTCCACAACATTTGGCTCGCATGGAGAGCTTTTGGACACTGGCAGTGGACTGTCAGGGCACTCAAAATACTCTTCTTGTTCGGGTGTATCACCAGTCTGCCCCAATCTATCATTTTCTCCCTGAAAGCTCAAACAGCTCAACCATGCACAATGATTCCATTTCATCTGATCTGATGCTTTGCACTTCACTTTCTGGGAGCATTGGCTCCAGGGATGAAGCTGGAGGCTTAGACAGTCCAGAAGGCCCAGCTTCATCTCCAGTATTGACTAGGGATTGCCCTAAACAATTGACTCAGTTCGTAAGAAGGATAGTATTCAAAGTCACTCTCACTTTCTTCCGATATGGACTGACAGTCATGCTCAACTGGGACTTGTGGAGGGAACACTTTAACTTTGCTTCTGTAGGTGCAGACTTTCTTGATCTTTCTTAGCAGCAGCTCTAGTCACTGGTCCAGAGGGGCATCTTCTAGGGCTCAGACTCAATTAAGATTTGTCCAATGGGCAGTAAATGATTTCTATGCATTGTTTTTACATCTTTTGAATTATTCTCAGGCCTTACTTTGTACACTGGCAGATCATCTAGTTTGCCCACTACAATGTGAGGAGATGGTGCCATCTGTCAGCAATCTTGTGCTTGCCATGCAGTCCCAGATTTCTTAGCAATACCCGATCTCCCTCCTGGAGTTCCTGTGCTTTCACCTTTTTATCATACCTTTCTTTGTTGGCCAGATTTCTTTTGGCAGCAATGGTTTGAGCCAGTTGGTACGCATGAGTTAGCCTGGCCTTTAACTTTTGCACATACTGTAAATAGTTGTCAGCTTGAACCCCATCAGAGAGACCCCAAACACACATCTACTGGTAGTCGAGCTTCTTCCAAACATCAGGCGGTAGGGGAGAATCCAGTGGCATCACTTTTGGTGCAGTTATAAGCATGTACCAGGGTGCTAATTTGTTGGCTCCATCTAGGAGTGTCCTTTGGGTACAGGGTGCCTAGCATATCTAGCAAAGTGCGTTGAAACGCTCAGGCTGTGGGTCCCCTGGGGGTGGTAAGGAGTGGTTCTGGACTTTCGACTCCCACAGAGAAAGCATCTCTTTGATCAGACGACTCTCAAAGTCTCCCTTGATCAGAATGGATTCTTTGTGGAGCCCCATAGTGAACAAAAAGTTTTCTACAAGTGCTTTGGCCACAGTGGATGCTTTCTGGTCTTTGGTGGGAAGCTTGGGCATATCTCATGAAATGGTCAGTGACCACCAGCACATTACTGATATTTCTTTGATCTGACTCCAAACTCAGAAAATCAATACAGACCAGCTCCATGGATGCACTGGTGGTGATGTTAACAAGGGGCAGCCTTCTGGGGCAAAGCTTTCCTCTGTAAGCAGCGACTACAAGTTCGAATGTGTTGCTCCACATCAGCCCCATCTTAGGCCAATAGAATCTGGATCTCACCAAGTCAAGTGTTCTGTCTATACCAAGGTGCCCCATGTGGTTGTGCAAGGACCTCAGTACTGAGTCTCGAAGGCAGTGGGCAGCACTAGTTGTTGTTTGTCTACTTGTCCCCTCTGTCTACTGTTTCTCTGTATAACAGTTTATTGATCAGTTTCAACTTAGGACCTTCTTTGTATAACAGTGCAGTTCTCAAATCAGTGGGCGTAATTTGGACACATCTTTTCCTGCATAGAGGGCTTCTAAAGCTTGCTTTGATCATGGGATCGTGAGATTGAGCCCATGAATACTGTCATTGTCCAGCTGTGGCAGTGCACCAATGTCTATTGCAGAAAAGTGGCAATAAGCAGCAGGTATGCAATTCTCAGAGGCTCCCAAGCAATCCACCATGCAGTCCACTGCGTCCGTGGACATTTGTTCCTCCCTGTCAAACTTCCGGAGAGTGCCCGAATGTCAGGTTCTGCCAATCGGACCCAATCATTCTGGGGAACAGGCCTCCGGGAGAGAGCATCAGCATCTATGTGGTTCAGACCTGCTCGGTATTCGAGAGCATAGTCATATGTAGATAATGCAGAAAGCCACCTATGGCCAGTGGCATCCAACTTAGCTGAGGTCTGCACATAGGTCAAAGGATTATTGTCAGTTTTTACTAGTATTTTAGCCCCATACAAGTACTCTTGGAATTGGTCAACAATAGCCCACTTCAAAGCTAGGAACTCTAACTTATGTACAGGATAGTTCTTTTCGGATGGGGTCAGGCTTCTACTGGCAAAGGCCACTGGTCTCAGGCCATTCTCGTGCTCTTGGTACAACACAACCCCCAACCCTTGCAAGCTAGCATCAGTGTGCAGGACGTAAGGTTTTCTTGGATCGGCATAGGCCAGCACTGGAGCATGGGTAAGTTGATATATGATCTCGTGAAAAGCAGTCTCACAATCAGGAGTCCAGCGGGCCCCAAATACTTCACTCGGATGAAAATACACTCTTTCAGTCTTGAGGGACGCTGACTTTTGGTATTTTTTGTGGGTTGGGGATACCCTTGAGTAAGGTTAAGTAAAGGGCGGATCACTCTTGAATAGTCCTTGATGAAGCGCGATAATAACCACAGAATCCCAGGAATCTTTGCAGTTCTTTTAGATTTTTGGGCTGTGGCCAGGTGGTCAAGGCCTCAACTTTACTTGGGTCGGTCTCTATTCCCTCGGTGGATACTATGTGTCCCACATACTTTACTGATGTTTGAAAGAATTGACACTTATCAATGGACAGTTTAAGGCCAAAGTCCTCCAGTCGGTCCAATACCTTAAATAATCTGCTCTCATGTTCCTCCAGTGAGCTGCCAAGCACAATAACATCATCTAGGTATACCAGGCACTCTAGTAAGTTCATGTCCCCCACTGCACGCTCCATCAATCGTTGAAAAGTGGCTGGGGCACCTGAAATCCCTTGAGGCATCCTCATGAATTCATAGAAGCCAGCGGACAGATAAAGGCCGTCTTCTCCACGGTCCTCTGGGGCCATCGGGATCTGGTAGTACCCACCGGGAGATCCAGCACAGAGAACCACTTGCTCCCGCTTAGGCAGTCCAAAGCATCCTGAATGCGGGCATTGTGTACTGATCAGGGATAGTCCGCGGTTTAAGGTGCGATAATTCACACACATCCTTACTGTTCCATTCTTTTCCTCACTACCACAATGGGGAAGCATAAGGGCTTCTGGATTCTTGTATTACCAGCAGCTAACATCTCTTGCAGATGCCGTCTCACATCATCTATGTCAGCAGGTGCCAGGCGTCGAGACCTCTCACGAAATGGTCTTTCGTCATGCAGCCGGATATTGTGCTCAGCTCCTTGCACGCATCATACATCCCATTCCTTTAAAGAAAACACCTGGTCTCTCTGGGCAAGCTTCTCACTGATCCTCACTTTCCATTCAGCTGGCAGCGGGGAGTCGCCGAAATCAAACAAGTCAGGCATTACTCTGTCATTCTTCCTTGAACTCTTGCTGCTGGTAGCACTGCAGTGTCTGCAAAATGCACATTATCCAGGATGCAACCTCTGTTTACTCAAATGTCTCTTTCAGACACATTATGAACTTGGACCATTACCCTTCTGGCATAAGCATGGGCTCTAGCGGGCAAAATACTAGGCTTGACCAGCAGTCCCTCTGGCAATTTTCCATCGCCTGGTGCATCCAACATTAATATTTTATTCTTAACATCCTTTCTGATACGGACCTCTCCCTGTAAGGTACACTGGGCATTTGGCGCCAGGATCAGAGACTCAGGATCCTTCTTCCATACAATTCCGACCGGTTCCTCTGGTTCTGTTTTTTCAGCATCTCTCTGTGCCTCATAGGCCTTCTTAATTAAAGCCGGAACTCTTAAAGCTCTACTAGTCTTTGACCCCTGTTTTTCATAACACAACTGTGCCAGCCTTCCAAACATATGAGCATTTGTTCCAATCAACAAAGGGACACCATCATACAGTCCAGTGGGGGGACACACTAAGGCTAGGGTCTCTACTTGTTCGGCCACTCCAGCCACGGAGGTGGGGAAAGACAGCCAAATTCGGATATACCCGGAATAGGGGTAGGCCTTCTCACTTAACCCCCATACATGCAGTCCTTCTAATGGTTGTAAGGGTACGTCTGACAAATGCTTCTGATACCAATCCTGGAACATAATTGTCACTTGGGAGCCACTGTCTAATACAGCTCTTGTAGACACTCCATTCACCTTTACAGTGGTCTCCATGGAGGACCCACTATTCTGGACCAGTCTGGAGAGGCGGTAGTGGGGGCCTGGGCAACTGACCTTGCCACAAAAGGACGTGAATTAGCATTTTTGGTGCCCTCACTGGGATCATGTCGTGCACCTCTTAACCTCTGATTTCTTCTCCGAAGCTCTCCTTGTAGCCTATATGCAACTTTGTCAGTGTCTTTTGGGGACTGGCATTCCCTTTTCATGTGCCCATCTTTCCCACAATTATAGCAAAACATACTTTCTGGAGTTTGAGCTGGCCGAGGCGCCACACTGGGAGCCAGGGGGGGTATTACTAACTGGAAACCTGGGTGCCATCTCTGTCTGCGGCGTGATAAGCATTGGAGACATCTCATCAGTTTCTCCACTTCCATGGTCAAGGAATTGAGTTTGGAGCTGTTATCAACAGGAGATACATGGGTGGGTACCCCCACCCCCATAGCAGATACCAGTCGGATATAGGTCAGGGCCTGTACTTGCAGGCGTGGCCTTCATAAAGGACTGTTTTGAATTCCCGGATCTCTCTCAACAGTTCGCCCCATTGTGGCATATCTTTTCCTTGTCAGAGCACTCATTGACTGTCAACCTCTGCCCCTGAACTTCACTTGATGGGTCACCCTCAGTCACTGGTCGTAGCCACAGCTGTTGGTGCAGGTACCTCCGAGGTCGCCTTTTCTCAACTCCTCGAATTTCTCTCATTAACTCATCATAGGAGGGTGGGATTCCAGTCGATTTGCCAGGCGTAACTGAAGCAACAGCAGTTCTGAGAAGGGGCAGACTTATGATTCTGTCCAGTCTGGTTCGTCCAGTTCAATCGCTGGCAAACTACCCTTTCTGAGGCATTCTTGCAACAATTTTTCCAGCCGAGACATACACAGACAACAACTCCCTTGGTACTGTTGTGCATTTCTTACTCTCCACCATAGGTCCTCATCAGAATCTGGGCTCCCATACACATTCTCCAAGGCCTCAAGATAGGCCTGTGCAGTCGCTTCAGGGTTACTGGCCGTTTAACATGGATGGTAGCCAGGCAGGACCTCGGAGGCTCTCACTAACCCTCTTCGCTTTAGCTTAGCCTTCCGAGCATTGCCATTCTAGCACTTGGGGCAACATAGTCTATCCAGGTCTCCAGTCATCCTCCCTTGGGGTGGGGAGGGTGCCAGAGAAGATCCTCAACCTTCGGTAAGAGTCGTGACTAATGGCAGGTGCAGAAATAGGAGTCTGCATTGGTTCAGCCACCATTACGGGCACTGGAGCAGGAGAGGGTGTTGGGGAGGAACACCCCAGGTGGCAAGAATAGTTTCTTCAAGTCCTCCACAGTTTTCCCTCTCCAGCAACCATTCAGCAAATTTCTCCTCAAAAGTTTCAGATAGTGGTGGGGCTGATTCCCCCGGTCTTTACTGTCCTAGTTATCACTCTCCAAGCAGTGAGGGCTCCTCTGGGGTAATGGTCTGTGGCACTTTGGAGCTATCTATGGGATCCTTAAACTCTACTAGGGCCAGGAAAGTGTGGGTGAGCAGATTAGCATGCCGACCCACCACCACAGGGTTTTGTAAACCTTCCACCTTGGAAAGTACTCCCTGCACAGTGTCCGTATTGATACCCAGGGGATGTCCAGGATAAGCATAGCATTTTGGGGGTCGATCTCCTCCCAGTACACCACTCCACCAGCCGTGCACAGCCACTTCTGTCGGGTACCCATTTTTTCTTAACAGTGGTTCGTAAATATGGCCACTAGAGGACACACAATCCCAGCGGTGAGCCTCCAAGATGTAACCCTAGATGGCACTATCCCAGGGGCTACTACCCCTGCCTGATTTGCCACTAACAGGTTGAGGGGCCTGGATCCAATGGCGGGTGCCTCCACCCAGAGGTCAGGGTTTGCAATAGTTAAACTAACTTGGTCACAGCCCTCTGGGACACTGCAACACCCTTTTCTTCCCACTAGTGGCCCACACAATATATCAGAATTACCTTCACAGTATACACTTACCCCCAGGTCTGGTTCCGGCACTGGGACCTCCTGTGAAATGAGATGCAGTGCAACAATCACAGTACAGTACTTTAACATAGACAAATACCTCAGGCAGTATAACTTTGCTGAAACAAGCAGCTCTGATTTATTTAGGGGGATATAACAAGGACAGGGGGAAATCAGGTTAATTAGCTTATCACTCTAATAATCTACCTATGGCTCTGTGCACAGGCCTATCCCTATCAGTTACTGTCCCTGGGTACCCAAGCCCTAGTGGCTAGTCCAAACCGTGGCAGCTGGTAGTGGCCCTTTCACACAGAGAAAGGAGAATTAAACAGTCAGCAGTACAGTAATTCCATTTGGATTTAATGTGGCAATTCAACAGGGCGACCCTGAATTAGTACTCACGACCTCCAAATAAGATAGGGTCCTTCAATGTCAGCAGGGCTCACTTGAGGTACACAAACCTCTTCACACATCCATATAAAAGAAAGCACTATACCCGCAGGCTGCATCTGTATCCCGAACGTAATTACTGCACAATACCGGGAGAACACAGCAGATTCAGTTCCTGACAGACCGAGTGCAATTTTCAGCAATTCCTCCAGTCTTCTACAGGGTGAGCCTGGTTTCTACTCTTCAGAGATCCTTTGATTCTTTTCACAGGACGGATTCAGTCCTAACAAGCTGTTACACAAGCTGCAGACGGAACTCTGGGCCTTACACCGCTTTTTGACTAAACTGCACACTGAAAAGCACAGGGCCCTTCCTTCTTCACTGCCAAAGCACAACTGAAACTCCAACCGACAAAACTGGTACTTCCTTTGAGTTCCTCCCAGTTCTTGACTGGATTGGCTGTCACTCACAATAGACTGCTGCTGTTGGTCCAAAAAGGCACTGAAGTCTAAACTACATCTCCCAGAGTCACTGCCCATACAATCCTCTTGTGGCTGGCTCAGATTATGAGTCCAAGTTCTGATTCGTCCAAGGCACCATTTTAGAGCTAGCTTACCCCACACTGATTGGTCCAGTTCAGCAGTTCAAAACTAGAATGGGGAACTAGCAGACACAGTTCTGACTGCAAAGAAAGCAGGTTAGACAAACTGTAATTTCATTATTACTCTAAATAATTTCTGGCAAACAGTTACATCTTTCAGATAGGTTCCCTTTGCACTCCTAGTGACTGCAAAAATGAAGTGAATTGGCAGCAGCTCGAGTGGTACTCAAAGAAGCACACAGTCCCCCCATACAAACTAATTATGTCTGCAAGCAGACAGCTCTTAAAGAGACAGTACCAGAGGCTCTAAAAACACTCACTGATAAATGGCTTAAATGCCAAACACCATTCAGGCTTGGAGCATTCAAGCAAGCTCCTGGAAGTCTTTTGGGAACCCCCATTTGCAGGGGGGTTACACCCTAAATCAGTAGAGGGTGAGAAAACTTCAGCACCAAAGTTACCAGTAAATGATACAACCACCTTGTTGAATATATATTCGGTGGATGACTTGCTGTTGGAAAAGTCGCCAAGGCTGTCCTCTTCCAAAGAGGATCACACCGAGGTAGTTAACAATGCTTTGGATGTTGAATATATCTCCAAGGGCATTACCCCAGAATGTTTACATATTGGGGATAAGGTAACAATAAATAATGATGTACTTGATTGTGAGGCCTCACTCATATCACTTACTGTATCTATTAGATCTATCAGATATAAATATTGCTCCCAAAACCAACAAGTCACACTTTAATGCTAGCAAAAAGTGTGATACCCAAGGTAATATTTTACTGGTCTCTGGCCCAGAATTTAGGACAGTAAATGCAGAATTTCAAAGGAACTATAAAAGGGATGAAAGATCTTGCTGCAAAATATGATAACGTGATAGAACAGGAATGCAACAGCAAATGTGCTGTGCTGAGTGGGAAAACTAAGGGTCTAGAATGCTTTAGAGTAGAAAAAGAATTCAGACAAGAAGATGATGGAAATGTCCCCCAATATATTTCTTTATGCCTTAGCGATGAACTTGTGGTCCACTTGGCCCATCAATATACAGCTAATTTAATATTAATGGAACAGCTAACTGTATTAAAAAATGAAATCGAGAGTTCACAATATGATATAGCAATTAATAATGTTAAACTAGTAACAACTGAAAATAAGCTAGAAACTGTATTTCCTACTCCTCCATCACACTCAGTGGTCTACATGGATTTGAAACAAGTTTAGAATACAAAAATGTCTGCTGCTATGATCTATGCAGAATCAAACCAAAAGCAGAACTTAAGATCAGATTTTAAAATTTTAGATATACCGGATAGTCCAATTAAATCCAGACGGAAGGGAAAGAAGCATAGAAAGGGGAAAAATGCCCATAAAGGTTTTAATGAAATCAAATTTGTGAACAGGACGAGGGCATCAGACCCAGGATGTGCAAAAAAGAAACAAAAACAGAAGAGTAAGAGAGCTAATAATAATATGCAAGATATTAAAAAGCTGGATAGCCTAAGTAAGGTTAAACAAGCTAATTTATAAACTAAAAATATGGAAAATATAACTATTCCAGACATGCACTATGACTATGACTTGAATGTTTTATCAGCTGACCTCTGCCAGCACTTAGCCTTAGATAAAGAGGTATTGGCTCTCAAAAAATGCTGCTCAGACTCTAGCAGTAATAATACACAAAACAAGCATTTGTCAATGCCGAATGTTGTCATGCTGGCATTGGCAGTGGTGGAGGTGGAGAGGCATAGCGCTGTGAGTTTGTTAATGTGTCCCAAAAGGTGATTTTGCACAGCTAGCACGCCACTGTATGGCAGAGCTGCAGAAACACGTTTGGGCAGGCTGTGGAAAATGGCAGCTGGACTGTTGATAATGAGGTGTGCAAAAATGCCAGTGTGGTGAAAATGTGGCATGAAAATATTGCAGATTGACAAAGTTACAAGGGTACATGGAAACTGCGCAATGCACACTTGCAACACAGTCATTGTCTGGACTTTCGCCACCAAATTTTCAACATAGGCATTTTAGGACCTCTGCTGATGAATAGTGTCACCGTCATTTCCTCAAAGTGTCCTGAAAAGTGATTTCGCACAGTGACCATGCAATTCTGCACCAGACATGCAAAAACACATTTCAGCCAGCTGTACTGTTCATAAGGAGGTATGGAAAAATGCCAATGATGAACAGCTGGAGTGAAAGAATTACAAATTCAAAAAGTCACTAGCATGCGTACGAACTGCACAATGCGCACTCGTAAAACACTAATTTTATTGACTTTCGTCCCTAAATTTTCAACATAGGCATTTTGGACATCTGCTAATGAACAGTGTCACTGCCATTTTCATAATGTGTGTCGAACACGGGCTTTCCACAGCAACCACGCTATTGTGCGCCGGAACTGCAAAAACAGATTTTGGTCAGGATGTGAAAAATGACAGCTGTAATGTTCATTAGGAGGTTTAGAACATTGGCACTGTTGAAAATGCGGTGGGAAATATTATAAGTTTGCGAACGTACGAGTGTGTGTGCAAACTGCGCAATGCATGTTCGTAACACAGTCATTTTATGGAGTATTGTCACCAAATTTTCAACACAGGCATTTTAGGACCTCTGCTCATGAACAGTGTCACTGTCATTTTTGTAATCTGTCCCAAACTGTGATTTTGCACAGCAACTGCGCTATTCTGTGCCGCAACTGCGAAAACACATTTCAACAAGGATGTGAAAAATGACAGCTATACAGTTCACAAGAAGGTGTGGTAAAATGCCAATGTTGATAATGTGGCATGAAAATATTGCAAATGCACTAACTTACGAGCGTGCAATGCGCAGTTGGTACACACGCTCGTAAAACAGATATTTTATGGAGTATTGTCACCAAATTTTCAACACAGGTATTTTAGGACATCTGCTCATGAACAGTGCACTGTCATTTTCATAATGTGTCCTGAACACTGATTTTGTGCAGCAACTGCGCTATTCTGCGCAGGAAGGGCGAAAACACATTTCGGCCAGGATGTGAAAAATGACAGCTGTACAGTTCACAAGAAGGTGTGGTAAAATGCCAATGTTGAGAATCTGGCATGAAAATAATATGAATGCGCTAACTTACGAGCGTGCATTGTGCAGTTGCTACGCACGCTCATAAAACAGTCATTTTTTGGATTTTTCCCACCAAACTTGCAACATAGACTTTTTGAGAGCCCCTCACATGAACAGTGGCACTGTCATTTTGTTACTCAGTCCCAAAAGGTGATTCTGCGCAGTGAATGAAAAATTACCTTTCGGGACCAAGTAACACCATGGCAGTGCAAGAATTCATGAGAAGGGGTCGCAAAAACCCCATGTTGACATTTGGGCAAAATTTGCAAAAATGCCCGAGATATGCATTAAAGTTGAAAACCCCTATTCATTCCATTATATAGCTTACCAGCATTTCTTCAGTTCGCATTCGGCTTTGAAGAGTGCAGGCGTGTTCCTAGTCCACTGAAGATCATCGTGCCAGACTCCGCGGGTAAGTATGGGGTGGGGGTGGGGGAGGAGGGGAGGCAGAGTGCGCAGGGGGTAGGTGTGGGTGGGGAGGGGCATAGAGACTACGAGGACTGTTTTCATTTACAGGAAAAAACCCATTGCGGGATAGTTTTTGTTTTGCAGGGATTTAGCATGCTGGGGTGGGCTCCCAGCATGCCACCTAACTATTTGGGGATCTATAGCTGAGAGAATTGGGCACCCTCATCGACACACAACATGGGGGATGAGGAAGTAATGCCGATGGGGATTGGGCACTCCCGTCGGCACACAAAGAAAGCAGGGGGGGCGAGCTGTGGGGGATTGGACACCCCCCCCTCAGCATTCAATAATTGGGAGTGTTTATGCTGACAGGTAGTGGGCTCCCCTGTCGACACACAAAGAAAGTGGGGGTGGGGTTAACAGACAGGGGGACTGGGAAGTCGGCAGTAGTTGGGCGGCCGCCCACTCCCCGACCATGCTCATAATGTTGGCGAGCACGTAGGAAGGGTTCGCTGTGTATGAAGAGCTTTGCTCGGATTGCAGTGGACCTTTTCTTAGATGTGCTCACCACATTATGTATGCATGGTGTGGCGCCGGCATGCAGGCTGATTGGGGAATGAGGGACGCACCTACCAGTGCATGCCCTGCATTCGCCCAACAGAGACCCTGCCTCCAAAGCTGCACTGTCCCACGATGTTGGCTGCACAAGCACGCCAACATAAAAACAAGAAGACAACAAAGAGCCAACATATCAGCAAACTGAGGATTTGACAGAGATTGTAATTGCTGGGGCAGAACCTTTTGTGGATAAGACAATGGCTCAGACATATAATGTGGGCGAAAATTACCCGCTACTGAGGCTCACATTAAGCAAAAATTATAAAAAGGGTCTGAGAAATTGAGCTTTCTGATTGGTTGCAAACATTCTAACAGCCTTATGTTAATCTTTTATTAACATACATGTAAAGTGTAGCCATATGCTGAACAAGGTTTAACACTGTTTAAAAACATTTTTTATTATAACAGCAATAAGGCACTCCCAGGGATTATGTTAATGGTCAGTTAATTACCCTCTAGGGGCATGTGGCACTCGACTACACCTCGTGCCACAGTACACCCCTAGAAGGTGATTAACAGACCATTAACATAACCCTTGGTTATGCCGTATTGCTTAATTTGCTGGTAGTACCAAGAAATGAGCTAAAGGAGCACTTACTCAGTAAATACCTCTTTGATCTTGAGATAGACCCAAAGGATATTATACACCTTAAAAAAAGGCAGTGATGGGCATATAAATATGATAGATGTCTATACTGTACCCCGAAGGTTGCCAACTATATATGGCACAACACTGACCTACTGGAGAAAAGAGGACTAACAGTTAAATTTCCAAACAGAGACAATTTTAACGATAAAGTGTAGAACACAAGAGGTGAAGCCCCAGTAACTTTGAGCATGTTTGGCTTAAATACTTTATAGAGAAAAAACAACTGGAAACTAAAAGGTACAATGTACAACCTTTTTGGTAATGTCTTGCAGGTACAGCTAGGCTACCAAGGTATTTTAAAGGTAGCAAGAGTAGAAAATTCTTCCCAGACTGATAGCTTAGTAAGAGATAGGGATCTTGCCCAAGAACTACTTACAAACATTGAGGTGCTAGATACTCTAGGGCTATATCTGATAAACCCTGCTGAAATATTTAACCAGGAAGAGAGCTTTATACTGATAATAGTATATGGTTAGGGCTTACTGTGGGTGGAAAACGATGGTTTTCCAAATCCTGTTGTGGGACAGTTCAAAGGTCAAAAAAGTTGTTGTACTATCGTTCTGACGTCACATCGATAGTACAACTTTTGCCCCTTGAGCTACTACCTGATTGGTGGAAACAGGCAGCGATTAAAAAATACGTTCTAAAATGGCACATTCACTTAGTGAGCAGTCAGGTGAGCAGACAGTTTGGACTAGGACTGCCATAATCAGCTCCGTGTACCCAAACTCTCAATTTGCAGTTTTTTTTTATTCTCTGGCACAGTTACGGTGAAAGCAGAACAGGACCACAGCAATTAGTACCGCTATATTCAGGGACGTGATAGGAACAGCATAACCACAGTGAGGAGGACCAGTATGTTGGGGGACTCGAGCGAGGACCAGTGCAGGAATGTCAATGCAAGGTATGAACCTTGTGTCCATTTTGGGGGAAACCATATACTATAAAAAATAGTGGATAGTTGACAATCCACAACTAAGTCTGTGTTTCCATCTCGGGAGTTGATGATGCCATGGAGACCTTGCGAGCTTCGCTCTTGAGGTCTCTATGACATCATCAATTCCCTTGATGGAAACACAGCCTTTTTGTGGATAGTCAACCATCCACTATTCTATATATTGTGATAAGACAGTAGATTACTGTACATATTGCAAGACTGGTATGAGGCAAAATCCGACCAGATCTGGTATAGAAGAACATGTATGACTTGACAAAAAACAAAAATGTATAGCTCTTCCAGAAATAGACCAAGAGAAAGATGAAGTTATGCTTTTTATGTCTTGGAACATTGCTGCAATAGCAAATAAAATATGTGATAGAGACTGGATGGATTTTAGACAAAAGGGTGATGTACTCTCTTTTCAAGAGATGTGGCATGAAAAAGATGATGATATTGCTTTAAATGAATATGACTTTGTACATTGTCCAGTAGAGATGCAACGAATTAATAATCTACCCATGAAGTGGACGTGAAGTGGGCACTTCGTGTCTGCAGAGCACAACATGAAGTGGACCTTGTAAAGTGCTCACTTCGCGTTATTAATTCCACTTTGCATTCTCATTATGCCTTAACGCGAAGTAAGGCAAAGTGAGAAGAAAATAAGCACATCACATGGCTTGCAGTACTGTAAGTCACAGGCTTTATCCAGGCAGAAAGGAAGTGAGTCAGAGAAGCAGTTTCACTTTCTCCTTTGTATTTGTAGAGGGAGAAAGCAAAATTGTGAAAGGAGAGGAGAGGAGTTTGCTTGGCTTTCGTTTCTTTTTACTGCCAGAACCAGAACAAACAAACAGCTTTTTTAAAAGCTATTTTATTTAGTTTTTGTATTGTCTTAGTGTTTTTTTTTTTGTGAATTGTTTTGTAAAAGTTTTGTTTTTGTTTTGTTTTGTGTGTGACTGACTGTGTGTGTGTGTGTGTGTGTGTGTGTGTGTGTCCACTGTCTATGTGTGTGTCATCCTGTGGACTCAGGAGGATGGAGGGTCACATTGGAGAAGGCAAGTTGCTGACCCGTGGGCACATTAGGAGGGGAGGAGTGTGGACCCGTGGGGGGCCGGGCGGTTGTGTGATGTTGGACCGCTCCAGACTCCTGGCTGGTGTTGCTTCCCCCGAAGAAACAACAGGAGCAGCAGCAGCAGCAGTGACAGTGCCACCAGTGGCTGTTGCATGTCCACCTTCTCCGCCACTACCACCGCCACCACCACTAGCAGCAGCTGTTGGGGCTCCAGGAGCACCCCCTAAACCATCTCAACAGCCACAGGAGGTGGCCCTGGCCATTGTAGGTGGTGGTGGGACTGGTGCCGATGTGTCCGGCCTGTGTCTGGTCCCCTCCACAGCTCCCCAATGTGGGAGTTTTTTAATTGTGTGGGAGGAGACAGCACAGTGGTGGAGTGTCATGTGTGTGGTGTGCTGGTGCACCATGGCCCCCCGGGACACATTTGGGGACCAGTGGCCAGCACACCCACATGCTGAACCACCACAGGGCAGAGTGGCAGGCTGCCACAGAAGGGGCCAGGTGTCCACCTGCTGACCCTTCTGTGACAGTGGTCAAGGGTGCTGCTGGGGTGTGAGATGTGCCTCACAGCAGACCCACCACAGCTGGAAGAGGAGGGCTACTACATCAGCTGCTCCACCACCACCACCACAGCCACCAGCACCACCCTGTCCACCACCAACCCCACTAGCTGGATTACCCGCTGCAGTGGACCCTGCCTCAGTCCCTGTTAGCCAGTCTGACCTCAGCCTGGTGTGGGCAACACTCGAGGAAAACAATGTGCGTTTCAGTGCTTTGGAGCAGCAGGTTAACAGAGTGGAAGCACAGCAGCAGCAAATACTTTCAATGCTGCACCTGCTGCTGGACCACCACGGCATCCCACGGCCATAGTAAGTCAGAGGATTGTTTTCTGCCCCACCACACCCACCCTCACCCCTGACCCTACCCCACTACTGTGTTGTACTTTTTTTGTGTGTTTTTTGTTTGTTATTGTTTAATCATACACATTTTCCTTTCCAGGGGAATCTTTCGGCATAGCGCAATACATTTTTTGCGAAGGAAGGAACTGGAAGGGGACAGGATTAGTTGTGTTCCAGGATAGTAGCTGCTTCTTGTTGTTTTTTTCACAGGGTTCTTGTGGATTTTACTTGGTAGAAGGTTATTTATTTTCTTTCTTACTTCTAAGGGGCTAGCAGGGTATTGTTTTGGGGGCTGTTGGAAGTTTGAAAACTGGTTTGGTGTCTGTAAGTGGGCTCATTTGTTGGATGTTTCACTGTGTAACAGGCTGCACTGGTGGAGGCCTATTTCTTCTGATTTAAAACCTATTTGGTGGGATTTGCTTGGGCCTGGGTATTTGAATTGGAGACCTATATCTGTTAATTTCAAGCCTATTTTGATGTGTTGTTAGTGAAGCTGATTAAATTGGAGACCTGTTTCCTTTGGCAGCAAACATATCTTGGGGGCATTGAGTTGAATTTTGATTCATTGTTGCTGACTTCAGTAGCTGCAAAGATTACTGCATAATGGGGGAAGGGCGTTAATGGTCTGGCCAGGTCTCACTCAGCTAATTGACTGGAGGCAGAGCTGAATCAGGTTTGTGGTGTTGGCTGCTTTGTCTTCTCAGAAGGAACTGGAAGGGGACAGGATCAGTTGTGTTCCAGGACAGTAGCTGCTTCATGTTGTTTTTTCACAGGCTTCTTGTGGATTTTACTTGGTAGAAGGTTATTTATTTTCTTTCTTACTTCTAAGGGGCTAGCAGGGTATTGTTTTGGAGCTGTTGGAAGTTTGAAAACTGGTTTGGTGGCTGTAAGTGGGCCAAGGGTGCCGGAAGATGGTAAAAGCTGAGGGGGCTGAGAATCAAAAGGGCACTTATAAGGGAACAAAGGGCACTTTTTCTACTAGTTTTTGCCATACAGAAATAAAAAGTGGAGGGGCTACCACCCCTTCCGCCCCCCCTGTTCCGGCACCTATGAAGTGGGCTCATTTGTTGGATGTTTCACTGTGTAACAGGCTGCGCTGGTGGAGGCCTATTTCTTCTGATTTAAAACCTATTTGGTGGGATTTGCTTGGGCCTGGTTCTTTGGCTGCTGGGCTTGGAGGGGAGACACAGGGCTGATACACTCTATCTCGAGTCGGGTGTCTGCCCAAAATCCACCCTCCCCCACCCCTCCCCAGAGTTCTGCTAATTTATAGGGGAAAACCTGCCCTGCAATTGGAGGAAAAGGCTGCAGGTGCAGCTTATGTAGTTCTAGCCACTGGGGGGTTGGATTTAAAGGCTGGGAGAGAGGAGCTTAGGGAGTTGTTTATTTCCCTTATAAGTTTACTGTGTTGTACTGCAACTAGTAACATGGTTACCGGTGTACTGTGGGACTGTATCTAAGATTAGTGGGTGACCTGATTAGGCAGTAGGGGTGTATCTTGGACTGGGGGAAACCTGGTGGCTCACCCAAGGAAACCTACTTGGAAGGGGATGGAACCACATGGCATTAGGGCCAGCATCTTTGGGAGGGTGGTGGGTTGCACAAAGTGTGGAGCAGCCATGATACTGGACTAGGCTTGGAAGTTTGGTGGTTGCCCAGTGTGCTACCAGCTGACACAGCTTAGGGAGGAGGTTGCGGGGATTAGGAGACAGCTGGGGGAAGGGGGGAGGTATGGTTGTGGAAGAGGGCAGGGGATCTCCCACAGGGTTGCACCAAGCACTGGGGGCAATGGCATAGGGAAAGAAGTGCAGAGAATACTCAGGGGTCACATAGGAACCCTGGCAGAGGGGGGTCCAAAAGGACACTACCAAGGAAGCAGGCAGGTAACTGGGGACCCTCATAAAGGAGGGACAGAGGGACAACATTCTCAGGGAAGTAGGCAGATGGCCAGGTCTGGACAGAAGGAAGCAAGGCGGGGAGGTGGATCAGACCTTACACTCAGTAACTGCTTCAATTCTCTTCTTCTGCTAAGGATGAGGGGGGTGATGTAGCCATGACAGGGGTGGTTAGAGACAGAAAGGGAGTGGGAGGCAGGAGGGAGGGGCCAGATAGCAGGAAGAACAGGGGGGAACCTGGAATGCAGGAAAATAGGGGGAGCAGTGAATCAGAGCAGGAGGGGCAGGGGGAAGATGGAGGAAAGCGCAAGGAGAAGGACCAGTTGGGAGGAAAGGTAAAGAGGAAGGACCAGAAGTACAAGGAAGATTCAGTAAGGAGGCTGAGGGTTTAGGCCAGGGAGCACGACAAGCAGGAGGGACTAAATGGAGGCAGCAAGGAAGGAGGGCGAGCCAGGCTAGTTTAGCAGATGTGGGAGAAGGACCAGTTGCGAGCAGTGAGGGAGTTAGCAGGTACAGAAGGATACTCAGGAGAGGAGAGGCATAGGATTGGAGGGAGGGGTGGCCAGGGTAATAAGGAGGGGTGGCATGTGGCACCCAGATGAGGGAGGAACAAGGAGCCGGCTGGGTGGAGGGCGGTAAAAGGATGAGGGACATGGAATGGGGAATGGAGGAAAAGAGTGGTCAGAGTGCTCCTGTTGGGGGATTCTATGATCAGGGGTATCAAATGGGATAGGGAGGGAGAAGCCTGGCCAGTTAGAACAAAATGCTTCCCTGGACTAATGGTGCACAGGGTTAAGCACGAGGTATATCAGCTGGCAAAGGATTGTTGGGGTTCCCCGGACATACTGGTCCACCTGGGTACAAATGACATTGAAGGAAATAGCAAGCTAGAGATACAGGCAAGATTCAGGAGCCTGCCAGGGTCTGTCATGATATAGGATGCACAGTTCCTTCTCAGAAATCCTGCGTGCCAAGGGCTAGTGGGGAGCACAAAGGAAGATAAGGAGATAAACCAGTGGCTCAGGGTGGTGTGATGCCAGAGGGTATGGGTTGATGGGGAATTGGGGGGAGACCTGGGAGAATAAGGAGCTGTATGCTAGAAATAGACTCCATCTCAATTTGGAGGGGAGGGGAATCCTTAAGTTGAAAATAGAGGGGTTCATTGGTGAAAAGTGGGGTTTAAACTTGTGAAGGGGGGAGGGATGGGAGAAAAGGCTGTCAAGGGGGTGCCGATAAAGGAGGGACTCTGTCTCCACCCCCCTGGGGAGCTGGAGGATTGCGGGAAAAGGCCGACTGGTAAAGTGCAGACCAGGGGAAAACAGAATCCCCATGGGAACACGAGCAGGGGAAATGGAAGTATAGGGAAAGGGTGGAAGGTAGTCTTGCTAAATGCCAGGAGCTTGGGCAATAAAATGCCTGAGCTCCAGGCGATGCTAACTGAGGGAGCAGTGGATGTGGCAGCAGTCACTGAGACCTGAGCCACTACAGGACACGACTGGGACCTGAACCTGGAGGTTACACTATGTTCAGGAAGGACAGGGGGAGGGAAGGGAGGAGGGTAGCAATGATAGTCAAAAACTGCATTGGCATGGGGGAGTAGAGGAGGCGGAGGGAACCGTGGAAGCGATTTGGGTCACCTTGATAACAAGGTGGGGCAAGAGAGTAAAAATAGGAGTGGTGTATAGTCCCCCTGCCCTGGCGGAGGAGCTGGAGGAGATTCTGGTGGCAGACGTTGGAAGACACTGCAGACTGGGCAGAGGAACAGTGGTGGTGTTTTGGGACTTAAACATGCCAGAAACAGACTGGGAGACTATGACATCTTCTGTGACCAGGGAACAGAGGTTGTTGGATGTCTTTCAAGACACGTTCCTAACTCAGCAGGTGGGGAAACCGACCAGGAAGGCATGGGTACCGGATGTGGTCCTGGCAGACAGTGACCAGATTAGGGGCCTGAAGGTAAGGGACCCGTTGGTGGGGAGTGACCATGCCACGGTCTGGTTCAGCCTGGACCTAGGAGGGCTTGAAGGCTGCACAAAGATGGCAGTAACTGACTTCAGGGGAACGGATTTTAAGGAAATGGGAAGGATCCTTAAGGAGCATTTGGATGTGATTGGGTCAGACATGGAAGCTGATAGTAGGTGGGAAATCATCAGGAGAGGGGTGCAAGATACTACCAGCACCTGTGCAAAGTAAGACGAAATGCAGTAGAGCCGAAAACCCTGCTGGTGGACCAGGGAGGTCCAGGAGGTGGTCTGGGAAAGAAGGCAGCCTATAGGCAATTCAAGTGCTCAAGGGTGAAAGGATCGAGGGAGTATGAGCTGATGGCTGGAAGGGCCACTAGGGTGGTGAGGGCAGCTAAGGCAGGGAAGGAGCAGAACCTGGCCAGGGAAATTAGGAGAGGGAACAAGGGGTTCTTTAGATACATTGGGGAAAAATGAAGGGTGAAGGGGCAGATTAGCAGGATTAAATCAGGGGAGAGATTGGCACAAGACCCGGGGAAGCAGGCTGAGACACTAAATGAGTACTTCACCTCAGTTTTCACCAAGGAAAATGGGGGTGCTACATCATACATGGGAGGAGACAGAGATACTGAGGAGGGGGGACCCTTACCGGTCGGCATGTCTGGGGAGAAGGGGAGGCATCACTGGCAGGAGGGGAGGCTAAGCAGGGAGAAGAGGTACCAGAAATAAATCACAGCAGAGAGGTGAGAAGCCCTCAGCTCCCTTAAGACAGAGGAAGCACCGGGGCCAGATAAATTACATCCCAGAGTGCTGAGCAGACTTGTGGATGTCCTGGCGAAACCCCTGGCGGAGCTTTTCACCATCTCTCTGAGGACAGAGTAGGTGCCCCAGGACTGGAAGGTGGCGCATATAGTGTCTATCCACAAGGGGGGATCAAGGGAGGTGGCAGGGAACTACAGGCCTGTCAGCCTGACATCGGTGGTGGGCAAGGTGATGGAGGGCATTGTCAAGGAGAGGCTAGGGTGGGACCTGGAAAAGTCAGGGTGCCTGGATGATAGACAGCATGGATTTGTCCCAGAGAAATCGTGTCAGACAAACCTTGTGGAGTTCTATGACTGGGTGATGAGTGCCTTGGACCTGGGTAGACCAGTGGATGTCCTCTTTCTAGACTTCAGCAAGGCATTTGACTCTGTTCCTCATGTGGGCCTGTTGGATAAGCTGGGAGAAATGGGGGGGACTAGATGATCAGATGGATAGGCAATTGGCTCCAGGACCAGACCCAGAGGGTCGTAGTTGGCGGGATAGTCTCATCTCCAAGGAGGGTCATTAGTGGAGTCCCACAGGGATCATTCCTTGGGCCCCTCCTGTTCAACACCTTTGTCTCTGACATAAGGACAGGAATTAGGAGTGAGATGTGTCTCTTTGCGGATGACTCAAAACTGGGGGCAGTGGTGGATGGGGAGGAGGGGAGGGTGGCCCTTCAGGGGGACCTGGAGGCTCTGGAAAGATGGTCTAGAAAGTGGAAGCTGAGGTTCAATGCAGGGAAATGCAAGATACTCCACCTGGGGGCCAGAAACCCGGGCCAAGTGTACACCCTGGGGGGGAAATGCTACAAGTCTCGATGGCTGAGAGGACCTGGGGTGGTGGTGGATGTCAAGATGAACAACTCAGAGACTTGTGGAGGGCAGCAGCCAAGGCCAACAGGATGCTGGGATGCATCGCTAGGGGATCACCTCAGAAGGAGGAGTGATACTCCCTCTGTATAACTTCTTGGTGAGGCCAGACCTTGAGTACTGCGTGCAGTTTGGAGCCACACTTAAGAGGACATTAAACTCCTGGAGAGGGTCAGAGGAGGCAAGCAAAATGATTTGGGGATTGGGGACAGGACCTGTGAGGAGAGACTTGAAGAGCTAAATATGTACACATTGGAAGAGAAGGGACCGGGGCACATGATGAGGTCTTCAGGTACATGAAGAGGGTAAATAGGGAGGAACAGTCAGGGTGCTTTGAAGGAAGGAGGAGGGGGCCACTAGAGGGCATGGGTGGAAGCTGGAGGGGGGAAGATTCAGGGGAGAAAGGAGGAGGTGCTACTTCACTGAGAGGCTAGTGGAGCCATGGAATGCACTGCCTAGGGGGCTGGTGGACACAGAGACGGTGGAGAGGTTCAAGAGGGGCTGGAACAGGTACAGGGGAAGGGTTCTGGAAGCAAAATCCAATGCAGCAAGAATATCCAGAACTGGGAAGGGAGAAGCCAGAGAAGGCGAGGGGGGCAGCAAGGTCAGCACCCAGGGTGGGGGCTGACCAATCGAGCAGACTCGAAAGACCGTTAGGCCTATTCTGCTGGCATTTTAGTATGTTAGTATGTAAAACCAGGTGTAATTTCATTACCGTGTGTCATGTGATGGAGGAATTCCCATTCTGAAAACCCACATTCTTCCTCCACTCTCTTCAACGTTAGGACATGATGACAGAGAGAGCATGTGTGTGTGTGCTCCTCACAGTGAATATCTGATTGTCCGGCAGGTTTCTGAATGTTTCTTTATGTTGTAATGATCAGTTTGTGGAGAAATGTGTGGCCACATTCCCAGTAAGAAGAGCCTTGTTAGTGGAAACATCCCACATTTCACCACAAAGTGAACCTTATAACATAAGGAAACATTGGTTGGTATAGCTGCCGGACATTCACTATAGTGGAGAATGCACCTGCACTCCCCCTAGCATCATGTCCTAATGTTGCTGAGAAAGGATGGCAGAATGTGGGTGGCTTTTCTGATTGGTAATTCCTCCGTCACATGACTCACTGTAATGAAATTATGGGTGGTTTTTACAGAAATATATTGCACTCTGTGGAGCAAGAAATATTCTAGTGGTAGTAGTGACCCCACTTATTAGTTTATGTGCATCACCATAACTATGTAATGTGGTGAATGTCTGTAAAGCAGCAGTACAACAATCTATTGATAACTCTGACCTATATTTTTTAATGGTATGCTACAACTTCCTTTACTTACATCCTGACTAACTGGAATGATACGATAATTGGCAGGAGTTGAGTCTGCTGTTCTACCTTTTTTCATGTATGAAATAATGAAAGGAGCATTCCTTTTAAATTGGTGCTGACCAGGTCTTTTCATTGTTTTCCTCTGCTTTTCTCCATCACATCAAGAAGTTGTCATATATCACTTCTGTTGTTAATTGACAGTTATGCATCAGGCAGTGTTTTATGATACCACAGAACAATAGTTATTGAAAAGCAGCTGCAAATAAGTACAAAGCTGGTCCAAACAACATTGGAAGACGTGCTCATTTTTTTTCATACATGAAAAAAAGTAGTCAAGTAAGTAAAGCAGACATAAATTGTGAGAAGAATCGTATCATTCAAGTCACTCACGACTCGGAGGTAAGTAGTGGTGGCTGTGGCAATGCAAAGTAACATAAAAAAGTACAGTTCAGAACTGTGAGGACATTCTTGCAATGCTGCTTTAATTGTAGAAATGTCAGTATGAAATCATGAGCACACAGCAATAATCACAGAACACACAAAAGTGGCACAGAGTCCCCAGATTTTTTCTGCAGGCCCAGAATGCATCCTCCTTGTGTGCAGAAAATTGACAAGTGGTAACTAAGTGAAATTAGACTGTTTCAGCACATACAAAGTCCCCCAGAATTAATGGTACACTCAGTCATGCACATAACAGTGGCACAGAGTCCCCAGATTTTTTCTGCAGGCCCAGAATGCATCCTGATTGTGTGCATAAAATTGACAAGAGGTAAAAAAATGAAATGAAACTGTTTCAGCACATACACAGTCCCCCAGAATTTATTCTGCAGCCACTCATGCATGCAGTGCCCCTAAAATGATGACCATGAGAGAACTGTTGCTGGTCCAATGTGTGCTGCGATGCGAGCAAATGCAATGTGATCATCTCAACTGGATGGAAGGGAGCCCTTTGTCTGTACACTGATACTAGCCTTGATGAGTTGATATATAAAGATACATATTTCTGTAGTTTGTAGGTGAGGGGTGTTGACATGGACATGAACTCATGGTATTGTTCTGTATCACAGGTCACAGATACTGTTGGTGTGCACATTCCAGTACTTGATTAGAACTTTATGCATAGAAATTTGCAATGGATAACTGTCAAGCACATGAAGGTAAGTATTTTTTTTTTTGGGGGTGGAGGAAGCATATTTGCAGGTTTGTCTGTAATGGTTACTTATTTTCTAACTTCTTCACAGATTTCATCTGCATCTTTTTCAAGTCTGGTGTAATGGTCATCTAATGAAATGACTTCTGCATGTTGCATGTGTGCCCCAGCCCGGGGGGGGCTGATGTCGAAGAACTTGTTTGGATAAGGCTACTTTATCACAACAACAAAGCATCTGGAAGTTTCCTAAAAAAAGAAATGAATGACTTCTTACAACTTAATTTTTATGTGTCTCTCCCTGGCTCTCAAATCTCAATCCCTAAAGTCAAGTTACATTTCAAAGACACATCTTGCCAACTAACACAACCTGTTGTGTGCAATATTTGTTGCAGTCCTTACAAAACAATGAAATGGATGAAATAAAATCTTCATACATACCAGAATGGATTTCACATGGATATTCCATCAGTTCCTCTCTGTACGGTACAGCTACAGCATCATTCCCAATGAGTTTTAGCGATGGAGCCTTTTTTTGTTACCCTGTAAAAGAAACAAAAGAAGTGTACTGTATGTGTTTTGCCACTGCGGCTCTGAAAAGCTACAGAAGACAAAACATACAACTAAAGGAAGTGAGGCAGCATAACAAACATGAGTACACATACTCACTTTATGGCTTAAATATTAAGAAGCTGGTGGTGGTGATCTGTGAGGGGCAGACAGACTCATGGTGGCAGACTTGGATAACATCAGTCCGTTGGTGGTGGTGGTGGTCCATGGGGAGCAGACAGACTCATGGTGGCAGACTTGGATAACATCAGTCCTGGTGTGGTAGTGATGGTCCGTGTGGGGCAGACAGACTCATGGTGGCAGACTTTGATAACATCAGTCCCAGTGGTGGTGGTGGTCCGTGGGGGGCAGACAGGCTAATGGTGGCAGACTTGAATAGCATCAGTCCCAGTGGTGGTGGTGGCGGGCCATGGGGGGCAGACAGACTCATGCTCATAGACTTGGATAACATTAGTCCCGGTGGTGGTAGTGGTGGTCTGTGGAGGGCAGACAGACTCATGGTGGCAGACTTGGATAACATCAGTCCCAGTGGTGGTCCATGAGGGGCAGACAGACTCATGGTGGCAGACTTGGATAACATCAGTTCCGGTGGTGGTGGTGGTGGTCCATGGGTGCTGACAGACTCATGGTGGCAGTGGTTGTAGACTTAGATAACATCAGTCCTGGTGGTGGTAGTGATGGTCCGTGGGGGGCAGATAGACTCATGGTGGCAGTGGTGGTAGACTTGGATAACATCAGTCCCGGTGGTGGTGGTCCATGGGGGGCAGACAGACTCATGGTGGCAGTGGTGGTAGACTTGGATAACATCAGTCCCGGTGGTGGTGGTGGTCCGTGGGGGGCAGACAGACTCATGGTGGCAGTGGTGGCAGGCTTGGATAACAGCAGTCCCGGTGGTGGTGGTGGTCCGTGGGGGGCAGACAGACTCATGGTGGCAGTGGTGGCAGGCTTGGATAACAGCAGTTCCGGTGGTGGTGGTCTCGGGGGCACAACACCTTTTAAATACTGCTGTTAAAACCTGCCAACATTAAGCACATCATCATCCTCACAAAGAAAATTGCCTTCACAGTCATCGATGTCTGAAGTTCAACCACTAGAAATTCTTTCTCCATTGTATCATCATCTACTTCGGTGGTGGGCCGTTTCAGGCAGCCACTGCCAGTGCCACCAGGATGCTCCATTTCCACATCAGCAAGATCACCATGACTAGGCCGAGGTATGAATACCGAGGCTGCAGTCTGTGCTAGTATGTGCCTCTCATTCATTTTAATGAATGTTAGCAAACTAACATTTTCAGGAGACAGGTTTGTCTGATGATCCCTAACTATTGCACCAGCTGAGC
This sequence comes from Neoceratodus forsteri, assembly GCA_016271365.2. Classification (NCBI taxonomy): domain Eukaryota; kingdom Metazoa; phylum Chordata; order Ceratodontiformes; family Ceratodontidae; genus Neoceratodus; species Neoceratodus forsteri. The sequence goes on from CM057455.1 coordinate 267,741,668, forward strand.
TGAATACCCTCTCAACACTTACACTGGAGGGTGGGCATGTGAGGTACTTCAGTGCCACTGCAGTCAGCTCTGGCCATTCACTGATCTTTCCACTCCAGTACAAAAGAGGATCTTCACTTATTGTCAGATGTCTGTTTTCAGACAAATATGACTCAACCATTCTCTATGCTGCACTAAGTCCAATTGTTGATGCATCATCCTGTTCTCCCAAATCATTTATTTCACAAATACCCATTTGGGACAAAGCCTCCCAAAGCAGGTTGACGTCACCCACTTTGGATGACAGACCACCTGGAACTACAGTCCCCTTACCCTTGCAAGACATGATTGATGGTCTTCCAGGTACACCTTCAGCTGGATTATGCTGCTGAGGTTTGCTGACCTTAGCACGTGACTTCTGTGCCCCATGAACCAAGCACACCAGTTGACCACTGATATTTTTTACCTGTTCGGGCCCTCCCCCCAGTACTGATGCAATTCCACGTTTGTATCGGGGGTCCAGCATTGTTGCTATGGCAAAGTTGTTACTATGCTGAATGCTCATAATGTGTCAATTATGGTTGAATACTGTCAGCATGTCTTGCAGCAACATACTTCTACCACCATCTCCGGCAACACCAAGGCTCTGCTGTACATTTACCAATGTCTGCCTCAGCACCTGCAGCAGTGGAATTGATTGGCTAATGGAGGTAGACTCACCACTCACTTCCTGTGTGGCATGTTCAAAAGGCCAAAAAATGTTTATTACAGAGTTCATGAGGTGCCACTGTTCGATCGTCATAGACATTGAGGCCCCAGAACTGTCACAGCTAGTGTGCATAACAAGATATTCTGAGATGGCTTTGTATTGTTCATACAACCTCTCTGCCACGTATAACGTGGCGTTCCATTGGGTGACAACTTCCAGCTTCAAGTGGTGCTGAGGCAGGCTGTTTTGTATCTACAACTGTCGCAGTTGGTCACGGGCCTTTCCAGATCTTGAAAAGTGAAAGCAGATATGTCATGCAATGGTTAGCATTTCCTTTATATCAGGGTGCTGCAGAAATTCCTGAACCACAAGATTTAAACAGTGGGTCATGCATGGAACATGAAAAAAAACCACCATTAGTAATGCATTTCACCACATTTGACCCATTGTCACTTGCTATGAACCCAGCTCTCAGGGACAGAGGTTAGGCATCTGTCAGTTTCAGTCATTACCATGTCCAACATGTTCTCACCAGTGTGTGAACAGGTCACACTGCGCATAGAAATCGTTGCATGCTGGCAAATTCCAGGAAGATTGCTACCACGACAATCCACCTTACTGCACTGATTATTCACACTACCAACATCACAAACAACCCCTGGCACCTGCACCTAGTGTGCATTATACAGAGATATGAACTACCCGCTGTTTTGCCACTTGTCCACATATCCATACCTAAATGGATGAATGGAGAGGAGGAATGTTGAAGGGTATGTCTTACTTTGTTGGACACAGTACGGAAGAACTCGGGGACAGCATGGGTAGAAAAGTATGTCCTGGATGGGACTTTCCATTTTGGACAGGCAAATGAAGCAATCTGCCGGAACCCAGAATTCTCCACAAAGGAGAAGAGCAAAAGATCAATTGCCAGCATTTCCGCTACAGCAGCATTAAGTTCATGTGACACTATGATTGGGGGGGTACTTCAGCTTCTGTGCAAAAACACTCTGTAACATGGGCTGACTTAAATGTTTTACACGTGGTGTGTTTTTGGTCACAAATGGTTGTGCTCTGTGATGAATGGCATTGGCAGGGGGTGGAGTGTGGACATTTGATGAAGACGGTTGCACAGATGATGATGACAAACCCAGAAATGATGTTATTTTGCCAGATTTGCCAACTGGGGTTGATGTACCACTTGCACTAGACATACTGCATTCACCACCACCACAAAAACTGCTACTCTCACCAGCACTGGACAACATTTCAGAGTCATTATGGTCCTCCACCTCATCATGCCTGTAGTAATTCTCTGCTCTTATTACCACACTACTGCACACGTTTAATTTCCTACTGGGCTTAACAGTCATGGAAGGGGATAACATGCTGGCTATGGTTGCCAGTGACACAGGTGAATGCCCCACTGTGGTATTAGCTGCCAGTTTGTGCTGGGTCCACAGAGCCAAGTGCCTATTCTTAAGATGTGTATGCTGTCCTACTGTCCTACTGTCCCCAGATGGCTCCCCTTTTTACCTTGACTCACACGCACATGGCAAACCTGGCAGATTGTAACTGAATCATCATTTGCATCTTGAACAAAAAAAATCCCAAACAAGGGAGTGTGATGCTCTGCTTTTAACATGTCCATGATGATGTGGCTTATTTAAGTCTGTTATTTTAAGCACTGAAGTGGGGAGGGCCATGTGATGTTTCTAGCACTGCACACCTGGACTGCAACTGATCACCACGACTACCTATCATATTGATTACTGGGTTATCATCATCATCATCAACTAAAAGCGGTAGATCACAAGTTTTTACAAGTGGGGATTCCTGCAAACAAACTCAGACACAGCCACTTTTAGTTTCTTTTTCTCCGTTCCCAACTGGGGTCAATTACATCATCATCATATTCATCAACGTCACACACATCCACATCTTCTGCTTGGATGCTAGTATGTGGACTGCATGTTGCAACAACAGCAACATCATCACATTCATCATCATCATCTACACCACCATCACCTGATATTTTTTCACCACACTGTGAATCACTGCATGAAACATGCGTGACGTTAAGTGCCACGGTGGACGGAATATCACATTGTATGCTATCATTGACATGATCATTAGAATCCTCAGGTTCAGTTACTGGGATGTTACTGGGAAGTATAACATCATCTATGCTGCCACTCACTTGTACTGCTTCACACTCAATACGTTTGCATACAGTACACTGGTTGGAATTAGAACTTGACACAACAATACTAATACTACCTCCACCACCACTAACACCAATAACACTAACATCACCAGCTGGGAAAACATCATCTCCTCCAACCATGAGTGAAGCTACTGATTGAGCTGTAAAAAACATTGCAGGAGAAATACCTTTCCTCACATCAGCAATGCACTTCTGTCTGCATACTTCTACCATGCCCACAGACCATCTTACTGCCAACATTGCCATGGCGAGAAACAGCTTTGCTTGCATGTCTCTTTGTAGGCACTTTGGGGGATCAACCACAAATATTATTACCAAATTCAGATTTTGATACCTTCGCTTTCTGACTGGAGGGATGCTGGCTGGATGTGAAGCAAAATAAACAACTGTGGCTTCAGCAACAGATAAGAGACTACTCTGAGAGTGTCATGGAATTAAAACAACTTCAGTAACCAGTGATGCTGATGGGATCACAAAAACAATCCAGTCTGGTAAAAATACCTTTTGAACGTGGTGGGGGGGCACTGAATACAGACAGTGCTGATTTTTATGGCACTACAAGCAGCAAAACTAAGAACAGAGAACACGATCACAGTACAAAATCAGGCACCTGCAGTGGATAGCAGGTTCACACTGCTGCGCTTAGTTGCACTTACACTAGTCTGTGTCACAATAAAAGGTGTATTATTTGATGCACGCAACACTGCACACACACTCACACACAACACAGAACAGTTTGTGTACAATACTGAACGAGGAATGCGACTCAAATGCAAAAGTTCAGTGTACTATGCCATGTTAAAGGGACACTGTCAACCCCCCTTAGGTCTCAAAGTGTCCCTACTTTAAAAAACATATTTTATGATTGCCTAAATTCTGTAAAGATTGTTGATGTAGCTGGTAGTTTGATTCTGACTCTTATTTTATTTAAAAAAGTAAAAACAGACTGCCCCACATACTGGTGTTATCACACCAAAACAGATTTGCTTACATTCCTTGATCAACTCCAAATGCATCTTTCCTGGACTTGGGAACACCCACAAAACAGTCTAACCCTTCATGATGCAGTGGGTGTTTAGGAGGCTACTGCCTCTTGAGTGACTGCACTGGTTGGGTGTGTTTCAAATGCTCAGAAAGTATGCAGCAAGAACAGAACCAGGATTGTAAACAAAAACAAGGTTGTTTATAAATATACATTGCCATGTATTTCAGTTCTACTAAACAAGGAGACAGACAAAACAAACAGCAACATCAGCAAATTTTAGAGAGTGTAAGCAATCATAAAATGTGGGGTTTCAACTAGAAATAATATCATGAAAAACAGGTTGACAGTGTCCCTCTAATGTAAATTTCTAATTTAAACAACCTGACCTTATGAAATGCTGCAACACATCCACTCAACAAACAGCAAGAAAATGTGTACTATTACTGACAATAGTACCATGTATACATTAACACAGTCAGTTATATAGCAAAAATCTAATAAAAAAACAAAGAACTCACTAGTTCTCCAACTTAAATCTACCTACACCACAGATACACCCCTTCCCCACAGCACTCTTTCACTGTCTTTCACCACACACACACTCAATGTTGTAAATTAACATTCAAAATCCACACACAAACAAAAACGCTTGATGATATGAGCACAGGAGGGTTTCCTACAATCGATGAACCTAAGTTGGATCCCCCCCAAAAAGCAAAAATACTTTTTGAACAGCTTTTACAAGATTCCTATTACAGACAGCTATCAGAGCACACTGTCTCCTACTCCTTCCTACTCATACTACCCTGAACTGAGGCTGTGCAGATCAATATAGAGCCCATGTGACCTGAAATCCCATGAATCACTGCAAAATTTGCCTTTGGAGCTCAAAAACAAGGTGAAGTGAGGCGAAGTGAACTGCCACCTATGCACTTCCCCTTAAGACTGGAAGAGTAGTGGCCTGCGGAAGGCGGAGTAACATGAAATCAGTGTTTCTAATGGACTTTGCGTTCCTCATTATAATGTGAAGTTCTCCGCTTCGCGTTGCAGAGCACTCCACGAATCCACCTTTGCGCCATGAAACGCTTCACGGAGCAGATTGAGCCCACTTCGACCACCACTATTTCTCAGTTACAGGAGAAAGTAGGCTAGGGAGGCCTTCAGCTGGCTTGGTTACATATGTACACTTGGGAATTTGGGCCAGTCATCATCTGCTTTACATAGATAAGAATTATACTGCAAATCTTTTAATTCAAAAAAATACATTTCTAGTAATAAAAACATAAAGAAAGTAGAGCACACACACCTCTGATAACAAGGGCACAGGTCTGTAAAAAAAAACTTTATTCACAAATGCCAAAAACCTGACACGTTTTGAATGTGCACCACATCCTTTCTCATCCGAAATGCGTCAGGTTTTTGGCATATGTACGTTTTTACAGATTCCAGCCCTTGTTATCGAGGTGAGTGTACTCTACTTTTTATGTTTTTGTAATTTGAAGTGAGTATGGAAGCACCATATCCTTGTGCTAACTCCATTACATTTTTGGTTTAATACATTTCTAGTAATATTCAATGTTTATATTCCACCAAAACAATCAAAATGTTTCTGTGAGAATATTTGGAGCAATTTGGATAATGCTCTGTCGAATGTTATATCTAAATACCCAGAAGTTAATATAATTGTTATGGGAGATATGGATGCAAGGACAGGTAGTTTTGATGGGTTTACAGGCAGTTCTTTTTTTGATCATCTTGAATTGTCCATGTCCTACCAGAGGTCCACTATGGACCCAACAATAAATAAGGCAGGGAAAAACTGATGGAATCTCTGAAAACACATAACGTATACCCCTCAATGGAAGACTCCAGGGTGATGTACAGGGAAACTGCTCCTATATACAGTACCACAGGAGCATCGCTCCTGGACATTATATTTTGATTGTTTAATCCAAGTAAATGGAAATCACATAAGATTCCAGCACATTCAGAAAGTGATCATCTTCCAGTGCTTTTAAGAGGTAATAACCTCCCAGAGATGGATTAATCTAGGAAGCACCTTAGGGAAGTAGGTTTTCAAGAACTTACAGTAACAAAAGGCTAAGATGGAATAATGAATTAGAGTTAAAAATAACATCCAAAATTAAGGATCATCTTAACACACTGAGGGACCCATTATATAAATATGACTCACAGGAACTATGGAATTTTGTATCTGATATATCAAACCTAATAAATAAGAGCTTGTATAAGCTGTGACAGAAATGGGAAGGAAAGAGTTAATGGTTGGGATTTTGTAGGAGCCTTATTTTTTTTTTTTGCAGTTTGGAAAAAAATACACTCAGGCTGAAATCCTCTGTCCAGCAGCTTCCAACTTGTGGAATTTCTAGCTGCTAGATAAGAGCTGGGTCATAAATCTCGAGTGGACATCTCCATACCCACACAGACCTGCAGACATGTACACAGGGCAGTTTGAATGGATTGGATCATTCAAATATAAACTTCAGGTGTAAAGGGAATATAATTGGTCACTGATAGGTGTTCACTCTGATTGGGACAATTAAATACATGCATGTTAGTTGGTTGGTGCATTCAAGGGGAGAATAAGAATGACCTATTCTCCACAGAGCAAATAACCTTCTGAAAGACAGTGAAGGCTCTCTCTTGCTTTAGGGAAGGTGGAAGGGGAAACATAAGTTTGGAGCCTACCCTTGTAGCTATGTCCGTGGGAGCTGGCAGTTAGAGCAGAGTCCAGTGTTTCTTGTTAGGACAGGGAAGGGTAAGTTTAGTGATAGCATATTTCAGTAATAGCCTTCTTCTTTTGCCATCTGTTGTTTAAAAACATTTGTTTACTTTTCCTGTATGACTGTTATTCTCTTGTGTTGTAAATATATATCCCGTAAATGCTCAGTGCACTTTCTGTTAAGTAAAAACTATTTATTTGCTCAACAGTTGTGACTGTGATGTCATTTTTCTAAGGTAATATTTGGTTTCCACTGGCTGAGGTAAACTCTGTGTAGCATCCGCCACCCGAGAGAGAGACACACTACCAGACTTTAACTTGTAAAATTGCACGTTTAATTATTCAAGTTTGTACACTTGAAAAAGGTGCCAAAAGGAAAGTCTGGCTGGTGGCAGCAAATACCCGAGGACAGACACCTCTCTAAAAGCTGTTTCAGCCAAGAGGGAGAGGTGGGTTGTCACATATTGGTGGCAGAGGTGGGATGATGAGAGCAGACTACGTAGCACACTGATACATAGTTTGCCAGTGGAAGTTACCTTAGTGTTGCACAACAGGATATACAAGAGGATACATTTGTACAACAGTTTTTTTTGTTTCTAGATAGCACAGTAAAGTGTAGCAGTAGAGAATGAGCTCCATGGAGTATGACTCACTTACTGTGCCACAGCTTTTTGTAAGATGCCAGGAAAAGGGGATTCAGCCTGAAGGTCTAAAGCAGAAGAAAAAGGCAGACTTCATAGCTACTGTCTTGGCACATGATCTGAAGCAGACAGTCATTGTGGGTGAGTCAGGAACTGAGGCAGCAGACCCCCCAAACCAGCTTGAGGCACTGCGACTGCACCTGTTGCTGCAAGACAAGGCACTGGAGGTGAAAAGACTGGATGCTGAAGCAGAAGCAAGAAGGTTGGATGCAGAAACAAAAAGATGGGAAGCAGAGACAAGAAGACAGGAAGCTGAGAAAAAACTTAAAAAAAACAGACTGGCAGACAGAGAGAAGGAGCAAAAAGAAAGAGAAAGAATGACAGCATGAACTCCAGAGACAACAGCATGAGAAGGAGATGATGACCCTGCGCAGCCAGCAAATCATGAGTAATGATGGAGTGAGTTTGCCTCATTAAGCCAAAATTAATTCTAAATTGTTCCCTCAGCTTAGAGAGAGAGGTGACCTTGACTTATTTTTAAGGTCATTTGAGAGAGTATGCGACCAATTAAAATTGACTAAGGCTTCCTAGTCAACTTATCTCACACCCTTACTGACAGGGAGAGCGTTGCATGCTTTTGCTAAAATGAGTAATGAAGATTATGCTGATTATGATAAAAGTGAAAACAGTGCTGTTGAAACATTTTGAATTAACTCCTGAGGCTTATAAAAAAAAATTTAGGGAGTTAAAGAAAAGCCCAGAAGACAGTTATGCAGAACTGCAGATTCAACTGTGTACTTACCTTGATAGGTGGATGGAGGGGGCTAAAGCAACCACCGTGGAGCCAATTAAAGATGTATTAGTAAGAGAACAATTCCTTAAAATTGTACCTGAGGACATGCGTGTATGGCTCATAGACAGGGCATGTGCCTCTTCCACAGAGGTGGCAGGAAGCATTGACGTGTATCTGTCTAGGCGGCCATACACACAACATAAGTCTTATGGTGGGGGGGCAGTACATGGTTACAAGGGAACCCATGGGGGGCAGCCCAAAGGAAACCAGCCTGCACCTGAGCCCAAAGTAGAACTCTTTGGTTCTAAGCGGACTCAAGAAATAGGTCCCAAGAAGTGTCATATTTGCAACCAAGTGGGACACTTGAGATATAACTACCCTCAGAAACTGGTTAAGGGGCAGAGATATGGGGGCAGGGGTGATCCAAAGAGCACTGGTGTGTTTGTAGGATGTGTCCAGTCTAAAGAACCACTCACCTCTGATAAAAATCTGCGTCCCATTACAGTTAATGAAATAGTAACACAGAAACTGTGGGACACTGGTGCTGAGATCTCTCTGGTAAGGCAGGATCTCATTCAGGCAGAGCAGATGGTGCCTGGGAAATACTCCAAGGTCCAGGCATTCACAGGGCCACTAGTCCCATTACCAATGGCTAAAGTCTTCCTGAGCTGGGAAGGGGGCCATGGAGAAATGGAGGTGGGAGTTGTAGAGGACCTACCTGTAAATATGATTGTGGAGAAGGATTTGGACCCCAGTAAAAAACTGGTGTGTGTTGTAACTCATAGTCAGGCACAAGGGCAAGCTTCCGATGGTGAAAAGGAGGTGACTCTGGGTGGTCCAGCTACACCCTCAGCAGCTGAGGAAGTGTCTAGCACACGGGAGGGGCTGGCTAGAAGCAGCAGTCCAGAACCCCAGTCACAAATAGAGGAGCCCACAGAACTTCCTTCAGAAGGGGCACTGGGAAGGGTCAGATGAGGGCAGCTGAGAGCTGCTACAGTGAACTGACCCTACCCTGGAAAAACTGAGGGAAATAGCTCATAGGGCTGAGCGTCCTCGGGGGGGTAAAGAGTCCATTTACTGGGATAATGGGCTGTTGTACAGAGAATGTACAACAGAGGAAGGGCTAAACAGTGAGGTACTCCAGCAGCTGGTAGTCCCTAAGGTTCACCATCAGCAGCTTTTGGCCCTTGCCCATGATATCACTTTTTCAGGGTACTTGGGGGTGAGGCACACGAAAAAGCATCTAGCCAACAATTTTTTCTGGCCTGGTATTGGCAAGGATGTGGCCAATTATTGCAGGACTTGTCCACAGTGCCAGCAGGTGGGGAAAATGGGGGACAAGGCCAAGGCAAATTTGGTGCCCCTGCCCATTATTGATAAACCCTTCAAGATGGTAGCTGTGGACATAGTGGGGCCATTGAGCACCCCAAGTTGCACTGGCAAGCAGTATATCCTGGTAGTTGTAGACTATGCCACCAGATACCCAGAGGCAGTGACCCTAACATCCTCTGAGGCAAAACCAGTGGCAGATGTACTGTTGGGAATATTTAGCTGGGTGGGCTTTCCCCAGGAGATACTGTCAGACCGGGATGCCAATTTTATGTCAGGGTTAATGAGTAGTTTGTGGGAAAAGTGTGGGGTGAAGCAACTCAAAACATCCCCATACCATCCCCAAGCCAATGGTCTAGTAAAGCTATTTAATTCAACCCTTAAGACCATGCTAAGAAGTTTTGCTGACCAGCGTAAAGGGACTAGGACAAATATTTGCCTCATCTCCTATTTGCATACAGGAAAGTCCCACAGGAGTCCAGAGGGTTCTCACCTTTTGAGCTCCTGTTTGGTCATAGTGTGTGGGGGCCCCTAGATTTGATTCAGGATGAATGGGAGGGTGATCGTGCCTCCCAAGGGGAATCTGTTGTGCAGTATGTCCTGAACGCACTCGGGTATTTGGTGCCACCAGCTGGACTTTCCTTTTGGCACCTCTTTCAAGTGTACAAACTTGAATAATTAAATGTGCAATTTCACAAGTTAAAGTCTGGTAGTGTGTCTCTCTCTCAGGTGGCAGATGCTACACAGAGTTTACCTTAGCCAGTGGAAACCAAATATTACCTTAGAAAAATGACATCACAGTCACAACTGTTGAGCAAATAAATAGCTTTTTACTTAACAGAAAGTGCACTGAGCATTTACAGGATATATATTTACAACACAAGAGAATAACACTAATACAGGAAAAGTAAACAAATGTTTTTAAACAACAGATGGCAAAAGAAGAAGGTTATTATTGAAATATGCTATCACTAAACTTACCCTTCCCTGTCCTTACAAGAGACACTGGACCCTGTTCTAACTGCCAGCTCCCACGGACATAGCTACAAGGGTAGGCTCCAAACTTATGTTTCCCCTTCCAGCTTCCCTAAAACAAGAGAGAGCCTTCACTGTCTTTCAGAAGGTTATATACTCTGTGGAGAATAGGTCATTCCTATTCTCCCCTTGAATGCACCAACCAACTAACATGTATGTATTTAATTGTCCCAATCAAAGTGAACACCTATCAGTGACCAATTATATTCCCTTTACACCTTAAGTTTATATTTGAATGATCCAATCCATTCAAACTGCCCTGTGTACATGTCTGCAGGCCTGTGTGGGTATGGAGATGTCCACTCAAGATTTATGACCCAGCTCTTATCTAGCAGCTAGGAATTCCACACGCTGGATGCTGCTGGACAAAGGATTTTAGCCTGACTATATTTTTTTCCAAACTGCTAAAAAAATAAGGCACCTACAGAATCCAAACCATTAACTCTTTCCTTCCCATTTCTGTCACATAAGCAAGTACTGATTAGGAATACTGATACAAATACTGACTCCCGGTTTGACAAGGACTGTCAAAAACAAAAAGCATTATTAACAGCAAAAATAAGGGCAATTAAATGCAATAAAGAGAAGGAAATGTTTAAATCATTGAACAAACAAAGGAAAATATATAAACAATTTCTTAAAAATAAAAGGCAAAAAATTCAACGAGACAGATAGTTAGACATGATAAGCACAGTAAACAAAGGTGATACAAAATAATTCTGGATGCTTGTAGCCAAAGGCACCAGTAAATTTAAAGCAAAAATTGATACATACATCTCAGAAAATAAATGGCTGAAATACTTCATGGGAATCTTTACTGATGACCTAGAACCAAGTGATACAGTATACATTAATAACAGAAGTAGTACTATAGTAATAACCAGACAGGAAGTGTATTTTGCAATAAAAAATATGAAGAAAAATAAAACACCAGGCCAAGCATTTCTGTAGAAGCATTTTTGGCATCCACTTCCCTATGGTCAGTTTTTTTTTAGTTCTATTTAATAAGTTAATTACTGGTACATATATTCCACCTACTTAGAGAGGTGCCATTATTGTTCCAATCCATAAAAAAGGCAACCTAAAAAAATCCTGTAATGTACGTACCGATAAGTCTTCTTGATGTCAGTTTAAATATTTTCTCAGAAATAATACTAAATAGACTACTACATGATCTGGATAGCTTTGGATGTCTGAGTAGATTTCAATCAAGCTTTAAAGCAGTCTATAATACTGTAGACAACTGTTTTATCTTCTCCCATCTGATCAAAAAATATGTATACTGTATTTAAGGAAACAGAAACTGTATGTACTGTACATAGATTTCAAATCAGCTTCCAGTACAGTGAATAGATCAGCCCTGTGGGAAATAATGGATCAGAGGAGAATAGATAAACAACTCATTCATATCATAAGCAGACTTTATGAAAGAACATGGGCAAAGGTACGTGTAGGGACAAACGGCCAACTATTTCAGTCTATAAAAATAACAAAAGGTGTAAGGTGGGGTTGTGTTCTTGCTCCAACAGTGTTTTCTATATATGTTGACACTTTACTTAGAGCATTTGTACCTTTGGAATCCAATTCACCTAAAATATTAGATACAATATGCCCAGTCATGGCTTTTGCAGATGGCATTATATTATTCTCTTTGTCACGAAGTGGTCTTCAAAAGAAAATTAATTTATTGAAAGACAAGGTGAAGGAGCTGAAATTACAGGTAAACACCACTAAAACTCAAGTGTCGATACTTGGCAGAGGCAAAAATAAAGACAAATGGCATCTGGAATCAGATGAACTAATAATAACCAACACCTATGTATATTTGGGACTCTGTTTCTCAGTAAAGAAACTATAGAACAACAGCATATAAAGAGTGTGCACACGGAACTGTGGTGCTACAGGAACCAACTATTTAGACTTCCAACTATGTTTCTAGCACTCACAAGCCAAATAGTCAGAACGGCTTATGTATTAGAAAAGTTTTATTTGTAATAACAGCTGACTAACAGCCTGACATGTTTTGGAGTTTCCTCCTTCTTTTGAAGAAGAGGAAACTCGAAACATATCAAGCGATAAGTCGCTATCAAATAAAACTTTCTAATATATAAGGCATTCTGACTTTTTGGCTTTGTGAGTGCTAGGAACATGGTTGGAAAACTATAGAACAACCATATTGATAACTTTTTTTTATTTAGTAAACTTTATTAACATTTCTCAACAACAGAAATATAAGAAAACAAAATCATACACCCAATACAGAACATGGTCCAATGTGTACATGAAAAGGCTAGAGTGAGGCCAAAACTAAAAATGGTAACAACCAACCCTCCCCACCCACTACCACCCCCTTCCCCTCATCTGCTACCCTTCTAAGCTACAAAACCACAAAGCAGGATAGGCGTCTTACAATTTCACAAAGAACAAAAGGCTGAGAGGCCAGAGTGAGGCCAGGGGGAGCCCTGGGAGCCCCAGAGGGACAATAAAGTGTAGAGTGACTCCCAGGTGAGGGAAAAAAGTGGAGATCTCTTTTGCATTGATGCTATGTGTTTCTCCTAATGGACAGCCAACAGGATCTCACGGTGCAACTCTAAGAAGGGTGGTGGAGCATCATCCTTCCAGTGTTGTAACAGCAAACTTAGCCATGGCAGCCACAAGAGATACATGGGCTTTTCTAACATTATGGGTAACGGGAGGAAAAATAGCCAATAAACAACTCACGGGGATAAAAAGGTTGTCTAAACCCAAAAAGGGGTCCAGGGCTTGCTGGATGGAATGCCAAAAAGGCTGAATCTTGACACACTCCCATAACACATGAAAAAGGGAACTGTGGACCTCTCAGCACCGGGTGCACAAAGATGAAGTTAATTTACCCATCCGGTACAGCTTTAGTGGGGTAAAGTACAAATCATGCATGATGTTAAATTGCACTAAATGGAGCCGAACCTGCTGTATAAATCTATATATAAATTTCTCCAAGGAGCCCTCCAATAATACTTATCATCTGACAGTTGGAGTGTGTGGACCCAATAATAACAAATCCCGGTGGGGAGATGGAGGTCTATAGACTGAAAATGTTTGTAGAACATGGACACTAAGCGGGGCACTACAGCAAGGGACAGGTGGGAAGCTATCCCATCTAACTGAGTCAGGCACCAAGGTTTAGGATCCAAAAGGCAGTCACCACACCTCTAATCTGGAGGTACTTAAACAACTCCATACATATTGATAAAGTTGCTGTTACAACTAAGAAGACAGCAGCTGTCTTACGAAAATGTAATTATTTATATGAGGGTCTGTCAATACAGCCATTGCTTGAAACAATTTAGGCAAAATATTTATCCCAGTGGGTATATGGTGGAGAAATCTAGGATACCAAAAATCGAGAGAAGGTAATGATTCCTGTACATAAGTTATTAAGAAAAACTATGGCAGTCCCCCCCCTTTATTTCCAGCTACATATATACAAGTGGAGTTGGGACCGGAAATTATAAATGTTCTCATGGACACTAAGAAATTAAACTACTGGCTCAGGCTGACAAGACTTGATCTGGGCAGGCTACCAAAGTTATGTTTAGCAGAAAAAGAGAGATGGCAGGCCCTGGGTTGCTATAATTCAATTTGCCTCCTAGGTATATATAAGATGTTGGAAAGATACAATTTGGAATTCCTTGAAAAAATATGTTGATGTAAATATCACTATAAGTAATCAGTACAAGAAATATATTACATATATATATAAGAATTTTGGATTAATGTAGACAAGGAATTAATTAAGAGCTCTAGATATTCCTTATGGCTTTCAAAAAATAATGAAAACAATTTTAAATTGCAATATTATATGGAAATTCTTACAGATATGGAATTAAGAACTTGCTTTAATAGATATAAATTTAAAATGTTTGAACGTAAAATTAAGTCTGCTATATACATCAAAACATTGAACATTTCTTTAAACTGCAATTGTGAGGCAGGTGGTACAGAAGATCTGTTACACATTCTCTGGACCTGTTATCTGGTATGATAGACAGTGAACCCATTTACTAAAGACTATATTTCAAATGGAAAATATGAATCAGCTGGAGTATGATAAGCTGACACTGATAACAGTTCTTATTTACATAGAGGATCCCTTTGCAATAAGGGCCTTGGCAAACTTTTTTGTAAATATGATAAGAATCAGGAAGAAAAAGATGTGGAACCACTTAGTTTAAACAAAAATGATAATATGGTAGTAATGACATATTTGGAAGCTCTACCTAATTAGAGTATATAAATGTTGTGGGTACTATCATTTGTTGTCTGACTGTATGTCAACAAACACTGTGAATACGCTGGACTTTGCTATAATAATATTGAACACTATATCCAATTATGCAGATGTTCTGCATGTAACATAGAAACATAGACTTTGACAGCACATAAGGACCGCTAGGCCCACCTAGTCTCCCCATTTTCTTACCTATTAAATAAGCTGCAGATCCTAGTTAACCAACAGCCTACTTCCTCCTATCCCCCACTATAATTGCCTGATGTCTTTTCTATGCATTCTTGAATTGCTCCACTGTTTTTGACCCCACGACTTCCTCAGGGAGGTTGTTCCATGCGTCCACCACCCTCTCTGTGAAAAAATACCTCCTCACGTTGCCCCTGAGCCGTCCCCCCTCTATCTTCAAATTTTGCCCCCTTCTTCTTGCACATCTGTTTTTCTGAAAGATGCTATGCTCTTGGACTTTGTTGATTCCCTTGAGGTACTAGAAAGTTTCTATCATGTCCCCCTCTCCCTCCTTTCCTCAAGGGTATGCATATTAAGCTTCTTTAGTCTCCCTTCGTATAGTTTCTGGTGCAGACCCTGCACCATTTTAGTTGCCCTCCTCAGGACTGCCTCTATCCTGTCTATGTCCTTGCAGAGATGGGGGACTCCAGGACTGCATGCAGTACTCCAGATGGGGTCTCACCAACTGTCTGTACAGAGAGATGACAACTTCCTGTTTTCTACTGGTGATGCCTCTCCCTGTACATCCCAGTATCCCCCCAGCCCTCCTTACTGCCTTCTCACATTGTCTGTCTACCTTTAGGTTGTCTGATATGACTACCCCCAGGTCCTTTTCCATTTGTGTTGTTGTTAGTACCTCCCCCCATTGTGTACTCTTCCCCTGTATTTTTGTTTCCCAGGTGCATTACTTGTTTCCCAGGTACATGTTTACAATGTATGAAATTATTTATTTATTGTATAAACTAAAAATTCCTGTATGTAATTTTAATCATTTTAGATTCTATTTTAATGATTTTGTAATGACCTATGTGTCAAACAATAAGGAATTACTATTACTAGAGAGTACAGTAGGTCAACTTTTAGAAGAAGGTGCCAATCACTGAGGTGAACAATACTCAGGCCTTTGGCAGCTGGGGAAGCAGAGAAGGCTGGAGGAGTGGGGCCTGGATTGGACTCCATATTACCAGACAGAAGAAGGGGCAGGAAAAGGAGCAGCAGGATGGAGTGCGAGTTCCACCCTTAGTACATGGAGAAGGGAAAGGAGTGTGGGAGAGGAGAGGAGAGGAGAGTGTGATGCAGAAATTCAAGGTTAAGGGAGGGGGAAGACAAGAGACCAGGGTGGATAGGAGTTGAGGAGGCTAAGGAGAGGACTTATCCCTTGCCAGGTCATTCATTCCTAATCGACAAAGACATCTGGCTCCCTCCCAGCTCCTGCTGCCCTAGCGATCCTCTGGATATGCTCCTCATCCCTCCAAGGCAAACTACCACTCAGACTCTTCACCTCCCTATCCCTCGCTCCCCCCACTCCCAAATCCATCCCCTTGACAATAGAGTTCCCCACCAGCAGCTGCTTTCTTCTGAGGAGGGGGTCTTTCCCTCCCTCCTTGGGGCCTTCACCCCTCAGGGCCCCACCTCCTCCCTTCCCACTGCAGTGGGTACCTCTGTTTGGTTGCCTCATCCCTCCAGTATGATGAAGGAATTCTGCTGTGGTATAGGCAAAGGAGCATGCACCTTTCCTACCACCCCACCATCCCAGATCTGACCAAGGTCCATTCACTCTGCCTCAACCTAGGCATCCCCTGGGTGAGTGGTGGCAGTCTTGGTGATCCTGGCTGGGGCAGAATTTCCTCTGCACCCTTGTCAGTTCAGTCCGAAGTCCAGAAACCTCTGCTTGTAACTCAGAGAGATGAGTACATATGGGTCAGCACTTCATTCTCCAGAAGGTGTCCTGAAAGACTACGGCCCCACAACCATTGCACTGCACCTCTCCTTTCTTTGTCTAGAGTCTATTCATGCTCCACTGTACCCTTCTGCCTCCTTTTTCACTTCCTTTGTATTCCTACCTCTCTTTTTGTCTTCCCTGCAGCTGGTTCATCATGCTTCCATGAAATTGGTTTCTTACCGCCACTCTAGATAGGGTGTCTCCTGCTTTCTCTTTTTTTATCCCGTTCCTATATTTACAGTCTTAATCACAATGCACGCATTGTCCATTGCGTTGACCCAGCCTCACAAGCTGGACCATTCCTATATTAGTAATAGCTGTATTGACAGGCATTTATTAAGACCATGAGAATAAACCCCTTTCAAACATACACACCTCCTTACAAACCACAGTCCCCAGTTAAAGGGAAACTCACTATGCTTCCCAACATGTAGTAGAAACAGTACTTTAGGGAAAGAATTTGTGAATTTGTGCCCTGTCAAGAACCTGATAGCAGTGGTAAGTCTCATAAGGGCATACTTTCTGTACTCACTTGTCATCCTCCCTGGTCCAAAATTGATAATTATTCCACCTCTTCCTTTGTTTCCTCAATATTCTAGGTCTTTTTTGGAGGGGATCTTGGGGGAGGAATATAAATACTGCTTGCCCCATAGCTCATAGCTTTCGTTCCTTGCATGCAAAGCGTCTTAGGAGAATGGGACACTTTGGAGGTGTGCCTCTCTGAGCAATCCCTGCTCCCTTGAGCAGGTGTGGATCCTGCACCAATCCACACCGGTGCTGTGTATGACAGCGGTGGTCTTCTCTTCAAAGAAAACCACCGCTGTGTTGCTTCACCGTGTCACGCCCCATAAATCTTTGCTGCCGCTGGGGCCCACCCAAGCGTGGCAAGCGTCAACGTCGTCTGCCGGCGGGGTGCCCAATCCCGTCGGCTCCACGGCCCCAGCCATCCTTCTGCCACGCTGAGAGCCCACCCAGCGTGGCAAACATCCGCATCGTCAAAGTACAAAAAAAACCAACCTGTAAATTAAAAATGGTCCCCGCGGTCTCCGCCCCTCCCACAACTCGCACCCACCCACTCGCACACCGCCCCACCCCCCACCCCATACTTACCTCCGGGCTAGCAAGCGATCAATCGCTGGACCGAGAACACGTCTGCACTCATCAAAGCCGACCGCGAACTGAGGAAATGCCGGTAAGCTGTATAATGGGCTAGATGGGTTTTTTTTCAACTTTGTTGCATATCTCAGGCATTTTTTGGAATTTTTGCACCAAATTTTCAACATGGGGTTTTTGGGACCCCTTCTCATGAATTCTGTCACTGTCATGGCGTTATTCGGGCCGATTTCACAGTCACTGTGCAAAATCACCTTTCGAGCCCGACTAACAAAATGACAGTGCTAGCGTTCATAAGGTGGGCTCTCAAAAAGCCTATTTTGAAAATTTGGTGGAAAGATCCTAAAAAATGACATTTCTGACGTCGTTACGCAGTTCCTAACGCGCCAGTAAGTTCGTGAATTTTTCAATATTTTCACTCCAGATTTTCAACATTGCCATTTTACCACACCTCCTTATGAGCAGTACAGCTGTCATTTTCACATCCTGCCCAAAGCGTGTTTCGCCCATGTAGCACACAATGGCGCAGTCGGTCATGCACAAAATCAATATATGGGACACATTAAGAAAATCACAGTGACACCGTTCATTGCAGAGGTCTTAAAATGGCTATGTTGAAAATTTGGTGAAAAGAATCCTAAAATGACTGTTTTACGAGGCATCGCGTATGCGCGGTTCCCTCATATGGCTTCGTAAGTTTTCAATTTTCAATATTTTACTCCAGATTTTCAACATTGCCATTTTAGCAAACCTCCTCATGAGCAGTACAGCTGTCATTTTCACATCCTGCCCAAAACGTGTTTCATATGTATAGCGCACAATGGCACAGTCGATTGTCTTGAACTCAATTTATGGGACAATAAGAAAATCACAGTGTCACTGTTCATGAGCAGAGATATTAAAATGGCTATGTTGAAAATTTGGTGAAAAATTCCTAAAATGACTGTTTTATGACGTGCGTTTGTGCAGTTCCTACATACGCTCATAAGTTCGTGAATTTTCAATATTTTCACTCCAGATTTTCAGCATTGCCATTTTACCATATCTCCTTATGAGTAGTACAGCTGTCATTTTTCACATCCTGCCCAAAATGTGTTTCCACCCATGTAGTGCACAATGGCGCAGTCGGTGTGCAAAATCAATGTATGGGACACATTAAGAAAATCACAGTGACACTGTTCATGAGCAGAGGTCTTAAAATGGCTATGTTGAAAATTTGGTAAAAAAATTCCTAAAAATGACTGTTTCTGAGCATGCGTTGCGCCAGTTCCCTCACAGCACACTTATACTTGCGAATTTTCAATATTTTCACTCCAGATTTTCAACACTGCCATTTTACTACACCTCCTCATGAGCAGTACAGCTGTCATTTTTCACATCCTGCCCAAAATGTATTTCCGCCCATGTAGCGCACAATGGCGCAGTCGGTGTGCAAACTCAATGTATGGGACACATTAAGAAAATCACAGTGACACTGTTCATGAGCAGAGGTCTTAAAATGGCTATGTTGAAAATTTGGTGAAAAAATTCCTAAAAATGACTGTTTTATGAGTGTGCGTTGCGCAGTTCCTACGCACGCTCGTAAGTTCGCGAATTTTCAATATTTGCACTCCAATGTGTTCCAAATACCTAAACAGCACATAGAAGCAAGCAACATTTGGCATTGACAAATGCTTGTACTTCTTTGTCACTGATTTTTTTAAGCCATGTCCAAGTGCCAAATACCACTGCAAATACCTACAAGCGAACATTTGGCATTGACAAATGCTTGTTAAGAGTTCATTTATGTTAAATATTTATCTATTGCTTTTGTTATTTATAGATGCATATGTGTTGTATTATTTGTTATGATTTTATCTGTTTTTAAGTAAGGCACCCCTGATCCCCAGGGATTGGATGCCATATAAATACACCAGTGAACAAGAGACATCCAATGCTATTAATTTCCTTCTGACCACATCAAATGATTTTTACCACTGTTGTGTTGTATAGCTCCATCAGGGAAGAGCCACATACCAGGTAACCGTTGTGTTGCAGAGCCCCTTGTTATCTTGCAGCTAGCAGTAGATTGTCCCCTCTGATGTTGAACCTAGTATCAGGAGTACAGTTCTTGGGGACGGGACTGTCCCCAGGGATTAATGTGGTACAATTTGAGGACAGTTAGGGTGTTTGTCATGCCATTCTGCCACAACTCTCTCAGAAGCCACATTTTCAGAAATAGATGCAAGTCAGCATGGAGGAGGCTGGTAACTATAGGCTGTCAGTCTGACATCAGCAGTGGGGAAGTTAATGGAATCACTGCTAAAGGAAAGGATTGTGGAGTATCTCGAATTCAGTTGGTTACAAGACCAGGGGTAGCATTGATTTCCTTGGTGGGGGGGGGGTGCCATATTAGACAAATCTGATAGATTTCTTTGAGTTGGTGACCAGGAAAATAGATCAACATAGGTTGGTGGATGTGTCCTGCTTAGGTGTCACTAAGGCATCCAAGTATCCAACATGATCTCACATACAAGACTCATAAGGAAACTGGGCAGCTTAGTGGTGGGTCCTAAGATAGTAACCTTGGTAAGAAATTGGTTAATGGATAGGTGGCAGAAGGTGGTGGTAAATGGAATTCACTACAGAGAAGGAAGGGTGAGCAGCAGGGTGAGTAAGGGCCCAGTACTAGGACCAGTTCCCTTTAATGTCTTTATAAGTGACACTGCAGATGAGCTAGAAGGGACGGTATACCTCTTGGCAGATAACACCAAAATCTACAAAAGGGTAGACACTCCAGTGGGGGTAGAAAAAATGTGCAGATACCTGAGAAAACTCAAGGAGTGGTTGAAGGCATGGCAGCTGGGTTTCAATGCGAAAGAATGCAAAATCATGCACCTAGGTCACAGAAACCCAGAGGCAGATTACAAAATGGAAGAAGAGGTATTGACATCACCAAACAGGAAAGGGACCTGGGAGTAATCATATCTGATGACCTCAAGGTAGTGAGAGAGTGCAACAAGGCAGAAGTCAGGGCCAGTGGGATGTTTGGGTGTATTGGGAAGTGTATCACCCACAGAAGGATGGAGGTAGTGTTGCCACAGTATAGATCATTGGTGAGGCCTCATCTGGAGTACTGTGTCCAGATCTGGAGGCCACATCTCAGGATAGACATAAACAGGGTGGAGGCAGTCTAGAGGAGTGCAACTAAAATGGTGCGGGGGCTACATCAGAAGCCCTATGAGAAGAGCTTGACCACCCTGGAAGAGAGGAGGGGGAGGGGGGAATGATAGAGACCTATATATACCTCGCAGGGCTGAATAAAGTATAGAAACGGACTATTTTTCTGAGAAAAAGATCCATGAGAACAATGGGCCATCCAATAAAGCTGGACAGGGGAAAATGTAATTAGAAAAGATGAGAGGAAGTACTTTTTCAGTGAAAGAGTGGTGGATGCCTGCAATAGACTTCCAGTGGAAGTGTTGGGGGTGCAAACAGTGGTGCACTTCAAGAATACAAGGGATAGGCATAAGGGAATCTTAGTTGGGAAGCAAAGTGGGAGCTGGATATCAAGTACGGTCTGCAGTGACAGTATAGGCAGGGAAAAAATGAGCAGACTGGGTGAGTCAAGTAGTCCTTATCTGCCATCAAATCCTATGTTTCTATTTTTCTATGTGACTTCTGCTACTTCTAACAGTCCTGTTATTCTCACGTGTGATTCTCTGGCTCTGTTTTCTTGGTGCTCTTACTGTGAGTTCTCAGCTTCTCATGGACTAGCCTTACCTTTGAGCTCTGGGCTTGCTTTCCCATCCTGAATGCCTCTGAGGAGCTCTGCTTCACCTCCAGCATGTCAAACTCCAGTCAGACCACCCAAATGTTAAAGGCATCCATTTTTTTGTTGAGGTTGGCTACAGTCTTCCACAGCACTTTGACATCATGGTTGACCACCACCACTGTTTGAATGTATGTATCATATTGTATTTTATTGTACCTCTTTATTGCTGTATTTAATCGTACCTCTGTATTGTGCCATACTTGTCAATGCTACTACTGTACATCCCCCTCCCCTTTCCCCCAGGACGTACTGTGAGATGATCATTAAGTTGCTCAGTGTATCTATCCTGGTGAAACAATTCAATAAATAAATAAAACTGTGGCCTCTGGCGATTCCAAAACTGTGGCCTCTGGCGATTCCCCTCCACTCCCACTGAAGCAGTGTTCGCCTTGTGGTCGGCTGTGCTGGTTTGAGGTTAAGGTTCAAAAAAGTTTCCTTTTTTGCACTTTCTTACTCATCACTGCCTTTTACCTCTATTCCCAGTCACAAGTGAAGTCATTTTTATGTTGTCTTGTGCATGCGCAAGCAACATTTTGTGGCAGTAGGAGATGGTAGTAGGAGAAATGCAGAGATGTGTCAGTTTTGGTGAATGCAGGGCACACTTTAGAAGGTGCATCCCTCATTTGCCAATTAGCGAGCATTCTAGCGGTGGCACAAGTTTTATGCAGTGCCACCAACTTGGAACAAACTTGCCACTGCAATCAGAGACAAGCTTGTCATGCAGCGGCACAGATTACAAGCCTCCCCTACATGCCTTGCCTGGTGAAACATTTCAATAAACATGGCGGCGGCTCGCGCTGTCCACCTCTCACAATTCCTAGAAAGCTGACTTCAGGGTGCCCAATACCCCTGTCAGCATGTTTAATACCCCAACCCCAAGATTGTGTGGCACACTGGGAGCCCACCCCAGTGTACCTCCATGGTGTTCAGAAGCCAACAGCGTTGGCATGTTCCTGCCCGCCCCACCCCATTGTGTGCCATACTGGGAGCCCACCTAAGTGTGGCCAACATCACCCAAAGTCATAGGGCACATTGGGAGCCCACCCCAGTGTGTGCAACAATTGTTTTCTTACACCTGTAAAAAGAAAACCGTCCATGATGTTCCTTTTTTTTTAAAGTACCTGAAACAAAAAACTGTCCCTTGTGTCGTGCACCTCCCCCAACCCACACCCACCCTCTGCACACCACCTCCCACACACCCCTCACCCCATACTTACCTCCAGAGGTTGGGGCCGCAATGTTTTGGAGCAGGAACACGTCGGCACTCTTCAAAGCTGACTGCGAACTGAAGAAATGGCGGTAAGCTGTATAATGACATTGATTGGGGCAGGTTTCAACTTAGGTGGATATTGTGACCATTTTTTACTTTTGGCTCCAGATTTTCAACATGGGTTCTTGGGACCCCATCTCATGAAATCAGTCACTGTCATTTAGTTATTCGGTTCCGAAAAGTGATTTCACGGTCACTGTACAGAATCACCTTTTGGGACCAATTAACAAAATGTTAGTGCCACTGTTCATGAGATGGGCTCCCAAAAAGCCTATGTTGCAAATTTGGTGAAAAAATTCCAAAAACTGACTGTGTTACGAGCATGCGTTGCACAGTTTCCATGCACGCTCGTAACTTTGAGAATTTTGAATGTTTTCACTCCAGATTTTCAACATTGCCATTTTTTCACACCTCCTTATCAACAGTACAGCTATCATTTTTTGTATCCTGCCCAAAATGTGTTATCACACATCTGGCATACAATGGCGTGGTCACTGTGGGAAATCAATGCTTGGGACAGATTAAGAAAATCACAGTGCCACTGTTCATGAGCAGAGGTCTCAAAATGCCTATGTTGAAAATTTGGTTAAAGAAATCCCCCAAATAGTTGCATTACGGGTGTATGTTGCACAGTTTCTATGCATGCTCGTGACTTCACCAATTTTTCATATTTTCACTCCAGATTTTCAACATTACCATTTTTTACACCTCCTCATGAACAGTACAGCTGTCATTTTTAACATCCTGCCCAAAATGTGTTTTCACACTTGTGACGTCAAATGGCACAGTCGCTGTGCAAAATCACCTATCAGCTAATGAACTGATAATGCCATGTTCATGAGGTGGGGTCACAAAAAGCCCATGTTGAAAATTTGGAATGAAAATACCAACAAATGCCTGGGGCATTATGGTTTCCAACTGTAACTCCCCACCCTGTAGGGACTGACAAACATCAGGGGTGTGACTTGGGCTTTTTGGCTATAATGCTCATGCCATTCCACCACCACCCTGCAGCCAGTGACAGGCATCAAGGTGTGCCATGGACTGTTTGGGCCCAAAGTTCACCCCATTCTCCTATACTGCACCAATCTCAACATACTTCCTTATGGAATGGGGTAAGCATAAGGCCCGGCGACCCCAAGGCACAGCGCAACACTTGTCAGAGTCTGCAGGGTAGGGTGAGATGAATTGGTGTGAGCATTATGGCCGACAACCCAAAAGCACTGCCCAATGCCCATCAGTCTCTGCAGGGTGGAGGTGTGGTTAGTGTCAGTTCAATACTTCACTGCCATTCCTATTATACATCTCTCTAACTTCTGCACTGCCAATGCCAATGCCAGCAAGACAACATTCGGCATTGACAAATGCTTGTCTTTAAATGCTCTTGTAAAATGACAGTTTTTAACAATTTATGGCTTGTAAAGGACTGAGCTCAAAAAAAGCCGTCCTGCTTGCTGCTCTGCTGGCCACACCCCCACTAATTAGTGTTTAATAAAGAACATTTCCATTTTAACCTGAGCTGTTGTGTGCTTTTTTTTGGATCTCTCTGGTATTGTTCCCTGCAGGCAGAGCACCCTCAATACCCTAGAGTGTAGACATTGAGAGGGACACTGCCAGTCTGAGTCAGCATTTCCCCACTTCAGAAATATAACCATACAGTATAACCAAATGTGATCCTAATCCAGAAAAGAGTTCGGCTCTGTAAGTCCAAGTCACAGTGGTTCCTTGAAAACACACTACTTGTAGGGCAAAAGAGTTGCTCTTTCAGAAGTCTTTGTGAATCAATAAATTAATTACATCAATCAAATCACCAAGGCTACTTGTTTTTGGTTTGTATTGGAAAACCGGGTAAAACTAAGGAATTTGGACTACCTGCACACCAGTAAAAACAGAATTTCACAGAATTTACCATCTTATACCAGATCAGTTAACTTGCAGAACTTGTATATTTTCTTATAATTGCCTCCTGTGTTATTTTTAACTTGTTTTATTTAACGCTCTGCATATGCCCCCTTCTTTTATTCTGATTATTCATACACATACTGAAAGAATAACACTAGAGTCCCAGTAAAATCTGGAAATTAGGCAAACACATCACTGGTGCAGTTCCCAGAATTTCAAGTCTTGAAAATAGAATTTCATTACTTTAATCACTGTAATTCAGTAGCCTTGCAAAATCCCCAATCTCAGGATGTGTTCAGATTCAGAGGAAGTGATGCCATCAACTTCTAAATAACCCAAATGTTTACAGTCAGATCGACAGGACAGTGAAGATGATGAAGATGATGTCAGTGTTCCTTTGCGCACAGAGGCAGCTAGTAAAATCCCACTGCTCTTGTAACAGCGTTCAGTCTCTGATTTCCACTGGATAAAAGATCAGTGTGGCTATGTTCTATGATCCCCCAGGGAATGGCTAACCAGCCCTCCAAAGCCAGCTTAGATTTCAATTTAACGTAATCTGATTGGCCTCCCTTCAGCACACCATGTCATAATTAACTAGCCTGTCAGCACTCCCCATCAGCTCACCATGATGGAACACAGCCAATGACAAAAAGAACTGAAATGCAGACATTTGTAGAAACATTACAGGGGACCGACAGCACCACAGGCTGGAGTTCTCTGTTTCTGTGCAGGCCACAGCACATTGCAGTCACCCAGGCTGATATTTGAGGCTTCCCCATACTGTGTTTTATATAGTGCCGCTGAAAGGTGAAAGATTGTTAACTCAAGAGACTGAAGTCCTCCATTTACCCATTGGCAATGTATAGTGTGAAAATATAGAAACACAGAAGCATAGAAATGTGATGGCACAAAAGGATCGCCAGGCCCATCCAGTCTGCCCAGGTTGCCTGGACCACTGCTAGGATGTAACTGTAACCCCCCCCCTTGCCAACAGGCCCTTGTGCCTGTCCAATGCACCCTTGGAACCTCCCATTGTTCTCTGTCTGACCACCTCTTCTGGAAGCCTATTCCATTTATCCACCACCCTTTCTGTGAAAAAGTGCTTCCTAATGTTTCCTCCGAACTTCCCCCTACAATTTGCAAATCATGGCCCCTTGTTTTTGATTGCCCCTTTAGTTGGAATATGCTCCCTACTGCCACTTTGTTAATACCCTTTAAGTATTTGAATGAATCAATCATGCCTCCCTCTCTCTCCTTTGTACCAGGTAGTACATTTTTAGGACCCTCTGTCTTTCCTCATACATTAAGTGACTGATTCCCTTAAGCCATCTTTGTCACCCTCCTCTGGATACACTCAACCCTCTCTACGTCCTTCTTGAGGTATGGACTCCAGAACTGGACCCCATACTCCAGATGTGGCCTAACCAGCTGGGTGTACAAGGATATTATGACCTCCCTCCTCCTACTAGTGATCCCCCTCCCAATGCAACCCAGCATCCTGCTGGCTCTTGTCAGTGCCTTCTCACAATGTTTTGCTACCTTCAGGTCCTGTGCAATGTTGATGTCAAGGTCTCTCTCCTATTCAGTTACCTTTTGTAGTGCCCTCCCATGCAATGCACCGCTCTCTGATTTTTCCTGCCTAGGTGCATGATCTTGCACTTCGATATATTGAAAGATAGTTGCCACTCCCTGGACCATTCCTCTAGTTTCCTCAAATCCCGATGCACACTCTCAACCCCCTCCTGTGTGTCTACTCTGTTGCAGACCTTTGTGTCATCCACAAATAGACACACCCTCCCCTCAAGGGCCCTAGCTATGTCCACTATAAATATATTGAATAGTAGTGGGCCCAACACTGACCCTTGGGGAACCCCAATGATGACCCTTCCCTCCCCTGAGAGTACCTTATTTATTACCACCCTCTGACTTCTACCTCTTAGCCAGTTCTGCACCCACCATACTACCATCCTCCTCAGCCACAGACATCCCAATTGATGCAGTAGCCTCCTAAGTGGCACAGAGTTGAACGCCTTCCAAACATCAAGGTACACAATGTCCACCGACCCTCCCCCCGATCCACCACCTTGGTGACACAAAGAACTCTATCAAGTGTGTTTGACAGGATCTACCCTCGGTGAACCTGTAAGTGAAGAAGATTCAAACTGCCGGTATTTTATGCCAATTATTTTTTATTGTACAATGCTAGTGTAGAGTAAGCCACTAAGTGGGCAAAAGACCACATTTCGGGGCCCAAAGGCCATTCCTTAAGGCCTGCAATGGTCTAACACACTTTTAGGGAAGGGAAGGGGAAATTGTTTAACCGGGAAAGGCACACTAAGCCGAAGCTTGTTTCCAGGTACGACCTGGGAGCACAAGGAAGTTAAGTGACTTGCTCAGGGTCACACAGTATGCACATGGGGGCTGTGGAATTCAAACCCAGGTCTCAGGTTTGCAGCTCAGAGTCCTAAACCTCTGCACTATACTGCCTCCTTAGCACCAAAATAATCCTTCAGGGTTTCATCTTAAAAGAGAACAAGGACAAAGCTGCCTGTTTTGCCTTCCCATGATATGCTGTTTCTGCAATGCTCTATTTTTAATTTGGCAAACCGTCATGTACTGTTCCTCTACAGTAGCCTATACATATAATGTGGGGTGTGGGCACTGGCAGGCCCACTGCAGATGTCCTACACTGGTGAAATGTACAGGCAGTGGGCAACGCTGAAGGATTCAATGACTGCGCTGGAGGATGAACTCCTGTATCTACTCAATCAATCAATCAATCAATCAATCAATCAAAATCTTTATTTATCCAGGTGGGCACCATTGAGCAAGGCTCATTTGCAAGGTGGACCTGGTCATGAATACATCAAAGTACAGTTCAGAAGCAGGTATACAAAAAGCAATAATATACAAGGAAGAAAAAGTATATACAGTGTATACAGTACAGTACAAGGTTGAAATAATTAATAAAAAAAAAACAGTGTTATTTTACAATTGAAGAAGTCAGCAGATGAACAATCAACCATAGGCATACAGGGGTTATATGCAGAGATCCTTCAAGTGAGGCAGCCGGCAACTACACATATAGGGGAAAGAGGCCGTGTATGGGGTGGCAGGTTAGAGAGGTAAGGAAGAGGAGGGATATATTACCGACGACTGGGGGAAAAATTGGGCTAAAACTACAGAAAGTGACGATGGCTGTCATGTACTTGTTTATTATGATAATGACGGAGGAGGGGTAGATAATTGGGACACTACTATGGATTGGGTGGGACTTTAGTCAGGCTGGAGTGGACAGGGAAGGGCGGGTGCAGCAGGAAGAGTTAATAGAGAAAGAGTGAGAGCCAGGGGTAGAAACATGGTGAGCGTCAGGATGGAAAGGGGGAGTTGCGGAATTAGTGGGCTAGCGGTGAGGAAAACATTTGCAAGGTGCTTTCATGTAGCGATCGTAGAGTGCCTTGAAGATATTCAGGCTAACAGGGCAGCTCAGCTTCAAGTTCCTTTGTAAACCATTCCACAATGTGGGTAAACAGAAGCTTACAGCAGCTTTGCCAAAATGAGTTTTGACCCTTGGAACTTGGAGGGAAATTAGGGAATAGCTCCTTAGAGCGTAGGTGCCTAACACACTCCGGGGAATACAATCTGAGACATATGAGGGATGCTTGTTCGTCACCACTCTGAAGGCCCATAGGGCGGCATTTCTATTCCTTCTATAGTGAAGAGAAGTCCAGCCTAACGATGAGTACAGGGAGCAGTGGTGTGTGGAAGTGGAAGGCCAGTAATGAACCTGATAGCTCTGTGGTAGAGGGTGTCCAACTTAGCCAGTGCAGAGGCAGTGCAGTGGCTGTAGAGCAGGTCCGTGTAATCTATTAAAGATAGGAATGTAGCTTGAACCAGTTGAATCTTGGCCTCCTTTTTGAGCAGGTGGTTAATTCTGTAGAATAGTCCTAATCTTTGCCTTAGTTTCTACAATGCTGGGACAGTGAGCAGGTTCAATGCAGGCTCCCAAACTCTGTAATGATTTTAGTTCAGGAAAAGCTTGAAAGCTACAATCATACAAATGTTTTTGGTCTCATAAACAGTATCACCTACAATATATGTGTTATGTGTCTTTTTCCTAACCTCTTCTGCTGGACTTACATAACTCCTACAGTTCTTTCCGCCACGCAATGTAACTGCTTCTCCTAAGTAACTGGCTCTCCTTCCACCTGGTCATTTCTGACCTGCGACCTGTAACCCTTAACAGCTAACCCCCTTTAATGGAACCTGTCTCCTACCCTATTCATGCCCTCCCCCCATCACCTCACTCCTGCCCCTCCCCTTCTTTCACACCACCTCCCTCCACTAATGCACCCTCAGGCATTTGCCCCCTCTTCTCTAAATCTGCTTTCACTACTTCTAACCACCCTACACTCCGACAGGGGCACCTCTGCCTGCCTACCTCTTCCGGTTTCCCCACCACCCTGCACACCCAAACTGTCCCTCCGCTCGCCTCTTTTTTTTGTGTCACCCTGAAACTTTATTTAAGCTGCCCTCTGTAGTTTAGCAACAAATATGACTGTAACTGTAATTAGTGTTAGACTGTAAACGTTGTCTGCCTTTGTATGTATGTTACCCATCATCTTCTGACGTGGAACCTTTGTAAACGAGCAGTTCTTGCTCACAGGTATTTGTAATCCTAGAGTTTCATAAAATAAAATGAATAAAAAATAATGTTATGGACAGAATAAAATCATTTTGTTTGTGAGCAGGGTCTAGCAGTTCTGTAAACATACTCAAGGATGCACTGGAAACTAAACCCCTTTTTCACAATTAGGTCAGGTGCTATCACAGTCTGTCTGTCTATCCATCCATCCATATGGTCCCTTGTGGGATGTCTGCCCAGGTGACTGAGGGTATGGACCATGGCTATCTTGCAGTGCCACTGTGTCACTGTAGATGTCATGGTTGCTCCTGGCTTCATTATCTGCTTGCTTAGTGAGGGGAGTTCATTATTCAGATAGTAGAAATGGCATGCTGCCTTCACCTAGAGATATATTTAAGTGGGCCTGGTGACAGGTCAGCACCCCCCCCCCAGAGATGTGACACGTCCCCACCTTTGCACCGGGAGCACCCCTTCTGTGAACCCACACCTGACACTAGACATTTCCCCAAGAGGCATAATCTTGTACACTATAGAAAATAGTACAATTGTGCTTACGCAACTGGATGAGATGTATGCTTTTGTGATTTTAATATATTGTGGCTATTCGCCTCTCTATCCGTGGGATATACCACTCTGTAGGGGTAATATGCAAGGAACCCTAGAGAAGGGATCCCCCCATAGGTTCCAAGGGAAATTTCCTTGGCTAAAGATAGCTTAGAAAGAAGACCATGGGAAAGCAAGACGAGCCGCTGGAGGAGGAGGGGTGAATGGTGGGGCAACGAAGAGACGAATCCTGGAACAGTCCAGGAGGAGTGGCCTTTTAAGGCCTGATGTGGGAGTTGCTCTGCCATTTGAACCTCAGGCTTAAAGCCTTCCCATTCAATTGTGCTTATGAAACTAGATGAGATATATGCTTGTGTGACTTTGATATATTGTGGTTATTCGCCTTGCTATCCATGGGATATACCACCCTGTAGGGGTACGATGCAAGGAACCCGGGAGGAGAGTTCCCCCCCCCCATAGGTGCCATGGGAAATTCCCTTGGCTAAAGGTAGCTTGGGAAGAAGCCCAAAAAGAATACCCAAAAGGATGTTGCGCATCAAAGAGGTGAGAAATCAGAAGATATCTAGAATGGAAACAAATGTGACAGACATAGATAGGAAAGACAGAAGAAGAACAAGAAAAGGCAAGGAAAATGAACAAAAGGAAATCTGACAAGATGCAGAAGGGCAGACTTCCTAAGGAGAGAGAGGGAACAGCTGGGGCCACCATCCGACTCCATCCAAAAGTGGAATCTAACCAAGGAACCTATGAAAGCACTAACCCTGACTAATATTATGACCACTGGCATGAAGGAAAGAAAAAAAACCTTTGAGGAGGAAACCTCTGGGGATCCAAAGCCTAGGTCGCCTTCCTTCCAGGCTGAAGGACATTTAGATTAGGGACGGCTCCACTACAGCAATTTAAGTAGGGATCAAGGAAAGAAGAAAAGTCCAATTTAAGAGGAAGCTCTCATTCTGTCCTGCAACTAGACACTCAAAAGCAAGACAGGAACTACAATGATGGAAAGAAGCCTTGAAGGCCTGAATGGTTTAAAGTGAGACATGAAATGAATGATGAATGATGATGGAGAGAAGCCTGCCAGCCCCTAGCAAAGGGGCAATAGACATGAAAGCATGTCTTCGAGTGGAGAGCAGGTTAAATCGAGGTAGCATGGACCCGGGAGGGTTATGCTCGAGTAGTCAATGTGAAGGAGTAGACCCACATAGAGGTCGGATGAGTGAGGGATACCCAAATGCAGGCATGAGAAGACTGATGGTGATAATAACCACAGGAGTGCAGCAGTTCAATGAGGTAGCATAGGACCCAATTATAGGTATGCTTGATTAAACAATGTAAATAAGTAGACTCTGAGGTTAGACTGAGTGAAGGAGAACCAGACTCAGACGCTGGGCACCATACGAACTAAAGTAAGAGGAGGATAAGAAAAGGGAAAGTGATGGCAGAATAGAAAAAAAAACAAAAGAAAGCAAAGGTCATAGAAGGATCATATGGAGGGAGGAGGGAAGGGGGAACAGGAGGAAGGGGAGGGCAAGCGCTCACCACGGGGAAGCACAGACAGAACAAAATGAAGAAAGCGCAACAAGGTGCAACCAAGAACAATGAGCGGTGAAGGTCAGAGCCAAGGACGAGTGAAGGGGTGAGGGAAAGAGGGACGGGTGAGAGGGGAGCTCACCAAATAGAAGAAATCCATGAAACACCTGCAGACAAATCAGGAGCAAAAGAATTCAGAGCACTGGCTATCAAATCCATAGCAAACGGCCAGAATGGGTAGCATGTCTCAGGCAAGCAATAAAAAGTCAACAGAGAGAAGGCCCCATGTAGGAAGCAAGAAGAAAAGCATCCACCAATGCAGGAAATGATTGAACAGTTCAAGTGCCCACACAACCTCAGGCAAGTAGAAAAGAAAAGAGAAGAGTGATGATGTACAGAGGGCAGAAGACAGCCAGGCCAGAGGGAGAACAGAAGTCAAACCAAAATACCAGTGCTGACAGCCCACGAAAGCCTGCACAACATACTGGGAGGCAACAAGAAGGAGAAAATGAAAGCAAATACATCAGAGGGATGCACCCCATGGCAGTGCTCCCAGATTGTCAGGTTTTCCTGTAAGTCTAGGGAAGAGTCCAGCGTTTTCCAGTAGATTACATTAATTCCCAGGAAAGCTAAATTGCTCTTTTTCCCATAGAGCCAATTCAAGTCTATGGGCCCGTTTCCCCGTAAATGGCTTGATTTTCCTGTAAAATACAGGAAGCCCTGTAAATCTGGGAGCCCACCAACAGGGTCCCAACCAACAGACGCCACAACCAAGGGGAAGGAAAATCCACAGCATCGGCAGGTGCAGACAACTCGAGAGATGAAAAGCAAAAGAGATGCGCAAGTCGGGTTAGTGTGGAATACAGAGCAGAGTGAAACTCAGCCAAAGAGTGGGAGAAGCGTTCCGGCACAGCTGATGAACGAAGTGCTAAAATGTCACTGCGACGAAAGGTGTAGGTGAGAAAAGGAACAGACAGGGATCTCACATTGACTGCCAAAGATGATCCCAGGATGAGCTGACTACCAATAAGGCGGGACACAGGTGGTCAGAGAACCAGAGACAGCCTGAGAAGAAGCCCCAGGCAAGGAGCACAGAGGAGTGGTCCAGAGCAGGCAGCAGAGTAGGTGAAGGGCGAAACGGCACAGGAGTGGCTGAAGTTGCGTCCCCAAATGGCAGGAGCAGCACATGAGGTATGGGAAGGGGGGGGGACGGAGGCAAATGGGAGGGGAACAAACACCAAACAGGAGGAGGGAGAAGGGGGGCAGCTCACATGAGCTGAGGAAGTGCAGAATAGGGGCACTACATTCGATTGGGAAATAGGATGGGCAGCCAGGGTGAGCAGCTGAGGAGAGAGGGAGGAAGGAAGAACGAAGTGAAGCCATGAAGGCCGGGGTGGGGGGGTGGAGATTGAGAGAGAGTCTCATGCCAGCAAGAGCAGGAGGAAGTGAGTCAGCGATCCACAGGATGAACACCATGGGGAAAAGTGAGGAGAGAGGGAAGGAGGAAAACAAAACGAGAAGAGCAGGTGGGAAAATTAACCGCACCAGCTGCCACAGGAGATGAAGGCAGAGAAGTGCTAACTGAGAAGGATCGAGGTGCGGTCAGAGAAAAGGAGCACAAACAGAGAAACAAGGTGGGCAGTGCGGAGGGCCATGCCTCCAGCTGCAATGAAGAGATGAATCCTGGAACAGTCCAGGAGGCGTGGCCTTTTAAGCCCTAATGGGGGAGTGAAGTTGTTGCTCCACCCATTGAACCTCAGGCTTAAAGCCTTCCCACAATGAGCAACTCAATTCAAGAAGAAACACAACTTTATTAGGGTAGCAGTACCCTAGAGGGGAAAACAGGATTAGTGCAATATGAGATAGACTTTGGCATCCTTGGCGGTCTTCCATTTCCCTTTGTAGACCAGATCCAATAACGATGGCTGCTCCTTACACACCCTAACAGATGTGGTCAAATCAAACTCTTTTCTGGCCTGCAGCTAGAATGTCGTACTGGACACAGCCCTGACATGTAGCATGCCCCCACAGCACAGTGCACAGTACAGTGTACCAATGGTGCTCCCCGGTAACAGAGGCGCTGCCCTCTCCCTGCTGGTACCAGTGAGTTTAACCTTTTTAATCCACAAGGGAGCTCCCAACAAGTTACTGGGTACTTAGTGCTGAATCGGTGTAGGCCTGTAGATGGTGCAGCTGTTTGGCTAGCAGTAGTGCACTTGGAATCAAATATCAGAAATGCTCAGTGAACACAGTTAAACCCCAAACCCAAAGGCCATGCAACTGTTAAAATGGCTAAACCTCAAATGGAGGCATTTGTATCTCCCTGGCTGGCTGGCTGGCCAAATCCAGAAACAGTTTTCAAACAATTTGTACACTTCCCCTGTAAAAAGGGGCATGCCCTGGTTTTACTCATGGTTCCAGTGCATATGGCTTCTCCATGCTGGGCATAGCTCCAGTGCACAGCTCGAGTCTGTCTCTTTCTGGTCATCAGCTGGTCTCTGGCTGTGTCTCACTTTCACTTTCTTCCATTCTCTCGCTAGCAGTCCCAGTGCATCTGTGTGGGTGAAACAGATGAAGAATCATCTGTCCTCTGATAGATATGGTCTTTATGAATCCACATCAACCCACACAACCTGGTCTCCAAACCCCTCAGGGCGATCATAGCCTGACACACTGGGCAAGGGTGCTGGCTAGCAGATCCCTCAGCAGTTCCAGGCAGTGATTTATTCCCTCACTCTCTCACTTTGTCTCTCCACTGGCAATGTTCAATGTCATTGGCATGATATAAGAAGGACTCCCTTTTCTCCAGCAGCAAACTTGCCATTAACCAGTTTGTCAGGGCGAGAAGCACAGTCTTGCAGCATGACACAGACATTCATGATCAGCAGCCCCACTCAGACAAGATCTCAACCAGATCTGCCTGGGAAGCAGCTCAACCCTTGAACTTTATGTGGCCACAGAACAGCCAGACTGGTCCACTCAGGCTACCAATGAAGATGTACACCCCTGGAGGTCCACTGCACAAGAGGCGATTGGGAGAGAACAAGGCACCAGAATTAAGTCCACCTGTAGTCCATGAGCTTCTGTGGCTTTATGAGCTGACAGACATCCCTGATTGGTAGGCTCTGGCCTTTCAACTCTATCACCATGGCAGAGTGGATCACAGAGTGGCAATATGGCTGCTGTTTTGCAGTGCCATAGGCAGTCTCCACCAAAGTGCTGATTTAAATAAAGCACACTGGCCAAGCACAGAATCACACCGAAACCAATCCTGCATGGGGGAGCTTTCACTCACCTCCAGTGCAATCAGTCAGTAGATCAGGAGACTCATGATCCAGTCACTGCCACGGCAGAGTCAGCTCCAACAGTGATGGAAAACATCTTTGCCATCCGAGCAAAGCTGGGAGCCTTACAGACATAGTAACACTGGGGGGACTTTATTTCAAAAGTTCTACTAGGAAAAGTGCACTGAGGTGGTAACAGTGCATTCCCAGATCCATCCTGGGGTTGGGGGAATGGGAACAGCACAATGCATAATTCACATCAATACAACAAGACATGAAATATCACACTTGAAATAGCATCAGTGAAGAGAATTACCACTATTAATCACAATACAGTGCAACAGCATACAAAGCCAAGACAATATTGCACTTGAAAGAAAACTTATAACAAATAAATAGGCATGCACCTCAGTATTGTCCTGGATGGGCAACCCTGCTTCTCAGAATGAGAGGGGAAGTCTGTCTCCACACTAATGCAGTCATATTCTGAACAAAGATTTCCCGGTGTTCTCTTGTCTGCTAAATCATTTTGGTATGATGCTAGAAAAACTGAGCAGAGCCTGGAAAACTATTTTCACCTGAGATTCGAGCCATGGGGGTCTCCAGTGCTGAAAAAGTCAGTGCAACACCCAGTGTATCACACATTGCCCGCTCCAACACAGCCACAGTTTAGTGAATTCCCCCTGTAGTCTGTGGGCTTGGAGCACGGTGAGGGACCACCACGATGGCACTGAACAATACAAACATTATGTATCTCACTTGGGTTTCCTGCTACAGCATCTAGAAAGAAAAGACAGAAAAGAAGTTGGATTTGCAGTACATAATGCCTTCCATACATAATGCACTGTGACAAACATCAGATAATGGCAGTGTTACCACAGTGTCAAGGCAAACAAAGCAACCATTATTCATACTGCAGCATCACAGTCATAGTTATGGACAATCACAGAATTTTATATAGAGTGAGTGGAGAGAGAAAGGAAGAGAAAGGGGAGAGAAAGACAAAGTCACAGGGAGATTGTTGACCTGAATCCAAAGGGTAATCTCTTGCTCTTAATAAATGTAGTGCAATCTAGGGGTGTTCAAACCTGATTGATAGAATCGGATTCTTACAATTCTGCTTTTTTTTTTTTCTTAGGATTTACAATTTTTCAAATAGGAAACTAAGAATCCTGAACCCTAAAAATGGTGGAACCTTGATTATGAAATCCAATTCTGGAATCCAAAATCTGATTTTGATCACTGGCAGGAAACAGAGACTTGTTCTTGTCTACTAGGATTTTCACGATGTTGAATTCCAGTTCTGAATCAGATCTTCCAAAATCTTAAAAAAAATCCTAATCAAAACAGATATTGTTAGAATGCATGTGTTGTATTGCGTTTGTAACCTAAACATCACTTGGCCTTTTGTTACCACAATGTGGCCGTTAACACTCAAAATATGTACCGTTGGCCCTCATAATGTGTGTCACATCAGTGAATACGGAAATACAGTCTCAAAACACTATAGAAAAGTGTCCATGCAAAGTTTAATTATGATTTAGCATCATAGAGTATTATGAATTTCAGTTTTTAGGTTGGAATTTTCAGTGAGAGGTATACAAACATAGAAACATAGCACAGTCAGTAGAAACGAACCGCTTGGACCATCCACTCTGCCCAGATGTTCCCTGCCTAGTCTGCCTCTGTGGACCCTAACTGGTCTCTGCCAATCCTCCCCCCTTCCTGTCTATTTACTAATATTCATGAGGCTGGATTTTCCAAAGGTGAATATTACTGCAAGCCTTGGTTACGCCAAAGATACAGCGCATCAAGCTTGCGACAATCTTAAGGAATTTTCTCTCTCTTGCAGCTGCTGATGTAAGCCAGACCATTTTTTGGTGGTCTAGCTTGCATCCATACTGAGGACCGTTTTCATGGAGCTTGCACCCAAGATTTGGCACATGCTGCTGTATAATGTGTAAACTGTTGTAACTGCGCCCAAGATTATAAAATTTGGTGCAGGTGCAGTAAACTGGTATGATGCAGAAAACATGTTTGATACAGGACTTGATGCCAGTCCTGTGCCACCCATTGAAAATCTGGCCCCCTATGTCTAGCCCATGCATACTTGAAGTCCCCTACTGTTTTTACCTCCACCCCTTGTGCTGGCCTTCTGTTCCAGGTGCCTACCACCCTTTCAGTGAAGTAGTGCTTCTTCACATACCT
This sequence comes from Neoceratodus forsteri, assembly GCA_016271365.2. Classification (NCBI taxonomy): domain Eukaryota; kingdom Metazoa; phylum Chordata; order Ceratodontiformes; family Ceratodontidae; genus Neoceratodus; species Neoceratodus forsteri. The sequence goes on from CM057455.1 coordinate 267,778,654, forward strand.
CTTAAACTCCCCCTCACTTCAGCTTCATTGTATGCTCCCAGGTTCTGGTGCTCTTTCTCATTTGAAAAAGACTGCTCTCTTACGCCTTGTTTTCCCCTTTGAGGTACTTGTAGGTCTCTATCATGTCCCCTCTTGCTCTCCTGTCTTCCAGGATGTGCATGTAGGGATTCCTAAGTGTCTCTGCGAAGGGTTTCTCGTGCAACCCTTGCACCAATTTATTTTCCCCTTCATGAATGCCTCCACCCTGTCTATGTTCTTTTAGTGGTGTGACCTATAAAACTGGATACAGTCTTCCAGGTGTGTTCTCATCAGTGAGGGATATAGAGGTAACACCACCTCCCTCCTCCTGTTGGAGAGACCCTTCCCTATGCACCCCATCATTCCACTATCCCTGTCCATTGCTTTATCACACTGCCTTGCCACTTTGAGTCACTACAGAAACATAGAAACATAAAAATTGATAGCAGATAAGGACTGCTAGGCCTATCCAGTTTGCCCATTTTCCCTACCTACAACAAAAGCCACAGACCCTACTTGATCTCCGGCTTTACATAGATACATAGATACATACATAGACAGTGTCGGCAGATAAGGGCCTATGGCCCACCCAGTCTGCCCATTTGAGCTTGTAAGTTCAGTTTGTTTTCCTAGAAGTCTGTTGCCCCTTACACCTGACCTCCAGAATTCCTTTATGTCTATCCCATGCATTCTTAAATCCAGTGATTGTTTCAGCCACCACCACTTCCTCTGGCAGGGTGTTCCACTTGTCCACCACCGTTCTGTGAAGAAATTCTTTCTTATGTTTCCTCTGAATCGTCCTCCCTCCAACTTCATCCCATGCCCTCTAGTCCTGGAACATCTTTTAGCTAAAAATAGTGTTTTCCTGCACCCTGTTCCTCCTGTAAGATACTTGTATGTCTCTATCATATCCCCTCTCTCCCGTCTCTCCTCCAGGGAGTACATGTTCAGTTCCTTCAACCTGTCTTTATAGGAATTGTGATGCAATCCATGCACCATCTTTGTTGCCCTCCTCTGAACCTTCTCTACCCTGTCTATGTCCTTACGTAGGTATGGTCTCCAGAACCGTACACTGTACTCCAGGTGTACACTAGGGTTCCCCCATGCCTGTCCCATGCATTTTTGAATTCCCACAATGTTTTTGCCCTCATTATCTTCACTGGGAGTCTATTCCATGCATCCACCACCCTTTCTGTGAAGAAATACTTCCTCACGTTACCCCTTAGACTACCCCCTTCCAACCTCATGTCATGCCTCCCTTGTTCCTGAACATCTCCTTTTCTGAAGGATGCTACCCTCCAGTACCCTATCTGTTTATGCCCTTCAGATATTTATAGGTTTCTATGATATCTCCCCTGTCTCTCCTCTCCTCCAGGACATACATATTGAGGTTTCCCAGTCTCTCCTCATATGACTTTTGACGCAAGACCTACACCATCATTGTTGCCCTTCATCGAACTGCTTCAACTCTGTCTATGTCCTTACAGAGATGTGGTCTCCAGAAGTGAACACAGTGCTCCAAATGAGGCCTCATCAATGATCTGTACAGTGGCATCACCACCTCTTTTCTTCAGCTGGTGATACCTCTGCCTATGCACCCCAGCATCCCACTGACTCTCCCCACATTGTTTAGCCACCTTTTGGTCTTCAGATATGATTACCCACAAATCTCTTTCCTGTTTAGGGACTGTCAGTATCTCCCCCCTTCCCCATCATGTAATCCTCAGTTGGGTTCTTGCACCCCAAATGCATGATTTTGCACTTTTTCACATTGAATCTCAGCTGCCACACTGTAGACCATTCCTCCAGTTTACCTAGGTCCCCCTTCATTTGTTTGACCGCTCCAGGAGTGTCCACCCTGTTACAGATCTTAGTGTCATCTGCAAAGAGGCACACCTTCCCCTCTAGTCCCTCCTCAATGTCACTTAAGAAGACATTAAACAGGACTGGCCCCAGAACTAATCCCTGTGGCACCCCCGCTGGTCACCTTCCTTTCCTCAGATTGAGCTCCATATATCACCACCCTCTGTCTTCTAACACTCAACAAGCTCCTAATCCAGTTTACCACCTTCTGACCCACTCCCAGGCTTTCCAGCTTAAACACAAGTCTTCTGTGTGGAACGGAATTGAAGGCCTTACTGAAACCAGGTAGGCCACATCCACCACTCCCCCCAACCCCAATCCACTTCCCTCATCGCCCAGTCAAAGACATCAGTTAGATTTGTTTGACATGACCTTCCCTCCGTGAATTCATGCTGTCTCAGATCCTGTGCCCTACTGGTTTCAAGGTGTTCCACAATCCTTTCTTTATGTAGTGATTCCATAATTTTCACCACTATTGAGGTGAGGCTGAATGGTCTATAGTTTCCAGCCTCCTCTCTACTCCCACTTTTGTGAAGAGGGACTACATCTGCCATCCTTCAGTCCTTTGAAACCACTCACTTATAGAGTGATTAATTGAACAGAGCTACCAGTGGTGCTGCCCGCACCTCCCATAGTTCCTTTAATATTCTAGGATGCATCCCATCCGGTCCCATTATCTTGTCCATGTTCAGTTTTGTGAGTTCCCTTTGAACTCTCTCTTCTGTAAATGGACTGGTGTCCACCTCCCTCCCATATTTGCTCATGTTGCCTAACTATGATCCCTCACTTTCTCCTTCATTTGTGCATACAGAAGGAAAATATTTATTTTGTATTGATGCTTTTTCCAGGTCCCCTTCCACACACTTGCCTTCTTCCACTTTAAGCCTTACAATCTCACCCGTTTTTTTTCTCCTTTCATTAATGTACCTATAAAAAATCATGCCCCTTTTTTTTTACTTCCTGTGCTATTTTTTCCCCCATTTGTGCCTTTGTGCTCCTGATTGTTTTCCCTGCCTCCTTTTGTTTATTCAAGTACAATACCCTGTCCTCCTCCTTCTGTGCTACCTTGCAGTTCCTGGAAGCTATATTTTTCACTCTTACCTTCTCGGCAACTTCCTTTGAGAATTGTAGTGGTTTTCTCTTTCTCTTGCTCTTGTTTACTTGCCTAATGCACAGGTTTGTCACCTCCACCAGTTATGATAACCCAAGATCCTTTTCCTGCTTAGTGACTATTAGTACCTTTCCCCATGCGATACTCAGCTTCTGGGTTCATATGCCCTGGGTGCAAGATTTTGCATTTTTTGTTTTTGGCATTGACACCAAACCACCATGCTCTTTTGGTTCAATGCAAAACAAAAAAAAAACACAACACTCCTATGTGTGGAGGTCGAAGTTAACTTTCATGAGGTAGCCAGCAGGGCTGGTGACTGAGGAAAATCCACTGGCTAAACATTCTACTGGCCCAACTGATGTACTGAATGACAGATTTTCCTCCTACAATACAGGCCAGTGAGGCTAGTGAAAGGAACACCTTACTAGCCTATTACAAAATCTACTAAGACAAAATCAGCAGCTCAACTTTTGCTCATTTACAAACTTTAAATGGCTTTTTCATTAGGAGTGTAACTGCTTTATGGCCTACATCATTTACATCAGAAAATTCAGTGCACACCCCCTCCCCCATGGCAAATCTTACAAATATAATATTCTTTCTGCCAGAATTGGAGACGTACTTATTTTATCTCCAACAGGAGCGGGTGTCTCTTGATGTTTACATTAGGACCTTGCTGTGAGGTTTCCCAGCTACCAAATATCAAGGTAGACCACCCAGCAGCTGGATCCCTATTCTAAAATGTAACTGTCTGAAATGGCTTCTTTTATTTAAGATGTACTGCCTAAATTGGCTTTCTTTAACCAAGGTGCAACCCCCAATTAATGGGTAGGTAACTGGTGAGGAGGTAGCTAATGAGAGACCTATACACCTCCAGTAGTACAGAGTTCATATATCTCATCAAATGTTAAATTTCAGCCAATCAGTGTGCACCATATCATTGGACAGGTGGTTAACATAGCAATGCCAGCCCGCTTTCTGTCACCGGAAGTCCCACCCCCTGAGCAGGATGTCCCACCTTAAATGCAGGACATCCCACCTTAAACACAGGAAATGGTGTATGACACACAGAAATGACATATTCTCAAACCAGGAAATGATACAGCATCCCCATTCTATGCTCCTACATCCTTCCTCCTCCATCCCTAGTCTCCTCAAAACCTCTGTGACACCATCCTAGCTTGAACCTTACTCCATCTCCTACAGCCTCTGTGACAGCATCCTAGCTCAAACCACAGTCCCTCCCCCATCCACTCAAACCCATGTGACACTGACCTGGCTCGAACATGAGTCCCTCCTCCATCCCATCAAACCTCTGTGACACAATCCTAGCTTGAACCCCAGTTCCTCCTCCCTCCATCCCCTACAGCCTCTGTGACACTATCCTAGCTTGGACCGGAGTCCCTCCTCCATCCCCTCAAACTGGTGCAACACCATTCTGGCTGGAACCCAAGTCTGTCTACTTGAACCTCTATTACCCTGTCCTAGCTTGAGCCCAAGTCTCTTACCTCCTCCCACTTTGTCCCACCACCTATCTTGTACCCCATTACCTAGCTCAAACACCAGTCCCTTCCTTCTTCCCACCTTATCCCAACACCTACTTTGGTCCTTCACCTACCTTACACTCCCTCAACCTCCCCCCTATTGGACTGAGGTATAACTGCAAGGTACCTTTTTACTCAGGGGATTTTTTTTTTGTGAAATGTGCTTTGAATCTCAGAGAACTGTAACAAAATGTTATCTTTATCATGTAAGAAAGTTATTTGAATACAATTCATTTAAGTATTTATGAAAAAACAGAGATTTCTTTTTTAATGAGAAGAAGGAAATGGGTTCTAACTTTAAAAGCAGTGTGTGTGTGTGTGTGTGCGCGCGTGCCCAGTGCTGAAGCTCATTTTACAAGGGGTGCGTATTCTAAGTAGAATGCTTCAAATTCTAAAGTCTGATTAAAAAGCAGACATAGACTCTACATACTGTTACTCTTAAGCTTAAAACACAATGCATCAGAATTCTGGTATTTTGATGTCAGAAACTAAATAAGTTTTTCTATTTCCTTTGAAAAATATCATTTGCAAGATCATTGCTTATCAAAAGCATATATTTCTATTAAATATATATTAATGTTACTGGTGGAAGTATTTAAGAGGGTTTCAACCTCCATGCGTTTTCTGTAATAACATTTTATTTTTACTATGCAAAAAATTGCTGTTAAAAGAATGCATTTTGAATATTTATGATAAGCAGATGTTTATTTTTCATTAGAAAAAGAAAATGAGTTCTAACTTTAAAAGCAGAGACAGAAACACTGTGTGCGTTTGTGTGTGTGTCCAGTGTTGAAGCTGATGTTTAAGTAGACTGCTTCAAATGCAAAAGTCTGATTTAAAAACATAACATACATACTCTCTGCATTCCTTTTTTCAAGCTTAAAAAAGTGGAATAATATTCTGATATTTTGAGATCAGAAACTAAATATATGTTTTCTATTTCCTTTGAAAAAGATAATTTACAAGCTATATTGTTATCAAAAGCACATAGTTCTATTAAATACATACTAATGTTACTGCTGAAAAGTATTCAAGATGGGTTTATCCTCTATGCATTTCCTGTAAGAACATTTTATCTTTGCTTTATAAAACATTTCTGTTAAAAGAATGCATTTTAAATATTTATGATAAGCAGAGATTTATTTTTAATTAGAAAAAGAAAATTAATTCTAACTTTAAAAGCAGAGTCAGAAACAGTGAGTGTGTGTGTGTATGTGTGTGTGTGTGTGTGTGTCCAGAGCTGGAGCTGCTTTCACAAGGCTCCCTAGTCTAAGTAGAATTCTTAAAATCCTAAAGTCTGAATAAAAAAAAAGACATACTTCTCTATGTACCTTTTTCTTTTAAACTTAAAACAGATTGCTTCAGAATTTTGATATTTTTATGTCAGAAACTAAATACATTTTTCTATTTCCTTTGAAAAAGATAATTTACAAGATATCTGGTTATCAAAAGCACATCTTTATATTAAATATATACTTATGGTACTGGTGAAAGTCTTCAAGAGGGTTTAAATCTCCAGAAAGCAATGAAACATGTCCTGCAGTACCCATTTAAAAATGAAAAACCTGTTCAATTGCTTTCTGAACTCTTTTATACTCTTTGAGAAACCTAAAAAAAATGCCCTGCCCAGCATTACAGTATAAGAAAATTACATGCTAGTCATTCTATGAGTCATGAGACAGAATAGCAGCTATTGAATGAATGGGACCCTTCTTCTATGTATCATAAGATAGTATAGGTCCTTCTTTTACAAGGCACGCTTTCTTTATCTGATAGTCACATAGCGTGAATTCATACAGCATAGACTCATTCACTTAATCAAAAGACCAGAGGTTCACAGAAGTTTTGAGAACTTTATTAATATTATTATGACCAGCTGGAGTGATTATGAAGATTTGATGGGCCAACTAACGGTGACATGATGAAAGCTGTTGTAACACTACGATTACCACAAGGTACTTATTGCAGCCAAAAAATGTTTAAAATGTACCAACTTAGATGCTTTTTAGTTAAATAAAAGGCAGCCAGGTTTTGTCTGATTTGTAGTATGTTTCTTATATAAAATCCAATGTTATGAATCTATTAGTGTCATTGGGCTTACTACATATTGTTGATTGAAATTGTGTGGGGCATCTCTCTTTGTGGAGGGTGCAAGTACATATTTTTAACTTGTGTTTTGGTGGGGAGGTGGGGCTTGCTAGGGGTGCATGTCCTGTCCTCTACATGTGTTTTCATCTTGGCATTTGTGCATCTGGGAAAAATGTTGGTGTGTTTTTGGGGGGGGGTGTGTGCGTGTGTGCTCACATGTGTGCTTTCACATATGCGCATGCTTGAGTTTTTATGAGTGCATCTCCAATGAGCACATGTCTGTGATAAAGTGTTTTCTGATTTGCCCAGCACCCCAAGAATGGCAGTCTGTTAGTGGAAGTTGTAAAGTTACAAACAATAAAGTGAAATTGAAAAGTAAAATTGTTTGATTAGTCTACAGGCACTTTGAGTATTTTTCCTACTTTATTTTATTCTGGAGTTGCTTATTCATTATATTCCTATGTGAGTAGTTGGGAAAGTCTGGTGGTTCATTGATGCATTGTGATATTCTTGTGCCTCACAGATGATAAGTTTTGTAACATAGTATTACCGTCTTATGGTTCAGCCCCCACCCCCCCATCTGTAAATATCAAGTATGGGGATCTTAGGAGAGATCACTTAAGTTATAGAAAACACTGATCTGAGGTAACATGGTGACATAGTAAACTACCATTTGATAGCAGATAAGAACCACTAGGCCCCACTCAGTCTGCCCTTACTTCCTGCCTGCATCAGTGGTCACTGACCCTACCTGGTCATTGACTTTAGCCCTTACTACCCACCTCTAGAGTTCCCTTGTGCCTGTCCCATGCAGGTTTGAACCCCTCCACTGTGCTGGCTCCCATTACTTCCTGGTGTAGATTTTGTTCTTGCCAGAGTTCCAGAGGACCATTACAAAATTAACTTTTCTTTACGTCTTTCCTATCTCTATCTTTATACATATGTTTGTCACTGTTGCAGGGATAAAGGTTGGCAACAGTAGCCCACTGGCCAATTGCAGTCCAAGATTGTATTGAGCCAGTAAAATGTTCCTCTAATTAGCCCTGTGTCCTAGTGCTGGAGGAGGAAACATTTCAGTAAGTACAGAAGTTGGGCCATTGGATTTTCTCACCTACTATTATGTGTGGTTCATAGCTCAGTGCTTATGTAACATATAGTGGAATGATGTAGATGGTTGTTGGATACAGAAGGCAGCATAGAATGACTTGTGCTTAGGTACTTGGATGCTTGAATTGAATTGTTTGATAATATTTGATGGTTTTGGCTTTTTTCTGTATACCACCTGTAGGAAGAAGGCTTGGATTAGAATTATGGAGCCCCAAAAAAGAATAAATATCAACGATTGTTCAGTAACTGAATGCTGAAAAAGTCGTGCATAACACCTTAATGATAAGAATAGACGATCACCTCCTCCAACTCCGGAGAGTGTGACCAGTAGCACTCAGGAGAGGAAAAACCCCCTTGGGGGGAAACCTCTGAGGACCCATGGCTACTGACATGCCCGTCCTTCTGGGCATACTGATGCAGAGAGATCCTAATTAAACTAAATTAATCAGCTAAATCTGAATTCAAATTTGTAGAATTCAATTCAGATGAATGGAGCTTAAGAAAAGCTGAATTGTAAATGTCCAGTGAAGTAATTTCCTTCTAATAAAGTCTGAGTCTGAGAATCCATGTATAATTCGGAATGATGGAGAGTAGATATATTGAAGAACCATCTTCCGTACTTCAGTTGATAGGGCATAATCCAAGGAATTGAATGATGGTGGAGATGAAGTTGATGACTGACGAACTCAATACAAGAGCAGAAATAATTGCATCTAAGCTTGATGTCTATGAGGCAGAATGAATAAAGTAGTACGATGTCCAAGCTTCTAACAGGGCTTTGCATAGTACAAGGAATGAGAAGGCTTGATGCCAGGCTATCGAGTGACGAATTCAGTTCCAATAAGAAATATAATCTTTAGGAATTGATATGAAGCAATGGCTGTATAACTGAGCTGGAATAATGGCATGCTGTATATGATAATTGGAGACAGTGGTGCGATTTATGAAGCATCCAAGTAGTAGAATGAGGTGAGCCCAATGAATAAGGCAGTTGAACTGAATCCAAAGCGAGAGGCAGTAGGAGCAGGAGTGCACCAATGTAGGAAAATGAGAAGGAACAGGATGTGGCAATCAGCCCCTGAAGAAGTGCAGCTGAACTGAGAGCTGGTGAAATAGGAGAGAGGCAGCTGATTCCAGTATGTTAAGTGCATCCAGACCAAAGAATGTCCTCTGGCAGAATTTGAGTGTGGTAGACAGACCCTCCACGATGATGTGCGGTAAGCCATCCGCTGGAGAGGTACGAGATGGGAGAGCAGCTCTAGGTAACATAAATGCAGCTATACCTATGAATGTTAGCTAAGAGCACAAGTGCAGCACAGAGCCTCCAGGAGATGCATCCTGATTCATCTTCGAGCACAGGAGTATTGCAGCTGGAAAGCAGACTTAGAGAATATAATGATGCTGAGGACCGATATATCCAGATCAAGGAAGGCAGGGATCACATGGAAGAGACTGAGTCAGAGATGGTAACTGGATGAAAGGAATATCTGAACTGCAGGTAGGCAATGTTCGAGGCAGCAATAATGGGAAGAAACCTGAATAGTCGAGCAGAAGTAAATCTCCAGGCCTGAGCTGACGAGGCAGAAGATGATCGGAAGGAGGGAACCTTCCAGCCCAATGGGCAAAGGCAGGTCCTAGAAGCAGAAGAGTAGTAGGGAACCTCCCAGCCCGATGGGCGAAGGCAAGTCGTAGAAGCAGATGAATATTAAGTAACCCCCCCCAGCCCGAAGGGCGAAGGCAGGGTGAGCAGGTGATTATGGTGCAATAAATATATAGGAACCAAGGGCTTCCGGCCCACAGGGGCACAAGTCTGAACATGCGATGTTGAACTTCTGGCCCCGAGTGGCGAGGCAGGTAGTAGAATAGTGGTAGAGAACGTAATGGAAATGTCGAATCGTATGCAATGCAGAAGCAACAAAGTAGTGAGGAAGCATTGTAAATGGCACTGTAATGGCAGCATAGCCAGGTCAGGTAGTGTGGAGTAGTACTGCAGTGGTCAGGCAGACTGATGAGAGCAGAATGGTTCCGTCGACTGTCGTTGGCGGCATAACCTGAGTAAGTGTAGTACGGAGTAGTACTGTAGCGGTAAGGCAGACTTATGATAGCAGAGCGGAGCTTGTAGACTGAAGTATCCTGAAGATCAAGGATGGTAAGGAGTGATCTTGATGTAATCCAGAATAATCCAGGAGGCAGAACATTAGGAAGCAGATTTGGAAAGGTAGGTCCGTACGAGAAGCAGCTCTGTTGCACAGCTGGACCACACATAGGTCAGCTGGTAAGGTAAGTAAATAGTGTCAGCTAAGCCCCTGAAAGGTGGCAATACAGCTGGACCATACGGAGGCAGCAGGAGAGAGAGGTAGGAGCAAACAAAGCCATGCAGCACAGGAAGCATCTGGGAAGAGTGATGAAATGCTCAGACATAGACGTAGAATCCAAAGGAGCTCACATGGTCCCGGACAGATGGAAAGTGCGAAGGCAAGGGAAACTGCAGCATCCAGAATCCAATCGGAACAACTGAAAGCAAGCCATCCTGGAGCGTGTCCAAATCACAAGCTGTAGGCAAGATGAGACGATGGGACAGAGGCAGAATCCAAACAGGGTGCAATAGGCAATTATGAAGCACACAGCAGAGTGCAGGGCAGGAGTCCGGAGGTGGAAAGCAAAAACAGCTAGGCCCATGCATGGGCAGGATAAATGGCTAGACTACATGAAAGGTAGCCGAGGGAAGGAGCAGAGAGTGAAAGCTAAACTCCACGAAGGCTGGCAGGACCGCAAACCCATGCAGGGTAGGAAGGAGTAGGGAATGCAGGCTAGACTAGGAGTAAGTGGTCAAGCACAATGAAGAAGCAGGGCAGCATATCACTAGTGAATGTCCTCAGTGCTGCAAATGCCAAGGGTAGCTTAGTTAGGTAGGACAACACCACTTACAGAGTGGTGGCGAGTACTGCATAGTCTTTTGGATATGAATAGAGCCCCATGAAGCATATATTTCCCAAGCATCAAGAATGGTTAAACGTATGGCACTTAAAATCTGCACAGCTTTAAGGTAGTAAGGCAGCAGCGGCCAAAACCCTGAAGGGCAGTGAAAGCACAATGGACTGGGCAGTAGGGAGTTAAATGCATGGAGTGAAGGGAGCACGAAGTGCAACATGTGCCTCCAGAAAGGTTCCAAATAAAGGTGTCTCCAAGATCCTGTCAGGCATGAGGAAGGGAAACCAACTGAGTAGCAAAGAAGTGGCGCATCCCAACTGTTATGCGGAGAAGAGGCCAAAGTACGAAGCAGCAGAAGACGTTATCCAAGGGAAGCTTAGGGCTTGGCAGAATAAATGCAGGTGCCTAATGGAGCATGTGAAGAAATGTCAGCCAGCTGTGGTGCAGCTCGTCGGAACAGAATGGTGCACTGTGGAGTGAGGCGGACAGGTCCAGGAAGTGGGCACCAGGTTGAGGAGAAAGCTACGTGCAGCCAGGAGACAGCGTGCTGCAGCAGGAGCCATGGCCCTGAACGGCAAGCCCAGCATTCACAGTACCAGCAATAAAGATGCAGAAACCCCGCGGATAGTGGCGGCGGTCCAGAAGGAGTCTGAAGCTGCAACAGTGGGAGGAGAGGGAAGCGGGAAGTGGCGATGGACTATGCATGGATCCAGGCTGCTCAGGAAAGTGAGGAGACAGGTAAGAACACAAAGGAGGAGTGAGGGCTAAACAGCTGGAGGATGAAGAAAGGCAGGGTCACGAACGAGCAACAACCTCCCCAAAAAAGCACACGGACAAGAACGAAGGAGAAGCAGGAGTCAGGGAGCTAGGAACGCTACAAGACAAATAAACAAAGGCAGGACGAGAGGGTGGGGGAAAGCACAAGGAGAGAGCAGCCACGGGCCAGCAACGGCAGGTCAGCGAATGCGACTCGCTCTAAGCAGAGTGGGAGACAGCTGCTCTGTTTAAATAGGCTGTGGGGGAGGAGCTCTTCCTCCATATAATTACAGGCAAGCCTATCAATTATCCTCTTTTAGTTTGCTTCATTCCTTCACACAAAAAAATGTAAAACTCAAAAGCTAAATACAGTACTTTTTCAGGCTTGCTAGAGCCTCCCCTTGAACAGGTTGGGGCTTCACCATTTGAGAATCCCAGATCTAAACTGCTTTAATATTCCTGTGAACATGAAATGGCAGTGACATTTTCTTTTGTGTCTTTGATTATAAGTCACTTGTCATTGCTTTCCTATAATCTATCTACCACGCCTTCATTATTCCCCTCTGCCCTTTCTTCTGTTCTATTTTTCACTGTTTTATTTATTTATTAGCTTTTGTTGACTAGGTAGGTGCATTAAGCAAACACCCTGCCTATTTTCAAGCACGACCCTGAAGATACAGTTGAACATCCTCCCTATGCAAGCCTATAGCACTAGCTGGGTTCATCGGGTAGTGTTCATACTCTTAGGGTTCTGCTCCTTTGGATAAGGCTTGCCTCCCGCCTCCCCCTTCCCCACTACTTCTTCTCTCCTCTTCAGTTTTTTTCCTTTCACAATTGTATACCACCACCCCACTTACCCCCTCTTCCCAAACTCCCTTCACCCTTTCCTCAACTTAGTATTCCCACCTTTCATCTACCTCTATTTCTGTCCACCAGACTATCCCCCTTTACCCTGCCAATCCCTTTATACAGTGTGCATCCTGGAGGGGTGAAGGCTTGTTCTGACTCTCATCCCAGCCCCACTCCCACCTCCTCAATTCCTACAAAGTCCTCATATCCGATCTTCAAGTTTTATAAAAGCAAAACGTATCTGTGTAAGTGTTTTGTGTGTATGTATATGTTAATGAGTATTGAAGTAAGGGCGTGTGTATATGAATATATGTGTGTGTGTGTGTGTATGTAAAATGGATATATGTATAGGACTATGTCTGACGGCAAGTGCTGCCTACTACTCTAAATGTTTGGCATAGCCTTAATGTAATATGTTTTATGTTCAGACTTAGCTTTTTGCATATTTGTACACTAAGCCTTTTTTATATTTTTATTTTGCATCTGTATTCAATATTGTATCTCCTTTTCCCCTTCCCCCAGAACGCATCTGGAAATGAACTATTGCAGCACAGTCTGCCTTTTCTAGTGAAACTTTTCAAATAAATAATTTCCCTTCCCTAACAGAGTTTCATAGTAAGCATGATGCATTAAAAGCAGAATCAACTTTCTTTCACTGTAATACCAGTGCAAGGTTTTGTAGTGCAAGCCTGATGAGTAGTGGACAGAGAGGCTTGCCTTTTTCATGGTGTGTGTGTGTGTGTGTGTGTGTGTGTGTGTGTGTGTGTGTGTGTGTGTGTATGAGCGCACGCGTGTGCATGCGTTATTCATGAGGTGTAATTTAAAATGTAACACTGCTCCAGTTGTGATGTGGGGGAGAAATGCACAAGGTGACCAAAGTGTTAAAATGCTCCTCATCCCCAAATGGGTAAATATGCACTGAATAAAGTAAAAACTTGTAACATGTTTGAAGAAGGAAAACCCTGTACCCCTCCCAAAGAGTTTCTGTATTGTGGCAAAGGGATGTGGGGAGTGGGATGTTAAATGTTGATTTGTGTGCAGAGGGAGGGGTTGTTGAGTCATGGAGTGGAGGACACAGTTCCCACCTCACCTCTCACTGCTGTTCTACTGCTGCTGAGCAAAATAATCAACTTAAAAAGCCTTTGAGTTCCAGTACCAAGGAAACGGTTAACTTCAAAGAATTTCAGACCTCCTCAAAGAAGATAGCCTTTTATATATAGAGTAGTCTATGAAGTAGCCAACAGACAGTTACTAGTTAAGTTCAGGAGGCAATGCAGCCATGTAAGTGGGATACAGCATTCAGAACCTGGAGACTTGGGTTTGAATCTCACACCTGTCATTTCTTACTGTGTGACCCTGAACAATTTGTATAGTCTTCTTGTGAGTGCATACAGTTGGCAAAAACTGATACATTTTGTTAATGAAGAAAAAAATCAGATGGTGAGTGTGAGTGTGTGTGTGTGTGTGCATGTGTATATAAAAGTTTATTGTGCTGATGTATTTTACAATTTGCTGTGCACCCCCAAGACTGAGTCTTTTAGTGAGAGTTGGAAAGTTGCGAACAATAAAAGAAAAGAAATTGATTCCCAATGACTGCTACTCAGTTTAACAGTTTGGGCCACCAGAGAGAATCTCTTTGGGTATATCATGAAATATCTGGAAATATCTGACCATATCATGGCTGCAATTGCAGATATCTTAATTTGAGAAAGTATTTGTTAGACCCTCCTAAGCCTTTACATGGAAAAGAAATCCGATGCTTCTCTGAATGGGGTGTTTGGAAAGTACTGCATTTTTCAGACCTATTTTGTTGTGAGTAGCTGCAATAAGTATCTTGTGGTGTTGGAAGTGTTAGTTGACCCATCAAATCTTCAGAAGCACTCCAGCTGGTCATAATAATATTAATAACGTTCTCAAAATGTCTGTGAACCTCTGGTCTTTTGACTAACAGAATGAGTCTATGCTGTATGAACTCACGCTATGTGACTATCAAATAAAGAGCTCGTGCTTTGTAAAAGGGGGCCCTATACTATCTTGTGATACATAGAAGAAGGGTCCCATTCATTCAATAGCTGCTATTATGTCTTATGACATGTAGAATGACTAGCATGTGATTTTCCAATACTGTAATGTTGGGCAGGGCATTTTTTTTTAGGTTTCTCAAAGAGTATAAAAGAGTTCAGAAAACAATTGAACAGGTTTTTCATTTTTAAAAGGGTACTGCAGGGCATGTTTCATTGCTTTCTGGAGATTAAAACCCTCTTGAAGACTTTCACCAGTACCATAAGTATATATTTAATAGAATGTGTGCTTTTGATAACCAGTTATCTTGTAAATTATCTTTTTCAAAGGAAATAGAAAAATGCATTTAGTTTCTGACATAAAAATGCCAAAATTCTGAAGCAATCTGTTTTAAGTTTAAAACCAAAAGGTACATAGAGAAGTATGTCTGTTTTTTATTCAGACTTTAGGATTTTAAGAATTCTTCTTAGACTAAGGAGCCTTGTGAAAGCAGCTCCAGCTCTGGACACACACACACACACACACACACACACACACTCTTCTCTCTCTCTCTCTCTCTCTCTCTCTCTCTCTCTCTCTGTTTCTGTTTCTGTTTTTAAAGATAGAACTCATTTTCTTTTTCTAATTAAAAATATATCTCTGCTTATCATAAATATTTAAAATGCATTCTTTTAACAAAAAGGTTTTATATAGCAAAGATAAAATGTTGTTACAGGAAATGCATAGAGGATTAAACCCTCTTGAATACTTTTCACCAGTAACATTAGTATATATTTAATAAAAATATAAGCTTTTGATATCAAGATATCTTGTAAATTATCTTTTTCAAAGGAAATAGAAAAAATATATTTTGTTTCTGATCTCAAAATATCAGAATACTATTCCATTACTTTTAAGCTTGAAAAACAGAATGCTGAGAGTATGTAAGTTGTGTTTTAAATCAGACTTTTGCATTTGAAGCAGTCTACTTAGACTACAAACCCTTGAAACATCAGCTTCAACACTGGACACACACACACACTGTTTCTGTCTCTGCTTTTAAAGTAAGAACTCATTTTCTTTTTCTAATTAAAAATAAACATCTGCTTATCATAAATATTTAACATGCATTCTTTTAACAGCAATGTTTTTTACATAGTAAAAATAAAATGTTCTTACAGGACATGCTTGGAGGTTGAAACCCTCAAATACTTTCACCAGTAACATTAATATATATTTCATTGAAATATGTGCTTTTGATAAGCAATGATCTTGCAAATGATCTTTTTTTAAAGGAAATAGAAAAACATATTTAGTTTCTGACATCAAAATACCAGAATTCTAATACATTGTGTTTTAAGCTTAAGAGTAACAATATGTAGAGTCTATGCTTTTTAATCAGATTTTAGAATTTGAAGCATTCTACTTACAATAAGCACCCCTTGTAAAATGAGCTTCAGCACTGCGTGCGCACACACACACACACACACACACACACACACACACACTGCTTTTAAAGTTAGAACTCATTTTCTTTTTCTCATTAAAAAAGAAATCTGTTTTTTTCATAAATACTTAAATGAATTGTATTAAAATAACTTTCTTACATGATAAAAATATAAAATGTTGTTACAGTTCTCTGAGTTTCAAAGCACATTTCACAAAAAAATTCCCTGAGTAAAAAGGCACCTTGCAATTATCCCTCAGTCCAATGGGGGGGGGGTTGAGGAAGTGTAAGGTAGGTGGTGGAGCAATGTAGGTGTTGGGATAAGGTGGGAAGAGGGAAGGGACTGGTGTTTGAGCTAGGTCTCTGCTTTTCATAAATATTTACATGCACTGTATTAAAATAACTTTCTTACATAATAAAGATAAAATGTTCTTACAGCACACTGTCCTCTGAACTTCAAAGCACCACACTTCACCCCCCCCAAAAAAAATACTTCAGTAAAAAGGCACCCTGCAGTTATCCCATAGACCGATAGGGGGAGGTTGAGGGAGGGCAAGGTAGGTGATGGGTGCAAGGTAGGTGATGATGAGGCATGGTGAGAGGAGGGGAGAGAGAGAGACTGGTTTAAGCTAGGTAATGAGATGCAAGATAGGTGGTGGGGACAAAGTGGGAGGAGGTGAGAGACTTGGGCTCGAGCTAGGTCAGGGTGATAGAGGTTCAAGTGGACAGACTTAGGTTCCAGCCAGGATGGTGTTGCACCAGTTCGCGGGGATGGAGGAGGGACTCAGTTTCAAGCTAGGATGGAAAGGGAGAGGTTCAAGTCAGGACAGTGTCATACAGGTTTGAATGGATGGAGGAGGGACTTCAGTTCATGCTAGGATAGTGTCACAGAGGCTGTAGGGGATGAAGGGAGGAGGGACTGGGGTTCAAGCTAGGATGGTGTCACAGAGGTTCGATGGGATGGAGGAGCGACTCAGGTCTGAGCCAGGCCAGTGTCACATGGGTTTGAGTGGATGGAGAAGGAACTCTAGTTTGAGCTAGGATGGTGTCACAAAGGCTATAGAGGATGGAAGAGGGTTCAAGCTAGGATGGTGATGCAGAGGTTTTGAAGGGACTGGGGATGGAGGAGGAAGGATGTAGAAGTGTAGAATGGGGATGTTGTGTGATTTCCGGGTTCAAGAATATGTAATTTCCTGCATTTCATACATCATTTCCTGCATTTAAGGCGGGACGTCCTGTGTTTAAGGTGGAACGTTCTGCTCAGAGGGCGGGACTTCTGGTGACAGAAAGGGGGTGGGGCATTGCTATGGTAACCACCTGTCAAATGACGTGGTGCATGCTGATTGGCTGAAATGTAACATTTGATGAGATATATGAACTCCATACTACTACCTCCCAAACATTAAAGACCAGATTAGCAGCTCAGCCCTTGCTCATTCACAAACTTTAAATGGCTTTTCATTGGGGGTGCTGCTGCTTTATGGCATACATTAGCAAAAACAGAGAATTCAGTGCAAACCCTCCCACCCAGGACAAATCTTACAAATGTAATGTTCTTAAGTAAGTAAATGGCTAATTCAGGCAGAAAGTATCAAGCGTTAGGGGACCAATGCATGTGTGCACACAGTGCATGCACAGGGCGGGTCCCCAGTTGATGTCTTCCCTTTCCCACTTTGCACCTTTAATGCACCTTTCACTGCACTGCCACCTGTGGTCACCTCCCTCTTTCTACTTGTGATACTCCTTCCTGTGCACCCCAGCATTCTACTAGCTTTCCCTGCTGCCTTATCACACTGCTTTGCAACCTTCAGCTCATCAGATATGATGACCCCAAGGTTCCTTTCCTGTTTTTTTTCCTAATATACTTTATTAGTTTCTCAACTTACATTACATACTGAAACATTACACAGAATATGTAACATGTATAACACATCAATAACTTGAATTAGAACACAAAAATATTACTATACCAGTCTCCTAACTTGTGCTTTCTACATGCAAGGTAAAATGTTTCCCAGTCAGACATCTGCTGGTACCCAAACCCTGCTATTCCTGGCAACCTCTGTCTTTTTATTTTCATAATAAAGTTTATTGGTAATAAAAAAAGAAGGCAAGGAAATTACAGGTTACAATTAGCATGAGACTACACAGATAAAATACATTCTGTTTAACATATATACAGCAGTATTATCCTACTAGATATTTCAGCGCTAGCAAAATTAAGTCGAATGGAACTACTACTGTAGCTAGCAGGATAGTAACAATGCAGTAAATATTACAGTTAAATAAAGACTTTTTATTGGAGAAACAGCAACAGGTGACCAAAAAGCAACCATGGATTAATTCCCTAGTAATGCCTGCTTGCTCCTGTATTAATCCATGGTTGCCATTGGGAGTGCACTTAGTAAAAGTTAGATGGAGATAGAGAGAGACACAGACACACATGGAACAGGCACTCTATCTGCTGCACAGCTCATCAACATAAAGTCAGCAGAAGTGTTTGCACTCGCAGAGGAATACAGAACTACAGAGAGGAGCACATGTACCAGTGACTCCCTTGTCACATGAAAGTCCATATAAGTACTGTACTCTACATAGAAACATAGAATGTGGCGGCAGATAAGGACCGCTTGGCCCACCCAGTCTGCCGATTTCCCTACCTAATGGATAAGCTGCAGATCCTAGTTAACCAGCAGTCTACTTCTTCCTACCTCCACCCCCTAGAATTGCCTTATGACTGTCCCATGCATGCTTGAATTCCACCACTGTTTTTGACTCCACAACCTCCTCCGGAAGGCCATTCCATGCATCCACAACCCTCTCTGTGAAAAAATACTTCCTTAAATTACCTCTGAGCTACCCCTCTATCTTCAAATTGTGCCCCCTTGTTCTTGCACACCTCTTTTTTTGAAAGATGCTACCCTCTTGGACTTTGTTGATTCCCTTGAGGTACTTGAAAGTTTCTATCATGTCCACCCTCTCCCTCCTTTCCTCGAGGCTATACATATTAAGCTCCTTAAGTCTCTCTTTTCATATGTCTTCTGGTGCAGACCCTGCACCATTTTAGTTGCCCTCCTCTGGACAGCTTCCATCCTGTCTATGTCTTTGCAGAGATTGGGTCCCCAGAACTGCACGCAGTACTCCAGATGGGGTCTCACCAGTTGTCTGTACAGAGGGATAATAACTTCCTGTTTTCTACTGGTAATGCCTCTCCCTATGCATCCCAGTATCCCCCCAGCCCTCCTTGCTGCCCTCTCACATTGCTTGCCCACCTTTAGGTCATCTGATATGACTACCCCCAGGTCCCTTTCCATTTTTATTGTTGTTAGTATCTCACCCCCCATTGTGTACTCTTCCCCTGGGTTTTTGTTTCCCAGGTGCATTACCTTGCACTTCTTAGAATTGAATCTAAGCTGCCATACATTTGACCATTCCTCTAACCTTGCCAAGTCCCTTCTCATCCTTTCCACCCCACCTTGTGCATCAACTCTGATGCTGATCTTTGTGTCATCTGCAAAGAGACATACTTTTCCTTCCAGTCCCTCTGCAATGTTGCTTATAAAGACATTGAAGAAGACCGGTCCTAATACTGAACCCTGCGATACCCCACTAGTAACCCCCCTTTCTTCAGAGTGGACTCCATTTACTATTACTCTCTGTTTCCTATTCTCCAGCCAATTCTTTACCCAGGCTGTCATCTTGGGACCCACTCCCAGGCTGGCTAACTTGTATATTAATCTTTTGTGTGGGACTATGTCAAATGCCTTGCTAAAGTCTAGGTAGGCCATGTCCACAGCCCCTCCCTGATCTACTACTTTGGTCACCCAGTCAAAGAAATCTATCAGATTTGTCTGGCATGACCTTCCGCTGTGAATCCATGCTACCTTGGGTCCAGTGCCCTCTAGCCTCTAGATACTTGACAATTCTTTCCTTCAGAAGTGATTCCATCATTTTCCCTACCACTGAGGTTAAACTAACAGGTCTGTAGTTTCCTGCTTCTGCCTTGCTCCCACTTTTGTGAAGGGAATCACATCTGCCCTCCTCCAGTCCTCGGGTACCACCCCATCCTCCCATGATTTGTTAAAGAGGGTAGTCAGTGGTGTCACTAGTTCTACCCTTAGTTCTTTTAGAATTCTGGCATGAATCCCATCAGGCCCCATTGCTTTGTCCACCTTCAGTTTTAAGAGTTCTTTCAGAACCCTTTCTTCTGTAAATGGGCTGGTATCAACTTCTGTATCCAGAGTGTTTCTACTGTTTGTTTTAGGTATCTCCCCCTCTTCGTTTGTAAATACTGAGCAAAATATTTGTTTAGTATCTCTGCCTTTTCACAGTCACCCTCTGCCCACCCTCCCTCCCCTTTATTAAGCCTCACTATCCCTCCCTTGGTCTTCCTTCGCCCTGATGTACATATAAAAGGTTTTATCCCCTTCTAACTGAGTTGGCTATCTTTTCCTCAGTTTGGGCCTCTTGCTGTTCTGACTGCCTTCCCAGCTTCCTTTTGCTTTAACTGATACAGTTCTCTGTCCTGCTCCTTCTGTGATTCCTTGTACTTCCTGAATGCTTTCTTTTTCTCTTGAACCTTCACTGCCACTTCCTTTGAGAACCATAGTGGTTTCTTACATTGTTTTGTTTTGTTTATTTGCTTCACACAAAGGCTTGTTACCTCTGTGATGGCAGTTTTTATTATTCCCCATTGTTCTTCCACCCCTCCTTCCTGCCCATTTGCTAGTGCATTCCTTAGGCACTCACCCATTTTGGCAAAGTCAGCCCTCCTAAAGTCCAGTACTTTTGCCTTTGTATGGCTTGACTCTATTGCTGTGTTTATTGTGAACCATACTGTTCGATGGTCGCTAGTTCCCAGATGGCTACCCACTTACATCTGTGATCCTCTTTCATCTCCATTTGAGAGAACCAGGTCTAAGATTGCCTCCTCTTGAGTGGGCTCCAATACTAGTTGTCTAGGCATGCCCCTGTAGGGCATCTAGAATAACCCCACTTTCAAAGTGGCTGCTGCAACTGCACTCCAGTTAACATCTGGCATATTCAGATCACCCATCAGCATATCTCCCTTTTCTGCTATTCTAAGTATACTTTCTATCATTTTGTCCATTTCCTCCCCCTGAGAAGGGGGTCTGTATACAACCCCTGTGCAGATTGTGGTGCCATTGCTGGTCTCCAAATTGACCCACAGTGCTTCTTCTCCTCCCTGTTTACCCTTTTGTTCTGTTGCTTTGATTCCTTTCCTTATGTAAAGAGCAACTCCTCCTCCTCTTTCCCTCCATGTCCCTCCTGTATATAGTGTATCCTGGTATGTTTACATCCCAGTCATGGTTTTGTGTGTACCATGTCTCTGTGACTGCCACGATATCCAGATGTTCCTCCTCCATCAAGGCCACTAATTCAGGAAGCTTGTTACTCAGACTACGGGCATTGGTACTCATTGCTCTCCATTTTTTGATGGCTTTACCTTCTGTTGAAGCATCCCCCACTGACCTTTCTACCTCAGTCTTTTTCTCATTTAGTACCCTGTTTTGTAGGGAGAGGCTGGGATTTTCCTGCTGCTTATCAGTGCCTCCCCCCTTGACTAGTTTAAAAGCTTGCCAATGAAATATTTAAACCGATTGCTCAAAAGACTTGTTCCCTTCCTGGACAGATGCAGACCATCCTGCCAGTATAGGCTGGTGTCCCTCCAGGTGGAACTCCAGTCCACAGTGAAGCCAAACCCCTGTGCTCCACACCATTTTTTCAACCATTCATTAAACTGCATGGTGCAAAGTACCCTCGCCTCACTCATGACATTGACAGGCAGCACCTCTGAGAAGGATTCTGTGTGTGCTACTTGTCTTAGGTCCCTCCCCAATTCTACAAAGTCCTTCTGCACTGCTCTAATCTCATGATGAGCCAAGTCATTTGTCCCTAGGTGGACAATGACGTCCAGCTCAGACTCCCGTGCAGCTGTTCTCATGATCCTGAGGATGCGCTTCCTGTCCCTCCAAGCCATGGCACCAGGCAGGTACCTTACTTCAGTTTTCCCTGCTCCCCCCAGTTCTATCCTCCTCATAATTGAGTCCCCCACCAGGAGCTGCTTCCTTTCCTTGTGGTGTCCTCTGCCTCCTTCCTGTGGGCCTCCCTTGTGACAGTTGTCCTCAGCCTCCTTAGTCTCCTCTGCGGGTGCATCCATAGAAGAGCTATGCTCCCCCAGAATGGTGTATGGATTGTGGAGTGGAACAACTGACTGTGTGTGCCTCTGTTCCACCATCCTCATCCTCCCTGAGCCCACTGTGATCCAACTGCTGTGCTTTCTTCGCAACCTCTGAGTTAATGGTGGTGGCTCTGGTGCTCCCTGGATGGGGAAGGTTCCCTTCCTACCATCCAATGTGGCCTGGTGGAAGGTTCCCTTACTACTGTCCAGTGTGGCCTGAAGACGGGCAACTTCCTCCCTCAGGGCAGAGAGTTGTCTGCAAATAGGGCAGCATCTCAGCCTCCAGAAAGACTCCTGGAAGAGTGCTGCCCCACAGCCATTACATTGCACTACTCCCCACATGTTTATCTACTTTTGTGTGTGTGTGTGTGTGTGTGTGTGTGTGATTGGTTTGTTATATAGAAATATATATATATTATACAATGTGTATGCTTATATTGTCAGTGCAGTGTGCTAGAGAGGATATGACTCTGTGTGTTATTTCCAAATGCTGTCTGTGGTTGCTGCACTGCCTTAGTTGCTACCCACCCACCTGACGGACCTCAGAAAATCAGGCGATCGGTGTCATTGGCACCAGTCTCCCTGTCTGTCTCAATTTGCCTCATTGTACTACTCCTAAGGATAAACAGTTTATCGTCTCTGCATAAAAATGCATATTTTCAGCACATCGTTGTTTAATATTAAAAATGTTAATACTGTTTCACTACTGTAAGTATGCAAATCTCCATGGTTTGCACAGAATGCAGCACTCCTAATCCATGAATTTGATGTTTCAAGGAAGGCAATCATGCTGCAAGGATACATTTATATAAGCACAGGCACAAGTATTTTCACTTCCAACCCAGCAGCACACCCCTGCAAATAAAATAAATAGCAGCTGTCCCACTCATTAAAAAATATATTCACTTCCTCACTGGTTCCTGTGCATCATTTGCAGAGATATGTAAATATTACTCATTTACCCACAATGCAGCAGTAAATCACAAGTATCAACGGATGCGATGACCTTAAAAATATGTGTTTCTATCAATGAAGGTAAAAGTTTTTCCCTCAGCAGGTCCAGTGGCACTGAGGTTTGAGGCACTGGATGCCACACCTTGCACCATGCCGGTGACCTGGGTTCAGAAGCAGACTCGGGTCATCGGGGGTCAGCAGGAGAAGAAAGGATTGAGCATCCAGAGGACTGCTCTCATTTTCTGAAAGGGAGGGGGGACATTGATCCCACTGTCTGGTGACTCCCAGTGGAGACTGTGGGTTCAGAATTAGCTGGGATCCATACAAGGGGATTGGCCACAGCGGTGCTCCTGTGGACATGTGTGGGAGTGGACATGCACCGCGCTGGTGCGCATTGCATTGCTGGGCCAATGGGGGGACAGAACAAGAAAAATCCCTGGCACCTGATAGGCGATGGCAGGACCAGTGATCAGCCCCCGCGCCTAATGAAGGACCTTCCATCTCTATCTCCAGCACTTTCTCCAACTCCCTGGTTGCTCAGTTAGATTACAGATAGAGCACCAGGAGGAGTCAGTGGTCCCGCTCCGGGGGGCTCAAGCCGGGGAGGTCGGGAAGCCGAGTGAAGTGGAGGAAGACAGGCCCATGTCAAAGCAGAGTCTGGAGGCTTCAGGTGGGCAGGAACAGGCCAAACTGAGAGTCCGAGCTGGAGAGAGTTCGGGTAAGCTGGTAAAGAGAGGGGCATAAAGAAAGTTGAAACAGAAAAGTTTTTCCCTGCATCTGTTTAATTCTTTAAAAGACAATGCTTCACCCTGTTTTAAAACTGCACTCAGAACATTGATGTATACCGAGTCTACAACATGCATGTGCACACTTGCCAATCTATCTAGTGTCTCAAATGTATACAGTTCTACACCATAAACAGTTTAAACACCATAAACAGTTTAATTAAGCAATATTGTGACTGTCTTCTTTTCTACACCACGATTCCTGTTTACCTTGCGCTTGACACATTACAAGTGCATTAAGCCACTCCAAAGGATGGTTCTACTGTGGAATTAATGCATGGTTGGGTGGTTGGAGGCACCCCCCCCCCGACCATGGATTAATTCCACAGTAGAAGCATCCTCTGTTGTGGTTTAATGCTTATAGGGATTAGGTAACAAACTGCAGGCACATTGTAACAGCTCTATAGAGGCAGCATAAGGAATTAGCCTACTACTTAATGGTAGAAAAGGGCCCCAGACATCTAGGAAATTGTCTATCCTGTCAGAAATCATAAAAGTGATTCTTTCGTTATTTGCCATGTAGCTCATTTGGTTGAACCATTCCATCAGGGAGGGCACTTTGGGGTCTTTCTAACATTTAAGGATTAAGCATTTGGCCGCAAGGGTTGCATCTGAGAGCCAAAGCTTCTGGTGGTGTGAAAGACGAACATAGGATGGAAAAATTTCTAAGATATGTATAAGAGGGGAGGGGGCAGGGTAATCGACAAACTGGTTCAGCATGCATTCTGTAAATCTGACCAGAATTCGGCTAAAGAGGGACAATTCCAAAACATATGGGTTAGATTGACACCCATTTGATGGTATTTCCAACACTTATTGTTAGTTGTCAGACCCAGTGCTAGAAGTCAGCTTGGAGACAGATAAAAGTAATGTAGAATCTTGTATTGGATGAGCTTACCATGAAGTTCCCTATTGCCCCAGTAAGCATGCTTCTAGGCAGAATTGCATTCCTGGGCAGATATGGATACACCGAGCTCCATTTCCCATTTCGTTTTAGCTGAAGAAGTCAGGGATGAAGATGAAAGGGAATTAATCAAAATTTTTTAAATAAAGCTAGTACATTTTCTCAGGGGTACTATTTTAATAATTTGATCCCACCCATTGTTCACCAGAAGTGAGTAGTCAGCCAGGAGGGTAAATTCTTTGAGTGTGGACCTGAGCTGCAGGTAATAGTGAAGTTGGAACCTAGGTAATTTAAACTTCTCTCTGATTTCAGAGAAGTACGTTAATATATTTGAGTCACCTGACAGAATATCACATATTCTATTGACTCCTGCTCAGAATCATTCAGTATTAGATAGGGAGGTATAGGCTTTGGTTATATAGGAGTTAGACCAAAGGGGCATCGTTCTCAGGGGGAAGAGGGGAGGATTGATGGCTGTGTTGATCTTCTTGAGAACTCTGAAGGTGTCAGCTAAGCAAGGGTTGTCTCTTAGGCCTGGGGGTGGTGATGTATAGGAAACCAGCTAGTGACTTGAGGGCCAACATTTTTTCAGTTTGGGACCATAAGGGATCCTGTGGTAGATCACTTGGCCTGGCCTGCATATGCACCGATACTGTTTGAAAATAAAGACCCATTGATAACATTCCCAGTGAAGGAGAGCATCCCACCTGCTTCATGAGGTGCCCTAAGTTTATTGATATTCAGTCTAGTGGGCTTAGACTTCCATAAGAATTTCCTCATGGGAGTGTCAAATTTGCGAAGAAATGTCTTCTTTAATAATATCAGGATGTTTTGGAAACTGTAAAACAGTTTTGGGGCAATGATCATTTTTATAGAATTAACTTCTCCCAAAGTGAAAGAAGAAGGTGACCCCATCTTGTTAAATGCAACTTTATGTCTGAAGTTAACAGGGGAAAAACCCCAAAGTAACACCCTCAATGCTCAACATTGATGGATCTATCATCTAGGATCAAGTAACCATAGTCAAAGCATTTTACACTACTTTTACAGACCTTAGTCACATGCTCTCCTCAAGCTTCTGTGACCCAACCCTTGCTGCAACTCTCCCTGACAATTCAGGTGCTACTCAGGAGTACCCATCATTTTACTTTAAGGCAGTCTTTGAAGGTCTAGCTAAAAAACACTTACTTAGAGTTCTCAGGAGGTCCAGGCATAGTGGTGACTCCCTTGACCTGAAACTCCTTGCCTTCACCACTGATGAAGTCCTACCCCCTTACTAAAATCCTCAACTGCCCCCTTATGCTTTCCCAATTCCCCTGTAAATGGAAGTCTGCTGTGGTGACCCCAGTTCATAAAAGTGGTGACAAGACTGTAACAAGCAACTACAGACCTATCTTCATCCTTACCCCACCCCCCTCCAAAGCCTTGGAACAGATAGTGACTGATCAACCCATTGACTATCTGCAAAAATACAACATGCAATGTCCCCAGCAACATGGCTTTCGATAAGGGCATAGCACCACCACTGCACTCCTTGAATTCACCACCTGCATCCACCATGCCCTTAACCATAACCAATTAGTCGGCATCGCCTTCATCGACCCGACCAAGGCATTTGATACCATCAACGACTCCCTGCTGATCGAACAATTATCACATCTAGGACTCTCACCTGACACTACCCACTGGTTTCAAAGCTATCTCTGTGACTTCACCCAGCAGGTTAGAATAGGAGAATCCCCTCTCAACCACCCTTCCCATCGGGTCTGGAATTCCCAAAGGTTCTATCCTGGACCCCTTGCTATTTAGCATCTTTCTGAACAATCCACCCTATATCCTGCTATGACAGAATTATTCTGTATGTGGACAACGCAGTCATCTTCATGAGCCACTCTGATCCCTGTCTCCTACAGCTGCAGCTGCAGCTGCAGTAAAGTTTTGCAGAAGTTGAAACCTGGTTCAGATCGCACAAGCTCATCCTAAAGTACTCAAAAACCAAAACAATGCTGTTCCAAGGCACCCACAACAAACACAAAGACCAACAACTACTAATCAACAAAAGCGAAGGCTCTGCGCTGGAACAGGTGGAACAGTTTAAATACCTGGGTGTGACCCTTGACTGCATTCTGTCATACCAATCGTATTCATAACATTGCTAAATCTGTGACTACCTACATTGGGCTGCTCTACAAGCATAGGCACTGTCTGATGGCTGATGACTTAAGTCTTGCTATTCAGAGCTCAGTTACCTCAATAATTGGCTATGGCCTTGTTGTGTATGGATCAGCCACTGACACTGCTCTCCGGCACATAGCCTTGGCCTTTAACAAGGCCTGTCGGCTCCTCACTTCAGCTGCCTGCCTTTCCCACACATGTGATATTTATGAACAGGTTAACTGTCTCCAGCTTTTGGACAGACTAAAGTACCAAACCTGCATCCTTGCAAAGAAGATCTCGTTGGGTCTCCTGTCCTCTGGG
The DNA here is from genome assembly GCA_016271365.2 of Neoceratodus forsteri. Classification (NCBI taxonomy): domain Eukaryota; kingdom Metazoa; phylum Chordata; order Ceratodontiformes; family Ceratodontidae; genus Neoceratodus; species Neoceratodus forsteri. Next base: position 267,805,692 of record CM057455.1, read on the forward strand.
GTTCAGTCTTTACTGACCTCCCATTGTGCCGCCTGCCTAAGCAGAAGTTCTGAAAGTCTAGCATTCACAGTACCTCACTGCCAGACATCACAAAGACAGTGCTCCTATAAAGTAAGAGCCTCAAACTGGTTCAACTCTCTTCCAGCGGAAATCACAGACACTGCTAAGCTCGGCTTCTATAAATGCAAACTATGTCAGCATTTGGTGGCCAGTGCCTCCTCTGACTGCTTCACTTAAAATGCTATTGGTATGCTACCCTGGCCCCCCACTCCCACCATCGTACTCTCCCCCACACCCCTCTCACTCTCTGTTAGCACTATTCCACATCTCACTCCTGCTTGCCCCTAGTCACTCCCAGACCCTCTTTATATTCCCTCCTCACACTGTTTCCCTTCACTCCTGAGTCCCTTCCCATTTGTATACCCTCCCCCCAATCCCCATGCCCCCATCCAGACTTATCCACTACCCACCACTCCCCTACCTGCTCTATCCCCCTCTTTTTCCCTCCACCCATTCTCCCTCTCTCCACCCTCTATTCTACCTCACACCCAAACCTAGCTCCCCCTCCTTTTTTTCTCCACCTACCCCCTCATCTCTCTCTTATCCCCCTGAACACTGTTTTACATCTTACATCCCCCCAACTACTTTTACACTTGGCGCTACCCCTTCCATCTGTAAGCACTTGCTACTGTTCTATCTCTCATGCATCATCCCTAGGCATACTTTGTACGTGCCTGGTGTATTGTTCCAACTGCTATTGTTAATCACATTTCAATCATTGACAAAGCCTTTGGCAGCTCCTTAGATGAAACCTTACTGGATGTTTGTACTTCATTTGTGCTCTGTTTTGTGTTTTTAACTTGTCCTTGTTGCATGACGTGGAACCTTTGTAAAAGAGCATTTGGCTCAAAGGTGTTTTCTGAAATCTCAATAAATAAATGTCTCTAAGCAAGGGCAGAAAGTTAATGTTCATCAGGGTGTCTAGTCTGGTTGAAATCTGAAGACCTAGATAGGTTAGTTGTTCCTTGACCCAGTTATTATCAAACAGTTCCTTCAGATTATGTAAAAGAAAAGGTGTGGGATTAGGGCACAATGCTTGAGATTTATCCCAGTTCACATGTAGTCCTGAAAAGGATTCAAAATGGAATAGTAGGCTTTTAAGAGCAGTATAAGACTGTGCTGGCTTGGTGAGGGTCAGGAGAAGGTCATCAGCAAACGCAAAGGTTTTATGGATGTAGGAGCCGATTTTAAACCCAAAAATATTTGGATGCTCAGCTTCCTGTTTTGTGGTTGCTACCACCCACCCCTCAAATGTCTTGGATTTCTTTGTTCCATGTGCATAATTTTGCATTTTTTAGCACTGAAGCCTAGTTGCCAAACCCTTGACCAGTCTTCCAGCTTTTTCAGATCTTCCTTCATTTTTTTCTCTCCCCCTCATGTGTCCACTCTGTTGCAGATTTTTGTCTCATCTGCAAACAGGCAAACTTTCATTTCCAGCCCCTCTGCAATGTCACTAATAAAGACACTAAAGAGGACTGGTACCATAACTGACCCCTGCAGCACCCTGCTGGTCACCATTCCTTCTTCCGAGTGAAACCCATTCACCACCACCCTCTGGGTCCTGTTAAATTAGTTAGCCAACTTTGTACCCATTTTACGACCTTTGGAACTACTCCTAGGCTGCCAAGCTTGTTTATCAGTCTTCTGTGTGGAACAGTGTTGAATAACTTACTGAAATCTAGGTATGCCACATCCACCATTCCTCCTGGATCTACCTCTCAGGTAACCCAGTCAAAGAACTTGTTCAGGTTTATTTGGTAAGATCTCCCCCTTGTGAACCCATGCTTCCTTGGATCTTGTAATCTGCTGGCCATGAAGTATTCCTCAATCCTTTCCTTTAGTAGTGCCTCTATAACTTTTCCCACCACTGAACTCAGGCATATAGGTCTGTAGTTTCCTTCCTCCTCCCTATCTCCACTCTTGTGGAATGGGACCACTTCCATCCTCCTCCAGTCCATCAGAACCTCCCCTGTATCATCAAGAGATTGTTGTTTTTTCATTAATCTTTGTACTCCTTGCCTGTCCCACCATGGCCCCCTTCTGCTTGGCTATCACCTAGCCCAGATGTATTGCTGTATCAGACCCCTGGGAACTCCTCCTTACCTTCCTCGGTGGGAATCCTCCCATGATAGGGGCTTTGAGGAGTAGACCAGTTCTCTACTTTGAGCTTCTCCAAATACAATGGTCTAAAAAGCTCCTTCATGCCAGGCTGGCTGAAACTGTGGAGCCCTAGAGTACTGATGTTATCCTGCCAGTACAAAGCGGTGTTGTTTTCTGCCCTGCCCTGAGATGCTTGACTGTGAACATGTAGCATACAAATGCAATGGGCATGCATGCCATAAAATCACTGCATCTCCCCTCTCACTGCCATCCCTGACTGGCGCGTGCCTTCTGAGCACCCCCAGCTGATGCTTCTGCAGTGGGGAATGGTCATCCATCGACCCAAAGAGGAGTGCATCCTGTGGGGTGCTCTGTCATCCTCCATCTGATGGCTCCCCAGCATCCTGGGGTCATTTCAAAACGCGGGTGGCTGAGGTCGCAAATTGCACCCCTGGTGCTGCATCAGCAGGCCAGCTGTTCATCAAGAGATTATTGTAAACATGATCCTCCTGATCTCGACTATGGGGATGTGGTATTCAGTGCAGCCCTTAAACCCCCCCTAGCCAGGCTGGACTCTCTTTTCCATTCCTTCTACAGAATCATTCTGAATCGCCCGTTCCATACCCACTACTATTCTTTACACTCCTCTTTAACTGTCTTTTCCCCGAGAAAAAATGCCTCTCCCACTGTATTTTCCTGTTTGAAAATTCTGGTGTGAACCCTTCTCCTGCTATCTTTGCTCTCTTCTTGCTTGCCCTCTCCCATTTTTGTACTCTGTTACGAATTCTGACTCTCACTTCTTCTCCATCCCCTTCTCCTGGACCTGATCTGCTGGGCAAGTTGCATTCTCCCATATACATCCTCATCTCTGATCCCACTTCCCTCTCCCTCCCCCTCTATTCTGCAGCTTCTCCTCCCTGAAGCAACTTTTCCATGAAACCTTTGCTCATGTCTGGCCCTGTACCTAATCTACTCCTGCCACACCGCTCCCTCTCTGCCCTTCCTCTGTCTATTTCTGTACTGCTAACCATCCCAGCTTAAACCCTCTGCTCTGTTCTGTGATGTGTTCAGTTTGACACAAGCCCAACCTTGGGGGGGTTGGCAGCAGGACCTCCTATTTGCAGGGAGGGTCCCCCTTTTTATGGAACTCATGAGTAGTTGTAGGGTTCAGGAAGCGTTACCAACCTTCCTTTTTCCCATTGAGAGGGTGGAAACTGTAGATCGAGTCCCCCTGACTCTGTACTACATTCCGGTTTGAATCCCATCACTGTCACTGGCAGCCTCTTGCCTAAGTAGTTTGTGGGACAGCCGAGCAGTCAGTATCTTTATTATCAAGGTGTACAGTCTTTACAAAACCCTTCAGTTAAAATGTTAGCTCACACAATCAGACCCCAGGCAGAGTTGATAGGAAAATCATAAGAGTCTACTTAAATAAAAACAACACAGTAAATTCTACAATTTGGAAGATTTTTTAAATGCAGACAATACCAAAAAATAACATTGGATGGTTTACAGAAAACACTATATACTGTTGTTCTAAACTATACCTTGTTCTGAGGTTTCAGAGTCCAGAAATATCAAATGTCCTCTTTTTAGAGGAAAATTCTCTTTGTAGGTAAAGTTCTTTAAGCAATGGATTTTGTAGTAAGTTTGTGATCAAAGTCAGTTCTCTGAAGGTCCTTTTTAGAATACAGTTGTGTTCTTGGTGAAAAGTCTTTCAAAATTCTGACTTAAAATCAGAATTTATGTTTTGCATGTGGAAAAAAATCAGTTTTCCACAAAAACACAGGTCTTTTTCTAAGGATAGTCCAAGACCCACATCTACTTTAACCAAAGTATATACATACTAACACAGTAAAATGCCAGCAGAATAGGCCTAACAGTCTTTCGTGTCTGCTCGTTTGGTCAGCCCCCACCCTGGGAGCTGACCTTGCTGCCCCCCTCTGCCTCTCTGGCTTCTGCCTTCCCAGTCCCAGATATTCTCGCTGCACTGGTTTTTGCTTCCAGAACCCTTCCCCTGTACCTGTCCCACCCCCTCTTGAACCCCTCCACTGTTTCTGCCTCCACCAGCCCCCTGGGCAGCGCATTCCATGGTTCCACCACCCTCTCAGTGAAGTATCATCTCCACCTTTCTCCTCTGAATCTCCCCCCTCCAGCTTCCACCCATGCCCTCTAGTTGCCCCCCCTCCTTCCTTCGGAGCACCCTGACGCCCTCCCTATTTACCCCTTCATGTTTCTGAAGACCTCATCATGTCCCCCAGTCCCTTCTCTCTTCCAATGTGTACATATTTAACTCTTCGAGCCTCTCCCCATAGGTCCTATCCCCCAAGCCCCAAATCATTTTGGTTGCCCTCCTCTGCACACTCTCCAGGAGTTCAATGTCCCTCTTTAAATGTGGCCTCCAAAACTGCATGCAGTACTCAAGGTGCGGCCTCACCAAGCAGTTATACAGTGGGAGCATCAATTCCCTCCTTCTGGAGGTGAGCCCCATAGCGATGCATCCAAGCATCCTGTTGGCCTTTGCTGCTGCCCTCCTACAAGTCTCCGAGTTGTTCATCTTAGCATCCACCACCACCCCCAGGTCTCTCTCAGCCATCGAGACTTGTAGCATCCCCCCCCCCGGGTGTACACTTGGCCCGGGTTTCTGGCTTCCAGGTGCAGTACCTTGCATTTTCCTGCATTGAACCTCAGCTTCTGCTTTCTAGATCACCTTTCCAGAGAATCCAGGTCCCCCTGTAAGGCCACCCCCCTCCACCCCATCCACCACCACCCCCAGTTTTGAGTCATCCGCAAAGAGACTCCTCTCAGTCCTGATACCCCTCCTTATGTCAGAGACATAGGCGTTGAACAGGAGGGGCCCAAGGACCAATCCCTGAGGGACTCCACTAATGACCCTTCTTGGGGATGAGACTATCCCTCCAACCAAGACCCTCTGGGTCCGGTTCTGGAGTCAGTTTCCTATCCATCTGATCATCTGGTTCCCCAACCCCATTTCTCCCAGATTATCCAACAGACCCCCAGGAGGAACAGAGTCAAACGCTTTGCTGAAGTCAAGAAAGAGGACATCCACTGGTCTACCCAGGTCCAAGGCACTCATCACCCAGTCATAGAACTCCACAAGGTTTGTCTGACATGATTTCCCTGGGACGAATCCATGCTGTCTATCATCCAGGCACCCCAACTTTTCCAGCTTCCCCCAATCTCTCCTTGACAATGCCCTCCATCACCTTGCCCACCACCGATGTCAGGCTGACAGGCCTGTAGTTCCCTGCCACCTCCCTTGGCCCCCCTTGTGGATAGGCACTATATGTGCCACCTTCCAGTCCTGGGGCACCCACCCTGTCCTCAGAGAGCTGCTGAAGAGCTCCGCCAGGGGTTTCGCGAGAACATCTGCCAGTTCCTTCAGCACTCTGGGATGTAATTTATCCAGACCTGGTGCTTTCTCCATCTTAAGGGACCCAAGGGCTTCCCTCACTCTCTCTGCCGTGATTTCCACCTCTGCTACCTGCTTTGCCTTCTCCCCACCTGCCAGTGATGCCCCCCTTCCCAGACCCACCAATCGGTAAGGGTCCTCACCTCCTCAGTTTCACCATCTCCTCCCATGTATGATGCAGCCCCCCCATTTTCCTTAGTGAAAACTGAGGCAAAGTACTCATTTAGTACCTCAGTCTGCTCCCCTGGGTCTTTGCCCATCCCTCCCCTGTTTTAATCTTGCTAATCTGCCCCTTCACCCTTTGTTTTTCCCCAATGTATCTAAAGAACCCCTTGTTCCCTCTCCTAATTTCCCTGGCCAGGTTCTGCTCCTTCCTTGCCTTAGCCACCCTCACCACCCTAGTGGCCCTTCTGGCCATCTGCTCGTACTCCACTCGGTCCCTTTCACTCCTTGAGCACTTGAATTGCCTATAGGCTGCCTTCTTTCCCCTCACCACCTCCTGAACCTTCCTGGTCCACCAGCAGGGTTTTCGGGCCCCACCGTATTTTCGTCTTACTCTTGCGCAGGTGCTGGTAGCATCCAGCAACCCCCTCCTGATGATTGCCCACCTACTGTCAGCATTCATGTCTGGCCCAATCCCATCCAAGTGCTCCTTAAGGATCCTTCCCATTTCCTTGAAATACACCCCCCTGAAGTCAGTTACCTCCATCTTTGTGCAGCCTTCTACCCTTCCTACTGTAGGTTCAGGCAGAACCAGACCGTGGCATGGTCGTTCCCCGCCAATGGGTCCCATACCTCCAGGCCCCCAATCTGGTCACTGTCTGCCAGGACCACATCCAGTATCCTCTCCTCCCTGGTCGGTTCCCCCACCTGCTGAATTAGGAACACCTCCTGAAAGACATCCAACAACCTCTGTTCCCTGGCCACCGAGGATGTCACATTCTCCCAGTCTGTCCCTGGCATGTTTAAGTCCCCCAGCACCACCACCCTTCCCCTTCCCAATCTGCAGTGTCTCCCAACATCTGCCACCAGACTCTCCTCCAGCTCCTCTGCCAGCCAGGGGGTCTATGCACCACTCCTATTTTTACTCTCTTGCCCCCCCTTGTTATCAAGGTGACCCAAATTGCCTCCATAGTTCCCTCCACCTCCTCCATGCCTCCTATGGCAATGTAGTTTTTGACTATTATTGCTACCCCTCCTCCCCTTCCTTCCCCCCTGTCCATCCTGAACATGGTGTAACCCTCCATGTTCAGGTCCCAGTCATGCCCTGCGGTGGCCCAGGTGTCAGTGACCGCTGCCACATCCACCTCTCCCTCAGTTAGCATCAGCTTAAGTTCTCTCAGCTGTGAGACCCTCCAAGTCCTCAGGCTTTAGACTCCAAGTTAAAAATGCACTGAGTTCAAAATGTGCGTCTGATAAATACAGTCTGAATGGCGGCCTCATCCCTCCCCTTAGGTAAGGCTGCAACAGTTTCACCTCATCCCGCAGGTGCCACTGTGGTTCCATGTCTAACCCCTGTAACATCTGGTTTTGGCATAACCTGGTTCTGGTGTTTATAGCTGATGACCTTAAGCTGGCTTCCTGCTGGCATTTTCCTGCTAGTGGAGACTTAATGTCCAGTCTGACCACTTGATCCAAGAGTTATGACTTTTATGGTCATAAATCTGTCTGTTCCTTATCTAGGTAAATGTGAGGCCTACACTGGCTTTAACAGAAATTCTTGTTATGATGTTCAACTCTTCCTGGCCTTTTAAAGAGACAATGTCTTAACTCTAAAGTACATTACAACACATACAGTAGGAACATTAGTAAAGGATATAGGCCTATCTTGTCACATCTCTCCCTCCTAAAACAGAACCTGGGGGGATCACAGCCCTATGGCAGGCAGTTCCTCCCAGTTCTGTTATTGATCCAGTATGTGATATAGGCCATCTGCATTCACATTTTTAGACCACAGCCTACGGGTAACCTCCATGTCATAAGCCTGCAAGGCAATACTCCATCTCAGAAGTTTTCCATTTGTTTTCCCCATTTGGCCCAACCAGACTAACTGGTTGTGATCCATTTGTATCTTGAAATGCTTTCCATAAATGTATGGTTCCAGTTTTTTTAACGCCCAAACTAAGGCGAGCCATTTCTTTTCTACTGTTGAATAGGCATGTTCCCATGGAAGCAGCTTCTTGCCTAAGTATACAATGGGGTGCTCTCTCCCCTGATTGGATACTCGGCTGAGGACTGCCCCTATTCCCACATCTGAGTCAACCGTCTGCACCACAAATGGCCTGCTGTAGTCTGGGCTAGCCAGCACTGGGGCCCTGCACAGCAAGGTTTTCAGCTATGTGAAGGCCTGCTCACAGTCTGCATCCCATTTTACCCTCCTAGACTTATTCTTTGTCAACAACCCAGATAAAGGAATGACCAGGGAGTTGTAGTTGTGAACACATTTTCTATAATACCCTGCTGTCCCAAGAAAGCTCCTGACTTGTCTCTGGGTTTCAGATGTGGGCTATGACACAATTGCCTCTGTTTTCACTTGATCTGAGCAGAGTTGGCCTCGCCCCACCACAAGTCCCAAATAAGCGACCTCTGCCATGGCCACCTGGCACTCTTCTGCCTTAATAGTCAGATCTGTGGCCTGTATTCGGCCAAACACTTCCCTCAGGTGTGTCAGGTGTTTCTCCCAGCTATTGCTAAAGATAGCAATATCATCCAGGTAGGCAACTGCAAAGTCCTCCATATGCTGTAACACCTGATTTGCTAACCACTGGAAGGTAGCAGGGGTATTCTTCATTCTAAAGGGCATGACCTTGAACTCAAACAGCTGCCCGGTGAGGTCATGAGGGCACCCGAAGCTGTAGAAGTCCTGCCCTCCCCCGCGCTGATGAAACCAGCTGCCCGGTGAGGGTGTGAGGGCACCCAAAGCTGTAGAAGTACTGCCCTTCCCAGCACTGCTGAAACCAGCTGCCTGGTGAGGTCGTGAGGGCACCTGAAGCTGAAGAAGTCCTGCCCTCCCCCACATTGCTGAAACCAGCTGCCCAGTGAGGTCATGAGGGCACCCGAAGCTGTAGAAGTCCTGCCCTCCCCAGCACTGCTGAAACCAGCTGCCCAGTGAGAGCATGAGGGCACCCCTAAACTGTAGAAGTCCTGCCCTCCCCGTGCTGCTGAAACCAGGTACAAGACAGAATGTGCTTGCTCTGAGGTGCTTTCGGCATCTGTGAGAGTTGGATTTGAATTTTGGCACCAAAAAATGGAAAATTGCTGAACCCGATTGTAACTTAGAGACTTTAGATGAACTTCAAATGGTTCCACCTTTATTAGTTGGCAGAGGAGTTCTGGTAGTTTCTGTAAGCTGCTTTCCTCTGCGTGTCCCTATTTTTTGACTAAAATTAACCTGCGCCTTGCCTGTTCTCTTGGCTAGAGGGGCTCAACTGTTTCATTAGGTTCACTCCGGTTAGTTTAGTCTCTGCATTCTGGGCTGGGGTTCAAGCTTTCTTTATTAAATAAATGTATTTAGGCAGAGGATTGTAGCCCAGCCTTATTAAATCTGTACCTGCATTTTGGATTAGCAAATTCCTTAATTACTGGACAAATTAAAGCAGTGGCAGTGCCTGGGGACAGTGTCTGCTCTGTGAGGGGTTCGTGCTTAATTTACAGAGCTTAGTCATTTTAATTCAGCAGCTTGGAACTGTATTAGTTTGAAAACTTGTAAAAATAAAATCCAGTTAGCTGTGCTAACCTAGTCAAGTAAATTTATATAGTTAATTAAAGCAGTGGCAGTGCCTGGGGACCGCATCTGCTCTGTGAGGGGTTCAAGCTAATTTACAGAGCTTAGTCATTTTAATTCAGCAGCCTGGAACTGTATTAGTTTGGAAACTTGTGAAAAAAACATCAAATTAGCTGTGCTAGCCTAGCCAAGTGAATTTCTGCAGCTTGGAAACTTGTAAAAAAATCAGTTTGCTTGGGGAAAAAAAGAAATAAAGAATCAGTTAGCTGTGTTAGCATACTGTATCTAAATTATGCAACCAGGTAATTCACTCCAGTTACCTGACTCGATTTCTCTGCCTTCCCCTGCATGTCCCGCCACCCTTAGTACCTGCTTATAAATGTGGTTCCTTTCTCCACAGCTGCCCAGTGAGGTTGCGAGGGCACCCAAAGCTGCAGAAGTCCTGCCCTCCCTGTGCTGCTGAAACCAGGCATGAGACAGGAGTGTGCTTGCTCCAAGGCACTTTTGGCATCTGCGAGAGTTTGTCCCACTGCCGTTACACGTCGGCTACCCCACTGCTTACACAACCACCCTTGGTGAGCTTCTTGCTATATAGTCAACAGCCCAGCCCACCTACCACACGTAATCATAGGAAAAAACTACCAGCCTACTTCCCCTACTGCAGCTTATAGTGGCTCACCATTAGATGTCACTATAGTATTGCTAGACAAGAAGTGTTTTTAATTTTCTCCACCTCTCCCAAGGTCAAACAGACTCCTGGTATAGGCTACCCACTGGCACCCTGCCACACCCGCACTTTCTCTCATCATGCTTCTCATTTCACTTGCTCTCATCACCCTCTATGTGCCCTCAGGGTCCCTTCCACCTTTGTCCTTCTCTATGACACCGAACTGTTATTCACTAATCCACCCTACGCTACCCTTCACATATCCCTCAGCTACCTCCTCCCTCACGCGATCCCCCATTAATCACTCCAGCACCTAGACAATTGGTCCTACTATTCTTCCTCCCAGTTTCTACACCAGCCTGCTAGCATTAACGTTCTCTCCACAGGCATCCCCTGTATTGCCCCACCAGTCCCCTTCCGCCCACCGTAAGATTCTGTTAGCTCGATCCAGGTCCCTGGTAACAATCTTGCTACTGATGGCCAGAGACATCGAGCCCAACCCCAGTCCAACACCTCCCCCTCCTCTCCAGCTACCATGGGGCCTATAGCTAGCACACTCAAATATCAGGAGCCTTCTAACTAAAATTGCAGTGCTCCAGCCAATTGCTTTATCTCTAAAATCGGATGTACTAATTATTACAGAGTCATGACTAAAACCGCACATCCAGGATGCTTGCATCTCAATCCTGGGCTACACAGTCATCCAGCATGACCAGCCCAGCAACAAAAGAGATGGAGGCATAGCCATGCACATCAACTCCAGCCTCCTTTTCACCCCAGTGCCACTTTTACAACCACATACACAAATTATCGATTCCTTAATGGTGAAAATCACCCTCCCCTACGCCATCCCATTTTTGTAGCTGGCTCTTACTGTCCCCCAACTCCCCTGTGTCTGCTATCATGGATCTCCTAGCTGCCCTCAATTCCTATACAGCAGGTGGGGAGCTCCATGTCCTCGGAGACTTCAGCGTAAACTGGCTCTCCACCTCTAGCTCTAAAATTCATAACAACATAGCTGCACTAAATCTATCCCAAGTGATTACGGAACCCACTCTTCTAAATTCAAAACCACACAGTCACTCTCTACTAGATTGGTCACTCACCTCCCACCTGCATCAGATAATAGCAGCAGGTCTCCTATCTGACTCCCTAAGTGACCGCCATCTAATCTATTCTGTGAGGAAAGTATATAGGCCATATACCCCCCCCAAAAAAAACATTTCTGGTTTGGTCCTTCAAATCCTTGGATCATACTTCCCTCTTAAATGACCTGGCTAATGCTGACTGGTCATTCATCCCTCATGCCACCTCCAGATTACTTTTCCTGGCAGCCCCCGCTATTGCCACCCCCCCTGCCTTTCTTTTCAACCTTTTCTTCTCTCTCACTACTATCCCAGCTGAGTGGAAACATGCCACAGTCATCCCCCTGCTGAAAGGTGGCAACCCATCCTCTTCTGGTAATTATAACCCAATCTCCCTCCACCCCATCCTAGCAAAACTCCAGTAACGCCTAGTCCTCTCCCAACTCTCCTCTTTCCTCGACTCCACCTCTTTCTTTACACCTTACCAGTCTGGGTTTTGAAAGTCTCACTCCACCACCACTTCCCTCTTGAGGCTCACCAACTCCATCCTCACCAGTATGGATCTAGGCTGCACCACCTCCACCATTTTTGTCGACCTCACAAAGGCTTTCAACACTGTATCCCACCTGCTCCTCCTATCCAAGCTCTCCCTCACTGGGCTCTCCAGGGAGGCCACCAGTCTCGTAGGCAAGACACAGTCTGTCAGGATTGGAAACTCCATCTCTACCTCACTCTCCATCTCAACTGGTGTCCCCCAAGGCTCGGTTCTTGACCCATTACTGTTCTCCATCTTCCACAATGATTTACCTTCTGCCTGCCACACACGTCCATTCACATGTATGTGGATGACACTTCAGCATGACTTCAATGATGTCAGGCTCTTGTTTTGCTCAAATCAGCTATTCCTGAATGCTAAGAAGATTCTCCATGACCTTTGGCACAAGGCAGAGACTCTCTCAGCTCCCCTCTCTCTCCCCACCTTCCACACCCTCGATGGGACTAAGCTGGAGGACTGCACCTCCTTTAGATACCCCAGGGTCTGGATGAATCAGCATCTTGACTTTTCTGTACATATCGAGTCCATCCACAAGAAGATGCAATCCAAGCTGGAAGTCCTGTATCGCAACCGTGGAAATATCCCACCGCAGGCTCGCTGCGCTATTGTACAGAAAATCATTCTCCCAATTTTTCACTACAGTGACATAGTCTAAAGTTCCGCTCTCAAAACTTCCTTAACCAGACTGGATACCCTCTTCCACTCCTTCTGCTGTTTCTCCCTTAATTTCCCTCCCAGTACCCACCACTGTGTCTTCTGTGTGCCTCCCCTCTCTTCAGGATAGAAGGCCACTATACCAGGCTTATGGCCAAGTTCTGGACCCAGTCCCTGCCCCGTACCTCTCTATAGCCCTATTCCCATCTCTCCTCTTCGCACTCCCTCAGGCACTATGACACCCACTCCTTTGCCATCCCGCATACGTCCACCACTGCAGGCCAGGAAGCCTTCTCACACTGCATGCCTAAATTGTGGAACTAGCTCCCTTCGGCCATTCATCATGCATCCTCCGCATACTGCCTCAACTCTCTCCTCAAAGCTCACTTCAGCTCCGCATGCACATGCACCTAATCCCTCCATTCCCTGACTTAGACCTGAGCAGTTCTACCTGTCTGGCTATGGTGTCAGTTCATGCTGCCGGCTTGGACATCTGGCCATGTTATATTTGGACTCACTGTAATTCATCTCTGATTGTTTATCTGAAGTAATTTCCTATTGCATTGTATCAACTTATCTGTTGTATCTTTACAAAATGTACTGTATCATAACTGTTGTATTCTGTGTAAAATGTACTGTTCCTTTCTGTATTGCTATGTATTATCAGTACTGGTATTCTGTGTAAAATGTACTATTCCTTTCTGTATTGCTATGTATTATCTGTACTCTCTCCTTTTCCCCCTTCCCCCTGGACGCATCTGGAATCAAGCAGTTGGCCTGCTCAGTGTGCCTTCCTGATGAAACTTTTAAATAAATGAATAGATTGGGGTGATGAATGCTGACCTTCCCCTAGCACTGTCAGTGAGTTCCACCTGCCAGTACCCCTAGGTGAGTTCTACAGTAGTCAAGTATGTCACCCCTCCCAGTTCATCAAGCAGTTCATTTGTGCATGGCATTGGGTGGGCATCAGATTTCGTGATGGCATTAAGCCCACAATAATCTATGCAGGACCGTGTAGTACTACCCAGTTTTGGCACAAGGACTACAGGGGAGGCCATGGGGCTGTGGGATTTCTGTATCACCCCTAGATCCAACATCTCCCCCACCTCCCTCCTAATGCCCTTGAGGACTGTCTCTGACACCCAATAGGCTGTCCTACATATGGGTGCTTGGGTCCCCATGTCCATGTGATGCACCACTAATGGTATCTGTCCAAGCTTTGCCATAAATAAAGGGGAAAAGTCTCACAAAACAGTCCTTAATTCTTGGACCTGTCCAGGTGTCAACTGGGGTGACAGCATGATTGTCTCCACAGATGACACCCGTTTACTCTTGACTAATAAGTCGAGAAGGGGGTCTTCCCCAATTAGCTCCTCCCCAGATCTTCAAACTGCAAGTACCATGTCAGCCCTATTAAAATATGGCTTTATCATGTTTACATGATACATCTTGTGAGTGCGTTGTTGGTCAGATAACTCCACAATGTAATTAACATTGTTTACCTACTGGACTACCTTATATGGCCTCGCCCACTCAGCTTGCAATTTGTCCTTTTGGACCAGGATCAGAACCATTACCTCCTGTCCTACCCCATATCAGTAAGCTCTGGCTCCATGATCGTACCACGTCTTTCATGTTTTCTGGGCAGCTGCCATGTTGCTATGGATCATGCGCATAAGCTCCTTCAGCATCTCCCTGAATTTTAACACATACTCCATGATGTGAGTCCCCTGGGTGGCATGCTTACCTTCCCAGTCTTCTCGTATTAAATCTAGGGGCCCCCTCACCCTGTGTCCATACAAGAGCTCAAAGGGTGAAAACCCGGTTGACTTCTGGGTCACTTTCCTGTAGGCAAACAGCAGGTGGGGCAGGTATTTCTCCCAGTCCCTCCCATGCCACTCTACAAATGCCATAAGCATAGTTTTTAGGGTCCCATTAAATCTCTGTATGAGACCATTGGCTTGCGGGTGGTAAGGCATCGTGTGCCTCTGTATGACACCACACTTCTCCCACAAACACTTCATTAGGTCTGACATAAAGGTGTCTCCTTGATCAGAGATAACCTCCTATGGAAACCCAACATGGTAGAAAATCTCCAAAAACTCATCTGCCACCTTGCCTGCGTTAAGAGAGGACAGTGCAATGGCTTCGGGTTAGCGTGTAGCATAATCGATGACTGTTAATATATACTTTTTCCCTGAAGAACTTGAGTATTCAAAGGACCTATCATATCCATTCCAACCTTCTGAAATGTCTCCTCCACTGTTGTAAGGGAATCAGGGCAGCCTTGGCTTTGCTTCTGGCCTTCCCTATTTCCTGACACCGGTGACTGGATTTGCATTAGTCCTTCACCTGCTTGGTAATATTGGGCCAATAGAAATTGTGGGCTAAGTGCTGCATAGTATGAGCAATGCTGAAATGCCAAGACATGGGATTATCATGAGCCACCTTGAGCGATGACTCATGATACCTCTGGAGAACAACAAGCTGCCTGCCCATCACCTCTCCCTCTGTCCTGATGTCCTGTGTGTATAACAGCCCATTGTCCCAATAGTCAGGGAGTCAGTGCATTGGGGCAGAAGTTTGACGTCTTTGCAGAATATTTAAACTAGCAAATGGGGAGAGGGGTGCAGCACCCCATATGTCGAATGGGAAGAACACCCCTCCCCCCTCAGCTAGTGGTCAAACAGGAATTCAGCATGTTTGCCGTTCATTTGCATCACCAGGTAAGAAAAAAGGTTTGTCTCCCCATATGACGCACAGGGGTAATGCCAAACTTCACCCAACAACTAACACACCAAAATCTGGCCAATGGAAAATCATGTACAAAAATGCTCACAGCCTGGGAAATAAGATCCCAGACCTGCAGGCAATAATGTCAGAGGCTAAACTGGACATAGTAGCAATTAGTGAGACGTGGTTTACCAGTAACCACACTTGGGAGACTTCAGTACCTGGCTATGTATTGTTCAGAAGAGACCGAGGTGCAAAAGGGGAGGAGTGGCCCTGTATGTTAATGAAAATATCAAAGCTATAGAAATTCAGAATACACATAAGGAGCCAGAAGAACTGTGGGTCACCCTGGAAACAGGAAATGGGACAGCCATAAGAACTGGGGTTGTCTACAGGCCCCAGACCAGAGGGAGGACATAGACACATTACTGTTAGAAGATATACAAACATGACAGCTAAAGGGAGGTTCTGATAATGGGAGACTTCAACATGCCGGATACAGATTGGTCAATACCAGCAGGAACATCTGCCAGAACTAGACTCATAGTGGATTCCCTGCAGGGGAGGGCCTCAAACAACTGGTACAGCAACCCACAAGAGACAGGGCTATCCTAGATCTAGTACTGACTAACAAAGAAGGGATCACAGATCTCCAGGTAGAAGGTCACCTGGGGCCAGTGACCATCACATGGTATGGTTCAATTTGGCTACTACATCTAAATCATCCCATTCCAAGGCAAAAATATGGGACTTCAGAGGAGCTGACTTTGATAAGATGGCCAACAGAGTTAAGCTAGCCCTGGCAAAAGAAACACAGGTGAGGGGTACAGGCAAAGTGGGCAAGCATTAAGGATGCAATACTTGAAGCAACATCCCATTGTGTTAGACAGAAAGGAAGTGCAAAGAAGAAGGAAACCACTTTGGTTCTCAAATACAGTAGCAGAAAAGGTCAGAGCCAAAAGGCTGGCCTTCAGGAAATATAAGGGAACACAGCGGGATGAAGATAGGGAGGCATACCAAACTGCCCTAAGGGGAGCGGTAAGGCAGTAAGGCAGGCAAAGTCCCAAACTGAGGAAACACTAGCACGAACAGTAAAGAAGGTGACAAGACTGTCTATAGATACATTAGTGAAAGGAGAAAGTCCAGAGGGGTATTGCTAAGCTTAATGGAGAAAAGGGAGCATGTGAGGAGGAGGACCCTGTAAAGGCATCTATCCTAATAGATACTTTGCTCAGTATTTACTGAAGAGAAGGTAGGCAGGGCCCACAGCTCAGCATCATGGACACGGGGAGGAGGTGGAGCACTACTCCCTTCACAAAAGAAAGGTCCTACAAGAGCTAGCCTCAGGGTGGATAAGGCAATGGGACCTGATGGCATACATCCCAGGGTACTTAAGGAGCTAAAGGAGGAATTAGCAGAGCCATTAGCAGAATTGTTTAGTGAGTCTCTGAGCATAGGAGAGGTCCCAGAAGACTGGAGAAGGGCTCATGTGATCCCACTCCACAAGAGTGGTAGCAGGGAGGAGGTGGGGAACTACAGACCGGTCAGTCTTACCTCAGTAGTGGGCAAGATTATGGTGGCACTCCTTAAGGAAAGGATAGTGCAACACCTGGAATCCATAGGAGCACAGGATCCAAGACAGCATGGGTTTACAAAAGGAAGGTCCTGTCAAACTAATCTCATAGATTTCTTTGACTGGGTAACCAGAGTGGTGGACCAAGGGGAGCAGTTGATGTCATCCACCTTGACTTCAGCAAAACTTTTGACACTGTTCCACATAGAAGATTGATAAATAAGCTGGGTAGGCTTGGGTGGGTCAGAAGTTGGTCAACTGGGTGGCAAACTGGTTGATGGGCAGAAACAAAGAGTGGTGGTAAATGGTATACAGTCAGAAGAGATGCAAGTCACAAGTGGTACCTCAGGGATCAGTCCTGGGGCTGGTCCTTCAACATCTTCATTAGTGACCTTGCAGATGGACTAGAGGGTAAGGCTTGTCTGTTTGCAGATGACACCAAGATCTGCAACAGAGTAGATGATCCAGATGGGGTGGGAAGAATGAGAAGAGATCTGGATAAACTAACAGAATGGTCAGAAGAGTGGCAACTGGGATTTAATGCAAAGAAGTGCAAAATCATGCACATAGGAAGAGAAACCCTGAAGCCACCTATAGACTGGGAGGGGAGTTGCTAGCAGTCACAAAGGAAGAAAGAGACTTGGGCATCATCATCACTGATGACCTAAAATCATCCAAGCAGACCTCTAAAGCAGTAGGTAAGGCTAGGGGGGTGTTAGGGTGTATTAGTAGGGTATCACAAGTCGTAAGAGGGAGGTAATAATCCTCTGTACAAGACACTGGTTAGGCCCCATCTGGAGTACTGCATGCAGTATTGGAGCCACACCTTCACAAGGACATTAACAAATTGAGGCAGTCCAGAAGGGCTACCAAAATGGTGCAGGGACTGCATCAGAAGACATATGAGGACAGATTAAGGAGCTCAATATGTATACCCTTGAGCAAAGGAGGGAGAGAGGTGATATGATCGAGGCATTCAAACACCTTAAGGGCATAAACAAGGTGAAAGAGTCTAACATGTTTAAATATAAGAAAATAGCAGGACAAGAGGATACAGCATGAGATTAGAGGAGGCCGATTAAGGGGAATGTGGAAATTCTTTTCACAGAAAGGGTGGTGGATGCATGGAATGGCTTACCACAAGAAGTGGTGGCTATGAATACAGTGCAGGGCTTCAAACAGGCATGGGAGAGGCATAAGGGAGCAATACAAATGACTATGAATAGATAGGCCACTGACAGAGCAAAGGCCGATGGCACATTTATAAGGTAGAAAAAGAAATGGGCAGACTGGATGGGCCTTGCGGTCCTTATCTGCCGTCAACTTCTATGCTTCAATGTTTCTATACACCCTGTGCTTTCTGTCGCCTCCCTGTGTCCCATCAGACTCTGCACAGGCCCTCAGCTTCTATAAGCTAGGGTCTGTCCATTCTGCTGCTGCTAAGTCTTACCACTTACCCAGAGCATGGGGCATGCCCCCATCAGTTTCCAGGCTGAGGTCCACAGCTGTGGCAGTAGGGGACTCGGTATCACAACCTTCCCCCTTCCCCAGGCTATGTGTTCCCCCTTTCTCCTGAGAGCAAACTTCAGTAGCAGTTTGGTTAACTGCCCATAAGGAATGTTCCATCCCCCTATTATCACCCTCTTTTACAAGAGCCACAAGCTGGCTGGCCTGTCTCCCAGCTTCTCCTGTCTGAATTTCTGTGGGGTCCTGACGATCGCAGGACACCCTATCCTTTTGGCTCCAGGTCACAACACAAACCACTCCCTGTGGCACATTATTCCCCGCAATAACATCCATAATGAGTTTGTCAGCTACTGCCACCTTCCTTACCCCTTCACCTGCATCTCCCCAATCCAGGGTAAAACTGGCTAAGGGGTAGGATTTATTTTCCCCAGTGTAATCCCTCACAGAGACAAACTGATTGGGCAGTATTTGTTCAACCCCACCAGATCCCCTTTCACCAGGGTAAGAGATGCTCCTGTATCCCTTAGCCCTCTAGTCTGTACCCCATACACCATGACTGGGTGAATGTGCACCCTCATCTTTTTAGGGATAGTATCAGTAACACAGTTGGCAACTGTCGCAGTTTGTCTCAACCCTTTTACCTTTTGGGCCTTCTTAGGCCACTGCCTAGAAAGATGGCCTGGCTGTTTACAATACCAGCATTCATCATTTTTCTTGTCCCCAAACTCCCTTTTGGGCACAGGGTGGTCCCCTTCTTTTTGCAGAGGCGCCATGGTTGTTGGTTGTCCAAAATGCCTATTTTTACCCTTTGTCACTGAATTCCTTTTTGGAACAGCCCTTCTTCGAGCATAGTGATCTGCCAGCTCTGCAGCCTCTTTTGCAGTCTTAGGATCCTGGTCCTCCAGCCAAAGCTTTAGATCAGGTGAGCAAATCCAATAAAACTGTTCAAGCAATACCACCCCTTCAATAACTTCAATAGAATCTGCTTTCACCCCCCCCCCACCTTTTTAAATATGATGCTGTTTTGTGGCTACTTCGTCAAAGCTCATTCCAGCCCATTTTAGAGTTTCCAGAATTTTGTTCTGTATGCATCAGGGTTCAGATCATATTTTTTTAATAATGCAGTTTTTAACTTATCAAAATCTTTACTATCAAGATTATCCATCTGTCCTAATGCCTCCCTTCCCTTGCCAGTAAGCAGTGGAGACAGTTGAAAAATCCAGGTCTCTTTGGGCAGATTGGCCTGGCTACAGACCTTTTCAAATGAATTGAAAAACATGTCCATATCCTCCCCCTCTTTAAACTCAGCCATCAATTTTGAATTTAACTTGTACCCCAGCCCTGGAGTTTCAGACCTAACCCCATCACTTACCTGCTTGGGTGTTGTTGGGTTTGCTGTCTGTTGGAGCTTCAGCTTTTCCAGCTCAAACTTCCTCTGTCGTTGCTGTTCATCTCTTTGGAGCTGTTTTTCTTTGGCCTCTCTTTGGAGCTGCCTTTCTTGGGCCTCTCTCTGTTGCCATCATTCCTCTAACTCCAGCTCGAACCTGGTTTGCTTCATCTCAAGCTGTTTCTCCTGCATCTGCAGCCTCCTCAGCTCCAGCTCCTTGCCTGTAGATGGCTTCTTCTCCACTGGGTTCTGGGCCTCTTAAGTCACCACCGGTAGCTTCAAGCGCTGTGGGGCGTCCTCAGTCTCAGCTGCCATAAGAGCCTCTGTGAGTTGTTTTTATTTTATTTTTATTCTCACTGGGAGTGCCCTCTTCCACAGAGGTCTTTCTCAGCTTTTCCAGATTCATAGTGTTGTACTCTGAAAATACCCTTCCTCTATACTGCACTACTTGCTCAATAAAAAAATTCAAACAGGATAGGGTTTTATTGTCTGCAAGCCAATTTCTTTTTTTTTCCCTTTTCAAATTCTGCCTTCTATTGAGTGATATGTAAGACCATTCAAAATCCCAGTAGCTTGCACCAAATCTGTCATGAGCCCAACCCTGGGGGGGTACAGCAGGACCTCCTGTTTGCAGGGAGGGTTCCCCCTTTTTACAGAACTCCTGAGCAGTTGTAGGGTTCAGGAAGCATTACCAACCTTCCTTTTTCCCAGTGGGAGGGTTAAAACTGTAGATTAAGTCCCCATGACTCTGTACTATGTTCAGGTTTGAATTCCACCACTGCCACTGGCAGCGTCTTGCCTAAGTAGTTTGTAGGATAGCTGAGCAGTTACTATCTTTCTTATCAAAGTGTACCATCTTTTTTTAAAATTTAAGATACTTTATTAATGTTTATACATACACACAACAAAGAAATACAACAACAATAAGACAAACAAGCTAACAGCAACAGCAAACAACAGCTAATCAACTATGACACAATGTCTAAAACATCTCTCACGATTCGACAACCCCTTTCCCACTCCCCCCACCAACTGAGAGCTTTAAACATCGAGGGCATGATTCACAAAGCAGATGCACTGGGCTCAAATGAGATGCTCCAGCATAACTGGGATGCGCCGACCCCAGACAATGTAGTTCACAGAAGGATGGGCCGCAAGATGCACTGTGCACATTCCCCCTGTGAATTGCACAGATGTGGCATGGCACACCATGAGATGCCCCAGCGCAACAAGGATGTGCCAAAGCACCCAGAGCAGCATAACAGTGAATATGAAGCAAGTCAGCAAGGGACAAAGGAGCAACAGGGGGAACTGCAGTGGCACAAAGGATGCAGGGGAACACACCTGCAGGGACAGACCAGACTGCCAAAGGGCCTGAGAGTGGACACAGCAGAAGAGGTGAACAGACACAGCACACAGAGAAACACCCAGAAGCACCTGACACACCCCACACAGGAGCTCAACAGGCACAGATGGCATGCCCAAGGGTGTCTGTTAAGGTTTGCCAGAGCTGCTGAGGGGCACCATGCAGCATGGATATGTCATCAGGACGTGGCCTCCTGCACAGGAACCCAGTGGTGTGGATAAAGGAGATACCACACAGGGACACACAGGTGGACAGGCACAATGGCAGACAGGCTGACTACTACACAGCGCACAGGTGTAACAAACCCACAACCAATGTGGACCACACACAGAGCCGCACAACAGGGCACCCAGCACAACAGATGCAGCCCACATGCACCACACACATAAAGGGGCACTTAGAAAGGCAGCATGACATGATGCTCACCCACATGACACAGGCAACAAGGAGGGCACACAGTGAGTCCACCATGTCAGGGGAACAGGATGCATGTGTGCACAGTAACACAGGTTCACACCTGTATATGGCAACAAAGGGACAGCGGACAGAAGCAGGCAGAGACAGACACATGCACAATGTACAATGAATGACAACAAACACCAGTTGTAATAGAAAACAGTTTAGTAACAGCAATGGAACACATCAAACTATTTACAATGACAACTGGCAGAAGGAACAGGGAAGGTGAGGGTGGGGGGGGTCTGTACAAGTACAACTGTGGTATGCAAGAGGGTGAAGGTGTGTGTGTGTGTGTGTGTGTGTGTGTGTGTGTGAACAGGGTACAGCAACAGACAATGTGTACAGGCAAAACAAAAAGGGGCTATACACAAATGCCCACGTCCCTAATGCTCGTGACGAGCCTCAGCACAGCACCCATGCCTATGACACCTGGCACACATCATTCTGACCAGCATGGTCATGCCCACAGCAGCTGTCCCTGATTCCTGTAGAGTGGTCATAGTGTCCTCCGTAATTACCTCTGGAGCTGGATCCCTGCAAGCTGTAGTACTCCCTGATGCCGCATGACGAATGAGGAGACTTGGTCATACACCCCTTGGACCTATAGTGGGGGACACAGACAACAGGTAATAAGTGCCATGTTCCACACTGCCCCCCCCCCGCCCACCATGTGAGTGTGCCGGAGGCATCCACCACGCAAATGGCCAACAGCCTGCCAGGCATACCGCACACCAGCAACAGGCTGGCACACAGTGCCACACTGTAACAGTGCAATATTACTCAGAAAGCACATGGCCCATATGTGCATGCAGGAGTTTGCACAGTGGGACATGTAGCCATGCTCCACAAAGCACATGCACATGCCAGCAGGCAGCACAAGCATGCAGGCCCTGTCTGGACACCACTGGAGCACTACATGGTGCCCACGGTGCACATGATATGCACAAATGGTGGATGTACACACAGGGGCCAGTTGCACCGTGGCCCAAGCACACGCCTCCATGCCCACACCCCATGTGTGCATGCAACCAGCAGCACACAGACATGCACAAGGGATTGACAATGGGCAGCTGAGGGCACTGCCCCCTGAACTCACAGAGAATGCACAAGACAGGTGTGACAAACCTGCCACCCCCCAAGCAGCATCAGTGCCAGCATGCAGTGATGGCACCAACCCCACTGTGCCCCAGTGATGGTGCCCCTGGCTGCATACATCCACACACAGCACCCCTGCCCATGCCCACCATGTGTGCAGCTGGACATATGCAATGCCAGTGGCCATGCCACACCACGCACTCCACAGTGGCCCTGCCCCCCCATGCAACATGCCGCACATGCCTACTCCCTGTAGTCATGCAGGCACTGCCCACACTGTGTGTGGGCCACGGACCCACACGTGTGTGTGTGTGTATAGTGGTGTGCAGGGTGCCAGCCCCCCCCACATACCCCATGATGCCTATGTACATGAATTGTACTGTGATTTACCTGGGCATGGTAACGCACTCCTGTGTGCACAGTCCTGTAGGCTCCTCAGCCTGTCTGGGTCCCTGTGCTGCAGATCACCATAACAGTGACTGCATTGCTCACCATTGCAGGCAACCCCTTGTCCTGTGCACCAGCTGCACAGCAATCCTGGCCCACACCACAGAGCATGGCTCAGTGAAGTCATCAGACCCAAAGAGCTGTCCCTCAACCTGCAGCACCAGTTCGACAAGGTTCAGGAGCTCCACGTCACCCCAGTTCATGGCCCTTGGGCCGCTCCTCTGTGCATGTAGCATTATCCCCCTCAGTGTCACCAGGTCAGGTGTGCACAGATTATGCTGCTGGTGTGAAATTGCACATTTGCGCCACATGCGCGATTGGCCATCGTGCGACACATCACGCATGGCAAACTGCAGTTGCCGCCAATAGCGAATCACTGCACATGTGCAACCTGCCATGCATGGGTGGGAACACAGGGTCATGGGTCATGACTGGGTTGTGCATGCGCACTCCGTGCAGATCCACCATATTGTGAGTGGCAAGCAATGCCATGCACAGTGCAGTGTTGACGCACATATTGCCAGTGTTGCGCTCTGATCCATAGGTGTGCAATGGCTCTCCGTTTTGTGATTCACGCACACATGACAGGAGGTACCACAGACATCGCACAAGTGGATGTGTATGCGCAGCCCGATGTGATTGTGCAGTCAGTATTACCAGACTGTGCTACGCCTGTCATGCCACTAACCCGGCATCTTGCATATGCAGCAATGCACCATGGCACTTGTGCTGTATTCAGGACTGGGATGAGCTGGGGGCAATTTTGCAATTCACAGACATTGCTCCAAAATCAGCTCATTGCCAGACCCTTCCTCCCTGGCCAGCTACATTGCCCTCATGACCGCTACAGCCTGCCCTGGCTGCACACATCTGCCTGTACCTGCCCGTGCTCATAGCCTTGCCTGCCCACACATGTTCCCATTGCAATTGTCTGCCCACCAATGCCCAGTAGTCACCCATACATGCTGCATGTGGTATGTTCTGCCCTGCCACTCATACCAGCTGTTGTGCTGCATCCCACTTCCTGTGCTTCACTGCTCTGCTGCACTGTCCCCCCTGTGTGCGTGGCTCAGTCAGTGTGCCGACCTCCATTGTCCCACCTTTGCATATCCCCCTGTGCATTCTCTATCATGGCCCTCGCATACCTGCTCCCTCTCCTTTCATATGTTGCACCATGGTGGTCCATTCATGGACATTTCTGCTTGCCCCACCCACCTACTAGGTGGCCGTTGGGTATGTTTCTAGTCTCAAACTGGTGGTAAAGGGTGGACCGGTGTCATATGAAGGCATCATGTATACTTCCAGGATGTGTGGTGCAGACATTGCTGATGTACCCAGTGGCATTGCACACCACCTGGCAGCTAACAGATTGGTAGCCCTTGCAGTTGACATATGTCATGGCATCATTGCCAGGTGGTGCACGGATTGCCATATGGGTACAGTCAATGGCCCCTATGATGCCTGGCATGCATGCCACCCTGTGGAACTGCTGCATGGCTTCTGTCCACTCTGCCTGTGTGCTTGGGAAGTGGATGAATTCCAAAGCATGTAGGAGCAGTGCAGTGAGGAATTGTGTGAGGAGACTGGATGAGGACAACTGGGATATGCCAGTGGTATCTCTGGCTGGCCTCTGGAAGGTTCCTGTGGTGAGCAGGCACATTGCTGTTGTCACCCTAGTTTCCACTGATATGGCATGACTTCTTGTAGTGGGTGTCTGCATTTCATAATGGCACAGCTCACAGAGCTGCCGCAGAATAGCTCTGTTCAGGTGGTATTAGCTGACTGTTTCAGTGTCCATCAGCTGTTCAAACATCAGCCTAACACAATACCGCTGCAGGGGTGGCCGCCTACGGTGCCTTCTGCCACAATGTTGCTAGTTTGCCCATCTCCTCATCCCCATTAACATTCCCACCATCAGGAATGGTGCTCCGTCCGTTGTATTATTCTGCTGCTGCTCTCCTCCTGCTTGCTGCTGCTATCCTGTGGTCAGCCTGCTGGGGGCTTGCACTTAAGCCTACTTCTTTTATACTTATCTCCACATGGCGCATTTGGTACTTGCGCTATGAATGCTCCATATTTGAGCATTCATTTTGCTCTGTGAATGGCTATGCACTGTGTATACAGTTACACACCCCTTCCAGATGTGCCGCATATCATTACTGTCAGTCTCCAGTGCATCCTGTTTGGCGCAGCGCATCCAGGTTGCACCAGGGCATCTGTGCTCTCTGTGAATGGCTACATGGTGCATTTCCCAGTTGCACCGGTGCACCTTAGTTGCACTCAGCACATCTGCTTTGTGAATCCTGCCCCAAAAGTGCATATCTACCTAACAGAAACTAAAAACAGCATCAACAAATAAAGAAAGGGATGCATATCATACATCTGGTATGAGAAAAGCAATACAATAATAAGTAGTAGAATGCATAAAAGGAAATAAACCCAAATATTGCTCCACTAGGCTGCTCAAAGGGAAGATTAAAGGGAGAATAAAGTATATAGTCTACCCCATTTTGTATTATACCCAGCTGTCTTGTTACAGAAACTGGCAATCATTTTTTCTAGTCGGAGATTACTCACAAGCTCATTGAGCCACTCAGTGTAAGGAATATCCAATTGATCTTTCCAGTAGCACTCTTTTCACTGACAGGGAAATCATGGACAAGTAGTATCTCTGCTCTTTGACTCCAACTCCAGAGTAATCACTGATGATGCAGATTTCAGGGGTAAAGTGATCTTCCAGGCCTAGAAGGGGGTCTGCTTTGTGTTTTATCTTGTCCCATAAAAGGGCAGTCCCACAAAATATGGAGTAAAGACCCCTCCGGTTGCCCACACCTAGTGCACAGGGAAGAGGCCAGTTTCCCCATCTTGGCCAATTTCACGATTGTGAAATAAATATTGTGTAATATATAAAACTGGGTGAGCTGAAGTTTGTCATTTGTCTTATAAAGGTAAAGAACTCCCAAGATACGAACCCAATTAAAATTAGTACTGGGGAAAGATGAAGACCAGTAATGGGAATACCCCGTGTTATCTGGGAAGAGTTTGGTATACAGGGTGGATGAGAGCTGGGATGCTGAATGTGGTTGCCATGCCAGTGTTGTAAAAGTGTGAAGAAAACTACCCTTGGTTATTAGTCCATGATGCAGTGCCAAACCAGCCAATCAAAAAGTGCTGGATTTGGCAAATTCTGAAGATGTACTAAGGTGGTAAATGAAGCAGCATTAGAAGTTCTTGGCTAGTTTTAAGTTGGCTATTGGAGAGTAAATCACATTCTCTTTCCCCCACTAATTGAGGTATCCCCTTGGGAGTTATCATCTTCCCCCCTATTTGAAAATTAGGGTTATTACACAAAAGCTGGGA
This sequence comes from Neoceratodus forsteri, assembly GCA_016271365.2. Lineage (NCBI taxonomy): Eukaryota > Metazoa > Chordata > Ceratodontiformes > Ceratodontidae > Neoceratodus > Neoceratodus forsteri. Next base: position 267,831,858 of record CM057455.1, read on the forward strand.
AACATCTCTGAACTTATTATATCACAGAGAGTTGCACAATTGGGCATGCACCTGCAATGAAGTAGATATAACTGAACCTGACTATGAATAGATAGGCCACTGATAGAGCAAAGGCCGATGGCACATTTATAAGGTAGAAAAAGAAATGGGCAGACTGGATGGGCCTTGCGGTCCTTATCTGCCGTCAACTTCTATGTTTCTATGTAACCGCAGAGCTGGAGTAGTAACAATTTGGGGGGCAGAGTCTTTAATTGGGGCCCTTTCTGTTTGGAGCCAGATTGGTGTATAGGAGCGTTCCTCCATTGGTAGAGGAGCAGTGGGCCATCTGACGTATTTGACAATGTGACTGGCAAAATAATAAAGAAAAAAGTTTGGCATCTTAAGTCCCCTTAACTTTTTTGGTGCTTCTAAACGAACATAAGCATGTCTCTGGGTTTCCCCCTGCCAGATAAAGTTGGGATAAGTCTATCGGCCCTCTTAAACCATCTGAGAAGAAGCAGTAAGTTTAGCAAGTGCAGGGGATAAAACAACCGGGGAAGGACATTATTTTTGATAGCACTAATCCTGCCCTGGAGTGATAGGGGAACGGATGACCATCTATCCAGATCTTGTTGGATGCTGGTAATCCGGTCCTCTAAGTTCAATCTTTTGATTAGGGTGGCACTGGACAAGGATTATTCCCAAATATTTAAACTGGGTGGACCACGTTTTGTCCCAGTTCAACAATTTCAGATTTAAATACTCTGGAGTTTAAGAGCATCACCACAGTCTTATCCAGATTGAGTTTATAGTTTGAAAACCTGCTAAATTCCTAGTTGAGGGCCAGTGCCATGGGGATGGAAGTGGTAGGATCAGAAATGAGTAGCAAGATATCATCAGCATATGCAGAGATCTTGAGGTCAAAAGAGCCGATCTGTATGCCTTTTATAACGGGCGACATCTTGAGATGAAATAGCAATGGCTCCAAATATAGATTAAACAACAAACGGGGCAGTGGCAACCTTGCCGGGTGCCCAATCACAACAGAAATGTCGAGGACAACACACCATTGCAATATATCTTCGCACTTGGTTGCGAGTACAAAACTTGATTCCATTTAATAAAAGTAGAGGGAAAACCAAATTTACGTAAGACAGTGAATAAAAAAGGCCAAGTCACCCTGTCAAAAGCTTTCTCTGCATCCAGGGAGACCAACGCCGTAGGTTGGCTAGCCTCCCTGGATGTGGAGAAAATGTGGGATAACTTATGCAGGTGGTCCACCAAGGAACATAACCTCATTAAGCCCACTTATTCCAGGCTAATCAGCCCATCCCAGACTTGCATTATTCTATTGTCCAAACTTTTAGCAAAGATTTTAACATCGTAACTGATGAGGGATATGGGGCGATAATAAGTAACTTTATCCAGGGACTTGCCTGGTTTGGGTAGAACAATGATCATGGCTACCATCAAGGAAGGGTCTGATAGCCCAGAGTCACAAAATAGGAGTAAAGCTGTTGGAGCAATGGTACCTACTCTTTGGAAAAGATTATAAAGAAATTTGACGGAAATCCATCTGGCCCAGGGGCCTTGTCCAAAGGAAGAGAGTTAACCACATCTAAGATCGCCTGGTGTGTAAAGAAGGACTGTTGGTATGGAGTTAGTTTACAAAGGGAGATGTTGGCCAGATGACTCTGAATTTCAGAGGTGGAAGGTGAATTGGCTGGGGAGCTTTACAAGTGTCGGTAATATGATTCAAATTCTTGGACAATCTCTTTGGGGGAGAGTATGCTGGATTTATCCATCAATGACATGATAGAGAAGACTATACGGGATGCCTCCTGCTTCCACAAGGGTAAAGCAAGGAGGAGACCTGCCTTTTCACCTTGGTCAACATAACGGGAGTGGGTTTTTAAAAGAGCATATTCTGCACGCTCCCTCAAGCTCTCCGTATATTTATCGAGAAGAACCAGTAAGGCCTTATGGTCCTCCTCGGGAGCATCAGGAGACAGATTCCTTTCCAACTCATTAATACGGTTTAAGAGGAGAAGCAGTGCAGCCTTCTGTTTGCGTTTCCTCTTAGACGCCACCCTAATGAATTCTCCCCTCAAAACACATTTAGGAGTACTCCATACTTTATGCACCTCGGGGATGGTCCCTGCATTTTGTTCTACAAAAAGAGCTATAAGTTCCTTAATCTTAGTTATAGCACCTTCATCTTTAAGCAATTGCATATTCAATTTCCAAATCATGCCCCAAATTAATATTAGGCAACAAGGTACGCACTAACCAAGTAAGAGAGTGGTTGGAGAGCACTCTTGGAGCTGTCTCCCCACTCAAAACTCTGGACACGATGCTCCAGCAGACCAAAAAATAGTCAAAGCAGGAAAAAGACCTGTGGGGCAGTGAATAAAAGGTATATTCCTGGGCAGAAGGGTTTAAAATTTGCCAGGGATCACACAGGATCACCGTGCCCATCATCTCATGGAAAGAACACTGAGCAGGGGACAGACCGAGGTACCTATGACCAGGCCTATCTAGGTCAGAGTTGAGCATTAAATTCTAATCCCAAGCCAGAATAATGGTGTAACCCCCAGGTGGCACTATCCCAAGGGCTACTACCCCTGCCTGCATAACTGCTAACAGGTTAAGGGGCCTAGGTCCAATGGCGGGTGCCTCCACCCAGAAGTCGGGGTTAAGACAGTCTGGTATGACTTGGTCACAGTCCTGTGGGTCACTGCAACCCCCCTTTCTTTCCACTAGTGGCCCACACAATATATCAGAAGTACCTTCACAGTATACACTTACCCCCAGGACTGGTTCGATCAGCTTGACTCTGGGGACCCCCCTGTAAAACAAGATGATACAATGCAAAAGCCACAGTACAACACTTTAACATAAATGAGTACCTCAGACAGTGTAACTTTGCTGAAACAAACAGATCTGATTTATTTAGGGGAATATAACAAGGACAGGGGAAAATCAGGCTAATTAGTTTAGACACCTTAATAATCACAGTACTGTGCACATGTTCAGAGTCCCAAATTGTCACTTTCGCTGGGTACCCAGAATGGGGGGGCTAGCCAGGATTGGTGCAGCTGGATGGGGCCCTGTGATGGAAAAACACTTGCACAATACCCAATTGTAATCCGGAGCCGGATGGCTCAGTTCGTGAAGAAATGAAACAGCAACAAATAGAAGACACACTTGCAATTTGATAAACAGATGGCAGGGAGCTACCCTGCTTTGTACTCACAGACTCAATGCTGGGAACTGGATGGAAAGCAGATTGTCCTGGATTGCCAGGAGGAGCAGAACGTGTGGAAAAGGTCCGTGTGACTGGACCCCACTGCAGTTTAGAGCAAATAGATGTAGTCTGGATTAATCTGGGGTTTACTTCCAGCTTCATGCACTCAATTCACTGTACAGGGGATTTGAAACGCGAGTCCCCACAAGCTCTACACACATTTATATGTAAAAGGAAAGTACTAGACCAGGCAGGCTGCTTCTCGATCCTTTCCGCAATTACTGCACGATACCCGGGAGAACACACAGCAGCTTCAGTTCCTGACAGACCGAGCATGATTCAGCAATTTCTCCAGCCTTCTACAGGGTGAGCCTGGTTTCTACTCTTCAGATCTCCTTGATTCTCTTCACATGTCGGATTCAGTCCGAAAAGGTGCTTGCACAAGCTGCAGACCTAAACTTAGGGCCTTACACGTGATTCCCGCAGTAAAACTACACACTGAAGAAGCACACAGTTCCCTGTCTCTTCACTGCCCAAACTGATCTGATCTTTCCAGTAGACAGAGCTGGGCATTTCCTTTGAGTTCCTCCCAGTTCAATTGGCTGGTTTGGCTGTCACTCACAATCAGACTCCCTCTGTTGGTGCAAAAAGGCGCCAAAGTCCAAACTACAATTCCCAGAAGCATTGGCCATACAGTACATAGGTGGCTGACTCCACAATGAGAGTCCAAGTTCTGATTTGCCAGCAGCAGGCTCCATTTCAAAGGTCCCCCCACACTGATTGGTCCAGTTCAGCAGTTCAACCAGAATGGAGGGCTAGGCAAACACAGTTCTGACTGCAAAGAAAAGCAGGTTAGACAAACTGCATTTCAGTTATTACTCTAAATGATTTCTGGCAAATAGTTACATCTTTGAAAAGCGCTCACTCTGCCCACTTAGTGACGGCAGAAACGAAGCAATTTGGAGCAGCTCAGGTGGGACTCAAGCAGGGAAATACACAGTAGTCCCCCCATAGAAACTAATTATGTCTGCAAGCAGACAGCTCTTAAAGAGACATTACCAGAGGCTCTAAAAGCACTCACAGATAAACGCTTAAACGCCAAACACCATTCAGGCTTGGAGCATTCAAGCAAGCTCCTGGAAGACTTTTTGGGAACCCCCATTTGCAGGGGGGTTACAATGGTAAGATGGATAAAGGGGGCAAATAAATTAGTCAGGTCCGAGAAAAATTACTGAGTGTCTTTATTTGGCCCATAAATACATCCCAGTAGGACACTCCGAGTGGTCCAGAACTCATTTTAAGAAAATGTATCACCCTTGCGGGTCTTCAACACTCTGTAGCAACTGAAACTTAACCTCTCTTGAGACTAAAATAGCCACCACCTTCGGGTTGTGCAATTCCCCGCCATAAATGCTTGTCTACGGAAGAGAATCCCCTCTGAGGTGAGCAGGTGGGTCTCTTGAAGAAAGGCTATCTGACAATGCAACAGCTTGAGGTGTTTTCAAAATCTGATATTCCTTCATCTTGGAGCAGGCATCCTTATCATTCCATGTAACATAGTTCATGCTAAGTAAGTGGAACAATTGGTAAAACCATCAGAAAGGTCCCAAGCAAAAAAGGTAGAGCATCTGAAACTTGAAAATCATTCCTCCATTGGAGTATGTTCCTAAAAAACCCAAACAAAAGGATGCCAACCCCCATTGGAAGTAAATGAAATGCAAGCTGCTGAAATACTGGCGACTGGAATAAAAGTGATTGAAAATGAAGAAAGTGGAAGCAGCATCCATTAAACATAGTATAGGGGGTTGGCCCCATTCCCATCCCTCCCAAACAATAACACCCATCCAACAAACAGATACAGCACCCCGGTCCTAATGACCTCCCCCCAAAATCTTTCCAAACCATGATGCTAATTACTCTACCACCTTAAGGATGCCCTTCCACCGCCAGAAAACCCCACCATTCCATAAGAAAAGCAACATGTACAAGTAAATTAAATACTAAGAGATGCTATGTAAATAACCAGATCAAAAACCTTTTGCTGGATACCTGTATGAAAATTGAAAACTACATAAAACATTAAAGTCCAGGAAGTAAGCTATTGTGTAGAGCCAAGTCCAGCTAAAACATGACACAAAGCTGGGCAACTCCATAGTGGAGATATTCAGAAAGAAACTGTCCGGAGTAGCATTACTGTTCTGTTCACAAAAAGGAAAAGGACTGAAAGGGCTCACAAGTATCGTACATAATAGAAGATACTCTCAGATGAATCACCATAAGATGAGGCGATGATAAGGCACAGACCGGGCTGCTAATCATGGAGGAAAGCAACAGTAGTGCCACAGAGCACATGCAATAGCTTTATCAGCCATCCTCCTGACCGAGTGAAGAGATAGGCTGCTCAGAGCGATTCTGGCTTGTGAACCTTCAAGAAAAATTCCCCCAGGATACTTTAATGGGCCAAATCCAGAACAAATTAATCTATTAAACCATGAATGCTCATCACTTTAAATAAACAGGGCTGACAGAATAAGCAAGATTGCCGTCGCAACAGGAAAAAACAGAGGGTGGGATATTCAGAATGCACCAGGCAGGGGTGCAAGCCTGGGTGCAGTGCAACTGGGCTGCGCCAGGGCATGGACCAGGCGATATTCAATGGTCCTGCACCATGGCTCAGCACCGTTGAATCTGGCACTGGGGGCACCCGCACTGTGCACGGCGCACTGGCAGTGCGCCAGTGCAAGTGGCAGGTGAGGAGTAGGGGGCTGCCCCAGCACAAATGCAGCTGCGCTAGGTGCAGCAAGAACGATATTCAGACGTGAGCATGCAAATGAGGCCATTATAAATACATGGTGCAAATGGGGCCATTTGCATGTCATTATGGCTCCATTTGCATGCAGGTGCGCCATTCCCCGGCGACTTGCTCCTGGCGCCCTGCCAGGCTACAGCCGTCGGGGACCAATGCCCCTGCCCTTGGCGTGGCACACCCAACGCCCAATCAAGGGCTAAGTAAATTGAAACAATCCCTGCTGGTCCAGTGGACCCGATCCCCAGCCCGATTGTGGGCTTCAGTAATACAATATTCCCTGGTGGTCCAGTGGACCCAATTTCCAGCCCGATCACGGGCTTCAGTAAAATAAATGTCCCTGGTGGTCCATTGAACCCAATCCCCAGCCCAATCGAGGGCTTTAGAAAATGTAACGTCCCTGGTGGTCCAGTAAACCCAAACCCCAGCCCAATCACAGGATTTAGAAAACATAACATCCCTGGTGGTCCAGCAGTACCCCCCTCCACACCTGCCCACTCAGACCCACCACCCCGCTCCTCCCCTGGTCAGCAGCGGGCGGCAGCTCCCCACCCGCAAGCTGCCCGGCCGCCCACCGACTGACAGCGTACAGTACGGCTGTATGCCCATTGGTCTACTGTATGGTTCAACGGGCACAGATTTACAGTCCCGAAATGTGAATGGTTTTATCTACATTTTAGGACGAGTAGTACAGTACAGTCTGAACACCCATTGGTGTCCCCGGCTTGCTTCTACTTTTACGGGGTGGATCTTTGCGCCTCCCCGCATATGCGCTGCATATCCTGTGCTGAATATCAGGATGTGCCACATATACGTAGACGCCCCTGCACTTCGCCCATACATTACTGGTGTGCGGCACATTGGGATTTGCACAGCGCAACATCCCCCATTGAATATCATGCCGGGGCACATCAGTGGGTTACACATGGTGCAACACTGTTGCGCCATGCGCAACCCCTTTGAATATCCCATCCAGAACCTATCAGGCTCAGTGCACACTTAGCAGTTGATGGGAGAAGACTACTGATGAAATACCCCCAGGCTTGCAAAGCGCTCAAGTTAGAGTACATGCTGATCTCAAAGAGGCGCAATAAGGTCCATGCAGGGACAGAAGTAGTAGCTCCCGATCCTACAAAAAAGCCTGATAGGAGGTTGTCAGCCTGAACCAAAAAGGTATTCACAAACAAGTCACAGAAAAAGTGAGGGTTTGACTGAAGCAGAAAATCACACACACTATGTATTATTCAAGAAACAGATGCAGATAACATAGCATACATAGTTGACCACAAATTAACTCACTTGAAAAGGTCTGGGTACAGCTGCTTCAGCTCTGTCGACGCCTTCTCCAGAGTGTCAAAATTTAACCACTGGCCATTGCGATGTATCTTGCAGGACTGAGGGGTAACGGACCCTAAATCAAATGTTAGTGGCAGTGAGCTTCATGACCAATGGAAGCAGGGTGGATCTTCACTGCCACACTGAATAGGGAAGATCCTGCATTACCGGAGCTTAGAGCCTTCCCACTGCACCTCTTTTAGCTCTTTCACTTTAGTAAGTATATGCTGCCTATCCCAAAAAATTAGCAGCTTAAAAATCAGCGGGTGGGGAGGGGAGCCTTAGGCAGGCATAGGATGCAGAGAATGATACGCCTGCTCCACAGTATATGAGGGCCCACTGGGAGAAGGGTCTGCAAACTTTTTGCATAGTTTCTGCACAAAGATGATGACTTTGGTACCTTTGCCCCCCTCTGGTAATCCAAGTACTGTACTACCGAATTCTTGAGCTTGGACCTTCCCTCAAGGTCCTACATGCAGTCTTCCAGCTTGCTGATCTTCTGCCATAAAGAATTAATGTCCAACTCAAGCTTATTCCAACAGTCTTCTAGTGAGGACTTCGTTATCCCACACCCAGCGCACTAAGGAATCCATGCATAGCTGCATTGTCTGTATTTCTTTGGTTAAAGATTGTAGAGCACTGCTAAGAGGCATGATTCTCTCAAGATATTTTTCCTTGTTGAGTGCTGTTGAAGAAGCAGACGTTTGAGAGGGGACCTTAGACTGTCCTGCGGCCTGCAACTTGGACCACTTCAAGTTTTTGTCCCGCTCCAGTGTCAATGGTGGTGTGTGCCAGGAAAGTGGATTTTTCATTTCGGCATCCATCCTGAGGAGGAAAAACAAGTTAGCTGCAAGCTACAGGTATCTAGCAGGTAGGATGAGCATGAATTCGCTGGTATTGATAATCCAAAGCAGTGAAAGTTGTAGTTTGTCTGGCAAAAGGACGGGAGCAAGCAACAGATGCATCTGCTCAGGCAGCCATCACGTGACCTCCTCCAGGCGTGCGGTCTTTAGAAAACCCTTCAGTTAAAATGTTAGCTCACACAATCAAGGCAGAGTTGATAAGAAAATCATAAGTGTTTACTTAAATAAAAACAACACAGTAAATTCTACAATTTGGAAGATTTTTGAAATGCAGACAATACCAAAAATAACACTGGATGGTTTACAGGAAACACTATATACTGTTGTTCTAAACTATACCTTGTTCTGAGGTTTCAGAGTCCAGAAATATCAAATGTGCTTTTTTTAAAGAAAAACTCTCTTTGTATGTAAAGTTCTCTGAGCAACGGATTTTGTAGCAAGTTTGTGATCAAGGTCAGTTCTCTGAAGGTCCTTTTAGAATCCAGGTGTGTACGTGGTGAAAATTATTTGTCAAAATTCTGACTTCAAATCAGAATTTCTGTTTTACATGTGGAAAAAAACAGTTTCCCACAAAAACACAGGTCTTTTTCTAAGGGTAGTCCAAGACCCACATATACTTTAACCAAAGTATATAACAGCTTAAGTTCTCTCAGCTCTGAGACCCTCCAAGTCCTCAGGCTTTAGACTCCAAGCGAAAAATGCACTGAATTCAAAATGTGTGTTTGATAAATACAGTCTGAATGGTGGCATGACCCCTCCCTTTTGGTAAGGGTGCAATAGTTTCACCTTGTCCTGCAGGTGTCACTGTGGTTCCACGTCTAACGCCTGTAACATCTGGTTTCTGCATAACCTGGTTCTGGTTTTTATAGTTTATGACCTTAAGCTGGCCTCATGCTGGCTTTTTCCTGCTAGTGGAGACTTAATGTCCAGTTTGACTATTCAGTCCAAGAGTTATGACCTTTATAGTCACAAATTTGTCTGTTACTTATCTAGGTAAATGCCAGGCCCACGCTGCCTTAAACATAAATTCTTGTTATTCTGTTCAACTCTTCCTGGCCTTTTAAAGGAACAGCGTCTCAACTCTAAAGTACACTACAACACATACAGTAGGAACATTAGTAAAGGATATAGGACTGTCTTGCCACACAGTTCACATTGTGTAGCTCCATCCACCTTCTGCAGTAAAAAAATCCTATTTATGCTTTCCATTTTGTAAAGTTTATAATGGTCTAACTCCATTTAGAGCTACGTATAGAGAATAGTGGATGGTCAACCATGCACAGTCAGCCTGTGTTGCTACAGATGAGTTCATATTACAACACTGACTTCAAGAGTGAAGTTCGAGAGGTCTGATGTAATCAGAGCCCTGTGTGGTCAACAAAGGCTTGTTGTGCCAATGATTGCCCATCCCATATTTATTTTCTTCTACATAGGTCTCTACTCCTTGGGTGGCTCATCTGCACCTGTCCCCACCTCCCCTCAGCCAGCAGCCACCTCCCTTGGACCTACCTGGAGTAAGTCCCTCACAGATTACCCCACCCACCACCCCGGTGGAGGTGCTCATGTTCTGCAGATTCATGGCTTCTTTCTCTGAGCTGCCCACTGCCTGCTCTACCACTGGGCCTCCACACAGTGGTAGTCAAAGGCCAAGATGACTGGCCACCCCTCCCAGGAGAAGAGGGCAGTCCCTGGGATGCTCGACCCTCTCCAGCACTGCCAACCCCCTGCAACCCATGCTCATTACTGAACACAGGTCGCCAGTGTGGCAGGAGGTAAGGCATTTAATGCCTTAGTTCTCCATGCTGCTGGGTTGATCACTCAGCTGGTATTTTTATAGTGTATAGGTTTTTTTTTGTTTTACAGTCAGGGAGAGAAATGATTGTGATTGAATTTCAGTGTGAACACAGAGCCAGAACCAAAATCTGAGGCACACTGAAACCGCTGAATCATGGTCACACTGGAAGAAGGTAAGTTATAGAAAAAAATTTTAATTAAAAAAAAATAGAGTGAGCTTGTCTGTGGTACGTTCTCTTCCATTTGTTGTTTTCAGTCTGTTTGGTGACTGTCCCTTCCATCACGGCATCGCATCTTAGTTAAACAAATTTGTGCACTCAGCGGTGTTCAGTCCAGGTGGCACAAAGATCAGGTGCAGTAGATTATACTAGGAGCTGCACAGTCAAGCAGACTTGATAGACCATTATGGCCTGTTTGTGCTGGCATTTTATATGTTCGTATGTTGTTTTACCACAGAATGGTACAACAATGGTGACTGACTCTTGAACTGTGGTACAACAACATTTGAGCTGAGATGGAAATCCATGCAGAACAAGGTCCAATTACACACTACTGTATAATGTACTGTGTTTTATACTTTCCAACTGAACTGATGTGTATATTTATATTATGTTGTGATGCTTTTACAAACCTGCAAACACAAGGAAGAGTAGGGTTACCAGAAGTGAACGTCAAATGTTTTCAACACAATTAAGGACATAAGATGAATGTATAGGTTGCAAACTAAACAGTTCCTAATGAAATAAGGTGCTGCAGTTCCAAATTCAGAAAAAGACTTAAAACAATTCTGAGAAAGAGTTTTTGAAAATGCCTTGCATTTTGCTGTTTCGATGTGTAAAAATTGTCTCAATGCAATCTTGATACAACAAATTCACACTGATTATATGTCTGTTATGGTTTTTGTCTGTCACAACAAAAAAAATATTTATTTATTTATTTATTTGCTTTTGTTAACCGGGTAAGTCACACTAGACAGCCAAGTGCCTATTTTCAGGTGAGACCGGGAAGGGTTACAAACTGGGTTACAGAAGAAACAGTGGGGGAAGTTGAGTTTACATACAATCAGGTAATGAACGAGGTTTACATTTAGATACAGGACGAGCATAACAGGGTACGGAAAGTTGAGTTTACAAACAGTCAAGTAATAACCGAGGTTTACATCATGATATGTGACAAGCTTAACAGGGCTAGAGTAGGTAACTAACAACAATTGAAACAATATAGCATAGGATAAGTACAGTGCTAGCAACAGAAGATACGATTTACCATAGGGTAAGTACACCAGAAGATACAATATACCACAGGGTAAGTACAGTGCATAGAGATGAGTATTCCTTTTTGACAACAGAAATAAGTGTCAGCAGGTAGGATGAGCCAGTCGGGGGGGGGGGGACCAAGGGCCTGTCCAGGTGAACTAGTCCAGGAGGAGGAGAGGGGGAGGTAGGACTGGTGCGGGTGAGACATGGGACAGTTACAGGGCCAGGTACCAGGGGTTAAAATAAAAATAGTCCCTACGGAAGCAGGGATTGCCCCAACATGTCTGAGCAGGTGCACTATGAGATACATGAACAAGTGGAGGATCCCTTCGGGTAGTTCCAAAGGGAGGATTTAAAGCCCGGATGGGAGGAGGAGGACTGAGTAAGGGCAGGGAGTGAATTCCAAATTTTTGGGGCATAGGCGGCGAATGCCCGGTCACCCGCCTGGGTGCGGGTTCTGGGAACCAGGCAGTCAGGTGTAGCTCTCGACCGGAGGAGGTAGGAGGAGGTGTCAGGGGTAGGGGGAAGGGCGAGGGATGCAGGAGTAGTGGATCTGACGATGTTGTCAGTGAAGTTCCCAACTACAAAGGTACGGTGTTTCTCAGTGGGTAGCCACTCTAAACGTGTGTAGAGATCGCAGAGGTGAGTTGGGGGGGCTGCAAGCGCAAAGCGGCAGATATTATTGTAAGCTGTGTCCCACTTTGAGAGGCTAGATTTAGGCATGGGGGCAAAGGCGACTAGCCCATAGCAGAGAGACGGGAGGAGGACCCCCCCCCCTGGCTAGAGTAACTCGAGCAGCTGGGGTTAAGCAGCTTTTAGCTCTATAAGCGAGGCCTAGCTTGCCATTCGTAGCCTTACAGACATTTTGGATATGCACAGTGAGATCCAGCTGCGGGTCAAGAGTGACACCCAGGTATTTGACAACAGCCACCGTCTGCAAGGGAGAGCCATCGGCCCCGAGGATTCTAAGCAGAGCAGGGCAAGATTTTATTTTGCACTGGGACCCAAAAAGCATTGCTTGGGTCTTTTTGAGGTTGGTGGTAAGCCTGTGTTCCACCAGATTGGATCTGCTCAAAGTCGGAGTTAAGTTGTGAGTTAATGGTGGCAATGTCTCAGGCACTTGCCAAGATGATCAGGTCATCCATGTACAGGGTGGTGTGTCCATGGGAGGTGATGGACGGTAGCTCATTGATAAAGAGGGAGAAGAGAGTGGGGCCGAGGACCGACCCCTGAGGGACCCCGCAGTGGACATCCGTGAGGTGGGAGAGGGTTCGGTTAAAGTTGGTATACTGCTTCCTACCAGAGAGGTAGTTGAGGAACCAGGTGTGTGAAGGGGGAGAGAGACCAAGGGAGAGAAGGGTGGAGCTAAGGAGAGAGTGGTCAACCCTGTCAAAGGCTTTGGAGAGGTCCACAAAGATGGCACCGGTAAGGTTGCCCTGATCAGTAGCAGTTCTAATCACTGAGGAGACAACTGTAAGGGCGGTAGCTGTGCTGTGCCCCTTCCTGAACCCATGTTGAACTGGGGAGAGGAAGTTGTGTTCATGTATGTACTCAGTTAGCTGAGTGGCCACGACTTTCTCCAGGATCTTCAAGGTGGCCGACAGGATGGTGATGGGCCGATAGTTGAATGGATCTTTGGGGTTACCTTGCTTAAGAACTGGGGTAAACTTGGCAACTTTCCAAAGGTCAGGGATAGTGCCAGTGGTTAGGGAGAAGTTGAAGATGTGCGTTATTGGTCAGGCTAGGAGGGAGGCCCCTAGCTTGAGCAGTCTTGGTTCTAGGCAGTCGTGCCCCACCCCACTATGGGGGGAGAGGCGGGCGAGGAGCCTCTGGGTCTCAGTAGCTGACACTTGATGAAGGTGGAAGGGGTGGGACTTGGGGCCGAGGAGGAGGAGGGCTGAGGGACTCAGGAGCAGTGGATAGGGAGGGGGGACAGATAGTTCGGTGAACATGGCATTAAAGGTATTAGAGATTGTAAGAGGGTTGTTGCAGCTGACCCCATCTATGAGCAGGTCTGTGGCTTGCACTTTGGCCGAGACCCCAACAGCATTTCTAATGTTCTGACAGAAACTCCTCAGATTGCTGGCTGAGGAGAGCAGGGCTGGCCGGCAAGCCTCGCTTTTTGCTGCCCGGATGGCTTTTTTGCAGGAGTTTCTGAGGCGTCTGTATGCAAGGAGGTCGTTGTTACTTAGGGAGGCCTTGTAGGTCACCCAGCTTTTATCTCCGAGTTTCATTAGGGAGAATAGGCCCCCATGGAGCCATTTGGTGATGGCGCCCCTTACCCTCCTTTTAGTGAGGGGGGCATGCTTGTTCTGCACAGGGATAAACTTTGATAGGAAAATATCCAGGGCTTGAGCAGGGTCCACTGAAGCAGTGACCCCTGACCAGTCAATTAGTGCTAGGTCAGCAAGGAAGTCAGGTGGGGAGAAATTCGAGTAATCCCTCAGTTGGATCACTTTGCTGGGAACTTTGACCTGGGAGATGCCCCAGGTACAGGAGGTTGGCGAGTGGTCGGAGATGGCATCGGGTAGAATGCCTGAGGTGGTAATTGATAGTACATTTAAAAGTGGCATTAAGCAGTGCCACTATTCAGAATTTTTTCAATGTTTAAAAATGTTATCAATTGCAAGACTTAATTTAGCAGAAACCCACAGAATCTCGGTTCCATCACCTCCTCTAATAAAACTGTATGAGAGTTCCTACACCACTCTGACCCCTTTCTCAAGTAAAGTCTGTGAGAGGTACACCCCCTTGGGATGAGAGTTTCTCCCTCTTACAAATCTAGAGAAGAAAGTTCCCCTCCTAGAAATCTAGGGATGAAAGTTCCCTTGTTACAAATCTAGAGATGAGAGATCCCTTGCTACAAATCTCAAAATGAAGGTTCCCCTCCTACAAATCTAGAGATGAAAGTTCCCCTCCTACAAATCTAGAGATGAGAGATCCAGTGTTACAAATCTCGAGATGAGAGCTCCCGCCTCCTAAAATTCCACAGATGACTCCCCCTTCAACAAATCTACAGTTGAGAGTTTCCCCTCCTTTACCTTTTTCATTTAACCACCGATCGATAGAACTCAATTCTATTAACCTGTTCAAAAGCTTTCATTTAAGAAAACAAAGTTTCTAGCTCTTATGGCTCCAAAGTTGGAACTTTTCAAAGATAATTTGTTTGATGATGGTTACAGTTGTGCCCAGTGTCAGGGTCTCTCACGTCTAGCTGTGCCAGTCGGTACGTTGAGTTAAAATCTGTCACAAATACTCTAGGGTATCACATAGCACTTGATTGTCTGCATGCAACTTGCCAGCTGACTACTAGAGCTCACAGGTTAAAGGGTTCTGGAGGCACACAAGTGCAGCACTTTCTGTACAATGTCACCTGTTAACTATTTAACTGCCTTGTAGATTACATTGGACCCTACATCCAAAGACATCTGTTAGCACTGCACAAACAATAGTGGCACACAAGATAGCATCAGGGTACCGTGTATGTGTGTGTGTATATATATATATGTATATATATATATATATATATATATATAGGCTATGTGCCCTGTTTGGCACATGCTGCCATGTATGAATATGGGGCCATGCTAGCACCACGCAAAGTGCACATGCGCAGTGGTAACATGGCCCCCTACTCGCAACAGACTCCCAACATCAAAGTGAGAGAGTGTGTGCCAAATGGGATAGCACCTTTGCTCCTCTGAGCCATATTTAGTGGCCAGTATGCTAATTACCACTTATGGTATGCAAGGTGCTAAGGGGCCATTTGTATGTCATTATCTGGCCATAATTAACTCAGCACAATGCCTCCATGCAGAAATTTAAGGAGGTGTTGTGCAGAGCCTCAGCCATTCCCCACACCTTCACCCAGTCCCAGTCAGAATATGCATACTGTAATAACCCTCTCCCTGGTAGTCTAGTACACCCCTCACTGTCTTTGATCTGCTTCGTAATATAAGTCTAGTAATGACCTGTTCCTGGTAGATTAGGTGAGCCCCCCCACACCCACCAACCCACACCTTGCTACAACAGATTCATAGAGATTGATGGCAGAAAAGGACCACCTGGCCCATCCAGTCTGCCCATTTTCCCTGCCTAAATTAAAACTGCAGACCCTACAGTCTGTAACCCTCCTCCCTGTCCCTCACACTAAGCCCTCACCACCCACATCTTCCATCCACCTCCAGCTCACCCATCTGTTTTGCTGAAGAAGCTAAGAGAGGGAGAGCATCTACCCTACAGCAAGGAGATGATTTACTGAGTACAGTGAATTGAATTCTTAATTCTGGAGCCTGTAATAGTAAATAGAAGTCAGTGTTTTGGTTCTCTTTTTTGGGGGTTGTCTTTACTTAGTGTAACTTTAATTTGCCAGGGAGGTAATCTAGCTGGGAGAATATTTGCAGTCATTTGTAACTAGAGCTGTTACTGAAACTCTATGAAACAAGCATTTGTCAATGCCGAATGTTTGCTTGTTGGCATTGGCATTGGTAGTGTAGGAGTTAGAGAGATGTATAATAGGAATGGCAGTGAAGTATTGAACTGACGCCAACCCCACCCCCACCCTGCAGAGACTGACAGGCATTGGGGTGTGCCTTTGGGTCGTCAGGCATAACAGCCATGCCATTTCACCACACCCCACTCTGCAGACACCGACAAGTGTCACGGTGTGCCTTGGGGTCTTTGGACCTTATGCTTACCCCATTCCATAAGGAAATATGGTGAGATGGGTGCAGTATAGGAGAATGGGGTGAACTTTGGGGCCAAAGAGTCCAAGGCACACCTTGATGCCTGTCACTGGCTGCAGGGTGTGGGTGGGGGTAGAATGGTATGTGCATTACAGGCGACAATCTCAAGCCACACCCCTGATGTCTGTCAGTCTCTACAGGGTGGAGCATCATGGCTGGAAACTCTAATGCCCCAGGCGTTCATTGGTATTTTCACTCCAATTTTTCAACATGGGTTTTTTGTGATCCCCACCTCATGAATAGTGGCAATATCAGTTTGTTAGCCGGAAGTTGATTTTGCACAGCAACTATGCCATTTGACATCCCATGTGCAAAAACACATTTTGAACAGGATGTGAAAAATGACATGAGGAGGAGGTGTAATGTTCATGAGGAGGTGTAAAAATGGCAATGTTGAAAATCAGGAGTGAAAACATAAAAAAACTGGTGAAGTCACGAGCGTGCATAGAAACTGCGCAATGCACACCCGTAATGTAATTAGTTTTGGGATTGTTTACAGCAGATTGTCAACACAGGCATTTTGGGACCTCCGCTCATGAACAGTGTCACTGTGATTTTCGTAATCTGTCCCAAACACTGATTTCTCACAGCGACCATGCATTTCTGCGCCAGAAGTGCCAAAACACATTTCGGCCAGGGTGTGAAAAATGACAGCTGTACTGTTCATAAGGAGGTGTGAAAAAATGCCACTGTAGAAAATCTAGACTGAAAATATTACAAATTCGTGAACTTACGAAGGTGTGTGGAAACTGTGCAATGCACACTCATAACACAGTCATTTTATGGACTTTTGTCACCAAATTTTCAACATAGCCATTTTAAGACCTCTGCTCATGAACAGTGTCACTATAATTTTCTTAATCTGTCTCTAACATTGATTTCGCACACTGACCGTGCCATTGTGCACTACATGCGTGAAAACACATTTTGGATGAGATGTGAAAAATGACAGCTATACTGCTCATAAGGAGGTGTGGTAAAATGGCAATGTTGAAAATCTGGATTGAAAATATTAAAAATTTGCGAAGTTACAAGCGTGCGTAGGAACTGCACAAAGCACACTCGTAAAACAGTCATTTTTGGGAATTTTTTCACCAGATTTCCAACATAGGGTTTTGGAGGGCCTACCTCATGAACTGTGACACTGTCATTTCATTACTCCATCCCGAAAGGTGGTTCCGTGCAGTGACCGCGAAATCACCTTTCGGGACTGAATAACAAAATGACAGTGACTGAGTTCATGAGGTGGGGCCCCAAGAACCCCATGTTGAGAATGTGGCAAAAAAATTCCCCAAAATGGTGAAGATATGCACCAAAGTTGAAAAAAACTCATTTATGCCATTATACAGCTTACCGGCATTTCTTCAGTTCGCGGTCGGCTTTGAAGAGTGCAGACATGTTCCCGGTCCACTGAAGATCATCACGCTGGGCTCTGGAGGTAAGTATGGGGTAGGGGGGTGTGGGAAGGTGGTAGCACAGAGGGTGAGCGCAGGTTGGGGGAAGGGGCAAGACAGTCAACGAGGGACCTTTTTTTTTTTTGCAGGTGTCTTTTTTTTTTAATTTAGAAGATGACGTGGGACTTTTGCCACGCTGGGGTGGGCTCCAAGCATGGCAGTTGGAAGTTTATTTTTTGGGGGGGCAGTGGAGCCAATGGGGGATTGGGCACCCCCATCCACCATACGGATGTTTGCCATGCTGGGGTGGACTCCCAGCAAGGCACCTGGAGATCTGTTTTGGGGGCAGAGGGGCCGAGGGGTTAGGCACCCCGTCGGCCCATATGGTGCAGGTGGAGGGAGTGCATAAGTATGGGGTGGCCCTGCATGCTACGTAGGTGTTTGGGGCGGGGGGGGGGAGAACTGTCTGTGACAGTTCAGATGCAGTGTGATGTGTAGGCAATTTGCATACTGCAGACGGCAGTATGAAAATTGCCTACACGTTACCACCGCTGATTGTAGTGGTTTTTCACTTACCGAAATTTATTGGTGTGGTGAGACAGCACCTGCAAAAGGGAGCAGGGCATTGGAAGCTGAGTGGCACACCTACGAAAATTCATATGGTGGCACTATGTTTCTTGCACATGTGATCAAGCAAACATAAAAAGGTCTCTGATAAGGGGAGGAGCTGAAAAAGGATTGACGGACTGTGGTTTACAAACAGGAATTTGACGATGGACTCTGTTTGCTGCAGAAGCTGAGAAAGGGAGAGCAGCTACCAGCTACCTTAAACTAGAGCTGTGTTTTGACCAGTAGGTTACATAAGAACGTCTTTTTTTACTAGATTGCTGAGTGTTTTTTGTAGACACCGAGTACCAAAGGAACAACTCCCCCACCCACAGTCCCAAACCACCCCCACTTTTATAGTGGAAGGTCAGGCCACATCTACTTAAAGACACAGGAGCAGTTAGGCAGCACAGCACAAGCAACAGCCTAGCTGGTATATAGGCAGAATTACAAAGGATGTAGCTAACAACTAGGTCCACAAGGGCACATACAAGAAGAAGAGAGAGAAGCTGTAAGTCACTACAGAAGGGGAGAAAGACAGGAAGAGAAGGAGAATGAAAACAAAGGGGGCTTGCTGCTGGAGATCTGTCTCTGAGCAAGCAAGAAGGAGACTACTAAGGAATACAGGAACTTCCTGTCCCAGAACAAGAAGGGCAAGAGCTGTAAGAGCACAGAGATAGTAGGAAAGTGGGGAGAAAAAACAAACAAAAAAAGAAAACAGAGTGCTTAAAGAGTAAGTATACAAAACAACAGTTGAGAGGCCACAAATAAGACATGATGAGAGTGGTGCAGTGCAGTGCCTGTGGAGCAGCAGTCTTCCGGTAGACATTCTGGAGGATGCGGTGTTGTCCCATTTGCAGGTATCTCTCTGGGCTGAGGGAGAAGGTTGCTTGTCTCCAGACTGAGTTTGCCAGGAATCGGTGGATCTCGTTTCCCACCTAGGGACCACCAGGGCCACCGCCACTGCCTCAGAGGTTGCCAAGAAAGAGGAGACAGTAGAACCATGGTGGGCTCAGGGAGGTTGAGGGTGGTGGAACAGAGGCACATCCCTACAGTTGTACCTCTCCATAATACATACACCATTCTGGCAAGGCGTGGTTCCTCTATGGAGACACCCACAGTGGAGACCAAGGAGGATGCTGGGGACCTCTAAAACAATAGAGTGAGCTTATCTGTGGCATGTTATCTTCCATTTGTTGTTTTCAGTCTGTTTGGTGCATTAGTGTTGGTGAAGCCCCTTCCATCATGACGTCACATTTTAGTTAAATAAATTTGTGCACTCAAGGGTTCTCAGTCCATGTAGCACAAAGATCAGGTGCAGTAGATTAGACTGGGAGCTGCACATTCGATCAGACTTGATAGACCATTATGGCCTGTTTGTGCTGGCATTTTTGTATGTTCGTATGTTGTTTTACCATAGAATGGTACAACAATGGTGCTTGACCCTTGAACTGTGGTACAACAACATTTGAGCTGAGATGGAAATCCATGCAGAACAAGGTCCAATTATACTCTACTGTATAATGTACTGTTTTGAATACTTTCCAACTGAACTGATGTGTATATTTATATTATCTTGTGATGCTTTTACTAACCTGCAAAAATAAGGAAGAGCAGGGGTTACCAGACGCGAATGTGAAATTTTTCAACACCCTTCAGCCAAAATTTCTTAGACTGGGTGCCCCAGCCCTTGCTTGCCCTGTACGAGACTTGTTCAATCACTCCTTCATCTCTAATACTGTGCCAGATAAATGGAAGTTGGCAGTAGTTGTTCCAGTGCATAAGGGTGGCTCCAATTCTATTATTGGCAACTACAGACCAGTTTCAATCCTCTGTCCCTTGGCCAAGATCCAAGAGCGTATGGTTTATAACCAACTACAGGACTACCTCGAATCTCACAAATTGCTATCACCATATCAGCATGGCTTCAGAAGGAATCACAGTACCCTAACGGCCCTGATTAAAGTGACAATTGACATACAGTATTTCAGGCAATGGACCGAGGTTATGCCACAGGTGCCATCTTCATGGACCTCATGAAAGCATTTGATTTGGTGAACCACGGTCTTCTGCTTCATCAGCGCTCCGTAATCGGTCTGGATTCCAGTGCACTGAACTGGATAAAAAGCTATCTGTCCTGCTGCTCCTAAAGAGTTAAGTGAGCTGGTTCCCTTTCTGATCTGAGGCCAATGACTCATGGAGTTCAGCAGGGATCCATTTTGGATCCTATGCTGTTCTTTCTGTTCATTAATGACCTACCCAGCTTCTGTAGAAGGGCTTCCATACACCTCAATGCAGATGATGCAATCCTTAATCGCTCCTCTAAACGTATTGATCTAATTAATAGAGAGTGTGCCTTCAACTTTGCTTTCCTTGAGGGCTGGTCCAACCAAAATCATCTTGTCCTCAATATAAAGAAAACCAAATGTACTCTATTCACCCACCATCCCCACTCAAAGTATACTTCTGCCCCCCCATCAGCATTACCTCTCTCAGTGGTGACAACTTAGAGTCGGTCCACTCCTTTAAATACCTGGGCATTACACTGGACTCTGCACTCTCCTTTAATGCACATGTCTCCAACATTGCTACATCTCTAAATCAGAAACTTGGACTCCTCTATCGTATACGCCCCTTTCTTACCTCTTCCTCTTGCCTTAAGATTGCTTCATTGACCCTGATTCCTCTCCTAACCTATGGTGCTCCACTGTTACTCTCTTCATAACTCCTCCTCCCTCTCCCTCTCTCTCCTATCTCAGGCTTACCATAGGGTCGGTAGGTTTGCCTTGGAGGCTAATCCCCGTTCGCATCACTATGATGTCCTCTCCTCTCTGGGCTGGTTTCCACATGAAGCTAAATAAAGGTATTCCTCCCTGAGTCTCAGGTTTAAACTTGTCTACAAATTCACACCTCCTTGCCTTAGTGGGCTGATATGCCTAAGTGAAGAGTCACGTGCCCTCTGTTCAGCCTCGCCACCTCTTTTAGTCTTACCTAATCTGTGACTGCCCTCACCCGAAGTCTTTTGCAGCTGTATCTGCCTGGAACTCCCTTCCTCCTACAGTCCTGTCTAGTTCCTCCCTCCCTATATTCCAGACTAATATATTTGCCTCCTTCTCAGCCTCTATATCCTGTGCCTGTTTCCACTGATGTCACCCTCCTTGCCCTCTTTTCCTCCTTGCCCACTTTTTCTTCCCCTTCCTGTCTCTGAATTTTGCCCTGACTACCTGTCTCTGCCTCACCCCCCCATTCTCAAAATTTATCTTTATGCTACTTAGACCTAAATTCACAATCGCTTCTGCCTAGCAAGTATGCCATCATCAAAGGTTACATTGCTTTACAGTGCTCTTGTATATATTGGCCCAGATATTCAAACTGCGCCACAAAGTAGCGCAATAGCAGGAGCAGGCGCAAGTCCACTGTGACCATGTGCAACACGCGCGATGTTCAAACATTGCGCAGGTCAAGATGTGCCTGCGGAACACGACTGAATATCGCGCCAGCTGCGCCATTGCGCAACCAGGGCTGTGCAGTGGCGCAGATCAGATGCACAATAGTACAACCAGGGATGCTCAGTGGAGCAGGGCAGCAGCACAACAGCACAACCAGGGATGCGCAGGGACAGGATGCAGGAGCCCAGCATCCATGGTAGGGATGGGCAGAGGAGCACACAGTAGAACAGACATCGCCCCCAACACCCCATGCACTGCACAACTGGAGGACAGCTGGAAGAACCACCGGCCCAGGGACACCAGCAACAAACCTACCGCTGGGGCATGGTGCCCCAGCACACCCCCTGGCAAGCTGTGACCGTCACACATGAATGCCCGGTCACCCTGTGCCACACCATCCCACCAATGCAGAGCACACCCTGCACCATGATCCCCATACACCCTGGCCAGGAGTAGCGCCCAACAGTGCAGGACACCCCATGCATGCCACCACCCCCTCTGTGACAATGCAACCCTGTGCACCACAGAACCACGTAGGCAGCCCCACCACGAGCACCTGCAGTGGTGGCAGCAGACAGCGATGCAGCAACTGCATAGACAGTGCCACACACATCCCCCCCGACATACAGCTGAGAGACCGACCATGCGTCAGCACACGAGGTACCCCACACATGACAGGGCATGCCCCGGACCCCACCACCGGTGGTACAGCACCCTGCACACCCTCCCAAGGACACACTCTGTCCCAGCACTGGCCACAGCAGCCAGTGCAGACACCCACAGTGGTGCATGGATGCATGTGCAACACACAGGATGCAACACAGTGCATGGACAAACACCCACCCATACCCAAGGGCACACCAACACAGGGACACATTAGCGGGTCAACCAAGCCCCCGGCATGTGGCCACAGCAGCCGTGTACACACGGCCAGAACCCCTCCATGGCACAGGTGTGCCAGCAACCCTGTGCAGGCACCACGATGCCGTACGCCACCAGCATGCGGCCGGTGCACAAGTGACAGACAGTGGAGCACATCCCCTGCAACAGACACAAGTGACAGCATTGAGGTGGGACAACAACAGCGGAGGCAACAGTGTCACCCGAGGCAGACATGCACCACACCAGTGACAGGAGGCAACCCGGCATCATGCTGGGTACAGTGGCTGTCCAGCATGGGCAGCCACCACTGACATGTCAGCGGACTGTGCAGGTCACAGACATGCAAGGGTGTCAGCTGCACAGGCCATGGACGGTCTGACAGGGGCACCATGGACACAGTGCATGCACAGTCATCCAGTGCACAGGGAACAACACTCAAACCACAGACAGTGACTGAGAGCTACGCCCACACCAAAGTCGCCTCCCCCTACAGAGACACACACACACACACACCCATGATAGCACCACCCTGACACCATGCACACCACTGCAGCTGAGCACCTTTAGCCCACTGCAAATCAGAGGCCACTGCAGTAGGCATAACAAAACAAATGTATTTGAAAAGTAATAGCAAAACCAAACACAGCTATATACAATTATTATAGGGTGAGGGCCACAAACCAGGTGGGGGTGGGTAAGGGGCAGGGGTGAACATATGGGAGAGGGAAGGAGGGGTGTGAGAGTGGGTCCAGGGGGTAGGTTTCATCCTGGGCCACGTGCAATTCAGTGGGAGCCCTGCTCCCTGCTCTGGTGGCGCCTCCTGCCATGCCTCCTGCGGACTCCGTGTTGCTCCACCCGCTGAAGAATCTCTAAAGAGGCCTGGGCCACCTGCAGAAGCTCCTGCACCGCCTTCTCAATCCTCATCATCCGCTGTCCAACTAGGACAAGGGAGCAGAGTCAATAGGCGTGAATGCACAGCCTCCTACAGCCCACCCATTGCGCATGGCATGCAGCCGTGGGACACACCCCTGTGATGGTGTGCGACCACCCACAGTGATCGTGTCCACATGACCTGCCCACCCAGGCACACACAGCCATGCGGACCGCTGCACACACCCACGGCCCAAGTCCCGCACAGCCCACCGTGGCTGTACAGTGACATGGTTATGCGGTGCGAAGGCAGTGGCACAGCCATGTACCCAGTGCACGCATGGACCACCAGCACTGCACACCCAGACATGCAGTGCCACTGGACAGTGCTGACTGTACCATGTGACATGCAAGGCAGTGGTGTCAATGGATGGTGGCCATGCCCTGCCACCTGCCCTGCTACACAGCATGTACAGAATATCCTGGATGAAAGACATTCACCATCATCGACCTGGTCCTGGCGCTGGCCCACGATGGGACCTCCGGCACGAGGACGTAGCTCCCCTCCCCTCAACTCGCATCTCTGCCTGTCCTCCTGAGCACGGCGATGCTTATCAGGGCCTAGGGTGCAAACATGGAGAGAGGAAAATCAGTACAATCCAGTAGCAAAGGCCTTCCACCCAGGGTGTGTGCGATCCTGCACAGCCCAACCATTCGGCCCCCCCACATCACCACCACCACCACTGCCCACACTGGATGGCACCCCCCCCATGTGGGGGGCACATGCCCACCGCAATACCCATATGGACGCAACCAGTGTATGGATGGGGCACCTACCTGACCTTGGAAGAGTGCCTCTCCTGGCACGTGCCCGCAGGTGGGCAAGCCTGTCCGGGTCCCTCCGCTGGAGGTCCCCATACTGGTGTCAACACTGCTTTGCCAATCTGTCCTTCCATGTGGCCTCCTCCAGCGCCACTGCTACCTCCTCCCACATAGCACTCCTGGCCCTGTCCAGGGGTGCATCTCCAAATAGAGCACCAGCATGGGGCTCCACTAGTGCCACCAAATTAGCCAGTTCAATCTGGCTCCATACTGCATCCCTCCTATATGCCATCTCTGGATTTGCTCGGATTCAAAATGGTGCTCCCTAGCGCACATCCGCCACGTGCAGATGCTGCGCGGTACAGCGCTGCCATTCCCCTTTGCGTTGTCACCGAACATGGTGCCTAGGGGCAAAGGTCAGGCACAGGGTCAAGGGTCTCTCGTGCACGGACCGCCACAGCGCTATTGGTACTCCCTGTGTGTAGTGCGGTAGGGCACCTGTGTGGGACTTCCTGTAGTTGCCTACCACGCTGTGGCACCATGGTGCCTACGGTGCTCCAGGGCAAGGGCACCACACATTTGAACAGCGCACTAGCACTACTGACACAGTGGTGGACATGCCCTGCACTGCCTCCCATGCTCAGCATGCCAGCAGCGCAGCAGGCATCAGCGTCAGCACCCCGGGCATGCGCCGTGTGGTGCCTACTGCAAACGTCACAGAGCTGCGCCTGTGCCTGAGCACATTCAACACAATTGTGCAAGGCGCAACAGCGTGATATTCAGCCGGCATATGCAAATCAGCTCATCAGCAATTCCATGGCGCAGCTACTGCATTAGCATCCACTTAAAGTTGAGCCTCACCTCATTTGCATGCGTTGCGTTATATAAATGTGACATGGGGCTGCAGAGGCCATATTCTGGTATTGCAATCTATTGTGGTGGGTTGCATGCTGTTTGCCATTGTGGACTGTGGTGTGTGAGAGATGCATGGGACTGCACAGTGAAAGGTAACACCTGTCATTCCCACAGGCTGTACAATGACTGAACATGAGGAAGAGGTAGAACAGGAATGCTGGAGGAAGAGGAGGCCCAACTTCACATGGGCAGAAACAGATGCCCTATTCGAGGCATACCTTGACAGGGAACCACTGTTCAGTGGACAGCGGGGAACACCACAGGCCTGTGCTGCGGCATGGGGTGAGGTTGCACATGTCGTGAACCAGCATGGCAGCTACCAGCGGTCCGTGAAGGAATGTAAGAAGAAGTTTGGCACAGACAGGAGGAGGATTAAAGACAAGGTGGCTGCCATCCGGGCTACATGTGCTGCAACCAGTGGTGGGCAGCCGGATGTGCCTCGCCTGATGCCACAGGAGGAGCAGATGACTGGCAGCAAGCGGTGTTGTGCCACAGAGGGCATTCTAGGTGGTGGCTTCCAGATGGGTGACAGCCCATCACTGCATGGTAGGTCCTGTGCTGTCACTGTGTGGGTGGCAGGGGGAGTGCCACAGGGTAGGGCATTGACATTAACACTACTGTGTTCCCTTGCAGCTCCTGAGCATCTACATGGATCGGTGGTGGTGGGTGTGTCCACCGTGGATGAGGCCCTGGACACAGAAGAGCGCCCATCCACCTCCACAGGTGCCTGTGGGTCAGTACCACTGCATACCTGCCTGTCTGTTTGGACTGCAGATGGTGGTGATGGCACAGACGAGGCCCTGCCTGTGTCCCAGTGTGACAGCGGCCACGGAATCTAGCATGCTGGGACACAGACTGGTGCCGGATCAGGCACCGATGATGATGATGGATCACACATCCCAGACAGTGATACGTGTGGAACGCAGGATGGTCCCACAGCAGGGAACGGCTCTGGCGTAGCTTTGGATGATGCCGCCGTGGAGGCCTGCATGACATCACAGTCCCAGCCCATGCCTGTATGCCCCAGTGGGGCAGCATTGATGTGCATCCAGGCCGGTGGGGCTGTTGCGGATGATGCGTCGGCACTGGCGAGCCCTTGCAATCAGTGGCCAGAGGGGCAGTGCCAGTGGTTGGACTATGGAGACAGGGGGACAGTGTCGGGGGGCAGCATCAGTGCACTGCCTGTGGACATGCCCAGGCATGGCCCTGGTGTGCAGTGCCCAACCTCAAGGGGTGCTGCCTAGCACAGCCGCGAGCACCATGAGGGACAGCATGCTGATCAGGCGGATGACCTCTTGGATGAGCACACCCACATACTCCAGGATTCAGTGGATCAGCAGTTGTGGCTTGTGACGGCGGTGGATGCACTCAGTGCAGTCCTGTGCCAGGCAGAGGAGTGGTGCAGCAGAGACACCGGTCTGCTCCTGGCAGGGATGGACCATCTGCGGAAGGATGTGACCACCGCCATTGACAGGCAGACACAGGCATTCACAGATGTCATGGCCACAATGGGCACCAGTTACTTGCCCAGGTGCCGCAGACACCGCGCAGTGCCATGTTCACCCCCCATTGCCGGTGTTGTGCAACACCTCCCATGTCGATACTGGGTTCGGCTGTGGGCATACCAAGCATGCTAGGTGCAGGCATGTTCGGTGAGTTGCAGACCCCTGTGCAAACACGGTTGCATTCCCACAGTGTCGCCCCTGGTGGTACATCTGTACCACCCCATGAAGCTAATGGTCAGCCTGTCACGGCTGGCAGGTCTCGGCGGGGCTGCCCACGCATCCATGGTGGCTGTGGCACTGTGCCGCATGACTGACCTGTCACGCTCCATGGCCACTGTCTGCCGTTGCCCTGTATGCAGTGTGTTGTGCACTGTGAGACGCACGGGTGGGGTACCCGGCCCTGCACACACACAGTCCATGTGCACACCCTCCCAGTTGCTGTCCACTGTGGCATGTGCATGATGATGCATGCGTTGCTCTGTTCACCAGTGTGCAATGGTGCCCAGCAACTGACACATGCACAGTGACGGCCACTGGGTATTGCCATGTGTGGGCCTGTATGTTGCTAAGTGTTGCAGTCGTGGTCGGCGTGCCTTCTACCCCTTGTGCATGTCTTGTGGTGTGGGTGTGGGGGTGGGGGTGTGTGCGTGTATGTGCATGTGTGCGCGTGTCATGTTTGCCCATGCCCATCCCTGATGGCTTGTGCGGATCCACGCTCAGTCCCATTCACTTGCCACCATCCACCTCTAGGATTCATCCATGCATGTGTGTGGGTTGTGCCCCTGCCAGTGGTGGTTGCACAAGGCCCCATGACCTACCTGTGTTGGCCAAAATATGCTCCTCTGTGATGGTGTCCTGGTGCAGCTGTGCCATCCTGAACAGGCGGGGGTCCCTTCACCCAGTGGGTGGCTGCTCATCACTGTCTGGACTGGCGTCCTCATCATCCCGATCGCTGTCCCCCTCTTTGACCTCTACAGCTATCCCACAGTCGTTGGCCATGTTGTACAGGATACAACAGGCCAGGAATAGCCCGCAGGCCTTCGCGGGGCTGTATTGTAGGGCACTGCCAGATGTGTCCAGGAACCGGAACCGTGACTTCAACATCCTAAACACACACTCGATGATATTACATGTGGTGGCATGTGTCTCATTGTATCATTGCTGCGATGGGGTGTCGGGGAACTGGTACGGTGTGAGCAGCCAGGGACAGAGTGGGTATCCACTGTCACCTGTGTATAGAGGGTGTACATTAGTGTGGTCATCTGCATCGCTCTGCCATGGGCCGTCAAGGCCGGTACCCATGGCACCTCTGACTATGCCTCCCCCCCACGGCTGCCCATGTCATCCTGCATGTTGTGCATACTCACCCACTGGGTGGCCAGTGGGAATATCCCCACTCTCGAACCTGTAGTGCAGTGCTGACTGGTGCCAGATGAAGGTGTCATGTGCTTCCCCAAGGTGTGTGACACAGACATTGGTTGTGCACCCCCTGGCATCGCACACAACCTGGCAGTTAATGTTGGAGTATCCCTTGCGGTTGTGATAGGCAATGCCTTCTGAGCCAGGTAGTGTTCGGATGGCCACATGGGTGCAGTCAATGTCCCCAAGCACGCCAGGCATCCGTGCTGCCCTGTGGAACTGTTGTATGTGTGCTGTGCACTCTGCCTGTGTGCTAGGGAAACAGATGGACTCCACAGCATGTGGCAGCAGTGCGCTGAGGAACTGTGTGAGTAGGCATGGTGCGGCCAACTGAGTTATGCTTGTCATGTCCCCTGTTCATCTTTGGAAGGTGCCTGTGGTGAGCAGGCACATGACAGCTGTCACCTTGATCTCCACTGACAGAGCATGGCTCCATCAAGTGGGTGCCTGCATCTCATCACTGCACAGCTCACAGAGCCGCCTCAGGATCGCCCGGTTCAGGCGGTACTGGCCCAGGATCTCTCTATCACTATACTGCTTGAAGGTGATACAGGCTCAGTACCGCCTGTTGGGGGTGTACCACCGATGGGCCCTTCCACAGCCGCACCCCCCTGCTGGCTGCCTTCTCACACCCCTCATTACTGCCTCCATCTGTATGGTGGCACTGGCCATGTCCCTGGCTGTTGTTCACCCCCTGGCAGATGTTGTCCCGGTCCCCCCACTGTTCTCTATGCTGCTCCCCCTCCACCAGGTACACCTCCGACCTTCTGCTGTCCTGCCTCCTGCCACTGCTCTGACCACTCTGCAGCATTGCCCTGTTGTCCCTGCTCTGTTTGTCTGGCTCCCAAGACCTGTCCTGCGTGGCACAGGTGTGCCCTGTCCTGCTCCACCACTGTCCCTCTCTCTGTTCCTCTCACTGGTATGGCTGCCAGCTCACCCCCACTGCAGGCCTTCCTGTAGCGTTCTTGTGCCTCTCTCTTGCTCCTTTTTATTTTGGCTCACTTACGCTATGGCGCAACTTCCACTACCTCCCCTATTGCGCGTGGCGCATGTCATTGAATATCGCACTGCGGCATTTATTCATGGTTCCTCCCCCTATGGTTGCACATGCATTCATTACCATTGCACTCTTGCACATTGCAATATGAGTGCACAGCTGCTTCCCACTGAATATCGCAGAATGGCGCATTTTCGGACTTGCGCTGGCGCATCTCTGTTGTGCATGGCGCAACCCTTTTGAATATCTGGGCCACTGCATACTGTTTGACAACTTGTCATACTTTTCTACATATTGTTATGCTATATATTGTTATGCTGTTTGTCTGCTTCTCATACTTTTTTTTTTTAATTAAGATTTTATTAACAAGCTTCTCATACTTTTTGTACACATTGTTATGTTGTTTGTCAGTTTT
The DNA here is from genome assembly GCA_016271365.2 of Neoceratodus forsteri. Classification (NCBI taxonomy): domain Eukaryota; kingdom Metazoa; phylum Chordata; order Ceratodontiformes; family Ceratodontidae; genus Neoceratodus; species Neoceratodus forsteri. The sequence continues at coordinate 267,861,157 of CM057455.1, forward strand.
CTACCATATTGTATTGCCATTCTGTATATTTTGCATTGTTAATGGTTTGCTTGTTGAAGACCCTGGGTTGACCCTGAAAAAGGGACTGTAATTGTCTCAGAGGACTTACCCTCACCAAAACTCAAACAAATAAAATAAAATAAATAATTAATTAAGGGCATAAGATGAATGTATAGGTTGCAAACTAAACAGTTCCTAATAAAATAAGGTGCTGCATATCCAAAATTCAGAAAAAGACTTAAAAAAAATTCTGAGAAAGAGTTTTTGAAAATACCTTGCATTTGGCTATATCAGTGTGTAAAAATTGTCCCAGTGCAATCTTGATACAACAAATGCATACTGATTATATGTCTGTTATGGTTTTTGACTGTCACAACAAAAAAAGTATATTTATAGTACATTTAAAAGTGGCATTAAGCAGTGCCGCTATACAGAATGTTATCAACGCTTAAAAATATTATCAATTGCAGGGCTTAAATTTAGCAGATACCCACAGGAGCTTGGTTCCATCACCTCCTCTAATGAAACTGTATGAGAGTTCCTACACCACTCTGACCCCTTTCTCAAGTAAATTCAGTGAGAGGTACACCCCCTTGGGATGAGAGTTTCTCCCTCCTACAAATCTAGAGATGAAAGTTCCCTTTTTCAAATCTAGAAATGAGAGATCCATTGCTACAAATCTCGAGATGAGAGCCCCCGCCTCCTAAAATTCTACAGATGACTCCCCCTTCAACAAATCTACAGATGAGAGTTCCCCTCCTTTACCTTGTCTTGTTTTTTTTTTAATTCTCTTTTTTCCTGGTGGGGCCACTGTCAGTTCTCAACCCTGGTCACGACCCCTGGGACTCCCACTGTCACCTATTGCTGCTGACTCCCCCAGTTAGCCCCAGCTTGCCCCCAGAGGGTGAGGCTGCGGCAGCGGTCCCCAATCCGTGCTGAGGAACTAGTGACTGGTTGGGGGAGTGGTGATGACTGCTAATTGAAGCCCCGAGGAGGGCTTTACTGAGACAGTGGCCTCCACCCGCCTACTCCATTTTTCCTGTGTTCTTTGGAGGTGGGGACATGCAATGATGCCAGCGTCCACCCCGCCTCCCATGAAATGAGCACCGGAGCGTGAGTGTCTTCCAGCCTCCGCTAGGAGTCCTCAGCATGCTGGGTACTTCCCCCCCTCCACCCCCCCCGGAGAAGGAGAGCCGTCCATGGGATGCTCCATCCTTCTCCCCCTGGCCGACCCTCTGATGACTCGGGTTCATTCCCGAACCCGGGTTGCCGGCATCGCAAGTGGAAATCCTCCTTTACCTTTTCTATTTAACCACAGATCAGTAGAACTCATTTCTATTAACCTGTTCAAAAGCTTTCATTTAAGAAAACAAAGTTTCTAGCTCTTATGGTTCCAAAGTTAGAACTTTTCAAATATAACTTGTTTGATGATGGCTACAGTTGTGCCCAGAGTCAGGGTCTGTCATGTCTAGCTGTGCCAGTCGGTACATAGAGTGAAAACCTGTCAAAAATACTCTAGGGCATCACATAGCACTTGCTTGTCTGCTTGCAACTCGCCAGCTGACTACTAGAGCTCACAGGTTAATGGGCTTCTGGAGGCACACACGTGCATCACTGTTTCTGTACAATGTCACCTGTTAATTTAATTGCCTTGTAGATGACATTGGACCCTACATCCAAAGACATCTGTTAGCACTGCACAAACAATAGTGGCACACACAAGATAGCATCAGGGTACGGTATATATATATATATATATATACCTGTATATCTATATATGTATATACAGGCTATATGTCCTGTTTGGCACATGCTGCCATGTATGAATATGGGGCCATGTTAACACCACACAAAGTGCACATGCGCAGTGGTAACATAGCCCCCTACTCGCAACAGACTCCCAACATCAAAGTGAGAGAGTGTGTGCCAAATGGGATAGCACCTTTGCTCCTCAGAGCCATATTTAGTGGCCAGTATGCTAATTACCACATATGGTATGCAAGGTGCTAAGGGGCCATTTGTATGTCATTATCTGGCCATAATTAACTCAGCACAATGCCTCCATGCAGAAATTTAAGGAGGCATTGTACAGAGCCTCAGCCATCCCCCCACACCTTCACCCAATCCCAGTCAGAATATGCATACTGTAATAACCATCTCCCTGGTAGTCTAGTACACCCCTCACCGTCTTGATCTGCTTCATAATATAAGTCTAGTAATAACCTGTTTCTGGTAATTTAGGTGAGCCCCTCCCCACCCACCCAGGCCTTGCTACAACAGATTCATAGAGGTTGATGGCAGAAAAGGACAACCTGGCCCATCCAGTCTGCCCATTTTTCCCTGCCTAATTTAAAACTGCAGACCCTACAGTCTGTAACCTCCCTCCCTGTGTCACACACACTAAGCCCCCGGTGCTCTACTTTTATAGTGGAAGGCCAGGCCACACCTACTTAAAGACACAGGAACAGTTAGGCAGCACAGCACAAGCCTAGCTGGTATATAAGCAGAATTACAAAGGGTGTAGCTAGCAACTAGGTCCACAAGGGCACATACAAGAGGAGGAGAGAGAGAAGCTGTAAGTCACTACAGAAGGAGAGAAAGGCAGGGAGAGAAGAAGAAGGGAAAAAAAGGGTTAGCTGCTGGAGGTCTGTCTCTGAGCAAGTAAGAAGGAGACTACTGAGGAATACAGGAACTGCCTGTCCCAGAACAGGAAGAGCAGGAGCTCTAAGGGCACAGAGATAGTAGGAAACAAACAAACAAAAAAGAAAACAGAGAAAGGAAAGAGTAAGCATACAAAACAACAGTCATGAGGCCACAAATAAGACATGATGGGAGTGGTGCAGTGCAGTGGCTGTGGAGCGGCAGTCTTCTGGTAGACATTCTGGAGGATGTGGTGTTGTCCCATATGCAGGCGTCTCTCTGGGCTGAGGAAGGAGGTTGCTTGTCTCCAGGCTGAGTTCGCCAAGATTCAAGAGACCTCCTCTCCCACCCAGGGACCACCAGGGCCACCGCCACTGCCTCTGAGATTGCCAAGAAAGAGTGGGGTTGGACTATGGTGGGCTCAGAGAAGGTGAGGGTGGTAGAACAGAGGCACATCCCTCAAGTTGTACTTCTCCACAATTCATATGCCTTCTGGCAGAGCGTGGTTCCTCTATGGAGACACCCATAGTAGAGACCAAAAAGGATGCTGGGGACCTCCACAAAGGAGACTCACAGGAGGGTGGCATGGGACCCCACAGGGGAAGGAAACAACTACTGGTTTGGGAACTCAATTGTTAGAGGGTAGAATTGGGAGAGGGAGGGAAGAGGGAGGTAAGGTGCCTGCCTGGCACCATGACTTGAAGGGACAAGGAGCGAATCCTCAGGATCGCGGGAGCAGCTGCACGGGGATGGAGCTGGACAGCATAGTCCACCTAGAGACAAATGATCTGGCTGGGAATGGAATTAGAGCAGTGCAGGGGGAGTTTGTGGAGTTGGGGAGGGGACTTAGACAAGCAGCATGCACAGTAACCTTCTCGGAGGTGCTGCCTGTCTATGGCATGGATGAGGCTAGGGTGCTCAGCACCATGGGATTCAATCAATGGTTGAAAAACCGGTGCAGAGCTCAGGGTTTTGGCTTCATTGGGGACTGGGGGTCCACCTGGAGGGGTCTGCATCTGTCCAGAAGGGGAACCAGGATCCTAGGTGATAGGTTTAAGTGCTTCTTTGGCATGCATTTAAACTAGCCAAGTGGGGGGGCACTGAAAAGGAGCAAGAAAATCCCAGCCCCCCCCACTAAACAGGGAAGTTAGTGAGGTAAACACAAAAATAGAGAAGTTGATAGGGAGAAGGGCAGTGGTAAATGGAGAAAATAACAAAGGCAGTAAAGACAGGGATAGGGCTAAAAGGGGTAAGGCCATCAAAAAATGGAGGTCAATGAGTACCAACACCTGTAGTCTGGGTAACAAGATCACTGAACTAGTGGCCTTGATGGAAGAGGAAAGCCTTGATGTCGTGGCAGTCACAGAAACATTGTACACAGAGAACCATGACTGGGATGTCAACATACCAGGGTACACAATCTACAGGAGGGACAGAGAAGGTAGAAGAGGAGGAGGAGGAGTAGCTCTCTGTGTAAGGGAAGGGATCAAAGCAATGAAACTAAAGAGTAAACAGGGAGGAGAGGAGGCACTGTGGGTCACCCTGGAGACAGAAAATGGCACCACAATCTGCATGAGGGTTGTATACAGACCCCCTTCTCAGGGGGAGGAAATGGAAAAGGAAATAATAGAAGGCATCCTTAGGATGGCAGAAAAAGTGGAGATATTGTCAATGGGGGACCTGAATATGCCAGATGTTAACTGGAGCACCTTTGCTGCAGCCACATCCAAGAGCAGGGTCATTCTTGATGCCCTATAGGGAGCATGCCTCAGGCAGCTAGTGTTGGAACCCACTTGGGAGGCAGCAGTCTTAGACCTGGTACTCTCAAATGGGGACAGTGAGAGAAGATCTCAGATTTAGAAGTGGGTAGCCATCTGGGAACATGTGACCACCATACAGTGTGGTTCACGATAAACACAGCCATAGATTCAAGCCATACAAATGTGAGGGTACTGGACATTAGGAGGGCTGACTTTGGCAAAATGGGAGAATGCCTTAGAAAAGCACTAGCAAACGGGCAAGAAGGTGGGGTGGAGGAACAATGGGGAAACAGCAAAACTGTATTCTCTAAGAAACCACAGGATGGCAGTGTGGCCCACCAGGTGTCTGTAAAGTAAGACGAGATTACTAGGAGGGATCTAGCTCTAATAATCTTAGTGAAACTCAGTCAGATTGAAGCAAATGAGACCCACTCACCAGATATGTGTTTTAATAGTTTGCAAAATTTTTTGTTGAAAAAGTAATTTTATTTTCTAAATGACATCAACGTTTCGCAGTTAAACATATTGCTTCATCAGGATCTAGTATAAATAAATAAAGACAAATTCTTCAATTGTATTTGAATTCTTATGATAAAAGGCTTAATTTAAACATCAAAAAACTTACTCAAAAGTACACTAAATTCATTTTATAATGTTAGTTGCAGTGGACAATTTTCACTTAATATTATGTGTCACATCTATTAAATCAATGTTCATTTATGTTTCAATGAGATACATACACACACACACATATATATATATATAAATATATTTACTGTAGTAAATAAAATAAATATGAATTTGTAATTTATTTATTCAAACCTTCATAAAGAAAAAATATTCCTGTACTTGGAATTATCTTCTACTCAAAACAGGTTCATGTGCTAATGACAAGACAAAAAACATTGTTTGCAGGATGTTTACATCTCTACTCTAAAGAAATTAAAGAAAAATCTTTTTTCTGGCTTTCTGTTTAGTTACCTTGTGTAGTGTTTGCATATTTGAGTGCTAACAGTTTTATCTCATACAGATATCCCTTTTCATCTTCTATTACTAGATATAGGAACAACAAAACTCATTTTAGTCTTTTTCTTACTATAAAACTAAGTACTGATAGTACAAGTTTAAAGTTTGCTATACCTGAGAGAAGTCTGCGTGTAACAACAGCTGTCTGTTTTCATTTCTAAGGCTTCATGCCTCTATATTTTGTATCCCTAGTGTAAACAAAACACATTTTTAACAGTCTCAATGTCTTATTCATATACTTGTTTCATTGCTCTGTGCTTATATTCATCAAGGTACATGCTTTCAATGCTGCTGAATTTGTATTTTAAATCAATTTCCTGCATTCACTTTGTCTGTTTGTAGCTCAGTGTTTTACTGGATAACATTATATTTGTTTTAACAGACTACATCACATAGTCTTCACTTGTTTCTGTAATGAGTTTAGGTTGTTTACTAAATAAAGCTACAGACATGTCTAACAAGATCTCCTTCTCTTCTATTTATAAATTTCATAGCTTGCCAGCTTCTTTTTTGAGGACACTCACTCGTCTGGCCTAATTGCAAAGTAATGGATGCCATTGCTGTGTCACAGTTCATTATAAAGGCTGGGGCACCACCCCTTTGGGTACAACGGTCACTCCGATTGGATAAATCGATTTTCAAGAATTTGGTGCTTAGAAATTCATGTAAGATACTATTTTTCTTGTGAGATGCCCAGTAGGGTCAAAATGACCCTTTAACTTTTTAAGCCAATTTCCTGCATTCACTTCGTCTGTTTGTAGCTCCATTTTTTATTGGATAACATCATGTTTGTTTTAACAGACTACATCACACAGTCTTCATTTGTTTCAGTAATAGGTTTAAGTTGTTTACTAAACAAAACTACAGGCATGTCTAACAAGATTTCCTTCTCTTACATTTATAAATTTCACATCTTACCAGCTTCTTTTATGAACACACGCTAAACCAAAATAAGAACAGACGATACACAAGACAGAGTAACAGTATCATTCCACTACTCAGACCATTTTAACACGATTAAAACATCTATCCAGAAACACTGGGACATACTAAAAGCAAACCAGTTAGGTGAATAGACGTCTAGAGAAAAAAACATTAGTAACAGCAAAGAGAAACAAATCACTAGGTGATAGACTATGTCATGCCATGTTTAAAAATGCAGAACCAAAACATGAACTTTTTGAAGGAAGAAGCACAATTATTGGCATCTGACTACCCATGTGGGAAGTGCCAAAATTGCAATAGCAGTAGAAAGACTAAAACAGTTTACAATTCCTACCGAGATGAACAGGTAGAGATCAAACAGTTTATTACATGTCAGACAGACCGGGGGATATATGTCTTGAAATTCCCTTGTGACCTTCATCATATTGGCCAGACCACAAGGCAGTGGTGCAAGTGGTAGACAAGAAGCACAGGAACTCAGGCACTTGCAAATATGAAATGCAGAGTGAAGATCCTCAATCTGAAGGATAGGTGTGTGAAGACACGTCTGTCTGTTTAGACGCTAATCGATTCAGTTAGAGATATTGAAGCATTTCTAGCAAAATAGCACTGTTGTACATGTCAAATGTTGTTATAGAAACCCTGATTTCAGGTCACAGGGCCAGAAACTGTCATTATGTTGCTTGTTTAAGAATTTCAGTTTCAGTGTCAGTGGGAAGAAGTACAGGAACTCCTTTCCTACTGCGAAAAAGGTACAGAAACAGAGTTCCTGTGCATTCCTGTTCACTTTCATCACTGCCACAAGGCCTCTTAAATTAACGTTAAATGAACACTGTAGCGATATTGGAAGATGTGACTTAGACTCAGTAGTGGCTAAGCACTTTTTAGAGAATAAACTTAATCTCTCAACATTTCATTTCATTGGATTGGAAAGAGTGGAAACTCCACCTGGAGGACAACCTCTAAAATAGCCTACTCAAACAAGAGGCATTTTGGATTGACAGGTTTGGAACTCTAGACAAACAATATGGCATTAATGAGGAAATGTGGGGTCAGAATTTGTGGACTGAATTGTTCTTATAAATAAATGCATAGTATTAAACTTTTGATTTGCATCTACGTCACTTTGTTTAAATCCTAACAGTCCCCCTGGAATGGGCTGACCATGTAGAGCACACAGTTACTTCTGGAGCGCTCTGCAATGGCCACCTCTATGCGTTGTTTATACAGGTGGGTCCAGAAATGGGGCCACATTTACCTAGTGGTGTCATTGTCCCGACTCAGCCCTCTGCTGTATCTTTAAAAACATTTAAGAACATAGAAACTACTAAAGAAAAAGTATGGCATTAAATTCATGACTAAAAATGATATACTTAGTTCAAAAATGAAGTCTGGGAATATTTATGGCAATCAGTCGAAATACCAAGATCATAAGGTTTGAAATATGCCTATGTCTAAAAAGTTAGAGTCATTTTGACCCTACTGGGCATGTCACATGAAAAACGGTGTCTTACATGGAATTATAAGCCCCAAATTCTTGAAAACTGATCTAGCCAATCAGAGCAACAATTGCACCCAAAGGGGCGGAGCCCCAATCTTTATAAAGAGCTATGACACAGCAATGACACCCTTTACTTTGCCAAAGTGCCAGAGGAGCGTGCGCTCATCAAAGAAGCTGGTAAGATGTGAAATTTATAAATATAAGAGAAGGAAATCTTGTTAGATATACCTGTAGCTTTATTTAGTAAACAATTTAAACCTATTACTGAAACAAATGAAGACTGTGTGATGTAGTCTGTTAAAACAAACATGATGTTATCCATTAAAAAAACTAAGCTATGAACAGACGAAGTGAATGTAGGAAATTGGTTTAAGTATGTGAATTTTTATGTTTAAAAAGTTAAAGAGTCATTTTGACCCTACTGGGCATGCAATGCAGGAAACTAGTTTAAAATACAAATTAAGCAGTATTGAAAACATGTACCTTCCAGCGACCCGGGTTCAGAAACGAACTTGGGAGGCTGGAGGGTCGGCCCGGGGAGATAAGGATTGAGTGCCCATAGGCTGCTCTCCTTCTCCAGGGGAGGGTGGGTTGCCTGCTCCTCTGCTATACCGCCACCTTGGTGACCATGGGTGGTGGTGCAGCAAGACAGTCTGCAAGGGAGGGAGGATGACGGCTGGCAGTCAGAGCGTTAGCATGTCACTACGCACTCCGCCCCTAGGCTCCTCCTGTGTGCCGACGTTCATGGGGATGGCAACAGAAGCAAGGAAAATGGACCCTAGATGGGGGGATCTAGCTTCCAGACTCCATAACCTGGCTCTCGGGGAAGTCCGATCAGATCGCCTGACACACACACTCTGATGGAATGGGGGGGGGGAGTACCGGGGACCCCCTCCTCCGTGCATAGGGAGGTAGGCTGAGGCAGCATGGGGGTGGATCTGGTGGCTCCCTGAGAGGTACCAGGGGTGGGGCAGAGTGAGCATAAGACCCCCCAGAAGGGAGAGGCATCCAAGGCAAGAAGGGGGAAAAAAAGGAAACATGTACCTTGGTGAATATAAGCACAGAGCAATGAAACAAGTATATGAATAAGAAACTGAGACTGTTGAAAATTTGTTTTGTTTACACTAGGGATACAAAATATAGAGGCATGAAGCATCAGAAACGAAAATAGACAACAGTTTTTGTTACACACGGACTTCCCTCAGGTATAACAAACTTTAAACTTGTACTATTAGTACTCAGTTTTATAGTATGAAAAAAACTAAAATGAGTTTTGTTATTCCTAAATCTAGTAATAGAAGATGAAAAATGATATCTGTATGAGATAAGACTGATATCACACAAATATATGAACGCTACACATGGTAACCAAATAGAAAGCCAGGAAAAGGTTTTTCTTTAATTTCTTTAGAATAGAGATGTAAAAATTCTCCAAACAATGCTTTTTTGTCCTGTCATTAGTACACGAGCCTGTTTTGAGAAGAAGATAATTCCAAGTACAGGAACTTTTTTTCTTTATGAGGGTAATAATAAATAAACTACAAATTCATATTTATTTTATTTATATAATATATATATATATATATATATATATATATATATATATATATATATATACATCTGTGTGTGTATCTCATTGAAACATAAATGAACATTAATTTAAGAGATGTGACACATAGGGTGGGATATTCAGAAATGAGCCAGAGGCAGGCGCAATAGCCGCGCAGCACAAGTACACTGCACCAGTGTGCACCGAACGCGATATTCAAAGGTTGCGCATGATTACATGTACCAGTGCAACATGGCTGAATATTGCAGGGATGCGCCATAGCACAACCAGAGCTGCACCAGGGAGCAAGCCAGCAAGCGCCATAGTGCAACCAGGGCTGCGCATGGGTCAGAGGTGCATGGGCCAGGACACAGGACAACAGACACAGCAGGGAGCATGCCACCAGAGCAGGACAGACCACCACCAGGGTGCAGAGGATGCCAGGAGGGAGGCATGGCAGGTGCATGGCTGCAGGCCCCCGACCATGTGCACCACAGTGGTGCACAGAGGCAGTGTGGCACCAATGTCCACTGGCAAACAGTCACGTGCAACACCCACAGGAAGGCACAGGACATGCCACCTGGACCATAGCTGACAACACACATGCCAACAGTACACAACACACAAGCCACACAACATGGACAGAGTGCACACGTATGCCCCAGGGCACGCCCACCAGCCACTGGGCACAGACCACCAGGTACATACCCCAGTCAACCCCAGACATACCACTCAGCCACCATGCACACCACTGCAGCATGGCTCCACACGCCAGCTGCAAAGCAGACACAGACAGAGATGGCTAACAATAGAAAAGTGTATTAAAACAAAGCAACAAAAACTATGTACAGATATACAGGAACAGGGAGCAGAAAATGGGGAGGCCACAAACAAGACGGTAGGCCGGGGAAGGGAGGGAGGCAGGGGAACAGAGGATATGGCTGGGTAAGGGTACAAGGGAGGGAAAGGAAGGGGGTCAGGGAAAGGAAGTGGTGCAGGCCAACCGGCCCCACAGGCGTCCATGCCCTACCAGTGCCTGGTGCGCCGTCTCCTCCGTGGGCTGCACAAGGCCTGCCAAATTAGTCGCACCACCTGTAGCATGGCCATGGTGACACGCAGTATCCTCCGAAGGAGCCTGGTGTTCACATCATCCAGTTGGACACCTAGGACAAAGGAAGGGACATGGTATGAATGCATGTCCATATGACCGTAGCTCACCCACCATGCGCAGTGGACAGCGGTGACACATGCCCTTGAGATGGCACACAGCCTCCCCCAGATTGCGTGCCCACACAAGCTGCCATCCCGACCATCCACAGCCACGCACAGCACTGCACACCAACATCACCCACATGCTGCACACCACAACCATGGTGGCCAGGCAACAGGGCTAAGCGGCGGGATGGCAGTGGCACGGCTGGAACCCGGGTTCACCCACAGCCCACCTGCAGCAGCCACACACATGTGCAATAGCCACAGCATGGTGCAGTGGATCCCGCTGGTGGTACACAGCTGTAATGGCCATGTGCACAGGGGACTGTGGCCCAGCCCCACCCTGCACAACAACAGTCCCTGATAGAGTACCTACCTGCTTGCTGTGGCGCAACCGGTGCCTGTCCGGCAGCACCACCCATACGGCCTGCAATCTGTGCCTGTGCCCCAGCGTTAGCCTGCCCACATCCACCTGCAGCACCTGCCATCTGGGCTCGTCACCTATCCTCAGGGCCTAGTAGGGAGACAGTGAGAAGGACACATCAGTACCTGGCAACACCCCACATGCCCCACCCCCCTCCAGCACAGCATACCCCATGGCCCTGCGCAGTGGTAGTGTGGTGGCACAGCACACCCATGGTACGCTGCCATGGCCATCAGAGCACGCAGCCACAGCCCCCCCCGCAGCATGGTGTGACACCTGCTGGCCCCCACAGAACACTGGAATGGCACAGACATGGACATAGTGCACTCATCTGGATGTGGCATGGCACCCCTTCGGACGTGTGAAGCAGTGACCTCAGCCTGCCAGGATCCCTCCTCTGCAGGTCTCCATATCAGTGGCAGCACTGCTCCCCATGGCACTGAGCCCCAGTGGCCTCCTCCAATCCCTCAGCCACCTCCTATCACACCTCTGTCTGAGGCCGATCCAGGGGCACCTGGCCATACAGGGAACCCACATGTGGCTCCACCAGTGCCACCAGGTTTGCCAGTTCAACCTGGCTCCAGTTTGGTGCCCACACAGTGCTCTGGCATGGCATGCTCGATTCTGCAATGCAAATTCAAAATGGCTCCCAGTAGCACACGAGCCGCACATGCTGTGGGTGCGTGACTCGCTTGGTGATGCACTGCCATCCCCAATCGCGCATTCCTCGGTGATGCGCAATACAGCTGGGGCAGCACTGGCACATACCGCAGGTACTCGGAGGGTCAAAGGACACTCATGGCGTCATAGATCGGCATGTGCACCATGCGCAACAGTGCAATAGGGCACACCATGCATGGTGCGCAAAAGGGGCATGTGTGCCCCATGGTCCATGTGCCAATCATGCATGGGTGCCATACAGCATACAGCACACGAGTGCCACATGCCCAATAGTGGCAGAGTGCTGTATGGCACACTGTGCGTAGGATGCACCATCGACGTACACGTCAGTGCGCACATGTGCACTGCCAGGCCTAATGCGCACGTCATACATTTGTGCCAAGGCTTGTGCATGCGCATCACCAGTGCGCCATGCGCAACTTCGCAATATTCAGCCGAAATATGCAGATGGGCTGATCAGCATATCTGCGGTGCATCAGAGGCATTTGCATCCCATTACAGTTGCGCATCCTCTCATTTGCATGTGATGCGCTATAAATGCGCCACGGGACTTCACAGGCACCAGACCGGTATTGCATCCTTCAGAGGTAATCCACCAGGCTGTGGGCCTGTAGGGACAATGGATTGGGAGGGCATTGTGTGTTGCAGCCATCACTGACCACATGTTCTTACCTACAGGAATAAGCATGATGGATCACGAGGATGTTGAGGAGCATGGGCTTGCACGGAGGCGCAGGCCCAACTTCACAAGGGCAGAGAGCGATGCCCTGTTTGATGCCTACCAAGACCAGGAGCCAATCTTGAGTGGCTCAACAGGCACTCCACAGGCCCGGGTGACAGCATGGTAGGGTGTAGCCAGGGCTGTGAACCAGCAGGGCATCCATCAGAGGATAGCACAGAAGTGCAAAAAGAAGATAGGCACAGACCGGAGGAGGATCAAAGAGAAGGTGGCCACCATCCAGGCCGCATGTGCTGCCATGGGTGGTGGACAGCCTGATGTGCCACAGCTGACACTGCAGGAGGAATTGGTGGTGGTGTCCATGTGGTGCAGCGGCGTCGAGGGTGTGCCCAGCGGAGGATTCCAGATGGGGGGCAGCCCATTGCTGCATGGTGGGTACAGCAGTGCCTGGGGCAGGAGAGAAGAGGGGCAGGGGTGTAGGGGTGTGTGCCAGCAGCGCTAATGCGACTGTGTTCCTTTTCAGCTCTGGAGTGCATGCATGCAGTGGCAGGGGTGGCAGTGACCACCATGGGGACGTTCCTGGACCTGGAGGACCGTCCATCCACCTTCACCGGTGTCTGGGGTCCAGACCGCAAGCAGTCCTACACCACAGTCTGACTGGATGCCTGTGGCATGGTAGCAGACAAGGCCCTGGCTATGTTTTAGCAGGACACCAGCCATGGCGTCCAGTACGCAGAGACACAGATCATGGCGGGGTCCGGGACCGATGACAATGCCGTGACTGTTATCTTGGATAGTGGTGTTGCCAGTTGGGGGAGGCACCCATACCACACACCCACCACGGCAGTGCAGACTGTGCCCTGGTGGTGGTTGTCCACCCACCGGCTGCCATGCCCAGTGAGGCTGTGGGCACCAACAGTGTGGTGCAGTCTGATAGGGGTGGCATTTGTGATGCAGCCACCCCAGCACCATACCACACACAGCAGCCGGAGGGGCAGCAGCAGCAGCAGGACAGGGTTGGGGGGCAGGGTGCAGTGGCCACTGCCGTCGCACCACAGACTGATCAGCCCCAAGGGAGCCCTGCTGTGCAGCCCCCAACAGCGAGGGGGGCTAGGCTGCGGGGTCATGCAACACCCGTGGGTCAGCGCAATGCCTATGCACCCCAGGGTGCCGACCCCTTGACCGAGCACATCCATCTGCTATGGGCCTCCATGGAGCAACAGGTGCTGGTTGTGGCATGGGTGCGTGCACTCAGCACAGAGCTGTGCCAGTCCACAGGGAGGCATTACCGGGACTATGAGCAGCACCTGGCTGAGACCACACGCATGTGGAAGGACACAACCACAGCCCTGGATCAGCTTACCGCTGTGGTCATGGCCAGCCTAGCACCACTGGCCATCCTGGTGCATGGCCATCTGCCGCGAACCCCGTGGAGTGCTTTCTTCACCCCTCGGTCATGGCGTCATGCGACCCCTTCAGTGTCGATGCCGGGATCCGCTGTGGGCATTCCGGGCACACCTGGAGCAGGCATGTTCGGTAGCCTACAGACCCCTGTGAGGGGCCGGTCATGTTCCCGCAGTGACACATCTTGGGGAATGTCTGGGACACCCCCTGTGGTTGTCGAACAGCCTGCATCTGCTGAGCAGTCCTGGCAGGGCTGTCCACGTGTCTGCGGTGGCCATACGACCGCGTGGCGGTCCTTATCTGCATCCCTCCCAATCCGCTGTCTGCCGCTGCCCTGTGTGCACATTGGTGTGGCGTGTGCATGTGCATTCCAGGGACATGTCATCCATGGACCACGCCACACACCCACCTTGTGCACACCCACCCGGCTGCTGGCAACTGTGGCATGTGCATGATGATGTCAAGACAACACCAGCCGCAACTGTGCACTGGTGTGCAGCATCTGACACATGTCCATTGGCAGCCTCTGAGTGTGCGCGTGTGGTTGCCCATATGCATGTGTGTGCGGGTGTCTGTGGGGGTGTGTGGGTGAGGTCTACAGTGCTGTACAGGGTGCTTCCACAGAGTCCAGTTCCATGCCCATCCATGCCACCCTCTGGCCATGTCTGTCATGGGGCCCGGCCTTCCATGCCTGTGTACTGTGCCATGGTCCCTGAGACTTGTGTGTGGTCATGTACTCCTACCTGCGTGCACTGTAGTGCTCCTCTGCAATTGTGTCCCAGTGCTGCTGGGCCATTCTGTTCAGCCGGGGTTCCTGTCACCCAGGGGAGCTGCTCACCACCACCTGGACCGGTGGCCACGTCGTCCCCACTGCTGTTCCCCTGTTTGACCTCGACAGCTATCCCACAGTTGATGGCCATGTTGTGCAGCATACAGCAGGCCAGAAATAGGCTGCAGACTTTTGAGGGGCTGTACTGTAGGGCACCGCCAGACCTGGACAGGCAAGGGAACCGTGCCTTCAGCAGCCCAAACACATGCTCGATGATGTTCCGTGTGCTGGCATGTGCCTCATTGTATCGCCCCTGCACTGGGGTCGACGGGCACCGGTATGGGGTGAGCAGCCAGGGCTGGAGTGGGTATCACACCTGTGTGTTGACATGTGTGGTTAGCATGGTGGTCTGTGTAGCTGCCCCCCCTGCCTTCCTGCAACACCCTCTGGTGCCCCAGGCCTAGCGTCCCCCCACGCCCCACCCTGTTGTGCTATGCTAGGGAAGCAGTATAGTGCAGTGGTTTAAGGCTCTGAGCTGCAAATCTGGTGACATCCTGCAGACCAGACTTGGGTTTGAATCCCACAGCTTCCACTTGCATACTGTGTGACCCTGAGCAAGTCACTTAACTTCCCTGTGCTCCCAGGTCGCACCTGTAAAAAAGCTTTCAGCTTAGTGTGCTATACCTGGTTAAACAACTGAAAAAAAAAAAAATGCTGCCCATTCCAGCTGCATACTCACCTACTAGGTGGCCAGTGGGGATGTTCCCACTCTCAAACCTGTGGCACAGTGCTGACTGGTGCCAGATGAAGGCATCGCATGTTCTTCCAGGGTGTGTGGCACAGACATTGATTATGCGCACCTTGACATCACACACCACCCGGCAGTTGACACTGGAGTAGCCCTTCCTGTTGATGTAGGCTACCCCCTCCAGCTCTGGTGGTGTGTGGATGCCTACGTGGGTGCAGTTGATGGCCCCTAACACGCCATGCATACGTGCCATCCTGTGGAACTCCTGCATGTTCGCTGTGCACTCTGCCTGTGTGCTGGGGAACTTGATGTAGTCTGCAGCATGTGGCAGCAGTGCGTTGAGGAATTGTGTGAGGAGCAGTGATGTGGCTGACTGGGTTATGCCTGTGGTGTCCTTTGTTGGTCTCTGGAAGGTACCCGTGGTGAGCAGGCACATGACGGCCGTGACCTTGGTTTTCACTGACAGGGCGTGGCTCTGTCTTGTGGGTGCCTGCATCTCATCACTGCACAGCTCACAGAGCTGCCTCAGAATTGCCCAGTTCAGGTGATACCGGCCCACAATCTCAGTGTCACTGTACTGTTCATTGAGTGGTGCGGGCGCGGTACCTGTTTAGGACATACAGCAACGGACCTTCCACAGCTGGGCCGCTCTGCCTCCTCCCTCCTCACACCCCTCATTACTGCCTCCATCTGGAAGATGGCACTGGCCATGGCCTGGGATGTCCTGCCCCTGGTTGGTGTCTCCCTGGCACCCCCAGCTGTGTGCTGCTGCTGCGTGTGCCTCCTCGACATGGCGACACCTGTGTTGGGGTCCCTGCTGGCGGCCTGTTGGCTATGGCCTCCACCTCCCACCCATTCATGTGCATTCACTGCCATTCCTGTGACCAGGCTCGCAGGCTTATGCTGCAGTTGCTGCCCCCACTGCTGTCTCACACACACACACACATGCTCACACACCAAGGGTGCCGGAAGATGGTAAAAGCTGAGGGGGCTGAGAATCAAAAGGGCACTTATGAGGGTGCAAAGGGCACTTTTTCAATACTAGTTTTTGCCATACAGAAATAAAAAGTGGAGTGGCTACTGCCCCTTTTGTCTCCCCTGGTTCCGGCACCTATGTCACACACGCAGGCACGTTCAGGGTCACACGCTCTATCCCACACTCTGTGGCACTTCCTGCCTCTGTCTTGCACCCCTCCTCCTGCCCTGCCTGGCCAGTGTCTCTCTCTCTCTCTTCTGCTCCCCTGTGGAGAAAGCCTCCATCCCTTGTTTGCTTCTTCTTTTTATGGGCTCAAATTTGCTCCATGCATGTCCCTGTTGCTCTGTGCTTGCGCCATCAGCTTCCTGTTGAATATCGCACTGTGCTGCTTATTCATGGCTATGACCCCTGCACTTGCACATGCATTCATTAGGGTTGCGCATTGGCGCACTGCGATTTGAGCCACGCATCTGCTCCCGCTCAATATCGTCATTACGCGACTTCCGCGTTTCACAGGTATTCTATAGTTACAGAATGCGCTAACTGCTTTGAATATCCCACCCATAATATTAAGTGAAAATTGTCCACTGCAATTAACATTATAAAATGAATTTAGTGTACTTTTGAGTGAGTTTTGTGATGTTTAAATTAAGTCTTTTATCATAAGAATTCAAATACAATTGAAGATTTTTTCTTTATTTCTAACAGATCCTGATGAACCAGTATGTTTAACTGCAAAATGTTGATGTCCTTTAGGAAATAAAATGGCTTTTTCAACAAAAAGCCTTGCAAACTATTAAAACACATATCCGGTGAGTGGGTCTCATTTGCTTCAATCTGGTTGCAAAACATCAAAACTTCCATCACAGAAGCAACAAGCCTTTGTGTGAAGCAAATAAACAAATCAAAATGAAGGAAAAAACACTATGGTTCTTAAAAGAGGTGGAGAGGAAGGTTAGGGAAGAAAAAAGTAGCATTCAGGGGGTGGGATATTCAAAGCAGTTGCGCAAGACGCAACTGAGATGCGCCAGCGCAATAGTGGAAATGTGCAAGAGCAATATTCATTGGGAGACAATGCGGCTTGAATCGTAGGTGCGCCACGCAACCCGAATGAATGCATGCACAAGTGCAGGGGGTGTAGCCATGAATAAGCTGCGCAGTACAATATTCAACAGCAAGCGGAGGGCACAAGCGTGGAGCAACAGGGACATACGTGGAGCAAAGTTGAGCCCATCAAAAGATGGAGCAAGCAAGGGATGGTGGCTTGCGCCTTGGGGAGCAGGGGTGAGAGACAGAGAGAGAGAGACAGTGAGAGAGAGCCAGTGGCCAGGCAGTACAGCAGCAGGGGTGCAAGACAGTCACAGAGGCAGGAGATGCAACAGGCAGTGGGACAGGGAGTGTGACCCTGACTGTGCTTGCATGCCCAGCCCTGTGTGTGTGTGTGTGTGTGTGTGTGTGTGTGTGTGTGTGTGTGTGTGTGTGTGTGAGATATCTGTGGGGGCAGCGAAGGCAGCATGAGCTTGCAAGCCCGGACAGAGGAGTGGCTGTGGGAGAACACAGACGGGCGGGAGGCGGTGTCCACCACCAGCAGGGTCCCCATCACAGGAGTGTGCCCAGTGCAGGGGCACAAGCAGCAGCACACAGCCAGAGAAGCCCAGGGAGTCAGACACATGGTGGGGGGCAGGATAGGCCAGGCCATGGCCAGTGCAATCTTCCAGATGGAGGCAGTAATGAGGGGGTGTGAGGAAGCAGGATGCAGAGTGGCATGGCTGTGGAAGAGCCCGGCGGCAGTATGCCCAGAACAGGTGGTACCGTGCCCGCACCACCTTCGAACAGTACAGTGACACTGAGATCATGGGCCAGTAATGCCTGCACTGGGCAATTCTGAGGCAGCTCTGTGAGCTGTGCAGTGATGAGATGCAGGCACCCACAAGACAGAGCCACGTCCTGTCAGTGAAAACCAAGGTCACGGCCATTATGTGCCTGCTCGCCACGGATACCTTCCAGAGACCAACAGGGGACACTACAGGCATACCCAGTTGGCCGTGTCAGGTCTCCTCACACAGTTCCTCAAGGCACTGCTACCACATGCTGCAGAATACATCCATCTACCCAGCACACAGGCGGAGCATAGAGCGAACATGCAGGAGTTCCATAGGGTTGCACGTATGCCTGGTGTGCTAGGTGCCATTGACTACACCCACGTAGGCATCTGCATACCACCGGGGCTGGAGGGGGTGGCCTACATCAACAGGAAGGGCTACCCCAGTGTCAACTGCCAGGTGGTGTGCGATGCCAAGGGGCACATAATCAATGTCTTTGCCACACACCCTGGTGGAGCACATGATGCTTTCATCTGGCACCAGTCAGGACTGTGCCACAGGTCTGAGAGTGGGGACATCCCCACCGGCCACCTAATAGGTGAGTATGCAGCTGGAGTGGGCAGCCTGGCACAACAGGGTGGGGTGTGGGGGGATGCTAGGCTGGGGGCTTCAGAGGGTCTGGCTGAGTAGGCGGGGGAGCAGCCACACAGACCACCATGCTAGCCACACATGTCTCCACACAGGTGACAGCGGATACCCACTCAGGCCCTGGCTACTTACCCCATAACAGCGCCCATCAACCCCAGTGTAGGAGAGATACAATGAGGCACACGCCAGCACATGGAACATCATCGAGCATGTGTTTGGGCTGCTGAAGGCACGGTTGCATTGCCTGCTCAGGTCTGGCGGTTCCCTACAGTACAGCCCCTTAAAGGCCTGCAGCCTATTCCTGGCCTGCTGTGTGCAACACAACATGGCCACTGACCATGGGATAGCTGTCAAGGTTGAAGAGGGGTACAGCAGTGGGGACGACGCGGATGCCGGGCCAGGCGGTGGTGGGCAGCCTCCCCCCCAGTGATGGGAACCTCGGCTGCACAGGATGGCCCAGCAGCACCAGTACATGATTGCAGAGGAGCACTATGGTGCATGCAGGTAGGTGAACATGACCACACACATGTCCCAGGGACCAGGGCACAGTATACAGGCATGCATGGCCTGGCCCGACAACAGACACGGCCGGAGGGCAGCGTGGACAGGCATGGGACAGGACTCCATGGAAGCACCCTGTATGGCACTGTAGACCCCACCCACTCACCCCCACACACACATGCACATGCACACAGGCACCCACATGCGCACACCCAGATGCCGCCAATGGGCGTTTGTCAGACGCTGAACACCAGTGCACAGTGGTGGCCGGTGCTCTGTTGGCATCATCATGCACGTGCTACAGTGGCCAGCGGCTGGGTGGTTGTGCACAAGGCGGGCATGTCGAGTGGACCATGGACAGCATGACCCTGGTATGCACACGCCACACCAATGTGCACACAGAGCTGTAGCAGGCAGCGGATGGGGAGGGTGGTGGACCATGACCACCGCAGAGTTGCACAGCTGCCGTGGACACATGGATGGCCCCGGCGAGACTGCCCAGCAGACACAGGCTGTGCGACAGCCACAGGGGGCGTCACAGATGGTCCCCCAGATGTGTCACAGCAGGAACATGACCGGTCCCTCACAGGGGTCTGCAGGCCCCTGAACAGGCCCGCTCTAGGCATGCCCAGAATGCCCACAGTGGATCCCGGCATTGACAATGATGCGGTCGCACGACGCCGGGACCGAGGGGTGGAGAATGCACTCCATGGTGACTGCGGCGGACGGCCATGCACCATGGTGGCCATTGGTGCTAGGCTGGCCGTGACCGCAGGGGTAAGCCGATCCAGGGCTGCGGTTGTGTCCTCCTGCATGCGAGTGGCCTCAGCCAGGAGCTGCTCATAGTCCTGGTCACACCTCCCTGTGGACTAGCGCAGATCTGTGTGAAGTGCACGCACCTCTGCCATGATCTGCACCTGTTGCTCTACAGATGCCCAGAGCAGATGGGTGTGCTCGGTCAGACGGTCAGCGCCCTGGAGGGCATGGGCATTGCACCAACCTGTGGGTGTTGTGTGACCCCACAGCAGGGCCCCCCATGCAGGTGGGGGCTGCACAGTGGGGCCCCCTTGGACCTGAACAGTCTGCAGTGCAATGGCAGTGGCCACTGCACCCGCCCCCCCTCGGCCCTGTCCTGCTGCTGCTGCTGCCCCTCTAGCCGCTGTGTGCATAACGGCACTGGGGTGGCTGCACCATCACCACCACACTGATGTCACCCACCGCCTCACTGGGCGTTGCAGTTAGTGGGTGGACAACCGTCACCAGGGCACCATCTGCGCTGCCATGTCAGGTGCGTGGTATGGGTGCCTCCCCCTGATCGGCATCATCACTGTCCAGGATAACAGTCACATCGTCATCGGTCCCGGACCCCTCCCCTATCTGTGTCTCAGCATACTGGACACCATGGCTGGCATCCTGCTGAAACACTGATAGGGCCTCGTCCACAACCACACCACAGGCATCCGGTCAGACAGTGGGGATGGGCTGGCAGCGGTCTGGATCCCAGACAGCGGAGGAGGTGGATGGACGGTCCTCCAGGTCCAGGACCGCCCCCATGGTGGTCACCCCCACTCTTGCTGCGCATGCAGGGCTCCCAGACCTGTGAAGGAACACCTTGGGTAGTGCCACTGCCACACACCCTGCCCCCGGCAGCCTGCCCCGGCATCCCTCCCCCATGCCCCGCTGTACCTACCATGCAGTGATGAGCTGCCCCCCCATCTGGAATCCAACGCCAGAAACACCCTCAATGCACTGTACTGCATGGACGCCACCACCAGCTCTTCCTGCAGTGTCAGCTGTGGCACTTTGGGCTGTCTACCGCCTGTGGTGGCACATGTGGCCCAAATGGCAGCCACCTTATCTTTTATCCTCCTCCAGTTCATGCCCACCTTCTTTCTGCACTCCTGTGCTGACCTCTGATGGCTGCCCTGCTGGTTCACAGCCCTGGCCACTCCCTCCCATGCAGCCGCCCTGGCCTGTGGGGTGCCTGTCAAGCCACTCAGGAGGGGCTCCTGGTCCAGGTATGCATCAAAGAGGGCATCGCTCTCTGCACTCGTGAAGTTGGGCCTGTGCCTCCATGCAGGCCCCTGCTCCTCAACCACCTTGTGTTCCGACATGCTCAATCCTGTGGGTATGGACATGTGGTTAGTGATGGCTGCTACACACAATGCCCCCCAATCCACTGTCCCAACATGCCCACTGCCTGGTGTCTTACCTCTGAAGGATGCAATACCAGTCTGATTGGAAGGGAGACAGTAGGGTTGTGGTTAATGGAGTCAAATCAGAAGAGAGGGAAGTCGTCAGTGTGGTGCCACAAGTATCGGTCTTGGGTCCAGTCCTTTTCAATATGTACATTAACAACATGGGATAGGAATACAGGGCAAGATGTGCCTCTTTGTAGATGACACTAAGCTCTGTGTCAGGGTAGACAGTGAGGAAATGATTAGGGGATACAGAGAGACTTGCAAAAGCTAGCGAGGTGGTCAAAGGTTTGGCAGTTGAAATTCAGTGCCATAAAGTGCAAAGGTGATGCATATAGGAAACAAAAACCACAGGACAGAGTACTGAATGGGAGTGGCGGGGTATGCTGTGTATGACCTCTGAGGAAAGAGACACAAGGGGGCATCATCAGTGACTCCCTAAAATAATCAACCCAGTGTAACAAGCCCTGCAGTAAGACAAACAGTATGTTGGGGTGTATAGGAAGGGGTACTGACAGCAGAAGAATGGTGATATTACTACCTCTCTATAGATCACTGGTGAGGCCCCACCTGGAGTGCTGTGTCCAGTTCTGGAGTTTTCACCTGTGGATAAATAAGGACAGGCTGGAGACAGTGCAACATGGGATGACCAAAATGATTCAGGACCAGCAGAGCAGATCTTGCAAGGATCGACTTAGGGCATCGAACATGTACTCGTTGGAGGCCAGATGAGAGAGGGGAGATATAATAGAGACCTTCAACTTCCTGAAAGGAATGAACAAGGTAAACTGCGAGGAACTATTTATCATAAGTAGTAGATGAAGAATACTGGGGCACAAGTGGAAACTTATGAGGGGAGGTTCAAGAGAGAAGTGAGAAAGTTTTATTTTACAGAAAGGGTGGTGGAGCTGTAGAACAATCTGCCAGCTAATGTGGTAGGCGCCCAAACTAGCAGTGGTTTCATACATGGCTGGGACAGAGTGAAGGGCTTAGTGCCTGCTCAGGGTGATAGTAGGGCAGGGGGCGTGGGGGTGGATAGTGTGGGTTAGAAGAACCCTGTATGTAGAATAGGTCCTAGTTTTATTTGAGTTTATTGTCAGCCTGGATGGACTAGTGGTCTTTTTTCTGCCATCATTGTCTGTGTTTCTATTTTTCCAAACCCTAATGTTTGCATTTATCCATTTTATGAGCTTTGACTTTTTGGTAACTCAAATCTTGGCATTTACTTTTTTGGAATGAGTTTCCTTTATTTTGTGATAATGGAATCATGTGTGGGATCTGCAGAAGCACAGCTACAGATGCAGATGTGCTGGGCCATGCACCAAGGATCAATCTATCTTTTTTTTTTCCATATTACTTTTTTTCCATTCTTTTTTCCATTTTCTCCCCATACACCCCCTCCCCCTCGTGGCATGAATGTGCATGTGCGGAGGCATGCCCAAATCATGTAACTACGCTTCTGTGTCTCCTGACCTCTGGTGCTGCCCTCTGGCCTCCACTAGGGGGCAGCCAAGGAGTGGGACAACAACCCTCCCCTCCCCGGGAGAGGAGAGCAGTCCTTTGGATGATCAATCCTCTCCCTCCCCTACCGACCCCCGGCAAACCGAGGTTGCTCCTGACCCCAGGTTGCTGGCATGGCATGAGGTGTGGTGTCCAGTGCCTCAACCCTCAGTGCCACCAGGTTGGCCTTCTATCTTTTTTTTTTACTTTCTTTATTGAGTTTTCTCATAGATAAACACAACAAGAGAAGAACAAGTAGATACTTGAGTTCTTAAGTTACAAAAACAAGTATATATGTAACCCCCTTGCTCCCCGGGTTACTAGAATCCCATTAGTGGCAGGCAGGGAAAGGCAGCTGCCTGCTGTGGGTGGACACCCGACCTCCCCAGACACAGTCTGGGTGTCATGCCCCCCCCCCGCCCGATCGCGGGCATATAAATATATTATTCCTGGTGGTCCAGTGGACCCTACCCCATCACCCGATCATGGGCATAGTGAAAAAACAAACAAACCCTGGTGGTCCAGTGGACCCGATCCCCTGCCCAATCGCAGGCATAATTAGAAGTTATATTCCCTAATGATCCGGTGGACCTGCCCACCTGCTTGATCATGGGCATAATATGAAATTAAATTCCCTGGTGAGACCCGCCACACCGCTCCCCCCCCGGGTCAGCGGCTGGCGGCAGCTCACCACCTGCAAGTCACCCGGCCACCCAGCCGCCGATTGACAGCATACAGTTCACATTTTGGGACTGTGTAGTACAGTATGGTCTGCACGCCCATTGGCCCATGCAGTGGACCAATAGGCGTACAGCCGTACTGCATGCTGTCAGTCGGCGGGCAGCTGGGTGGCTTGCGGGTGGGGAGCTGTCGCCCGCTGCTGACCGGGGGAAAGTGGGATGGTGGGTCTCAGTGGACAGGTAGGGAGGGGGGTACCGCTGGACCACCAGGGATTTAATTCCATTATTTGCCCGCGATCGGGCCGGGGATCAGGTCCACCGGACCACCAGGGATTTCATTTCATTATTTGCCCACGATCGGGCCAGTGATCAGGTCCACTGGACCACCAGGGATTTGTTTTTATTATTTGCCTGCGATCAGGCAGTCAATTGGGTCTACTGGACCACCAGGGAATTTCATTTCATATTATGCCTGGGATCGGGCAGGGGGGCAGGTCCACTGGACCACCAGGGACTCTAATTACATTTTATGCCCGAGATCGAGCAGGGGAGCAGGTCCACTGGACCACCAGGGATTTAATTATGATATGCCCATGATTGGGCATTGGGGCATGTTGCCTGCCAAGGGGCAGGGGGCGTCAGTCCCCGATGGCTGCAACCTGGCAGGCGCCAGGTGCAAGTCGCTGGGGATCGGCGCACTGCATGCAAATGGGGCCATAATGACATGCAAATGGACCCATTTGCACCTTGCATACATAATGAACTCATTTGCATGTTCACGTCTGAATACCGATCTTGCTGCACCTAGTGCAACTGCACTTGCGCTGGCGCAGCCCCTTGCTCTTCACCTGCCACTTGCACTGGTGCAGTGCCACTGCACCGTGTGCAGTGTGGATGCCCCCAGTGCCATATTCAATGGTTCTGGGCCATGGTGCAGTGCCATTGAATATCACCCAGCCCATACCCTGGTGCATCCCACTTGTGCTGCGCCCAGGCATGCGCCCCTGCCTGGCACAGTCTGAATATCCCACCCTGTGAGTTGTATGAGAGGCTGCAACAAACAGGCAATCCTGTTCAAGAAATACTGTGGCTTTAGTGACTTTAAGCAAGTAAAAATTGATTGAAAGCTAATGGTAAAGTCCTAGAAAATTATATAGATGTGCTGAGGAAGAAAAGCAGTGCAGTCAGTGCAGTTTGAGTAAAATTTATCAGTATGCAGTAAATCGGATGCACAGTGGCTTGAGTCAGATGCAGATTGTTGATGCGCCAGGAGTGCTGCCACTGCCATTACACAGTGGGGCAGCAATGTAAACACAGCAGCAGGGAGCCATTTTGTGAGACTGTTCCAAGTAAAGTGAACTCAGTAATAACAGTGAAATTTTGTGTGTTTATCTACAGTCATGGCTTTGGGACCATCCCGATACCCAGATCATGCCTGGGTTATGATAGCCGAAGAGGTTACCAAGCTTAAGGAAATAGAGCAATGTTTCTCCAGTGGAAGTTTACCTCCTCATATTGTGATTCCCAGATACCCTATGAGAGTATGCATAATGTGCCTCAAGGCTAGAAGGGACGTATTCATGATTCCTCACTGTTCAGGGTGTTTAGAGAAGCAAGGTCTGTCCAAGACACCTAAAATCCACTTGGCTTCCACTTGGACAAAGCTACAAGATCCTGCAAGTAGCAGCACACAGCACCAGGTTGAACCTGTTGGGGAAGGCCCAGCAGAGTGTGGCACAAAGGAAGAGGGTGCAGATGTACTGCCAGAGCAGATTCTTCGTGATGTCTCCATGCCAGTGTATCAGATAGACAGTTTGGAGGGAGCGTCAGTGAATCCATGGAGAGAGGGTCCCAGTCCTCGCCTCATTGAAAGGATGAGGTTTGAGAAAACCTAGATTGGGAGGTGTCTACCTCTGTGCCGTGTGAAGAGTGTACTGTCTTGGGAGTGAGAACAACTGCTCGCTCCTGGTCCCAGATCTGGGCCCAGATCCTAAGTGAGAAAGAGAAGGAGGAGGAGGAAGCTATGTACCTTTACATTGAAGGTCCTAGTCCGCGGCCTCTGGCTCTTGCCTTGGAGGAACCAAGAGAAGAAGTTGGTGACTCCACAGCCCTGCCCTCAGAAGGGGTCAGGGACAAGTTCTATGAAGCTTTAAGTATGCGACATTGGCAGAACCTGGACTGGCCACCCCCAAGCCAGGCCGAGGGTCGCAGACTGATGATGAGTAGTAAGGAGGAAAGACTGGTTCGTAGGAAGGCAAACAAGATCTATGGAATGTCCTTTCCTACCTTTCCTCGGAGAGTCTGGGAGGAGATTGAGAAAAAGAGGAGATCCTGGCTAGTGGAAGATACAACCAAAGACCTGCATCCAGGTGCAACTCGATATGTCACAGACAAAGTGATATGAGACAAACTCAAGTTTTGGAAGTTAGGCAGGACACTGCTCATAGACGCTGTACGATCTGTGAACAATAAAGGAAATGAGACTTTCCATAACGTGAATTATGAGCACCCAGATGGGGTAATAATTCTTGCACCTGACCCATTGTGGTACTACCCTCAATGTTACCATCATCCTGTGAATGTGCCCATGCCTACCCAGAGGTAAGCAGAGCAGTGGTAGCAAGTGCTGCCATCCAGCCATTGCCGTACCCATATTGTTCAGCCATTCTGGTGTTCCAGATTCCAGGGTGTGTCCAGTTTCATCAGCCTTGCAGTGTGCCTTTCCAATTTCAACACCTGGCCTTTCAGATGACATCACCCAGCTGTTTTCCTGATTCATCGCCTGGGATTTTGGATGACATCAGCTCAGCTGTTGCTTTCCTGTTCCAAGATTCCATCTCCTAGATGACATCAGTCAGAGATGACATCAACCCAGCAGTTTCCAGTTCAACATCCTGTTTTCCAGAAGATTTCTACCCAGCTGTATCCAAAAAATGCTGCCAGGGAGAGTCTTTGGCTGGAGATCCAGGTGATGTCCATTTTTCATTCTTCAAGGGACTAGTAAATCCAGACTTTTCTCACTTTATTGTCATTGCAATACACATCCTACACCTGGCAGACTACAGACTGTTGAACTGTCCACAAAGACTCTCCCCTTTGGGATTACAGTACTTCAGGTACAGTGCTTCACCGGGCCCCGGCTCAGGAAAGACTCTTTCATGGACTTTGCCTTCAGGCACCGTTGTTGTCACTAGTGTGGACATTTAGGGCCTTCCATCGCCAAAAGGTGTATTATACATAATGTTGATATTTTCTACTGTTTTCTACTTTTCTACTTTTTCTAAAAAAATGTTTTTGGGATTCTCCAGTGTTTTGATGCTATGGGTTATTGTTGTTGTTGTACTATGTTTGCAGATTTTGGGGGTGTTTTGTCTTTTCTCTTTCAGGTGAATCCTGGTGAAGAAAAAAGAGAAGACAAGAAGAGGACTGGAGGGACTCATCTGAGTTTCTCTGTGCTTTAAAGTGTTTTTTAAAGTACTGTGTAGTTGTTAACATGTGTTAACCTTTTCCTTCCACAGGTGTATTTGTGGGGGAGTATGGGAGTGTAATGCTTGTGTATAGTGTTAGCTCTGTGTGTTTGGTTTGCAGGTATCCTGGGCTGGGGGGAGGTCCTCCCTTTGAGTAAGTTTTGGTAGATAGGTTTTCCCTAGAGGACTAGGGGGATAGACAGGCTGTGGTCCTGATCAGCCATTGAGGCCGCAGTGCTGGTCTATTAGGGCTATGCTCTGAACAGTTCTTCCAGAGCCACTGGTATCAATAGTAAGATCATAGTGTAGGGGCTGGTGCATTAGCCAATGGACTCTGGGCCCTTAGTGTTGTCTGCCTGTGCCTGGCACATGGTAGGGGAGAAGGTAGTGCTACCTCCCCATAGTCAACACATAGGGTAGGATGGCCTGATGCCAGATAGGTAATGACTGGAGACAGTTATTTTCCTGGCTGAGGGTGGGTGTAACCCCCTTGTTCCCAGGGGTTACTAGAATCCCATTAGAATCAGTGGCAGGCAGGGAAAGGCAGCTAGTAAAATGCCAGTTAAATGGATTTCACACTGTCATTCTCTGGTTTCAGTCTCAGCTGAGCTGGAGGATGATGTAATCATGGAACTGTTGGAGTAGCATAAGCCACACTTGAGATAGCTGCAAGAGAGATAGCTTTAGAATGTTCAGTGAGTCTGTAGAGTGGAGTTCCAGGAGGAGGCTGCAGCTGTAGGCAGCTCCTCCTTTTTAGCTCTGACAGAGAGACACCACTGTGTGTTGAGTAGTTTGTTCTCACCCTATAAGAAGAACATAGAAAACAGAGATTGAAGTGGTGGAAACCGTTCCAAGTGGGTTTTCCTTTGCCCCATCCTGGGGGGGGATGGGGGAGATCTTCAGGGTTCGGGGCAATCCCCTCACCCAGTCTGTCTAGTGATGCTGCCTGTGACAACTTCAGAAACTGTCAGTACTTTTGTGTTCAGCCCAGGAGGGGCACCTGCATTCCTTGGTGAATTTTCTCTGACAAAAAGACCTTGTCACTTAGACTGTTTCTGTTTTTCAAAGTGCCTGCCTCTGTTGGAGTCTAGAGAGAGACTGTCCAAGTACAGAACTTTTAGTCATGTAATATGTTAAGTGTGAAAAACATTTCAAGATAGAATCTATAAGTTTTCTTGTTATTAACCAGATGAATGGCCGAGTATAAACTTGGATGCAAAAGGTGGGAGTCCCACCTTCTGGAGTAACCAGTTTGCCTCTTCGGGTTCATTTTGGGCACCAGTTCAATTTTTCATTCAGTGCATTTGGCCAGTGCCTGATAGAAATAGTTACCCAGACATGGGTTGGATTTTCTGTGAGCCTAGATGTGCTATTTGGTGGTCGTGTGTGCCACCAGTATTCCGCATGAAATATGGGAAAGTGTTCTAGTACTGGCCATGTGTGGCTAGTCGAGAGGAAATGTACCAATTTTGGCCATGTGTGCCAATCTCCATTTCAAAACCTGAGAGTTCGCTGTGTGTGTTTAAGCCTATGCTAAATGGGACTTCATGAATGTCTATACCTCAGTAATCTGCAATACCAGTTTGTGTAGCCCTGTGGGAGTCCATCTTCGCTTTGTGATTATTCCTACTTTGTTACGTGAATAAAAGCCACACTCAAGAATCCCAACCTGGTTTGGACAGTACTGTTATTGCTTCATCTGTGTCTTGATTTACTTGGGTGCCCCTGTCCAGAAGTGCCAACCTAGCATAATTGTGAGCAAATGTTTTCTCCTAGCGACCTGGGTTGCTGGCCATGGTAAATGGTCCCACCAGGCGTGTGCCAGGTAGTTGCCACACTTGGTTTGCCTGTCTATGTATGGCAGGCTCAGAAGTAGATGTACTGTAAACTGTTATGTAAACCCCAATCCCTCTCTTGGGCACCATGTGGTGAGAGGAGCAGCCCTGCTAGTTAAACAAGGGGGGCCAGTGGGAAGGTGTTACATATAGTATGCATTATGTCAGAATTAGTATAAGACATACATTTCATCCATTGGTTAGCACAAATCCACTATACGCCATCAAGGAACATGACCAAAAGAGGATGAAATAATTATTCCAAGCTTTTAAACATAGTTGTGGACTATCAAAGTCATGTAATTAGATAAATAAGGTTATTCTAGGATGTGCGTGCTACTCAGCTGCCGTTACAGACCGCTCTTTTTAACCTTCCCATAGTAAAGCAGTTGGGATACAATGGACTAGAAATGGGTTAACCCAATATGAAATGTAAAAGTATTGATGGTCCCAACTATCAGCCCAAGGGATATCTTATTTATTTAAACAAATGGACCCACAAGGGTCAACTATTAAAGACTGTACTGCTATAGTCCTTTAACCTTTACTGAAAGATGTTGTGAAAACATGTTACAACTGTCAAACAAAAGAGCCAGTAATTGAAAGGCTATGTTCAATGGGGTGAGCAATCAGCCATGCCCCTTTCCTGAGCTATATAAGCAGTTCATCCCAGCCTCCCTCTGAAGCACTTTTTCTTTGATGGCGGAGGCTTTGTCAGTCTGTCTTCTCCCTTGGGGCCTGCTGGGGCTTGCCCCCCCCCCAACCGTTGCTAGTGCTTTGGACCCTGGTTGGTTTGTACAGGACTCTGTTCATTGTGTTTCTCTTGTTGTGGCTAGTATTTGCTGCCTCTGGCTGCTGCGTGCTTCTTGTGTTGCCTGTGTTTCTGTTCTCCTGTGTTTGTATTTTGTTTTGTGTTTTCTTCTGGGATTTTCTTGTTTTCCTATCATCCTGTTGCTGTTTCTTTTTATTGTGCTAATCCTGTGCCTGTGCTCTCAGGCTCCTAGTTACTCATCATAATTTGCAAAAACTCAGTTCAATGATTTATCTTCCATATGCTTCAGCTCAGGCTCCTGCTTCCCGGCCTAGCAATCCTCTGTTTGCCTACAATTGTTATTGTAAGCTTCAGCTCACACTGCTGTTTCTCTACAGTCTACTGTGCTTTCACCTTAATTGTTTGCACCTGATCCAGGCTCATACTGCTCAGCTAGCTACCACTCCCATTTCTACAGCTCAGCTCTTAATTCACTCAGTGCTAGCTCCACTCAGACCACTGCTGCATTGCTATATACTGAAACGTACAGCTATTATATTTGCTGCCTGGTCTCACCTTACAGCTGCAAGCATTCTAGCAATATATTTCTGAATTTAACTATTTTGAACCTTTCAGTCATTGATTTGCTTCCCATGTTCACACTGCTCTGGCAGCTTGCTATTCTTTGGCACTTTCCTTAACTAGGACCTTACCAGTAATGGCACCCCTTTTTGGGGTCTCTACCCTGCCAACATTACAGTTGCTGTTTGGTCTCATGGTGCTCAGCTTGTGACTTCCCTGGTTATTCCATCAATTCATCAAAATTCAAATAAATAAATAAATTCCCATGGCGGGGAACTGTGGTGTCATGGTAGGGCATTCTGGCTCCAATTAGCAGGAGCATGCTTTTATGTAAGCTATATAATTTTGCTCTGCTCCTTTGCCTAGTGGCTTTTTAACTATCCATGCATAAATACATTAACATGGCTTTTCTTTGTTGGGTAGAGAATTTCTGGTAGACTGGTAATGTCACTGCAGAAGATCTTGAGGTGAGGAGGACCTTGGAGGAGCTGGTCGCTGAGACTTCAATAGGCACTAAAGATTCTACAATAGGTATGCCATCATTGCCTTATTCTATCTGCTTAAAAGTCTGACACTTTAGCACGATATGTGTCTCTGTATAGTCTCCAGTACGCTCGCTCTCTACTTTTATATTTAGGAAAAGGAGAACATTTTGGATTAAGCACTGTAACTCTGCAACTGAGCTAGGACTGATATTGGTACAAGAATAACCCCGGATGCTGAGGACAAGGCTGAAGCAAACCTACAGAGGAGCCCACAGAAAACAGTCCAGAGGGAGAAACACAGAGATTGAGGCCAACAGTGTCACAGAGAATGCGGTGGGTACAGAGGACACCAAAAACTTTTGAGGTCCCAAGGGCTGATGACTGTAAAGTTATCACTTCTGTCCTCACACTCCTCAACTCTACCGTTAATGGAAGCAGACGCAGTATCCAGACTGGGACTAAAAGTGAACAGTAACATTAAGTGCATTCCTTTTAAGAAATAATGACACCCCTCAAGAAACGGGACTGTGGCAAATGTATTGTAATTGCTCTGGCTGTCCCTGAACTAACCTTGTTTTGAAAATGTCTCAGCTGTCTAATTCATTCATTGTTTTTTTCTGGTGTACTGTGCATGTGTCCTTAATATCTGCAGTACCGATAGCACAAGGCCCATTTTAGTTACTCTTTCAGTAGCTTTCTCCCCTTTCTACTCACTGACTAAAGGCGGTGGGAGCAACAGCAATAGCCCACACAACAGCCAGCCTTGTCTGCTTTTGGCCTTGTTTTAACCTGCTTGTGACTGCCTACGACCTCCACCTTCAGATTCCTTAGGTATGGTGAGTGTGGTGAGCTTTTCAACAGTTCTTTGCATACCCATGAGTCTCTATTCTGCTCTGCCAACAGCTTTGTTTTCCTTTTGGTGTAGCTAAAGATTTTTTGTATAGCCCACAATCTACAGCAGTTCACTGTCGTTAAACATAAAGATGCAATCCTGGTATCCTTAGAGTGTGCCTAGAATATTTATTACTTTCATGCATCAACTGCATGAATATACCTAAAAGTTTACCTGAGAACCCCACGGCAAATCTAACTGCCACTTGCATTCTCGTATGCTTTGAATTCTTTCGCATGTTTAGCACTTTAGATAAATTGCGCTCTTCTTCTGTCTATTTATATACGCATCTATCTAAGGGTAACCTAAATGCACAGAGCACTTTTGTTATCTACCACATTTTTGTAATTACAAAGTTATCCTCTCCATAGCACCAGGGAGAGTTATAATGCCATAGCACCAGGGAGAGCTACATTACAGCAGTCTTTTATAGTCCTATAGTTCCGAACAATATTATTATTTTATCTAACACCTTATTTGCTGATATTCATTTACTATTTTACTCATTCTATTTAATTGTGGTATTGTGGCACTGTGGCATTGCATGTTTTTAAATTGTGATACCATGGTTTTTTAATGAAAGTCCCAAAATTGTTCTCCTTTATTGAACAGAATAATTACAGATTGAGTTTTCTCCTTGTAATATAGCCTAGGGCCTTGAAACAATATGTGAATTACAAACTATTTATTAATCAATCAGAATCTATCCTACTCTGATTAGAATTACTGTAGTATAGCCTCATCTCTCCACACTTACAGGACCTTATTTGGCCCATAGGAAAAAAAAAACTATTTGACTGTTCTCTGATATAAAATTCTGAATTGCACTTACTGGCTTTTGCATACTACTGTCCTTTAATTTAAGTGAGCAGATTAAAGAAGTAAAATGGATAACACCCAGCAGCAAAGGCTGCTTGATCCAGATCTTTCCCCTCTTCTCTCTGAGTTGCCCAGCATAAAAAAGTTGAAACAAGCTATGCAATCAAAAATTACTGAACACTTGCCTGTGATAGTCAATTCTCCTCTAAGTAAGACATCTACACCTAGAAATAGACCAAACTACTCACCCATAGTGCCCACAGAAACATCCATAGTGCTTACAGAAGAAATAATAGACACTGAAACTAGAAATCTGTCTCCAAGCTGTAAGAACAAACTGGCTGAGTCTAAAATAGGAACATAGTCATCAAAGGTGGCAGACCTCACAGTATCCTCAGTGTTATTTGACAACAGTGGATAGATGGCAAAACAAAAAATGATTTTAGAAGAGGTCACCAGGGTCTTAGCTTAAGAAGTGTGCATCTCAGTTTAAGAGCTCACACTTTTGTAAAAACTGTCAGCAACATATGACTGCCAGCATCACCCCATCCCAAACATAGATGCCCCTGACTATCAGGCAAGCTTTTTAAGTGATGGCCTAATACAGCCTGTATCTAAACAATACTCCACTAATATTATACTTTTGGAACAGTTGTTAATATTATTGAATCTCTCAGAGGAAATTGGCACAAATAGAGCAATAATCTATGATGCTATGGCTAGACCTCCCTTTAATAAAATACATAATAATAACTCTAGCAACCCTATTGTAGCTGATGAAGAAAGGAGTAAAGTTAAACATTGCCCTCAACCTGATTTTAGCCCAGTGCAGATCCCAGAAAGCTCACAAAGAATCAAAAACTACCACAAGGGAAGGAAGACTAAAAAAATCAAGCAGGAAAAAGGGAAAAAGATGGAGGAAAGCTGAAAGAGAAAAAATAATTCAAAATGCACAGATTCTGCTAAATTCAGATACACTTAATTCCTTAAACCCAGACAAGACAGATATTTTAGTGGTACCAAACAGGACTGAAACACAAACCAAAATACAAGAGGAAGAAATCAGCTCAAGTAGACATGATCCCATAATTTCAAAAATCTACCCAATAAACTCATACTTAAACAATTTGGAAAAATAAATCTTACAGCTGAGTCATGAGATTACCACATGCAACACTGATGAGCACAAGGAAAGTTATTAGATAATCAACCAAAGGGTTTACCTATGCCGACGCGACAACATTGTTGTCGACATTCAGCATAGAGACATCCCCAATGTCGAAAGGCGAAATTTCACTAGTCAGACATCGGTCAATTTTTCTATCAGGGGGCTGTGCCCCTGAACCCTCCATGCAGGGGCCTGCGCCCCCCCCCCATGCCCCACTTCTAAAGATTGTCAACTCCGAGTTGGAGTTAACATGAAGGGGGGGGTGAAACATGGTGAAAGGGCAAAAATTCACCAGCGGGTCCCCCACAGCGACATTTTCAAAACTTGTCGAAAATGTTACTATGAGGGATTTCACTGATGGGGTTTCACCCTTGCATCGGTACACCCAGCCAAAGTAACAATACATATGCTAACATAAGGAAACCTTCCAGAGATGCTCAAATACCTAAAAAATCTCCCCTACCTATTGACTCAATACATTACCATGAAAAAAAGACAAACAGTGCAACAGTATTTCCACTAATCAGGATCATGGAACCTACCACATGGCTTAAACTTTAAATTGGAAATCAGGCATTGCAAGTGGTGGACAGACTGAAAAGTGAAATTGATATATACATTTGTGTTGAAGACATTAGAGAAATTAAAGAAATTCCTATTGACTCTGACACACTAATTGATGTCCTATTTGATTCCCCAAGAACTGCTAACTATGTCTGGCTAAATGGCACTGCAATTAAAAATAAAGACGCCTCAGTAACTTATCCTAACAGGCATCTCTTTAACATAAATGACCACAAAACAGATGATGCCAAAGAAGCATGAGCCAGCCTGAGTTTATTTGGTATGGGATCTCTCCTAAGAGAAAATGCCCACAAACTCATTGGAGCAATCTGTGGGCTCTTCTAGGTAAAGAGGACAGTACTGCTGCCCACAAGATGGGCTATGATAGCCAGGTAAACATCCCGGTAAGAAATAGAAAACTGGCAGACATGATCTTAGATAAAGCCCCCATTCTCAATCACATGGGGCTAAATTTGGTTGATTCTGCAGTCTTGGAGAATAAAAAGGAACAATTTCAAGAAGTCAGTAACTCATTGCCTTTATTTGATAAGTACCGAACTCTAGCCAGTTATTGTAGCAACTGACAATTAACTTCTGTGGAAAATGAAACATATTTAAACATTAACGATCTGTCTGGTACAAGCACCCAACATGGAGGTATAAGTTTTATCTTGGAATCTTGCTGGATTGAAAAATAAACTTGCTGATAAAGACTGGATTAACTATGTACAAAAATTTGACTTATTATGTTTACAAGAAATTTGGCACAGTAATGATTTTTGTGCAAATATTAATAGATTTGAGTCCTCCCATGTTCCTGGGAAAGATATGGAAACAAGGCAGATACTCAAGTGGATTAGTCACCCTTATTAAGATAGGCAGTTTTAAAAGACTGAGATCTCAATATTCAAAGGGGTTGCACCTGGTGCAACTGAGTTGCATCAGTGCAACCCCAGAACTGTGCCCAGGGCAATATTCAAAAGTGGGAATTACACAGTGCAATTCCCAATGTGCCGGAGTGCAAAGATAACGTATGCGGCACATCTCCAGGGGTCATGCCCATGGATATGCGGCACATCACAATATTCAGCCCAGGATGTGAGGTGCATCAGCTGGCACAACCCTGAGATGTGCCGCATACCTGGGCTCAAAGCTGAGCCCGTAAAATATGGCTTAAGTGCAGTCCACCCACCAGTGGGTCACTGAATTGCAGTGCGCAATGCAGCAGCCACCAGCCGTGGGTGGCAACCCCCCAACACAGTGCACAAGCACCCCCATATGTCCCAGTTCATCTAGTGGACCCCCTGACCATCTGATCATGGAGAATACATCAATTTCCATATCCCTGGTAGCCCAGTGGTTTCCTCCTCCCTGCCCAACCCTCTGATCACCGTGAATATATTAATTTCCATATCCCTGATGTGCCAGTGGTTCTCCCCTTCCTGCCTGACCCTCCAATCACTGTGAATATATTAATGGCAATATCCATGGTGGTCCAGTGGATCCCCCCTTCCTGCCTGTATCTCACATCATCAACAATAACGTACTTTACTGTCCCAGGTTGTCTAGTGGTACCCTCCACCCCACCTGTAACCATGATTGCCCATACTGGTACCCATACTGATTCCCTGGTGGTCCAGTGACACCCCCCACCCACTCAGTACCCCAGCCCATCCAGCTCCCCCCAACCATCAGTGGGCAGCAAACCCACCCGCATTCCTCCATGGCTGCCCTCTGACTAACAACTTACAGTAGCAGCTGCAAGCCCATTGGACCACACTGTGGACCAGTGGACTTGCAATGCATACTGTAATACTCATTCACAAAGAAGCCATTCATTCCCATATTTGTGAATGGTATTACGTATGCATTGCAAGCCGATGATCCACAGTGGCTACTTCGTAAGCTGTCAGTCGACAGGCAGCTGTGGAGGAATGCGGGTGGGTTCACTGTCCCCACATGACGGAGGGAGCTTGGGGTGAGCTGGGGTCCTGTGGGTGGGGGTGGGGAAGTACCACTGGACCACCAGGACCATGGATATTACTATAGTCACGGCAATCGGAGGGTTAGGCAGGGTGGGGGAACCACTGGACCACCAAGGCTATGGATATTACTATAGTCATGACGATCAGAGGGTCGGGAGGGTCGGAGTACTACTGCAGTGCCTGGGACAGGGATCACATGCTATGCTGGGTGCCAGGCGCATTTCTCTGGCCAGCCCTGCACAACACATGCAAATGGGGCCGCAATGATATGCAAATGGCCCCATTTGTGCCTTGCATGCATAATGTCCCATTTGCATATTGGTTTCTGAATATCAGGACTTTGCACACAGCGTATCTCTGATGCACTGGTGTATTACCCATTCCTGTTATTCAAACCTGTCCGGGGTATATGCCAGTGCAGCGTATTTGTGCAGAGTGCATTATTTGATCTATTCAGAAGGGATGTGCCATGGCACATCTCTTTTGAATATATCCATTAGTTGCTCCCACACATCTCAACTGCACTCCCACTTGAGCTATTGCCAGGCACATGTTTGAATATTAGGCCCTGAGTGTATACATAAAACCTCCAACTTTTTACTTAACTATATTAACATTGGAAGTCAAAGTTTTTTAATCATTACTAGGCACATCCCACCAGATAATTCCCAGTTTTATAATTCAGAAATGTGGTACTCTTTAAACCATCTTTTATCGGACGGTATATATAAATATTTAGACTCAAACATATTAATGGTGGGAGACTTTAACACCAGGATTGGACAGTTCAATGGTCTAATTAATAATTATTTTCATGCTGCTATCAATAATGCTCCAGTTATGCAAGAAAGAGCTACTAAAGATAATAAGTGAATAAATCTAGGAACCATCTAATCAACATCATAAATCATTACAATCTGTAGCATGATTGGCCTATATCCATTTATGTGGGTTCATATTGTATATGCTGTAATGTACTTTAGAATGAAGACACTGGGCCGGATATTCAGACTGCACCAGGCAGTGACGTAAGCCTGGGCACAGCGCAACTGGGCTGTGCTGTGGCCAGGACCAGGTGATATTCAATGATGATGTGCCATGGATCCACACCATTGAATATGGCATGGTCGGCGCACATACTGGTCATGGCACAGTGGTACTGCACCAGCGCAAGCTACAGAGAGGGAGCACGGGGGATTGCCAGCATAAGTGCAGTTGCGCTAGGTGCATCACCCAAGATATGCAGCCAGGGACATGCAAATAAGGCCATAATCTATGCAAGGCGCAAATGGGGCCATTTGCATGTTATTATGGCCCCATTTGCATGCGATACGCTGGGCTTCCCAGTGAAGTGTGCCTGGTGCCCTGCCAAGCTGCTGTTGAGAGCTGGCTCCCTGGTGGGCAAATGTAGCCCCCCCTCCCATATGCCCGATTGGAGGTAGTAGTAAACATAAAACACAGCCTCTGTCCATCTGCGGGCAGTAGTGACAATAAAATACATCCTTCGCCCAATCGCGGGCAGTAGTAAACATAAAACAACAACCTTTGCCCGTCCTGCAGGTAGTAGTGATGATAAAATGCATCCTTCACCTGATCGCGGGCAGTAGTGAACATAAAACACAACCTTTGCCTGTCCACAGGCAGTAGTGACAATAAAATACATCCTTCATCCGATCGCGGGCAGTAATAAGAATACACATTATCCTGGTGGTCTAGTGGACCCCCTTCCCTCCCCATATGCCCAATTGTGGGCAGTAGGTTGAATAGGTATAGTTGCATGCCCAATCACAGGCTGTGGTAAGCCAAGAGTTCCACCTGGTGGTCCAGTGGTACCCCCCACCCACCCACAGAGGCCCCCGGCCACCCATCACCCCCCCGTCATCAGCTGGTGGACGTTCATTCACATATCTGGTCCTGTGTAGTACAGTATGGTCTGCAAGCCATTGGTCCACACTGTGGCCCAATAGGCGTACAGAGCATACTGTATGCTGACATTCAGCGGGCGGTTAGGTGGTACACGGGGAGGTGCTGCTGGCATCAATGATGGGGGGAGGAGTGCTGGGTGGCCGGGGGCCTCTGTGGGTGAGTGGGGGGGGTACCACTGGACCACCAGGTGGAACTCTCGGCTTACTACAGCCCGTGATTAGGCATGGGACTATACATATTCAAACTACTGCCCGCGATCGGGCATGGGATCATAGTACATCTACCTATTGCCCGCGATCAGGTATACGGGGAGAGAGGGGGGTCCACTAGAGCACCAGGATAATATATATTCTTACTACTGCCTGCGATCGGGTGACAGATGTATTTTATTGTCACTACTGCCCATGAACGGGCAAAGGTTGTGTTTTATGTTCAGTACTGCCCGCGATTGGGCAACGGATAACTTTTAGTCTAACTACTGCCAGCAATCAGGTATATGGGGTGGGGGGGGCTTAAAGCTTTGGCTAGAGGACAGAGATCCTAAGACTGCCAAAGAGGCCGCAGAGCTGGCGGATCGCTATGCTCGAAGCAGGGCTGCTCCCAAGGGTAATGCAGTGGCGAAAGGGAAAAGTGGGCAAACCAAAAACCATGGCACCTCTGCAAAAAGAAGAGAATCCCCAGCTGCCCAAAAGGGAGGTTGGGAACAAGAAACAGGGTGAATGATGGTATTGTCACCAGATAGGCCATCTGTCTAGGCAGTGTCCTAAGAAAGCCAAGAAGATGAAAGGGCCTGTGCAATCAGAGACGATAGCCCACTGTATCACTGAGGCTCTCCCTGACAATATGATGAGGCACATTCACCCAGTCGTGGTGAATTGGGTCCACTGTAAAGGGCTAAGAGATACAGGACCATCTCTCACCCTGGTGAAAGGGGATTTGGTGAAGGCTGAACAAATACAGCCAGAGTAGTTTGTTTCTGTGAGGGATTATACAGGGAAAAGGAAAACGTACCCATTAGCCAGTATTACCCTGGATTGGGGAGATGCAGGTGAAGGGGTAAGGAAGGTGGCGTAGCTGAAAAACTCATTATGGATGTTATTGTGGGGAATGATGTTCCACAGGGAGTGGTTTGTGCTGTGACCAGGAGCCAAAAGAATAGAGGGTCCTGTGATCTTCAGGACCCAATAGTAATTCAGACAGGAGAGGTTGGGAGACCTGCCAGCCAAACTGTAGCTCTTGTAAAAAAGGGTAAAAACAGGGGGATGGAACTTCCCCTAGTGGCAGTTAACCCAACTCCTACTGAAGGTTGCTCTCAGGAGGGAAGGGCGACACATAGCCCAAGGGAGAGGGAAGGTTGTGATACTGAGTCCCTTCCTGCCACAGCTGTGGACCTCAGCCTGGGAACTGATGGGGCATGCCCCATGCTCTGGGTAAGTTGGAAGACTTAGCAGCAGCACAATGGACAGACCCTAGCTTAGAGAAGCTGAGAGCCTGTGCAGAGTTTGATGGGACACAGAGAGGTGATAGAAAACATAGGGTGGATTGGGAAAATGGACTGTTATACACAGAGTACATCAGGACAGAGGGAGGGGTGATAGGCAGGCAGATTTTTGTTCCCCAGGATTATCGTGGGTTATTGCTCAAGGTAACTCATGATATTCCCATGTCCGGACATTTGGGCATTGCTCTCACTATGCGGCGCTTAGCCCACAATTTCTATTGGCCCAATATTACAAAGCAGGTGAGGGAATACTGCAAATCCTGTCACCGGTGTCAGGAAATAGGGAAGGCCGGAAGTAAAACCAAGGCTGCCTTGATTCACTTACCACTTGTGGAGGAGCCATTCCAGAAGGTTAGAATGGATATTGTGGGTCCTTTGAATACCTCAAGTTCCTTGGCAAAAAGGTATATATTGACAGATGCTGATTATGCTACCTGCTATCCTGAAGCCATAATGCTGTCCTCCACGAAGGCGGACAAGGTGGCAGATGCTTCTCTGGGGATTTTATCCCATGTGGGGTTTCCACAGGAGGTTATCTATGATCGATGGGGTAACTTCATGTCAGATCTAATGAAGTGCTTGTGGGAGAAGTATGATGTTGTGCAGATGCGCACAATGTCTTACCACCCACAAGCCAATGGTCTCATAGAGAGAATTAATGGGACCCTAAAAGCTATGCTTATGGCATTTGAAAAACAGCAAGGGTGGGACTGGGAGAAATGCCTGCCCATCTGCTGTTTACTTACAGGGAAGTGCCACAAGAGTCAACCGAGTTTTCACCTTTCGAGCTCTTGTATGGACTCAGGGTGGGGGGCCCCTAGATTTAATATGAGAGGGCTAGGAAGGTAAGCATGCCACCCAGGGGACTCCCATAGTGGAGTATGTGTTAAAATTCAGAGAGGCGCTGAAGGAGCTTAT
Source organism: Neoceratodus forsteri (assembly GCA_016271365.2). Lineage (NCBI taxonomy): Eukaryota > Metazoa > Chordata > Ceratodontiformes > Ceratodontidae > Neoceratodus > Neoceratodus forsteri. Next base: position 267,901,714 of record CM057455.1, read on the forward strand.
GGGCGTAGCCCACAGTAACCTGACAGCTGCCCAGCAAAAACAAAAGACCTGGTATGATTGTGGAGCCAGAGCTCGGTCATATGGGGCAGGACAGGAGGTAATGGTTCTGATCCTGGTCCAAAAGGACAAGCTGCAAGCTGAGTGGACAGGGCCATATAAGGTAGTCCAGGAGGTAAATGATATTAATTACATTGTAGAGTTACCTAACCGAAAACACACTCACAGGATGTATCACGTGAACATGATGAAGACATATTTTAATAGTGATGACATGCTACTTGCGGTTTGCAGTCCTGAGAGTAACTAGGTGGGGAAGGTCCCCTTCTTGACTTGTTAGCTGACAGCAATCAGGCATCATCTGTGGAGACCATCATGCTGTCACCCCAGTTGACACCTGAATAGGCCCAAGAATTGAGGACCCTTTTGTGAGACTTTGCCCCTTTATTTATGGCAAAGCCTGGAAGGACACTGCTAGCGATGCATGACGTAGACACGGGGATCCAAGTACCAATACATAGGACAGCTTATCGGGTGTCAGAGACAGTCCTCAAGGACATTAGGAGGGAGGTGGGGAAGATGCTGAATCTAGGGGTGATCCAGAAATCCCACAGCCCCTGTGCCTCACCTGTAGTCTTTGTACCAAAACTGGGACTACATGGTTCTGCATAGATTATCATGGGCTTAACGCCATCATGAAATCTGATGCCCACCCAATGCCCCTGCACAGACTAACTGCTTGACAAACTTGGAGGAGTGTCATACTTGACTACAGTAGACCTGACAAAGGGGTACAGGCAGGTGGAACTGACCGACAGGGCTAGGGAAAGGTCAACATTCATCACCCCAATCGGCCTGTTTGAGTTCAAGGTCATGCCCTTTGGTATCAAGAATGCCCCTGCTACATTCCAGCGGTTAGTAAATCAGGTGTTACAGGATACGGAGGACTTTGCAGTCGCCTACCTGAACGATATTGCTATCTTTAGCAATAGCTGGGAGAAACACCTGATACACCAAGGGAGGTGTTGGACTGAATACAGGCCACAGGTCTGACTATTAAGGTAGAAAAGTGTTGGGTGGCCAAGCAGAGGTCACTTATTTGGGACATGTGGTGGGGCGAGGCCAACTCCACCCTAATCAAGCAAATACAGAGGCTATTGCATCATGGCCTACACCTGAAACCCAGAGACAAGTCAGGAACTTTCTTGGGACAGCAGGGTATTATAGGAAATTTGTTCCCCAGCTGCCCAAGTGGTGCTGAGGGTTGAGGCATTGGATGCCACACCTCACGCCGGGTGACCAGTGTTCGGGAATGGACACGGGCTGCCGGAGGTAGGTAGGGGAGGAGAAGGATCGATCATCCGGAGGACTGCTCTCCTTCTCCTGGAAAAGCAAGGGAGCTGGTCCCAGCATCACTCGCCCCCTGGGCCATGCCAAAAGGTGGTTGGAACTGAGGTGGATGATTGCCTTGGCATTAGCATCATTGCACGTTCCCAGCTCCAAGGGGGATCCACTTGCAAAAAAAATCTGCCGGCCCCCCATGTATGAGCCGGGGCTCAGTGCCCAACCCTCCAGCCACCTTCAGTTCCACCTTGGTGGCCCCACTCGGGGGGGGCATCCCCGGGTGAGGGTAGGTGTTGCTGAGCCCAGGGCAAGCCCACTTATGGGGCTAGGGGTGCTGGCAGGGAAGAAGCATACTATGAAAAAAAAGAAAATCTGTTCCCAACTACAGCTCTCTGGCCACTCCTTTATCTCAGTTGCTGACAAAGAAGGTGGGTAAAATGGGACACAGACTGTGAGCAGGCCTTCATGCAGCTGAAAACCTCACTGTGCAGGACCCCACCGCTGGCTAGCCCAGACTACAACAGGCCATTTGTGGAGCAGGTGGATGCCTCAGATGTGAAAATAGGGGCAGTCCTCAGCAAAGTATTCAATCAGGGGGAGAGAGCAGCCATTGTATACTAAAGCTAAAAGCTGCTTCCACAGGAACAAGCCTATTCAACAGTAGTGAAGTAATGTCTCACCTTAGTTTGGGCATTAAAAAAAACCAGAACTATACCTTTATAGGAGGCATTTTAAGGTCCAAACAGACCACAACCCATTAATATGGTTGGATCAAATGGGGAAAACAAATGGGGAACTTTTGAGATGGAGTATTGCCTTGCAGGCTTATGACATGGAGATTTCGCATAGGCCTGGATCCAAGAATGGGAATGCAGATGGCCTATCCCACATACTGGATCTATAACAGACCTGTGAAGAACTGCCTCCAATAGGGGTGGGTTCCCCCAGGTTCTGTTTTAGGAGAGAAGAATGTTGCATGATAGGCCTATATCCATGTATGTGGGTACATATTGTATATGCCATAATGTACTTTAGAATGAAGACACTGTCTCTTTAAAAGGCTATAGGAATGAAATTACAAAAAAATAGCCTTAACTTTTCTAATGGCTAGGATGGATCTGGTACATGTCTCAAGATAAGGCAGATATGTATATAGCCCAGTAAGGCATAACATATCTCACTGTGGCTTTCCATGACAGGGAAAGGTAATGTAGTGACCTAGGGGTCAGGAGACAAGCCAAATGCATGGACCAGATGTCACTGGGGTTGACATGAAACCTGGCATGGAACCACAGTGACACCTGCAGGAAAAGGTAAACTGTTGCACCCTATTATCTGTATTTTCTTGGAATTATTAACCCCACCCCAGAGAAATAAATAAGGTGGGTATGTCCTAAAATGACCCTCAAGTGTATTATACGAACATATGAACATACAAAATTTGCCAGCAGATAAAGGCCTAGAGGTCTATCAAGTCTGCTCAAATGTGCAGCTCGCACCCCTTATTCTGCAGCTGCCCCTACCTTCCACCCTTCCCCTTCATTGACCCTCCCCCTTGTCCTGTCCCATCCCCTTTTGAAGCAGTCCACTGTTCTACTGGATACCACTTCTGCAGGTAACGCATTCCATCCAGCCACCACCCTCTCTGTAAAAAAGTGTCTCCTCATCTCCCTCCTGAACCTTCCTCCCTCCATTCATTCCATTGTCCTTTTAATGGTAGACTGGATGGTGATAGTACCAGACAAACACTTTGAATGCAGAGCAGCTGAAAACAGTTTAGCCAGAAGTCAGATAGTCTGTCCCAGCTGGCATTTACTTGTAGACCAGAAGTATATGAGTAGGCCTGGAAAAATCTCTAAAACCAGACCTGAGTGTGTGGATGTTTGACTTCTCACATACTGAACAGAAAATTCTGATTTTATCTCAGACTTTTGGAAACCAAGACTTTGCACCATGGAAGCACCTGGATACTTTTTTTTTCAAAAGTACATTTCAGAGAACTGACTTGGAACACACACTTGCTACACAACTGTTGCTTAAGGACTTATCTCTTCAAGGACATTTGAAATCTTGTCTGAACTCTAACATCAAAACAAGGTATAGTTTAGAATGCAGTATCTAGCGTTTTCTGTAAACCCTCCAGTTTTGCCTTTGTTAGTGTCTGCATTTCAAAGTTCTTCCAAACTGTAGAATTTCTGTATTGCTTTTTTTTTTACTTTAAGTAAACTTTTTTGATTTTCTTATCAACTCTGCCTGGGGTCTGGTTGTGTGAGTTAACATTTTAAACAGAAGGGTTTTGAAAAGACTGTGGGCCTGAAAGACAGAACTGCTCGGCTATCGTATAAAACTACTTAGGCAAGACATAGCCAGTGTCCGTGGTGGGATTCAAATACTGAAAATAGTACAGAGTCAAGGGAACTCGAAACTACAGAATCCACCCTCCCACTGGGAAAAGAAAGGCAGGTAAGTCTTCTGGAAACACTTACTCCTGCTCATGAGTTCTTAAAACGGGGGATCCTCTCTGCAAACAGGAGGTCCTACTGGGCTGCCCTAGGGTTGGGAGCCAGGGGCTCGTGACACAACCTATGTCCTTTTAATGGTAGACTGGATGGTGATAAACTGAGGGAATATTCTCATATTTCTGCTAGAGGTTCTTCCCTAGTAGATTTTGCATTCTGGACAGGTTCACTAGACCATTGGGAGAATGTCCATTCCAATTCGATCTGATAGTGACCACTTTCCCCTAATTCTTAGACATTCCTTGCAAACTGAAAACATTCAGTACTCCTGTCCAGATGGGTGTTTATTCACTGAAAAGAGAGAGGACCTACTGGCTCTCTGAGAGAGGAAGGGGAGGAGTTTGACGCTCGCTGTTCTGCTGTGGAGTAGCAGAAGGAGCAGGACAGCCAGAACGCTTGACTCTCTTTTATGTATGGTATGCCACCATTGCCTGAATTTTATTAGCAGACTGTATTTTTTCACTGCTTTGAGAGGTCTGGCTATCTTACTAGTCCTGCTTGTGTCTGTACATTTGGTGCACCATTTCACACTGCTGTTGCTTATTTTTCTCCCACAGAGCCTGCAGTTCTTGTGGTGACCGACTAGCCTGCCCTGCAGGAGAGCAGTAGAAAGCCCCACAGGGGGTTGAAGGCACTGAAAATGCTACACCTGCTTGGTCTTCTAAAGGAGAAGAGGTTTTCTTATCTGTGCATCTGTTAAGATCATAGGAAGAAAGCATGCTTTTTATTCTACACCCCCTCCTATATCTGCAAAAAGTTTACTGACCTGTGTGAGCTGCTGGAGTAATTTCAGGGACTTGGCAGCTGTTATCCAGAAGTATCACAAGAACGCCAATAAACTACAAGGAGAGTGTTTTTTTCTTTTTCACTGATTTTTGATTCAATATTGTTTTGCTGTATAGGTTTTTTTTTTGCTATTTAATTGGTTATTGCTTTTTTAAATTAGACATTGGAATTTGCTTACTGGAAACATCATAGCTATGATACGGTTGCGTCTTTGGTCCACGCCTTCTTTCTGAGGATTAAAGTGCTTGTGGGGCATTCTTGTCTTCAGATTCGCCACCTTCGGTTGAGCATAGACGCTGCCATTCGTTACAAGCACTACAAGTCTGTTATGCTTTTCAGTTGTTCTTGCTATTTGATTAATGCTACCTGTCTGACAAGAAACGTCCAAAATTAATTTTGGAACTAGAGTGATATTTTATATTTTATATTTGTGCTGCATGAGCACTCACTAAATGTGGCCTACTCCTTTTAGCTTCTGTTAACTCTGCTAACCATCGCCAATGGCAGCAAAGTAAGTAGCTGTTTGGTTTTGTTTGTGTCCCTTGCCCTTATTTTTTTTTTTGCACTCAAGTTGCACCATTCACATTTCGGGCCTATGTAGTACAGTACAGTCTGCACGCCCATTGGCCCATGCAGTGGCCAGTGGGTATACAGCCGTACTGTATGCTGTCAGTCAGCGGGCAGCCAGGTGGCTTGCGGGTGGGTAGCCGCCACCCACCACTGACCGGGGGGAGCGGGGAGGTGGTGGGTCTCAGTGGGCGGGTGGGGACGGGGGTACCACTGGCCCACCTGTGCATTTCTTTTCAACTGAAGCCCGCAATCGGGCTGGGGATTGGGTCCACTGGACCACCAGGGAATTTAATATATTCATTCTCCTGCGATCAGGTGATGGGGTAGGGTCCACTTGGACCACCAGGGTATTTTCATACATTTTATGCCCACGATCGGACATGGGGGGGCACTGCACCCGGCCTGTGTCTCAGGAGGTCGGGGTGGCACAGCAGGCGGCTGCCATGTTGCACCTTGCAATGCGGCAGCTCACCCGTGGGTGGCCAGGACTTGCTCCTGGTTTCACTGGGCACAACCTTGCACCCCCCTGAGCGGCGCAAGGGGAGTATGTGCCAGCATATGCACCGCACAGCCCAGGCTGAGTATCGGGATGTGCAGTATATGCATGGCACGCCTGCACTTGCACCTCATACATTACTGGTGCACTTCGCCGCATCGGGATTTGTGCAGCGCACACCCTTTTGAATATCACGCCATGAGCAAGATCAGTGGGTTGCGCATGTGCAACAATGTTGCACCATGCACAACCCCTTTGAATATCCTGCCCACTCTGTATTTAATTTTTAGCTCCCTAAAAGAGGCTACTTTATCTTCTATCAATAGATCCTCTACGGTATGTATAAATTCCCTTTTCTACTAGCTCTTTCTGAATTAAACCTCTTTTCTTCAATGGAGAAAAGTGTATGTTATTGAAAATAGGAATAAACTGTGCCAGAGAATCACCTTCCCCCATTAATTTTTTTTACTAGATTCCATGCCCAGTTTGTAGTCTTGGTTGAATTCACCATACAGGGATATGGGAAGGATTTATTAAAATTTATGTTTACCCCCAAACTGTGTAATAAAGTAAAGAAAGGACTTCTCCTGCTTCTATACAGAAGCATGCTGGCATCTCCTGACTTTCTTGAAACCAATACCCTAAACATTCTTGTTGAGCTGTTAAATAATAATGTTCGAAATTAGGCAATGACATGCCTCCCTTCTACCTTGATAACTGTAATTTTTTATAAGCAATCCTTATTGCTTTTTGCTTCCAAATAAATTTTCTTATAGCCTTGTCCAATGAGACAAAAATATGTTTTCAGAATTATTATTGGCAAAGCCTGAAACAAAAACAGTACCCTTAGTAAAATATTCATCTTGAAAATATTAATCCGGCCTAATAAAACCAGTGGTAGGTTTTGCCATCTAATAAGATATTGTTCAATTTTTTTAAGGACGGATAAGAAATTCAGGGTATACAGCAAGTTTTTATTTGAAGTTATCTGGACCTCCAAATACTTCAAATAAGGTTTATGAAATTTGTGTAACAGATGTTCGTGACTGGAGACCTTATCATTTGAAATTACTATAGCCTCAGTTTTGTTCCAATTAATTTTATAACTCGAATGTTTACCAAAATCTGTAAAAATTTTAAGTAAACAATCATAATCATGCTCTGAGTCACCCAAAAACAATTAAATATCATCTGCATATAATAATATTTTATGTATCTACTCACCTATTTTAATTTTCTTAATCCCAAAGTCATTTCTAATCAAATTAGCTAGGGGTTATATAAATAAATAATGGGGGGGTGGGACAGAAGGCAACTCTGCCTAGTGCCCTGCTGTAGCAAAAAATATTCAGAAGAGTTATGATTTGTCTTAGCAGAAGCCTTAAGAGAGGGGCATATCATTTTTATCCACTCCAAATACTTTTCCTCGATGCCGAAAGCCTTCAAAAGATGAAATAGAAACTCCCACCTCACCCCATCAAAAGCCTTTTTGGCATCAAGCTGAAAGCACTGCCAGATCAATATTCAAAGAGGGGTCCACTAAATTTAAGGCCCTTCTAACATTATGAGTTAGTCTTCTCCCCACTACAAAACCACTCTGGTCAAAATGTAAAATTTTAGGAATTATATCTGCTATTCTATTAGCCAACACCTTTGCAAAAATGTTATAGTTATTGTTCAACAATGATATGGGCCCATAGGAACCACAAACATCTTCAGGTTTTTCCTTTTTCAAAAGAAAAATTACTGAAGCCTCATTAAAGGATGTTGAAAAATGTGCCTATGCCTGAAAATTCTGAAACAGATGAGCCAAAAGAGGGACCAACTCTGTTTTAAACACTTTAAAAATTCAGCAGAATATCCATCAGGACCTGGTGACTTATTATTTGGCATATTAGGTATGCAAGCAATAATACCCAACAGGGTGGGTGGTATTGTGCTATACTGGACCGCCGGGGTGTAATGAGGCCCAACACCGCAGGTGGAGGGCCTTATAGCCCCTGCAAGGTCCAGTATAGCACAATACTGCCCACCCTGGAGGGTATTATTGCACTTAGAAAATGGGTACTGTAAAAAAACAAATAAGTTTAATACAAAATGTTAACAGAAATAGTTTAAGTTTTGTAATAAAATAGTTCCTCCACCTGCATTAAAATTATGTTTAGTTGTGACTTTGAATGTAATTGCTATGGTTACACACACACACACACACACACACACACACACACACACACATGGTTAAAATGGTTAAAACACTTTTTTATTTATTTTTTCATTCACTGTATTACTTTTATTTTATGGTGTTGTAGCTTCTGAGATTGGACTGGAAAGGTTGCAGGTGACGCGGCACTATGGAACTACAAAGAAACTTAAAGGAATTGAGAGGAAATGAGTGGCAGCAAAAAAAAAAAAAACAGAAGGTACATTTCTCTGGTTGCTGTGGCTTGTCACCCCCCCCATATTTTTTGAGTGCTGACATTGGGACCGTCAAGCTGAGGAGTGGTGGCAAGGAAGAGAGGCCGCTAGCTCTGGTACGCTACTATGCGTGAGAGCAAGTGTAGTTTCTCCATTTTTCCGTACTCACAGATAGACATCCATCTGTGGTATGAAAAGCTAAGAAAGTACCGATGCTCTCATACATAGTAGCGGTACCGGAGATAGCGTCGTCTCTCTTTCTTTCTCTCTCTCTCTCTTGGCTGATTCAGTTGTTTTTCAGCAAAGAAGGTGATCTGAGTTACTTGTATTTCATTTCTTCATTGCTTTAATGTCTGCCTATGATTGTTTACATTTCTTTTGTGATGAGCCATGGGGAGCAGAGCAGGGCTGGAGACTGACTGAGCCAAGAAAGTTTCAAATTTAAACTGTTCACCTGCAATCGGGTCTGTAGTAGGTAAAACATGGACAGTGTGTGCTACATATTTTTTAATGGTTTGGGTATACATGGTAGTTGGGGGGAGAACAGTGGCCTAACCTTTTGCTTGGAAATTTAAAATGCAGCACAACCGAGTCCTGCGCTGTCAGGGGAAAGCAGTTAACTTTTTGACACATTTCTGCATTTTCCCATTTTGATGGTCCATTTACAGCTGGGCAACTGAGATGCTGAGGATGGGAACTCTATACCAAATGAGGTCCACCGTGGCAGGAGTGGACAGAAACACAAGTATGTTTGTGTTTCAGTGCAGTTTTGTTGTATTGGAAAGGAGCAGGGCATTTTTCTCAGCAGGGTATTGTTTTTTAATGGACGTGCAATCAGGAGAATTGGAATTGGGAACAGTGGTGGCAGAACATTGACAGTGTGTGGCATTTTCAAACTGAACTTCTACGGCTGCATAATTCAAGAGGAAGAGACAGGAATGTAATCAGGTCTCAGCTCTCGCTAAGCGGGAAAAAAATGGTGGGCATTTTAAATTGAAAATTCAAACTGCAGCTTGATATGGGTGATGAGGTTGGTGGGCACTGGCACTTTTAATACCCGGGCTCTGTTGCCTGATAGACACCCACCCAGCCAGGTCTATCAGCCAATCAGAGCCTGGAATTTTCTTGGCCCATTTTCTAATACTCTACAAAGTTCCTCCACCTCAATTACCGTACTAAAACTTATTCTATCAGCTTCTGAAATCTGAGGCATATCAATCTTTTTAATATAATCCTGAATTTCTATCTCAGTTGCAGAACCATCTTCATGATATAATGTCTCATAATAATTTTTAAACTCATTATTAATCTTCCTGGATCTAACACCCTTCTTCCATCAGGCACAGTGACACAGTCAGTCCTATTTTGGTTGTCCTGTACTTTAAGTTGATAGGCCAGAAGCTTTGAAGGTGAGTCGGCCAAAAAATAGTAATTAGTTCTTGATTTATACATTCATTTCTCTGTTTTCACTTGACTGGCTCTATCTATTTTTTCTTCTTAGGAGCATCATCTTTATTTTATCTTCTTCTCCTCCTGTTGCAGCATACACCTCTTCTGCTGAGATCAGGTCCTGTTCCAGCCCACCCAAATAAAACAATATTTTTTCTTAACATTAGATTCATATGATACAATGCATCCTCTCAAATATGCTTTGAAGGATCCCAAATTATGGTCCAAGAAAACTCATCTGGGTGGTTCCATTCCAGAAAGGCCTCAATTTCCTTCTTTATAAATGCTATGAATTGAGCATCTTGTACTAAAAGATTATTAAATGACCATTTAATTGACAATTTAAGTGTCAGTGGCTCAGTAGGTAGCACACTCACCTCTGAAGTCAGGAGATCAGAGGGCTGTGGGTTCAGTTCCCACATTTGGCACTTGGGTTAATATCACAATACTGACACTGTAGTGCAGCATGAGGGGGGTGCTGCACTTCTGAGGTGCCATCTTTCGGATGAGACATTAAAACCGAGGTCCCGTCTACCTGGATTGTGGTAGTTCAGGTGGATGTTAAAGATCCCATGGCACTTATCGAAAGGAGTAGGGGATTTCCCCAGTGTCCTGGCCAAATTTCCCCCATTCACTAAAAATACCACCAACAGCTTAATCTGGTTCAAGGTCAGTTGCTTTAACATCTGTATCCCCCCTAACCCCGATCGCCCCTGAAAACTGACTTCTAGTCCCAGTGGGCCTACCAGATCAACAAAATTCAATAAATAATTTTTGTTTTGAAGAGAATCTATCATTTTATATCAGATCCAACTCCAGGTAACATGAAGTGTGATCTGAGATCAAAATTGAATTATAGCTTACAAATCTGAATGCATATAATAATATACCGACAACCAGAAAATAATCTGTTTTTGACAGACAATTATCAGCCTTTGAAAAAAAATAATTTTTGTTTTCAATTTGGGTGCAAATTATGAAAAGGATTCACCAAGATCAGCTCCTGAGCATAGCTATTAATTAACTCAATAGTTTTTGTCTTCCTTTCTGGGGCTGTATGCGCTCTATCCAGAGGAGTAAGTGCAACATTAAATTCTCCTCCTAGCATTACAGGAGAACTTAAAGTAGAAGCCTGAAGAAATAGCTTGGTAAAGAATGTTAAATCCTCCTCGTTTGGAGCATAAACACTTATAAATGAAATTTGTGACTGATCAATAAGAACTCTTGCTTGTGCCTGTCTCCTCTCAGGATTCACCTCTGAGTCCAGTATTTTAGATTTTAAGTATTTTTTCATAAAGATAGCAGTGCCCCTTGCATTACCTGCAAAAGATGTGGAAATACCAGTTGACTGAAAGAGGTTAGAGAAATAGACTGCATCCTTCTTTTCAAAATGGGTTTCCCGAAGTAACACACAGTCTTGTTTTCTTATTATTTAAATAATTAACAATTTGTCTAAGTTTTACTTTATTTTGGCTCCATTCGGGTTCCTGGCTAATATTCTAAGTGTTCGCATCTAAATAGGTGAGGAAAAAAATTTCACCCAAAAAATTAGGCTGCAGGGCATCTCTAACATCCAAAATTCCAAATAATTTAACAACATACCCACACTTTCAATTACCAAAAACCCTACCTATAATACATTACAAACAAACACTAACACATAAGATTAGAAAACCTATTCCCCCTTCCCCTTAATAATGATAAACATGACCTTACTTAGACATACTACTTGATCCCAACTGATGTAATCTTCTTAACCCATAAGACCACTCTCCCTTCCTTCTAACTTTAAAGACAGCTTGCCTTAAGCTGTGTGCTAGATGATAAAACATTGAGCCAATTCTCTCCACCTTAACCTTACAATCCCTCTAGAATTATTTATTGTACTCCCTTAGTGAGCCAAGGCACCCTTCACAAAAACTGAACAAAAGACGAGAAGGGACAAAGAATGAATAAAATTCACCTTCATTCCTCCATCATCATTCCCTAATCCCTTACTTTCCCCCCCAACCACCATTTGCTTTTCTGGGCCTCCCCACTCCATTCTGAAAATTACTCCTCTATTCAATACCCAGCCTATATTTATGTTTTAGGAGCAGAAGAAGCTGTGAAATCTTTCTGTGGCCTGTTTTTTTATAAAATCTACAGCTTCTTGTGGTGTAGAGAAAAAGAAGGCCTTTGCATCCAACAAAACCCGCAGTTTTGCAGGGTACAACATAGTGAATGGAATTCCCTGTTTTCACAGCTGATCCCTGACCCCATCAAAGGTCTTCTGTTTCATTAAGATAGAAGTGGGTAAGTCAGGAAAGGCCTGACACTTCAAGTCATTATAAATGAGGCCTCTTTCTCTCCTAGCTTTAGAGAGAATATTTTCTCTATCCTGAAACTGCAGTGGTTTTACAAACATAAATCTGGGTCTTCCAACCTCCTGTCTGGGTCTGAAAGCTCTACGAGCTCTGTCCAATTCAATTTTTTCATCTGGGAATTTCAAGCCCATTACTGACGTTAACATCTGCTCACAGTAGGATAATGGGTTCCCCCTTTAACTCCCTCTGGTAAATTGCCTATTTTTATAGTCACTTGTCTTAATCTGGACTCCAGATCTTCCACTTTGCTTTTTAAGGCTTCTAGCTCCTTATTAGCTATTGACAAATCTGTGGACATTTTTGGCATCAAATCTTGTTTGTTTGTTTGTTGAATTTTGTTGACCCGGTAAGCCCACTGGGCCTAGAAGTCCCTTTTTCAGGGGTGACCGGGGTTGAGGGGAATACAGATGGTAAGCAATTGAATTTGAGCCAGTTGGTGGTATTTTAGTGAATGAGGGAAATTTGGCCAGGACAACAGGAAATTCCCCTATTCTTTTCCATAAATGCCATGGGATCTTTAACATCCACCTGAACTACCACCAATCCAGGCAGATGGGACCTCGGTTTAACGTCTCATCCGAAAGACGGCACCTCAGAAGTGCAGCACCATTCTCATGCTGCACTACAGTATCAGTATTGGGATATTAACCCAAGTGCCAGATGTGGGAACTGAACCCACAGCGCTCTGATCTCCCGGCCTCAGAGGCGAGTGTGCTACTTACTGAGCCACTGACACTGATCTTCCACATTAGATAATCACTGTTCAAATTGTTCAGTTCTTAAAGTGACTACAATCAATTTTTCCACTATATCCTTGAATTTTTTTTATCCAAGGAAGAAATGGCTAAGTTAATATATGCAAAACCAGTTCTTAGCTCTTCCAATAATGATTGCTGTGAAGGACCTACACTAGCACCTGGGTCGCTTGTGCCTTCAGTATTTTTGTCAAAGCCCTGGGAGTCATGATGGCTATTGCATTGGGGTGGAGGGGCAAAAGTCTAATCCGGTTTCTGCTCAGTTTTTCTTTTTTCTCCCTTCTTTGTGCTGCTGATCCTCTATTTTATCTTCTTTTTCCAGTTATGTAACTAATCTTGTTTTGGAAATGGAAGTTATTTCAATGAGTGACAAAAAAAAAAATTACAAACAGGGGACTACAGATAGGTGATAATGCCCATAGATACATACTGTAGACACTGTCAGCAGATAAGGGCCTATGGCCCACCAGTCTGCCTATTTGAGCTTGTAAGTTCACTTTAAGTTTTCCTAGAAGTCTGCTGCCCCTTACCCCTGACCTCCAGAATTCCCTTATGTCTATCCCATGCTTTCTTAAATCCCATAGATACATAGACACAATTGACTATTTGACTATAATTGACTGCTGAAATAACATGCATGGGGTTTTAACCCCTATCTTATCCAAGCTAAGCCCTAAACAATCCTTCCATGTTTCAGATTCCACACTTTCACCCTCACTCACCCCCAACTTTTTCTTTCCCTCTTCCACCTCCCAAACTGTCATTCCTCTTCTGCAGACTTAGTTCAGCTTCTGATACAGATATTCTTGACTGGGAAGAGGATTCCAATTTTAAAAAATTTTTTGCAACTCCAATTCTGCAACAATGCCCCCTCCCACAGTCTTATTTTCATGAGAAGCAGTCCTTTCTTTTAACCAGTTGTCTGCATTCTCCACTGAGCCGTGACCAGAGAAACAAGCCTCTTCCCAGAGAATAGTTACCTGAGGCTCTTCTTGTACCACACGCATCATATTCACCACTTCTGAATGGGTCAGTTCACTATTCACATGGGTCTCCCCCTTCCAACCCACACTGTCCTGCCAAAGCACAAAATAAAGGGAATGTACCAGGAGTTTATGCTGGGGCCGGTCACCCATTGTTACTTGACCTGAAAGAACATTCAAACCTGAGGGTAACTGGGGTTGTCTCTCACTCTCTGCAAGCTCGGCATTCTGGCATCTTCCTGAGGTACATTTCTTCTCTGTGCTATTCAGACAAATTTCATGGACCATCTGTAGCATCTGGACATGCTCACCTTTGTGCTCAAACCATCTGGGTGCAATGCAAACCAAAGGGCAGAATCTTTCTTACACCATCATTTGCAAGGTGTAGCTGGAAGTGCTCAGTGCACACAGTCTGCTGCACTCAGCTGGCCATTTTGATAGAGCTCCACCAGCTTGACTCAAGTCTTCTTTATCTTTTTTTCCACCCTAAGGTGGTTTGGCATTTTTCCAATTAAGTGTGGGCCTCGAGCCTGGGACTACTTGCAACAGTTTTTACTCTAGATTTCCTGGCCACCTTGGCTGTCCTGATTTCCAAGACAATCAACACCTTTGAGTCTTGTGGGTGCTGTGAGAGCTTTTCATGTGGTTTGACTGTGCTGGCAACTGTGCTGTTTTTCTAAGAAGTTACCTGCAGTCTACCATTCACAAACTACATGTTTTGACCATTTCTTATGGATGGAAATCTTTCCATTTGGGTCTTGATTAAGGCATAACTGGGAGAAGTTCAGAAGAGTCCACAGAAAATGTGTTAATTTTTTCTATAAATTACCACTTGCAGAAAGAATTTTGACAACAGCCTGAAAACTGTTTGAGTTTAATTTAGGAACGAAGAGCTTGAATTGCTACCTGCCTGGAAACTAATTATAAGTACTTTGGACAAGAGTTCTGGGCTCTTAATCTTAATTATTTATGTGTTTGGAAGCTTTATATCTATTTATTAATATTTATTATTTTTTACCCTGCTACCTTAGATCTTTGGTTTGGGTATTACTCTACCATGGTAGTTACCAGAAAGCAAAGGATGCAACATAGTGATGATTCACCATTGCAGGAATTAATATATGATACAACTAAAGGGAAAAATAGGGGAAAAGACACTCAGGCCCAGATATTCAAAAGTGTTGTGCATGGCGCAACAGTGTTGCAACATGCACAACCCACTAATGTACCCCAGCGTGATATTCAAATGGGAATTGTACCTGGCACAAATCCCGATGCGCAGGAGTGCATCAGTAATGTATGCAGGCGCAGGTGGGGGGGGCATGCCCATGCATACTCTGCACAGCCCGATATTCAGCCCAGGATGTGCTGAACCATGCATGCTCAACCCCTATTTGAGCCTCACAAAGTTAAGCAAACAAAAAAAAAAGGAGCAACGGCCGGCCACCCACAGGTGAGCTGCCATATTGCAGGGCGCAGCACGGCAGCTGCCACCTGTGGGTGGCCACCCGAGCCCCGGCTGCACCTCCGTGGTGGCGCTCCCCCATGCCCGATCATGGGCATCAGTTAAAAGGAATAAGGTCCAATATCCCTGGTAGTCCAGTGGACTGCTGTCTGCCCGATCGTGGGCTTAAGTACAAAATAAAATGATTCCTATATCCCTGGTGGTCCAGTCGGCTGCTGTCTGCCCGATCGCGAGCTTAAGTACTAAATAAAATGATTCCTATATCCCTGGTGGTCCAGTGGACCGCTGTCTGCCCGATCGTGGGCTTAAGTACAAAATAAATTGATTCCTATATCTCTGGTGGTCCAGTGGACCGCTGTCTGCCCGATCGCGGGCTTATGTACAGAAATAAAAGATACCTATATCCCTGGTGGTTCAGTGGATCCCCTCCCCACCCACCACCCACTGATCCCCGGCCCTGCTCCCTCATGGTCAGCGGTGGGCAGCAGCACCCCACCCGCCTGCTGCCCCACCACCCGCCGACTCACACTGTCAGTAGGGCTGTACGCCCATTGTTCCACAACATGAGCCAATGGGCATGCAGCCCATACCATACTACACATTCCAGATATGTGAATGGATCCACTGGACCACCAGGAATATAGATATCTTTTATTTCTGTACGTAAGCCTGCGATTGCGCAGACAGTGGTCCACTGGACCACCAGGGATATAGGAATCATTTTTTTATTACTTAAACCCGTGATCGGGCAGACAGCAGTCCACTGGACCACCAGGGATATAGGAATCATTTTATTTTGTACTTAAGCCCGTGATCGGGCAGACAGCGGTCCACTGGACCACCAGGGATTTTTGATTTATTTTGCTATTAAAAATGCCCACGATCAAGCTGTGGGGCACATTGCCACGCTGCAGGGGGCATCGGTCAACAATGGCTGCTGCCTGGCAGGGTGCCAGGCGCAAGTTGTCAGGGATCGGTGCTCCTGCATGCAAATGGGGCCATAATGACATGCAAATGGCCCCATTTGTGCCTTGCATACATTATGGTCCCATTTGCATGTAAACTTTTGAATATCACGGTTGCTGCGCCTAGCGCAGTGGAACTTGTGCTAGCGCATCCCCATGCTCCACTCTGGCCACTGGTGCTGGCGCAGTGCCACTGCGCCATGTGCACTGTGGGTGGCCAGGGTGCGATATTCAACGATGCTGAGCCATGGCGCAGCTCTGTTGAATATCGCCCAGTCCACGCCCCTGCGCAGCCAAGTTACATCTAATTTATTATTAAAGGAGCAGATGATAGTGTTGAAGAATGAACTAGAAACAGCCAGGCAAGACATTGCTATTAATGGAGCTAGAATGGATGATGCCTTAAGGAAACTGGATCAAATAACACCCCCCAAAGAATCAGAATCTGTGGTTTGAGGTGAATCAGAGGATAACTCTAGGAATGGAAGATCGGATTTTAGTCCAATAGTGATTCTGGATACTCCAGAACCAGTAAAAAAGAAGAAAATAAGAAAAGGAAAAAAAGGTTAATGGAAATAAATCAGTTTCCACTAATGAGGCCTCCAGTCCTAATACGACTGAGAATACGTATACCGTTCACACAGCGAATGCACAACAGAGGAATCCCTCACTGTGACAATCTCACCTGTTGACATTGGGGATCTTGCTATGCCAAACCTCGACAACAGTGTTGCCAAGTCGGCATAGGTAAACCATACCTATCAACACTGGATGCTCCCTCTCATCAGACGTGGGAGTAGTCATAGACAGGGAACATGAGTTTGAAGCTTTCTCAGATTTTTCTGATTTGGTAACATGCAACAGATTAGTTTTCTTTTCATGGAACCTATTTGGATTAGAACATAAACTGGTAGATAAGGACTGGAGTGATTTTATAGTATGCTCAGATGTTATTTGCCTACAGGAAACATGACATGCTGATGTAAATATTAGTGATCTGAATGGATATGAATATGACCATGTAGAAACATAGAAACATAGACTTTGATGGCAGATAAGGACCGCTTGGTCCACCCAGTCTGCCCATTTCCCTACCTATTGGATAAGCTGCAGATCCTAGTTAACCAACAGCCTACTTCTTCCTAACCCCACTAGAATTGCCTTATGTCTGTCCCATGCATTCTTTAATTTCCCCATTGTTTTTGACCCCACAACCTCCTCAGGAAGGCCATTCCATGTGTCTGCCACCCTCTCTGTGAAAAAAATACTTCCTTACGTTGCCCTTGAGCTGCCTCCCCATCTTCAAATTGTGCCCCCTTGTTCTTGCACATCTCTTTTCTGAAAGATGCTACCCTCCTGGACTTTGTTGATTCCCTGAGGTACTTGAAAGTTTCTATCATGTCCCCCGTCCTTTCCTCAAGGGTATACATATTAAGCTCCTTTAGTCTTTCTTCATATTGTTTCTGGTGCAGACCCTGCACCATTTTAGTTGCCCTCCTCTGGACTGCCTCCATCCTGTCTATGTCCTTGTAGAGATGGGGTCTCCAGAACTGCTTGAAGTACTCCAGATGGGGTCTCACCAACTGTCTGTACAGAGGGATAACAACTTCCTGTTTTTTACTGGTGATGCCTCTTCCTCTGCATCCCAGTATCCCTCCAGTCCTTCTTACTGCCTTCTCACATTGCTTGCTTACCTTTCGGTCATCTGATATGACTACCCCCAGGTCCCTTTCCATTTTTGTTGTTGTTAGTATCGCTCCCCCCTTCCCCGCCCATAGTGTACTCTTCCCATGGGTTTTTGTTTCCCAGGTGCATTACTTTGTGCTTCTTTGCATTGAATCTAAGGTGTCATACTTTTGACCATTCCTCCAATCTTGCCATGTCCCTTCTCATCCTTTCCACCCTCCTTCTGTATCAGCCCTGTTGCAGATCTTTGTGTCGTCTGCAAAGAGGCATACTTTTCCTTCCAGTCCCTCCGCAAGGTCACTTACAAAGACATTAAAAAGGACCAGACTCAGTACTGATCCCTGCGGTACCCCACTAGTAACCCCTTTCTTCGGAGTGGACTCCATTTATTATTACCCTCTGTGTCCTGTTGTCTAGTCAATTTGTTACCCAGGCTACCACCCTGGGACCCACTCCCAGGTCAGCTAATTTGTTTATTAATCTTTTGTGTGGGACTGTGTCAAATGCTTGCTAAAGTCTAGGAAGGTCTTGTCAACACCCCCCTCCCTGGTCTACTACTTTGGTCACCCAGTCAAAGAAATCTATTAGTTTTGTTTGACGTGACCTTCCCACTGTGAATCCATGCTGCCTTGGGTCCTGTGCCCCTCTGGCCTCTAGGTACTCAACAGTTCTTTCCTTCAGAAGTGATTCCATAATTTTCCCTACCACTGAGGTCAAACTAACAGGTCTGTAGTTTCCTGCCTCTGCTTTGCTCCCACTTTTGTAAAGAGGAATTCAATCCACCCTCCTCCAGTCCTTAGGTACTGCACCATCCTCCCATGATTTGTTAAAAAGGGTAGTCAGTAGTGTCACTAGTTCTCCCCTTAGTTCTTTTAGAATTCTGGGTTGAATCCCATCAGGGCCCATTGCTTTGTCCACCTTCAGTTTTAGTAGTTCTTTCAGAACCCTTTCTTCTGTGAATGGACTGGTATTGACCCCCCCATCCAGAGTGCTTATATTGATTATATTAGGTACCTCCCTCCCTTTTCATTTGTGAATACTGAGCAAAAGTATTCATTCAGTGTCCCCACTTTTTCACTGTCACCCTCTGCCTATGCACCCTCCCCTTTATTAAGCCTTACTATCCCACCCCTGGTCTTTCTTCACTCCCTAATGTACCTATAAAATGTTTTATCCCCCTTCTTAACCAAGTTGGCTATCTTTTCCTCAGTTTGGGCCTTTGCTATTCTGACAGCCTTCCCCTCTTCCTTCGGATTTAACTAGTACAGTTCTCTGTCCTGCTCATTCTGTGTTTCCTTATAGTGCCTGAATGCTATCTTTTTCTCCCTAACCTTCCCCACCACCTCTTTTGAGAACCATTAGTGTTTTTCCTCTGTTTTGATTTGTTTATTTGCATCACACAAGGACTTGTTGCCTCTATGATGGCAGTTTTGATGTTTCTCCTTTGTTCCTCCACCCCTCCTTCTTGCCTGTTTGCTAATGCTTTTCTGAGACACGCTCCCATTTTGGCAAATTCAGCCCTCCCTAAAGTCCAGTACCCTCACTTTTGTAGCAGCTCTACAACTATGATGTTAACGTAGAACACACTGTTTGGTGGTCACTTGTTCCCAGATGGCTACTCACTTCTAAATTTAAGATCCTCTCTCCATCCCTGTTTGAGAGTACCAGGTCTAAGATTGCTCCCTCCTGAGTGGGTTCCAACACTAGCAGTCTGAGAAAAGCCTCACAATTTTGGTAGACGAGCCAGGGGTTTAATCTCTTTCATTAAAATTGGTACTTTTATTAATATTAAACCTAAAGCAGTCAGATAGACACTTTTTGTGCCTTCAACTTGTTGGCAAAATGCATAAAATATTTCTTATTAATGCGCATATTTCCCCCTCTTCTTCTGAATTTTATTTACCCAATGTTTGAGATAGACTTAGGGCTCTTCTCCATGATTGCAGGACTGATTACCCAGATTTTGAGATCTTGTTATTAGGTGATTTTAATTCAATGACAGCAGATGTTGTTGGTTTTTGTGATAATTCTGTATTTAAGTACGAAGACGTTTCCAGCAATGGTTGTGTTAGTAATTCAAATGACTTAGTGAAAAATAATTTTGGTGTCAAACTAGGGAATATCTTAAAAGAAACAGATATCTATCCACTTAATGGTAGACTTATGGGGGGATACAGAAGGGAATTACTCATACATAAATAGGATAGGCAGTTCAGTTCTAGACTTAGCCCTTTGGTCAGGTTCTATTACTGTTTGGGACAGTCTCCAAGTTAAAATCAGAGCTGAGCATGACCACCTCCCCTTAATATTAACTGGCTTGCCAAAAGACAGCTGCGTACAAAACATTCTGTACTTAGTTCATGCAGAATCAATTCAGAATAAAAGGGCAGTCTGGTCATTTAAATTAGAAGAAGCTCTGAGAAATATACTTCAGACATATTTACAATCATTTTGTATAAATGTTCTGGTAGAATCAGCTAGAGTACTCTGGAATCACCTTTCATGTATGTTCTTTTGTCTACGAAAGGAATTATATATAGATAAAACAATAAGTAAGGCTAAATCTATGGATACCAGTCAGTTTGATAAAGAGAGTAAAATGTTCAAAAGACAACTTTGTGTGAAGCTTAGACAAATTAAGAAAACTATGATAAATCCTTGATCAAATGTCTAAATCAAGATTGGAAGAAATATAAATTATTGTTAAAAGAGAAAAAAGTACAATACTATAAAACACAATGTGATAAAATGCTGCTAGCCATTGAGAAACAAGATACTAAAAAATGTTGACTGTATATAACTAAGGGCACAAATACATTAAAGTTCTGTCCAGATCTACATATCTTGGAAGAAAAATGGTTGGAGCATTTCTCTGAGATTTTTTATGATAGCCAACTAGTGAAGTTATGCTATTGGAGATATTAAATTTAACAATCTGATAATCTCCAGACAAGATATTTATATGGCAATTAAAACTTTAAAACTTAACAAAGCACCTGGCTTGGATAGAATCCCAGCATAAGTATATCTTACTAACACCTCTGCCAGGTGTGAAGTGTTGGAAAAAACTTATAATAGGAGTATCCAAGAGCAATATTTTCCTGATTCTTGTAAAGGAGCACTGGTCATTCCTGTACATAAGAAGGGAAAAGTAGATAACCCTAAGATGTACAGGCCAATCGGCCTACTAGACATAAACCTAAAAATATTTTCCAAGATTATATTAAAAAAATTAAACTTACAAATAGAGATTACAGGTGTTCTTGTAGAAGCACAGGCTAGTTTCAGAAACAACTATTTAACCATTGATAATGGTTTTATTCTGGCACATATTATTGAAAAATATTCACTCCTTGGAAAACAAAAAATATATTGTGCATTTACTGACTACTCATCAGCATTTGACACAATAGACAGGTCAACATTATGGTGTCTGATGAGGGAGAGAGGTATTGATTCAGCCCTGATTGCTATTATTTCTAATTTATATAGTGAGAACTGGGTCATTATAAGATTAGGTACTAAAGGTGAGGTGTGAAAAAAATTCTTTATTAATAAAGGTGTGCACCAAGGGTGCGTACTGGCCCCCACCCTATTCTCCCTATACATTGATGGCCTTTTAAGGAAATTGAATAACTTGATCTCAGATGCGCCCTAAATAGAGTCTGACCCCTGTTCGACTTTAGCTTATACTGATGATATTATTTTAATGTCCTTATCTAAAACTGGACTCCAAAAACAACTAAATTTATTAAACAAAGAATAGTCAGAAGTTTTGAAATTAAAAGTCATTACTCAGAAGTCCCAAATAATGGTCTCTGGGCAGAAAAAAACCATGGGTTCTTGGTTCTTGGGTAAAGACAAGCTGCCCAATACAAACAGTTATACTTATTTGGGCCTCACCTACTCTACTAACTTTAATTGGTTGACACAGCTTAATCATCTTTCAGAGCAGTCAGTAAAAACTGCTAATGGCCTGAATAAATTTAATTATTCATACGGATATAACTCTATCTGGTCTCTCCTCACAGCAATAAGGACTAAACTCTTTGCCCAACTCTTACATGGTACTGAATTATGGGAGCAGAGGAATTTGGATAAGCTATCTGTACCAATATATAAAGTATTAAGAACTACTTTAGGATTGAGACACATTAAGGCTCTGGATGACATAAGAAAATTGAATTGCTGGCTAAAAATAATAAAAATGCCAAAAGATAGGGTGCCCCATAAATGTCTTATAGAAAAAGTAGATTGTACAAGAATAAACTTAACATTAATAGCTGGTATGACAACATTTTAAATTCATTAAATAAATATGATCTGTTGAAGCATAAAGGCTATTGTGAAAGAAATATTGTGCTTAGCTGGAAATATTCAAAATATATTAAGAAAAATATTCAAAACATCTGGCTTAAAAAATACCTGAAAAATATTAATTCATCAAGATATTCACCCTGGTTTGTCACATTTCAAGGTGCTCATGGCTTTGAATATTACCTAGACATCCTGACTCAGCCTGTATTAAGAAAAGCTTATAATAAATTCAAGTTTGAATGCTTTGACAATTATGTGAATGTAGCAAGATTTAAAAAGCTTCCACAATTTGCACAGAAATGTTACTGCACTTTAGGCAAGAAAGAGGATCTGTATCATGTTTTGTGGGAATGTGACTGGTACAGAAATGCTAGAGCACACTAGTTTGGGCCAGTAACTAATACCTGGAGTACTATGGATAAGATGTTTCT
Source organism: Neoceratodus forsteri (assembly GCA_016271365.2). Taxonomy (NCBI): domain Eukaryota; kingdom Metazoa; phylum Chordata; order Ceratodontiformes; family Ceratodontidae; genus Neoceratodus; species Neoceratodus forsteri. Next base: position 267,924,258 of record CM057455.1, read on the forward strand.
TATTACTGTATTATTCAACAAAAAGATGATTTTACTATAATTAGATTGGTGATTTTCTCCTATCAAGTTAGCAAAATGAAAGTGCAAAAAATGAAAGGTACTGATACTACAGTTGTATAGCATCATGGGCTGCATATGCAAATACCACAGAATATTGATATTGGTTCAACTTTAGAGCAGGCTGAAGTTAACAGTTTGCAAAGGGTGCTAACAGCGCTGCACGCTTTGCAAACTGTGTGAGAGGCCTTTCAGCAACTGCAATTCTGCTTAAAGTGGACTAGCATAACATTCTGTGGTGATTTCATATGCAGCCCTATGATGCTTTGTATTGTGGGCATGTGTGATTTTGTATTTTCTTGAAACTTGGCTTCCCAGCCAAATGCCCTTTGGGGTAACCCTTGCCTCAGCATTTGCGCACAGAGGTTCTTTGTCTTCTACAGTTGTATGACTTGTAATTTGCTAATTTCCAAATAAGAAATGTGCTTTCACGCTAATTGTACCCTAATGCATTTTATTGTATTTATTGTCTATTTAATTGTGTATTTGTTTGTATTTATATTATTTTTAAAATTGTTCATGACTTTTTAGTCAAACAATAAAAAGATATTTACTTACCGAAATAAGATCTCTCAGGAAAGTTTTGTGGAAACCTGACTCCGAGCTCACCATTTCAGATGTACTAGAAGAATCTTTCATGCGTTCACATATTGGTCAATTAGAAACTTATGACCTAGAACTCTTACTAGATAAACTAAATACCCTTTTTGAACAAACACGACTCAAATTGGAGTGACAAATAAGAATAAAGTAAAAACTAAAATGGAAGATGGTTTGATGATGACTGTAAGAAAGCAAAATCAGAGATCACGAAAGTATACAAACAATACAGCAAACAAAAAAGTGAAATATTATTAAGAGAAATAAAACTGAAATGAAGGGAATACAAAAAGCTTTTATCTGAAAAAAAAACCCTGCATTTTTCACAGCAATCGGAGGAGGTGCTTAAGGCCAAAAAAACTGGAAACAGCAAGATTTTTTGGCAACTTGTGTTGAAAGGTTCAAACAACTACAAGGGAGCAGAAAAATGAATCAGATACTTTACCCATATACTTTATGACCCAGATGTGGATTTCACTTTCCAAGATGTAATTAGAATGAGCGATGATTTTCCCCCAATTACATACTCCAAAGTGTATGTGGCCATAAATACACTAGTCTCATAAGTCTCATAAGTCAGGTGTGAGACAATAGCTTACACCATGAAGTCTTCTTTGTTGATATCCTTTGGATATCCCCAGGCTATAGTGTCCAAATGATACCATAGAAGATATCTAATTTATTTTTGAAATTGGTGATTGAGTCGATGTTAACTATATTATGTGGAATCTGTTCCAGCAAGACACCACTCTCTGGTTAAACCAATGTAATCCCTAGGGGGCACTATCCCAAGGGCTACTACCCCTGCCTGTTCTGACGTTAACAGGTTGAGGGGCCTGGATCCGATGGCGGGTGCCTCAACCCAGAGGTCGGGGTTGGAACAGTCTAATCTGACTTGGTTACAGCCCTCTGGGTCACTGCAACCCCCCTTTCTTCCCACTAGTGTCCCACACAAGTCAACCACTGTACCCTCCCCGTATACACTTATCCCCCACTTTAGTTCAATCAGCTTGACTCTGGGGAACCCCTGTAAAGTAAGATGCAGTTATACAACAACCACTGTACAGTAATTCAACATAGACACACAGTTCAGTCAGTATACCTCTGCAAAACAACCAATCTGATTTATTTAGGGGGAGATAACAAGGACTAGGGGAATCAGGTTAATTAGCTTACCACTCTAACACATTTATATATATATATATATATCTAGGGCACTGTGCACAGGTCAGTCCTATAAGTCACTGTCTCTGGGTACCCAGGCCATAGAAGATTAGCCTCTTGATGCAGCTGGTTGGGGCCCTGATGCAGAAAACAAACATTTGATTCCTAAGAGGATTAAGTAGAGCCAGCAGGCTCAGTTCGTGTAGCCAATAAAGCAGCCAGACAGATCTTGCCCTCAGTATGAACATCTGACAGGGAGCTACCCTGATTTAGTACTCACAACTCCAGCCAAAAGAGCGCTCTCACACCACTCACAGGATCGAGCCTGGAATTCAAGCACTTCTCCACACATTTATATGAAGAGCAGAGGGGTACCATACCAGGCAGCTGCTGTATAATCCTGACCACTTTCACTGCAGAACACCGGGCCCAACGACGCAGCTTCACTTGTCCTGACAGACCGAGCATGACTGAAGCAGATTCTCCAGTCCTCTACAGGGTGAGCCTGGTAGGTAGCTGTGCACTGCACAGCCTCCTCTGACTATGGTCTAGCGGATTCAGTCTGAGCTGTACGGCGATACCACTGCCCGACTCTGGCCTTCCACATGCGCTTCCCACATGAAAACTCAATGGCACAAGAGCCCAGAGCTCCTTCCTCACTCTCAGCCACAACGACACTGACTCGGGCAGGTTTGGGCAGGGAACTTAGTTCGGGCACCACCCGATCCCATTGGTGGGATGCAGATGCCAGTTACTCACTACTTCCCTCATTGGTGCAAACAAGGCACCACAGTCCAGAACTTCACTTCCCAGAATTACTAGCTGTATCCCCATTAGTCAGCCAGCTCCATTTAGAGTCTTGATTCTGGTTGGTCACTTCTTACTCCATTTTAGATACTCCCTGGCTCCTATTGGACCCCTCAAACTGTCCTGGTCCAAAATGGAGGGGCACAGCACACAGAGTCCCAGCTACAATGAAAGCAGGTTAAACAAACTGCATTTCCACTATTACTCTAAATAATTACAGGCAAATAGTTACATCTTTCGAGTGGGCTCCCCTTGCGCTTTCAGCGATGGCAAAGAGGGGCAATTACCTTACAGCTCGAGTGGGACTCAAGCAGGGAAACACACAGTCCCCCTCATGAACAATGATTATGACTGCAAGCAGACAGCTCTTATAGAGACAGTATGTGGAGGCTCTACAAACACTCACAGAGCCATTCAAACGGCTTAAACGCCAAACGCCAACCACCAGGGGGGACACTTAGGCCGCTCCTAGACAGCTTTTAGGAACCCCCATTTGTAGGGGGGTTACACCAAGACCCCCTTTATATGCTGGCCCATCAGCACAGAGGTGGGATTTCGCTTACGGCCTTGGCGACCAGGTTCGGGAACGACAAGAGTCATTGAGGGTCGGCCGGGGAGAAGGATGGACGTCCCATGGACTGCTCTCTTCTCTGGGGGAGGGTGGGAAGCAATCGCCATGTTGAGGACTCCTGGCAGAGGCCGAGGGATCTCATGCTACCGACGCTCACATCTCTGGGAGGCGGGGAGGACGCTGGCGTCATTGCACGTCCCCGCCTCCGTAAGGAAAAAGGCAGAAAATCAAGGTTGGCAAGGACCACTGTCTACGTGAAGCCCTCCCTGAAGCTTCGATTAGCCGCCATCGCTGCAAGTCCCCTGACTAGATACTGGTTCCGCAGTCACGGAAGAGATCCCCGTGGCCACGGCCCCACCCTCCAGGGGGCAAGCCGGGGTGACTGGGGGACAACAGCAGCAGTAGAGGAGGGTGGAGGCTTCCAGGGGCCATGACCAGGGCTGATTAATGACAGGGATCCTGCCAGAAAAAAAAGACCCTCTTTTATTTGATTTATACAGTTCCTCCTTTAACTGATAATCATGGGATCTTGTAGGTTTAACAGTAATTTGTCTTTCTAATCTAACACATTTCCACAAATCTATATTTTGAAAGGCTGAGTATACTAAACATAGATCTCCCCATAGCCTATGATACTCCAATGGGTACAACTTCAGCTCCATCAACCTAGCCTCATAAGGGAGGAACTGCAGCCCATCAATCCATTTTGTTGCTCTCCTCTGAACTGCCTCCAGGTTCTTAATATTTGTTCTATGATAAGGGTTCCAAAACTGCACACTGTACTCCATTAAAGGTCTCACCAGTGCACCACATAATGGCAGTATCACAGTTTTATCTCTACTTCTAATATTATGCAGAATACAGCGTAACATTCTATTTGCAAAGTTAACCACTTTGGTAGTTTGTGATCTAAATGTAAGGTTGTTAGTAACTAGTGCACCAAGGTCTTTTTCCCACTCCACACTTTTTAAATTCTGTCCACTTAATTTATAGGTTACATGCATATTATTAAATCCAAAATGCATAACACTACACTTTCCGATATTAAATCTCATTTTATGTGATTCTGCCCATGTAGTTATTGTATCCAAGTCCTTTTGCAAGTTCTGTGCATCTATTACTGTTCTCACAATTGCCCCCACTTTCCTGTCCTCTGCAAACTTGGATATCCATGAATTCTTGGAAGTGTTCAAGGAAGAGACAAACATATTGAACAGTACCGGGCCCAACACAGAGCCCTGTGGGACCCCACTGGTCACCTCTCCTCACTCTGATACATACCCTCTAATGTTAACCTTCTGCCACCTATGGCTGAGCCATGACTCAATCCACGTAGTGATTGCGATTCAACTCTTAGTTCTTGAAGACTACTAATGAGGTCAACATGGGGCACTAAATCAAAGGCCTTGGAGAAATCAAAGGATACCACATCCACCAGTAAACCTTCCCCCAAGGCCTTACTCACAGGCTCAAAGAAACTCATCAAATTCATCTGACATGATCTCCCATGTGTAAATCCATGCTGTGTGACATCCAAGAATCCCTTAATTTGTATATGATGTTGTAGGGATTCTTTAATGAATTCTTCCCTAATTTTACACAGGATACATGTCAGGCTAATAGGCCCCGTAATTTCCAGCGTTCAATTTAACTTCATTTTTAAGCTGTCTTGCACGTTCACGCAATCAACTTATTGTGGTAGCTTGGAATAGCAGAATTTGGAGGTGCGGTCATCTTGTGGCCAATGACGCCACTGCTTTTTTGGGCTGGGCTCTGTGGCAGGAATGAATAGCATGCTGCCTATGACAGCAGTGCAAACGCATGCCACCAACTTGAAACAATTTCGCAGCTGCAATGAGGGAGCTGCCCCTCACTGCAGGGTGTGCCTTGCCTGGTGTAACATTTCAATAAACATGGTGGTGGCTGTCGCCATCTGCCTCTCACAGTCCCCAACAAGCTGACATCAGGGGTACCCAATCCCCCTGTCAGCATGCCCCCTCTCCAGTTCATTTGCCGATAGGGAAGCCGAATCCCCATTGGCATAATGTCCCCCATATTATAGTTTGTATACCAAGTGGGGTACCCAATCCCCCTCAGCATCATGCACCCCCCCAAACACAGACATGTTTTGTGTGCTGATGGGGGATGGAGTCCCCATCTGCTTCAGTCCCCCTCCCTAAAAAATACAGGTGGCACACTGGGGTGCAAACCTATAAAAAAAAAATCTTGTGATGTGTTTATGTTTTTTTTTTACCTGTAAAGACAAAACAATCCCTCATTGTCTCCGGTGCCCCCTGCCCTAGCCCACACCCACCCTCTGCTCACCCCACATCCCCGCACCCCATCACCCCTTTTTACCTCCAGAGTCCGGTGCGATGATTCTCAGTGGAGCGGGAACACGTCTGCACTCTTCAAAGCCGACCATGAACTGAAGAAATGCCGGTAAGCTGTGTAATGGCATCAATGGGGAGGTTTCAACTTAGGTGGATATCTTGGCCTTTTTGTGACTTTTGACACCAAATTTTCAACATTTGGTTCTTGGGACCCCACCTCATCAATTCAGTCACTGTCATGTCATTATTCTGTCCCAAAAGGTGATTTCGCAGTCACTGCATGGAATCACCTTTCGGGACTGATTAATGAAATGTCAGAGTCACTGTTAATGAGGTGGGCTCCCAAAAAGCCCATGTTGCAAATTTGGTGAAATAATTCCAAAAAATGACTGTGTTATGAGCGTGCATTGTGCAGTTTCCACACACGCTCATAAGTTCAAGAATTTTTAATATTTTTACTCCAGATTTTCAACATTGCCATTTTTTCGCACCTCCTTATGAACAGTACAGCTGTCATTTTCCACATCCTGCCTGAAATGTGTTTTTGCACATCCAGCGCACAACGGCGTGGTCACTGTGGAAAATCAATGTTTGGGACAGATTAAGAAAATCACAGTGACACTTTTCATAAGCAGAGGTCCCAAAATGCCTGTGTTGAAAATCTGATGACAAACTTCACAAAACGACTATGTTATGAGTGTGCATTGCACAATTTCCATGCACACTCGTAACTTTGAGAATGTTTAATATTTTCACTCCAAATTTTCAACATTGCCATTTTTGCACACCTCCTTATGAACTGTACAGCTTTAATTTTTCATATTGTGCCCAAAATGTGGTTTCACACATCTGGTGCACAATGGCATGGTCGCTGTGGGAAATCAATGATCGGGACAGATTAAAAAAATCATAGTGACACTGTTCATGAGTTGAGGTCCCAAAATGCCTATGTAGAAAATTTGGTGAAAGAATTCCACAAAATGACTGTGTTACGAGCATGCATTGTGCAGTTTCCACACAGGTTTGTAACTTCAAGAATTTTTAATATGTTCACTCCAGATTTTCAACATTGCCATCTCTTCACACCTCTTTATGAATGGTACAGCTGTAATTTTTCACATCCTGCCCGAACTGTGTTTTTTTACATCTGGCACAGAATGGCATGGTCACTGTGGAAAATCAACATTCGGGACAGATTAACAAAATCACAATGACACTGTTCATGAGCAGAGGTCCCAAATGCTTTCATGAGGTGGGGTCACAAAAAGGCCATGTTGAAATGTTGGAGTGCAAATACCAACAAACGCCTGGGGCGTTAGGGTTTCTAACCATAATGTCCCACCCTGAACAGACTCACAGGCATCAGGGGTGTACCTTTGGATTGTTGGCTGTAATGCTAATGCCATTCCACCCCCACCCTTTCAGCCACTGACAGGCATCACAGTGTGCCTTGGACTCTTCGGCCCAAAAGTTCACCCCATTCTCCTACACTGCACCCATCTCAACATACTTCCTTATGGAATGGGGTGAATATAAGGCCCAACAACTCCAAGGTACAACGCAACACTTGTCAGAGTCTGCTAGGTAGGGTGAGTTGAAATGGCATGAGTATTATGGCTGACAACCCAAAGGCACACTTCAGTGCCTGTCAGTCTCTGCAGGGTGGGGTGGGGTTGGCATCAGTTCCATATTTCACTGCCATTCCTATTATACATCTCTTTAACTCCTATACTAACAATGCCAATGCCAGCAAGACAACATTCGGCATTGACAAATGCTTGTTGTGGTTAGGTGTCACATTGGCCTACTGCCAATCATCAGGAATTACCCCATTTCTCAGAGACATACTAAAAAGATACGCTACTGTGCCAGCTAGCTCATTAGCCAGTTCTTTAAGTAGGCGAGGATACATCCTATCAGGCCCTGGGGATTTATTGGTCTTTAGATTAAGTAATTTACTCAGCACTACAGTAATTTTAAAGTCAGTGCTGTCAGTTTTATTCTGCTGTGTGCTGGTTTTTGTTTCATTGGTATAGGTTTTGGCTTGAAACATGCTGAGGAAGTATCTGTTAAATGCATCTGTCATGTTCCTTTCTTCAGTGATTGCTTCTCCCTCTATGGTTACTGCATTATTATTCATATGTTTGCTTTTGCTGATTTAATTGCCTTTTTACATTGTTTGGCTTTGTTTTTAAAAGTTGTCCATCTACTGGGTGAGGGATTCCTTTCATATTTCTGAAAGGCTTTTTTCTTTTCATTTATAAGTCTAAAGCTTCAAAAAGCCCCAGGCCCAGACAATATTCCTGCCAAAGTATATTTTTTTGCATCACAAAGCTTTGGTGTAAAACTCTTACAATTATTTTTCATAAATGTATCAAAAAGAGCTGCTACCCACCATCATGGAAGAGAGCAAACATCATTCTAATACATAAAAAGGGCGACATGGCTGATCCAGCCATGTATCACCCCATTAGTTTGCTCAATATTAATCTAAAGATGTTCTCAAAAGCGATTTTATCCAGATTAAGCAATGAAATAAACAATACAAGAGGGATTTCCCCTTTTCAATCAGGCTTTAGCTCTGAATATTCCACTATCAATAATATATATATTTTACAACAGCTCTTCGAAAAATATGTAAGGCTAAGGAAACAAAAATTATACACAGTCTTCATCAATTTCTCCATGGTTTTTGATACCATTTCCAGAAAAATGTTGTGGGAACAGTTACAAAAAAAGGGTATCAGCAAGGATCTCATCAACATTATTCAGAATTTATATAATGAAACCTGCGCGGAAATAAGGTTAGGAGCAAGTGGCCAATTCTCATAACTATTCAATCAAGGCGTAAGACAGGGGTGTGTACTTGCACCTGTCTTATTTGCCCTGTACATAGACAATATGATGAGAGAAATAGAATCAATCAATCAAGTTTATTTTACACTGGAAAGAGTGTGAGCAAACATGCCCATTTTCACAGTCATCCAGGTTACAGAGTATACACAACAAATACAACACAAAATACAAATAACCTATATATTAACAACAAATTAAAATTAAAATTGAGATAGTCATAAATATCTTAATGATGAAAGTAGACATTGAGAAGGGGAGGCAGGAGAGGAAAGGATGAGACAATAGACAGACAGTTGAAAGAGGGGGCAGAGGACGGGGGAAGGGTGGGTGTAGATGGAAGAAAAGGAGGTGAATTATGGGGTTTCCTTGAGGAAGAGGAAAAGGAACCACACTAGTGCTACATGAAAACTTACAGCAGGGGGCACCTGCAAACGTTACTTTCCAGGAGAATATTTTCGATGGAGTCCATAAATAAGGGGATGGAGCAACAGCACTGGGTGACAGGAGGCAGATTGTTGTAGAGCTTAACACCCTGAAAGCAGATGGAGTTTTGCATGTGTGTGGTATGAAGGAAGGGAACCTCAAAAATTTGGCTGGTGCTTCCTCTTGTGCCACAATTGGGGTAGATTTGGGGAAAAGGTCCAAAACACTTTGTGGCAACATGTTCAGATGAACCTTGTGTAGAAAAAGAAGTGTTTTAAGTTGAAACCTTCCTTCGAAGGGTAGCCACGTGAGAGGCGGTTAGAGGGAACAGTGATGGGTGGACCACAGGAGGCCCATAATGAAATTAGCGATGTTGTTGTATGAGGTTCTGAGTTTGGAATAAATAACAGATGAAGGGGGGAGTAGACTGTGGAGCCATATTCAAGAAGGGGAAGGAACTGAAAAATTTTGCCCAGTAAAATATTTCAGGTAATTAGCGCAAATTGCAAAATATTTCGCTGGGCGAAATGTGAAATTACCCTGCAGTTGGCCACGAAAATTTCACCCCCAAACTGGTGAAATTTCACTTGCAGCCAAAATTTCACACCTGCAGGTGAAATTTCACCACCTGCGGTGAAATTTCACCACCTGTGGGAGTAATTTTGCCTCCTGCGGTGAAATGAGTTCTCCCTGGTGTCTAGTGGTCCCCCGCCCCACGGCCACTCAGTGGTCAAATTTTTTTCCTGGTGTCCGTGGTTTCCCCCCGGCCAATCACCAGCCAAAATTACATCAAATAAGCACCCCAACACACACAAGTCACCCTGGCCCCCCCACCACCACCATTTGTTGTATTTTAAAAAATAAATAAAATTCACCCTCCACTCCCTGATGTCTAGTGGTCCTCCCCCGGCCAATCACTGGCCATAATTACATGAAATAAGCACCCTCCCAAAGTTACCCTGCCACCTCCATTTGTTTTATTAAAAAAAACAAAATTCACCCTCCACTCTCTGGTGTCTAGTGGACCCCCCCATCCCATCAATAGATAGCAGCACCCACCCAGTCCCCCTCGGGCCACCGGCACAGCCCTCCACTCACATCCACGGCCAGCAGCCCAACTGAGCACACTGAGTGCTTGAATGAATGAGTGTGTACCACGCTCATTCATTCATTGAAGTGCTCAGTGGTGCTCAGTTGGGCTGCCATCCATTGAGGTGAGTGGTGGGTTTTCCAGTGGCCTGATAGGGTTATTAGGGGTGAGCTGGATGGGTGCTGCTATCTATTAATGGAGTGGGTGGGTAGGGGGTCCACCAGACACAAGGGAGTGTAGGGTGATTTTTTTTTTTAATAAAACAACTGGAGGTGACAGGGTAACTTTGGGAGGGGAGTGCTTATGTAATGTTATTACAGCCAGTAACAGCCGGGGGGACCACTAGACACCAGGGAGTGGAAGGTGATTTTTTTTTTAAATAAAACAAATGGGGGGTGCAGGGTAACTTGTGTGTGTGGGGGTTCAATTTATGAACTTGTGGTGTCCGGTGGTGATGGGTGAAATTGCGGGTGAAATTTTGCCACAATTTCATGAAACATTTCGCCTAGAGAAATTGCAGATTTCACCACAATTTCACCGGTGAAATTTTATTTTGCTGCATCTCTATTTGTCAATAGCCTGCTGTACTGCACCTAGCAACATCTTAATGACATGAAAATGCAAAGTTATGCTGTTAAAAAACTTGCTTATTTGCTTTTAAACACATAAAACCACAAAAGAGTATAATTTCTTCAGATATTATTGTTTTTCTCAGGTACATTCATAGATATTTGTCCATGTCACCAAAATTACTTACTGTTTCTAGGAAGGACTAAAGTAACAGGAAAACACAAACTTTTTTCTTTCAACAACAAAAATAAATTTTGATTTTTAAATGTGTAATAACCCATTTAAGGCCAAGGTATTTGGCAGAATTCATGCGCTCTCTGTGTGGAAGTTGAACAAGAAGGTTATATATGATGGTACTTGCTCAGATCAGTCAGTCTTAGTACTGGATGATGAGGGACCTTCGGGGGGATGATGGGAGAGCAGAACATCTTCCTGCCTCTATGGTTTGGCTGTAATATTACAAAGTATATTGTACATTAACTAATGTATTTCACAATACTTTTGCGTCTTTCTTGTCTTTTGGTTGTTACATACAATGACCCAGATATTCAGACTGCGCCAGGCTGTGGTGCAAGCCTGGGTGCAGCACAACTTGGCTGCGCTGGGGCGTTGACAGGGTGATATTCAATGGAGCTGCAACATGGCACAGCATCATTGAATATCACACCTGGCCACCATGATGCGCGATGGCACAGTGGCACTGCGCCAGCGCAAGTGGCCAGAGTGGATCAGGGGGATGCGCTAGCACAAGTTCCGTTGCACTAGCTGCAAAAACGTGATATTCAAAAGTACACATGCAAATGGGGCCATAATGCATGCAAGGCACAAATGGGGCCATTTGCATGTCATTATGGCCCCAATTGCATGCAGGTGCACCGATCCCTGGTGACTTGCGCTTGGCGCCCTGCCAGGCTGCAGCCGTCGGGGACCGACATCCCCTGTACAGCGTGGCAAAGCACCCCACTGCCCGATCACAGGCATCTGTTAAAATAATGATCATCCAATATCCCTGGTGGTCCAGTGGACCACTTGCAGCCTGATCGCGGTCTTAAGTATAAAATGAAACACGTCCAATATCCCTGGTGGTCCAGTGGACCGCTCGCAGCCCGATCGCGGGCATGCGTAAATTAAAATACACGTCCTATATCCCTGATGGTCCAGTGGATCGAATCCTGTCCGATAGCGGGCATGTGTAAAATAAATCAAATCCCCATAACCCTGGTGGTCGAGCGGTACCCCCCTCCCCAGCAGCCTACTGAGCCCTGCCATCCCACTCCCCCGGTCAGTGGCGGCGGCAGTCTCTCACTGCGAAACCGCCCACCGCCCGGCCGATCGACACTGACGGTAGGTGCACACCCATTGGTCCACAGCATGAGCCAATGGGTGTGCAGCCCATACCACACTACACAGTCCAGATATGGGGTGGTGGGGCTCAGCGGGCAGGTAGGGGGGGTACTGCTCGACCACCAGGGTTATGGGGATGTGATTTATTTTACACATGCCCTCAATTGGGCAGGATTCGGTCCACTGGACCACCAGGGTTATGGGGCTCTGATTTATTTTACACATGCCTGCGATCGGGCAGGATTCGATCCAATGGACCACAGGGTTATGGGGATCTGATTTATTTTACACATGCCCACGACCGGGCAGATTTCGGTCCACTGGACCACCAGGGTTATGGGGATTTGATTTATATTACACATGCCCATGATCGGGCAGGATTCGGTCCACTGGACCACAGGGTTATGGGGATCTGAGTTATTTTACACATGCCCGCGATCGGGCAGGATTCGGTCCACTGGGCCACCAGGGTTATGGGGATTTGATTTATTTTACACATGCCTGTGATCGGGCAGGATTCGGTCCACTGGACCACCAGGGTTATGGGGATCTGATTTATTTTACACATGCCCATGATCGGGCAGGATTCGGTCCACTGGACCACCAGGGTTATGGGGATCTGATTTAATTTACACATGCCCACAATCTGGCAGGATTCATTCCACTGGACCACCAGGGTTATGGGGATCTGATTTATTTTACACATGCCCACGATCGGGCAGGATTCGGTCCACTGGACCACGAGGGTTATGGGGATCTGATTTATTTTACACATGCCTGTGATCATGGCAGGATTCAGTCCACTGAACCACCAGGGATATTGGACATGTTTCATTTTATACTTAAGCCCACGATTGGGCTGCGAGTGGTCCACTGGACCACCAGGGATATAGGACGTGTCTATTTTCCTCCATATGCCCACGATCGGGCATGGGGGTGTGCCACCATGAAGGTGCAGCCAGAGCTCGGGTGGCCACCCACAGGTGGCAGCTGCCATGTTGCGCCTTGCAATACGGCAGCTCACCTGTGGGTGCCCAGCCATTGTTTCTTTTTTTTGGCTCACCTGTGTGCAGCGCAAGTAGGTTATGCATGCATGGACTCAGCACATCCCAGTCTGAATATAGGGATGTGTGGAGTATGCATGGGCACGCCTCCTGGCCTCCACCTGCACTGCATACATTGCTGATGCACCGCATCGGATTTGTGCCAGGCACAATCCCGCTTGAATATCGCTACTGGGTGCATCAGTGAGTTTCACATGGCACAACAGTGTTGCGCCATGCGCAACCCTTCTGAATATCCGGGCCAATATTTTGTTCTGAAATTATTTGAGGCACTTGTCCAGTTTGAATATACTATTATATTTTATTTACAGAGAATATAAGTTTAAAATAATTCTATAGTTTTTTTTAAATATAGGAAACACAATTGAGTTTATAAAGAGAAATCTGTTAAAATTAAGAATACATGAAAACTTTAACTCTGCCAATAAATATATCTCTTATGCCTATGTTGATTATAGCAACACAATTTTCTCAATAAAGGTGAGAAGGATATTATTTTCAGCGAACTGAATGCCAGTATATTACTGTATATATAACAGTTGATACTTACATTTTTGGTTGCAGGTTCAAGCTCTGGATTTTTATTGGGTTGGGGGACATCCTCTTTTCTTTGGGGCTAGAAAATTAATTATACTTCTGTAATGTTTTGTTATTGTTAACAAATGTGTTTAAGTATCCTTTGTTTTCCATTATATTTCAAATGTTGACATGGCATTTTATACATGTTCTGAATTAAATCTAGTTACACCATAAGGGTTAAGATAATTATATATAATATTATAGGTAAGAAAACTTTGTAAAGATATCTTACGATAGTTTAACTTATCAGAGATAACACTTTACTGTATGACAGTAGTAACAATTTATTTTTACAACTGCAGTAATTTCATTTACTGTAAGACAGTATTACATGTTATAAAATGGCTCTAAAAATCAAAGAAATGTAATTGGGTTAAACCAGTCAGGTGACCATGCATTACTACAACACAATGGTCATCTTGGTCTGAAACCTGACTGAATTTGTTAATAGCCACATAAAGAAATTAGAAACATTAAATAGGTTCATAGATTTCATTACTAGTGTTTTTTTTTTCTGACAATGAAAAATCCTCTGCCTATCTTAACCAGGTTATCAGGGAAATCTCTGCTGCTTACCCTGGCAGAGAAAAAAAAAACTGAGGCTCTGACTCCACATAAAGCCTTTATAGTGTATGGTACAACATTCTTACAGATGGAAATCGGTTAGTGGAATAAGCTTGTTGTGCTGCAGTAGGTACATCATGATCTTGTTGTGCTTCACCAGGTACGAGAACTTCATTGTGCATGTGCTTTCCTGAACCCTTCTCACTTTATGAAGCAGCTGTGATGGTGACAATTCACCCAGGAAGTGAGTGGAGATGGAGAAAAACATGCTCTTTTTTGTTTCTTTTACTCAATAAGAGCACCTGTTAGATGAAGCTGATGACACCTTTAGTTACTGCCTGCACCAGATAGGATGTTTCTGTTTGATTTTTGTGTGTGGGAATTTTGGTTACTTCAACAGTTAAATAGTAGTACGCTCAAACTTAAACATAATCCAAACCGACTCAAACTAAACAAAAAGGAATCACATTCATCAACAGCTGATGTCCTCCATTTTGTATTATTTTATTTTTATAAAATGGGCATCCAAAATAAAGAAGTCTCATTGGTCAAAATATATCATGTGACCATGCATGAAATCTGCTTTATGCACAGTCATCCTGGTCCTAAACCACATCACACAAGGAGCAAATCAGTCCTCCTACAATCAGAACTATCTTCCAACACAAACATGACTGCCACCTTTACACTGTAAAAACACCTTCAATTGGGCCCTAAAAATAAAACTACCTTAAATAAAAAATAAAACAAATTACTTAAATGTTTCCCTGATCATCATACTTTCCCAACACATAAACAAATTAGAAACATTAAGTATTGTGTATAGTTTTCATTACAACTGTTTCTTTGCAAACAATAAAAGAAAAAAACTCTATCTTTACCTGCTCATCAGGGAAATCTCTTCTGCTTGCCCTGACAGTGAGATAATTAAGTCTCTGGCTGTAGAAAAGGCCTCTGTTGTGTGTGTGTACAGTACGTTAGGAGAGGACTGTTCTGCCAGTGGAACTGAGCAGAATTTTGAATCCATGTATTCCATGGCAAACATTCCATGATAAACATTCCAGATCTTGAATCTTGATGCCAGAAAAGGACAAACTTTGTCCAGCAATAATACAATGACATCATCAATGACATCATTTGCAGTGGGCAGAAAGACTTTTTTATCATAAATGCATACATGTAAATCTTTGCTTTCTACATATAAACATGCTTTTCCCAACTGTAAAAAGTAAAAAAAGGAGCCCATTTTATAAGTGCAATAAGACACTCTGGGGGTGTACATGGAACAGATTTTACTGCACTTCTAGTAGCTGAAGGCACTCGGCCTGTGGCCTCATACCTCACTATGCCCCTGGACGTGCGATAAAATCTGTGCCATGCAAGCCCTGTCATGTCTTATTGCTTATGTAATACCTGCCCATACACTATACAAAATTGTGTATGGGCAGGTATACACAGACAAGGCTGTCCTTGAATTTCAAGGTTTCCATGGTAATAGGAGACATCCCATGCTACACTCTTGAGGTGTCCTGTTACCAAGGAAACCTCTCAATGCAAGCATAGCCTTGTTGTGTATACCTACTCATGCACAATCCTCTATGTTGTGTGTGTGTGTGTGTGTGTGTACAGTATGTTGGAAGAGGTACATTCTGCCAGTGGAATTGTACACAATGTTGAGTCCCTGTATTCCATGGTAAACATTCCATATAACATAGAAACATAGACTTTGACAGCAGATAAGGACCACTTGGCCCACCCAGTCTGCCCATTTCCCTACCTATTGGATAAGCTGCAGATTCTAGTTAACCAACAGCCTACTTCCTGCAACCCCCCACTATAATTGCCTTATGTCTGTCCCATGCATGTTTAAATTCCCCCACTGTTTTAGACCCCACAACCTCTCCAGGAAGGCGGTTCCATGCATCCACCACTCTCTCCATGAAAAAGAATTTCCTCACATTACCCCTGAGCCATCCCCCCTCTAACTTTAAATTGTGCCCCCTTGTTCTTACACATCTCTTTTTCTGAAAGATGCTACCCTCCTGGACTTTGTTGATTCCTTCGAGGTACTTAAAAGTTTCTATGATATCCCCCCGTCCCTCCTTTCATCAAGAGTATACATATTAAGTTCTCTCAGTCTCTCTTCATATGGTTTCTGATGTAGACCCTGCACCATTTTAGTTGTCCTCCTCTGGACTGCTTCCATCCTGTCTATGTCCTTGCGTAGATGAGGTCTCCAAAACTGCACGCAGCACTCCAGATGGGGTCTCACCAACTGTCTGTACAGAGGGATAACCACTTCCCTTTTTCTACTTGTGATGCCCCTTCCTATGCAGCCCAGTATCCCCCTGGCTCTCCTTACTGACTTCTCACATTGCTTACCCACCTTTAGGTCATCTGATATGACTACACCCAGATCCCTTTCCATTATTGTTGTTGTTAGTACCTCCCCTGCTATTGTGTGCTCTTCTCCTGGATTTTTATTCCCCAGGTGCATTACTTTGCACTTCTTTGCATTGAATCTAAGTTGCCAAGTCTGACCATTCCTCCAACCTTGCCAAGTCCCTTCTCATCCTTTCTACCCCCCCTTGTGTATCAACTCTGTTACAGATCTTTGTGTCATCTGCAAAGAGGCATACCTTTCCTTCTAGACCCTCTGCAATGTCACCTATAAAGACATTAAAGAGGACTGGACCCAGTACTAAGCCCTGAGGTACTCCACTAGTAACCCCCTTTCTTCAGGATGTGTTCCATTCACTATTACCTTCTGTGTCCTGTTGTGCAGCCAGTCTGCTACCCAGGCTACCACCCTGGGACCCACTCTCAGGCTGGCTAACTTGATTATTAATTTTTTGTGCAGGACTGTGTCAAATGGCCTTGCTAAAGTCTAGGTAGGCCATATCCACAGCCCCTCCCTGGTCTATTACTTTGGTCAGCCAGTCAAAGAAATCAATTAGATTTGTCTGACATGACCTTCCCGCTGTGAATCCATGCTGCTTTGGGTCCCTGCCCCACTGGCCTCTAGGTACTGAATAATTCTTTCTTTCAGAAGTGATTCCATCATTTTCCCCACCACTGAGGTCAAACTAACAGGTCTGTAGTTTCTGCTTGCCTTGCTCCCACTTTTGTGAAGGGAATCACATCTGCCCTCCTCCAGTCCTCAGGTACCATCCCATCTTCCCATGATTTGTTAAAAGTGTGGTTAGTGGTGTCACTAGGTCCTCCCTTAGCTCTTTTAGGATTCTTGGGTGAATCCCGTCAGGCCCCATTGCTTTGTCCACCTTGAGTTTTAGGAGTTCTTTCAGGACTCTTTCTTCTGTAAATGGACTGGCATCAACCCCACTACCCAGAGTTCTTCTACTGTTTGGCTTAGGTAACTCCTCCTCTTCTTCTTTTGTGAATACTGAGCAAAAGTATTCATTCAGTATCTCTGCCTTTTCACTGTCTCCCTCTGCCCATCTCCCCTCTCCTTTATTAATCTTCACTATCCCTCCCTTAACCTTTCTATGCTTCCTAATGTACCTATAAAAGGTTTTATACCCCTTCTTAACTGAGTTGGCTATCTTTTCCTTAGTTTGGGCCTTTGCTTTTCTGACTGCCTTCCCCACTTCTTTCTGCTTTAATTGATATAGTTCCCTGTCATGCTCCTTCTGTGATTCCTTATACGTTTTGAATGCAGCCTTTTTCTCCTTAACCTTCCCTGACACCTCTTTTGAGAACCATAGTGGTTTTTTATTCCGCTTTGTTTTCTTTATTTGTTTCATGCAAAGGCTTGTTGCCTCCATGATGGCAGTTTTGGTTTTTCTCCATTGTTCTTCCACCCCTCCTTTCTGGCCATTTGCTAATGCATTCCTCAGGTATTCACCCATTATGCCAAAATCAGCCCTTCTAAAGTCCAGTATCCTTGTCTTTGTATGGCTTGTCTCCATGGTTGTGTTTATTGTGAAGCACACTGTGCAGGGGTCGCTTGTTCCCAGATGTCTACTGACTTCTAAATTTGTGATCATCCTCTCTCCATTTGAGAGTACCAGGTCTAATATTGCTCCCTCCCGAGTGGGTTCCACCACTAGCTGTCTAAGGCATGCCCCCTGTAGGGCATCGAGAATGACCCTGCTCTTGGATGTGGCTGCAGTCCATGTCATCCAGTTAACATCTGGCATAGTCAGGTCCCCCATCAACAGTATCTCCCCTTTTTCAGCCATTTTGAGAATGCCCTCTATCATTTTCTTGTCCATTTCCTCCCCTTGAGATGGGGGTCTGTATACAACCCCTGTGCAGATTGTGATGCCATTCCCTGTCTCCAAGGTGACCCAGAGTGCCTCTTGTCCTCCCCCTTTACTTTTTAGTTCTGTAGCTTTGATCCCTTCCCTTATGTAGAGAGCTACTCCACCTCCTCTTTTATCCTTCCTGTCCTTTCTGTAGATTGTGTACCCTAGTATGTTGACATCCCAGTCATGGTTCTCTGTGTACCATGTTTCTGTGACTGCCACAATGTCCAAGTGTTCCTCTTCCATCAGGGCTACTAGCTCTGGAAGCTTGTTGTATGTGGTGAAAGACAGAGAAAGAAGAAATTGGACGAGGAAAGGAGGCAGTACTATATGAAAGAAAATGTGGGCAAACACAGTTACACAGGCAGAGGAAGATCCAAACTGCTTAAATGCTGTAGTTTCTGAAGTTATAACAGCACATAGGGCCTGGTGATTTGTTCATCTTCAATGCCAGCAGCCCCTCCCTCACTCTATCCTCCTCTATCATTACATCTGTGTTCCCGTACCCCCTGCTCCTCTTTTCCCTCCTGAAGGCACTGGTCCATCCTTCTCCCTGGTGAAGACGGAACAGAAGTATTCATTTACTATCTCTGCTTTTCCCCCATTATCCTCCACCCCATTTTTAAGTCTAACAATCCCTTTTATTTATTTATTGAAAATGTTTCACCAGGAGAGGTACACTGAGCAAAAAGATGCTTGTCTCATGGTGCGACCTGGGGGGGTACAAGGGAGGAGGGTATACATAAAACAATCAATAGGCTAAACTTGGAGTCAAGCAATTCAAACAATTATTACATTGTTAAGTGTGGCTATTGCAAACTTGTTACATGAGGAGACACTACATACATGTGCCACAAGGAGGGTGGCATAACATATTTGATTACACATCTAGAACTATACATGATTACATAAGTGCCTATATCTAGAGATTGATTTGAAGTATGATGCACCAAGTTGGGAGAGAGAAATGGAAGCCTGAGCTTGGGGCCAGGGAGAGGTGACAGGTCTGGGTAGTAAACACAGGGAAAGATGAGGGGGTTGACTTAGGGAAGATGTTGACGGGAATAAGAGGGGGAGACAGCAGAAGTGTCATGAGAGGGTAAGTGCATGGGTTGTTTAGGGCAACATATAAGCCAGTCATTTGGGCGAAGGCCATGCCACTGGTCAGGTGCATAAGGAGGAGGGGATCGAGGGGGGGGAAGAGAATCAGATGGGGGGGTCAGGGGCAGGTGCAATTAGGTGCAAGGAAGTTAGTGAGGGCAGAGGATAAAGCGTGTTTGGAGGAAGAATGGTGGATTTGGGCCGGCAGGTCATTCCAGAGCTTAGGGAGGAGGTAAGAGAAAGCCGATTGGCCTGCAGAGGTCCTTCAGTGAGGGATTACTAATAGCCTGGAGTCAGTAGACCTGAGGGCGTGGGTGGGGGTTGGCAGGGAAGATAGGGAGGAGAAGAGGTAGGGTGGAAGGGAACCAAGCCAGAAGTTAGAAACAAATTTAGCACTGTGAAGTAGGTGCCGGTTGCTCAGGGATGGAAGGGCCAGTGAATGGAAGAGCTCACAGTGATGGGTGCGGGGGGGGGCCTCAAGGGCAAAGCGGCAGAAAGCATTGAAGAGGGGGTCCAGTCTGGACAAGGTGGACTTGGAGGCAGAGCTGTAGACAACATCGCAGTACTCAAAGGAAGGTAGAATCATTTTCTGGACTAATTTGTGTCTCACAGAAAGCGGGAGACCAGAGCAGTTTCTATAGAGGGCGCCTAGCTTAGGGTGCAGTTTTGATAGAATGGCGTCCACGTGTGTGGAAAAGGAGAGGTGGCGATCAAGCCAAACCCCCAGGTACCTAAAGGAGGGCACATCTTCAAGGATGGTGTTATTTAGATCAGAGGGGATGTAAGTCTGGATAGTCTCTGTCTAGTGCCGAAAAACATAGAGACTGTTTTCTTGGCATTTAGGGAGAGTTGGTTGGAGTTGAACCAGTGTTGTACTTTGTTGAAGTCGGTCTGAAGATTAAAGGTGACTTCTTCATAGGTACGGCCGGAAGTAAAGAGGACCGTGTCATCAGCATACATGTGTATTGAGGGGGTGGAGCTAGCCTTTGGCAGATCATTTAGTAGGATGGAGAAGAGAATGGGGCCAAGGACCGAGCCCTGGGGAACGCCGGTGGTAATAGGGAGAGGGGGGGAAGTGCAGTCAGCTATTTTTGTAGATTGGGTTCTATTTTGTAGGTAGGCACTGAACCAATTTGTGGCTGATGCCGATAGCCCAGCATCTGACAGGCAGGATAGTAGGAGGGAGTGGGATACCGTATCAAATGCTTTGGTTAGGTCAATGAAAATAGCGGCAGTAATTTGTCCTTTGTCCATCCCAAAGAGCATGGAGTCCATGAGTCTTAGTAGGGAGGTGGTGGTAGAGTGTTTTTTTCTAAAACCGGACTGGAATGGAGTGAAGAAGTTAGTTTCAGAGTATCGCTATTACTAATAAATATATTATATAATATATTCCTAATATATATATATATATATAATATATTATATAGTAATATACATAGTACTGATAGAACGTTTTCACAACCTAATCACAACCTAATCTCACACTACGATCTATACCTACCTGCCAGCTAACTTGAAGGAAAGCATTTACTAAAAATGCTCTTTCTTCACCCAGGTAAGCTAGCAATAGAGCAAGGCCCTCCATCCTCTGGGATCACTCACCAAGATACAGTAGATCCCAGGTCCTCTTCAAAGGTTACAAGAAGCCAGAGAGTGAGAATTGAGGTTCAGTTCTTCTATTTATGTGCTCAGGGCAGTAGAATGAGCCCTCTCACTGGAGTGACAGTCCTCTTCAGTATTTTCCACCCACATGAGTGTGTGGTGCATGTGTGTGTGTGTGTGTGTGTGTGTGTGTGTATGTGTGTTTACATCTGCCAGGCCAAATTGCCTTTTTCTCACCTCACAATATCCTCACTCATAGCTTTATTACCCTGTTTACATCCTAACTGCTATGATCTCTCTGTTGGGAAAAATAGCACCCTCACATCTGGCAACCGTTTTTCCCTGGATATATCCCAGGATACCTTCTGGAACATGTGACCTGCACTTCATTTTGCTTGATCTCTGCCATTCCAAGCAGAAAAATCTATATGAAAATAAATAGAAACAAAAATAAAGTAACCAAAAAGGAGATTACATCAACATGGTCACATTCCCGTCAAATTTCCCTTCCCCACAAAATGAAGGCGTGTCTCTTTTGGGTGAATCCCAAGAGACATTGCTGTTCATCTAGGGACTGGGGATTGCCTAAAGTATCATGCCATGTACTTAGCTCTGCCTAGACAACCCATCCTCACTGGCATTTTGTGAATCGCTGTGGTGTTGCGTGGTCATATGATACAACTGCAATACCAAACTCCAGTGCAGTAATTTTATATTTTGACCTCTAGTCCTATGGAGCTGGGTCAGGTCCTGCTTAACCCCCTCCAGTGTCCTGTAGGATAACTGCCTCAGTGGCACTTGGGTTCTAGGGTCCATGTGGTCTCCAGCCATTGTAGTGTACCCTGGTTCCCCTGTGAACCTTTCCCCAAATATTCACAGCACCCCCTCATCTCCTCTTCTTGGGCTGGTGTCAGCTGCTCTGAGATGGTGTGGTTATTCACTGAGGATCCCTCCTCCACCTCCTCGAGGAGCTCCACCACTGGGTCAGCCTCATTTTCCTCTGCTGGGGTCTTGCACTCAGTGAGGACCATTTCCTACCGATCATAATAGGGCTTCATCATGATAACATGATATACCCTCTGCCTGTACCTCCTGTAAGGCAGTTCTACCACATACCTGACCTCATTCACATTCCTGACCATGGACAATTGGCCCTCCCATACTGTCTGCAATTTATTTTGTAGGACTGAGACAAGTACCATCACATGCTGTCTGGCATTGTATTCCTGGGCTCAGACCCCAAGGTTGTACCAGGCTTTCTGCTACTGTTGTGCAGTGACTAAGTGCTCCTGGGTGAGCCCTATAAGTTCCTTAAGCTGGGTCCTGGAGTTCAGATCATACTCCACAACAGACTCCCCTTGAGAGGCAAGGTCACCACCCATTCATCCCAAACGAAATCTGGGGCCCATTACAACTGTGACCAAACAGGAACATGAAGGGTGAGAACCCTGTCGACTCATGGGGACTTTGATGTAAGAAACATGAGATGGGGTGAATACTTACCCCACTCCCTCTTGTGATGGACAGCAAATGTCATGAGCATGGTTTTCATGGACCCTTTGCCCTATTCGACCAGGCCATTTATCTTGGGGTGATAGGGTGAGGCACAGAGCTGTTGCACCCCACACTTCTCCCTCAGACTAATCATGTGCAGGTTCAAGAGAGGCTGAGACAGGCATGGAGGAAGGTATGGATCATGGGAAGGGATGATGGGAGGAGTGGGGAGGGGGCAGGGACAGTAGCTCAAGCTGTGGACCCTACAATACAAGCAGACTAGATAGACCAAATGGCCTTCTGCTGGCTTCTTCAAATGTTCATATGTATCTTCGTATGAGTGATGACGTGAAATTTGTCCCTTAGTCTGACAAAATCTCCTGGGGAAATTCCACTCAGCTAAAGATTCCCAGAAGTTCATTGGCCATGTTTTCTGCCTCAGTGAAGGACATAGCTATGACCTTGGGGTACCTGTGTGCGTAGTCCATAACAAACAGTACGTACCTTTTGCCCATGTGACTCGGAGTGCCAAGGGGTCCCACTATGTCCACAGCTATATTCTTAAAGAGTTCATCAATAATAGGCAGGAGTAGCAAAGATGCCTTAGCTTTGGCCCCCACCTTTCCTACCCCCTGGCACTGTGGACCGGTCCAACAGTAATTTGCCACATCCATGTGCATATTAGGCCAAAAGAAATTGTTGGCAGGCTGCAGTTTTGTGCAGCTAATACCCAGATGGCCTGAAAAAGGGATGTCATGGGCTAGGGCCAAAAGCTGCTTGTGGTAACCCCCAAAGGACTACTAACTTCTGGAGCACCTCTCCCTCTAGTCCCTTCTGTGGTATACACTCCTTGTACAATGGCCCATTTTTACAGTAAACTAGCTGTCCCCAGCACTATTGGCTATCTCTCTCAGTATCTGTAGGGAAGGCCCCACCAGCTGAACTCTGCCCAGCTCCTCCCATCTAGCCCTCCCCAACTCCCCTTCCAAAGGAAATCTGCCCATGGCTGGGATGTGCTCGGTTTGCAGCTGGGGGTCAGGGCCTCTACTCCTAGCTAGCTACTCTGCCACACTAGCTGCTTCCTTAGCTGCTGAGGCAAGAGTTAGCACAGGCTGCATTGCCCTTGGGAGCTTGGTCTTTTGCCTGACTGCAGGTAGTAACACACACCAGAGTTTCCCTGTAGTTAAAATCATTCCCCTTATCACATCCACAGGGAAATCAGGTATGACTCCTACTTCCTGTACCCCATGGGCACCTTTCCAGCTCAGAAAGACCTAAGCCATTGGTACTTGGACCATGAGACCTGTGACTCCACAAATCTTGGAAAACTGCCCAGGCAGAATCTGCTCTGCCTGGGCAGGTCCTGCCTCACCATGGACATGGAAGCAACAGTGTCCCTCATTTCCTGTGTTACAATCCCACTAACTAGGACAGGATGCATTACATATGGAGGAGTTAGGTAGTACTACAGTTTGTGAGCAGGCAATGATTTTTTGGGCACTGTCTTGATCACTCCCGCCGCCAGGCTTTTTTCATTTGTTCATATTTTTAGGGCATTCATATCACAGGTGCCCCACTTTCTGGCAAATGTAGCAATTCTTTACTGCAGGCTCCTTGTTCCCTTAGGGCCAGTGGGTTGTGTTTTGGACTTGGATGCAGGCTGGTTTACTTTAGGCTGCCCTCGCTGGGTGCCCTTGAAATCATGTGCTGCTGCCTCCCATTGTTCCTGTGCAGCATGTGTGGTCTGCTGGCCATATACAGATCAGCATTTTTTGCTGCCTCCTTCATGGAGCTACATGGCTGGTCCAGCAACAACACGTGCAGATCCTCAGGTACAATTTTAAGAAATTGTTCCCCTAGCTGGCCCAGTGGCACTGAAGGTTGAGGCACTGGACACCACACCTCATGCCATGCTGGTGACCCAGGGTCAGGAGTAACCTCAGGTTGCCAGGGGTTAGCAGGGGAGGGAGAGGATTAAGCATCCGAGGGACTGCTTTCCTCTCCTGGGGAAGGGGGTGTTGTCATCATGCTCCTTGGTTGCCCCCTTGTCGAGGCCGGAGGGCAGTGCTGGAGGTCAGGAGACACAGAAGCACGGACACGTGACGTGCACATGCCTCCACACATGCACGTTTACACCATGAGGGGGACGAGGGTGTACAGGGAGAACACGGAAAAACAAAGGTATAAAGCAATACAGAAAAAAATAAATTGTTCTCTGACAGGTAAGTCATTTATTTGCTCCACAGTTCTAACTTATCCCCATCTACCCAATGGTCTATATAGGTACACATTTGAACATGTAGTCCTCCTGGGGCCTTTCTTAACTCCCTGAATAGTCACCTATAAGCCTCAGAAGATAGCTTAAAACATTTCAGTAACATCCTCCTAACTTTCTTATAGTCCATAAAGTCCTTATTATCCATCCTTGCAAATGCATGCAAAGCAAGAAAAATAAGCAATGGTGTGAGGTGTGTCATACATGAGGCCCTGTCCAATTTAAACTGCACACATACCATCTCAAATGATTTTAAAAACAAATCAAGATCATCCCCCTCCTGGTATTGAGGAAACTTTAGAATTATTTGTGACTTCATGGGTTTGACCTCCTATGCCATTACTTAGTTTGCTGCAGTGCTTTCTGATACAGTTTTCCCATCTCTTTCTCACGCTTGCATTCCTTCTCTCCTTCCACTCCTTCCTTCTCTTTTTCCTTCTCTCTTTTTCTTTTTAGTTGTTTAACCAGGAGTAGCTCACTAAGCTGAAAGCTTTTTTACAGGAGCGACTTGGGAGCACAGGGAAGTTAAGTGACTTGCCCAGGGTCACACAGTATGCAAGTGGAAGCTGTAGGATTCAAACCCAGGTCTGGTCTGCTGGATGTCACCAGATTTTCAGCTCAGAGCCTTAAACCACTGTGCTATACTGCCTCCCTCTTGCTTGTCATATACGGACCCCATGCTGACACTGCTGCTCTCTCTCCTTTTGCATCAAGATTTCGTGCTGGTGTGCATTCTCTTTTTCTTTAACTGCCAGCCTTATTCGCTCCCTCTTGGCCTCAAGCCTTGCCCTCTTCAGTTCTTCCTCCTTCATCACAAACTCCATTTTCATGAGCTCAACCTGATTTTGAGATTCTGCTGTACCAGTTCTGGGCTAAGGCTTGGGCTGCACTGCATCAGCAGTTCATGGCTCATAGTCCAACTCTGGCTCAGCCTCTGTGATGTCAGTTTCACTACTTTGGTCATCAGCAATCCCTTGAGTCACCTACATTTGGTCATACTCCTCAGGGACTGCCAGTCGCCCATGCATTTGATCATGCTCCTCCAGGACTTCTATGAGTCCATTTTTCATCAGGCCATCACAGACAATCCCTCTCCCTTTGCATAGCTCATGGAGCTAATGCACACAGAATTTGACACAGGGTGAGGAGCTCATACTTGCTTATACTATACTAAGCTGAGTTTCTAGAAATAAAAAGAATAGCAGTAAAAGATGGAATCTTTCTGTTTATCATGTTTTGTGACTGTTAAGGTAACTTTTCTACTGGCAATGTCTGTTTCTCTTTGTGCCAGGTAAGATTTTAAGCTCTCTCTCTCAGAGTTTCTAGTTCCACCAGCAAAGCATGCCGTCCACAAATTCTGGCATTAAACTGGAGCACTGATCCAAACCATTGCCACCAGTTTGTGACAAACTACCCTTTGGGCTGTACTAGATTCTGGAGTAGTTTGGTCTGAGTCACTTCTGTGCTGCCAAAATCTGGTTATACCATGAAAATACCTCTGTCCTGCTCAGGGACTTGGAAGGTCAAATACAGTAATATTTGGTAGCGTGCACTTCAGATGGTGGACTTTAAAAAGAGAATGTTCATCTTGCTAGCAGAAATATTGTATTTAACTTTGCAATAAAGATGCTCAGTCACTGGTTCTATAAAATAGACTCTTTACTATTAAATGCTACAGATATTACAAACAGGATATGCACACCAAACAAAAATATATATACACCTTTACAGAAAAAGAAAATAACTCAATTTGAACAGATAGATTACTGATACAATAAGCTCACAACCTAGTCTCACACTAAGGTCTGTACTTACCTGTCAGCTAACTTGCAAGAAAACATTCACTAAGACTGCTCTTTCTTCACCCAGATAAGATAGCTGTAGAGCAGGGCCCTCCATCCTCTGGGATGACTCACCAATGTAGACCCAGATCCTCTTCAAAGGTTACAGAAGTTGGAAACCAAGACTTGGGGTTCAAAGTTTCTATTTATGTGTTCAGAGCAGTAGAATGAGCCCTCTCCCTGGAGTGACAGCCCCCTTCAGTATTCCCCACCCCCATGAGTGCATGGTGTGTGTGTGTGTGTGTGTGTGTGTTTACATCTTCTGGGCCAAATAGCCTTTTTTCTCTCACCTTGCGTCATCCTCATTCATAGCTTTATTACCCTGTTTACATACTAACCACTCTGATGTCTCTGGGAAAAATAGCACCCGCGCATCTGCCAACTGTTTTTCCCTTAAGGTTTCCCAGGATAGCTACTGGGACATATGACCTGCACTCCATTGTGTTTGCCCTATGCCATTCCAAATAGAAACACTTACTAGGTTACTAGATAATACAGTACAGACATAAGGGGGGTGAGGCCCATCTGGAATGTCTCCCACAATTGTGTAGGTAAATTAGTTCTGTTTAGTGACCCATTTCAGGTGTTTATCTAATTGAGTTTAAACAATTTTGAAGTTTGTAAAGTCTACAATATTCTGTGGAAGCAAGTTCTAGGTCTTAGCTGCTCTGATGGAGAAGACGTTGTCTCGCTTATTTGTATTAGCCTGGAAAATTACTAATTGTCTATTGTGACTTCTAAGGGTGATGTTATGATGTGAGAAGTATAGGCCACATTGTTGTGCATGAACAGGGTCCTGGAGGATTTTATATAGTTGCAGTAGGTTCCCCCATGTCTCCTTTTCTTAAGTGTGACTAATCCTGTTTTGAATAGCCTGTCATTATAATTATGATTTTTTAATTTGGGTATTAATTTAGTAGCCCTATGTTGGACCTGTTTGATTAATCTGATGTCTTGTTTCAAGTGTGGGTTCCAAAAAGGGGAACAAAAATCGAGATGGGGTCTAATATATGTTCTGAACAGGGATATTATACAGCATGAACTTTTGTTTGTGAAGGATTGTTTGATACGGTTTAATATCATATTTGCTGTCTGGGTCACTTTTTTGCAATGTCCAGTGGCAGAGAGGGAGTTATTTATAATGACCCCCAAGTCTCGTTCCTTGGTCACTGTTTGCAATGGTATATCATTGATGTGGTAAATGTAATGGGGGTTGTTTAGTCCAAAATGGAAGAACATACACTTGTCCAAGTTTAATTCCATTTTGTCATCCTTTGTCCATTGTAAAATTTTTTCAAGGTCACTGACCAGTGATAAGTGTTTTTCTAATGTATTTACCACTGTTCCAGTTTTAGTATCATTCACAAATTTAGAGAGATGATTTGCTATGTTAGCATTAATATCACTTATGAAGATGTTAAATAGGGTGCGTCCCAGGACCGAGTCCTGGGGCACACCACTGGTCACTTCACCCAATGGAGAGTTGACCATTGACCCTAACTTGTTGAATTCTACCAAGCAACCATTTGCTGACCCAATTCACAATTTGCTAACTTATCCCAATGCTAACTAATTTGTTCAGTAGTTCTATGTGGAGATTTTGTCGAAAGTTTTGGCAAAGTCCAATAGAATTACATCCACTGGGATCCTATTGTCAAGGCTAATATTAAGTTGATTATAAAATGTAATCAAGTTTGTGGTACATGGCTATCATGGTGTAAACTCGTGCTGTTTGTTGTCTAAGTATGAGATGGACACCAATTCAGAATCAGTCTTGGTTTTTGCTAATTTTTCTAGTGTTTTGCATAGAATTGATGTAAGGCTCATATGCCTATAATTGTCTACCTTGTTTCTCTCGCCCTTCTTGAATATTGGTATGACTATGGATTTTTCCTGTCTTTAGGGACCAAGCCAGCTAGTGATGGAAAAATTGAATACTACAGTAATTGTTTCTGCTAAATTAGATACTGCCTCTACTACCAATTTGGGGCTTATTCCATCTGGGCCTGGTGATGAATTTACCTTCAGTTTCTTTAGGGCTATTACTATTTCTTCTGTTGTGAAGGAGAAATAGTTTGATATAAGACTGAGTGTCCATGCTAAATTGGGTTTGGGGTTATAAACCGAACAAAAATAATGATCGAAAATCAATGCTTTATTGTTGAGTACCTAGAGGCCAGTGGGGCACAGGACCCAAGGCAGCATGGATTCACAGTGGAAAGGTCATCTCAGATGAATCTAATAGATTTATTTGACTGGGTGGTCAAAGTAGTAGACCAGGGAGGGGCTGTGGATATGGCCCACCTAGATTTTAGCAAGGTATTTGATACAGTCCCACACAAAAGATTAATAAACAAGTTAGGCAGCCTTGGAGTGGGTCCCAAGGTGGTAACCTGGATAAAATATTGGCTAGACAACAGGACACAAAGGGTAGTAGTAAACGGAGTCCACAATGAAGAAAGGAGGATTACTAGAGGAGTACCGCAGGGTTCAGTACTGAGACCGGTCCTTTTTAATGTCTTTATAAGTGACATTGCCGAGGAACTGGAAGGAAAAGTATGTCTCTTTGCAGACAACACAAAGATCTGCAACAGGTTTGATACACAAGATGGAGTGGAAAGGATGAGAAGGGACTTGGCAAGGTTGGAGGAATGGTCAAATGTATGGCAGCTTAGATTCAATGCAAAGAAGTGCAAGGTAATGCACCTGGGAAACAAAAAACCAGGGGAAGAGTACACTATGAGGGGTGAGATACTGACAATAATAAAAATGGAATGGGACCTGGGGATAATTATATCAGATGACCTAGAGGTGGGCAAGCAATGTGAGAAGGCAGTAAGGAAGACTGGGAGGATACTGGGATGCATAGGGAGAGGCATCAACAGTAGAAAACAGGAAATTGTTATCCCTCTGTACAGACAGTTGGTGAGACCCCATCTGGAGTACTGTGTGCAGTTCTGGAGACCCCATCTCCGCAAAGACATAAACAGAGTGGAGGCTGTCCAGAGGAGGGCAAACAAAATGGTGCAGGGTCTGCACCAGAAGACATACAAAGAGAGACTAAAGGAGCTTAATATGTATACCCTTGAGGAAAGAAGGGAGAGGTGGGACATGATAGAAACTTTGAAGTACCTCAAGGGAATCAACAAAGTCCAAGAGGGTAGCATCTTTCAGAAAAAGAGATGTGCAAGAACAAGGGGGCACAATTTGAAGATAGAGGGGGGACAGCTCAGTGGTAACGTGAGGAAGTATTTTTTCATGGAGAGGGTTGTAGATGCATGGAACAGCCTTTCTGAGGAGGTCGTGGAGTCAAGAATAGTGGGAGAATTCAAGAATGCATGGGACAGACATAAGGCAGTCCTAGTGGGGGGTAGGAGGAAGTAGGCTGTTGGTTAACTAGGATCTGCAGCTTATCCATTAGGTAGGTAAATGGGCAGACTAGGTGGGCCAAGCGGTCCTTATCTGCCATCAAATTCTATGTTTCTATATTTATCTTGGTCATCATTTATTAGTTTGTTATTGAATTTAATTTGACCAGAACCCTGTGGGATATTTTTCTTGAAATTAACATACACGTAAAAGGCTTTGTAATTGTCCTTGGTATGAGCTATCTGCAGTTATATTTTATATTTTTTAGTCTTAATGAGTTTTTTGAGTTTCTTTAATTAATTTCTGTAGTTGTTATACAGTAGTTCTCCTCAGTATTTTCTTTTTGGAGGTTGGAATAAGCTTTTTCTTTACTTTTAATTTGTTTTTGGACTGCACCGGTTAACCATGGTGGTATTCTACTCTTGTTATTAAATCTGATTTTCATAGGGACCAACTTAGTCTAAGCTTCATGTATATTATTTTTTAAAGCTAACCATCTATCTTTGCAAGTTGATTGGTTTAGCTGTCTAACCCAGTTTACATTATTAAAGTAATTGTTAAATCAAATCAAAGTTATTTTTGTTATAGTTTTTTTACAAGGATAGGTTTAGGTGTTCTACAGGATATGAAATTTATATCACATGTTAGTATGATATGGTAATTTCCTCCAATAAGAGGTGCTGTGGTAATATTATCCACTAAGTTGTCCTCATTTGAAAGTATTAAGTCTAAAATGTTATTGCCCCGAATTGGTGTTGTAACTGATTGGGTCAGGCACACAGATACTACAGTGTTTAAGAAGTTTAAGTCAGCAGGATGGGATCCAGTTAGTAACTCCCAATTTATACCAGGATAGTTAAAATCTCCTAGTATGACTACATCTCCTTTTTCTGCAACATTAACAATCTCAGAGTTAAATGTTTTGCTATAATCCTCAGATGAGTTTGGAGGTTTATAAAAGATACTGATGGAGATTTTTTGCTTGTTCTTCACATTTATTTCTACCCATAAGCTTTCAGTTACCATGTCAGACGTTGTGGTAGGTATACAGAGACTGGAATTTATGTTATCTTTGATGTACATACAAACTCCTCTCCTTCTTCTATTTACTATGTATTTTGGTATAACGTATACCCACATATCTCCTTGTGCCAATCACTAGCATTCGTCCCACCAGGTCTCTGTCACCGCTATAAAGTCAAGGTTATTCTTGATTATTAACACCTCTAATTCAGAGATCCTGTGGGAATTGAGGCCTCTGGCATTTGTAAGTAAACGTTTATACCTAGAGTTACTATTTGTTGGGGAAAGTGAGTGTGGATTTGGAGAGGGTGTTCCCATGTTCCCTGGTTTTACTAGTTTAACTGGTTAGATATGTGGGTTCTAATCCATTTTCCTAGCTGGTTGTTATTTATTTAGTTTTTGTTGACTGGGTAAGTGCACTAGACAAATCCTGCCTATTTTCAGGCACGACCCGGGGAAGGGGGATACAGATGTATGCCAACTGACCTTGAACCAGATTAAGCTGTTGGTGGTATTTTTAGTGAATGAGGGAAATTTGGCCAGGACACCGGGGAAATTCCCCTACTTCCTGCTTCCTGTGAGAGCGGGGACCCATTTTCTGGTGGGACCAAGATGGCGGAGGAGGAGGATGTCTGCTTGGTGGGAGCTGGCCTCTGCTCCCACAGTGTGCAATGTGGAGGCTGACCCTTTGAATACTCAAGATATGGATTCTGATATGGAGTTTCACGATGCAGTGGTTCTTTGGGAGAATACAGCAGTTGATTTAAGGAAAAAATTCTCAAAGACTGGGAGAAAGAAATGCTTGAAAAGGAATCTTTGGATGCAAGGTTCAAATCCAGCTTGGAACCTGACGACATGGATGCACTTAATACCTGCAATATTGCTCTCCTGAAACCGAGGTGTTTAAAACTGAGAAAAATAGGACTGCACTTAAAAGAAAGTCATGGAGCATGGTGAGTCTTTGCAACATTTTTTATTATTTGGAAGCCACTACTGAAACAGACAACTGGCTTTTACAATCTGCTTTACCCGCTTTAAAAATGTGCAGCAAAGTGATTCCTCTCCTACACAATCAGTGTGTTACGGGAGTAAGGGAGAAGCAAGCAGTTGAGCACTCTATGGACTTTGCAATTCGGCTCAGCCGCTCAGCCTGAGTTGTTAACTCTGCAGCAGGTAGAATCGGGCTTGACAGCTGCAGCATTGCTCCTAATATAATATAGCTGACTCGGTTCAGTCGGGAGTCCTGGCAGGGCGAGACCACCTCTTTATAGCCCAGCAGCTAGTGGAAGTTCCTGAGTAAAATTGACTGTTAGTAAAGCTGCTAACAGTACTATAGAGGTTAGTGAGTGCATTCAGCCGCTATAGCTCCGACTGCCCTAACAATTGAAAAGCCGAAAACAGAGTCCCCAAGGAAGTACAACAGACTTTGTCTGCATCAGAGCTAAAGCAGTTTGAGTCTGCATGGTTAGACAAATCAGCTGGATTCGTTTTAAAAGCATGGGGCTCAGCATAATGTAGTTTATCAGTCCTCAGCTGTTTCCCAAACTGAGTTACTGAATTCTTCTTTCCAAAAAAAGATACCTCTTATAAAATCTGGTCTACAAACACATAATGTTTCAGAGCTCTGGTCCCCTGATAAAGCACTCAAAGGAGCAGGTTGGAAGAAATGCAGCAGGCATATGGAAGCCTGATCCTACTTGGGACTCTGATTATACCCTCTCACAGCATTCACTAGAGTGGAAACGGACTTACAACAGCAAAAGCTGAGCAAGATTTGCAGGACAATAAAACTGTTTAGAGGTAGAAAAACTTCCACTGAGAGCTACATCCTGAGTCACAGATATCTACCTTCCTCATTGAATACAGATTTGGTAACACCCCTGCAGGAGCCTATTGCTTCTTCTCACACGCCCTCTCCAACGGAATCCGTTCCTCAGAAACCACTTATGTCTGAATTATTTTCTAACACTAAAAAAGAAGCAGCACCTCGCCGGAATGCAGTTCGTATTCGTTATAAAGGGGGTTTGGAGGATCGACCAGATAGACACTACGTGGGGAAAACCTTATTAAAAGAGTCCTTGCATTTTACCCCAAAAGATGTGTATGCATTTATTAATATCTCTGGAGAGGATAATTTTGACATCAGTTTTAGGACACCACATGCATTGGACTTATTCTGGGATAGGTACAACCAGGTTAAATTCTCTCCTCTATGGACCCCCTTCTTAGTGATTCCTTTAACTAAACCCCTGATAAAACATGTTACGGTCATGTTTAGAAATGAGGGGGTTCATGTGGAAGATATATCATTTGGTTGTCCCTTAAGTGTGAAATTTTAAGTGGGCGGAACCTATCCTAGATTCTGAACAGTTTTGGACGGGAGGATGGAAATACAAAACTAAACTGAGGCAATCTGAGACAGGGTAGTCCATATTCCCAATTCCTTTCTATTAGGAAAGACAGAGGGTTTGTTTTTATAGTGGACAACCCTGGGCTTGCTACAGATGTGGGCTAAACACACCTCTCAAGTGTTTGTGACCAACCACGTTGGACAACTGTGGGGAGGTTGGACACACAACTATGTATTGTCACAATCAGCTCAAATGTGAGCTTTGGTGAAGAATCTGGCCACTTTTTCGGGTTTGCCCTTGGGCTGCAAAAATAAAACATCCTGTATAAATTCAGAGCTTTTAATTCAGCAAGCTCAGGATGCTGCACAATTTCCCTCCTAGCTCACAACCCCTCTACCTGTTTCTTCTTCTCAAACCAAAGTTCAGACCCTTGGTGTAGTACCTCTCATTGACAAACCTTAGGAATAGCAGACAAGGTGGAACAAACTGTTTTGGTTATGGAAGTCATTAAAAATCAAGTATGGGCCCACCTGAGCTTTTGATTTCCCCTGTGTGTTACTCTGAGGTTTGCGTGGAGACTTCTGAGGAAGCATCTAAGGCTTTAAATATTAGGCCTTCACTACTCCCAACGCAGATCATCTAGGCATTTGCATCCCAACCCCCCTTACTCCTCCCATAGAGACTAGCAACTCTTATGCTGCATTGTTTACTCCTTGGGGAGATACAGAGATGGAATTAGGAGATTCAGACTCCCAAAAATCTTCCACTCGATCTCAGCCAGTGGATAACTATAAAGAAAAGAAAAAAAAAAAGAGAAAAAAATGATAAAGTAGTTCTTTTTTTTATAAAGCTTAATGCAGTGGTCATGGGGCTCTTTGAACACTCATAGTTTGCTTAATATAGTTAAGAGGCAAGCCCTTTTTCACTATATAAAAAAACAAAATTTATCAGTATGTTTTTTACAGGAAACCTGGATGTACTCAGCAGAACAACTCACTACTTTCAAACGGGATTGGGTGTGGGGGCCCTTCCTATTGGTCCTTTGGAACTGATACAGCAGATGGTATTGGGATTTTATTCAATACTTATTCCTTTAAACTTCATAATTTAGTAGATCTTATTCCAGGGAGATTCTTGATATTAGATGGGAAATGGCATGATATATGCTATCGATTTATTAACATCTACAATCCACAGACAAAAGCTGGTAGAGTTTCTTGTTTAAAAGCTGTTCAACCCTACTTGGTGACATCAGTTAAGGTGCTTTGGGGAGGTGACTTTAATTGCACAATTTCTGACTCACCTAATCAGAAGAAAAAGAAAATTTATTGTGATTTTCACATGCTAGCTAATATAGTTAAAATAGCAGGTTTATTTAACTGTATCTCCCTTTCCTCTCAAGGGCCAAGGTATTCATTCACAAAAGGGAAATTGTTTTCCCTAATAGACTACATGTTTGTCTCTCATAATGTACAACTGGATTCCTTTAAGATGATCCACTGTGAATTTTCTGATCATTTATTACTTCTTGTAGTTCATTATCTACAGGTTCCCTGAACGTAGGCAGCTCAGGTGGAAACTAAATAACACTATGTTAGATATACCATATATACAGTCCGGTGAAACATATTCTAGCAGCCAGGTTGTCAGTGGCTTTTTTATGAGGATTTAGGAGATTGGTGGTTAACAACTAAGTTCGAATTATGTAATTGGTTTAAGAGGCAAGGGCAAAACAAAAATTTTAAGTTTTTGAGATATTTGTCCCTTAGGCAACAACTGCAGAAACTTATGACAATTGCATATGTCTCTCACTTAGACTATTCAGACCAAATTAGTAAAATAAAGGAGGAAATGAGGAATTTCCAATATGATAGAGCAAAACCCTACAGGCTATTTTTTCTAATAGCATAAAAATCCCCATTGGGGACCCTTTTGAAACCTGTAAAATCTGAAGGCTTCTTCTAATATTGATTCTTTGCAAAAACCTGATGGCTCTTTGGCCACCACGGTTGCTCAGCTCAGAGAAACAATTATTGGGCATTTTGAACTCTAGACCCCCTCTCTTATTACAGAGGCAGAAATGCTTTCATATCTTAAAACATCTAAGCCCCCCAGGTTAGCAGAAATCTCAACATTATTGGATCCAATTACACAAGAAGAAATAATAAAAGTAATTAGGAATTTGAAATTAAACATTTCACCTGGTAAGGATGGCCTTTAATAATCTGTATAAAGTTTTTCAAAGGAATTGAGTCAATGCTTGTATATTTTATTCCAGTATTTTATGGAAACTGCTGTTTTCTTTCCCTCTTTTTCTGAGGGATTGCTGATTTACTTATTCAAATCTGGAGACAGACAAAATATTAAAAATTGGCGACCAATTACCCTCTTAAATTCAGATTATAAAATCTTCACCAGTATTTTGAATAATCGGTTAAAAAATTACGCCAGATGGGTAATTTCTCCTTACCAGTTTAGTGGGATACCTAATAGGCAAATTCAGACAGCCTTAATGATCATACGAGAAGTTATTGAACATCTTTCTGAAGTGGAGTCACGAATTGTATGATGGTCGTGATTTGGAAAAGGCTTTTGATAGGGTATATTTGCCTTTTTATTTCTAACGTTAATACATTATGGAGTTCCATTGCACATTGTTAATATAATTAAAAAATTATATGAACATAATATTGTGTTCCCCTTCGTGCAAGGTCAGACGGCAAAATGTTTTCAGTTACATACTGGAGTTCGTCAAGGTTGCCCTCTTAGCCCCCTACTCTATATCTTTTCTTTGGATCCCCTACTACAAAAATTAACTACTGTTCCATTGTGGCCAGGTATTTCTGATGGTACAGTTAGGACAAACATCTTCTGGCACAGGCCTATGCAGATGATTTGATTGTATATTTGTAGATCATTTATATGTGCACATTTTTTGACCGCATTTGAGGCTTTTTAAAGTTTGAATGCACAAAATAAATAGTGCACAAACAAAAGGTTTATTTATCGGAGCAACAGGTCATAAGGAAGCGGTGCAGGGTGGTATCCATTTTTCCAGAACTCCCTTAAAGTTTTAGGGCATAATTTGGCCCCCAGAACATACCAGTTGAAAATTGGGATATAGCCCTACAAACAGTGGAGAATAAAGTCAATAGATGGAAAAGTGGAATTGTCCAAACTGAAACGCATACATGTTATCAAACAGTTTTTTTACCATGTGTTCAGTATGTAGCTATGATTTTTCCTGCCCGTGCATCTAGAAACTAAACTGTATGGTTTATTCTTTCAAATGGTTTGGGGTAATAGGTTAAACCCCATTAAAAGAAGCTATACATATTTAAGTAAAAACAAGGAGGTCTTGGGATGGTGGATCCAGTGATTTTTGCTCACTCTTTATTCATTATGTGTTCAGTGAAAAGTGACTTACAATTAGAAGCAGGGAGTGGGGATAAATGGATTTCCAGATCATTGGACAAATACTTTAGAAATTGGCTTTCTTTGGCTCCAAAATAAATCCTCACATTTATATTCCACAGTATTTTAGACCAGCTGCACAAAATTATATAAATGGAAAATAGAGAAAGAGACAATTCTGAGTAATAGCATGAAAGAATTTTATCAGGTGGTAATGGCAAATTTACTTCCTTTAGAGCCATGTTTTAAGAATTGCCCTTCTTCTTTGAATCCTAAAGTATTGGCCCAACTTAACTGTCGAGATTGCCTCAAATGCAATGAAACACAGTGGCTAATATTCTATGGCCGTTTAAATGTTAGGTAATGCCAAGTACAAAGCCATTGAAGAAAGAAGTGTCCTTACTTGGATTGTATAAATACTGAGGAATCGATGGAGCATTTTCTTTACACTGTTCCTATGCAAAGGGTTTGTGGGTTTATTTGAAGGCACTTTGGGGTTTTAAGTGGCTGAATTTTCTTACATATCAAATCTTGGTTTTAGGGTTTATCCAGAGACTCTTCTGATTTTCATGAAGAAACACTGTCATTATTTTTGGATGTTTACGTTATTATTTATGGCAGGCAAGGTGTCAGTGGGTAATATATCAAAGAAAATGCCTTATATTTTGTTTTAGCATTTTGGTTTCACAGGAACTCTCGAGGATTTAGCTCAGGATGCTCGAAGGACAGTACAGACTCAGTTACTAAAATGTGGAAAGGGTTTTTTCATTTTATTAAGTTCAAATAATGTATAAAATAATCTGATAATTACTCTGATTATTGTATAAGTTTGTTAGATTAAGTTTTTGCTCTTACTTTGTATAATTGATTACACTGAGTTGTTCTAATTATGTTTAATAATACAATAAAACTCCCTGCTCTTTTCGTAAGTGCCATGGATCTTTAACATCCACCTGAACTACCACCAATCCAGGCAGATGGGACCTCGGTTTAACATCTCATCCAAAAGACGGCACCTCAGAAGTGCAGCACCCCTCTCATGCTGCACTACAGTGTCAGTACTGGGATATTAACACAAGTGCCAGATGTGGGAACTGAACCCACAGCCCTCTGATCTCCCGGCCTCAGAGGCGAGTGTGCTACCTACTGAGCCACTGACACGGCTCAGGTGTAGGCCACCCCAACTGAAGAGATTGAATTTTCCTTCAAACTTCTCCCAATGGGTGAGGCATGAGAAACCCTTGTGGAGTGTCCACTTGCAGAGCTATTCATTTATAGTTTTAATTTTCTTATTTTTGTAATAGCCAGCTCTTGGGGCAGGTAAAATTTCTGAAATTGTGATAGTACAGCCTTTAGATTCAAGTTTATTACAGAGATAGGTGAAATCTGAATTTATGATATCAAGTGAGTTATTTATACTGTTGGTACCCACATGTAAAATAACCAGTGGGTTTTCACCTGCTTCTTGTAATATGCTGTCTACCATACACTCTATGTCTACAATTTTTGCTCCCCTAAAGCTGCAGCATGTTCTGTTTGATTTGTCAGTGCCACAAACTGTACAATTAATATACGTTTATCCGAACTAATTTGATGTTCCCCAAGCGGTTCGGATAAATGGGGTTGGACTGTATTTGACCGTAGAGTTCCCCAGTACATACATTTTTCTAAGGGGAGGGATATTATTTTTGTTGGAGGGGTCCACTTTGTTTGTTGGGGGTGAGTGCAGGCTATCAGTAGTGCTTGTGCACTTATATGAAAATAAGTAGAAACAAAAATAATTAAAGTAACCAAAAAGGAGAGTACATGAACACGGTCACAGTAACGTAACAGAGACACAACAGGGTGTGCCATTATGGTGATATAATTGCACTTCTCAGGTGCATTTAATGACATTCAGCTGTGGCTCATGCATAACAACATACCTGAAGCATATGATTATATCGCTGTAATGTACACACTGTCATGTCTTATTGTTTACTTAACACCCAAGCAAGCAAGATTTCCTGATCTGTGAGAGGTGCGTACTATATAAAATATTGGTTCAAATAGCTATTAAGTAATGTCACAACAGTTCTACATTTTAATTGTAAGTCTGGTAGGTGATAGTGTTGTTAATTTATCATTGGGTTAACTGGGTTGAACATTTGTTATATGATATAGTTCTTTATACTGTATATAAAATATTTACTGGCGGTTATGTTGCCACAGTGCATAGTCCCTGTGTGCTGTGCCCCCACTGATCCTGTATTTGGACAGGCATCATACACTAGTTTGAGTACATTGTCTGTCTAATTATGTCCCCCAGACCGGCGGTGCACTAGACACATATAGGCTACTAAGTGCAGGACTCTAACATCAAGCTCTGAAAATAGTGTCTATCAAATAAAAACTCATGAAAGCAGGAAGATGCAAAGTTTCATTTCCAGAAAAACATTTTATAAAAATTTGAATAAAATGTATTCTTCAGCACAAATTATATGGAAAAGCAAATGCTCATGGACTTCCATCTTAAATTGCTCTGTAATGTCAATGAAGTCAAAAAAATAATGTATCATTCTGAAGTATCATATGGAAATAAAAACATTTATCGTTCCAAAATATTTAAAAGATGTTCATAACATTAGAATGATGTCTGTGAAACAAACATGTTTATAGTTACACACCCTTAGGCTGTGAAGGCAATGCAGCTTGAGTTTTCACTGCTACGCAGATGATACTCAGCTGTATATGTCCTTTGTGCCCAGACAGGTTGATGCAATCTCTGTGCTAAATACCTGCCTCTCTGAGATCAAAGACTGGATGAGCATGAGTTGGTTGAGATTAAATCCAGATAAGACTGAGGTGCTGGTTGTGGACCCAGGTCGATTGGAGCTGGGCTCATATCGGGCCTGTGGCTCGATGGTGTCCAGCTCATTACCTCAGATCAGGTGCCTAACCTGAGCATTATTTTTGATGATGGCTTGACCCTTAAGTCTCAGGTGTCAGCTGTGGTCAAATCCTCACTTTACCATCTGAGGAATATCACCTAGGGTGAAACACTTGATTCCACTGGGCGACCTTCCAACATTGCTCCATGCCTTCATTATCACCCATCTTGACTACTGCAATGCCCTCTACCTAGGGCTGCCTGGGGTTGATATCCGCTGCCTGCAGCTAGTGCAGAACGTTGCAGCAAGGCTGTTGACTGATACCCTTAAGACCAGTCATGTCATGCTTGTGCTGTGCAAACTGCATTGGCTGCCAGTTGAGTGGTGGATCACCTATAAGGTAGGTTTACTTACCTTCAAAGCCCTACATGAACAGGGACCAGACTACCTGAAAGATCTCCTGACTCCCTACTCCCCAGTCATCCTCTCTGATCTGCCAACGAGGGATTGCTAGAGATTCCCAAGGTTTATCTTAAAACATCAGGAGCTCATGCTTTTCATTTGCAGCACCAACCTTGTGGAATTCTCTACCTCGTCGGTTAAGAGAATGCCTGACGATCAGCAGTTTTAAATCTCTGCTGAAAACTTATTTATTTACATAGGCATTCCCTCACTAGTTGTTAAATTGAATGATTGTTTTAAAATGTTTATGGTTTATGCTGTTATTTTATATTATGCACAGTGCCTTGGTTATGAAAGGCATTATATAAATAAAGTTTGCTTTGCTGCTTTGAAGACTTCAAGAGTGATGATCATGTGGTTTATTGGGCCATAATAAACTAAGGATGTTTAACAAAAAAATGTTCACTACCTTTGAAGTGCAGTTCTTTTAATTTATATTTCCATGTAATTCTCACTTAAGCAGATGTTTTACATGAGATCTGCCCTGGTATGTTTCAGTACATTTTATTTGAACCGTAACTGTGCACTGTACCCTGACCTTGTGCTTCCAGCAGTTTAACCATCAGATCTTTAGCGGAAAAACCAACCAAGTAATGAAACTAAAACCAAAAATAAAAGCTATAAATACAAAAAATTTAGAAATTACTTTTTAGGGCTGCAGTGGGCAGAGCCCTGCAGACCTCTTGCATTGACCAAAAAGCACTCCCACATTCCATGAAAACAACAACTTGGTAGAGTGTCAAAAAAAGTTGCCTCCACCGTTGGAACACTCCCTCGCACTATTTCTTTTTTCCCATATATCTTTTAATAGTTTCTCCCACCCAACCCTCCCTCTCTGCACCCACCACATCACTCCCCCCAGAAACATAATAGTTGCACTGGGGTGCCCAATCCTCCCAGTGCAGGAATCCTTGTGTCCCCTCCCATATACACACTACCATGCATGTACAGTTATTTTTTGTTATTTTTCTTTCTTTATGTTTCCTCTCTCCACACAATCCTCCCTCCTAGCACCTCCCAAAAAATAACGGTGAAACTGGGGGTGCAAAATCCCCCAGTGTCACAAACTGAATCCTCATCCCTCCCCGCACACACTACTGTGCATGCGCAAGTTATTTTTTTAAATCATTTTTTCCTTTTTGTTTCTTCCCACCCAACCCTCCCTCTTGCACTCACTCCCCCAGAAACAAAACAGTGACAGTGGTGGTGCCCAATCCACCAGTGTCATGATCGGCATCAGTCCTGCTTTTTTTGTTTTGTTTTCAACCTGTAAAAAAAAACCTGTTCATTGATGTCTTTGTGCTGTTTGTGGCCCCCCATGACCATCCACTGAGCACCCACCACCCCATATCCCCCCAAGCACTTACTTACTGATCAGGTATCCAATGCCATAATCCTCTGTGGACCGCAGACAACGTCTTCACTCTTCAAAGCCAGATCATGAACTGAAGAAACAGGTATGCCATTCATTGTATTTTAATGGAGTTTTGAACTTAGAAGCATAATTTTGGCATTTTTACATATTTTTGGCCCAGATTTTCAACATGCATTCTTTGGGATCCCACCTCATGAACAAAGTCACTGTTGTTAGGCAAATCTGTCCCAAAAGATGATTTTGAGGTCCCTGCACAAAATCAGCTTTCGGGCAGGAGTTGAACATTTTCTCTGCCCCTTCTTTGAGCTGGGGTCACAAGAAGGGTATGTTGAACATTTGGTATAAAAATATTTTAAAAAACAACAAAATTATGAGCCTACGTTGAATTTTGTGAATGCAGCCTCATAACTTTGGATAGTCAATATTTTTAGCCCAAATTTAAAACATAGCCATATCTTTCTAGCACCTCATGAATGTGATAGCTGTCATTTTTCAAATCCTGGCCAAAGTGTTGTTTTTTTTAAATCCCAAAAGGTGATTTTACGGCCCCTGTGCAAAATCACCTTTTGGGCAGCATATAACAATTGTCTCTGCCCTTGTTCATGAGGTGGGATTATAAGAAGGCCATGTTGATAATTTGGTGTAAAAATATTTAAAAAAACAACAAACATATAAACCTACAGTACACTGAATTTTGCAAATGCAGCCTCATAACTTTGGTAATTTTCAATATTTTAACCCAAATTTACAACATAGCCATATCTCAAGTCAAGTCAAGTCTAGGATTACAAATACCTTTGAGCCATGGCTCTTTTACAAAGGTTCCACATCAGAGAAATACAAATTATGGGGAACATCAAGACAGGCATTACAACAATGTGGACATTGCAAACAGAGTACAGATTAATACAGTTCACGGGTAGCATTGTAACAAGGCAGCCAGCGGCATTTGTCAGAGAAGATAGACAATAGATAAGAAGTGCCAGAGTCATAGGGAGAGGGAAGAGGGTGGGGGGAACGAATGTAGGAAGGGTGGCAGGAGGGTGAAAAGTGCAGCATTGGATATACCAAGATGTGAGGGTAGAATCCAGTGGGGGGAGGAACAACTAGAGCAGAAAGGGAAGTGGAGAGCAAGGTTAAGTTGGGCAGTCACAGGAGCTGTTGGTAGTGAGATAATCTCGGAGCCTAGTTTTAAACATACCAATAGTTAGGGCAGAGGAGATGGTTAGGCTGAGGCCATTGAACCAGAGTGGCGCTCGATAAGCAAAAGAGCGTTGTCCCTGTGAGGTGTGACAGTGGGGGACTTTCAGTAGCTGTAGCGTGGATCTCCTAAGGTGCCATTTGTTAATTCTGTGTTGTAACAGAGTTGAGACCCCAGAAGGTGCAAGGCCAAGGTAGATTTTTTTCACCATGGAGCAGGTGAGAAACTTTATGCGGTTTGATAGTTGGAGCCAGCCGGTCTGAGTGTACAGGTCACATGTGTGGGTGAGACGATGAGCACCAGTGATGAGCCAACATGCTTTATTTAAGGTAGTTGAGAGGCATCTAAGGGTTGTGGTTGTGGCCGAGCCATAAATGATGAGACCATAGTCTATTACAGAGATCACAGAGCTCAGGACTGCAACCTTCAAAGCTTCTGGCATGAGGTGTGGTCTGTGTTTGTAGAGGAGACCAAGCCGTGTATTAGCAGCTCTAGCTACATTACCTACATGAAGTCCATAGGAGAGATTAGGGTCAAGCTGTATCCCTAAGTATTTGAAGGACCCCACCTGATATAGAGTGTTCCCCTGGGTGGTGGAGATAGCCAAGTGGTGTAGCTTGTGTGGGTTATGAGAGCTGCAGAAGAGCATAGATTTGGTTTTCTTGTCATTGAGGACCAGTTTATGATTAAGAAACCATGTCTCTACAGAACTGAAACCAAGTTGAAGGTTGTGTTGAAGAGTTGCAGGATCTTTGTGAGTGGAAAATACAACAGCATCATCGGCATATAGTATGATCTGCTCAGAGCAGTGGTAAGAGAGGGAGTTTAAGAAAAGGCTAAAAAGGAGGGGTCCCAGTATGGATCCCTGTGGAACACCCGAGCGAACAGGCAGGGTGTTAGAAAGAGCATCTGCAATTTTTACTCTCTGTGACCGGTTTTATATCTTCCCAGCATCTCATAAATGTGGCAGCTATCATTTTTCAAATCCTGGCCAAAATGTGTTCTTACATCCTGAAAGGTGATTTCACATTCCTGCACAAAATCACCTTTTGGGCAGGAGTTGAACATTTTCTCTGCCATTGATCATGACAAGGGGTGATAAGAAGGCTATGTTGGAAATTTGGTGTAAAAATATTAAAACTCAACAAAGTAATAAGCCTATGATGAATTTTGCGAATGCAGGCTTGTATTTTTGGTAATATTCAATACTTTTACCCCAAATTCTCAACATATCCATTTCTTTGCATCGCCTCATGAGACAGCTGTCTTTTTTAAGTCTTGCCCAAAATATGTTTCTGCATCCCGAAAGATGATTTCGCAGTCCCTGCACAAATTACCTTAAAGCCAGGAGCTGAACACTTTCTCTGCCTGTCTTCATGAGGCAGAGTCATAACAAGGCTAAGCTGAAAATTTGGTGTAAAAAATTAAGAAACACATTTACAATATTTTTGCCCCAAATTCCTCACCTGCAGCCCTATCAGCTATGGCCAGATTTTGTTTTAAATGCAACAGCAAGTTAAAAGCACCTTTTTAAAACAAATACACATGCATAATAGAGATGAGAGCTCCAGAAAATCTTAGGTACCTATACCTACCCTAAAGGAAAGCGCTATGCTGTGGGAGTGAAATATCAGGGCCAGGATTCACATACAAATACAAAGTGCCACACAGAAGTTTGCATGGCACCTTGCAATTGTGCTGAAGGGCAATTGTGCTATTCA
Organism: Neoceratodus forsteri; assembly: GCA_016271365.2. NCBI lineage: Eukaryota > Metazoa > Chordata > Ceratodontiformes > Ceratodontidae > Neoceratodus > Neoceratodus forsteri. The sequence goes on from CM057455.1 coordinate 267,968,647, forward strand.
TGGTTGGATAGTGAATAGGGGCAGGTGGGGGCAATGTTAACCCAGGAAAAGCGTGGGATAACCTGTAGTGCTGCCCCCATAGCTTGCCAGGAATATGGGCCCACAGCCAATAGCACTCACGCGTTAAAGTGCCATTCATAAAAGTAGCCATGCAAATGAGCCCATTGAGTCTGCAAGTGCTAGTGGCCATTAGCATGCCCATTTTGGACTCATTTGCATGGCATTAGTGTGGCATTGCAAGCCCCCCACCAGCCCAAGTCCCATGCAGCCACAGTCCCCAAGTGTAGTGCCCCCTCCGATTGCCATTCCCAATGACAGTTATTTATTTATTTATTTAGTTAGTTAAACATCAGTTTAGAAACCTTTGAGCCAGAGGCTCATTTACAAAGGTACCTCATCACAAAGAGGACATCAGAACAGTAGTACAAGGGACACAGTACTCACAAACAAAAAAGTTACAGTTCAATTACAATTTTGTTACAATAGAATACAATCTCCAACGAGCAAAAGATAACAAAAGGTGCAAAACTTATGGTCGGGGGAGAGCTGGTGGGGGTAGAAGGGAGGGAGATAGGGGAGGAGGAATTAGTAGGGAAAGGAAGGGGGGAGCTGCTCAGTGAGCATTGTCAAACAGAGTATATATATATATATTTTTTTTTTTACACTAGGCTAGCGGCAGTTGCATTTGCGAGAGCTAAGCAGGAAGTTTCTGAGCCTGGGCTTAAAGCAAGCTAAGGTTAGTGAGTTTGAGACACTGGCAGGGAGGGAGTTATACCAGTGGGGCGCACGGTAGGGGAATGCCCTCTGACCTTGAGAGGTCCTGGCTCTGGAATAACTAGGGTAGCTCTTGACGAGCTGCGTGATCAGGAGTCGGTGCAGTACGGCCGAATGGGTTGGATAGGCCTATGGGGGATAGGCACGCAGGACTTTAAAGGTGAGCTGGCATGTCTGATACATGAGTCGCTTCTTCCAGGTTGAGTAGGGTAGCCAGGTGTACAGCTCACATGTGTGAGTGAGTCTGGGAGCACCAGTGATAAGTCTGCAGGCCTTATTAACTGTGAGGTGAACCTTGTTGAGGGCAGTCTGATCTGCTGGGCCATAGACCGGAAGGCCATAGTCAATGAGAGACATGACAGAGGAGGTAACAGCCAGGCAGAGGGCATCAGGAGGGAGGCATTTCTGTGCCGTAAAGAATGCCTAGCCGTGAGTTGGCGACAGAATTTAGGGCAGATATATGTCCATGGAATGAAAGTGCAGGGTCAAAGGTTATACCAAGATATTTATAGGACTGCACCTGGTCAATGACGAGATTGGTGTGGAGTGGACAGCTAAGGGAAACTTGCTGTACTTATTTTGAGGTGGGAGAAGAGCATCGCTTTTGTTTTCTTAAGGTTGATAACAAGTCGGTGCTCAGTGAACCAGGTAGCTGCAGAGTCAAAGACTAGTTGAGGGAGTTCTGTAGCAGCATGGGGTCATTGTGGGAGGCAACGAGAACAGCATCATCAGCATAGAGAAGCATCTTACCCGTACAACTGCTGGGTAGGGAGTTAAGAAAGAGTGAGAATAGTAGGGGTCCAAGAATTGAGCTCTCATGGCACCCCAGAGTGAATGGGGCATGTTTCAGAGAGAGTACCGCTGACTTTCACACATTGGGAGTGGGCGGAGAGATAGCTGGTGCACCAGGAAACAGGTCCTGAGGCAAAGCCTATTAGGTTGAGGGTGGAGAGCAAAAAGAGGATGCAAACAGTATCAATGCTTTAGACAGGTCAATGAATATAGCACCAGCCAGGGCACCCAGAGTCCAAGGAGGCATGGAGGAAGTTGGAAAATTCCAGGAGTGCTGTATTGGTACTAAGGACCTGCTCTGAACCTGTGTTGTTCAGGGCAGAGAACATTGTACTTACAGAGGTAGTCAGAGACTTGGACGCCACAATTTTCTACTTAGAGGGGGAGAGAGGATTGAGATGGGTCGGTAGTGACCGGAAGAGTCCTGTCACCACCTTTATGGACAGGGGTAACTGTGGCAATCTTCCAGGCAGAGGAATTGTCCGAGACAGAGTGATTTGTTGAAATGCACGTAATAGGTGAGAGGACCTGATCCAGGACCTGACGTAAAAGGCAGGGATCAAGTGAGTCATTACCGATGGTGTTACCTTTTAGGGCTTTTAGCAAGTAAGGCCTAGCTTCTTGCATGGTGACACGACGCAGGTGGAAAGAGGGGCGGGCAATGGGTGGTGGTACAGATGGAGGAGGTGGACTGAAAAAGTTACCAGGAAGTACTGAGCTAAGTTATGTACCACAGTAGTCCAGGGTCTCTTCCCCACCCCAATCACCCACCCAAAATGTATATACATATTTTCCATTTTGCAGTGTCCCTCACCAGTCCTCGATCACCCACCCAACATGTTTATAATTATTTTCTATAAAGTAGTGTCCCACCCCAGTTTCTAATCACCCACCCAAAATGCTAATACATTTTTTCCATAGTGTAGTGTCCCTCTCCCCTCCCCAGTCACAAATTGCCATCTCCAAAAGAGAAAATTCCATGCCCTGATAGTCTAGGGTCCCACCCTGTCCAACATGACCCACCATCCCACTCTCCCCATCCCAACCAGTGATTGGCAACCAGCACACCCTCATCACACCACTGTGGCTGGCCACTGACTGAGCACTCAAGGACCATGAACTATATACAGTACAACTCCTTGATTGTGATTGATCAATCACAGCCAAGGAGCTGTGCTATATACAGTATTCACTTCTTGAGGACTCAGTTGGCAACCAGCCACGGTGGTGTGAGGATTGTTGTGCTGGTCGCCAATCGAAAGTTAGGATGGGGGGAATGGGGTGGTGGGTCATGCTGGATGAGGTGGGTCTGTGTGTGTGGGTGGGACCCTAGACACAAGGTTTTCTCTGTTGGGGATGGCAATTGTGACTGGGGAGTGGGGAGGAACACCACACTATGGAAAAAATATACTAGCATTTTGGGTGAGTGATCGGGGACTGGGATAGGACACTACACTATGGAAAATAATTATAAACATGTCAGGTGGGCAATCAAGAACTGAGGTGGGACCCTAATCCAGGTCTTCATCAGCATTAGTGTTCACAACCCCAAGGTACACCCCTCACACCTGTTCCTGCATGCAAGTTGGGGAGTGGGGTAATCGGGTTAGAAGCTGAGAGTGGGGGTGTGGTCTTAGGGTTGAGAACCCTAAGATCTAATTTCCAAGCTTTTGATGCTAGAATCCTAATGGTGCATTAATGCAGCTTTTTGCACATATGTGTGTGTGTGTGTGTGTGTGTGTGTGTGTGTATATATATATATATATATATATATATATATCTCATAGGGTTGAGCAGGCACTTTAATGTTAAACCTCAAATTTTGCACTTTAATAACTTTGCAATCGTTCAACGGATTTGCATGAAATTTGGCATGCGCTGTCCAATGGGGTTGATTGTATGACATGCCAAGTTTTGGTTCAATCAGGTTTGTAGATTTTGTGCAGTGCATAGTGAAAAAAGTGTGTTTTTCGCTAATTTGGGCCAATTTTTCTGTTTTTCCTGATAGTGCTGCGGCCATGTCGTTTGGAAATTTTGTCTGAAATTTACAGGGTAGAAAAAGGTTGCTCCAAAGAATAAGTCAGCATTAGTCTGGTGAACAAATATTAATCCATTCTAAAGTTATTATAATTTTGAAATTTTGGGTTCTGAGCATGCTCAGTTCAGTCTTTTGGATAGGTGTATAAATTGTGAACAAGGATTTGCCTCACAAACAAGGATTTTGACAGCTCACAATCAAGGATTTTTAAAATCCTTGTTCATGAAAAAAAATTCCTTGTTAGCAAGCCATCATCTTGTTTTCAATTTTCCTGACAAACAAAACCTTGTAACCTGCCCTAGGGGTGTCTTCTATGGAGACTAAAGTATGGACTTTATTCAAGATGACACCCTCTACAAATCCATGACTTTGGTTTCCTTTAGTTTTGTCAAAAAATGGCTGTTTCAAAATGTTAAAATCCTTGTTTGCCACTCTCTTCCAATCCTTTTTTGGGTGATGTCAAAATCCTTGTTCATGAGGGGACGACCAGATGGCCCTAACTCAGGAACAAGGATTTTGACACCTCAAGAACAAGGATTTGGCTTGTGAACAAAGATTTTGACACCTCACGAACAAGGATTATAAAAAGGAATCCTTTTTCATGAGGTGTCAAAATCCTTGTTCATGAGGTGTCAAAATCCTTGTTCATGAGGGGACAACAAGATGGCTCTATCTCATGAACAAGGATTTCTTACTAAAGCATTCTAACACCTCATGAATAAGGATTCAGCTCACGAACAAGAATTTTGGCAGCTAGCGAACAGGGATTTTTAAAGGATGCTATTTGTTTGCCAGTTCACTGAAAAGAAACGGTTTGGATTTTTGACTTGAAATTTGCAAGGTACAAAGGGATTGTCCTACTGATGTGACTTATGCTGGTTTGGTGTAAAAAATTTTCATTGGTTCTATAGTTAAGGCATTCTGAAGTTGAGAAATTTCCCATAGGATAACATTGTGGCAAACGCAGCACCTTTCTGTGGCTATATCTTGAAAACTGTTTGAGACATGAATTTTTTGCTAAACACAGCTTAGTACTCCTTTAGTTGTACTAAGTCTGCATGCAGGTTGCCAGTTCATCATTGCAACTGCAGTGAAATATTTCCAAGGTTGCTGCAGTTGCTGAATTAATGTTCCATTTGAAGCACAAGGGTTACTTAGAATGTGTGTAGGCCTCCACTGTATCTCTACAATTATAGGTAGGTGGAAGTGCAGGGCCTGGAGGGCTCTGCGCTCCCATGTATGGATGCCATTATGCAGTAATGGGATTGCTGGGCCATCTACTATGCAATACTGGGAGTACAGGGCCTGGAGGGCCCTGCGCTCCCACAGAGAGAAGACAGCTGATTACAATGTCTGTGCACATTGCAAAAAACTTTGTTAATGCATCAGTTAGGGTTGAAGTGACAAAAATAGGGAAATGAGGCATTAGGGTTGAGACCCTAACCACCCTCACCCTACCACCCTACCCCCACACTCCACAGACTAACAGGTGATGTGGTGTGACTTGGAGTCATCTCAGAAATGGCTTTATGTTGTGGGCTGAGATTTTCAGGATAGGAAGGATTTGGGTCACAGATGTACCTTTTGAAGGTTTGGTGAAAAAATATTATTCTGTTCAAAAGTTAATAAACTTCTAATTTTCCATTATTTCCTATGGGAAAGGGTAAGGGTTCAGCATGAAAATGGATTTTTTTTTTTTAAATTGGTCATTTTTGTTTGAAAACTGGGTACTTTTTGCAAAAATTGGGCATTTCTGTTTGAAAATGTGGCATGTTTTGCAAAAATGGGTCAGTTTTGTTCAAAAATAGAGAAATGTTTTGCAAGAATAGGGAATTTTTGTTTGAAAATGGGAAATCTTTGTTCAAAAATTGGGCATTTTTTAAAATGAGGTATTTTGTTTGAAAATTTGTCATTTTTGTGAAAATATGACATTTTGTTTGAAAATGGGGAATTTTTTGTGCAAATGGGGCATTTGTTGTTCGAAAATAAGGCATTTTGTGCAGAAGCAGGGCATTTTTGTTCAGAAATGGGGCATTTTTTGTGAAAATGGGGCATTCTTTTCCAAAAATGAAGTACTCTTTGCAGAAATGGAAGCATCCCATTTTCAGAAGCAAGAGAGTGTTTTTGAACATTTTCATATTGTTTTTGGAAAAAAGGGTTCTTTTTCAACCATTTTCTCCAATTTTCACATATCATAGTATCATAGTAAAAGCCAACAGAATAGGCCCCATGGTCTATCGTGTCTGCTCAGAAGCTAGCCCCCAACTGGGAGCTCGCTCCTCCACCCCCCCAGCCCCAGAGGTGGCCCTCTCTGGCCTCAGCTTCCCCCTATACCTGTCCTAACCCATCTTGAATCCTTCCGCTGTGGTCTCTTCCACCAGACTCTTGGGCAGTGCATTCCTCGTTCCACCATGCTCTCTGTGAAGAAGTGTCTCCTGTGCTCCCCCCTGTACTTCCCCCTTCCAGCTTCCACTTGTGCCCCCTGGTAGTCCCCCCCCCTTCTTAAGACTGAATACTTCCCTGGCTCCACCCTTATTTATCCCTTTACATACTTGAAAGTCTCTATCATGTCCCTCTGTCCTCCTCTCCTCCAATGCATACATTTTGAGTTCATTCAGTCTCTCCTCATAGGTCCTACCCTCCATGCCCTGAATCATCTTGGTCACCCTCCTCTGGACCCTCTCCAGCAACGCTATGTCCCTCTTAAGATGGGGTTTCCAAAACCGCACACAGTACTCAAGATGTGGCCTAACCAGGGCATTATACAGAGGGAGGATCACCTCCCTCCTCCTGGAGGTAATCCCCCTGGTTATGCAGCCCAGTATCCTGTTTACTTTTGCTGCAGCTCTTCGACAGTTCTCTGTGTTATTCATTTTACTGTCCACCACTATCCCTAAGTCCCTCTCGCCCGATGTGACTTGGAATGTGGTACCCCCCCAAGGTGTATGCATGTCCCGGGTTTCTGACCCCCAGATGCAGCACCCTACATTTCCCTACATTGCACTTCAAGTACTGTCTACGGAAATGGAAGTGCTCGATTTTCATAAGTGAGGGAGCATTTTCAAACATTTTGCATTGTTTTAGAAAAAAGAGGTGCTTTTCCACCATTTTCTTCAATTTTCATCCAAAGAAATTGTCCAGTCTGCTTTCGAGGCCATTCTGTTTATTTTGAACATTTCTGTGCTTCCACAGTGACAGATATTAATATATAGAAAAGCAGAAATCAATGACAGTGCTGCAGTGGTGTGGTGGGTAACGCATGTCATAAAGTATTGTTTGTGGAAATGAAAGCATTCCATTTTCATAAGCTAGGGAGTGTTTTTGAACATTTTCATATCGTTTTCGCAAAATAAGGTGCTTTTTTGACCATTTTCTCCAGTTTTCGCATGTTATCAAGTACTGTCTACAGAAATGGAAGTGCTCCATTTTCATAAGCGAGGGAGCATTCTTAAACATTTTTGTGTTGTTTTTGCAAAAAAAAAAGTGCTTTTTCAACCAATTTTCAACCATTTTCTCCAATTTTCACGTTTTCCAGAGATGTGGTGTTGCTTATGAAAATTGTCCAGTCTGTTTTCGAAACCATTCTATTTATTTTGAACATTTCTGCACTTCCACAGTGACAGATACTAATACATAGAAAAGCAGAAATCAACGACAGAGCTGCAGTGGTGTGGTGTGTAGCACACAGAGCTGCAGTTTGAAACATCCTGGGTTTAAATCTAATGAGTTACACTTTTTTTCTAATTTAAACACCAGCAAAATTCCTATTTTTTAGATAATTTCTTCACATTTTTTTTATTGATGTGACTGTTACCAATATTTCTTAATAACAAATGATGTTTATATAACAGAAAGAAGGTACAAAATTGTACTTCTTGATGGACAGATGGGAGTGCAGGGTCCAGAGGGCCCTGTGCACCCACTGTGACATATGGAAACTGTTCTACTATCTGGATGTATGGATAGGAATGCAGGGTCCTGTTGTACTATCTGGATGGAGGGACGGTAGCTTAGGGTCAAAATGACCCTGCGCTCCCACAGTGAAATGAGGACAGAATTATACTATCTGAAAAAGAAGGGAAATTCATTGCAAAAACTTTGTTAATGCATCAGTTATGGTGAATACCATAGCAACAGAAGCAGGAAAATGAGGCGTTAGGGTTGGAAACCCTAGCGCGCTTCAGGGTTCCTACCCTATCACCCCACCCTCCACACACCAACCAACATTGGGGTGTGCCATGGGAAGGCAGGCCTAACTCTCACCCCATTGTCCTATACTGTAGCATGTAGCTTGTTTACACATGGAATGGGGTGACAGTTAGGTCTGATGACCCATGGCACCCCAACACCTGCTGGTATGTGGAGGGTGGGGGCTAGTGGGATGGGAACCCTGTGGGTGGGGTATTAGGTTGGAAACCCTACGCTCATTTCCCTGCTTTTGCTATGTATTTACCTTAACTGATGCATTAACAAAGTTTTTGCAATGACTCTATATATATATATATATATATATATATATATATATATATATATATATATGTATTATATGTGTGTTACAATGCTTTACTAACATATCTGCCATTCTCTGCAAAACTGATCCTGCTAGGTTCCACGGAGGTCAAGAGGGCAAGCGGACAAGTCACCCCCCCGAAACCACCTCTTACTGCAAGCTGATCCTGCGAGGGTCCATGGAGGTCGAGAGGGCAAGTAGACAAGTCACCCTCCCCCAACCCCAAAACCACATCTTACTGCAAGCTGATCCTGCCTGGGTCCTCGGAGGTCGAGAGGGCAAGCGGACAAGTCGCCCTCCCCCACCCCCCGAAACCACCTCTTACTGCATGGTACGGGAATTCTGAATCACGGCTGACCAAGGAGTTCCGTCTCCTCCTCGCTTGCAGGAGCTGCGTAGTTGGTGACATTTTTTTTTTTAATTCAAACCTTGTGTATGTATGGCGCCTTTCTTAATTTTTTCTTAAAATGTTGTTGGCGTACATCTGAAGATAGTTTTTTTCAGGCTGTATGTAGGAATGCACTGTATATTACTTAAGGCTTTATTCAGGAACTTAAAAGAATGTTGATGTTATACTAGCTGCCCAGTTAAAGTTCTGCATAGATAGGCTGTATGCTTGCAAACATGGTGGCCGGGCGCTGTTTAAAGCTTAAAGACATTTGCTAATTAACAGCCAACATAACTCTTAAAGTCCTCTAAAGATCTCAATATTTTTCTGTACTGAATTCTATACCCTAAGTTTGCCTTAAAGTTTCTTGTGCTGGTGTAAGCTAATCTACAACAGCTTAGAGCTAATTTTAGAACACTTTGAGTCCCAGAGTATTTCTTCTGTGAGTCTGCAACCTGAGTCCCCTGTAACCAGATAAGGGCAGGCTCAGATTCTAATTCACACCCACTCAGGCCTGTAGTCTCCAGCTGAACCCCCGTCCATTTCTACCTATAAATCTCTTACCTGATCTGCCATTCTCTCCATAGCTGATCCTGCGAGAGTCCATGGAGGTCAAGAGGGCAAGGGGACAAGTCGCCTCCCCACCCCCTGAAACCACCTCTTTCTGCAAGGTACGGAATTCTGAATCTTGGCTGGCCAAGGAGCTCTGTCTCCTCCTCACTTGCAGGAGCTACGTAGTTTTGTCTCCCACGATGCTCGGGTCAGCTCTCCACCTCCACCACCACCCTTGGTGAGCTCTCCGTTATATAAGGAGGGAGGTCATGATCCTGAACCAATCAGCCCACTTCTCCACTAACAGCTTATACTCTCTCGCCTCTAGGGGCAGATTTTTGGCTTTCCATCACCCACTACTGGCACTTCCCCAGGTCTTCCTCCGATCGCTTCTCACTATGTTTCTGTCAGTCATCCCCACACTCATACTGCTGTTCCCTGTGCTTACGCCTCCACCCTGAACTTTCCCTGAATATCTACCTTCTTATGGATGTGATGTCCATCTCACAATATGGCTGCCACCCCTACAATATACTCCAGTGCACTGCTAGTGATCCTTTGTCCCACAGCACTGCAAGTGAGCTACTGTCACAACAACCACCTCACACAGTTTCATACCGACACCAGGAGTGGGAGCTCAGCACCCTGTGCCTCGTGGACATCCCACTCCCCTACCCTGATACTGCCATCTCCCCCCTCAATGCAACTCCTGATCCTGGCCTCCCCCCACTTACTTACCCTCCCCATTCCTGCATTTCTAAACTTGAAAGGGGCCCAAGCACACAAATTGCATTGCTGAAATAAATATAACTGGAAGTCCTTCCTCAGGTCTCTTCTCCTCCTCCTTATGTCAGGCAATATACACCCCAACCCAGGACCTCTAGCACCCTCCATGTTCACACACTCCCCTGCAGGTGGGCTGCATATTGCCACCCTTAATGTATGCAGCTTACTAAAAAAATGGGACTCATTCCAGGGATGGGTATTGCAACATCAGTCTGACATCATTGCCATGGGTGAGACCTGGCTCTCCTCCCATATCCCTGACTCGTCTGTGTCCCTCTCTGGGTATAACATATTCTGGGCCGACCGACAGGGAAAGCGTGGTGGAGACTGCACCATTTACCTCAAGGACATTCTCCAGGTACAGCTGCTCCCCCTCCCCATCTCATTCCCGGACCACAGGCCCTCACCCTCAAACTTACCTTTGGTCATTCCCTTACTCCCCCCTTCTCATCACCTCTATATACATTCCCCCCAGGGACCAAAAGGCGGTCTTCCACTCTGTAATGTCCTACCTGGCCACCTTACCATCTCATAATGAAATAATTGTTCTGGGGGACTTCAATATCAATTGGCTATCTAAGTCCACTGCCTCTTTCATCGATGAAGCCACAGCCCATGACCTAACACAAATAGTCCCCATCCCCACCAGCCTGCACCATCGCACTGGGTCCTCCTCCCTGCTGGTCCTAGTTTTTACTAACTGCCCTCACAAAATCACTAGCACTACTATTCTCCCAGATGCGATTAGCGACCACTCCCCTGTCCTCTGCTCCTGGTCTTGTACGGCCCCCAAGTCCTCTCTGAAAATGGTCCTACGATGTAAAATTTGCCCTGGTAAACTCACACTCCTAAAAGTTCACCTTTGTATGTTGGACTGGTCCTTCATAACAAACACCCTTGACCCTGACAGAGCCCTTGATCTCTTCATTCTTTCCTTCAATGCTATCTGTGACATGTTCGTCCCTCTTGCCAAAAGGATGGTCAAAGGCAACCCGGCGCCCTGGATTTCTGACCACCTACTGGCCCTGATGCGGGCTAGGGATTCTCTATGACACCTCTCCATTGAGACTGGTCTTCCAGCAGACAGACAGAAGTACAGAGAAGCCCGAAACCAATGCACATGGTCCCTGCACAAAGCCAAGGCTGAGTATTACAAATTTACCTTAACCTCTACCTGGGGCCAAGAACACAAATTTTGAAGCAATATTAAGGACATCTTTGGCAAAGCCCCAAGCCCTTCCCCCATGCAAATCTTAGTCGAAGGGGGCCTGACCAACGACCCCTATCAGATAGCCACCACACTTAACCACACTTTCACCCGATCTCAGCCACGTCCTCCCTTCCCACTTCTTTGATCCTCCCCCTCTCTCCAACGCCCCCTCCCCCTCAGCACACACCCCATTTTGCCTACATTGCATCTCCCCCAGGTCTGCTGAACCTTACCTCAAAAGAGCCATAAGGCACTCTCAATACAGCAGCAACTCCTTAGACCTCAGACTTCTCCAGCTCACTCTACATGAGGTGCTAGTCCCCCTCATCCACATTATCAACCAGTCTTTATGTCTTGGGAGATTCCCCATGTGCTGGAAATCCACCTCTATTACCTCTATGTTTAAGAGCAGGGACCGTACCTCCCCCAAAAACTATCGCCCCATCCCTAGTCTCCCTTCCCTATCTAAGGCACTAGAGTGTATTGTCTCTGACCAGCTCACTGACCATCTTAACAAACACAATATACTTTGCAGCAAGCAACATGGTTTCCACAAAGGACGCAGTATGACCACTGCCCTTCTCGAGTTCACCTCACACCTTCATACCGCCCTGGACAGTGGTAATCTCTCTGGTGCGGTCTTCAATGACCTCACCAAGGCATTTGACACTGTCAACCACTCCCTCCTACTAACTACTGTATCCAAGCTTGGCATCTCTCAAGATGCCCTCTGCTGGTTCACTGACTACTTAGCAGATTGTTTCCAGCAGGTCAAAATTGGTACCACCTTATCCAGCAGGCTGCCAGTATGATCCTGTGTCCCACAGGGGTCCATCCTTGGACCATTATTATTTAGTCTCTTCCTCAACTCCCTCTGCCAGTCCTGTCCAGGAAATATCCTACTCTCTGCGGACGACGCTGTCCTTTACTACTCCAATCCTGACCCCACCCAGCTGCACCTCGCCCTTCAACCCTCCTTCACTGATGCAGAAAAGTGGTTCACAACACAATGCCTTATTCTAAACTGTAAGAAGACCAAAGTTATGTACTTCTCACACCCACGTAATTCCAGGAAAGACCACTGCCAACAAGTCCTGACCACCAAACAGATCCCACTAGAACAAGTGGACTCCTTTAAATACCTGGGTGTCACACTAGAACCAGCCCTTAACTTCCACCAGTACATTCATCAACTATCTACAGCTCTCTATATCTGGCTTGGCATCCTCTACTGGTTTAAACATTGCCTTAGACCTGATGTCCTTCGCATCACTGTCTCTTCCTCTGTCCTCTCCCTCCTTGACTATGGCATACTTATCTATAGCTCTGCCAGTTACACGGCCTTATCAAGACTACGACTCTCCTTCAACAAAGCCTGTCACCTCATCCTGGGCTGTGATCATCTAACCCACATATGCTCCCTCTACAATTCCGCAAATTGGCTTAATCTGGATAACAGAATTAGGTTTCTTACCTGCCTCATGGCCAAAAAGATTACACTCGGTCTCGACCCCACCAGGTCTCACACCTCTAATACAACAGACCCCGTCACACCAGCACACACGTAGATCAAGCAAGCTACTCCTTAAGGTTCCCCGATGCAGCACCTCTCAAGTCCAAAGGTCCTTTAGCTACCGAGCCCCTTCCTGGATAAATAACCTGCCTCAACAGTTTCATGAACATGTATAGAATCAGCCCCTACAAAGCCTACCTTAGGAACCTCCTACAGTCCCCTATTCCCTGCGATTGCCACTAAACCCAGCCCTGACCCCTCTTTCCCCTGACCAAGGCCTATGGCCCCCTAACCCCCAATCTGAAACTCTCTGTAGTAGCTCCTAAGGGAGCTTATAAATGTATCTATACATTGAGACTAATACCATAAATCTACTGGCATCTAAATGTTAGCCTATTACTATAACTCTTGTATTATGCCTGTTTGCTTATGTCTATGCATAGGGAGAGGCATCATCATCAGTAGAAAACAGGAAGTTGTTGACCCTCTGTACAGACAGTTGGTAAGACCACATCTGGAGTACTGTGTACAGATCTGGAGACCCCATCTCCGCAAAGACATAGACAGGGTGGAGGCTGGCCAGAGGAGGGCAACCAAAATGATGCAGGGTCCGCATCAGAAGACATATGAAGAATGACTAAAGGAACTAAAGATGTATAGCCATGAGGAAAGGAGGGAGAGGGGGGACGTGATAGAAACTTTCAAATACCTCAAGGGAATCAACAAAGTCCAAGAGGGTAGCATCTTTCAGAAAAAGAGATGTGCAAAAACAAGGGGGCACAATTTGAAGATAGAGGGGGGACGGCTCAGAGGTAATATGAGGAAGTATTTCTTCACAGAGAGGGTTGTGGATACATGGAACAGCCTTCCTGAGGAGGTCATAGAGTCAAAAACAGTGGGGGAATTCAAGAATGCATGGGACAGACTTGAGGCAATTCTAGTGGGGGGTAGGAGGATGTAGGCTGTTGGTTAACTAGGATCTGCAGCTTATCCATTAGGTAGGGAAATGGGCAGACTAGGTGGGCCAAGCGGTCCTTATCTGTTGTCAGATTCTATGTTTCTATGTTTCTATGTCCCATTTCTGTATTGCTCTGTACTGTTCTCTCTCCGTATGCCTGTAATGACATGGAACCTTTGAAAAGGAGTCTTTGACTCAAAGGTATTTTCCGAATCTTCAATAAATAAATAAACAAATATACATTCGGCAACAATTAAAACCATCAGTGTGCATCAGAACTTATTTCTTGTGTTCAGCACAATGTGTAAGTTTTTTTACACTTATTTGCATTTCATGAATTTGTATATTGCACCAACAGAATAGTAGACAGTGCCTTTTTTGTGCTGGTTGACATAGCAGGGGTACATACTGTTCCCCAAATTGTTTGCTCTAACCACAGAACCACTGGCTACAGCCATTATACAACATAATGACATACAAGGAGCCTCCAATGAAATGACACCTCCCAAAAAGTTCTGATGTATGCTGACAATAACTTCCCTTTATCAATGAACCAGAAACCTTCCTTTCTACATCATTATGGGGGCTTGCATTTTTAGGTTGGCTTGCACAGGTGCATGCAACATCTTGTAGCAGTAGCGCATTTCAGACATGTGTCAGTGTTGTCACGAATGCAAGGAATGCTTTAGTAGGTGTGTCCCTCAGCCACCAATTAGTGAGAATGCTGCCGATGACAGCAGTTTCAAAGAGAGCCACAGAGTCAAAAGAAATCTGCCGCTCCAATGAGGTGCAGTTTCCTCATTGGAGTGTCAGATGGCAAGACTCCGTTACGTGCCTTTCCTGGTAAAACATTTCAATAAATATGGTGGCTCCAGTCATCAGCCACACAATCCCCAGAAAGCCAATTTCAGGGGTGCCCAATCCCCATGTTGGCATGTCCCTCCCTGTTCAATTTGTTTACCAACAAGGGTGCCCAATCCCTGTCATCATCATGTATTCCCCATGCTTAATTTATTTGCCGATGGGGGTGCCCAATCCTCGTTGGCATCATGCCACCCCCACTTTGTTTGCTGATGAGGTGCCCAAACCCTGTCAGCATCAGTGCCCCCAAACTCATGTGGCACACTGGGAGCCAACCCCAGTGCACCCAAAAGTATTTTTTAAAACCTGTAAATAAAGAAAACCTTTCTCCGACATCTGTTTTTTTTTTTGTCCCTGTAAAAATGAAAACGGTCCCTCATCATCTTGACGCCCCCTCCCCAACCCACACCAACCCTCTGCACACCCCACCTCCCTGTACCCCCCTTCACCCCATTCTTATCTCCTGAGGTCCGGCGCTCTGATCTTCAATGGAGCTGGACACATCTGAACTCTTTAAAACCCAACCAGGAACTGAACAAAATGCAGTAAGCTTTATAATGGCATCAATGGGGAGTTTCAACTTAGGTGGATATCTCAGCCATTTTTTTGAATTTTGGCTCCACATTTTCAACATGTGGTTCTTGGGACCGCACCTGATGAACATGTGAC
Organism: Neoceratodus forsteri; assembly: GCA_016271365.2. Taxonomy (NCBI): domain Eukaryota; kingdom Metazoa; phylum Chordata; order Ceratodontiformes; family Ceratodontidae; genus Neoceratodus; species Neoceratodus forsteri. The sequence continues at coordinate 267,983,698 of CM057455.1, forward strand.
AGTCATTTCGTTATTTGGTCGTGAATGGTGATTTCACAGTCACTGCATGGAATCGCTTTTCATGACCAATTAATGAAACGACAGTGCCACTGTTCATGAGGTGGGGTCCCAAAAAACCCATGTTGCAAATCTGGTGAAAAATTTCCAAAAAATGACTGCATTATGAGTGTGTGTTGTGCAGTTTGCACACACACTCATTACTTTGCCTTTTTTTTTATATTTTCACTCCAGATTTTCAACATTGGCATTTTTTATACCTCCTTATGAACAGTACAGTTGTCATTTTTTACATCCTGCCCAAAATGTGTTTTAGCACCTGTGGCACACAATGGCGCAGTCGCTGTGGGAAATCATCTTTCAGGAGAGAGCAATACAATCACAGTGCCACTGTTCATGAGGGGAGTTCCCAAAATGCCTGTGTTGAAAATGTGGTAAATAAAATCCCAAAAATGATTGCGTTATGGGTGTGTGTTATGCAGTTTCTACGTACACTCATGACTTCACCAATTTTTCATATTTTCACTCCAGATTTTCAACATTGCCATTTTTTTACACCTCCTCATGAACAGTAAAGCTGTCATTTTTCACATCCTGCCTGAAATGTGTTTTCACACCTGTGGTGCCAAATGGCGCAGTCACTGTGCAAAATCATCTTTCTTCTAACGAACTGATAGTGCCACTATTTATGAGGTGGGGTCACAAAAAGCCCATGTTAAAAATTTGGAGTGAAAATACCAACAAACACCAGGGGCATTAGGGTTTCCAACTGTAACGCCCCACCCTGTAGAGACTGACAGGTGTCGGGGATGTGACTTGAGATCATTGGCTGTAATGCTCACACCATTCCACCCCCCAACCCCATCCTGCAGCCAGTGACAGGCATCGAGATATGCCTTGGAGTCTTTGGCCTCAAAGTTCACCCCATTCTCCTATACTGCACTCATCTCAGTGTATTTCCTTATGGAAAGGGGTGAGCATAAAACCTGAAGACCCCAAGGCACACCGCGACACCTGCTGGTGTCTGCAGGGTAGGGTGAGGTGAAATGGCGTGAACGTTATGGCTGATGAGCCAAAGGCACACCCCCAACACCTGTCAGTCTCTGTAGGTTGGGGGTGGGGTTGGCATCACTTCAGTACTTCACTGCCATTCCTATTATGCATCTCTCTAACTCCTGCACTACTAATGCCAATGCCAGCAAGCCAACATTCAGCATTGACAAATGCTTATCCTATTCAGGGATAACAAATGCTGCAAACACTTGCTCAGTATGAGGCCCCATACATTTATCCTGGTCTGTATTCTCCTCCTCCACTATGAGGTGACATTGAGAGGAACCCTAGCCCTTATCTATCCTCTCAAACTAACTCTGTGTTGCCCCCCCCATATGGCTCTACAAATCCTTCTACATAGAAAGGCCTGAAGCTTTTCCATATTAAACATCAGGAATCTGGTACTTAAACTGGATGAACCAAGAGTGTTGGTCATTATTCACAAGCCAAATATAATTGCATTGTCAGAAATGTAGCTTAACTTCAGAATCCTTGATTCCTACATTCATATATTGTACAAAAGTACTCAGTGTACAGACATGATAGAAACAAGCGTGGAGGCAGTGTTGCTCGCTGTATCATGGACAATCGTATAGTGTCTGAGACAATGGGTGACACGCCTGGTAATATGGAGGCCATCTACATGAAAGTTCCTCTTAACACTCCAAGGCTATTCTTGTGGGCTGTGCTTATAGACCACCAAAGGGCTTTCATGACTGAGTTCTTTGTACATGGCACTTGTCTGTACTATTGGTAGGTACAACCTTGAGACATTTCTGCTTAATTAACCTCAACTGGTAGGGAAAGGACTCCTCCAACCATAAACATGTTCTTTCCAATTTATCACATGACCCATGAGACTCAACCACACCACCAATAACCACAGTCTTCTAGACTGGAACATAGAACTATAGAATCTGCTGGCATAACAGGACCACTTGGCCCTCTGAGTCTGCTCAAGTGTTCTCTACCTATTTCAACTCCACAGACCCTATCTGGTCTCTGGCAACCCTTCCCCCTCCCTGCCTCATTTTTTTATTTTTCTTAAGTTATGTACTTTATTGAACATTTCATAGGTTACACTGTCAAGACTATTGTGCAAATCTGAAACTATTCAAACCAGCACTGAAACTCATGCATTACAAAATGCAGTTTGTTATGTAAAAGTCCTTCTGCCTACTGGCTTAATGTGTGTAACCAGCCTTGTACTGAAGCCATGGCCTGCTTTGATGTCTAGTTATTATTCAGTGTGCCTTTGATTTCTTCTTTCAGCAGATCCTTTAGTTCGGGGTGTGCTTTGTGTTTCCTCTAGCATCAGCAGTTCTCTACTGTGTTGAATACCAGCATGACCAGACTGCCAACTACAAGAGCACAATAAAACAGTTATGTACCTAAAAACAATAACATAAACAAATGGAATTTTGGTGCTTTATGTTTTTATTTCTTTATACTTAATTTAACCCGATTCATCTGTGCTTTCTAAAACACACATACACACACACACACTCAAATGTTTAACTTAATAATTGATCCAGTATGGGGATGTCTTCTCCTTTCTCCCTGTAATGATAAAAAGGGAGCCATCTCAATTTAGATTTATCCAGCCAGAGCAGGGCTTTGGTGGCTTCCATGCTCTTGATTAATTTCAGCCCAAAACAGATGAATTTTTGGACACTCCCAGAGAGTATGATAATATGGGCCTTTTTCCCCACAGCCTCTCCAGCATCGATCGGTGTTGCCAGTCCCATAATGTTTAGATATGACAGGAGTTATGAGGTACCTGGCTACTATTTTCCATCAAAATTCTCTCCATGTGAAAGAAGCTGTTGTGCAGTGGACACCCTTCCATATTTTTCCCACTTGTCTTGTGGGATGGCTAATCCAACTTCCTCAGCCCACCTTTCCTGTATGTGACTCATTCTTGTCCAATCTTCCCATAAGGAGTGTATAGGCCTGAGAAACCAAACCTCTCTGTTCAGGAAATACAACAGCATTTCCTAGAAAAGTTATCTTTTGTGGGAGTGGCTGTCATACCCCCTCCATACCTGGGATCCTCAACCTATGACGATCACTATGCTGTAAATCAAACTCCTGCTTCAGTTCCTGAACGCTCTTGATCCGATTGTTGTCAGAGAGGAATTGTGCCAGTGTTACCAGTCCCTGTCTCTCTCATCTGCTAAAATTATCCTCCCATTGGTACCATTTATTTCCATCGGCAAAGCACTGCTGATAGTTTTTCTATGGACCTTTTCTCTATGCCACAATGCTGTTTCTGCTTAATTGGTTTAGGGAGCTTTAAATTCAGTTTGAGGTGGACCTGGGCTTTTATGTAATACTGTAGGTAGCTTTAATTTTTATGTAGTCAGCTGCCTAATCAGTGAATGGAGCCTTAACTTTATGTACCAGATGCTGTAAGAATTAAGTTTAGGCTTTGAGTTGAATTTTGATTCCTTGTTGCTGACTTCAGTAGCTGCAAAGATTATTGCATAGTTGGGGAAGGGTGTTAATGGTTTGGCCAGGTCTCACTCAGCTAATTGACTGGAGGCAGAGCTGAATCAGGTTTGTGGTGTTAGCTGCTTTGTCTTCTCAGAAAGAACTGGAAGGGGACAGGATCAGTTGTGTTCCAGGACAATAGCTGCTGCTTGTTGTTTTCACCGGGTTCTTGTGGATTTTACTTGGTAGAAGGTTATTTCTTTTCTTTCTTACTTCTAAGGGGCTAGCAGGGTATTGTTTTGGGGGCTGTTGGAAATTTGAAAACTGGTTTGGTGGCTGTAAGTGGGCTCATTTGTTGGATGTTTCACTGTGTAACAGGCTGCGCTGGTGGAGGCCTATTTCTTCTGATTTAAAACCTATTTGGTGGGATTTGCTTGGGCCTGGTTCTTTGGCTGCTGGGCTTGGAGGGGAGAGACAGGGCTGATACACTCTCTCTCGAGTCGGATGTCTTCTCAAAACTCTCCCTCCCCAGAGTTCTGCGAATTTATAGGGGAACACCTGCCCTGCAATTTGAGGAAAAGTCTGCAGGTGCAGCTCATGTAGTTCTAGCCACTGGGGTTTGGATTTAAAGGCTGGGAGAGAGGACCTTAGGGAGTTGTTCATTTCCCTTATAAGTTTAATGTGTTGTACTGCACCTAGTAACAGGGTTACCGGTGTACAGTGGGACCGTCTCTAAGATTAGTGGGTGACCTGATTATTTATTTATTTATTTATTTGGTTAGTTAAACATCAGTTTAGAAACCTTTGAGCCAGAGGCTCATTTACAAAGGTACCTCGTCACAAAGAGGACATCAGAACAGTAGTACAAGGGACACAGTACTCACAAACAAAAAAGTTACAGTTCAATTACAATTTTGTTACAATAGAATACAATCTCCAACGAAGCAAAAGATAACAAAAGGTGCAAAACTTATGGTCGGGGGAGAGCTGGTGGGAGTAGAAGGGAGGGAGATAGGGGAGGAGGAATTAGTAGGGAAAGGAAGGGGAGCCGCTCAGTGAGCATTGTTAAACAGAGTATATATTTTTTTACTACTAGGCTAGCGGCAGTTGCATTTGCGAGAGCTAAGCAGGAAGTTTCTGAGCCTGGGCTTAAAGCAAGCTAAGGTTAGTGAGTTTGAGACACTGGCAGGGAGGAGTTATACCAGTGGGCGCCGGTGGGGAATGCCCTCTGACCTTGAGAGGTCCTGGCTCTCGGAATAACTAGGGTAGCTCTTGGCAGGCTCTGCAGCGTGATCAGGAGTCCGGTGCAGTGCAGGCGAATGGGTTGGATAGGCCTATGGGGGATAGGCCACACAGGGCTTAAAGGTGAGCTGGCATGTCTGATACATGAGTCGCTCTTCCAGGTTGAGTAGGGTAGCCAGGGTGTACAGCTCACATGTGTGAGTGAGTCTGGAAGCACCAGTGATAAGTCTGCAGGCCTTATTAACTGTGAGGTGAACCTTGTTGAGGCAGTCTGATCTGCTGAGCCATAGACGGGAGGCCATAGTCAATGAGGAGACATGACAGAGGAGGTGACAGCTAGTCGGGAGGCATCAGGAGGGAGCATTTCTTGTGCGGTAAGAATGCCTAACCGTGAGTTGGCGACAGAATTTAGGGCAGATATATGTCCATGGAATGAAAGTGCAGGGTCAAGGTTATACCAAGATATTTATAGGACTGCACCTGGTCAATGACAAGATTGGGTGTGGAGTGGATAGCTAAGGAAACTTGCTGTACTTATTTTTGGGGGTGGGAGAAGAGCATCGTTTTGTTTTCTTAAGGTTGATAACAAGTGGGTGCTCAGTGAACAGTGTAGCTGCAGAGTCAAAGACTAGTTGGAGGAGTTCTGTAGCAGCATGGGGTCATTGTGGGAGCGAGAACAGCATCATCAGCATAGAGAAGCATCTTACCCATACAACTGCTGGGTAGGGAGTTAAGAAGAGTGAGAATAGTAGGGGTCAAGAATTGAGCCCTAAGCACCCCAAAACAAATGGGGCATGTTTCAGAGAGAGTACCATTGACTTTCACACTTGGGAGTGAGGCGGAGAGATAGCTGGTGCACCATGAAACAGGTCCTGAGGCAAAACCTATTAGGTCGAGGGTGGAGAGCAAAGAGGATCGCGAAACAGTATTGAATGCTTTAGACAGGTCAATGAATATAGCACCAGCCAGGGCACCAGAGTCAAGGAGGCATGGAGAAGTTGGAAAATTCCAGGAGTACTGTATTGGTACTATGACCTGCTCTGAACCCGTGTTGTTCAGGCAGAGAACATTCTACTTACAGAGTAGTCGAGACTTGGGATGCCCACAATTTTCTCTAGCACGCTTAGAGAGGGAGAGGATTGAGATGGGTGGTAGACCCCAGAAGAGTCCTGTCACCACCTTTATGGACAGGGGTAACTGTGGCAATCTTCCAGGCAGAGAATTGTCCAAGACAGAGTGATTTGTTGAAAATGCCGTAATAGGTGAGAGGACCTGATCCAGGACCTGGCGTAAAGGCAGGGATCAAGTGAGTCATTACGATGGTGTTACCTTTTAGGGCTTTTAGCAACTAAGGCCTAGCTTCTTGCATGGTGACACGATGCAGGTGGAAGATGGCGGGCAATGGGTGGTGGTACAGATGGAGGAGGTGGACTGAAAAAGTTACCAGGAAGTACTGAGCTAAGGTCGGTAAAGGAGTTATGGAGGTGGGTGGCAATGAGGCAGGGTCAGAGGCGGTACCATTGATGTTGAGAAGAGAGGAGGGGGACTGGGGTGACCATTCAATTTGCTGATGTTGTCCCAGAAGCACCTGGGGTTCCCCAGGAGGGAGTAGAAACATTGTAGTATTCCGACTTTGCTGCACAGATGGCCCAGGTGCACTGGTTGTGGCGGAGCATGGGACTGCCTGTCAGCTGAGCGACCAGTAGCAACAACAAGGTGCCAAAGATTGTCAGCGTTGCTAAGTTGCCACAGTAGGGCAGGGGTGATCCAAGGGCATGTTTCACTTTGGACCTCCTAGCAGTTATGGGAGCAAAGATATCACAGGCAAAGTTGAAAGTGCTTACAAAGAAGGCCAGGGCCAAGTCAATGTGGTTGCCCTCGTCGGAAGGACCAATCCAGTAATGAGCAAGGCGCTTAAGGCCTATGAGTCCCCAGGCCTAAGCATGCGAGGTGGTTTTGACCCGGGGATGAGGGCGGGGATTTCCCAGTTGAAAAGCACAGGGAGTGGTCACTGAGGCAGTCAGGGAGGATTTGGATGTTGTGGATGCGGATTGGCCTGTTGGTGAGGACACATCCAGGAGGTGCTTGTCCCCCCAGGTTTTCTAGTAGGCTGTGTGACCAGTTGAGTAGGTCAATTGAGAAAAGCCTCACGGTGGGAGGAGGACGAGGGCAGAGCCAGTTTATATTCAAGTCACCCACCAAGATTTGGTCTGACGAGTTGGGTAGGGAGGTGAGGTAGTCAATTAGTGGGCCCAGGGCCTGGGATTGGTTCTTGGGGGATATGTAGGCTACGGTTAGGAATAATGAGCCTCTAGCTGGGTCAGGGACAGCTTTAGAGTAGATTGCCTGGGCCTTATGGTAGAGGTCAGGTGGAGAATGGTAGCCCCGTGAGAGAATCCTTCAAATAGAAGACATAGCCCACACCTCTCCTGCCGTACGAGTCCAACCGGTGGAGAGTGTAGCTGGGGAGAGAGACATGAGAGTTAGGGTGGAGGAGACAGCCAGGTTTCAGCCAGGGCAACAACATCAGGTTTATGAAGCGTCACAGCAGTGTAGAGGTCCAGTTTTTCAGGAGGCTACAGATGTTCATAAGAATAATCATGGCCAGGAGATTTCAGGGGAGCCAGTGCTGCCAGGCCCGGGATTGGGGTGGACATTGCCTGACAGGAGCAGGAGGAGGAGGGCTAATCTGGGGAAGTGCACAATGGCGGGATAGCTTTCGGCGATTGGAGAGGGGTGATGAGGGAGTGATGAGGGGTGATCACCAAGTGAAAACAGCTTCTAGAAGAGCAGTAAAATGTGACAAGGAGGTATTGAGAGCAAATTGTTCAACTTAATCAGGCCCCTCTAGTGGCAAAACAATATAAGGAGCTAATGGAGAAAAAAAAAAGATCAAGGTAGAAATTACCTGGTGTGTCTCGTGTGCAGTGATTCTCAGTTTTTAAATACAGTTACAGGCAAATGCAAATAGTTTTAGCTGGTTCAAATGGGCTGTGGGCTATCAGGTACTATTGTGATTCAAAAAAGAAGGTGATTACTAGCAGGGCAAACTGAAATTCTGCACACTGGAAATGCACTTAGAAGTTAAACAGTCCCCAAATGAGTTTTTCACAGGGGGTAATTCAGTTACAACTGAAAATGCACTTTACAAATTAACAAACAGTCCCCAGTGAGATTTGCACAGGGGGTTCAGATAGAACACAGGTCCTGGGCTTGCAGTGACTCTAAGCTTTTAAATACAGTTACAGGCAAATGCAAATAGTTTTAGCTGGTTCGTTTTAAAAGTTTCAAAATCAGGCACAAAAGTAGCAGTTCTGCTCCGTTTGAGCCTGGGCAGCAACTCGGTGCTACTCTGGCGGGATTCATCACGCTGAGCAGGAGCTTGTGGCCATTTCAGAAAAGCCAGATAATGACCAGCGGTGGCAGCGCTGGATCAAGGTAGAAATTACCTGGTGTGTCTCGGGTTGAGGATTAGCAGTAGGGTGTATCTTGGACTAGGGGAACCTGGTGGCTCACCCAAGGAAACCTACTTGGAAGGGATGGGACCACACGTCATTAGGGCGGCATCTTTGGGAGGGTGGTGGGGTGCACAGGGTGTGGAGCAGCCATGATACTGGACTGGGCTTGGAAGTTCAGTGGTTGCCAGTGTGCTACCAGCTGGCACAGCAGGGAGGAGGTTCGGGGATTAGGAGACAGCTGGGGAAGGGGAGAGTATGGTTGGGGAAGGGGCTGGGGATCTCCCAGGGGTTGCACCAAGCACTGGGGTGGGGGCATAGGGAAAGGAGTGCAGGAGAATACTCAGGGATCACATAGGGACCCTGGCAGAGGGGGTCCAAAAGGACACTACCAAGGAAGCAGGCTGGTAACTGGGGACCCTCACAAAGGAGGGACAGAGGGACAACATTCTCAGGGAAGTAGGCAGATGGCCAGGGCTGGACAGAAGGAAGCAAGGTGGGGAGGTGGATCAGACCTTACACTCAGTAATCACTTCAAATCTCTTCTTCTGCTCGAGGATGAGGGGGGTGATGTAGCCACGACAGGGGTGGTTAGAGATGGAAAGGGAGTGGGGGCAGGAGGCAGGGGCCAGATAGCAGGAAGAACAGGGGGGAACCTGGAATGCAGGAAAATGGGGGAAGCAGTGAATCAGAGCAGGAGGGCAGGGGAAGAGGAGGAAAGCGCAGAGAAGGACCAGTTGGGAGGACAGGTAAGGAGAAGGACCAGAGTACAAGGAGGATTCAGTAGAGGGAGCTGAGGGGTTTAGGCCAGGGAGCACAACAAGCAAGGAGGGACTAAATGGAGACAGGAAGGAAGGGAGGACAAGCCAGGCTAGTTTTAGATGGGGGAGAAGGACCAGTATGCGAGCAGTGAGAGGAGAGTCAGCAAGGTACAGAAGGATACTCAGGAGGAGGAGAGGCATAGGATTGGAGGGGAAGGGGTGGCCAGGGTAAATAAGGAAGGGGTGGCATGTGGCACCCAGATAGTGGGAGGAACAAGGAGCCGGCTGGGTGGAGGGGCTGGTAGAAAGGATGAGGGACATGGAAGGGGGAAATGGAGGAAAAGGAGCGGTCAGAGTGCTCCTGTTGGGGGATTCTATGATCAGGGGTATCAAATGGGATAGGGAGGGAGAAGCCTGGCCAATTCAGACAAAATGCTTCCCTGGACTAACGGTGCACAAAGGGCTATGCAAGGGTATATCAGCTGGCAAAGATTGTGGGGGTTCCCCAGACATACTGGTCCACCTAGGTACAAATGACATTGAGGGAAATAGCGAGCTGAGATACAGGCAAGATTCAGGGAGCTTGCCAGGGTCTGTCATGACATAGGATGCACAGTTTCCTTCTCAGGAAATCCTGCGGTGCCAAGGGCTAGTGGGAGCACAAAGGAAGATTGGGAGATAAACCAGTGGCTCAGGGTGGTGTGAGGCCAGAGGGTATGGGTTGATGTGGGATTGGGGAGACCTGGGAGGATAAGGTGCTGTATGCTGAGAGATAGACTCCATCTCAATTTGGAGGGAGAATCCTTAAGTTGAAAATAGAGGATTCATTGGTGAAGTGGGGTTTAAACTTGTGAAGGCGGGAGGATGGGAGAAAAGGCTGTCAAGGGGTGCCGATAAAGGAGGGACTCTGTCTCCACCCCAGGGAGCTGGAGGATTGCGGAAAGGCCGACTGGCAAAAGTGCAGACCAGGGAAAACAGAATCCCCAGGGAACACGAGCAGGGAAATGGAAGTATAGGGAAAGGGTGGAAGGTAGTCCTGCTAAATGCCAGGAGCTTGGGCAATAAAATGCCTGAGCTCAAGTGATGCTAACTGAGGGAGCAGTGGATGTGGCAGCGGTCACTGAGACTTGGGCCACTGCAGGACATGACTGGGACCTGAACCTGGAGGTTACACTATGTTCAGGAAGGACGGGGGGAGGGAAGGGGAGGAGGGGTAGCAATGATAGTCAAAAACTGCATTGCCATAGGGGTAGTAGAGGAGACGGAGGGAACCGTGGAGGCGATTTGGATCACCTTGATAACAAGGGGGGACAAGAGAGTAAAAATAGGAGTGGTGTATAGACCCCCTGCCCTGGCGGAGGAGCTGGAGGAGAGTCTGGTGGCAGATGTTGGGAGACACTGCAGACTGGGCAGAGGAACACTGCTGGTGTTGGGGGACTTAAACATGCCAGGAACAGACTGGGAGACTATGACATCCTCCGTGACCAGGGAACAGAGGTTGTTGGATGTCTTTCAAGGCGCGTTCCTAACTCAGCAGGTGGGGAAACCGTCCAGGGAGGCGGGTACTGGATGTGGTCCTGGCAGACAGTGACCAGATTGGGGGCCTGGAGGTAAGGGACCCATTGGCGGGAGTGACCATGCCACAGTCTGGTTCTGCCTGGACCTAGGAGGGGTAGCAGGCTGCACAAAGGCGGAGTAACCCGACTTCAGGGGCAGTTTTAAGGAAATGGGAAGGATCTTAGGAGCATTTGGATGGGATTGGGTCAGACATGGGCTGATAGTAGGTGGGACATCATCAGGAGAGGCGCAGGATGCTACCAGTACCTGTGCAAGAGTAAGACGAAATGCGGTAGGCCCAAAAACCCTGCTGGTGGACAGGGAGGTCCAGGAGTGGTTGCGGAAAGAAGGCAGCCTATAAGCAATTCAAGTGCTCAAGGGTAGAAAGGGATCGAGGGACTACAGGCTGATGGCTAGAAGGGCCACTAGGGTGGTGAGGCAGCTAAAGCAAGGAAGAAGCAGAACCTGGCCAGGAAATTAGGAGAGGAACAAGGGTTCTTTAGATACATTGGAGAAAACAAAGGGTGAAGGGGCAGATTAGCAGGATTAAATCAGGAGAGATGGGCACAAGACCGGGGAGCAGGCTGAGGTACTAAATGAGTACTTCACCTCAATTTTCACCAAGGAAAATGGGGTGCTGCATCATACATGGGAGAGACAGAGATACTGAGGAGGGACCCTTCATCGATCGGCGGGTCTGGGGAGAGGAGGCATCACTGGCAGGAGGGGGAGGGCTAGCGGGAGGAGAGGTACGGAAGTGAAATCACAGCAGAGAGTGAGGAAGCCCTCAGCTCCCTTAAGACGGAGAAAGCGAGGGCCAGATAAATTACATCCCAGAGTGCTGAAGGAACTTCTGGATGTCCTGGTGAAACCCCTAGCGGAGCTTTTCACCATCTCTCTGAGGACAGGGTGGGTGCCCCAGGACTGGAAGGTGGCGCATATAGTGCCTATCCACAAGGGGGATCAAGGGAGGTGGCAGGGAACTACAGGCCTGTCAGTCTGACAATGGTAGTGGGCAAGGTGATGGAGGGCATTGTCAAGGAGAGGCTAGGGGGGGACCTGGAAAAGTCAGGGTGCCTGGATGATAGACAGCATGGATTCGTCCCAGGGAAATCATATCAGACAAACCTTGTGGAGTTCTATGACTGGGTGACGAGTGCCTTGGACCTGGGTAGACCAGTGGACATCCTCTTTCTAGACTTCAGCAAGGCATTTGACTCTGTTCCTCACATGGGCCTGTTGGATAAGCTGGGAGAAATGGGGGTGGGGAACAGATGATCAGATGGATAGGCAATTGGCTCCAGGACCAGACCCAGAGAGTCGTAGTTAGTAGGATAGTCTCATCCCCAAGGAGGGTCATTAGTGGGGTCCCACAGGGATCAGTCCTTGGGCCTCTTCTGTTCAACGCCTACGTCTCTGACATAAGGACAGGAATCAGGAGTGAGATGAGTCTCTTTGCAGATGACTCAAAACTGGGGCAGTGGTGGATGGGGAGGAGGAGGTGGCCTACAGGGGTACCTGGAGGCTCTGGAAAGATGGTCTAGAAAGTGGAAGCTGAGGTTCAATGCAGGGAAATGCAAGGTACTCCACCTGGGGGCCAGAAATCCGGGCCAAGTGTACACCCTGGGGGAATGCTACAAGTCTCAATGGCTGAGAGGGACCTGAGGGTGGTGGTGGATGTCTAGATGAACAACTCTGGGACTTGTAAGAGGGCAGCAGCCAAGGCCAACAGGATGCTGGGATGCATCACTAGGGGGATCACCTCCAGAAGGAGGAAGTGATACTCCTCTGTATAACTCTTGGTGAGGCCGCACCTTGAGTACTGCGTGCAGTTTTGGAGGCCACATAAGAGGACATTAAACTCCTGGAGAGGGTCGAGGAGGTCAACAAAATGATTTGGGGCTTGGGGGACAGGACCTATGAGGAGAGGCTCGAAGAGCTAAATATGTACACATTGGAAGAGAGAAGGGACCGGGGGGACATGATAGAGGTCTTCAGGTACATGAAGAGGGTAAATAGGGGAGGAACAGTCAGGGTGCTTCGAAGGAAGGAGGAGGGGCCACTAGAGGGCATGGGTGGAAGCTGGAGGGGGGAAGATTCAGGGGAGAAAGGAGGAGGTGCTACTTCACTGAGAGGGTGGTGGAGCCATGGAATCGCTGCCTAGGGGCTGATGGAGGCAGAGACAGTGGAGGGGTTCAAGAGGGGGTGGGACAGGTACAGGGGAAGGATTCTGGAAGCAAAATCCAATGCAGCAAGAATATCCGGAACTGGGAAGGGAGAAGCCAGAGAAGGCGAGGGGGGCAGCAAGGTCAGCACCCAGGGTGGGGGCTGACTAAACGAGCAGACATGAAAGACCGTTAGGCCTATTCTGCTGGCATTTTAGTATGTTAGTATGTTAGATACAGTTCCCTGTGTGTAAAGTTTAAATTATACAACCATCTACTAATTTCAGGGAAGGGAGCCTTAATTCATTAACCAGCTGCTGCTAAAATCTAGTGTTTGACCAAAGATCAGAGACAGTTTCCCCAGTGCAGCAGCAGATCTCAGCCAGTACTGTAGTTTAAACCACGTGCTGTGTCTGGAGCTGAAATAGTACATTTTTCCCCTGTAACGAACGAATTAACTTAAGCGGAGAACAGACACAGCTTCACTGTGTGTAAGTTGATCTCAGCCAGGTATTTAAATTTTACAACATCTCCCTGCGTTTCAACACACAACGTAATTCCAGGAAAGGGAGCCTTAATTCACTTGTACCAGCTGTCGTTAGAATCAAGCGTTTAACTGGAGAACAGTTGCAGATTCCCCTGTGCAGAAGCAGATCTTAGCCTGGGCCATAATTTAAACTGTGTGCTGTGTGTGGAGCTGTAAGCCACTCCTACCACTACCTGTTAAATTCACCTGCTGTTTCCTCTCTTCCCCAGTGTCTGAGGAGGTCGTGAGAGCCTTGCTGGTTCTGCCCTCCCCCAAGCCGAATCACTGTAGACTCCTTGGGCCCTACCAGGTATGCAATGCCACATGTTGAACAGCAGTTCTCTTCAAGTCGACTGAGGCCCCGGCGGTGCTCTGCGCCAGCTGCCCCACCACCCTAGGTGTGCTGTGCCTTATATAGGCTTAGAATATCACATGTTTGGGGTTTTAACCTATCGGCCCACTTTCCAATTAGCAGGTTATCTGTTGCCACCACTAGTGGCCACTCTACTATCTCTGTACTGCAAAATATAAGGAAGCATTTCTGCAAAACACAAAAAAAGCATTTCTGCGGTCACCTCTAGAGGCCACTCTATTATCTCTGAACTGGATAATGCATAACATCATTTCTCATCATGCTACCACTGTATCTTGCTATGCTTTGTATACTCCCCACCCTTAACATCCCTCCCACGGTCCTCCTACCCACATCCACAGCCTCAGCCACACATCAGTTTTTTAAGCAGTAGGGCTTCACCACCCCCCTCCCATGCCACCTCCATCAGTGTGATACCTACTCAGCATCTCCTGATAAACTGGACTGCTGGAGCATCCATCTTGCCACCCTCCTTCCACGCAGGTCAAATTGCGCTACATTTTCCTTATCCAAATAACTCTCATAAACCCCTTCAGACACCCCATGTCCTCCGCAGGACGTTAGGGCATATGCCCAATACTAAGTTGCTACTGACACTACTGCTGCTTCTTGCAGGTGACGTTGAGTGCAACCCTGGCCCAACACACCCTAACCCACCCCCAATCTCAAACTACCAAGGGGGCCTCAAGCTTATGCATCTCAACATATGCAGCTTATTGAACAAGCTCACCCTCCTCCAACCAAATGTCCTGTCACTGTGTCCCGATATTCTGATCATAACAGAAATGTGGTTAAGGCTGCACAATCTGGATGCTGAATTATCAATCCCTGGATATACACTAATTCGGCATGACTGCCAGGGCAATAAAAGGGGTAGTGTAGTGGCCATGTTCATCACTGCCCATCTGCAGTTCACCTCTATCCCACTCTCCCTACCCATGCTGTCAACTGACTCCTTGCTGATTAAGCTCGTACTCCCACACTCACTTCCGGTTTATGTGGGAGGGTCTTATTGTGCCCCTGACACCCCTATGCCTCTCATAGTGGACCACCTGAGTACCCTTAAATTGCTAGGTTCAGGGGTGAACTCCTTATCCTTGGTGACTTCAACTCTAACTGGCTCTCCAGTGCAAGCTCCAAGCTACGGAACCATGTTGCCACATTAAATTTGTCCCAACACATATTGGAACCCACACATCTGAATCACAAGTCTAAGAACCACTCCCTACTTGACTGGTCCCTTACCACTCACTCGCACTGGATTCTTGAGTCTAGACTCCTCCCAGACTCGCTAAGAGATCACCATGTGATCTACATGGTTAGGCGAATATTCAGGCCCAAAGCTCCTCCACCATGTACACTACTCACCAGGTTCTACGAATCCCTTGACCTCCCAGCACTCCTATTTGATCTGTCCAACTTGGACTGGTCCTTCATCCCTCTGGCCTCCTCCATCAATGCTGCCCTTGATCTTTTCAAGTCTAATTTCCTCGCCATATGGAACTGCCATGTGCCCCTTAGAAGGACCCACGTACCGGGTGCTCACCTGCCCTGGGTCACTGCCACTATAATCGAACAGCTACACACCATGGAGCAAGCATGGAAAGCCTAAAAGGCATCAAAAACCCTGGAAGCACTCCAGTTCTACCGTGCACTACGTAACTCCTGCACTAGACTCCTATGGCAGGCCAAAACCAGCTATTTCAAGGCCACTTTCCAATCTAACCTAAATCACCCTACTAAATTCTGGAAGTCAATCAAATCTCTTCTCACTCCCCCAGACCAGCCTCCCACCCCTGCCCTAAACATTGATGGCTCCATCATCACAGACCCAGGTGAAGTGGCCTTGGTCTTTAACACCTTTTTCACCAGCTGCGCGACCGCTCTCCTATCCTCCGGCCCCCAAACTCGATCTAACCTGCCTACATCCACTCTTCACACAACCACTGGCTTCACCCTCTGCATGGTCACCCCCTTAGAAGTGCTAAAAGCCCTGCAGTCTCTTAACCCCAACAAAGGTAAATGTCCCTCAGGTCTGGACTCCAAAATGCTCTACCTTTATGCCCCTGCCATCGCCTCCCCTCTGACTGCCCTCTTCAGCCTCTCATTTTCAACTGCATCGGTCCCCTCTGATTGGAAAAGTGCCACTGTTATCCCCCTCCCAAAAGGGGGAGACCCCTCGGCACCATGTAACTACCGCCCCATCTCCCTACTCCCTATCCTGGCCAAAATTCAAGAACGGCTGGTGCTCGAGCAGCTCTCTTCCTTTCTCAGCTATTTTTGTCGACCTCGCCAAGGCATTCGACACAGTCTCTCATGCTCTTCTACTATCCAAACTCAGTAAGGCGGGACTTTCAGATACTTGCACCAACTGGTTAAAATCCTACCCTGAAGGCAGATCCCAATCCATGTGAATCAGTCAGCATACCTCAGCCACCCTCCCTGTAAAACACTGGGGTCCCCCAAGGTTCAGTACTTGGTCCAATTCTGTTCTTCATCTTCCTGAATGACCTGCCCTCCACATTCCTAAACACATCCATTCATATGTATGCTGATGACATGGCACTGTACGCATCTGGTCCCTCCCCCACAGAAGTGGCCTCCAGACTTCAAGAAGATTTCAATGCTGTCCAGCGCTGGTTTAGAACTAACCAGCTCTTTCTAAATCCAAAAAAAACTGTCTCACTTACCTTTGATACTAGACAGAAGCTCTCCCAGCTCCCCTTGACCCCCTCATATCTTACTATCGATGGGACTCCATTGGAAGCCTGCACCTCCGTCCATTACCTTGGGGTCTGGGTAGACCAGCACCTTGATTTCACAGATCATATTGACTCCATCCACAAGAAACTACACCCCAAGCTGGGCGCCGTATATTGTAACAAGGGTTGCTTACCTCTGGCAACTCGCAGAGCAATTCTACAGCAAATGATTCTCCCTATTATTGACTATGGTGACATAGTATACAGCACCGCACCAAAGTCCACCCTTGCAAGACTCGACCCTCTCTTCCATTCCTTCTGCCACTTTTCCCTAGACTGTCCCCCCTCAGTGCATCACTGCGATCTTTACAAGCTGCTAGACCTCCCCTCGCTATACAATCGTAGACTTAGCCACTGTGCAAGAACCATGGTGAAATTCTGGACGCGGGCCCTCTCCCCCACCTCGAGGCTGCCCTTACAGTTCAACCTCCCTCTGTGTACTCTCTCAGGAATACTGACTCCTGGTCCCTGTATGTCCCACACATGTCCACAGCCAAAGGCCAAGTGGCTTTCAGCTGCCGCTTGCCTAAACTTTGGAACTCCTTGCCAGCTGACATTAGGCACACAGACAATTCTCAGCAATTAATCCTGCTCCTTTAGTCATTCTTCCACTCCTCCTGTTTATGCAACCTGCACCTCCAAATTGATATTTATCCCAACTCTTCCCTAGTCTTCACCAATCCTTGGCACATCTCTACTTGCCTAGCATCCGGCCCTAGACTAGCTCCGGGTGCATCCTGGCCGCTATGACCACCAACCTAGGCGTCCGTCGGTGGTACGTGCCTCACCTCAAATTGCCCAATTGCACTGTTTGTCCATGGACTTATTAGTAGCTCACACTATGTTAGCCTACTGCCTTGTTTTATGCTGTTTAACTCCTGCCAAGATGCTGTATCTGCAACCCGTACCGTTGTATCAATTGTGCTAAGATGTTGTATATGCAATGTGATTATTGTGTTAAATGATGTACTTGCTCTGTCTTAACCCCCTCCACCAGGACGCATCTGGAATCGAGCGGTATTCCACTCAATATGCCTTCCTGGTGAAACTCTTAAATAAATAAATTGTGCTGGTGGAAAATTTGGTAACCACCGTATTGGTATATTCTGCCAAACATGATTCAGGGCACACAATCTTTTTTTTTATTTGAATCCAAATTTTTTTTTTTTATTTGAATCCAAATTTCATTGTATTTTTGATCCATACATTGGATATGTTGATTAGGTCTGCTGGACCATTTGCTCAGGGCAAGAACCTTGAAGAGTAACTCTGTATTATAATAAAACACTTAAAAAGACTAGATTTACACCAATTATATTGTAACTTTATTGTTTTATAGTTATTTGTTATTTTATTGTACTTTCTCCTGCTGCTGGTCTACTAAATATTGTAGATAATAAAGCAATTATTCCACTGGGTCTTTCAAAATGTATCTGGCTCTCCCCTGCTAACCACACAATTACTGCTTGTGACATCATTGTCTGTTGTCATGATGAGCACTATGATGTCTTAAACAAAGGTATGTTGAGGTTAATGGAGAGAGACAAATGTTTTCAAGCGTTTTCTATACAGACTTTTTACATGGACTATAAAGATGGGTTGTATATCTTGGAAAGGAAAATTGGAAATGCAAAAAATGTATGCTCTAATAAATTGTAACAGCTGAAAGATCTTATTTATAAAAGCATGTGCTTATGTGCAGAGTTGCTCTTTAAACTTTTTGTTCCGGAATGGTCCCATCATTGTTCTCTGAACTTTGGAGCATCGTGTGCAACGTACACTAAGAGTGCTACTTCATAATATTGTGGGAAGCTGGCAAACCCATTCCTCTATTGTTGTTTCTTTCACTAAGGACCTCCCACCTTATTACATATTTCCTGCTGTCCAGAATAAATTTTGAAAGCAATTTCTTCTTTCCAGTCCTTTAATGGAATCAGTAGTGGCAAAATGGAGTATAAAAAAGAAGACGGGATGAAACATTCATTTTGACTGTTTGCAGTCTGTCTGAAAGGGTTAGGGGTCGGTGACTGCATCTGTTAAGATCTGAATATATACTTTCTTTAAGTGGTGTGTAATTAACATGATATAGGTGATTGAGATGTGTTGTAATCTGGATGCTCAGATAGCAGACTTTGTCCTTCACCCACTTATAGTGGAAGGCAGCTTGTATGGGCTTCAGAATTACTCCACTAACCCTCAGGTCCTCTGTCATATCAGCATTTACCTTGAACCCAGATGATTCTCCAAAAGTGTTCAGTATGTTTAGTAAGGTGAGCAGGGATTCCTGAGACTCACTTATATAAATCAGGATGTCATCTGCATATAATGATGTCCCATTGTAATGGCCCTTAATACCAGCAAATGCTTCCACTTGATTCACTGCTACTGTCAGTGGTTCCATGCTGGGGGCAGAAAACAGGGGAGACAAGGGGCACCCCAGCCTCATTCATCTTTCAATTGTCTGATATGGTACTATTTATTTTCACTTTTCCCCTAGGATTTGCATACAACATTGCTATCCATAACATGAAACTCTGCCCAAATCCCATCACCTCCATGATTGTCAAGTGAGGGGACTTAGTGGTGTTGTGAACAGCCAGAATGTTCAAGAGTCTCCAAATATTATTGTGCAGGTGCTTTGTAGCATAAAACCAGTTTGGTTAGGATGAATGAGAGCGCCCATACATTGCTGTGGCCTGCTGGCAAGGATTTTAGTAAAGAGCTTCATGTCCTGGTTCAGGAGGAATATAGGATGGCATGAGACACAACTATATTGACCCTTCCTAGGGTTAGGGAGGACCATCACCAGGGCCTTTTGCCAGGAGTCTGGCATTTTATCTTCCTCTAGGCAAGCGTTAAATACCATCTTCAGAGTGGGGGGGTCAGCTGTTCTCTAAATGCTTTGCAGAATTCTGTATTAAAGCCAGCAGGCCCTGGAATTTTACCTCCCTTGTGCTCTAGTATTACCTTATTTATTTCATCATCTAAGATGGGCTTCCCCAAATTCCCCCTGACCGCCTCAGAAAGTGAATTCAAGTGCAGACTCTGTAAGAATTTTTCTGTGGTTTTCTAAGTCTCTTCTACTTTCTTAGATTCTGCCTATAGGTCTGCATAAAACTCTGAAACAATGAGCTATTTTATTAGGGATGACTCAAGATTTTGTGGGATCTGGCTTGTCTTTGATGGCTGGAACCACTCTATGTGCTGACATTTTATTTAACTAAAAGCCAATAACTATGTGGCCTTCTCCCCGATTTCACAGTATTTGTGGTTTGCATAGCACAAATATCCCTCAGTCTTTTTCTTTCCTGCTTCTTGAAATTGTTGCCAACTTTGATTAAACTGCCAAAAGCCTCTTGTTCCCCAACTGTGCCTTACGCTGCTTTTCTAGTTCTGCTACCTTTCCTATCATCTTTGCTATTGCTGCTTTATATTGTTTGTTCTTTGCTGATGAAAAGCTGCCCTTCCGATCCAGGACCACCGCTTTGATTGTGTCCCACACTGTGGCTTCATTTATATCTGAGTCTTGGTTTAGCTCAAATGTTTCAGAGAGACTCTGCCTGATTTTAGATTTGACATTTTTGTCATTGAGGAGAGGTATGTTAAGTCTCCACAATGATCTCTTCTGTCTACTTCCCAGATTCAAGGTAGTGACAGAAACTGAGACATAATCAGACTGTGTGATGCTGTATATATGGGAATCATTAATATTGTATAGTAGGGATTTTTGCATAACAAAAGAGATCTATCCAGGAGTAGGCCAAATGAGGATATGAACAGAATGTGAAGTCTTCTCTCCCATGCAACTGTCTCCATACATCCACTAAGCCTTAGGGTTTTGAGTAGTTTTGTGGCCACCCTATTGGTGCCTAAATGCCCTGAGAATTGATCTTCTGTAGGGGACAGAGAACGATTAAATCACCCCCCCCCAAAACAAAATGTGGCCTCCCTGCAGTTGTGCAACTCTGCTGCTGACTTCCTTGAGGAAAGCCCTGCCCTGTCATTTGGGGCATAAACATTTACTAAATGTATGAGTTCTCACTGCAGCCAGCCTGTCACTGTTGCTAACCTGCCCTCCAACCCAGCTTCTTGGGATTCAGCATCTAAGGGACAGTCTCTCTTAATTAAAATAGCTATTCCAACTTTTTTCTCCCTGGGATGTGAGGTCACTATTACCTCTCCTACCCATTTCCTTCTTAATTTTAAATGTTCTGATAGTGACAAATGTGTCTCCTCTATAAAGGAGATATCAGCATTAAGTTGTTTCAATTCCATTAAAACCCTTGTTAGTTTTATAGGTGACTTCACCCCCTTAACATTTAATGAAACTATTTTAAGTGAACCCATGATTTAGCCTAGGATTATGTGACGGTTGGGATAAGACCCTGTCCCATTTGTTATTTAGAGAGCATTAAAAGCAAGGGTCTATTCTGGCCTCACCTATTCTATCACTTGTCTGTCTCTTGCCTCTCTGACTGCACAATCAATTTTTTTCTTGTGGCATCTAGGAATTGGCCACTCCGACTGTCCCAGAATTTTCTTCTGTTATCTCCCTTCCTTCTCTTGCTGTTTCTATTCTTTCTTTCTCCCCTTGCTTCTCCGATGGTTAAAAAAATATATATGAAGCCATATGTGAAACTAGGATCTCTTGGTTTGCAAATATATGTAATTTCATTGTTGAATGCAGAAAGCTATTTTGGTTTCTTTTAAAAATTGCTATCTGCAATACCATTCACTCATGTCTGTTAACAAATAAGCTAATTCTGAATACATCTAAAACACAGTCCATGTTGTTTACACTTAGAGACTGTTCATCCCCTCTATCCATAGCTTAGCAAGATGATAAATTAGTCCCCTCAGTCTCCCCTTTTACCTACCTTGGAGTCACTTTCGACTCCTCACTGGATTACTCTCTCCATGTCTCCAGCACATGCAAATCTATAAACTCTATACTGGCCATCTATTATAAAGTGAACCGCAACCTCACATTACAAGCTTGCCATGCCACTACTTAAGGAATGCTCCTCCCTAAGCTCATGTATGATGCCTCTGTTTTCCTGTCTCCCTCTAAGACTACTTTCCTCAAGTGGGGCATTGCGTACAACAATATCTGTTGCTTCACAACACCCCCCACTCACACATCACTGTACATTATATGACACACTAGGCTGGCTACCCCAGTCCTTCCTTGAGGAATATAGCTATGACACTGTTACCTTCAACATCATGAACAACGGACTGCCCAAATCCCTTGCCGTACTACTTAAACTTGTGAATAGTACCTACCCTTTAAGGTCCTGTGAAAACACACTTTTGGCGGCCCCCAAAAATAGAACCTGCATTGAGAGATCATCCTTTACCACTGTAGTCCCTAACCTTTGGAACTCCATCCCACCTAATATATGACACTGTCCCTCTGTGCCTAGTTTTTGACTCAAATACCACGAATATCTCTTCAACGTGACTCAATGTGCACGTTCTTGAATCTGTACTATCTTTGTAATGCACTTATCATGTTTACATTTATTTTGTGGAACACAGATGGTCTAATTTACAAGAACAGGGTGCAGAATATAATTGCCAGGAAAAATGCCTTACATAAAGACGGCAATATTCTGTTTAAAGACAGAGCTGTAAATCTTAAGAGACTCTCAGATGAAGGACTTCTGTTTGTTTGAACTGTCTTGTAAAAGCGCTATCCTGAACAGTTTTATTTTGTTGTTGTTAATAATAAAACACTACATGTGAATTTTATCATTTCTCCTGGTCTGCCTATGTTTCCTGATTTATACCTTTATGACAGTTGGTTTTAGAAGTGGGATTTACATCGTGTATAATCTAAGCCAGGAGTTTTGTGCATCGGTAGTAGACCTGGTACCAGGAAAGCATAGAAGAAAGGTGTGGATCCTGTAACAGCAAGCCCAGGAGTGATTACCAGAAGAATGGCAACCAAACTAGAAGCAAAAACAAAAGTCCAAACTGAGGCTGTACAGTCGGCACAAGTGATGGAAGAAGAAGAACAGGCAGGGACAGAACCTGAAAGCATGTCTGCCTTCTTCAAATCCTCATACAACAAAGAGAGACTGAGAAACAAGTGTGAAGTACTGGGCCCTGTCCTCTTCAATGCTTTCATAAGTGGCATTACAGAAAAACTGGAGGAGAAGGTTTGTCTCTTTTCAGATGACAAAAACATTTGCAACAGGCTGGACACCCAGGAGGGGTGGAGAGAATGCAAAGGAATTTGGGGAATCTAAAGGAGTGCTCTAGGGAGTGGCAGCTGGGTTTGAATGCCACAAAGTGCAAAGTCATGTGCCTGGGTCAGGGAAACCCAGGGAGCTGTGTATAAGATGGGGGGGGCACTTAGTTACCAAGCAAGAGAGGGACCTTGGGGTGATCATATCTGATGTTCTCAAAGAGGCAGGGCAGTGTAACAAGGCAATAGTCAAGGCAAGCCAGATGCTGGTGTAACCCTCCTACAAATGGGGGTTCCCAAAAAGTCTTCCTTGAGCTTGCCTAAATGCTCACTGCCAGGTTGGTGTCCTGCATTTTAGCAGTTTAAACGGTATTGCCAGAGAGTGCCTGTATGGCCCCTTTGTACTGTCTCTTTAAGAGCTGCCTAGATTGCAGCTATAATTAATCTGGGAGGGGGCTGAGTGTTTCTATGCTCCAGTCCCACCCGGGCTGTCAGATGGCTGTTCCGTTCTGCCATCGCTACTTGTGCAGAGGGAGCTCTGTTAGAAGATGTACTTGTTTGCTGAATATCTGTTAGAGTGGTAAAGATATTGTAGTTTGTCTAACCTGCCTTCTTTGCAGTATGGACAGTTCTGTTTATCTCCACCATCTTGGTCCTGGACTGCTGAAATGGGCCAATCAGTACCTTTGGGGACTTTAAAATGGAGCCTGTTCCCAGGGGTCTTGTGGGAGCAAAATTCTGTAGGAATTGTAGTTTTGGGCTTTTGCGCCTAAATGAACCTGAAAGGGGAGCCCTTGTTGTGACTGACAGAGGAATTAGCTAACCAAACCTTTTGGATCCTGGGGAAAGTTCCAGGCTGCTTGCAGCTAGAGTCAGATCTGAGTTGGGAAGTGAAGGAGTAACAGCTTGAGATAGTCGAGCAGCAATCCTGCGTGGATTCACGCGGGAGAACTGTGAAAGGGCTGAGTTTTGGCCTGCCTGTCTTCCTGCTGTCCCTGAAAGGGAAAATAGAGTTGATTCAGACTGAATCCGAGTTGTGAGAATGATTCAAGCCACTGGACTGTGACCAGGCTTTAACCTGAAGAAGACTGAAGATTTGCTGAATGCGATCGGCCTGTCAGGATTTCCAGCCACCTCTGAACTGCCAATTTATGCAGAGACTCCGTAATTGTGACCAGATAGCAATCTGCCTGGTACTGTAGAATTTCTTACATGTAAATGTACTGTGTGCTGTTAGTGGGTCATGATTTGGTTCCCCACTGTGTGCTGAACTGTGTTCTGCTTGCTGGAGGCTGCATCCAGCTCCCACAGGCTGAATCCGTATTTATCTCCATTGGGCCTGGGCCTTGCCACACTGGCCCAGCCAGACTATCTGCTGCACAGAGAAAGCCATTGACGAGAGACCTGCCAGGGTATCAGCCCCCTGCTCACGCTTTGAACAGAAACGATGCCTCGGTGTTTTGTGTGGGCCATGCTTCTTCTGGTACTCCAGTTCAACAACCTGCTATCTCAATTTTGTCCTGCCTGTTTCCTGTATTGGGTATCATGAGTAAACATCAGGGTAGCTCCCTGCAACAACAGCTAAATCTAAAGTGTTGTCATCTGATTGCTTTGTTGTCTTTTATGTCATGAAGTGAGCCCTCCAGCTCCGGATTACAAATAGTGTGTGTTGGGCATGTTGCTTTCTTCCATCACAGGGCCCCAACCAGCTATGATGCCGGCCTACCCTGGGCAAAGTTCCTGGCTAGCCCACTCTCTTCCTACCTGGGTACCCAGAGTGTGTGACTGTGTAGGGACTCTGAAGTGCATGCATAACTGTCTGATTGATATAGCCTTTAAGCAAATCAACCTGATTACGCCCTCCCTTGTTCAAGTCCCCTGAATAAATCAGATCTAACTCTTTTTGCATTTAACCTGACTGTGGTTCCAGTTTGTGCCAAACGTACTGTACTGTTGCTATTGCTGTGCATAACCTTGTGTTACAGGGGGTCTCCAGGGTCGAGCTAGAGTAACCAGCCCTGGTGGTAAGTGCAAACAGTGCCGGTAATTGCCTGGTGAATAAGGGTCATTGTGAAAGTGATTATTGTGTATTGGTCAGACCACTGGAAGGGAAAGGGGGGGTTACAGTGTCCCAGAGGGCAGTGCCCAGGTTAGCTTGACCACTAACAACCCTGACCTCTGGGTGGAGGCACCCGTTTCACTACCCAGGCCCCTTAACCTGCTACTAGCCAAGCAGGCAAGGGTAGTAGTCCTTGAGATAGTGCCACCTAGGGGTTACACTGGGGTGCATAGGGAACGGGGTTTCCAGCAGAAGAAGGGAGGTGATAGTTCCTCTGTATCGCTCACTTGTGACACCCCACCTGGAGTACTGTGTCCAGTTCTGGATGCCGCACCTCTGCAAGGACACTGACAGGGCAGAAGTGGTTCAGAGGAGGGTTACCAAAATGTTTTAGGGGTTGCACGAGAAACCATATGAGGAGTGGCTGTGGGAACTCAGCATGTATTCCCTGGAAGAGAAAAGAGTGAGGGGAAGATGATTGAAAACTATAGGTACCTCACAGGGTAAACAAGGTGCAGGAGAGGTGTCACTTTTACAGGAGGAGGAGGAGCTCTGAAGATGGGGACATGCTATGAAGATTGGGGGGATTTAAGAGGGATGTGAAGAAATATTTCTGCACTGAAAGGGTGGTGAACACCTGAAACAGCCTGCCATAAGAGGTGTTATGTGCAAACACAGTGGGGAGCTTCAAACCTGTGTGGAAAAGGCACATGGGTATAATAATTAGAGGTAAAGGGGGAGGGAGTGACACCTGTCACCAAATAGAGTCCAGGGTGCAGTGATAGCAGAGTAAATAGCAGTGATAGCAGAGTAAACAGTATTGATAGCAGAGTAAATAGTAGTGACAACAGAGTAAACAGTAGTGATAGCAGAGTAAAGAGTAGTGACAGCAGAGTAAACCGTAGTGATAGCAGAGTAAATAGTAGTGATAGCAGAGTAAATAGTAATGATAGCATAGTAAACAGTAGTGATAGCAGAGTAAATAGTAATGATAGCAGAGTAAACAGTAGTGATAGCAGAGTAAATAGTAGTGATAGCAGAGTAAATAGGGCAGACTAGATGGGCCTACTGGTCTTTTTCTGTCAACATACAGTAGTACATTTCAGGACCTGGACTTAAAGGCAGGACCAGAACAGTGCTCAACTAGTGAGAGGGGTCAAGAGTATTTTCTGGTCTAGCTTGAAGATCTAGACCTTAGGGGTGAGAGCCCTGAAGAATTTGGAGCCTGAGTTTTATGTGATTCTGGTGCCTCTTGTGTAGTGCTCCCCTTTGAAGGAACTGCTCCTTGAAATTTAACAGCAATAAGAACTGTTGGTGCTTCACGGACTTTTGGACTCCTCTGAAATAAGAATAGTTAGAATTTTTATTAAAGACTGTTGGTGTTGAGAGGGGTGGGGGTTTGGTTTGGGAGGTAGTGGGTGAAGAGTGGAAGTGAGTGAGTATGAGTGGTGTGTGTGTGTGTGTGTGTGTGTATTGTATTAGTGAATATCTGTTATTAAGTGTGAATTGTTGGGGTTTGAGTTTTAGTGGAAAGCTATTAGGATGTTTTGGTCATTGGCTCCCAACAGAATATGTTTCTCCCCCTCCAGGCTCCACAGTCTCTGACCCTTTGACTGTCCCCCATTGTCACCTACGGTATATAGGCACCATAGAACACTGGGAATAGTGTGTATTGGAAGGAAATCGGGATTTGCGGGTGCTGGTGGGGGAAATATAGTGAAGGGGGGAAGATTGGGGTGGTGTGAACCAGGAGATGCCCTGGGGTGAAATGGGCCCAGGAGAGGGGTTCTCCTTGCCTGGTGCCCATACCCAAGGGCTCCATAATGGGAGGGAAGATGACTGGACCAGCCTCATTGACCTATCCTTCTTGGGCAGTGTTGTGCAATGCCAGATCAATTAAGAACAAGACAGCTATTAAATTTATAGCCGATCTTGTTGCAACATCTGATCTGGCTTGCATCACCAAGACCTGGCTGGATGAAAATGCCAGCCCAGTTTTAGAATCAGCTATTCTGGCTGAGTATGCGGTGATACATTGCCTGAGAAAGGATCGTAGGGTGAGGCTGTGTCAGTATGTTTTAAGACGGACCTGAACCTCACAGCCCTCCCAGTTGGAGAGATGAGGTCCTTTGAATGTGTAGCCGTCCAGGGAAGTGCAGGTCCAGGCTGCAAAATCCTTCTCATCTACCAGCCACCTGGAGATGGGAAGGAATTTCTGCAGGAAGTCGTGGACTTCTTCATCATCGAGATGGTATTGGAGTCACCCAGATGGATTATTCTGGGTGACTTCAATACCTGGGTCGACAATGAATTCTCACAGTTTGGTCAAGACTTCCTCCAACAAATGTGTTCGTTGTGCCTGACAGAGGTTGTTACCGCTGCCACCCATATACACGGCCATTTGTTGGACCTCATCTTACTACTGGGAATGGAGGTCTTTGACCTGATGGTGAAGCCGGTTGTATAGTCAGACCACCATACTGTGAGGTTCTCATTCGAGGCACCCCAGTGATACCCTCCCCTACGGAGATGGTCCAGTACTGCCCTTTAAGGGATTTGACCCCACAGGGTCTGATGTGGTGCTGAACCTATCAGGTCTGATGACTGCATGCGAGGAGCCAAGGGAATTGGTTCTGACCTATAAAAGGGTGATTACAGAGACCCTCGACTCTATCACACCTGTCCATGTTTGACCACTCACCTCACACCAGAGATCCCCCTGGCTTGATGAGACTCTCAGGGAAATGAGGATCAGGGGTCAAAGGTTAGAGTGGTGCTGGCGGAGATCCAGTTTGGCAGTGGACAAACTTATATTGATGGCCCTTCCTGTAAGAAGGCAGAGTTTCTGTCCAAGGAGATTGCTGTGGCAGTAAACAGACCAGCTCAGCTCTTCCTCACCATGGACAGGCTTTGTAATATGGCATGTCTTCGATCCGGGGGAGCTTCTTTTTGCACTCAAGATGCGATGAGTTCACTCTGTTTTTTTCTGATAAGATTGCCTCCATCAGATCGGAGATCTAGTCAATGCCCTCAAATGGGCATTGCGGTGAAGGGCGTGAGGCTACAGGCACTCAGTCTGGCTCGTCCGACTTTTTATTTTTATGTTTTTGGTTACCAGGTAAGTGCACTGATCCAGAGGACCATTTTCAGTCACGACCTGAGCCACAAGGTGGAGATGCAGTGATACAGAGTAGACACAATACATAATATATACAATTGTTATACAGTAGAGCACACGTGAACAAGGAAACAGACATTATTTACATATGTACAACAAGAAAGGCAACAAAGTACCCTAAGAAAGCAGGTTTGACCAGGTTGTGGTAGAAGATGTTGTGAGGGTTATCCGGGAGTTACAGCCAACTTACTGTGGTTTGGACCTAGGCCCAACATGCCTCCTGATGGGGTGTGTTGATACCATGGGCCCAGCCCTTGCCAGGATAGTCCGATGTTCTCTGGTGATGGTTTTTTTTCCAGAGCACCTAAAGGAGGCGGTCGGAAGACCCTCTTTGAAAAACCTTCACTAGATCCGGATTGTCTGGCAAACTACAGACCAGTCTCTAACCTTTCCTTTGTAGGGAAGGTTGTTGAGAAGGTGGTGGCTGTGCAACTGGAGACCTGTTTACCTGCCCAACCCATCTATGAGCCACTCTAGTCAGGATTTAGGAAAAGGCACAGTACTGAGACTGCCCTGGTTCGGATGCTGAATGACCTCCTGATGGTGCGGGATCAGGGGAGATGGTCCATTCTGGTTCTCCTTGATCTCTCTGCAGTGTTTGACACTGTGGATCATGGGGTGCTGATGGAGTGTTTGCAGATATGTTGTGGACTGATGGGTTCAGTCCACAAGTGGTTTAGATCTTACCTTGCTGGTAGGGCATAGCATGTGGTGTCAGGGGTTTATTCCTCAGCCCCCATGCCCCTATCATGTGGGGTCCCGCAGGGCTCCGTTTTGTCTCCCATGCTGTTTGTAGTGTACTTGCTACCGCTGGGGAACATTTTAAGGTGGTATGAGCTGAGTTTTCACTGCTTTGCAGATGATACTCAGCTCTACATGTCCTTGTCACCTGAGCAGTAGGAGACGGTCTCAGTAATGAACACCTGCCTTGGCAAGATCCAAGACTGGATGAGGGTGAACTGGTTGAGGTTGACTCCAGATAAGACTGAGGTACTGGTGCTGGAACCTGGTAGCCAGGGGATGTGGGTGCAGTCTGGCCAAGTCTCAGGGCTCAGGGCCTTAGGCTAGGGGACTCCCTGCTGCTTACCTCTGATTGGGTGAGGAACCTTGGTGTTGCTTTGGAATGCGGCCTGACCCTGAAACCACAGGTGTCAGCCTTGGTCAACACTTCATTTTACCATCGGAGAAACCTCACCAGGGTTAAACACTCGATAACCCCAGCTGATCTGCCGGCACTAGTCCATGCCTTTGTGATGTCAAGCCTGGATTACTGCAATGTCCTTTACCTAGGGCTAGTGGGGGTATATCTGTGCTACCTACAGCTAGTGCAGAATGCGGTGGCCAGGTTGTTGACCCATCTACCTAGATTGTGTCATATTACACCTGTGCTGCACTCTCTGCACTGGCTGCCGGTTAGGTGGTGGATAACCTTCAGGGTTGGTTTGCTGACCTATATGGCCCTACACAGACAGGACCTGGATACCTGCAAGATCTCCTGTGTCCCTACTGGCCCACCCACCTCCTATGTTTCACTAATGAGGGTCTTCACTACTAGTCCAGGAACTGTACTAATTTATTACAGTATATTGTGCAAGTTCTGTGAGCATTTTGTGTTGCTCTGATACTCCTGCTTTTATTTTCCTATGTTTCCCCAAATCTCCTCGTCTTTCTAGCTTGCCTCATTTCCTTTCTGCCATCACTTGCACCCTACCTTACACTCTGTTGTGTCTCTTTCTCTCTCCTCCCCATCTTCCCTCTAACTGCACATTAACTGCTCTGGCTACTGGTGCCTTGGCCCAGACACCCCCGACTCAACCTGGCTTTTTGCTTTACTCTGAGCATCTCCGACCCGGCTATTTACTCAGTCTTGTCTGAGTAATCTTCTTGAATTTTCTCCCCGCCACCCCTGACACTCTTTAAATACACTTGATTCCCCTCCCACCTGTGGTGCCTACTCCTCATTGGCTGAGTCCTCTGGCAGCAAGCCTTAAATGGGAAATCTCAATTGTAACCTGTTCCCAGGCTGCAGACAGTATACTCGCTACTAAATCATTTGAGTGCCCCTAAGCTTCCAAGATGCAGTCTGTGATGTTAAATATTAGTTGTCTGATTGGTTTGTTTCTTATTGCCCATAATCCTTGCACCGAGCCTACACAAATAGAGATTCCTGGAAATGCTGAACCATATGAATCTTGTCCACTCCCTATTGAACTGGTCTTATTCTCTGATGTAACTTTAGTTGCACTTCCTCACACTCAATGTAGCACACTTCTTCTTGACTATAGGTATTACACCCATCCTACGTTTTTTTTTCCTCTTGAAAATTATCTTTTTGGCCCAGGTGTTATTTTATGCATCTTTGGGCCCCTTTTGACTTCAATTCAGTGATTACTTCTTTTCCTTTCTCCCACTACCAAAAAATGGGTTGAACCAGGCTCCTTAAACTGCTGTTAAATGCCCTCAAAAAAACTCTTGTTGTTGCTACTTCTTTGCTCCGGTAATGTTGAGCTGAATCCAGGGCCCATCTCCTCCATCTCTGTGCCATCTGAGTTGGCACAATTAAAGGGAATGAGCTTACTCCATTTAAATGCTTGTAGCTTGCCAAGGAAGTTTGAATCCATATAGATGCGGATCTGCCACACTATGCCAGACATTCTGGTGATTACCAAACTATGGCTTAGACCCTCTACCCCAGACTGTGAAATCAACATTCCATTTTACAATGTCTTTAGAATTGACAGACAGACTAGAGGGGAGAGGGGTTGTGATCTATATTCACGACTAATATTCTGCCTCTTTAGTTAACTCAACCACTATACCTAAGGAGTTTGAATATCTGACAATAAAAGTATTACTTCCTCCTTCAACATCCCTTACTATCATCAACTGTTACAGGCCTCCCTCCGAGGGGCTTAAGGTGATACAGTATCTGCAAAAACACTATGGAAAAACTATCCTCAGAGGTCTTTGTCCTGGGAGACTTCAATCTCGATTGGTTCTCCCCAAGCTCCACACCTCTAAAAGACTTCTGTGACACTTTTGGTTTTACTCAAATTATAATAGAGACTACCGACCACGCTCTAAAACCCTTCACATAGTACCTTTCTAGATCTAATTTTAGGAAATAACTCTCAACATCTCTCATTCTGGTGTATTCCTCAATGACCACTGCCCCATAGCTTGAGTGAGGACCATCCCTAAACCAGCTTCCACCTCTAGATACACTTATGAAAGAAGTCTCCGTAAGCTCGACCATTATGCCTTCCTTACTGACCTTCAGCACTCCCATTGGTAAGACATTTATTTGGCCACCACGGTGGCTGAGGCTCATAAGCAATTTCAGGACATAGTCCTTGGAGCCATGAATTGACATGCACCCATGGTTAAAATACGCACCAGGAAAAAGTCTTGCCCATGGTTTACTGCTAACCTGAAATCTGCACTGAACTACAGGGTTGCCCTATGGAAAAAAGTGCAGAAAACCAAACTCCCAGCTGACTGGACTGCTTTTAGATTAGCAAGAAACCAATGTACTAAACTTATGTGAGCCAAAAAAGCTCAATGCTTTAGAGATTAACTAATGTTCTCCTCTAACTGCGCAGCTAAATTCTGGAAGACCTCAAAGGACATTGAGCGTCACAATCTGGCTAACTCCCTTACTGCAAAAATCCCCACTGGTGGTTCTTCACTACCAACAAGCAAACAATTTTAGAACTCCTTAATAACCACTTTACCACTACTGGGTTAGCATTTGACTCTTCCCCTATTAACAACCTTTATGTGCAGCTCACTGCCCAGGGCCTACTTTGTTTTACCCTGGCTTCTGTTTCCTATGATGCCCCCTTTCCTTCTGCACTATTTCAATAGAACAAGTGGAGGACCATCTCCTGGAACTTGACACCAGAAAGAGTGCATGCGCTGACTTTATTGACTCTTACTATCTAAAAATAGGCTATCATGTTTTGTCTGTCCCTATCACACACCTATTCAACGTGTCCCTCACACAGGGTATTCACCCACCGGTCTGGAAAACCGCCCTCATTATTCCTCTTTTTAAGTCTGGTGATCCAAGCAATTTAAACAACTACAGGCCCATATCCCTTCTTCCCATCCTATCCAAGTTATTTGACAAAAATGATCACTTCCCAGCTTAGAAGGCATTTAGAAGCAGTCAACCTTCTGAACCCCATGCAGTCCAGATTCAGACCATGTCATAGTACAGTTTCTGCCATTGCTAAGATTTCCAATGATTGCTTAAAGTGGCTGGATGACAAAAACTATGTTTGTGCCTTATTTCTTGATCTTAGCAAGGCCTTTGACACAGTGGACCATGACCTGCTTCTGCTTACACTGCAAAACGTTGGCCTGGATTCCCATGCACTGAAGTGGTTTTCTAGTTATCTTACTGGCCATCAACAGCAGATTAAAGCAGATGGGGACCTCTCTCCACTGAAACATCTTATGAGAGGTGTACCTCAAGGGTTCATTTTAAGCCCATTATTATTTATAATTTACATCAATAACATCAGTTCCAGTATTAAATCAGCTAACATTCACCTTTTCGCGGATGACACAGTTCTCTACATTGAGGCAAGGGTTATCCCAGAGGACACTAGCCTTACAGCCAGCCACCCTATAGGGTAGCTGGCTAACTAGCTCCAGGCTGAGGTACAGATATGGCACACTGATGAGTCCAAATGAGGATGAAACACATGTCTGTGTCTGCTGTTCTCAGCCTTTGCTGATTGTATTGTGAGGCCTTCTGTCACCATCCAATTCTGCTTGTAGTTGAGCTAGTCCAAATTAATTCATGGGCATTTGCACATGCTTCCCATGACGGTTTGCATTATTGGGGTATGTGCAATTTGTGTTTTCTCTATATTGACAGGCTCACCTCAAAGCTTGCCTGCAAAGACTTACAACCTGAATTTAACCACCTGCAGCAAAATCTCCTTCATCTAAAACTTTTGCTAAACACCAAAAAAACTAAGGCAATGCTTCTTTCACCTCCAACTAGAACTTCCAACCACTGCCTGGCACCTCAGATTACCACCTTATTACCACCAATCCCTGGTGATCTAGTGGTCCCCCCACTGCCCGATCACAGGCATCTGCAAATTAAATCACTTACCTAGTGGTCTAGCGGTCCCCCCGCTGCCCGATCATGGGCATCTGTAATGTTAAATTTGGCTACAAACTCTGAAGTTTGTAGCCAAATTTAAATATCTGGGCTTGTTGATTGACCATAAGCTGTCATTTGTTGACCATATTGAGGAACTAGCAAAAAAAAAACTAAAGCTAAGGCTTGGTCTGTTCTTCCATATTAGGCGCTTACACAAGAAACAAAAACTCAATTGGTTCAGTCTACCTTTCTTCCACTTCTTGATTATGCTGACTTCCTTTATGGACAATGCCCTAGTACTGCCCTAGCTAAACTTGACACTCTCTACCACCGAGCATTAACATTTATTTCCAGTGCTCCATACTCCACCCATCTCTGTTCCCTATATTCTGAACTAGGATGGCTATCTCTTAAACTAAAACGACAGAAAAATGCAGTCACCTGGACGTACTGAGCAATTATCAACAAGCTGCCCCAGTATATTTCTGATTGTCTGCCTGCCTGTACTGTGAGGAACTACCCCCTTAGGAGCTTCTCCTACATCACCCTAGTCATCCCTATAGTCAGAACGCACCTCTGTGAAGCTTTCATTAGTCATGTCCTGCCTGTCCTCTGGAACAAGATCCAAAAGACCTTGAAAATAGCAATCCCTGTTTAACTGGCCACTTTTAAAACTTTATTTGCTTGTTCCTTCAACAAGTCTTGCAAATGCTTTCAATGATGACCTACAGTCCCACCTGTTGGTTCCTGACTCACTCTCTTCTATTTGCAGAAATGTCTATCCTGCCATATCTCCACTCTTATCATTAAGTTATCCTGTACCATTGTGTATATATTGTATATTTTTTTTACATTGTACATTGCACATTGTATGCTGCATATATTATGTTCTACCTTGTTACATTCATATGTAACGTTTAGCATAAGCTGTACTACCTTTCGTTTTCCTTGTTATTTTCCTGTTAACCAATGTGAACATGCCCAGGTCCATCTTGTAAATGAGTTTTACTCAATGGTGTTTCACCTGGTAAAATAAAGATTAATTGATTGATTGATTAATTGACATCTGGGGCCCATGCTTTTGTCTCTGGTCCCCCTATCCTGTGGAACTCCCTCCCTTATCATATACGAGAGAGTCAAACTGTGGACATCTTCAAGAGGAAGCTAAAGATGTTCTTATTTAATCAAGCTTTTATGACCAGTTAGTATATTTTAGTATGAATTATTAGTTATATATGTGTAAGATTCTGTTTTTTGACTTGTATTATTTTTAAAGTGTACAACCACATTGAGTCACAATTTGAGAAATGCGCTTAAGTAAATAAAAGTTAATTGATTGATTGATTGAATACATTCTGGGCCAGATATTCAGACTGCGCCGGGCAGTGGTGCAAGCCTGGGCGCAGCAAAACTGGCTGCACTGGGGCCAGGACCAGGTGATATTTAACGGTGATGCACCATGGCTCATCACCATTGAATATGGTAAGTTCGGCGTACAGACTGCACATGGTGCAGTGGCACTGCATCAGCGCATGCCACAGAGAGGGAGCACAGGGATGCGCCAGTGCAAGTGCAGTTGCACTAGGTGCATCACCCATGATATTCAGTTGGGGGCATGCAAATGAGGTCATAATCTATGTAAGGTGCAAATGGGGCCATTTGCATGTCATTATGGGCCCATTCACATGCGTTGCGCTGTGCGCTCTGGCAAAATGCGCCTGGCGCCCTGCCATGCTGCTGTTGTTGAGGGTTGGCCCTCTGGTGGAATAGTGTAGCTGCCCCATCCTGCTTGCCTGATCGCAGGTGTCAGCATTAATAGACCAATCCCTGGTGATCTAGCGGTCCCCCACTGCCCGATCACAGGCATCTGCAAATTAAATCACTTACCTTGTGGTCTAGCGGTCCCCCCGCTGCCCGATCATGGGCATCTGCAATGTGAAGATGTATCCTGGTGGTCTAGTGGACCCCACTCCTGTATGCTTGATCGCTGGCAGTCATCGGTTGATTGGCTAACCTATGCCCGATTGGGGGCTGTAGTGAAATGAATGAGATCCCTGGTGGTCTACTGGAACCCACCTCGAAAGCCCGATCACGGGCCGTAGTACCAACTGGCGTTTACCCATGGTCCAGTGGAACCCCCTCCCACCTGCCCACAGAGGCCCCAGCCACCCAGCACCCCCCGTCATCGATGGGCGCGCCACCCGCATACCACCCGGCCGCCCGCCAATGACGGCGTACAGTATGAACTGAACACCCATTGGCCACAGTATGGACCAATGGGTATGCAGATCAAACTGTACTACGCAGGTCCAGATCTGTGAATGACGTTCATTCACCAGATCCGGCGACTAGTGTAGCACATGAGAATACTGCGCCCGATTGGGCCACATTGTGGCCCAATGGGCTTACAGTTCATACTGTATACTGTTATTCAGCAGGCGCCAGGAGGTCTTGGTGGGGTGCTACCGCCACCAATGACGGGGTGCGCAGTGGCTGGGGGCCTAATGAGTGAAGTAGGGAGGCGTACCACTGAACCACTGGGTAGACTTTGGTTTATACTACAGCCCGTGATTGGCTTTGAAGTGGAGGTTCCACTAAACCACCAGGAATCATTCATTTCACCACAACCAGTGATCGCTGTATTGCCATTCAGCCGATGACTGCCCAGATCGAGCATATGAGGGTCCACCAGACCACCAGGATATATCTTCACAGTACAGATGCCCACTATCAGGCAGTGGGGAGACTACTAGACCACCATGTAAGGGATTTAATTTTCAGATGCCCATGATCAGGCATACGGGGGGGTCTACTAGACCACCGGGGGGTATGTGTGCTTGGCGACGGTGTTCTGTGTGGGCGGGTGGCCACCTATGGATGGCAGCTGCTGTGTTACACCTTGCAATACAGCAGCCCACCTGTGGGTGGCTGGGACTTGTTCCTACTTTTCCGGTGCTCAACTTTGAGCCCCCCATGCGGCGCAATGCAGGGTTGCGCTATACATCCCAGGCTGAATACTGGATTGTGCCATATGCATGGGCACGCCTCCATCTGCGCCTGATAGGATTACATTGCCTGGCGATCGGGATGCGCTGCAATTCAGGCAGCCTTTTCAGTATCCATCTGGTGCACAATGCGGGGTTGCGCCAGCACACCTCAGTTCCGCCAGGCTCAACCGCTTTGAATATCCTGGCCTCTATGTTTCAATGTGACACTCCATTCAACAGTGACACCTACCTTCTCAGTTCCCAAAATAAAGCATGAATTTGGTAATAAGGCCTTTGCATTTGCAGCACCAGACTCTTGGAACAAATTCCCTCTCCAGATGAGGAATTCTTCTAGCATGTAAGTGCTCAATTTAACTCCATCTAGCCATCTTAACACTCCCTGGGCCAGATATTCAGACCTGCACCCAAGGAATGTGCAAGTACGGTGCAGTGCAATGCAGATGTACCATGTGGGATGGAAGCCATATCCAGAAGAAGCGCCACCGAAATGCGCTGGCACAACCAGGCTAAATATGGCAAAGATGCACTGCAGCGCAACCACAGATGCACCAGCACAAACATGAATGCACAGGGGTAGGCCAGAACATACAACCCAGTGGGCTGAGCAAGGGCAACAGGCCACAGGGACACACAGGCAAAGGAGACACAGGAGCATAGGGCCACAGCTCTCCACCAGCAGGGCACAGGACAATACAGTGATGCATAGTCCCTAAGGAAACACAGGGCACCATGGGACAGTGCACACAGGACCCCAGCCAGCTGACTGTGGCATAAGCACCAGGCCAACACAACAGCACTAGTGGCATGTCAGTGGCACATCCACACAGGAGATACCCACGAGGCAGTGCCGCAGGAGCAGTGGACATGGTACCAGGAGAACACACAAACACAGAGGGCCATGGACCATGGACGACAGAGGCACAGACCACCCAGGGGCACACGGTCCACCACCCAGAGTGGGGAGTGGCACAGCACTGTACTGTGGCCCACACCAGAGCCAGGTAGCATGACAGGTGAACAGAAGAGCCTCCAACAAGGGCACAAGGTGCCTGTGCAGACACAGGCCACTGCAAGACACAAGACACAGGGCCACACACAGGACAGAGACATTGGGCACATGCCCGGTGCACACATGCACTGTGGCCCAAGGGGACAGTGACTAGACACCAGGAACATGGCATGTGATGCCCTACTTCCACTCCATGGACAAGCACAGCACAACAGACACCTGCAGCATGGCTCCACATGCCAGCTGCAAAGGAAACACAGACATGGAGATGCAGCAATAAAAAGGCTTTCATAGCAATTAAAGAAAACATACAACCAGGTACAAGGGAGGGTCATGGGATGCGGGGATAGGGTCTAGGGGCTATGCAATGGTGTGTGGGGAAGGACAGGGCAACAGGGAGAGCAGAACAAATAGGGGCTATGTACAGGGCACTGTGGCTAACACCGGGCACATCCTGCCACAACCAGCTCATGGACCTCCCTCCTTATAGCAGCTGTGTCTCACAGTAGCTGCAACACCAGTCCCACCAGGCAATGCTGCTGCACCAGGATGCTCCCAAATGCACAGACCACTCGGCCATTCCTCCTCCCTGCTGAAATCCTGGGACCACCTAGGAGAAGGGACAGAACAGGCAATCAGCAACATGCCAAAAGGATCCCCAGACCACCCACAGTGTGCACTGGACAGCAGGGGAACACACCTGCAATGGACCACACAGGGACTATGCATGGAGGACCACACCAACCAACCACACAGTAGACCACAGCGGTGTAGACAGACACACAGGGCTGTGC
The DNA here is from genome assembly GCA_016271365.2 of Neoceratodus forsteri. NCBI lineage: Eukaryota > Metazoa > Chordata > Ceratodontiformes > Ceratodontidae > Neoceratodus > Neoceratodus forsteri. The sequence continues at coordinate 268,021,385 of CM057455.1, forward strand.
AGTGGTTACATCAGCACACAGGCAAGGCACACAATGTGACTCACAAACACCTGTGTGCACACACATGGTGGATGCCGCACACACACACACACACACACACACACACACACACACATCCTAGGCAGCACAGTGGACACTGTCACAGTGCACGCACAAGCAGTGCAACACTGGCACACCCCCCAGACACCACGACCACCACAGCAGTGGCCACACATGGCCGTGGCAACCATGTCCAACCCTGCAGCCAAAACAGATTCACAGATACACAGTACATGCCTACCTTGCCACCGCCGTCATGACGGCCCAGCTACTGCTTCACTTCTGGTGCCCTGCATTGTGGCTGTGGCCACCCTGGCCCTCCTGTGAGCCTCTGGCCCTGTGGAAGGCAATGATAGAGGTGGACATTAGTGAACAGACAAGCGCAGACAGCCCCCCACCCACAGCCGGCATGGTGCAGGGCGAACAATGCCGGTTCTGTGTCTCTGGCACCTGTGACATGCTGCAAGACGACAGCAGCACAAAGTGCAATGTTAGCGATGGGGACATGCAGTGACCACCAGGACTGCGCAGCCCCCCCAGCAGCAGCATAAGCTGTGCAGCCACACACCCATGACAGTCATGCCCTGTACAGGTGGACGCATGCACATATTAACCTGGCTGTGGCACAGCCCCACACTGAACACATGCCTGCAGGTGCTGCAGTCTGTCAGGGTCCCTGCATCGCAGGTCACTATACTTGTGCCTGCACTGTTCAGTGGTCTGCTGCACCCCTGTATGCCACTCCAGGCTTGTAGCCACAGGCTCCCACACAACACTTCATGGCTGCTGCAGGGAGACCTGCCCAAACAGCTGGGTATCATAGGGCTGTACATGTGCAACGAGGTTGCACATCTCAACCTTGCTCCAGTTCAATGCGCGATGAGCAGCACTGTTGCAGACCATGGTTCAGCTATCCTACGTTTTGGAGTGATGCTCTGGCCTACACAGCCCACACATGTTGGGGCACACAGTCGTTGTGCAATTGGGTACCATTATGCAGTGCCACGCAGCATGTGGATGCACGATTGGAGTGCGCCTTAGGCCATCATGCAGCACTGCACATGTGCACAGCACCATGGCCTGGTGGGAGACTTGGGTCAAGGTCGTGATCCCATGCAGTGACATGCTGATACCTGGCATGCACAGCATGCCGCATTGTGCATCATGGGCATATGTGCAATAGGCGTGTGTACCACGATGTGCTCATGTGCTTTAGGCACCCAGTACTGCACGTGCACTGGGTGTGCAACACACAGTGCAGATGGTCACATGATAGACATGTGCTACAGTGTGTGTACATTCGCACTGCAGAACCACGCACTGCGCATGCACGGCACTTGCACCACACACTTGCTCCGGCGCAGTATGTTTGAGCATGGCGCAGCAACGCAATATTCAATTGCCATACACAAACTGCCTACTGAGCAGATGTGTGGCACAATGGCGAGCATTAGCATATCATTACCATTGTACACAGGCTCATTTGTATGCATTGCACCTTATAAGTACCAGGATACTGCACAGGCAAGGACCGGTTATTGTAGCCTGTATCGTAAGGGGAAGCTAGGGATGGTCAGGCCAGGAGGAACACTGCAACAGACTGCTGACATGTGCCATGCAGCCACTGACCAGCTGTGTCATCACTGTCCACAGGTAGCAGAATATCCAGGCATGAGGAAGAGAAGGATCATGGGCCTGCCTGCAAGCGCAGGCCTAATATCACAAAAAAGGATCAGCAGGTCCTGTTTGAGGCCTACCTAAACAGGGAGGACCTGCTGAGTGGCGCCACGGGGATGTCACAGGAACAGTCCGCCGGGTGGGATGCGGTGGCCATATATGTGAACATCCATGGCAGACACCAGCATAGCGCCCAGGAGTGCCATAAGAAGGTAGGCACAGACAGGTGACCCATTAAAAAGAAGGTGGCAGCCATCAGGGCATCCCACAACAGGACCGACGGCGGATCATCTACTGCACCATCACTGACATCCACTGAGGAGCTGGTGGTGGCCACCATCAGTCATGCCACCATAGAGAGCATTCCTGGAGGTGGTTTTCAGATGGATAGCAGCCCCTCACAGCATGGTGAGTCTTGCAACGCCATGCTTGGGTGGCGGGTATGGGCGTTACCATGCAGGTGGGCCTGTGGCCGTACTTCATGCAATGCTGACTCTGTGTTTCTCCTTTCCAGCACCAACACATCTCCACAGAGTGGTCCATGAAGAGGTGGAGGAGGATGCCAACATGGGGTTGGAGGAGGTGGTTCCATCAGCATCCACTGGCATCCATGGCAGGGACCAGCCGCACTGTGGCAGTGAGGGGCAGTTGGATGCCCTGGGGCTGGAGTCAGATGATGCACTGTCAGAGCTCCTGCTGGATGACAGCCTTCCTGTGCTCTGCACAGGCACCCAGCTGGGAGGTGTGTCTGACTCTGATGACTTGGCTCTGATCCTGGACTGTGCAGGGCATGTGGTGCCAGCCACTGTTCAGGGACTGGCACAGGTACCATCGGGGTCCAGTGCCGTGCCTGCAGCTGCACAGCCACCCCTGTGCATGTCAGCTCAGCGTTGAGCCTTGCTACCGCTGTGCCTGGTAAGGGGGAGCTGTTGCAGAAGTAGAGGTGCTGGGCACTGACCAGAGGATGGTTGGGCAGCAGCAGCAGGATGCGGTCACCAAGGGGGCAGAGTGCCACAGGGGCCACCCTGGTACGCCCATTGACACATTACCCCCATGTGGTCCCCTGTGCAGCATCCACTTGAGTGGAGCACTGAACATCATGCCGCATCACCTGCAGCTGGTCGGCATCAGGGCCAGCATGCACCGGCTGCCATCCAGCAGGCACAGCATACCCAGCTGCGGTGAGCATCCATGGAGAACCAGGTGCTGCTTGCCATAGAGGTCCATGCACTGCAGGCAGAGGTGCATCGCTGGCCAAGCAGCAGGACAGTGGGCATGTGCAGCTTATCGATGAGCTCCACCAGCTGTGGAAGGCCACAACCACAGCACTGGACTGTATGACCGGTACCATTGTGGCTGGGTTTGCATCACTGGAAGCCACTGGGACCAGTCATACTCATAGGACCCCTCACAGTGCATCGTCGACTCCAGGGTCCTGGTGTCTAGTAAACCCTGCACGGCGGACACCAGGTTCCGATGTGGCCATCCCCAACACCACCGGTGCTTGCATCTTTGGCCGGCTCTACCCTCCAGTGAGAACATAGTCACATTCTCAGGCCTGCACCCCTGTGAGTGTGTTGGACACTCTCCTGTTGGCTGTTGCACAACCTGAGCCTGCTGATCAGCCTGGGTGTGGCCGCCCACATGGCCGTGGTGGCCATGGTACCATGTGGTTGCCCTGATGTGTGTGCTGCCCTACCCTGCTGTCTGCTGCCACTGCCCAGTGCACACATGGGTGGTGGTGGTCCCCCATGCATGTGCTGGTGTGCATGTGTGGTGTGGCGCATGCCTCCGTGTGTGCTTGCCGGGCTGCTGGACATTGTGGCATGGGTGTGATGAGAGCAGCTCCATGCCGGCTCTTCCTGTGCACCGTTGTCCTGTGTCTGATCCATGCCATGTCCTGCTGGCCAAGTGTGTGTGTCTGTGCGGTACTGCAGTCAGCATGCATGCTGTGTGTGCCTGTGTTCCTACATGCAGCCCTGTGTGCCCATTCAGCCCTGTGTGTGAGATAGATGTACATGCAGCCCCTGCATGTGTGTCATACCACTTACCTTTGGTCTTCATAATGCTCTTGTGTGATGGTGGCCCTGTGCTTCCAGGCTTCTGCAGCCTGCCAGGGGCCCGCCTACCCATGGGTGTCTGCACACCCCCCCTCCTACCTGTCTTCACCTTCCTCCCCACTGCTGTTGCCCTTATCCACCTGGACAGCTATCCCACGGTCAATGGCCATGTTGTGCAGCATGCAGCAGGCCAGAAATAAACAACAGGGTTTCAATGGGCTATATTGTAAGGCACCACCCGACCTGTCTAGGCAACAGAACTGCATCTTCAGCATGCCAAAGACATGCTTGATGACATTGCATGTTGCGTCATGTGCCTCACTGTACCTCTCCTCTACAGGAGAGGACGGTCACCAGCAGGGGTTGAGCAGCCTGGGCTGTAGCGGGTACACACTGTCACCTGTGTGAGGAGATAGCATGGTTATCTCTGTGCTGTACTTGTTCCACCCCCTTGACCCTGCTGCTAGCACCCCCTGTGCCCCACTCCACCTGTGTTGTTGCCTTCCCGCCCAGCCATGCTGCACCCGCCTCCATATCCATGCCTTGCTCACCTAACAGGTGCCCCATGGGGATGTCCCCATGCTTGAGTCTCTGGCACAGTATTGAACTGTGCCAGATGCAGGCATTGTGTGCACTCCTGGGGTGTGTGGTGCAGACATTGATGATGTGCCCCATGGCACTGCACACCACCTAGCAGTTTATCGAGGAATACCCCTTGTGGTTTATACATGCTGTTCCCTCAGGGCCAGGTGGTGTGCATATGACCACGTGGGTGCAGTCTTTGGCCCCTAGCATGCCTGGCATGCGTTCCACCCTGTGGAAGTCCTTCACATTTGCTGTATGCTCTGCCTGTGCGCATGGGAATCATATGAACTCTGATGCATGTGGCAGCAGAGTGTTGAGGACCTGTGTGGAGAAGGTTTGACGTGGCTGACTGAGTGATCCCTGTGGTGGTATCCATTGGTCTCTGGAAGGTGCCCGTGGTGAGCAAGCACATCACTGCTGTAACCTTGGTCTCTACTGACATGGCATGACTCTGTCTGGTGGGTGCCTACAGCTCATCACTGTACAGCTCACAGAGCTGCCTCAGAATTGCCCTGTTCAGATGGTACTGAGCCCACGAGCTCCACATCACTATAGTCATCAAACATGAGGAAGGCATGGTACCGTTTGTGTTGGGCATACTATCAACAGGCCCTTCGTTGGCCATGTTGCTGTTCCTCCCTCCTCCTCACACCACTCATTACCTCCTCCATGAGGAATAGTGCTGCATCCATCATTCAGGTATCGCTCAGGGTTGCGCAGCTGCTGTGTTTGTATTTGAGCCTCTTTTTATAGGCTCAAATCCCCATGGCACATCCTCTATTTTGCTCCTGACTTGCGCCATGGTTCCGGGTTGAATATGCCATTGCAATACATGTTCATGGGAACACCCCCCTTGTACTTGGGCTGCATGCATTACATTTATGCCATGGTACAACAGCACTTAGCGCGCAGCCGCACTGGCTGAATATCACTCTACAACGCAATTCTGTAGTTGCTCCAGCGCAACTCAGTTGCACCATGTGCAACTGCTCTGAATAGCTGGCCCCCTGTATTTGTTTTGGTATTCTGATCATGTTACAGAACAATTCTCATGTTCTTTGTTTGCAGCGACCCAACTTTGATAGCTTATTTTTTTATTACGGTTTGAATGTACTTACCTTTATAGTTTTTTCACCTTTATATATTTTAGCCTGCATGTAACTATTCCTGCTGGACTATGTTAACCTGTTGACTGCTGCTGTCCCCTAGGACCCCCATGAAAACGAGATGCTGCATCTCATGGGGTTATCTTGGTTAGCGTAATCTCAAATAAATCATTATGACTCATGGAAAAACATGGTGACCTCTCGTGAGTAACGTTAACTTAATAAAGACCAATAAGTGACTCTGTTTCAAGAGGTGAAGGTAATATATTCTATTTAAATACACAAATAAAGGATCTGAATAGGTAGGCACACATATATGTTAGGATTTAACACATTTTATAAAGGCAAACTTTGTACCCCTCATCAGCAATATAACTAGGAACCTTCAGATATGGACGGTTCTGCCACTCACCCTTGTGGCAGAGTGGATACATCAAGATGAATGTGGCCGCAAGACTTTTACATCTATTCCACAGGCTGATGGTTATTATTCTGACAGAAACATGACATATACTAGACAAATGTATAAGTTAGTATATTTTGAATAGAAAAAAACTAGAATTAGAGCAGCTACGTTACACCAAGCAAAAAAGGAAGGATGAGTTGGGGCTACCAGAATAAAAATATCATTACTGGGCAATGCAGGCAGCTGCTATAATGGCATGGGGGTGGGGGTCTCTAAAACAAGGATGGCTTGAAATAGAACTAAGGGAAGTACATCCCTATTATTTGGGAAGCTTGCTGCTGGTCGAGATGGGCCATAGGCTTATACAGCAAATACCTACCCCGTGGACAAGACATTCCTTAAAGATCTGGAGGGACAAGCTTAAGTATGTACTGTAGGCCATAATTCCAATCTCTCCCTGCTTGAGCCTATTAGGGGGACCAGTGATTTTACAGCAGCATTACAAGATCCAGGTTTCTGCCAGTTTTTTTGTCAGGTTCATTCCATGCAGGTTCCCAGATAGGGAAGGTCTTAAATCCTTTGTACAATTAAGAGATGATTTTTGATTACCTAAAAGGGAATTTTTTTCAATGTTTACAGGTTTGCTGCTTTTTAATGACAGGAGGCAGTATAATGTAGAGGTTAAGAGCACTGAGCTGCAAAACAGACCACAGGATCCCAGGAGGGTCCAGCACGGAGGTCGCGAGGACCAGAGCTGATACCCTCCCCCAACCCCCGAGACACCGAGCAGCTCCCAGACCACAGGATCCCAGGAGGGTCCAGCACGGAGGTCACGAGGGCCAGAACAGATGCCCTCCCCCAACCCCCAAGACACTGAGCAGCTCCCAGACCACAGGATCCCAGGAGGGTCCAGCACGGAGCTCGCGAGGGCCAGACACCGAGCTGCTCCCAGACCACAGGATCCCAAGAGGGTCCAGCACGGAGGTCGCAAGGGCCAGAACAGACACCCTCGCCCACCCCCCAAGACACCGAGCAGCTTCCAGACCACAGGATCCCAGGCGGGTTCAGAACGGAGGTCCCGAGGGACAGAACAGATGCCCTCCCCCACCCCTTGAGACACCGAGCAGCTCCCAGACCACAGGATCCCAGGAGGGTCTAGCACGAAGGTCGCGAGGGCCAGAACAGATGCCCTCCCCCACCCCCCGAGACACTGAGCAGGTATGGGAACTGGAGCGCCAGCTCTGAAAGCCACAGAACTGTGGCGCATTATAGACTAGTGCTATTTGGTGCCTTTTCTATGTTTAAATTTACATCGGCCTGGCAGTGGAGAGGAGATAGTCTCCCTCTAAAGATTCCCTCGCTGGAATACCAGTGCAAGTGAGCCTTAAGGACTTTTCAAAAAAAAAAAGGAGAAAAAAAAAAGAGTAAATGCAGCCTAGTTGTTTGAAATATCATTGTGCTTAAAAGCAACAAGTTAGCCATATATCCAACTGATCAGCCTTGCAACTGTATTTAAAGCATTTAATTGAGCTTGTTCACAGAAAGTATTGCTTAGTATTAAATAATCATTTAATTTAGCCTGTTCACAAAAGTCTTTACTTCAGCTTGTTCACGGAAAGTCTTGCCTAGTATAAACTTACAAAGTAAAGTAATACAGTTCTTAGGAAAAGCTTGTAACTCCTCCCACAACATGTTTAAATATAATTATTACCTGCTTCTCCACAGCTCCCAGACCACAGGATCCCAGGAGGGTCCAGCACGGAGGTTGCGAGGGCCAGAACAGATGCCCTCCCCCACTCCTCGAGACACTGAGCAGCTCCCAGACCACAGGATCCCAGGAGGGTCCAGCACGGAGGTCACAAGGGCCAGAACAGATGCCCTTCCCCACCCCCCAAGACACCGAGCAGCTCCCAGACCACAGTATCCCAGGAGGGTCCAGCACGGAGGTCACCAGGGCCAGAACAAACACCCTCCCCCACCCCCAAGACATCTGAGCAGCTCCCCAGACCACAGGATCCCAGGAGGGTCCAGCACAGAGTTCGCGAGGGCCAGAACAGATGCCCTCCCCCAACCCCCAAGACATTGAGCAAGTACGGGAACTGGAGCGCCGGTTCTGAAAGCCACAGAACTGTGGTGCATTATAGACTAGTGCTATTTGGCGCCTTTTCTACATTTAAATTTACATTGGCCCTGCAGTGGAGAGGAGATAGTCTCCCTCTAAAGATTCCCTTGCCAGAGTACCAGTGTAAGTGAGCCTTAAGGACTTTAAAAAAAAAAGGAGGGAAAAAAAGAGTAAATGCAGCCTAGTTGTTTGAAATATCATTGTACTTAAAAGCAACAAGTTAGCCATATATCCAGCTGATCAGCCTTGCAACTGTATTTAAAGCATTTAATTGAGCTTGTTCACAGAAAGTATTGCTTAGTATTAAATAATCATTTAATTTAGTCTGTTCACAAAAGTCTTTACTTCAGCTTGTTCATGGAAAGTCTTGCCTAGGATTAACTTACTAAGTAAAGTATTACAGTCCTTAGGAAAAGCTTGTAACTCCTCCCCCAACACATTTAAATATAATTGTCACCTGCCTCTCCACAGCTCCCAGACCACAGGATCCCAGGACGGTCCAGCACGGAGGTCACGAGGGCCAGAACAGACGCCCAATCCCACCCCCTGAGACACCAAGCAGGTATGGGAACCAGAGCGCCGTCTCTGAAAGCCACATAACTGTGGCGCATTATAGACTAGTGTAGGCCCCGCTGACGCTGTGCGTCGGCTCCCCACCACCCCAACCACCACCCTTGGTCGAGACTCCATTATATAGAGTGAGTGAGGAGGAGGAGTCAGAACCTATCAGCCCACTTTACCATCAGCAGTCTATACCAAGTCTCCACTACAGGCAGCATTGTACTACCAAATCATACGCAAAATCCCCACTTACTTTACACTTACATAGTAAGTCCCATGGTCTCACTTCCTTTCTCTCCCCCTCCTATGCTCCCATTATAGCCCTCCCCTGTACCACACCATATATTCCAGTTGCCCACCTTCTCCTGGCGTCACCACCAATAAAACAGCAACAGCATTAAAATGCTCACTTTACTCCTCACCTCTGTCTTCCTCCTCCAGGGAGTCCCCTGGCTGCCACCCGCAACCTACACCAATGGCACTGTTGCAACACAACACTGGCTTCTACCCACCCTACCTATCACTATCTCTCCTCACTACCACTCTTCTTTGCCTATGAGCTACCCCGTTGGCACCGCTTTGATGCAACTCCGGCCTCCACCCACCCTACCTGTCACTGTTACTCCACCCCACCCCCACCACCCACCTTTCTCCTCTCAACACCTTCTCCCATGTCCCATTGCATTTCTCTCCTACCCTACCCTAGTCTCCCTGGCCATCCCATGTGTAGGAGGTACCCCAGCCAAAAAGCAACACCCCAACATAAACAAGAAGAGAACATTAGCCATCCTCAGAATCTTCGCACTCCTACTCCTTATGTCAGGCAATATTCATCCTAACCCCGGCCCCATCTCAACCAGTCCTGATGCCCCACGTAAGGGGCTAAGTACAGCAGCATTGAATATCTGCAGCTTACCCAATAAACTAGCTCAGCTGCAATGCTGGGCTCAGCAACACCAACCAGATGTACTAGCCCTCACAGAAACCTGGCTGTCAAAGAAGGTCCCTGATTTCTCCGTTGCACTCCCGGGCCTTAGCACGCATAGAATCAATAGAGTTGGTAAACTGGGAGGGGGGTGTGCCTTTTACATCTGAGACTCCCTGCTATGCCAATGCTTACCATCTCCTTCACTGTCCCACAGGGCACAGGCTCTTACACTAAAACTTATGCCAGACCCTACCAGAGCCCCTATAACCATCACAGTGGTGTACATCCCAACATGAAACCAAGCATCAGCATGCCAGTCCCTGGCCGACTATATCTCCAGCTTCCCACCTAAACTGAGCACATTATTGTCAGGGACTTTAATGTGAATTGGCTATCTAGCTCGACTGCTGCTATAAAAGACACCCTCTCAGCACTAGACCTAACCCAATTAGTTAACCAACCTACCAGAGTCAACCCCAGAAAAGACTCTAGCACCCTAATCGACCTCCTACTCACCAATCGACCCAATAGAATCTCAAATCTAAATGCACTCCCTGACGCACTAACTGACCACTCCCCAATCCTCTTCACCTGGTCCTGTCAGCAGCCACCACCCCAACCTTGCAACTTTGTCCAGCAGCGGCTCCTACCTGGTGGCCTCACAAAACTAAGGAGATATCTTACCCAGTGTGACTGGTCTCCCATCAGACGCACCCCTACCATAGATGTAGCCCTTGACTACTTCACCAGCACATTCAACAATGCCTGTGATACTTTTGCCCCACTCACTAAGTGCCGAACCAAAAAAAGGAATGCCCCCTGGATCACACCAGCACTGCTTCAGCTACTAAAACACCGGGATGACCTCTGGTACAAAGCTGTTGCCTCTGGTGTACAAACAGACCGACTGGCCTATAAAATGGCTTGCAACAAGTGTACCTGGACTATTAGAATGGCCAAATCCAACTACTACAAGACCACCGTGGCCTCATCCTGGGGGAATACCAGATTATTCTCAGACAACCTGAAAGAACTGAATGGAAAGTCCAGGATGCCCCCACCCTCCCAACTTAGGCTAAATAACTATATTAGCACTGACCCACTCACCATTGCCAGCAGCCTAAATGCAGCCTTCTCGGATCTAAGCGCAGTCCTACCCAAAAACTTCTTTGACCCCACCCCTAAAATGCCAGAACCCAACAATGCCTACCCCCCTTCTACTTTAGGGTTGTTACCATGAAGGATGCAAGTTCCTACCTTAAAAAAGCCCTAGGGGGCTCAAATTACTGCAAAGACTCATTTGACATGAGAATCCTTAATATGGTACTTGACTCAGTGCTCTCCCTTTTGATAGATCTCCTTGACCTCTCCCTATGCCTAGGGCAATTCCCAAATGACTGGAAGGTAGCCATCATCACACCTATACTAAAGAGTGTGGACCCCACATTACCAAACAACTACAGGCCCATCTCTATACTCACACCCCTCTCGAAAGCTCTGAAAAAAATCGTTGCCACCCGACTCACAGACTACCTAATTAAGCACAACATCCTATGTAGGGAACAACATGATTTTAGAGCTGGACACAGCACAACCACTGCCCTCATAGAGTTCTCCAACTTGCTGCACAGTGCCCTAGATAAAAAAAAATGCTTAATGGAGCTGTTTTCATTGACCTGCCGAAAGTGTTCGACACAGTCTCCCATGCCCTGCTCCTAAATACTCTCTGCCACTCCAGCCTGTCAACAGGACCCATAGCCTGGTTCACAAGTTACCTCACAGATAGGTCCCAACATGTGAAGATACACAGCACCCTGTCACCCACTCTATCAGTCTGCTTAGGGGTTCCCCAAGGCTCCATCCTTGGCCCACTTCTATTCAACATCTTCCTGAATACCCTGCTTAACTCCTGTCCATGTAATCTTCTGCTCTACGCAGATGATGTGGTAATGTATACCTCCCACCCAGACCCCACTACCCTACAGTTCTCCCTACAACTTGCCTTCAATCAAGTTTAAAACTGGTTCTCTGACCACAGACTTGTGGTTAATGTAAAAAAGACTAAAGCCATGCTCTTCTCACACCGGCAGAACAAGGACCACAAGGCCCAACTAACAATCTTTTCCAAAGCCCTCCTCCCACTGGAACAGGTCTACACATATAAATACCTGGGCATTACCTTTGACCCTAGCCTATCTTTCCACCCACATGCTATTAGTAACTCTTCTCTGCCACAAATATACGCAGGACTACTGTTTTGACACAAAGCCTGCCTACCTCCACAGGCCCTAAATATGGCAATTACCTCCTCTGTCCTCTCCTTGTAGACTATGGGTTAACCATCTACTCAGCTGCTGACCGCACAGCACTAGATAAAATACATCTATCCATTAATAAAGCCTGTAGACTCCTAGCTGGAGCAGATAGGCTTACCCACAGCTGCACCTTGAATGACCTCACAAAAATCCTCACCCTGGATGAAAGAGTGAACTACCAAACATGTCTTCTGGCTAAAAAAATCCAGCTGGGCCTCACTCCCACTGGTGTCTCATCTACCTTCCGTGCGACACATACCTTTACAAACACCCATGCAGCAGATAAATTAACGTGGACTGTTCCCAGGGTCACTACCACCCTTGCACAATGGTCTTGCTCCTATAGAGCACCATTCTGGTGCAATGCTCTACCCCAGGCCATCACTTCCATCCCCAGACTAGGCCCCTTCAAAACAGCCCTCAAAAAACATATAATCTCCGCTCACCACTGCCAGTGTTCCCACTAGAACTGGTACCTGCTGACGAGCAGTGTGATACTGGGGCAAAAACCCATCTCTCCCACTACTTTCACTATGTATTAATGACAATGTTGGTAACCCAACTGCTTGCACCTCCTGCTAGTGCATATGCCATACTCTACTCTGACTAGCCAGTTCACAGACACTCACAAGCTCCACACAGGACTCTCAATAAATAAAATAAATAACATAAATACCAAAATTGGTCCCTTCAAAATCGCCCTCCAGAACCATCTCTTCGACACTCATTGCTGTAGATGCACCTAATTAATCCCACTGTGGGATTCTCCTGTCAGGCCTCCCTGACATGACAATGTCCTCCGGAGCGCCTATCCTCTCCCTCTCCTTCCCACCCCACTCCCTATCCCTACCTCCACCCTTTCCAGGTATTATCTAGGTATGTCCAGGGCTGTACCCCCAATGTAACCCTTGGCTACCTTGTACTTGTCTGTAACCTTTTATAAGTAACATCATTATGTAACCTATGTGTACTCTATGTTTAATGTTCTGCACCTGTACTGTTCTCACTGTTGTAACCACACTATGTAACTCTGTCTACCCCCCCACGACGAGGTACCTTTGTAAATGAGTCCATGACTCAAAGGTCTTAAATCTGACTTTTCTAATAAATAAATAAATAAAGCTGAAGACCTGGGTTTGAATTCCATCAGCTCCCACTTGCATACTGTGTGACCCTGAGCAAGTCACTTAACTTCCTTGTGCTTCCAGATTGCACCTGGAAAAAAGCTTTGGTTTAGTGTGCCTTTCCCAGTTAAAGAATTCCCCCTTTCCTTTCCCCTTAATGACAATAGGAGTGCAACATAGGGCCAGCAGAGAGTGGTCCCTCATGGAGAAACACACTGCAATATACTTGTAATTGATATATTTCATTAAACAGGTTTCTGCCATTTATAAAGCACTAATGGAACATACACCAAGCCAGATCTTGATGTTAAGACAGAGCTGGGAAAAATACATCTGTCTTGCGTAAGAGGAAAAACCTTGGGACATGGCAGTCTCAGCATGCATTCAAAACAATGATCTCCCCTATCTGGACAGAATATAAATGGAAGGACATGGTCAGATTTTTTTATAACCTCAGCCATTTCACAACACTATAGTCTAGGCCAAACAAACATGTGCTGGAGGGAATATGTGAATATAGGTTTTCATTGCCATATCTTTTGGGCCTGCCTCAGACTGTTGCCCTACTGAAAAGAGGTCCATTGTTTTATAAATACTCTCCACCCAGTACAGATACACTTTGATTTGCAAGTACTGTTCCTAGGAGTGCTCCCTGAAAGAGAGTTAGATAAATATCAAAGGTTTATGTTTAATATTATCTAAAAGAAGAAGAAGAATCAGCATTTATATTGTGCTTTTCATACACATTGTATCCCGAAGCACTTTACAAGCAATGCCAGATTGGTAGTGAAATGACTGAATGTGTCATGACAGCTATTTCGCACATCATCACCCACACACAGCCTTGGACATTGTATGAACAAGTTGTATGAGAAGGGGAATATTGGCCAGGACACTGAGGAAAGTCCCCTACTCTGCTTCCTGTGAGAAGGGGGGACCCATTTTCCTGTGGGACCAAGATGGCGGAGGAAGAGGTTGTGTGTTTGGTGGAAGGGAAGGCCTCACCTTTCACCGCATCACAAGAGGAGGCTCTTCAAGATGGTGAAATTGAAACAGAACAAGAAGAGATTTATCATGAAGCAATGGGATTTTCAAAGGATGATTGTCACAGTGAGCATTTTATTTTCCAAACTCAATTTGTTGTTAAAAGAGAAGATGCTGTAATTGCTGTACCTGGACTCCCTGTAACTTTAAATGAAATAAGCTTTCAGAATGTAAAAATCTCTCATGAGGCAAACCTATTACCTGATAAAAGTGATGTCTCAGGAATTGATTATGTTAGTAAAACAGAGAGTTAAAGGCCTAAAATAAGTCAGCAATTAGCAGGATTGTCTAACACTGCTGACTCAGTTACAGCAACTGAAAAAGATGTGGAAACTAATAAAAAGGCTGGCAGGAGTATCGCACAAGACAACGAATGCCTAAAGCCTTCATTGCCTAAAAACGTGATTTCACAGACAAATATTCCTCAAATGGCAGGGGAAAGAGTTGATTATGTCAGTAAAATGGATAGTCAAATAAAAAGGCTGGCAGGAGTATCGCACAAGAGACTGAGTGCCTAAAGCCTTCATTACCTAAAAATGTAATTTCACAGAAAAATATTCCTCAAATGGCAGGGGAAATTCTGAACAAAGGATCTACAAACCCTCTGAGTGTCAACTGTCTCGCTTTTGGAGGACAGCTCAAATTGACAAAACAAGCCAGCGAGACCTGACTTTAACACCTGACAGCGCAGTTATCTATCAGAAGGAAGGAGCACAAGAAGAAGGAGTGACAGAATTTTGTTTTACTGAGCGAGATAAATCTTTAACTCAAACTACTGATGTTTTTTCTATTGCACTGCCTAAAGATCGGCAGTCACAGATCCCGGATATAAGAGTGGAGCCTAACAACAAATAGAGACTTGCGAATTTACCACTTCACGATGGAAACTGGTCACCACATAAAGTGATCCTAGAGGCGGGCTGGCAGATGACAGCTTCAAGATCCTGGACACCAGACCCATTATGGGATCCCTCCTTTAATTTAACTTCTACTCCAGACTGGAAACCAAATACTAAGGATAAGCACATTGTTAACATTGCCCCAGAAGTTAATATAAGTGAACGTACAAAGGGGGAATCCAAGGTTCTATTAAACTCTGCTGTTCTTAAAAACAATACAATAAATTCAGAGGGTGGTGAAGAGCAGTCTAGTTGAAAAGTAGATCCTAGTGAAAGTAAGAGTGCGCTTCCCTCCCTGGTTCCACAGAAACTTTTAATGTCTGATCTTTTTCACATTCAAAAAGAGAAGCTGCACCAAGGAGAAACGCGGTGCGTATTCGCTATAAAGGGGGATTGACTGAGCACCCTGATAGGCATTATGTAGGAAAATGCTTAATTAAAGATTCCCTCCACTTTTCCCCTAGAGATGTCTTTGCATTCATCAAAATCTCAAGGGAAGATAACTATGATATTAGCTTCCAAACATCCTATGCCTTAGACCTCTTCTGGAAATGCTATAATCAGGTTAAATTATCCCCCTTATGGACTTCCTTTTTAGTAATCCCCCTTACAAAGCCTCTGATTAAATTTGTCATGGTTATGTTTAAGAACGAGGGAGTCCATGTGGAGGACATAACTTATTGGTTGGGACAAAAGTGTGAGATATTGAGTGAACCTGAACCAATTCTAGATACAGAACAATTTTGGATGGGAGGGTAGAAGTATAAAGTTAAATTACGACAAACGGACACAGGAATAGAACATATTCCCAATTCCTTCCTGTTAGGCAGGGATGGGGGGTTGTTTTTATGGGGGTCAGCCAAGAGCCTGCTACAAATGTGGCCCTAGAACTCATTTATCAAGTATTTGTGATCAGCCACGGTGCAATAATTGTGGAGAAATAGGCCATGTAACTATGCAATGCATGAATCATACCAAATGTGACCTTTGTGAAGGGTTTGGACATGTTTTTCGAGAATGGCCTGGGCAGCAAAGAATAAAGCTTCTTGCATAAGCCCAGACCTACTGATTCAGCAGGCCCAGGAAGCCTCTTCTAAACAGGAGAAAGACCCTGAAAGTATGGATGTAACCCAGCTGCAGGATGTTATGAGTAACACGAAAACTACTAAACCCTCCACCCCCCCCATAATTGATCTAGTAAAAGATGTTACTGTGGAAAAAAGAAACTGATTGGGTGGTAAATAAAACAGAATTGACAGAAGGTTCTATCAATCTGGAGGTTCTTATTCCTGTTTATTATAGTGAACCTTAGAAATCTAAGTCTGACAACCCCCTATTGAAAATGTTCCACTCTCTCCTTTCCCACCAAGGAGATCTTCTCAGAATAAGAGACCAAAATTCTCTC
Organism: Neoceratodus forsteri; assembly: GCA_016271365.2. Taxonomy (NCBI): domain Eukaryota; kingdom Metazoa; phylum Chordata; order Ceratodontiformes; family Ceratodontidae; genus Neoceratodus; species Neoceratodus forsteri. Next base: position 268,037,656 of record CM057455.1, read on the forward strand.
CCTCAACTACCAGTATTGAAACACAGAATTCTTATGCAGCATTATTTACTAACTGTGGTGATTCAGAAATGGATATAGTGGACTCTGATTCTCAGAAGTCAGTGCCCAAAACTGGCAGTTTAACTGCAGAAGAATATAAGGAAAAAAGAAGAAAAAAGGAAAAAATAAAATAATGTGGTTTTAGCCACTTCATGATCATGGTAGCACACAAATGGGGGTCTTTGAATATTCATAGTATTCTGAATAATATTGAACATCAAACACTGTTTCAGTTTATTCATGAGAACAAAATCTCAGTATGTTTTTTACAAGAAACATGGATGTTTTCCTTAGTGCAAATTTCTACTTTTAAAAGGGATTGGCCATGGGGACCATCGACAGGTATTTTGAAGGATAATGCAGATGATGGGCATTTTGTTTAATTTTTCTTTTTCATTAGATAAATTGATAGATCTAATACCAGGAAGGGTATTGATTCTGGATGGAAAATGGGATACTTGGGACTGTAGATTTATTTATATAACCCTCAAACAAAATCAGAAATAATTAATTGCATGAAAGCAATACAGCCATATTTAATTATGTCAAGAATAATCCTTTGGGGTGGAGATTTCAACTGTAGTTTGATAGAAAAGGGGCTCACCAATAAAAAAATTTTACTGTGATTCGCATCTATTAGAGGTAATAATTAAAACCTCTGGGCTCACTAATTGTTTGCAGTATAGGCTTTCTGTGCCTAGTTTTACCTACATGAAAGGAAATTATAAAACCGCTATTGGTTATCTATTTATTTCAGCTGAAATCTCATTTGGAAATTTTCAAGTAATACCAGTTGAATTTTCAGACCACTTATTATTACTTTATTCATTTGGTAATTTAACTTCAGTACCAAAATGATCACTTCGATGGAAACTAAATGCCTCTATACTAGGTAATAGTTTTGTGAAATTTGCAGTGTCACAACTTTTAAAAGCAAGACTATCGGTTGCATTTTTATATACTGCTATGTGAGAGTGGTGGAGGGAAACTAAAGCAGACTTAAGTAGGTGGTTTAAGAAATATGGATCCGTTCAAAAAAACAATTATTTTTTTACATATTTAAAGCTAAGACAACAATTACAGTTTCTAATATCAAAGGCTAATACCTCCAGGTATGACTACTCTGACCAAATAGAGAATCTTAAATTCAAGATGAAACAAGTACAATACAATAGGGCAAGAACATTACAGGCCCTGTTTTTGAATAATACTCAAAAATTAAAAATAGGTGACCCTTTCGAAATGTGTAAGAATTTAAAAGAAACTACTTATATGGAATTCTTAGTATCAGAAGGTAAAAAAGTGGTATCCGAAGCAGGGATTAATTCCATTATAGAATCTCATCATGAAACACTGAACCCTTCTTCTCCAATTAAGATAGAAAATATCAGAACTTATCTAGGCTCAATTAATTTTTCTCCTTCACAAAAAAAGATAAAACATTACTGGAACCCTTTTTAGAATCAGATGTTGAAAATATAATCCAGAATCAAAAGAAGGAGTTTCTCCAGGTATAGATGGTCTTCCTTATGCATTATATAAAACTTTTAAAAAAGAATTTTCAGCCTGCTTATTTTCAGTTTTTCAATACATTATGATGAGTACAAAAGTGCCTTCTGAGTTTACAGATGGCCGAATTATACACATTTATAAATCAGGAGATAAAGGGGACATAAGAAATTGGAGGCCCATAACAATTTTGAACTCAGATTATAAAATATTCACAATGTTATTAAATAACAGAATGAAAGTTTCTGTAGAAAAAATAATGTCACCTTTCCAATATTGTAGTATCCTAACAGAATAATCCAATCAGCCCTTATGATTATTAGAGACATTATTGAGTATCTTTCATTAGAAGGAAAAACTGGGTATCTGATATCTGCTGACCTGGAGAAGGCTTTTGATAGGGTTAATCACACTTACTTTTTTCAGATTTTGCATTTTTTTGGATTTCCACAACAGAGTGTCAATATCATTAAATCCTTATATACCTCAGCTACAGTGTTTCCCTTTATTAAAGGAAGTAAAACTAAAGGGTTTACACTAAAATCAGGAGTTCATCAGGGATGTCCACTAAGTCCTCTGTTCTATGTTTTATCATTAGAACCACTCATTTGATCTTTGACAGTAATACCTAAGTGGATAGGAATTGGTAGAGATCATCCTAGTTCTCATCTTCATATTTATGCATATGCAGATGATGTATGTATATTTTTCAATAATTATGAATCTCTGCAGATTTTCCTAGCAGAATTTAAATTATTTGCAGCAGTGTCTAATGCTAAAATTAATCTACTCAAAACTAGGGGTTGATTATGGGGGCTGGATGTCATCAGGCATTTTAGTATAACAATATTGTATTATCTCCAGAACCCCTAAATTTATTAGGTATTTCTTCTGGCCCTCAAAACCTTCCTGAAAAAAATTGTGACAATGCATTAGTTAAAGCTAAAAAAGGGACCTTCGGGGCTCAGTGGGCCTACCCAGTCACCAAAATTTAATAAATAAATAAAATAGAACTTAAAATTTCAAGATGGAAAAGTTATAAATTCTCCAAGGCTAAATGTATACAAATCATCAAACAGTTTATTATTCCCTGTTTGCAATATGTGGCTATGCTTTTCCCTCTTCCTACACAGTATGAGACCCGACTTTATAGTAATTTTTTTCAACTATTGTGGAGTAATAGATTAAATCCTGTAAAGAGATGTTTTACTTATCTAAACATCACTAAAGGAGGATTAGGTATGATCGATCCCATACTTTTTATTCCCTTTTTTTTACTCAATCTATAAAACAATTAATCCTGAGACCAGAGAGTAGAGAAAGTATTTGGACTTCATTAGTACTAGGTTGATTCTTTAAAGCTTGGGTTAATCTAGCCCCTACATTAAATCCCCATATACATACTCCAATATATTTTAAACCAGCAATTCAAAAACTATACAAGTGGAAAATCACTAAACAAACCATTGTTTCTAATGCAGTGAAAACCCTATACAAAGTGATTATGAATTCAATTTACCCTACTGAACCTAGTTTTAAAAATTGTCCCGCAAGACAAAACTCTTATATACTAGATCAGTTGAATAAAGATAGGGTACCTGCCTTTATGTGGGAAACATAATGGTTGATAATGTATGGGAGATTAAACATAAGAGGCACAGCCAAATACAAGGCAAAAGAAGAAAGGAATTGCCCTTATCCAGAATGCATTAACCAAGAAGAAATTATGGAGCATTTTTTTCTGTACTGTTCTTATGTAACAAAATTATGGGTATATGCTGCCAAAAAGTGGGATTTGTCATGGCTGAAATGTATGAATTATGATATTCTGGTTATAGGTATATATCCCCCAAGCACGGCCCATCTTAGTAAAAATACTCTTGGAGTATTGTTTGGATGTTTACATTTTTTTCATGGCAGGTGAGGTGTCAATGGGTTATTTATCAAAAAAGGGTTCTATATGAGGGGTTTTGCCAAATGGTAGCTAAGGAAATGTATAAAGCGTATCTTAAAGATGCCCAAATCCATAACTCAAGTAAAGTATTAAAATGGTGGAAAGGATTTACCCATATAATTACATTTAAATAATAGTTTTTTGCTTGATCCACACAATATGAATACTTTTAAGCTTTCATTTTCCTTTGATGTTTCTTTAAAAGATCTCTGTATTTGATTGTATTATGATATTACTGTGAATTTGTTTTCTTTTCAGTTATACTGTATATTTATTTATTTTATTTTGTCAATAAAAACTCCCCTACTCATCAGTAGGGGGACCCTTTGGCTATCGAAGGATGGCCAACTCAGTTGCTGGTCAGATGAGCGAGGTACAGGAGGGATGGCTCGTTCTGGAGCCTGTCCCTTCCTCTTCGCCTGTGTTGCTCAAATCGACCATTCTTGATGCTGCTAATGCTGTTTCTACTATATGTTCTGCTACTGACCTTCCTGTGGATTCCGTGATTGATATTACCTCCTCTGTTTCTGCTGTGGTTCCCGAAGATTTGCCTCCTCGCTCTGCCCTGTCTGCTGTGTTGTCTGGCGATCGGACCGACGCTACTCCCACCCTTGCCCAGCTTCTGCTTCTTGAAGAAACAGCCCATCTACAGAAGAAACAAGCTCTTTTAGCCCATTTTGGTTCATCGGGCTTGAATTCTGAGGACCAGCCTACTTCACTCACTCTCCCGGCTGTACCAGTGGTTCCTCTGGCTTTGGATATGGACACTACGCCTGCTACTCTGCCCTCAGTCTACTCTAAGGGGCTTGATCAAGGTTCTGCCATGGTCTTCTCTTTTCAGGCTGCTCCCTCTCCCACGCTTCCTAGACAGACTCCAAAAAAGTTTCCTCTGGAAAGTTTTGTTGGGTGAATACTCCTCTCCCTGGAAATGACTCTTGGTCCATGGTGCAGTCACTCCAGGTGATGGGCTGGGTCCATCCCCCTGACTCTCCCCACTGGATTTCCAGCTTTATCCCAATTCGGATACCTGGGGTGTCCCTGGCACTGTCTTCTGCACTGCCTGCTGTGAGTATTCCTGCTGTTCCTACATCTGCTGTTTCTGACATTTCTATTACATCCCAGACCCCTGCTACATCTGTTGTTGTGCCAGACATTCCTGACCTGAGTTCCTCTCCTTTACATTTAACTCCAGACTTGGTCCTGACTCAACACCCGGTCCTTCCTATTCCGCCTGCACCAGGCTCGAAGGACATGCTTTTGGATGTGTCTCAAGATGACAGACTCAGTGATGTTTCAAACTTTACTGATACCCCAAGGAATATTTCCACAGACGTTCAGAATGGGCCTCTCCCTACTGCTCTGCCTTTACCTCCTCCTGTTCCACCTGCCCCTAAGAAGACATATGCTTCTTTTTTTCTACAGCATGTTTACCCAGAAAAACATCATAAGCTCCTGTATAAAGGTGGCCTAGACATTTTTCCGGACCCAGTGTATGTTGGCAAGACTCTTTTGAAAGATGATTTCCAGTTTTCCGTCACTGAACTGTATGCTTTAATTCATGTCTCAGGGGAAAATGTTTTTGATAGTAGCTTTAAGCTCAGTAGTGGGTTCAATAAATTTTGGGCACTACACCATCAAAAGAAACAAACTCCTCTTTGGTCACCTTTTGGGGTAATTCCTTTGACCAGGCCTGCCAACAAAACCATTACTGTATTATTTTGTAATGAAGGGGTCAGTGTTACTGACCTTTTGTATTGGTTGAAACAACGCTGCACAGTTACTGGCAATTTTGAGGCCATTTTTGATTTTGAGGGAATATAGACTAGGGGCTGGCATATTAAGGTGATCCTGGTGGGGTGGAAAGGATGAAAATGGACTTGGCAAGGTTGGAGGAATAGTCAAATGTTTGGCAGCTTAGATTCAATGCAAAGAAGTGCAAAGTAATGCACCTGGGAAACAAAAAACCCGGGGAAGAGTACACAATGGGGGGTGAGATACTGATAACAACAAAAATGGAAAGGGACCTGGTGGTAGTCATATCAGATAACCTAAAGGTGGGCCAGCAATGTGAGAAGGCAGTAAGGAGGGCTGAGGGAATACTGGGATGCATAGGAAGAGGCATCACCAGTAGAAAACGGGAAGCTGTTGGCCCTCTGTACAGACAGTTGATAAGACCACATCTGGAGTACTGCATACAGTTCTGGAGACCCCATCTCCGCAAAGACATAGACAGGGTGGAGGCTGTCCAGAGGAGGGCAACCAAAATAATGCAGGGTCTACATCAGAAGACATATGAAGAAAGACTAAAGGAACTAAAGATGTATAACCTTGAGGAAAGGAGGGAGAGGGGGGACATGATAGAAACTTTCAAATACCTCAAGGGAATCAACAAAGTCCAAGAGGTAGCATCTTTCAGAAAAGAAATATACAAAATCAGGGGGCAGAATTTGAAGATAGAGGGGGGACGGCTCAGAGGTAATGTGAGGAAGTATTTCTTCACAGAGATGGTTGTGGATACATGGAACAGCCTTCCTAAGGAGGTCGTAGAGTCAAAAACAGTGGGGGAATTCAAGAGCATGTGACAGACATAAGGCAATTCTAGTGGGGTGTAGGAGGAAGTAGGCTGTTGGTTAACTAGGATCTGCAGCTTATCCATTAGGTAGAGAAATGGGCAGACTAGGTAGGCCAAGCGGTCCTTATCTGCCATCAAATTCTATGTTTCTATGTTATCCTACGTTCCAATGACACGGGCTTCCAACACCTGCCAAATAACTTTTTATTGGGTCGGGATAGAGGGGTATTGTTTTACCCGGGCCAATCTCGTACTTGTTATAAGTGTGGACAGGGTAGTCATATTAGTAGTGTCTGTGACTTTCAGAGGTGTTCCTTATGCCAAGAGATGGGTCATTCCAGTTCTCAGTGCAGGAATCAGGTTTGCTGTAACCTCTGTGGTGACACTGGCCATGCTTATGCTTCCTGCCCTGTGGCTGCTCACAGACAACCAGCTTCAGCTGATTCTGAGGAACAGCAGTTGTTGAATACTTCTGCCCAACAGGACCTTTTCAAACACCTTGCCTTGGATGCCTGCCCTGACTCTTTGCCTCAACGTCCACAGCCCTCCCAGCCTGCTCCATTGGAGTCTTTGATTTTGGAGAAGACCCCCCTCCTCCCACAGCCCCTTCTGACTCTGTGCCTGTCCCCCCAGGATGCTGTTCTGTCTCTGATTTCCCTGGTTGAGCCTCTGGTTGCTCCTGGCCTGGTTGAACCCCTTTCCTCGACAGCTTTCTCTGATCTTTCCTTGGCTGTCATGCCCCCACCCCCAGTCCCGGACTCTCAGGGTGGGAGGATGTTGACTAGGAAATGTCTGTCTGGATCTCAGTCTTTGTCTAAGGTCTCTAGGTCCCTCCCTACAGTGCTTTCTAACCGTTATCAGGTGTTGGATGATGATGTTGTTTCTGAGGCTGAGTCAGCTGCTTCTTTGGTTGATTCTCAATCCCTTTATCAGCCTGTTGCTGATCTGGCCTCGGCTGTCCCAACAGCTGATTCTGCTCCCCAACCCAGATGGGGGTAGGGTCAAGAAGAAGAAGAAGAGTTGAGATCTCTTCCTTTTCTCTCTATGTCCCTCATTTCTTCCTTGCTGTTTCTTTCTTTGAATGTAAACAGCATCCAACAGGCTAAGAAATGGGAGTTGTTTTTCACCTCTTGGGTTCTCGCCCTCCGGGAATTTTTCTTTTGTAAGATACCTGGCTCCACTCTCTTTCTATGGTGGCTTCGGCTACTACAGAATGGACTTCTGGGGTCTCCTTTTGGTCTCTTGGTACAGAGAACTGTTCTATTGTAGGCATTTTCTTCCACCATCTCCAGCCAACTTTATTACAACTATTGGACCTGGTTCCTGGACGGGCCCTGCTATTGGATTTTCTTATCCAAGGGGTCTCCTTTCATGTTATTTCGATTTATGCCCCTCAGACAAAAGCGGAGTGCATGGCTCTATTTTTTCTGATCAGTCCATACCTTCAAGTTGCTCAGAATGTTATTTTGGGGGGAGATTTTAACTGTGGGCTTAGTAAGCATGACAGGGGTTCTTATACTTCAACAGATAAGATTTTTGGGGATATGACTGCTCTGAACTCTGTTACCCGATTGGCTGTGTTGAAGGATGCATTTTTTACTTATTCTGGGAAGTGGGACCACACTTTTTCTAAAGGGATTCTGTCCACCCGTATTGATTTTATGTTTATTTCCCACTCATTACATATTACTAAAGATGATGTTCAGGCAGTGGAATATTCTGACCATTGTTCTTTAACCTTATTTTTGGGTGGACCTTTGGCTGCATCTGGCCCTGGTTATTGGAAATTCAACTCTTCCCTCTTATCCAAACCTTCTTTTCTTCAACAGCTTGTTTATTTTTTGCATTGCAGGAATTCAACCTTTGACCTCTATGATTCTCCTCTGATCTTTAGGCTTTCCCATTGAGTTCTTCTAGATGTATTCATTCTTCGGCCTATCTGGCTTATTTGAATGATCATAAGCATTTGCAGCACCTTCTTTCCCTCTCTTATTCAACTACTTATGACTTTTCTGCCCAAATCTCCCATATTCAGTCTCAAATAATGTCATATCACCTAACCCAATGTGAGTGTTTACACCTTAAACAGCAGTTTTGTACGACAGGCTCTCTCCCTGAGGTGTCCGTTGCTTCATAACTGGAAACATCTCAGTCACTGTTTGATGGCTTCACTCCGTGATTCTGGTGGTACCCTCCGTTTTTCCCCTTCTAATCTTTTACGTGTAGTCACTGACCATGTTGCCTCTTCATTTAGTCAGTCTTCTTGTGCGGATCAGGATTTTGCCCCCTTCTTTCGCACTTTTCCTCTTCCACAGGCCCCTCCAGATTTGCTTTAGGCTCTCTCTGCTCCTTTTACCTTTCCGAGCTTTCTTCTGTACTTTCCTCTTTAACCCCAAAGAAATCCCTGGGCCCCGATGGTTTTCCATCAGAATTGCTTAAGGTGTTGGGTCAGGAAATCTTTGAGGAACTGATTAATGTGTTTAATTTCCTTCTCCGACATTCTGAGCTTCCTTTGGATATGGCATCTGGGGTACTGATTTTTTTATTCAAAAAAGGGGACAAGTCTGACATTGCCAATTGGAGACCAATTAGTCTCCTGAACACCGACTTTATGTTGTTTGACTAAGCTTTTGAATACTAGACTTCTTACTGTAGCACCTTATCTTACATCTCCTGCTCAGTTTTGTACAGTGCCCAGGAGATCTATCACTGACCCCTTATTTTTTCTGCATAAGGTGTTTACTTGTCATGCCTTTTCACCCCTGTCAGGGGTACTTCTTTCATTGGACCAGAAACAGGCCTTTGATAATGTCAGTCATTCCTTTCTGTGGTACACTTTAGCTCAATATGGTATTCCTGTTTCCTTTATCAGATGGTTGAGGTTGTTGTACAGGACGACCACAATCAAACCTTGTGTGAATGGTTTTCTGGGTCTTTATATCCTCATCCATAAAGCAGTCAGACAGGGTTGTCCTCTCAGCCCGTTGTTTCATGTTTTCTCAATTGCTCCACTCTTGCACTGTCTTCATTCTTCTGATGTTCATTCACTCCATTTACCTGGTCAATTGCTGTCTTTTTCTGCTCTGGTCTATGCTGATGACCTTATCATCTAACTGGAGATGTTGCTTCCGCTGAGACGGCTCTTGAGTGCTACCGTGACTTTAGTGTCTTTTCTGGGATGCAGCTTAATGTCCTTAAAAGTGCAGGTAGATTTTTTGGGGCTCAGGATCCTGCTCGGTCATTGGTGGCTGGAGTCCTGATCTCCGCTTCGGATTTATGTATCCTTGGAATTCTTTTTGGCAGTCCACAGATGGATGTCATTAACTGGGATGCCAAGCTTCTGCTGGAGAAGTCTTTGTTACTTTCCTGGACAAAACAGAAGATGTATTTTCAGAAAAAGGTCTACTTGATTAGATACTTTTTATTACTGCTTTTTTTGTATCTTAGTGCCCTTTTTCCTGTGCCTAAATCTCGAGATGCTGCTATACATAGCTTTTTTTTCAGGTCTTTTGGGGCAGTAGGCTTAATACTATCCATCGTACTGTTCTTTATTTGTCCTTATCAAAGGGGCCAGAATATGGTCAATCCTAATCTTTTTTCTTTTGCCAGTTTCTTTTTGCTAATCTTCAACCTTTGTTACAAGCCACTGCTGGTTTTTGGGGTGCCTGTTTCCATCGCTCGATTTCACCTTGGTATGAATCCTGGGTACTTGGGCACCTATACAGGCTTTTCAATTCGGACCCTCCACTTTTATTTCTCCGAGATGTATTTGTTAAGTTTCGGTTATGGGGGGTGTCACCTGATTCTGTTCACCTTCTTACAAAGAAACAGCTCTATGCCCTGATTCTTCAGACTCATTTTTGGGACACAGACCCTTTTCTAAATGTCCGCCTTCTTCTCAGGTGTCACTGCTCCATTCTCTTGTGGATAAACACCTGTCTGACAAACTTAAGGATTTTCACTGGTTGAGGTATCATGAAAGCTTAAGTGTGAAGGCAAACCAAAAACATATGCAGCTCTCGGAAAGGAATTGTTCCAGGCCTCTCTGCATCCTTCAACATGAGACCATTGACCATTTATTTTTCTCTTGTTCTTATATTTCTGGTTTTGGGGATTTTTTGTTTGCCGTGACTAGCTTACTTTTTTTTCACCAGGCTACTTATTCTAGACTTTTATATGGGGATTATCCTTCTGCTTGGTTGAAATGGGACAGTAGCACCTTGAATATTATATTTGTTTTCGTCAAATGGTATGTTTGGAATTCCCGATGCCTTTTTACTTTGCAACAGATCCAGTTATCTCATATTGAATTGTATGGTAAGCTTGTGTCAGATTTATGTAATTTTGACATTTCTGAGAAAGATTTTTGACAGGCCTCATTTGTTGCAGCTTTGGAGGAACTTACCCTGGATCACGGACTCTGATATCCTTGTTACCTGAGCGTTTTTGTTTTTGTTCCTTTGTTCTTTGTTTTTGTTTCTGTTTCTTTGTTTTGTTTTGTATGATTTCTCAATAAAATCTTCCCCTACTCTTCCTGAGGGGAGAGCTGCTGTCTGTTTGTCCATGATGGCGGACTGCAGGATGGATGGTGAATGAGCTGGCGTACCTGCAGGTCAGACAACCTCCCTCCCTGCAGGTCCAGCATAGGAAGTAGAAGAAATGGCATTATAGAACATACCAGGAAAGCAAAATAGCAACTGAGGTATAGATGTGTCACTGAACATGGTGCACTCAGAGAATGAATTAACTTCTGAGGAAGAAGAATTGCTAGCCGCTCTCAAGGAAAGATAAAAAATTCTTCTTGTCCTTAGTAGATGATGAGGAAGCTAACTTTTTACTCCAAAAGGAGAAACTTGCTATGGAAGCCAAAGCAAAAGAACGCTCAGCAAAGGAAAACCCTGAGAATGCAGTTGTCGGCTTCACTGACAACTGACATGCCGTGCTCAGCTGATCAGAATGATATACTGTAGAAGCATCAAAGGAGCTGGCAATCAATGAAGCGGCTGGCAAAGCTGAGCAAATTCAAATAGGTACTGAAATGGTTTCTCAAGAGCACTTCTTGCACCACAGCACATTACAAAACTACCAGTATTAATGAACCTGCTGCAAAAATGAACTACATTTACTTGTCTTTTACATTGAGACATGGCAGGCATTCCCACTTGCAATCTCCACAACCACAGCAACACACCAGAGTCCAAATGATTCCTTGGTCTGTAGAAATGGTACTAATAAATTCTGGCTGGAAAAAAAGCAATGTGGGAAAGTGTGTTCCCAATCAAAGCCAAAGCCTGATACCTGGACAACTTTCTTTTGAGAACAGATCCAATAAACTGTGATTGAGTCTGCAGCAGCTTCTGGAAGCACTTAGGTAGACAGTTTACAGTCTTTACCATTAGCTGAAAAAGAGTCTGCTGTGTCTTCTAAAATTCAAACTGAAATGAATAAAACTATTGAAGTTCCAGGGAATTTATTTTCCCAAGAAGACTTAGATTTGCATACTGTAAATACTGAGGCTGTTAGTACTGAAAAAAATACCCAGTATATACAGTCCCACCCCCCAAACTGCAGGGACACAGTCTTCTGAAGAAGACTCTGCAGGGGAAGGCTCTAGTACCTGGGAGTTAAACTTGGGAAACTGGATGGAGGGTGAACCTACAGAAACTACTACAGGCCCTTCGAATTTAAATTCAGAAACTGTGCAACAGGCCTGGAAGCACTTTAGAATGAGGGACCATTTCTCCAACAGTACTGCACCTGTCCAGCAGAAAAAGTTTGTATGTTTACATTACAAAGAAGTCTTGGATGCACCCCCTGACCATCTATATGTGGGAAGAAAATTATTAAAGGAGTCCATGAGGTTCTTTACAATTACATTTATACTCCAATTCACACACCAGGAGATGTTTTATTTGATGTCAGCTTTAAAACTGCTGCAACTCTAGATAGGGTGGGGACCCAGTATGAGAAACTGAAATACTCAGAACTCTGGTTACCAATTCAGGCCATTCCTCTTACCAAACCTGCAGTTAGAACCATTACCATACTATTCAAAAATGAAGGGGTCAATGTTTACGATATTAAATACTGGCTATCTCAAAGGTGTGACATTCTGAGTCCTACGCAGCCTATAGTGGGTGATGAACATATTTGGACTGGTGGCTGGAGATTTAAAGTAAAGCTAAAGTTAACAAACCATGGTATCCAACATTTCCCAAGTTGCTTCTTTCTTGGCAAGGACAGAGGACAATGTTTCTACCAAAGGTAACCCAAAACCTATTTTAAATGTGGGTCCTCACTACACTTGAGCAATGCATGTCAAAGAGTCTTTTGTAAGCTGTGTTTAGCATAAGGACATGTGAACACTTATTTTAACAATGAACTTATATGTAATTTATGTGAAGAAACTGATCACTCATATAGAACTTGCCAATAGACTACCCATAATAGAAATGACCACCCAGACCAAGATTCTTTGTTAACCACTGCTCAAAAACACAGCATATCCAGAAAGTAGCAGATATCTGACAAACACAAATCACAGGAGACTACTGAAACTATACTTGGTAGTGAGGACCATGGTAGGACTGGGCTACAGGACACTGTTGTATAAAATCAGCCTCAACATAGCTTATAGTCTGATGTTCATATCCCAGCTTCAACTGTAGATGACCAAACAGACAAATCTCCACATACAGAGGAACTTGGGGGAACTTTTTCTTTGTTTGGTTTTTAACTAGGGTGCATGCTTATCAATTACCCCAAGGACGATTTCCTGGAAGATATCATATGCAGCACACACTGCTTTGGCTACATAGAAGTGCTGCCACTTAAATGAGTGCTGCAGGTCAAAAAGAAATGAATGAGGGTCCGGATTTCAGCGATTCCTCTTGAAGGTATATTTGGAGGTGGAGACTGGTTTTGTTATGGCTCGCACACAGGCAGTGTAACAGCGGTCTCTGGTGTCAGTGAAGAATGATAAAACAAAACTCTTCCTGAACCTTTGTGTCCCCATAAATATGCATTTGAAACAACCCCCTTCCCTATCCCCGATGCCACCATCAGAATGTTTTTGGAACAACCCCTGCCCAGATCCTCCATGTCCCTAATATAAATGGTATGCAGACCGAAAGTCAACACTCCTATTGCAAAATGAAGACGACATTGGCATGAGTAAATAGGTGAGCTCTATTACTAAAATAAGGTCTAATAGGGTGCTGTTGCTTGTTTTGTTTTTTTTGTTTGTTTGGTCTAATAGGGTGCTATTGTTCAGGGTTTTTTTGTTTGGGCGCATTGCTTCAGAGATAAATTGGGATAATCCAAAGGAATCACAGATGTCTTTGAAATGATTTGAGGCACTGGAAAGCCAATTGAGGTTAAGGTCACCTATAATAATGACCTCTGAGAACAGTCCACCCTAAGTGCTACTTAAATGTTTTAGTAACCGTAGTCCCGCCAAGGGAGGCCTATAGCAGCCTATGAAGTAGAATGCAACAGAGGATGAGAGCTCAACCTTGAGTGTCAGACTGTCAAATTCTTTGGGAACTGAGGTGGAATCCAAGACAGAGGTAACAAGTTTGTCATGCACATATATAGCTATTCGTACTCCTCCCCTGGTCTGCCAATCAGTTCTGAAAATGTTACAAGATGGGATGTTAACCTCCGAGTCTAAGATGCCAGGTTTGAACCAAGATTCAGAAACCACTAGAATATCTGGTCTGGTATGACACATCCAGGTCTGTACAGATTCAAACTTCTTAAGGAGGACACAGGCATTTACATGCAGAAAACTCACACCTTTAATACAGGCTAAGTCTGCAAGAGAAGATAGCCTGGAAAGTGGACCAGGGTTCAGCTCAACATTGCCAGAAAATAAAAGTAAGAGAAGTGAGAGTTTTTTAACTGCTCCTATAATCAGTCTATGGTACCTGATCCGTTCCCATTTGCGGTGATGTTCATGAAAGTTGGGGGGGGGGTCACAATGGCAACTGCCAAGAGAACCCATTGTTGCATAGATGAGCACCCCAGCCATAAAAAGCATAGGATTCCAAAGTTCAGGGCTTGGAGTAAATGAAGCCATACCCACAATGAGTTTCACGGAAAGGATTCTATCACACCATGGTGGCTGTACAGGACAATTTTTCAGATTCGTCTGCTAAATTATATTTAATTCTAGGGCTAACTAAGAGTAGGATCAGCCCTAGAGAGCATCAACTAGATAGTGCAAATTGCTTCATTTCTGGGGTAGTAGGGGTGGATAGAGTCCTGGGGGATAAAGATGTAGAGACTTGTTATTCATTGTCCAATACAGGGAGGCTACATCCTATTACAAATAACCTTACACTGTGCTGATTGGAAGACTAATACATATGGCTAAAATACCACCCAAATACTATGCTGAGAAACTTAGTTCAGGGGGCGGCAACACAGTAAATGTAACTTAAAGAGTTAAGATTAACGCTGGCAAGTGTTAGGCCCTATAACTGCATTCTGTATCTTTAAGGGAGTTGCACTATAAGTGAGAGGGAGGATGAAGATTGCCTACAGGCGATGCCGCTGGGAGAGGGACAGTATTTAATAAAGGCTGGGGGTGGGGGAGGGGTGGGTGACAAATAAAAATTCAAGCTGGAAGGAAGGAGAGAAAGTGAAACAGAAATGGGATTAGTTGCAAGGCATAGCTTACAACTGTGAAACAAATGAAACTTGGTCTAAACAGAGAAGTGCTCACAATAAGCTGTGTCACTTTAAACGTAGTTTCTGATCCGGGGTAAAATACCACAGGACCATAAAATAAAGAGAGCTGTAATATTTTAAAACCTAAAAACCTGCACTCTAAAAGATCCTGCACTTGAAACCACACTTGGAGTGCAAAATTGCTGTAAACAGGCTTATATTCACATTTAAATTAGGGTTCACAGGACAGTTTGGTGAAACTTAACCAGTGCCAGAATCAGTAAATAACATTAGCTTAAAGTCCAAAAGGAACGGGAGTAGCAAAGAATTAAAGAAGTGGAGCAGCCAATCAGCAGGCAGAGCCGATGGTTCCGGCCAATCGGCATGGAGATGCCAGAAGTTTCAGCAGCCTACCTTCGGTCTGGTAATCGGTGGGCAGTAAAGCGAGGAGGCAGCCGGTGGGCAGTGGGGACCCATCAGGCTGCTTGCAGCAGCAGAGGCACCCATGTCAGGGGTGAAGCTAAGGGGAGAAAGCAGAAAAAGCAAGAGGGTATATAGCTGTAAGAGAGGGAGTGTTTAGAGCAAGGGGAGGAGTTATTCAACTCACAAGAGACAATTAACAAGCTGGGGCCATGGCGCCAGTAGAGGGACAAAGAGAACAAAGGGAAATGAGTGAGAGAGAGGTAAGAAAGGAGTAGTGGCCTTGGCCGAGACACCTCACAGCAGGAGGAAATTCCAACTGGAGGAATAGGGCCGAGGGAGAAGGGGAGACAGAAGTGGGATTAGTTGCAGTTAGGGCATAGCTTAGAGCGGTAACACAATGAAACCTGGTCTAAATAGAGGAATGTAGAAAAAATTCAAGCTGGAAGGAGAGAAAGTGAAGCATAAATGGGATTAGTTGCAGGGCATAGCTTACAGCTGTGACACAAATGAAACCTGGTCCAAACAGAGAAGTGTTCACAAAAAGCTGTATCACTTTAAACTTAGTTTCTGATCCAGGGTAAAATATCACATATGTCTGTCAACAGTATGTAATGAAGCTTTGTAAATGACTAATTGTAACATATGAAGCAATGATGTATGGGATTTCCTTCAAGTTGTCAATAAATAAAGAAAAGCTAAAGCAGAAGCAACTGTTGTTGGCTTTTGATTCACAGACACATAGACCCGCACACCGGCATACACATACATATGCATGAAAAAACACAAAACAAAACAGTGACACACACATTTTATTTATTTATTTGAAAAAGTTTCACCGGGAAAGGCATACTGAGCTACAATAGCTCATTTCCACATGCGTCCTGAAGGAAGGGGAAGAGGGAATACATTGCAAACAATATCCGTATACATAAAGATAAAAAAATAGGACAATCATAAGATACAACTTGAGATGTAAGTTACAGAAGTAATAAAACAAGGGCAAAATAAGTGAACGTCATGCAACTGAAACAATAAAGCTATGCCAAGCATATTTTGTGAGAACAAGCAAGCAGTACAGACAAAAATTTTACAGGATTTACACTTGAGAAAGCAAGATCAGAAAAGTTAAGGTAAGAGAAAATAATAAGAGAAGAAGAAAAAATAAAGATAAGGTTAGATGCAGTTGCAGGATGGAGAAATGTGGTTTCGGAAAAAATTGAATAATAGATGAGTGGATGGAGCAGAACAGATATCTAAGGGGAGGGAGTTCCATATATCTGGAAAGTGGTAGGAAAAGGCAGAACATCCCAAATTGGAAGAATGGGCAGGGAGGGCAAGGATCTTGAAGGAGAGCATAGTCAGAAGTAGAAGAGGTTGAAAGGAGTGCGTGGAGTTAGGGTGGAAGTGAGCCAATGCAGAACTTACCAAGGCCTCTGACCCCAAGTGAGGGGAAAGGCAAAGCAGTGTAGAGGTCACAGTGATGAGTATGAGGCAGACAATCTACAGCAAAATGACAAGAGTTGAAAAGAGTGTCCAGTCTGGAGAGGGTGATCTTGGAGGCAACACGATAGACTATGTCTCCAAAGTCAAAAATTGGGAGGATCATCTTTTGGATGATTTTGCGATGGGCCTAAAGGGGAATTCTGGTACAGTGTCTGTACAGTGCGCCTAGTTTGGGATGCAACTTTTTATGTATAGCATCCACATGCCCAGGAAAGTTGAGATTCCTGTCAAGTCAGAGCCTGAGGTATTTGAAGGAGGATACATTCTCTAAAAAGGACCTCTTTGAGGGTATGGAAGGTATACACAGGCATGTATGCTGGAATGCCCCCCCACACACACAGGCGTACAGTTGTGTGCACATACAGATACCCTACCCCACAACTAAGACACAGATACATGCACACCCTACCACAACACACACAAGCACACACACGCATACCCACAACACACAGACACCCAGATTTATTCCACAGCACACAGACACATGCACATTCCACTACATAAAGATGCATGCATGCTCCACTATGCCTTCATGCCCTACTGTACATAGACAATTGCACACCATATTCAGTTACGCATGTACAGTATGCTTGTCCATCCTTTTATAGTACCACACCCCATTATAGAAAGACAGATGCTTGCATACCCTTTACACACACACACACACAGAGTATGCACACCTACACATAGCACACATACACGCAGATGCTCCCACACCCCATCACACACACATACAGTGCACTTCACCCCATGGCACACACACATGCACACACAGAAAGACATCACCACACCCCATCACACATGTTTCCACACCCCATTATATGCACACACGGATGCACACACACACAACGACACCAACAACAACAATACCACCACCCCCACTACCACATACAGCAAGGTCTGCAGAACAGGGAGGTCAAGTAACTTAAAAAAGACCAAATGATGAGCGTGTGGATGAGGTGGAATTCAAACCCAGGATCTCACAGCGTATTAATGAATCTCTACTTTTCTGGCCAATAATCTTAAGCAAAAATATATGGTCCTGGTATATTTATTATGAGGTTAATGTAAGCTCTGTTTAGTTATGCTTCATCAGGCACTTTGAAAAGTTGTGTCATGCAATGCACTATACAGTATGAGTATTGTATTTTATTTACAAGGACTGTGGCATGCATATCTTTGAAATACAACTTAGAAGTCAGAAACATTTAAATAAGTGCCCTAGCTTGGATCTGAACCCAGGACTGCTCAGAAACACCGTTCTGTTGTACTACCAGCTATGCTACCCAGACAACTAGAAACTTGGGGATCCTAAAGCGCACCCAGGAGCCACATAATTAAGAATTACATTTTCGTTAAGAAGGAGGGCAGTGTGCATATATTTGAAATACAGTTTAGAACTGAGAAACAAATGCCATATTTCAATAATAGTTTGGTCCATGGCTTGTACTGTATTTGAGGGCAGCTTATAGTCAAGGGCAGCTTGTTATTTCAAAATCAATATTTTAAGTGCTAAGAATAAAATACTAGACAGCCAGGATTTGATCAAGTATATTGTATTTGTTACTGGTCTACTTTGTAACAAAATAAGCAGAACAAACATAAATTAAGATCATACGTTTAAAAATAAATTCAATAATGATTAGGGTTGCTCAGAATTGCAGAACTGGAATCAGAATCATTGGATTCCAATCCAATTTTTGGAT
Source organism: Neoceratodus forsteri (assembly GCA_016271365.2). NCBI lineage: Eukaryota > Metazoa > Chordata > Ceratodontiformes > Ceratodontidae > Neoceratodus > Neoceratodus forsteri. The sequence goes on from CM057455.1 coordinate 268,056,035, forward strand.
TTCCCACTTTCAAAATTTGGATTTGAAATTCCTAATTCCGAATGTGATGTAATTGGGATAGGTATCAGAACTGGAATCGGAATTTTATTCCAAATTCTGACTTCTCCATTAAACAGGAAATGGCTGCCTGCACTTCCTGTGTACCCGTGGACAGCACCACATTGCAGTTCTGGAAGCCTTCCATGCTGTAAGGATGCCTGGAATTGTTCCTGCTCCTAAAAATGACCTTGTATGTTGTGTGACATTTGGCAGTTTGTAATCTAACTTGCTAAATTGCTGCTTTTTCTACTTGTTCAGTTTCTCTCATCGGGTATCAGTGATTGCTGTAATTTGTTTTGTAGGATTTAGTGTGTGTGTGTGTGTGTGTGTGTGTGTGTGTGTGTGTCGTGCATGTGTGTGTGTGATGTGAGAGATGAGGAACATCACTTTCACTAAGGCCTAGACTAGTGTACTGTGTTCTCTCAGACTCAGAATAAAAATGAGGCGGTGTGTCAGTCAGGCAGTATAGTAAACTTCAATGTCAGTATGTCTGATCATGGTAACGGGAAAGGGAGCGGCAACAAAAATGCACTTATGTTGCTGTCGTAATGTCTGGTGGTGAGTGTGCTGCTGAGGAAGCTGAACAACGCCAGCAGCAGAAGGTAGTAAACGCTGCCCATATACCATTGTAACAATGAAAATACTACAACGAAATCCACTACAGTGACTTCGAACAGGTTTGAGATTGTCGCTGTAATGGATTTCGTGTATACCGGTGCCGGTTTTGCCAGTGTTTCACCCCCTCCTGAGTCAACTCTGACTTGGAGTTGATTATATGAAAATTGGTGGGTGTGGAGGGCGCAGCCCCCCGTAAAATCACCGGGAGTTACCAACAGGCGAAATTTCACCTGTCGGTGTTAGGGATTCTGCTGTGCCACACTTTGCCGACATTGTTGATGTGGCTTAGTGGAAACAAAGCAGCCACTACTGTGGCCAGGTGGCGGGGAGGCTGGGATCCAGTCACTGGGGAAAATTCCCAAGAAGAAGACCTTTAGGCAGTGATCACTATCCATTGGTCCTGGTCCTGTTTGTGGTGTGATTTCTCCATCACTTAGTGTTACCAGTGGGTCTTCTGTGTCACCTAACACTAAAGAAAAGACATTTGGGGTTAAAAAAATGAAAAAGCCCGGAATAAGTCATGCACCGGTTGTCACCGAGGCATAGGTCTGGAAGCACAGGCAGATGAGGAGACATTATAAAATCCACAAGTAGCATTTCATTATTATCAATAACAATAAAATAAAAAATAAAATTGTTCTGGCTAGCTCTTTACAAAGGTAGTACAAACAAAGAAAACAAAGTCCTTCATCTGAGGGTTCAATTCCAAATCTCAGTCTCTCTCTCCCTCTAACAAAAGATTGCTCTCTTTATAATGTATTTTCCTGGAAAGTGACCTCTGCATCCTGAGCTTGTAGGTTACATCTCCTGTTTTTCACAAAATGCAACAAGATTTTTTTCATTGTCCTTCCTTTGACCAGCCAAAAAAGTACATTAGTCCCCTTAACAGGTGCCACCAATGAGGACATTCTGTCCCAGGGCTGATTTCCTGCTGACAACTCTGTACAGGAGCTTGTGGAGGTCAAACTGTATCTCAGGGTTAACCCCCTGAGTTCCAAATAGCTTTCTGCAATCATTCTAACAATGTATACATTTGCAAACCAAGGGATTTCAGTTTCACGTAAAGCTTCACATATATTTTAACCACAGAGGAGCAAAGAAAGGAAGAAGAATAGAAACAGCAAGTGGAGGAAGGTAGGAAATAGGGAGAAAGTATGAGACCATTGGAGTGACCATTTCTGAGGCTCCATAACGAAAATTTGATTGCACAATCAGACAGGCAAGAGATATACAAGTGACAGAATAGGAGAGGACAGAATAGATTCTTGCTTTTAACTCTCTCTGCATAACAAATGGGATAGGGTCTTATCCAACCCTGTCACACTGGCTTAGTCACATGTGGGACTCATGCCATCAGAATGCAAGTCATGAACAAAGATGGAGTCAAATTGTGATGCTATTGTTGAAAGCTCTAATGTGAACACTAGTACCAGTGGCAGTGCTATAATATCTATTGAAGAGAGAGGAGGTCCCCACTGAGGTGGCTGTGCAGCATCAGAAGGAGGGAGGAGGAGGAAGAGTACACTACAGGCAAGGGCAGTCCTCCAGGGTCTCCTCCAAATCATGGTCCTCCTCAGTCCCATCTTGTGTCTGATGATGGAGATGGAGATGATGATCAAGATGAGGACTACTATCCAGCTCCTGATGAGGTACAGGCTGATGAAGAGTATGAGGGGTCAGATGAGCACCAGGAAGATGCTTATGGAGGAGATGGTGGCAACAAGTCCTCTGGTGTTCATCAGCATGGTAAAAAGAAATCAGTCTGTTCCTGTGACAAACCATCTGAGAGGAAGACTGCAAAAGGCTGCTACGCCTCCTTCCCCTCCCTACTTGTCCCCATAACATCACATAGCACTTAAATGTGTGCTTCAGTTGTCTTACAATGTACCATCAACATTTGTATAGCCTGTTTTGCTGTATTAGTTATCTTGAAATGTATATTTATGTACATGTCGAAAACTATTATACTTGTATATTTTGATCCCATGATCCCTGTCCCCCGGGTCACACCTGGAGACAAGCCTTGACTCAGCATGCCTTTCCCAATCACCAAATGTTTAAATAAATAAAAATAAATCATTTGCTGGTCCAAGAAAAGGTGGTACCCCAGCTCCAAGTATCTCTGAATAACGGTAGCTGTTTATCCTAATCCTGTTGGTCCTTCTGGCTCTCCTGATCCAGTTCCAGTAAAATGCAAAAAGGGATCCAGTGTCTAAGCATACTTTAAGGCTTGAAGTCTGGGATTCACATTTGCAAGATATATGATATGCCTCGCTAAAATTAGTCATGGCCGATCTCCTTCGGGTATGCGTACCCATTTATGTACCACACATCCACGTGAGTGGACCAGTTCAGACAAGGCTGTCTCCCTTTCCAGGTGGCCAGCTGACAACAACACCCCAAGTTTCAGATCAGACTGAAACAGACAAGTCTCTATCATCTCCTGTTGTTTCTGCAGCATCATGGCGGCAGGTGACTTTGCATCAGTTGATAGAAGGAACAGCCAGGTTTGCTCACGGTCAAACAAAGGCAAAAGCATTCAATAGGGCAGTTGTAGAAATGCTGGTTGATAATCTTCTACCCTTCTCTTTTGTCTCCATTGCCAGCTTTGTGAACTGATGCAGACTGTGGAGCCTCACTATATCATATCATCCAGGCATTTCCTCATGACAGTGGTAATGCCTCAGCTGTACAAAAATGTCTGTAGTGAGGTCCATCCAATGAGCACATATTGTCTACTGTGCATGCTCATTGACAGTTCAGTTGGTGATTAGCCATGGCAATGTGAGGAGGGCTGTGCTACTTGCCAGTGCAGGTCGGGTTGGGGTGGAGCAGGGTGGTGGGTCACTACCTGCTGGTGTGGGGGATTGGGGGGGCCACTAGACTATCAGGGTATTGTGGATGTCCTGGGGATGGCGATCGGGGAATGGGGAAGGGACCACTGGACTGCCAATGTATTTTTATTTATTTATGAGTACAGGGATCGGGGCAGGAGAGGGACACTGAACTACCAATGTTTATGGTATTATCTATGTGGACAGGGATCTGAGCAGGGGAGGGACTCTGAACTACCATTGTATTTAGCTTTATCTATGTGAACACAGATTTGGGTAGGGGAGGGACACTGAACTACCAATGTATTTTATTTTATCTATGGGAATGGGGATCAGGGCAGGGGAAGGACACTGAACTACCAATGTATTTTGCTTTATTTATGTGAATGAGGATCAGTGCAGAGGAGGGACACTTAACTACCAATGTATTTTATTTTATCTATAGGACTGGGGATCAGGGCAGGGGAGGGACACTGAACTACCAATGTAATATTTTGTATCTATAGGGATGGGGATTGAGACAGGGGAAGGACACTGAACTACCAATGTATTTTGCTTTATTTATGTGAATGAGGATCAGTGCAGAGGAGGGACACTTAACTACCAATGTGTTACTTCCAGGGATCAGGACTTGTGGGGGTGGGACCTGGCCCGGTGCACTCGGACCACGCTCACATGCAGATGAGCCCATAATGGGCATGCAAATGGCCGCTTAGTGCGGTGTATGCCCAATGGGCTTATTTGCATGTTTTGACTGAATATCACCCACGAGGGCTGCAGTGCTAACCAGTGTGCACCATGCTTTACCCCATGGGTGGTCATCAGCCCCGCCCTCTGGTAGCACTGTACCAAAGATGGTGACCGCTTGCTGTGTGCCCCGCTACCAGGGTCCAGTATTCAAACAGATAGTGCAGTCAGTTTGGATCACACAATCTGTTTGAATATGCCGTCAGAGCTGGCTGGCCCTATTTTTTCACAAGGCACACCTGTTTGTGTGCACAGCCAGTCAGTTCTGAAAATGAGGCCTAGATATCCTTATAGAGGAGGCAGTCCATACAGTATGTGTCATATCACGTATCTGAATGCAACCACCAACATTTCAGGACAACTGTGTTAAACAGGGCTTATAGTCTTAAGAGGCTGAACCTGTTGAAATCTAAATGTGTGTATCTATCTGCCTATCTATCTATCTATCTATCTATCTATCTATCTATCTATCGATCTATCTGGTAGACATCCTACTGCCCAGAGGTGGTGACAGGGAACAGCGTGCCCTTAGACAGCAGATCTGGGAGGAGGTGGCCACCAAGGTGAATGTAATTGCCGAATGCAGGCGCAGCATACATGAGTACCAAAAGAGGTACCACGGCCTCAGAATGAGGTAGAAGAATAAACTGACAGACAACTGATGCTGCTTCACTGCCATGGGGGGAGGACCAAGCCAGATGAGACCACTAAGTAGCCAGGAAGAATGTGTTGCATCCCACCTGAGCACCTGCACCATCGAAGGTGACAGTGAGCTCACCTGTTCCAGCTACAAAGTGCATCAGGCATGTACATGTCACGGTTCCAAAGGATGGCAACTCTGGGTAATAAAGCATTCCTCTCAACTGTCACTGATTGCCAGGGACATCCCTGATGTTGCACCAAAACCTTCCACTGTGGGGACTGTAAGTACAAAAAAAGTCAAACATTACAGGTACAGGCTTGTTCTACTTTAAACAATGCATCTTACACTAATCCCCTATTCTGTTAGCTGCCTAAGTGAATAATACCGTCTTTTAAGATGTGTCCCTGACTTTGGATCTCATTCCCTGACATTTCCTAGTCTTTTCCCTGATTAATGAGGCAAGTGGTTGAGACATATGCAGTAAAGAGATGTAGGTGACCCCACACCAAGACAGGGATGTAGGTAAAATGCCAGGAAGCCTGTGGAAGCAGCACAGCTGAGATGGCAGGCAAAGCATGTAACATGCAAAGTAACATGTGAATGCCCCACAGTGGAGGCAGCACGTTCATCTATCCATGCACCACACAAAGGAACCCACACTACTGCCATGTAATACAGGTATAACACAGTGCCGCAAATAGAACATGTGGAGCAGACAGTTCGCACTACACTGTACATACATGAGGGTGGCACACACAACTGTGTAAGATGCACACAGCAGTGTTGCAGATATGGAAGGTGTGTGGGTGGCCACAGCACTGTAATGTGAGCTACAACCCACGACATATCTCCACACGGTTGGGCATAGCACTGTGAGAACACCTGGGCCGGAGGGAATGTAGAGTGATGTTACACACATGGCCCAGTGACAGCAGCATTGTGCACACATCTGTCGATAGGAACAAGTGTACACCACACCCAGGGGGGCACAGTGCATGACACAACCTGTGACTGATGTGTTGCCAGCAGACATGTGTGATGCAGAGGGCTGCAGACTGTAGAGTGTGTCACCCAGGCCATGTTCTGTGGCAGGTGGGACAACAACACACAATGCATGCATGGGTCAGGAGGGTGCCACTGGTAATAGGCCTGGGATATTGCATGAAGGTGTACAGTGGTGTGTGTTGTGCTCACTGTAAACAAACAGTGTGCAAACATAGCAGATGTTGCGCAGCAGCATGTACAATGTGTGGTTGTTGGGGGACGTGCAGGCCAGGCAGAGTGGCCTGCAGGCACCCAATCCACTGTGGCAAAGTGGGATGTCAGCTGCACACTGGACCAAGCTAGACACCCATAAGGGGCACAGTAGGTCCACCACTGGGCCCCACACCAAAGCAACAGGTGCTACCAACGTTCCCAATGTCAACGTGTCCTGGTCATGCATTGCAGGCTCCCAACATGCCAAAGCAAAGTTCAGGCAGCAGCCATTGATAGGTATGATATGACTGATGATCTGCAGCCATCTGCACATCACTGTGCCCCATAAGCAGCTGCCTGCACAGTATGAGAGGCATTGCTGAAGGGTCCGGTCAGCTGGCCAGAGAGACAGATGCTCACAAAACAGGGCAGGTGGGCTAGGAATGCATGCACGATGGCTGGAACGTAGAGCAGAGTGGAAAAATGGACACACAGTGTCACAACACCACAGTGCAGGTGGGCAAAACACAGCATGCAGCATGTGAAACAACTGACCACCCACCAACAGTGGTGGCATCAAACATCACTGAACAATGCACTGTACGCCTAGAACAGAAACATACTGATATGGCCCTGCAGCACAGTCACCAACCTAGAACATTGTTCTCCCCACAGGTACCAGCAGTGTGCAGGCCAGAAGCACATCAAGTGGTACAGCCACAGCCTCCCAGGAGCAGCACCAGCTTGTTGAGTAGGGGGACACAGACACTGAGTCCTCAGAGGGGTCTGATGGGACACAGGAGGAAACCAAAGTGGGCCTGGAAGCCAGTGGCCATAGTACCCCCACACGCAATACCTCCCACACACAGCAAGCAGCACAGCACTGAAAGTGATGCCACCACAGGACCAACATAAGCCACTGGTGCTGGATTGTCCAGTGATGGTGGGGACACAGGCAATGTGGACTGCATATGGCTGTCCCAGTGGCACTGAGGGTTTAGGTGCCGGATGTCACATCTCGTGACACGCCAGCAACCTGGGTTCAGGAAAGAGCCTGGATTGTTGGGGGTCATGCACCTCCACGTGCGTATGCATGTGTACACAATGGACAAGGGGAGAAAAATGGAGCTTGCAGGCTCCATGATGGTCCTGGCTGCGATCCTGGTGATTGGAATGCAGGCCAGGGATGGATGTGCTCCCCCCCCACCCCAGGAGAGCAAACCCGGATAAAAACTTAAATAAAATAAAAATGCAGACAGCATACATGGAGAAAGCAGAAAAACATCAGTCAACCATGTAGAGTCTCCACATCCACAACTAGTGAACCCTGACGTGCAGCCCTGGCTGAATGATTACCTGAACAGGTACTGCACAATATCGTGGAATCACAGGATGCTCTACAGCGTGAGGTAGCAGGCATATGTGCAGCCCTACAGGAGTTAAACACCATTACTGTAGTACAAACATGCCATGTTGAGGGGCATCATTGTGGGACTGCACGTTGTCATTGCAGACATGTATATAGGACAGTGCCTTACAACATACAGATCTCACCACCATACTGCATGGGATACAGATGCGTGCTCAAAGGCAGACAGACACAATGAAGCGATTGGTGGTAGTGATGGAGCACAGTGTATGCAACAACACACCAAGACGAATGCCATGACCACAGTGGAAGGTGCCCTGCAGTCCATCACCCAGGCCATTTGGCACAACAGAGGCCCAATGACAACTAGTCCTCATATGTATGGCCCACAGCTGTATGGTAGTGAGAGGAGCATGCACCATGAAGAAAACTATGAAGTCAGCCAAAACACACAATCATACGGCGCACAGCAGCATCACCAATACAATGGCCAGGGACATTATGGCCAGTAGGGGACAGTATGAATGGGACATCAACAGGGACAGAGCAATGGGACCACCTGGAATCCACCAACAGCAGGAGGGCAGGTCTAGACATGAGGCATGCAGTGGCCATGGGTACAGCTTGCAAGAGAAACACAAGCAGAGCACAGACAGAGCACCACAGCATACCACAGACCAGTACGACAGGTATACAGACCACCCTAGCCCAGCCTGTTATGCTCACTGCTGAGGGCATAGCCCACACCAACATCATGATCCCTTCCCCACCAGCATGCAGTTCAATGAACCAGGTCACAGGTACAGAGGCAGTGCATCATGGCCCGTGTCCAGAAAAACAAGCAGTGTCTGGACCCCTGGACACCAACTTGGTGGCACTCACCATCAATGTCGATACCATGCACATGGGCCAGCCCACCGGTGAGTACATAATCCACACAAGCGACATGCTGCAGGACCAGAATCAATGACAGCAAAGCAGTACCAACACCACCAGAGCAGTTGACCCGAACTGTGATGCTACAGAGACATGATGGCAAACAAATCCTGAGGCCCTTCATGCTGCTGAAAGTATTGGCCAGGCCATGGAAACACAGGGATCCACTGGATATACTATCCCCCCAGGCTACACAGGGGTAGCCATGCAGTCTGAAACAGCACAGGATGACACAACAGATGTCAAACGCACCAGACAGAAAAGGACCACCACCATGGGCATAGCTGTGGCCACAGAGGGTCCAGAACTACAAAACACTGCCACCAATGAACCCAGTGCACCAACCGCTCTACCTCTCAGGAAATGAGGAAGGAAGCCAAAGAACAGTAGAGGTGCAGGAATAGCAGCCAGCATGCACATTTCCAGAACAACACCCGCTACCAGACATTCCCAGAGGTCTATGGTCCAAGGCTCACAAACAACATTTGGGAACAACAACAGATGTAAGTAGACAACCAAGGACCAGGCGATGAACAGGGACAGGTGGAGCACACAAGGCAGAGGAACAGAATCCCAAAGAATGGACCACCCACATGGAGGACACCATGTTGGGCTCACCATGGACATGAGGGAGATGCACACAGATCCCATGGACACCTTCTTGACCACATTATCAGCAGACATACACATATAAAGATACATACATAGAATGTGATGGCAGATAAGGGCCCACTCAGGCTGCACAATTGTGTTTTTTTATTTTATATTATTATAATGCCCTCTAACCTACCTTCATAATTCCTTTGTGACTATCCCAGGCATTTTTGAATCCATTTACAGTGTTCCACCCCATCACCTCCTCTGGATGGCTATTTCAGGTATCCACCACCCTTTTTGTGAAAATTACTTCCTCACATCGCTCCTAACTTTACCCCTTTCAGATTCATATTATGCCCTCTTGTGTTAGAGCACCTTTTGCTCTCAAAGTTGCTCTCCTCCTGTACTTTATTAACCCTGTAAGATATCTAGAGGTTCCTATCATATTCCCCTCTCCATTATTTCCTCCAGGGTGTAAATAATTAGCACCTTAAGTCATTCCCCACAAGACATTTGATGCAGATCCTGCACCATTTTGGTAACCCTCTCTGGATCACCTCCACTCTGTTTATGTCTTTTCTGAGATGCAGTCTCCAGAACTGTGCACAGTACTTAAGGTGGGGGTCTTACATATGATTTATAAAGTGACAGAATTACATCTCTCTTCCTTCAGGAGATACCCCTACCTATGCGCCCCAGCATCCCACTAGCCCATCCAACTGCCTTATCACACTGCCCGGCCACCATTAGGTCATCCAATATGATCACCCGTACATCTCTTTCCTACTTGGTCTTTGGCAGTATCACTCTGCCCATCTGTGGGGGAGGGTAATGGGGGAAGGTTCACAGGACACCAATGTTGTGATAGGACAAGCACATAGGGCCACTAGTGGACTGCTTGCTGCACAGGTGCAGGATGTGGCATGTTAGTGCTGTGGTCCTGCAATCCCTGGGCATCCATCCTGGGAATGGGTGTGCACAAGCAGCATATCTGGAATATGTCCATGCCTACAACAATGTGGTAGATGCATAAGGGAGCAGAAGGCAGGTTGGAAACCCATACCCACAGACATGGTGTACCACATGGCAATGTGCTGCACTCCACCCCACATGTACAGGAACAAAGCCACTGTATCATACCACAAGCCATGTGGCATGCATGGACTTGGACCACCATACATGGTGGAAAAATAGATGAAAGACACATGGACATGAGATATGTAACAAAATATATTTATATTTTACTATTAGAAATACATTGAAACAGTAACTACAAAACGGAGGAGCACAAGAGGATAATATTAAAACACCAACGATAACAATTAAAAGTAACCACATAATACTACAAGCAGTGTGGGTGGCTTAAAACAGTTTAACACCACCATGTGCTGCCTCAATGCCCAGAGTAAGAGTCCTTGTAGGCAAGCAGTGCATAGAGAGTTACCTGCAGTTGGTCCACATACTATGCAGTTGGGTGGAGATGTTCACCCAAGCCCCACACAAAGTCCTGCAGACCCAACTTTTGTGTGACATCCCCTCCAACTTCCTGGAATCAGAGCATCCACTCTCCCTCTACACAGGCTCCTCTTGCCACTCATCAGGGGCAAGCTTGGTGGGCAGATCCATATGCCCTGTTTTACCAGATCCCGTCTCCTCAGCCTCCTGTATGTCCACATCCTGTGGGGCCTCCATATCCTGTGCTTCTGCAGCACCGTCACTGCCATCCTGTCTGTCGGGGCTACTGGGTGGTGGTTGTTGCCTCTCACTGTCCTCTGGGGTCCCCTGCTGCTCCCCGGTACATCACTAGACTGGGCCACTGCCCCCACTGCTCAGCTGCATGTCTTCGCAGCATAGACCTGGCTTCAGTCCTCTTAGGCCTCCACATGGCCTGTTGCAGTTCACACCACCACACTGTACATGCCAGAGAGTCCCACTGGCACCTGCAACACATCAGAGATCACAATGTCAATGTGCATACTCAGGGGGAACCTGACATAATGGACTGCATATTCAGCATGTGTCAAACACCACCCAAACTGTATGGTGCACAACATGGCCATGCCATTTGGACATGGGACGGCCATTCAGCTGCTATGTCCACATCTCTGCCATGCACCAGTGGCATGTGGCTTGCTGATGTTGCCCACACACTGTGTCCTTGCAGCAATATGGGTGCTGGCCACATAGCCTGGGAAGATGATCATGGGACGGATGGTTCTCTTGCTGCTGCCGTCGATGCCTGATGCCTGTGTGTAACACTGTGCACAATATTGCACAGCATGGCACCACCTGTCCATTTGGATCATTGCCATGTGAGGCCTACTGTGTGAGAGGCATGTCACACTAGGTGTGCTAGACATTGGGCACAGTGGTGAGTAAGGGGTGGTGACTGGGGCACAATAGGGGGTGCCAACAATTGCTTGACCATGCGAGGCATAGTGCTATGGCTCTTGACTCTAATGACAGATGGCACCATATATGGACAACCACACAGTGACCAGCTTGGTTGGCGCACTGCTGGGTAAGCTGTGGTGCTGTATAGCACATGCACAGGCATGAGACATAGGAAGCATGGTACTGTGGGGTGTCAGATACCTACTTGCCTGTTATGGCATTTGATGCTGGCCTATGAGCACCCCTGCGGCTTAGAGTCATGTGTACCTTGACCTCAGAGGGGTGTGTGGAAGTCACCTGAGAACATGGTCCTGCAGGCATCAAGGCGTGTGCCCTATTTATGGGTCCCACTGGTCCTGCATTGGGACAGGGGCCCCTGAGCAGATTGGCAGTTGGGTGACACTATCACATACCCAGTGTGCACATTGCATTGCCAATGTCTACACCATGTTGGTGTGTGTGCACTGTGGGAACACCTAAGACACAGAGCGAAAACACCCATATCATGTCTGGGGTTTGAATGTGTATGCCACACATGTGTGGCCAGTACTCAGAGAACCAGGGCATGTGGCCCCAGGGCCTAGTGACCATGTCCCAATGCAATGTGTGTCCCCAATGGCAGTCTGATGACACACCCACTGACAACAACCAGTCATGGAGGCAGACATACGCAGAGTGCATTGCAAGAAGTTCCCAAGCATGTCCATGACACACATGTTCACTGGGCTGTTTGGGCCACATGGTTTACGTAACACAATGATGTACACCCACTGTGACGGTGGCCAGTGTGCAACACATGGCTTAGATGACTGTTGCATCTGTGACAGTGCTATTCTGGTATGCCATTACTGTGGCACCAGTGACCACTATATGTGCCGTGCACAGGATATGCGTCATTGCTACTGTCAGGCATGCGTGTTCCACCCTTGTACATGGTGGCATAGGCAAGTGACTGTTGACCAGTCATCATCTGGCCCTGTGCAGAGGTGTCCCCATGACACACACTGTGGCATGGCTTCAAAACGTCATGGCACAGTGTGTGGAATGCTGGCATAGTGACTGACAGCATCCAACACACCATGGGCTGTGTCTGGCATGGGCCTGAAATCCACAGATACTCCATTTCCTCCGTATCTAGAGGAAACGGAGAATTTGTGGATTTCTGCCCTAAATTAAAACAGGAAAATTCTTATTCAGACTGGTTTTAAACATTTTGATTTCCTTTCCTGCCTGTGGTTTTTGTGTGCTGTATGTGGCAGTTTGACAGCTAATGTGATTAACCACCATAAACTGCGCCTTAATAACAGCATACCGCATTACTGTATTCCAGCTTTGTTCTTAAATAAATCATGATGAAAGCGTGCCAAAACACTGTAAGCCAAGTCTGTGATAGTATTTTATTTACATTTCAAGCAGCGGGTAAGTACAGTAGCTTAAATACTCACCTAGCAATAAGAATACAATTTGGGGGGGGGGGGGATTTATTACACTTTAGCAGTAGTGGATCTCACTGTAGTCCAGTGTCTCACTACCCGCATGTTCGCCCGGACACCAAACCTTTTCCTATTGAAGAAGGTGTGTGTGGGGAGGGTGTGTCTGTCTGTAAGGGATGACAGTTCTTCCTCCTACATATTCCCAGTGTAACCCATGACAGATACCATGCAAATATTAAACCCATCGAAGCTCCAGCAGTACAGCTCTAAAATGTGAATGAGCCTGTGGGGCAAAGGGTCACAACAGGTATTTAAAAAAAAATTAAAGGTGATAGGTTTCTCTTTTTACACCTCTAGATGTTTTCCTATTTCATTTTAGTGTTTCTCAAATATCTGGGTAAGTGAAAGCTCTGGAGGAAACTGTCATCGCCATCCCCAATCTGTAGGGAGCAGGGAAAGAGCTAGACTCACAGTACTACTTCCTCCAACCCGGTTCATGTAGCAAGTAAGTTGTACTGTTGCTTTGGAATTTGCTGCAGCACTCAAATGGAACTCAAGCCTGTGTACACCTGCTGCCACAAAAAGGAATGAAAATTGTGGGCACTCCATTTGTATTCTGTTCATGGTTTCCTAATACACGAAGTACTGTACTGTGTTTTAAAACAAGAAGTAGGGTGGCTAAAATTTATCTATTTGCATTTCATGAAGCAGACAGTTTGTGTTGCAAATGTTGTGACTTACTAATGTAGGTCTGCTTCTATTGTGCTGGCCTGGAGCCTGTTCTCCCAATTTTATTACTGTGAATGTCAGTAGGGTTATTTTTAATCAATTTTAAGCTCAATGTTGGAAATACATTTTAATTTAATTACATATTTGTTTTCTGAGACTGAAGCTGTTTAAACATTAAGTAGATTGTTTAACTGTTGTAGGTCATTACATGTATAGCGATTGCTTTGTGCTTAGCGTCTCCCTTTACTGTAGGTTATCTCAGTTATCAGCACCAGGTAAACACACCAGTTATTAGCTCAACTCAAAATGCAAATGTTAAAGGAACTGAACCTCTTTTATGTACTGTGGATCTAATGCAGGTGTGGATCACATACTATAGTGCTGGTTTATGAAATTGGCATCAGTATAAAATGTTAAATGTCATGTCATGTTCAATAGCTTACATTTAAGTTTTTGTTTATAGTTAGTCCCTAATGTAGGTAAGTTGACCAATATTTCAGTGTCACGGATCTGGAGCTTCCTCCTGGGCAGCGCTGGCCCCTAGAAGGTGTTATTATAGTTTCTAAGAGCCAGGCTATAAACTGCAGTAGTTTATATGATCTTCAGTATTTACGGTCTCCAGTAGAAGCACTAAATGCATTAGGTACTGAAAGATAAAGTGTTTATGTGTTTTTTTTCAGATACTCATTCACTCTATCTACAGGAGGGACAGGGAGGGTAAAAGAGGAGGAGGAGTAGCTCTTTACATAAGGGAAAGAATTAAAGCAACAGAACAAAAGGGTAAACAGCGAGCAGAGGAAGCACTGTGGGTCAATTTGGAGACCGGCAATGGCACCACAATCCGCACAGGGGTTGTTTACAGACCCCCCTCTCAGGGGGAGGAAATGGACAAGGAAATGATAGAAAGTATACTTAGAATGGCAGATAAAGGGGAGAAATTGCTGATGGGGCATCTGAATATGCCAGATGTTAACTGGAGTGCAGTTGCAGCAGCCACTTCTAAGAGTGGGGTTATTCTAGATGCCCTACGGGGGCATGCCTTAGACAACTAGTATTGGAGCCCACTCGAGAGGGAGCAGTCTTAGACCTGGTCCTCTCAAATGGAGATGGAGAGAGGATCACAGATGTAGAAGAGGGTAGCCATCTGGGAACTAGCTAATTACCCAACAGTATGGTTCATTTATAAACACAGCAGAGCCAAGCCATACAAAGGCAAAAGTACTGACATTAGAGGGCTGACTTTGCCAAAATGGGTGAGTGCCTAAATAATGCACTAGCAAATGGGCAGGAAGGAGGGGTGGAAGAACAATGGGGAATAATAAAAACTGCCATCACAGAGGTAACAAGCCTTTGTGTGAAGCAAATAAACAAAACAAAACGATGTAAGAAACCACTATGGTTCTCAAATGAGGTGGCAGGGAAGGTTCGAGAGAAAAAGATAGCATTCAGGAAGTACAAGGAATCACAGAAGGAGCAGGACAAAGAATTGTATCAGTTAAAGCAAAAGGAAGCTGGAAGGCAGTCAGAACAGCAAAGGCCCAAACCAAGGAAAGATAGCCAACTCAGTTAAGAAGGGGATAAAACTTTTATAGGTACATCAGGGAGCAAAGGAAGACCAAGGGAGGGATAGTGAGGCTTAATAAAGGGAAGGTGGTGGGCAGAGGTGACTGTGAAAAGGCAGAGCTACTAAACAAATATTTTGCTCAGTATTCACAAATGAAGAGGGAGGTACCTAAACCAAACAATAGAAACACTCTGGATACAGGAGTTGATACCGGCCCATTTACAGAAGAAAGGGTTCTGAAAGAACTCTTAAAACTGAAGGTGGACAAAGCAATGGGGCCTGATGGGATTCATGCCAGAATTCTAAAAGAACTAAGGGTAGAACTAGTGACACCACTGACTACTCTCTTTAACAAATCATGGGAAGATGGGGTGGTACCTGAGGACTGGAGGAGAGCAGATGTGATTCCGCTTCACAAAAGTGGGAGCAGGACAGAAGCAGGAAACTACAGACCTGTTAGTTTAACCTCAGTGATAGGGAAAATGATGGAATCACTTCTGAAGGAAAGAATTGTCGAGTACCTAGAGGCCAGAGGGGTACAGAACCCAAGGCAGCATGGATTCACAGCAGGAAGGTCATGTCAGATGAATCTAATAGATTTCTTTGACTGGGTGACCAAAGTAGTAGATCAGGGAGGGGCTGTGGACACGGCCTACCTAGACTTTAGCAAGGCATTTGACACAGTCCCACACAAAAGATTAATATACAAGTTAGCCAGCCTGGGAGTGGGTCCCAAGATGGTAGCCTGAGTAAAGAATTGGCTGGAGAACAGGACACAGAGGTAATAGTAAATGGAGTCAACTCTCTAAGAAGGGGGTTACTAGTGGGTACCACAGGGTTCAGTATTAGACCGGGTCCTCTTCAATATCTTTTACAAGCGACATTGCAGAGGGACTGGAAGGAAAAGTATGTCTCTTGCAGATGACACAAAGATCTGCAAATAGAGTTGATGCACAAGGTGAGGTGAAAAGGATGAGAAGGGACTTGGCAAGGTTGGAGGAATGGTCAAATGTATGGCAGCTTAGATTCAATGCTAAGAAGTGCAAAGTAATGCACCTGGGAAACAAAATCCCAGGGGAAGAGTACACAATGGGGGGTGAGATACTAACAAAAACAAAAATGGAACGGGACCTGCAGGTAGTCATATCAGATGACCTAAAGGTGGGCAAGCAATGTGAGAGGGCAGTAGGGAGGGCTGGGGGGATACGGTAGCCTGTGAAGTGGGTGACTGAATGTCAGCGACCAGTCATAAGGGCTACTGCACAATGGCGCCGACAATGTGGATGACCTTGAATTTCACCTCTTTCCCCGAGTTGTGCCCCCCCAGAGTAGGAATCCTAATTAAAGGGGTGTGTAGAGCACTGTCACAAGGGGGAGGAGGTGCAAGCCCCTGCATTAAATAACATACTATTTTTCAGTCGCCCTTGTGGTTGTGTGCCCTTATGACCACTCATTGACATTCAGTCACCCTTGTCACATGGAACCGGGGGGTACTGGGATGCATAGGGAGAGGCATCACCAGTAGAAAACAGGAAGTTGTTATGCCTCTGTACAGACAGCTGGTGAGACCCCATCTGGAGTACTGCATGCAGTTCTGGAGACCCAATCTCCGTAAAGACAAAGACAGGATGGAAGCTGTCCAGAGGAGGGCAACTAAAATGGTGCAGGGTCTGCACCGGAAGACATATGAAGAGAGAGTTAAGGAGCTTAATATGTATAGCCTTGAGGAAAGGAGGGGGACATGATAGAAACTTTCAAGTACCTCAAGAGAATCAACAAAGTCCAAGAGGGTAGCATCTTTTCAGAAAAGAGGTGTGCAAGAACAAGGGGCACAATTTGAAGATGGGAAGCTCAGAGGTAATGTAAGAAAGTATTTTTCACAGAAAGGGTTGTGGATGCATGGAACGGCCTTCCGGAGGAGGTTGTGGAGTCAAAAACAGTGGTGGAATTCAAGAATGCATGGGACAGTTATAAGGCAATTCTGGGGGGTTGGGGTAGGAAGAAGTAGGCTGTTGGTTAACTAGGATCTGCAGCTTATCTATTAGGTAGGGAAATGGGCAGACTGGGTGGGCCAAGCGCGGTCATTATCTGCTGTCAAATTATATGTTTCTATGTTACTCCTCCTCCAGTGTCGCATCACTGAAAGACCTGCATAATAATCCCATGTGACTGCTTGCTATGTGAATCCCCGAGTGTGACAGTGAGTGAATGTAACCTAAAGGGGAAGAAGCAAAAGTAAAAAAAAACCCTACCCAAGTCTGTCACTTTACTTCACTGATTCACTAGTCACAATGTAACTTTACGAACTTTGCATTTTGGAGCAGTAAAGTCTTTTAAGTTGAACTTGAATCTGATATGAGTCTTCCTGCTGCAAGACCTGCATAATAATCCCATACAGCTGTTTGCTATGTAAATCCCCGAGTGTGGCAGTAAGCGAATGTAACCTAAAGGGGAAAAAAACGAAAGAAAAAAATCCCCAAGTCTGTCACTTTACTTCATCACTAGTCACACGTTAACTTTACGGACTTTGCATTTTGGAGCAGTAAAGTGTTTAAGTTAAGGGTCCTCCTGCAAGAAAGACCCACCTGTATAATAATCCTGTGAGAGAGCGACTGCTTGCTATTGTTTTGAATCCCCGACTGTGACAGTGAGTGAATGTAACCTAAAGGGAAAAAAACGGAGAAAATAAAAGCCTCCCAGTTCGAGAGTCCCGAAAGTACTTATCTGGTCTCCTCTGAGTCTGCTCTGATTCTGAAACATATTTCTCATTCCTACCTGAGTCAGCACTGAAGTGCTGCATTGAATTGCTGTGAACTTTTGAGTAAACAGAAGCCTAAATTGGGATGCATTTTATTGTGCTGCCACCCTGCCTCTAACATTCTGAAAGTGGGCTGTTTACTTGACTGACCAGGTCATACTGGGATGGGATTGGGTATTTATTTGAGAACAAGTTACTTTACTGTTTGGAGCAGGTTACCAGCTAGCAGGTAATAGCTAAACTGTAGGTAATTCCTCGCAGAAACTTATTGATCATGACTGTGTAAGAAGTGGAAAAGTTTGTGAAAACTGCATTCTGATATTCCAGATTTAGAAAGTTTGTAGCTTTTAATTGTAATAAAGTTTTCTAAGTCAGGAAGGTTCACTAGTCATAGAAACATAGACTTTGACGGCAGATAAGGACCACTTGGCCCACCCAGTCAGCCCATTTCCCTACCTACTGGATAAGCTGCAGATTCTAGTTAACCAACAGCCTACTTCATACCACCCCCCAACTACAATTGCCTTGTGTCTGTCCCATGCATGTTTGAATTCCTCCACTGTTTTAGCCCCAACAACCTCCCCAGGAAGGCAGTTCCATGCATCCACCACTCTCCATGAAAAAAGATTTCCTCACATTACCCCTGAGCCGCCCCTCTATCTTTAAATTCTGTCTCCATGTTCTTACACATCTCTTTTTCTGAAAGATGCTATCCTCCTGGACTTTGTTGATTCCATTGAGGTACTTGAATGTTTCTATCATGTCCCCCTGTCCCTCCTTTCATCAAGGGTATACATATTAAGCTCTCTCAGTCTCTTTTCATATGATTTCTGATGCAGACTCTGCACCGTTTTAGTTGCCCTCCTCTGGACTGCTTCCATCCTGTCTATGTCCTTGCGTAGATGAGGTCTCCAAAACTGCACACAATACTCCAGATGAGGTCTCACCAACTGTCTGTACAGAGGGATAACCACTTCCCTTTTTCTACTTGTGATACCCTTCCTATGCATCCCAGTATCCCCTGGCTCTCCTCACTGACTTCTCATTGCTTACCCACCTTTAGATCATCCGATATGACTATCCCCAGTCCCATTCCATTTTTGTTGTTGTAGCTCCTGCTATTGTGTACTCTTCTCCTGGGTTTTGTTTCCAGGTGCATTACTTGCATTTCTTTACATTGAATCTAAGTTACACATGTCTGACCATTTCCTCAACCTTGCCAAGTCCCTTCTCATCCTTTCTACCCCCTGTATCAACTCTGTTACAGATCTTTGTATCATCTGCAAGAGGCATACCTTTCCTCCAGACCCTCTGCAATGTCACCTATAAAGATGTTAAAGAGGACTGGACCCAGTACTGAGCCCTGAGGTACTCCACTAGTAACCCCCTTTCTTCAGAATGTGTTCCTACTCACTATTACCTTCTGTGTCCTGTTGTGCAGCCAGTTTGCAACCCAGGCTACCACCCTGAGACCCACTCCCAAGCTGACTAACTTGGTTATTAATCTTTTGTGTGGGACTGCGTCAATGCCTTGCTAAAGTCTAGGTAGGCCATATCCACAGCCCCTCCCTGGTCTATTACTTTGGTCACCCAGTCAAAGAAATCTATTAGATTCATCTGGCATGACCTTCCTGCTGTAAATCCATGTTGTTTTGGGTCCTGTGCCCGCTGATCCTCTAGGTACTCAACAATTCTTTCTTTCAAGTGATTCCATCATTTTCCCTACCGCTGGGGTCAAACACAGGTCTGTAGTTTCCTGCTTCTGCCTTGCTCCCACTTTTGTGAAGGGGAATCACATCTGCCCTCCTCCAGTCCTCAGGTACCACCCATCCTCCCATGATTTGTTAAAAAGTGTGGTCAGTGGTGTCACTAGGTCCTCCCGTAGTTCTTTTAGGATTCTGGGGTGAATCCCATCAGGCCCCATTGCTTTGTCCACCTTGAGTTTTAGGAGTTCTTTCAGGACTCTTTCTTCTGTAAATGGACTGGTGTCAACCCCCTACCCAGAGTGTTCTATTGTCTGGTTTAGGTAACTCCTCCTCATCTTCTTTTGTGAATACTGAGCAAAAGTACTCATTCAGTATCTCTGCCTTTCACTGTCTCCTCTGCCCACCTCCTCTCCCTTATTAATCTTCACTATTCCTCCCTTAACCTTTCTATGCTCCCTAATGTACCTATAAAGGTTTATCCCCCTTCTTAACTGACTTAGCTATTTTTCCTCAGTTTGGGCTTTTGCTATTTCTGACTAGCCTTCCCCACTTCTTTCTGCTTTAATTGATTACAGTTCCCTGTCGTGCTCCTTCTGTGATGCCTTTATACTTTTGAATGCAGCCTTTTCTCCTTAACCTTCCTGCCACCTCTTTTGAGAACCATAGTGTTTTTACCCACTTTTTGTTTTCTTTTATCTGTTTCACACAAAGGTTTGTTGCCTCTGATGGCAGTTTTGATTTTTCTCCATTGTTCTTCCACCCTCCTTTGCCCATTTGCCAGTGTATTCTCAGGTATTCACCCATTTTGCCAAAGTCAGTCTTCTAAAGTCCAGTATGCTTGTTTTTGTATGGCTTGTCTCCATGGTTGTTTATATTATTGTAAAGCACACTGTGCAGTAGTCACTTGTTCCCAGATGTCTACCTACTAAATTTGTGATCCTCTCCCATTTGAGAGTACCAGGTCTAGTATGCTTCCTCCAGTGGATTCCAACACTAGCTGTCTAAGGCCTGCCTGCAGAGACATCAAGAATGACCCTGCTCTTGGATGTGGCTGCAGTACATGTCATCCAGTTAACATAAGCATATTCAGGTCCCCATTAACAGTATCTCCACTTTTTCCAGCCATTTTGAGAATGTACTCTATCATTTTCTTGTCCATTTCTCCCTTGAGATAGGGGTCTGTATACAACCCGTGCAGATTGTGATGCCATTCCCTGTCTCAAGGTGACCCAGAGTGCCTCTTGTCCTCCCCTTTACTTTTTATTTCTGGCTTTGATCCTTCCCTTATGTATGAGCTACTCCACCTCCTCTTTTCCCCTCCCTGTCCCTTCTGTAGACTGTGTACCCCAGTATGTTGACATCCCAGTCATGGTTCCCCATGTACCATGTTTCTGTGACTGCCACAATATCCAAATGTTCATCTTCCATCAAGGCTACTAGCTCAGGAAGCTTGTTTCCCAGACTACGGGCATTGGTACTTATTGCCTTCCATTTAATGTTGGCTTTATCCTTTTTTCCCCATGCCTGCTCTTTTTGCCCTTGTCTATTTTTCCATTTACCCCTGTCCTGCCCTCTGTTGAGCACTGTACCTCAGTCACGGACGAAACACATGTCTATGTCTTCTGTTAGCACCCTTTGCAAACTGTGTGAGAGACCTTTCGGCACCATGCAATTCTGCTTAAAGTTGGACCAGCATAACATTCTGTGGTGATTTGCATATGCAGCCCATGATGCTTTGCATTGTGGGGCATGTGTGATTTTGTATTTTCTTGAAACTTGGCTTCCCAGCCAAATGCCCTTGGGTAACCCTTGCCTCAGTGTTTACAGAGGTTCTTTGTCTTTAAAATAGTTTTTTTATTTTAATGGGTTCACCACAATATATCCAGGCACACTGCCTTAGGGTATGGTCCATTGCACTGGGGTGTCAAACAGGCAGAGGCATACTGATGAGTCCTGGTAGGACAAAACACGTGTCTGTGTCTTCTGTTAGCACCCTTTGCAAACTGTGTGAGAGGCCTTTCAGCACCATGCAATTCTGCTTAAAGTTGGACCAGCATAACATTCTGTGGTGATTTGCATATGCAGCCCATGATGCTTTGCATTGTGGGGGCATGTGTGATTTTGTATTTACTGTACCTCAGTGTTTACCTTACTACCTGTCATGTTTTGTGGGGGGAGGCTTGAAATTCCCTGTCTCTTATTAGCACCTTCCCCCATGGCTATTTTAAAAGCTTGCCAAGTAAGCATTTACACCTGTCACTTAGGATCTTGGTTCTCTTCATGGACAGATGCAGACCATTGTGCCAGTATAAACCTTCATCTCTCCAGGTGTACCCCCAGTCCCCAATGAAGCCAAAGCCCTGTGCTCTGCACCAGCTTTGCAACCATTCATTAAACTGCATGGTGTGTAGTACCCTAGCCTCACCCCTGCCATGGACTGGCAGCACCTCTGAGAAGGTAACTGTGCTTGCTATCTCTCTGAGGCCCCTCCCCAACTCCACAATTTCATCCTGCATTGCACTGATCCCATGCCTAGCTAGCTAGCTCCCAAGGTGGACGATGATATCTAGTTCCCTCTCCTGTGATGCTGCTTCTGCAATCCTGAGGATTCACTTCTTGTCCCTCCAAGCCATGGCACCAGGCAGGCACCTTGCTTCCCTCTTCTTTCCCTTCCCCAGGTCTACCCTTCTAATAACTAAGTCCCCTATCAGAAGCCGTTTCCTTCCCTGTGGTGTCCTTGCCACCCTTCTGTAGGTCTCCTTGTGGTGTCCTCAGCATTCTTCTTGGTCTCCACTGAGGGTGCCATCATAGAGGAACCTTGCTCTGCCAGACTGGCATATGGTTTGTGTAGAGGTACAACTAGGGGCTTTGCATCTGTTCCACCACCCTACCCTCCCAGACCCACTGTGGTACACTTGCTCTTCTGCTTGGCAGCCTCTGTGGCAGTGGTGCTCTTTGGGTAGGGGAGGCCTCCTCAGTCCTTGCCAGTTCAGCCTGGAGGTGGGCTAGCTCCTCCCTCAGAGCTGATAGTTGCCTGCAAATAGGACAGCAACGCAGTTTCCAGAATGTCTCCTGGAAAACTGCTGCCCCACAGCCAGTGCATTGCACCACTCCCCACATGTCCTTCTCCCTTATAATATACAATATGTAATAGATATATATATTTTTTTCTTCCTTTGTGTGGTGTGTTCTTACCCTTTATGCACTGTGCTGGGTTATTAAGGAATATGACAGTTCTGCCCCAAGACCTGTTGAGGAAGTGATGTCAGAACCTTGGCTATAAAGAAGCGTCACGCCTGGAGGGTGCAGGGAAGGGTGAGTGGGTGGGTGGGTAGTCCACAACCACTGGTGACTGTTAGAAACAATCAATACACCACTGCTCCACCACCCTGGTGAGTACTGCCCTTATAGTAATTCAGCTAATCTCCAGTAACAGATTTGTCAACTATTTAAATGTCATTTGATGCAAACTGTTACAGAATACTAGTAGACAGTCCAGTTAGCCACAAAGGAAAATCAAATATGCAGTTATTTCAACCCTTCTGAAGTTGCTCACAAGATAGTAGTTTTGAAAACCCCCTTCCTGATTTAAAAATGAAATTAAATACAAAGCAATACCAATGTAAGACTGTAAAGTAAGGAAACCTTCCCTCAGATGTAAGTAGAAGAGATCAGTTGCAGATTTCTAGTCAATATAGTATATCCCATGCAGCTTCTCAGTTGTTTCAAAGCACAGCCTGTTACACCACTTGAAGAGATGGGCTTCTGTCTGAAACAGGATCACACCAGTAGTTTATAGTAATTGATCAATGCTAGAATAGTCCTCCACCTAAAACAATTGGCTATGATGCAAGGTCTCCCTGACTAGTGAAGACAATTTCCCCCACCTGAGGCTGTGTCTGGCATCAAATTACAAACTGCAGCCTTTGCTATTCAAAGTACACAGCTACTACCAGTAAGTTATTTCCAACTATATTAATGTAATGTAAACTGTCAGAATACTAGCAGACAGTCCAGATAGCCACAAAGGAAAATCAAATATGCAGTTATTTCAACCTTTCTGAAGTTGCTCACAAGATAAGTAGTTTGAAAACACCCTTCCTGATTTAAAAACGAAATTAAACACAAAGCAATACCAATGTAAGACTGTAAAGTAAGGAAAACTTCCCTCAGATGTAAGTAAGAGAGATCAGTTGCAGATTTCTAGTCCAATATAGTATATCCCATGCAGCTTCTCAGTTGTTTCAAAGCATAGCCTGTTACACCACTTGAAGAGATAGTCGGACTGAGATGAAAAGACTGTTTAGCTATAAATGTCAATGGGAAGAAAGCCACAGCTGGGTAAAACCTGTCAGTGGTGTCCTGGTAAAGCCTTTTGTACTTTGTGCCAGCGTGAATTCACTATCGGACATGTAGGTGAAAGTGACCTAAGGCATTATGCAGCAACTGATGAACATAAGAGAAGCACACGGGTTAAAACAAGGAGTGGGACAGATATTAGCAAATACTTTGTCTCTTCCAACACAGAAAATGACAGATTTACATCTGCTATACTGCGTTGGAAAAGTGTGTCAGATGTTATCTGTGTCATGCCGTCCTCTCTGCCACTGTCCATCGACCTGTACTGTACTAAGCATGTAATCCTATTTATTTATGTATGACATATAGTTCTGTACCTATGTAAGCCTGTACTGATCTGTACTAGTTTACTGACTGCGCAATGTCTATGTGGTATAGTACAATATCCCAACACTGAGTTGCCTGACACCCTGTAGCCCGATGCAAGATTCCCAAAACGCAAAATCCCGGCAGTGGGATTATGCCTGTTTTCCATGTTTCGGGGGACTTCGTACCATGCACTCCCCAATGTGGGGGGCTTCACCCCATGCACCCCCCCCCCCTTAATTAGGATTACAAATTCTGGGGGAGGCAAAATCCCACTGTCGGGATTTTGTGTTTCAGGATTCCTGTCATCGGGCAACAGGGTGTTGGGCAAGCAAGTTTGGGATATTGCTGTGATACCGTCCATGTTGTGTATATGTTATGTATCTCTCCCGGGTCATACCTGAAAATAGACCACATGGTCTAATGTATTTACCTGGTAAACAAAAACTAAAATAAATAAATAAATTGCAGCATGCAAGACTGCAACTGTTTACCACACAGATAAACACAGCCTTAGTTACAACAGCATGGATTGTGGCAATAAGCTCGCAAGTGAAATGTTTCGTGATTCAGTTGTTGCAAAGAAACTCTCTTGCGGAAGAACCAAGGCAGACCTAATAGTGACCAATTTTTTGTCTCCAAAGTATGTGAGGGGTTGTTTACAGGATTTATTATCATCACCACCACAACAGCTTCTGTATTTCTTTGTAGCGACTGATACCTCAAATAAAGGAACAGAAAGATGTTTCAGATTTGCTTGTGACTTTACCATATCAGAGGGTGTTCAGTGGAAGTGGCTCGATTTTTAGGAAGTCAGTGATGAATCTGTAAGTGGCATTCATCATGCTGTAAGAACTGCCTAGACAAACACCAGCTGAACTTGAATTCTGTTACAGCATTCTCTGCTGATAATGCAAATGTGAACTAGGGCAAACACAGGTTGGTGTATCAGTTGTTATGTTCTGAAAACAACCAGATTCTGAAGGCTAACTACCCTGCACACATAGCCCACAATACTTGCAAACATGCAACTGACCAGCTGTCAGTTGACATAGAAACAACTGTGCTGAAAATGTACAACTAGTTTTCTATGTCCGCAAAGCACAGAGAGGAGCCCAGAAGTTTTTTTGAGTTTGTCAGAACTGAATGGAAAGAAGTACTGCAACATGTAAGTAAGGAAAGGCAAGACAAAGTTTTTTTTTTATTTGTTTATTTTCGTATTTATCCTCCTCTCCTCTCCTCAGCTCTGGTCTCCTCGGGAACACCAAGGAGTCATCCCTCTGCGGTCCGCCCTACCTGGACAGTCCTCTGTCACCCATGTAGCCTTGGTTTACCCCCGGGCAGGGACAAGGTGGGCTCCTAACACCCTGAGCAGTCAGTAGCATCGGTCGGGAGGGTGCCAGGTGGATGGCCGCAGATCAAGGGCAAGCTCCCGTGCTCCGTCTCTGCCAGAGCTGAAGGGTGTTTTTTCCCGTTTCTTGGGGAGTGGCTGGTGCCCTGACGTCAAGGCATGGAACCGATGTCTGCCATTCCCCCACCTCTTTCTGCATCGTCAGCGCTTGCTGCATCTCCAGCCTCCGCCAGAGGGCAGCCATGCACCGACTTGGGAGCCCTGTCCCTCCCCAGGAGAGGAGAGCTGTCCTCCAGACACTCAATTTCCTCCCTGCCAACCCCCAGCAACTCAGGCCTGTTCCCAACCCGGGTCATCAATGTGCACAGTTTGTTCTTATGGTGCCCATTCCCGGGGGCTCTGGGCGCCTCACATAAAAACAAAATAGGGAGTGGAGAAACATACAAAGATACATTTTTAAAGCAATAATTAAAACAAATAAAATTATTAACATAAATAAGTTCAGTAGCTAATTCATTATGTCAGCTTAAATCTCTATGTCTGGGAAGGCCAGAGAGAAAAGATGGGACTTCAGATGGCTCTTAAATGCCCCGACTGAAGGGGCCTCCCTGATGGCAGAAGGAAGTGAATTCCACAGGACAGGGCTGGTGATGCTGAATGTCCTGTCACTTGCAGTTTTTAGTCTTGTCCTGGAAATCATCAGAAGGCGCCTAGAGGAGGAACAGAATAGTGGACTGTGATGGGGGATGTTAGGAGATCAGACAGATAGCCAGGGCCTAGACCATGTGGGGCCTTAAAGGTGAGCAAGCCCACCTTGAAGATGACACTCCACCTGACCAGCAGCCAGTGCAGTTCACGCAGCACCAGAGTTACATGACAGAACATAGAAAGGCCCATCATTAGCCTGGCAGCTACATTCTGCACTAGCTGCAATCGGAGAAGGGTACCTCCTGAGACCCCAAAGTAAAGAGCATTACAGTAATCGAGACTGGATGTTTCAAATGCATGCACCAAGGCAGGAAGGTCCTCAGGTGGAACTAGGGGTTTGATCTCGGCGATATTCCTCAAATGATAAAAAAACGCTTTGGAAAACTGACGACACCTGAGATTCAAATGTCAATCCATTGTCAAGGAATATGCCAAGATCTCTCACCCTAGAGAAAGCCATCAACATTGTGGATCCCAGGAAAAGACCAGTTACCACATCGGAGGCATTCCTATCATGCCTTCAGCCCGTTCCACTACCAGTATCTCCTTCTTATCAGAGTTCAGTCGCAACCAGCTGGAGGACATCCAATCGTTGATCTCGGACAGGCAGATATTTAGCACTTTCACAGCACTGGATGTTCCAGGGACAAAAGACAGGTACAGTTGGGTATCATCTGCATGGCAGTGAAAGTACAAAATGGCTATCCCTTAACCCAGTAGTCGACCAACTTTTGAGAAACAGGCTAGCAAGTACAGCCTACTTCAAGTCAATAGAGTCTTTCCCATTAGCTTTAAAGAAATGTTTCACTGAAGGTGGTGAGTATACCTGCATTGTGGAAATATACATGTGTTTTTCCCACAATGTGGCTCGTGTCTTTGATGAACTTGTCAAGAAGTTGGAGGAATCAAAGCTATGCATTACTGACATGTATACAGAGAAGTACCATTTTAGGATGAAGATGCTAAACCTCAAAGAGGACTGTTTTCTTGGTTTCCAAACTAAACAACTGGTGGAAAAACTACTACAGAACAAAAAGTGAAGGTAAAGCAAGACTTCATTAAGTTCTATGACTCTGTGCTTTTGCACATTGATAATTGGTTTGATTTCTCTTCTGACAATGTAATGATGGAGCTGAAACCCATTGGTCTCTATGAGGATGAGAAGCTTAGTTTCTCAGACCTTGAGAATGTAACGGAGGCACTCAAAATGAAGGAAATCATAAACATGGATCAGCTCTCTGAGGAATTCTGCACCAGTCACAGTGTGATTGAAACATCAAGAAATGGCATTCCCAAATCTGTCAGTGAAAGTGAACAGATGTGTTTCAAAAGTCTGGAAAGGACAACCTGAAAAACTTGTTCCAAATTGTGTCATTTGTGCTTAGTGTACCAGGATCAAACACATTTGTAGAGAGGATTTTTTCCTTAATTTATTTATTTCATTTTTATGTATTTGTTTACTGAGTAAGTGCACTGATCCAGTGGACCATTTTCAGGCATGACCCAGGCCACAAAGATGGAATCAGTGTTACAGAGGCAAGATATAGTACAGGAGATACAAAAAATACATAAGGTACACAAAAAATGTTCAAAATACATTGCAGGAGCACAAGCCATATACAGGTCATATACAGCAGGGTGCAGAAACAATGGGTGAAGTTATAGTATGTACAATATTTCGCATACTCTCGAGGAACCAGCTTTTTAGCAGTAATTATACATACTCACTGAGAAGAAAGGTCTAGGGGTGGTTGCTGTGTACAAAGGGCAGTAGGTTGCTAAGACGTAGCCATACTATGGTCACCCTGGAGGGCTTGTACAGGTGGCAGTAGACAGTAACGTTGCTTTGCAGCATGACTTAAACAAACGATGTGAGTCCAGGGAGCGGAGTGAGGAGGATAGACTGTTCCATAGTTTGGGGGCTGTGGATGTGAATGCTCTACCGCCCAGGCATGTGGAGATCTGGGGGGGATCCAGCAAAAGACTTGAGGAGTTGCAGAGATTTTGTGGGCAGTGCTTAGGTCTGAACAGGGGGGGAAAAAGGTGACCAGTCCATGTCCCTGATGGCCTAGTCTATAGTGCAACTGAGAAGGAGGTCATTTCGAGACTGTAGGGGAAGCCAGCTGAGAGACTAATATAGGAAACAGTGATGGGTTGAATATCATGTGAGTAGTGCAAATCTGCATGTATTGTTGTATGTGATATGCATCCTAGATAGTTCGTGAGCCAATGGTTGTGTGTAAATAGGGGTGCAATAATCCATCAGGGGGAGAAGATTTCCTTGGGCTATGGCCAGTAGTGTTTCAGGCATCAAGTTGTGCTTCAGCCTGTACCCTACTGCTAGTTTTTGGCTGATGCACCAGATAGTTTTTTCAATATGCTCGGAGAAGGTCAGTGCAAGGTCAAGGGTGATGCCTAAGTACTTAAAAGAGGACACTGTGTCGGGGGGGGGGCACCAGGAGATTTAATGCTGAGAGTGACTCCTGTTTTGGCAATTTTAGCCAGCTTGTGTTTTGATACCAGAAGTATAGCCTTGGTCTTGCTAGAGCTGACCAGGAGCCTGTTTTTCAGGAACCATTGGTGCATAGCGCAGTAGTTTGTTGTAAGAGTGATGGGGAAATTAGACGTGGTGCTGTCACTATGGAACAAAACCAAGTCATCAGCATAGAGAATGGCGTCACATGTAAGGCTGTCAAGGTTCAAGGTTCATTTATTAACAGATGTATAAAATCACATCGAATTTGTTACATCTCAAAATTTTAAAACCATTACATCAAGTACAATCACACAAAATGTCAGTTTTACAATAATCCATTTATACATAAAGTGCTATATCCATATAAAATCTTTAGCAGGCCCCCTACTTATCTATAATAGGCATTTACAAATTTTGCAACCCTATAAATAGCATTTGTTTTATCCAAACTTAGGAGACATTTCATACACTCTGCCTCATTCCACGACTTATACTTTTGAAGAAGTTGCGTAATCCATCTCTTCCTCTCTAACATTAGAGTGTCACAGCCCATAGCACATGAGTTACATTTAGAGAGTTTACATTTTTACAACTGTATACGGGTTTATCCCCCTTCCCCCACATCTTCTTCCTCCTCTAAAAGTTAACAATTCCCAAACTTTTCAACCTCAACCTACACAAATTATTGCTGTGCATTTATTTTCACAATGTGATAGATAATATGCTGTGCCCCAATTTTGCTTTATGCTGGAGTAAAGACCACCTATGTCCACATTATGTATTTTTTCAAAATCATTCTGCATTTCAATGTCACATGCTCTCTGTATAATTCCTTCCACAAATTGAGTCATGTTTGTATTAGCTTCAGTAAATCAAAGATCTTCCATGCCAACTTTCTTTACAATCATATTCAGAGCTGTGAACCAGTTTACTGGACTCGCTCCAGATTGTAGCCTTTCCAGATGAAAGGCTGTCTCTGGGAAGGGAACTGCTAAAAAGGGAGAAGAGGAGGAGGGGTCCAAGGATGGAGCCTTAGGGGACCCCCATGTATACTATCCTGGCTAAAGAGGTAGCCCCCCCAACACTGACCGTTTGGGACCGGTCAGCAAGGTAGATTTGAAACCAGGTTTTAGTTCCTGAGGAGCAGCCAAGGCCCTTTTGTTTGACAAGGAGGAGGTTGTGGTCCACCAGGTCAAAGGCCTTGATCAGATCCACGAAAACTGCACCCGTGATGTTCCCCATGTCCATGTTCCTGAAGACATGATTGGTAAAAAGTGTTAAGGCAGTGGTAGTGCTATGATGTTTATGGAAACCATGTTGCTGGGGGCATAGAAGATTACACTTAGTGATGTACTCTGATAGTTGATGGTATACCACTTTTCAAGGAGTTTGCTGTAGTGAAGTAGAATTGAGATGGGTCACTAATTTTATGTAGTCTGTGGATCACCAGATTTAAAAATGGGGACACCTCTAGCTTTTTTCTAGAGAGAGGGCATGGAGGATGTGGCTAGCGAAAGGTTGAGGACTGTGGTTAGGGGCCTGGCTAGGAGAGAGGAAGTAATCTTAAGAAAGTGCAGGAAGAGACTGTTGCTACCCGGGCTTCCCCGGTTTGGGAGGCCCAAAAGTAGCTTGTAAGTTTCCCATAAATGGAATGTGGGTAGATCCTGATTTGCAGGGTAGTTGAAGTGGAGTTGGTTTACTGGGTCTAATGGATGCAGCTTGGTGAGGAATACATTAAAGAAGTGATTGACAAGCATTTGATTGTTAGTAATCAAGAAGACATACATCAACATGGTTTCAGATCTAACAGATCATGCCTCACAAATTTAGTGCACTTCTTCAAAAACATAAATTGTGCATTGGACTGTGATATGCCAGCAAATGTAATCTACTTGGTCTTCGAAAAGGCCTTTGATCTAGTGCCACATGATGAATTGATAAATAGAAGGATTAAAATGAAATTTCACACTAGCATAATGCATTGGACTATACCATGGTTGTCAAACAGAAAGCAAAGAGTCATGGTTAGAGGATTTCACTCAGAAGGCATCCTGTTACAAGCGGTGTTCCGCAGGAATCGGTCCTCGGACCCGCGCTCTCTTTAATGTTTTCATATCAGTAATGCAGACCACTTCTAATTCTTGGCTGTGCGAGTCTGCTGATGTTAGTAAACTGGGGGTCATAGTCAGCAATGAGCAAGATGCAGCTGTACTACAGTGAGATTTACAATTACTAGAAAACTGGGCAGCTTCACAAAGAATTAGATTTTATGTGAACAAGTGCAAGGTCATGCACTTTGGCTGAAAAAATATCAGGGCACAATATATGCTGAATAGCAAAAAAATACTAATGACTGAGATGGAAAGAGACCTGGCAATTGTGATAACTGACTACCTAAATTTCGATTATCACACTAGAGAAGTAGTTAAAAAATGTAACAAAATACTGGGTTGCATTCTGAAACACATCAAAAGTAGAGATGCAAGTGTGATTATACCCCTCTACACAGCTATGGTCAGGCCACACCTCAAATTCTGTAGCCCCTTCTGGTCACCAAATAACATAACCAGTATTAAACTGACTGAGAGGGTGCAGAACCAGAGATTTTTAATATAAAGCAAAAACCTTATGATGAAAGCCTTGAAACTCTAGACCTTTATTTCTTGGAATACTGACGTATAAGAGGTGGCCTTTGTCTGGTCTACAAAGCATTTAAAGATATAGAGCTATGGGAATACACTGGAGTCCAAAAAAGAGAACATTTGACTGGAAGAAGCATTAGATTCCACAATATGCAATTAAGAGGTGAAACAACTAAAACCAGGAAAATAAATAACTGGATCAACCAAAGAGTCATCTCTATCTGGAACTCCCTTCCCGCCACCATTGTATGTAGTGAAGCAATGGACAATTAAAAAAATCTTTGGATTCCTACCTAGATAATGTTTACACTAGAAATATCCATTGATATGTGGCAAGCCACATATGGCCATAGCTAACTGACTTGAATATCTGCCTGTGACATCTACGACTTGGGTAGACAGATCCGTAAACTTGATATTGAGGGTGTTGGCTATCTTAGCGGGGTCAGTTATGGGGCCAGCTGGGGTGGTTAGGCATGAGATGGGTTGATGTACTCTAGGGGCAGTCAGAGAGCCTACAGAGGACCAGAAATGATGTGGGTTACTTAGACTGTCACCTTGGAACCTATGAAGATAATTTGCCTTGTGTGAATTTATCTGTTATTTGCACTGGTTTTGCAATCACCTCTTAATTGCATACTGTGGAATCTACTGCTTCTTCCAGTCTACTGCTTCTTCCAGTCAAGGGTCCCTAGAAATCTGAGCCTTTAATACAGACCTCTAGGAATTGTCATAACTATGATCAGCAACTGTTTTGTGAAAAATTGGAAGGGGTAGACTGGTTGAGGGTCCCTGGAGGTTGGGAGGGCCTAGGACTAGCAAGTTCGCCCTCCCACACCCCCGAAATTGCAAGCACCACTTGCTTCTGTTGAGGGTCCCTGGAGGTTGTGAGGGCCTGGGACTAGCAAGTTCACCCTCCCCCACCCCTGAAATCACAAGCACACCTCACTTCTGCTAAGGGTCCCTGGAGGTCATGAGGGCCTGGGACTAGCAAGTTCACCCTCCCCCACCCCCGAAATCGCAAGCATCACTCGCTTCTGTTGAGGGTCCCTGGAGGTCATGAGGGCCTGGGACTAGCAAGTTCACCCTCCCCACCCACAAAATCGCAAGCACCACTCGCTTCTGTTGAGGGTCTCTGGAGGTCGTGAGGGCCTGGGACTAGCAAGTTCGCCTCCCCACCCCGAAATCGCAAGGTATGGATCCACGCTGCTGAATCTGCACACCGAGCAGTTGCTCCTCTGCGTTTTGAATTTGCCACCATTTCTGTTTGATTTTTAGATGGCATACATGTGTAGATAGTTTTTCTTTACTCTAAAAATGTGGCATGACTGCATTTGTACCAGAAAAACCAGGACCCTTCAATTATTTATTGTGCTGGTCTTCATATTTTGTGGGCTAACTGCATGTGTACCTTAAGGGATTGGGGAACCTTAAATTAATTACTGTGATGGTTCCTCACTTTTAGAAAGCTACTGCAGTGTACTGTTAGTCCTATATTTATTTAAAATACTTGCAGTGTCTGAAGTCAAATGTTTAATCCACCTCTATTGCCTGAAATCATGTAGTATTGACTTTCTGCAGCCATCCACTTTCTTTAGTGCAGGTCCACTTTCCCTTACTTCGGGTGAGTTCCAACAAGTTCATTCTGAACTTTGTGCCTGAAACTGGACTCACTGCTGTCTGCTGCCCGCTCACAAACCGGAAGGCAAAACCTTCTCTGAGTCTCTTTGTCTGTCCCCTACTCACACCCTCCCCCTCCTCTACCTGATATCTGTAAATAAATAGCTCACCTCTTTTCCTTTTTCTCCACAGCACCACTCGCTTCTGTTCAGGGTCCCTGGAGGTCGTGAGGGCCTGGGACTAGCAAGTTCACCCTCCCTCATCCCCAAAATCACAAGGTACGGATCAACGCTGCTGAATCTGCATGCTGAGCAGTTGCTCCTCTACATTTTGCCTGCTACTGTATATAATCAGCTCACCCACCACCACCCTTGGTTGACACACCTTATATTAGGGGGCTGTTCTAGGTGGTTAAACCAATCAGCCCACTTCGCCATTAGTAGGCTATATTCTCTCACCACCAGTGGCTGCTCTTCTCTATCTTGCTACTTGTTTTCAGCTGCTGTTCCCCTTGACAACTGCTAACCTCCTTTGAACTATGCCTCCGTTACTCACGTTGCGCACCCTACTATCTCTGCCACTAACCCCCCTTGCATACATACCCCCATGCCATTGACTATAGCCCACCTGCCTGGCAGTTTTGCTCCAAAGCAGCACCAATGTAGATAAAATGACAAGTCTCTCTGACCCCAAAGGGCCTTGCAGATGACTACACCCCTACAGTCCTTTCCCCATTTATCACTCCCAATGACCTCCGCCCCAAGCGCATCACCCTAAGTTCTCCCTGCTACCTTGGGCACCCATACCACCTGGATCCTCTGCTCCAATCCACACCTACCTCATATCGACTCCTCCTTCTGGCTACCCCCCATGTACTATACCTCCCCATCCCTACATTCTCTGCTCATAAAGGGCCTTTTGCCTGCAAATCGCGCCTTCTCAAAAAATTGCACTGGAACCCAACCCTCAGGGTCCTCCTCCTTCTTCTCATGTCAGGGAATAGCCACCCTAACCCTGGACCTCTCTCTCTCCCTGCACCCACTCCTCCCCCTCACAATGGGCTGCGCATTGCCACCCTAAACATCTTCAGCCTGTTAAATAAGTGGGACACCTTCCAGTGTTGGGTCCTACAACATAGGCCTGATGTTATTACCTTGGGGGAAACCTGGCTCTCTCCCCCGGATCCCAGATGTGTCCATAACCCTTACTGGTTATTACTTATATACAGCAGACTGGCAAAGTAAGCATGAGGGCGGCTGTGCCATTTATGTCAAGGACGCACTACTCGGACAGATACTCCCTACCCCCCAGCTGGGGCCTGGACCCTACAGGACTCACCCTAAACCAATCCCTTTGGACATGCCCTACCACCCTACTCATCACTGCAGTTTACATTCCACCCAGAGACCAGGCGGCCTTCTACTCAGTACTATACTACCTGGCCACCCTCCCATCTCAAACCGAACAAATCACACTTGGGGACTTCAACATCAATTGGTTAAGCAAAATAGCTGCCCCGTTTATCGGTGCAGCTTCTGCTCAAGACCTAACCAAAGTAGTCACATCCCCGACCTGCCCAAATCAGAACACAGGGTCTTCCTCATTGCTAGACCTCATTCTCACCAATTGCCCCCACAAAATCAAATGTGCACTAGTTCTCCCAAATGCCATTAGTGACCACTCCCCTGTCCTCTGCCATTGGTCAGGCAAGACTCCCAAATTGCCTCCCAAAATAATCTTACAATGTAAACTTGGCCCTGGCAAACTTGCTCATCTTAAATCGCATCTCAACACTATGGATTGGTCCTTCATAAAGGACACCACCGACCCTGACAGAGCCCTAGACCTCTTCATCCTACCCTTCAACACTATATGCGACATGTTTGCCCCATTTACTAAAAGGGTGGTCAAAGGCAATCTGGTGCCCTGGATCACTGATCACCTCCTGTCCCTGCTAAGGTCCAGAGATTCATTATGGCACCTCTCTAATGAATCTGACCTCCTTTCTGACAGGAAAAAGTACAGAGAGACCAGGAACAAATGCACAGGGCACTGCGGAAGGCAAAAGCTGAGTATTATAAATCCTCCTTAGCATCTACCTGCGGCTCTGGATGCAAATTCTGGAACAACATTAAGAATGTCTATGGCAAAGTCCCTAACCCTGTCCCTAATCAGATAATGACAGATGGCTGCCTAGCCTCAGATCCTTCCAGTATAGCCACAGCCTTCAATGACACCTTCTCAAACCTTAACCACATTCTCCCGCCCAATTTCTTTGACCCAACCCCTGCCAGCTTCTCCTTTCCACCCACTGATGCCCCCTTTTTTGCCTGTGTTGCATTTCACATAAGTCAGCTGAGCTGTATCTTAAAAAAGCTCTTAGCCACTCCTGCTACAGTAGTGACACCCAAGACATGAAACTTCTCCAGCTCACCCTTCCTGAGGTACTGAACCCCCTCACCCATATTCTAAACCGCGCCTTATGTCTAGGAAAATTTCCCACTAGGTGGAAATCTGCTTCCATCACCGCTATTTTCAAAAGTGGGGACCGTACCATCACCAACAACTACCGCCTCATCTCCATTCTCCCTCCTCTGTCCAGGGCCCTGGAGCAGATTGTCTTGGATCACCTCACTGACCATCTTAACAAATACCACCTACTCTGCAAACAACAGCATGGCTTTCAGAAAGGTCACAGTACTGCTACTGCCCTTCTGGAGCTAACAGCACACATCCACGCTGCCTTGGACAGAGGTGATATCTCTGGGGATGTCTTCATTGATCTCACCAAAGCATTTGACACCGTCAACCACTCTCTCTTACTTACTGCACTCACCAACATTGGTCTCTCTCAGTATGCCCTTGGCTAGTTCTCCGATTACCTCTTGAACCGGTACCAGCAGGTCAAAGTTGGTAACACCCTATCCTCTAAAATGCCTGTCCTCTCAGGTGTTCCACAGGGGTCCATTCTAGGACTGCTACTCTTTGGCCTCTTCCTTAATGCTCTCTCCCCAAATCCTGCCCTGGCAATATACTACTATATGCAGATGATGCTGTTCTGTATTCCTCCATCTCTGACCCCTATGTACTCCATCAGGCCCTGCAATCCTACTTTAATTGCACTGAAAGTTGGTTCTCCTCTCAACGCCTCATTCTCAACTATAAGAAGACCAAAGTCATGCTTTTCTCTCACCCTCTGAATGCTCAGAAAGAGCTCTGCCCCCAAGTACTAACTACCAATTTTACCCCTTTGGAGCAAGTGGACTCCTTTAAATACCTTGGGATCACTCTAGACCCAGCCCTTAATTTCCAATAACAAATCCATCTCCTGTCCACCGCCCTCAATGTTAGGCTTGGGTTATTGTATCACTTCAACCATTGCCTTATCCCTGATGCCCTTAGGCTCGCTGTCTCCTCCTCGGTCCTCTCCCTTCTCGACTACGGTCTACTGATCTACAGTGCAGCAAACACCTCGGCCCTTGATAGACCCCATCTCTCCATGAATAAAGCCTGCCACCTCATATTGGGATGTGACCATCTAAACCATACTTGCTCACTCTATAATGACACCAACTGGCTAAATCTTGACAATAGAATCAGGTTTCACACTTGTCTCATGGTAAAAAAGACTATCCTTGGTCTCACCTCCCTGGGCTCACTGCCATAGTCCACCCTGCCCCTGCACTTAAACATACCCAAAGCACTGACAAACGTGCCCTCTCATTTCCCCTGGCTTGAACCTTCCGGTTCCAAAGGTCTTTCAGCTACAGAGTCCCTTCCTGGATGAACAACCTGCCTAAGTCACTTGTGAATGAAAATAGAATTGGCCCCTTCAAAACTCAACTTAGGGCCCACCTTAAGTCTTCTAATATCTGTGACTGTCGCTGATCCTGCTCTACCCCTCCTTTTGTTTTTCTCTTCTCTCCTACGACTACAGCCTCAGGCCTGCTTTCCCCTAGACCCTTATTTAAGCTGACACTCTGCTATATCTTGTATATAAATGTACTGCTACAGACTTGTACAAATTAACATATTAGCCACTTGTTAGCCCACACTGCTCTTTGTAAATATGCCGGACTCTATTGCTTGTTGTACTACCTTCTAATGTCTGTTCTGTTGTCATTCTGTGTGACGTGGAACCTTTGTAAATGAGTCTCTGACTCAAAGGTATATCCAAAAACTCAATAAATAAAATAAAATAAATATTTGCAATTAATTCCTGATATAAATTGTGCCTTAGACTTTTTTATTCATGAATTTACAGCTTTGTTAGGTTCTACAGCGCCATATATTAGGAGACGTAAATCTGGGAAAAAAAACAGGCTAACTTAATGCTTCTTTATTTAAATTAATGCGAACACAAGACAAAGCATGGAAAAATGATAAGAAAATCGGCACCATGACTGCCCTTCAAAATTATCGTTGCCTGCACAATAAGTGTAAGGCCCAGATTAAATTAACAAAAGTAAATTTTTGAGACAAAAGCAAATTGATGGGATCTCAGATGATAAAACATTTTCAGGTACAGTTAATAGTTTAATTAAACCTACAGCTAAATCTGAACTGATCATGAAATTGGGTGATGATATGGTTACCTCTCCCCAACTTATCGCGAATGAGTTCAGCAAGATTCACTGATTTGGATAAATACTTTAGGACCAGCCATGACTTCTCTTCAGTTAGCGCCCCGATATGGATAATAAATCTAAATTTTATTTGAAAATTACTACTCCAAAGGAGGTTAATAAATTCTTAAAGCAGCTTGAGTCAGACAGCTCAGCTGGATATGATGGTCTTTCTCCTAACCTGCTGCATGATGCAGCAGTTGTTTTGACCCATCCCATTAGTGTATTGATAAATTTATCCTTTGTGACAGTGGAGGTCCCTGATATCTGGAAGTACTCTTTGGTGGTTCCCATTTATGAATCTGGTCTTCTTTATGATTTTGGTAATTACAGATCCATTTCAATTTTATCTGCTATAGGCAAGGTATAAGAGAAGATAATTTACAATCAACCTATTGTTTATGTTGATAATAATGAACTGCTGTCCAGAAATCAACATGGTTTCAGAAAGGGGCATGGAACAGAGACTGCCTTGGTTCAGTTCACGAACGCGGCCCTTGAGGGTATGGAGAAGGGGTATTAAACTGTGTCTGCATTCGTGGACTTGACCAAGGCATTTGATCTGGTTAACCATGAGCTCCTGATTAACAGATTAAGTATGTTGGGGTTGGGACATCCTGCTCTGATGTGGTTTTCTAATTATTTACAAAATAGATATCAGATAGTTAAATATTATGGGTGTGTTTCTGAAAAGTTACCCATTTAATATGGAATCCCTCAGTGCTCCATACTGGGTCCTATTTTATTTTCGTTATATTTTGATGGGGTTTCTGCTGCCATGAATGATGTTTGTTTGATACTTTATGTAGACAACATGGTAGTTTACACTCATGGCAGTACCATTAGTGAGTTGAATGAAATCCTGACCAGGGAAATGGATAACTTCCAAGGCTGACTGGTCTGTAATAAATTGGTCTTGAACATAACTAAAACAAAAACGATGGTATTTGGTATAGCCTCCAAACTAAAGGCAAGAAGTGGGAGTCTTCAGGTTAAAGCACTAGACAAAACCACATTTCAGACTTTTAGATACTTGGGCATTACATTAGACCCTGTTTTAAAATACAATGTTCATTTAAGTAATGTTACGTCTAAGATTCATAATAAATTAGGCATGTTATATAGACTTAGGTCTTTTTTGACTGATAAGACCAGAATAGCTACAGTTAAACAATAGTTACTCCCTACACTTACTTTTGCTTCCTTGGTTACAGATAATGCCTCTGTAAACTTTTTATCCAAAATGTCAATATTGATACAAAAGTTAGGTAAATATCCCTTGTCACTTCCTCGTAGTGCTCGCCATTGTATAGTCTTAGATAAAATGGGATGGTTGCCAACCAAACTGAATTATGACTATGCAATGGCTAAATTTATTTACAGAATAGTTCAAATTGGTACACTTTTCAGCTTATGGGGATACCTACAGCATTTTGATTTGAGCATATCTTCTAGGGCTAGGGGTATGAGGTGGCGCTGAGCCTCCCTTTAAGAAGAACTATGTGTGTACAGAGGGCTTTTTCTTTTATAGATCCAAAAATTTGGAATGGTATACCCTTTATTATCAGGAACTTGAATTCCTTTGGATCTTTCTCAAATTTTTTGTACTTGCACCTTAAGTCTTTATCTGAATGTAATTGTTTTAACTGAATGTTATATAATATGTAACTGACGTGGAATCTGTTTTCCTAAAATGTTTTATTGTGTATGCTTATTGTACTTGTCTTGTTTGACTTTGTGGGTTGCACCTGTAAAAGGCATATATTTCCAGTTGTACTAACGTGTTAAATAAACAAACAGACACTTGTCTATAGTCATTCCATAGAGATAGGGATGGGGAGGCCTTGAACACAGCCCATTTGATGTCCTTTTCCTTCATTTGGGAGGGAAGGTCTTTGGTGAGCCATTGGGTGTTTCCCCCTCATACTCTTCATGTGGTTAGTGGAAAGTGTTTATCTTGACAGGTTAACAGGGCATCTGTGAGAAAACCAACAACTGAGAAGGTGTCCCGTAGGGTGTGCAATGGAGAATAAATAGTCTGAGGAATGGAACAGATGCAGCACTAATTTAATTAAAAGTGAACTCCAAAGCGGCATTAACTTCAGTTATCCTGCAAAGATTTCTTCATCACTGTTCAACAGGATCAGGAGTTGCTGAGTGCTGTAAAAAGCAGTAAGAAATACCCCAGGCAAATCTAGGTGAGTACTGCTGCTTAATGATGATAATGATGACAATAATAAAAATAATAATAATAATGTTCAGTGTTGCTCTGTCTGTCTATTTGTTCATTATCTTCTCATTAACTAATCCACCACTGTAAATGTTCCATTTGGAAACCTCAAATCACAAACGTTTTAAAATTTACTAAAAAAAACCAAAAAAAACAGATTATTATTCAGGTAGCCGTACCCCACAAAAAATCAATACCATTCTGCAATGTCAGCCTGGGAGGTGTCTAAGGGGGGTCGAAGAAAACTGTCCCTTATTTTTGAAATACAGTGTTGGCAAGCCTACCAGAGGTTATCACAGGGTTTTACACATACATGGGGACTTTTTTCAACATCATCCTACCCTCTCTGTGGCCCAACCCTCCCTCAGCAATCATGTCCATGCCACTACAGTGTCAGTCATGTGTGTACCCATATGGCTCATATTGGCTATCTTCAGGATACCACATTCAGGCTGTGCAAGCCACAGCCATGTGTTACATACTGGCCACTGTCACAGCAGGTGTACTCTACTGTACTATGTAATCTGTGTGGCCCAAACAGCCCGGTGAACATGTATGGCATGGACATGCCCACGAACCTTTTGCAATTCACACTGTGCATGTCTACCACCATGATAGGTTGTTACCAATGGTTGCATTCTCAGACTACCATGGGGGCACACATATCATTGGTACATGGTTACTAGTTCCAGGGTCACATGCCCTGGTTCCTTGAATTCTGGCCACACATATGTGGCATACTTTTTTTATTTATTTGAAATTTTGGTAACTGGGTAAGACCACTGAGACAATTACTGTCCCTTTTTCAGGGTCGACCCAGGAAGACAACACATATGTACAAAGCAATTACAGCAATAATCAGGAAGATACTAATTACAGAGACAAATAAAACTAAAAAAAAATAAAAAGCTCACAAGTTAGACTCTACGCGGACGATACAGTTTTGATTGCATCGGGTAGAAATTTAGGTGAAATAGAACAAAAATTACAGGGTGATTTTTTAGTCATGCAGAAGTTTTTTTTCATCACTTGGACTTTTGATAAACAATAAAAAGACACAGACAATGTATTTTGGTGTAGAGAAGAAAAATAAAACAGTCTCAAAAATAACAATAAAGACTCAGGATGGAAAAATCTTAGAGCAAACACAGGTTTATAAATATTTGGGCATTTTAGTTGATCAAGAATTGAATTTTGAACAACATGTAATAGAATTAATAAAAAAAACAAACTCAAAACTAGGGGTAATGAGGCGTATATCAAATTGTTTGACAAAAGACATGCGATTAAATATAGCAAACCAATTAATATTACCGGTGATTGACTATGGGAGTCATATTTATAGGCATGCCTCAAAAAAACAGTTACATAATTTAGATGTTCTCTATAATAAAATAGCTAGATTTGTGTTAACATGTGATATTGGTACCCATCATTGTGTGATGTATACTGAATTAGGATGGAATACATTATATCAGAGGGCAGAGGGAAATTGGTTAAATCACATAAAAGGATTATACAAAAATGATTCACAAAATCATCTGATAAGAAATCTTAAAAAAAACAGATCATGGACTAAATTTGTGGAAATCAGGAGCTAGAGATTTTTTTGTTCCAAAAATAAAAAATAGCTACAGTACTATGACCTTTCAATATAAAGTCTCAACGAGTTGGAATAGTCTCCCCCTTCTCCTCAGAGACCCAAATCTGTCTTTTTTAGAATATAGAACTGCAGTAAAACATGAACTGCGTTTCAGATGTCTATGTAACAGGTAATATTTAAACAATATTGTATAAGATGTTTGTTTGATCATAATGATGTGCTTGGTAGTAAAATTGTATAAATGGTATGTGTACTTGAATGTAATGTATTTTGTAACTTTTGTAATAATTTAAATTTTGAACTACACAGGTTTGCCTTGTAAATAGGGATTCTTTGAACCCTAATGGCAAAAATTTCTGTATACATAAATTGTTACTACTACTACTACCACTATGTACAGAATGCTAGGTCACAGTGAGAGAGGACTGTATACAATAAAAAAAGATATACTATACACTAATTATGTACAGGTGGAGACAATATCAGCATCCAACATCATGTATAAGTAGGCACACATATCACTGGATTAAAAAAAAAGAGATCATTACTCGTATGAATAAATGCATTACTAACTATGTTCAGGTGAGGGCACCATCAACATCATAGCAAGAAGGCAAGGCAAACACTAGGTAAGTAGGCAAGGAAGGGGGAGCAAAGAACATGTATGCAGATTCAGGTGTATAGGGAGAACAAAGGGACAGTGAAGGGGACATGGAGGACAGAAGAGTGAAATAGGAGGGGTAAGGTAATGGTTAACCAAGGCACATGAAGGACAGAAGAGAGAAGGAGGAGGAAGGGGTAGGGTTACCCAAGGCTCTAAGAGGAGTCCAGATAGCAGACTAAGAAGTGACACTGGCAGTGCCTGCCATCAAGGCGGTGTCACAAACAGAAGCAAGTGCATTTTACAGAGGAAGCAAGAAAGGCAAGGAGACTGGACTGCAGCAAAGGAAGTGAGAAGCAGGTCAGGATGGAGGGGGCAGGGAGTTCATCCATAAGGAGGCAGTATTATAGCAACGTGGTTTAAGGCTCTGAGCTGCAAACTTGGAGACCTGAGTTTAAATCCCATAGCCCCTACTTGCATACTGTGTGACCCTAAGCAAGTCACTTAACTTCCTTGCGCTCCCAGGTCGCACCTGTAAATAAGCTTCAACTTAGTGTGTCTCTCCTGGTTAAAAGTAAAAAAAAATACATGTTTATACTCCAGACATGCCATGGGTGTTTTTGCCCTGAGCCCTAGGTGTTCCCTGACTGTGTGTTTATCACTGTCATTCATGTACCCAGTGATCAACTCTGTTGTCACCTCAGTCTGGACATTTGTATGTGGCCTGCACTATACCTTTTAGGAGTGGTGTTTGTGTGCCTGTGTCCCCCACCCTAACCCGGGGCTGTGCCCCACCCACAATGCTGTGAC
The DNA here is from genome assembly GCA_016271365.2 of Neoceratodus forsteri. Taxonomy (NCBI): domain Eukaryota; kingdom Metazoa; phylum Chordata; order Ceratodontiformes; family Ceratodontidae; genus Neoceratodus; species Neoceratodus forsteri. The sequence continues at coordinate 268,098,930 of CM057455.1, forward strand.
AGGTGCCAACCCTCACCCTTCCCATTGCCTTCCCTGCACTTGCTGGGGGAATAACCCCAAGCATCATGTGCATCCTCTATCACTGCATGCGAGTACACATCTGCTGCTGCAGCCACCACAGGTCTGGGGCTGCATGCCTCATGCTGGCATGGCTGGGCTATGCCCCTGTGGGTGCTTCGTAAATGCAATACCCATGGGTAACTGTTGCCCAGTGGCCTGTATTGTGCATGTCACATGACCTACCTGGTCAACTGGGTCCTGGGCTGGTCTGTCTTCTCCATCTCCTCTTGACTGTCCCTCCTTACTGTTTGCCATGGGTTGTCAACCTGAGGGTGCAGATACCTGGGCCAGAATAGGGGATATGCAGGGGATATGCAGATTACAGTAGGTATACTGCTGTCACTCCAGATAGTTCTGCATGTTTGTCTATCAGATGTTTATGCCAGCACTTACCTTGCTGATGATGGTGGCCACCATGCATCTCCACATCTGTGTCCCTGGCCATGGTCCAAAGATGTTCGAGCATCTTATTCTCCCACCAGGACAGGTTGTTGCACTAACCCATGAGCTGACAGATGTTTTTCTTGATGCCAGATTGTTGGTGGAGTTTGGTGGTAATTGTGTGCCATAACCTGTCCCTTGCCCATGGTATGGTCCTACTGCTGCCAGGTGGGAGTAGCATCTTGTACCACTGCTCTACCAAACTGAAGATCAGGACTGTCTTATCATCAGTGAAGTTTGGTGCTCTACTCCAGGGTGACATCTCTCTCCTGTGTACTGTAAATACTACTTCTCTGGCCTGTGTACTGTTTTGTCCTACTTCAGCTTGTCACACACAGGTGTACACAGGTACTGTGCTGTTCTCCTCATGTGTATTCTGCTCAGGCTTCTGTTTTCTCTGCTGGAAGGCCCCAGATTGTAACAGATGCATGGAGATGCAGGCAATGCAATATTGATGCAACATGCATCATTTTAGGCAGTCTATGCAGCTTGCATGAAAAATAAACAATTTGTTTCATGCAATGTGCGGTGATCACTCCCTTGTGCTGCCATGGCACTCAGTCACATGTATTGCTCATTATATACACATAAAGGCCCCATAGGGTATGCAGGCTGGCATAGCTTGTATGTGCAGCACTCCTCTCCAGTCAGCCACACCCCCACCTTATGGTCCACCTCGCCCATTACCCACCACTGGTCCCGCCCCATCCCACACAAATCTGTTTGCGTGCTGGGGTTCTCAATGCTCTATGTCCATTGTCATGAGGCAGTTTCCATATGTTCTACACCACCACCACCCTGTTCACCCCAGCATGGGGGTGGGGGCATGTTCTGTGTCGGGCACTGTTCATCTGTGTCAGGTGTGGCCTGTGAGTTTAGTGGCATCATGCTGAGTGGTTACAGGGTTGCCAGCCAATGCATGTGCACACCTATGGCATCCCCCCCAACCGCTCCACAGCTCACTGCCATCCGACACACCCATCATGGTAGTGGTAGGCCCCATGCTTGCTTGCTTCCAACACCATCCCTCCTAGCCCTCAGACATGTGTGTTCATGTGGCATGAGGTATCCCGGACTGTGTCGCACAGGAGTCTGCCCCAGCCATCAGTTCCCTACCTGCAGGTGCTGGGTCCCATCCACTAGCCTCCTTCACGTGCAGTACCAGGCCACTGCCATACAACAGTGGCACTCTATGATACCTAGTCTCTGATGTCCTCCTGCAGGTGTGACTCTGCCACCTGGCAATGTGCACAGACAACAGGCACTTTCCATGTTACGGTGCTACCATTGCCTGTGTGCGGTCCTAGGTGGCCACACCTTCGCTTCACTGCAGCTGGGACCAGGTCAATGTAATTTGGTGATAGCGACTGATATGTCCCGTGATGCTGTCCACACTGTGTTGTTGTTGTTGTTGACTGTGGCATACACATCCTCACACTAGCACGATGGTCGCAGCACTGCTGCTGTGTTGTCGGTGTTACTATTCCCATACCAACATGATGGCTGCACTGGTATGAGGGTTGCTGTGAGGTGGTCATTGACCTGCAGTGCATTGTGGAGCTGTCACAGTGCCCTGTATGTGCCACACACTGCCTGGGGTGTGCTGCATGTTGGTGTTGCTGCGTATTCAGCTGAAGTGATCAGTTGGGCTCTGATATGTTGTCCTGCCACTGTTTGTGTCCGTGGGTTCATCTGCATGCCTCTGTCATCCCACTGTTCCTCTTCTCCACCCTCCACATCTTCACCTAGCACCATTTCAAGCTCAGGCATGGTGATTCTGTGTGCCAAAATATTATGGAGTATGCAGCATGCAATGGATCTCTTGCATGCCATGGCCAGTGTGTACTGTAGGGCACCACCTGACATGTTAAGGCACCTGAACTGCATCTTCAGCAACCTGAATGTCCTCCCAATCATAGACCATGTTGATGCATGTGCCTTCTTGTAGCACATCTGTGCCCCACTCTCAGGATGTCTGACTGGTGTCATCAGCCATGCTTGCCGAGGGTATCCACTGTCACCTGTGAAGAGTTTAAACAATGATTACAGCTTGCGGCACATCCTTATCCTGTTAGTGTGCATCTACCCCTGCTGGATGCATGGCTCAGGTATGTCATGTACCTGGCTGGGTTTCCCACCTGTGCAGTTACAGATCCCAGCATGGCCACCCACGGGCCCCCTGACACATGACTGGCAGCGCACTGCCCATATCACATGCTGGACTATGTCCCTGGCTGTCACGCCACCTGCATCATCTACAGCACACTGTTTCTGGGCTGCATGAGAGTGTCACTGTACCATGCTCACTGTTGAACTATGCCCCCCAACCACATTGATCATCTGTGAACCTACACATAGGGTTGGCCTGTGCACATGATGAGGCCTATGGAGGACTGTGGGTACATGCAAAAGGCACGTACCTGCCTGCGCTGCCCTGCACCCACAAACAGGACCACACCAGCTGACATTCATGACTACCAGCTGCCCATGGCCCTGATCATTCAGTGTGCAGCCACATGCCATAGGATTGTGGTGACACGGGGCAGAGCGCCGAACCCATCGGATGCCCAGCCCAGGTCCCATAGTGGATTCTTATCCACATGCAAGCAGGGGGTCCTAGGATGGCACACACCATCCAATGAATAATCAACAGGTGTTTACCCAAATTGCCCTGGCCCTCACAGGTGGCCTGGCATGCTGTGGCTGCTGTGTGCAGGAGGATCGCAGTGCCACCACACCCTGCCCGTAACCTGTGAGGGGTGCATAAATGTTTATGGCAGGGTCACCCCTCATGTACTTTTGTCTGCAATGGCCTGGCATGCAAGTGCGCAGCTTGGGCATGCCTCTGGCACTCCCCCTGCCTGCCTCTGGCATGGCACTGCACACCCAGCCAGGGAATCCAGCATGCAAGGTGCAAGTGTGCCTGTGTTGAATGCTGCCAGGGTACCTTGGACCCCGCTGCTCTGCATTCAGGCATGGGATTGCCTACCTGCCTCAGATATGTGGTGCATAGGCAATCAAATTCTTCTGTGAATAAACCCCGTTGTGCCTTATGTGTGAGCTTGCCATCACAGACGTTGCAGGCTGTCCTGCACCTACCTAGGAGCTATCCATCCTGTATGGTTCCATTTTTAAAGGCCTGACACAATCCACTGTTCCTGTAGATGTATGCATCATGGCATGATCCTGGATACCGAGTGGCTATATCGAGGATGCAGCACTGACTATCACACACCACCTGTATATTAATGAAGTGGTTCCCCTTCCTGTTAATGTAGGCATCCTGTTCAGCTGTTGGTGCCTTTCTCACAATATGGGTGCAGTCTATTGTACCCAGCATATGTGGGAAGCCAGCAATGCTGTAAAACCCCTGTTTCACTGCCTGCTGCTGCTGTGCATCAGTGCAAACCAGTGCTTTCAGAAATTGTTTCAGGCACCTTGACACAGAGGGCTGGGAAATACCCACAGTATCACCACTCAGGGTCTGGAACGCCCCACTTGCTAGGACTCGGAGTGCTGCACTCACCTTCAAATCAGCAGGTATTGCACGGGCCTCTCCGGGTCCTGCTCTTCAGTCACCTCTGAGTTCCTGGCACAGCTCCACGATTGTGGCCTTGCTCAGCGATATTGAGCAATGCATTGCTCCTCAATGATGTCCTGGTAGGATGTCCACGGGCTATATACCATCTTGCATGTCTCCTGGTTCTGGGTTGCTGTTGTCTGGTATGATTTTGTGCTGTGCCACCCTGTTGACAGGCATGTCTCTGCCATAGTAGCATGGCCAACTGACTCCCCAGTAGGGCCACTGCCCCTGACAAATTTGCCTCTCTCTTCTGCTGCTTCTGCGGCTGCAGTGCAGCCTCAGTGGTGATTCAACTCTGCCTACCTGCAGTGCGCCTCCTTTTATATGCTCTAAGTGCCCTTAGATTACCTGGTGCTGATTTAATAGGTGTTTGTTTTTTGTCTGCACATTACACATTTGTGAATCCCAAAAACGGGAATGCTGTGGCATTTTCTTGACTCAAGGCTCCTTGTGTCATGTTGCATCCCATTTTTTGATGCAAGGCTATCACAAGACCTCTTTGATGGCACACAGGCTGTGTTTGGCACAGGCTGCATTTAAGAATCACTTTTGGTACAAATTTTGACGCAAGCCATACCTTGCATCATTTTTTTGACACAAGCTCCTTGCACTGCTCTGGACTCTTAAGAGTTAAGCCCATCATCTTTGAAATATGGAGTCTAGAAGGCTGATTGGCAGGTATATATTGGGATCTGAAGCATTCCTTTTTTGAAAATGGGAAAAAACAATCGCACCTTTCCAAGAGTCGGGTATCATTTGTTTTCTGATTATATTGTTGAACAAAATTGTAAGAAGTGATGACCAAAATTCAGAGTGAGCTTTGAATAAATCCAGGTGTACACCATCTGGAGCAGGTGCTTTATTATTACTAGAGGTGTTTATTGCCATAGTAATTTTTTCTCCCATGAAATTACTTTTTGCCCAATTTTGCTCCTTTTTATCTATCCAGATTACATTACCTTAATTTTCACTAAAAAGCTTATCATATTGAGCTACCCATATATCAGGGAGAATATGTACATCCAGAGATGTTTGATAATTAACAGTACCATTCATAGCCAGCCTCCAAAACAACAACAGTGTGATAAGGGTAACAGTGGGGGAGCACGTGGGGAACAGTGACCACCAGTCACTGTGGTTTAAAATCACAGAAGGAACAGAACCAAACTGCACAAAAACATGTATCCAGGATTTTAGGAGGGAAGACTCTGGGAAAATGGGGACATGCTTGAAAGAGGCACTAATGAGAATGGGGAAGGAATCAGAGGTGGCGGAACAGTGGGCAATATTTAAAACAGGAATTACAAGGGCAACAGAATTATGCATTAAGCAGGTTAGCAAGGAAAAAGGAAGATGAAGCCATTATGGTTTTCCAAGGAGGTTGTGGAGAAAGTGAAAGCCAAAAAGACTGCATTCCAGCAATACAAAAAGACACAGACAGAAAGGGATAGGGAGAAGTACCAGGAGAAGCAATGGGAGGCAGGGAGGTCAGTAAGGGAGGCCAAAGCTCAGACAGAAGAGCGCATCGCAAAATCAGTGGGTAGAGGGGACAAAACCTTTTACAGGTACATAAGTAAAAAAAAGAAAGGCAAAGGAGGGATAGTGAGGCTGAAGGGAGGACGGGGCCACGTGATGGATGACAACAGTAAAGCTGACATACTGAACAGATATTTCTGCTCAGTCTTTACTGAGAAAGAGGAGGCTAATGGGCCTGAAGGGAGTACAAGGGATGGGAATGGTGCAGAAATGGATACAAGTCCCTTTACATGGGAAAGGGTCCTAAAGGAACTGAAAGGAATAAGAGTTGATAAAGCAATGGGGCCAGATGGGGTGCACCCCAGGGTCCTAAATGAACTAAGAGAGGTGGTGGCTGAACCTCTGGCAATCCTGTTTAGCTGATCACTGGAAACAGGGGAGGTACCCAAAGACTGGAGAACAGCAAATGTAGTCTCCTTATTCAAAAGTGGGAACAAAGAGGAAGCAGGGAACTACAGACCAGTCAGCCTGATACTGAAGGAGAGACTGGTGGAACATCTGGTTGCTAACGGACTACAGGACCCAAGGCAGCATGGTTTCACTGAGGGGAGGTCATGCCAGACCAGCCTCATTGAATCTGTGGACTGGGTGACAAGGGAGGTGGATCAGGGGAGGGCAGTGGACATGGTCTATCTGGATTTCAGCAAGGCCTCTGACACTGTGCCACATAGAAGGCTATTAAACAAACTGGGGAATACGGCAGTGGGCAGGACAGTAGTGTGGTGGGTGGGTAATTGGCTGGGTGGCAGGATACAGAGAGTGGTGGTAAATAGCTGTCACTCCACAGAGGGAAGAGTGACCTGTGGGGTACCACAGGGATAAGTGCTGGGACCGGTCCTATTCAAAGTCTTCAACAGTGACATTGCACAGGACCTAGAAGGCAGAATTTCCCTGTTTGCTGATGACATGAAGCTCTGTAACAGAATGGACATGCCAGAGGGTGTAAACAGTATGAGGAAGGACCTGCAGAAGCTTGAAGAATGGTCAAGGGTGTGGCAGTTGAAATTCAATGCAAAGAAGTGCAAGATAATGCATATGGGGCACAAAAACCCTGGAACAACATATTAGTTGGGGGGTGACGATATAGCATGCACCAAGCAGGAAAGGGACCTTGGGGTTATCATCTCTGATGACCTCAAGGTAGGAAAACAGTGTGACAAGGCAGCAGGTAAAGCAAATAGGATGCTGGGATTCATAGGTAGGGGTATCACCAGCAGGAAAAGGGAGGTCATAATTCCACTATACAAGACACTAGTGAGGCCCCACCTGGAGTACAGTGTACAGTTCTAGAGACCTTACCTACATAAGGACACAAACAGGGTAGAGAAGGTTCAGAGGAGAGCAACGAAGATGGTACAGGGATTGCATCACAAGTCCTATGAGGACAGACTGAAGGACTTGAATATGTACTCCCTGGAAGAGAGGAGGGAGAGAGGGGATATGATAGAGACATACAAGTACCTTACAGGGAGGAACAGAATGCAGGAATACACTATTTTCCAGAAAAAAAGATGTTCCAGGACTAGAGGGCATGGGATGAAGTTGGAGGGAGGGCGATTCAGAGGAAATGTGAGGAAGAGTTTCTTCACAGAAAGGGTGGTGGGCAAGTGGAACACCCTTCCAGAGGAATTGGTGAGGGATGAAACAATCATGGGATTTAAGAATGCATGGGATAGACATAAAGGTATTCTGGAGGTCAGGGGTAAGGGGCAACAGACCTCTAAAAAACCTTAAAGGGAACTTACAAGCTCAAATGGGCAAACTGGTTGGGCCATAGGCCCTTATCTGATGACAGTGTCTATGTATCTATGTATCTAGGGTCCAAGGTTGCTACTGCATCCTGCATTCTTACCCAGAGTTTACCGCAATAGTTATATTTCTTATTCTCAATAAATGCTGTGTAGTCTCTTATTTAACTGTCTCAGATTTTCTCAGGATGGCATTATTCAAACCCTTCTAATTACTTTGTTAAGATTTTTTTTAGCCCATTTACCATCATGATCAAACCAACCACTGACATTATTTACTTCTACAGATTTATAACACCAGGGTAAACATTTGTTAACCAAGGTTTGAAACATACCATCTTGAACCTCTGGCACAGAGCCCTTGAGTCTGGAAAACCCGGTGATAGATAGGCCTACAGAGCTGCCCGTAACAAGTGTACCTGGGTTATCCATAGTGCAAAAGCAAAATAGTACAGAAACACTCTCGCTTCAACCTGGGCTCTGCACGTAAGTTCTGGGACAACCTGAAGGAACTTAATGGAAAAACTCAGTCCCCACCCCCATAACAGCTTAATATTGGTGGTGCAATCTCCACAGACCCACAAAGTATCGCCAATGGCCTAAATTACACATTTTCCGACCTTTCTTCTACACTACCTGCAAACGTTTTTGACCCCACTCCCGACCCTCCCCAAACCACTCTCCTATACCCACTTTCCGCTTCCAAATTCTCTCCCCATCTGCTATAAAACCCTATCTGCTTAAAGCCCTAAACGGTGCCAGCCACAGCAGCAACACTCTTGATCTCAGTCTCCTTTGTACTACACTGGATGTTGTCCTCATCCACCTCACTGACCTTCTCAACCACTCCCTCTGCCTTGGACAGTTCCCTCTAGCTTGGAAAATGGTGGTCATCACCCCTATACACAAGGGCAGTGATCGATCCTCCCCTGGAAACTACAGGCCAATCTCCACCCCTCCCCCCATCCAAAACCTTGCAAAAAGTAGTCGCAGACCAAATAACGGGCTACCTTACTGCACACAACCTCCTCTGCATGCAGCAACATGGTTTCCGTCGTGGTTTCAGCACCACAACTGCCCTCCTAGAATTTTCCACATTCATTCACACTGCCCTTGACAAAGGGCACCTTGCCAGTGCAGTCTTCATTGATCTGTCGAAGGCCTTCAACATGGTCTGCCACCCCCTTCTCATAGACACTTGGTTTTGCCCCTGGCCCAGTAAGCTGGGTCACCAACTACCTCACTGCCCAAACACAATGTGTAAGAATCAACAATATACTCTCAAGCCCCCGTCAGGTCCGCTCCGGAGTCCCTCAAAGCTCCATCCCTGGGCCGCTACTATTTAGCTTATACCTAAACACACTGCCCAACTCATGTTCAGAAAACATACTCCTTTATGCAGATGATGCAGTCCTCATCACGTCCCACCCTGACCCTGTCCAACTTCAGTATGCACTACAAAATTCCTTTGCTCAAACCGAACAGTGGTTCCTAGACCACAGACTTGTAATCAATCTAAAAGAAACCAAAACCATGCTCTTTACCCACAACCAAAATAAATTCAAGGGTGCCGCACTGTCTGTTCTGTTCCGCTCCCACCACCCCCTTGAGCAGGTAAATACTTACAAATATCTTGGTATTGTCTTTGACTCTGCCCTCACCTTCCATGAGCACATCCACACCCTCTGCTCAGCATCAACACACACAGACCTTCGTTACCGCCATAGGACCTGTCTCCCACCGGGGGCACTAAAACTCACTATCGACTCCTCAGTTCTATTCCTTGTGGATTATGGACTGCTGGTATACGGTGCAGCTGACAACACTGCCCTGGGCAAAATCACGTTCTCGATCAACAAAGTGTGTCGGCTCTCACAGGGCATACCTGTACGCTATACTCCCTGTCAAACCTCCTATCCTTTGATGAGCGACTACGCTACCAGTCCTGCATACTCACCCAAAAATTCTCCTAGGACTGACCCCTCCTTGTCTGTCTATGATACTCAGCACTCCCCTTTCAACTGTCTCCACTCGAAGCTCCACCAAAACGTTACTACTAGTACCCAGGGTCAGGACGTCCCTGGCACAGTGGTGCTTCCTGTACAGAGTCCCCACTTGGTTTAACACCCTCTTCCCAAGCAACACATCCGAACATAGGATTGGGCCAATTAAATCAGCCCTCCGTAACTACTTGATCAACTCCCACATCTGTATCGGCACCTAAATCAGCTCCCGGCAGGTTCTGATCCACCGCTGTAACCTCAATCTCTCTCACTGTATATATGTTTCTGGGTACCTCATCCTGCATAGCTACAACCATGTATAGGCCTTTTTGCATGCAAAGATTTTTCCTGTTTGTATTTATCTCTCACGGTTATTGTTACAATTTTTTGTATCTACCTGTAGTGCAAATAACTGTACGTATCTGCACTGATGTCTGCAGTTCCGTGCACTGTCTGTAAACCTGCCCCATCCTGTATGTTGTAAGATGAGGAGCCTTTGTAAATGAGTCCCAGACTCAAAGGTTTGTAATTCCGATATAATAACTGGGGAGCATTTTCTTCCATAGGGAACCCCGGTTATAATTCGCAAACACGTGGCGGGGTTCCTTGCTTGATGCATGTGCCTCCCTCCACTCTTCCCTCACCTAGCACTGCTCTGCCACCATCAATCAGTGTCAGCGTTCAGTGGTAAATGAAAAAAAAAGATGAAAACCTTACCTCACAGCAGTTTCCTTTTCCTCAGCAGGTAATCCTGTGTTTAAACGGCTGGGTGGGATGACAGAGAAACACCGAAAAAGAAAAGCTTTCTGCAGCTGCATTGCTGCCGACTGCAGACAGGCTTCATCCCGACCCGAACTGCTGGCTGTTTTATTTTATATAATTGCCGTGGCAAGAAAATGCTCCCCAGCAATTATATAAAATAAAACATGGGGTTGTGTGTTTAACATGAGTTTTATACCCTCGCGTGCTGGATGCTTAAATAAACCCCTTGAGCTTTGCTCTCAGGGTCTATGTAGCATCCAACACCTCAGGGTTTGTGTAAAAACTTGTTAAACACACAACCCCATGCATTATTCTATATATATAATAAATAAAATAAATGAAAAAAAATAAAACTTATGGGTCATTACCACTTTCTAATTTTTCTGCCAACCCAGATATTACTTTGAAGAAGTGTATAATTTTTCTTTCTTTTTGCATTTCATGCTAAACTATTCTTTCTTAAATCAGAACTTCAAGGTTCCCTCTTTTAGTGTTGATAACTGTCTCATTCTTTGTCTCACTGAAGCTTTTCTAAAAGCAAAGTGGAAGGTGGTTGCGCTCCGGTCTGGATGGAATGCAAAGCTCTAAATATTTGTAGCAGCCTAGCTCTGAAATCAAAACGCAATCTATAACAGATGCATGGTTCCCTGAAAATGGGTATAATTGCCTTCCAGACCTCCCTCCCCCACATTCTGCCTTTTAGTATTTATTCCCTAGGCTCCTGAAATTCACACACACCAGTCTCCAGAAGGTCCGCTGGCCCTCCTTTCTGTCTCAAATGAGATATTAAATAGCGATCCCATCTGCCTATTCTGGTGGCTGTTCAGATGGACGTTAAAGATCCCATGGCACTTCTCGAAAAGTGTAGAATTTTTTATTGAAGAAAGCATCAATCAGTATACAAATGTATCAGAAGAAAAGGAGGAAAAAAATCAACATAACCAAAACATCACTAGAACCACAAATAATACTGAGTATGCAACACTGATAATACAACAGTATTATTCTACCAACTGACTAAGATATTTAGGAAAGACATATGACAAACTGAAAGCAGAAAGAGGAAGGGAAAAGAAAAAAAAGCATCAAGTCACAAGCTTACTGAACCTTGTAATCCAAGCCATGTTATACCACCAGTCTGCCAAATTGCCAATGAAATGATAAGCATTGTTTAAATTCTGAAGAAGAAATAAAAATAAAAAGAACAGAGGAATGTCCCCGGTGTCCTGTCCAAATGTCCTCCATTCACTAAAAACACCTTCAACGCATTAACCTGATACAGTATGTCACTTTGCATCTGTATTTCCACCTCCTCCATGACAAGGCTGAAAACAGGCACTCCTTTCCCATGCAATACAAACTAAATAAAATAAAAATAAATAAATAAATTATCAGCTCTAGACTGTCATAACATTTAAGAAGTTTATTTCCATTTGCATTTACTGTTGTAGTTCTATTTTTCCTGTCTGTTACTAATTAAGGGGCCAGCAATAACACAGGCTCCATTATTTCTGTCATGTTCCCTGTCCCTACCCTTGCATTTTAAATCCCCCAAGACTAACACTTCAGGCTGATCCTTTGGTTCCTTTCTGTTTTATTAGGGAATCCTCCAGTTTTTCACAAAACTCTATGACACCTGCACAAGCAAGTGAGGGTAAACAGGTCTCTCCTCGACACAGAGAAGACCCAAAGAGATTGAAGGCAAACATAGTCAAAGGGGGGACTGAGACTGGAAATGGAGGGGAAGGGGTTGAGCCTGAAGGGAGAACAGAAAGGCACAAACAACGCAAACGCAGGAGCTAGGTCAGCAAAAGCACAAGGATCATGGGAAGAATACATGGTATCCCTGGGGAGGCAGAGGGTGGGAACCAAGCAAGGGGACAATGGCGGAAGGGAGCAGAGGATGAGGAGCAGTTTAGAAAGGGAAGGCCAGCAGACATTCTGGAGAGCAGTGTGTGTGAATTCCAGAAGCCTAGGGAGTAAAATGTCTGCGCTCCAGGCAGTGGTGGCTGAGGTTCAATTAGCCCTAGTAGGTGTGACTCAAACCTCTGCAAGGCAGCAACAATTTTGGGAACTCATCTTTCTTGGCTATATCCCCTATGGGAAGGACAGGGCAGAAAGTAAAGGAGGCGGGATAGTCCTTACCATAAGGGAAGGCATCTGGCAGTATAGCCTAGAGGTTAGAGTAACAAGCTGTGAATGAGCTTGGCACTGTACATCCAGCAGACGTGGGTTTGATTCCCACAACCTCCACTTGCATATTGTATGATCCTGAGCAAGTCACCTAACCTCCAAAATGCTCCCAGGTCACCCCCAGAAATTAGGTCTTGTGCCTCATGGGCCTTACCCACTTACCAAATAATTAAAAAAAAAATCACAAAAGGTAGGTACCTGATGGAGATCACCACCATTAAGACCCTTTGGGTACAACTGTCTGCAGGTGAGGGGGGGAGTCATCTGGGTTCCGGGTAGCTTACAGGTCCCAAAATCAGAAGGAGGCAAAGGATGGTGCACTGGAAGAAGAGATCAGGAGGGCCACTGCCAAGGGTAAAGTGATGCTGGTGGGGGGCTTCAACATGCCAGACGTAGACTGCAGCATCCCAGTGGCACCAAGTGCCAGGGACTGGTGGAGGCATTACAGGATGGATTCCTGGCAGAACGTATTTTTTAACTAATAAGGGAGGGAGCAATCCTAGATGTGGTCCTTACAAACACGAAGATTGTCAGTGAGATTACATTAAAGGAACCGTTGGGGAACAGTGCCAAATCAGTCATTATGGTTCAACATTGTGCTGAAGGCTGATGTCAGCAATCTAGATGTACGGTGCTGGATTTCAGGAAGGCTGATTTCGGAAGGATGTGGAAAATACCTAGGGCTAGGTTAGAATGGGTGAAGCTGGCAGTAGGGGTAGACAGGAATGGGGCTGTAATCAGGGAGGGGTTAGAAGAGATTACTAAACTCTGTGCAAGGAATGTGAGGAAGAACAAGAAGAGAAGGATGCTAATATGATGTATTTATTTATTTATTTATTTATTTGCTTTTGTTAACCGGGTAAGGCACACTAGACAGACAAGTGCCTATTTTCAGGTGCGACCCAGGAGGGTTACAAACTAGAAGCATACTTTACATACAATGAGATAACAGGCAACAACAAAATTTGACAACTAGAGAAATGACAAGCTTATACAGGGTTTGAGTAGGTAGCTAACAACCTTTGAGACGATTAGCACAAGATACAGTATGGTACATACTTGGTGATTTCGGCAGAGAACAGCAAAATTTCATAAAAACAGGTTCAGTTATTTGCAAACAGAAGTAAGTGCCAGCAAATAGGGTGGGGGCACTGGGGGAGTTACACTGAGGAGGGAGCAATCAGGGGGAAGGGCACAGAGGGCAGTGTGAACTGTTAGGGAAGGAGGGCAGGGAGTAAGATTAGAGCATTTAATAGTTACTCGACCAGTTGACAGGAGGGTAAGTGCAGTGGACGCTGAGGGCGCGGAGACCCCCCCAGCATACCTGGTGCTAGTGCGCTACGAGGTACATAGACAAGTGAAGGATCCTTTCAGGTAGTTCCAAAGGAAGGCTTTAAAGCCAGGATGGGAGGAGGAGGACTGTGTAAGGGCAGGGAGTGAATTCCATATTTTTGGGGCATAGGTGGCGAAGGCCCGATCGCCCGCAAGGGTGCAAGTTGTAGGGACCGGGCGATCAAGCGTCGCCCTCGACCTAAGCTGGTAGGAAGGGGTGTCAGGGTTGAGGGGAAGGGTGAGAGCAGCAGGGGTGGCCGATCTGACGATGTTGTTGATGAAGTTCCCAATTACGAAGGTGCGGTGCTTCTCGGGAGGGAGCCACTCTAGGCACATGTAGAGGTCACAGTAGTGCGTTAGGGGAGGGGCAGAAAGCGCAAAGCGTCAGATGTTATTGTAGGCCGTGTCCAATTTCAATAGGCTGGATTTAGGCACAGGGGTAAAGGTTACTAGCCCATAGCAGAGAGAAGGGAGGAGGACCCCCCTGGCTAGGGCCATACGAGCAGCCGGAGTCAAGCAGTTTTTGGCTCTGTAGGCGAGACCAAGCTTACCGTTCGTAGCCTTGCAGATGTTCCGGATGTGTAAGGTAAGGTTCAGCTGCGGATCCATAGTGACTCCCAGGTACTTGACAGCAGCCACCATCTGCAAGGGAGACCATCAGCCCCATAGATTTGTAGGGGCAGGGGCAGGATTTAGTTTTGTTCAGGGAACCAAAGAGCATGGCTTGGGTTTTCCTGAGGTTGGTGGTAAGTCTGTGTTCCACCAGCCAGGATTGGATCCGCTTGAAGTCGGAATTCAATTGGGAATTAATGGTGGCAATGTCCCGGGCACTGGCCCAGATAACAAGGTCATCCGCATACAGGGTGGTATGCCCATGGTTGATGATGGACAGCAGTTCGTTGATGAAAAGGGAGAAGAGAGTAGGGCCAAGGACAGACCCCTGAGGGACCCCACAGTGGACAGGTGTGGAGTTGGAGGGGGTCCAGTTAAAGTTGGTGTACTGCTTCCTACCAGTAAGGTAATTGAGGAACCAAGCATGGGCAGGGGGTGAGAGTCCAAGGGATAGAAGAGTGGAGCTGAGGAGCAAGTAGTCGACCCTGTCAAAGGCTTTGGAGAGATCACAAAGATAGCTCAGGTGAGGCTGCCCTGATCAGTTGCAGTTCTGATCAGCAGGGAGACTACAGTGAGGGGTGGTTGTGCTGTGCCCTTCTAAACCCATGCTGAGCTGGAGAGGGAGGTTATGGAGCTGTAAATACTGGGTTAGCTGAGAGGCCACAGCTTTCTCCCAGTATCTTGGAGGTGGCAGACAGAATGGTGATGGGTCGATAGTTCAAGGATCTTTGGGGTTCCTTGCTTAGCACATGGGTAACCTTGGCCACTTTCCAGATGTCTGGGATGATTCCAGTGGTTAGAGAGGGATTGAAGATATGCATTACAGGCCTGGCAAGGAGGTGGGCCCCTAGTCTGAGCAGTTTCGGTTCGAGGCTATCATGCCCTGCCCCACTGTGAGGGGAGAGGTTGGCAAGCAGCTTCTGGGTCTTTTTTAGCGACACCTGTTGTAGGTAGAAGGGGGGGATGGGAGTTGGGTCTGAGTGGAGGGGTGCTGGAGGACTTGGGGGCTGTGGATGGGGAAGGAGAGGTAGACAGTTCAGACAACATGGCATTAAAGGCATTAGAAATTGTATGTGGGTTATTGCAGCTGACCCCGTCAACGAGCAATTCAGTGACTTGCACTCTAGCTGAGCCCCCAACCGCGCTTCTAATGTTCTGCCAGAAACTCCTCAGATTGCTGGCAGCGGAGAGCAGGGCAGATCAGCAGAACTCGCTTTTTGCTGAGCAAATGGCTTTTTTACAGGAGTTTCTGAGGCGTCTATAAGCTAGGAGGTCATTGTTACTTTGGGAGGCCTTGTAGGTCTCCCAGCATTTGTCTCTGAGTTTCATAAGGGAGAATAGGCCCCCATGAAGCCATTTGGTAATGGCACCACTCACCCTCCTTCTAGTGAGGGGGGCATGTTTGTTCTGCATGGGGATAAACTTGGATAAGAATTCATCCAGGGCTCGAGCTGGGTCCACTGAGGCAGTGACCCTAGACCAGTCAATTAGTCTGAGGTCAGAGAGGAAGTCACATGTGCAAAATTTTGAGTAATCCCTCATCTGGATCACTTTACTGGGAATTTTAGTCTGAGAGATGCCCCATGTGCAAAAGGTAGGCGAGTTTTCAGAGATGGCATCTGGGAGAATGCCTGAGGATGTGATCCTGTTGGGTCTGTTGGTCAGGATCCAGTCAATTAGCGACCCTTTGTCCCCCGAGGGGAGGGCCTTGTGGGTTCGGAGATAATTTGGCTAAGGGCGAGGCCCGAGAGCAGTGGCTCATATAGTTTACAGTTGGAGCCCAACCAGTTAAGGTTGAATTCGCCTATAATGAGGACTTCACTGGGACCCACTTTCTCACTAATACTGTGAAGAAGTGAGGAGAGTCCTGGCAGGCCGCCCTTAGTGGGGTTGTAGGAACAGATTAGGTAAATTTTCTTTGTGAGCCCAAGTAGGAGAAGGGCGTGCAGGAACTCACTTGTCGGGGGGGTGGTAGGTGGGTGATTAATGGTAGACACATTTAGGTGCACTTTATAATAGAGTAGCACCCCACCGCCTCGTTTGTTCCCCACCTGATCACGTCTGATATGGCTGTACCCCGGTAGGGTGCACGTTGCATCAGGAATGTGAGGTTTTAGCCATGTTTCCGAGATACCCATGATATCCGGCTTGTAGTGGGCAACACAGACAGTAAGCTCTGCAAGGTTGTGTAGGAGGCTACGAACATTTAGGTGGACAATTTTTAGCCCTTTGGAGGAGAGCCATGCAGGGGGGGACTTGAGGGAGGGGAGGAGGGCTGCCTGGCTGGATATGGTGGCTGCACACCTGGAGAGCCCGGGGAGGGATAGCCATGATGACAGGGAGGAGAAAAAGGACCTGTCAGAACCGATTGTCAGGGATGGGAAGATAGAGGAAAACTGGGAACAGTTCAGGGGGCAGGTTAATTCAAGAGAAAAATGGATACCAGAGGGAGTGACAGCGACTAGTGTGACTCAACCAACGCCTGGTGACAGTACAAGGAGCTGTAAGGAGTGGCAGCAGAAGCAGTGATTGTGAACAGCAGAGCTTTAGGCCAGAAGGGAGTTGAAGGAGCTGGACTATAAGGGCGGCCACTATTGGTGAAATGAGATAACCTGCAAATGGAAAACAGGGCTGATAGGTTAACTTCGGCCCCACGTGACTGCTGCCAGCCTATTTAAGGGAGAGCCGACCAAGGGTGGTGGTGGGGGCAGTGGGGAGCCAAACGCATAGCGTTGAAAGGGCTGCTGCTAGCGCCCGATGGAAAAGCAATGCACACCCACTTCTAAGATAAGGCAAAGCAAGGCAGTTCGTTTTGTAAAGTTTGCTTTTTCTCTTGGTGCAGTTTTAAATCAAAAGGGTGCCAAAGCTAAAAGCGATGGGCAGACTTGCTTATGTGACCACCTACTTATGCGAGGCAGACTTGCAGGGCTGTTTACCTGGGCTGGGTTCCGTGGGTCCTTCTTTGCCTGTGGGGGAGGGCAGTACGAGCCCTCGTGACCTCTGTTCCTCGGGAGTCTGGGGTCTGTGGAGGGAACAAAGGCACAGTTATACCAGGAGGGCAGGGGGGCCGGGGAGAAGAGGTGAGCAGAACAAAAGGTGGAAACACGAGTTGCGAGAGGCAGCTGCTCAGCACTGTAGCGTGTTACCTTGCTATTTATACAGGCTTACTGGATGTACAATAATATTATCAGAAACTAAGCCTAAGACTAAAACACGCAAAAAGAGCTAGACTAACTAAACAGAATGGACTTTCTGCAGCAGGGCTAACTTTAAACAGTCTGGTTTATATCACATTAGGCAGAGCAGAGCAGCATCTGGTGGCAGTAGACTACAGGATTACACAGTTACAGCAGTTACTTGCAGCATTAAAGGGGAGTAGCACTTTAAGTAAAACAGGCAGAAGTGAACAAAGAACACTGCCACTTATATATAACAAGCATTTGTCAATGCCGAACGTTCGCTTGCAGGTATTTGCAGTGGTGTTTGGCAGTTGGACATGGCTTAAAAAAATTCAGTGACAAAGAAGTACAAGCATTTGTCAATGCCGAATGTTGCTTGCTTCTATGTGCTGTTTAGGTATTTGGAAGTCATTGGAGTGCAAATATTGAAATTCATGAAGAACTTACTGGCGTGCGTAGGAACTACGCCAATGCTGCCGCTCATCAAAACAGTCATTTTAGAAATTTTTCACCAAATTTTCAACACCATAGCCATTTAAGACCTCTGCTCATGAACAGTGTCACTGTGATTTTCTTAATGTCCCATACATTGATTTGCTTTACACGACTAGCGCCATTGTGCACTACATGGGAGGAAACACTTTTGGGCAGAATGTGAAAAAATGACATCTGTACTGCTCATAAGGAGGTGTGGTAGAAATGGCAATGTTGAAAATCTGGAGTAAAAATATTGAAAGATTCCGAACATCGGTGCATAGAACTGTGCAATGCACACTAAATAAAAACAGTCATTTTAGATTTTTTCACCACATTTTCAACACAGTCATTTTAAGACCTCTGTTCATGAACAGTGTCACTGTGATTTTCTTAATGTGTCCCATACATTGATTTCAAGCAACCGACTGCGCCATTGTGCACTACATGGGGAAACACATACTCAGATATCTCTTTCAGACACATTATGAACTTGGACCATTACCCTTCTGGCATAAGCATGGGCTCTAGGGCAAAATACGATAGGCTTGACCAGCAGTCCCTCTCGGCAATTTTCCATACGCCTGGTGCATCCAACATTAATGTTTGTTCTTAACATCGCTTTCTCACGGACCTCTCCTGTAAGGTACACTGGGCATTTGGCCAGGATCAGAGACTCAGGATCCTTCTTCCATACAATTCCGACCCGGTTCCTCTGGTTCTGTTTTTTCCAGCATCTCTCTGTGCCTCCATAGACCTTCTTAATTAAAGCCAGAACTCTAAACGCTACTAGTCTTTGACCCCTGCTTTTCATAACACAACTGTGCCAGCCTTCCAAACAAGTGAGCATTTGTTCCAATCAACAAAGGGACACCATCCTTACAGTCAGTGGGGGGACACACTAAGGCTAGGGTCTCTACTTGTTAAAGCCACTCCAGCCAGGCATTGGAGAACAGCCGATGCAGATATACCCGGAATAGGGGTAGCCTTCCTTAACTTCCCCATACGCAGTCCTTCTAATGGTTTGTAAAGAGATACGTCTGACAAATGCTTTCATATGCAATCTTGGAACATAATTGTCGCGGGAGCCACTGTCTAATATAGCTCTTGTAGACACTCCGTTCACCTTACAGTGGTCTCCATGGAGGGACCCACTATTCTGGACCAGTCTGGAGGCGGTGGTAGGGGCCTGGGCATGACCTTGCCACAAGGGACGTGAATTAGCATTTTGGTGCCCTCACTGGGATCATGTCGTGCACCTCTTAACCACTGATTTCTTCTCGAAGCTCTCCTTGTAGCCTATATGCAACTTTGTCAGTGTCTTTGGGGACTGGCATTCCTTTCATGTGCCCATCTTTCCACAATTATAGCAAAACATACTTTCTGGAGTTTGGCTGGCAGAGGCACCACACTGGGAGCCAGGGCGGGGGTATTACTAACTGGAAACCTTGGTACATCTCTGTATCGTGATAAGCATTTGGAGACATCTCGTCAGTTTCTCCACTTCCATGATCAAGGAATCGAGTTCGGAGCTGTTATCAGCAGGAGATACATGGGTGGGTACCCCCACCCCATTTGCAGATACAGTCGAATATAGGTCAGGGCCCCGTACTTGCAGGCGTAGCCTTCATAAAGGACTGTTTTTGAATTCCCGGATCTCTCTCAACAGATTCGCCCCATTACTGACATATCTTTTCCTTGTCAGAGCACTCATTGACTGCCAACCTCTGCCCCTGAACTTCACTTGATGGGTCGCCTCAGTCACTTTCGGTGCATTAGCCGCAGCTAATGGTGCAGGTCCCTCGAGGTCGTCTTTTCTCAACTCCTCAATTTCTCTCATTAACTCATCATGGGAGGGTGGGAGTTCAGTCGATCACCAGTAACTGAAGCAACAGGTTCTGGAGAAGGGGCAGACTTAGGATCCTGTCCAGCCTGGACCGGTCCAGTTCAATGGCTGGCAAACTACCTTTTCTGAGGCATTCTTGCAACAATTTTTCCAGCGAGATACATACACAGACAACAACTCCCTTGGTACTGTTGGCATCTTACTCTCACAATAGGTCCTCATCAG
This sequence comes from Neoceratodus forsteri, assembly GCA_016271365.2. NCBI lineage: Eukaryota > Metazoa > Chordata > Ceratodontiformes > Ceratodontidae > Neoceratodus > Neoceratodus forsteri. Next base: position 268,118,924 of record CM057455.1, read on the forward strand.
AATCTGGGCTCCCATACACATTCTCCAAGGCCTCAAGATAGGCCTGTGCGGTAAACTTCAGGGTTACTGGCCCGTTGCTTACGGATGCTAGCCAGGGCAGGACCTGGGCTCTCATAACCCTCTTTCGCTTTCACCTTCCGAGCATTGCCATTTAGCACTTGGGGGCAGCATAGTCTATCCAGGTCTCCCAGTCATCACTCCCTTGGGGGGTGGGAGGTGCAGAATCATCAATAACCTTGATGAAGTCGTGACTAATAGCAGGTGCAGAAATAAGGTCTGCATTGGTTCCAGCCACCATTACGGGCACTGGAGCAGGAGAGGTGTTGGGGAGGAACACCTAAGTAGCAAGAATAGTTTCTTCAAGTCCTCCACAGTTTTCCCCTCTCCAGCAACCATTCAGCAAATTTCTCCTCAAAGTTTCAGATAGTGGTGGGGCTGGCATTCCCCGGTCTTTACTGTCCATAGTTATCACTCTCAAGCAGTGAGGGCTCCCTCTGGGGTAATGGTCTGTGGCACTTTGGAGGCTATCTGTGGGATCCTTAAACTCTACTAGGGCCAGGAAGTGTGGGTGAGCAGATTAGCATGCCGACCCACCACCACAGGGTTTTGTAAACCTTCCACCTTGGAAAGTACTCCCTACACAGTGTCCCTGTGTTATTAATACGGGGATGTCCAGGATAAGCATAGCATTTGAGGGTGATCTCCTCCCCCAGTACACCATCCACCACAGCCGCACAGCCACTTCTGTCGTGGGTACCCACTTTTTTCTTAACAGTGCCTGGAATATGGCCACCAGAGGACACACAATCCCAGCGGTGAGCCTCCAAGATGTAACCCCTAGATGGCGCTATCCCAGGGGCTACTACCCTGCCCTGATTTGCCACTAACAGGTTGAGGGCCTGGATCCAATGGAGGTGCCTCCACCCAGAGGTCAGGGTTTGCAATAGTTAAACTAACTTGGTCACAGCCCTCTGGGACACTGCACAACCCCCTTTCTTCCACTAGTGGCCCACACAATATATCAGAATTACCTTCACAGTATACACTTACCCCAGGTCTGGTTCCGCACTGGGACCTCCTGTGAAATGAGATACAGTGCAACAATCACAGTACAGTACTTTAACATGAACCAAATACCTCCAGGCAGTATAACTTTGCTGAAACAAGCAGCTCTGATTTATTTAGGGGGATATAACAAGGACAGGGAAATCAGGTTAATTAGCTTATCCTCTAATAATCTACCTATGGCTCTGTGCATACCCATCCCTATCGAGTTACTGTCCCTGGGTACCCAAGCCCTAGTGGCTAGTCAAACCGTGGCAGCTGGTAGGGGCCCTTTCACACAGAGAAAAGGAGAATTAAACAGTCAGCAGTACAGTAATTCCATTTGGATTTAATGTGGCAATTCAACAGGGAGCAACCCTGAATTAGTACTCACGACATCCAAATAAGATAGGGTCCTTCAATGTCAGCAGGGCTCACTTGAGGTACACAAACCTCTTCACACATCCATGAAAAAAGCACTATACAGGCAGGCTGCATCTGCATCCATCGATTAATTACTGCACAATACCTGGGAGAACACACAGCAGATTCAGTTCCTGACAGACCGAGTGCAATTTTCAGCAATTCTTCCAGTCTTCTACAGGGTGAGCCTGGTTTCTACTCTTCAGAGATCCTTTGATTCTTTTCACAGGACAGATTCAGTCCTAACAAGCTGTTACACAAGCTGCAGACCGGAACTCTGGGCCTTACACACGTTTTTTGACTAAAACTGCACACTGAAAAAGCACAGGGCTCCTTCCTTCTTCACTGCCAAAGCTCAACTGAAACTCCAACCGACAAAACCGGGCACTTCCTTTGAGTTCCTCCCAGTTCTTGACTGGATTGGCTGTCACCACAATAGACTGCTGCTGTTGGTCCAAAAGGCACTGAAGTCTAAACTACATCTCCCAGAGTCACTGCCCATACAATCCTCTTGTGGCTGGCTCAGATTATGAGTCCAAGTTCTGATTCGTCAAGGCACCATTTTAGAGCTAGCTTACCCCACTGATTGGTCCAGTTCAGCAGTTCAAAACTAGAATGGGGAACTAGCAGACACAGTTCTGACTGCAAAAAGCGAGTTAGACAAACTGTAATTTCATTATTACTCTAAATAATTTCTGGCAAACAGTTACATCTTTCAGATAGGTTCCCTTTGCACTCCTATGACTGCAAAAATGAAGTGAATTGGCAGCAGCCGGTGGTACTCAAGAGAAACAGTCCCCCATACAACTAATTATGTCTGCAAGCAGACAGCTCTTAAAGAGACAGTACCAGAGGCTCTAAAAACACTCACTGATAAATGGCTTAAATGCCAAACACCATTCAGGCTTGGAGCATTCAAGCAAGCTCCTGGAAGTCTTTTGGGAACCCCCATTTGCAGGGGGGTTACACCTCCAATCCCCCACCCCATCAGTTCTTGCCTGTCCCCTACTACCCTGTCCTCTCACCAACTGCCTATGGCCCTCTCATGCACTTGTCAGATCATTATTTCAATTGTAACTGCCCCGGGCTTTCTTTGTATAATGTCTAGCGATATTGCACCATTGCTTCCGTCCACGTTGATCCTGACAAAGCCTTTGACAGCTCATGCAATCTGTAATGTTTTACCTGTTATTAATTCTATTGTCTTGTCTTATCTGGACAAAGACACTGGCAGCTCAGGTACTGTAATTATATTAATTATTATGTACCTGCCTGTTCTTGTCTATACTTGTCTGTTGTCCATGACATGGAACCTTTGTAAAAGAGCTCTGTTTGCTCAAAGGTGTGATCAGTAATTTCCATAAATTAAAAAAAAAAAATTCCTTATCCCCCCTGACGATCTGGTAGATAATTATAAATTGTGGGTGCCAGGTGAAGTAGGATGGGACTGGGTTTCTAACAGAGGTGGGTGGGTGGGTGGGAGGACAGGGGCTTGAAATGAAGGATATTGGTGAAGGAGTATGGTGAGGGCATTTTTTTTTTTTTTTTGCTAAATATGCCTGGGGACGAATAGTGCCACTATTCGTTATTCAGATCCAAATACAAATAGTGCATTATTCATGGTATGCAGGAAATACTGTTCATTATTCACACACATTGTTTTGCTAAAACAGCTCAACAAAAAGCACCACACCACATGGGTCACCATGTGACTTTCCTCAGAAGGAAACCTGCAATGATCCCCAAATACACTTAAATAGCAGTTGGACCCACATATATTGTTGCACTTCTATTTAAGTAGAATGGACAATAAGGAAACTTAAAGAGCACCTTTCTTGATGCTTACAAGAAAAAAAAAAAAAGAGAGCTCCCTTACCTGAATGGGAGCTGCCCCTGGGGTAGTGGTTAATGCAGACCCTTTTGCAAAAGAAAGGATTGTTATTCGCCCCCATGGGGCTGTCCACACTGCCCCTTCCACTTCCTGATATCCTTTTCCACATTCATCCTCAGATGTTTTGTGACAAATGTATAGAGAGAGTGCAGGGGTGCTCCCCATTCAGTTATACAGAGCATCATGCCTCATGACGAAGGGTCACATTAGATCCGAAGCACCAGGGCTCCTTGTGCCACACTTCTCACAATACATGGGAGCTTAGCATTTCTACATTAGAGTGCATACCTACTTTAATCTGAGTGCATTACCTTTTGATTTTTTTCTATGCTGGATTGTTTTGCATATGCACTGAGTGCCTGGCACTGTGTGTGTGATTCCTGTTGTTCTGAGGCATCGTTTGTAAAGTTTATGTCCCGATTTTAAATCAGACTTTGGAACAGATTGATGCCAGGGTTCAACTTACAAGGCTGATGAGAAATGTCCGGAATCCCGGCTTCACTTTTGAAGCAGTTATTTATCTGTGTTACAGGGCTCGTTTTATAATGGTAGTTCCTTTACACAACTCAGATCCAGAAGCACATGGTTTGATACCTTTTATTGAACCAACTTAGATGTCACAAAAAGAACAGAATGCTTGGTTGGTCTGAAAGCTTAGGCATTCTATTCTTTTTGTGACATCTAAATTGGTCCAATAAAAGACATCAAACCATTTGCTTCTGGATCTGTTCTTACAAAGACCAATATGGCAACTACACTAAATCTTTTTTACACAACTCAGGACATTGAATAGTATCTAAAACAGTGCTTACATTGTATTGCTTAAAAATTCACAAACTCATCCATGCACGAGTTTACTGTGGCTTCGGTACCCTGCCGATACGTGAACACTGAGTCATTGGGCAGCTGGGCTATGAGTGGATCAAATAAATTAGGAAAATACAATACATTTTCAAGAGATGGCAATTTTATAAAATTATGGTATCACATCTGATATGCATAGCTAGCTAGATGGTTGCAGACACCTTTTTAATAAAAAATGCAAAAAAAAAATGCAGACAATGTCTCGTTAATCTCTAACAGATAAAAGGTAAAAAGATGTCAATGTGCTCATTTAATTTCTTCAGTTTTCTGTATGTGAAAATCATGTTATGTATAAAGACTACGGGGGAGAATTTTCAGAAGTGCTGGACATGGATGCAAATTGATGCTGTGCTTTCATCTCTGTCCACACCCTTGTTTCCAAGCAGTCCTGCTGCTATTTGCAGAACTTGCATCTATTTTCAATAGTCATAATTTTCACTAGAAAACAGATGTTGTTGTGAGTTTGGTCCAGTTTGGATGCACGTCCATCTGTTTTGGGATGGAAACCTGCGGGCCATCTAATGTAATAAATGACCTAGCAGGTTTGAATGCATAGCTGTTTTGAAAATACTGTAGTAGCAGAGACACAGCTCGGGCAGATCCTTATGTTTGAAAATCCTGCCCTACAGTATGAGTTTTTAAATTGTCCTCTGCTAAAACTAACTAATTATGCAAACGTTTGTAAATTATTCCCACCGATATAGATTTGCAAGATATGCATTGTTTTGTGTCAATAATTTTTGTTTTGGATGCTTGAACATATCGGGGGGAGGGGCTAAAAAGCTATTACTAAAATCATACAGAAGCTTACATTTTTGGAATCTACAGCACTACACCTTTCTTTTGATACCAGAAGCAGATGCCGCATCTTCTGTTGAAATAGAAAAGGTGGAAGGTGAGCTTTTGGGAATTTAGTTGCAAAATCTACAACTACCAAAATAAAACTTGTTTACCTGTCTGACGAGAGTTACTGAAACATTCCACAATCTTCAGTAGCTACCCTCCTAACTGGCATGTGTTTAGGAGGCAATGACATAAGGGAAGCTTTTGGCTTATCTCCTGCTTTCCATCTGTTGACATGCTCAACAGATTTGGCAGTACCAGGCCGCATTTAAAAAGACAGTGGGCCACTAAAAGTTCTGAAAGAGAAAATTGTAGGTCTTGATTGTTCATACTGTAGTTGCCTGGAAGTTGGAATATCAAAAGTCGGCTGTAGCAGCTGTCTCCTGTATTACTTTATTTGTACTATAATGTGGTTATTAGCTGCAATTGTAAACGTGGGGGGTTCCCCTCAAGCTGCTTACCAGTAAAACTGAAACTGTGTTCCTGTGGCACAGCTATCTGATGGAATAGTTCCCTTTTCTTGCTCCTGTTTTTGAACACCACTGCCTCACTGATACTTCCTGCACCTTCAACCATCCATTCTGGGTTTTTCTCTTACTCCTGCTAAGGGTTTCTGCGGACTCCCTTATTTTACTTAAACTTAGAACCTTCTGCTATATATCTGGACACACTGCCCAGCACTGCAGCACTCTCTTGGTGCTTTGCTGCTGTTTACTGTCTGAGGCGTCAGCTGTGAGAACATCAGGCACTTCTGATCAGCTGCTCTGCTATCAGTCTTCCCAGCTGGCTGCAGAGGGGGAAGCTTCTTGAGTCACTGACCCTTCCTCCTGTACATTGACTGTATTATAAGTTCATATCTGTGGGTAATATGTGGGTACCTCTGTTTGTATTCCTTGCACACTAACTGCCCCTCACTTTCAAGCTGTGGGGAACTTTCCACTATGTTTTCCCTGTACCCCACTCCCACTTTCCTTGCTATCCCAGTCAGCCACTATCTCTGCTGCAGCTGACGGGTATTCTCATAGCCCACTGTCTCTGCTGCAGCTGAGGGGTATCCTCACAGCCCACTGTCTCTCTTTGTGGCTGTGGATAATCCCCTGGTGCTCTGACCACGCCTCCTCCTCACAATGTTCAGGCTCTTTTTGCAGGTTGTGGGGTAGTCTTATGCTGCCCTGACTGCACATCCACCTCACAACCTGCAGGCTCTTTTTGCAGCTGTGGGGGAGTTTTGTGCTGTTCTGCCTACCCTTCTTTCTTGTGATCCTGTTCAGTGCAAAGAAGAACAAAAATCAAATGGGCGTCTGCAGTCTGCCCTCCTGTCATCTAACTCTTTGTGGCAACACAAGCAATATTTCCACAAGATCATTTCCAAAAATGTCATCTAAGGGCAGGTTTGCAAGCACCCCCATATCTGGTGTTCCCTCATACTCTTACCAAATTAGAGGAACCTTAGCTATGGATACCACCACTCAGGCCCCTGTATTAGACCTACTTCTACCGATCTGCCATGTCAATATGTAACCCTCACTGGCCACTTGTTTAACTAGTAAGCACACCTCCCATATTTTTCTGTTATGGGAAAGAGGGGTGGGGTACAAAGCAATAAACAGTATTTACAAGACAGCAAAATTACCATTACTAACCCAGGTCCTCAGGAGAGAAACTTTGCTAAGGGCTATGCTGGTTTGCAGTTCTGGAGGGGTACCCAGTAAATCCACATGGAAAGCAGTAACTAGATTGTCCATACCAGGTTGGGATTCTAGAGTGTGGCTTTATTCCAAATAGTTGGTACACAAAAGCAAAGATGGACCCCCAAGGGTTTACACTTTGTGGCACAAGGCAATGCAGAACAACATCTGTAGAAAACAGAAACTCGAACTTCCCATATAGCATAGGATTTGGACTCTTTTCAGTGGCAAGCCTGAGCTGAAAAACACATCTTCTAGTGGCAATGGCCACCACGCAGCACACAAACTTCTTCTTCTAGTGGCACTGGCAACAAATTAGAACTGTTCCTATTTGACATAGAGGCTTTAAAGTAGCACATGTGGCACCTTGCCATGACGGAGCACACTGGTGCTCAAGATTAGGACAACTCACACCAGGGGTAAACTTTACTCTTCAGGCATTGGTCATATGCACTGAATAAACAGGCACCCTTACAATACCCGAAGTGCTGAACTGGTCACTCCAGATGGGGGATTGCCCACCTTTTCCTTTCCCATCTATACCCAGCCATTCTTTCAGAATTACACCTCAACAGTTAACTAACAGTAGAACTATGCTTCTTCAGAATGTTTGGCACATTCAGCATGAAAAAACACTACACAGGAGTGTAAAATTGAAGTTCTGTACAAAGTGCTATATCACACCTGAGACTCCACTATAATCAGCCAACTTTAGGAAAGCTTCTTGAGAACAGTCTCAACACAGAACTGGGTGAATAGGTCCCTTTGGCAGAGTAACACCCCAAAGAAAACACAAGCAGGAACATTTCTCCTGGGAACTCACAAACAGAATTACTCACAGTTTGTACACAAAGGCAGCTTTAATGTCCTGGATCAAGTCAGGGTATTGCCCCTCTGATCCATTCTGCAGTCCTCCTCATCCCACTGGGGATGAGAAACATAGAACATAGAAACATTGACTTTGATGGCAGATAAGGACCACTTGGCCCACCCAGTCTGCCAATTTCCCTACCTATTGAATAAGCTGCAAATTCTAGATAACCAACAGCCTACTTCCTGCAACCCCCACTATAATTGCCTTATGTCTGTCTCATGCATGTTTGAATTCCTCCCACTGTTTTAGACCCCACAACCTCTCCAGGAAGGCAGTTCCATGCGTCCACCACTCTCTCCGTGAAAAAAAATGTCCTCACATTACCCCTGAGCCATCCCCCCCTCTAACTTTAAATTGTGGCCCCTTGTTCTTACACATCTCTTTTTCTGAAAGATGCTACCCTCTTGGACTTTGTTGATTCCCTTGAGGTACTTAAAAGTTTCTATCATGTCCCCCCCGTCCCTCCTTTCATCAAGGGTATACATATTAAGCTCTCTCAGTCTCTCTCTTCATATGGTTTCTGCTGCAGACCCTGCACCATTTTAATTGCCCTCATCTGGACTGCTTCCATCCTGTCTATGTCCTTGCATAGATGAGGTCTCCAAAACTGCATGCAGTACTCCAGATGGGGTCTCACCAACTGTCTGTACAGAGGGATAACCACTTCCCTTGTTGTGTTGGCTTGCCGCACTTGTGTGGAAGTCAACATCTTGCAGTAGTGCAGCTTTGGAGGCGCAGCCGCTGTTGGGTGAATGCAGGGCACACATCAGTAGGTGTGTCCCTCATTCCCCAATCAGTGGCACCACACCATGCATGCTAATGTGGCGAGCACATCTAAGGAAAGGTCCGCTGCAATCCGAGCAAAGCTCGTCAGACGTAGCGGACCCTTCCATGCGTGCTCGCCACGTAGCTGTGACTGTAACAGGCTGACCGAGGTTCCCAATCCCCAACTCAGCTTACTGGCCACACAAATTTGCTGAAGGAGGCCCACTCCCCATCAGCATGCAGCAGCCCCATTTCTACTATGCTGGGGGTACCATTTCGATTCTTGCCTCCCACTTTCATTGTGTGCGACGTGAGCCCACTCCCGTCGAGGCATAATCAACCCTCCGCATTTCTTATATGCCAAGGGGTGCCCAATCCCCTCAGATCTTGACTCCCTCCCGCTGTCATTGTGTGCCGACAGAGGTGCCCAATCCCCACCGGCATAAATTCACCCCAAGCCCCTCTGTATTCTGCCGAGAGGGTGCCCAATCCTCCTGTCGGCTGCAGCATTCCAAAACAGTTAAGTGGCATGCTGGGAGCCCATCCCAGCATGCTAAGTCCCCTGAAAAAAAAAACTGTCCCGCGATGTTCGTTTTTTTTTTCTTCCTGTAACAAAAAAGGTCCCTACGTAGTCTCCCTGCCCCCACCGCACCCAACCACTCGCACCCTGCCTCCCCACACCCCCTCATCCCCCACCCCATACTTACCTCCGAGTCCGGCGCAGCGATCTTCGTTGAACCGGGAACACATCTACACTCTTCAAAGCCGACCGCGAACTGAGGAATTGCCGGTAAGCTGTATAATGGAATGAATAGGGTTTTCAACTTTGCTGCGCATATCTTGGGTATTTGTTGGAATTTTGGCACCAAATTTTCAACATGGGGTTTTAGGGCCCTCCTCCTTGAATTCCATCACTGTCATGGCATTAATCGGCCTCGAAGGTGATTTTGCAGTCACTTGGCGAAATCACCTTTGGGACCAATAACAAAATGACAGTGCCAGTGTTCATGGTGGCCTCTCAAAACCCTATGTTCCAAATTGGTGGAAAAAAATCAACAAATGCCATGTTCTGGCGTCGTTGCGCGGTTACTTTCATGAGCTCGTTACCCGTGAATTCGCAATATTTTAATGCCAGATTTTCAGCATTGTCATTTTTGTACACCTCCTTGTGAACAGTACAGCTGTCATTTTCCACATCCTGCCCGAAATGTGTTTCCGCACTTCTGGCGCACAATAGCGCAGTCACTGTGGGAAATCAGTGTTTGGACCAGATTATGAAAATGCCAGTGACACAGTTCGTGAGCAGAGGTTCTAAAATGCCTATGTTGAAAATTTGGTGATGATACTTCATAAAATGATTGTGTTACGAGCGTGCGTTGGCAGATTGCACACACACTCGTACTGTCATGCATTTCTGATATTTTCACTCTGGATTTTCACCATTGCCATTTTTCCACACCTCTTGATGAACAGTGCAGCTGTCATTTCACATATCCTGCCCAAAATGTGTTTTCGCACTTCTGGCGCAGAATAGTTATTATTAAGCTGTCTTAAAATCACTTCTTAGGACTTTGAAATAACAGTGACACTGTACATGAGCAGAGGTGCTAAAATGCCTATGTTGAAAATTTGTTATGACAGCCCATAAAGTGGCAGTGTTGCAAGCGTCACGTTGCATATTTCCCGCACCCTTGTAACCTTAAATTTGCTATATTTACATGCCACATTTTCAACACTGGCATTTTTTTACGCCTCCTTATGAACTGTACAGCTGTCATTTTTTACATCCTGCCCAAAATGTTTTCCCGCACTGCACTACCAAACACCCAAAGGGACACCCCAATGCCTGTCAGTCTCTGCAGGGTGGGGGTGGGTTGGCATCAGTTCAACACTTCACTGCCATGCCTATTATGCATCTCTCTAACTCCTGCACTACCAATGCCAATGCCAGCAAGACAACATTCGGCATTGACAAATGCTTGTTCTAGTTGTGATGCCCCTCCCTATGCATCCCAGTATTCTCCTGGCTCTTTTTACCGACTTCTCACATCGCTTACCCACCTTTAGGTCATCTGATATGACTACCCCCAGGTCCCTTTCCATTATTGTTGTTAGTATCCCCCCTGCTATTGTGTACTCTTCTCCTGGACTTTTATTTCCCAGGTGCATTACTTTGCACTTCCTCGCACTGAATCTAAGTTGCCATATGTCTGACCATTTCTCCAACCTTGCCAAGTCCCTTCTTATCCTTTCTATCCCCCCTTGTGTATCAACTCTGTTACAGATCTTTGTGTCATCTGTAAAGAGGCACACCTTTCTGTCCAGACCCTCTGCAATGTCACCTATAAAGACGTTAAGAGGACTGGACCCAATACTAAGCCTGAGTACTCCACTAGTAACCCTTTCTTCAGAATGTGTTCCATTCACTATTACCTTCTGTGTCCTGTTGTGCAGCCAGTTTGTTGTCACCAGTACCCACTCCCAGGCTGGCTAAATTGATTATTAATCTTTTGTGTGGGACTGTGTCAAATGCCTTGTTAAAGTCTAGGTAGGCCATATCCACAGCCCCTCCCTGGTCTATTACTTTGGTCACCCAGTCAAAGAAATAGATTAGATTCATCTGACATGACCTTCCTGCTGTGAATCCATGCTGCTGTGGATCATGTGCCTCGCTGGCCTCTAGGTACCCAACAATTCTTTCTTTCAGAAGTGATTCCATCATTTTCCCCACCACTGAGGTCAAACTAACAGGTCTGTAGTTTCCTGCTTCTGCCTTGCTCCCACTTTTGTGAAGGGGAATCACATCTGCCCTCCTCCAGTCCTCAGGTACCACCCCCATCCTCCCATGATTTGTTAAAAAGTGTGGTCAGTGGTGTCACTAGGTCCTCCCTTAGTTCTTTTAGGATTTAGGGTGAATCCCGTCAGGCCCTATTGCTTTGTCCATCTTGAGTTGGAGTTCTTTCAGGACTCTTTCTTCTGTAAATGGACTGGCGTCAACCCCACTACCCAGAGTGTTTCTATTGTTTGGTTTAGATAACTCCTCCTCTTCTTCTTTTGTGAATACTAAGCAAAAGTATTCATTCAGTATCTCTGCTTTTTCACTGTCTCCCTCTGCCTACCCCCCTCTTCTTTATTAATCTTCACTATCCTTCCCTTAACCTTTCTATGCTCCCTAATGTACCTATAAAAGGTTTTATCCCCCTTCTTAACTGAGTTGGCTATCTTTTCCTCGGTTAGGGCCTTTGCTTTTCTGACTTCCTTCCCCACTTCTTTCTGCTTTAATTGATACAGTTCCCTGTCATGCTCCTTCTGTGATTCCTTATACTTTTTGAATGCAGCCTTTTTCTTCTTAACCTTCCCTCACACCTCTTTTGAGAACCATAGTGTTTTTTTATTCCGCTGTGTTTTCTTTATTTGTTTCACACAAAGGCTTGTTGCCTCCATGATGGCAGTTTTGATTTTTCTCCATTGTTCTTCCACCCCTCCTTTCTGGCCATTTGCTAATGCATTCCTCAGGTATTCACCCATTATGCCAAAGTCAGCCCTTCTAAAGTCCAGTATCCTTGTCTTTGTATGCCTTGTCTCCATGGTTGTGTTTATTGTGAAGCACACCGTGCAGTGGTCGCTTGTTCCCAGATGTCTACTAACTTCTAAATTTGTGATCCTCTCTCCATTTGAGAGTACCAGGTCTAATATTGCTCCCTCCCGAGTGGGTTCCACCACTAGCTGTCTAAGGCATGCCCCCTGTAGGGCATCGAGAATGACCCTGCTCTTGGATGTGGCTGCAGTCCATGTCATCCAATTAACATCTGGCATATTCAGGTCCCCCATCAACAGTATCTCCCCTTTTTCAGCCATTTTGATAATGTCCTCTATCATTTTCTTGTCCATTTCCTCCCCTTGAGATGGGGGTCTGTATACAACCCCTGTGCGGTTTGTGATGCTATTCCCTGTCTCCAAGGTGATGCAGAGTGCCTCTTGTCCTCCCCCTTTACTTTTTAGTTCTGTAGCTTTGATCCCTTCCCTTTTGCAGAGAGCTACTCCACCTCCTCTTTTGCCCTCCCTGTCCCTTCTGTAGATCATCAGGAACTGCTGCTAGATGGTTTCCACCAATTCTACAAGGCAGGCAAATGGTTCTCAGACTAGGGTGAGAAAAAATAGGCTCTCCTCAGAACCCACACTGCAGCTCTTCACTCCTCCACTGCTCACTCTGACTGCTGCTGGATGACACTCACTGAAAATTCTAAACTCTTCACTCACAGCAAGTTATTTGGCTTATGACACTGTGAGAGTTCTAAATGACATCATCTCTCTGCTCTCAGCTGAGACCAAGCAAGCAGAGTCAGACCAGGTGAAAATCTCTTCAACTAGTTATTCACCAGCTGCCTTCCCTACCTAACACTGATGGGATTCTAGTAACCTCAGGAAACAGGGGGGTTACACTCACCCCTAGCCATGTAAATGACTGTCTGCAGCCATTTCTCTACCCAGCACCAGGCCATTCTACCCTCTGTGTTACCTATGGAAAGGTAGCGCTACTTCTCCTCTACCATGTGCCAGGCACAGGCAGGCAACACTAAAGGCCCAGAGGCCGGCTGATGAAAATTCATCCCCTATCCTATGATCTATCTATGGAAAATCAGTGGCCCCAAGAAACTGCCTGAAGCATGCCCTAATAGACCAGAACTGAGGCCCCTACTCCAGGTCAGGACCACAGCCTGTCTATCCCCCTAGCCCTCTAGGGAAAATCTATCTGACCAGGCTGCCCCTTGGGGAACCTCCCCCCAAGCTCCCAGGGTACCTGCAAACAAAAACAACAAGGAAACAACACATTACAATGCACTACATTTCCCAAAATTCCCCACAATCTCACACCTGTGAAGAAAAAAGCATGTTAACATTCTGTTAACAACAATTTTTTGAATTTTTTATTTATTATACTTTATCGCGCCACCTATCACCGGTACCTCAGCCTCGGTCATGGCCCCCTCCGCTCCCATTCCCATATTGGCTGTGACTCCCCGATACCCCCTGGCTTACCCCCCACAGCAGGGTTGCAGCACTGGCCCTAAGTGCCGCAATCAACGGGATAGGTCAGGGAACCAGTCTGTGATCTAATCGAAGTGGAGGGGCAGGCTTCATCTAAGCAGCAGGCAGAAGTATTGTCCCTGGTATACGGGGGCAGGGACATGTAATGATGACCAGCATTTGCCCCACCCCGAACATGTTGGCGTCAATGCATGTGGTACTCCCAGCCTCCACTAGGTGTCCATATAGCGCCACTCTACCTCCCCCTTGGAGAAGGAGATCAGTCATTGGATGCTTAATTCTTCTCCCCCTGACCAGCCCTCTGACATCCTGGGGCCATTCCCAAACCCAGGTCGCCGGCATCTCAGGTCGGCACCTTTCCCCTGTGCCAGCAGGCTGGCCAACGACAAACAATTCTAAATCTCCAAGAAAAAAGAGGAACTTGGCTGAGCTCCCACATCCTCTTCTTTTCTTTTCTTCTTTTCTTCTTCAGGAACACCTGCAAAAGAAGGAAAAACCAAACACCACATTCTGCATACCACACAGTGTCTAAACCTCCACCTGAACACTAGAGAATCCCAAAAATATTTTTCTAGAAAAGTACAAAAGTAAAAAATGGAAAACAGACATTTATACAATACATTCTGGGGGAGGGAATGCCCTAAATGTCCCATACTAGTGACTGAATGTTGTTGCCTGAGGGCAAGGTTCATAAAAGAGTCTCTCCTGGGCCAAAGCCCGCTGAAGAACAGTCTTGGAACAGTGGTAGGGCCTGAAAAGCACTGCAATCCATGGGGAGAGTCTTTGAGGACAGTTCAAACAGTTTGTGGTCAGTCTGCCAGATGTAGGATGTGTTGTGCAAAGTCAGTAAAACATAGAAAATTGGGTCTTAGCAGTTCCTCAGAACGAAAACAAAGGATCACCTTACTTCTCCAAGCTGAAGACTCTTTCCCACCAGGCGGCATCTTTGGATACAGCTGGGTGATGTCCTCTGGAAAACCAGGCAATGAAACAGAAAAAACAGCTGGGTTGATGTCATCTTGGAAACCAATTGATGAAACAGGAAAACAGCTGAGCTGATGTCATCTGAGAAACCAAGCGATGAAACTGGGAAACACTGCTGGGGTGACAAATCTGGATGCAACTGAAGAATCCTGGAATACTAGTAGAGCTGCATCTTCCTCCTTGGATACTGTTGCTGCTGGATGACATACACCAGGCTGCCACTGCTCGCTTCCCTCAGGGCATACTGGGCATATTCACAGGGAATGGCACCATTAAGGGTAATACCACTTGGAGGTGAGGTGCAAGAACTATGACACCATCTGGACATTCAAAGTTGATGTTGTGGAATGTCTCATTCCCCTGCCTTGTCCACAATTCACACAGTGTCCATAAACAGAAATCTGTCCAATTTCCAGAATTTCAGATGATCGTTTGTGACTCTGTCCCTGACACATGCTGCTATGCCAGGGTATAAATTCTTGCTTGCCTCTTCCAACAACCAGTTCTTCTTCTTATTCTTTTCAATTTCCTCCCAGACTCTATGATGAAAGGTAGGAAAGGACCTCCCATATATGGCGTCGACCCTCCTATGCACCAGTCTCTCCTCCTTGCTACTATTGACCAGTGTATGGCCCGTGGCTCGACTTGGGGCGGCCAGTCCTGGTTAAGCCAGTGCTGCTTACTTAATGAATGAAATAACTTGTCCCCAACCATCTCTGTAGGCAGGGTACTGGAGCCTTCTTCTTCTTCTCTCTCTGGCTCCTCCAGGGTAGGAGTCTGAGGCAACTCACAGGGACCCTCAACATGAAGATACATTTCTTCATCCTCCTTTTCCTCGCTCAGGATCTGAGCCCAGGAGTGAGCAGATGTCCTCACTCCCAAGACAGTCCACTCCTCACTGGACACAGAGGTAGACACCTCCCAGTTCAGTGTCTCTTGCAGTTCATCCTCCCCTACTAGGCTAGGACTAGGACCATCCTTCCATGGGTCCACAGATCCTTCCGTCACATTGTCCATCTGGGACACAAGTGTGGAAACATCATTTGGTGTCTGTCCTTGCAGTAGATTCATTCTCTCTCTCTCCTTCTGTGCTACACTCGATGGGGCCTCCCCCAACAGGCTCAACCTGGTGCTCCGTGCTGCTACTTGTAGAGTTTCCTACTTTGGTCCAAGTGGGAGCCAATTGAATTTGTGATGCTTTCTCTGGTGCTGCACCCCTGCTTGTGTAACCCCCCTACAAATGGGGGTTCCTAAAAGCTTTCTTGGAGCTTGGGTGAATGCTCCGTGCCTGGTTGGTGTTCGGCGTTAAGGCCGCTTAAATGTGGTACCAGTGAGCACTTTTGAAGCCTCCGTATGCTGTCTCTTTGAGGGCTGCCTGTTGCAGCCGCAATTAACTGACATGGAGGGGGGCTGTGTGGTTGTATGCCCGGGTCCCGCCCGGGCCACTGGAAAATAGCTCCTTTTTCTGCCACCGCTAATGGTGCAGGGGGAGCTCTGCTAGGGGATGTGATTGTTGTGAGAAATAACGTAAAATAATAATGATAATGTAGTTGTTCTAACCTGCCTTTCTTTGCAGTAAAGACTGTTTCGATTGTCTCCTCCATTTTGGTCCAGAACTGCTGACTTGGACCAATCGGTACCCCAGGACCCTACAGAGTCGGCTGACCAATAGAGGAACTGTTTGTATTTGGGAAAGGCATTATGGGCTATGGCGCTTTTTCGCACCACTGAGAGCAGGAGGAAATGACTGGCATGTTCAGCCAGCCAATGAAAACGGGTAGTGCCCGATCTGAAAGGTGTTCAGTGCTGCCAAGGGCAGATGTGTTGTGGCTGAAGAGGAGGGAGCTCTGTGCTTCTGCGCTGTGTGAGTGTTGGAGGAGGCGCAGGAGGGCTGAGGCAGCCGTTTTCCCCTTTCAAGCAGAGTCAGACTAAATCCACCGGCGTGCGGTCGGAGGCTATGCTGCCCAACTACCAGGCTCAACCTGAGAGGACTGGAGAGAATTACTAAATCGAGCTCAGTCCACCCGTGATGTTGATGCTGCTGTTGGCTGCCCGAGTTCCTCTGCAAGTTCGTTAAAGCAGCTGCCTGGTATGGTAACCCTCTGTTGTTTGCCATATAAATGTGTGAGGAGGCTGGTGAACTTCAGGCTCAGCCCTGCCAAGGGTGAAGGAACCATTGTTGTGGGAGTTGTGAGTACTAAATCTGGGTAGCTCCCTGCAAGTGTGTAAAAAGTGGTGTCAAGTTGTCTCAGTATATTGCTGACTGCCTAACTGAACCGTTGCTCCTTCTGCTGTAGCTCAGGATTGTAAAGGTTATCTGTGTCAGGACCCCAACCAGCTGCCACGTTGGACTAGCCGTTAGGGCTTGGGTACCCAGGGACAGCAAATCGTAGGGTTAGGCCTGTGCACAGAGCCCTAGTTAGATAATTCATAGTGATAAGCCAATTAACCTGATTTCCCCCTTCCTTGTTATTCCCCCTTTAATAAATCAGATTTTTGTGTTGCAACTACATCCTGGCCAGTTTGTGCATTCCTGTTGAACTGCTGTGTAGTGACTGCGATATACTTGTATCTTATTTTACAGGGGTCCGAGGAGTGAGCTTTAGGAGAGATACTACCCGGGGGTAAGTGTATTGGTGAAAAGAATTGTTGGTACCCAGTGGGAGCCACTAGTGGGACAAAAGGGGGGTTGCAGTAACCCAGAGGGCTGTGACCGAGGCAATCTCAACTGTATTAACCCCGACCTCTGGGTGGAGGCACCCGTCAACGGATCTGGGCCCCTCACCCTGTCTCAGTGGAGGCAGGTAGGGGTAGTAGCCCCAAGGGTAGTGGGCCCTGGGGGTTACACTTGTACCATACTTCACAAGGCAATCCGAACAGTGGGGTGTCAGAAACACATCTCTTCCATCCATGAGGTACATAATGTATACTCTCACTGGATAGCTAGGGATTGCTACATCTGGAGGCAACCCTTCACCATAGAATGTTCTCTCTATTTCTCTTAGTGTGGCCACCTCCTCTGCGATCATAGCTTGGGCATGATCAGGGTAGCTAGAAGTTCCCAAAGCCATGTCTGCAGTCAAAACACATAACAATTTGTTGTTATTAAATTGCTCACTAGTCCCATTACAGTTTCACAAAATGGCTCCCTGCTGCTGTGTTTATGTAACCCCCCTGCAAATGGGGGTTCCCAAAAGACTTCCAGGAGCTTGCTTGAATGCTCCAAGCCTGAATGGTGTTTGGCATTTAAGCCATTTATCAGTGAGTGTTTTTAGAGCCTCTGGTACTGTCTCTTTAAGAGCTGTCTGCTTGCAGACATAATTAGTTATATGGGGGACTGTGTGCTTCTCTGAGTACCACTCGAGCTGCTGCCAATTCACTTCATTTTGCAGTCACTAGGAGTGCAAAGGAACCTATCTGAAAGATGTAACTGTTTGCCAGAAATTATTTAGAGTAATAATGAAATTACAGTTTGTCTAACCTGCTTTCTTTGCAGTCAGAACTGTGTCTGCTAGTTCCCCATTCTAGTTTTGAACTGCTGAACTGGACCAATCAGTGTGGGGTAAGCTAGCTCTAAAATGGTGCCTTGGACGAATCAGAACTTGGACTCATAATCTGAGCCAGCCACAAGAGGATTGTATGGGCAGTGACTCTGGGAGATGTAGTTTAGACTTCAGTGCCTTTTGGACCAACAGCAGCAGTCTATTGTGGTGACAGCCAATCCAGTCAAGAACTGGGAGGAACTCAAAGGAAGTGCAGTTTTGTCAGTTGGAGTTTCAGTTGAGCTTTGGCAGTGAAGAAGGAAGGAGCCCTGTGCTTTTCAGTGTGCAGTTTAGTCAAAAAGCGTGTACAAGGCCCAGAGTTCGGTCTGCAGCTTGTGTAACAGCTTGTTAGGACTGAATCCGTCCTGTGAAAAGAATCAAGGATCTCTGAAGAGTAGAAACCAGGCTCACCTGTAGAAGACTGGAGGAATTGCTGAAAATTGCACTCGGTCTGTCAGGAACTGAATCTGCTGTGTGTTCTCCGGGTGTTGTGCAGTACTGCGATCGGGATACAGATGCAGCCTGCCTGGTATAGTGCTTTCTTTTATATGGATGTGAGAAGAGGTTTGTGTACCTCAAGTGAGCCCTGCTGACATTGAAGGACCCTATCTTATTTGGAGGTCGTGAGTACTAATTCAGGTTGCTCCCTGTTGAATTGCCACATTAAATCCAAATGGAATTACTGTACTGCTGACTGTTTAATTCTCCTTTTCTCTGTGAAAGGGCCCTACCAGCTGCCACGGTTTGGACTAGCCACTAGGGCTTGGGTACCCAGGGACAGTAACCGATGAGAGATAGGCCTGTGCACAGAGCCATAAATGAATTATTAGAGTGATAAGCTAATTAACCTGATTTCCCCCTGTCCTTGTTATATCCCCTAAATAAATCAGAGCTGCTTGTTTCAGCAAGTTATACTGCCTGAGGTATTTGTCTATGTTAAAGTACTGTACTGTAGATTGTTGCACTGTATCTCATTTCTGGAGGTCCCAGTGCAGACCAGACCTGGGGTAAGTGTATACTGTGAAGGTAATTCTGATATATTGTGTGGGCCACTAGTGGGAAGAAAGAGTTGCAGTGTCCCAGAGGGCTGTGACCAGTTAGTTTAACTATTGCAAACCCTGACCTCTGGGTGGAGGCACCGCCATTGGATCCAGGCCCTCAACCTGTTGGTAGCAAATCAGGCGGGGTAGTAGCCCTGGGATAAGCGCCATCTAGATTTACATCTTGGAGCTCACGCTGGGATTGTGTGTCCTCTAGTGGCCATATTCTGAACCACTGTTAAAGAAAAAAATGGGTACCCGACAGAAGTGGCTGTGCACACGGCTGGTGGAGTGGTGTACTAGGGAGGAGATCGACCCCCAAAATGCTATCTTATCCTGGACATCCCCTGGGTATCAATACGGACACTGTGCAGGGAGTACTTTCAAGGTGGAGGTTTACA
This sequence comes from Neoceratodus forsteri, assembly GCA_016271365.2. NCBI lineage: Eukaryota > Metazoa > Chordata > Ceratodontiformes > Ceratodontidae > Neoceratodus > Neoceratodus forsteri. The sequence continues at coordinate 268,138,332 of CM057455.1, forward strand.
AAACCCTGTGGTGGTGGGTCGACATGCTAATCTGCTCACACACTTTCCACAGCCCTAGTAGAGTTTAGGATCCCATAGATAGCTCAAAGTGCCACAGACCATTACCCCAGAGGAGCCCTCACTGCTTGGAGTGATAACTAAGGACAGTAAAGACCGAGGGGAATGCGCCCCCACCACTATCTGAAACTTTTGAGGAGAAATTTGCTGAATGGTTGCTGGGAGGGGAAAACTGTGGAGGACTTGAAGAAACTATTCTTCCACCTGGGGTGTTCCTCCCCAACACCTCTCCTGCTCCAGTGCCCGTAATGGTGGCTGAACCAATGCAGACTCCTATTTCTGCACCTGCCATTAATCACGACTCTTACGAAGGTTGAGGATCTTCTCTGGCACCCTCCCACCCCCAGGGGAGGATGACTGGGAGACCTGGATAGACTATGTTGCCCCAAGTGCTAGAATGATGGCAATGCTCGGAAGGCCCGGCGAGAGGGTTAGTGAGGAGCCTCGAGGTCCTGCCCTGGCTACCATCCATGCTAAGCCAGGCCAGTAACCTGAAGCGACTGCACAGGCCTATCTTGAGGCCTTGGAGAATGTGAATGGGGCCCAGATTCTGATGAGGACCTATGGTGGAGAGTAAAAGCACAACAGTACCAAGGGGTTGTTGTCTGTGTATGTCTCTCGGCTGGAAAAATTGTTGCAAGAATGCCTCAGAAAGGGTAGTTTGCCAGCGACTGAACTGGACCAAACCAGACTGGACAGAATCCTTAAGTCTGCCCCCTTCTCAGAACTGCTGTTGCTTCAGTTATGCCTGGCAAATCAACTGGAATCCCCACCCTCCTATGATGAGTTAATGAGAGAAATTCGAGGAGTTGAGAAAAGGCGACCTCAGGAGGTACCTGCACCAACAGCTGTGGCTACGACCAGTGACTGAGGGTGACCCATCAAGTGAAGTTCAGGGGCAGAGGTTGACAGTCAATGAGTGCTCTGACAAGGAAAAGATATGCCACAATGGGGCGAACTGTTGAGAGATAGATCAGATTCAAAACAGTCCCTTTATGAAGGCCACGCCTGCAAGTGCAGGCCCTGACCTATATCCGACTGCATCTGCTATGGGGTGGGGTACCCACCCATGTATCTCCTACTGATAACAGCTCCAAACTCAATTCCTTGACCATGGAAGTGGAGAAACTGACAGATGTCTCCAAATGCTTATCACGCCGCAGACAGAGATGGCACCCAGGTTTCCAGTTAGTAATACCCCGCCTGGCTCCCAGTGTGGCGCCTCAGCCAGCTCAAACTCCAGAAAGTATGTTTGCTATAATTGTGGGAAAGATGGGCACATGAAAGGGAATGCCAGTCCCAAAAGACACTGACAAAGTTGCATATAGGCTACAAGGAGAGCTTGGAGAAAAATCAGTGGTTAAGAGGTGCGACATGATCCCAGTGAGGGCACCAAAATGCTAATTCACGTCCTTTTGTGGCAAGGTCAGTTGCCCAGGCCCCACTACCGCCTCTCCAGACTGGTCCAGAATAGTGGGTCCCTCCATGGAGACCACTGTAAAGGTGAATGGAGTGTCTACAAGGCTGCTATTAGACAGTGGCTCCCAAGTGACAATTATGTTCCAGGTTGGTATCAGAAGCATTTGTCAGGCGTGCCCTTACAACCATTAGAAGGACTGCATGTATGGGGTTAAGTGAGAGGCCTACCCTATTCCGGGTATATCCGAATTGGCTGTCTTTCCCCACCTCCGTGGCTGGAGTGGCCGAACAAGTAGAGACCCTAGCCTTAGTGTGTCCCCCACTGGACTGTATGATGGTGTCCCTTTGTTGATTGGAACAAATGCTCATATGTTCGGAAGGCTGGCACAGTTGTGTTATGAAAAACAGGGTCAAAGACTAGTAGAGCTTTAAGAGTTCCGGCTTTAATTAAGAAGGCCATGAGGCAGAGAGATGCTGAAAAACAGAACCAGAGGAACCAGTCGGAATTGTATGGAAGAAGGATCCTGAGTCTCTGATCCTGCGCCAAATGCCCAGTGTACCTTACAGGGAGAGGTCCGTATCAGAAAGGATGTTAAGAATAAAATATTAATGTTGGATGCACCAGGCGATGGAAAATTGCCAGAGGACTGCTGGTCAAGCTGTATTTTGCCGCTAGAGCCATGCTTATGCCAGAAGGTAATGGTCCAAGTTCATAATGTGTCTGAAAGAGACATTGAGTAAACAAGGTTGCATCCTGGCTAATGTGCATTGTGCAGACACTGCAGTGCTACCCAGCAGCAAGAGTTCAAGGAAGAATGACAGAGTAACGCCTGACTTGTTTGATTTGGCGACTCCCGCTGCCAGCTGAATGGAAAGTGAGGATCAGTAGAAGCTTGCCCAGAGACCAGGTGTTTTCTTTAAAGGAATGGGATGTAGGATGCGTGCAGGAGCTGAGCACAATATCCGGCTGCATGACGAAAAGACCATTTCGTAGAGAGGTCTCGACGCCTGGCACCTGCTGACATAGATGATGTGAGGCGCATCTGCAAGAGATGTTAGCTGCTGGTGTAATACAAGAATCCAGAAGCCCTTATGCTTCCCCATTGTAGTAGTGAGGAAAAGAATGGAACAGTAAGGATGTGTGGATTATCGCCTTTAAACCGGCGGACTATCCTGATCAGTACACAATGCCCCGCATTCAGGATGCTTTGGACTGCCTAAGCAGGGAGCAAGTGGTTTTCTGTGCTGGATCTCCGCAGTGGGTACTACCAGATCCCGATGGCCCCAGAGGACCGTGAGAAGGCGGCCTTTATCTGTCCGCTTGGCTTCTGTAATTCATGAGGATGCCTCGAGGATTTCAGGTGCCCCAGCCACTTTCAACGATTGATGGAGCGTGCAGTGGGGACATGAACTTACTAGAGTGCCTGGTATACCTAGATGATGTTATTGTGTTTGGCAGCTCACTGGAGGAACATGAGAGCAGATTATTTAAGGTATTGGACCGACTGGAGGACTTTGGCCTTAAACTGTCCATTGATAAGTGTCAATTCTTTCAAACATCAGTAAAGTATGTGGGACACATAGTATCCACCGAGGAATAGAGACCGACCCAAGTAAAGTTGAGGCCTTGACCACCTGGCCACAGCCAAAAATCTAAAGAACTGCAAAGATTCCTGAGTTCTGTGGTTATTATCGGAGCTTCATCAAGGACTATTCAAGGTGATCCGCCCTTACTTAACCTTACTCAAGGGTATCCCCAACCCACAAAAATACCAAAATCAGCGTCCTCAAGACTGAAAGGTGTATTTTCATCCGAGTGAAGTATTTGGGCCCGCTGGACTCTGATTGTGAGACTGCTTTTCATGAGATCATATATCAACTTACCCATGCTCAGTGCTGGCCTATGCCAATCCAAGAAAACCTTACGTCCTGCACACTGATGCTAGCTTGCAAGGGTTGGGGGCTGTGTTGTACCAAGAGCACGAGAATGGCCTGAGACCAGTGGCCTTTGCCAGTAGAAGCCTGACCCCATCTGAAAGAACTATCCTGTACATAAGTTAGAGTTCCTAGCTTTGTGATGGGCTATTGTTGACCAATTCCATGAGTACTTGTATGGGGCTAAAATACTAGTAAAACTGACAATAATCCTTTGACCTATTGCAGACCTCAGCTAAGTTGGATGCCACTGGCCATAGGTGGCTTTCTGCATTATCTACATATGACTATGCCTCGAATACCGAGCAGGTCTGAACCACATAGATGCTGATGCTCTCTCCCGGAGGCCTGTTCCCAGAATGATTGGGTCCGATTGACAGAACCTGACATTCGGGCACTCTGCGGAAGTTTGAGAGGAGGAACAAATGTCACGGATGCAGTGGACTGCATGGTGGATTGCTTGGGAGCCTCTGAGAATTGCATACCTGCCTTGTGCCACTTTTCTGCAATAGACATTTGGTGCACTGCCTCAGCTGGACAATGACAGTATGGCGGGCTCAATCAGGATCCCATGATCAAAGCAGCTTTAGAAGCCCTCTATGCAGGAAAAGATGTGTCCAAAGTACGCTCCACTGATTTGAGAACTGCACTGTTATACAAAGAAGGTCCTAAGTTGAAACTGATCAATAAACTGTTATACAGAGAAACAGTAGACAGAGGGGGACAAGTAGACAAACAACAACTAGTGCTGCCCACTGCCTTCGAGACTCAGTACTGAGGTCCTTGCACAACCATGGGGCACCTTGGTATAGACAGAACACTTGACTTGGTGAGATCCAGATTCTATTGGCCTAAGATGGGGCTGATGTGGAGCAACACATTGAACTTGTAGTCGCTGCTTACAGAGGAAAGCTTTGCCCCAGAGGGCTGCCCCTTGTTAACATCACCACCAGTGCACCCATGGAGCTGGTCTGTATTGATTTTCTGAGTTTGGAGTCAGATCAAAGAAATATCAGTAATGTGCTGGTGGTCACTGACCATTCACGAGATATGCCCAAGCTTTCCCCACAAAGACCAGAAAGCATCCACTGTGGCCAAAGTACTTGTAGAAAACTTTTTGTTCACTATGGGGCTCCACAAAGAATCCATTCTGATCAAGGGAGAGACTTTGAGAGTCGTCTGATCAAAGAGATGCTTTCTCTGTGGGAGTCCGAAAGTCCAGAACCACTCCTTACCACCCCAGGGACCCACAGCCTGAACGTTTCAACCCACTTTGCTAGATATGCTAGGCACCTGCACCCAAAGGACAAGCCTAGATGGAGCCAACAAATTAGCACCCTGGTACATGCTTATAACTGCACCAAAGTGATGCCACTGATTCTCCCCTACCGCCTGATGTTTGGAAGAGAGGTCGACTACCAGTAGATGTGTGTTTTGGGGTCTCTCCTGATGGGGTTCAAGCTGACAACTATTTACAGTATGTGCAAAAGTTAAAGGCCCAGCTAACTCATGCGTACCAACTGGCTCAAACCATGGCTGCAAAAAGAAATCTGGCCAACAAAGAAAGGTATGATAAAAGGTGAAAGCACAGGAACTCCAGGAGGAGATCGGGTATTGCTAAGAAATCTGGGACTGCATGGCAAGCACAAGATTGCTGACAGATGGCACCATCTCCCTCACATTGTAGTGGGCAAACTAGATGATCTACCAGTGTACAAAGTAAGGCCTGAGAATAATTCAAAGATGTAAAACAATGCATAGAAATCATTTACTGCCCATTGGACAAATCTTAATTGAGTCTGAGCCCCTGGAAGATGCCCCTCTGGACCAGTGACTAGAGCTGCTGCTAGAAAAGATCAGAAAGTCTGCACCTACAGAAGCAAAGTTAAAGGTGTTCCTCCACAAGTCCCAGTTGAGCATGACTGTCAGTCCATATCGGAAGAAAGTGAGAGTGACTTTGAATACTATCCTTCTTACGAACTGAGTCAATTGTTTTGGGCAATCCCTAGTCAATACTGGAGATGAAGCTGGGCCTTCTGGACTGTCTAAGCCCCAGCTTCATCCCTGGAGCCAATGCTCCCAGAAAGTGAAGTGCAAAGCATCAGATCAGATGAAATGGAATCATTGTGCATGGTTGAACTGTTTGAGCTTTCAGGGAGGAAAATGATAGATTGGGGCAGACTGGTGATACACCAGAACAAGAAGAGTATTTTGAGTGCCCTGACAGTCCACTGCCAGTGTCCGAGAAAGCTCTCATGTGAGCCAAATGTTGTGGACTCAGAAACTGTAACTCCTGGAGCTGAAAGTGCCCCAAGTTCTAGCCTCTCTACCCCATGGAGACTCCTGACAAGTGAGGACAATGCTGAAAATGAGGCTCAGAGTGCAGAGACTGTAACAGTTCCCCCTAGAAAGACTGGTCGAGCTGTAAAGCCTGTGGTGCACCTCAGTTATGATTCCCTTGGGAGGCCTGTGGATTTGCCTCTCAATGTTGTCCATAAAGGAGTGTATGTGTCCCAGCTCATTGCCCAAACTGAGCATCAGTGCTAACTCCAAGTTACTTGTGTTGCCCTCTAAGTATGGTGCCCTTGCCCACCCAGCCCCAAGGTAACTGATAGGAAGGGCCCCTCTCTTCAAGTTTCATGTACAAGAGGTAATAACTTGAGTTATGGTACAATGTGTATGTAATACTGTGTAAAGAGTGACGTACTGCAATGTTTCAGAAATGTGTTCTTGGTAAAATGATATATTGACTGATGATTACGTATGCGAGCCTAATGCAAATGTATATGGTTGCAGTTGAAACTTATGGGGTACTTGCTTGGCGGACGTCAAGCTTTCCCAGCCAGGAAGGGTGTAACCCCTGCAAATGGGGGTTCCCAAAAGACTTCAGGAGCTTGCTTGAATGCTCCAAGCCTGAATGGTGTTTGGCATTTAAGCCATTTATCAGTGAGTGTTTTTAGAGCCTCTGGTACTGTCTCTTTAAGAGCTGTCTGCTTGCAGACATAATTAGTTGTATGGGGACTGTGTGCTTCTCTGAGTACCACTCGAGCTGCTGCCAATTCACTTCATTTTGCAGTCACTAGGAGTGCAAAGGGAACCTATCTGAAAGATGTAACTGTTTGCCAGAAATTATTTAGCGTAATAATGAAATTACAGTTTGTCTAACCTGCTTTCTTTGCAGTCAGAACTGTGTCTGCTAGTTCCCATTCTAGTTTTGAACTGCTGAACTGGACCAATCAGTGTGGGGTAAGCTAGCTCTAAAATGGTGCCTTGAGCGAATCAGAACTTGGACTCATAATCTGAGCCAGCCACAAGAGGATTGTATGGGCAGTGACTCTGGGAGATGTAGTTTAGACTTCAGTGCCTTTTTGGACCAACAGCAGCAGTCTATTGTGAGTGACAGCCAATCCAGTCAAGAACTGGGAGGAACTCAAAGGAAGTGCCCGTTTTGTCAGTTGGAGTTTCAGTTGAGCTTTGGCAGTGAAGAAGGAAGGAGCCCTATGCTTTTCAGTGTGCAGTTTTAGTCAAAAACGTAAGGCCCAGAGTTCCGGTCTGCAGCTTGTGTAACAGCTTGTTAGGACTGAATCCGTCCTGTGAAAAGAATCAAAGGATCTCTGAAGAGTAGAAACCAGGCTCACCCTGTAGAAGACTGGAGGATTGCTGAAAATTGCACTGGTCTGTCAGGAACTGAATCTGCTGTGTGTTCTCCCGGTATTGGCAGTAATTGCGATGGGATACAGATGCAGCCTGCCTGGTATAGTGCTTTCTTTTATATGGATGTGTGAAGAGGTTTGTGTACCTCAAGTGAGCCCTGCTGACATTGAAGGACCCTATCTTATTTGGAGGTCGTGAGTACTAATTCAGGGTTGCTCCTGTTGAATTGCCACATTAAATCCAAATGGAATTACTGTACTGCTGACTGTTTAATTCTCCTTTTCTCTGTGTGAAGGGCCCTACCAGCTGCACGTTTGGACTAGCCACTAGGGCTTGGGTACCCAGGGACAGTAACTGATAGGGATAGGCCTGTGCACAGAGCTCAAATAGATTATTAGAGTGATAAGCTAATTAACCTGATTTCCCCTGTCCTTGTTATATCCCTAAATAAATCAGAGCTGCTTGTTTCAGCAAAGTTATACTGCCTGAGGTATTTGTCTATGTTAAAGTACTGTACTGTGATTGTTGCACTGTATCTCATTTCACAGGAGGTCCCAGTGCCGGAACCAGACCTGGGGTAAGTGTATACTGTGAAGGTAATTCTGATATATTGTGTGGGCCACTAGTGGGAAGAAAGGGGGGTTGCAGTGTCCCAGAGGGCTGTGACCAAGTTAGTTTAACTATTGCAAACCCTGACCTCTGGGTGGAGGCACCCGCCATTGGATCCAGGCCCCTCAACCTGTTAGTGGCAAATCAGGCAGGGGGGTAGTAGCCCCTGGGATAGCGCCATCTAGGGGTTACATTTACATTGCTAATCCCACCCTGTAATGGCAGTAGTAGCTCTCCTCATGCCTCAGATCTGTGTCTGACTCAAAAACTGCATTTCTACCTTTTCTGGCTACTGATTTTTCTTAAAACTGTAATCGATTGCACTGCTTGTATCTCTCAGCACATTCGTATGATTTTTACTTGACTTTGCGATCAGCATCTAATCAAAGACTATTTATACATGCTCAAAGTCACTTGCAAGTCACAGTATTTCTAATGCACAGGATTGCCTGTTTGTTGCAGCCTAATATACAACTCACCGTCTCTCACTTGCTTAGAACATTTTACTGTTGCTGAGCTCATCATAAATGCTTACAGTCTATGCTCAGAATTTTTTGTTTGTTGCCTCACTCTTTACAACTCACAGTCGTCCTTTGCAAAACAATCTCACTGCTTGCACACATATTCAGCTGGCTTGAAAATCACAACACAGTTTGATGCTCAGTTAGCTGGTTGTATTCACTGAAATCAGTAGCTGGCTTTCTCCATTGAACATTTTCAGACTGGTGCCGATCCTGGAAGGCCTCTGGGGTGAAACAGGCTGGCGGTCCCACCAATCCTAGCCACGAACGCCACGTTCACTTTCCAGTCAGTTGGACAATGGGTTGAGCCCGAATTTACAAAGCAAAAGTCTGTTTTTCACAGATTAGAATTTTCACAAGCCCGTCGATGGCTGATCCTGGTCTGACCAGCTCGCATGCCACTCTCACTCTCCTCCTTGACCATTCAGCTGCACACAGAAACTGACTGGGTGGGAGGATAGATTGCAGTCTCACCAATCACTCGATGCCATGCAAATGAGCCTCTCTCTCTCTCTCTCTCTTCCTTTACGGCAATTGTCGAGCAGGGCAAATTTAAACTGTAACTTTTTTTCTCAGCTGCAATTTCAGTGGCAGGAGCGCCATTTTGACCATTTTCTCCACAGATTCTGGAAATTTCTTTAGTGACTCTAATTTGCACACAAAGCACATGAAACTTTCAGGGCACATTTCTCTCTCTGTTTCTAAAGTCCACACTACTTTAGCATTAAAATTGCAAGTTAAAAGTTCTGTAAAACATTCTGCATGCAGAGACAAGGACAGACACTTTCTGGCTTTACTGTCCATTGTAAGTTGGCACAAACACACACCAGCACTGTACTAGCAGGCACACAGCAGCATATACGGATGGCACTCACCTGGGCAAAATCCTTTTGTGCAAAGCTTCCTTTCCTGTTTTGGGCTACCATGCTACCAGACCAGACAAAACACTAGCCATACCCTCAGCAAAAATCTCTTGTTCTCTCCTCAAATCAAGCAACATCCTTGGACAAGCCCCCATTTTTGTAACACCTCCCCACCGGCCACTTGTTTAACTAGTAAGCACACCTCCCATATTTTTCTGTCTTGGGGAAAGAGAGGGGTTGGGGTACAAAGCAATAAACAGTATTTATAAGACAGCAAAATTACCATTACTAACCCAGGTCCTCAGGAGAGAAACTTTGCTAAGGGCTATGCTAAGTTTGCATTTCTGGAGGGGTACCCAGTAAATCCACACAGGAAGCAGTAACAAGATTGTCCATACTAGGTTGGGATTCTAGAGTGTGGCTTTATTCCAAATAGTTGGTACACAGAAGCAAAGATGGACCCCCAGGGGTTTACACTTCATGGCACAAGGCAATGCAGAACAACATCTGTAGAAAACAGAACTCGAACTTCCTATATAGCATAGGATATGGACTTTTTTCAGTGACAAGCCTGAGCTGAAAAACACATCTAGTGGCAATGGCCACCACGGAGCACACAAACTACTTCTTCTAGTGGCACTAGCAACGACTTAGAACTGTTCCTATATGACATAGGCTTTAAGTAGAAAATGTGGCATCTTGCCACGACAGAGCACACTGGTGCTCAAGACTGAGACAACCCACACCAGGGATAAACTTTACTCTTTAGGCATTGGCCATATCGCTGAATAAACAGGCACCCTTACAGTACCCAAAGTGCTGAACTGATCACCCAGATGAGGGATTGGCCACCTTTGCTCTCCGTCCAAACCTAGCCATTCTTTCAGAGTTACACCTCAACAGTTAACCAACAGTAGAACTATGCTTCTTCAGAATGTTTGGCACATTACATGAGAAAACACTACATAAGAGTGTAAATTAAAGTTCTGTACAAAGTGTTATATCACACCTGGGACTCCACTATAGTCAGCCAACTTTAGGAAAACTTGTTAAGAACAGTCTCAACACAGAACTGGGTGAATAGGTCTCTTTGGCAGAGTAACACCCCAAAGAAAACACAAGCAAGAACATTTGTCCTGGGAACTCACAAACAGAATTACTCACAGTTTGTACACAAAGGCAGCTTCAATGTCCTAGATCAAGTCAGGAATTGCCCTCTGATCCATTCTGCAGTCCTCCTTATCCCACTGGGGATGAGAACATCAGGAACTCCTGCTAGACAGTTTCCACCACTTCTAAAAGGCAGGCAAATGGTTCTCAGACTAGGGTGAGAAAAGTAGGCTCTCCCAGAGCCCACGCTGCAACTTTCACTCCTCCACTGCTCACTCTGACTGCTACTGCATGATACTCACTGAAAATTCTAAACTCCCCACTCACAGCAAGCTGTGTTGGCTTATGATGCTGAGAGTTCTAAATGACATCACCTCTGTGCTCTCAGCTGAGACCAAGCAAGCAGAGCGGGACCAGGTGAAAATCTATTTTAACTAGTTATTCACTAGCTGCTTTCCCTACCTAACACTGACACTGACGGGATTCTAGTAACCCCAGGGAACGGGGGGTTACAAATATTTAACCATTTAAAAGGACACTGTCAACTATCCCCTTAGGCTTCAAAGTCTCTCTAGTTTAAAAAAAAAAGCATTTTATGATTAGTCACATTTTGTAGAGATTGTTGATGTAGCTGATACTACTTTTTATGTTTGCTTGTGTGCATGTGCAAAGCAAACATTTTGTAGTGTAGCAGGCTGTGTAGGTGTGCACTGCTTAAGCCAATTGATGTAGAAATACAGCAGGCTTGCCTCTCAAAAACCAATGCTGTCAAGGCTGATGATAACAGTGTTTAGCTGGCTGATGGGCGTAAACGTCCAGTAGTTCAAAGGAGAGAGCCCCACCAATCACATTAGTTTTCTGCCAATTAGCCCATTAGCCAGCAAGCTGACATCATCAGGCTTTGAAAATAAACATCAAGCCTCATACTGTGTGTGTGTGTGGGGGAGGTGCTATTTGAAAGCACTAAACAGAGCTGGGAAAAACAGCATGCAAAATGCAAATATAATAGCTTCAATATAATCTAATATAATCTAGACCAAGAAATGACCTACCAATTCCATATCAACTCCATATCGACTCCATATCGGCTCAATAACCAGGTCCACTCATCAAAAGCTTGGCCTCCTTTTCCGCCTGGGGAACTCCTTATCCTCTATTGCACATCGTGCAATCGCCTGCTGCAATCTCCTTCCATCCATCCTATATGGGGCTCCACTTCTGCAGTTCCTCCGTGAGATGGAATATAATAAACTCTCCATACTCTATAACCGAGTGGCCCATTTCGCCACAAATTCCTCTCCTAGGAGACATCAAGAGGCCCTAAAGGAGCTAAAGTGGCCCAATCTCCGTCATAAGCTAGCCTATCCTGTTGCCTGCCTAGCTTTCAAGTTAACTTACCTAAGTCCCCCTTCCCAACTCAGAAGACTTCTTTCCCCCAGAAAACATACCGGAACCCTGCGATCAACTGCAGGTCATCCCTAGAATGCGTTCAAACTATGGCAAACACTCCTTAAAATTTGCTGCCCCTTACCTATGGAACTCCCTACCACCTGGCTTGACTAACTCACCCACCCTCACCCAGTTCAAAAATAGACTCAGACTACATCTTCTCAATCTTAGTCTCTGTGGCTGTAACCGCTAGCTCCCCTGACCAGTCCCCCTGGCCGTTGCACTGCTCTGAACTCTCCCTTTGACTTGACATGAAATGCTAATGTGGACTCTGATTACTGGCGGAATTTATGTACATACTATATATAATGTGTGAGGTCTAAACATACTGTTTATAAATTAAGTCTATATGTGAACCCTTCTGCTACCCTTGTATAATTGTTATCATTGTACTATGGTGTAACAAATGTAACTAATGTAATTATTGTTCTTAGTGTCCTTTCTGTAACTAACTCCGGGTCACCCCTGAAAAAGGGACCATTGGTCTCAGTGGGCTTACCCGGTAAACAAAATCTAAATAAATACGTTAACAGCATGTCAATAATGAACAGAAAACAGCAGCAAGTATTGATTTAAATTACATATTGTTTCTGTACCCTTGAAAGGGACCCTGATATCAACTGGATAACTTTAAAAAATGAGAGTGTTAAACACAATTCCGTTTATTGTTCAATATTTTAGCATTCCTTTTTTTTTCATATGGACTTTATCCTCCTACCCCTCCTCATCAGTCACCTTCTGCTGTTGAACCCCAGTCCCTTCACCCCATCTCCAGGGCTTCCCCCTTCTACTTCTTATCTCATTACGTGAGTGGGTACTGTGGAAGGTGGTAGTGCCTTTAGGGTTGCAGCATCATCCTGCAGACAGGGGTTCTTTTCCACCTGTTACTTCCCTTGAGTCAGAGCAGGCAGCATGCAATGGCACACACACATACACCATGAAGATGGCGCACAAATTCAATGCCCTCCTCAGACTTTCAATTCTGGTGGACACTGCTGTTCCACCTACCCTCCACTAGGTGGCAGACAAGCAGCAGCAGTACACACAGCCCCCCACCTCAAAGGAAGGGCTCTGTCAATAGATGCTAAATCCTCCTTTCCCCCGCCAGCCCCTGAGTGACTGTGGTCCATTCCTGAATTCAAGTCACCAGTGTGGTGAGAGGTAAGGTGTCCAGCACCTCATCCCTCCATGTTACTGGTCTGGTTACAAGTTTACTGTAGCACAGACTTCCTTAGACAATATTGTTGGTTACCCTGAGCGGGGCTGAACCTGCAACCCACTGTTTTACAGTTCTGTGCTTTTACACTCTGTACCATTCAGCCAAAACTATTATTTTGTGCAGTTCTTTCCCTTTTTCTTTATTACTGAGGGAAGTGACAGAAAAACAAGATCACTGTCCCTTGGACTTTATTAGCTTTGGCTGCTTGTCTTCACATGACATCACAATGTCCTGCTTTTATAACATCATAATTATCTCCACAGCAGCAGATTGGGATGTCATAAACAGAACTGTGACTCCAGATGTAGACAAGCAGACACGGCAAGTAGGGCAGAGAGCATCTTTCCATGCAAATGTCCTTAGTAATAAAAAAATAAAGGCAACAATGAGAAAAAAGTGAAATATAAACTAAACTATGTCTAGATAGTATGTTTTTCACAGTTGCTCCAGCAACATCAGGGGCTCTTTAAAGCCATGTTACACTGCAAATATACATTCAGCATTGACAAATGCTTGCTTCTTTTTATTTATTGATTTATTTATTTATTTATTTATTTATTTATGTCTTTGGTTACCGGGTAAGTGCACTGATCCAAAGGACCATTTCCAGGCATGACCCGGGCTGCAAAATGGCACAGAAAATATGAATACAATTACATAGGGTATACAACTTAGTTGCAAATACACAGCAAACAGCGACAGGGTCAGAACAACATCTTAGGGAATGGGTACAGTAAGTTTGATAGGTACAGTTCGCAGATAACAATACAAAAGAGGGCCAGTATACAGTTAAGCAAGCGAGGCACAAAAAGCTAGTGAGGAAATATAGGGACTGAGTTCCCAGCAGGTAGGCCACTGAGGATAGCTATGTGAGAGACGCACAGTGGCCAAGGAACAATAGGTGGGCTTGATACTACTGCAACTTAGAGGAAAAGTATGGAGCAGTGAGCAGGTAGTTGATACACCCCTGAGAGAGTGCAATCAGCATGGAAGGGTAGGGGACAGGGGAGAATTAGGAAGTGGGCTGGGGAAGAGGTTTACTGGTAAAAGTGAAAAACAGATTGCCAGCCATACTGGTGTTACTTTGCAGAAACATGTCTGTTTACAGTCTTTGATCAACTCTTAATGCATGTTTCTGGACTTGGGAACACCTCCAACACAGTCTAGCCACTCATGATGCAGTGGGAGGAGTGGAGACTATTGTACAGTGAGCGAGCTGAACTGTTTGGAAGTGTTCCTAAAGCTCAGAAAGTATGAAATAAGAGTAGATCAAGGATTTGAAACAAAAACGGCTGGGTATAGCTACACCATTCGCATGCATTTCAGTTTTACTAAGAAAGAGGTAAATAAAGCAACCACCAACATCAATGAACTTTAGAAAATGATAAGCAATAATAAAATGTGGGGGTTTTAACAAGAAATAATGTGACACAAAAAGGGTTGACAGTGTCCCTACAACACCAATGATTGTTAAACCAGTGGCAGGCTTGCTCTAGTATCATGCAGGCTTGTAGCTGAGGACGTTTTATACATATATATATATATGTATATAGCCAAGGACTGTGCAGGGCACATCTGACTGAGCAGGTTGCTGCATGATCACTCCCCAGGTTAAAGTCTGTCCCCAGATCTCCCATGAGCATTTTTATTTTCTGGCACTGGCTTGCCAAGTGTCCCATTTTGTTCAGAGGTAACATCGTTTCTCCTCCTTCTGTGTTCTCTTTGGGTCAGAGCCAGCTGAAGTACTGGTGTGCTACATTGCTGTGTGCCTTTGGGATTACCAGTTTTTGCCCCACTAGGTCTACTGGCTAGAGTCCCACTCCCTTCCTGTCTGTTAGTCTGAGGCTTTACTGCCACATGCTGATCAGCCTGATACAGGGTTTGTGGTGACCTGTCATGCAGCCAATACCTAAGCTCCACAGCGGCCAGCTGGGAAGGCTGATAACAGCAGCCAGTCGGCCAGCAGTACCTGATAGTCTTCACATCTTTGCAGGCTGACGCCTCAGACAGCAAACTGCAACAAAGCACAGAGAAATGAAGGACTGCGCAGCGTGTCCTGATGTATGTTAATACAGGCTCAGCAGAAGAACTCAAGTTTGAATCAAATAAGGGAATTAACAGAGAACCTTAATGGCAGTGAGAAAATACCACAAAGTGAATATTTGAAGGTACAGGATGGGTTATTGGTGAGGCAGCGGTGTGCAAAACAGGAACAAGGAAGGAGGAAATATTTCAACAGATACATAACCGCCACCTTCCCCATCTTGTGGCTAAGAATGTTGGTGGCATTCTCACCAGGGTAGGAGGGCAGTTGCAGACAAAAACCTTGCATCTTACCTTGCCACCACTGGTCAGGGAGATGGCAACCAGGAGTAACAGAGCCCTCAGGGCTCATATAACAGACAGACCGCGGAAAAATGGGATATCCTCACTTGGAGCTGGAAACAAGCAGGTAGGCAGTTTATTTATCCTTCTTCAGCTGTTACACAAATCCCCAGGAGGACTATTTTACCATTCAGACCACTATTATTTCATAATTTCAAACCCCTTCACTTCATATTAGGGTTGCCACTTGCATATGCTATGTACAGTACATCCAGAGAGGACAAGCTTTACTTTACAGTTACTTCTGTCTAACTGGTATATGCAACCACAATGTGGAGTAATGCTTGTGCAACTGGTTGGTAGTCAAAGGCTAGTTGTATGGTAGGATGTTGACTGACAATTGCAGTTACTCTGGCCATTTGCAATCTCTGTCCCCAGCAGGACTACCAAACTATCGGGGGGGGACTGAGAAGGCAAAGGAACCCATTTTAGGAGGATTCCACCACGAGAAGTTCCATGAGAATGTGATTCCTTTGGCTAAATGTACCTTAGCAAGAAGCCCAAGGACAGAAGTGAGCCACTTCAGTAGGAGAGGTGGACGGTAGGAGCAATGAAATGGAGCTTTCAGATGAGACTTGAGGAAGCTGATTTATATAACCCTGGAAGGGATGTGACTGGCTGCCCCCACTTATCAAACTTCAGGCTTAGCCTTTTAATTTAATGGGTGTATGCAACAACAATGTGAAATAATGCTTGTGCAACTGGTTAGTAGCCAAAGGCTAGCTGTATAGTAGGATGTTGGTCAGCATTAATAATTATTTTGGCCATTCACACTCCATCCCCTGAGTAACTGATGCCTAGACCCCGGAGAAGTCGTCGGCAGTTGAAATAGTCAGTTGCAATTCAATGCAGTTGCAATCAGTTGCAATTGCATTAGATTGCAGTCATAAAATAGTGAAGTTGAAATCAACTGCAGTTGACGATTTTGTGACCTGTCCAGGTTTGTTTTTGTGGTGCACTGCAGTGTGTTTTCTCTTTTTTTCTTTACAGGGGGGAGGAGGGAGGCCAGGGGGGCTGTGAATATCTAACAGTCCTCAACCACCAGCACCAAACCTTACAGCCAATAAAATGCACCCCTGGTTCCTGGGCACAAAGCATCCACCAATTAGGGGAGATAGAAGGAGGAGCCAGGAGCTTGAGAGTGTCTGTGACTGACTGCATGAGGTGGTGAGGAGAACATGCCTAGGTAGGAGAGGAGACTGTCAGGAGAGGAGGCATCTGTGTTGGTGTGTGGGCAATGAAGTGAGCAGCATTTTTCAGCAGAGACAAAGTTTGGTGGTTCGGCCTTTAATTTTAAAATAAGTTAACTGTGTCCACTGTCCTGACGTGTCCAGTGCCAAGAAAGAAACAAGTGTGGCTGTGCAGGTCCCAGTCAGTCCTCCAGCAAAGCCAGGCAGCAATCATGTGAAGACAGCAAGTCAGTGGTCTGGTTGTGGTTGGGATCAGCCCGTGACCCCATCGGGCAGATCTCACTCAGTCTCAGTCAGGTCTTCAGAGTTGGTGAGGAGGAGGAGGAGTGGTAGGTGCACTAGTTCCACTGTGCAGAGTACCGGAGTGGGGACATGGGGCTGGGTTGGGGACCAACTGTGTGGGTTGGGAGGAGGGAGCACTCAGCTCCAAATAAACACCGGCACCACTACCGAGTAGAGCAGCAGTGGCAGCCTGAGCCATGGAACCACCCGCCGCTGCTAACCCAATCATCACCCAACACCTGACTGAACTGGCAACAGGCTACTACAATGAGCAAGGTACTGTATGGGATGTGTATGTAAGGCCTGCCAGGGCTGGGCAGTGACAGTAGGAAGGAGGAGGATGGTTTCTCACAGACTATGCATTCTGTATGTGTGTCTGCTGTGTGCTGGGCTGGCTTGTCTGGCTGGTTGGGGGCTGTGGGGCCCGGGGGGCTGAACTTGAAAAGCCACGGTGATCGATCGTCATCAATCTACTGCTGGTGGCCCGGCTGGGCTCTCTCTGACTGTGGTGGCATTGTGAGTAAGTCAGACTCCCCACGAGGTCATGGAGCAGGCCAGACACAGGTGGTCAGTTGGTGAGTTCCCGGACCCACAGGAGGCCAGAGTACAGAGCATGGTTGGTCGGGTCCAATAGACAAAATGTTTGCTGTTCGCCACTGTAGGAATCGGATAGACTAAATATTAAAATCCTCACAGCAAGATAAATACAATTTTAAAAAACATATTAGTGTGCATGCTGAAAGCCAAAACATGTTCAGGAAGTGTGTCAGAAAATGTTTTTTTTAATATGCATAAGTTTGTTTAGTTTTATATTTAAACTATGAATATATCTCAGTTCTGGTACACCATACAGGAGGTATTTCTAGGGGTCCTCCCTTAAACTGTTTTTAGTCTCACAGATTCTACACTACTAGTAAACTAACATATATTGATGGTTAGCTCTGTTTGCAAAGGGTACCTTCTAGCTTCTGTGGGGTGTGTGAGAGGCCCTACCTATAATGTATTTTAGACACACAGTTCTTTTTCTAAGTAACTAGTACTACTGCTGCTTATTTTTCTATACCATATACTGTTTTACTGCCCTGCTTCAACATATTACTTTCAGGGACTTAGTATATTTTGTTGTTTTGACTAGTTATTGTGCTTTAGTGAATCCCCACTGTGTGTAGATTTGTTTCACTGCACTTTGTATTTGCTTTTTAAAGAGCAGCTAGCTTATTAGCTGCTGCTGACTAGTTGCTTCTCCCTCCAACATATGCAATACCTCACCTGCCCCAGAGTTGAGGGGCATAAATAATTCCTTTTGTTTCTGCCCATTTATGAAGTTATAATGCTGCTAAATCCCAAATGTTAAAAACGGAGCGCCTTCCTGACCTTAACCCACCAACACGCCCCCATGTAGGCACATGCAGCCCCGTTTTGTGATGTCAGAAGGTGAAGACTGTGTATGCGTGCCCCATTGATTTCAAGGGGGGACTTTTCCATACATTTTATTAACTTTTATAGTCAAAATTTTAATTAAAAAAAGCTACGAAGTTAAAAAAGTATGACAAACTACTACATAATAAAATTCAACGATGGTGAAAGTTGAAACAATTGGTTGGATTTTCTTCAGTTAGTTGAAGTCAGAAATTTGAAACTAGTTGAAAAAAAATCAGTCATAATGTGTGGTAAGTCAGTCATAATTGTTTTTTCAACTGATCCCAGTGTCTACTGAAGCCCTCACAAGGTACCAAGCAGGCAAAGGAACCCTCTTGAGAAGGGTTCTACCCATACAGGTGCACCAGGAACATGATTTCGTAGAATAAAGGTACCTTAGGAAGCAGCCCCAAAAAACTGCTCAGCAGGAGCTGCAAACACAGAAGAGAAATGTGATGACTGAGACAGGTGACAGCTGGTGATGAGAAGTAGCAGACAGAGGTGTGACTTCCAGAGGGTACCAGCTCAATATGTCACTGCAAAAAGCACAATATTAACTGCGTTGTGAGAACAGTGAATACACTGACAGTGACTGGGGTAGAATAGCATTAGAAAATTACCACTACCCTGATTGCTGTCCGCCGGAAAGAGGAATGGATCCAGTTGCCATCTGTGTTGTGCCTCATTGAGCCGCTCCCATGTTGGAGTGGCTATGGCACCATGGATCAAGTTGCCATCTATGTTGTGCCTGGTTGAGCCGCTTCCGTGTTGGAGTGGCTATGGCACCATGGACCAAGTTGCCATCTGTGTTGTGCCTGGTTGAGCCGCTCCTGTGTTGGAGTGGTTAAGGCACCATGGATCAAGTTGCCATCTGTGTTGTGCCTGGTTGAGCTACTCCCGTGTTGGAGTGGTTAAGGCACCATGGATCAAGTTGCCATCTGTGTTGTGCCTGGTTGAGCTACTCCCGTGTTGGAGTGGCTATGGCACCATGGATCAAGTTGCCATCTGTGTTGTGCCTGGTTGAGCCACTCCTGTGTTGGAGTGGTTAAGGCACCAGCACACTGCAGTGTTGGAGACCTGGGACCATGGTTTGGTGCCCCCCAGGTCTCCCAGTCTTGCAACATTTCATTTTTGTTAAAAAAGACATTTCCCCCCTCCCAAATTTCTTCCCATCCCCAAAGTCTACACCCCCTAGGAGTTGGTTATTTTAAGTCCTGGGGGTGTGTGGGTCGTGGAGCCCCCCGCAAAACAAATAATCTCCAATGTCGCCCCATTACTTTCTATTGTGTGGGTGAAATTTTGTGTCGGTCGGTGTTTTGCCCAACCTTATTTTGTCTTTCAGCATTTTGCTTGTGGCTTTGTGTGCTGTGCTATTTTTGTCTGTGGCATGTTGACCCCATGCCCTTCCACAGGAGAAAAGGAATGGCAGGACTGCAGGAGAAGGCGGGCCACCATCCTATTCATACTCAAAGCAAAAATTCTAATACTGGGTAAATGATACTAGATAAATACTTTATGTCCTTTGGCACTCAGGAGAGAAATAAACACCAGCAGAGGAAATTTCTGGGGATTCATGGCCTCAGCTGCTACCCCTGTGGCATGGATACTATTATTAGGCTCACTGTCCTAATCTGGAATTCCAATTCAGGGGAAACTTTTAGAAGGATACCTCTCACTCTAGCCTTCTAATGAGGTAAAGTTGTGGGAGTGCCATGAGTAAATCTCAGAGCCAAATGAAGTAACTCAGGAATGGATGCCCTCTAAAATGTGGACTGAGGAGACAGTGACTGCTGAAAGGCTAGCACCCAACCTCAAGACTGGGAAAAGGCTTAACCGTGACTGGAAATTAAAGGAAGGGGATACAGAATGACACTAGGTGGACTTTAAGCAAATGCAGGAGAATAGCTTTAGGAGGTGTTGATGACATTGTCTGCACAGCCAACAGAATCCATGCAGGCTTAGGGCCCCACCCTCTGACTGCTGAAGTCTTAAAATACTACAACTTGAGGTGCCACCAACCATTGGTCTGCACGGCTGAAGCTTCCACCTGAGCAGTAGACCTTTTCACCACCTAGTGGGACTGCCGGAAAGTGCCACAGGAGACAAGCAGCCTGAAAAGGACCTTTGTCCATGATGAGGAACTCATCCTCAAGATGCAAACTTTAAGAGGAGCGCATGAGTATGACTGATAATGGCCAGCAGGAATGCATTTATAGAGCCTGATGGAATGATGCAGAAATGGACTGACTGGTGAACAGTATGATGAGGACGATAGGCCAAATGCTTGTAAGCTGTATGATAACAGCAGGCCAAAACAGAGAGTGGTGGTAAAAGGTATAAAGTCAGAAGAGATGCAAGTCACAGATGGGGTACCTCAGGGATCAGTCTGGGGCCAGTCCTCTTCAATATCTTCATCAGTGACATTGCAGATGGACTGGAAGGAAAGGTTTATCTGTTTGCAGATGACACCAAGATCTGCAACAGAGTAGATGATACAGATGGGGAGAGCAGAATGAGAAGAGAGCTGGTAAACTAGCAAAATGGTCAGAAGAGTGGCACCTGGAGTTTAATGCAAAGAAGTGCAAGATCATGCACATAGGGAAGAGAAACCCTGAAGCCACCTATAGGCTAGGAGGGGAGTTGCTGGCAGTCACAAGGGAAGAAAGAGACTTAGAAACATTGAAACATAGACTTTGATGGCAGATAAGGACCACTTGGCCCACGCAGTCTGCCCATTTCCCTACCTACTGGATAAGCTGCAGATTCTAGTTAACCAACAGCCTACTTCTTGCAACCCCCCACTATAATTGCCTTATGTCTGTCTCATGCATGTTTGAATTCCACTGTTTTAGACCCAGCAACCTCCTCAGAAAGGCGGTTCCATGTATCCACTACTCTCTGTGAAAAATGTCTTACATTACCCCTGAGCCATCCCTCTATCTTTAAATTGTGCCCTTGTTTTACACATCTCTTTTCTGAAAGATGCTACCCTCCTGACTTTGTTGATTTCTGAGGTACTTGAAAGTTTCTATCATGTCCCCTGTCCCTCCTTTCATTAAGATTATACATATTAAGCTCTCTCAGTCTCTCTTCATATGGTTTCTGATGCAGATGCTGCACCATTTTAGTTACCCTCCTCTGGACTGCTTCTATCCTGTCTATGTCCTTGTGTAGATGAGGTCTCCAAACTGCACACAGTACTCCAGATGGGTCTCACCAACTGTCCATATAGACAGACAACACTTCCTTTTTTCTACTTGTGATGCCCCTTCCTATGCATCCTAGTATCCCGGCTCTCTTACCAACTTTTCACATTGCTTACCCACCTTTAGGTCATCTGATATGACTACACCCAGGTCTCTTTCCATTTTTGTTGTTGTTAGTACCGCCCTTGATATTGTGTACTCTTCTCCTGGGTTTTTGTTTCCCAGGTGCATTACTTTGCACTTTTCTGCATTGAATCTAAGTTGCCATATGTCTGACCATTCCTCCAACCTAGCCAAGTCCCTTCTCATCTTTTCTACCCCCTCTTGTGTATCAACTCTGTTACAGATCTTTGTGTCATCTGCAAAGAGGCATACCTTTCCCTCCAGACCCTCTACAATGTCACCTGTAAAGATGTTAAAGAGGACTGGACCCAGTACTGAGCCCTGAGGTACTCCACTAGTAACTCCCCTTTCTTCGGAATGTGTTCCATTCACTATTACCTTCTGTGTCCTGTTGTGCAGCCAGTTTGCTACCCAGGCTACTACCCTGGGACCCACTCCCAGGCTGGCTAACTTGATTATTAATCTTTTGTGCGAGACTGTGTCAAATGCCTTGCTAAAGTCTAGGTAGGCCATATCCACAGCCCCTCTCTGGTCTATTACTTTGGTCACCCAGTCAAAGAAACCAATTAGATTCGTCTGACTGGGACATGACCTTCCTGCTGTAAGTCCATGCTGCTTTGGGTCATGTGCCCCGCTGGCCTCTAGGTAATCAACAATTCTTTCTTTCAGAAGTGATTCCATCATGTTCCCTACCACTGAGGTCAAACTTACAGGTCTGTAGTTTCCTGCTTCTACCTTGCTCCCACTTTTGTGAAGGGGAATCACATCTGCCCTCCTCCAGTCCTTTAGGTACCACCCATCCTGCCAAGATTTGTTAAAAAGTGTGGTCAGTAGTAGCGTCACTAGGTCCTCCCTTAGTTCTTTAGGATTCTGGGTGAATCCCATCAGGCCCCATTGCTTTGTCCACCTTGAGTTTTAGGAGTTCTTTCAGGACTCTTTCTTCTGTGAATGGACTGGTGTCAACCCCCCTACCCAGAGTGCTTCTATTGTCTGATTTAGGTAACTCATCCTCATCTTCTTTTGTGAATACTGAGCAAAAGTATTCATTCAGTATCTCTGCCTTTTCACTGTCTCTCTCTCTGCCCACCTCCCCTCTCCTTTATTAATCTTCACTATCCTCCCTTAACCTTTCTATGCTCCCTAATGTACCTATAAAAGGTTTTATCCCCCTTCTTAACTGAGTTGGCTATTTTTCCTCGGTTTGGGCCTTTGCTATTCTGACTGCCTTCCCTTCTTTTGCTTTAATTGATACAGTTCTCTGTCGTGCTCCTTCTGTGATTCCTTATACTTTTGAATGCAGCCTTTTTCTCCTTAAAGGAAAACTACACCCAAAACTTGAAAAAATATATGTTGTGCAGAGTGTTTTAATTTGTATGTGAAGTTCTAGTGTTTCTTCCCTCTGACTGGTATTAGAAGTTTTTCTAAATTAGCCTGCTAGCTTTAGGTTAGTTTTATGACCCCTGGAGATCTCTATATCAAACAGTTTTATTGTATTTCTTTGTCCTACAAAGCACCTTGTTTCATGTGATGGTGATGTAGCAGAGGCCATAAATCCAGCAGAAAGCATTGCATTACAATCAGTTCACAACAACAGAGATGGCTATATTTTAAAATCTGTAGAATTCAGCTTGGTGACCACCCTCATCCTAAAGGTTTTACTGTCCTGAAAAACTTTGCTGCTGGTAATTTTTGTGCAGCTTGTAAAACTTCCAAGATATTTAATTTGTTTGGCATGTGTGTACTGAATGTTGGGTCTCTCTTACATCACAGTCACATGAGACAAGATGCACTGTGGGAACCAGAAATACAATTAAGCTATCAGGTATGAAGATCCCCAGGGGTCGTAAAACTAGCATAAAGCTAGCAGTCTAATTTGGGAAAAACTCCTAATACCAGTCAGAGGGAAGGAAACACTAGAACTTCACCTACAAATTAAAACACTGCACAACATATATTTTTTCAAGTTTTGGGTGTAGTTTTCCTTTAACCTTCCCTGCTACCTCTTTTGAGAACCATAGTGGTTTTTACTTGGGCGTCATCATCACAGATGACCTGAAATCATCCAAGCAGACCACTAAAGCAGTAGGTAAGGCTAGGGGGATGTTAGGTGTATTAGTAGGGGTATCACAAGTCAGAAGAGGGAGGAAATAATCCCTCTTTACAAGACACTGGTTAGGCCCCATCTAGAGTGCTGCGTGCAGTACTGGAGGCCACACCTTCACAAGGACATGAACCAAATTGAGGCAATCCAGAGAAGGGCAACCAAAATGGTGCAGGGACTGCAGCAGAAAACATATGAGGACAGCTTAATGGAGCTCAATATGTATACCCTAAGCAAAGGAGGGAGAGAGGTGATATGATCGAAACATTCAAACACCTTAAGGGCATTAACAACGCGAAAGAGTCTAACATGTTTCAATATAAGAAAAATAGCAGGACAAGAGGACACAGCATGAGATTAGAGGGAGGCTGATTAAGAGGTAATGTGAGGAAGTTCTTTTTCTCAGAAAGGGTGGTGGTTGCACGGAACGTCCTACCTCAGGAAGCGGGGGATATGAATACAGTGCAGGGCTTCAAACAGGCATGGGATAGGCATAAGGAAGCAATACAGATGAGTATGAATAGATAGGCCATTAACTGAGCAAAGGCTGATGGCACATTGATAAGGTAGAAAAAGAAATGGGCAGACTGGATGGGCCTCGTGGTCCTTATCTGCTATCAACTTCTATGTTTCTATGTTTCAACTGCTTATTAACAGAATGATGTGGCTAAGAGGCTGATTGTTTGGCTGAAGAAAGACTAGTATGAAAGAAACTGTTAGAAACATAGACTTTGACGGCAGATAAGGACCACTTGACTCACCTAGTCTGCCCATTTCCCTACATACAGGATAAGCTGCAGATCCTAGTTAATCAACAGCCTATTTCTTCCTACCCCTCACAAAAATTGCCTTATGTCTGTCCCATGCATTCTTGAATTCTCTCACAGTTTTAGACCCCACAACCTCCTCAGAAAGGTGGTTCCATATGTCAACCACCCTCTCTGTGAAAAAATACTTCCTCATATTGCCCCTGAACCGCCCCCATCTTCAAATTGTGTCCCCTTGTTCTTGCACATCTCTTTTTCTGAAAGATGCTACCCTCTTGGACTTTGTTGATTCCACTGAGGTACTTAAAAGTTTCTATCATGTCCCCCCTCTCCCTCCTTTCCTCATGGGTAAACATATTAAGCTCCTTTAGTCTCTCCTGGTATGGCTTCTCTTGCAGACCCTACACCATTTTAGTTGTCCTCCTCTGGACTGCTTCTATCCTGTCTATGTCCTTGCAGAGATGGGGTCTCCAGAACTGGACGCAGTACTCCAGATGGGGTTTCACCAACTGTCTGTACAGAGGGATAACAACTTCCTGTTTTCTGCTGGTGATTCCTCTCCATATACATCCCAGTATTCCCCAGCCCTCCCTACTGCCTTCTCACATTGCTTGCCAACCTTAAGGTCATCTGATATGATTAACCTCAGATCCCTTTCCATTTTTGCTGCTGTTACTACCTCCTCCCCACTGTGTACTCTTCCCCTGGGTCTTTGTTTCCCAGGTGCATTATTTTGCACTTATTTGCATCGAGTCCAAGCTGCCATACTTCTGACCATTCCTCCAACCTTGCCAAGTCCCTTCTCATCCTTTCCGCGCCCATTTGTGTATCAACCCTGTTGTAGATCTTTGTGTCATCTGCAAAAAGGCACACTTTTACTTCCAGTCCCTCTGCAATGTCACTTATAAAGACATTAAAAAGGACTGGACCCAGTACTGAACCCTGCAATACCCCACTAGTAAGCCCCCTTTCTTCAGAGTGGACTCCGTTTACTATTACCTTCAGTGTCCTGTTGTCCAGCCAATGTTCTACCCAGGCTACCACCCTGAGACCCACTCCCAGGTTAGAGACCAGATGTGTGAGGAGACAGTGGAGATGAGACAACTAGAGGTGATACAGGACTCTAAAAGAACTTGGGCTTCCCCAGTAGTCTTGATCCCTAAATGGAATGGGACAGCCCGGTCCTGTATGGATTACCACTAGCTTTGTTCCATCATGGTAACTGACCCTATACCAGGAACCAAGGAAATGTTGAAACACTTAGGAGATGCAGCGTAACTCACTACCATTGATCTGACTAAAACTGGCAGGTGTCATTGATGTGTGGGTCCTGAGCATCCCCATGTGTCTAAGGGTATGCTGTGATATTCTCGTCAGAGGAACACCCAGCCTTACTTCATAGAACCTGTACAGGCATCAGTCACTTTCACCACCATGGGCCTGGGATGTTGGAGTAAGTTCACCACAGTCATTATCCAGGGACACCTATAAACATGAGACCACACTCAAACTGTCTATCCATACTGGGAGCGGAGATCAAGCTGGATATATTTGTGAACTGCTGTCAATGTTACACAGCACTAAAGGCATTCCCTTCTCAAGTAACACTCTTACATCACATTTAGTACAGAACTAGCTGCATCACAAGGTATCCTATAATCCATTTGGGGCTTCAATTTCCATCCCCCACCATTCCCAGGGTCTAGCATCCCTCAATCATTCCCAAAGTTGCTTTTCCAGGTTCACGCTGCTCTAAGGGGTATAAATGTTAATAGTATCTATGGATCTAGTCCAAACACACATCACATTATACTTTATTCCTTAATCTCCCAATGGGGTCCCTGAAGCTCAGCACTCCTTGGACCATTTATGCATTATATGCTTCCAGGTATTATAAGCACTGTCCATGGGGCAATTCCATGCCTGCACTTGTCTCCTTATGCCCACATTGGACAATATTAAATTGAAGTATGTTAACATTATGACAGTACTACTAATAGTTGATGGTTAGTATGACCATACCTGTCTCCTTCTAGCAGCATGCTGGTAGCCATAATGGCCCAAAAAAACAGGATCCCTTGCCTGGACCTTCACATGGGGACTTGCTGACCCCAACTCTTGCCAGACCTCCTCCACCTGATGACCCAGAATTCGGCTGTCTGAGAGGGAGAACAATGCTATGCTGTGTAGGCCTTTCTTAATTCCTGAATAGGACATCTTTAATGCAAGGCTGATTTACTACTGTGCCCAGGGGCAGCTAAACCAGGGGTCTGGACCAGCCACAGCCCTCCCCCGACTCTTATTCCTGGGTGGGTCACATATATATTCCCCATTTTTTTTGACACTATGTATTTTTTTATTAATGTATACATGGCCTGTATATATTATTCTCAATCAATATATGCAGCACAGAAATTTAAATTTCAGTTGTGTGGTACGATCAGCTGCTTATGAACAATGATTGAATACCAATATCATGACGGTAATACCATCCATGTAAATATCTGCCTGCCAGGTTACTATGTAACTCTGAATATAGAATTTGTTTATTGCTTCTCCCAGTATTACTATGTCAATAAGTGCAATCTGCAAGTAATACTGGGAACCAATAAATTAATTCTTCATTCAAGCCAATAAAGTATCAACACACAGCAGCCACTAGTTAGAGTGGGAACATGGCATATTGGTAGCCAAACTGAGTTGATTGGCAGGTAATAGAAGTGCCAGATACTGAGTGACTGAGGTTATAAATTCACGGTCAAGTCCTGCTTTTTTTACACAAAAGTATGATCTGTTCTGCTGCCTATTAATTAAGAGTGGTGTGGTTTTGATTTCTGTTTGCTGCCTAATGTTTTTATTTATTTGTGGGTAATTGAAGTTCCAAATCCTGAGTAACTATGGTAAATTGTCGAATCCTGCCATTTTCCATAACAATATTATTTGTACTATCACTGCTGCCTATTAATTCAGAATGGTTCAGGTTAGCTTTTGCTGACTTATTTAATGTGTTTTCTTTGTGGTGACCGAAGTGCCAGATCCTAGGCTGAGTGACTGAGATAAATTGTCAAATCCAGCCATTTTCCATAACAGTCTGATCTGTACTGCAGATCATACTGTTGAGGAAAACAGATGGATTTGAAATTGACCTCAGCCACTTATCTGCTACCTATTAAATAGGAGTGGCTTTGATTTGTGTTTGCTGCCTAATATTTCTTTTGTTGGTGTGTGTAGACAGTGGCTTCTGTGGCCTTGGGACTTGCTTTTATTACGTTCGCTTGCGCGCATGTGCAAGGAACGTCTTGCAACAGTAGGACTTTTGGAGGTGTGCAACCCTCCTTGCCAATGCACTGCTCAGTGTAGCAGGCATGACCCTAGGGGACCAATACATGCTGAGCTGTGTATGACAGCAGCTCGGCTGTGTTGGTCTTCACTTCTAAGAAAAGGTCTGCTGCAATCAGTGGTGGTAGCGTGTATGCAATTTGCATACCTGCGTCAGCTGAACTGCTGTCATGCACACTTCAGCATGAAATCCCTCCCACTTCCTCCCTCTGCTAATCTCCTCCCCTCCCTCATTAGTGTTCTCCCCGGCCCCACATTGTGTGCTGAGGGTGGTGCCCAGTCCCCTCGGCTCATGCACCCCCCAGCACACTGGTGGCTGACGGGGTGCCCAATCCCGTCAGCTGCAGCCCCCCAACAAACAACCAGTTGGCATGCTGGGAGCCCACCCCAGCGTGCTCATGCCTCCCCCACACACACACTGGGGATGGCCGGCGGGGTACCCAGTCCCTGCTGGCACCACCCCCCAACAAACACATAGGTGGCACACTGGGAGCCCACCCCAGTGTGCCAAAAGCATCTGTTCTTTTTTTTTAAGTCCTGTGAAAGAAGAAAATGGTCACTCGGTGAGTCCCTGCCCCCCAGCCCACGCCCACCTTCTGGCACCACTTCCCCACACCCCTCACCCCATACTTACCTCTGGAGCCTGGCGCTATGATCTTTGGTGCACCGGGAACACGTCTGTACTCTTCAAAGCCGACCTCAAACTGAGGAAATGCCAGTAAGCTGTATAATGGCATAAATAGGGTTTTTCCAACTTAGGTGGATATCTCTGCCATTTTTTTTACTTTTGGCACCAAATTTTCAACATGGAGTTATTGACATCCCTTCTCATGAGTTCAGTCACTGTCATTGCGTTACTTGGTCCCCAAAGGTGGTTTTGTGGTCACTGCGTGGAATCACCTTTCAGGACTGATTAATGAAATGACAGTGTCAGTGTTCATGAGATGGGCTCCCAAAAAGCCAATGTTGCAAATTTGGTGAAAAATTCCAAAAACTGACTGTTTTATGAGTGTGTGTTGTGCAGTTTCCACGCACACTTGTAAGTTCGCGAATTTGTAATATTTTCACTCCAGAATTTCAAAATAAGCATATCTCCACACCTCTTTATGAACAGTACAGCTGTCATTTTTCACATCCTGGCCGAAATGTCTTTTCGTGCTTCAGGCCCAAAATAGCACAGTCGCTGCTGGAAATCAGTGTTCCCTACAGAGTAAGACAATCACAGTAACACTGTTCATGAGCAGAGGTTCTAAAATGCCTATGTTAAAAATCTGGTGACAAAAGTCCATAAAATGGCTGTTACGAGCGTGCATTGCGCAGTTTCTACGCACACTCGTAAGTTTGTGATTTTGTAATATTTTCACTTCAGATTTTCAACAATGGCATTTTCCCACATCTCCTTACAAGCAGTATAGCTGTCATTTTTCACATCCTGGCCAAAATGTGTTTTCATACTTCCAGCTGCATAATAGCGGGCTTGTGGGAAATCACTGTTTGGTGCAGAGTAACAAAATCACAGTAACACTATTCATGAGCAGATGTCCTAAAATGCCTATGTTGAAACTTCAGTGAAATAATTTGATAAAATGACTGTTTTACGAGCGTGCATTGCGCAGTTCCCACACGCACTCGTAACTTCGCGAATTTGTAATATTTTCACTCCAGGTTTTCAATATTTACATTTTCCAACACCTCCTTATCAACAGTACAGCTGTCATTTTTCACATCCTGGCCAAAATGTGTTTTCACAATTCCGGCGCAGAAGAGCGCAGTCCCTGTGGGAAATCAGTGTTCAGTACACAGTAAGAAAATTATAGTGACAGTGTTCATGACCAGAGGAGACAAAATGCCTATGTTGAAAATTTGGTGAAATAATTCCACTGAATGGCTGTGTTACAAGTGCATGTTCCGCAGTTTCCACACAGGCTAATTCCCTTGAGCACAACCAGGACGTTAGGGTTCCTAAGACAGACACTTAAGAAGTATGAGGGGGAAATGTTAATCAGATGCAAGAGAAGTTGCAGAGAGCTACTCTGTTGGGATATGGATGCTGAAGGGACATGGATACAATGGGGGTCTGCATAAATGGCAAACACCAATGCAAATACCAACAAGCGAACATTCGGCATTGACAAATGCTTGTTATTTTATGCCCTCACCCCTTCCACACAGTGTGTTTTGTGTTCTGAGCACGTTTAGATGTAACAAGAGTTTGTTTGTGTGGTTTGACGGTTTTTTAATGTTTGTGAACTATAACCTATTCGGTCTGGATGTTTTGGTGGAGCTACTGCAGCAAACAACTCCATCTGACCCACTGCCAAAGGACTAAAATGTAGTGATTATCGGCGGTACCAGTAGTTGATTAGCAAGTGTGTTTGCTAATAGACATATGTCAGTGTTGCTCTGGAGTGATAGGGGCTGTCTTTTCATAATTGAGGAAAAAAAATCTGACACGATTGCTGGTTTTGTAGCACCCCCTATCCTCCGTCTTCCTCTTGAGGCACACTGTGTTTATTGACACCAGCTGATGTAATGTTTCTTCCTGTGGCAGCAGCCTGTACATGATAACTGCGGTGGGCATAGGTAGGGTGACCAGTAGTCTAGGACAGACTTTGACAACCCAGTTTTGACATGAGTACTGTCCAGAGTTTTCTGCCATCATTGTATATATGCATCTGTGAGTTTACTGTTTCCACTGTGGTGTCCTTCAAAAAAAAAATCTGAGATGGAGACAGTTTGCAGCTTTTTAACTGTGGGTGTTATATATCCCATTAAATGTTAAAATCCCCTCCTGCTTTCTGGCTGTTGTGTGTGGTATCTGGTAGGAGTTTTTAAAAAAAAACTTATAAAATGGGGGAAAAATTTAAACCTCTCTGGCTAACCAGCTCTCCGACCCGTGTCCTTATAGAGCCATATCCTCGAAACCTGCACTACATCAAAGCAAGCCGACGCAGCACATATGTAGTATCCATCTTCCCACGCAGCCAGTGTCACAAACAGTGATCTCCTCAACCTAGCTGTCTGAGCAAGTCCACAGTCGCAGAGCGCCAAATGTGACCCGCGGCGACAAAGTCAAAATGACATGCGTTCTGAACTTACAAACATTTACCTGTTCCTCCACAGACACTGTCATGTCCCAATTATGAACTGTTTACAAAAACATTTATTTAAAAAATGAACATGTTTTGCTTACTATTCTCACCACAGTAAAATCAACGGATGTGTGCTGCACGAATGCGTCCTCAAACTGAATCCACTGACTTGTTCTTCCACAGACTCTTTCAGCTGCCAATTAGTGACATTTAAAAACATGTGAATAAACTCAAACTTTTCCTTACTACACCAGATGAGCAGAGACAGCGGGTGGGCCGATTTGACAAACAACTATAAGCAGCATCTACGGTGGCTGGCAAGGGACATGCTCACTCTTAATGAGCAGCCGCTCATTGTCAAAACGGCTTCTCTGTTCACTTCGAGACACCCTTCAGGAAATGAGTATGTGGTTGCAACAACTCTAATTTGATACCCTTGTCCACGAAATGGAACAACAACCTCAGCAGCATCTCTCTGTAGGTGTTGTTGGGGGGCTGTACTGGCCATCAAAATCAAACACTGACTGTCAAAAATGGGCACATTCTTAGACACTGGAGACACGCTATTATGACAGTGGGAAACCAAATGACGATGTGGAAGACAACCTCAGTAGTCTGCATGTGTGTGTGTGTGTGTGTGTGTGTGTGTGTAAGGGGGGGCACCACCCTAAGCACCCTAAACTGCTCAACAAACACTTCAGAAACGACCTCATACAGGTACTATTTTACTCCTTCAGACATCAAAACCTCAAGTTTTAAAAAGTTTTGGCATTTTTTTATTACTTTTTTTCTTAAATAGTAGCTTAATAGGGCCCATTTTATAAGTGCAATAAGACATGATGAGGTGTGGGTTATGGCCTGATAAGAGCACGCCCCTGGTCTGTGATCTGGCCTCAGAATTTAGGCATCTCAAAATTAAAAGAGGGGCAGGGAGGGAATACATGTTAAGAAATGCATTGGCTTTGAGACATTGTTGAAGCTTGCCAGATCATCTTCTGCTCACCTACTATAAAAACACAACCTGACATTCCTGGTCTCACCTGGGACAAGAGTATTGCTAGCAGTATCAGTCAACTGCTGCGGGGGGATTATATCAAGCAGCATTTGTGCATGCTGGGTACAAAAAGGAATGTACTGCACAGCACCATTCAAGGTAATGAATCTAATTAGATTATTATTAATTAGACTAAATTCTTGATGTGATGTAATTTATTTATAGGAAGTAAACACTCTGAGAGATGAAAAAAAGACATCAAAACACTTCCAAAAGTGTAAAATTTTCTCGGTGCCTAGGCAACCCCCAGATCCACTGCCACTTCAGTGAAGATTATTTGCCCCCCCCACACTGAACCTAGCTGAACTGCACACAGCCTGTGCCCATTATGAACTGTGCTCTTCTCCAAGCAGAAATAGCAGTTACGTAAGAACTTACCGTAACAGTAGATCTTCGAGAGAGGTCTTCACATATAGGACTGTGCCCCCTGGCATCAGGTCCGCACTGCAAACTTGTAGATAGCAATCATCAGCGGGGACCGCCCCCGATGTCAGGGCATCGTGACATCAGCCCAGCTATAAAAGGAGCATTCCCACGCCCGCTCTCCAGTTCTTTTCCAATGGAGACCTAAAGATAGGTAAGGAGAAAACCAGAGTGAACTCCAAATGCCCTGCTTCCACTTTAGTCCAGTCGGACTAGATAGGATGGAAAGTAAAGCATCCAAAAAACCGAGGGAAGAAGGAAGGGAAACTAGATCTACTGCAGGAACCTCTCTCAAAGATCTACTGTTACGGTATGTTCTTACGTAACTGCTGTATCTTACTTCGAGAGGGTTTCTGCAGTAGGTCTTCACATGTAGGAATACAAAATCACACATGTCCCCACAATGCAAAGCATCATGGGCTGCATATGCAAATCACCACAGAATATTATGCTGGTTCAGCTATAAGTAGAAATGCATGGTGCTAAAAGGCCTTTCACACAGTTTGCAAAGGGTGCCAACAGAAGACACAGACACATGTTTCATCCTACCAGGACTCAACAGTGTGCCTTGTCTGTTTGACACCCCAGTGGAATGAACCAGCTATCCTAAGATGGTCGATCTGAGTTATGTTGTGGTGAACCCAATTAAAACAAAAAACAGTTAAAAAGACAATGAATCTCTGTGTGCAAGCACTGAAGCAATGGTTACCCAAAGGGCATTTGGCTGGGAAGCCAAGTTCAAAGAAATACAAAATCACACATGCCCCCACAATGCAAAGCATGATGGGCTGCATATGCAAATCACCACAGAATATTACCACAACATAACCCAGATATGCAGCCCATGATGCTTTGCATTGTGGGGACATGTGTGATTTTGTATTTCTTTGAAACTTGGCTTCCCAGCCAAATGCCCTTTGGAGCAACCATTGCCCCAGTGCTTGCACACAGAGGTTCTTTTTCTTCACATATAGGACTGAATACCAAGCAGTCCCAAAGAAAAATAAGGCATAGGTGCATCTGGGAGGAGGAGAAGTCGCCAAGTGAAATCATGACAGAAGGCCTTGCAGGACCGCAAGTCCAAAGCCAGTTCTGTGCCAAGGGGCAATGTCCAGACTGTAATGCTCAGTGAAGGTGTGAACAGACGACCAAGTGGCTGCAGCGCAGATCTCTGTCATGGACACATTTCTGAAAAAGGCAGTAGAGGTCGCCACGTTAAGGGTGGAGTGGCCTTTGACTGCCCCAGGAAGGGACTTCCCATATTTCGTATATGAAAAATGGATGCAGTTAGCGAGCCATCAGGAGATGGTCTGCTTGGAAATAGCCTTGCCGTGGCACTGAGGGGCAAAGGCTACGAACAGTTGGTTAGATTTCCTAAAGTCTTTAGTCCTGTTCGTGTAGTACCTCAGGATCCAGTGCACATCAAGCATGCGCAGCAGATGTCTCTCTCCACCCCCCCCCATTTAAAGTACTGTGGATAGTACACCGGTAATTCCATGCTCTGGTTCTGAGCGGTTTCTAACACCACTTTGGGCAAAAAAGAAGGGTTAGTCCAAAGGACTACCCGGTCCTTATGAAAAATCAAATCAGGTTCTTTGCAGTCACTTCGGCCTATAATTCGGAAACCCTTCTGGCCAAAGTGACTGCAACTAAAAACAAGGTCTTCCAGGAGAGGAAGCACAAGTTGCAAGAAGAAGCTGGTTCAAAGGGTGGTAAGGTCAGCTTCTCAAACATGAAATTCAGGTCCCAGGGTGGACAAGGATTCCAGATCAGAGGTTTCAAATGAAGGATGCCTTTTAAAAAGGGTTTGGCAACCTCCAGTTGAGCCAAGGTTTTGCCCTGGTAGGCTGACACCGCAGAAAGGTGGACCTTAATGGAGGAATAGCTAAGACCCGCCTCAGACAAGATGTGCGAGGTACTCTAGAACCTGGGATGCTGAGCACAAAAATGGATCCCAGCTCCTTGCTTGGGCCCATATTGTGAATCTTTTCACTTCATAGCATAAGTGGATCTAGTGGAGGGTTTTCTGGCCTCCACTAGAATGTGTGCAACCTGTGAAGACAGCCCATAGCGAGAAATCGCTATGTCCACAGGTGCCACGCATGAAGGTGGAGAGACTGAAGGCTCAGATACACCAGGGTGCCCTGCTCCTGAGTCAGAAGGTCATGAGAAAAAGGCAGAGGTACCGGAGGTTCCAGTGCCAAATGTTGCAGAAGAGGAAACCAAATTTGGCGTGGCCAAAGAGGAGCAATCAGGATTACATGGGCCCCCTCTTGTTGAAGTTTTACCAGAACCTTCTGAATGAGAGGAAAGGTGTACAGAAACCTCCCTGTCCACGAGAGAGACAGCGCATCTCACCAAAAAGCACCATGCCCGGGAACGAGCGAGCAGAAGACGGGTAGTTTTGCGTTGTATGGGGAGGCGAAAAGATCCATCTCTGGCCGACCCCATCGAAGAAAGAGGTTTTCAACTACCTCTGACTTTAGCTCCCACTCATGGGCCCGGGCCACAGATTGACTGAGACTGTCAGCCAGGACGTTGGTGACGCCTGGAACGTGAACTACTGTCAGCAAAGGCTGTGCTGGATCGCCCAGTACCACACCCTCATGGCTTCTTGGCAAAGAGGGTAAGATCTGGTTCCCCCCTGCCTGTTTATGTACCAGACCATGGACATGTTGTCTGTCTCAACCAGAATAGATCCCGGAACCAGCAGCGACTGGAATGCCTGGAGTGCGTAAAGAACCACCCTGGTCTCAGAATATTGATGTGGAGCATCAGCTCCTGATCGGACCAAGACCCCTGTGTCTTGTGAGACCCTAGATGAGCACCCCAGCCCAGATCTGAGGTGTCTGTAGGGAGAATTTGAGTTGGAACTGCTGGAAGGAAAGGGACTCCCATCGACAAATTGGAGAGATCCTGCCACCAGCGAAGATCTCTCTGGAGGCTGTTGGAGATCATGACCTTTTGTTTCATGTCATCCGTCCTGTGGTCCCATTGGACTCAAAGAGACCATTGGGTGACCCTCATGTGAAGCCTGGCCATTGGGACTGTCGAAATGGTGGCTACCATCAGACCCAATAAACAAAGCACCTGAATCTGCAGGGATCCAATGGGCCTGTGCCACCAGTGTGGCTTAAGAAGCAAGAGTCTCAGCCCAATCTGATGGAAGGAAAGCCTTGCCCTGAACTGTGTCTAGTACAGCACCAATGAACTGGAGTCTCTGTGAGGGTACTAGCTGGGACTTGGGAAAATTGACCATAATGCCAAGTAAAGCAAACAAGCTCAGAGTGAAAGAGAGAGCCTCTTTCAGGCTGGTAGGAGAGGGTGCTGAGAGGAGCCAGTCATCCAGGTATGGGAAGACATAAATGCCCTGGCAGCACAGAAAGGCCGCCACCACCGCTAAACATTTGGTGAACACTCGGGGGGCCGAAGAGAGGCCAAACAGGAGTGCTCAGAACTGGAAAAGTTTCTCCAGGAAAACAACGGAGAAAGCGGCAGTGGGCCTGGAGGATAGAGATATGCAGATAAGCATCCTGCATGTCCAGGGAGCACAGCCAAGAGTTTTGATGGAGCAGGGGAAGGAGCCCCTGAAGGGTCAACATACGAAACTTCTTGTGTTCGATGAAGATGTTCAGTGTGCTGAGGTCCAGGATCGATCTCAGGTCGCCCATCATCTTTGGAACCAGGAAGAAGTGGGAATAGAATCCTCTTCCTATTTGGCTTAACAGGACAGGTTCTTTGGCTTTCTTTAGTAGAAGTGCCTTGATCTCTTGAGAGACTATGGGGACCTGATCCCAAGGATAGAAGGACTGTCCTGGGGGTTGAGGGGTTGGCATTTTGCTGAATTCTATGGAGTGACCTCTCGATGAGCTGAAGCACCCAGTTTTCTGTGGTGACGGACCTCCAACCTTCCAGGTGGAGGCCAAACCTCCCTCTGACCGGTTCCTCTGTATGCACTGGAGGTAGCGGAAGGAGGGGAAAGGAGTCAGGACACCGAGGGGAGGGGAGCTTTTGGCCCAGAGGCCTGTTTTTGAAATTTGGCCAGTGGGGTTTGAGCTCCCAATCCAGGTGTGTGTTTTTTTGTCTGGCACTTAGCCTGGGATTTGTTTCACCTTCTTTGGTGGTGAAAATGTTGCTTTTTCTGTCCTGTCTGGTATAAGGAACAGACGACCCTCAAGGAACGTCTGCTCTCATGCAGCCCAGTAATGATGTCTTTAGCATCCCCGCCGAAGAGGATGGAATGCTTAAAAGGGCACCCAACAAAGAGGACTGCACGTCCTGCGCCAGTCCTGCTATATGGAGCCAGGAGAGGTGTCGGAGGCAGATCCCCGTGGCAGCTGCTTTCGCCACTGAATCCACCGAGTCGTAGGTAGCCCGAAGGGCATGGCAACACGAGGATTTGCCCATCCTTACTTTATCCAAGAGCTTCTTCCTCAGGGTTTCATCTTGAACATCCTGGAGGTCCATAAGTGAAGCTTTTTGAAAGGCAACCAAGTGCAAGACATAATTCAGGGAACGTATCACACACAAAGAAGATGAATAAATTTTTCGTCCAAACTGGTCAAGTTGACGCGAGTCCTTTTCAGTAGGCGAAGAACTCAAATGCTTGGGCTGAGCTGAGCAGTCGTGGGTTGCCATGATGACCATAGAGTCAGCCTTGGGATGGGAATTCAGGTGAAAAATTCCTTCCAGGGGATAGTAGGTGCAGTCAGCTTTACGGGAGACCGCAGGAATGGAGGACGGTTGTTGCCAGACTGCGGTAACTAGGTCCTCATGAGGTCCCATCCACGGTGGAATGGGAATAGGGTCCAAGGCAGCCAGATCCAAGTGCTCCACCAGTCGTTTTCATTGGGGATCAACCTCTTTGGACGGCCAACCACCAGCCACTTGAATTGAACGCAGCAAGTCTCCGAATGAAGGATCCTCTGGAGGGGACTTTGGCGAGTCTTTTCGAGGAACCTCCACAGGAGATCTGGGGTCTGACCCATCCGAGTCTGAACTAGTGTCAGAGGAATTAGAGCCAGAGGAACAGAAGGATCTGGCTCAGTGATGCCTACCAAACAGAGGTAGGAACTCTGGAGACAGGGGGCAGTGGGGAGGACACCAAACAGAAGGTGTCTCCCTGACTGGCTGTCATAACTCTGACACGAGCTGCCCCCTGGCCTCTTTCCACCAATGAGGAACAGACTCAAGTTCCAGTACCGGAGGAGGAGGAGGTGGCAGCTGATAGCTTGGATAGTTCGGGTACTGCGGATAGTGCCAGGATGGATAATATGAGTACCCTGGGTAACCCGGTGTGGAATGTCCTGGAGTAGGATAACCCATCGTCGGGAATGATGACATCAGAAAGTCCTACATCTGATAACCCGGCGTCGTGTAGCCCAGCGTCGGAAAACCCGGCTTTGGGAAACCCGGCAATGGAGGCACCTGGCCTGGCGTCGGATATTGAGTGACGGATGGAGGGGCACTTGCAGACAGGAAAGAGGGTTCCTAGAGCAATGAACCCAGATGAAGGACCCACAGGGGGAGGTGCCGTGATGCCCAAGGTGGCATCGGGGTCTGGAGCGTGTCTCAAGCATTGGGGTGAGGTTCCATACCGGACCTCTGTCAGCAGCAGAATGAACTCCTGTGATGGAGGAAGGCCTAGCGAGGTGGGGAGACATGAGGGGCCCATGACGGCCAGTCAGATCGCGACTTGCTAAGGCAAAAGCAAGGGTCAGGTGGCAATTTCATGGTGGAGAACCTGGAAGATGACGAGTTGACTGATCCTCACTCTGTCTGACATCAGGGTCCAAACTGAGCCAGATGGGAGAGTGGACAGATCTATACGGGTGTCAGAGGAGCTGGCATCCAAAGGAAGATATCCGGCCAGCCTAGAGACGACTGGAAGGTCACCGCTAGGCTGATCGGCGGAGGCCACGTGCGCCTTTCGCCTGAGGTGAGGGGTGACTTACCAGCAGGATCAGTCGATAGAATTACCACCTCCAAAGAGACAACCCCCAGCTGCCTGCTCACCTTGGCAGGAGGGGAGAAGGGGCCCAGCCCAAAGAAGCGGATGAGGCACCCGAAAAAGTACTCATGGTTGCCGGCCTCTGAGAAGGCGAGGGACTCCTGTCCTGCCGCTTCTCCTTACTTTTCTTTTTCTTCAGGGTCGGTGACGATGACCTTTCCTAGAGTTTTTGAAGCTCTCTTTCCATAGACACCAAGCGTCGGGTCAATAGATGGGCCTCAAGGGACCTCTTGCACCTGGTTCTGGTCACCTGGTTGAAGGCCTGGCAGATGGAACACTCTAGATGTCGTGCTTCAACCCGAGGCAGAGAAGGCAGTGGAATGGTCATCCCTATGTGGAATTTGAGCGCGCACTTGGAGCACTTTTTCTTCTGTTAGAAGACATCAATTTTGAAGAAAATTGTGGGAATCTACTGAGGCTAAGAAAACTTTGAATATGTACGGACTGCTAGATTTCTGTTCTTGACGCTGAAATGAACGTGACTGAGGCGACGGTGGGAAAAAGAACTGGAGAATGGGCCCCTTTATAGCCAGGCTGATGTCACGATGCCCTGACGTCGGGGGCGGTCCCTGCTGATGATTGCTATCTACAAGTTTGCCGTGCAGACCTGACGCTAGGGGGGGGCGCAGTCCTATATGTGAAGACCTACTGCAGGAACCCTCTCAAAGTAAGATCTATCTTTAGATTGTAGCATGAATAGTGGCATTCACTGAGGTGCTACCTGCCTATAGCTGAGGGTCCGCACCAGGAGCTGCAACACTTGTTTGAAAGAATTGTGCAGTGAGGAGGGTTTGGTTTTACTGGAGACTGGGAGCTGACCTGGAAGGATATGGGTCTATACAGAGGCGATGGCCTGCATCCATCTGGGAAGGGGACCGCAGTCCTCAGTGGAAGGTTTAGATGTTACTTTGATGAACATTTAAACTAGCTGAAGGGGAGGTGGTAATACAAAGGGAGGCATAAACTGACCCCTCCAAAACATACACACAGATTGAAGCAACAGGTCGAGAGGACCTAAGGGGAAGAAACTCCCTCAGGGCACAAATTAAAGGAAGTAGAAGCATAATCAGGGACAAGGGGGGCAAGAAGAGAAGAGGTGGAAAGGAAGGTGTTGAGGATGCAAGACACAAAGAGGGTAGTGAGGAGGAAGGGAAAGAAAGGGATGTTTCAAGTGGTAACAAAAGCTGGAAGGGGGGAAGGGGATTGCAGGAAAAGTGGGACCAAGGTGTGGAGAGCCATATGTACCAATGCAAGGAGGCTTGGAAATCAAATTCCAGACCTGGTGGCCATCATTGCGAAAGCAGACCTGGATCTTATGGCCATTACTGAGTCATGGTACAGGAGCCATGACTGGGACATGGCCATACCAAGCTACACTCAGTTCAGGAAGGATAGGAAGGGGCAGAAGGGTGGAGGGGTTGTGCTGTATGTGAGGGAGGGTATCAAAGTGATGAAAATGCAAGGGAACCTAGAAACAAAGGATGGGTTGGAGGTGCTGTAGGTCACCCTGGATACAGGAGCTGGAGCCACTATTTATACTGGGTAATACAGCATTGGGAAATTCCATCAGCATTATGGCAAAAAAAAAAAGAAGTGCTTTTGGTGGGGGACTTCAATCTGCTATATGTAGACTGGAGCATCCCAGCCACCACCTCTGCTAGCAGCAGGGCCATCCCAGACTCTCTGCAGGAGGAGTCTCTCAGGCAACTAGTCATAGAGTTCTCTCAAGATGGGACAATACTGGACCTGGGGCTCACAAAGAGTGACAGTATTACAGACGTCAAGATGGGATGCCACCTGGGGACCAGCGATCACCACACTGTGTGATTTAATATCGGCAGAGACAAACCACACAAAGACAAAGGTACTGAACTTCAGGAAGGCAGATTTTTAAAAAATGGGTCAATGCCTCAGAGGTGACTTAATGAGGGGGATTGCCTAGATGGGGCAGAGGAACAGTGAGCCAAATTAAGGGATGGCATAGTGAAGGCAACAAATTTCTTCAAAAAAAGAAATGGGCAAAAAACAGTAGGAAAAAGAGACCACTATGGTTCTCAAGGGAAGTGGCTGCAAAGTTAAATGTTGGGGTGGCATTCAGGAGGTACAAGGAGACACAAAGGAAAAAGGTTAGGGAGGTGTACCAGGAGAAGCAAAGGGAAGCAAGGAAGACAGTGAAGAGGGCAAAGGTGAGGAAAGGATGGCCAAATAGGTATCTGAAGGGACAAGACCTCTTTTAGATATATATGAGTGAAAAGAGGAAGACAAGGGGAGGGATTGTGAGGTTAATAAGGGCAGAGGGAGATTTTGCAGAGGAGGAAGATCAGGAAAAAGCAGATATCCTTAACAGATACTTCTGCTCAGTCTTCACAGTGGAGGGAGAGGGAAACAGACCACACAGAAGCAGCAGGAACACTGGTGGGGGAGGTGGACACAAGTTGATTCACACAGAAAACAATCCTGAGAAGACTTGGGAATCTGAAAGTGGATGAGGCTATGAGACCAGAAGAGGTATATCCAAGGGTGCTGAGGGAGCTCAGGCAGGTTCTGGCTGCACCTCTGACAGCCCTGTTCAATAACTCACTGGAAACAGGAGTGATTCCAGAGAACTGGAGGAGGGCAGATGTAGTTCCACTTCATAAAAGGTGCAAGAATGAGGAGACTGGCAATTATAGGCCAGTCAGTCAAATATCAGTGGTGGTGGTGGGGAGTTAATGGAAACACTCTTGACAGAAAGGTTACTGTAGCATCTTGAATCCAGTGAGCTGTAAGATCCAGAGCAGCATGGGTTCATGGGAAGGGGGAATGTCAGACAAACCTGACTGATTTCTTTGACTGGGCAACCAGTGAAGTAGATTAGAGAGGGCATTGAGAATGGCCTACTTAGACTTTAGCAAGGTTTTCAGCACTGTACCACATAGGAGCCCTATAAGGAAACTGGGAAGTTTGGGAGTGGGACCCAAGGTGGTTAACTCAGTACAGAACTGGTTGCTGGATAGGCAACAGAGGGTGGTGGTAAAAGGCACTCACTCTAATGAGGGGAGAGTGACCAGCAGGGTACCTCAGAGCTCAGTGCTAGAGCCAGCCTTCTTGAATGTTTTCATAACCGACATTTCAAAAGAGCCAGAAGGGAAGATATGCCTCTTTGCAGATGACACCAAGATCTGCAATAGGGTAGATACTCCAGAGGGAGTGGAGAGAATGAGTTGGGACCTGAGAAAACTCAAGGAGTGGTTGAAGATATGGCAGTTGGGTTTCAATGTGAAAAAGTGCAAAATCATGCACCTAGGGCACAGAAACCCAAGGGCAGTGTACATAATGGGAGGAGAGGTATTAACTGTCACAAGGCAGGAAAGAGACCTTGGGGTTAGCATATCTGATGACCTCAAAGTGACGACGCAGTGTGACAAGGTAGTAAGCAGAACCAGCAGAATGCTGAGGTGCACAGGGAGAGGAATCACCAGCAGCAGGAGAGAGGTGGTGTTACCACTGTATCGGTCATTGGTGAGACCACACCTGAAGTACTGTGTTCAGAGATGGAGACCACATCTCAGGAAGGACATAGACAGGGTAGAGGCTGTCCAGGGGAGGATAACTAAAATGGTGCAGGAGCTACAGCATAAGCCCTATAAGGAGAGATTGATAGATTTAAATGTACTCCCTAGAAGAGAGGTAGTAGGGGGGACATAAAAGACACCAATAAGGACCTCATGGTTGGTTTGCAAAGTTAGGATTTTAAAAGATGTAGGGCCTGATATTCAAATCTAGGCAAAGCAGAGGACAAAACTTTCCACAGCCCCTTGCAGTTGCCAGGTATCCAAAACTGCTATATTCAGTGGAAGAGCACATTGGCACTATTCCACTGAATACAGGGGCAGTAAGACTCAGTGCTAAGCCACCTAGCCACCGAAATAGGGCGGCACAATGGCTTGCACCCACGCTAAATTTCCAAATTGAAACTGACCTATACAAATGAGCCCATTTGGCATGCAAGGTGCTAAGGGGCCATTTTTATGCCCACTATGTGCTCATATGCATGGGGAGTGAGGTTGAACTGCGTAGCACCGCCCCCAACTGCCCGATCCTGAAAGCTATCCCTGGTGATAGTGGTCCCCACCCCTGCTAATTGCTGGCCTACTGTTTAAATGTAACTGTAACCCCTAGGTGGCGCTATCCCAAGGGATACTATCCCTGCCTGCATGACCAGATGCAGGTTGAGGGGCCTGGGTACTAGAAATTGGTGCTTCCACCTGGAGGACAGGGTTTGTGGTAGCATAGCTGACCTGGGTACAGCCCTCTTGGACACTGTTACCCCCCTCTTTTCCCTCTAGTGGCCTAAATGATTTACAGAATACACAATTGCAATTTGCCTCTGACAACAGTTTTAACCCCACACTTGTTGCACTTACCACCCTGGCTGGTTCAGCTGGCTTGGCCCTGGAGACCCCCAGTAAATAAGATTTAGCAAAACAACCAGCAGTATTTCAGTGCTGTTCTTACAGAGGTACACCGCAACCAGTTTCAGTGCAAAAAAGATTTAGATCTGAGTTATTTAAGGGGTAGTAACAAGGAAAGGGGCAGAATCTGGTGGTTGATTCAAGATCTGAATAATTCAGGCTATAAGGTATGCACTCAAAGGTCCCTGTAGCACAGTCACACACATGCTGGGTACCCAGTTGGACCTACGGCTAGCCTGAAGCATTGCCCGGGATAGGCCGGCATTACAGCTGGTTGGGACCCTGTGATGGAAAGAAAACATGCATGCACTTTAACCCACAATTTGTAATCAGTCCAAAAATGATTAGCAACAACAATTAAATCAGTAGACACACTTTGATTTGAGATTTGTTGCATGGAGCTACCCTGATGTTTACTCATGCTACCCAATACAGGATGCAGGATGGACGAAATGGAGACCTCAGGATGAAGTGCTGGATTGCCAGTAGAAGCAGGGCCCACACTAAGCACCGTGGTGCCCATCCTGTTTGTTGGTGTTGAGCAGGGAGCCAAATCCCCAGGCGGGTCTCTCGTTGGTTGTTTCTCTGTGACGTGAGCAGCTGTCTGGGCCGAGGTGACAAGGCTCAGAC
The DNA here is from genome assembly GCA_016271365.2 of Neoceratodus forsteri. Taxonomy (NCBI): domain Eukaryota; kingdom Metazoa; phylum Chordata; order Ceratodontiformes; family Ceratodontidae; genus Neoceratodus; species Neoceratodus forsteri. Next base: position 268,181,643 of record CM057455.1, read on the forward strand.
TGGGTGAACAGTTCGAGACAGTCCGTAAGTGTTGGATACAGCTTCCAGCAAGCGTGACACATTCAAGCAGTGGGGAACCAAATGGCGACCCACTATCAGCATTCAGCACACTTATAGTAAAAGCAAGTTAAATACCACAGTTCGGATGACAGTCCAGTTGCAATTTACAGTGTCTGCGCAAACCGTACGCTCCTTGGCAGTCTCAAATCCTGACAGGCTGATTCTTCGGTCCACTTCAGGAGGATTCAATTTGTCACAAATCAGGATCCGATCACAAAAGCCGCAAATTTGGAAGAAGTCCGTTATCAGGCTCAAGGTATCTTCACTTATGAAGATGGTAGCATGCAGGCCAAACACAGCCTTCCCACCGATTTCCCCTGCGCACCACGCAGGAGCAGCTGCTCAAATCTCTCAAGCTGTTCACTCTTTCAACTCTAACTCCAGACTGACCGTCTGCTGCAGGCAGCACCGGGACTTCCTTATGATCCAAAAGGGTTCGTTTGGTTGATCCATCTGTCTGTCAAAGCAGGGGCTCCTCCTCCAGGTCCATTTAGGAACCAAAATGCAAAAACTACAATTCCTACAGAAATTCACTCCCACAAGACCCCTGGGGACAGTCTCCATTTTAGGGTCCCCAAAGGCACTGATTGGTCCAAATTACCAGTCCAGAACCAAGATGGTGGTGATTAACAGAAATGTCCATGCTGCAAAGGAAGGCAGGTTAAATAAACTACAATATTATTATTACTAAAGCAGATAATCAGCATACAGTTACAGATCCTTGTAGGGTTCCCTTTGCGCAATTAGCGATGGCAGAATGGAGCAATAATACAGTAGCCAAGGGGGTCTCGAGCCTGAAACCACTCGGTCCCTACCCAGATTAATTACACACTACGATATAGGCAGTTCTTAAAGAGACAGGCACGGAGGCCGACAAGGCACTCACATGTAACCACTTTTAAATTGCTGAGGACACAGAATGCCAGATTTTTGGGAACCCCCGTTTGTAGGGGGGTTACATAACATTTTCCTTTGGTCTAGTGGCCCTCCTGCTGATTGCCATCCCCATGTTGAACAGTAAAGTGTCCCTAATGTGCAGTGCCCCCCTGCCGATTGCCATCCCAATGCTGAACTGTAGTGTTTCCCTGGTATCTAATGCCCCCACCAAGCCAATCGCCATTCTGATGTCAAACTGCAAAGTTTCCCTGGTGTCTAGTGCCCCCCCCCACTGATCACTGGCCCGATATGTACATGTATATTGTTCCTGGTGTCCAGTGGTCCCTCCTCCCACTCACTCCCATGCCCGAGGTGTAAATATATATTGCCTGGTGTCTAGCAGTCCCTCCCCCTCTCTGCATCCATGCCCTCTGTATCAGTCAATGGTGTCTAGTGGTCCCTCCACTCACCCAATCCCATGCATGCTGTCCAGCAATATTCCCTGGCATCCAGTGGTCCCCCATCCTGATCCCCTGTATTACATTATATCATAATGCCATTCCCTGGTGACTTGCGGACCCCTCCATCCCCGATCCCCTGTACATCGAGGGCTAGATATTCAGACTGCGCCAGGCAGGGGCGCAAGCCTGGGCGCAGCACAACTGGGTTGAGCCAGGGCATAGCCCAGGTGATATTCTATGGTATTGTGCCATGGCTCAGCACCGTTGAATATAGCACTGAGGGCGCACGTACTGCACACATCGCAGCGGCACTGCACCAGTGCATGTGACAGCAGGGAAGCAGAGGGCTGCGCCAGCGCAAGTACGGTTGTACTAGGTGCAGCAAGAGCAATATTCAGCTGTGGGCATGCAAATCAGGCCATAATGCATGCAAGGCACAAATGGGGCCATTTGCATGTCATTATGGCCCCATTCACATGCTGAGCGCCAATCCCCGGTGGTTTGCGCCTGGTGCCCTGCCAGGCTGCAGCCGTCGGGGACCGATGCCCCGCTGCCCCTCGGCAGGCGCTGCACCTGTTCGCCTGATCGTGGGCATGAGTAATAAAATACCCTGGTGGTCTAGTGGACCCTACCCCTTCGCCCGATTGCGGGCATGTATTAAGATGTTCCCTGGTGGTCCAGTGGACCGCTATCCCTTCACCCGATTGTGGGCATGTATAAAGATGTTCCCTGGTGGTCAAGTGGATTGCTATCCCCTGCCCGATCGCGGGCATGAATTAAATGAATCCCTGGTGGTCCAGTGGACTGATCTCCGTCGCCCGACTGCGGGCATTAGGCAAACTCCCTGGTGGTCCAGTGGTACCCCCTTTCCCCCCCCACATAGTCCTCCACCACCCTGCACCCCCTGGTCAGCAGCAGGTGGCAGCTCCCCACCTGCAAGCCATGCGGCCGCCTGCTCGCCGACTGACAGCGTACAGTAGGGCTGTACACCTATTGGTCTACTGCGTGGGCCAATGGGCATGCAGTCCATGCTGTACTACACAGTCCCATTATGTGAATAGACACTCATTCACGAATAAGACATCTGAGAAATATGGACTCCATATGCACATAATCAACTAACAAGTGATGCAATCTGTGTCAATCAACAGGTATGGGTGGCTAGCGGGTGGGCCTTCTACACCAGCTGCTGACTTTAAGGAGATGCAGAGGTAGTAACAGGCTGCTAATGGTGAGGCTCAGGAAGGGGTACCACTGGACCACCAGGGAGTTTGCCTAACGCCCACGATCGGGCAATGGAGATCAGTCCACTGGACCACCAGGGAGTTATGTAATTCATGCCTGCTGATCAGGCGAGGGGGATCAGTCCACTGGACCACCAGGGATTCATTTAGTTCATGCCCACGATCGGGCAGGGGATAGCGGTCCACTGGACCACCAGGGAACATTTTAATGCATGCCCACGATCGGGCAAAGGGGTAGGGTCCACTGGACCACCAGGGAGTGTTTTAATACATGCCCACAAATGGGTGAGGGGGCACAACACCCCGTGGGCAGGGGGCTCATGGGCTTTGTCCTGGGCAGTCGGGTTGCCACTCACAGCAGGTGGCTGCCGTGTTGCGCCCAGCAATATGGCAGCCCACCTGTGGGTGTCCCCAACTTGTTCCAGGTTTCGTGAGGCTTAACATTGTGCCCCCCTGTGTGGTGCAAGGTGGGTTTGTGCCTGTATATGCACCGCACATCCCGCGCTGAATATCGGGATGTGCTGTATATACATGGGCATGCCCCGCACTTGCACCATATACATTACTGGTGCACTGCATCGGGGCCGGTGCAGAAACACCCAGCCCCTTTGAATATCATGCCAGAGCGCATCGTGGTTGTGCCATGTGCAACCCTTTGAATATCCCACCCCAAATGTAAATCTGTTCCCTGGTGGCTAGCAGAGTGGAGTAAGTTGCAGTTTTGATTGGCGGTATGTGTCGTGCAAGGGGACCAGAAAAATGGCCTTGCACAACACACATACTCTGAGTATTGGACTGTACCAATATTCAGATCCCTGCCCCTTCATTTACATTGCACTCCTCTCTGACTATTGCCCTGGCACAAACCCTGTTTGCATATGCTAACTGGGCTTTTCAATATTTCACATCCATGCAAATCCCAGTTTGTGTGGGCAAACTCGGCTTTACACCAGGGCAGTCTTTTGAATATCAGGCCCCAGATGTCTTTGCCTGGTACAGAATAAGAGCATTCTACATAGGCAATTGAAATATGTGAACAGCTAATTTCTTGCACCAATCCATGTTTTTTTAAGTGGTATCATGAGGCGCTAGCATCTGGTTCATCTTGTCCACACCTTCCATGTGCTTGTTATAGTCAAGGACACACTAATTTGTCCTAGCCATGAACCGGAACTGTACTGCTGTGGAGCTGATCATGAAGTGTCACTTGGGAAGTACACATCCTTTTTTCTGTAAATTTTACGGTCAGCAGTTCCTGCATCAGAGAGCATTGGTTTTACCACCATTTCTGCTTGGGAAATACCTGCCTGTTGAACCTGATAGTGACACAAGCGGCTGTATTTAACTGAAACAGGACATTACCTCGAGGAATTCCACTGCAGAAGTATAGACAGAGTTTAGCAAAAGAAGAATTACATACCATACAATGTTCCCATTGGTGTTCAGACATTGGGGTAGCAGCCTGGGTTAGAACATCAAATGCTGCATCCTTTCCTCTGTCGATTCTGAAATAATATCTCTTATTTAGTGGGTCTTGCATACAGTCTGAACAATTTAATTCCACACTGGGCATCTTTCAAGGGAAGGAACTGTTTAAATAGTATTCTCCCACAGAACAGCAAAAGGGTCTCATCTTTTCGTGATGCTTTGGGATGGGGAGTACATCTCAGAGAACATTTTAAAAAGATGATCAACAATAGACCTTCATTTAGAAAAGCCTAACATTCTCTGGATGCTCCCTTGGCAAAGCCAGCATGTTGTCATTGTAGCGCATAAACCTCAGCAGAAGCTGACACTGGTTTGTGCTCATCATTTATTTAAAATTTGGTAAATGGGAAAGGCACAGTGAGACAAGACTCATTTAGACGTGCAACCTGGAGAAGGGGCTACAAACTATCAGATACAGAAGAACTGTATAAGCATTACACAAAAATAAAGTGCCAATAAGATAGTGCAACATGGTGCAAAGTACAAATTACAATACCGGGTGGCTGGAGTTGGAACTATGAACAGCACTACAGACCAGTGTAAATGGTAACAACAGATTGAACACAGCAGTGTGTCAATGTTAAGGACCATAAACTGACTCAGAATGGGGACCAAAACAGAGTGGGGGAGGGGAACATGGGGCAAGTCAGGTAAGGGGCTGACAGGAGGGGGAGGGCAGGAGTTTAGGCTGGCACCTAAGGGAAGTTGGGGAAGAAGAGTTGTGGATGGAGGAGGGGAGGAGGTTCCAGAGGAAGGGACAGTGACAGAAGAAAGCAGATTGCTCAGTAGAAGAGTGAGGTTGGAGGAGGGAGAAGGTACAAGAATCCTAGAGTGGAGGGAGTATGAGGCAGATGTGATGGGAGAGATGAGTGCAGATAAGTATGAGGGCAGTGCCCCAAACAGGTACTTGGTGATGAAGGATGCACAGTGGGACTGGCCATGGGAAGGAAGGGGGATGATGGAAAAGGAGGGGTAATGGGAGTAATGGTGGGTGCGAGGGGGAGAGTTGGTAGTAAAATGACAGAAGGCATTATGGAGGGTGTCTAGTCTGGCAAGGGAAGGGAGGGGGTGGTACCACATACCACATCCACATAGTCAATTACAAGAAGCACCATTTTGGTGATGAACTCCCTCCTTCCTGTGGAGACTGACAGTCTTTGTTACGTACAAGGCACCACGCTCGGGGTGGTGTTTGGCATGATGGCACTGATGTGGGCAGAGAAGTCAAGCCTACTGTCAAGCCACAGACTGAGCTATTTGAAAGAATGAACCATTTCAAGGGGCGAGCCACCTAGGATGGTGAATGAGGGAGGGGGCATGCCTGGCCAGTTTCTGGCTGGTCCTAAAGGTCATGGACACAATTTTCTTGGTGTTGGCCCAGAGTTGGTTGGACTGAAACCTGCACAGGACATTATGAAAGTCTTGCTGAAGTGGGACTTCCATGGCCACAGTTGAGGGGCCTGAAGTACAGAGAACTGTGTCATCAGCATACATGTCAGTTAGAGTGAAGGTTGTTAAGGAAAATGGAAAAGAGGATGAGATCCTGGATGGAGCCTTGTGGGACCCCTTCCTGGATAGGGATTGAGGGGACAGGATGCCACTTATGTGTACCAACTGCTGATGGCTCATGAGGTAGGAACGGAACCAGTCAACAGCAGGGGCTAAGAGGCCAGCAGAATTCGCTTTATAGGAGGAGCAGATGTGACACTCAATCAAAGCTTTGACCATATCAATGAAAATGGCAGCTGTGATGTGCCCCTAATCCATCCCAGAGAGAATGGAGTCTGTGACAAGTAGCAGGGAGGAAACAGTGGAATGGTACTTCTGAAAAATAGATTGGAAGGGGGAGAGAAAGCTGGAAGATTGGAGGAAGTCAGAAAGCCTTGTGTAGACCAGTTTCTCTTGCAGCTTTGCAAGAGAGGGGGAGAAGAAAGATAGCATGGACATTGCCTGGGGTGGAGGAATCATCACCTTTGTTGGGGGGGGCATTGACAATCTTCCAAGACTGAGGGACAGCGCAGAGGGTGAAGGAGAGGTTGAGGAGGTGTACGAGGGTGGTGGCAATGGCAGGAGCTAAGAAATGGAAGAGTTTAGGGTCCAAACCATCAGGGCTAGATTTGGTCGGGTCAAGTGATGAAAGGGCAAACAGGGTTTCCTGGACAGAGACAGCAGGAAAATTAAACCCTTGGGGGGGAGAGAGAGGAAGGTGAAGGGAGATTGTTTAACCAGGTAAGGCACACTAAGCCTAAGCTTGTTTCCAGGTATGACCTGGGAGCACAATGAAGTTAAGTGACTTGCTTAGGGTCACACAGTATGCAAGTGGGGGCTATGGGTTTCAAAACCAGGTCTCTAAGTTTGCAGCTCAGAGCATTAAACCACTGCACTATACTTCCTGACTGGCTATAGAGCCAGGAGATGGTGAGAAGGGAGCACACATATGGTGAAAAACTCATTATAGCTAGAATCAGGGGGTAGAATGACCAGGGTGGATGGATCAGTACATGCTGATGCTGTGTTTTTTCACTAGACCCATTTCCAGAGTCAAACCCCAGAAGCTCTTATGTTTGCTAAATTTGTGGGGCTTTACTGGTGAGCCTTGCATGTGGTTTTAACTTGTCTCCACACTGGAGCCTATGCACCAATGTTCCGACTGCCTACGTGCCAAATATCTGTGGCAGGCAGGCAACCCTAAGTCAAAATGCCACACAGCAGGGGTCCAGCAGACCCCTGGCGAGAATGCACTCAGGGCTGCATGCCCCTTGCACACACAACCCCTTGGCCTGACCAGGCAACTGCATGCTAGGTTGTGGTCCAGGGCATGTCTGTGGGGTGCTCAGACCACGCATTCACAAAGGCGCTGAGTGCTGGGCAAGGAGTAAACAATGCAGCAACATGGACACTGCCCTATATGTTGCTTGCCCCACAGAGTACCCCTTCAGGTTGCGGGATGATGGAGCCTCACCTATTGTGCTACCTCAGCCCTCTGGCCTGACAGGGTGGGCTGTGGGCAGCCATTAGGCACGACTCACTCAACATTTATGTTTGCTGTCCTGCGCCATCCCCAAATCCCTTGCTCACCTGGAGCAGAGGATCCATGCTTGGTCCCAGGATAGGCATCCAATTGGATGTCACTCTGTTCCCTCGATCCACCCCAATTGTGCGCACCAGGGATGGGGCTGTGCAGGCACCCTGCCAGCACACATGGTTGTGCATACTGAGCACCCTGTGCCTGTCTGCGAACATGTAGCTCTGTGGGCCACGTATGCCTGAACTGTACGTACCCAGCACATGTTCATGTGTAGGCCTCAGTGAGCCAAAAACCAATCTGCATATAAATTTGTTTCAGCCACCAAGTCAGTATTCCATCACTAAAAAATAACTGAAAATATTTTATTGTGGTAAGCTTCTTTGTGTCAGCGTGAACACCTGCATTACCAGAAAATGTGGGAACACATGTTTTGTCCATATGTAACTGGGTCATCACATACGTTGCGGTTACCACCCTCTTTTGTGGGCTGAAACAAGGTTGAGGGGCCCGAGTCAAACTCCTGACTGGGGAGTGGGTGGGGTTGTATTCACCCAGAGAAAGGTTTTAAGTGGGCCTGGTGTCAGTATGGCATAACCCCCCCCCCACCCCCATAGAAATATAGAAACTTTATCCGCAGATAAGGACAACCAGGTCCATTTAGTCTGTCCATTTTCCCTGCCTTTATCAGCTGCTGTTGACCTTGAGTGGGATCAGCTTAGCCTCTTTTTTCCACATCTAGGGTACCCCTGTGCCTATCCCGTACATGTTTGAAGCCTGCCACTGTGTTAACACCCACCACCTCCTGACCTTCTGTAACAGCCTGTTCCATGCCTCCTCCACCCTCTCAGTGAAGAGGTACTTCCTCACGTTCCCCAACCCCCGAGTCTGCCACCCTCCAACCTCATATCGTGCCCTCTTGTTCTTGCTTCCCTTTTGTATTGAAATAAGTCCCCCATCTGCACTTTGTTTATACTCTTCAGATACTTGACGGTCTCTATCATATCACCCTTTTCCCTCCTCTCCTCCAGTGTATACATGTTAAGATTCCTCAACCTTTCTTCATGTGACTTTTCCTGCAAACCCTGTACCGTTTTTGTTGCTCTTCTTTGAACTGCCTCCACCCTGTCTATGTCCTTACAGAGGTGAGGTCTCCAGAACTGTACACAGTATTCCAGATGAGGCCTCACCAGCATTTTGTATAGTGGTAACACTACTTCTCTTTTCCTGCTCGTGATTCCCCCTTCCTATGCAGCTCCCCTGCTCTCTTTACCGCCCTTGTGCACTGTTTGGTCACCTTTAGGTCATCCAAGATGATGACTCCCAAGTCTCTTTCTTCACTGGTGCTTGTCATATCTCATTGCCCAATTTGTAGCTCACCACGGGTTCCTATGCCCTAGGTGCATTATCTTGCACTTCTTGGTATTGAACCTCAGTTGCCTAAACTGGACCAGTTCTCCAACTTTTCCAGGTCCTTTCTCATTTTATCCACCCCATCTGGAGTGTCCACTCTGTTGCAGATCTTGGTCTCATCCACAAATAGGCAAAACTTCCCTCCAGCCCTTCTGCTATGTCACTAATGAAAACATAAAAAGGATTGGTCCCAGGACTGATCCCTGAGGTACCCCACTGGTCACCTCCCTCTCCTGAACTAAACCCGTTTACCACCACCCTCTATTTCCTCACTGACAGCCAGTTCTTGAACAATGTCACCACCTCAAGGCCCATCCTTGCTGGCCAGTTTCTTCATCAACTTCCTGTGTGGTATGGTGTCAAATGCCTCACGGAAGTCCAGGTAGGTGACGTCGACTGCTCCACCCTGGTCCACTGCTTTAGTCACCCAGTCAAAGAAATCTGTCAAATTTGTCTGATAGGACATTCCCGCAGTGAAGCTATGTCACTTCAGATCTTGAGCACCATTGATATACAGGTGATCCATAATTCTTTCTTTCAGTAATTTCTCCATGATCTTACCTACCACTAAGGTGAGGCTGACCAGCCAATAATTTCCTACCTCCTCCCTGCTCCCACTCTTGTCCAGTGGCACTACATGGGCCCTCCTCTAGTCTTCTGGTATCACACCAGTACTGAGAGACTCACTGAACAGGGCTGCCAGTGGGGCAGCTAGCTCCATTCACAGCTCCCTCAATACCCCAGGGTGTATGCCATCTGGCCCCATAGCCTTGTCCACCCTCAGCTTAGCTAGCTCCTCAAGCACCCTTCCCTCTGTAAATGGACCAGTGCTTATCTCCTCCCTCCCTACATTACTGTATCTATTTGTGGTCCCTGACCATCCCCTTCCACCGTGAAGACTGAACAGAAGTATCTATTCAGTATTTCTGCCTTTTCCTGGGCCCCCTCTACACTCCTTCCTTCATCCCCTTTCAGTCTCACAATACCTTCCTAAGATTTTCTTCTCTCACTAACGTACCTGAAGAAACATTTGTCCCCTTTTTTCACTGATTGAGCCAATCTTTCCTCTGTTTTTGCCTTAGCCTTCTTGACTGCCCTACCTGCCTCCCTTAGGCATTCAAGGTACACTTCCCTGTCCTCCTGTCTCTGCAACTCCTTATATTTCTTGAAGCTCCTTCTCTTTGCCCTAATTTTTAATGCCACCTTCCTCAAGAACCACAATGGTCTTCTCCTCCTCTTGCCTTTGCTTCTCATCTTGATGCACTGGCTTGTTACTTCCAGTAAAGCAGCTTTGAGGTGTGCCCATTGCTCCTCCACCCCTACTCCTACTACTACCTTTGACAGGGCTTCCTTGATGGTTCTGCCCATTGTAGCAAAAATCATCCCCTCTGAAGTCCAGGACCCTTGCCCTGGTGTGACTCGTTTCTGAGCGTGTGTCTATACCAAACATACAAACATATGAAAACTTGCCATCAGAAACAGGCCTCGCGGTCTATCATGCCTGCCCGTGTGCGCAGCTAGCACCCCTATCTTGCAGCTGCCCCTTCCCCAACCCTCTATTCTCCTTCTGAAACTATTCAGAGTCCTTTATACAGTACCCCCTCTGTGCCCTGTCCCATGCCCTTTTGAAACTCCCCACCATCCTACATGCCACCACCTCCTTTGGTAGAGCATTCCATTTTGACATCACCCTCTCAGTGAAATAATGCCTCCTCATCTCCCTCCTGAACCTGCCTCCCTCCAGTCTTAGCTCATGCCCCCTCACGTCTCTTCCCTTTCTCAGCTTGAACAGCCCCTCTGTGGCCAATTTGTTGATACCCCAAAAGTACTGAACCACACAGTGTGGTAGTCACTGAACCACACAGTGCGGTGGTCACTGGACCCCAGGTGACCCTCTACTCGGACTTCCTTGACTCTGTCCCCACTAGTCAAGACAAGGTCCAGAATTGCCCTGTCCCTAGTTGGTTCCTTTACTAGTTGTCTGAGTCCTGCTCGTTGTATCGCATCCAGGATGTCCCTGCTCCATGTTGAGGCTGCTGCTGAGATGGCCCAATCCACATCTGGCATGTTGAAATCTCCCAGGAGCAGTACCTTCCCCCAGGAGGTAGCCGACTTTGTTGTCGGTGAAACATTGGAGTCCCCCAGATGTTTAATTCTGGGAACTTCAAAGTTTGAATGTCGCCAATCCTCTAGGCTAGGTTATAACCTCCTCCAGACTATGTCATCTCTGGGTCTGTCACAAGAAGTTTCTTCCATAACCCACCAGGGTGGTCACGTGTTGGACCTGGTTTTCTCACTGGGGCTTGAGGTCAGTAATCTCAAGACTAATTGGGTAATTTGGTCTGATCATTGCACAGTGGAGTTCTCATTTTGGGGACCCCCCTGACAGCCCTCCCCCATCAGAGATGATAAGCTACCACTCTTTGAGGGGTTTGACCCTGAAGGGATTTCTGGAGGTGGCTGATCTGTCTAGTGTGGGTAGTGCATGCATAGGGGGTATGGACGAGGCTGTCACTGCCTATAATAGGGCGATGTCGGCTGCGCTTGACTCTCTCACACCAATCCATGTACGATGCAAATCCTCTCACTTGAGGACCCCATGGTTTGACAGGGAGCTCAAGGCGATGAAGATTTTGGGTTGGAGCTTAGAGTGCTACTGGTGGAAGTCCAGGCTGGAGGGGACAGACTGGCCTGCACTCCCACTCAAGGTGAGTATCAGGGGCAATCACCCATAAGAAGGCAGAGTTCCTGTCCAGGGAGATTGGGCTGAGAAGAATCAACCAACAGTGCTCTTTCAGACTGCAGACAGGCTGCTAACCCCAGCTTGTCTACAGCCAAAAAAAGCCTTTTCTGACACTTTATGAGAAGAGTTTCCTCGTTTCTTCTCGGACAGGGTGTCCACCATCGAGCAGGGCGTTCCGCCAGCAAACCACAATGTGGCCAACATTGGTCACCTTTGGTGTCCAGAGAGCACTCTGCCTAGCTGGGGGGAGTTTAAGTCAGTGAAGGTGGCCGAGGTCATTGAGGTTGCCTTCGAGCTGCAGCACACATATTGTGAACAGGACCGGTGCCGACGTGTTTTCTGATGGGATGTGTTGACACCGTTGGCCCGGTGTTCACCTTGATTGTCCAGTGCTCTGTCTCAGAGAGGGTCTTCCTGGATGCCTTGAAGGAGGCACTGGTTAGACCTCTCCTGAAGAAACCATCACTAGACCCTGAAGTCAAGTCGAACTACCATCCAATCTCCAACCTCCCATTTTTAGGGACGGTTGCTGAGAAGGTTGTGGCACAGCAGCTTGAAGAGCACCTCTGGCCTTTGATCTTTATGAGCCCTTCCAGTCAGGTTTTGTGCACAGCACAGAAACTGCATTATTTGGGTGCAATGACCTCCTCAAGGCTAGGGATCTAGGAGAGGGGACAATTCTCATTCTCCTTGACCTCTCTTCAGCTTTTGACATGGTAGACCATCCTGTGTTGTTCAACCACCTGAGGGAATTTTGTAGACTCGCCAGCACTGTCATCTGCTGATTTGAGTCCTATCTCATGAATAGGAGGCAACTGGTAGTGATGGAGAATTTCTTCTCCTCTCCTAGCCTCCAGTCATGTGGAGTACCTCAGAGTTTGGTCTTGTCACCAATGTTGTTTGCCATGTACATGCTGCCCCTGGGAGAGCTCACTAAGAAATACAGCTTGGGTCTTCATTGATATGCAGATGATACAGCTAATATTTTTCCTAGTCAAACTATCTCTTGTTGGGAGCTGCAATATTGAACATAGGATTTGCAAGAAAGCGAGTTGTGCTCACAACAGAGGGAGGGGAACCTTTCAATTGTCTGTGGTTTGTAGCAGATATACTGCAGGTGGAGGCTGCTTCTAACTGGAAGGTGAAAGAAGGAATTTACAATTATCAGGAAAAGACAGTCTTGTTACAATTCTTAAGATTTTCAGTGCAGGAAGAGTTCAAAGCACAGCTGACTTATTTTGGGGCTGACTGCTTTCAGAGCACAAACCACCAGGCTGTTTTGGGGCTGGGGAGGTTTACCTGTGTCTGACTTGGATGTCTGGATTTTTCTCTGTTTGATTAGCAGGGGATTTTCTCTGTCAAATTGTTGTGTATAGTATCTTGCAGACAGGAAGGCACTCATCGCAGCGGTGGGTCAGAGCTCTTAGCTGATTGTTTTGTGAGGGCACAGTTTAGGCCCAACCCCTTCCCACCCCTCACCCCACCCACCCCTGGAAATAGTTCCTTTATACCTAGGGTTCTGACATCATTTCCTCAAGAGTGCAAGGTGCATATCAATGTCATATCCTCTCTAGCACACAGCACTGAAAGTATATGCATACACATTGTATAATATATATATATTTCTATATAACAAACCAATCACACACACAGCACACACACACAAAAAAAAAAAGTACATAGTCATGTGGGGAGTAGTGCAATGTAATGGCTGTGGGGCAGCAGTCTTCCGGGAGTCTTTCTGGAGGCTGAGATGCTGCCCTATTTGCAGACAACTCTCTGCCCTGAGGAGGAAGTTGCCCATCTTCAGGCCACACTGGACAGCAGTAAGAACCTTCCCCAGGCCAGACTTGATGGTAGAAGGAACCCCCATCCAGGAGCACCAGAGCCACCACCACTACCTCAGGCGTTGCAAAGACACAGCAGTTGGACCACAGTGGGCTCAGGGAGGGTGAGGAGGGTGGAACAGAGGCACACCCAGTCAGTTGTTCCACTCCACAATCCATACACCATTCTGGGGGAGCACAGCTCCCCTATGGATGCATGCACGGAGGAGATTAAGGAGGCTGAGGACACCTGTCACAAGGGAGGCCCACAGGAAGGAGACAGAGGATGCCACAAGGAAAGGAAGCAGCTCCTGGTGGGGGACTCAATTATTAGGGGGATAGAACTGGGGGGAGCAGGGAAAACTGAAGTAAAGTGCCTGCCTGGTGCCATGGCTTGTAGGGACAGGAAGCATCCTCAGGATCACGAGAACAGCTGCACGGGAGTCTGAGCTGGATGTCATTGTCCACCTAGGGACAAATGACTTGGCTCAACATGAGATTAGAGCAGTGCAGAAGGACTTTTAGAACTGGGAGGGGCCTAAGACAAGTAGCACACACAGTAACCTTCTCAGAGGTGCTGCCTGTAAATGGCATGAGTGAGGCAAGGGTACTTTGCACCATGCAGTTTAATGAGTGGTTGAAAAATGGTGTGGAGCACAGGGTTTGGCTTCATTGGGGACTGGGGTTTCACCTGGAGGGACACCAGCCTATACTGGCAGGATGGTCTGCATCTTTCCAGGAAGGGAACAAGTCTTTTGAGCAATCGGTTTAAATGCTTCATTGGCAAGCTTTTAAACTAGTCAAGGGGGGAGGCACTGATGAGCAGCAGGAAAATCCCAGCCTCTCCCTACAAAACATTGTACTAAATGGGAAAAAGACTGAGGTAGAAAGGTCAGTGGGGGATGCTGCAACAGAAAGTAAAGCCATCCAAAAATGGAAAGCAATGAGTACCAATGCACGTAGTCTGAGTAACAAGCTTCCTGAATTAGTGGCCTTGATGGAGGAGGAACATCTGGATATCGTGGCAGTCACAGAAACATGGTTCGCACAAAACCACGACTGGGATGTAAACATACCAGGATACACTATCTACAGGAGAGACAGAGAGGATAAAAGAGGAGGAGGAGTAGCTCTTTACATAAGGGAAGGAATCAAAGTAACAGAACAAAAGAGAAAACAGGGAGGAGAAGAAGCACTGTGTGTAAATTTGGAGACCGGCAATGGCACCACAATCCGCACAGGGGTTGTATACAGACCCCCTTCTTGGGGAGGAAATGGACAAGGAAATGATAGAAAGTATACTTAGTATGGCAAAAAAAGGGGAGATATTGCTGATGGGTGATCTGAATATGCCAGATGTTAACTGGAGTGCAGTTGCCACAGCCACTTCGAAGAGTGGGGTTATTCTAGATGCCCTACAGGGGGCATGCCTTAGACAACTAGTATTGGAGCCCACTCGAGAGGGAGCAATCTTAGACCTGGTTCTCTCAAATGGAGATGAAGAGAGGATCACAGATGTAGAAGTGGGTAGCCATCTGGGAACTAGCGACCATCGAACAGTATGGTTCACAATAAACACAGCAATAGAGTCAAGCCATACAAAGGCAAAGGTACTGGACTTTAGGAGGGCAGACTTTGCCAAAATGGGTGAGTGCCTAAGGAATGCACTAGCACATGGGCAGGAAGGAGGGGTGGAAGAACAATGGGGAATAATAAAAACTGCCATCACAGAGGCAACAAGCCTTTGTGTGAAGCAAATAAACAAAACTAAATGATGTAAGAAACCACTATGATTCTCAAAGGAAGTGGCAGTGAAGGTTCAAGAGAAAAGAAAGCTTTCAGAAAGTACAAGGAATCGCAGAAGGAGCAGGACAGAGAACTGTATCAGTTAAAGCAAAAGGAGCTGGAAGGCAGTCAGAACAGCAAAGGCCCAAACCGAGGAAAAGATAGCCAACTCAGTTAAGAAGGGGATAAAACCTTTTATAGGTACATCAGGAGCAAGGAAGACCAAGGGAGGATAGTGAGGCTTAATAAAGGCGGGGAGGGTGGGCAGAGGAGACTGTGAAAAGGCAGAGATACTAAACAAATATTTTTGCTCAGTATTTACAAAGAAAGAGGGGGTACCTAGAACAAACAGTAGAAACACACTGGATACAGAAGTTGATACCAGCCCATTTACAGAAGAAAGGGTTCTGAAAGAACTCTTAAAACTGAAGGTGGACAAAGCAATGGGGCCTGATGGGATTCATCCCAGAATTCTAAAGAACTAAGGGTAGAATTAGTGACACCACTGACTACCCTGTTTAACAAATCATGGGAGGATGGGATGGTACCCGAGGACTGGAGGAGGGGCAGATGTGATTCCCTTCACAAAAGTGGGAGCAAGGCAGAAGCAGGAAACTACAGACCTGTTAGTTTAACCTCAGTGGTAGGGAAAATGATGGAATCACTTCTGAAGGAAAGAATTGTTGAGTATCTAGAGGCCAGAGGGCACAGGACCCAAGGCAGCATGGATTCACAGCAGGAAGGTCATGCCAGACAAATCTGATAGATTTCTTTGACTGGGTGACCAAAGTAGTAGATCAGGGAGGTGCTGTGGACATGGCCTACCTAGACTTTAGCAAGGCATTTGACACAGTCCCACACAAAGATTAATATACAAGTTAGCTAGCCTGGTGGGGTCCCAAGATGACAGCCTGGGTAAAAATTGGCTGGAAAATAGGACACAGAGAGTAATAGTAAATGGAGTCCACTCTGATGAAAGGGGTTACTAGTGGGGTACCGCAGGGTTCAGTATTAGGACCAGTCCTCTTCAATGTCTTTATAAGCGACATTGCAGAGGGACTGGAAGGAAAAGTATGTCTCTTTGCAGATGACACAAAGATCTGCAACAGAGTTGATGCACAAGGTGGGGTGGAAAGGATGAAAAGGGACTTGGCAAGGTTAGAAGAATGGTCAAATGTATGGCAGCTTAGATTCAATGCTAAGAAGTGCAAGGTGATGCACCTGGGAAACAAAAACCCAGGGGAAGAGTACACAATGGGGGGTAAGATACTAACAACAACAAAAATGGAAAGGGACCTGGGTGTAGTCATATTAGATGACCTAAAGGTGGGCAAGCAATGTGAGAGGGCAGCAATGAGGGCTGGGGGATATTGGGATGCATAGGGAGGCATCACCAGTAGAAAACAGGAAGTTATTATCCTCTGTACAGACAGCTGGTCAGACCCCATCTGAGTACTGCATGCAGTTCTGGAGACCCAGTCTTAGCAGAAGACATAGACAGGATGGAAGCTGTCCAGAGGAGGGCAACTAAAATGGTGCAGGGTCTGCACGGAAGACATATGAAGAGAGACTAAAGAAGCTTATATGTATAGCCTCGAGGAAAGGAGGGAGAGGGGACATGATAGAAACTTTCAAGTACCTCAAGGGAATCAACAAAGTCCAAGAGGTAGCATCTTTCAAAAAAAAAGGTGTGCAAGAACAAGGGGCTAATTTGAAGATAGAGGCGGCTCCAGAGTTAATTTAAGTAGTATTTTTCACAGAGGGTTGTGGATGCATGGAACGGCCTTCCGGAGGAGGTCGTGGAGTCAAAAACAGTGGTGGAATTCAAGCATGCATGGGACAGTCATAAGGCAATTCTAGGGGATGGGGGTAGGAAAAAGTAGGCTGCTGGTTAACTAGGATCTGCAGCTTATCCAGTAGGCAGGGAAATGGGCAGACTGGGTGGGCCAAGCGGTCCTTATCTGCCGTCAAATTCTATGTTTCTATGTTTCTATGTTTCTATGATACCCAACTGTATCTTTCCTTTGCCCCTGGGACATCCAATGCAGTGGAAATGCTACATAATTGCCTTGCCGAGATCAATGACTGGAATGCCTTCAGCTGGTTGCGACTGAAGCCAGATAAGATGGAGGTATTGGTGGTCGACTCGAACAGGGAGTGTGATAGGATGGCCTCTGATGCAGCAACAGGGTTGTTCTTGGGGTCTGTGCTACTGAAGGCCTCTTCTAGGGTGCATGATCTTGGTGTGCCTTTGACAGTGGATTGACAATTGAAGCTCAGGTGTCATCCGCTGTCCGGACACTTTACCATCTTAGGAATATCACTAGGATCAAGCCTCTGGTTCACCCATGGACCTCCCTACCTTGGTACATGCCTTTGTGATTTCAAGGCTTGATTACCATAATGCGCCCACGTGGGTCTCGGAGGTACCTACACCAGCTGCAGCTAGAGCAGAACGCAGCTGCCAGGTTGTTGTCGGGGCAGTCAAAATACTGCCACATCATCCCAATGCTGTGTGAACTGCACTGGCTGCCAGTCAGGTGGAGGGTCCTCTTCAAGGTGGGCTTCCTCATCTTTAAGGCCCTACAAGGACTGTGCCCTGGATTCTTGTCTGACTTTCTTACATCCACTACCTCTGTCTCCTCCCTCCGTTCCTCCTCTATGGGCCTCCTTGTGATTCCCAGGACAAGGCTAAAAACTGCCGGTGACAGAGCGTTTAATGCTGCCGGCCCCATCCTGTGGAATTCGCTTCCACCATCAGAGACCCTTCAGTTGAAGCATTCAAGGGCCACCTCAGGACCCTCCTGTTCAGTCAGGCCTTCCTAGACACTGTTTGTTAGATCATATCCCTGGAATAGCCCTTTTTAGTGACTGCTTTTAGCTCAGATCTTGCTCATTCTATATGGCCTGTTTAATTTATTATTGCTGTAGTTTATCTATTTGTTTTATTTTATCAATAGCATTGTATTTATGTGTATGGGCCCACAGCCTCTGGGATTGGGTGCCAGAGCCTCTGGGATTGGGTGCCAGAGTCTCTGGGATTGGGTGCCTGGAAAAATAAAACTTGCCTTGCCTTGAAAACCTTTTCTTGTATCTCTTCCCCAGCTCTATATCCCCTTCTCCTGAGCTGAGGCCTGTAGATCACCCCTGCTGGATAGCTGATCCCTTGCATGGTTCACATGTGACCTACAGTGCCTCAAGCCCTCTTTGTTTACCCAGGACCTCAGTTGCCTTAATTCCCTTTTTGACATAGAGGCTACCCCTTCCCCTTCCTACCTCTTCTATCCCTTCTGAACAGTGCATACTCTGGTACGCTTGTGTCCCAGTCATGGTTTGTGGTGTACCAGGTTTCTGTCACTGCTACAATATCTAGGTCAGCCTCGGTCATCAGTACCTCCAGGTCTGGGATTTTGTTTCCCAGGCTATGAGCATTTGTCAGACTAGCCTTCCAAATTCTTCTGTCACCTGCTCTTTTACATCCCTTGTTGTTGCTTTGCTTCCCTCTTTGTTCCCTGGAACTTTTACTATTGTGCCTCCCTCCTTCAGCCCTGTCCAAACTATCCAGACTGGTTGAGTCTGTCTGTACTCTGTCCTGGTCTCCCTAGTCTATGGGCGTGGGCTACCTGAGTTACCCTGACTCTCCGTGCCTCCCCCCCATTGGCTAGTTAAAATGCTGACTCAGGAAGGAATTAAACTTTTTGTATGCAGTACCTCCCCACCTCACCACAGGAGCATCCCACCTGTGAAAGCACAGCGTGCAAACACAGTTTAATTAACGATGTAATTATCAGCATACTACTACTAATAATATGCTTGGGAGACATGATTATGGACAAATAAACAATACATTTATAAGGGCAGAAACCCTAAGGAAGGAAAAGGGTTAATTAGCAGAAAATGAGGTAGGTAGCTGTAACCTGTCAGACTTCCAGTTTCCTATGCAGGCTCAGTTCAACAGTGACCACTGTTAGGTGCCCTATGCAAGTGCAGCCAAATAAGTGGTTCCCCAGGCTGTATTTAAAAATGCCCTCCTAGGCACAGCCCTACAAACAGTGCTCACCTCCACACCACAATGTGCAGTAAAGTATTACCCCTTGCACTCCTGCCCACCTTTACTGGGGGCCTATCCTCTCACCACTGGTACCAGTGTTTTTACCCTTACCAACCCTGGGGAGCCCAGCCATGGAAATGATGTAGGCTTGTTGATTTTGCAGCTGATGGCTGGAAGTGGTGCACTTAAACAAATAAAGCAATGATTTTACATTAAACCTCAAATCCAAGGCCGCACATATGTGGAAATGGCTAAACTTAAAGGTAAGGTGTTTGTAAGTCCTGGCCCAATGCCAGAATGCAATTAACTGGTTTGCAAACTATTTTACTCACAGTCCCAGTTGCAGGGGCAGGCCCAGAAAGTACTTAAGTTCCAGTCCCATCAGGCCTCCCTCACAATACAGGGCTCCTCTCTCTCAGCTTGCACCAGTCCCTCTCAGCTGGCCAGTTGGTCTCTCTGGTCTCGTCAGTGGTGCAGCTCTCAGGCATCACTTTGATGCTGTCAGGGGCTGTCCTGGCTCCAAAAGACAGTTGGCAGCCTCCTCCTCTTCCAAGGTAGACCAGTATGGGAACCTGGTGGCCACGTGACCAACACATCACATCCTGGCATCCACTTACTAGTGTGTGATGATAGCCAGTGCCTGCCTGTAGCACTAGCCAGCTGGCTGTCCAGAATACTGTACCTGCAATCACAGTTCAGCTCAGGACAGATGCTACAGCACAGCAAAGTCTCTTCAAGTTGCAGGCTCTCAGCAGTGGCTTTCATGCTGGACACCATGATTATCTCCATTTCTAGAGAGCAGAGACAATAAATCTGCTTCTCCTTTGCACAGTTTAGTGAGGACAGATGAACAGTCTCACAACACAGCTCTCATTAGCTGGCAGCAGGTCAGTTCTTACCTGTGCCACAGGCAAACTGCTTTGGTCCTTACCGTCCATTGCTCTTAACTGGGGGATCCAATATGTAACCTAAAAGTAGTAATAGTTTGAAGACATCTATGAAAAGTTTATCAAAGGTAATGCACAGTGCAATTGAAATACATAAATTAGGGTTGCTCAGGCAAGATGTTTACTACTATTGATTGTACTAGTTTTAAAGTATATGTATAGTGCTAACCTCGTACTGTAAAAATGTGTTCAGCATGTAAACTGTTACTGTATGAAACACCTAGGTGGTGCTATCAGGGCTACTATCCCTGCCTGCTTGGCCAGTAGCAGGTCAAGGGGTCTGAGGTCTGAAATGGGTGCCTCCACCCAGAGGTCAGGCTTGGCAGTGGTCAAGCTAACCTGGGCACAGCCCTCCGGACACTGTAACCTCCCTCTTTCCCTCTTTCCCCTCTAGTGGTCTGAACAGTGTACAATAATCACTTTCACAATAACCTGGTACACCACACAAGTATCCACGCTGTTTGCACTTACCACCAGGGCTCACCCTGGGGACCCCTGTAAAACAAGGTTAAGCACAGCAAATAGCAACAGTACAGTACTTTGAGCACAAACTGGAACCACAGTCAGATTACATGCAGAAAAAGTTAGATCTGATTTATTCGGGGACTTGAACAAGGGAGGGGCAAAATCAGGTTAATTAGCTTAAAGGTTATATCAATCAAGCAGTTATGCATGCACTTTGAGTCCGCCCCCCACAGTCCACCTCTGGGTACCCAGGTAGAGAAGAGATGGGCTAACCAGGACAGTTGCCCAGGGTCGCAGCTGGTTGGGGCCCTGTGATGGAAAACACAACATGCACAGTACACAATATTTGCCAGACGGTTCAGTTCATAAAGGAAACGAAACAACAAGACAATCAGATGACACACTCAGATTAAGCTGTTGTTGTAGGGAGCTACCCTGGTATTTACTCACGATACCCAAGACTGGACACAGGCTGGACGAAAATTGAGACTGCAGGTGGTTGATCTGGAATACCAGGAGAAGCAGGGCCCACACAAGTCACAGAGGCGTTGTTTCTGTTCAAGCATGGAGCAGGGGGCTGATCCCCAGGCAGGTCTCTCATCGATGGCTTCTCTGTGCAGTGGGTAGTCTGGCTGGGCCAGTCTGGCAAAGCCCATACCGCATGGAGACAAGTTCGGAAGCAGTCCGTTTTGAGCTGGATATAGCTTCCAGCAAGCAGAACACAGTTCACACAGTGGGGAACTAACTCACAACCCACTAGCAGCTCATAGCACATTTACATGTACGGGAATCCTACTGTACCGGGCAAAGCGCTGCCCAGGCACAACCGCAAAGTCTATGCACGAACCGGGAGCTTAGGGGTAGCTGGAACTCCTGACAGGCCAATCACATTCAGCAAAAATATTCGGTCTTCTTCAGGTTGAGCCTGGCCCACTTCAGTAGCTTACTTTAGTCACACAAACTTGGATTTGGTCCAAAATAATTCTCTTCTCTCCCTCTCAGGAGCAGCACACCAGCATGCAGGTCAAAAACTTAGCCTTTTCAGACTTCTCCCATGCGAATCCACTCAGGATAGCTGCTCAGAAACACTTCAGCTCCTTCTTGTTCAGCTTCCAGTTTAGTTCTAACTGAAAACTGCAAGCAGCTCTGGACTTCCCCATGACCAAAAAAACTTGGTTGGCTGATTTGGCAGTCAGTCAAAGCAAGAGCTTCCCCTTCAGTTGCAAAAAAGGCACAAAAACTCAAACCATAGTTCCTATAGATTTTGAATTCAGACAGCTCATGTAGTCCAGCTACATTTTAGTTCCCACCAGAACTGATTGGTCCAATTTGCAGTCCAGGACCAAGATAGTGGAGACAGACAAAACAGTCCTTGCTACAAAGAAAGCAGGTTAGACAAACTACATTATCATTATCATTCTAAATGGTTTTCAGCAAATAGTTACATCTTTCAACAGAGCTCCCTCTCAGATTACTTATGCTGCAATCAAGCTGCTCTCAAAGAGACAGTACACAGAGGCTATACAGACTCTGGTAATCACGTTTAAACTGCTAAAATACAGGACACCAGCCTGGCAGTGAGCATTGAGGCAAGCTCAAGGAAGACTTTTGGGAACCCCATTTGTGAGAGTTACACCTTCCTGCCTGGGCAAACTTGGCATCCGCATCAAGTCTGTACCATCATAACATTGAAAATGCAACATATACAAGACATTTATACCATTAGCATGCTCTACAAGTACTATCTGATTCATCACTTGGCATAACTTGTCACTTTACTATACATTTCAACGTACTCCACTATATCATTTCCATTCTGACAATACATTATGCATATTTCACACAGGTAAATTGATCATTACTATACAGAATCATGTAATAACTTCTTGTACTCTAAACAATGCAAGAGGGCCCTTCCCTATCAGCTAACTTGGGGCTGGATGGGGCAGGGGCACCATGGTGAGAGGGCAAAACAAGTAACCTAGAATGGGCCATCAAGCTCAGTTTAGGCAGTGAGCTCTGAGAGACATAAACACCTTTGTGGACTACATTGAGAGGCAAATCCACTGGCCTCCCAGGAGAATCATAACTGAAGAGCACCACTGGCCTGACAGCTCGGCCAGTCTTTCTGGGGTGAACAACCACAGTCTCTGTACTTTCAGCAATGGTCTTGGAGCTTTCATCACTTATGAGGGGCCTCTGCATGAAGGGAATGTCAAGCTGGGAGCACTGTCAGTCTCTTGCTCTGTAGTCTCTGTTTCTACAACATTTGGCTCATTTTGAAGACACTCTGGCACTGCAGGGGTTGTCAGCACTCTCATAGTGTTCCTCAAGTTCTGGCATGTCACCAGAAAGACTCATACCATCAGCCTCTCGTTCAGGCAAATCATACAGTTCCACGGTACACAAAGACTCAGCATCCTCAGACATGATACTTTACTTCACCTTCAGGAGCATTGGCTCCAAGGATGATGCCGGGAAATTAGGCCCAGAAAGCCCAACTTCATCCCATAATTCAACATAGGATTTCCATGAAACAACTGACCTAGTTCATATGAGGTAATAGGCATTATCACACTCACTGTCATCTAGTTAGACTGGCAGTCACTATCATTCTGGGCCTGCTGCAGGAAAGTCTTAAATCGGCAACCATGGGGGCAGGCTGACTCTGTTTCTTTCTTGCAGCAGCATGAGTCATTGATCCAGGGGAATCAATCTCAGTGGGTTCAGCCTCAATTATAACTTGACCAATAGGTAGCAAGTGGTTACGGTGCATGGTCTTGACAGCTTTGGAGTTATTCTCTGGGCTCACTTTGTACAGTGGCAAATCATCCAACTTTCCAACTATGACATGGGGAAGATGGTGCCATCGATCAGCAATTTTGTGTTTACTATGCAATTCTAAATTTCGCAACAACACACAGTCTCCAGGCCTAAGCTCATGAGCTTTTACTTTTCTATCATGTCTCTCTTTGTTGGCTAGATTTCTTTTGGCGGCCATTGTCTGGGCCAGTTGATAGGCATGGTTCAATTGAGCTTTAAGTTTTTGTACATATTGCAGGTAATCTTAGGCTCGGACCCCATCGGGAGAAACCCCAAAACAGACATCAACAGGCAGCCGGGCTTCTCTCCCGAACATGAGGCGGGGAGAGAACCCGGTAGCATCATTCTTCGTGCAATTGTATGTGTGTACCACGGTGCTAATCTGCTGGCTCCATTTATGCTTATCTTTTGGGTGAAGGGTGCCTAGCATGTCTAGTAGGTTGCGGTTAAAGCGCTCAGGTTGAGGATCTCCCTGCGGGTGATAAGGGGTGGTTCTTGACTTTCGCACCCCCCATAGAGAGAAAGCATTTCTTTGATTAGCCGACTCTCAAAGTCCTGGCACTGATCAGAGTGAATTTGCTGGGGGGCACCATAGTGGACGAAGAAATTTTCCACTAGCACCTTGGTCACGGTAGATGCTTTTTGATCTTTGGTGGGAAAAGCTTGTGCATACCGTGTGAAATGGTCCACAACCACTAACACATTGCCAATGTTTCGCTGATCAGACTCTAAACTCAAGAAGTCTATGCAGACTAGTTCCATTGGGGTGCTGGTAGTAATGTTGGCAAAGGGGGCATCCCTCTGAGGCAGGGCTTTTCTCTGCAGGCAGCGACTACAAGTCCTTACATGGTGCTCAACATTGGCCCCCATCTTGGGCCAGTAGAATCGAGATCATACTAGGTCAAGGGTCCAGTCGATACCCAGGTGGCCCATATGATTGTGGAGGGAGCTCAGTACCAAATCTTTGAAGGCTGTGGGCAGGACCAATTGTTGCTTGTCTACTTGGTCACCCCAATCTACAGTCTCTCTATACAACAACTGATTAAGCAGCTTCAACCTGGGGCCTTCTTTAAACAATAAGCGGATCTCAGATCACAGGAGCATAACTTGGACACATCTTTTCCTGCAGAAGGCCGTCAAGTGCTGGCTGAATCATAGGATCTTGGGATTGAGCCTGTTGAATGCTGTCATTGTCAAACTGAGGTAGTGCACTAATATCTAGAGCAGAAAAGTGGCAATACACAGCCGGTATGCAGGTGTCAGAGGGGCCCAAGTAATCTGCTAAGCAGTCCACTGTGTTCATAGACATCTGTTCATTTCTATCAAACTTTTGACACAATGCTCGGATGTCAGGTTCAGACATTTTGACCCAGTTGCTCTTGGAAATGGGCCTCCAGGATAGGCGTCAGCATCAATATGATTCAGGCCTGGTCTGTATTCGACAGCATAATCATATGTTGACACGCGAAAGCCACCGGTGCCCCATGGCGTCTAACTTGACTGAAGTCTGTACATAGGTCAATGGGTTATTGTCAGTCCTCACCAATATTTTTGCCCCATAGAGGTAATCATGGAACTGGTCAACAATGGCCCATTTTAACACAAGGAACTCCAACTTGTGCACAGGGTAGTTTCGCTCTGATGGGTTCAAGCTCCTACTGGCGAATGCCACTGGTCTCAAACCATCCTCATGGTCTTGATACAGTACAGCTCCTAGACCCTGCAGACTGGCGTCAGTATGCGGCACATAAGGTTTGGTGGGATCAGCATAAGCGAGGATGGGGGCATAGGTGAGCTGGTATATGACTTCGTGGAAAGCTGCTTCACAGTCAGGGGTCCAACAGGACCCAAAAATTTCACCTGGGTGGAAATATGCTTTGTCTGGTTCTTTGATGGTCCCTTTTTTGTATTTCTGATTGGTAGGAAGATAACCCTGGGTAAGATTCAAGAGTGGCCAAATCACTTTGGAATAGTCCTTTAAGAACTGGTGGTAGTAGCCACAGAATCCCAGGAAACATTGTAGTTCTTTCAAATTGTGGGGCTGGGGCCAAGTAGTCAAGGCTTCAACTTTACTAGGATCAGTCTCTGTCCCCTCTGTAGACACTATGTGCTCCACATACTTCACAGAGGTTTGGAAAAACTGGCACTTGTTGATGGACAGCTTGAGGCCGAAATCTTCCAGTCGGTCTAGTACTTTGAACAGTCGACTCTCATGTTCCTGTAGGGAGCTCCCAAACACAATGACATCGTCCAAGTACACCAGGCATTCTAGCAAATCCGTGTCTCCCACTGCTCGTTCCATCAGTCACTGGAAGGTGGCTGGGGCACCCAATATCCCCTGTGGCATTCTTAGGAATTCATAGAACCCCAAAGAACAGATGAAGGCTGTCTTCTCACGGTCCTCTGGAGCCATCAGAATCTGGTAATATCCACTGTGAAGATCCATCACCGAGATCCATTTGTTCCCATTCAAACAATCCAGAGCATCTTGTATATGGGGCATGGTGTATTGATCGGGGATGGTCCGCCAATTCAGAGTTCGATAATCAACACACATTCTCACAGATCCATTCTTCTTAAGCACAACCACAATGGGAGAAGCATTTGAGCTCCTGGATTCTTGTATCACACCAGCCCACGAGCATTTCCTGCAAGTGACTTCTCACATCGTCTAGGTCTGCAGGGGCTAGGCATTGAGACCTCTCTCGAAATGGTCATTCATCGTGCAGGCGGATGTGATGCTCTGCACCCTGGACACATGCCACATCCCATTCCTTCAATGAAAACACTTGATCTGTCTCGCAAGCTTCTGGCTAATTCTAGTCTTCCATTCAGCTGGCAGGGAGTCACCAAAATCAAACAAGTCGGGAGTCACTCACTCTATCTGTCTTGCCAGGGTGCTTGTTGCTGGACAACACTGCAGTGTCTGTGCAGTGTACCGTAGCTAGTGTGCATCCTCTGTTCACCCGGATCTCCTGATCTGACACATTATGAATCTGGATTATCACTCATCGTGCATAGGCATTAGCACGAGCTGGCAAGATGCTGGACTTAATCAATAATCCTTCTGGCAATTTTCCATCACCTGGAGCGTCCAACATCAGTATTTTGTTCTTGACATAATTTGCAGAGGTGGACCTCCCTTGAACTGTACACTGGGCATTAGGGGCCAGTACCATTGAATCAGGATCTTTCTTCCACACGACCTCTACCGGTTCATCCTGGTCCACTCCCTTGGGGTTCTGTTGCAAATCATAGGCCCTCTTGATCAGAGCGGGAATTCTTAGGGCCCTCCCAGTCCGTCGCCCTTGTTTCTTGCGACAGAGTTGTGCCAGTCTCCCAAACATATGGGCATTGGTCCCAATTAACAGGGGAACCCCATCATTCAATCCAGTAGGGGGGGACACACTAAGGCCAGTGCCTCGACTTGCTCCTCTACACCAGTTACAGTTGCAGGAAATGACAACCAGAGGTGGACATATCCTAGGTAGGGATAAGACTTGTCACTCAGCCCCCACACATGTAGGACTTCCAGGGATTGTAAGGGCACAGCAGATAAGTGTTTGTCATACCAGTCCTTAAATACAATGGTCACTTGCGAACCACTGTCCAGCACAGCCCGAGTAGGAATACCATTCACAGCCACCGTAGTCTCCATTGAAGGGCCCACTATTTTGGACCACTCGGGAGGGACAGCAGCAGGGACCTGGAGAGATGATTTAGCCACCTAGGGATTTGAGTTACTACTTCTTGAACCCTCACTGCGGTCATTATGGGAACTCCATGACCGCTGATTCATTCTCCGAAGCTGTCCTTGAAGCCTGTATACAACTTTATCTAGGTCTTTTGTGGACCGGCATTCTCTCTTCATGTGCCCATCCTTCCCACAATTATGGCAGAATATGTTTTCTGGGATTTGAGGTGGCCGAGGCATCACACTGGGAGCTGGGGCAGTGGTACTACCAACTGAAAACCCTGGTGCCATCTCTGTCTGCTGTGTGGTGAACATTTGGAGACATCATATCAATTCTTTTACTTCCATAGTCAAGGCATCGAGTTTCGAGCTGCTGTCAGCAGGAGATGCCTGGGTGGACACCCCACCCATAGCAGATGCTGTTGGATAAGGTCGGTGCCTGTACTTGCAGGGCGGCCTTCTTAAAGAGACTGTTTTTGTTTCCTGAACTCCTCAGCAGTTCATCCCATGGCAGGCACACTCATTGGTCCCTACTTTGGAAGGGCCTTCAGATGCCGTGATCACTTGGGCTGCGCTCACCCTAGAATTACAATCCCCCTCTTCATCTTCAACCTCCCAGAGTTCTTTTATCAAGTCACAATAGTCCAGTGGGTTATCCCTTCTGTCTGGGAGCCTTAATTGAAGAAGCTGCAATTTAGAATGTTTTGCATGTTGCAGTATGTGCCCCAACCTCACATGGTTTAAGTCACTGGTGGCTACCCCACCTTTTCAGTAAGCCTTTTGCAGCGCTCTTTCCAGATGAGTAACATATGCAGACAAACTTTCCCCCGGCCATTGTTTTGTACCTCGAAATTTCCACATCAAGTTCTCCCTGACTCAATGCTCCCAAAATTGCCTTCGACTGCAGATAGGTACTTCTGGGCAGAGGCATCAGGGTTTGTGGACCTCAAAAATGTAATGGCCTCTAGGGCAGGACCCCTCAAACTTTCTATGATCCTTTTCCATTTCTCAGCCTCCGCACACTGCCATTCAGGTACCAAAGGGGCAACACAATCTATCCTGGTCTCCCAATCATCCTCCTCTTGGGGGTGGGGAGGGTGCCGGAGAAAAATTCTCAACCTTCGGTAAGAGTCGTGACTAATGGCAAGTACAGACATAGGAGCCAGCATTGGCACGGGCACAGAAGGAGGGGCAATAACAGGTGCTGGAGCGGGAGGGGGTGTTGGGGGAAGAACACCCCCAGGTGGCAGGAATAGTTTCTTTAAGTCCTCCACAGTTTTCCCTTCCTCCAGCAACAACTTAGCACATTTCACCTCAAAAGTCTCAGACAGTGGGTGGGGGGGACTCATTCTCCCTGGGTCTTTACTGTCTTTGGTTATCACTCTCCAGGCAGTGAGGGCTCCTTTGGGGTGATAGTCTGTGGCACTTTGGAACTGTCTACTGGGTCCTTACACTCTACTAACGCCATGAAACTATGTGCGAACAGATTAGCCTGTCGACCCACCATCACAGGGTTTTGTAAACATTCAACCTTGGAAAGTACTCCCGCTACAGTGTCCTTATTGGTACCCAGGGGAATATCCAGGATAAGGATAGCATTTTGGGGGTCGATTTCCTGCCCAGTACACCACCCACCAGCTGGTGTACAGCCACTTCTGTTGGGGTAGCCATTTATGTTTGACAATAATTGGTAGTTTCAGCCACTAGAAGACACAAAATCCCAGTGGTGAGCCTCCAAGATGTAACCCTTGGTGGCGCTATCCCAAGGTACTACTACCCCTGCCTGCTTGGCCAGTAGCAGATCAAGGGGCCTGAGCTCTGAAGCAGGTGCCTCCACCCAGAGGCCAGGGTTGGCAGTGGTCAACCTAACCTGGGCACAGCCTTCTGGGACACTGTAACCGCCCTCTTTCCCTCTAGTGGCCTGAACACTGTACAATAATCACTTTCACAATACCCCTGGTACACCACACAAATACCCACACTGTTTGCACTTACCACCAGGGCTGGTTCCTCTGGCTTGACCCTGGGGCCCCCTGTAAAACAAGGTTAAGCACAGCAAATAGCAACAGTACAGTACTTTGAGCACAAACTGGAACCACAGTCAGATTACATGCAGAAAAAGTTAGATCTGGTTTATTCAGGGGACTTGAACAAGGGAGGGGCAACATCAGGTTAATTAGCTTAAAGGTTATATCAATCAAGCACTTATGCATGCACTTTGAGTCCCCCACACAGTCCACCTCTGGGTACCCAGGTAAAGAAGAGATGGGCTAGCTAGGACAGTTGCCCGGGGTGTGCTGGTTGGGGCCCTGTGAGGAAAAACACAACATGCACAGTACACAATATTTGCCAGATGGTTCAGTTCATAAAGGAAACGAAAAAACAAGACAATCAGATGACACACTCAGATTAAACTGTTGTTGTAGGGAGCTACCCTGGTATTTACTCACGATACCCAAGCTATATATCTCACGATACACAAGCTGGATGAAAATTGAGACTGCAGGTGGTTGATCTGGAATGCCAGGAGAAGCAGGGCCCACACAAGTCGCAGAGACATCGTTCCGGTTCAAGCGTGGAGCAGGGGGCTGATCCCCAGGCAGGTCTCTCGTCGATGGCTTCTCTGTGCAGTGGGTAGTCTGGCTGGGCCAGTCTGACAAAGCCCAGACCACATGGAGACAAGTTCAGAAGCAGTCCGTTTTGGGCTGGATACAGCTCCAGCAAGCAGTCCACAGTTCACACAGTGGGAACTAACTCACAACCCACTAGCAGCTCATAACACATTTACATGTACAGGAATCCTACTGTACCAGGCAGCTCGAACTGTCTGAAGTCTCTGCACACCGGAAGCTTAGGGGTAGCTGGAACTCCTGACAGACCGATCGCATTCAGCAAAAATATTTGGTCTTCTTCAGGTTGATCCTGGCCACTTCAATAGCTACTTTAGTCACACAAACTTGGATTTAGTCCAAAATAATTATCTTCCCTCCCTCTCAGGAGCAGCACACCAGCATGAACGCCAAAAACTTAGCCTTTTCAGACTTCTCCCATGCGAATCCACTCAGGATAACTGTTCAGAAATGCTTCAGCTCCTTCTTGTTCAGCTTCCAGCTTAGTTCTAACTGAAAATTGCAAGCAGCCCGGGACTTCCCCAAGATCCAAAAGATTTGGTTGGCTGATTTGGCTGTCAGTCAAAGCAAGAGCTCCCCCTTCAGTTGCAAAAAAGGTGCAAAAACTCAAACCACGGGTTCCTATAGATTTTGAATTCAGACAGCTCCTGTAGTCCGGCTACATTTCGGGTCCTCCAGAACTGATTGGTCCAATTTGCAGTCCAGGACCAAAATAGTGGAGACAAACAAAACAGTCCTTGCTACAAAGAAAGCAGGTTAGACAAACTACATTATCATTATCACTCTAACTGGTTTTCAGCAAATAGTTACATCTTTCAACAGAGCTCCATCTCAGATTACTTATGCTGCAATCAAGCAGCTCTTAAAGAGACAGTACACAGAGGCTATACAGACTCTGGTAATCACATTTAAACTGCTAAAATGCAGGACACCAGCCTGGCAGTGAGCATTTAGGCAAGCTCAAGGAAGACTTTTTGGGAACCCCCATTTGTAGTGGGGTTACATGTATGTGTGAGTGTATTTATAAACTTCCTTTATGCCTCTTGGATTATGATGTGTGAATGATATATTTTTTTTTTTTTTTATTTAGTTGTTTAACCAGGTATAGCACACTAAGCTGAAAGCTTTTTTACAGGAGCGACCTGGGAGCACAAGGAGGTTCAGTGACTTGCTCAGGGTCACACAGTATGCAAGTGGAAGCTGTGGGATTCAAACCCAGGTCTGGTCTGCTGGATGTCACCAGATTTGCAGCTCAGAGCCTTAGACCACTGCACCATACTGCCTCAAATTTGTAATTGTAAAGCTATAATGTTATTGTATATTGCATTTAGTTGAATTTAATATATATATATTTTTTTACTTATTATTTTTTGCTCTCTTACCTCCTTGGCAGGGGTGGTCCTATGGTTCCCCTTCTGGTCTGCCCCTGGTAGCCCCTGCACCGGGCACCATGCCCGAGCTCGCCTTCTCATCCACTCTGGCCACATCGTGCATGCCCCCTACAGCGCGGATGACGCTCGGAGAGTTAGGGTCAAAGGGAGCACCCCTTGGAGCATCCGGTACAGCTCCGCAGGGGGTCATCCTTCATGAGTGCCAGAGGATTGAGGTTATTTTTTTGTCTCTTTTTCCCTGGTTCCTCACATGGTGTGGGCGTGCAAGTACGTCACTGACATTGCAGTATGCACTTCCACGCACTGCACGTTGGATGTTGGGCCACACCAACCCCTCCATTGCACCACGGCTTGCACCAATCCCTAGCCACCACCAGGAGCCAGCATGCCCAGGGGTGTCCTCCCCACCCTCCCAGAGGAGGAGAGCAGTCTATGGGATGCTCAATCCTCCTCCCCCGACCGACCCTCCAACACCCGAGATCGCTTTTAACTCTGGGTTGAGCCTGTCAAAGGGCCACATGGCCCAGTGCTGTTTATCTGGTTAACAAAATAAAAATGAAATGAAATGAAATTAAGTTCACCATATGTCCTTGCAGCTGTCAATCATGCTGGGCATTCCATCACTTGATGACCTATTGCCCACAAAAAGGCTCCAGAAATCACTGTTTCTTCTGTCTCCCAGAGACCTGTGCTACTTACTTTTGCTGTGTGATCCCTGATTGTCTGACTCCAGGGTCAAGGGTTGGCAAGATGGTAGCATCCTGTGCTGACTTAGGGTCTGTCACCAAAGGTTTATGTTATTTAGGGCTCCTGTCCTTAAACTGTTTATCTGAGCCCCTGTTGAGTGCCAATTGTGCTTTTCTCAGTGGAGGGCAGTTGGCCTCCTTTAATACAACTCAGAAGCCATGGTCCTGAAGGACACAGGAGTCACTGAAGGAAATTCCCTCACTATAGTAGCTATGCTTCTCGAGTTGCCCGTGTAGAAAGGACATTCTCAGGGGCTGGAGACAGCAATGAGGTGGCAGCAGTTCAGGTTCATTTGAGACAAAAGGTAACACCCCTCCCCCCATTCTTTGTGGGTTACGCATATTTGGAAGATTCCATTGATAAAATGGATTATAAACACTATGGTACCTGTGGCATCCTATAGCTAGCACTGGGACAGCCATCTCAGAGTTAGGCTTTGCCAAGAGATCAGATTCATTCAAGAAAGTGGTACTACACATGATTAAGGACTCACACTCTAGCAAGGTGCCATCCTCAGATACTGCAACAGGCTTGGCAGTGCATCATGCTCAAGCTGTGTGCCTCACTTTGGTAAGACAGCAGACTTGGGCAGGGTATCAGGCAGAGAGTCAGGCTCAGGCAGAGTGACAGGCTCAGGCAGAGTGTAAGACTCAGGCAGAGTGGGACTCATGCATGGGCAGAGAATCTGGCTTGGCCCAGGAGTTATGCTCAGACACGGTATCATGCTTTGGTAGGTTGCCATGTCTGGGCAGAGTATCAGGCTCAGGTAGAGTGCCAGCTCAAGCTACTGCCTGCACTTGCGGTTGCACTTTTTTTGGCTGGGGCTCTTGCCCAGGCTGGGGTACTAGTTCAGGCTGTGGCAGTTGCTTGCACTTTGTTTACACTTTTTGCAACTCCCCCCTCATCCTAAATTGCAGGCCCAATATCATTTGAAGATGCAGACTCCCAGGGGCCTGTTGCCCGTGCAGCATTTGAGGCTCAAGAATGGTCTCAGGCTGGAGCGGATGCCTGTGTTTGTGGGTCTTATGTGTGCCCTCAGTTACAGGTTCAAAATGGGCTTCTTGATCAGGTAGAGCCTTGGGCTCTGGCAAAGGCTCAGCCACATCCTTGTATTTATGTCTCTGTGCTTTTTGCACTAGATCTGATTTGCAGATGCAGGCTCAAAGGAATTCTCTTGCTGGCTCAGGCAATGTCCCTGGCTGGAGCAGATGCTGATGCTTGTGGTTTTTGCTGCTTCACTCAGCCTGCATTACTGCTTCCTACACAGGCTCAACTGCAAACAAATAAGGACCTCCGTGCTCAGGCAGAGTCTCAGAATCAGGCAGGTGCTTGGGCTAGCGTTTATGCTTTTTGCATCTCCCCTCAGCCTGCCTTGTGGCCTCAAGCCCTGTCAAAGCCTCGTCCTCTTTCTGGGGCAGTATCTCAGACTCCACTACCATCACAAGCTTAGGTAGCTCTCTACACTTCTACTTTCTAGAATTAGATGTTTGCTGGGGCTATGAATCAAGCAGATACCTACATTTCTGCTTTCTCTTTTTAGATGCAGAACTTTGCTTGGGATGAAGCTCACTACTGGAGATATACAGATATGTGGGTTACATTCTCATGGGGATTTAGAACTGGCCTTAGGGCTGCACTGCACTTGATCATCCTCATTGTTATGGCTCAATATGTTTTATCGAGAAGGGTATAGCTCAGGCAGTACCCACTGTCAGGCTCTGGATCACAAACATCATTGTAGTCTGACTCAGAGCTAATTATGTCTTTTAAGATCTCCTCTGCTGTGTATTCCAATGCCATGATTAAGTAAGAAATGAGAAATGCCACAGTGTGTGATTATGGAGAGGTAATTGCATGGCTCAAGTGTGTTGTTAGGCACGAGGCACTAGTGTTGAGTGCTTTAAACACACAAGAGCAAGTGCAATTATTCCACATAATCACACATCCCAGAAGTGTCTTAAAACACTTATAACATGTGAACAAAATAAAATTGTTTTTTTTAAGTGATTCTTGGGCTGGGTAATGAAAACAGAGCATGCCCTATATGGTACAACTCATATCTTACTGTTAATAATTACCTGGTGGAATGGGGGTCCTGGCAATCATATGGCATCCTCAACTTGGGGATCTCTACCACCTGCAAGCTGGGGTTCTTCAGTCTTTTGAAGACCTGTGCAACACATTTGGAATTCCCTGCCCACACTTTTGGAAATACCTGTAGATGTGGGATTTATTACACACCAAAGTGATGCCAGACCATGTTCTGACTTCCCACAGTCCACTAGAGAATGGATTAGGGACTGTACACCCCCAACATCAGATCTGCCATCTTTTTTCTTATTCAATATACTTTATTATTCTTTATCACAAGCAGCATATCAAAGCAAGAATACAATTGTGTGGCTACAGAAGGAAGTGCTGCAAGTACAATAAGGAAACATACCTCACTAACAAAACACATACACTACAAACTGCCCTCCCAAACCCCCCACCCTCCTCTGTGCAGCATGAGTACTAACACGGCTTATCAAGTGGGGAATCAGCTTTACCTACGGTCGTCATAGTGCCAGCAGTGCCATCAAGGGTTCCCAAACCTTCCGGTATGTCTGAGGCCTATGTCGTATATTGGAGATGTGTTTCTCCAGTTGTATGGACAGAAGAACTGCTCTGTACCATTCCATAGTCAAGGGCAGGGAATCCTCAACCCAATGTCTGAGCATGACCAGTTTCGCTACTGCTGCCACTAGGGATAGGTGGGCTTTCCTTATTTTTGGTGTTCCGTGGGGGAATATAGTCAGTAAGCAGTGCTCCGGCATGAAGAGAGGTTCAAGCCCTAGAAGTAGGTCCTGGACTTGCTTAATAGAATTCCAAAAGACCTGAGTGCAAGGGCAGTCCCAAAGTAAATGATATAGTGACCCAGAAGCTAATTTACAGCGGGAGCAAACTGGAGAAGAGATTCGCTCCATTTTATATAACCTTAATGGGGTATAATACAAATTATACACAATATTAAACTGGGTCAAGCATAACCTGTCCTGTTTAATATACATATATATAGAGCTCCACACTTTTTGCCAAAACTCAGGCTCTGATGGAAGGAAAGCTCCTGGACCCAGTAGTAACAAACCCCTGTGGGTAGTCTGGGGCCTGCTGCCAGTAGTTGTTTATAGACCTTAGAGATTGCATGTGGTTGAGTAGCCTCTTGGAATATCTGCATTTGGCCCACTGGAGGACCAGAGAGATGAGCTGTCTTATCTAGAAAAGAGAGAATTGAATGTCTGACTTGCATATACTTAAAAATGTCTCTAGCTCCCAGCTGAAACTGGGATTGAAGGTTGGTAAATGGGATAACTTCTTGTTCTGAGAGGAGATCAGCCAGAGTAGCATCCTTCAATGTAGGAAGGAAGGTGGGTGGGATGGGACGGCCTCCAATCAGAAAATGTAAATTGGAGCAGATAGATTGAGAGAGTGAAAGATGCCAGTCCTCCAACAGGAGTCTTAGCGCTTGTTGCATGGACATCAGGGACCACGTAATGGGAGAAACTCTGAGAGAGCACGGGAGATGAGAGGGAGCTATGTATGGCAGGGCAGAGAGCGAGCTGGCAAACCTATAAACTAGGTCCTTCTCTATATTCAGCCAGATAGGAAGGTAGGTGTCTCTCTGCATTTGTAGGTCCCCTTTAGGCCAGAGCGCTATTTTAGTGATGTGTTGGGCACAATAGTATTTAAAAAGGGAGGGAAGGGCCAGGCCACCTTGTAGTTTAGAGGCTGTTAGTTTATAGTATGCCCTTTGCACTGCCTTACCCTTCCACAGGAAAGAATTAAAGAGCCTCTGCTACTTCATAAACCAGGTTTTGAGAAAAATCCCAGCATACCCAACGGATAGAGCAATCTTGGTAAGATATTCATTTGAGAATTTGTACCTGTCCCAAAACAGAGAGGGGCAAAACTCCCCAACGTTCTAGATCTGCCTGTATCACCTGCACCAAATTAGGGAGGCTTCTCTAGAGTTGATCTCACTCAGGAGGGTGTCCAAGAAGAGCTTACTCTTGCGGGCTCTCGGGGATGAGATATGTATGAAGTCTCCTCGGAGGGCACACTTGAGGGCCGCCCATACTGCGTCAATTCTTTCTACTGAGCCCAAGTTAGTGTCCAGAAAAGCAGAAATAAATTCTTGAACATGGGGCAATATATCAGTTAGCTGGAGTAGCTGGGTATTCAAATGCCACAATGAATTGCTACGTACCCTGGGACCCATAAATGAAGGACACTAACTGGGGCATGATCAGAGATTACTCTAGGATAAATAGTTACCTCTATAACACCTGGGAGACAAAAGGCACTTATTATCCAGTAATCGATTCTAGATAGTGTACCATGTGGAGGAGAATAGTAGGAGTATGATCTATCTGTAGGATGTAGGGCACGCCAGACATCAGTTAGGCCTGCTCCAGCAAAAGGTCACGTAGGGCCCTTTGTGCAGAGGACAGTCCACGTCTCTTGGTGTCTGAGCAGTCAGGCTCTGTTTGGGGGACCAGATTCCAATCCCCTCCTAAAAAGGTCGGTATAGGGGAAGCGAAGGATATGAGGGAGAGTAGTTGAGTGAAAAACAAGGGGGAATCCGCGTTTGGGCCATAAATGGATCCTATTAATAGTGGGAAGGATTCCAGAGTACCCTTGATGATTATGTATTGTCCCAATGGGTCCCACTATTCTTGTAACATGACAAAGGGTACAGATCTCACGATAAGGATAACAGTGCCTCCTTGTTTGGAAGAGACTCCTACGCCAAACACTTGCCCTACCCAGTCCCTCTTAAAAAGAGATATGTCCTCTCTCTGCAAGTGAGTTTCTTGTATGCATGCAATTTCCATCCTTAGGTAGGCAAGGTGCTTTAATACCATTGTGCATTTCTTTCTATCTTGTCCCCCTTTAATGTTCCAACTTATGAACTTATAGGGTCCTCCCATAGTCACTCATATCTTGGCATATGTTGGTAAATTATGAGAAAATCAGAAGTGAGGGAGGGCCCAGGTCTATCAGAAAAGCTGACTCCTCAAACATAAAAAGAGCTGCACAGATCTATCCCCCCAAAAAAAAAAACAGTTATCAGGATATGAAAAAGAAGTAGCTGTAAATAACTGATTTGGTCCCAACCCTCAAAACAAAATAAATCCACATATTACTTACAGAATTATTTACCCTGTTCTAACAAAACTGATCTACTAAGTTTACACTGTCAGGTGATGTAAATCTCACTACCCTAAAGAAGACACATCTCTTGCCCCACTCCCCCGCATCCACGCCAGCCCTACATAAACAAAGCATGTCATAACCAGCAAACTTCTGCAACAGAGTATTTAAAGTACGAACTATATACTGAAGCACTATGTTAACAGGTTTTATAAGATAATCGAGCAACTGGTCAAAAAAGGCTTAAGGTAAATAATATTAGGGGCACTGCAACCCATTAAACTATATTGATTAGTCCCATTTGTGACCTTACAGAGCCTAAAAAAGGAAAAAGACAGGTAGTTCAGGCACTAATAAAGATGTCACCAGAAATCATAAAAACGGCCCCAAATAACTAAAAGAAAAAACAGAGCCAAGCTCAACAGGCTATCCATGAGATATTGTCTCTCATATTGAGTTCATCAGCAGAGTACAAAGAAAAGCAAAGGATATTGATAGTCCCACTGATTTTGTGGGTATTGCGTTACTCACAACTCCCTTGCGCTCAGTCCCTTTGAGCATAGTCAGCAGTTTTCCAGCCAAGAGCCATCCAAGAAGCCATGAGGGAAAACTTTAGACCTGTTACAGCTGGTGTTTAAAAGTAGACGCACAGTTCAGAAGGTGACACACCGTGAGGCCCCAGACCGCTGGCAGGTGTTGGCAGAATTAAATCACTTTGAAATCAAAAAAAGAAAGAAAAGGAAGTCACATTGTACTATGGTAAATCAAAGTCCTTGCGGCTCAAAGAAAAAATAAGGATTTTTATAAACCAACTGTTCATGCAGGCAA
The DNA here is from genome assembly GCA_016271365.2 of Neoceratodus forsteri. Taxonomy (NCBI): domain Eukaryota; kingdom Metazoa; phylum Chordata; order Ceratodontiformes; family Ceratodontidae; genus Neoceratodus; species Neoceratodus forsteri. Next base: position 268,219,333 of record CM057455.1, read on the forward strand.
GAGTTGCTCTAGGCTCCCTTACACTCAGTCAATTCAAGCGCAGTCAGTAGCATTCGACCTGAGTAGCGACCTGCGAAGAGGGATGAAATACAAGTCCCAGAGTGTCCAGTCGTTCTGTGTTGTCCACGAGGAAAAATTTTAGGCCCATAACAGCTGATGTAAACAGGTAGATACACAGTTCAGTAGGCATAGCACAAGGAGGTCCCCAAATCACTAGTAGGCATTGGCAGGTTTAAGTTGTCATGAAACCAAGACAAGGGGAAGCCTTAATGTACCAGGATAGTTCAGGGCCTCGCAGTAACTCAGGTACAGGAAAGTAAGTGTTGATGTCACACAGGTTTTCCAGAGGAGCATAAAGAACGCTCCCAATCATTTGAATAAATCAGGCAACAGAATTTTTAACTCCTCGATCGCTTGTTCAGGGGTGTCATGGGGGCCCACTTATCACCATTCTTAACCTGTAGAACAGCAGGGTATCTCATTCTGAAGGGTATGCTGGCTACAATCAATTTAGATATGATCAGATGGAATTCTCAGCGTTTAGATCGCATGGACTGGGGCAAGTCTTGGGCAATTCTTATTTTGCGCCCCTCCCACTAAACGTCATGGAGTTCTTTAACTTTGCTGAGGATGTACTGTTTGTCCTGAAAGTTGAGCATCCTAAAGATTAGAGGCCTCGGTGGTGCACCTGCTGGAGGGGGCGCAGAGAACAGTGGGCCCATTCAATAATATAGGTAGTGGCATTAGGGGATGGGCCTGCAACTTTAGCACAGAATTTCTGGACAAAGAGAATAGGGTTGCTGCCTCCTCCCTCTGCTAACCAATAATCAACAAATTATTATGCTGGCTACATCCTTCCAAGTCTTGATCTTTTCCTCTAATTTCTTGATTCTGTGCTTGATGCTGGTATGATCCTTTTCTATTCTTCCTGCCATTTTTCAATCGAGACTATCCATGACTCAGAGTCACCCACCCTGAGTGTTAAGAAATTACCAAGGAGCGTTTTGCTGGAGATCCACTGAAATGGAGGATATTGTCTCCTGGATTGGCACCATAATGTCAAGAAATCTCTCCTCAGTCAAACTGCTGCTAGAAGAATTTTGCTAAGCGCCAGCAGTGTTCTTATTTGGGCCTTTTAGCAGATTTGTCCTTTTCAGGCGTGGGCGGTGGACAGTGCCATGGGGTGCCTTTTTCATGTAAACCTCCATCCTTAAGCCTCAAACTCAGTGCTGGAATGTATTAACTACTTTCGAGGAGGTATGTTCGATTTAGAAATCATTTATAAGTGTCAGAAATGGGAATTTAGCGAGCGGGCTGGAGAGCGAGGTGGAAGGCAGTGTTCTCGCTTAGGCAGCCATCACATGATCCCAGAACTGCCATCTTAAATACATAGTGGAGAGAATCTCCACTGATTTCCTCAGTAGGATCTAGAGAGAAAAATGGATACAGGAACTTAATATACCAATACTGTCAGACTTGGACAATGTATGGACTGAGGCCTATGTACTGTAGCTAACAGGGAGATTCAGGCAAAAATCCTGCAGTAATAATCCTCCACAAGACCTATAGACCTCCCCAATGGCTTTACAGGGTAGGACTAATGAACAACAGTGACTTCTGGTATTGCATTTCACTACAAGCTTCTCTGTCTCATATTTTTGGATCCTGCCTGGAACAAGACTGGTACGAGGAGGATATCTAGGGGCTTTCTGCAAAACCCTGGCTACCGATTCGTAACATGATCCCTACTTAACTCTGATGTATCTTCCATCACATAACTCCACCTTATCTCCTACACAAGTATGCTGGGTAAAAGGAGCACTGGCTGTAGCCGAAAGAGTCAACCTCCACCACTGAAGGGACCTGGAACTGCCCTCTCATAAAGTATGGGAGAAACTTGTCCTTAACTGTAAGGTATGAGAGAGTATCACGTTGCCATGGGGAAACTCTCAACATATACCAAGACAGAGGAATCCTACCTAAAAGCTCGAGCCAGATCCTCACCAGTTCTGCCACCCAACAGGAGAATGCCCTGTGCAACCGGTAACACATACCTCCAGGCTATCAGCTAATCCTCCCACACTGACAAACTCTGGTGACATTTGACATTGTAGTGGAGTCACAGCTCCACAGATAGAAACTGCTCCTTTACACCAACCCAGCTTATGGGTAACTTACTCTTTCCTTTGCCACTGGTGCCATAGGGCACCCCTCAACCCAAACTCTGTCCCTTGGTTTACTTGGTAAAATCAGGCAAAAAGAGGCTTAGAAGCCCATCTGGATTGCCTCCCACTCCTAGTGGGGGAATTAAGGAAACCCAACAAGGTCATCTAACCCTTGCTTAAAACTAGAAAAGGTTGTTTTGTTAACTAGATCATCCAGTAGTTTGTTCCAAGGGATAGCAGAACATACAGAGAAAAAGGTGTTCCTCTTGTTAGAGTACATTCTGGGGATTAGCAATGGTTTATTATGATATCTTAAGTTGGCATTCCTGTTATTAAATTTAAGTCCATACTGGTCCATAAGATAAGGATTTTTTTAGGGTATTATACAATAACACTAAGTCTCCTCTTTTTCTTCTAGTTTCTAGATTAAAAAGTTCTAGCGAATCCAGTCTATCCTTGTAACTTTTTAGCTCCATACCCTTAATCATTTTGGTGGCACATTTTTTGTTTTCTTCTATAAAATTGATATCCTTCCTTAAGATTGGGTTCCAGAATGGTGACCCAAAATCCAGATGTGGCATAAGTTCTAAGGCATCTCCGAAGCTCCAACTATATCGTGCTTCAAAACTTCCTTACTTAACCACCTTATTAACACCCGAAGCTGTAATTGCCACTAGTCAAAGCCGTACTCAATACTTATGACAAAGCTTACTACTAAGCTGCTAAGGACAACATAACTCTGGTATTGTTTGCATCAATCCTACCTGTACCAGCTTGTTTGTGTCTATGTCTTAAGTTACTGTTATACTGTGTTGTACTGTTATACTGTGTATTTTCGTTTGTCTTACTGTGACAAGGTACCTTTGTAAATGAGCCTATGGCTCAAAGGTTTTCAAACTGCTGTTTAAATAAATAAAAATAAAGTTTTATAAACTGGTAACAGGCATTGCTTGTTAAGTAGAAATAAACGCGTTTATTGATTTTAGGAGATTGTTTGTCGCCCTAGTCCAGATACCTAAGTACAGTAGTCTGCTGAATAGAGTTGATTGTTTATAATAATACTTAGGTTTTCTCTCTTTTGTAATGGAATGTAGTTTTACATTATCCAAGAAATAAAAGTAAATCGTATTGTTTTGACCAAAATGTAGAACACTACATTTCCCAGGGTTGAATTTCATATTGTTTCTAATAGCCCAGTCCTCTATAGATTTTAAGTCCTCAGTCAAGGTTTGGTGTTTCGTTACATTATCAACTCTCCACCCCCATCCCAATTTTGCGTCATCTGCAAATTTGATTATTATATTGGTGACATTTTGATTGAATTCATTAATAAATAAACAAAATAGGGTAGGCCAAAAATATCGATCCCTGGGGCACCCAGCTTCCTACATCTCATGTTTGAGAAAGCTCACCATTTATCTTCACCACCTGGGTACGATCAGTCAACCAATACAGATCCATCTCAAATTATCTTGACTTATGCTCATTTTAAGTAGTTTTTTCCACAAGAAGGTCACGAGGAACCATGTCAAATGCCTTCCCAAAATCTAATAAAATGTCATTGACAGGTTTCCCACAGTCCAAATATTTACTAACATGGTTATAAAAGTCTGCCAGGTTTGTTGTGCATGAGAGGCCCCTTTTAAAACCATGCTGTGTGCTATCTACCAGTCCTAGGGCTTCAACTTCCCTATCTATGATTAATTGTATTAATCTCTCAATAGATTTACTACATAGTGAAATTAGACTAATAGGTCTATAATTAGAGACATTGCTTCTAATTCCCTTTTTATAAAACGGAATCACAACCACCCACTTTGTCACTTGGAACATTCCCTGTAGCGAGAGACCTATTGAATAAAATGATAAAGGAGTATGTTAGCTCATCTGCCAAATCCCTAAGGAACTTAGGATGTAGCTCATCAGGCCCTGGTGAGGTGTTTCCCTTGATATTCTATAAAAAGGTCTTGACCTCAAACTCTGAAACACTGATAATTCTTTCTCAGAAAATTGAAATTTCTTTTGTCTGATATCCTAAATATTGAAAAAAAGTATGAATTAAAAAGATCCACTATTTCCTTGTCCGCAGTTACAGTTTCTCTAGTTGAAACTAGTGGTCCAACCATTCTTTGATGGTTTTTATTTTTATTTATGTACGCATAAAATGATGTATTATTGTCCTCTGTATGTGACAATCTAAATTTAAGCTTACACTTCTTTTTTATCATATTCTTTAGCTTCCTTAAATCAGATTTTTATTTGTTCATGGATATCTCTGATTTTTTTTAATTTTTTTAGTTTTGCATAAGCTTTTTCCTTTTGTTGTTTCCTAATTTGGCCCATTAATCACAAGAATATTTTTTATTTTTTGTTATATTTTGACCTACAACGAACATATCTGTTTTCTAAATCCAGTATAGTTCTTTTTATTTTGTGCAGGGAAACCTCAGTATCCAAATTTAGTAGGGTGGTATCCCAATCCAGAGAACCTAGAGGTTTCTAATAGCACACATGTCTGCATGATTATAATCAGAGAAGGTATTAGAATTCCTCAATATGCTGTTATATGCTGTTAAACTGCATATAATCATGGAGTGGTCACTGTGTCCAAAGGGCTCAAGGCCAAGGGTTTAGATATTTCATGTTCTATATTGGTGACCACAAGGTCTAGTGTATTTTTACACCTTGTGAGAACACTTAACCAATTGTTCAAGGGAGTTTATATTTAAGGTATCCAGGAAGTCCCTTTCAAATTCTGTTGACCCTGTTCTTGAGTCCCATGAAAGGCCTGATGTATTAAGTCCCCCAGTATTATACAGTCCCCTAGACTAGCAGCTCGATTTATCTCTTGTAGTAAAGCACTATTATACTCTCTGCAGCTTGCTGGGGGCCAATAACAATTTCCTAGAATTAGTTTAGTCTATTCCCAAACTGAAGTTGTAGCCAGATTTATTCAACTTCTACTGAAGTATTTTGGAAGTGATTTATTTGTGTGTACTTGATTGTATATTTAACATAGCAGCACCCCCCCCCCCTTTCTATTAGCTCTATTTTTTATGGAAAAGCTGGTAACCTATTTCAGTTATGCATGAGCTACAGACATCCCACCATGTTTCGTTTATAACAGTGATGCCCACTTTATGATCGCATATTTGAGCTTCAAGTTCAGCCTTTTACAAGATTTAAACTCTTGCATTTGCCAATAAAATAGTGGATAAGGTGTTATTTTTACCATGCTGTTTATGTGGGTATAAATTAATCCTGGGTCCACCTTCCTACTCAATTTAAAGACTCGGAAATTATTCTTCAAGTTTATGCCCTAAAAAATAACTGCCCCTACGACTCAGATGGAGGCCATCCCAGCAAAATAAACCTTGATTGTTACTGAATGTTTCCCAGTGGGTTACGCAATGGAATCCCTTGGCCAGCATTCGCTTGCGTAATTACTCATTTACTGACAATCTTATTTTTATATTTTGATTTGCCTGGGGACAGGTAAAATTTCTGAGAAGTGAATCTCACTTGCCTTGCAGACAAGGTCTCATTAAATTTGATATAATCCTTTTTAATGTCATCAATACTTGACCGGCTGATATTATTGGTACCCATATGGATAATCACTATTGGTTTCTCTCCAGCATTTTTTAAGATATTTCCCGACATGAGAGTAATGTCATATGTAACCCCTAGATGGCGCTATCCCAGGGGCTACTACCCCTGCCTGATTTGCCACTAACAGGTTGAGGGCCTGGATCCAATAAGGCGGTGCCTCCACCCAGAGGTCAGGGTTTGCAATGAGTTAAACTAACTTGGTCACAGCCCTCTGGGACACTAGCTGCCCCCTTTCTTCCCACTAGTGGCCCACACAATATATCAAATTACCTTCACAGTATACACTTACCCCCAGGTCTGGTTCCGGCACTGGGACCTCCTGTGAGAAATGAGATACAGTGCAACAATCACAGTACAGTACTTTAACATAGACAAATACCTCAGGCAGTATAACTTTGCTGGAAACAAGCAGCTCTGATTTATTTAGGGGATATAACAAGGACAGAAATCAGGTTAATTAGCTTATCACTCTAATAATCTACCTATGGCTCTGTGCAGGCCTATCCCTATCAGTTACTGTCCCTGGGTACCCAAGCCCTAGTGGCTAGTCCAAACCGTGGCAGCTGGTAGGGGCCCTTTCACACAGAGAAAGGAGAATTAAACAGTCAGCAGTACAGTAATTCCATTTGGATTTAATGTGGCAATTCAACAGGGAGGCGACCCTGAATTAGTACTCACGACCTCCAAATAGATAGGGTCCTTCCAATGTCAGCAGGACTCACTTGAGGTACTAAAACCTCTTCACACATCCATATAAAAGAAAGCACTATACCAGGCAGGCTGCATCTGTGTCCCGATGTAATTACCACAATACCGGGAGAACACACAGCAGATTCAGTTCCTGACAGACCGAGTGCAATTTTTCAGCAATTCCTCCAGTCTTCTACAGGGTGAGCCTGGTTTCTACTCTTCAGAGATCCTTTGATTCTTTTCACAGGACAGATTCAGTCCTAACAAGCTGTTACAAAGCTGCAGACCGAACTCTGGCCTTACACATTTTTTTGACTAAAACTGCACACTGAAAAGCACAGAGGCTCCTTCCTTCTTCACTGCCAAAGCTCAACTGGAAACTCCAACCCACAAAACGGGCACTTCCTTTGAGTTCCTCCCAGTTCTTGACTGGATTGGCTGTCACTCACAATAGACTGCTGCTGTTGGTCCAAAAAGGCACTGAAGTCTAAACTACATCTCCCAGAGTCACTGCCCATACAATCCTCTTGTGGCTGGCTCAGATTATGAGTCCAAGTTCTGATTCGTCCAAGGCACCATTTTAGAGCTAGCTTACCCCACACTGATTGGTCCAGTTCAGCAGTTCAAAACTAGAATGGGGAACTAGCAGACACAGTTCTGACTGCAAAGAAAGCAGGTTAGACAAACTAATTTCATTATTACTCTAAATAATTTCTGGCAAACAGTTACATCTTTCAGATAGGTTCCTTTGCACTCCTAGTGACTGCAAAATGAAGTGAATTGGCAGCAGCTTGAGTGGTACTCAATCAAAGAAACACACAGTCCCCATACAAACTAATTATGTCTGCAAGCAGACAGCTCTTAAAGAGACAGTACCAGAGGTTCTAAAACACTCACTGATAAATGGCTTAAATGCCAAACACCATTCAGGCTTGGAGCACTCAAAGCAAGCTCCTGGAAGTCTTTTGGGAACCCCCATTTGCAGGGGGGTTACACATATATTTTTGCTCCTCTGAAAGTGCTACAAGTTTTATTATGGTCCTGCGTGGACCACGGAGCTCTACACCATCCAGCTGCAACTCACAAAGGTATGTTGAACCCGGACCACACAGACTGTACCTTCTGCTACAGACCTCTCGGTGTTGCCAGTTTTGGACTTGGCGCCATTTTCTTTCTGAACTAATTCTGAATCTGCTCCATTTGTCTTACCTCTCTCAAAGAGGATTTTTAAGAAAAGTTTTATATTAGAACAGGGAGTTAAAGCCTCTTATCAGTGTTACTTTATTTAAAGCCTCTAATCAGTGTATTTACCAAAAAAAGATAAGAAAAAACAACCCAATTCAGTGCACTGCACTGTAGCTTATTTTAGCAAGTAATCTCTGCAAATCCCACTGCTGTTAAGGTGGCGGCTCCCCACCTGCCCCCCACCCTTAGCCTGCTGGTCTTATATAGTACACAAGGAGTCAGGTGACTAAGTCCCCGAATCTCCATTGGCAGGTTATCGTACTCTGCCACTGGAGAGGGTAAAACATTGCGTAGAAATAGAACAGAGGGCTGGAGCTCAGAACAGGACAGAAAGTATCTGGTGCATACTGCAGCTTCCTACTGTCACACACTCAGTCATGCAAGTAACATGCACAACAATTATTGAAACATAGTCTAACTAGAATTTTACTATTCCAGTCTCAGGATAGGATCATAGAAATCTCTTATTAGAGCCTGTCACTATGATTAAGCTATTATGGGCAGTGATACTCACACCTCTGGTACTGGTTAATAAACAAACACCCCTTCCTACTCACCTCACCATTGAGGACACTGGTCTTAAATTATCTAACAATGCTATGTACCCTACCCCACTCTCGCAACCAAGTGTCAACACTGCGGTAGAGCCCCAATGTCGCCTCTGGTTAAAATGAAGTTCCTGGTAAACTCTAGCAAAGACAAGCCTAGCCCCTGCCCACCCATGCCTCTAATACCTAATCTACCTAAGCTAAAACACCTCAAATGCCACCTCCACTGGATAAAAACATTGTGGCACCTTAATATCAATGTAAAAAAGATAGCCTTAACTTTGTTGCTGCTTTCGGGTAATGTTCATCCTAATCCCGGTCCCCTTAGTGCCAGTGCTAAGCCATGTCACAAGAATGGCTGCCTGAAGACAGCATCCCTAAACATTCACAGCCTCATGCCAAAATGTTCCCAATTCCAAGCCTGGGTTTATCAACAAAGGCCTGACATCATCTGCCTTACTGAAACCTGGCTAACACGCAAAATAAAGACTAATGCTGTAACATTAGCAGGGTACACTATATTCAGGCTGAACAGGAAAACAAAAAAGGGGAGGGGGTACCTTATATACATCTTGGGCTTTTTACAGGGGTGTGAGCTCCCCATAAGTGGTAACTCCTATGACCATGAATTCCTAGCCATAAAAATCCTACTTGGGGCACAAAACAAACCTCTCATAATTGCCTCCATTTATCTACTGCCAGGAAGAAACATAGAAACATAGAATTTGATGGTAGATAAGGACCGCTTGGCCCACCTAGTCTTCCCATTTGGGCCAGGAAGGGCTAAAGTGGGCCTGGTTAAGATTCTGGAAATCATCAAGCAGATCAAAAGAAACAACGAGTTCATTGTGACAAGTGACTTCAACCTTAACTGGATCAACAAAGACTCCAATCCTCAGAAGGATCTAGTAGCGAGTCTACCTCACACAAACGGTTGGTGAACCCACCCACTTTAACTATAAAAATTGGCCCAGCACCCTCATGGACCAGATCCTGGCTAGCTGCCCATCCAGGTGAACAGGAGTCACAGTACTTCTGGACTCCTTAAGTGACTACTCACCTATAACATGCTGCTGGACTAATGAGTTAGAAAAAGCAGCACCCAGTCATTGAAAGCAGGGTTTTAAAAAGAGGCCTACTTTAATCCTTTAAAGCAACTCTTGCCCTAATGGACTGGTCCCCTCTGGACATCATTCAGGATGTGGACCAGGCCCTGCAATACTTCTCTGAGAAATTCATTGCTGTCTGTGACACATATGCACCCATTCACCAAAGGAAAATCCAAGGCACACACAACGGATGGATCATGTGGGGCTTGTTGGAGCAAACGAGGGAACGGGACAAACTTTGGCACAAAGCCAAAACCACTGGCACTGCCCATGATCATCAGGTTTACCGGGCTGCAAGAAATAAATGTATGCATGACATAAGGTTGGCCAAAGCTGAGTATTATAGAGACCAACTAGAGAAAACCTGGGGAGACAGCAGAAAGTTCTGGGGCAATATAAAAGACCTCTTAGGGAAAGATGACAAGAAACAGCCCACTCTGCTCAACATGAAAGAAAACATCACACAGGACCCCTCCTGATCACCGACTCCTTCAACATAGCATTCATTGACCTGAGCTCCATCCTCCCACCTGACTATCTCACAGCACCCAGTCAAATTCTGGTTACCCCCAGAGGTGACAACACCCACCCTCCATTTTACTTCAGGCGTATCTAGGTCCATGTGCCAGAAATATATAAAGAAGGTATTTGGCAAAACTAGGCAAGGAAGTGATAATTTAGATAGGAAATTGGTGGTCCTAACCTAGACAAGGTAAGAGTACCCATCACAAAATTTTTAACAAATCCTCTCTCTGGCCAAATTCCCCAACCTGTAGAAGCAGGCACTAGTCACCCCAGTTTAAAAAGCAGGAATCGGACAAGTACAGCAAACTGCAGGCCAATCTCCATCCTATCCCCCTCTCCAAAGCCTTAGTGAGGATAATCTTGGACCAGCTCACAGACTACCTCCAAAAGTATAACATACAATGCCTGCAGCAGCATGGTTTTCGAAAAAATCACAGTTCCTCGACCACCTTAGTGGAACTCATTGATTGCATCCACCAGGCCCTTGATGCAGGCAGGTTCATGGGGTTAATTTTTATTGACCTTACAAAGGCCTTTGACACTATTAACCACCACCTACTGGTGCAACAGTTACTGCAGTTAGGCCTCTCCACAACCATGGTTGAATGGTTTAAGGCCAATTTCAAATGTAGATTGCAATCCATAAAAGTTGATGTAGTAATAGAGGTTTCGCTGGGAGTCCCCCAAGGGTCTATTCTGGGACCCTTACTGTTTAGTCTTTTTCTAAATAGCTTACTGACAGCCTGCCCCATTAAGATCATATTATACGCTGATGATGCGGTTATCCTGAACTGCAACTCCAAACCAGAATAACTCACTAAAGATCTTCAGCCTACCTTCAACCAGCTAGAGGATTGGTTGGCGAGCGAAACTACTGCTCAATTATAAAAAACAAGCATTTGTCAATGCGAATGTTTTCTTGCTGGAATTAGCATTGGAAGTGCAGGAGTTAGACAGATGCAGAATAGGAATGGCAGTGAAGTATTGAACTTCACTCCAACCCCACCTCCACCCTGCAGAGACAGACAGGCATTGGGTATGCCTTTGGGTGGGTGCCCATAATGCTCACGCCATTTCACCTCACCCTATCCTGTAGACACCGACAAATGTTGAGGTGTGCCTTGGTGTTGATACAGTCACCCCATTCCATAAGGACATATGCTAAAATGGGTGCAGTATAGGAGAATGGGATGAACTCTGGGGCTGAAGAGTCAAGGCACCCCGATGCCTGTCACTGGCTGCAGGATGGGGGTGTAATGGCATGAACATTACAGCCGACAATCCAAGGCACGCCCCTGATGCCTGTCAGTTGTACGAATTGGGATGTTATGATTAGAAACCCTAACCCCCAAGCGTTTGTTGTTATTTGCACTACAAATTTTCAACATGGCCTTTTGCGACCCCCACCTGATGGAAGCATTTGGGGCCTCTGTTCATGAACAGTGGCACTGTGATTTTGTTAATCTGTCCCGAACGTTGATTTTCCCACAGCGACCACGCCATTCTGTGCCAGATGTGCAAAACCACAGTTTGGGCAGGATGTGAAAAATGACAGCTGCACCATTCATAAGGAGGTGTGAAAAGATGGCAGTGTTGGAAATCTGGAGTGAAAATATAAAAAATTCTCAAAGTTACAAGCTGCGTGAAAACTGCACAATGCATGCTCACCTTACGATCATTTTTTGAATTTTTTCACCAAATTTTCAGTATAGGCATTTTGGGACCTATGATTTTCTTAATCTGTCCCAAACACTGATTTCTTACAGCGACCGCACCATTGTGCGTCGGATGTGCGAAACCACATTTCGGGCAGGATGTGAAAAATGACAGCTATACTGTTAACAAGGAGGTGTACAAAAATAGCAATGTTTAAAATCTGGAGTGAAAATATTAAAAATTCTCAAAGTTACAAGTGTGCGTGGAAACTGCGTAACGCATGCTCATAACATAGTTATTTTGTGGAATTGTGTCACTAAATTTTCAACATAGGCATTTTGGGACATCCGCTCATGAACAGTGTCACTGTGATTTTCCTAATCTGTCCCGAACATTGATTTCCCACAGCGACCACGCCATTATGCGCCGGATGTACGAAAACACATTTCAGGCAGGATATGAATAATGACAGCTATACTGCTCATAAGAAGGTATGTAAAAATAGCAATGTGGAAAATCTGGAGTAAAAATCAAAAAATTATCAAAGTTACAAGTATGCATGTAAACTGTACAATATGCGCTGATAACACAGTCATTTTATGGAATTTTCACCAAATTTGCAACTATACGCTTTTTGGGAGCCCACCTCATGTACAGTGCACTGTCATATCATTAATTGGTCCCAAAGGTGATTCAGCACAGTGACTGTGACATCACCTTTCAGGATCGAATAATGCCATGACAGTGACTGAATTCAGGAGGGGTCCCAAGAACCCCATGTTGAAAATTTGCTGCCAAAAGTCAAAAAAATGGCCGCGATATCCACATTAGTTGAAAAAACACCATGTATTCCATTATACAGCTTACCGGCATTTCTTCCGTTCACATTGGCTTTGAAGTGTGGACGTGTTCCCGGTCCTCCGAAGATCGTCGCGCCCGGCTCCGGAGGTAAGTATGGGGTGAGGGGAGGTAAGGTGCACAGTGGGTAGATGCAGGTCGGGGGAGAGGACCTGATGGCGAGGAATCGTTTTCTTTGTTTCAGGGGAAAAAACAAAAGACATTCTGGGAAAGATTTTTTTTTCAAATTTGCTTTGGCCAGTGTGCCACCTGCTTTTTGGGGAGGGGACTTAAACTTATAGAATTGGTTCCCGTTGGCAAAAACCTGTTTTGGGGGCATGATGCCGAGGGGACTGGGCACCCCTCAGCACACAACAAATGGGGGACATTATGTCAGCAGGGATTGGGCTCCCCATCGGCAAATGTACTGGGGTATGCCGACAGGGGATTTAGGCACCCCTGGCTTTATGGGAATCTGTGAGTGGACAGCGACAGCGCCATGTTTTGTGAAATGTTACACCAAGCAAGGCACCACCTTGCAATGATGGGTCACTCCCTCATTGCAGCGGCTAATTTGTTTCAATGTGGTGGCATGCTGGATGAACTAGTGTCAGTAGCAGCGTGCCACCACATTGGAAAATGAGGGCCAAGCCCAAGAATGCAGTGGTGGCACTGGCCGCCACAGTGCCGCACCTCCAAAACCCGCTTCTCCCTAAGCTGCCACATAATGTTTCTTGCACATGCGCGCAAGCAAACATAATGAAGACCATGCTCTTCACCAGCCACCAACATAGGAAAAAAAAATACCAGCTTACCATCACAAACAATAAGACGGAGCCCTTAGAACAAGTACAGGTGTTCAAATACTTGGGAGTCTTAACTGATGATTATGCAATAATGCACGACAGGGTGTGTGTTGTGCTGGGATAACATCACGCCTGGGGTGATTAGGCACGAGGGCCTTGGGCGAGTCTGTATCACCCAGAAATGGCATTATCAACTGCACAACAACCCCTGTCGTGCATTATACTATTATACAATAGCTCATTTGTTTTTAAAACAATAAAATAGAAAAAAATATTTTTATGGGGGTTTTTGTATTTTGTTCACAAGTGGAGGTATATGTTTTCACAAAAGAGTCCACAGTTTGACTACTAGATGGTGCTGGCTGTATAATGCCTGTTACAAAAATGGTAAAGACTACAACAGCTGTGAGTAATATTGATGCCAATAGGTTAAATTAAGATAATCAAAGAAACACATTTTAACTTAGAAACTAAAATGCAGTTATGTATTTTATCTTCTTTACACTCTTCAAATGCTACGAGTTAATTTTAAGAACAACATCATAACTCTTCCTTCCACAACGCTTTGGTTCAGCGGTACACAAACTTGTGGCAAGGAAGTCAGTGTCCCCAGCTCCAGTCCAGTGGCAAAGAGGATGAGCAAAAGTCGTGCTGTTAAGGAGAAGAGGAGAAACGGGAGGAGGGTTGGTGGGGCCTGTTCGGCAGAGTCTGCTGCAACAGGGCAGAGGTGCATCTTGTAGCTCCAAACCGAGGAAAGAGCACCTTGTCACAGTGAGAGCTGGTAGTGGGGACTCGGGAGGCGGAGGAGGACCATGGATCAAGCGGTGGCATTGAGACCATGTTACCTGATGAGAAGAGGTATTTAATTTTTTACAGATAGCGATGAGAGCAGGATGCAGTGTTAACTTCTCGGTGGTGGGAGCGAAGGAAGTAAGGTCAGGTGCTGAGTGGGAATCTCATCGTGGTCTTAGCAGGGAGGGTACTGGGAAGCCAATCGTGTCATGGACTGATTCTGCATTTTTTTTTTTTTGTTACATTTGATGTGGTCGTTTCTGTGCTGGGACTAGAGTTGTGATGCTGTGCTGGGATAACAACATGGCTCCAGTCCCAGACTGACCAATCAAGTCCAAAGTTTTTATGCCATTGTATAATACCCTATCACACTCACCACATTGACCATTTGGTTAAATCATTCAATACGAGGCTAGGGGTCCTGTATAGGCACAGAAATTACCTCACACCAATGACACTATAACTCTCAGTAATCAGCTCTGTACGGTCAGTCATTGACTATGGTCTGGTGGTGTACAGTGCAGCAACTGTCACGGCTCTTAAGAGTATCCACTTCTCTCAGTAAGGCATGTAGACTGATCATAAGGGCTGACAAGCTCACATATACTTGTAAACTCTTTGAACAAGTCAAGAGGCTCAATCTGAATATGAGGACCAAATTCCAGTACTGCATATCAGGTAAAAAAGCACTACTGGGTCTCTCCCCATTGTATATCCTCCATATCTTTAATCCAGCCCATTCTCAGCACATTACCAGAGGTACCACCTGTGGCTCTCTCTGTGTCCCTCACAGAACAACCTTGCTTGGACTAAGATCTTTTGCCTATAGGGCCCAGCTTTGGATGAATGCGCTCCTAGCCCTCATAACTCATGTCTTGACTCTGCCAGCCTTCAAGCATAAACTTAGACAGCACCTAGCAGATGACAGTGCCTGTGAGTGCCCCCTAGGAATCTAACCATCCCTCAGGTCCCACACCCCGCTTCACTCATCAGTGTCTGCGAAGGCCTACCCTATCTGAATACCTTTCCCTGGGAATCTACTAGCCCCAACTAAGCACTTTCCTCCCCTCAACTGAGGGTCCACCTCTCATCCCTCAATCCTTAATACTGGCAGGCCAGCCCACCTAATCCTGTTCTGGACACCACCCCTCCATCTCCCTTCCCCCACCCCACTAAACCTTCTACCTCCCCTTTTCACCCTTATAATTACCATCCTCTCATTCCCCCTCTCCTCTAACTTTCTCCCCACCTCCTCTTCTTCACAGCCCTCCTGCTTACTCCTATTGCTGCAACTAAGTGACAAAGCTGTCTCCTGGCTGCTCCTAACACACTACAGTGACTCAGTCAACTACTCCACTCTCCATGGGATTACCTTGTAATCTTGAATTGTTTAACTGTTTTATAGTATATGGTTAGGGCTTACCAAGTATGAAATTCAATGGTTCTCTGAAAGGCTGTTGTAGGACAGTTCAAGGTCACAGAAAGGTTGTAGTATCGTTGTAACGTCACAATGATACTACAACAACTTTAAATGACCTTTGAACCACCCTATTCCTCATTAGAGTTTGGGAGGTGGCTATAGGGTGCACAAGTTATGTTAACAGCACCACCCTCCACCAACTCATTTCCGTTACTGCCCAGAGCAGAAGTTAAATACTGTATTTATTTATTTTAGTGCAGGTGCATTTTAGTGGACCGAGCCAGCAGCAGTTCATTTGTGGCAATCGCGAGGTGCTGATGAAAGCCATACCATGATGTCTGAAAACAAACACCCTTTGTTTGAGTAAGAAATCGTTTAAAAAATGTATTCTACTTACTTGGGTTGGGCGAGTGGGCTGGGAGAGGCGATGGATGAATGAGTGAGTGGACATCGGAGGCAGGTAGGGGGATACATGCTGGCAGACAGTTTGAAAGATGAATGGGCAGGCAGGTGGGAAGCAGAGATGAGGGCGCAAGAGACAAGCTGGCAGACAGTTGTGTGTACTTGTTTAACCATATACTGTATAAAATAGTATATGAGCAAACATACACAACAAAGTCTGCATTTCCATCTCGGGGTTGAGATGACATCGGGACTTCTCGAACTTCACTCTCAAGGCCCATATGATGTTATCTCAACCCCTCGATAGAAACACAGTCTTGTTGTGTATGGTTGCCGTACACTATTCTTTATGTGCCAACTTATTTGACTTGTCAACCTGCACTCTGTGCTTTGATTTATTGTGTTGTTCTTATGTGCATGTACTGTGTTTGACATGAATCCTTTGTAAATGAGCTTTGCACGAAGGTACTTTCTGAATTACCAAAAAATAAAAATAAATAACTGTTTATCAGGATTACATATGATTTTGTCTGTGTATTTATTATGGAGTCCCCTAAGACAAATGCCTGTCTAAGCTAGCTGTGGGCCTAAGGTGCTGTAAAACAGGGTACCCTCTCTGTAGAATCATCATGATTGTTTATTCTCTCATCTACAGTTTGCTCAGACACCTCAGATGTTAATACTTCTTTAAATAAATCCATATGTAGAGGATTTTGGTCAAGGGCTGGTGCTTATAGCAATAGTTTTAATGCCTCTATGTCACTGCATTGATTATCCCTCTGAATTGGCAGGAATCAATAGATTTTCATCACAGATCCCAGTTAATGCTTCAAACCTGTTTTCTGTGTGTAGCTCAAAACCTATGGCCTTGTGGCCTTTCTTTAGTTGTCTTTTTTGTTAACAGTAGCCCACCCCAGAGAATCATTTACATCTATGTCATCCTCATTTCTGATCGTTTTGTGGGAAGGTTAGTGTCAGGCACTAAATGTTTAGCTATTTCTCCCTCAGTAGCGTGTTTTACTAGTCCTGAATTGCTATCGACATCCTGCATATTTATACTTGTAGTACCGTCTAAGAGTGGTGCCTATAAGTCAGTGAATGGGGCTGCAATATCAGTACCGTTGAGGGCGTTAATTTTGACTAGACATATTTATTTATTTTATTTTTGATGACATTACATCTTGACTTTTTCTAAGAGTTCTAGTTTTTTAAACAGTTTTTATATCTTCCAATAAGACACTGTTGGTATTGCATTGGCACAAACAAAATAGCACTACTGAGTAATATGTCAAATAGTTTATACATTTATAACTAGAGCACCTGATGTCGATATCCCCATCCAAGATCATTATCTTACCCCCATATTTGTGCTTTTTTATCACTAATCTGCATCACATGGCCAGCTCGGTGGTGCTGAGGGTTGAGGCACTCGACACCACACTCGTTCCATGCGGCGACCCAGGTTTGGGAATGGACTCAGGTCATTCAGGGGTCGGCTGGGGGAGGTAAGGATTGAGTGTCCGAAGGACTGCTCTCCTTCCTCAGGGAGGAAGGTTTGTGCTGCTTGTGTTAGCACAACAAGAGAGGTTCGGCCTGCACTCAGTGTGCCTGGCGACCTCCAGCAGAGGTGGAGACAGCTGCTGTGCCCATTGCACAAAGTGTGGACATGGTGGAGAAAAACAGAGAAAATACCAGGACCTGGCAGGACCCATGATGGCCCTAATGTGCTGGAGGATGTTCCCCCATGGGGGGTTTAGAACGCTTGCAGGGTCCACGGAGGTGGTGTCAAAATAATGTCATGATAAAAACTAATCTGCATCACATAATTTATCTACTCTGTTGCCAGTAGACTATTAGATATTATTCTTCTTGGTGTTTCACCAAAGGGGAGGGTCTCAGTATTCTTGCTCTAGACAAGAGCAACAGAATAATGTACAGACCTGAAAGCTATGCCAGGGTCCTTGATACACAACATTTATGGTCTAATCAATGCACTATGGTAGTACTTTACCAACTCACAGCAAACACATCTAGCTCTACTCCCACCATGCTAAAGATACATAAGCTATGACACCTTGGTAACGTTGCCCTAGCACAAAAACATATCAAGTGACTTAGATCTCCCAGCAGCTCCATGGTAATGAATAAATGGGGAATAAATACATATCTTTATTTTTTCACAGTGAAGTAACCACAAATGTAAACCTGTCTCATGCTAGAGCAACTATTTATTATGTTGTGCTACATGGATTCTATTTTCCATGAGTTCAGTGTACTGCTATAGAATGTTCTATGTTCTTTTGCCCCAGACCACATACATGCCTTAATGTGCTTGAAGGTATTGCTGTTGTAAAATGTTAAAATTTAATAAAAATCTTTATGGCATAAAAACTGATCCTAATGTAGTAAAAATCTTTATTTCTTTGACAGGATAAGGTATTAGGGTCACCATGGTCCTGTGCTGAGGTTTAGTGCATTACTGCATACAGTAGTGACAGTTTCAGTATAAACAGGCAAGACGTGTTATGCTGATTACAGCAACTACATTAAAAGTATATATAGGATAAAGTATGGGGTGCAGTGTGTTATGAGAATTTAACACACACCCGAGTTGTTGGATGGCACATAAACTCAGAGGGCGAAGCCCGAGTGGTTTATGCTAGCCATCCAACAACGAGGGTGTGTGTTAAATGAGAAACACACTGCACCATATTTTATTTTATATAATTGAAGGGGTTCCATTTTTTCCATTGAGAGGTATGAAAATGAATGAAACACACAGTTTTATCTTGTCTCGTGGATTTTCTTCATTTGGTAAAATGTGGAGTTGTAATGAGTAAAAACAATAAAGTAAGCATAAAGTTTTACAGCTGTTATAGTGGAATTTAACTAACTTTAACAGCAAGAGAAATCAAAAAAAGTCTGATTCAATCTCCGGTTGCTTAATTTAGGTTGCTATGGGCATTGCTAGGTGTTGCTTAGCAGTGAGTCTTGTAACCTGCAGAGGAGGGAAAGCGTGATAAAAAAGTTGTGAGAAAGCTTTGTTTTAATTTTTTTGGTAGTAGGGAAAAGAGAAAGTATCTTGTCGTTTCACGCGGCTCAGGAGGTGAGTGTTTGCTGACTGAATTCATGAGGACACCGTTTGTGACAGTCTCGAGCTGCATTGCGTCTCAAGCATTTTCCAATTGAAAAAGGCGCGTGAATGCCGTAACACCTACTCAGGTGTTATGGTATTTAATACGCTTTTTCAATAGGAAAAATGGAACCCATTAATTATAAGCATATAATGTACATTAGTTAAAGCAGTTTACAACAGCAATAAAACAGTATTTACATTTTGCTTTTCAAGGGAGTACTGGTGCTATTAGTCTGGAAGGGTTTTGTCCCTGAGGAAAGTCATAGAATCAGTTTTGTAACAGTCACAGGACTCCATGGGTTCTGACCGTAGAGTAGTTTTAAATTCAAGAAACAAAAGTATTACTAGGAAATTAAGTCTATACCAAAATGTGACAATATCTTGTAGTCAGGATCTTCAAAATGGTTGCTACTATTTCTCCTGGTCTCAGTGACAGATTGGAAATTACAGCCTCTCTTTAGCACATTTTAATAATTGTGTATTTCACTGCTGTCTCAGATTCTGCATAAATGAACCAGGATTTTTGTCAGTGACCTTGACGTCACAATGTGAATGAGGACTTTGGTATTCTTATTAGCTTTATCATCCAGCTGTGTGTAGGATGTTGTAATACTGAGAGTTATAGAAGGAACTTCCTATTAAAACACTTTTAGTTTTCAGAATATTGCAAAAACCCTTACACATGGTTCCAGCAAGCAAGCAGTTTGTTAACCATTTGTACTCTGAAATGAGCAGCGTTGCTAAACATTATGACTGATATTGTGTGAATCAGTACTCCATTCTGTTTGTTTAAAATTGTGTGTTGTTATCCACGTCCTTCAGCACTTTTCACTGTACTTTGTGATGTAATTTTGTCACATGATATCAGTTTTCTTGCACCTTTTGCATGTTTTGCACGTTGAGTCTGTCACTTTAAATATTGTATTTTAAATAGGCTGCTGGTGCTGTGCAACACATTGTCTTGTGAAAGTGCATGCACGTGAAATGTTGAGGCCTTGTGTCTGCATGCCCAGCTGCCGGTTTTCTCTTTGGTGCTGGAATACAAGGAAATTTACACGTTCAGTGATTCTCCAGCTCCTATGATGCAGTTTTTGTGAGTGGCACCAGTTTGCTTTTTTCTCTGGTTCGTGTGTGTACTGGCAGCCCCACCATTCCCTAGTGCAGCTTTTATGTTTTCCTTGTGTGCACTGTGTCAGGCTATGCACAGGTGGACACTAACGCCAGTTTATCCCTATATAGTGATAGTGTGAACCCGCTGGGATTTTGTTATAGCATGACAACAAACCCGGAAGGCTTGTCAGCAGCAGAAACAGCAGGTTCAAGTACAAGTATTATGCACAGATTGCTGATAAAACCAGTGGTTCTCCTCCCCAGAACAAACAGTATTCAACAAGCTGCTATTTAAACAGAAACTACACGGCACTCAATCTTAAAGAAGCACTCCTACATCATGAAAGGGCAGCATCTAAATTAAGACAACTTCTTTGGCAGCAAGTAACACTCAAGAGGTATGTGGAGGCAGGGAGGGTCCCTTGTGGTTTAAGAACACTTAAATTTCCCTCATTAGGGAGAGACAGGGATGATTTTTTTCGACCCGTGGAAGGAGGAAATACATGCCTCTTCAATGCATCTCACAACACTCATTCTGAAAGACTCTACTAAACAACAAGTAGTTTTAACAGATGAAGTTAAAACAAAAAAGTATTAAATCAACTTGCTGATTCTGCTGAGTTTGTTATCTATAAATGCAAACTGGAATCTACATTAAAACAGTTGGATAGTAGAGTTAAAACAAGCATGGAGACATTACCCCATCTATGGTCAGTGCCGAGTTGTGACACATGGTGTACTACAGGGGTCCATTCTTGGACCCTTGTTGTTCACATTGTTTATCAGCAACTTACCAGAAAATTATGGGTTGTGTAACATAATATTATATGTTGATGATGCGGTTTTAAATACAGCAGACAAGGATGTAGAAGTTTTTAGCAAAAATCTGTCTTCTAATTTTGAAAAATAATCAAATTGGTTTGTATGTAATAAGTTGCTGATGAATAAAAATACAACAAAACTGATGACATTTTGTATGGCACAAAAAGCAAACAGAAATTCTGGTAACCAGGTTGTTAAACTTACAGATGGGAGTAATTTAGTAGAGGTTAATCATTTAAAATAGTCAGGGGTAACCTTGGATTCACACTTGGCATTTGACATGCACACTGATTGGGTTTGTAATTCATTACATAGAAAATTTGGTGCCCTGTATTCTGTTAAAAATGTACTTACAGACTCCTCAAGAAAGATAATAGCACAGTCCTGTCTTTTGCCAATTTTGGATTATGGGAGTGTTGTGTGGGGTGGGGCATTTGAAAGAGTTTGCTGTAAGAAAACTGTAATGTACAATGCAATTGCCAGATTTGCTTTAAGGGTTAGACATAATGAAAATCATTGTAACTTGTGCAGCAAGTTGAAACGGTTGCCATTAGACCTGAGGGATATGTATTATATGAATAACTTGGTATACAATGAATTAAAGAAAGGGATGAATGAGCCTTTGACAAATATCATTGTGTTAATAAAACACCACAGCATTAAAGATCTGATGAGACATTGACGCTATATATACCTTGTTTTAAAACTGCAAAAGGTCAAACGTTTTTGCTTACAATGCTGCAAAACATCGGAATGCAATACATCCTGACATAAGGAATGCTAGTAAGTTAAATTGCTTCAGGAAATTGTATAAACAGTGTTTATTGCCTGAAGCAAATTAAGAGGATCTATGTGTGTATTTGTATTTGTGTCCCTAGTCTTGCCTGTAAAGCAACCTTTTGGCCCAGTGTACTCACCTGGTTAATAAAATAAAAATGAAAAAAAAAAATGAAATAGTGGAAGCATTCCAGGCCAGAACTAAGTATCAGTCATCCCACCCAACAGCTCTGCACATCACACAGCTCATTGGTGAAATGATGGCACAGGATCTGCAACCGTTTTCACTTGTGGAAGACATTGGCTTTCATAGTCCTCTGCAGGGCTTGCAGCCTTGGTATCAGATCCCATCATGTTCCACATTTTCACTCACTGTGGCGCCAAAGATACATGAAGGTGTGAGAATGGCAATTACCATGTTAGTCTCAGAGGCTGTGTGTGGAATTTTCCACTGCACCTCAGACATCTGGAGTAGTACACACTCCATGCATGCATATCTCTCATTGACCACACACTTGTGTGTGCAAAACCCTATGTCTCCTGCTGTGGATTCCTCCTCTCCCTGTGTCACTGGCTCTCTCTCTTTATCCCTCCATAGTCTGACAGTCATTCTAGGTCTGCTCTTCTAAATGTTGTAATAATGGAGAAAGACCACACATCACTGACATCCTGGCATTCATTCAAAACATGCTGCAGTCATGGACAGTTTGTACCAGTCTATATTTTGATTTGTTTTTCATCATGGATAATGAGGCAAACAATATGAAGGCTTTTGCTGATGGAAATTTCATCAGCATTCATAGCTTTGCCCATACCTTGAATCTAGAGGTCACATCTGTGCTGTGTCATAGAAACGTAGAATTTTCCTGCAGATAAGGACCACTTGACCCACCCAGTCTGTCCATTTTTCCTACCTACAATATCACTGCAGACTCTACTTGATCTATAGCTCTTTCTCCCCCACTTCCTTTCCACCATAATTCCCTTGTGCCTATCCCATGCATTATTGAACCTCACTGCTGTTTTTGCCCCCATCAGCTCTGCTAGAAGGCTGTTCCAAGAATGTAATACTCTTTCCATGAAGAAGAACTTCTCACATCTCTCCTGAATCTACCCCCTCCAGCTTCACAACATGTCCCCTTGTTCTTGAGCACCTTTTTCTGAAACATACATCATATCCGAAGCTGTCTAGACTGCTAGAACACTTCATGACATGGCAATGGAGTGCAGTACTGGGGGAGTCCTAGGCCACCAGGAGTGGTCACTAATTGACGCCATGATGAGAGTACTTGGGCCATTTGAGAGGAGCACTCATGATCTAAGTGCATCCACTGCCATTCTGAGTCAGGTGATCCCAGCAGTGCATATTCTGAAAGTATCCATGGAGAAATGAGTAGAAGAAAACAAGGAGATTACAGATGGGGTAGCTGTGCTTGTTGAGCAACTGCAAGCAGAACTAGATGCATTGTTTGTGAAAGTGCTGGGTAGTTGCAGTCAAAGTTTTGCAACTATGCTAGATCCGGTTCCATGTCATTTCGTCATTTGGGCAAATATACATCACTGAAAATAAATATTGGCAATGTACACTCACAGTGACTACAAAACTGGTAACAGGATTACATGTTATGTGGGGGGCTGCACCCCCCGCACCCCTCTAATTAAAGGTTCTCAACTCCTGGGGGGTGCATGTCTGAGGAGGTGCAAAACTTAAAAAAATATAAAACCAGCCCTGACGCAGTAAGTGATCCCACCCCAGAACCAAACCGGCACTGTCCCAACTCCAGCCTGCCAATCTACCCACCACACCACATGCCCAGCTCGGCAGCTAACTGCCACACTACATTCCACATACCCTCCCTCCATTTCCATCCATCACACATCATGGTCCCCCACACACACATATGTGTGTGTATATATACATACGTATCCTGTCGCCGTATTCACCCACCATGGTATCCTTTCACTGCCCTGCCAGATAGCCCAGAACACAGGTGTCATGACTGAGTCGCCCTTTTTGCAGTCGCTACATCATGGTCGCTGTGATCACAGGATACCACTGGATCCCCAGTTCAAATGTGAGATCCTTCAAATGGCTATGCATAGCCACAGAGTGATTCATTTTCAACAAGAGTTGTGTGATGAGCTGACTGGTTGCATGCAGGGACTGGTGACTCCAGCGGCTGGCACATAAGGTCATGATAGAGGGTGAATTCCATCTGGCAGGTCTTGTTCAACTAGTGGAGATTGGGAAGAGATACCTGTTACTGACAGTAGCACTAATAGGAGTGAGTAGGCACTGCTCAGCACATCCTTACATCAAAAGCAATGGAAGAGGATGCAGTCCAGTCTTTTTCTGTGAAAAATATCTTGAATGGCTACTTTGTGGAGTCTCTTGAGCCATTTCAGGTTGATACATCAGGCTACTGGACACAGAAGATGTATTTCACCCCTCACTTGGCACAACTGGCAGTGAGATACATCAGTTGCCCCCCTACGAGTGTGCCATCCGAGAGGATGTTTAGCACAGTGGTGATATTGTTGAGCCTCATCGTTCAACACTAGACCTTGAACATGTCCAATAACTCATTTTCATCAAGGTTAACTTGCATTACTTGGGTATGAATATGAGTTACCCCTGAAAACAGAAAATAGAGTCTCTTAAGTCTGCCTTGCTGATTGATTTTCTTCATAAATTTAACCTCACGTATTTCCTCCCATTCTTCCTTCCTGCAGTGTTTAATGCATGTGTCTTCATTATAATATAATTACACTTTTCTGAACCAGATATAACTTCTCTTCTTGTTGTTTTAATACATGTTATTATCATGTATCTTAGAAACAGTAAGCAATGCTAAACAGGTGGGTGCTAATAACTTGCTTCTGATGTTATGACTTCATAACAATGAGGTAAACATGGCTGTACTGCACAGTGCACCACTCACCACTCTGCCTTTGCATAATGCCTACAAAAGCAACATTCCTAAAATCTTCTTGCTTCCCATTTCCCATTGCCCCAACATTTCACAGACACAGCTTGTTTACTGGACTGTTTTTGCCGCTTTCATCATTTTGCTATCCCTTTCTTGCTTGCAATTATTTATCTCATAAATAAAAACAAGCTTTTATTGCTCTTTTAAAATCTTTTTCATTTTTTTCTTTTCTCACACATCTACATTGCTCACTTGCCATCACTTGGCACCCAGCATATGCTAGGACACCGTGGCAGTCACACAGGGAGCACTGTCTGTATCCTCACTTTCCAAGAAGAGCCATCAGTGGGATGCACAATCCTCTCTCCCTCCGACTGGCCCCAAGTGACCAAGGTCCATTTGCAAACCCAGTTTGTCAGAGTAGTTAGCAGTACTGATGGTACTATAGCACTATGGGAATGGCCTTTTCTTTTAATTTAGAATCCAAAACATTGTTGTTGTTTTTCCCCATCCTGTCGTCCACCAGGAATATAATGGACCTCTATAGCTCAGAGATCCTTTTGCTATTGGGCTCCCTCCTGGTTCAATTCCCTCCCAGCCAACACAGCTGACTCCACTAAGCTTAGTCCTTTCAAGGTCTCCCTCAGAAGCCATCTGACAAGCACTCGCTGCTGCAACTGCACATAATCCCCCACCTGCCCCTTACCCTCACCCCAGGCTGGGTCTGCCCTGTCTACTTTTGCTGTATATGCCTGGGGTTTCAGGCAACATCTGCTGACTAATGTAATAAAATATCTCTGGTTGCTACCTGACGTGGTACTCGTGTACCTATATTATGACTACTGTGATCTACCTATTACCAAGCTTGTACCACAGGTGAATGCCTGTAACACTGGTTGCTTTTTAATGTAAGCGTTATGTACTGTACTGTTTTGTTTGCTGTGATATATTGCTCTCTTGATTATTTGCCTTTGTAAATAAGTCTTTGACTCAAAGGTCTGTAAACCGATGATGTAATAAATAAATATATATATCATTAGGGAGGCAGTATAGCACAGTGGTTTAAGGCCCTGAGCTGCAAATCTGGAGACCTGGGTTTGAATCCCACAGCCCCACTTGCATACTTGTGTGACCCTGAGCAAGTCACTTAACTTCCTGTGCTCCTAGGTTGCACCTGTAAACAAGCTTTCAGCTTAGTGTGCCACTCCTGGTTAAACAATTAGAAATATATATACATATATATATATATATATATATACATATATATATACCCTTTAATCTGGTAGAGATGTACCCTCCAAACAGACAGTGATATCCCTGCCCTGTAATCAGTCAGGAATGGGATATAGCCTGTTCAGGCACTATGAACCAACATTGAGACAGCAGGGAGGTTAGTTCAGCTCAGGTGCCCAGTACACCACATAGCACCTGCCCAGCGTTGTCCTGTTGGGTTTGGGATTCGTGCTAGGAGACCATCATGGCACTTTATAAAAATGTTCTGTGAGGCCTTGACCTTGGGCCTTCCTTGAAAATGAAATGAAAGGGCAAACAAAAAGAGTCTAAAAGCAGGCAATCTTTTTGTGTGATAAATTATTACAAGTAAGAAAGGGATAACAAAATGATAATAACAGTAAAACACTCCCTAAACAAGACCTTTAGTGAAATATCTGGTTAATATGTATGGTTTTAATGGAAAAATGTAACAACTTGATATTGGAAATGTATCATATTTTTGGCATTTTGCAACCTGCAACTATTGACAGAGTGGTGGCCTCTCTGTTGATTACACCTAATGAGAGCTTCTTTATCATTAAGCCAAAATAAGGAGGATTTGCACCAGGGATGTGATTGGTTCTTACTTGCAGAGCAGAAACAGGCTGGGCCTAGTATAGTATGATTTTTTTTTTTATTTTTCGTGAAAAATCACTTTCCTAGCAGTTCTCCTGAGAAACACTGAAAATTTAAATGATCACACAGAAGTGTGAGAAAAGGTACCCTCTCCTCTAGCTTGGAATTTATGAAAGGAACAAAACTGTCAAGATTTCAGCTTTTTTGGCTAATTTAAACAAGGGAATGGACGTAGAATGCTCTTTCACAGTAAACTATTGCAAGTAAGAAAGGGGTAGCAAAATGATGACAAACCAGCCCTATCAGCCAGGATGTGACTGATTACGTTTGCTTGCAGAGCAGAAACAGGCCTACTATTTAGGGAAAATACTCTTGGCAGTTCTCCTGAGAAACACTGAAAATTATCACACAAAAGTATGACAAAGATTACCCTCTCTAGCTTGGGATTTAGAGAGGGAACCAAAACTGTCAAGATTTTGGATTTTTCCCTAGTTTTAACAAGCGGATGGAAGGTGATTCTTTCTCAGCAGCAGCTCAAGTCATCTGTCTCTCCTGCCTGAAGCTTCTGTGAGTGCTGGGTCACATGACCTTCCTTCAGAGAGCTTCCAAAGTGATATCTAATTGGAAAGGAAGCTTCAAGAGCTCTTGTAGTCCCACTGCCAGTGGCCAAATAACAAATATCGAAGCATGAATAATGAATAATTGGACCCCCAAATACAAATACAATAAACTAGACTATACTACCCACGTTGAAGAGCTCCTGAAAAAGCTAAGACAAAGACTTGGTCTATTCTATAGAATCAAACACTACCTGACCAAAGATTCCAAACAAAGATTAATCCTTGCATCATTCATGTCCCTCATTGATTATGCTGACTTCCTCTATGGTCATTGCTCCCTCTCCCATCTAAACAAACTAGACACCCTGTATCATAGAGCTATTAGATTCATTACTGACCTTCCCTCTAGCACCCATCATTGCTCTCTCTACAATGCAGTCAGCTGGACATCCCTGCAACATAGAAGAAGAAAAAATGCTGCTACCTGGATCTACAAAGCTCTGACAAACAAACTCCCTTCCTACATCTCAGACTGCTTCAACCAGATCACATCCAGGCCCTACACCTTGAGGATCAACAAACTGATCCTGCTGAAGATTCCTATCACCTGCACCCGGTATGGAAGAGCTGCAATCAGTTATTCCCTGGCACTTATCTGGAATTCTATCCAAAAGACATTGAAAATGGAAACACTGATCCCCCTTACATCCTTCAAAAAGCTGTACACCAGCCTAATCCCAGATTCATGCAATTGCTTCCACAAGGCCTAGTCCTCCACATCCCCACCCCTCTCTCTCCCCACCCCCTTCTAAATCTCATCCCTATTCTTCTATCGTTGCTCTGGTCCTTTCCACATCAATCCTCAAACATATATGCCCACCCATGTACCATTATCCAAGCCTTATCCCCACCAGACTGTTTGTTTCTCACCTTTAATAGGTTTTGGTTTACTGTCCTTTGCCTTGTATATATGTAAATAATTGTACATCTATCTCACTCATAAATGTTTGTATTTGTGCTATTTCAATATCATGTTTTGTATACACTCTGTAACCTTTTTTGTTATGACCACTCAGGTCCATCTTGTAAATGAGCTATGCTCAATGATGTTCGCCTGAATAAATAAAGATTTTGATTGATTGATTGATTGAAATGCTCGGCGACTGATCGAAATAAGGTATTCCCACACCCCAACATGGAGGCCTCCATTTTTGACATCTCGCGTGTCATATGTGTTATTTGGAAAATTGTTTACTAGATCCGGCAATCATGCCCTTAATCATGTTGTGGACTGTGGGTGCCCTGGACTTCCTTCTTCTTAGTTTGAAGGAATCCCAGCTTAGTGTGTTGAACATTGCACAACAGTGGGCATCTAAGGCTGAATCTTGCCATTTTGTGATTTGTTGTACCCAGTTTCTCCAGCAGCTGGTTACTTGCATGCTGCTAGGCCATGCTTCTCTATTCCAGAATGGGCAGCAGCAGCTCGGTGGCTAGGATTAATCTTGCCTTTTTGGTATGGTGTAAGCATTTCAGCAGTGGGCTACCACTCTGGCATTCACTTGTTTGATAGTGGATTTAATATGTTTCTCAAAACTTAAGATGTTGTCTGTGTCTACCCTCAGGTGTTTGTAGTCTTTCATTTCTTTGATGATGGACCCATCTAGGAGTTTTATTTTTATCTAGCAATTGTCTCATTTTTGTACCTTTTATATAGATGACTACAGATACTTTTTTTCCTGCTGTGAACCATATTTGCAGAGACAAACCATTTCAGAAGAATATAAAAGTCCAGTTGGAGTTTATTCCACTGGCATAGTGGCAGAGGAGGCAAGTCAGGCAAATGCCAGAGTATCATTTTAGGTTTGTCAGGAAATTTGCATTAACATTATTTTTGTAGGGAAACCAAGCTCTTAAAATTATTGAAATTTGTTAAACTTTCTTTGAAATTTATTGCTATGGACATTGACTGTCATCTTGTGAAGTTTCATCATTAGTGCATGATGGTCTACTGATGCACTGGTGTCATTATAGATCATGCACATTAAGTTCGCTAACTGGCATGCTTTAGGGTGGCATAAGCACAGTCCATAGTACAGAGTTGCATGGGGATGGTAACCATACCTCTCAACTGTACCACATTACGAGGAACGTTCCTCATTTTACTTCTCACAAGCTTCCTGTTCCACATTGTGAGGACTTGTTCCACATTCAAGTCAACATTTAAAGCAAAATCCATAGTAAATGATGCAAAAATATATTATTCAATTCATAACAGACTTTCTGAACATAAATGCAACATGTTAACAGTGTTTTGAGCTTCTTAGGTAAAGATTTGATTAAGTGTTCCACATTTTGCCCATTTGTTCCACATTTTGACAGGCAATGTTCCACATTTGGGGGCAAAAGGTTGAGAGGTATGATGGTAACCATGGTAACTCCATGGAAAACACTGGGAAAACCATGATAATGGGGATAATGCTAGTTAAATTTCCATGTAGATGGGGACAATGATTGTGGTAATACGCAGTAGCGATCACGTGCTTACAAAGCATTACCACAGCTGCAGGAAGACTTAGCTAAAAAATGGAAAAATTTAAATACAGAATCTGATAAATATAAAAAGCAGTCATATACAAATGCATGCAGTCTGGAAATAAAATCCCAGACCTGGTGGCTTGATGACGGAGGCTGGCTGAACATAGTAGCAATAACTGAGATGTGGTTCACTGGGAACCATGATTGTGAGAGTAACTGTACCAGGTTATACTCTGTTCAGGTTGGGATAGGGAGGGTAAAAGGGGGTGGGTGGGACAGCTCTCTGTGTCAGGAGGGCATAAAAGCAACTGTAGTACAGGGCAGGCAGAAGGAGGCCAAGGCACTGTGGGTCACCCTTGAGACTGGCTACGGCAGAGCAATTCACACAGGTGGGATCTACAGGTCTGTAGCACAGGGAAAGGAGGTGGACAGGGCACTGGTGGAAGAAATCCATGGCATGGCAGTAAATGGGGAAATACTGCTACTGGGAGATTTTAACATGCCAAATGTACGGTAAATTGGGCCATCCCAGTA
The DNA here is from genome assembly GCA_016271365.2 of Neoceratodus forsteri. Lineage (NCBI taxonomy): Eukaryota > Metazoa > Chordata > Ceratodontiformes > Ceratodontidae > Neoceratodus > Neoceratodus forsteri. The sequence continues at coordinate 268,249,392 of CM057455.1, forward strand.
GCTGCCTCAACCAGGAGCCGAGACTTCCTGGAATCCTTGCAGGGGGCAGGCCTCGGACAATTAGTGCTAGAGCTCACCATCAACAGTGTGATTCTTGATCTAGTACTGACCAACAGGGACAGAATCATGAATGTCCAGGTGGAAGGGCACCTAGGGTCCAGCAACCACTACATAGTCAGGTTTAACATGAGTACAGTATCACAGTCAAGCCACACAAAGACAAGGGCCTTGGATTTCAGGATGGCTGACTTTGCTAGGATGGGGATATGTATCAAAGAAACCTTGGCAAGGAAGGAATTTGGGGGGGGGGTTGGAGGAACAGTGGGCACATCTTAAAGTAGTCATAGAGGAAGTGAAAAACCTGTGCATTAGGCATAGAAACAAGGACAAGAGAAGGAGGAAACCACTATGGTTCTCACAGGATGTGGCAAAGCATGTGAGGGTCAAAAAGTTAGCTTTCAGAAAATACAAGGGGACACAGAGGGAGGAAGACAGAGTGGTGTATCTAAATAGCGAGAGGAAAGCAGTTAGGAGAACAAAGGCACAAACAGAAAAAAAATAGCACAGACTGTAAAGAAAGGGGACAAGACATTATATAGGTACAGCAGAGCTGGAAGGAAGCCCAGGACATCATCATAAGGATCAAAGGGAAGGAGGAGTGTGTGCGTGGAGGCCTAGAAAAACAAATACTGAACAAATTCTTCTGTTCAGTATTCCCAGAAGAAGGGGCAGGAGAGGGACCACAGTTAGGCACCAGAAACTAAAGGGGTAGGGAGGTGAACACCAGTCCTGTCATGGCACAGAGACTCCTAGAGGAACTCAGTTCCAGGGATGTACATGAACTTAACCTTAATATCTCCTCTGCCTTTCTCCAGATCCAAACTTGGCTCACAAGAAATAAGCTTGTTCTCAATGTGGATAAAGCAATGCTGTTTGGCTCCACTGCCAAACTAAAAACCTGCCATGACCAGCTTAAGATACCCTGCCTAGATGGCTCATTTTTGGGGACTGTGAGCTCATTCAAATATCTGGGGGTCCTACTTGAAACTCTTGACTTTGACCAACAAATCCAGGCCACCTGCAAATTGGTAAACAACAAAATCGGTACTGCCTATAAAACAAACCACATACTCACTCCTTCAACTAGACTGGCTATTGTCAGGGCATTTTAGTACCATCACTTGATTATGGTGCCATCACCTACATTAACGCATCTAAGGCCCAGTTTACCTGGTCTACCTTTAGCCTGCCGGTAGTCATGAATATAGTGAGGATCATCCAGACTTTGCAACGACCTACTGTAATTTGGATCCAGGCCCAACCCACCTTTTGGTTGCTTGTGTTCAGGTTATCGGCCCTGTCCTAGCTCAGATAGTCTGGGTATCCTTGGAGAGGAATCTTTCCTGATCCTTAAAGGTAGCAGTGGTTAGGCCACTGCTGAAAAAAGCTCTTCTTGGACCCAGACTGCCCTACCAATTATAGACAAATCTCTAACCTACCATTAGTAGGGAAGGTGATTGAAAAGGTGGTCACTTTGCAGCTAGATGACCATTTAGCTAGCCATAATATATATGACCCATTCCAGTCTGGTTTCCGGAAAAGGCACAGCACCGAGACTGCCCTGGTCCGAGTGCTTAATGATCTCCTGGTGGTGAGAGATTAGAGAGTCCTTTCCATCTTGGTTCTCCTTAATCTCTCAGCAGCTCTGACACTAATGGACCATGGGTATGCTGAAACACCTGCGTTTTTGTGGACTGAAGGGACAGTCATCAACTGGTTTTGAACTTTCCTAGAAGGCAGATCACAAAGGTAATATCGGGATTTATTTCTCGTTCCCTCGGAGTCTGCCCTGTGTGGTACCACAGGGTTCTGTGCTTTCCCCCATGTTATTTGCAGTGTGCATGTTCTTTGATTATCTAGTAATTGTAGCACAACATGCTTAGCTAAAGGGTGTTCATGTTTCCCTTACATAATCTTATGGCAATTTATTAACCACATGTAATTTTGAGTGTTGGGATGTAACCAATGCAACTGATTGAATATTATACGATGATGTGTTTTGTACTTGCCTTTAGTAATAAATTTACCCAATCTGTAAAATGTTTGGTTCACTTTCTTTAATACTTTCTGGGTAGAGTTCATATAAATCATTGCTCCATATTCTAATACTGAGATCAACATTTGTTTAACAAACTTCTCTCTAGCCTCTTTAGGCAAGACTCAAGATAGCCTCCTGAGAGCCCCCAGTCTTTGATTTACTTTTTTAACCTGGGTGTCAATATGATCTTCAAAAGTCATATGTGTATCTATTTGTAAACCTAGTTACCTATATCCACTCCCTTCACCAATTGGGGTATCACTGGATAAGTGGATGTGTAACCGTAGCTCACCCTTCACGCTTGCCCCAGATGAAACATCATACTCTGGGGTTGTTTTTTTTTGCATTAAGAAGTAGGCCAGAGTCACCCATCCACTGTTCCAGCTGAATTTGGTCACTTTGTAATTGCTGTTCCAAATTTTCAACATTCTCTGCTAAGACCAGAAAAACAGTGTCATCAGCATATAGTCTAGTCTCCCCATATTTGACTGCTTGTACTAGGCTATTAACATAAGCATTGAACATTAATGGGCCAAGGATCGATCCCTGAGGAACCCCCCCAATTTATTTCCCCAAGGCTCGACACTGATGCACCATTAATGATGCATTACTTACGATTTGCCAAGTATGACGCAACCCATTGTAATGGTCCTTCTTGTACCCCTACCTGCCAAAGTCTTTCTAAAAGTTTTCTGTGCTGCACCAAATCAAACACTTTGCTAAGGTCCATGAACACCCCCGGTACTTCTTCCTGATCCAATGATGTCACTACCAGGTTTTGGAAGTCTAACAGGGCAGTCTTCGTGGACCTTTCTAGCCTAAATCCATGTTGTTTGTCCATTAGGATTGCATTCCTTCCAAATATTGACTAAATTAAGAATGAACACCATGTTCTAAAATCTTTGAAAGTATAGGAAGTATAGTAATTGGTCTATAATTAGATGGCATGGCACTTTATCCTCCTTTAAAACTGGTATCACTTTTCTCTTTTCCATTCATCTGGAACAGTTCAGCTCTTAAGACTCCAGTTTAAAAGGTAAGTAATTATTGGTGCAAGAACATCTGCACATACCTTAGGAGTCTTGCCTCAATTCCATCTAAACCTCCTGCCTTACTTTTATATAAATGTTGTAGCTCTAACTGCACTTCATTTATATTTAATAGTCTAAAGCTAAACTTAGCTGCATGTTGTCTTACCTGTTTAGCTTTTAATTCTTCGATCATCTTTATTATTGATAAATCCGCTGTACGCTTTTTTGGTAAGGGAATATTTAAGTTGGGGAGTTCAAGAAAATAGGAATTTAATATAGTAGCTACTTCTTTTTTGGTTCTTCAATTAACCACCCCGTAACAGGCTATTCACTTTTGTGATTCTATCAGAATGTTTTAATTCAGAAATATACTTCCAAAACATTTTTTGACCATTTACCTTTTCTAATTTAGTCAAATGATATTTTCTCTTCGCAATCCTAAAATCTTTTGTTACATTTATTTCTCCATATTTTAAAACTTCCCCAATCTTCAAAATTTGTTGTTTTCCTGGCTTTCTGCCATACTCTATCTCTTATCCTAATTTGCTTTTTAATTTGTCTGTTATCCAAAGTCCTTCTCTAGTTTTCCTCTGCCTTTGCACTTTGGGGGCATGTTTATGTATCATAGTTAGTAAAGAATTGTTAAGTTCTTGAATGGCTAGATTAATATCAGGGATCATAAAGAACCTATCCCAATTAAAGTTTCTAAGTGTATTTCTAAATTGAACTTCATTAAAATTTTTAAAATCTCTAACCCAGTAAGTATTCTCATGTTGAACCAAAGAGATCTGTAACTTTATATTACATTTAATGGGATTATGGTCACCCAAATTTATTGGTAATACATCCCAATTAACAATAACCAAATCCTGGGAAACAAACAGAAGATCCAATATTGTTCCCTGATTACAATTTAAAGTAGTTCTAGTAGGCTTTTCAATTATCTGCTCCAATACCAAGGTCTCAAAGTTTTTTCTTAACCTAGTTCTTCTAACCTGTTGCCAATCTGCGTTAAATCCCTGTAATAACAACCTTTTGTCTTTTATTATATCCATGAGAAAATCCATGAGTAGCAAAATGTTTAAGTTTTGTTTGGAAGCTGACATAAAAACTCCCACAACTAGCTTAGTAATGAGCAGTTCAATCATCAAACAATCAATTCCTTCATGGTTATCTGTTAATAACACCTGTAAGGGCCAAGATTATCTCTTATATAAGACATAACTCCTCCTCCCCTTTTTCCTATCAGTTTTCTCTAGCCTATACCCATTAAGATGAATTTCATCATTACTGATTCCCTAGTGAAGCCATGATTCTGACACAGCAATCAAATTGTACTTTTGTCACTACCCAAACTCTAAACTTATTTATTTTGTGTACAATACTTCTCACATTATCATGTAGTAAGGTATTATATCCAGCAGACTTTGGGCCAGATTAATTTCAATGTCCCACTCTGCATTAACAAGCATGAGCAAACTAAACTTCCAGATTACACTAGGTTATTTATTTTACTTGTGATTTTAATAGGACTCGCCTGTCTAATAAGCCTCCGTCTTTCATTAGTAAACTGGTTTCTCATTGTCATGAAACTATTGTTTTTGGTAGAATATGCCCCCAAAGTAACAAACCCCAAGCCTTTACTAACACTGTTACAGTCTTTCTCTTTCATTTTAAAATTCACAATACAGACTCCCCCAACAACCAACACCCCACAAAAGGAAAACTCTTTCCCATACTACTTCAGATACTGTACAATTATTGTAACTCAAATTTCTTATACCAGTGGCCTGTTCTTATAGTGTATGTTTTTATATTAATTAAGCATTGTTTTCAATGTTATCGTGCTGTATTGTACAGGCTCTTTTAACACTGGAAAATCACCTTTTATAAATAACATTTTGCTTGCTTGTTTGCTTGCAAAGGCCATGCTTCAGAAATGGGATACAGCTTACAATAATATCTCTCGCTTTGCCTCTGTATCCTCACGGCTAAAACATCACAGCCTGCTCTATGCTGATCTTAGTAGGCCTTCCCCTAACGGATAGCATTATTAGGTCTAATACTCCACTATCTCTTGCCTCCCTGTTATCTCCTCAGTCCTCCTCCTACGGCCTCTGCTCAGCTGACCAATTCCTGCTACACATTCCTAGATGTAAAACCTCCAAGGGTGCCAGTGTCTTCTCTCATGTGGCCCCAAAATACTGGATTCCCTACCCCAGCCATCTGCTTGCACCCAGCCATGCTGTTTTCAAAATAGGCTTCAAACTCACATTGTCAACCTTGCCACATGCATTTGCTTCAGTCCTCCTTGGGCTGCTTCCCTTCCCTACACTGCAACCCTGACCTTTGTCTCCCTCACTGTTACCTTTCTGTCTACCTCCCCTTTTCACTCACCTTTCTCTCACCACTAATCTAGAAATCACACCCACTGCTAATTCTACACTTAGAACAAATTGTTTGCTGAATCTCAATGTTGTTTGCTATCTCCTTGCCTGGTCCCTGTGGACTGCTTGCCTTACCCACCCTTGTGTCTGAGACCCTATCATATATATATTATTACTATAATTGTACTAATCTCTTCTACCAAGCAGTTGCATTTCTTAAAGTGGACTATTTGAAAATTGTTAACTGCTATGACTTACCTACTACATCCTGTACCCAGCCTGTTATAATATCATAACTGCATTTGCTTATACATTTGTAATTTTGTTCCCTATCCAATTTGCTATACTTATGTTATTTTGTGCCTAACTGTAACGTGTGTACTTTTGTTTCTTATCTAATTTGTTGTATTTTGTCATTGTTCCTAACTATAATTTTGTAACTTCCCGTGTTGTGGCTGAACATAGCCACTTCTGTGTCTAGTACACCTACCTGGTGAACAAAAATGAAATAAATAAATAAAACTGAATGGACAAAGCAATGGGGCCAGATGGCATACATCCTAGGATAATAAAAGGAACTACAGGGGTGCTGGCAGCACTGTGGCAGCCCTGTTTAACAAGTTGCATGATACAAAAGTGGTTCCACAGGAGGAGGAGGGCACATGCAGTCCCCCTTCTCAAAAGTTGGAGCAGGAGGAGGCTGGTAACTATAGACCAGTCAACCTCACGTCGGTAGTGGATAAGATTATGGAAGTGCTGCTTAAAGAAAGGATTGTGGAACACTTGGAATCCAGTGGAGCACAGGACCTGAGGCAGCACAGGTTCATAACAGGAAGGTTCTGTCAAATGAATCTGATAGATTTCTTTGACTGAGTGACAAGGGAGGTGGATCAGGGAGAGGAGTGGTGGATATTGCCTACCTAGACTTCAGCAAGGCCTTCAACACCATTCCACATAAAAGACTGGTAAACAAGCTGGGGAGTCAGGGAGTGGGCCACAAGGGGGTAAACTGGGTTAGAAATTGGTTGGCAGGGAGAAAGCAGAGGGTGGTGGTTAATGAGTCCAATCCAAGGGGAGGTGACCATTGGAGTGCCTAAGGCATCAGTCCTGGGCCCAGTCCTTTTAAATGTCTTCATCAGTGACATTGCAGAAGGGCTGAATGGAAACGTTTGCCTATTTGTGGATGACATCAATACCTGCAAAAGGGTAGACACTCCAGCTGGGGTGGAGAAAATGAGAAGGGACCTAGAAACATTGGAGAAATGGTCTGAAGTGTGGCAGCTAAGATTCAACATGAAGAAGTGCAAAGTCATGCACATGGGACACAGAAACCCTGGGGAAAGTTACAGGATGGAGGGAGGTACTAACAGTTGCCAAAGAAGAAACAGATTTGGGAATATCATCTCAGATGACCTAAAGGTGGGTAAACAACATACCAAGGCTGTGGGAGGGTCAGTGGGATGCTGGGGTGTATAGGGAGGGTATCACTAGCAGAAGAAGGGAGGAGGTAATGTCACTGTACAGAACACTGTTGGGGCCTCATCTGGAGTACTGTGTACAGTTCTAGAGGCCACATCTTCACAAGGACATAGACAGGGTGGAGGCGGTTCAGAGAAAGGCAACTAAAATGGTGCAGGACTTGCACCAAAACACATATGAGGAGAGATTAAAGGACCTCAATATGAATACTCTGGAAGAGAGGAGAGAGTGGGACAATATGATAGAAACCTTCAAGTGTCTTAAGGGCATTAACAAGGTGCAAGTGGGGGAAACCTTTCAGCACTGGAGATGTACAAGAAGGTTTTGCCATGCCGAATCAACAACAGTGTTGTTGAAGTTCAGCATGGCGAGCTCCCCAATGTCGATAGGTGAACTTTTGCCTGTCAGACATTGGTGCCTTTCTCTCAGGGGGCTGTTTCCTCTGCACTCCCCCCTCTTAATATAACTAACTTCGAGTCAGAGCTAGTTCAACAGGGGGGCAAAAGATGGTGAAACAACCAAACTGCATCCTCTGGTTCCTCACAGTGACAATCTCAAAACCTGTCGAGATTGTCACTGAGAGGGATTTTGCCATCCCAGAGTCATTGTGCAGTTGGCACACCATACAAGAATGAGGGAGCATGATATAAGGTTGGAGGGGAGCAAAATAAAGGGGAATGTAAAAAGGTTTTTCTTCACAGAAAGGGTGGTGGATGCATTGAGTAGCCTACCCCAAGAGGTGGTAGGAGCAAACACAGTGGGGGGATTCATGGGATAGGCACAAGGGAACCCTAGTAGGGGGTAAGAGAGATTAAAGCCATGGACCAGTTAGGGTCAGTGGCTGCTGATACAGGTAGGGAAAATGGGCAGACTGAATGGGTCTACTGGTCCTTATCTGCTGACAGATTCTGTTTCCATGTTTCTGTGTTTTGTATTACTTATGATAAAAGTCTTGGAATGAGTGATGTCTGGAAAAGTTTCCTTATTGCGAAGCTGGATGGAGTTTTCTCATCACATGTAAAATGCATTAAGTGCAACACTTTATCCTTCAATATCAAGATAACCAGTATTCCAGGCTATTCCTGTGTGATGTCTCAGCTTTGTCTTCCAACCTCTGTGACGTCTGATCTTTCAGAAAATTTTGTGCATATGTGCGCAACAGATATCAGGTTCATTGACTGTATTACTGTATCACTTAAATGTCCACTAGTGATCTGCCTTTTGTCTCATTCCTTATGAATAATAAACATTTTTGTTAGCAATAAACAACAGAAAGCTTGATCGGCCCCTGCAGAAACATGAGAGCATTACATCTCCTTAGCACATAGTCACATATCCACGACGATGACAAAGAGGGTATGATGTTTCCACTACTGAAGGACAGTGTGGGGATGGTAACAAAATTTGTGGGGATGGGCTGGTAATGGGAACAATGTTTGTGGGGATGGGGTAGGGAAGGGAAAATAGCTTCTGACTGGCATGTGGATCACTATATAATGTTGTCCCTCGCTCCTCTAGTCCATAGCTATCAATTAGGCCTTGGGAGCCTGAACTGGGGCTTATGGCTGCCCTCACCACTTCTATGGCAGATGAGAAAGCAAACAGACGAACAAAGCTATACCGATGAATGGTTATAGTCCTTTAGGGTGTTTTTACTGAGATAACATTATTAAACATCATCCGTTAAGTCTGCTAACTTCCATCTCTTTAGGACTGCATAAATGCAGACCACAGCCACCGATCATGCCTTGGGAGCCTGATGGTAGGCTTACATCTGCCCTCACTACTTCTGTGGCACATGAGGAACCATGGCAAGGTCATAAATGCTACAGTGGCTTGTTAGAGATGGAGAAACTTGACATATTTTTGTCCCACTGCGCCACTGGTTTATTATCCATTTGGGAAACGTCTTTGGCTCTTGTTACTGTAACCCTCAGGTGGCACTATCCCAAGGGCTACTACCCCTGCCTGCTTGACTACTGACAGGTTAAGGGGTCTAGGTTCTATGACAGGTGCCTCCACTCAGAGGTCAGGGTTTGTAGTGGTTAGATTAGCTTGGTCACAGCCCTCTGGGACACTGAGACCCCCTTTTATTCCCTCTAGTGGCTCACACAGTACACAGGAGTTACAGCCCCAATACCCCACATATACACACTGTTCACTCATAAAGTACCACTTACCCTCGAGATTGATTCTGCAACATGTCTTTGAGGACCCCCTGTAAAACAAGGTTAATCAACATACACAACCCAATACAATACTCATTTTATAGGTACTGACACTTCAGACAGCTTAAAGTTCAGCATCGAATCTGGTTTATTTAGGGGGATTGGAACATGAGAGGGGGGAAATCAGGTTAATTTGCGGTATTAAATCACAGTACTGTGCACACATACAGGGTCTGAAAAGTCACACTCTGGGTACCCAGGTTGGGGGGGTGGCTAGCCAGGTCCATTGCCCAGGGTTGGCCAGCAGGTGCAGATGGATGGGGCCCTGTAGAAGAAAATACACGCACAATACCCAATTGTAATCTGGAGCCAGATGGCTCAGTCCATGAAGCAGTGAAACAACAATAATTAGATGACACACTTGTAATTGAAAACAGACTGCGGGAATACCCTGATTTGTACTCACAATCCCAAGCTGAGGACGGATGGTGGATGTTCTTCTGGATTGCCAGAAACAACTAGGCATGGATGCAAGGCCCTTGTAGCTGGACTCCTAAGCAGTTGATGTAAACCGATTTAGTCCAAAACACGCTGCGGTTCACTTCCAGCTTCACTGCACAGCACACTGTACTGGGGACAAGAAATAGTGATTCCCCACAAGCTCTACATACATTCACTTGTAAAAAGGAAAGTACTATACCAGGCAGGCTGCTCCTCGATCCTGATCGCAATTACTGCAAAATACCTGGGAGCACACACAGCAGTTCGGTTCCTGACAGACCGAGCGCGATTCAGCAATATCTCCAGTCTTCTACAGGATGAGCCTGGCTTCCACTTTGCAGTCTTCCTTCTTCTCAGAAACTCAGATTCAGTCTGACTATCACTTACCATGGCAGTAGGCCAACTTTAAGGCCTCACGTGCTTCCAGCGTGAACTGTACACATGAGAGAAATACAGAGCTCCTACTCCTTTCACAGGTGACAAAGATCCCACTCTCCAGCTTCAGTACAGGGCATTTCCTTAGGTTCCACCAGGTCCAGTTGGTGGATTCGGCTGTCAATCACTCCAGAGCTCCCTCTGTTGGTGCAAAAGGTGCCAAGGTCCAAACTACAATTCTCAGAACCACTAGCTATGCATTCCCCTTGTAAACCGGCTCCACAGAGAGTCCAAATTCTGGTTGATCCAAGCAGTCTCCATTTTAGAGCTCCCTAAACCCAATTGGCCCAGCACAGCAGTTTAGGTCCAAAATGGAGAGGCAACACACACAGAATCCAGCTGCAATAAAGGCAGGTTAGACAAACTGCAATTCTACTAAGGCTATAAGTGATTACAGGCAAACAGTTACATCTTTCAGATGAGCTCCCTTTGCGCATTTAGCGACCGCAAAATGGAGCGATTACACTGCAGCTCAGGCGGGATTCGAGCAGGGGAAACGCCAGTCCCCCTCTGTAAGCATTAATTATGTCTGCAAGCAGACAGCTCTTAAAGAGACAGTATGCAGAGGCTCTATAAGCACTCACAGTGCCATTCCAATGCTTAAATGCCAAGCAGCTAGCAGGCGGGGGAACACTTAGGCAACTCCAAGGAGGCTTTTAGGAACCCCCATTTGTAGGGGGTTACACTACATAGACTGTGTTGTGTGCATATGGGGCACTATTCACAAAAGCCTCGTGCCACATGCATGTAGAGTGTAGGCATGCCTATAACAATGCCACACAGCGAGGTCCAGCAGACTTCCAACGGCATTCACTACAGTACACTAGTGCTTTCTCACTGGATCCTTGGCCACCAATGCAGCTTCTCAAAGGCATGGAGTGCTGGGCGAGTGCATAGTTAAGTGATGGGGGACCCCTGCCATAACTTTTACACACCCTACCAGTGACAACAGGAACCCTTGCACACTGCTGCCCTAGCTTACCATGCTGCCAGGGAGAGCTGGGGCAGTCATTCGAGCAGTTGCCCATTGGCCTCCACATCCCAGGGTCCACATATGTTATGCAGCAGGGGATCTACTTCAGGACCTAGGACAGGCATCCAACTGGATGCCTGCAGAATCGACAATTGGTCAACAATCCACCCCCTCGTAGCCATGTTCTACACCCATGCAGCTGCATACCAGTGAGAGCCAGACAGGTGGCCGGCTATGGTGAATACCGGTTGGTACTCTCCTGTCCCAGGGTATAGAGCTGCACCGGCACTGTATGCAAGAATCGCGTGTATAACCTGCACTTTTGTGACTAGATCCCATAGTTTTTATGTGGAGTGTTGTTGTATCCAGGAAGGTCATTAACACTGACCAAGAATAGTAGGGGGCCCAGTATCAGTGTTTGTGGGATCCCCATGAATAGGATGTTATCCATAGCCACTGAATGCCTGCAGTTTATTAGGCAAGAGGTGAACCAGGTAGTTATTTCTGGCGCAACATAGAAAGATAGAATTTGCTAGCAAAAAATGGCCGGTAGGCCCATCAAGACTGCCCTAGTTTCCCCCTGCCTATTACTATACCCTGGACCCTAACTGGTCACCAGTGTCCCTCCTCCCTCCTTTTCCTCTACTTACTATGCCCACGTGCCTATCTCATGCGTGCTTGAAGCTGCCCCACTGTCTTCACCCCACCACCTCTTCTGCCAGGCTATTCTAGGTGTCCACCACCCTTTCTGTGAAGAAGTATTTCCTCACGTCCTTCTTTACTATCCCCCAGCTTCATTGCTTGCCCCCGTGTTCTGGTGCTCCTTCTTCTGTGACACAGACTCCCCCCTGCACCTTGTTCACCCCAGTGAGGCATTTATTGGGGGTGTGCGAGGAATGAATAGTATTTCCCCAAATATCATGAATAATGCACTATTATTCACGTTCAAGAAACATTTTAAAACCAGTAAAAAATAGTCCCCCTCCTTCCCAGCCAAACTGTTTCAACTACACAATCACCTGTCTCCCCACCCCCACCCAGCACCCGCAATTTAATGTTTAAAGCAGATCCCACTATAGGCAACCAGCAAAACCTACCTGCCTCAATTGCTGGCCACAGTCTCTTGTAGCGCTGTTTTGTTTTATTAGTACGGTCTTCTGTCAAAGAAATAATCCCTCCACTAGTAAAGGTTTTCAAGAGAATGTTCCCTTTTGTTCTCTCCCCCACCCCACCCTTTTTGCTTTAAATAATAATGTACTATTATTTTGGTTAATGAATTATGTATGCCATTTGTTTATTTTTTCTTTGTAGTAATCTTTACATACAAGTGTGAGCCATGTGTTCTGCCTTCTTGTGTATACCTTTCTTGTAATTAATTTTTTAATGTATTTGTGCGCTATCTGTTCTGCACTTCTTAATGGGCTGATTAATCAATTGTTACTTTGTTAATGATATAGTGTATTTAAGAGGTGTAAACCACGCTAACTCCTCCCCCTGATTAAGCCTCATTCAGAGGTGTAATGTAGGAGTGTTAGCCTGGTTCTGTTATGCTTTGTTTTTTTTTTGAATAAAATTTTATAATAGTACCTGTTTGGTGTGTGTGCAGACTTCTGTCTTTCTTTGAGGTTTACCCAGAGGGACTCCATCCAAGCACTGGCTATCCTAACCAACCCTTTTTCTGCAACCTATATGTTACCTGTCAAATAAATGGTTTACCTAAATGTTATGTATTTGTACTCTTGTGTTACCAGTGCCCCCCTTGTACATTTTCCCTTCCCCCAGGATGCATCTGGAAACAAGTTCCTGGCTCAGTATGCCTTTCCTGGTGAAACTTTTAAATAAAAAATAAAGGGCCACCCTTCTTCCTTTGCCTGACTCCTTGTCCTTTCTGAACAGAGTGTATGCTGGGTTTGCAAGGTCCTAGTCATTGTTTTCCAATGCCCAAATTTCCAAGATGGCCACCATATCTAGTTCGGTATTGACTACCAGGGCCTGTGGTTCACTAACCCTATTTCTCAGGTTCCTGGTGCTTAGGCAAAAACCACCCTCCAACCACTGTTTCTTCCTCTTCTCTGACCTTTTCTGGCTAACCTGCCCTCCCCTGAGGTCTTCACTGCTGGTCCTCTAGAACCCCCACCTGACACTGGATGGGGTAATGATGATGACCTGATGGAGCCCTCTTCCTATCCCCTGTCTGTGGGGGAGCTGGAAATCTGTGCTGTATTTAGAATGTAATGAAGTCCAAGACTCAGATTCCCTGCCCCTCCCCCCATAGCTCAATTTAAATTTCTACCCACATAGACATCTAGTTTCTGATTAAAGGCACATGTCCAATGCCATGTCGGATGGAATCCATCCAGCTTGTATAGGCCCCTGTTCCAGAAGTCATCCTAACCTTCCACCTGACACCACCCTTTCAGCCACTCATTAAACTCCTGGATCACCTCTGCTGTTAGTAACTGTCGCCCAGGCCTGCTCCTTATTCCAGACAAGGAGGACCTCCAAAAATACCAAAGAGGAGGTGACCAGTCTGAGTCTGGCTCCTAGCCTCTGAAAGGTGTTGTTTAATCCACCACTGGCTCATTTGTCAGATCATTAGTACCTCGATGTACTAGCATTCCAGCCTCTCCCCCTACATCCTCTGCAATCCTTCTAATCCTCTCCTTTTCCTGGAAGGCAGATGCCCCCCCCCCCCGATAGGCATTTGTTGATCCCTTTCTTCATTACCTTTGCCACTCCCCGTAGCATAGTGTCCCCAAAAATAATGTCCTTCTCTGACTTCTCAACCTTCCAGACATCTGAGGACTTCCTAGCCTTGTTTCAGCAGGGGGTGCATTGTTGGATGGTATACCAACCCTGATCATCTCTGGGTCCCTGCTGGGGAAATCACATATCTGTGTCTCTGACAGTGGTGTGAAATGATTTACAATTGGAGTTAAAGTGACTGGTGTTGTTCTGCCACTGCTAACCTTGCTACCCTTCCCCTGCCCACCAGGTTCCATCCCCAGGGTCTGTGGGCCTACTGGTAATTGTGTTGGATGACAGCTCAAATGAAGTCACAATAGGACTATCTCATCCTATGTTGCTACCAGTTACTGTATGTCTTGTGCTCCACCACCCCCCTACAAAGTGGACAGTGAACCAGTGCCCTGAGCTCAGTCCATGAGAACAGTGCAGAGTTACTGTGTGTCTAAATCTGTGCTCCATACTCCCTGCCAAGTCTTGTCTAAATGAAACTATGCTACCATTACTTGGATATCACCCTACCTGAGCCCCTATCGAATGGTGTGCCCCTGATAGGGATTTAATAACAGAAGCCTGCTAGCAACACAGTTTCATCAATAGACCCTCCTGTGACCTTACCCCAGACACAGACTATGACAGAGGCCTGCAAGCATATACATTTAACACCAGACCCTCTAGTGATCATACCACAGATAGGAATTTGCTACAGAGGCCTGCTAGCTCAAAGTCAATCTTGTCCCCCTGCAGCACTTTCAGTGGTACAAGTGGGTAGACAAAGTGCAGGAACTAGGCATTGGAAATATGAAATGCAGAATGAAGATCCTCAATCTGAAGGATAGGCCCAGAAACTGTCATTATGTTGCTGGTTTAAGAATTTCAGTTTTAGTACCAGTGGGAAGAAGTACAGAAACTCAGTCCCTGCTGCAAAAAAGGTACAGGAACTGTGTTCCTGTGCGTTCCTGTTCACTTTCATCACTGGACCACACCCCCAGCTAGGGATTATGATGGAAGCCTGCCAGCACATGTATTTAACAATAGGCCCTCTTCTGACTGTACCCAGTTTGGGTGCAACTGTATGAGCTATGGTTAGACTTACCAGAGATGCACTTGCAGTAACCCCTGAGCCTTACCTTCAGAGTCCCATACAGGACTGCAGATTACCTGCGGGCAGCCCTGCAGATGCCACTCTCTCACTCCTGTGGTCCTTCAACTGCTGTAGATCACCAGACTTAGGGTTAAGAAATACCTGTCAAGGTTCGAAGATCCCTCCCGTTTAGGTGTCTCAGGTGCAAAGTGGAAGGGGGGAATTTTTGCTGGCTCTACCACTCTGCATTCCCTAATGAGCTATTTTTGAAAGCAGAATCAAAAATCCTCAAACCACTCCCTTCCAGACTGGATCTTCACCAACTGTGAAGACAGGGTCCTCCAGACAGGAGTCCTGTCTGGCTCCATCACTGACCACTCCCCAGCTTTTTGCATCTGGTCCTGCAAGCAACCTTGCCCTTCCCCAAGATTCTGTCATTTAGGGATTTTTCTACTTATAACTTATCCCACTTGCTCTCAGGCATTAGGACAGTGGACAGTTTAACCCTCCATACCCTGTCTGATATGATCTTAGCCCTGGGCTTCCATACCACTTCCCTATCATCCATCCATAGCAAGCACTTCCTATTTAGAAAAATGAAGGAGAGGGATGCCCTGTGGGCAGCCTACCAGTCTACCCCTCTTCCTGGAACAATACCAAAGGCTGCACTACCTAGTAAGAGGTTAAAACCCAAAGGCTTGTTATATTAAAACCTTCAGGTCAGGAATCTGGGTGACCTCCAACATTTGTGGTTGTCAGTGAACTCCTTATCAAACTGGGAATAAACAAAATGCCATCAAGTTATCCACAGAGGCCAAGCCACAAATTGACCCTCTCCAGGTCACTGAGACCCTCAACACTAAACTCACAGACCTGTTTGACTACCTGGTCAAGCTCCCACCTAAGGAACCTGCCTCTGCTCACAATAACTGGGTCACTGATGACTTCAGACCCCCCCCTCTACTTTAAGGTCACTTCCCCACAGGCTATCTATCACCTCCTGAAGGCTCTCCCCAATACAGTAGTGTCAGCAGCAATGGTGTCTGCCTGAAGTTTCTCAACCTTATGGCTGTCTACACTGCTAAGCTTCTTGCTACCATCTCTAACCTGGGCATCTGGGTGAACCAAGCAGTCATTTTCTGCCAACAAATTCTATGTAACCTGTCACTGACCTCCTTATCAGTACCAACATTATGAAAACAGGGCAGGTAGTCCCTATATTCAAATACAATGACTCCCTACTTGAAAACCACAGTCCAGTTTCCACCATCTCCCACCTAAACAAGATTCTTGAAAAAATTGTCTTCCAACAAATAATGGAGTACGTGTCTAAATATAATTTTTTTCTCTCCCCACCAACATGGGTTCAGGAGGGGCCATAGCAACACTACTGCACTGGCATGTTTCACTGACTATGTTCTCAAGGGCATGGAAGAGGCAAAATTAACCGCTGCCATTTTTGTGGATCTTACAAAGGCATTTCACCTAGTAGACCATAGTATCTTACTGGACAAACTACACCTCGCTGTGTTCTCTGCTGTGACCACATCGTGATTCTCCAATCACCTGACAAGGAGAACTCAGGTGGTTTGTACATGTGAGGCCAACTCTAACACACTGGGTGTCAAAAGTGAGATCCCACAATGATCTACATTAGGACCAAGTCTGTACTCCTTATTTCAGGTTTCAAGTCTCAAGTTTTATTTTGGGAAAAGTAATTGAGCAAAGGCTATTTACAATGGTGCCCCATTCACATAACAATTATTACAAAATATTTGCAGTTTAAATAGCTAAAAAGTAAATTCATAGAATGCATAGTAAATATTGCCTTCAGCATATTCAAGTGAAGCCAGAGTAATACATAAAAATAATATACTGCACAAGAATACGTTGTACAATAAAAATTGAATAATTCAACTGATATCTATAGAGTTCCCTCCACATTTGTCACATGCCTGGAGAAACACAGAAACCAGGGTTTAATTAGCATAGGAGAAGGGAATTTTTTTCCCTTAGTTTTAAATTTCATGGGCAATGAATTTCACACCTGGGAATCCTGTGCCTCTAAAAGTGTGAGGCCCTAAGGGTATTCACCTTGGGGACCACCATCTCTAAAAAGTCTGCTTTTCTTAAGGATATGTATGTGCCCTAATCTCAAAATCTGCCAACAAATTGTCTGAAACATCACCTTGAATGCATATAATTTAATTTCATTTATTTTTTTATTTATTAATTCTTGGATTACAATACCTCTGAGCACAGACAGCTCATTTACAAAGGTTCCATGTCAGTGGAGAGGAGACAAAACATACAAAGGAGGAAAAGTACAATGTTTCCAAAAAGAATAAAGTGAGAAATATATATATATATATATATATATATATACATACACACACACACACAGTTTTATCGTCTAATAGGAAGAAAGCGTAGATGAGAGGGGAAGGATAAAGATAGCGAAAGAAAGGTAGGAAGTGGCAGCCATAGGCCTTGTCAAGCTGGTGTGGGGGGTAGGGGCAGGGGTAAGAAAGAAAGTGTAGGATGTGGCAGCCATAGGCCTTGTCAGTCTGGTGTGGGAAGGGAAGGGACAGGAGGTGAGATGGATGGGGGTAGCCAGGGGCATTGTCAAAGTGCAAAAGGGGGTAGCCTCGGAATTATTGAGGTAACAGCAGAGAAACAGGGTTATCCAGTTGTGAGGAGAAGATTGAATGCTAGTAGATGGGCATCTCAATCTTGTACAATCTGCAGTGGTGTACTGATTAATTCCATTCCAACTGATTATACATTTGGCATCCATGTGTGTCAGAAAGACAGTTTAAAATGAGTCTAGCCAATCAATCGTAAAGTGCATCAAGTTTGAGTACCTCATACTTTACACAATAATCCTAAAGTACAGTAGCATAATCTGTTATTGGTACTAAATGGGTCTGGATTATAGTTAGTTTGGTTTCTGAGTCCAGATATCCTTTGTGTCAGTAAATAAGGCCTACACATATTCCAATGTTTAGTAGCAATTTGCTTACATGTAGTTCCCAGACCCACAAGGGTCTATCCAAAACCCAGGTATTGATATCCTCCAACCTGTTCTATTTGTCAACTCCTCCCAAAGGAATGCAAGGTTGCCTCACTTCTCTACATAAGCGACTTGATACTCTTTCATAGTGCCAAGACCCGACTGAAATATATACAATCCTCACTGAGGTTTAATGCTACTCAGAGGTAGTTCCTTGATAACAGGCTACTAGTCAATGCCAAGAAGACTAAGGTTATTCTGTTCAGGTCCAAACCTAGGCTTGCCAAATGGCCAGAGGGCTAACATCCACTTGAACCCCTAAACACACTATCTCCAGATGGGACCCCTGGAACAGGTAACAATTTTCAAATACCTAAGGATCACTTGACCCCTCCTTGATGGTTTCAGAACCCAATGGCCTTGCAGTCAAGTGAGGAATCAGAAGCTGGGTGGCTGCTTCCAAGTTCCAACTAAAAAACATTATGACACCTGAAGTCTGGTTGGCCATAGCTTAAGGTACCCTTCACTTCATTTTGGACTACTGTTCCCCTATCCATACTCAACCCTCATCATCCAACCTGTCTAGGCTCAACACTACGTACAACAGGACCTGTAGGTTTGCCCTATCAGCTCCTTATTCAGTGCATCATTGCTCCCTTTGCCAGCTCCTTGGCTGTCTCTTTCTGCAAGCCTACCATGAATAATCACTATGCAGCCTTGTTAACAAATCCCTCTGGGAGAAACAGTCCTCACCACTATAGCTTCTCAAATCCAAACCTGGCTTGTGTAGTCTCTGGTTCTCTTTGTTGTATGATAGGCCTAGAGCCATTTATGTGGGTTCATATTGTAGATGCTGTATAATGTACTTTAGAATTAAGACACTGTCACTTTAACAGGTAACTACAAAATAACTGTTATTTCTATATAGGCTAGTGTGAATCTGTTATATTTCAAGATAAGGGAGACAGGTATATGGCCCCAGGAATGCATAAAACATCCCACTGTGGCTTTGCATGACAGGAAGGGTAATGTAATGACCTAGGGGTCAGGGGTTAAGCCAAATGCATGGACCAGAAGTCACTGGGATTGACATGGAACCACATGGACCCACAGTGACACCTACAGGGTAAGGTAAACTGTTGCACCCTAAGATCTGTATTGTCCTGGAATCATTAACCCCACCCCAGAGGAAATAATAAGGTGGGTGTGTCCTAAAATTACCTTCAAGTATCAGACACACACTTCAAATGCAGGGCAGTTGAAAACCACTTTAGTTGGAAGGCAGATCACCTGTTCCAACTGGCATATACTTGTAGACCAGAAGTATATGTGTAAGCCTGGAAAAATCTCTGAAACCAGGCCTGAGTGTGTGGAAAGTTTGACTTGTCACATACTGAACAGAAAATTCTGATTTAAGTCAGAATTTTGGAAAAAAACAGGACTTTTTAACCAAGAAGCACCTGGGGACTTTTAAAAGGACATCCAGAGACTTAGATCAAGGATTTGCTACAAATTCTATTGCAGAATGAACTGTCATCTCTACAAGGACATTTAAAATCTTGTCTGAATTTTAACATCAAAAAAAGGTATCGTTTAGAATACAGTATCTAGTGTTTTCTGTGAACCATTCAGTTTTACTTTTGTTATTTGTCTGTATTTCAAAGTACTTCCAAACTGTAGAATTTTTTGTATTGCTTTTATGTTAAGTAAACTTTATTGATTTTTCTTATCAGCTTTGCCTGGGGTCTGATTGTGTGATTTAATATTTTACACAGAAGGGTTTTGAAAAGACTGTTTGCCTAAAAAGACAGAACCACTCGGCTATTGTATAAAACTATCTAGGCAAGATGTAGCCAGTGGCGGTATTGAGATTCAAATATTGAGTAATTGCAGAGTCAAGGGAACTCGAAACTACAGAATCCACCCTCCCACTGGGAAAAGGAAGGCTGGTAAGTCTTCCAGAAACCCTTACTTCTGCTCATGAGTTCCTGAATAGGGGACCCTCTCTGCAAACAGGAGGTCCTGCCAGGCTGCCCGAGATTTGGAGGCCAGGAGCACATGACAATCTTCATATCTTCCACTATAATATTCCCAAACTGCCACCTGCATGGGCCTAAGGGCCTTACTTTACTGCAGCTTCTAGGCACTGGAACAGCTTTCCTACCTACCTCTGCTCTCTTGACTCAAACTCTCTCTTTAAGTCACACTTTAGGACTGCCCTTGCAGCTATCTCTGCCTGCAAGTGCAACCACCCAATACAGAGATCTCTGAATATCATAAGTGAATCTTGTGATCCATCCTGCTAGTCTGTTTTCTGCTTTGTATCAGTACCTTTGTGTTGTTGTTGTTTTACCGCAAAATTATGTAACTGTTCGCTATTTATTGCCAGGATCACTCTCATAGTCCTGGTGAGAAATGCATACATTTGCACTGGTATGTCTTTATTCGTTGTTGCCTTGTACAATCTCTGTTGGGGTTTATTAATGATATCTTTCCATGCTTAAACTCTTGTAATGTATGTGTTCTCATTGTTCACTATTTTGTGCTTGTACTGTTCACTATTTGTGCTTGTACTGTTCACTATTTTTGCCACCTTGATGGCCCGGGTTGTGCCTTATAATGGTCCGCAGACTAGAACCAGTGCAACCGTCCAGTTAATAATTAAATAAAATAAATTTTTTTCCAAATCCTGCTGGTTTTTAATGGGGAATGTGTTACATATTCCGACAAATGATTTTGTAAATTCCTCAGTGACCACACTGATGTCTGGGATACATTCCAATCTGCCCCACCTTTCATTTGGCATGCTTAGGTTGAAGTTTTCTGCACAGAAATTTCTAAAAGTTCTGCTGTAGTTTTACTTGGTTATTTATGTGGCTCTTCTGTCAAGGTAGCAGGTTACTGGGCTGTGGTCTCCCAGGTTAGGGCTTAGTACCCTGTAACTTAACACTTGTATACATCAGCGAATAAATATCAGGTCTAGGATATTCCAGCTGCTGTAATGTGAGTGCTTCTTCATCAGTGAGTTCAACAGCTGGATCACCCCCAGGGGTGCCAAACTCTCTGAATGTCTGTCCCCCCTCAGCCTGTCCCACACTGCATTAAATCCACTGAGCAGGACCAGCTCTGCCTCCTCCATAGCACCCTGAAGGGTGTGTGACAGCAAATCAAAGTGGAGTGGTATCACTTTGGATGGGAAATAAACAATATCAATGTTTATTTTAAGGTGCTTATGACCAACCCGAGGAATTCAACCCTTTTAAAGTTCCAAAGTAGATTGTTTTCAAGATTTTCCTTTATGCAAAATATTCCTCCCGGCCTGTTCAATCTAGTTTGGTTGCAATTTTCCAACTATATTTCTTGGCCCAGGACATTTTCGTTAGCCATGGTTCTGTTAGGCCTATTATGCTCCAATCTTTCTTGCATTTTCATGAACTTCTTTGACCCCATTACTTACTGGTCCAGGACCTGAATTCACCTCCAAGTTCCACACATGATCAGCAGAACTGCATACGGTATCATATTTGATTTGCTTTCTGCTGATTTTGCTAGGTACAGATTCACAATGCTGATTCTGTTCTCCAATCTCATGTAGCAAAGCCATCTACTGGAAAAAGCGTTCCCCTAAGGGTGCTTGCATACTGGGATATGTGGGAGTGGGACCGAGCCCCATAGACACAACAGGTTATAGGGGGCAAACGCAAATGGGACACTGAGATTACAGCTAAACAGTACAGTAGGTGACAAACTCAGAAAACTAAATAAGTACAAATCTTTTGGCCCGGATGGACTTCATCCACACTTCCTTGGTACCTAGCAGATGAATTGGCACAGCCTTAGCATTATTGTTTAATATGTCCATGCAAGAAGGAAAAGCATTAGGGTTTGAAAATCGCCTATGCAACCCCCCATACTATAAAATGGGGATAAGGCAAAGGCTGAAAACTACCTCCCAGTAAGTGTCACATCCATAGTGGCCAAAATTATGAAAGTTTTGTTAAACAATTCCTGGAGGAGGACCTCGACAGCTAGGACTATAAATCAGCTGAGTAGAGAGCTACACAGAGGGATGGGTGCTCTGAGACAAAATCAGCGCACAAAAAGCAGTCTCAGCACACCACAGCAACACAGAAATAAATTCTCCACACACAGAAGTAAGCGGATTTACTTATTTTACTTGCTAAATTCAAATAACAGCGGGTACACCACAGTACAAAATACAAAAAAGACACAGAAAAACTCCTCACACACATTTCACCGAACACGGGCTTTGTCAAAGGTAATTACCAACAGATGCAGCTGACTTAGATAACATCCATTCCCAATCATATGACCCTACTTAAAAGCAAATGCTCCATTTAATTGCCACAGCATTTTATACCTACACATCTAACGGTTAAATCTAAAAGGGGAAGGAAGACCACTTGTTTTTGTCCATAGTCAGGTTTCATCATATTATCCATTATACATAAGGATTATATAATTAAATATATTTATTCTACCCAGTGTTTATAAACCATCAGACCCAAACATGTTAATAAAAACCAGAAGTTTGTTAAATTATCAGAGGCAGATTCCTATACAACTACATCTACATGGAGGAGGGGAGGGAGGAGGAAAGATGGAAAAGAAGGGAAGGGGTTGGGCTAAAGGGAAAGGGAAGAGGGTTATTTTAAGATCTTATAAGACAGAAAAGGGAGGTAAAAAAGTGCCACAAAAGGAGATGAACACATTAAATAGCACTAAAAAGGGTAAACTCTGCTACATAATATATTACATGTCCAATGTAATCACTATTTCCTATTCTTTTTTGGTTTTATTTTAACCACTACTAGGCAGGGCCACTCATGGAAAGTATTCAGAGAAAAATTGACAGATCTAGTATCTACAAGAAGCTCATTCATAAAGTAAAAAAGGCTCTTAAAAGCTACTATTACAAACCCTTTTTCTCTAGAAAGGGTTTAAGCGAAATACGGTCACTCAAACCTTTGCCTTCATATGCTCCCATCATATATATCCAATAGGGCTCTCTTTGACTAAGGAGATTTTCAATACTACCTCCCCTAGGGCCCATTCTAAGCTTTTCAGATCCTATAAATTTAACTTCATGACCCTCCAAATTGTTTAACTCTCTTACATGCTGTGCCCAAGCTTACTGCATATTAACATTCTTAATAGCATTTAAATGCTTACCAACTTGTTCTTTCCATTTCTCTTGGTCTTTCCCACGTGGTATCTACTGCATGTACAGAAGGAATAATAAACAACATTTGTTGTATCACAATTTATAAACCCCTTTATATCATACATTCTATTATCATGGGGGTTTCTAAACATACTAAACTCATATATACTTGGACAAAACTTACACCTCCCACATTTTCTATACCCCCTTGGTGGGGGGGAGTAGCCAGTTTATGGGCTTCTCCTCCTCCTTTACTGATGACACCAAAACATCCCCTAAGTTCCTTGCTCTCCTATATGCCATCTTTGGCTTAACTGTTACCATTTCTTTTAATCTATTGTCCACCCCTAGGACATGCCAGTGTGGTAAATAATGTCCCTAATCAGGTTGGACCTAACATTATATGTGGTGACAAAATGAATCCTATCACTACCTTCATTTCTTTTGTTTTTTGTATTCTCTAACAACAGACTTTCCCTATTTCTCAGGTCACATTCCTCCCTAGCCTCATTAATAGTGTGTTGTGAGTGTCCCCTAGCTTTTAATCTGTCACCTTGTATGTCCAGTTCTCTGTTCTGATCCTCCACTTCGCTACAATTTCTTTTCATTCTCAACATCTGACATTTAGGGATATTTTCCTTGGTGTGTCCTGGGTGGTAACTACTTGCCAGCAACAAGGTGTTTTTATCAGTCTGTTTTCTAAACCAAGAGGTGACCACCCTATCCCCTCTTGTAGCCTTTATACTGATATCCAGAAATTTTACTTCTTCACTACTAACGGTATGGGTGAATCTCAGGTTCCCATTGGTGTCATGAAGATAGCCTATAAACCTAGCTAATTCACTATTTGTACCTCTCCATATCATGAGTATGTTGTCAATAAACCTTACCCGTAAAGCAATCTTGTCCCTAAATACATTTGACCCTGCATCCCATATAATGCCCTGCTCCCCAAAAGCACAAATATAAATTTGCGTAACTGGGGGCAAAACTCACCCCCATTACTGTTCCCTTAATTTGATGGTAACACCTATTACCAAAAAAGAAATAATTACCCTCCAATACCATTCTAGTTAGATCCACCAGGAAGTCAGTATCAGGCTTTGCCTCTGGCCCTCTTTTATTCAGGTAATGGGGCACTACCCTTTATCATGTAGAGAGAGATTCTACGTCTAGTGTTACTAGCATATTCCCTGACTCTCATTTATATTCCCCCAATATTCTTAACACATGTCCAGTATCTTTGATAAATGAGGGCAAAATATTTACTATTCTCCCAATATTGTCATCTATCAATCTGGCCAGAGGCTCAGTTACTGACCCCACACTAGATATAATGGGACACCCAGGTGGATTAAGCAGGGATTTATGAACCTTTGGCAAGATATAAAAATGTGAAAATAGGGGGCTAGACACAGTCATATAATTCCTCTCCCTCTCATTTATCATACCTTCCTTTTCTGCCCATGCAAGAAAAATGTCAACCTCCTGTTTAAAATTAACAGCAACCCCCCTTTTAACTTGTCTGTAATACTCTATATTAGATAGCTGCCTTTCTGCCTCTTTCTCATAATCGCTCACATTTTGCACCACCACACTCCCCCCTTTATCCGCTGGTTTTATTATAATATTTTTATTATTTTTTTAAAACAAACAGAGCCTCTTTTTCTTTAGATGTTAGATTATTAAATCTAGGTACATAATTTTCCTTTCTCAGGGCTTCTATGTCCCATTCACATAACCTTTAAAACATCATTACTGCATAGGGTTGGGGTGGACAAAAAATGCTCGGTCATCTCCTTTTTAACACACACTCATCTTCCTCTAACACCCCATCCCTGTGTTATCTCCTCTCCTCCCCTTGAAAAAATCTGACAAGTTGTAAAGCACTTCCTGGGGTGGATATATCACGATATTTCAGTCCAAACCCCAACATCAGCATTTATTTCATATTTTACATACTCTCTGTATTCATTGGTTTCCAAAGTAGCATCTTAAGCTCAAAACCCTACAAAACCTATCTAGCTCTATGGTAGCATAAAAAAAGTTTAAATCCACAGTTGGATGCTGCACCTCGCAGGGACAAAGGTAGTTTGCTCACCGTGCACCCTCCTGGTTTAATGGATTCAACAAAGACATCACCGCGCTGCAAAGGCTAGGCCAGTTCAAAACCAACCTTCACCTCCACCTTTCTGCCTCCAGCTCCTGTGACTGTCGCTGCTAATCTGCTCTTGCACTTATCTCCCCACTCCATGACACCTGTCCCCTACCCCCTTCCTCATCTCCCTCCTGGCTTTAGCACTTTAAAACCTGACAATGCCCTTCGGCTGCTCCACTGTCTTCTAGTATTCCCCTCAATCCCTCAATCCATCCCAGTTAATCCCTTGCCCTGCTACCTCTCCTTTCCGTCCTCTAGCTGTTTCCAAGCTACAGTACCTCACCCTGCTTAAAATCCATTGTACTACATTGCTCTTTCACCTGTACTGCATCATTCATACATATCTTCTGTCCTGTACGTCTGCCCCTTCAAATGTATTGTATTTCCACTGCTTGAATTGCCTATCCCAAGCCTGATATGTTCGTATTTGTTTTCAAAGTTGATGTGGAACCTTTGTAAAAGAGCCATGGCTCAAAGGTATTGTAATCCTAGAATTTCAATAAACAATAAACAGTCAGAACAAAAGATAATCTCTTATTCAGCACATTTATTTCACATTCATTTACTAACATACTAATTGCTAGCAGATTAGGCCTTACGGTCTATCGAGTCTGCTTGAACCTCAGATCCCTAGTTGGGTGCCAAGGCCCTCCCCCCCCCCTTGTGTTCCAGAAACCCTATCATCCATTCCGCCCCCCTAGGCCAGGCCATCATCTGGTACATCCGCTTCTGTGTCTGTCCACCCTCTCTTGAAGCCCTCCACTGTGAATCTCTGAACCAGCTCATCAGGCAGTGCATTCCAAGGGTCCGCCACCCTCTCAGTGAAAAACCTCCTCCTCTTTCCCTCTCACCCTTCCACCTTCCAGCTTCATACCATGCCCTCTGGTGATACTTCCTGCTTTAGTCTAAAGATCCCTCCATGTTTACCCTATTTATTCCCTTGAGGTACTTGAAGACCTCAATCATGTCCCCGCTCTCCTCTCCTCCAAAGAAAACAAGGAGAGCTCCTTAAGTCTGTCCTCATATGTCAAACCCTAGTCCTCATATCACCTTAGTTGCCCTCCTCTGTACCCTCTCCAGGAGCTGTATGTCCCTCTTCAAGTGTGGTCTCCAGTACTGTACACAGTACTCAAGGTGTGGTCTAACCAGTCCATTGTACAGTGGCAGAATCACTTCCCTGCTCCTAGAGATGATCCCCCTTATGATGCATCCCAACATCCTGTTTGCCTTGCTAGCCGCTCTCCTGCACTGCTTAGATTTATTCATACATGCATCCACCATGACCCCTAGGTCTTTTTCCCCTGTTGAGGCCTCCAGCACCTCCCCTCCCAGGGTGTACCTGTGTTTAGGGTTTCCCCGCCCAAGATGTAACACCTTGCAATTTAATTCATATGAGGACAGATTGATCACATTTATTTCATCAAGTCCCCCAGTTACTTCACCAGTTGATGTTCCTGATACCTCTTCTTCTGTGTATGTATCTGTCAGCTAGGACTAGTAGACATAACCCAGCATGAGTTTGAACATGGTAGATCATGTGTCCACAGTTTATTAGATTTTTTTAAACCAGTTAGTCAGGCAATGGACCAGAAGATGCCAGTGGATGTGGTTTACATGGACTATAGAAAAGCTTTTGACTCGGTATCCCATGGCACCCTAGCGTGATTACTCAAGGAAAAGGAAGTGAACACATGATTGGTGTCATGGATTGCATCGTGGTTGGAGGACCGAATGCAGAGACTCCAAATTAGAGGGCAAGAATCAGATTTGGGGAGAGTGGCGGTGGGGTACCACAGGGTTCAGTCTTGGGACCTTTGCTGTTTCATTTTGTTCATGTCTAATATGCAGGTATCAGAGAGTTTGTGGTTAAGGAAATATGCGGATGATACCAAAGCGGGAGCAATCGTGAATAATACTGTAGCTGTAAACAACTTACAGAAGCAAACAAATTCTCTGGCAAACTGGGCAAGAACACATAAATTGGAACTTAATGAAAAGAAATGCTGAGTTATGCATTAGGGGGGTAACTATCAGAGAGCTCACTATTCTATTAATAATATCATCCTAGATAGCACTGACACTGAGAATGACTTGGGGCTAATCCGAACAAATACACCAAGTTTTGAATCTCATAAGAGGGAAACTGTAAAAAGGGCCAACAGAGTAATGGGTAACATCCTGAGGAATATTCAAAGTAGGAAGGCGGATGTACTGGTGCCCCTTTACAGATCTCTGGTTAGGCCTGCGCTTGAATATGTAGCCCCCTTTTCAAACCCTCAGATTATCAGTAGTACAAAAAGCATGGAGAGTGTACAATGAAGGTTAACTAAGAATGTAAGATCAGTTAAGAACAAAACTTACTTTGATAGGTTGCAAGGTCTGGGACTCTATTCTCTGACATACTGGAAAATAAGAGGGGACCTTTGTTTTGTATACAAGGCATACAGAAATGAATTAACACGGGAATCTGCTGGGTTGAAAAGAAAACCAAACACTGGTAGGGCAACTAGAACCCATATGTTTCAGATAGAAGGGGAAGTATATAAGACTACTAGAAGGGGCAAGTGGTTTAACCAGAGGGTGGTGGACGTGTGGAATGCACTTCCAACAAAGGTCATGCAAGCAACAAGTATGTCCTCCTTTAAACATTTACTAGATGACTTTATGGGTGATAAAAAAAATGGAACTACCTCCACTGATAAGTGACAAGTCTAGTATGGCTTCACAGCCTCTTGACTTGTAGCATCATCTATGAACCTTGTGTCTCCACCACATTGTTAGTTTTTAGGATATGCATTTGGGACATAGTCCTAAACCAAGGGCAATAACAAGATAGGCTATGAAAATGTTGTGGGTCATCAGAACAGGAAGCAGTAACATTATACAAAATCACACATGACCCCACAATGCAAAGCATTATGGACTGCATATGCAAATCACCACAGAATGTTATGCTGGTCCAACTTTAAGCAGAATTGCATGGTGCCGAAAGGCCTCTCACACAGTTTGCAAAGGGTGCTAACAGGGTGCATATGCAGTCCATAATGCTTTGCATTGTGGGGTCATGTGTGATTTTGTATTTTCTTGAAACTTGGCTTCCCAGCCAAATGCCCTTTGGGGTAACCCTTGCCTCAGTGTTTGCGCACAGAGGTTCTTTGTCTTTTAAGTAACATTATTACCTTTCTCAAACAGTTTGTTGAGAGATTGTTATGGAGCTATTCTCAATATAGGGGTAATGAAATTACTTTTTGGTAAGCAGGTCATTGTGGTTTGGCTGCATATTACTACTGATGTCATCCAGGCGAGACTGTGGGGAGTAGTGCTGGCTACATGCTGATTGTGGTGGGGAGGATGAGTGCATTTCTGGGTAAGCAGCAACAGGTTGGGCAGCATATAAGGTCAACACTGGCAAGACCCCTCTGGGAAGGCAGCATTGTGCTGGGATAGCACCTGTTTAGGGATCACCGAGATAGAGTACAGCTCCAAGGCAGCTTATTCGCAGTGTAATAACTTAGTGGTGAGTACGCAGCAGTGCACTGGGAGATGTCTGTAGGGGATCCCTCAGATAGTGTACAGCCTGGCATGGGAAAGCAGCAGTGCACTTGGAACACACCTATTGGGGGGATCAGCCAGATAGTGTACAGTTCAGAAACAGGCAGGTCCCATTATCTCAGAGTGCCAGGGATAAACAGCAGTGCATTTTGCCAAGACACTGATGTTGCAGCAATATTGCAGAATGGTAGGGACAAGCAACAGTACCTTTTTCTAGACACTAGCTTTGATCTATGCAGGCCTATGTACTCTCACACAAGTTCAGAGGCACTAACACTATGACAGTACAGCAGAATGGCAGGTATAAGCAGAGGTACATATTACCAGAACATTACCATTGTGAACATCTGCTTCCTTACTGCCTGTCGAGAAACTGTAGTAAAAATGATTCCCCCTATCTTTGACTAGGGTGACTTAGTCTACAGTGGTGCTCCTACATCTTACCGTGCCAAATTTGGACCCCCTTTTCAATTTTTTTTTTTGTTATTTTGCTTTAGATTGCCTCCCTTGTACTCATCACTTCTTTCTTTACTCATCACTTTCGCTCCCCTCTCGTAATGGTAGGCGCCTTTCCCCTTACTGCATCTTTTAAATCCAAATTCTGTCTCAGCTCCCTTCCCTCCCATTTTAAATCCCTTCTGTCCTCTCCTCCTTCTTCCTCCTACCTTCTCTGTGACACTAATTCCCCTTCTATTTCTATTCCTTCTAGAAAATCTACTGTTGGACAATCTGTTTTTTCTTACTGATTTCCTAAACTTTTGTCTTCCCTTCCCCTTTCTATTCATTCTGTCTTCTCTCCTTCCTCTCGAAAGTCTCTTCTTTATAACTTTTGTTCTCCTACCTGCAACTGTCTATAACCCTCTCCTCTTCTTATTCCCATTCTTGGTTCTACATGATAACGGCGATCGTGGAATAGCAATTGCCGCTTAGGCGAGTGTACATCGCCGAAAATGAATTATGGCGATGTACACTTGCGGCACACTGCAAGGCAGTGACGGAATCTGCATTTATGTGGGGGGATGCCTCCTTTTCACATCATGTAACTCAGCTCACCAAAATGGTAAACCAGAAACTTGGGCTCTTATAGCGCCTCCACCCCCTATTATCCACTGCTGCCTATAAAAAGATTGCATCTACATCCCTTCTCCTTATATTGTTCTATGGTGCCCCACTCTTACTCTATGCACAATCCTGATCTCTTGCCTAGCTGCATCAACGTTATCATAGGATTGTGCGATTTTCCTTAGGTGCTGACTCCAGAAAGCACCACTGCTATACCCTATTTTCTCTTCAATGGCCTATTTATGACTCAAGGTTACAGTTTCACACTCTGCTTTGTATTCAAACTAGTTAAGCTCTTTACTCCCCCTTGCCTAAGGGGAATAATTTACCACAAACTATATGCTTTCCCACTCAGATCTGCTTCCCTGATTAGAGGTCCAGAAGACGTGCTGGTTATCGGGTAAGCATTCATTTGCATTCTCAGCCACCACTGTCTAGAATTCCCTTCCCCCTGCCTTATTCTCCTGCCCTACCCTATCACTCTTCAAAAAAGAGCATATCTCTTATCTACTTAACCCCCCCACACTTGCTTTAACTAATCGCTATCTTCTCTGTGCCTTCTGATGTGCAGTGTACGTTATTCCGACATGTGCCTTGTAATTATTTACCACTCAGTCCTGTATTGCACATATTCTACAATTTTTAGCATCATGCTCGATGCTTAATGTAAATTTCTGGATGTTTATTAAGCTGTATATCTTGAATGCCTCTGTATTATCTTGAATCATTGTTAAATTCATTGTACCTTGTATTATCCCTGTATTTATCAGTTGTATTGTGTCACAATTGTCACCCGGATCGTTACTGAAAAAGGGACTGCATAGTCTCGGTGGGTGTACCCAGTTATCAAAATTCTAATAAATAAATAAAATTGAAATTTAACTCAAGCACATTGACAGCTGCTGAATGCACTGCTAATTGGCATTGCTCAGAGGTGTTAATGGGCTACTCTGCAGTCGCGAAATGCAGAATTACAGTTCCGCCACTGGTGACTTTATTATTGAGCCATATAGTAAATGGCTTTTGGCAATGGGGATTCTTCCATTAGAAGTGGATGTCTGCTATAAGCGTGTCCATTTAATTTGGCGCATACTGTACCAGGAAAAAAACTAGAGCAGCCAAGAGGGCAGTCAGGATCGCAAAGGCAGACACACAGCTGCGCATTGTGGGAGAGTCAAGAAAGAGGAAAAACAGTTCTGTAGGTATATAAGGGAAAAAGAAAGATGGGAGGGGGAATTGTCAGGCTCATGAAGGGGGTCAAGGTTATAGAGGAGGGCAGGCAGAAAGCAGCCATGCTAAGTGACTGCTTGTGCTCAGTATTCACTGGGGAGAACAGTGGGCCCTTGCTGAAGAGCAGCATAAAAACAGCAGACAGAGAGGTCCAGAAAATGAAATTGCAGGAATTTACTGGCAAAAGAGTTGAAAAAGGGCTAGCAGTTCTAAAGGTAAACAAGGCCCCAGAGCTGACTGGGATGCATCCAAGGGTACTGAGGAAACTAGCATCAGTGTTAGCTAAACCCCCGGCAGTGCTATTTAATAGCTCTATGCAGCAAGGGGTGATTCTCAGGGACTGGAGGATGGCAGACGTGATTCCACTGTAGAAGGGAAGGGAACAAGGAGCAGCCAAGAAACTATAGATCTGTCAGCCTTATCTCTGTGGTAGGAAACTGATGGAGACACTAATCAAGGAGGACCTAGTGGAATAACTGGAGAAAACGGGCTTCAGGATAGTAAGCAGCATGGGTTTGTGGCAGTGAGGTCCTGTCAGACCAACTTGACAGTATTCTTTGACTGAGTAAACAGTTGATAAGAGGTACACAATACTCTACTTCGACTTCAGTAAGGCATTCAAATCAGTGCCACACCAAAGGCTGCTGAAGAAGATGGGGGGTCTGTGAACAATGGAGTACATACTAAGGTGGAAAGGGAGTTGGTTGGAGGGAAGGCAGCAGAGAGCTGTGGTGAATAGAGACAGATCAGAGGCAAGAGAAAGATCACCAGTGGAGTTCCATGGGGATCTGTCCTGAGCCCAGTCTTCTTCAACATGTTTGTCAGTGACATAGGAGAAGAAATCCAGGGTGAGTTGTGTCTTTTTGCAGATGACGCTAAACTCTAAACTCTGTGGTAAGGTTGACAACATGGAGGCGATAAGGAAGTTGCAGAGATGCAGAGAGATATGCAAAGGCTGGACAATTGGTCCAAAGTCCAGCAACTGAAATGTAATGCCAAAAAGTGTGAAGTTACGCACCTAGGGAACAAAAACCCCAGAACTGAGTATTGGATGGAGGGGATCAAGCTTGACACAACTTTAGATGAAAGGGACCTAGAAGTCATCGTTAATGACTCTCTTAAACAAGCCAATGTAACATGGCCTTCAGCATGTCTAACAGTATGCTGGGAAGAAGGCTCAACAGTAAAAAACAAGTGGTACTGTTAAAACTGTATAGGTCACTGGTGAGGCCACACCTGGAGTACTGTGCCCAGTTCTGGAGCCCCCACCTGAAAAAGGACAGGGACTAGAGAGGGTATGGTGCACAGTGACCAGGATGATTCAGGGCCAGGAGGAAACATGTTATAAGGATTGACTAAAGGCACTGAATATGTATTCACTCCAAACCAGAAGGGGGGGGTTATAATAGGGACCTTCAAATTCCTGAAAGGAATTAACAAGGTGGACTATGAGGAACTGTTTACCAGGAAGAAAGAAGCTAGAACACGGGGTCATGAGTGAAGCTTAATGGGGAAAGTTTAAAAGGATGTGAGGAAGTATTATTTTACAGAAAGAGAGGTTGATCCATGAAATAGTCTACTGGCAGATGTGGTGGGTACCAAAACCATAAACGGCTTCAAACACAGCTGGGATGGAGTCAGGGTATAGTAGCTACTCAGTGAGATGAGGGAGGTGGAAATACGGAGAATGAAAGTGGGTAATACAGTGCAGTCCACTTAAGTGCACATCGGATAAGTGCACATCCTGCTTAAATGCACATGTTTTTCACATCCTGATATTTTTCCTATTCATCCAATGTTAAATTTACCTCTTAAGTGCACTACATGTAAGTGCACATTTCGATTAAATGCACACTTTTTTTTTTGCTTTTTCTATTGATTTTCAGTCCAACCCAGCTTTTAAGTGCACATTTTGTACAGTACATGTACCACCTTAAACAGTCCACCTTAACATCTTAATTGGCCGCAGTACTGTATAATGAAGCTGGGTTCATATAATCACTGACTTCAAGCGAAAGAACCATGGACCCAGAAGCAGAGACTAGCCATACACCAACAATTCTCGATCTGCCAGCTGGCATGCACATGCAGGAGTTTATTAACAGAGATGAATGCCACTTTGCCACAGGAAGCATGTGGGGGATATCCATGGGGACTCAATCAATCAATCAAACTGTATTTCACCAGGTAGTTACATCATTGAACAAGCTCATTTTCTAGATGATCCTGGACACATAGGACACTTTTGCTTACAATAGACAACACTTCCTACAAAAGTAGACATCGGTACAGGCAGTTACAATATACAAACTCAGTACTTGGACGAATCAGACATGTAAAGCAAGTGCAAATATTGGCATTTAAAGTGCAGTGCATACAGGTTGTAGCTTATAGAGTACAAGTGAGGAGTGGGAGGAGGGACATAGAGAAGGGCAGTGGGAAGAAAGGGTATCAGACACATAGTAGAGAGGGAAAATAGGGCAGCCTAATAGAATGAGGCCCCCTGCGAAGCTAATTGATGAAAGGGGGGATTGGGCTGGCAGTATAGCCTAGAAGTTAGAAGAACGAGGTGTGAACGAGCTTGATACATCCAGCAGACCAGACCTGAGTTTGATTCTCACAACCTCCACGTGCATACTGTGTGACTCTGAGCAAGTCACTTAACTGGCCAGTGCTCCCAAGTCGCCCCTGAAAACAGGCACGTGTGCCTAGTGGGCCTACCCGTTACTAAAGACTAAAATAAATAAATAAAAATAAGGTGGGGGGGGGATGGTTGCCCTAAAGGGATGCTAGAGGACTCAGAGGAGAACAAACAGGAGGATGAGGACGAGGATGTGGGGAGCCAGGAGGAGGGGCCAGTACAGTAACTGCAGCCATGGTGCTGTCTAGCATGGCCACAGCAAGAAAATTTGTTTTGTCAAAAAAAAAAAAAAAAACTGACTTTAGACATCTGTTTAATTTTGAATCCTACACTGAAACACACAAAGCAGAAGATTACTGATTTTTTTGTCAAGTAGTACTGTGCAGCAATGTCATTTTAACTTGAGCACCTGCTATTTAATACAAGCATTTGTCAATGCTGAATGTTTGCTTGCTGGTATTAGCATTGAAAGTGCAGGAGTTAGACAGATGCAGAATAGGAATGGCAGTGAAGTATTGAACTTCACGTGAACCCCACCTCCACCCTGCAGAGATGGACAGGCATTGGAGTATGCCTTTGGGTCATCGCACATAATGCTTATGCC
Source organism: Neoceratodus forsteri (assembly GCA_016271365.2). NCBI lineage: Eukaryota > Metazoa > Chordata > Ceratodontiformes > Ceratodontidae > Neoceratodus > Neoceratodus forsteri. Next base: position 268,283,738 of record CM057455.1, read on the forward strand.
ATTTCACCTCACCCTATCCTGCAGACATTGACAAGTGCTGAGGTGTGCCTTGGGGTGTTGGCTTTACAGTTACCCCATCCCATAAGGACATACGCTGAAATGGGTGCAGTATAGTAGAATGGGGTGAAGTCTGGGGCCGAAGAGTCCAAGGCACACCTCAATGCCTGTCACTGGCTGCAGGATGGGGGTGGAATGGCATGAGCATTACAGCCAGCAATCCAAAGGCACACCACTGACACCTGTCAGTCTGTACAGGGTGGGATGTTTTGGTTACGAACTGTAACACCCCGGGTGTTCATTGGTATTTGCACTACAAATTTTCTTTTTTTTTTTTTAAACTGCCTGCTGTCACTGAGTCCTCAGCCCAGTCTCAGACCCCTGGACCCCCCACCTCCATATTGGCCACGACTCCCGACACCTATGGCTTTCCCCCTTGGGGTGGGGTTGCGGCACCTGAGCTCAGTGCCACAAACATGGGACCAGAATCGGGAGCCGGCCTGGAGGCTAATTAGGGCCAGGGGTTGACATCATATATGGTGGCCACAAGCAAGGTTATTCCTCTTTTTGTTTAAACCCCAAGGGCAGGGATGTGCAATGACATCCTGCGTCCGCCCTGCCCCTCGTAACTTCTTGACACCGGTGCTTGCGATTCCTCCTGGCCTCTGCCAGGAGTCCTCGTGTACCAGGCAGTCTCTCCAGCCCTTCCCCATGAGAAGGAGAGCACCCTGAGGGTGCTCAGTCCTTCTCTCCCAGCTGACCCACCAGCTCCCCGGGTCCGTTCCCAAACCTGGGTCGCTGGCATTGCAAGCAGAAATCCAACCACTGCGCCGGTGGGCCGGCTTGCACTACAGACTTTCAACATGGCCTTTTTGTGACCCCCACCTCATGAAAGCATTTGGAACCTCTGCTCATGAAGAGTGGCACTGTGATTTTGTTAATCTGTCTTGAATGTTGATTTGCTACAGCGACCGCACTATTCTGCACCAGATGTACGAAAACACAGTTTGGACAGGATGTGAAAAATTACAGCTATCCTGTTAATAAGGAGGTGTGAAAAAATGCCAATGTTGAAAATCTGGAGTGAAAATATTAAAAATTCTCGAAGTTACGAGCATGCATGGAAACTGCACAATGTATGCTCGTAATACAGTTATTTTGTGAAATGTTCTCACCAAATTTTCAACACAGGCATTCTGGGACCTCCGCTCATGAACAGTGTCACTGTGATTTTGTTAACCTGCCCCAAACGCTGATTTCTCACAGTGACCACGCCATTGCATGCCACATGTGCAAAACCATATTTCGGGCAGGATGTGAGAAATTACAGCTGTACTGTTCATAAGGAGGTGTGAAACAATAGCAATGCTGAAAATGTGGAGTGAAAATATCAAAAATTCTCACAGTTACAAGCATGTGTAGAAACTGCGCAATGCACGTTCGTAACACGGTCATTTTATGGAATTTTTTCACCAAATTTGCAACATAGGCCTTTGGGGAGCCCACCTCATGAACAGTAGCACTATCATTTCATTAATCAGTCCCAAAAGGAAATTCCACGCAGTAACCAAGAGATCACCTTTCGGGACTGAATAACAAGATGACAGTGACTGAATTCATGAGGTGGGGGTCCCAAGAACCCCATGTTCAAAAATTGGTGCCAAAATTCACAAAAATGGGTAAGATATGCACCAAAGTTAAAAAAAAAACATTCACCTCTGAGGCCGGGAGATCAGAGGGCTGTGGGTTCAGTTCCCACATCTGGCACTTGGGTTAATATCCCAATACTGACACTGCAGTGCAGCATGAGGGGGTGCTGCACTTCTGAGGTGCCATCTTTCGGATGAGACATTAAACCAAGGTCCCATCTTCCTGGATTGGTGGTAGTTCAGGTGGATGTTAAAGATCCCATGGCACTTATCGAAAAGAGTAGAGGATTTCCCCCGTGTCCTGGCCAAATTTCCCCCATTCACTAAAAATAGCACCAATAGCTTAATCTGATTCAGTTTCAGTTGCTTAACATCTGTATCCCCCTCTCGCCCAGGTCGCCCCTGAAAAATGGGCTTCTAGTCCCCGTGGGCCTACCGGGTCAACAAAATTCAATAAATAATTAATAAATGCCATTACACAGCTTACCGGCATTTCTTCAGTTCGCGGTTGGCTTTGAAGAGTGCAGACTTGTTCCCGGTCCACCAAAGATCATCAGGTCAGGCTCCAGAGGTAAGTATGGGGTGAGGGGGGGTGCAGGGATATGGGGTGCAGAGGTGGAGTGCGGTTGGGGAGGGGCACTGGACACAATGAGGGACCGTTTTCTACTTTTCAGGTAAAAAAACAAATTAAACCATTGTGGGAAGGTTTTTTTTTTTTGCAGGTAGATTTGGCATGCTGGGGTGGGCTCCCAGCGAGCCACCTGTGTGTTCTTTGGGGAGACTGGAGCCATCAGGATTGGGCCTCCCGTCAGCAAAAAATAAAAAGATCTGTATTTGGGGGGAGACATGATGCCGAGGGGGATTGGGCACCCCCCTTCGGCAAACAAAATCTATGGGGACATTATGCCCATGGTGAGTGGACTCCCCATCGGCAAAGGAAGTGGGGAAGGGGCATGCTGACAAGGGGATTGGGCACCCATGCCAGCTTTCATAGGGACTCAGGCAGACAACGACAGCTGCTGCCATGTTAATGGGAATTTTACACCAGGCAAGGTACCACCCTGCAATGACATGTTACTCCCTCACTGCAGCAGCAATTTTGTTTCAAGTTGGTGGCACGCTTGCTGAACTAGTGTCAGCAGCAGCATGCCACTGCATTGGGGAAAGGAAGCCAAGCTTCTAAATGCAGTGGGGGCATTGGTTGCCACAGGGTCACACCTCCAAAACCCCGCTTCTGTCCTAAGCTGTCACATAATGTTTCTTGCACATGCGCGCATGCAAACATAAAAGTGCATTACAGAAACAGTGAAATGTGCTTGGAAGTAATTCTCTGGTTAAATGCACAGCCCGCTTAAGTGCACAAAAAACTTTTATGCCAAGGGTGTACACTTAAGAGGGCTCCACTCTAGCAGCAGTGAAGACCCAGAGAGACAATAGATCCTGGGGTATGATAGGGTAATATGGGCAGACTGGATAGACTGTCTGTCTTCCTGCCATAATTCTGCACTCATTAAGGAAAGAATAGTAGAACACCTGAAAGTCAATGGACTGGTGGAACCCAGGCAACATGGGTTCTCTGCAGGATGATCCTGTCAAACTAATCTGATAGATTTCTTTGACTAGGTGACAAAGGCAATAGACCAAGGGGGAGGAGGACAGTACATATTGCCTACCTCGATTTCAGAAAAGCCTTTGACACAGTCCCACACAGGACACTAGTCAACAAGCTAGGCAGACTAGGGTTGGGATGCAAGGTGGTGAACTGGATTGGAAACTGGTTAAGGGATAGAAAACAGAGAGTAGTGGTGAATGGAACCCAATCAGATGACAGGGAGTTGACCAGTGGGGTGCCTCAGGGGTCAGTTCTGGGGCCAGTCCTCTTCAATGTCTTCTTCAGTAACATTGCAGATGGGTTGGAGGGAAAGGTTTGCCTGTGTGTGGATGACACCAGGATCTGCAACAGGGTGGATACACTGGAGGGGGTGGAACTGCTGGAGAGATGGTCAGGGGCATGTCAGCTAAGGCTTAATGCAAAGAAGTGCAAAATCATGCATGGGGGAGCAGGAATCCTGGGCAAGCTACAGGTTTGGAGAGAGCTGTTGACAGTAACTAAGGAGGAGAGGGACTTGGGGGTCATAATCACAGATGACTTGAAGGCCGCTAGGCAGACGGCAAAGGTGATGGGAAAGGCCAATGGGATGTTGGTGTGTATTGGAAGGAAATCACAAGCCACAGGAGGGAGGTAATAGTTCCACTGTACAAGGCCCTGGTGAAACCTCACCTTGAATATGGTGCACAGTTCTGGAGACCACACCTTCATAAGGACATTGACAAAACAGAGATGTGCAGAGGAGGGTGACCAAAATGGTGAAGGGATTACATCACAAGCCTTACAAGGAGAGAGTGAGGGACCTTAGATTGTACACAATGGAACAAAGGAGGGTGAGAGGTAACATGTTAGAAATGTTCAAGTACCTAAAGGGCATTAACAAGGTGGAAGGGGACAACATATTCCAGATTAATAGTAGTACCAGGGCAAGAGGACACAATATGAAACTGAGGGGTAGCCTCATAAGTAAAAATGTCAGGGAGTTCTTTTTTACATAAAGAGTGGTGGATGCATGGAATACCCTGCCCCAGAAGGTGGTGGCAGCCCTTAAAGTGGTGAGTTTCAAACATGCATGGGACAGAAACAAAGGAATAATAGAGATAGGAAGAAAAAGCTAGTCAATGATCAGATAGGGTCACTGGATGCTTTGTTAGGCAGCTTAAACGGGCAGAGTGGATGGGCCTAGCAGTCCTTACTTGCTGACAGCATCTATGAATCTATGTATCTATGTATCTATGTATTTATTGTCTATGTTTCAATGTATCGACCTAAACTGAAAACAGTGCTTGCAATGGTGCAGCTCTGTTCCATGGTACTGTTTGTTGGGTTTTGTTTTGGTAATTCTGATGCTGTATAAAGGAGAAATTCTGATATCACAGTTGGTGATCCAGAGTGCGTTGGAAGAAGGAGTTTTCTTTCATCAGTATGGCTGTGGTTTTCATGTGTTCTTCAAGTTTTGTTTGCAGGCGACATGCTTCAGGGCTACAGAGCACCAGACTGAGAGCATGGAAGGTCTGTTCTACCACACCCAATGTCTCGCCTTCAAACCAAAGCAGGATAAAACTCCCCCCCAACCCCCAGCCTAAAACACCTTTTGCTACCAAAACAATGCAACATAATGTTAAGACTGTCGGAACTCCACCTATTCCAGGTGCCTAGTGTGAGAACCTCCACTGGAGGTGAGTTATTCTCCTTCTTCACTCCTACCCAGTGGAATGGCCTTCCAAGTAGCATCCAAACATCGGCCTCCCTAAGGGTATTCAAGAACGAACTCATATCTCATCTACTGAATTCTAACCAATGTTGCTGTTACAAGTAAAAAATTTTTATAATTATCATACCAGGCCTCGACCTGTGAGTACATGACCTTAATTGTTTAATTGTTTAATTAGTATTTCAGAAAGACCTTTGAGCGTGAGCTCTTTTACAAAGGTTCCACGTCAGTGTGGACAATAAGACAATACACATATTCAGTGGCTACAGAGGCCTGAACATTAGGCATTAAAGAGCGATTACATGACAATTAGACAAATAGAAGAAAAAAAACTGAGCAGTTGTAATCGAATACTAAGCTTTTTCTAATCGGTTACTCCTAGGTAGCACACCCCTGGAAACCTCCAAATCCGTTGATAGACTATGGCAGAGTAGCTGCATAGGGTTTAACGCTATCCCAGATAGCGAGAGGCTGGGTGACAGTGAAACAAGGAGGATTGGGTTTGAAATCAACCGCAGAGAGCGAGAGAGGTGGGGGGATAGTGAAACGGGGGCTGTGATGTGGAGAGCAGCTCCAGAGGGCTTTGTCAAGTATGGTGTATGTGTGTGTGGGGGGAGGTTTGGGAGGGGCAGTACCAAGTGCTTTTAAAGAGGACTGATAGCTTACTTCAGTCCTTGGCTAGGCTGGAATGGAGACAGGGTTTTCTAGGTAGCCCTGCTGGGTGTTACCTTGGGGGGTAGGCCTGTCTATCAAGTGGGGCCTGAGAAGCAGGTGCATTTTGAGTTAGACATCAGGTGCTGTTTGAGGCCTACTTTGAATTGAGACAGGCTGTTCTTTGTTTGTAATTTCATCGGGAGTTCATTTATCCAGAGGGGGCCCGACAGGAGAAAGCACGCTGCCCTAGTGAGGTTTGGCGGAATGGTATGGACAGTGCTCCATTCTTCCTCCGTCTGGTGATGTGTGTTGAGAGAGAAACCTCGAGCAGGTTTCCTATACAGGGTGGGGTTTTTCGAGGAGTGCCTTCTTTCCCAGGAGGCAAGTTTGGTATTTGATCCTGTCTTTTAGGTTAAGCCAGTTTGTACGCTCATACAGGGTGCAAGTATGTATAGTGATCTGCACACAGGGTGAGGTGGCATGCCTTATTGAGTGCAATTTGGACACTTTTGAGCACTGTATCAGTAGCAGCTCCATAGACCACCAGCCCGTAGTCTATCATGGAGAGTATGGAGCTGGAGACTGAGATTCGGAGTGCTTCCAGGGTGAGGGATTTCTTATGCCTATAGAGGATCCCGATCTTTGTGTTTAGAAACATAGAAACATAGAATTTGATGGCAGATAAGGACCGCTTGGCCCACCCAGTCTGCCCATTTCCCTGCCTAATGGATAAGCTGCAGATCCTAGTTAACCAGCAGCCTACTTCTTCCTACCCCCACACCCTAGAATTGCCTTATGACTGTCCCATGCATGCTTGAATTCCACCACTGTTTTTGACTCCACAACCTCCTCCGGAAGGCCGTCCCATGCATCCACAACCCTCTCTGTGAAAAAATACTTCCTTAAATTACCTCTGAGCTGCCCTCTATCTTCAAATTGTGCCCCTTGTTCTTGCACACCCTTTTTTGAAAGATGCTACCCTCTTGGACTTTGTTGATCCCTTGAGGTACTTGAAGTTTCTATCATGTCCCCTCTCCTCCTTTCCTTGAGGCTATACATATTAAGCTCCTTAAGTCTCTTTTCATATGTCTTCCGTGCAGACCGTGCACCATTTTAGTTGCCCTCCTCTGGACAGCTTCCATCCTGTCTATGTCTTTGCGGAGATTGGGTCTCCAGAACTGCACGCAGTACTCCAGATGGGGTCTGACCAGCTGTCTGTACAGAGGATAATAACTTCCTGTTTTCTACTGGTGATGCCTCTCCCTATGCATCCCAGTATCCCCCCAGCCCTCCTTGCTGCCCTCTCACATTGCTTGCCCACCTTTAGGTCATCTGATATGACTACCCCCAGGTCCCTTTCCATTTTTGTTGTTGTTAGTATCTCACCCCCCATTGTGTACTCTTCCCCTGGGTTTTTGTTTCCCAGGTGCATTACCTTGCATTTCTTAGCATTGAATCTAAGCTGCCATACATTTGACCATTCCTCTAACCTTGCCAAGTCCCTTCTCATCCTTTCCACCCCACCTTGTGCATCAACTCTGTTGCAGATCTTTGTGTCATCTGCAAAGAGACATACTTTTCCTTCCAGTCCCTCTGCAATGTCACTTATAAAGACATTGAAAAGGACCGGTCCTAATACTGAACACTGCGGTACCCCACTAGTAACCCCCCTTTCTTCAGAGTGGGCTCCATTTACTATTACTCTCTGTGTCATATTCTCCAGCCATATCTTTACCCAGGCTGCCATCCTGGGACCCACTCCCAGGCTGGCTAACTTGTATATTAATCTTTTGTGTGGGACTGTGTCAAATGCCTTGCTAAAGTGTAGGTAGGCCATGTCCACAGCCCCTCCCTGATCTACTACTTTGGTCACCCAGTCAAAGAAATCTATCAGATTTGTCTGGCATGACCTTCCGCTGTGAATCCATGCTGCCTTGGGTCCCTGCCCCCTCAGCCTCCAGGTACTCGACAATTCTTTCCTTCAGAAGTGATTCCATCATTTTCCCTACCACTGAGGTTAAACTAACAGGTCTGTAGTTTCCTGCTTCTGCCTTGCTCCCACTTTTGTGAAGGGGAATCACATCTGCCCTCCTCCAGTCCTCGGGTACCACCCCATCCTCTCATGATTTGTTAAAGAGGGTAGTCAGTGGTGTCACTAGTTCTACCCTTAGTTCTTTTAGAATTCTGGGATGAATCCCATCAGGCCCCATTGCTTTGTCCACCTTCAGTTTTAAGAGTTCGCTCAGAACCCTTTCTTCTGTAAACGGGTTGGTATCAACTTCTGTATCCAGAGTGTTTCTATTGTTTGTTTTAGGTACCCTTCCTCTTCCTTTGTAAATACTGAGCAAAATATTTGTTTAGTATCTCTGCCTTTTCACAGTCACCCTCTGCCCACCCTCCCTCCCTTTATTAAGCTTCACTATCCCTCCCTTGGTCTTCCTTCGCCCTGATGTACCTATAAAAGGTTTTATCCCCTTCTACTGAATTGGCTATCTTTTCCTCGGTTTGGGCCTTTCCTGTTCTGACTGCCTTCCCAGCTTCCTTTGCTTTAACTGATACAGTTCTCTGTCCTGCTCCTTCTGTGATTCTTTGTACTTCCTGAATGCTTTCTTTTCTCTTGAACCTTCACTGCCACTTCCTTTGAGAACCATAGTGGTTTCTACATCGCTTCATTTCGTTTATTTGCTTCACACAAAGGCTTGTTACCTCTATGATGGCAGTTTTATTATTCCCATTGTTCTTCCACCTCCTTCCTGCCCATTTGCTAGTGCATTCCTTAGGCACTCACCCATTTTGGCAAAGTCAGCCCTCCTAAAGTCCAGTACTTTTGCCTTTGTATGGCTTGACTCTATTGCTGTGTTTATTGTGAACCATACTGTTCGATGGTCGTTAGTTCCCAGATGGCTACCCACTTCTACATCTGTGATCCTCTCTTCTTCTCCATTTGAGAGAACCAGGTCTGAGACTGCTCCCTCTCAAGTGGGCTCCAATACTAGTTGTCTAAGGCATGCCCCTTGTAGGGCATCTAGAATAACCCCACTCTTCGAAGTGGCTGCTGCAACTGCACTCCAGTTAACATCTGGCATACTCAGATCACCCATCAGCAATATCTCCCCTTTTTCTGCTATTCTAAGTATACTTTCTATCATTTCCTTGTCCATTTCCTCCCCCTGAGAAGCGGGTCTGTATACAACCCCTGTGCGGATTGTGGTGCCATTGCCAGTCTCCAAATTTACCCACAGAGCTTCTTTTCCTCCCTGTTTTCCCTTTTGTTCTGTTGCTTTGATTCCTTCCCTTATGTAAAGAGTTACTCCTCCTCCTCTTTTACCCTCCCTGTCCCTCCTGTAGATAGTGTATCCGGGTATGTTTTCGTCCCAGTCATGGTTTTGTGTGTACCATGTTTCTGTGACTGCCACGATATCCAGATGTTCCTCCTCCATCAAGGCTACTAATTCAGGAAGCTTGCTACTCAGACTACAGGCTTTGGTACTCATTGCTCTCCAATTTTTGATGGCTTTACCTTCTGTTGCAGCATCCCCACTGACCTTTCTACCTCGGTCTTTTTCTCATTTAGTGCCCTGTTTTGGGAGAGGCTGGGATTTTCCTGCTGTTTATCAGTGCCCCTTGACTAGTTTAAAAGCTTGCCAATGAAGCATTTAAACCGATTGCTCAAAGACTTGTTCCTTCATGGACAGATGCAGACCATCCTGCCAGTATAGGCTGATGTCCCTCCAGGTGGAACCCCAGTCCCCAATGAAGCCAAACCCTGTGCTCCACACCATTTTTTCAACCATTCACTAAACTGCATGGTGCAAAGTACTCGCCACTCATGCCATTGACAGGCAGCACCTCTGAGAAGGATACTGTGTGTGCTACTTGTCTTAGGCCCTTCCCCAATTCTACAAAGTCCTTCTGCACTGCTCTAATCTCCTGATTAGCCAGTCATTTGTCCCTGGCGGACAATGACGCCCAGCTCAGACTCCGCGCAGCTGTTCTCGTGATCCTGAGGATGCGCTCCTGTCCCTCCAAGCCATGGCACCAGGCAGGCACCTTACTTCAGTTTTCCCTGCTACCCCAGTTCTAGCCCCCACACTGAGTCCCCACCAGGAGCTGCTTCCTTTCCTTGTGGTGTCTTCTGCCTCCTTCCTGTGGGCCTCCCTTGTGACAGTTGTCCTCAGCCTCCTAGTCTCCCTGACGGTGTATCCATAGGGGAGCCATGCCCCCAGAATAGTGTATAGATTGTGGAGTGAACAACTGACTGGTGTGCCTCTGTTCCACCATTCTCACCTCCCTGAGCCCACTGTGGTCCAACTGCTGTGCTTTCTTCACAACCTCTGAGGTAGTGGTGGTGGCTCTGGTACTCCCTGGATGGGGGAGGTTCCCTTCCTACTGTCCAGTGTGGCCTGGGGGAAGGTTCCCTTACTACTGTCCAGTGTGGCCTGAAGACGGGCAACTTCCTCCCTCAGGGCAGAGAGTTGTCTGCAAATAGGGCAGCATCTCAGCCTCCAGAAAGACTCCCAGAAGACTGCTGCCCCACAGCCATTACATTGCACTACTCCCCACATGTTTATCTACTTTTTTTTTGTTTGTGTGTGTGATTGGTTTGTTATATAGAAATATATATATTATACAATGTGTATGCTTATATTGTCAGTGCAGTGTGCTAGAGAGGATATGACAGTGATATGCACCTTGCACTCTTGAGGAAATGATGTCAGAACCCCAGGTATAAAGGAACTATTTCCAGGTGGTGGAAGGGTTGGGCCTAAACTGTGCCCTCACAAAACAATCAGCTAAAAGCTCTGACCCACCGCTATGATGAGTGCCTTCCTGTCAGCAAGATGCCCTACACAACAATTTGACAGAGAAAATACCCTGCTAATCAAACAGAGAAAATCCAGACATCCAAGTCAGACACAGGTAAACCTCCCCAGCCCCAAAACAGCCTGGTAGTTTGTGCCTGAAAGCAGTCAGCCCCAAAATAAGTCAGCTGTGCTTTAAACTCTTCCTGCACTGAAAATCTTAAGAATTGTAACAAATGTAAAGCTAGATCCACCTCCTCTGTTGCTTGAAAGATTGTCTTTCCTGATAATTCTAAGTTCCTTATTTCACCTTTCAGTTAGAAGTAGCCTCCACCTGCAGAATATCTAGTACAAACCAAAGACAATTGTAAGGTTCACCTCCCTCTGTTGTGAGCACAACTCGCTTTCTTGCAAATCCTATGTTCAGTATTGCAGCTTCCAGCCAGAGGTAGTTTCACTTGAAGAATATTAGCTTGAAGAATAATAGTTTACCACTTTGACAAGGGAGTCTACATGGTGTGTATAAGTGAGAGAGTCATCAATGGTGACTGCAAGGTACTTGAATAAGTGCACCTGCTCAATCTGCTCACCAGCCTTGTTGGCGATTACGAGAGGAGCATGCTTGTGTTTGTTGTAGGGGCTGGATTGTAGCAAGGCCTTGGTTTTCTTGTAATTTAGTAGCAGCTTTGGCCTACTGAACCAGTCCTCGAGTTTATTGAAAGAGTTCTGTAGTTCTGTTTGTAGGGCAACCTGAGAGGTGCTGCTGCTCAGCAGCATGGCATCGTCTGCATACAGAATAAGTTTGGTGTCACAGGCTGTGGGTAGGTCATTTACAAAGAGGCTAAAAAGCAGGGGGCCCTAGAATTGATCCTTGAGGGACTCCTAGTAGTACATCACTGGAGCTGGATAACATCTGCCCGATTTTGACTCGCTGGCTCCTGTGTGTTAGGTAGTCATTGAACCAATTCATGGCTTTGGTGCCACACCCAATCTTTGGAGCCGGGTACTGGTAAGAGAGTGGTTGATGGCGTCGAAGGCTGGTGAGTCAACAAAGATGGACCCTAACAATTTGCCTTAGTCCAGCGCCCCTTCCATCTTTAGTCAGTGTATTCTAGCAGTGCCGTGGTGGTACTGTGTTTTACCTAGCCATGTTGGTTTGGGCAGAGCAGATTGTACTTATTGAGGTATTCTGTGAGTTGACTTGCTGTGATTTTTCGAAAGCTTTGGATAGTGGGGAGAGGATAGATATTGGCCTGTAGTTTGATGCCAGCGCTTGTCACCATTCTTATGCACTGGAGTTACCAGGGCTTGCTTCATACCTCTGGAAATTGAGCTAGGCCAAGGATTTATTAAATAGCATTGTTATGGGCATAATAAGAATATCAAGGGTGAGAGATAGTAATCATGTCTAGCCCGCACTCCCCAATCTGGTTTTGCCTAGGACTTTCCTGACCATCGTTAGGGCCTCCTTCACTGTCACCTTTTTAAAGTAGAAAGCTGGGTGGTTAGTTATGAGCAGGTTGGCGCAACCTTGGTCCTCCACAGGTGGAAGGTAGTCTGGAGGGAGCACTGAGGACAGGTCTGTAAAGGCCTGGTTAAAGGCATCAGCAATGGCTAGCAGATCTGAGGACGATGAGTTATTAATGTTGAGCATCTTAGGGTGCTGCTTTTGATCTTTACCAAGGATATTCTTGATGTTGTCTCAAAACCTCTTTCCATCTCCCCATGCATTGTTAAGCTGGGTCTTATGGAAATTGGCTTTTGCGAGCCTGATAAGTTTGGTGCACCAATTTCTAGCCATTTTGTAGCACTGTAGGTTATGCTTGCTGCCTGAGTTTAAGGCTTTTTTCCCAGAGGCAGTCCCTCTCTTTTAGGAGGGAGAGGAGCTTGCCATCAATCCAGCCGTTAACCTCCCCCCGAATTTTCCATTTTGTGTGTGGGGCATAGATATCACAGATGGAATTGAAGCCCTCAGTGAAAAAAACTAAGGGCCTGGTCCAGCATAGGTGCCTTGTTGATGGGGGACCAGTTGTAGGCAGACAGGGCCAATTTGAGGGATCCAAGTTTGCCTTTCCAGAACCCTGCTCTCATGAGGGGGTGGGCTTTTGGCAGTTTAGTGGTCCATGTAAAGGAGATTGGGGAGTGGTCACTTAGCACAACCGGAGAACCCTGAGTTCAGAGAATTGAGTCGGTGAGCTAGCTAAGACCCAGTCAATGATGGTGCTGGTACCAGCCTTGTAGTTCTGTCTGGTGGGGTGAGTTACGAGTCATGGAGATTGTGGAGGTGATTAGGTGACCTACTTTGAACTGTAGCCTAAGTACTGCTATGTAAACTGTGTTTCATGTCATGTCAAGTATTATGTGGGCTAATAATGCTGTACACCCCTGTATGATGTTTTTGTTTGTTGCCACCTGACTGTATAATGCATGTGTTACCGCGCCTATGTTTCTCTGTAATTAATTCCAGGTCGCCCCTGAAAAGGGACCACCCAGTCTCAGTGAGCCTACTCAGTTACCAAAATTAAATAAATAAATAAATGTACAGTGTAACTCTAGAGTGTACTTATTCTTACATGTGTCTAATAATTACATGCCTTGTTTGCTCTTTCAACCAACCAGATTGCTTGGATTGCTGAAATGTTTTGTCCACATGTTATAACAGACAGTATGGCTTAAGAGTGCAGGACCGTGACTTAGGAGCCCCAGGCTTGAATCCTACTACTGCAACTTAAAGTGTGGCTCTGTGCAAGATCATGCTTAACCTCTCTGTGAAGCCTCGCTGATACATCAATTTGCTGTTTGAACCTCTCTACAGCTAAATACTGTACAAGCAGAGTTTACTACACATCTGGGTGTAAAGTGCCTTGGAATCGCTTGTCTGTAAGACATTCTATATAACCTAAGTTTTGACCTAGTGGCTAGAGCACACAGGAGAGAACCTGCAGCCCTGGATTTGAATCCCACTACTGTCACTTGCTCACTGTGAGACTAATCAAGCCTGGGCTCATTTGCTCTGTAATGTTTCCCTAATCTGTCCCTTTGCTGTTTGTATCTCCATGCCCAAATAACAGCTGCCTTTCATCCCTCTTCTGGATTTTAAAATGTGTTTGGATAGTGTAAATAACCCACTAACGCTTTTGCCAAGTGATTAGAGCAGGAAGATTAGAAACTGGAGCCCCAGGTTTGAATCCCACCACTGTCACTCAGTAGCTGAGTAAGCAAGTATGTGTTTATAACCTCTCTTTAAGCCTTTCCTAATCTGCCACTTTGCAGTTTGTATGTCCCAGTGTGCCTTGTTGGCAGAAGTACTCTCTTTCTTCCCTCTCCTGGACTATAAAGCACTTTGGGCTAGATTACATAAAAGGCACTCAAGTTCTTGCCTAGTGTTTAGAGCATAAAGGTGAGAACCTAAAGCCACAGGTTTGAATCCCACTACAGCCACGTACTCACAGTGTGGTTGGGAGCAACCTGTGTATACAATCTCACTAATCTATTTCTTCTTTCAAACTCTCCCTATGTGCCAGAATGGCACCCGGGAGAAGATCAGTGAATCTGGAGCCCAGGTGATGTGTAAATCACCCGAGTGCCACTTTCTCATGGTGTTACTCTGCCTAAAATGGCAGCAACACTCTCTCTTTCCTCTCCTGGATTGCAGAGTAGTTTGAGATAGAGTAAATGAAAGGTACTATATAAAACCAAAATTCCTATCCACACTACCTAAACAAATTTAAGAAAATCAATGGGGGACCCAAAAGCATAGCATTCTTCAAAAGAAAATGGGCAGAATAAAAGGTACAGACTGATTAAAGAGGAGACAAATAAATCAAATTGTTTAGATAAAAGTTCCCAAAGCACTCAGAACGATCCCCAAAATACTAGTCATGTTCCTTAGTACTCTTAAGCCTTTGATTTGTAACTTGTAGTAACTTAGAAACATTTCAGAAAGCCAAAAGCATATACTTTCTTGTATATGTTTCAATAAAAAGTATAACAGAAAAAAACAGAAAGTCAAAAGCTGCAGAGCTCTCTAAACACCTCCAACTTCTGCTACACTGTCTCGCCAACACCGTGTGTGTAGTAGGTAGACAACGTGAAAGCGGCATCCTATGTGCTTTTCGCTTTTGCAATCATTCATGTTCGATTAACTTGGGACCCACAGGATCGTGGGACTAAGATCTCCTCTCACAATCCCACTGGTCACTGCTAGAAATAATGCCAGGGCTCCAGTGCCCCACTATAATTTTTGGAAGGACATACAAGGTATGTCATTGTGGCTCTGTGGTAGTGCTCTGTGCCATATGCTGTATGGCACAGAATACTAAAGGGGTTAAAGAGAAACCCTGTGGGCCCAGTAAAAAGGCCTGCAGGATTCTTGGCTGGCTGACTAAAGCATTCGACCACAAACAGTTAATTAGGGGAACCTGGAGCTCCAGGCAGACCATGTGCTTTAGCACAGAACAGACAGGAAGCGATGGCAAGAAAAGAGTTTACTGCAGATTTGAAACAGAATTAAGCAGAGGATTCAGTCTGGAGTGAGCTGCAAGGGACCCTTCCACTCATGGGTTGAAAACGTATCTAACTGCAAAAGATGAGAACATTTTGTTTTGATTGCAGAAAGCTTGTTTCTTTTGAATTTGTTAGAAAACCATTCTTAAAAAGCATTAAATATTTTTTGTTGGAACTTTCAAAGAAATGGTGTCTGACCATTTTGAGTCTTCCCTATCCATGCTAACAAATTACACACCCAGTGTACGAAAGGAATGCCACTAGAAGCATGTCCACTTAGAAACATAAAAAATTGTCCCAGCCCATCAGCACAGCGGCTGGATTTCCGCCGATGCTGGCGACCTGGGTTCGAAACAGACCCGGTCATTGGAGGTCGGCTAGGAGAAGGCTCAAGCATCCAGCGACTGCTTGCTTTCTCCCGTGGGAGGGTGGAGATGCAGCTCGGTGTGTGCTGACTTCTGGCAGAGGCCAGGAGCATAGCATTTCAGTGAGCCCTGCTGAATGCAGGGGAGTGGTGGACATCAGCATATGCCTTAACATCTGTGGCACACCACGCCCCGGGAAAAAATGGGAAAAACAGCTTCCCAACCGGCCGGATGGCAGGTGCCAGCCCCACCACCACAGAAGCCCTGGGTCTCCAGAACCACCTCAGCAGCACCCAGGGTCCGAATAAGGGTACGCTGAATGTCCCTGCCCTTCCCCGCCGGAGGAGAGGGACCCATCCAGTGAAGGGTGACACCAGCTACCCCTGGGGTGGCTGCAATCTGAGGTGGAGGAGACCGGGCGAGTGTCGGCGAGGCCTAGGCTGGCCTGAAGTAGAGGTGGGCTGGGGAGCAGAGAGGAGGAGTAAAAAAAAAATTTCAGTAGAAAAGGACTGCTTGGCCCACCTAGTCTGCCATAATGTTTCTTCTTCTCTTCTGTCTCCACAGACACTATTTGGTCTCTGTTGACCCTTCTTCCCCCTCTCTGCCTATTTACCAATATTTCCTTATGCCTAACTCAGCATGCTTGAAGCCTCCCACTTTTTTCTTCCACCACCTCTGCTGGTAGACTGTTCCAGGTGTCCATTACTTTTTCACTGAAGGAATACTTCCTCCCATCCCTCTTAAACATCCCCCCCTCCTAGCTTCATTATATGCCATCTTGTACTGGTGCACTTCCCCCTTTGAAACAGACTCCCCTTCTATACCTTGCTCACCCCTGTGAGGTACTTGTAGGTTTTGATCAAGTCCCTGCTCTCCCTCCTCTCTTTTAGGATATACATGTTCAGATCTCTCAGTCTCTACTCATAGGGGTTTTGATGTAACCCCTGCACCATTTTAGTTGCCCTCCTCTGGACTCCAGAACTAGACACGGTACTCCAGGTTGGGGTCTCACCAGTGACCAATACAGTATTAAAACCACCTCCTTCCTCCTGATGGTGATACCTCTCCCTATGCTCCCTATGCACGCATGCCGCTGGCCCTGCCCACTGCCTCATCACATTTCCCCACCACCTTGAGGCCATCAGATATGATAACCCCAAGGTATCTTTCCTGCTAAGTCACCATCAGTACCTCTCCGCCATTCTAAGTGATATTACTCTGATTCCATACTAGGGAAGCAAACTCTGCACCACACCCAGTAGAGACAATGTTATAACCTCTGACCCTCTGCTGCACTTGCATGAGTGTCACTTGTAGTACATGTACAACCCCTTCCACTGCCTCCTCTTCCTGTGCCAGTTATTGTTATAAGAAGCAAACTACTGTCACTTCCATTGGTGCTCTCTGGCTGTCTTCCACATACCACCGGGCCCCTGCCCTAGCAACAACATGATCACCACCCCCAGCTGAGTTCCTGTACCTGGTACAGTTCCAGTAAGAATCACACCACAGTCCTATGATTGCATGGCTTGGAGAGCAAGTAGAAGGAGTAGCACAGTGCTGAATTATGTTTTAATAAGTTCCACTAATGAACTCAGATATTATCTGTGAATGGTAAAACAACCATTAGCAGATGGAAGAAAGCTGTTGCTCTAACTTTTATTTATTTAATATTTTATTGATTTATTTATACATTATTTTTATTTTTATTTTAACTAGTTAGGTGCACTGCTACAACAGTCCATTTCCAGGCACAACCCAGACCATAACAGGCAGTACAAAAATACAAGCAAGGTGAGCAGAACATCAGTTTAAGTACAGTATTTTAAAGAGTGGTATACATAATTATTGTCGTGAGATTCCATAAAATCACTAGATTTACAGTACAGAAAACAGTAAAACCAGTCATATGGTACATTTGCAGTCAGAGGCGACAATCAGGCAGTTTTGAAGCTGAGCTTTGAATTGTGCATATCAAGAGGCAGACCATCGAACACCAGGACGACTATTCCAGGAGCTGCGTGCAGCCAATGGAAAAGGCCTTCTGACCTATGCCAACTGAGATGTGAGGCTTGGCAAAAAGCTACATGTCAGCATATCTTATATTTCAGGGGAAGCATTTTGAACTTAGTAAGTCTGAGAGGTAGATTCACAAAAGGCCTTATCTATCAGGCAGCCGAACAGATAGTCACAGATAGCCATAGAGGGCTTGGGGAGAACCAGTCTAGGTTAAGATAAAGGCTACACTAATAGGATCTGAAGAGAGTCAACAAAGCAAACTGACAGATAATGGTATAGACCACATTCACTGGCCTTGCATTATCTTCAGTGGCAGCATGAGAAACAAGCATTTGTCAATGCTGAATGTTTGCTTGTTGGTATTGGCATTGGTACTGCATGAGTTAGAGAGTGATGCATAATTGGAATGGCAGAGAAATATTGAACTTACGTTAACCCCCCACACACACTTCAGAGACTGACAGGCATTGGGGTGTGTCTTTGGGTCATTGGCCATAACGTTGATGCCATTCCACCTCACCCCACCCTGAAGACACTGACATGTGTTACAGTGTGCTTGGGGTCTTCAGACCTTATGCTCACCCCATTCCATAAGGAAATAAGCTGAGATGGGTGCAGTATAGGAGAATGGGGTGAACGCTGGGGTCGAAGACCCCAAGGCACACCTCAATGCCTGTCAGTGGCTGCAGGGTAGGGGTGGAATGGTGGAGCATTATGGCTGATGACCCCAAGCCACGCCCCTGACGCCTGTCAATTCTGAAGGGTGGGGTATTGTTACAAACCCAATGCCCCAGGTGTTTGAGCATATTTCACCCAAATTTTCAACGTATTTTAGGGGACCCCGCCTCATGAACAGTGGCACTATCATTTCGTTACTCAATCCTGAAAGGTGATTTAGCACAACGAATGTGCCATTTGGCGCAACAGCTGGGAAAATATATTTTGGGCAGGATGTGAAAAATTACATCTCTACTGTTCATGAAGAGGTGTGAAAAAATGGCAATGTTGAAAATCTGGAGTGAAAATATGAAAAAGTGTTGAAGTTATGAGTCTGCATAGAAATTGCATAATGCATGCTCGTAACACTGTCATTTTCTGAAATTTGTTCACCAAATTTTCAACATGGCCTTTTTGGAACCTCCCCTAATGAACAGTGGCACTGTGATTTCATTCATGTGTCTCAAAGTTGAATTTGCTCAGCAACTGCACCACAGGTGCGAAAACACATTTCAGGCAGGATGCAAAAAATGACAACTGTACTGTTCATAAGGAGTGTAAAATGGCAATGTCGGAAATTTGGAGTGAAAATATTAAAATTGGTGAAGTTATGTTGCATATCAACTGCACAATGCACGCCATAACACAGTTATTTTTGGATTTTTTTCACCAAACTTGCAGCATAGGCTTTTGGGACCCCACATCATGAACAGTCATGCTGTCATTTCATTAATGGGTGCTGAAAGGTTATTCCAACACAGTGACCACAAAATCACCTTCGTGACTGAGAAACAAAGTGACAGTGTCAGTGGTCACGAGGTGGTGTCCTAAGAACCCCATGTTGAAAATCTGGGGCCAAACTCAAAAAATGGCTAAGATATCAGCCTAAGTTGAAACCCCCATAGACTGCCATTATAGGACTTACCGTGATTTTCTTCAGTTGCGGTCGGCTTTTTGAAGAGTGCAGACGTGTTCCAGTCCACAGAAAATCACAGTGCCGGACCTCTAGAGGTAAGTATAGGTGAGGGAGATGTGTGAGGAGGTGGGGTGCGCAGAGGGAGGGTGCGGTTGGGTAAGGGGGCCAACAGGAGCAACAAGGGATCGTTTTCTTATTTTCAGGTTTAAAAAAAATATATGTTGTGGGACTGTTTTCTTTATTACAGGTGAAAACAAAATGGATTTCAACACACTGGGATGGGCTCCCAGTGTGCCAGACTAGTGGAGGGAGGGATCAATGCCAACCCAGGATTGGGCACCCTGAGGTCAGCTGACAAAAAGGGGACATGGAGGGTGTGTCCAACATGGGAAGTGGGCATACCCATGTCAGAAAAAGCACAGTACTTGGGCACACTGGGGTGGGCTCCCTGTGTGCCACAACAGTGTGGAGGGGCATGCCATCATGGAGATTGGGTACCCGTCGTGGCAAAATATATGTTTGGGCTTGGGAGGGTGCCAACATGGGAATTGGGCACCCTGATGTTGGCTTTGGGGGTGTGGTGGGCAGCAGGAGCTACCAGTTATTCACAGTAGAGCTCATTTATTTCACCACAAAAGGCACACTGAGCAAATGAGTCATCTATCCAGCCCTCGCATTACTGACTCTGTAATGTACATGCGGCTGGAATTTATAGTTGCAGGAGGGGAAGAAATCTGCCTCTGCAATGATAAAACTGTCCATGACTTTAGCGGCAGATTTCTTTCAAGCCCGGTGCTCGCTCTGAAACTACCATCATTGGCAGCTTCCCTGATGATTGGTGGCTGAGGGATGAGCCCGTGAAAGCGCTGGCTGGATTGGCCAAACAGTACCACACCTCTGCAATACTCTACTCTCCTCAAAATGTTTCTTGTGCACTGCGCACGCAAGCAAGCACAAAAAATGGCAAAATGGTCCAGTACAGAGTTATCAGGTAAAAACATCCACATTTATTAAATTAATGGTTTAAAAGTATTTACAGGTACATCCGGGACTCTTGAGAAAGCATCCTTGTGAAACTGGTTGGGTCACTGAGAGCTCTGCACTCTTTGGTCTGGTTTCTATGCCTGATGTACTTGTAAGTACTTTTAAACTATTTATTTTATACATTTGGATGTTTTACCTGCTAACTCTGTGCTGGACCATTGTTCTGTTTTCCTGAATATTTTTGGTACCTGGCACGAGTGCCTTTGAGTGGAGCCAGTTTCTGCCATTATGAAATGAAAATCTAGCTGGCGATACTGCCAGACCCCAGAGTGAAAGAGAGGGTCCAGTCTAGCTGAAGTGCACTTTGGAGCAGCACTATAAGCGAGGTCTCCATAGTACGATATGGGAGAATCATTTTAGTGAGGATTTCTCTGCTGCGTAGGAAGTGGAATGCTTCTCTCATTTCTATATAGCGCTAAGCTTGGGGTGGAGCTTCCTTGGATAGAATCACGTGAACAGAAAAATCAAGGTGGCGATCCAGCCAGATCCTGAGGTACTTGAAGGAGGCCAGTATATTCTATGTTTCTATGCCTGTGCAGGCACCTGCGCTTTTGTGGGATAAGCAGTTTATCTGCACATTGCTAATGTTGGTGATTGGTGGGAGTAAATTTAGAACCAAAAGAGGCATCCTATCCCTCTCAAAGAGTTGCTAGACCATAGAATAGTCTGCCATTAGAAATCATCGTTAGTCCAAATAAAAATACATTTAAAAACAAATTTGTCGGCTATCTGTTTTTAAACAAAAAGTCCTCAGACCATATGTAATCTAGGAGCTTGATGGGCTAATGGCCTTTTTTGCTCCTTACTGTTCTTAGTATGATTACCAGTTGTGGAAATGGGTGGTAGTGGGGTGGTGGTCCCAAGGAAACTCCGTTCTGGTACAAGCCTATTGGGTAAGGACTGATCCAGTGTAAAATGTACCCCCTTAAAGCATTAAACTAATAAAAAAATGCAACATAGAGTATCTGAGGCCATTATCGCCCGAGGCTGTTCAGTGGCATATGTGAAATGAGTTGTGGTGGTCTCGGTCAACATCACAATACCGCCAACACAACTGGCACGAATTGGCTCCCTAGTTAGCAGTCTCACATGAGAGGCCGAGGACTGAATGAATTTGCAGTTTCAACCACCCTCTCACCTCTGTGGTGGTCCCTGCATGGCAGGGTTGAGACCCATTGGCAGGACAGTGTGGGAAAGCTTGCACTGTGACTGCCTGTGCCGAACTCGTCATCTGGATCAGCACAGGACTCCATGTTCCAGTGCTGTCAATCCAGTCCCTTTCACAAGCACTACACATTTTGTGCAGGCAGAAAAGTGTCCTGTCATAACAAGGACATTTCTTGCAGACCTTTACTAAGCTTTACCTGCTGATGGAGAGCTGACAGGCTGAATGAAGGGCAAGAGTGTGCTCCAGCCACACACCAGCAACAGAATGAAGGGAGTTGACACAAATCTGAGTATTTTATAAATGATCTAATTTGTTTATTTCTCAATAAAAACAATATCCACCACATTTAGCATGGAACTAGCACTGTAGACCTTGTAAAGGTTGGAGAAAAAAACAGCCTCATGGTGCAAAGCACAGGAGGTACCTACTAGAAAAGTACATCCGGGGGTTAAATTGGGCAGGATCCCACAGGAACTCAGCCCCACCACCTCTTAAAAAACTGCATGACAGTTCCACCTCCTCTGTCATCTTTCTCCACAAGACTTCCGCCACCTAAAATTTACAGTTCCACCACCTAGAAATCTAAATGTGAGAGTCCCCCCACCTAAATATTTCCAGTGTAACCACTGAGTCAGTCTCACAGTTGTGCAGCAGTCAAAGTAAACCCCATCCCCACCCCACCCCACACACACCTGGGAGAATAGTGGGGGATTCAAAACTGTTTGACAGCAAACCAGTCAAGTGCCCTACCTTGTGGGAGTGAGCCATGGTCTGAATGACCCAATAAACTTCATCCTCACAGGAAAAACATTTGAGGGGTGGGGTGCTTCTCCACTCATTGGGGCAGAGATGTTGAAACCCCCAAGTGATCCCCAAGATTTGCTCCACACTTTGCCAAACGTGGGGAGGGCAGTTGTTGAACTGGAAATCTTCAGGTGGGGGAAAACTCTCAGGTCTAGATTTCAAGGTGGTGGAACGGTCATTTCTAGGTGGTGGAACTCCCCTATAGTAGTCAATGGACAAAGCTCACAGAGGTGGTGGAACTCATACAATTTTTAAGAATTAATGGAACTCCGCTTCTGAGGGTCCCTGCACAATTTAGCTTAGAGAGGGGAAATACTTTAACTACGGAAATATTTTCATCAAGTCTGTGGCTGAAACTAGCTTTTGAAAAATATATTTTGTCATTGCAGTGCTGCTTTGTACTTACCCAACTTCAGATAGGTCACAATGAAGACATTCTCATCTCACACTTTAAACGCCCTGGTGTATTTGAGGGTTTTAGGAGTGTACGATTTTGAGCAGTAATAGCCCTTCATAGTTCAAGTAGAGCTCCTGCTCCAAGTTACTCTCTGAGTTGTTCTCGCCATGGCACTCCTGTCCCCATGCTGTGCCTCTCTGTGTGTCTCGCTCACTCCGCCTGACTGTGGGAACAGTAACCCTGCAAGAGCACGTCTGGCTCCAGTCAAGAGGTTGATCACCTAGAGGGCATGCACATTGAGTGGAGTAGGAGGTGAGGGGGCATCTTTTCCCAAGAAAGGGGTGGGGCCAGCTTTAACCCTTTCACAACCGCCACTGGCCAAGGAGAACCCGAGACCTGAGCGGCATGTGCACAACGCTCATCTGTTGTTTTATGTCTTTTGAATGCAGTGGAATTAGAGGTGCATTGCTCCAGCTTCATCTCAATCTTTTGTTATTCAAAATGTGTGTGTTGGGGTATTCAAGCAGCCAAATGTGAGATGTCATGAGAAAAGCATATTGTGTAGCACCTGGTACTTCATTTCCAGGCGTGTCCCTTGCTGTGGGGATAGGGAAATTGAGCAATAAGATAACAAGTACCACAAATAAAAAGCACTCTCAACTGCAGTGCTTCCGGGGTCAGCCTTGGCAAGGCTGCGATAAGGAGACAGCCCTCTGCCAGTGGCGCCACAGTAGGGCAGCATAGTACTGGACCCAATTCATCCACTGGCTGCTGAAAGTGAATCAGGAGCCTTTGTATGAGGGAAAAATAACATTATGCCACAAAATACTGCAACAATCAGGGATCGCTCAGCATCGCAGCATCAGCTTCTCATCTGCATGCAAACTATTCAGCATGGAGCAAGAGGCTGACACTGCAATGATGAGGTGCTACTTGATTGAGGTGGCAAAATTATTTCAAGTTGGTGGCATGCTTGTAGCCTACTGTCATAGCCAGCATGCTCATTCATTGGTGACACACAGATGAGCCCCAAAAGCAGTGGCAGCATTGGCTACAACACTGACGCACCTCCATAACTTGCTTCTCCCTAGTTGCCACAACATGTTTCTTTGTGCATGTGCTAAGCAAACATAAAAAGGGCCCAAAACTGATGATAAAAACTAAAACCCTATAAGTATCACTTCTGCCATTAGTAAAATGTTAGAAAGAACAGTAAAGGGCATGATCGACACTAGGGGCGTTGGCTTGGGGGTGTTTAGGGTGTTCAAACACCCCCCGAAATTAACTCAAAAACTGTAATAAAAATTTACTGTACAGATTTAAATTTGTGCTTCAGTGCCTGTTTCTGCTGTGCTGTCAGTGTCAGAAGCCAAGGTACAAGTCAAGTATGGAACTTAGTCTATGGGGGGGGGTTGGCTCTTTCTTGGTGCGCAACTCGCGGTCCTCCTCCTTGCTTCCACCTCTCAACAGACAGCCAATTAAGCCACACAGCATGTATTTGGTGGCTTGGCACACCAACTCACATGCTGCTATTTCCCTCAGATACAGAGAATGAGTGAGTCAACCAGCGAATACAAGTACCGTCGTGAAACGGAGTCGTATCTGTGGGACTGTGTTGCGGCTGCCACTCGTCATCATCAGTGGCTGTATGTGTTTTGTGGAGCTGAGGGAAGGCACCTCTCTAGCCTTTTTTTACCCTGTCAGTTACTGTGTTATCGCGGGTGTGTGTAGTCAGAGCCAGGAGTCGCGATCGCCAGTAGAAGCCACAGGGCCCAGGTCTGTCGCTGACAGGAGCGAGGAGAGAAAGAGAGAGGATCCATCCAGTGAGCCAGCCGCCTGGCCTGCTGCAGTCTGTTCCTGCCTGAAGGTTACATGTCAGTCCCTCTCGGACGGTCATCCCCCAACCCCCATCTGAAGTCTTCAGAGTCTGGACCAGAGCCTGGAGGTGAATTGTAGCCAGGTAAGGAATTGCCTGAGTGTCACTGGCAGGGGAGGGGTGCAAGTACCAGAGGAGCTGTCAGAAAACTGTTGTTGTGAGACCAAATGATGATTATATAATGGCTCATGTGTACTATAAAGTAAAAAAAAAAGTGTAGAAATATGTTTACAATGATTTTTTGGTCATTTTTTACTGCATAGGTATACATTCTGATAAGATAGTACTGCTCTGTCATTTGCCCAGTAGGTGGTTCTGGTTTTATACAGTGGGCTTGTTCCAGCCCTCCACCAGTACCCTCCCTTACTCTCTAGGTAGTTATCCTAATTGACCCTGTCCTGTCGTCTTCCCTGGAACCAGGTGATGATGTGTTTTTTTATTTTTTTTAATTTTTTTTACTCTATGTTAAAACCGCAAACTGCCATCACACTGAGTAGCTAGCCTCACTTACAGTTTCACGTCTGTGGCGATTTAGCTAAGGAGAGGAGTTTAGTGAAAATGTTGTTTTTAAAAAAGGAAAACTTATTGTATTTGTTTTATGTAGAGATGCCTCCCGGTGTGTTGTTCTTGGGGAATGACTGAGTTACAATGGACAAGGACATGCTAGGTTTCTGACAGAGCTGTTTCAAATGTCAGAAATGTTGTTGTAGTATCAAGTGACGTCAGAACAATAGTACAACAACATTTCGACCTCTGAATCTCTTCCATATACTGTTTAAGCAATATACCCTCAGGAGTGGGTATACTGGTGGATTACCACGACTGGTGTATTCGGTCCCGAGGTGCAGAAGTGGTAAATCCACCAGTATACCCACTCCCTGAGGGTATATTATTATACAATGGGCCTGTTTTTTTGTTTAAAAAAATACAGAAATATTTTTCGTTTTCCTTTTTAATGATTTTTGTTCATTTCATTGCTCCACAAAACAATAGTTCTTTGTTGCTAGGTAGAGATATCCCGTGAGGCTTCAGTTTTTTAATTGCACTGTGTTCTGTCTCAGAAGTGAGATATGTTTTTTTTTAAAATGTGATAGGCAGGATTTACAGTTAGTGTTGTGTTTTATGTTTGTTCAACTTGCATGCTGTGAACTGTAAAGGGATGCAGTGTATGACCTCATGCTTCTGGTTCACTGTACGATCCAGAGAGAATTTATTGGAAATAGCAGGGTGCCGGTGTGTGAAAGTTTGAAGGCTTGCTGTTTGAGAACTGCAGAAGGTTGACTGGTGTATTTTTGTGATGGAGTGCAGCCGGTATTCAAATGTGATGGACAGCAGGTAAGGCTGTTGCGAACGGCTACTGAGGAGCTGTTTCAAAAAAATACAGTTTGAATTTTTAGAGGGTTAAGAGTGGGAACTGCTGGTACTGTGACCGGTTATGGAATTGAGCTCAGCATCGTACTGTGTTTGCCACTGTTTGGTTTATGGCAGTTGGAGTGATTTTTGCAAGGGTTCATGCTACTGCTGACTGGCAGCTGGCACCTTTTCCAGTGGGTACACTGGAGGATTTACAATACTGAAAAGATGCCAGCCAGCCAATCAAAATGCAGGATTTGGTGTGTTTTTTTGTGCCCATTGTATACTATCTTATGGTGTATAGTGGAGTGTTGTTCTGTACAGAATTACATTCCTTTCAAAATGCTGTTCTACTACAGTTCCAAGGTCATGGAATGTGATTCTACCCTACTGTGGTATAACAACATTCTAGATCCTCTAGAGACTGCATGAATCAGTTTCATTTTGAAAGCAAAAGAACTCACAATACACATATTTCACACAGTACTATACGCTATCAAAATACAGGATGAGCAACTCTATGCATAACCAGTGTGTTTTGCCACTGCTGTTCTGATTCCCATGGACCTCTCCAGCTTCAGTCTTGAGGTCAGAGGGAATCAGACCCTCTGTGGCAGAACGCACTGGTTTGCATAGTTGCCCATCCAGCAGTTCTCTAGTTCCATCTCTTTCTCTGTATTGTTGGATGCAGTAACAGTTATACCTAGGTTCTTATGTTGATGAGTACCAGTGATCTGGGCTATAAGGGGTCATGGGAAGGATACTGGGCTGTTATGGATGTGGGCCGGCAGTTTGGATAAACATATTGTGGAGACTGGGGGGTGTCCAATCTGTCACAGGATGAAAAAAACAATGAGGAGGTATTGTGGCCTGGTAGAGAGTTGGAGAGGATGGAGGGTGGAGCTGGGGCAGGAGGGTCTAACTCAGGGAGTGACATGAGGACACCGCAGGGGAGGAACATCGGATTGATGGAGGGGATGGGGAGTGACATGAGGACACCACATGGGAGGAACATCAAATTGAGGGAGGGGATGGGGAGGGTGTGTGGGGGCAAAATGAACAGGAGGCCTGGCACTCAAGTGACGGCTCCAGTCAGGAGAAAGGAGCTAATGCACAGTATTGCAGAGAGGGCAAGTAATAAGTTTGCAGTGCTTGCAACATTGGGGGAGGAGGAGGGAGTGAAGGATCTCAAGAAGGGGCAGGAGAGGGAAAGGGGGAATGCACAAAGGATGGTAGTAGGTCAGAGGAGGGTGGCAGGAGAATGGCGTTGATCCTTGGGGTATGGGTTGGTGGGGCAGAACCGAAACAGTAATGATCAATATGCAGGTGACAGGCTACACTTGAATGGGGTAACAAGGCATTGTACCACTATGTACATGGATTATGGTGGAATGTCATGCCACCAGCATCAGGTAACCATTGCTCCTGCTTACGCAAACCATTGCATCATGCCTACTGCCATCCCCTCGGCTTCAGCCTCTGGGATTCTGCCACACTCAATTCTGCATTCGACCTTGCAAGGTCTCAGCACTCAATGCTCATTATGATCTCAGCATGCCATGCTCATTCAGCTCACCAGCCTTTCAGCTCTCAATCAATTTCTGGGGCATGCCAGCCATTCTATTCTGGCACAGGGTTCTTGCAACCGACGGTCTCGCTCTGCATTTAGTCCACATCTTGAGCATGTCCAGCTTGGGGCAGGATCCTTCTCACCTGGCCCTTAGTTGGGAATGTCCTCACCCCGGGCTTGGCTTTAGCTGCCTGCTATGCGACAGCAGCTCCTGGTGCAGAATTTAAGACTAGTGGTGAAGGGTGGAAAAAATTACCTCCTTTGGCTCTAGTGTTCCACTATAACAATTAGCCATTGACTTTAGTGGTTTCACTAGCAAGGCACTTTCACCGCATTCTCAAGAATGTATTGGAGAGACACAAGGGAGCCCTGATTACAGTGGGCAAGTAGAGTGTCAAAATGTGGTTAAAACAAATGGGCAGACTAGACTGGCCTTGAGGTCTCCTTCTGTCGTCAACTTCTTTGTTTCTGTTTTTCTATGTCATGCTGTACCAGGATGAAGTTTTGGGCACTTGTCTGTGGACACACTTGTGAAATAATTTTCAGGGCCATATACCAGCCAGCAGATAATATTTAGAAGCCTGCTTTATGGCATCATCAGTTATCGAGCCCTTTTTTTCATGCCACCGCGCACCAGACATGGAGAGCACTATTTATTAGCGCTGATCTACAAGTGGAAATGTAACATTTCTAAACAAGAATGAATGAGACAGCTACAGAGTTGGTGGGACAGTCAGCATGAGTAATGTATAATTATGCATGAGCCTTGTTGGACAGTCAGCTACTGAAATGTATTTTTGCCCTGATTGCAGGCTTTTGCAGCTGATTGCAGCACTAACCAGTACCACTATGTTATGGTGGCACACTGGTGGCTGGTTATCAAGTGATCCCAGATCAGTTTGGAAACTGGTCCCAGAGTCCCAGACAGAGCAGTACTCAGACATCCAGAGAAACTGTTCACAGACCAGTACTCCTTGCGGGAGATGCAGCGATAAGGACGAAGGTTAGAGCGCCACTGGCGGAAATCCACCCTGGATGCCGACCACCTTAGATTGATGGAACATTACCAATCCTATCAATCTGCAATCCTGTGAGGAGTCAAGAGATGGTTCCCAGTCTGTGACCCTTGAAAGTACAAGGTTTTCTTCAGTCAGATGTCTGTATTGCAAATTAAACAAAACTGAGAGTACAGAGAGGGAGACTAGCAATTTTTTTGTTGATGTCTTTGGTGCATGTGCACACAGATAAGGCTAGAATACACCAGTCCGAGCCCCAGCCTCACCACAAGTATGTGCTGAACTTGAACTTATGGTGGATACATTTAGCACTCTAGAGAGTGTGGACAGTCCAGTCATTATGTGTAACCCCAACTGAATGGCATGACAAAGGCTGGCTGTAAGGGGGTGAGGAACTCACCTGAAATTCCCAGAAAGAAAAGATGTAATGTCCTAGATATCTTTTAACAGAGTGGTGGGCATGTTTGAATTCATCTAGTGAAAACTCAATGCCTTTGTGCTCTGAGGAAAATGAGAGTTGCTGCCTGCCTCACCAGCAGTGTGTAACATGACAAAGTTTGGAGGACTACCCAGTTTTGTGTGTTTACCATCTTGTGAGTTGAAACAGCCATATTTCACAATCCCATTTCCAGTAGTGGACAATTCGATCTGTGTTTCCAGTGTGGACTGACATGGGTGGGGTGCCCTCAAAAGTCAGACCTAACAACATAAGCCTAACAGTTTGCTCTCAGAACTTGGAGTACATATAACTGCTCATTTTTGACATACAAATATACAAAAGAGACACATGCCTGCACATTAGTAACATGAGGGGGACAACTAGGACACCATGACAGAAAACATGGGTGACTTATGGAGAGTTACCTGGTGCTGGTGGCATGACATTTCACCATAGTCCATGTACATAGTGGTACAATGCTTTGTTACCAGGCGGCATTACTAACACAGCAGGTAGAGCCACGTGGGTAGATGATCGCACTGTTAGATAACCAGTTGTCCAAAGCCATTAGAGGTTCTTCAGACTATTATAACAGCCAGAGTCTCCCACAACCCTGATTCCATGTGAAAAAAAAAATGTTTCCCATTAAATTAGGGGTGGAGAACATGTAACAAAAGTGTGGTTTTTCTTCAAGAAACCCCCCAAACCTCACCACTGAACATGTACACCCCCCAGAGCTTCTGTGGGCCTGGAGGCCCACAGACCTCCAGCATTTATTTGTCCCTTTTCAAAAATGTCAGCTTTAAACACCCCCAAAACAAAATTATGGCTTCGCCCCCTGATCGACACACATCTGACAGTGACTGGCTCAATTGACCTTACGCAACATGGCAGATCATATTTGACACACCTACTTCACTTTTTCAATCCTATAAGCAGTGCCATGAATATGGGGTTACCAGTAGACTTTTTATATGGATTTTTCAAAAGCTTTTGACCATGCCCACTTGGAGTACTGCATGCAATGCTGGTGCCCGTTCCTGAAAAGAGACATAAGGTTATTGGAGGGGATGCAACACAAGGCCACAAAGATGATACAGGGTTTGGGGGACAGGCCTTATGAAGACAGATAGAAACAGTTGAAAATGTACTCACTGGAAGAGAGGAGGGAAAGGGGGTATATGATAGAGACCTATAAGTATTTGAAAGGGATTAACAAGACTAACACAGAAGGGATCTTTCAGCTGAGGAGAGGGAGGGACACAAGAGGGCATGGACTGAGATTAGGGGGAAGGTTTGAGGAGGTAAGGGAGACACTTTTCACAGAAAGGGTAGTGAACAAGTGGAATACCCTATCGGAAGATCTGATGTCCTGTAAGATGGTGGGCAGTTTCAAAAGGGGTGGGACAGAGTAAAGGAAGGGGTACTGTGATAGGGGGCAGGAGGGCAGCTGCAAGATGAAGTGCTAGCTGCACACTGGCAGCCATGACAGACCATGTGGCCTGTTTCTGATGGCGATTTCATATGTTCATATGGTCGTATTATAAAAGGACTGCTAGTATGGGTATTAAAATGCTGGGCTGCATTTTCAGAAATCTTAACAGTAGAGACAAAAGAGTACGTCCATTTTACACATCACTTGTGAGGCTCTCATCTAGAGTACTGTGTCCAGTACTGGGCACCCTCAAACAAAAAAGATAATGGATTGTTGAGAGGATACAGAGGAATGCCACAAAAATAATCAACCAGACAAAGGGGATGACCTATGCTAAAAAATTAAGTGAATTGGGACTATTCTTCTTACACTTTAGCAGAATGAGGGGAGACCTCTACCCGACATACAGGGCATCTAATAGTGGTGACTTTTGAGAGTGTGTGGAACTCACAAGAAAGGACACCCTGAGGGGTAGTAGAGTTCACCCACTACAACTGAAGGGTGAAAATTTCAGAACAATCGGTAGAGCTAATTGGATCAGTCAGAGAGTAGTTGATGTTTGGAATAAACTGCCCATGGAAGTGGTTCTAAGTAATACACTAAATGCATTCAAGGCTGCTTTGGATAGGCATATGAGGAATGTAAAGTTTACATTTTTGGGTTGAATATGTCGAGTCATATTGGCCAATGGCTTTCGACTCATATATGGGCTTTCCCGTCTGCAAATGAACTGGTGAGGGGGCATGCCGACAGGATGATTGGGCACCCCCCACATCGGCTTTCATGGGACTGTGAGAGGCGGACGGCGATAGCTGCCTCCATGTGTATTGAATAACACCATGCAAGGCACGCCCTGCAATGAGGGGGTGCGCCCTCATTACAGTTGTGAAAACATTTTAAGTTGGTGGCATGCTTTTGAGCTGCTGTCATAGACAGCGTGCTCATGTATTGGTGCCACAGAGACAAGCCCCCAAAAGCAGTGACAGCACTGGCCACAACACAACCGCACCTCCACAACCTGCTTCTCCAGCAGGCTGTCACAACATTTTTCTTGCACATGTGCACAAGCAAACATAAAAATCAGGGAATCTGTACTAACACCGGGAGAAAGGTACCTTTATCAATGGTCAGGTGAACTTCTGCAGTCATGAACTGTTTTAGCCTGTGCTCAATGTCCAGTTTCTGATTCATGCTTTTATGCACAAAATGGCCGGATGTCACAGAGAGATCAAGAAGGACACCCAGCTATTTAAAGCAAGTGATTTACTCAAGAATTACTGTACCAGTCGATCCCTTGAAAGTGGGTATCCACAGCATCTCATTGCCAAGCTTGAGGTTGGACCTGAATAGCATATTTTTCTTTTGAGTTAAGTAGTTGTCTAGTATTCATGTAACACCCCCCCCCCCCAGCTGTGGGGCTTACCTTTGGCTCCTCAGAGCACTCTCAGCCCAAATTGCTGCTGTTCCTTTTTTGCTCTCCAGCCTCTGAGGACTTCAACACTGTGGCAGGGGGACTGGAGGAGAGTGGCAAGAGAAGAAGAGTAGGAGTGCTGGATTTCTTCGGCACCTCCTGAACCACAACAGTGTCTTCCACTGTATATCAAAGGTGGCAGTCTTCTGCTGGACAAGCACACACTTGGCAATTACTCTGGGCTGGGGATTTCCCTGGTCAAAGCGCCAGCTGTACCAGACTGTGTGCACAATCACATTCAATGCGAAAGGTGCGCAAGAATGCATGTTAAGCGCAGAAGACCTTCAGAGATAAAGACATGTAGGGCCAGTACCCACCACAGAGGACACCAAAGGGTAGTAAATGAAACATCCATGGCAACCCAGTTGCATTTTTGGGGGCATCACTAGGATTTCCTGTTTACCACCTGGGCACCCATGTGGACTTCTGTGCAAGTTGGGAACAGTTTGCGAACCCCACCCTCCGAAATTCTGAAAGCCGCAAGGACTTGCAATGAACAAAGAGAATCATCTCTCGCCATACGGAAATTTCTTTATTTATTTATTTTATTTTGTTTTGAATAACTGGGTAGTTGCACTAGACATAGAAATACCTATCTTCAGGCATGACTTGGGAGGGTACAAGTCAAACTACGATACATCAACAGTGGACAGTAATACAGGGTGGTAAAAGTACAGGCCAATACCAGAAATAAAATAATAGGCAAATAACAGCAAAAATACACAAATCAACATGTTTACACATAAGAGCTAGAAAACAGCATAATATACTTAAAGGAAAATACTATCAATACAAAATAGGAATGTACAGATGATATAGAGTTAAAGAAGCAAGAATCAAATATAGGCAGACAGACATCAAGCTGAGTAAGTGTATAACATTCTGACCCCAGTTAAGCAGAGGGAGTAGTGCTAGTTCTATAGAGCAGTAGGGAAGGCAGGGAGCATAAAGGAGCAACAAGGGCAGAGAGTAGAAAAGAAATAATTAAAGTAAATGGGAGAGATGTAAGCTAAAGAAGGGTGAAGAGGGACACTGGAGGGTGAAAGTAACCAGGGAAGGGTCATAGGTGTCATGGGTGTATGGAAAGAAGGATTCATGGAGGATAAAAGCATGTACAGGGCCAACTTAATTAGGTGATCATGAAGCTGTCTTTTAAGCCGCATGAGTAGGGGCCAGTCGGGTGTCTAAGGGTAGAGAGTTCCAAAATTGTGGAGCAGCATGGGAGATGGCCCTGGCTCCCATGGATGTTTTGCACCTAGGGACATGAAGGAAAGTTTGATCCACTGATCTGAGGTCATAAGAAGAGTTTTGCAGATTCAGCATGATGGCTAGCATTGAGGGGTTCGGATCTAATGATGCCATCAATCATTGAGCCAAGGAGAGAAGGCAGTAGGAGAGGGACATTTTAGGCTGATGTAAAGCTGACAATAGTGAGTGCGCGAGGAGATGCTAGCAAAGCAACAGATGTTATTGTAGGTGATGTCCCAGTTGTGAAGAGTGGCTTTTGATGCACCAACATAAGTGACTGAGCTATAAGCAAGAGCTGGGAGTAGAACAACCTGGGTGATGGCTGTCCTGGCTGAGGGAGTTAGAGCATAGCTAGTTTTATATGCAAGGTGGCTCTGTGAGAATATTTGCTCAACAGTGCTATACAGACTCTAATAGTGCTGGTGGAGGGCAGCAGTGCCATGTATTCCACAAGAATGCCCAAAGGACTGAACTTAGTTAAAGGGAAACAGTGTCAAGTGGGCTATAGTGATGCAGACAAGTGTGGCACCAAAACTTGATGTCCCTCAATAACTTTGGGGAAAAGTTCCATAAGTGGTTTCAGGCTGAAGGAAAGTAAGCCACTAAGGTCCCCAAGCTACTCATTGACAAGACATCTGCTCTGCCTAGGACAGTGAGTTAGGAACCTGAATACATGCCTCCATATGGACCAGATTTGTACAGAGATTGAGGATGTTCTCAAGAGTCAAACCTACCTGTGGGGGATAAGGTGACCTTGAGATATGGATGGGCTATGCAGCTCAGCTAGTGAAGGACTGGCAACGTTCAGAGCTGGAAAGGTGGAAGTGACTAGAGAAAAGCCTCAGAGGACCAGTACTGGAAGCCATCTAACCACTTAGATCTACTGACCAAGATGTCCCAGCACAAGAGTATTTTGGCATGCTAGAGGGTGCTTTTGACAGCAACAAGCCTAGTGACAACCTAAGATGGAAGGGAGAATGATTGTCTACCCTTAACTATCTGAAGAGGGCACTGCAGAGGGTTTACCAAAATGGAGGTGTGGCATCCAGACTTGAACCAAGTGGGACTGGAACATGTGCTCAAGGCTGCCCGCTATTCCAACCTGCTAATCCTCAAGCTGCATAGAAACATAAAAAACATAAACAATGATGGCAAAAAAAGACCAGAGGTCCATCCAATCTGCCCAATTTCCCTATAATCCCCCGAACCTACTGTATCTGCAGGAGAGAAGGAACAACCCCCTCCTTGCTTTCCATAGATTGCTTTTGAGATAGTTAAGAGAGTCGGAGGAACAAGAGGAGCAGTGGGCTCTCACACAGTGTCAACAGCTGGGACTCAGGCTCCTGAGTGTTGGACCACACCTGAGAGTCAGGAGTTCTGGGATTTGCCGAAGGAATGCAGAGAACTTGTAGCTGTTTTAGCTTCCAGGCTATATTTTCCAAATTTGTACTGGCCCTGGGTAAAGATATTCTCTCATCAAAGGTTGTGGTTCTGGCTTTCAGATGAGCAGATTTAGTCTTAATGAGGGAATTAGTCAGGGGAACCCTAGCAGGAGGGACACGATTACAGGAGGGGAGGAGAAGTGGAGAGAAATTAAAAGGTCCATTCTTGAAGAAACTAAATCAAGCTTAGGAATAATTATCAAAAGCAGCAAACACAACAGACCAAGCTGGTTCTCCAAGAAGGTATGGAAGCAGTGAGGGCCAAATATAAAGGCCTTCATTAGCTACAAGAAGAATGTGCTTTGCCAGCTATCAAGAGTTTGACAGTGATGGGCGCCAGAGTACAAGTGCAAAGCTCCCTGTAATCAGACTTCCAGACCAATTGGCTTAACTGCATGAGCTATTGGCTGAGCAGTGTAAGCATTACGACACCAGCAAGTGACTGTGAAGATGGAAGGACTTACCAGCCACTTAGCCTATAAGCATTGGTGATTTTGTTTGTGCTGTGACCTGCTTGTAGAAGATGTGAATGTTCTTAATTTCCAAAGCAACTTACAGTTTTTAGAGGTTTTTTTGGGGGGCAGATAGAAACATGACATAGAAACACAAAATTGACGGCAGATAAGGACTGCTAGGCCCACTCAGTCTGCGATTTCCCTACCTGCTGCAAAACCACAGACCCTACATGATCTTCGGCTTTATTCTCTTCCTATCGCTAGAGTTCCCCCTATGCCCATCCCATGCATTTTTGAATTCCCCTACTGAGTTAGCCCCTACCACCTTCACTGGGAGGCTGTTCTATGCATCCACCACCTTTTCTATGAAGAAATATTCCCTCATGTTACCCCTTAGTTTTCATTTTAATTTTAACTTTTTATTCAAAGAATTGAATAGGATTACTCAACTGAGACTAGCTCATTTCCAGCGAAGTCCTTGTGCAAAACAGCAATCAGTTACATACAAATGTTACAAACAACAAATGTTATAAAAAAGATGTTGGGCCGGATATTCAAACTGCGCCCAAAATGTGCGCAATAGCAGGAGCAAGCACAAGTCCGTTGCGCACATGCGCAATAGATGCAATATTCAAACATGGAGCAAGGCAAATTGCACAACCAGCCAACGTCTGAATATCGCACAACCTGCGCCATAGCGCAACCAGGAAAGGGAAGCTGAGCAGATATGATGCGCTATAGCGCAACAAGGCCAGCCCAGCTGAGCAGTCCAGAGGCACCATAGTGCAAGCAGAGAGCCCCCCAGCAGCAGAGCAATGGAACTGCACAACCAGGGAGGTAGGCAGGGGCCCACCACCCATGCCACAGATGGGCACAGGAACACACTGCAGAACTAACAATGCTCCCCACACCCCAAGCACAGCATAACTGGGGGAGGGACGGAATATCCACCGGCCCATGGGGACAAGCCAACAAAGCACAGCTGGGTCATGATGCCCCAGCACACCCACTGGCAAGCTGAGACTGCCACACAAAGGGGGCGGACAACCCCAGTGCACATCAGCCCCCCTGTGCACAGCACACCCTGCACTGTGACCCCAAGACACCACCCATGAGCAGTGACTGTCACTGCAGGAATCCCCATGCAACCCCCCCGTCACACTGCAACCTCGTGTACCACAGAACCATACAAGCCAGACCCACCAGGAGCACCCAGCAGTGGGTGGCAGCACACGGCAAGACCGACTGAAAGCCACTCCCACACCAGAGACACCTCCCACGCACACACACACACACACACATACCCAGGACAATACCACCCCAGATGCCATGCACACCACTGCAACTGAGCACCTATAGCCAGCTGCAAATCAGAGACCACCACAGTATTCATAACAAAATATAGGATTTATCTAATTAACATGAACAATAACAAAATATGAACAGACAAAACTATATACAACTATATACAATACAAGGGTGGGGATGCGGGACAAGGTAGGGGTGGGTAAGGGGCAGGGTGAACAACTGGGAGAGGAAGGCAGGGTGTGAGGATGGGTAAAGGGAGGTGATGGAGCTACTGCCCGCCAGCCCGCCGTCATCTGGCTGCCGCTGGTCCTGGGCCTCCCTCCTGCGCCTGATGACACGGGCGCTGCAGGTCCCTCAGGATGTCGAGGGACCCCATGGACACTTCAAGGAGCTGGTGGACTGCCCGCTGAGTCTCCGCAGGATCCGGACACCTAGGACAAGGGATCAGAATCAATGGCTGTGACTGTCCATATCCCTGAAGCCCACCCAACATGCATGGCATACAGCCAAGTGCCCCACTCCTGTGATGGAGTGCACCCACCCACAGTGACTGTGCACAAGACATGCCCAACCAGGCAGCAACAGCCATGTGTGCCACTGCACACACACACCACCCATGTGCAGCACAGCACAACCAAGGCTGTACAGTGACGTCGCTACGCGGTGTGAAGGCAGTGCCACAGCCATGTGCCCAGTGCATGCATGGACCACCATTGACGCACTCCCAGACATGCAGTGCCACTGGACAGTGCTGTCACATGTCACGTGCATGGCAGTGTTGTCCATGGATGGTGGCCATGCCCTGCCCCCCCCCACAGCATGCAATAGCATTCATGATGTCATGACACTCACCCTCATCATACTGCAGCTGCTGCTGCTGCTGCCATGGCTCATCACCACCACCACCAACTCCATGGACAGCCACCTGCCACCCCTTGCTGCGCCTCAGCCTGGACCTCCTCCGCCTCCGCCACACCTGTGGGAAACAAAGGTGAGAAACACATCAGTGAAATCCCAAAGCAGACATCCCCTGCCCCAATGAGTGTGCCTGCCCACCCAGCCAGACCCATACATCACATATCCTGTAAACACCGCCACAGCCAGCCATAGACCAAACCTTCCCCATGTGCTGGTCACAATACACAGTGTTACCCATACGGCCAATACAGGTGCATAGATGGCACACCCACCTGGCTGAGGCACCACGCCCCTCCTGGCATGTGAATGAAGTCGTGCCAGTAGTGCCCGCTCCCTCCTCCGCAGGTCACCATACCGGTGCCTGCACTGTTCCGCCAAGTGCCGCCGGCCAGTGGCCTCCTCTAGGGCAGTGGCCACCTGCTGCCACACATGTGTCCGCGCCATGTTCAGGGGTTCATCCCCAAACAGTGGGCCATGGTGAGGCTCCACCACGGCCACTAGGTTAGCTAGTTCCAGCGCACTCCATTGTGGGGCTCTCCTGCGTGCCATCCTGCATGTATATAGTAGGCAATATGGTGCCCGCAGCCGGCAACCCCACGGAAATGTTGCTAACACAATTACTGAAACCCTATCGCGTTGTTCAGATAGCCATTAGTCCCTATCACGCTGTTACCGAACAGCGCCGATAGAGCTGAAGACATGCCATACGTACAGCACCAAGGGGGAAAAGGTTGGGCACAGGGTCATGGGTCTCTGGCGCAAGGCCACGCACAGCACCATCGGACGTCTACACATCCAGCGTGATTGGTAGCCTGTGTGCCATTGCCACAGTGGACTATTGCGCAGTTGTGCCACAGCACCATGTGGTGACCGTCACTGTAGCACCACTGGCACAATGGTGGCCATGTCCTGAATTGCCGATCGCGCACAGCACGTCATCAACATTGCAGACGCCTGCGTAAACTACCTGGGCATGCGTAGTGCGGTGTACTACGCAGTCACAGAACTGAGCCACTGGCTCAGCCGGCTCAACCGTATTGTGCAAAGCGCAACAGCGCGATATTCAGCCATCATATGCAAATCATCTGATCAGCCATTCAATGGCGCAGCGATGCGATTTGCATCTCATTAAAGTTGCTCCAGTCCTAATTTGCATGCATTGCGCTATAAATGTGCGACACTGATCTGCAGTGACCATATTCGGTTACTGCAGTTGATAGGTGAGTTGCATGCATTGTGCTGTTCTGGACCATGGCCCCAGAGAATTGCTGTGTACTGCACGGTCACAGGTGACCACTCTCACCCATACAGGCTGTGAAATGACCAAGCGAGGACTGGGTGAGGAGGATGATGGTGGGCGGAAGAGGAGGCCCAACTTTACGAAGGCGGAGACAGAGGCACTGTTTGAGGTCTACCTGGCTGAGGAGCCACTCTCAGTGGACTGCAGGGCACTCTCAGGCCCATGCTACTGCATGGGAGGGGTGGCACGCACATCAACCTGCACGGCAGCCACCAGCGCCTGTGCAGAAGTGTAAAAAGAAGATGGGGACCGACAGGAGGAGGGTGAAGGAGAAGGTTGCAGCCATCAGGGCGGCACTGCTGCTACAGGTGGTGGACAGTCAAGGTGGTGCAGCTGACCCTCGGAAGACATGCTTGCTGCAAGCATGCAGCACAGCGCCATTGAGGGTGTTCCTGGAGGTGGCTTCCAGACAGGTGGTAGCCCATCACTGCATGGTATGTCATGGTGGGGGAGGTAGTTCACATGCACTAACGTGTCCTTCCTTTCTGTTACAGATCCTGTGCGCCTGCAGGGTCAGCAGGAGGCCTGTCCATTGCGGACAGCCATCCGGAGTTGGAGGAGGGACCATCCACCTCTGCAGATTGCCGTGTGCACTGCGGCAGTGCACACCCATCTACCTTCACTGATGTTGAGACAGGTGTGGGGAGTGCCCTTCCTGTGTCCCAGCGGTCTGGCATGCAAGCATGCCAGCACTCTGCAGCTGTGGCTGTGGCACAGACCTGCACCATCGATGATGCACTGACCATTATGGGCATTGAAATGTGTGTGTCACAGAATGGACACACAGCAGGCCAGCTCACACCCATGGATCTAGCTGGTTCCGACGTGTGTGCCAGCATGTCAGCACAGTCCCAGGCTGTGCCTGTCAGCACCGGTGGGGCAGCACCAGTGGCTGTGCAGGTCACTGGCACTGTTGCGGCCACAGCAGTGGAACCACTGATCCGGTGGGCACAGCAGGCAGAGGGGCAGCAGCAGCAGTCACCCACCAGGACTGGGGATACAGGGCTCAGCGGTGATGTAGGTGCACCGCCTGTGGACATGCCCATATCTGGTCCTGGTGAGCAGCGCCCACCCTTAAGGGGTGCTGTACATCAGGCCCTTCCAGACCCTGAGGGACAGGTTGCCGATGTGGCAGACGACCTCTTTGATGAGCACACCTGCCTGCTGCAGGCATCAGTACAGCAGCAGATGCAGGTTGCAACATCCGTGGAGGCACTGTGTGTGGCCCTGGAGTGGGTCGAGGAGCGACACAGCAGGGACACTGAGAGGATCCTGTCCCGGATTGACCATATGTGGGTGGATGTGACCACTGCCATCGACAGGCTGACACAGGCAGTGGTCAGTGCCGTGGCCACATTGGGCACACAGTCAGGTGCCCCTGTGCCACTCACACCACGCAGTATGCTATCCACTCCCCCCATTCCCGGCGTTGTGCAACACCCACGCTGTCGACACCGGGTTCAGCTGTGGGCATCCAGAGCACCCCTGGTGCAGGTATGTTCGGTATGCTGCAGACCTCTGTGCGGACAAGGTCATGTTCACGCAGTGGGACTCCTGGTGGTCCATCTGTGCCACCCCATGTGGCCCATGCTCAGCCTGCCAGTGCTGCTGGGTCTCGGCGGGTCTGCCCACACATCCAAGGTGGCCCGTGGCACTGTGCCACATGACTGAGCTGTCTCCCAGTGCGGGCCCTGTCTGATGCTGCCCTGTGTGCAATGTGTGTTTTGGTGGGCAGTGCACCAGTGGGTGCCCTGCCCTACATGCCGACACACATGGACCACCTGCACGCCCTTCCCACTGCTGTCCACAGGTGCGTGTGCATGATGATGCCTGCATTGTGCTGTACACCAAAGTGCAAGGGTGCCCAGCATCTGACACATGTACATGGACAGTACAGGTGGTGGTGGCCTGTGGGCGTGTGTTTCTCATGACTGTACCTGCTCTGCTGTGCACCTGACCCCTGTGCACTTTGTGCCTGGTGTGTGTCTGTCCATGTGGCATGTTACTGTTCACCCTCCCTGGTTGTGTGTTTGTGTCTTCTGTACCCTGCCACTTCCTCGTCATGCACCCTGGTGTTTCCTGTGTGTATGTGGGTTGTGCCTCAGCCACTGTTGGTTGCACATGGCCCCATGACTTACCTGTGTTGTGCAGTGCTCCTCTGTGATGGTGTCCTGTCCCGAGCTGGACCAGCCGGATCAGTCAGGGGTCACACCGTCCAAGGGGGGGCTGCTCATCCTCATCATCACCGGCGTCACCAGCATCCCCATCGCTGTCCCCCTCCTCGACCTGTATGGCTATCCCACAGTCTTTGGCCATGTTGTGCAGGATACAACAGGCCAGGAATATCCCACAGGCCTTTGAGGGGCTGTACTGTAGGGCACCGCTGGAGGTGTCTAGGCATCGGAAGTGTGCCTTCAGCATCCCAAACACCCACTCGATGATGTTGCATGTGGCGGCGTCTGCCTCATTGAAGCATTGCTGCAATGGGGTCATGGGCCGCCAGTAGGGTGTGAGCAGCCAGGGACGGAGTGGGTATCCACTGTCACCTGTGTGGAGATAGTGGAGGTTAGTGTCATGTTCAGGCTCATATTGCCCCAACCCTGTGTGCCACTCCCATGGCACCTGTGGCTTACCCACCCTTGCCCCCGCTTTGCCAATCCTACATGCATACTCACCCACTAGATGTCCTGTGGGGATGTCCCCACTCTCAAATCGATGGTACAGTGCTGATTGGTAGCATATGAATGAACTGTGTGCTCTGCCAGGGTGCGTGGCACAGACATTGATGATGCGCCCACTGGCATCACACACCACCTGGCAGTTGACACTGGAAAACCCCTTCTGATTACGATAGGCAGCCCCATCGGGGCCAGGTGGCGTGCGAATGGCCACATGGGTGCAGTCTATCACCCCTAGCACGCCAGGCATATGTGCTACCCTGTGGAACTCCTGTATGTTTGCTGTACGCTCTGCCGCGGTGCTGGGGAAATGGATGTACTCCGCAGCATGTAGCAGCAGTGCGCTGAGGAATTGGGTGAGGATGTGTGATGTGGATGACTGTGTTTTGCCTGTGGCATCCCCTGTTGGCCTCTGGAAGGTACCCATGGTGAGCAAGCACATGCAGGCTGTTACCTTTGTCTCCACTGACAGAGCGTGACTCCGTCGTGAGGGTGCCTGCATCACATCACTGCACAGCTCACAGAGCCGCCTCAGTATTGCCCTGTTCAGGTGGTACCGGCCCACAATCTCTACATCTGGATACAGCTCAAAGCTGATGCGGACACGGTACTGCCTGTTGGGGGCATACCGACGACGGGCCCTTCCATGGTCACGCCCCCTGGCATGCCTTTCACCTCTCATTACAGCTTCCATGTGGGCTGGCACTGTCCATCTCCTGGCTTGTGTCCCCCTGGCTGTTGTTGATCTGTTACCCCGCTGTCCTGATTGCTACCTCCACTGCACCGGATACACCTACTGGCCTCTGCACTCTGTGGCCCCACACCTTCCCTTGCCCTCTTCTGTCCTGTGCACTCCCTGGCCTGCACTGTTTCCTGCTCTGGCCTGCTCTGTCTCGCTGCCTCATGTGATTTCCCTGTCACGTTCTTGCGCCTCTCTCCTGAGCCTTTATTTTGGCTCACACCGTGACGCAACTTCCGCCTGATTCACTGTGTTGCGCATTGCGCACTTATGCATGGTTCCACCCTTCAAGTTGCACATACCTTCATTTGCATTGCGCTGTTGCTCAGCATGTTTTCTGTGGGCGCAACGCTGCCTCCTGCTGAATATCGCACTATGGCGCAATTTCGGACTTGCGCTGGCACAACCCTATTGCGCATGGCGCAACCCTTTTGAATATGTGGGCCATTACATACAATCATACAATTTAAAACATACATGTACTAAACAACCATTATACAAACAATTAATAAGTTATTGAAATTCTGTGGCAATTCTTGTTCTTGCTTCATCTAATGTCCACGTTTTTATGGCACTAGCACATAATTTCCTACCCCTAGGGGTTAGAGGTGACAAGTTCCAGACTCCAGGACCACTGTGCAATAAGTGTTGCCTATCTCCAAGGCCCCTACTTTTCTGCAGCACATTGGGACCAAGTTATGCAGCAAGATTACCATTTGCTGCATAACTTCAGTGGCGGTGATTTGTAATTTCTGCGGAAGTTCTGCGCACTAATGAACTATCACATCACAGTGTCAGCTTGTCATTCTGACTTTACTTCCATGGCAGTGGTTATAGCAATCAGGATGGGGAAAGCACAGTAACCTAGCTCAAATAACAGACTTATAGAAATAATTCTATGCCTAATAAAGGAAAAAAATCTGTCCCTTAAGGTCCTTGCCTATTGCATAAATGAAATCACGAGAAGGGACCTTGTGGATAAATAAGGTATTTCTATACTCATGCTGTCTATACCACTCATGAGGTCCCCACTGTGTATCACTTCTATATTTATATGTGCTGTCTACACCACTCATGAGGTCCCACTGTGTATGACTTATATATTTATGTGCAATACATAACATACGTACAAATGGGTGTGTGTGTATATGTGTATATATATATATATATATATATAGAGAGAGAGAGAGAGAGAGAGAGAGAGATACTGTATGTATATGTGTGTATGTATGTATATATATATATATATATTTTTATAAAATGGGCATCCAAATACAAATACAAATCCAGTGTTCTGATTGTATAAAACACATCACATGACTGTGCGTATATCAGAGTGCAACCGCACACCTGCACATTTACCCCAAAAAACAATTTTGCCATTTTATAAATAGATAACCCACTTAGATGTGTGGTCATGCTCTAATATACGCATGCCTTGGGTGTCTGATGCACACCAAGGCGTGTGTATATCAAAGCACCCACTGCATACCTAAGAGTGGGCTTATTACATACATATATATATATATATATATATATATATATATATATACAGTATCTTTTAAATTTCCATGAAATTGTATCCTCATTCATACAGGTCCTTTGAAATGGAATAGACAGAATAGAGAAGATATTGCAAACTCATTTTCATGTCAACCTGCTTCCCTGACACACTACGTAACACCATCAGACCATGACATGCCTGTGCACCCATTGTGAGAGAAAGCTCTACAGCCCAACACAATGTGTCCCCCGTGTGACAGAACACTGCACCATACCTTCCCAGGCTCAGAGCAGTGATGTGTTCCCCCAATCCTGGCACTGCCCAGCCAGCTCCCAGAGTTCATCTCTGAACCTGAGTTGCAGGCATGGGAACACAACATGCTACCCTCTGGCCCACACCAGCTGGCCCTGCACACAACATTTCTTCATAACTTTTAAGTGATTCTAGCAACCAATGACAATATGTGATCAAAACCCATATCAAAAATGTGTACAGCTAATTATTTATTCAACAGGTCAACACATTATTATATTCCACTTTTCTTGGCATAATTACTTTATTTTCCTTAAAATGACAGGTTAATTCAGTTTACCAGTTATTCATTTCAGATGGCATCTCAATACCTTAAAGGCAAAAATAAATTTATACAAAGTAAGTGTAACCCTAGATGGCGCTATCCCAGGGCTACTACCCTGCCTGATTTGCCACTAACAGGTTGAGGGGCCTGGATCCAATGGCGGGTGCCTCCACCCAGAGGTCAGGGTTTACAATAGTTAAACTAACTTGGTCACAGCCCTCTGGGACACTGCAACCCCCCTTTCTTCCCACTAGTGGCCCACACAATACATCAGA
Organism: Neoceratodus forsteri; assembly: GCA_016271365.2. NCBI lineage: Eukaryota > Metazoa > Chordata > Ceratodontiformes > Ceratodontidae > Neoceratodus > Neoceratodus forsteri. The sequence goes on from CM057455.1 coordinate 268,327,703, forward strand.
ATTACCTTTACAGTATACACTTACCCCCAGGACTGGTTCCGGCACTAGGACCTCCTGTGAAATAAGATACAGTGCAACAATCACAGTACAGTACTTTAACATAGACAAATACCTCAGGCAGTATAACTTTGCTGAAACAAGCAGCTCTGATTTATTTAGGGGGATATAACAAGGACAGGGAAATCAGGTTAATTAGCTTATCACTCTACTCATCTACCTATGGCTCTGTGCACAGGCCTATCCCTATCAGTTACTGTCCATTGGGTACCCAAGCCCTAGTGGCTACTCCAAACCGTGGCAGCTGGTAGGGCCCTTTCACACAGAGAAAAGGAGAATTAAACAGTCAGCAGTACAGTAATTCCATTTGGATTTAATGTGGCAATTCAACAGGGCGACCCTGAATTAGTACTCACGACCTCCAAATAAGATAGGGTCTTTCAATGTCAGCAGGGCTACTCTTGAGCTCCAAGAGACTCTCACACATTTATATGGTAAACAGTCACAGGCAAAAGTCACTTAATGGCAGCAGAATTTACTTGAGGTACACAAACCTCTTCACACATTTATATGGTAAAAAAGAAAGCACTATACCAGGCAGGCTGCATCTGTATCCCATCGCAATTACTGCACAATACCCGGGAGAACACAGCAGATTCAGTTCCTGACAGACCGAGTGCAATTTTCAGCAATTCTCCAGTCTTCTACAGGGTGAGCCTGGTTTCTACTCTTCAGATATCCTTTGATTCTCTCTTCACAGGACGGATTCAGTCCTAACAAGCTGCAGACCGGACTCTGGACCTTACACATGTTTTTTGATTAAAACTGTGCACTGAAGGAGCACAGGGTTCCTTTCCCTTCACTGCCAAAGCTCAACTGAAACTCCCAACAGACAAAACCGGGCACTTCCTTTGAGTTCCTCCAGTTCTTGACTGGATTGGCTGTCACTCACAATAGACTGCTGCTGTTGGTCCAAAAGGCGCAAGTCTAAACTACATCTCCCAGAGTCACTGCCCATACAATCCTCTTGTGGCTGGCTCAGATTATGAGTCCAAGTTCTGATTCGTCCAAGGCAACCATTTTAGAGCTAGCTTACCCCACACTGATTGGTCCAGTTCAGCAGTTCAAAACCAGAATTGGGAACTAGGCAGACACAGTTCTGACTGCAAAGACAGCAGGTTATACAAACTGTAATTTCATTATTACTGTAAATGATTTCTGGCAAACAGTTACATCTTTCAGATAGGTTTCCTTTGCACTCTAGTGACTGCAAAATGGAGTGAATTGGCAGCAGCTCGAGTGGTACTCAAACAGAGAAGCACACAGTCCCCCATACAACTAATTATGTCTGCAAGCAGACAGCTCTTAAAGAGACAGTACCAGAGGTTCTGAAAACACTCACTGATAAATGGCTTAAACGCCAAACACCATTCAGGCTTGGAGCATTCAAGCAAGCTCCTGGAAGTCTTTTTGGGAACCCCCATTTGCAGGGGGTTACACCTTCCTGGCCTGGGAAAGCTTGACGTCCGCGTCAAGCAAGTACCCCCATAAGTTTCAACTGCAACCATATACATTTGCATTAGGCTCACACATGTAATCATCAGTCAATATATCATTTTACCAAGAACACATTTCTGAAACATTGCAGTATGTCACTCTTTACACAGTATTACACATACATTGTACCATAACTCAAGTTATTACCTCTTGTACATGAAACCTGAAGAGAGGGGGCCCTTCCCTATCAGTTACATTGGGGCTGGACGGGGCAAGGGCACCATACTTAGAGGGCAACACAAGTAACTTGGAGTTAGCACTGACGCTCAGTTTGGGCAATGAGCTCGGGGACACATATACTCCTTTATGGACAACATTGAGAGGCAAATCCACAGGCCTCCCAAGGGAATCATAACTGAGGGGCACCACAGGCTTTACAGCTTGACCAGTCTTTCTAGGGGGAACTGTTACAGTCTCTGCACTCTGAGCCTCATTTTCAGCATTTTCCTCACTTGTCAGGAGTCTCCATGGGGTAGAGAGGCTAGAACTTAGGGCACCTTCAGCTCCAGGAGTTACAGTTTCTGAGTCCACAACATTTGGCTCACATGGAGAGCTTTGGACACTGGCAGTGGACTGTCAGGGCACTCATAATACTCTTCTTGTTCTGGTGTATCACCAGTCTGCCCCAATCTATCATTTTCCTCCCTGAAAGCTCAAACAGTTCAACTATGCACAATGATTCCATTTCATCTGATCTGATGCTTTGCACTTCACTTTCTGGGAGCATTGGCTCCAGGGACGAAGCTGGGGCTTGGACAGTCCAGAAGGCCCAGCTTCATCTCCAGTATTGACTAGGGATTGCCTCAAACAATTGACTCAGTTCGTAAGAAGGATAGTATTCAAAGTCACTCTCACTTTCTTCCGATATGGACTGACAGTCATGCTCAACTGGGACTTGTGGAGGGAACACTTTAACTTTGCTTCTGTAGGTGCAGACTTTCTTGATCTTTTCTTAGCAGCAGCTCTAGTCACTGGTCCAGAGGGGCATCTTCTAGGGCTCAGACTCAATTAAGATTTGTCCAATGGCAGTAAATGATTTCTATGCATTGTTTTTACATCTTTTGAATTATTCTCGGCCTTACTTTGTACACTGGCAGATCATCTAGTTTGCCCACTACAATGTGAGGGAGATGGTGCCATCTGTCAGCAATCTTGTGCTTGCCATGCAGTCCCAGATTTCTTAGCAATACCCGATCTCCCTCCTGGAGTTCCTGTGCTTTCACCTTTTATCATACCTTTCTTTGTTGGCCAGATTTCTTTTGGCAGCCATGGTTTGAGCCAGTTGGTACGCATGAGTTAGCTGGGCCTTTAACTTTTGCACATACTGTAAATAGTTGTCAGCTTGAACCCCATCAGAGACCCCAAACACACATCTACTGGTAGTCAAGCTTTCTTCCAAACATCAGGCGTAGGGGAGAACCCAGTGGCATCACTTTTGGTGCAGTTATAAGCATGTACCAGGGTGCTAATTTGTTGACTCCATCTAGGCTTGTCCTTTGGGTGTAGGTGCCTAACATATCTAGCAAAGTCAGGTTGAAACGTTCAGGCTGTGGGTCCCCTGGGGTGGTAAGGAGTGGTTCTGGACTTTGCACTCCCCACAAAGCATCTCTTTGATCAGATGACTCTCAAAGTCTCCTTGATCAGAATGGATTCTTTGTGGAGCCCCATAGTGAACAAAAAGTTTTCTACAAGTACTTTGGCTACAGTGGATGCTTTCTGGTCTTTGGTGGGGAAAGCTTGGCATATCTCGTGAAATGGTCAGTGACCACCAGCACATTACTGATATTTCTTTGATCTGACTCAAACTTAGAAAATCAATACAGACCAGCTCCATGGGTGCACTGGTGGTTATGTTAACAAGGGGCAACCCTCTGGGGCAAAGCTTTCCTCTGTAAGAGTTTCTGAGAGTTCGAATGTGTTGCTCCACATCAGCCCCATCTTAGGTCAATAGAATCTGGATCTCACCAAGTCAAGTGTTCTGTCTATACCAAGGTGCCCTATGTGGTTGTGCAAGGACCTCAATACTGAGTCTCGAAGGCAGTGGGCAGCACTAGTTGTTGTTTGTCTACTTGTCCCCTCTGTCTACTGTTTCTCTGTATAACAGTTTATTGATCAGTTTCAATTTAGGACCTTCTTTGTATATAACAGTGCAGTTCTCAAATCAGTGGGACGTAATTTGGACACATCTTTTCCTGCATAGAGGGCTTCTAAAGCTGCTTTGATCATGGGATCGCGGGATTGAGCCCGCGAATACTGTCATTGTCCAGCTGAGGCAGTGCACCAATGTCTATTGCAGAAAAGTGGCAACAAGCAGGGTATGCAATTCTCAGAGGGTCCCAAGCAATCCACCATGCAGTCCACTGCGTCCATGGACATTTGTTCCTCCCTGTCAAACTTCGGCAGAGTGCCCGAATGTCAGGTTCTGCCAATCGGACCCAATCATTCTGGGGAACAGGCCTCCTGAGAGAGCATCAGCATCTATGTGGTTCAGACCTGCTCAGTATTCGAGAGCATAGTCGTATGTAGATAATGCAGAAAGCCACCTATGGCCAGTGGCATCCAACTTAGCTGAGGTCTGCACATAGGTTAAAGGATTATTGTCAGTTTTACTAGTATTTTAGCCCCATACAAGTACTCATGGAATTGGTCAACAATAGCCCACTTCAAAGCTAGAAACTCTAACTTATGTACAGGATAGTTCTTTTCAGATGGGGTCAGACTTCTACTGGCAAAGGCCACTGGTCTCAGGCCATTCTCGTGCTCTTGGTACAACATAGCCTCAACCCTTGCAAGCTAGCATCAGTGTGCAGGACATAAGGTTTTCTTGGATCGCATAGGCCAGCACTGGAGCATGGGTAAATTGATAAATGATCTCATGAAAAGCAGTCTCACAATCAGGAGTCCAGCGGGTCCCAAATACTTCACTTGGATGAAAATACACTCTTTCAGTCTTGAGGGTCGCTGACTTTTGGTATTTTTTGTGGGTTGGGGGATACCCTTGAGTAAGGTTAAGTAAAGGGCGGATCACTCTTGAATAGTCCTTGATGAAACGCCAATAATAACCACAGAATCCCAGGAATCTTTGCAGTTCTTTTAGATTTTGGGCTGCAGCCAGGTGGTCAAGGCCTCAGTTTTACTTGGGTCGGTCTCTATTCCCTCGGTGGATACTATGTGTCCCACATACTTTACTGATGTTTGAAAGAATTGACACTTATCAATGGACAGTTTAAGGCCAAAGTCCTCCAGTCGGTCCAATACCTTAAATAATCTGCTCTCATGTTCCTCCAGTGAGCTGCCAAACACAATAACATCATCTAGGTATACCAGGCACTCTAGTAAGTTCATGTCCCCCACTGCACGCTCCATCAATCATTGAAAAGTGGCTGGGGCACCTGAAATCCCTTGAGGCATCCTCATGAATTCATAGAAGCCAAGCGGACAGGTAAAGGCTGTCTTCTCACGGTCCTCTGGGGCCATAGGGATCTGGTAGTACCCACTGCGGAGATCCAACACAGAGAACCACTTGCTCCCATTTAGGCAGTCCAAAGCATCCTGAATGTGGGGCATTGTGTACTGATCAGGGATAGTCCACGGTTTAAGGTGCGATAATCCACACACATCCTTACTGTTCCATTCTTTTTCCTCACTACCACAATGGGGAAGCATAAGGGCTTCTGGATTCTTGTATTACACCAGCAGCTAACATCTCTTGCAGATGCGTCTCACATCATCTATGTCAGCAGGTGCCAGGTGTCGAGACCTCTCACAAATGGTCTTTCGTCATGCAGCCGATATTGTGCTGAGCTCCTTGCACGCATCCTATGTCCCATTCCTTTAAAGAAAACACCTGGTCTCTCTGGGCAAGCTTCTCACTGATCCTCACTTTCCATTCAGCTGGCAGCGGGGAGTCGCCGAAATCAAACAAGTCAGGCGTTACTCTGTCATTCTTCCTTGAACTCTTGCTGCTGGGTAGCACTGCAGTGTCTGCACAATGCACATTAGCCAGGATGCAACCTCTATTTACTCGAATGTCTTTTTCAGACACATTATGAACTTGGACCATTACCCTTCTGGCATAAGCATGGGCTCTAGCGGGCAAAATACTAGGCTTGACCAGCAGTCCCTCTGGCAATTTTCCATCGCCTGGTGCATCCAACATTAATATTTTATTCTTAACATCCTTTCTGATACGGACCTCTCCTGTAAGGTACACTGGGCATTTGGCGCCAGGATCAGAGACTCAGGATCCTTCTTCCATACAATTCCGACCGGTTCCTCTGGTTCTATTTTTCAGCATCTCTCTGTGCCTCATAGGCCTTCTTAATTAAAGCCGAACTCTTAAAGCTCTACTAGCCTTTGACCCTGTTTTCATAACACAACTGTGCCAGCCTTCCGAACATATGAGCATTTGTTCCAATCAACATAGGGACACCATCATACAGTCCAGTGGGGACACACTAAGGCTAGGGTCTCTACTTGTTCGCCACTCCAGCCACGGAGGTGGGGAAAGACAGCCAAATTCGATATACCGGAATAGGGTAGGCTTCTCACTTAACCCCATACATGCAGTCCTTCTAATGGTTGTAAGGGTACATCTGACAAATGCTTCTGATACCAATCTTGGAACATAATTGTCACTTGGGAGCCACTGTCTAATACAGCTCTTGTAGACACTCCATTCACCTTTACAGTGGTCTCCATGGAGGGACCCACCATTCTGGACCAGTCTGGAGAGGCGTGTGGGGGGCCTGGGCAACTGACCTTGCCACAAAAGGACATGAATTAGCATTTTGGTGCCCTCACTGGGATCATGTCGCACCTCTTAACCACTGATTTGTTCTCCAAGCTCTCCTTGTAGCCTATATGCAACTTTGTCAGTGTCTTTTGGGGACTGGCATTCCTTTTCATGTGCCCATCTTTCCCACAATTATAGCAAAACATACTTTCTGGAGTTTGAGCTGGCCGGGCGCCACACTGGGAGCCAGGGGCGGGGTATTATAACTGGAAACCTGGGTGCCATCTCTGTCTGCGGTGATAAGCATTTGGAGACATCTCGTCAGTTTCTCCACTTCCATGGTCAAGGAATTGAGTTTGGAGCTGTTATCAGCAGGAGATACATGGTGGGTACCCCACCCCATAGCAGATGCAGTCGGATATAGGTCAGGCCCATACTTGCAGATGTGGCCTTCATAAAGGACTGTTTTGAATTCCCAGATCTCTCTCAACAGTTCGCCCCATTGTGGCATATCTTTTTTCCTTGCCAGAGCACTCATTTACTGCCAACCTCTGCCCTGAACTTCACTTGATGGGTCACCTCAGTCACGGGTCGAGCCGCAGCTATTGGTGCAGGTCCTCCCAAGGTCGCTTTTCTCAACTCCTCAATTCTCTCATTAACTCATCATAGGAGGGTGGGGATTCCAGTCGATCTGCCAGGTGTAACTGAAGCAACAGCAGTTCTGAGAAGGGGCAGACTTAAGGATCCTGTCCAGCCTGGTTCGGTCCAGTTCAATCGCTGGCAAACTACCTTTTCTGAGGCATTCTTGCAACAATTTTTCCAGCCGAGATACATACACAGACAACAACTCCCCTTGGTACTGTTGTGCATCTCTTACTCTCCACCATAGGTCTTCATCAGAATCTGGGCTCCCATACACATTCTCCAGGGCCTCAAGATAGGCCTGTGCAGTCACTTCAGGGTTACTGGCCCGTTTAGCACGAATGGTAGCCAGGGCAGGACCTCGGAGGCTCTCACTAACCCTCTTTCACTTTTCGGCTTCCGAGCATTGCCATTATAGCACTTGGGGGGCAACATAGTCTATCCAGGTCTCCCAGTCATCCTCCCTTGGGGGTGGGGAGGGAGGGTGCCAGAGAAGATCCTCAACCTTCGGTAAGAGTCGTGACTAATGGCAGGTGCAGAAATTGGAGTCTGCATTGGTTCAGCCACCATTACGGGCACTGGAGCGGGAGAAGGTGTTGGGGAGGAACACCCCAGGTGGCAAGAATAGTTTCTTCAAGTCCTCCACAGTTTTCCTTCCCCAGCAACCATTTAGCAAATTTCTCCTCAAAAGTTTCAGATAGTGGTGGGGCTCATTCCCCCGGTCTTTACTGTCCTTAGTTATCACTCTCCAAGCAGTGAGGGCTCCCTCTGGGGTAATGGTCTGTGGCACTTTGGAGCTATCTATGGGATCCTTAAACTCTACTAGGGCCAGGAAAGTGTGGGTGAGCAGATTAGCATGCGACCCACCACCACAGGGTTTTGTAAACCTTCCACCTTGGAAAGTACTCCTGCACAGTGTCCGTATTGATACCCAGGGGATGTCCAGGATAAGCATAGCATTTTGGGGTCGATCTCCTCCCCAGTACACCACTCCACCAGCAGGTGCACAGCCATGTCTGTCGGGGTACCCATTTTTTTCTTAACAGTGGTTCATAAATATGGCCACTAGAGGACACACAATCCCAGCGGTGAGCCTCCAGATGTAACCCCTAGATGGCGCTATCCCAGGGGCTACTACCCCTGCCTGATTTGCCACTAACAGGTTGAGGGGCCTGGATCCAATGGCGGTGCCTCCACCCAGAGGTCAGGGTTTACAATAGTTAAACTAACTTGGTCACAGCCCTCTGGGATACTGCAACCCCTTTCTTCCCACTAGTGGCCCACACAATACATCAGAATTACACAGTATACACTTACCCCAGGACTGGTTCCGCACTAGGACCTCCTGTGAAATAAGATACAGTGCAACAATCACAGTACAGTACTTTAACATAGACAAATACCTCAGGCAGTATAACTTTGCTGAAACAAGCAGCTCTGATTTATTTAGGGGGATATAACAAGGACAGGGGGAAATCAGGTTAATTAGCTTATCACTCTACTCATCTACCTATGGCTCTGTGCACAGGCCTATCCCTATCAGTTACTGTCCCTGGGTACCCAAGCCCTAGTGGCTAGTCCAAACCGTGGCAGCTGGTAGGGGGGAGAGGGGACATGATAGAAACTTTCAAGTACCTCAAGGGAATCAACAAAGTCCAAGAGGGTAGCATCTTTCAAAAAAAGAGGTGTGCAAGAACAAGAGGGCACAATTTGAAGATAGAGGGGGGGCGGCTCAGAGGTAATTTAAGGAAGTATTTTTTCACAGAGAGGGTTGTGGATGCATGGAATGGCCTTCCGGAGGAGGTTGTGGAGTCAAAATCAGTGGTGGAATTCAAGCATGCATGGGATAGTCATAAGGCAATTCTGGGGTGTGGGGGTAGAAAGAAGTAGGCTGCTGGTTAACTAGGATCTGCAGCTTATCCAGTAGGTAGGGAAATGGGCAGACTGGGTGGGCCAAGCGGTCCTTATCTGCCGTCAAATTCTATGTTTCTATGTTTCTATGTTCTATGTTTCTATGTTTCTATGTTCACACAGAGAAAAGGAGAATTAAACAGTCAGCAGTACAGTAATTCCATTTGGATTTAATGTGGCAATTCAACAGGGAGCGACCCTGAATTAGTACTCACGACCTCCAAATAAGATAGGGTCCTTCAATGTCAGCAGGGCTACTCTTGAGCTCCAAGAGACTCCTCACACATTTATATGGTAAACAGTCACAGGCAAAAGTCACTTAATGGCAGCAGGATTCACTTGAGGTACACAAACCTCTTCACACATTTATATGGTAAAAAGAAAGCACTATACCAGGCAGGCTGCATCTGTATCCCGATCGCAATTACTGCACAATACCCGGGAGAACACACAGCAGATTCGGTTCCTGACAGACCGAGTGCAATTTTCAGCAATTCCTCCAGTCTTCTACAGGGTGAGCCTGGTTTCTACTCTTCAGATATCCTTTGATTCTCTTCACAGGATGGATTCAGTCCTAACAAGTTGCAGACCGGAACTCTGGACCTTACACATGTTTTTTGACTAAAACTGTGCACTGAAGGAGCACAGGGTTCCTTTCCCCTTCACTGCCAAAGCTCAACTGAAACTCCCAACAGACAAAACGGGCACTTCCTTTGAGTTCCTCCCAGTTCTTGACTGGATTGGCTGTCACTCACAATAGACTGCTGCTGTTGGTCCAAAAGGCACCAAGTCTAAACTACATCTCCCAGAGTCACTGCCCATACAATCCTCTTGTGGCTGGCTCAGATTATGAGTCCAAGTTCTGATTCGTCCAAGGCACCATTTTAGAACTAGCTTACCCCACACTGATTGGTCCAGTTCAGCAGTTCAAACCAGAATGGGGAACTAGGCAGACACAGTTCTGACTGCAAAGAAAGCAGGTTAGACAAACTGTAATTTCATTATTACTGTAAATGATTTCTGGCAAACAGTTACATCTTTCAGATAGGTTCACTTTGCACTCCTAGTGACTGCAAAAATGGAGTGAATTGGCAGCAGCTCGAGTGGTACTCAAACAGAGAAGCACACAGTCCCCCATACAAACTAATTATGTCTGCAAGCAGACAGCTCTTAAAAAGACAGTACCAGAGGTTCTAAAAACACTCACTGATAAATGGCTTAAACGCCAAACACCATTCAGGCTTGGAGCATTCAAGCAAGCTCCTGGAAGTCTTTTGGGAACCCCCATTTGCAGGGGGGTTACATAAGGTATGGACTTAACAGGTCTTTGCTATTGTTAATGTTTTGTTTAAGGTGTCCCTAGTGTAATAACATAAAACTGAAAATTGTATTAGGCTGTAGTGCAGGTTGAGCAAATATCACTGTGCCTGATATGCTGTGCCACCACCTCTGGCAGTGGGAGCCACGGTAGACAACTGACTATTCATTTCTGTGGCAAATGCAGCCATTTCATTAGCTAATGTATGATGTTATAGCACTGATAACATCACAATCTGAGCATAGATGTGTTTGGATATGAAAAAAGGGGAAGGGAACCAGGTTCCATGGATAAATGGAAATATTAATAAAGAATCACCAAGAACAGTGAATTCTGCAGCACTGCAGCGTTCTGCAGTAGGTTGCAAGTTCTGGGCAAAATTCTGCAGCTGCAGAATTCTAGGGCCCTGCCTACCTTTACTGTTCTTAAATTTGGAAATTAGTCTACCCCCTTTCAGCCTCATGTCATGTCCTCTTGTTCTAGAACATTTCAATGCTACCCTCCTGTACCTTATGTATGCCCTTGAGATATTTAAAGGTCTCTATCATATCCCCCCCCATCCTCTCCTCCATATTAGGGTCCTCCAGTCTCTCCTCATATGATTTTGGTGCAGACCCTGCATCATTTTTTTGTTGCCCTTCTCTGAACTGCCCCTATACTGTCTATGTCCTTACAGAGATGTGGCCTCCAGAACTGGACACAGTACTCAGAGGGGTCTCACCAATGATTTGTACAGTGGCATCACCACCTCCTTTCTTCTGCTGGTGGTACCTCTCCCTATGCACCCCAGTACTCCCCTGGTTCTCCCTACAGCTTTGGCACATTGTTTGACCACCTTTAGGTCATCTGATATGATTACCCCAGATCCCTTTCCTGTTTGGTGGCAGTTAGTGTACCCCCCCCCAAATCATGTAAGCCTCCCCTGGGTTCCTGTGCCCCAAATGCATGATTTTACATTTATTTGCATTGCATCTTAGCTGACACACTCTTGACCACTCCTCTAGTTTACCTAGGTCCCGCCTCATTTTTCCACCCCTCCCGGAGTGTCTACCCTGTTGCAGATCTTAGTGTCAATGCAAGGAAGCATACTTTTCCTTCCATCCCCTTCGCAATGTCACTTATGAAGACATTAAATAGGACTGGCCCCAGAACTGACCCCTGTGGCACCCTGCTGGTTGCTCTCCTTGCCTTGGATTGAGCTCCATTTACCGCCACCCTCTGTGTTCTATCCCTCAACCAACTTCTAACCCAATTTACCACCTTGGGACCCATTCCCAGGCTGCCTAGCTTGTTTACAAGCCTCTTATGTGGAACGGTGTTAAAGGCTTTGCTGAAGTCCAGGTAGGCCACATCTGCTGCTCCCCCCAATCCACTTCCCTGGCCACCCAGTCAAAGAAATAAATCAGATTTGTTTGACATGACCTTCCCTCTGTGAATCCATGCTGCCTAGGATCCCGTGCTCCACTGGATTCAAGATGTTCCACAATACTTTCTTCTAGCAGTGATTCCATTATTTTCCCCACCACTGAGATCAGGCTGACTGGTCTATAGTTTTCAGCCTCCTCCCTGCTCCCACTTTTGTGTAGAGGGACTACATCTTCTCTCCTCCAGTTTTCTGGAACCAATCCCATTTCCAGTGATTCATTGAACAGAGTTGTCAGTAGTGCTGCCAGCATCTCCCTAAGGTCCTTTAATATTCTAGGATGCATCCCATCTGATCTGACTGCCTGTCCACTTTCAGTTTTGCAAGTTCCTTTAGCACTCTGTCCTCCATAAACGGACTAGTGTCCACCTTCCTCCTCTTGTTGCTCCTGTTACTTATTTGTGGTCCCTCACCTTCCCACTCTTCTGTGAATACTGAACAAAACAATTTCTTCAAGATTGCTGCCTTTTCCAAGTCACCTTCTATATGCTCCCCTTCTGCCCCCTTAAGCCTTACAATCCCACCCCCTCATTGTTCTCCTTTCACTAACATACCTATAAAAAGTCTTGTTCCCTTTCTTTACTGCCTGGGCTTTTTTTCCCTCTGTTTGCACCTTTGCATTCTTGACTGCCTTCCCTGCCTCTCTCTGCTCATCCAGATACGCTACCTTTCTTTCTCCTTCTGTGTTTCCTTGTACCCCTGAAAGCCAACTATTTTTGCTCTTACCTTCATGGACACTTCCTTTGAGAACCATAGTGGTTTTCTTTTTCTTGCATTTGTTTATTTGCCTAAGGCAAAGGTTTGTTGTCTTCCACTATGGCTCCCCTCAGATGGGCCCACTGTTCTTTAACTCCCTCCAGTCATCCCTCCCTGCTAGGGATTTCCTGAGACATACCCCAGCTTTGCAAAGTCTGCCCTCCTGAAGTCGAGGACCCTCACTTTCATGATCGACATCTGCATGAGTGTTTTCAACTTTGACGCTGTTCTGAGAGAGATGTGGATAAGCACTGGGTTTGCTGGATGTGTATCCCCTACGCTGTTGTACTTACTGAGTGTAATCCCCCTACAAATGGGGGTTCCCAAAAAGTCTTCCTTGAGCTTGCCTAAATGCTCACTGCCAGACTGGTGTCCTGCATTGTAGCAGTTTAAATGTAATTACCAGAGCTTGTATACTCTGTGTACTGCCTCTTTAAGAGCTGCCTAATTGCAGTTTAAGTAATCTGAGAGGGAGCTCTGTTGAAAGATGTAACTATTTACTGAAAACCATTTAGAATGATAATGATAATGTAGTTTGTCTAACCTGCTTTCTTTGTAGCAAGGACTGTTTTGTTTGTTTCCACTATCTTGGTCCTGGACTGCAAATTGGACCAATCAGTTCTGGTGGGACCTAAAATGTAGCCGGACTGCAGGAGCTGTCTGAATTCAAAATCTATAGGAACTGCAGTTTTAACTTTTTGCACCTTTTTTGCAACTGAAGGGGGAGCTCTCGCTTTGACTGACAGCCAAATCAGTCAACCAAATATTTTGGATCTTGGGGAAGTCCCGGCTGCTTGCAGTTTTGCAGTTAGAACTAAGCTGGAAGCTAAGCAAGAAGGAGCTGAAGTGTTTCTGAGCAGCTATCCTGAGTGGATTCGCATGGGAGAACTCTGAAAAGGCTAAGTGTTTGGCCTGCATGCCGGTGTGCTGCTCCTGAGAGGGAGAGAAGAGAATTATTTTGGACTAAATCCAAGTCTGTGTGACTAAAGTAAGCTACTTAAGTGGGCCAGGCTCAACCTGAAGAAGACCGAATATTTTTGCTGAATGCGATCGGCCTGTCAGGAGTTCCAGCTATGCCTAAGCTCCCGGTGTGTGCAGAGACTTTGAGATTGTGCCCGGGGAGCGCTTCACCAGGTACAGTAGAATTCCCATACATGTAAATGTGCTATGAGCTGCTAGTGGGTTGTGAGTTAGTTCCCCACTGTGTGAACTGTGTTCTGCTTGCTGGAAGTTGTATCCAGCCCAAAACGGGCTGCTTCCGAACTTGTCTCCATGTGGTCTGGGCTTTGCCAGACTGGCCCAGCCAGACTACCCACTGCACAGAGAAGCCATCGACGGGAGACCTGCCTGGGGATCAGCCCCCTGCTCCACACTTGAACAGGAACGACGCCTCTGCAACTTGTGTGGGCCCTGCTTCTCCTGGCATTCCAGATCAACCACCTGCAGTCTCGATTTTCATCCAGCCTGTGTCCAGTCTTGGGTATCGTGAGTAAATACCAGGGTAGCTCCCTACAACAACAACTTAATCTGAGTGTGTCATCTGATTGTCTTGTTGTTTCGTTTCCTTTACGAACTGAGCCCTCCGGCTCCGGATTACAAATACTGTGTACTGTGCATGTTGTGTTTTCCATCACAGGGCCCCAACCAGCTGCAACCCCGGGCAACTGTCCTGGCTAGCCCATCTCTTCTACCTGGGTACCCAGAGGTGGACTGTGTGGGGGACTCAAAGCGCATGCATAACTGCTTGATTGATATAATCTTTAAGCTAATTAACCTGATTTTGCCCCTCCCTTGTTCAAGTCCCCTGAATAAATCAGATCTAACTTTTTCTGCATGTAATCTGACTGTGGTTCCAGTTTGTGCTCAAAATACTGTACTGTTGCTATTTGCTGTGCTTAACCTTGTTTTATAGGGGTCCCCAGGGTTGAGCCAGAGGAACCAGCCCTGGTGGTAAGTGCAAACAGTGTGGGTACTTGTGTAGTGTACCAGGGGTATTGTGAAAGTGATTATTGTACAGTGTTCAGGCCACTAGAGGGGAAAGAGGAGGGGTTGCAGTGTCCCAGAGGGCTGTGTCCAAGTTAGCTTGACCACTACCAACTCTGACCTCCGGGTGGAGGCACCCATTTCAGAACTCAGGTCCCTTAACCTGCAACTAGCCAAGCAGGCAAGGGTAGTAGCCCTTGGGATAGCGCCACCTAGGGGTTACATGAGCAAGGACCTTTTGTTATACAGTAAATTGCCCCATCAATGCCAAATGAAAACTGCCCCAAGGAAGGGACAGGAACTGGAAACCCTGCAATGGGCCACCACATTACTGGCCAGATAAAGAAGGATATTCTGCTACAATTTTGGTGATGACAGTTATCTGGAAGAGAGTGTCAATCCACAGACGATTTGAAGAAAGTGAACAACCAGTTCCAGAAATGTTCCATGAAGCAGGAAAAACTTCACCAGGGCTCTGCAGAGCAATGTGCCAGAACCCCAGACATCAGACACCTACCAATCCATTTCAAAGTCTTCAGCCATGTGGCTTACCCAGTGCTTTAACTAAATTCATGGGTTCCTCTTTCAAGATCAAAGTTCTCATTGAAAAAGTATCCCCCTGCTCTACTGGATAGTGACTCTTGGGTCACAATTATCTTTAAGGACTGGTACAACACTTATCTGACTGGAAACTACAACCCTTTGAAGGCTTGAATGTTTGGGGAGTGGAAAGTCTTACCCTTAACTAAGCTATATGAAAGTATTGATTGCATTCCCACCAGTGCAGCTGGAATTAGAGTACCAGCGCAAACGGGTTTTTTTGTTTGTTTTTTAACCAGGAGAGGCACACTAAGCTGAAAGCTTGTTTACAAATGTGATCTAGGAGCTCAAGAAAGTTAAATGACTTGTTCAGGGTCACACAGTAGGGGCTGTGGGATTCAAACCCAGGTCTCTAGCTCAGAGCCTTAAACCACTGCGCTATACTGCCTGCCAGTGCATTGGTATGCCCAGAATCAGGAATTTAAGACAACATGCCTTTCCTGATTGAAACAAATCTTCATATGTTTGGGCACCTGACCCAACTACTCAAAAACAGTGGGGGAATTCAAGAATGCATGGGACAGACATAAGGCAATTCTGGATGGGGGCGAGGAAGAAGTTGGCTGTTGGTTAACTAGGATCTGCAGGTTATCCAATAGGTAAGGAAATGGGCAGACTAGGTGGGCAAAGCGGTCCTTATCTGCCATCAGAGTCTATGTTTCTATGTTTCTAACTATACAAGGAACAAGAGGCCGGACAGAGAGGATGAGCACTACCTATGCATGGACTGATGAGCAAAGCTTACCAGAAGCAGGCCCAGGAGACTAGTGGAGGCAGTGAAGACTCACTGGCATAGTGCAGCACTGGAATGCAGGGCACTGGGTCATAACAGTGCCAGCTGCAATAACAAGGTCAAGAACTGTACAGTAAAAATGCCGTCCACTTTTGTTGCTGTGCCCTGCAACCCCGTGCTTATGGGATCCTCACTCCGGGGAAGCGTATCATGGGGAAAGACAGAAATTGTGGGGCTGTGGAATACTGTTTCCATGGCCCCTTGTAAAAAAAAAAGTAATGTCCAGAAGAAATAAAATCAAGGAGACCAGGATTAGAACCCTGATCTTAGCTGCTAGCCAGTGAAGCTGTTTTGTGGCTCAACCCGCCACACCACAGGAGCAGCTCAGATAGTCTCCTGAATTCTTGTGCCCTTGTCCTGTGATAGCACCGTGGACAGAAATCTGGGGACCATTTACTGCAAGTGCTCTTAATCCCCTCTCACTGTCCGTGACCGCACTATGCAGACTAGCACCCTCTTTTCTTGCGCTATTCTGGTAGCAGTATTCTAACCCGGTAGTGGATGGGCTACAAACTAACTGATATTGCTTCCCGATGCAGAGTGTACAATCAGTGGAGTAGTGAGGCTGAAGAAAGATATGATAAACCAGATCCTCATGACTGACACCCCTAAAGAGCATAACCTACCAAAAAGGACTATTGGTCAAACTCAGCCAATGTGTTACATGTGCATGCACAAGCATCTGCCAGGAAAATCACTATGCAAGTGAAGAATGTGACTGCACTTGACATCACCATGAAAAAAGGATGGAACTTGGCCAGGGTATACTATACAGACACAGCAGTACAGCCCAAACCTACAGCAGAAGGATCTAAGCAAGGTATCAACAGCTTTTGACCTTGGAGACTCACCATGCCTGCTGGATAGAAGACAAGAGTGAGTCACACGTTATCAAGGCAGACAATTGTGTTCTCATTGACTGACTGGGAGTTTGAATGCATGAGCGGGAAGAGCATAACACACCTGCAAACCATTGCCCATTTCAAGAGAGGTCCAATATCTGGCACCTAGCGGTATATCGGTGTCATGAAAACCACCTGCAAGAGCTTTTAACTGCTGGAACCATCCAAGAATTTGGACGCTCCTATGCATCCCCCATAGTGGTCATCAGAGAAAAGAATGTAACCATACACGTCTGTGGACTATAGGATGCTCAGTAAAAGGACCATTCCCAGTCAGTACATGATGCTAAGCATTCAGGATGCCTTGGATTGCCTGAATGGAAATTGATGATTCCCCATATTGGACCTGAGGAGCAGGTAGTACCAGATACTCATGGCTCACAGGGGTTTACACTTGGTTGCTGCTGGCCACAGATGGTTATCAACATTGTCCACATATGTAACCCTGGACTACTACCCCCGCCTGCTTCTCTGATTGCAGGTTGAGGGGCCTGAGTTTGGGTTGAATAGTTGCTGTGTCTGCCATACCAGCAGCAGAACTATGATTATGGGGCCTCCACCCAGAGTAATGATTAAGTGGGTAAATTGCCAAATTAGTACAGCCCTCTGGGAAGCTGTACCTTCCCACATGCCCAGCTAGTGGCCTAACACACAGACTGGCAGTAATAGATGTACTTTGCACGCAATACCACATTTAATGGCTAGCACTAATAATATGCCCACCAGCTTTACACTTACCAACAGGGTCTGGACTTCTGGCATTCACCCTGTATCCCTAGAAAGAACAGTTATCCAGCAACCACAGTGTAGCTTTACTTCTTCCCACTGAACCCCACAGCAATAATGTGCTCCACAGACCCAGTTAACATGCAAAACAAATCAGGTTTATTCAGGGTCTGAACACAGTGAGGGGTGAAAATTTAGGTTAACTATTGTGGTACCGTAAATAAACAGATAGCAATTAATGATCACTAAATCTGTCCCTGAATTATTCAGTTTATCAAGCTGCTGGGTACCGGGATGTGATTAGGTGCAGACTTGAAGCACTGCATGAGTAGGCCAAGCGTTGCAGCTGGTTGTGGCCCTGGATAAAGAAAAAGCTTGTTAGTACAGACTAAAATACTTGCAGACAGTAAGATATTTGTAGTCCTGGGCTGGATGACCTCTAATTACAGTCAACACCAATGAGGACTTATTGGGCAAATCAGATGACACAAAACATTTATTTGGTTGTTGCAGGAGGCTACCGTAATTGTACTCTATGCACCCAGATCTGTTGGACAGTCAGATGAATACACCATGGCTCTGATGGCTTTCAAAGATGATGGTGGGGACTGGGGCTGACATGACTCGCCTCCACTTCATGGCCTTTCCCTCTAGGTGACCACAAGCTGTGACTGGCTTCTACGCAAGGGCTGACTCCCCAAGGCTGGTTTCTGACCAGGCAGATTTTATATCTGGAGCAGGAACAGTCTTTAAGGCCAGAGATGGCACAGGCCCAATACATGAAGTTTGGCTTGGTATGCAGTTTAGAAAAGTCATTTAAGTTGCAACTATAGCTTGGCGGCCTGGTGGCACTTAGGGTTGGCGGCTGGAGCGCACACCTCATGCACTTCGGTGACCTGGGTTCGAGGCAGGCCCAGGGGCCGAGAGGTCGGTGGGGAGGAAGAGATCGAGTGTCCATGAGGGCTGCTCTCTCTTCAATGGTGGGACAAGGAATCGACCGCTCGAGTGCAACCTCTGTCAGGGTCCAGGAGGTGGCTCAAAGCAGCGTTGTGGCGATACCTGGGGGTGGAGCCACAGCAGCACATTGCCATGACAGCCATGCTCACAGAGGATCTCTCACATAAGAAAAAAAACCCTCATTGCCAATGAGAGGCGCCTCCTCCACAGACCACACTCCACACAGAACTTGGGAATCTCAGGCTGTTCCCCTCTCCGGCCTGGTGACTCAACACTAAGAGAAAAAAGCACCCTTCCGGAGATGGACCCAGAAGGATGCCCAGAGCCGGAGAGGAGCCTACGGAATACCAAGCCAAGTTGGGAGGTAGAGACTGGGGATCAGGAGGTCACTGGAGAGAGTTCGGAGGTTGGGGCGATAAACAGAGTTCAAAAAAAAAAAAATGCAACTAGCAGACTAGCTTAACTTTGGTAAAAAAGGGAACAGGAACAACTGACAATAGGTCTCCCCTTTTTTCAAATGTGGCAGAGGCCAATGCAACATTCACAGGCTCCAAATGGCACAGGAGTCCTTAGGTTGAGATATCCTCCAAAGTTCCTTTGGATGCCTCTTTTAGGCAAGCGCTTTCTTCCAGCCCCCAAAGTCTCTGAACTCAGGCAGGCTTAGCAGAGGATTGCTTTCTCCAGTTTTGCATTTTGGCAGTCTAAGTCCCGCAGGGCGGCAAGGCAGGCTGAATTCCCCACAATTAACATACATCGAAACATAGAATTTGACGGCAGATAAGGACCACTTGGCCCACCCAGTCTGCCCATTTCTCTACCTAATGGATAAGCTGCAGATCCTAGTTAACCAGCAGCCTACTTCTTTCTACCCCCCCTAGAATTGCCTTATGACTGTCCCATGCATGCTTGAATTCAACCACTGTTTTGACTCCACAACCTCCTCCGGAAGGCCGTTCCATGCATCCACAACCCTCTCTGTGAAAAATACTTTACATTACCTCTGAGCCGCCCCATCATCAAATTTCCCCCTTGTTCTTGCACACCTCTTTTTTTGAAAGATGCTACCCTCTTGGACTTTGTTGATTCCCTTGAGGTACTTGAAAGTTTCTATCATGTCCCCCACTCTCCCTCCTTTCCTCGAGGCTATACATATTAAGCTCCTTTAATCTCTCTTCATATGTCTTCCGGCTCAGACACTGCACCATTTTAGTTGCCCTCCTCTGGACAGCTTCCATCCTGTCTATGTCCTTATGGAGATTGGGTCTCCAGAACTGCATGCAGTACTCCAGATGGGGTCTCACCAGCTGTCTGTACAGAGGGATAACAACTTCCTGTTTTCTACTGGTGATGCCTCTCCCTATACATCCCAGTATCCCCCAGCCCTCCATTGAATTGTTTTCAGCTTACCATAACAAGCTCACGACTCTCTCAGCATTTGAACTGAACTACTCTTTTCTGCTTTTAGGCAGTCCACCAAACTTTTAAGACCCACAGAGAGGCAATACAGGCCTTCTCCCTTACGTTTCTCTTACGCCATACATGCAGTCTCCTTTCTTCTCGATAGTAATGTGCGAGTAATGAATATTAAATCCTTAATACCACGAATAATATGGTATTCAGTAATCAGGAGCTGAATACTGAATATCACAGCTATACGGTGATATTCGATAGTCAGCACTCCCGTGAGATTTCGAGATCTCGCAAGATTTTCTGGCCTATCGGTGAGCATTTGCCAAAGCTAGATCACATGACAGTTTGACACTGCTGTGCAGTGGAGAGAGATCATAGTGGAGAGTAGAGAGAGCTGTGTCAGCAGAGATTAGGAGTTGTAAAAACTAATATATTCATCACAAACCTTTATTTTTCAGTCTGGAAAGTGTGTCTTTAGTGCAGAATACTAGTAGGAGCACTGGGAGTTTTTTTTTTTGTGTGGATAAATTGCCTGATGTACTGATTTTTTTTTTTTTGCTAGGAGCTGCAGACAAACTAGTATACTTTCATTTCAGGCGCCTCTCGTAACTGGTGGAGAGTGGAGAGAGAGCTCTGAGTCAGCAGAGAAGAGGAGTTGCAAAAAAATAATATTTTCATTACAAAACCTTTATTTTTTAGTTCTGTGCTGTGTGTCTTTAGTGCCTAATACTAATGGGAGGATAAATCATCTGATATAGTGATTTTTGGTTTTGCTAGGAGCTGCAGAGAGATACTAGTATACCTTCATTTCCGGGGCCTTGTATGCTGTGCTCTGGCAGTGAAGGAGTCGTGTTTCTTTTCCTAGTGCCTGCCTGGTAGTGGTGCAAGGCTTTTTGCATTTTCCCAGAGAAATTGTCTGATTTATTTTGCCAGGAGGAGCTGCAGAGACTTACATTGCAGTTTGCCTCCTTAATCACAGTAGTTGTAACTTCTACCTTGACTGATGTACAGTACTGATTTAAAACAAAAGTCTTTGGTGGTGTAAATAATAAGTATTTCTGGGGGGGGGGCTCAGGTTTCACAAACCCCAGTAGTAGCCTAGCCAGAAATCTAGAAGGGCAGTCAACTTACTGCACTCCCACCCTCCATGGTTTAGGGCTAGGTAGTGACGCTTGCAGTGTGTACACACCCTCACCTTCCCTGAGTGCGTGCTGCTTGCAGTCATTTTTCTCTGCGAAAATAATGCAGTACTGCTGCTTGCAACCATTTTTTTGTACTGAAGTATAGCAGAACTTGTGTGCATTTACAAATAAATAAAAGTGAATTGCAGTAGTTCTGCCGTAGAAATCTCTGTAAGAACTATTTGTGATGTAATCTGAGGTTCGGCTAGGGTTTCATGACAGTCAGTAGCCTAGCCGCCAGCAGTCTGAGAGAGCTTGCAATAATCTTTCTGCCTAAAATAAAGCAGTACTGCAGCTTGCAACCATTTTTGTACTGAAATACAGCAGACTTGTGTGCATTTACAAAAAAAAAGTGAACTACATTTGTTCTGCTATAGAAATCTCTGTTAGAAATATTTGTGGTGTAATCTGAGTTTGGGCTGGAGTTTCAGGAAAGTAAGTAGCTGCCAGTAGTCTTGGAGGGCAGTTGGCTGACTGCACGCCCCCCCCCGATGGTTTAGGGCTAGTTAACGATGCTTGCAGTGTGCGCACATCCTCGCCTGCTCTGCATGTGTGCTGCTTGCAGTAATGTTTCTGTGTGAAAGTAAATCAGTACTGCTGCTTGCAACCATTTTTATGTTGTCTTGCATGTGTGCAAGCAACATCTTGTGATAGCAGCAGAATTGCAGAGGTGTGTCAGTGTTGGCGAATGCAGGGCACGCTTTAGTAGGTTCATTCCCCATTTAGCCATCATGCTAACGCTGATGCAAGAATTGTGTAAAGTGGCCAGAACTTGAAAGAAATGTGCTGCTGCAATCAGAGACAACCTCGTCATGCAGCAGCACAGATGACACGCCTCCCGTACGTGCCTTTTCTGGTGAACATTTCAATGAACATAATCCCCAAAGAAAGCGGATATAGGGGGTGCAGTCCCCATGTCGGCATGTCCACCACCCCCACACATTGTGTGGCACATCAGGAGCCCACCCCAGGGTGGCCAATATCACCCCTTCTGAAAGTCATGGGGCACAGTGGAAGCCCACCCCAATGTTCCCAACATTTATTTCACCTGTAAAGAAAGAAAATGGTCCCACAATGTGCTTTTTTTCTGTACCTGAATAAAAGAAATCGGTCCCTCATTGCTGCGGCACCCCTTCCCCAACCTGCACCCACCCTCTGCAGCCCCACCTCCCCATACCCCCATCACCCCATACTTACCTCCAGAGGTCTGGCACTGTAGTCTTGGTGGAGTGGGAACATGTCTGGACTCTTCAAAGCCGAACTGCAAAATGAAGAAATGCCGTAGCTGTATAATGGCATCAATGGGGGATTCAACAGGTGGATATCTCAGCCATTTTTGGAATTATGTCCAGATTTTCAACATTGGGGTTCTTGGGACCCCACCTCATGAATACATGCACTGTCATCTCGTTATTTGGTCCCAAAAGGAAATTTCACGGTCACTATGCGGAATCACCTTTTGGGACCAGTCGCTAATATGACGTGCCATAATCGTAATTGAGAATCCCAACTTAACATTTTGGTGAAACAATTCCAAACAAGCATTTGTCAATGCGAATGTTGTCGCACTGGCATTGGCTTTGGTAGTGCAGTCTTGAGGAACACATTTTGGGCAGGATGTGAAAATAACAGCTGTACTGTTCATAAGGAGGTGTAAAAAATGGCAGTGTTGAAAATGTGGCATGTAAATATTGCAAATTTCCGAAGTTACAAGAGTGCGGGAAATGCGCAACGCACGCTTGTAACACAGTCATTTTATGGACTTTCGGCACCAAATTTTCAACATAGGCATTTTAGCACCTCTGCTCATGTACAGTGTCACTGTCATTTCCTCAAACTATCTGAAAAAGTGATTTCGCACAGCGACTGCGCTATTCTGCGCCGGACATGCGAAAACACATTTCGGGCAGGATATGTAAAATAATAACTGCGCTGTTCATCAAGAGGTGTGGAAAAATGCCAATGGTGAATATCCAGAGTGAAAATATTACAAATGCACAAGGTTACAAGCGTGCATGCAAACTGCACAGCGCAAGCTCATAACACAATCTTTTTATGGAGTATCGTCACCAAATTTTCAACATAGGCATTTTAGTACCTCTGCTCATGAGCAGTGTCACTGTCATTTTTGCAGTCTGCCCCAAACACTGATTTCCCACAGAGACCGCGCTATTGTGCGCCGGAAGTGCGGAAACACATTTTGGCCAGGATGTGAAAAATGACAGCTGTACTATTCAAGGAGAGTATGAAAAATGACAATGTTGAAAATCTGGCGTGAAAATATTGCAAATTAGCAAAATTCTGAGAGCATCGTAACTATTGCAACATACGCTCATAAAACAGCCATTTTTAATTTTTCCAGCAATTTGCAATAGGCTTTTGAAAGCCCACTCATGAACACTGCCACTGTCCTTCGGTTACTCAGTCCCAAAAGGTGATTCTGCACAGTGACTGTGAAATCACCTTTGGGACTAAGTAAGTCATGACAGTGCCAGAATTCATGAGAGGGGTCCCAAAACCCCATGTTGAAAATTTGGTGCAAAAATCAAAAAATGCCCAAGATATGCATCAAAGTTGAAAAACCCTATTTATTCCATTATGCAGCTTACACGGCATTTCCTCAGTTCACAGTTGGCTTTGAAGAGCGCAGACGTGTTCCCGGTCCACCAAAGATCGTCGTGCCAAGCTCCGTAAGTAAGTATGGGGTGAGGGGGTCTGTGGGGAGGCAGAGTACGCAGTGGGTGGGTGCGGGTGGTGGGAGGAAGGTAGGGAGACTACAAGGGACCGTTTTCTGTTTACAGGTGTTAAAAAAACCTGATCACAGATGTTTTTCCTTTTTTACAGGTGTTTTTTTGGGGGGGATACAGTAGCCGTCGGCACATACGGAGTGGCGGACACTAGCTGAGGGGGATTGGGCACCCCCTCAGCACAGAAGAAGGGGGGGGACATCATGCCGACAGGGAGTGGGCTCCCCCGTCAGCACATTAAAGTGGTAAAGAGGGGAGAAGAATGCCGATGGGGATTAGGCACCCTGTGACAAACAACAGCGGGGGCACATGAGCTGAAGGGATTGGGCACCCTCGGCAAAGCAAAAAGGAGGGGGACACATTATACTGAAGGGGAGGGCCTCATCGGCACATACATGAGGGTAGGTAAGTACCAGGGATTGGGCACCCCTGTCGCAGTTTAGCAGCCACTGTGCCACCATGTTTGTAGCCGGTGAAGCAATGAGAAGGTCCGCTGCATGTGGCCAGGCTTTGCTCACATTGCAGCGTGCAGCTCTCCATAGATGTCTTTCGCCCATTATGTATGCATGGTGTGGCGCTGGCATACAAGTTGATTGGGGCATGAGGGACAGCTGTCATTTTTTACATCCTGCTCGAAATGAGTTTTCACACTTATGGTGCACAATGGTGTGGTCGCTGTGGGAAATCAACATTTGGGACATATTAACAAAATCACAGTGACACTGTTCATGAGCAGAGGTCCCAAAATGCCCATGTTAAAAATTTGGTTAAAAAATCCCCAAAATAATTGTGTTACGGGTGTGCATTGTGCAGCTTCTATGCATGCTTGTGACTTCACCAATTTTTCATATTTTCACGCCAGATTTTCAACATTGCCATTTTTTACACCTCCCCATGAACAGTACAGCTGTCATTTTTCACATCCTGCCTGAAATCAGTTTTTACACCTAGGACACCAAATGGCGCAGTCACTGTGCAAAATCACCTTTCGGCTAACGAACTGATAGTGCCACTGTTCATGAGACGGGGTCACAAAAAGCCTGTGTTGAAAATATGGAGTGAAAATATCAACAAGCGCCCAGGCGTTAGAGTTTCCAACCATAACACCCCACCCTGCAGAGACTGACAGGCATCAGGGGTGTGACTAGGGATAGTCAGCTGTAATGCTCACGCATTCCACCCCCAACCCCACCCTGCAGAAAGTGACAGGCATCAAGGTGTGCCTTGGACTTTTCAGCCCCAAAGTTCACCCCATTCTCCTATACTGCACCTATCTGAGCGTATTTCCTTATGGAATGGGGTGAACATATGGCCCGAATACACCAAGGCACACCTCGACACTTGTCGGTGTCTGCAGGGTAGGGTGAGGTGAAATGGCGTGAGCGTTATGGCCCATGATCCAAAGGCACACCCCCAATGCCTGTCAGTCTCTGCAGGGTTGGGGTAGGGCTGGCAGCAGTTCAACACTTCACTGCCATTCCTATTACGTATCTCTCTATCTCCTGCACTACCAATGCCAATGCCAGCAAGACAACATTCAGCATTGAAAAATGCTTGTCTGTACTGAAATACAGCAGAACTTGTGTGCATTTACAAATAAAAAAAAATTAATTGCAGCAGTTCTGCCATAGAAATCTCTGTAAGAAATATTTGTGGTGTAATCTAAGGTTGGGCTGGGGTTTGAAGAAAGTCAGTAGCCTAGCTGCCAGCAGTCTTGGAGGGCTTGCAATAATTTTTCTGTGCAAAAATAAAGCAGTACCGCTGCTTGCAACCATTTTTTTTGTACTGAAATACAGCAGAACTTGTGTGCATTTACAAAACAAAAAGTGAATTGCAGTAGTTCTGCCATGGAAATCTTTGTAAGAAATATTTGTGGTGTAATCTGTGATTGGGCTGGGGTTTCAGGAAAGTCAGTAGCCGGCAAAAGTCTTGGAAGGCAGTCAACTGACTGCACTCCCACCCCCACACGGTTTCGTGCTAGGTAGCGATGCTTGCAGTGTGCACACACCCTCACCTGCCCTGCATGTGTGTTGCTTGCAGTAATTTTTCTGTGCAAAACTAAAGCAGTACTGCTACTTGCAACAATTTTTTATACTGAAATACAGCAGAACTTGTGTGTCTTTACAAATAAAAAAAAGTGAATTGCTGTAGTTCTACCATAGAAATCTCTGAAAAATATATTTGTGGCGTAATCTGAGGTTGGGCTGGGGATTCACGAAAGTTAGTAGCCTAGCTGCCAGCAATCTCGGAGGGCTTGCAATCATTTTTCTGTGCGAAAATAAATCAGTACTGCAGCAGGTGCTGCTTACAATAATTTTTCAGTGCTACAGTAAAGCAGAACTTTTGTACGTTTACAAAGTATTAAGTACTTGAGAGTGTTTAGAACTTGTTGGCATAGACAAAGACAATGACAGGTAGAGGGTGAAAAAAATTACTTGGTCCAGCCCAAAGAAATCTACAATGGAGGAACAGGTTGGTGATGCTGAACCTGAACGTGAGTGATGGTCAGCCCATCTTCGATGCCCAAAATTATTCTTTTCCCTTTCCAAGCCTATGTCTCCCAGCAACAGTAGTACTGTGGATGGCATGGGACAAAGTGATACAAGAAGCACAAGAAGAAGGACACTGTTCTCGATTCCCACCATAACCACCGATGTGTCCCGATCTCTCACCGGTACCATCATGACTCCCACCACAACCACCAATGTGTCCTCATCTCTCAGCAGTACCATCACATCTGTCATTACCACCACCATCCCTATAGAGACCCTGTCTTCCTCTTCCATAACAATGGGCAGCACAACTACTACAGTCAATCCTGCAACTGCGACTGTCACTCCAGCCACTACTGACACTATGAACCCTGCCAGTACTGCCACTACTGTAACACTATCACCACAGTCTGGTATCCCTGACATCGTACATGTTACCAGTATGACCACTATAGTTGATACAGTTATTCTTCTGGCTTCTCAGCTTCTCAGAACTCCAGAAAAAGTTAGAGGATGACCAGTCATCTGATTCTGAGTAGTTCCCTAAACATGATGAATTGCCCAGTGAAATGTCATCTGCTTCATCAGAGTGAGTGACTTTGAAGATGAGTTAGAGTATGCTATGTACATTGAAGGCAGAGACAAAAAAGGTGTCTTTCAAAACTGTCTGTAGGTGTAGCACTAGTAGTAAGGGTAGTAGAAGCAGCAGTAAGGGTAAGGGTCCCTCTCCCTCTAAAAAGACCAAACAGGCAACACTAATGTTTCTTTGGCAGGCTCCGTCACAGCTGAAGGACAGCCAAGTGATGGCAACATTGACATGGCACCATCAGGGGCCGTGGTCACAGGGCAAGAACATCAGGACAAGAAAGGCACATCTGTTGAAAAAACAACTGGGGGATGTGGTGCTAGCAGAATCACTGATAAGCTCAGTGTTAAAAGTACTGTGTTGCTGCATTTCACTGTGTTATAGGAGGACACAAGGAAGGCAGTCTTCTTTTTGCAACGCCACTATAAGCTGAGGGAAATCACTCTCTAACTTAACCACAACATCATTACAGAACCACTTGAAGCTTAAGCACCCAGAGGTGTATCAAAGCTCATCTGGGTCTGGATCAGGACCCTTGGTTTCACCAAGACTTAACCCCTCCAGTTGGCAGGCATGCATGATAGGCAGTGGTGGTGGTACCCGACAACAGATCTGATTTAGAGCAACCCGGTGGTCACGGCACTCCTTTGCCCTCACCAACACAGAGTCCGGCCTCCACTCTGGTGGTCACTTCTGACTCCAGTGATACTACAAGGCAGAGACAGTCATCAGCACTTTGCACACCACCGTTGTTAAGCGGTCCACATCGATGTCTCCGTGGCAGTTCCAATAATGGATGCTCTGCATGTATGAACAAAGTATTATGCCTCACATCCAACAGCACAGCAAATCACACAGCTGATTGCTGAGATGATGGCGCTGGATCTCCAGCCTATGTCAGTTTGTGGAAGATACTGGCTTCTGACAGCTTCTCAACTATTTGCACCCACATTATCAGATCCACGTTGTACTACAGTTTCACAAAGTGTATTGCCACGGCTGTATGATGGCATACGATCTGCTGTTGCTGCTCTGCTTGCAGAGGCTGTTGGTGGTGTTTTTCACTGCACATCAGCTATCTGGACTAGTGATAACTTCCTGTATGCCTATCTCTCCTTAACTGCACATAGGTGTGTGCAACATCTTGCTGCTGTTTCCGATGCATCACCTTCTAACTCACCCTTGCCCCCCAATCTGGTGGTCTCATTGGGTCTGCTTTGCTGAACGTTGAATTGGTGATGGAAGACCACAGAGCATATAATATTCTCACGTTCCTGCAAGACATGTTGTGGTCTTAGACTGGTGTTAACACCAATTTAAAAGTTAGCTTTTTTGTTACTGACAATGGCACAAACATGGTGAACGCCATCAGTGATGGCCTTTTTGTTAGTATTTGTTGCTTTGCACACACACTAAATTTAGTGGTGACTCATGCACTGCATAGCAGTACTAGGATCAACAACATATCATCCACAGCCTTTCCATCTGCAGCAATTTCCATCACTCTGTAAAAGCCACTAGGATATTAACAGAAGTTCCAGAATGCCTTGGTCTGCCCCAACATTGTATAATACAAGATGTTAGCACTCAGTGGAATTCTTCATACCTGATACTTTCACAACTCTTTGAGCAAAAGCAGGCATTATACAAAATGTCTATTGAGGCAGACATCGGAGGGGTCCTGGGACATCATGCTTGGTTAGTTCTTGAGGACATGAAGAAGGTTCTCATGCCATTTGAGAGGAGTACATGTGATCTAAGTGCTTTCACAGCCTTACTTAGTCAGGTTATCCCAGCTATGAGTATTCTCAAAAGATTGTTACAACGGTTTTTGGCTGACAACACACTCAGTGCACAAGAGGTCACTGACCTTGGTAATTATCTTGATGCAGAATTTGATGCAAGGTTCGCCACAGTCATGGATACTGTACCTGCCATCACGTGTCTGCTACCATATCGGACCCTAGGTTCAAATGCAAGATCCTTCATATAGCCATGGACACCCACAGGGTGACTAATTTTAGGCAGCAGCTCAGTGAAGAGTTAAATAGTGCCATGCAGGCAGTCAGACACTCAGAAGGGGAGGAACATGCTCCAGTTCAAGTTCCTGAGGAGGAGAGAGACAGGCATTTGCTGGTTTGGAATCAGATGATACTGGTGGAGATGGGGAAAGACGGCATAGTGGCAGTGTAGAGGAGAGAGTGACTGGGCATTACTTAGCACATCATTGTGTCAACAGCAACACAAATGCTCACAGTCTTAGTTTCTCTTTGCAGAAAATTTACTTAATGGCTACTTTGCAGAATCAATTGAGCCATTCGATGTTGATCCACTGGGCTACTGGGTTCAGAAAATCATCTCCTCCCCTCACCTGGCACAACTGGATTTAAAATACTTTAAACTGCCCTTCTGCAAGTATGCCATCCGACAGGTGTTTAGCACTGCTGGTGACATTGTTGAGCCACACCGTTCCAAGCTGGACCCTCAACACATTGAACAGCTAGGGTTCCTTAAGCTAAACTTACCAGTAATTGGCTACGAATATGATCTGCCCACATAAAGCTAGTGCTACAGTACAGCTCTCACTCTGCCTAATATTAAGAAAGCATAATGTTACTTTTTTTGGCTCACCCTTTCTCTTTTTTTCTATCATGTCAAATATTTAATTAAAAAGGTAAATAAGTCTCCACTCCCTGGCATAGAACTGCAGGACCACCAAGAGGCCCCTGTAAACTAGAAACATTTAAATAATGTATCATGTTTTAGTTACCTTACTATTGTGTACTTTAGGTTACTAATTATATGTTGGAAAAGGACCGCTTGGCCCACACAGTCAACCGAGATTGTCCACCGTGCCTTATCAGTCTCATCTGCAGACCCTGAAGCAACCCTGATGCCTCCCTGCCTGTTTTCAAATATATCCCTGCCCTATGCCTATCTCAAGCATGCTTGAAGCCCCACACCATTTCCAGCGCCATCACTTATGCTTGCATTCTCTGTCAGTCATCTACCATGCCTTCCGTGAATATTTCTTGAAATCTGTCTTGATAAACTTCCTGTTCAGCTTCATCACATGCACCCATTGTCCCTGGTAATTGTGCTGTTTCTCATTTGAAAGAGACTCCTTTATGAGCCCTGTCTTCACCCCATGAGGTACTTGTATAGGTCTCTGTCATGGCACATCACACTGGGCTTTTCTATTTCATGACAAGACCAGTCCAGGAGGAAGCGGAGGTGTAGCAATAAACGTCTCCTCGGGCATCCAGTTCACTACCATTTATTCCGTCTCTGTCCCAAAAACATCGAAGTACTCATCTTACAATTCTGTCTCCCAATCTCAATCCCTATTGTTATTGCAGGGCCTACTGCCGCCCAGGCCTCAAACCCTCCTGGTTACTGACCTCATCTCTACCATAGTTTCCAACACCTCCTCCGGTGAAGTCTATGTCATTGGAGATTTTAACCTAAACTGGTTGTCCCCTTCCCTACTCAAAGTAAAAAACAGCATTGCTGCCCATGATTTAACCCAACTCATCATTGAACCTAGTAGGATAAACCCAAAAGCAAGCAACCATTCCTTGATTGACTGTGCTCTCACTTCCCACCCACACAGTCATCAAATTTGGAGTGTTATGAGATGCTTTGGGCAACCATCGCATGACCTTCCTAGTACGCAGAATCCACCATACCAAAGTCCCCCACAAAACCTTAGTGACTCGCTTATACAAAGACATGCACCTTGGGCTGCTCCTACTTAGCCTATCATGCACAAACTGGTCCCCTATAACCTCAGTGCACACAATCGACATAGCCGCAGAATATTTCAAAGATAAATTTCCCGAAGTTTGGAACCGGCACACCCCTCTATAAAAGTTAGAGTCCGCAGGAATCACCTTCCTTGGGTCACACAGGAACTCGTAGCATGCCAAAGAGCAAGGGACCAACCCTGGAAGCAACACAAAATCTCCAAGATCCAGAAAGACTACGACTACTATCATCAGCTTCACAACAAATGCACCAAAGCCACTTGTTCGGCTAAAGCCGACTACTTTACCTCAACCTTTCAATCGAACATAAACATCCCTTCAAATTTTTGGAAAGTCATTCACTCTCTCTTCTCCCCTCTTCTTCTCCTCCTCCTCCTACCCCCCCACTATAAACAACACTATTAACGCTGACCACTTGAGTGTCGCCTCTGAATTTAATTATTTTTTCACCTTCTGTTCCTCTGCCCTTCTATCCTCTTTACCGTCTCCTCAGTCTGATCCTCCCCTAACTCACCACACACCTATCCCCAGCTCCTTCCTTTCACATTCAATAACATAACACCCTCTGATACACTGGATGCCCTGCTTACCCTAAACCCTTCTAAAGGCAGTTTGCCTGATGATCACCTCCCTGATTAGGGTCACTGACTCCATCCTCACTGGGATGGACAGTGGTCAAATCACTTTCGCCATTGTTGTCAACCTAGCCAAGGCCTTCAACACCTCCCCCCCGGATTCGCCTTTCTTCTTCTTCCTCTATCTCCTCAGCTTTACACAATTACCTATCTGTGAAATACAACTGCAACTGATCAGACCATGCTGCATCTAAATAGGCTATAATAGTTATCCTATTACCACACTTGTGGACCTTCTGTTCACTATGATGTAATGGTAGCCCGTGTATTGAGTAACCGCGATTGAGCACTTTTAAAAGGGTGACTCAATCTGGCACTTTACATAATACCAGCAGGAGGGCGACAGGATAGAGGGTCAGCCGAATATAGCGATATCCTATCACTATGTATACACGCTACGTTGGGTGGAGGGACTGCGCCTGCAAGGATGGGCAGAAGGGAGGGAGGCTTTGTGGGGTGTGAGTGCAGCAGTGGGTTGCTGAGCTGGCTATGTAGCATGGTGGGTTGGTGGCAGACTATGGTTAGGAGGTTGGTTCCAGGGGCCAATCTCGTTTTGGTGCCGGTGTTTTTTCTTCCACATTCCCCGACATGCACCCCTGGAGTTAAGAATCCTATAGTAAGGTGTGGGGAACAAGCCCACATAAAATATAAATTCAAAGTGTCAGGTGCCATTTTCCCTGTGCTTTGTGAGTCTACATCACCGAAATTCATTTTTGGCAATGTAGACTCATCCAAACGGCGATCGCTGTTATGCGGTCGCCATTATCACATGGAGCCAATGTAATAGAATATACATACCAACTGTAATTTCTTGATGCCTGTTACTGCTTGTTAATTGTTCTCTACTTGGTAACATACCCTGTGCATAATTGGCACTATATACTGTTTTGTTTGCCTATGACTTATTTGTATGTCTTCCAATTCCCATATATTGGAAATGTATACTGTTGTGTTGATTATGTTTTATTGTATACCTTCCAACTCCCCCCCCCCCCCAGGTTGCACCGTGAGATGAGCAACTTGTTGTTCAGTGTGTTCTTTCTGGTGAAACTCTCAGATAAATAAATAAAATCTCACTCTCCTCTCTTCTGGGGTGGACATACAATGTACTTAATGCCAGTGCCATTTTAGTAGCCCTAGACAAGACACAAAACGTCACCTCATCTGCAGCCTTTACTCAATCTATGATGACTGCGTGTCACCTGACCACTGACCAGTGCAGTAGTTTGTTGCCTTTTTGGGTCCCTTAAAGGCTGTTGTGGGAGTGTTCATGACAAAATTGCCTAGTGTACTTCAAATGGGAAGGAAGTGGTGGAGTTTAACAGTGTTACAATGTCTTTAAAAAAAAACACTTATCGGGGGGGGGGTTGAATGATGAATAATGAATATCAGGCACCCCGAATAAGAATATTCATCCAAATATTTGAATTAAGGCATTCGCACACCACTACTTCTCGGTGGCTCGAGGTGAACTCCCCCTGTTCAAAAACAGTCTCAATTGAAGACCGGGTTCTCTGTATTCCGAGTGGTTGCCTCTTCTGCCAATCACAGTCTGAGGCTCTCATTGGCTAAAATAGGCCCCAAGAGAAAAGTTTACAGTTTCTCCCATAAGTCATTGTAATGAGGGACCCCAAAGGACCCTTGGTTCTGACTGGTCCAAAATCAATTTTGGGTCCAAACATGGCAGCTCCCATAGTGGAGGAATAAACAGTTTTATTTTACAGTTAATTTTTATAGCAACCGGTTAGATTTAGAAACAAACAGTTACAGCATTTGAAAGGACTCCTCTGCACTACTAAGCGACTGCAGGTAGAGAGCATCAGGGTTCTGCCTGGCTGGTCAAGGCACCGTTTTACTTGGACCCAGCTCAAGCTATATACTATAAACAGACTGAACCTTTAAAGGAACAAGCGCTGCAAGCATGGCTCTGCACACTCATGCAGATCAATAGCACAACAACTCTGTACATGGCTTTACCTTCTTTGCTGGATGTCAGCTAGGCAGTGGGCATAAAAGGAGCCCAGGAAGATAGCTTAAGGTAAGCCCCACTACTTGGGGGTGGGGACGTTACACATATGCTTACTGCATGGAGTACAGACGGGGCTTGAACCATGTGGATTCCAATGAATTGTGAAGATACCCAGTTACCAGAACTTTCTCTGAAGAACCAGAAATGGAAATGCATTCCAGAAACTATGGTGAAAACATCGTTTCTGGAATGCATTTCCATTCTCAGTTCTTCAGAAAAGTTTAAAACAGATAAGAAGCCATTACCTACCAACCCTCATCGTCTCATTGACAGATGGGGAGCATCTATCAAATGTGCAAGCACTCTGAAAAATTAGATGTCAATGCAGCTTGTTTAAACTAAAAGAAGGGAGATGGTGACAGCTCACACCCTCACTGTCAGTAAGCTTGTCATCACTCTCCAGAACTCCACAGACACCTGTACATACCCTGAAGGGAATGGAGAAACAGTGCATCTAGGCAACAAATGTATCAGTTACCATTCCCCAAAAAGCCAGCAACCTCTAACATCACTCGGTGCAAAAGCATATTGGTACAGTCCAGGAAGAGAGTGCAACCACACAAAAGGGGATTCACGTTCCTGGAGGGCGATGATTAAACGCTAGGAGCCTAGCAACCAAACTGCCTGAACTCACAGCCATCATGGAAGTGGAAAGTTTGGACTGGGTGGCTGTGGAGAAGCAGTAAACAACCCAGGGACATGTTTATTGCATAGGTTGCAAGTCACCACACTAACCCTAATGTCTCATAGGATAACACTGCAATTTAAACAAGCCACAACACCACCAGTCTTTGGAGTTAAGGGACATACTAACATACTATTTGCCAGCAGATTAGGCCTTACGGTCTACTCGAGTCTGCTCGAACCTCAGATCCCTAGTTGGGTGGCAGGCCCTCCCATGTGTGTTCCAGAAACCCCTATCATCCATCCCACCCCCCTGGGACAGGCCATCATCTGATACATCCACTTTCTGTGTCTGTCCCACCCTCTCTTGAAGCCCTCCACTGTGGATCTCTGAACCAGATCGCCAGGCAGTGCATTCCAAAGGTCCACCACCCTCTCAGTGAAAGACCTCCTCCTCTTTCCCCCTCACTCTTCCACCTTCCAACTTCAAACCATGCCCTCTGGTGATACCTCCCTGCTTTAGTCTAAAAATCCCCTCCATGTTTACCCTATTTATTCCTTCAGGTACTTGAGAGCCTCAATCATGTCCCCGTCTCTCCTCTCCTCCAATGAAAACAGGCAGAGCTCCTCAAGTCTGTCCTCATACATCAAATCCCCTAGTCCTCATATCATCTTAGTTGCCCTCCTCTGTACCCTCTCCAGGAGCTGTATGTCCCTTTTCAAGTGTAGTCTCCAGTACTGTACACAGTACTCAATGTGTCTAACCAGTCCATTGTACAGCGGCAGAATCACTTCCTTGCTCCTAGAGGTGATCCCCCTTACGATGCATCCCAACATCCTGTTTGCCTTGCTAGCCACTCTCCTGCACTGCTCAGAGTTATTCATACATGCATCCACCATGACCCCTAGGTCTTTTTCCCCCATTGAGGCCTCCAGCGCCTCCCCTCCCAGGGTGTACCTGTGTTTAGGGTTTCACCGCCCAAGATGTAACACCTTGCACTTGGTGATATTGAAATTTAATTTCCATGTGTGAGCCCAGCTTTCCAGGGTGTCCAGGTCCCCTTGCAGGGCCAACCTCCCCTCTTCTCCCTCAACTACTGCTCCCATCTTGGAGTCATCAGCGAAGAGACTCATTTCACACCCTATACCCTCCCTGATGTCCGATATGTATGCATTAAACAGGGATGGGACCCAGGACAAAACCCTCTGTTGCCCACCGACCTCTCTGGGGTTCGAGAGCTCCCACCGACCACTACTCTCTGGGTGCATCCAGCTAGCCAGTTTTCAATCCATCTGACCATCAAAGGGCCTACTCCCAACCCCATCAGTTTCTCCACCAGACCATTGTGGGGGACAGAGTCAAACGCCTTGCTGAAGTCCAAGAATAATACATCCACAGGCTTTCCCCTGTCCATTTCTGATGTTACCCATTCGTAGAACTCCACAAGATTGGTTTGACATGATCTACCTGGCACAAACCCATGTTGCCGACTATCCAGATCACCTCCTCCAAGTACACCCCCAATCGTTCCTTTAGCATACTCGCCATTAATTTTCCCACCACCGAGGTCAAACTGATGGGTCTATAGTTACCTGGTACTTCTCTCGACCCCCCTTTATGGATTGGCACCACATGTGCCTCTCGCCAATCCCTAGGTACCCTCCCTGTCTCAAGTGACCTGTTGAAGAGCTCCACCAGGGGTGCAGCCAGTATGTCCACCAATTCCCATAGAACTCGCGGATGAATGCCATCCGGCCCAGGAGATTTGTCTTTCTTTAGGGCCTTGAGGGCTAACCACACCCTTTTGGTGGAGGTAGCATCATCCATCCCCTCCACCTTACTGGCCTTTTTATCCCTTATCCTGATGTGACACCCCTGGGGTACCTCTCCCTCCCTCTTGCTCCATTTCTGTTGCTCTCTTGATCCCACTCACTGCTGCTTCTATCCCCATCGTGCCTTGCTTTGTAGATATCCCATCCCCCTCCCTAGTGAACACATAGGCAAAGTACTCGTTAAATACCTCTGCCTGGTCCCTCGCCTCTTCCACCCACCCTCCTTCTGATCTCAATCTGCTGAGATGGCCCTTAGTTTTTCTCCGCTCCCCAATGTACCAGAAGAACCCCTTTTTCCCTCCATGTATCCCCTGTGCCAGCCGTTGCTCTTTACTGGACTTTGCCCCCCTCACCATCCGGGTGACTTTTCTAGATGCAAGATGGTACATTTCCTTATCCCTATTCCCTCTTGTTGTTTTATATTTTTTGTAGGCTGCCTTCTTTTCTCTGACCGCTACCTGAACCTCACTGGACCACCAGCATGGTTTATGTGACCTTGCTCCCTTACGTTTCACCTTAGCACAGGTCCTGACTGCCTCATGAAGTCCCCGGTTTATGACCTCCCATCTCCTTTCCACATTTGTCATTGATGTAATCCCTTCAAGTGATCCTTGAAAATATTTCCCATGCCCACAAGTCTGCCCCTGAAGTCCACTGCCAGTGTCCTAGATCTCACCCCCCATGCTTATTTGAAACCAGACAGTATTGTGGTCGCTCCCAGTCAGGGATCCTCTACAACCAGGTCCCTTACCAGATCCCCATCTGCCAGAACCACATCCAGGACATGCCCTCCCTTGTGGGCTCCATCACATGCTGTGTTAAGAACACATCCTGGAAGCCGCCCAGCAGCCTCTGCTCCTTGGCCACCTTAGAGGACATGGTTCCCCAGTTTGTACCTGGCATATAAGGTCCCCATCAACACCATTCCTTCCCCTTTTGGTCCACACAGGGCAATGATGTTGTCTAGCAAACCATCCTCCAGAACATCACCCATCCTGGGGGCTATATACTACACCCAGCTTGACCTTATCTCCTGCTGGGGATCATAAGGTGACCCATAAGGCCTCCCTCTATACATTCAAACAAGGGTCTCAAAGTGTGCTACAGTAGTAACACATAACGTCCCTGAAAAATTCATATGGTTTACAACCACCTCCCAACTTGACCGCTGCCCAAATCCAGAATTTACATCCCATAATCATCTAAAATGCACCATATATGCACCTCCTCTTGGACTACAACCATACCAAGTTTCAGACAAATTTAACAACATTTGACTGAATTGTGCCTAAGAAAAAACAAAAAGGAGTAGTTAATGGAAGTCATTTTGAGATTTTATTTTTACCCAACCATGCAGCCCAGCACCCCAAGGAGAAGTTACAGGTGAAGGTGCAAGATGAAGTTACCAATGGCAAATTTCCTATGAAATAGAATAACTCCGCAAAATGCTCCATGGAGGCAAATCTGGCGACTTTGCCGGAACTACGCTGGCAAATTAAAACCTCACAACATCTCTACTTTTGGGAGGTGGGGAGGTGCTGTATCCCAGGGGGTTGTATTATATTTACAGTACACCAGACTCATTTAAAGAGCAACTCGGCACTTCAGCATGTGCTTTGATAAATAAGATGCTTCACCTGCTATAATTTACTAGAGGATGCATTTTGTTTTTCATTTTCAACGTTCCTTTCCAAGATTTACAATATATCTTGGTAGTCCATCTAAAAAGTGTATATGGAAAACATCTGGAAACATTTGCCTCTCCCCTGTTAATGTCACAGTGCCTTTGTTTATGACATCATAGTGCTCACCATGACAACAGTCTCTGATGTCACAAACAACAATTGTGTGGTTAGCAGGGAGAGTCAGATACATTTTGAAAGGCAAGTAAAATCACTGCTGCATTATTTACAATATTTAGTAGACTAACAGCAGATGAAGTAATAAAATTAATGACAAAAACAATAAAGTTAAAACATAATTGGTGTATATCTAATGTTTTAATCTTTTTATTATAATAGAGTTACTCTTTAAAGAACAGCTGACACCTATGCCCCAGGTCAGGCAAGTAATGAAAAGGAATTGTCTGCCTGAGGACCTAAATCACACATAAGTCGGAGTTGTTTAATGCAAGCATTTATAAGAAAATTAAGGTACAGTACCCATAATCTGACTTCTCGTTCAAGAAAACTGCTCAGCTCCGCCAAAGCCCCACCCTACAATTAGTGTTGTGATGGTGCTAAGTAGGAAAGGGACTGTATGACTTCTAATAGCTCTAGATAGCCGCCAGAACAGCACCACCCTGTAAGTTCACATAGTTTACATTGTAGGCACTTACACACGTTAAGGAGTATATAAATTTATAAATGTAATACTACCCTTGTTAGAAATACGAACATCTGCACAAGACCCACTACAAAACAGCAAGGTCTAGGAGACCTAGTTGTTGGACTAGGGAGGTGCAGGTGAGGGTGAGGGAGGAAAGGATGACCTTTCTTAGATATAAGAGTTCTTGTGGGGAGAAAGACAGGGGGTAGTACCATAGGATTTCCAAGGAGGTGAGCAGAGTGGTACGAGCAGCCAAGGCAGCCAAAGAGCTGCATTTGGTACAAGGGATCAGGGAAGGAGAGAAAGAAATTTTTAGGTATATCAGGGAGAGAAGAAAGGGTGAAGGGGCAGATCAACAGGTTAAAAGAGGAAAGATGGGTGGGCAGAAGAGGTGAATGAGCACGCTGAGGTACTTAATGAGTACTTCTGCTCTGGCTTTAAAGGGAAAGGGATAGGCCCATTCCATAGGGGTGGCAAGGCAGGGGCTGGGGATGGTGGGATACTTACGGATGGTAACATCCAGGTGAGGAGGGTTTGAAAGGCTCTTAAGTCTGTGAGGACTGATAAGGCTCCAGTCCCAGATGGAATGCACCCCAGGGTCCTGAAGGAACTGGTGAATGTCCTGGCTGTACCAATGACAGATCTGTTCAATTCCTCCCTCCAATTAGGGTGTGTTCCTCTGGATTGGAGGATGGTACATGTGGTGCCCATCCACAAGAGTAGACCGCAGGATGAACCAAGAAATTACAAACTGGTCAGCCTGATGTCCATAGTGGGGAAACTTTTGGAGTCCATCCTGAAGGAAAGGATGGTGGAGTTCATGGAGGCTAATGATCTTCACGATGTAAGGCAACACAAGTTTGCCAGGGGGAGATCCTGTCAAACCAGATTAGTTGAATTCTTTGACTGGTGACAAGATCCCTGAATGGTGAAAGGCCAGCTGATGTCCTATATTTGGACTTTAGCAAGACATTCGACTCAGTGCTGCATGAGAGACTGATAAGTAAGCTAAGGAGCTTAGGGGAATGTTATAAAATGGTAGGATGGGTTGGGAACTGGCTGAGTAACCGGGGTCAAAGGGTAGTGGTAGGGTGGTGGTCTCATCGTTTACAAGGGTTATCAGTGGGGTCCTTCGAGGATCGGTGTTGGGCCCATTGCTATTTAATGCATTCATATTGGATATTGGGGAAGGTATCAGGAGCAAAATTAGCCTGTTTGCTGATCACTCCAAGCTTGCAGCAGAGGTGGACAGTGTCAGTGAGGCGGGAGGAGGGACTTTGAGGAAGACTTAGAGGCTTGAGCAGTAGCAGCTGGGGTTTAATGCTATGACGTAAAGTATACTGCATTTAGATGTTAGGAATCAGAGTATGGAACAGTTTATGGTCTCCAAGGAGGAAAACGATCTGGCAGTTTTAACTGATGCCAAAATGAACCACTCAGAACAGTGCAGGAGAGTGGCAGCAAAGCAAATAGAATGCTATGGTGTATTGCTATGGGGTTTACATCATTTAATTTTTTTTTACTTATTTATTTGGTATTCGGAAAATAACCTTTGAGCCAAAGCTTTTTTACAAAGGTTCCACTTCATGTGAGCAGAGTATAGGCATTCAATCAAGAAGGTTACAGTTTTAGGACATTTGAGACACTGAACAGCACAATAATCAGGAAAAGGTTACAGAGTTTCTTAGACATTTAAAACTCTATACAGCATATGGACATCAACTTTAGTTGACTACTAGTGCAGGTAAGGTGCAGACGCACTAGAGGTTAGGTTGGGCAGAGGGTCAGTAAGGACAGGATTTTGGTAGGTTAGGAGGGGGCCTCCAGTAAAAGTGGTCAAGGAGCCAGGGCTGAGGCTGGGGAGGCAGAGACACATCCTAGCATGGAGACGGGGAGGGGGGAAAGGGTGTACAGGAGCAGGCCCTTAGAGTGATTCAGAGGCATTGTCAAGGAGCATGTGGGAGGGTGGCTTCTGTCTTGTGCTGAGAATAGTTGCTGTTAGCAGAGCCAGACTTGGTCATCCAGAGTCTATCAGCTGTTGGAGAAGCAGTTGCACACAGAGTTGGAGGTCAGGTAATGCTTAAGGTCTGATTTGAAACTGTACAGGCTAGTGGAGTTCCGAATGGACTTGGGCATCTCGTTAAGCTGAAGAGGAGCTCTGTAGGAGAAGGCATGCTGTCCGAGTGCTGTGCGTCGAAATGGCACCATGGGGCCCCTTGCATTCTGTTTCTAATTATATATTCTGAGCCTGGGAGGGAGAAGATGCCTGCTATGAATGGGGGGCTTTCCCCAGTAATGCTTTTTTGCCAAGAGGCATGTGAGGAATTTAGTCCTCCACCCAAAAGACAGCAGGTGTGTCTGTTCAAAGAGGGAACAGGTGTGGGTCATTCGATCGCCATTCAGGATGAGCCTGCAGGCCTTGTTGAGAGCTATGTGCACTCTGTTGAGCACAGAGTCTGATGCTGCACTATAGACAACTAGGCCATAGCCAATGGTGGAGAGGATGGAGCTTGTGACTGATAGGCAGATGGCTGCTGTGGTAAGGTGTTTTCTGTGCCTGTATAACACACCAAACTTGGTGCTGACTGTCTTGACCGCTTGGTTGACATGTTGAGTGTGGAATAAGGTGTCGCCCAGTGTGAATCCAAGGTATTTGAAGGAGTGTACCTGTTCCAAGGGGGTGAGTACATTGTTGGTGATGTTTATGGTGGGAAACCTTTTTGTGTTCACAGAATCAGTCTTCTATTTTACTGGAGTGCTTAAGTGCTGCTTGCAGTGGCTCAATTCGAGAGTTGTTGTTGAGGACGACAGCATCATCTGCATATAGGATTATTTTGGCATCACAGGCTTGATGGAGATTATTTAGGAACAGGCTGAAGAGCGGGGTCCCAAGATGGATCCCTAGGGGACCCCCAGTGTGACTTCCCTGGGATCAGACACTGTTTGTCCTATTTTTACTCGTTGTGACCTGAGGGACAGGTAGTCTCAGAACCAGAGTGTTACATTGGCAGCCACCCCCAGGCTTTGTAGCTGGGCCAGTAAGAGGGTGTGGTTGACGGTGTCAAAGGCTTTTGTTAAGTCTATGAACACTGCCCCTACTAGTTTGCCACTGTCAATAGCTTTGTGAGCGTAGTCAGTGAACTCTACAAGGGCAGTCGTGGTACTATGCTCATGCTGGTTGGGGCATTGCAGTTGGTATTTGCTGATGTAGTCTCTTAGTTGGTCTACACAATCTTCAGGGCCTTGAATAGAGGAAGAGGATTAAGATCGGCCTGTAATTGGACACATTGGTCCTGTCCCCGCTTTTGTGGACAGGAGTGACCAGCGCTTGCTTCCACATGGCCGGGAATTGTGCCAGGGTCAGGGATTTGTTGAATAGTTTTGAAATAGGCTTGATGAGCACATCAAGAGTTTGAGACACCAGCTTCATGTCTACTCCATCGCTACATATTCTGGTCTTCCTGAGCACTTTTTTTTATGTAGAATGCTGCCTCCTTTATAGTAACTCTCTTGAGGTAGAAGGTAGGGTGAGAGGTACTGGGTGCTTTGTCATCTGAGGGAACCTTGGCGGGGTGTAGATAGTCAGGAGGGAGTATTGTGCTTAGATCTGTGAAGATAGAGTCGAAGGACTCCACGATGAGGTGTGGGTCCGTAGTAGTAGAGCCTTTAATGTGGAGCAGCTGTGGGTTTCATTTTTCTTCTTCCCCCAAGAGATTCTTTATGTTTCCCCGGAACTTTTTCTGTCACCCAAGCTTTTATTGAGCAGTTCCTTGTAGTGATCTGCTTTAGCCCTCCATATTACATGCATGCAGCGGTTTCTAGCTGCCTGGTACAGCTGGTGCCATGGTCTTTACCCGATGCCCTGGCTTTTAACAGAGGTGTCCCTGTCCTTCATCATGGCTAAGAGCTCGCCTGTGATCCAACCATTAGTGGTTTCCCCCACCTTCTTCCATTTTAACAGCGCCAGGAAATGGTGCGTATCAGTCATAAATATTGTTGACTCCATCTGTGAAGTACTTCAGGGCCTGGTCCAGGTCTGGCAGTGTGTCAATGGGTGACCAGTCATGGCAGGATAGGGCATTTTTATGCAATCCTAACTGACCTCTTTTCAGGATCCTGTTCTGTATAGTGATGGGGGGGCTGTTTTTGAACTTATTTGACCATCTGAGGGTGACAGGGGCGTGATCGCTCAGCATAGCTGGTAGCACCTTGACCTCAGATATTTGTGATGGGGAGTTTGTGAGGATCCAGTCAATGGGCGAGCTATTGCCTGTCTTGTGGCTCCTTCTGGTTGGTTCTGTGACTAATTGTGTCAGGTATGCGACTGCCACAATATCCTTGAGTGGCGTGGAGTTGTTGCTTTCCCAGTTTATACTGAAATCCCGTGTGATAAGTAAATCACTATCCTTTGGTAGGGAGGCCACTGCATCTAGGACCTTCACTGTCCCATGATTTTTTGTGGGGCAGGTAGACTGAAGCAATGGTCAGTGTCTTACCCAGCTGTCTGACTTGTATTTTCATGACAAGGAGCTTGTGGTATGCAGCCATCCTGGAGATAGGGAGGACGGAGCCATGGAGGGAGTCTTTTGTGTAGATAAGACAGCCCCACCCTTCTTGCCATGCTTGTCGCCCTGAATACCTGGTATCCAGGTAGTGCTATTTCGCTGTTTTTTATATTGCCTGTCAGCCAAGTCTCAGGCATGCTATGTCCAGTTTGTGCTGAGCCATCCAGGCCTGAAATTGTGTAACTTTGTTGTTAAGCTGCAAATATTCATTGCAGCTATTGTCAGGCCCTTTGTCTTGATACCCACAGATCCGGTGGCAGCGGAGGGTCAGGATTTGGGTGCTCATTCCCAGATAACAGGAGGAGCATTAGGATAAGTTTCCTCACTGTGATGCAGAGGGTTGTAGAGATTCGTGACTTATGCTTTCCTTATTTTACCTTGGAGAAGCTTCTCCACTTTCTGAGGGGTGTATGTGAGAGGTGGTAGCCTGGTGCAGCCATGGTGTGTGTCGGATGCATTCTCCCCTGTTGTGGTCCCATTTTAGTAGGACTGCTGGTATGCCCCCTCTCTGGTGATTGCTCATGGTACTGTTAGCCAGCGGTCCATTCTGAGGCAGTTTCCTGGGCAGACTGAAGAGGGACAGGTGACCTGAAGGGTGCCTGACCGTGATAGCAATGAGTGGGAGAGTAGTGCAGCTCATGTTGTTTGTTGTTGTCAAGGGTTAGGTTTGGAATTAGGCAGAGCAGAAGACTAATACATATGGCAGAAATACCACCCAAATACTATGATGAAAACTTAGTTATGGAGCAGAGGATGTAACACAGTAAATGAGACTTCAGGGACATCAAGGAGGAGGGAGGTTCTCATGCCCTTACACA
The DNA here is from genome assembly GCA_016271365.2 of Neoceratodus forsteri. Classification (NCBI taxonomy): domain Eukaryota; kingdom Metazoa; phylum Chordata; order Ceratodontiformes; family Ceratodontidae; genus Neoceratodus; species Neoceratodus forsteri. The sequence continues at coordinate 268,371,018 of CM057455.1, forward strand.
ATGCCTTGGTAAGGCAGCACTTGGAATACTGCGGCAGTTCTGGCATCCTTACTTAAGGAGGATGTTACTCTGCTGGAAAGAGTCCAGAAGATGGCATCTAAGATGATACATGGGCTGGGAGATAAGTTCTATGAAGAGAGACTTAGAAGCTGAACATGTACTCCTGAAGACAGAAGGAATGGGAGGGACGTGATAGAGACCTTTAAATATCTGAAGGGATCAACAGAATAAGCATGGAGGGTTGCTCATACTAAAGGGAAGGGACCACAAGGGATCACAGCCTAAAACTGGTAGGGGAGTACAGAAGACATGAGGAAACACTATTTCATGGAGAGAGGTGGTGTCACCTTGGAATGCGCTACCAGAGGAACTGATGTCAAGTGAATCAGTGGGGGGGATTCAAAAGGGGTTGGGACAGGCACATGGGGAAGGTACATGTTGGAAGAGAAGGGGATAGAGCAGGAGCTCTGAGTGAGGAACCTGCGAGCAAGGGAATGAAAAGAGATGGGGAAGCAGCAGCAGTGACATTACTGTGAACTACATCTCGGGCAGACATGATAGACCATATGCCGACCACAGGACGAAACCCCAACAGTGAAACCTCTCACAGCAACAATCTCAACAGGTTTCGAGATTATTGCTGTGAGGGACCTGAGGGTGAAATTTTGCCCTTTCACAACTGTCGCCCCCCCCCCCACTCTCCTTGAGACAATGCCAACTCGGAGTTAGTTATCTATAGAAGGGGCATAGCCCCTGCATGGGTGGGTGGGGAACAGCCCTCCGATAGAAAACTCACCAAGGTCTGAGAGGCAAAATTTCAGCTGTCTACATTGGGGATCTTGCTATGATGAACTTCTACAACGCATGTTGTCGATTTGGCATAGGTAAACTGTGATAGACCATTCGGCCTAATCTCCTGGCACCTGAGTATGTTAGTATGCTAACAAGGAAAAGTTGCACTCGTGGGAAGGCATTCACCCTAGGGTGCTCAAGGAACTGGCAGGATGCCTGGCAGGACCACTGTCTGACCTGTTCAATACCTCTCTGGACACAGGATGCATGCCACAGGATTGGAGGTTGGCCCATGTGATGCCCATTCACAAAGGTGGTCCAAAGGATGAGCCAGGTAACTACAGATTAGTGAGCCTCATATCAATTGTGGGAAAGCTCATGGAGACAATCGTTAAAGAGGCTGATGACATATTTGTAGGACAATGGTCTCCCGGATGGGTGACAACATGGGTTTGTCTCGGGCAGATCCTGCCAGACAAACCCAACTGAGTACTATGATTGGATGACCAGGGAACTGAACAAGGGCCTTGCAGTGGATGTCCTGTACTTAGACTTCAGCAAGCCCTTCAATTCTGTGCTGCATGTGAGGCTGGGGGGGGAGCTGGAATATGTAGGGATGGGTATTATGATGGTCAAATGGATCACTAACTGGTTGAAGGGCAGGCAGCAATGGGTGGTGGTGGTGGAGGGGAAACTCTCATCACCAAGAGCAAACAAGCGGAGTGCCACAATGATCGGTACTGGCATCAGTGCTGTTTGGGATATTCATAGCAGATCTCTCACATGGGACCCAGAGTAAGATCGGTCTGTTCGCAGATGATACCAAGATGGGAACTGTCGTGGATGACATTGACGGGTGGAGGGGACTGCAGGAAGACCTGACTAAACTACAGGAGTGGTTGGAAACATGGCATATGGGGTTCAGTGCCAAGAACTGCAAAGTGCTGCACTTCGGAGCTAAAAAACAGAGGAGGAGATATCAGCTGGGAGGGGTACAGTTGGGGAGCACAGAGGAGGAGGAAAAGGACTTGGGGTGATTATAAAGTGGAATATGAACAACTCAGCTCAGTGCAGGAAGGCAGCAGCGAAAGCCAACAAGATGCTGGGCCGTATAGTGAGGGAATCTCCTCTAGAAGTAGTGAGGTTATCCTTCCTGTACAGGTCACTGGTCAGGCTGCACCTGGAATACTGCATGAAACATAGAAACATAGAAATTGTTGGCAGATAAGGATCGCTAGGCCCATCCAGTCTGCCCATAGGCCCCTATATATTGTATGTGGCCATTGATCCTATGTGATCAATGGCATCATCCTCCCTCCCTCTCAGGTTTCCCTTGTGCCTGTCCCAAGCATGCTTAAACCCTCCACTGTGCTTGCCCCCACTACTTCCTGTGGCAGACTATTCCATGTGTCGACTACCCTTTCTGTGTAGAAAAACTTCCTCACATTACCTCTTAATCTACTACCTCCAATTTCATATTGTGTCCCCTTGTTCTAGTACTTTTCTACATTGGAAAAGCTCCCTGCCTGTACCTTATTTATGCCCCTAAGGTACTTGAAAATTTTAATCATGTCCCCCTACTGTCTCCTCTCCTTCAGTGAGTACATATTGACGTCCCCTAGTCTCTCTTCATATGTTTTATGGTGCAAGCCCTGCAACATCTTTGTCACCCTTCTCCGGATATTCTCCACCTTATCTGTGTCCTTGTGCAGATGTGGTCTCCAGAACTGCACGCAGTACTCCAGGTGAGGCCTTACCAATGTTTTATACAATGGCATCACCACCTCCTGCCTCCTGCTAGTGATACCTCTGCCTATGCACCCCAGCAAACCACTGGCCCTCCCTGCTGCCTTTGTACACTGCTTTGATACCTTAAGGTCATCAGAGATGATAACCCCCTAGGTCCCTTTCCTCTTTGGTGACAGTCAGCTCATCTCCCCCCAACCTGTAGCTCTCCCCAGGGTTCCCTCTACCCAGGTACATTATTTTGCACCTCTTTACCTTAAACCTCAGTTGCCACATCTCTGACCATCTTTCAAGCTTCTCCAGGTCATTCTTCATTTTCTGCACCCTTTCTGGAGTATCCACCCTGTTGCAGATCTTGGTATCATCTGCAAACAGGCAGACCTTTCCTTCCAGCCCCTCTGCAATATCACTAACAAAGACATTGAACAGGACTCGTCCTAGTACTGATCCCTGATGTATCCCACTGGTCACCCCCTCCTTCCCCAGATTGTACCCCATTTACCACCACCCTCTGTCTCCTGTCTGTTAACCATTTCCTAACCTAGTTCACCACCTTGCTTCCAATGCCCAGACTACTCATCTTGTTAATCAGCCTTCTATGTGGGACAGTGTCGAAGGCTTTGCTGAAATCCAGGTAGGCAACGTCTACTGCCCCTCCCTGATTAAGTTCCATTTTCACCCAATCAAAAAAACTATTCGATTCGTTTGACATGACCTTCCTGCTGTGAATCCATGTTGCCTCACGTCCTGTGCACCACTGGATTCCAAATTCACTGAAAATACCACCAACAGCTTAATCTGGTTCAAGGTCAGTTGGCATTCATCTGTATCCTCCTCCCCGGGTCGTGCCTGAAAATAGGCAGGATTTGTCTAGTGCACTTACCTGGCCAGCAAAAACTAAATAAAATAAATAAATAAAAATAAATGTGTCACTATCCTTTTTTTCAGCAGTGTCTCCATGATCTTTCCCACCACTGAGGTGAGGCTGACTGGCCTGTAGTTCCCCACCTCCTTCCTACTGCCACTTTTGTGCAGTGGGACTACATGTGCCCTCCTCCAGTCCTTTGGAATGACACCCGTGTTGAGTGACTCTGTGAACAGGGCCGCCAGAGGTGCTGCTAGTTCCCTTCGCAGCTCCTTTAATATCCTCAGGTGGATGCCGTCTGGCCCCATGGCCTTATCCACTTTCATCTTCATCTTTGTGCAGTACTGGTACCCATTCTTGAAAAAGTGCATCAGATTGCTGGAGGGGGCGCAGCGCAGAGCATCTAAGATGATCCAGGATTTGGAGGGGAAATCCTACGAGGAAAGGCTGAACATGCATGACATGTACAGTGGCGTGAAAAAGTATTTGCCCCCTTCCTGATTTTCTCTATTATTGCATATTTGTCACACTGGATGTTTTCAGGTCTTTAGAGAAAATGTAATATTAGATAAAGGGAACCTGAGTGAACAAATAACACTTGTTTTTTTTTAATTTCACTGATTTAATGAAAAAAGTTAACCAACACCAACTGGCACTGTGTGAAAAAGTAATTGCCCCTTACACTTAATAACTGGTTATGCCACATTTAGCTGCAATGACTGCAACCAAACACTTCCTATAATTCAATATCAGTCTTTCACATCGCTGTGGATGAATTTTAACCCACTCTTCCTCATAGAACTGCTTTAATTCAGTAACATTTGGTAGGTTTTCAGGCATGAACTGCTCGTTTCAGGTCCTGCCACAGCATCTCTATTAGGTTTAAGTCTGGACTTGACTAGACCACTCCAAAACTTTAATTTTACTTCTTTTAGCCATTCTGATGTGGACTTGCTTTTGTGTTTTGGATCATTGTCTTGCTAGATGACCAACCTACGGCTCAGCTTCAGCTGAGACGGAAGGATGACTGGACATTCTCCTTAAGAATTTTCTGTACAGAGCAGAATTCATGGTTCCTTTAATTATGGCAAGTCATCCAGGTCCATAGGCAGCAAAGCATCCCACACCATCACACTACCACCACCCTGTTTGACTGTTGGTATGGTGTTCTTACTGTGGAATGCTGTGTTTGCTTTACACGAGACATTATGGGATCATATGTTGTCCAAAAGTTCCACTTTGGACTCATCTGTCCATAGAACATTTTCCCAAAAGGCTTGTGGATCATCCAGGTGCTTCTTGGCAAATGAGAGACGAGCATTTATGTTCTTCTTGGTTAGCAGTGGTTTCCGCCTTGCTACTCTCACATGAAGCCCATTTTGCCCAGTCTCTTTCTGATTGTAGAGTCATGAACACTGACCTTAGCTGAGGCAAGAGTAGCCTGCAGTTCTTTGGATGTTGTTTTAGGATCCTTTGAGACTTCTTGGATGATTTTACACTCGCCCTTGGAGTAATTTTGGCAAGCCGCCCACTCCTGGGAAGGTTCACTACTGTTCCAAGTGTTCTCCATTTGGAATTATGGCTCTCACTGTGGTTGATGGAGTCCCAGAGCCTTAGAAATAGCTTTGTAACCCTTTCCAGACTGATGAGGGCAACAAATTTTTTCTGATCTTTTCAGGAACTTCCTTTGATCATGGCATAATGTGCTTGTTGAATCTTTGTGCTGCAACGTGACTCTGATGGTAAGGGCCAAAATAAGTGAGGTTTATATGAGCAGGGCTGGCTGTAATCAAGCCTGGCTGTGTTCAATCAGCTGACTCTAATTATCCCTTTAATTGGGTTGATTTAACTAGGGGCAATTACTTTTTCACACAGTGCCAGTTGGTATTGGTTAACTTTTTTCATTAAATAAATGAAATAAGTAAAAAAAAAAAAGTGTTATTTGTTCACTCAGGTTCCCTTTATCTAATATTATATTTTGTCTAAAGACCTGAAAACATCCAGTGTGACAAATATGCAATAATAGAGAAAATCAGGAAGGGGGCAAATACTTTTTCACGCCACTGTATTCCCTGGAGGAAAGAAGGGATAGGGGAGATATGATCGAGACCTTTAAGTACCTGAAGGGGATAAACAAGAGATATTCCAGATCAGAAGAGGGAGGGATACAAGAGGGCGCCAACTGAGGTTGAAAAAGGAAAATTCAGGAGGGAAAGCAGGAGATATTTTTTCACTGAACAGGTGGTAGGCAAGTGAAACACTCTGTCTGAGGAGGTGGTTTCCTGTAGGATGGTGGGCTGTTTCAAAATGGGATGGGACAGAGTGGGGGAATTATGAAGAGGGGCGGGTGGGTGGGACAGCTGTAAGTTGAGGGCTAGCTGCACAATCAAGCAGACTCGATAGACCATGAGGCCTGTTTCTGCTGGCATTTCATATGTTAGTAATCCAGGAGTTGAGATGGCAGGAAGACCAGTAACGTTAGGAATGCGGAGGCCTTTTCCTGTATCCTCCATGCTGGAATAAAATTGCTTTACTGCCATCTCGACCCTGGATTGTTTCCCCATGAGTGCAACCTTTCCTTGTCTACATGTACCTGTATGGTTGGCTGCCTCACAGTTGCACCAATGAGCCTTTGTCCTATGAGAGCATCTGTTCTTCCTTTGTACTATGTTAGTATGGTAAAATGTGTAGGTGCAACAAAGTAAACTATGTGAATTCACAGAGTACTGCATCTCACTACTGCTATCTATAGCCATTAGAAGTCATACATACGGGCTCCATGGCACTGAATGATGGGGGATCATCTGGCACAGTGTAGGATGACAGGAACAGAGACTGGCAGGGAGGGCTCAAGAGCATTCAATAGAACCCTCTCCCCCCGGTGTGGGGTGGGGGGGAGCAAGACCGCACCACTCTCAGGTGGCTCCTGGTGGCCTGATGGGGCAATGAATGTTGCAGCATGGATGACCAAGTGCCATTGTGCATTCTGCCATGGACGCCACAGGTGTGTGACTGCACTGTGGGTGAAGGATGGGTGGGTGGAAAAAAAAATCAGAAAATGCGCTCCCTGGCCAGCTGAATGACTACTGCCAGTCCCTCATGTGACATGAAGCCCAGAAGTGTCTGCTCTGCTCCTCCGCTGAGCCAGGCATAGATGTAAGTGCCCACTGGGCAGTCTCCCCTCCCCATGGTGCCATGGGATGGGGGCCACCCAACAAAGGAATATGTTGGGTCAACCGGGCATCTGCAACAGATGGGGTGGCGAGATAGCAATGGGGGGGTTGTGGTGGGGGTCCTTGGCAGTCCAAAGAAATGGCGGGCCAGGAGGACTGGGGGCAACAAAAAAAAGAAGTCATGCAACCCCCTTCCTTAAGCAGCATCATTAAAATGCTGATTTTAGCGGTGGGGCTCCAGCAGGAGCTGAGTGGTTTTCTTGAATGCTAAAGTGAGATCCTGGGTAATGTACTTTTCTTATAAATGCTTGCATTAAAAAATCCAAAATATGCACAATTTAGGTCCTTGGGTCAGGAAACTCCTTGCCATGAGTTGCCTAACCTGAGGTGCCAGTAGCTCTTTAAACCTTCCTCTGAGTAGAGGCACTACACAATTGACTTAAATCTTGACTATGAATACCTCCTCCAGTTAGGAGTTTATCTGCCCAGGCCTCTCAACTGGCCTTGTTCGACCTCACAATGGAGATGGAATCAGCCACAGCCGTGGCAACTAAAGCCATGTTTACATGGTGGCAGCGTTCTGATCTTTGCACCACTCCATTCCTGATGTGGTCACTGTTTGACTCAGTTCTTCCTTTCCACAGCCCAGCCTCCTTCCGATGCAGGTTGCACTGGAGAGACTGCGTGCCCATGTTGGAAGCAGTGGAGAGTCTGGGAGCAACTGCTTTTATCTGAGTGGGTGTAACCCCCCTACAAATGGGGGTTCCCAAAAATCTTCCTTGGGTGTGCCTAAATGCCCACTGCTAGGCTGATGTTCTGTGTCTTAACCGTTTAAAATAATAATAATAATAATCTTTATTTATATTGCGCCTTTCAAAATACCAAGGCACATTCCAAAAAGATTGAGTACAAACAAAGTATACAAACAATAATATAAAAACTGTTAAAAACAAATACAGACATCAGTCAGAGACACCGTAGGCCCTATTCCATAAAAAGGATTTGAGAGCCTGTTTAAAGCTCTCCACGGTCATACACTCCCTTATAAAAGCTACTGTATGTGAGTGCATTTTATAGCCTCTGTGTCCTGTCTCTTTAAGAACTGCCTATATTGCAGTGCATAATTAATCCGGGTGGGGGCTGAGTGTTCCTATGCTTGAGTCCCACCTGGGCTGCCAGATAGTTGCTCCATTTTGCCATCGCTAGTTACACACAGGGAGCTCTGTTAGAAGCTGTACTTATTTTTGCTGATTATCTATTCTAATAATAACGATATCAAAGTTTGTCTAACCTGCCTTCTTTCAGCATGGACAGTTCTGTAAACAACTACCATCTTGGTTCTGGACTGCCATTGTGGACCAATCGGTACCTTTGGGGACCCTAAAATGGAGCCTGTCCCCAGGGGTCTTGTGGTAGTAAATTTATGTAGGAACTGTAGTTTTTCCACGTTGATGCCTAAATGGACTTGGAGGGGGAGCCCTTGCTGGACAGACAGATGAATCAAGGAATCGAACCTTTTAGATCAGAGGGAAAGCCCCGAGCTGCCTGCAGCAGTGAGTCAGTCTGAGTTTGGAGTTGAGAGAGTGAACAGCTCAAGATATTCAAGCAGCTGCTCCTGCGTAGTCACACAGGAAACTGATGGAAAGGCTGTGTTTTGCCTGTCTGCCTCATCATTCCTCATGAGGGAATCCTTCAGTTAATTGTAAACCGGACTGAATCTGAACAAGAGTGTGACCTGAATTACCGAATTGTGACTGCCTTATTGCCTGGAGAGGACCGAAGATTTGCTCCATGCAGTCGGCCTGTCAGGATGCCTGAAATAACGCCAAAAAAATACGGTTTTGCACAGGGACACTGTAATTGCAACCAGACTGTCATCTGAATTGTGGTATTCCTTTCCTTTACTATAAATGTGCTGAATGCTGTTAGTGAGTTGCGATTTTTGGTTCCCCACTGCCTAATTGTGTCGCGCTTGCTGGAAGCTACATCCAGAATTTACCAGACTGAATCCGCATTTATCTCCACCAGTCGTGGGCCCTCCCAACCTGGCCCAGCCAACTACTCATGCCGCAGAGAAAGCCATTGATGAGAGACCAGTCTGGGGATCAGCCTCCTGTTCAACAGCACAAACAGGAACAGCACCTCTGTGATTCGTGTGGGCCCTGCTTCTCCAGGCAAACCAGCAAGTCATCCTGAAGTCTCCATTTCGTCACTTCTGTGTCCTATACTGGGTAGTGTGAGTAAACACCAGAGTAGCTCCCTGCAGCAACAGCTCAATCAAAGTGAGTCATCTGATTTAATTGTTTTGCTTGATTATCTCGAACTGAGCCATCTGGCTCCAGATTACAAATTGTGGGTTATTGTGCATGACTATTTCTTTCCACCCCGTAGGGTCCCGACCAGCTGCAATGCCGGCCTACCCGGGGCAATGCTTCAGGCTAGCCTACTTCACCAACTGGGTACCCAGATTGTGTGTGACTTTCGTTGAGGGACTCTAAAGTGCATGCCTTGTAGCCTGACTGAATCAGTATCTAAACCAATCGGCCTGATCAAGCCCCTTCCTTGTTCATTCCCCCTGAATAAATCAGATCTGAATCTTTTGCACTTAAACTGTTTGTGGTGCATCTCTGTACTAATAGCACTGGATTTCTATTGCTTGCCATGTCTAACCTTATTTTACAGGGGGTCTCCAGGGACAAACTAGTGGAACCAGCCCTGGTGGTAAGTGCAACAAGTGTGGGAGTACACCTACTGTTTGGGGATGTGGTATTTATGTGCTCAGAACATTGTTTAGGCCACTAGAGGGTAAAGAGGGGGTAACAGTGTCCCAGAGGGCTGTACCCAGGTCAGCTACGCTACCACTAACCCTGTCCTCCAGGTGGAAGCCCCCGTTTTTAGTAGCCAGGCCCCTCAACCTGCATCTGGTTACGAAGGCAGGGGTAGTAGCCCTTGGGATAGCGCCACCTAGGGGTACATGAGCATCGCAGCACATTTACACTGCCACATAATATGCTCACTCTGAAAACATACCCACTCCTGCGCCAGTGCAGAAAATGGATCCAAAGCACTTCTAACACACTCCAGTGAGTGTCTACACTGCTGACTTAGCAGCGCATCAGCTCGTTTGCAGAGGTTGATGCGCTGCCGAGGTGGCTGTGTAAACATGGCTAATGTTACATTGGAAGCCACTTTTGGACAGAGCACAAAGCTGGAGCTGTGGTAAATTATCAAACCATCTGCTTATAAAAATGTCCTATTGAGCTGACATGACTCGGGGATGGAATTTTTTTTTTTAGTTGTTTAACCAGGAGTAGCATACTAAACTGAAAGCTTTTTTACAGGAGCGACCTGGGAGCACAGGGAAGTTAAGTGACTTGCTCAGGATCACACAGTATGCAAGTGGAAGCTGTGGGATTCAAACCCAGGTCTGGTCTGCTGGATGTCACCAGATTTGCAGCGTAGAGAATTAAACCACTGTGCTATACCGTCTCCTTAATTGATAAATAGTGAACGTGAGACAGGACCCAAAATGGATCCCTGGGGAACCCATTAACAGTAACAGCAGAAAAACATAGATACACATTGATGTTTCTAAAGCATTATTTATTGGATATTTTATATGATATCCGGCCACTAAAAAAAATATATCACCTGATGTTTTGTGGCTACTCACCACTTTATGAACATCAGGTGATTTATTTTGGTTGCCAGACACTGTATGAAATAATCAATAATTTAATTGTTTAGAAATATTCCGGTGAGTGTTCCTTGCAGCTCCAGGCTTGAATCAAAGTGCATGAATCATATTTTCCTGTCTCTTGTTAAGTTCTGATGATCTCTGAATCTCCATTGTTAGCCCTGAATAGGGTCCTCTGCCATGTCTTTGGATCCTAGTAAATAATTTATGTCAGACAGGCAGGCAGTCAGGCAGGGCTGGGAGGAAAGGAGGGACTGGGTGGAGACGAGATCTGTAGTAACACTGCAGAATCTGCAATTCAGGACACCCAGAGAGCCAGCCTCCTCCGTAGGAGGGGCTTGCTCAGTATTCCTCCATGCCCTGTACACAAACCTAAGTTTGAAGCGCTGCTGAGGCAGCTTCACAAAGCTAGCGTGTTCCTGCTGCAAGGGAAATCGTGCGGGCAGTGAGCATTGCACGGAGACTAACAGCAGCTTGGATTAAACACTACTGCTTTTCACTGAAAGGAGAGGAGACCACAAGCAGAGAGAGGGGAGAGAGAGAAAAACAGCAGAGAGAGAGAGAGAAACAGAAAGCCAGAAAGGCAGGTTATTCTGTTTTACTTTGATATTACCCATATAGGTCACTGCTAGTGCTGCATTCTGGAATCTGCATAGGGCTGGGGGTTTTATATTCCTGCAGAGCTTGCAACATTTTTACAGCATGCTGGGAGCAGCCCATAGACAGAGGGGAAGAGAATTGCAGAATTGGAAGGGGGATGGTGAGCAAAGATGATGTCTTATCAGGCTGAACACAGTTGATTCTGTTAGCTCTTGACTGTCAGAACCCATAGGAGGAGAGAAGATGAGCGTGCTCCTTCTCTGCCTGCATTGACTGCTCTTCTCAGCAGTGCCCAGCTGGGTTGCTGGAGGTGTGTTTGAGATAGGGCGGGATCAGCCTGGTGCCCTCAGGCAAGATGATTTGCCAACCAAACTCTGCAAACAAGGCTATTTACAGTCATGGGGGGGGGGGCGCAATTTTAGTTTTTATTTGTTTGTGGAGAATCTGTTTTAGGGTGTTTGTCTTCAGGGCCCAGAAGGCTTGAGTTATTGCCAGCTGTGTTGGAGGGTGTGTGCCTATCTTCGTGTGATGTGTGATGAAATCAACAGTGAGCTGAAAGAGGAAGGCATGGAGCTGCTTTGAAGCCTGTCTGCTGATCAGTTGCCTCAGTCGGAAAGACGTTATTACAATTCTGATCAGATATCTTCCTGACTGTGCGTGCAGGTAGACAGAGGGAGTCTTCTGCAGCTGCTTACATCAGTAACACAGCTTCAAGTGTCTAGTGGTCAAATATCTGCTGTGATTTGGGTATCGGTGTACATACACTGGCTACATGTTATAGCCAGTACAGTGTTTGCCTCACTCCCAGATATTTTGCTGTGTCTGGCCACTTGTGTCGGAATTGCTAACCCTGGCTCACTGACTCCCTGATATTTTTTGATATGCTTGGCCTTGCTGGTTCAGGAATTTTGTGCACAGGTAGCTCCTCATTCTAATGATTGGTCATTCTCTTGTTATTGCTGACAATAGACATGAGATGATTGCATTATAAAATAGGTGTATGTGTGTGTGTGGTGTGTGTGTGTGTATGTGTGGTGTGTGTGTGCATATGTGTGTGTGTGTGTGTGTGTGTGTGTGTGTGTGCGTGTGTATGTGTGTGTGCGTGTGTGTGTGTGTGTGCGTGTGTGTGTGTGTGTGTGTGTGTGTGTGTGTGTGTGTGTGTGTGTGTGTGTGTGTGTGTATATTTTGCAGGATCTACAGCTGCACTTTCCAGTGACGTACATTATGCTGCTAGTTCTTTGATGCCCCAGGATATTTCAATACAGGTGTAATATGGGGAGATTTGGGGAGCAAGAAGAGCAGCATGAGTAACAGAGAAGAGTGCCTGAAGCACGCTTTACAGGAGGACCAGTATGTGCCATACAGTATAAACAGGTGCAGCTTAAAGGAACGATTGGGGTTTACTTGGAGGGTGGGAGGTCTGGATAGTCGAGCATGGGTTTGTGCCAGGTAGATCATGTCAAACCAACCTTGTGGAGTTCTATGAATGAGTAACATCAGAACTGGACAGAGGTAAGCCTGTGGATGTATTATTCTTGGACTTCAGCAAGGCGTTTGACTCTGTCCCCACAATGGTCTGGTGGAGAAACTGATGGGGTTAGGAGTAGGCCCTTTGATGGTCAGATGGATTGAAAACTGGATAGCTGGACGCACTCAGAGGTAGTGGTCTGTGGGAGCTCTCAAACCCTACAGAGGTTGGTAGTGGGGTACCACAGGGCTCGGTCCTGGGTCCAATCCTGTTTAATGCATACATATCAGACATCAGGGATGGTATAGGGTGTGAAATGAGTCTCTTCACGGATGACTCCAAGATGGGAGCAGTAGTTGAGGGAGAAGGGGAGGTTGGCCCTGCAAGGGACCGGACACCCTGGAAAGCTGGGCTCACACATGGAAATTAATTTCAATATCACCAAGTGCAAGGTGTTGCATCTTGGTCGGGAAACCCTAAACACAGGTACACCCTGGGAGGAGGTGCTGGAAGCCTCAACAGGGAAAAAGACCTAGGGGTCATGGTGGATACATGTATGAATAACACTGAGCAGTGCAGGAGAGCAGCTAGCAAGGCAAACAGGATGTTGGGATGCATCGCAAGAGGATCACCTCTAGGAGCAAGGAAGTGATTCTGCCGCTGTACAATGGACTGGTTAGACCACACCTTGAGTACTGTGTACAGTACTGGAGACCACACTTGAAGAGGGACATACAGCTCCTGGAGAGGGTACAGGGAGGGCAACAAAAGATGATCCGAGGGCTAGGGATTTGACTTAGAGGACAGACTTGAGGAGCTCTGCCTGTTTTCATTGGAGAGAGGAGACAGGGGGACATGATTGAGGTCTTCAAGTACCTCAAGGGAATAAATAGGGTAAACATAGGGGATCTTTAGACTAAAGCAGGGAGGCATCACCAGATGGCATGGTTTGAAGTTGGAAGGTGGAAGGGTAAGGGGAAAAGAGGAGGAGGTTTTCACTGAGAGGGTGGTGGACCCTTGGAATGCTCTGCCTGGTGAGCTGGTTCAGAGATCCACAGTGGAGAGCTTTAAGAGAGGGTGGGACAGACACAGAAAGTGGATGTATCAGATGATGGCCTGTCCCGGGGGTGGGGATGGATGATAGGGGTTTCTGGAGCACAAGGGATTGGAGGGTCTCGGCACCCAACTAAGGATCTAGGTTCGAGCAGACTTGATAGACCATAAGGCCTAATCTGCTGGCAAATAGTATGTTAGTATGTTAGTATGTTATACAGCTGGCAGGGGCAGAGTGATCTAGTGGTCATGGCACCGGCTCAGGAACTGGAGGATCACAGATTCAAAAACCAAGCTAGAGCCAAAAACTCACTGTGTGACCACTTAACCTTTCAATGCCCCCGTTTACCCAGATGTGTAGATGGGTAGAAGCAGGACCCCATTGCAAATGAGGTGTTGCATTATAGCTGAGCTATCCAGTGTAAATAGATTGTACAAGAAAATATATATATATATATACATATATTATATAATATTATATATCTATATACTGTATATACACAGTGCTCCCTCCTCGATCCGTTCCTTTACACTACACCTTGCTGATAGCCACTGTGAGCTCCTGTCCTGTTTTCAAGAAATATTATCTGCCCTTTAACTGTATTATCTGACACTATCATTTATCTGCCAAAATTTAAAGATGTACAGAGGTTGGTGGATAAAAGAGGCAGCACTGTACATAATCCCTCTTTACAAGACACCGGTTAGGCCCCATCTGGAGTACTGTGTGCAGTACTGGAGGCCACACCTTCACAGGGACATTAACCAAACTGAGGCAGTCCAGAGAAGGGCAACCAAAATCATGCAGGGACTGCATCTGAAAACACATGAGGACAGATTAACAGAGTTCAATATATATACCCTAGAGCAAAGGAGGGAGAGAGGTGATATGATCAAAACATTCAAACACCATAAGGGCATTAACAAGGTGAAAGAGTCTAACATATTTCAATATAAGAAGAATAGCAGGACAAGAAGACACAGCATGAGATTAGAGAGAGGCTGATTAAGGGGTAATGTGAGGAAGTTCTTTTTCACAGAAAGGGTGGTGGATGCATGGAACGGCCTACCTCAGGAAGTGGTGGATAGGAATACAGTGCAGGGCTTCAAACAGGCATGGGATAGGCATAAGGGAACAATACAGATGAGTATAAATAGATAGGTCATTGACAGAGCAAAAGCCTATGGCACATTCATAAGGTAGAAAAAGAAATGGGCAGACTGGATGGGACTTGCAGTCCTTATCAGCCGTCAATTTCTATGTTTCTATGTTTCTATGGTTGTGCCCTTGTCCCCATGGAAAAAGCTGCCATCAAATATTTTACTATATCTGATGGTACTCAGTTAGAAGATATACAACCAGTTAACCACTGATACTTTATTATAGTATTATTAACACCTTAATAAATTAATAACTGAGCTCCAGTTTTTCCCATAGGGAAACCCGATTATAATTTGCTGTTATAACAAGCTGGTCATAACAGCATTTATGTGCTGGGTTTCCCTAGGAGACCACGTGTAAACTCAGGCTGCTGCAATGTACACATTTGAAAGTGAAAGTGACAGACGTCATTATCAACTCCCAGCCCGTACAGAGCTCGAAAACAAAAAATGCAGCCCTCCACCACAGTTCAGTATTACAAAGCATACTTTATTTAGCACACAGGAACCATAAAACCTCTGGCGCTTCAAGGTGCACTACCTCTTCCTCAGGCTGTGGCCTGCTCCATGCGAGTGGGAGGATCCATGATGCCGCAGCAACAACTTTTTCCCAACCCGACGTTACAGCAATGGATTTATGTTGACCACAAGTTCGGGTTGGCATAAATCCATTGAGAAACTGTCTGCCCCCCACACCCCCATAATTAAGGATTACCAACTCCAGGTCAGAGTTGATTTGGGGAGGGGGGCAACACCCAGAGAAAGCAGTGCTGGGGCCCCATGGTGTACATTACACCGGCAACAGTGACTTGTTGCTGTAATAATTACTGGTTGTGTACATTGGATTTTATCTCTTGTTTTAAAGTTTATTATTTATATCTGTACAGTGCTTTGATATTTGAATTTCACTTGATGAATAAAAATGATTATTGTTATTATTAATGTATTTGCTTTCAAATTTTCGCTGCGGCGTCGGTATATGCAGGTGGGAGAAGGGGTTTGCAGCAAGAAAATTGAGACCAGTAATTATATAAAACAAAGGCCTGGTAGCTGTGTAAAATTCAAATTTTATACACACCCTCATTGTGGGATGCTGCAGTCCAGGGGTTTATGTAGCATGCCACACCTCGGGTGTATAGAAAATTCTCATTATACACAGTGCCCCAGGCATTATTCTAAACTTAATACCCAATGAACCACCTTATTATAATAGTAATAACACATGTAACAGCAACCATACTAACATAACAACATCCTTAATAACACATAAAATAACCTTTAAAAAAAGTCACAACCACATTAAAGCTTTAACAACCTCTCTAACTATAGCCCCTACAAAATCAGTGTAGAACTTCTACCCAAAAAATGTCCCTAACCTAAAACACCACCCTCCAACCTCTCTTTCCAAACAGCCATGTCCCCTGATGCTCCACCATTCTCTTACCTTGACAAGTCCTCCATGCTGCACAGCTTCTGCCCCCATGCTGCTCCTGCCACTGAATCGAACACTCAGAACCATGACACTCTGGACCGCAAACACCATGCCTCTCCTGATTGCCAGTTTGGACCATTACTCCCAACCACACACAGCACCCCGTTCTGAACCGCCACTCCCAAACACACACCGGATGCTCCAGACCACATGCTGCACAGTAAAGGACAGAGTGCTGCAGTCAAGCCTCCTTTTATAGGAGGCCACTACATTATAGAAACAGTAGCTAAATCCCCAAGCATACCACTACACTATGGAAAAACACTTCCATGAAAAATCCAGGAATAACCACAAATACTTAAAACTGACCAACACAGTGTACTACAGGTATATATAATATCTGCTAGGTAAATTCCATATGCTTGTCAATTATTACCATCTCAGGGCTGAATAAACAGATAAGGGCCACTTGCCTGGGCTTGTAGCTTTAGGATCTTGTTAGCCCTGGATGGTAGTATTTCTGCATATGACACTTACCTAGCAAATATTCTCTACATATTGACTGACTGATTGATTTATTGATTGACTAATTGAAATTGTTTCACCAAAGTTGACATACAGAGATAACACGATAGTCATGTTTGCAGGTGTGACCTGGGGTGGGTGAAGGGAAGAGAGGTAGAATGATACTATCAAGAGAAAGCAACAATTAATATTTACAGTAACTGCACAGGGATATCAATATTTACAAGGCAATAAAACAACGGAGAGGTGCAGCAAGTGTGACAGGACTGGAAAGGGACCTGGTGGTAAACATAATGGACAACCTGAAGGTGGCCAAGCAATGTGAAGAGGCGATGGGGAGGGCCGGAGGGATGTTGGGGTGCATGGGGGGGATATCACCAGTACAAAACAGGAGGTGGTGATGCCACTGTACAGTCAATTGGCCAGGCCACATCTGAAGTACTGTGTTCATTTCTGGAGACCGTATCTCCAGAAGAACATTGATAGAATGGAGGCGGTCCAGAGAAGGGCAACAAAAATGGTGAAAGGAATTCACCAGAAAACACATGAGGAAAGGCTGAAAGACTTCAATATGTATACTCTGGAGGAAAGGAGGGAGAAGGGGGATAGTACTGTATAGAAACATTCAGGTACCTCAGGGGAATCAGCAAGGTCCAGGAGAGCAGCATCTTTCAAACAAGCATTTGTCAATGCCGAATGTTTGCTTGCTGATATTAGCATTGGACATGCAGGAATTAGACAGATGCAGAATAGGAGTGGCAGTGAAATACTGAATTCACACCAATCCCACCTCCATCCTGCAGAGATGGACAGGCACTGAGATGTGCCTGTGGGTTGTTGCCCATAATGCTCATGGCATTTCACCTCACCCTATCCTGTAGATACCGACAAGTGTTGAGGTGAGCATTGGGGTTCATTAAACTACAGTCACCCCATTTCATAAGGACATATGCTGAAATGGGTGCAGTACAGGAGAATGGGATGAAGTCTGGGACTGAAGAGTGCAAGGCACACCTCAGTGCCTGTCACTGGCTTCAGGTTGGGGTGGGATGGCATGAGCATTACAGCCGGTGATCCAAAGTTACACCTCTGATTCCTGTCTGTCTGTACAGGGTGGGACATTATGGTTAGAAACCCTAATGCCCTGGGCGTGTGTTGGTATTTGCACTACAAATTTTCAACATGGCCTTTTTGTGACCCCCACCTCATGAAAGCATTTGGGACCTCTGCTCATGAACAGTGGCACTGTCATTTTGTTAATGTGTCCCGAACTTCATGTTCCCACAGCAGCCGTGCCATTCTGTGCCAGATGTGCGAAAATACAGATCAGGCAGAATGTGAAGAATGACAGCTGACCATTCATAGGGAGGTGTGAAGAGATGGCAATGCTGAAAATCTGTAGTGAAAATATTAAAAATGCTCAAAGTTCCAAGCATATGTGGAAACTGCACAACACATGCTTGTACCGCAGTCATTTAGTGGAATTAGTTCACCAAATTTTCAACATAGGCATTTTGTGACCTCTGCTCATGAACACTGTCACTATGATTTTCTTAATCTGTCCGAAACATTAATTTCCCACAGCGATTGTGCCATTGTGTGCCAGATGTGCAAATGCATATTTCGGTGCAGGATATGAAAAATGACAGCTGCAGTGTTCATAAGGAGGTGTGGCAAAATGCCAATGTTGAAAATCTGGAGTGAAAATGTTACAAATTTGCAAAGTTATGAGGGTGCGTGGAAGCTGCGCAACACATGCTTGTAACACAGTCATTTTATGGACTTTTGTCACCAAATTTTCAACATAGGCATTTTAGGACCTCTGCTCATGAACAGTGTCACTGTGATTTTCTTAATCTGTCTTGCACACTTATTTCCCACAAGCGATCACGCTATTCTGCGCCGAGAGTGCGAAAATACATTTCGGCCAGGATGTGAAAAATGACAGCTGTACTGTTCATAAGGAGGTGTGGAAAAATGCCAATGTTGAAAAACCTGGGTGAAAATATTACAAATTCACGAAGTTACAAGCATGCATAGAAAGTGCGCAATGCACGCTCATAACGCAGTAATTTTTGGAAATTTTTTCACCAGATTTGCAACATAGGCTTTTTGAGAGCCCACCTCATGAACAGTGACATTGTTGTTTCATTAATCGGTCTGGAAAGGTGATTCTGCACAGTGACCGCAAAATCACTTTTTGGGACTAAATAACGAGATGACAGTGACTGAATTCATGAGGTGGGGTCGCAAGAACCCCATGTTGAAAATCTGGTGCCAAAATTCTAAAAAATGGCCAGGATATGTACCAAAGTTGAAAAAAAAACATTTATGCCATTATACAGTTTACCGGCATTTCTTCAGTTTGCGGTCAGCTTTAAAGAGTGCAGACGTGTTCCCGGTCCACCCAAGATCATCGTGCCAGGCTCTGGAGGTAAGTATGGGGTGAGGGGTGTGTGTGGGGAGGTAGAGGACACAGCAGGTAGACGTGGGCTAGGGGAAGGGGCATGGGGCTCAACAAGGGACCATTTTATTTTTTAACAGGATTTAAAATAAAAAAAAGACATTGCAGGACACTTTTGGCATGCTGGGGTGGGCTTCCAGCATGCCACCTGGCCAGGTGTTTGTTGGGGAGGTGGGTACTGGAGCACCCCTGTTGGCCATACAGTGTGGTGGTGGGGGGTGGGGCGCATGAGCCGAGGGGGACTGGGCACCCCCACGGGCACATAACAAATGGGGGTGGTATCATGCCAATGGGGATTGGGCTACACCATCAGCAAATGAACTGGGGATGAGGACATGCCAACAGGGGGATTGAGAACCCCCAAGTCGACTTTCATGGGGTCTCTGAGATGGGCGGCGAGAGCTGCCACCTGCTGCCATGTTATAGAAAATGTTTCACCAGGCAAGTCACCACCCTGCAATGACGGGCCGCTCCCTCTTTGCAGCGGCAGATTTGTTTCAAGGTGGTGGCTCGCTGGCTGAACTAACATCAGCAGCAGCAGCGTGCCACTGCATTGGGGAAAGAATGCCAAGCCTCAAAAGGCACTGGGGGCATTGGCTCCCACAGTGCCACACCTCCAAAACTCTGCTTCTCTCCTAAGCTCTGACAAAATGTTTCCTGCACATGTGTGCAAGCAAACATAAAAAGGAGATATGCAGGAACAAGGGGTCACAATATGAGGCTAGAGTGGGGGAGACTCAGGGGTAATGTGAGGAAGTATTTTTTCACAGAAAAGGTGGTGGATGCATGGAACAGCCTCCCAGCAGAGGCTGTAGAGGCTAAACGATTGGTGAGTTCAAGAATTCATGGGATAGACAGAAGGCAACGCTAGTGATAGGAAAGAGAGGGTAAGCTGCTGATCATTTAGGATCTGGAGTTTGAGTAGGTAGAGAAAATGGGCAGACTAGGTGGGCCATGCAGTCCTTATCTGCTGTCAAAATCCATGTTTCTATGAATACTAGAGTGCAGTCAGGTGTAGTCACAGTAAGATACAATATTCAGTTTGAGGAGACGCTTGACTGAGGCTATGCTGGTGGGCAGGCCACTGCCCAAGGCAAGGTTATCCCAAACCTGCAGGAGTCTATGGCTAAAGGCAAGTCACCCAAATGTCTGCTTGCCCTGGGAGCAAGGAACCTGTTACCCTGTGGGCACATATGCTGTGGCTGGTGGGAGCAGCAGGGGTGAGCAGGGTGCTCAGGTAACTGGGAGTTTGTTTAGCCAGTACATGAAACCATAAAGTGCACACCTATCTTTTGGCAATGGACAATTTATACAACTATACAGTGAGCAGTGGTGAGTCTAGATAGTGTAGCGAAGGATAAATCCACAGAGAACATTCAGCAGCTATTAAACTAAGACAGTTGACAATTTGGGAAACATCATAGATCACATCAAAGGAGTCAATAAGTGGGAAACCATACATTCAACCAGGCACTTTCTCATGCCAAGAGAAAGGCAGCCACCACTCCATAGAAAGCACCACATTTTCAGTGGGAAGTTAAAACCAGTGACTGGATATTTGAGGAAAAGTCCAGGACTGGACGAGGAGAATGCCAAGGTATTTGAATTCTGTCACTGATTTCAGAGGTAGTACCACTGAATGTTGTAATGACTGGGTTTGGGCAGCCCATCAAACGTTTTTGAGCCAAATAACATTGAAACAGTTTTGGAGCAATTTAGCAACAGACAATGTGTTGCAAACCAGTCTGCAACTATGTTACAGTCTGATTAGAGGGTATTGGAAATAACTGTGAAGTTACACTGAGCTGTGTAAAGGATTATGTTTTCCACCCACATATGGGCATTGCAGGATTTAACAGCCTGAGGGAGGTTAGTCACAAACATTTTTAAAAAGAGTATCCCAGTACAGAGCCTTGGTTGCCCCCTATACATATTTGTCTAAGGTCAGAGAGGACAGAGCCTATAGATACAGTTTGTGAGTGGCTGGAAAGATGTGAAGAGAGCTAGGAGAGTGAGGAGCAGTCAGTGGTAGAGGCAGAAGATTTATGTAGGAGATGGGTGTGATCTACTGGGTCTAATTTTATTATTGCTTTTAAGTGACCTTATGTTTGGGGTGGTTGGGGAGGGATGTTTAGGTAGTGTATGACTGCTGTATGTCTGCTTAGGATAATTTGTTGTATTAGAGTGGATGCTTGGATGGGTGTATAGGGTTAGATTTTGGAAAAAGTACTGTGAGTTTTGCTTTGGGGAACTGGTTAGTATTTTAAGGGTATTGTGTATGTGGGCTCTGGATTGTGCTAAAGATGTGTTGAAATCTTGGACCCCATTAGATAGCGTATGCTGAGTCCCAGCTATGTGACCTATGCCACTTTGCTGACCTCACGGTTTCAGCTACAGCAGAACAGCGCTGTATGGAGGTGGGCATCACAAGGGAGCGTAGAGGTTGGCGGCAGTGGGGCACAGTGAGCCCGACAGAGGTGAGAGGTATTGGAGTGGTCAGGAACAGGAGACACCCTGGGGTAACAGTAAGGTCCTTTTATTTTGAGTCTGCTCCTGAAGTTCCCGTGAGGTCCTGTGAACAGCATTCAAGACGCAGCAGTGCTCTAATTTTCCTGAATGAAATCTTCGAATGGATATGATGTAACACTAGATTGATTAATAGGCTGGACTGAATTGAAGAAGTAAATAAAGGTGATATAAAATAAAAGGACCTTACTGTTACAAAATGAGAAAATGAAAGTTAAATTAGCATAATGCCTATGGACTTATTGCTGCCTTATGATGGAGCTGTTAGAGTTTACTATAGGTGAATCTGAGGGCACAAGCATCCACTCATTACACAAAACTGTTTGTTATGAGTTTGTTTAATTGAGATGGTTTGAGCAGACCCAGTTCATGGGGGAGTCGGGGGGGGGGGTGGTTCTATATAGTACTTTGATGTATTAGATAGAGTTAAATAATTGACTACAGTATGTGCTGTGAATTTGAATTTACACGTGGTGTGATCTACAACACTATTTAAAGTCCTGTTATGTTTGTAAAAGTTAGCCCTTGATAAAAATCGAGTTTTTTTTTTTTGTTTAGTTTTTTTAACCAGGAGAGACACACTAAGCTGGAAGCTTATTTGCAGGTGCCACCTGGGAGCACAAGGACATTAAGTTTGGGAGTTTAGGGAGTGAAACGCCGTTGGGCTTTTGCTTGGGGGTGACACTGATGTATATATTTCTATACTACCGGTGTGTAAGTTTTTAAGCTTCAAATAAATTAAGAAAGGCTGTTTACTACACACTGGATCTGGTATCTGGTTATTTTTGCCCCTTGGAGGGTTGCAAGGCTATTTTGGATCTAGAGCGTGGATGCTGCAGAGAGGAATATGGAACTGAAATATTTTTACAGACCATTCAGGATCTGAGGAATCATACCCTACACTCCAGTCAGTACTGGCGAGGTTGAGCAAACAAATCTGGCAAAGAGAAGTTCCAGAAAGCATGTCTGGTAATAACATTTGGTAGGGCCATAGCTGGATTTAGGTACCAGCAAACCTTGCAGTCGCTGGGGGGCCCCCTGCTCCTGGGGGGCCTAGCCAGAGCAGTATACCATATTCATTTATTTTATATCTTATTATCTTCTTAAAACAGGAACCAGTGGCTGTGTAGCTCCTTCTGATGTGGCCTCATGTTATGAAATGCCTCGCCAAGCTATGACCCAGCCAATAAGAGGCAGAGGAGCGGCAGTGGATGGGATGGGAAGAACAGCACCAAGGACTAACACTGATGTCTCCCCCTAAACATTTTAAATACTGGTGGCATTGAAAATAAAATAAAATGATGCTTGTATGGGCTACAGTCAAACACAGGGGGTGAAGGTGGACAAAGTAGGGGGCCCCATGACTTCATTAATCCTGCTCAGGACCCCCAAAACCCTAAAGCAAGCCCCAGTTAAGGCCTTGGGGGACCTAATTTGGTGGATGCAGTAAGTGATGCAGTGCTGACTGAAAAGTTCCGGGAGAGTATTGGCAGAGACAATATGGTGGACATGGGAGGACATGATCCAACCAATCAGGCAGTGTTTGTGAGAGTGGTTATGATACCTGGTCGGGTCTGATTAACAATTGATAAAGGTTAACTGCCTTGAATTTAGAATGGAGTGGGGAGGATTTGAATCAAGCCAGTTATAGCTGATGTCACCTAGGGTACCCCCTCCACCAATTTTACCTTTATCCTGTCTGTAGATCATGACACCAGCCAGAGCAATATCTGAGGAGGCAATTCTGGCAGACAGCCAAGTTTATGAAAAAAGCATTACACTGTGGAGGTTTGGGCCACCCAAACTCTAATGAGAGCAACTATGGGAAGTAGGCTATAAATGCTTTTGGTTTGTTTTTGTTTTTTTTAATTCTCTTTCCCTTCAGTCACCGAACCCGGAGATCTCTCCTGAATGTCACCACTGGCTTCTCCCAACCGGCCTGACACTCCCCCATCCTGGGTCCCCTCCCAGAGCTCTGATTCCACAGTCTTACCTGTCAGAGACCCCCTGGCTTACACTCCCCAGGGCGGGCCTCCTCCACTGCTATGGTGCTCCTTGAAATTCAGTTACTGCAGGCATGGACCGTGGCTCAGAGGATCGGGACCCATGTGGATGGAATCCAACGGGGGGCATGAGGGTTGTGAGCACCATGGTCACCTCAAGGATCGGGGTTTTCTTATCTGTGGTGACTGCCCTAGCCCTCCCAACAGCGAATGCAGACATATAATGACATACTGATAAGCGCACACATGCTCCCGTGCGGTCTCCTGCTGATGTCCACTGCATCCCACCTCCCCAAGCTATAGAGGGTTGCTGGCTCAGTACCACCCAGCCACTGTTGGCAGGCTCAGTGTTGCTGACTCCTATATCCCTCCCTTCCCAGGAGAAAGTGAGCTGTCTATGGACGCTCCAACTTTCTCCTCCGCTGCCGACCCCCAGCGCCCCAAGCTCACTCCCGAACATGGGTTACCGGCGTGACATGAGGTGTGGCATCCAGCACCTCAGCCCTCAGCACCACTGGGCTGGCTTATGATGTGAATGTTAACATGATATTTGTGCATCCCCTTTGGTAAAGCAGCAGAGAGTGCAGAGACAGAATTTGGTTGCATGAGGCCTGGGTTCCAATCAGTACTGTTCCCACTTAATAATAAAGGTAGAACAAGCAACTTTTTACTAGTGTGAGCCAACATTGTAATAACTAACTTTCTGAAGTAGGACGGTGGGGGTTGACACATGAAGGAGGGAGGGGACCGGCAGTTTCAAGAGAGATAAGTGCAGAGGTAATGGCAATTATTGAACAGGCCAGCATGAATACTGCAGAAGGATGGTAAAAGTTCAAGAGCCACAGGAGGTATGCATAGAGATACAGGAGTGAGAAGAGTTAGAGGCACAGGTGATGTGCACAGAGATACAGGAGTGAAAAGAATTAGAGGCACAGGAGGTGTGCACAGAGATACAGGAGTGAGAAGAGTTAGAGGCACAGGTGATGTGCACAGAGATACAGGAGTGAGAAGAGTTAGAGGCACAGGTGATGTGCACAGAGATACAGGAGTGAAAAGAATTAGAGGCACAGGAGGTGTGCACAGAGATACAGGAGTGAGAAGAGTTAGAGGCACAGGAGGTGTGCACAGAGATACATAAGTGAGAAGAGTTAGAGGCACAGGAGGTGTGCACAGAGATACAGGAGTGAGAAGAGTTAGAGGCACAGGGAGGTGTGCACAGAGATACAGGAGTGAGAAGAGTTAGAGGCACAGGAGTGTGCACAGAGATACAGGAGTGAGAAGAGTTAGAGGCACAGGAGGTGTGCACAGAGATACAGGAGTGAGAGAGTTAGAGGCACAGGAGGTGTGCACAGAGATACAGGAGTGAGAAGAGTTAGAGGCACAGGAGATGTGCACAGAGATACAGGAGTGAGAAGAGTTAGAGGCACAGGAGGTGTGCACAGAGATACAGGAGTGAGAAGAGTTAGAGGCACAGGAGGTGTGCACAGAGATACAGGAGTGAGAAGAGTTAGAGGCACAGGAGGTGTGCAGAGATACAGAAGTGAGAAGAGTTAGAGGCACAGGAGGTGTGCACAGAGATACATGGAGTGAGAAGAGTTAGAGGCACAGGGATGTGTCACAGAGATACAGGAGTGAGAAGAGTTAGAGGCACAGGAGGTGTGCACAGAGATACAGGAGTGAGAAGAGTTAGAGGCACAGGAGGTGTGCACAGAGATACAGGAGTGAGATGAGTTAGAGGCTGGGAGTGTGCACAGAGATACAGGAGTGAGATGAGTTAGAGGCACAGAGGTGTGCACAGAGATACAGGAGTGAGAAGAGTTAGAGGCACAGGAGGTGTGCACAGAGATACAGGAGTGAGAAGAGTTAGAGGCACAGGAGGTGTGCACAGAGATACAGGAGTGAGTAGAGTTAAAGGCACAGGAGGTGTGCACAGAGATACAGGAGTGAGAAGGTTAGAGGCAGGAGATGTGCACAGAGATACAGGAGTGAGAAGAGTTAGAGGCACAGGAGGTGTGCACAGAGATACAGGAGTGAGAAGAGTTAGAGGCACAGGAGGTGTGCACAGAGATACAGGAGTGAGAAGAGTTAGAGGCACAGGAGGTGTGCACAGAGATACAGGAGTGAGAAGAGTTAGAGGCACAGGAGGTGTGCACAGAGATACAGGAGTGAGAAGAGTTAGAGGCACAGGAGGTGTGCACAGAGATACAGGAGTGAGAAGAGTTAGAGGCACAGGAGGTGTGCACAGAGATACAGGGTGAGAAGAGTTAGAGGCACAGGAGGTGTGCACAGAGATACAGGAGTGAGAAGAGTTAGAGGCACAGGAGGTGTGCACAGAGATACAGGAGTGAGAAGAGTTAGGCACAGGAGGTGTGCACAGAGATACAGGAGTGAGAAGAGTTAGAGGCACAGGAGGTGTGCACAGAGATACAGGAGTGAGAAGAGTTAGAGGCACAGGAGGTGTGCACTGAGATACAGGAGTGAGAAGAGTTAGAGGCACAGGAGATGTGCACAGAGATACAGGAGTGAGAAGAGTTAGAGGCACAGGAGGTGTGCACAGAGATACATGAGTGAGAAGAGTTAGAGGCACAGGAGGTGTGCACAGAGATACAGGAGTGAGAAGAGTTAGAGGCACAGGAGGTGTGCACAGAGATACAGGAGTGAGAAGAGTTAGAGGCACAGGAGGTGTGCACAGAGATACAGGAGTGAGAAGAGTTAGAGGCACAGGAGGTGTGCACAGAGATACAGGAGTGAGAAGAGTTAGAGGCACAGGAGGTGTGCACAGAGATACAGGAGTGAGAAGAGTTAGAGGCACAGGAGGTGTGCACAGAGATACAGGAGTGAGAAGAGTTAGAGGCACAGGAGGTGCACAGAGATACATGAGTGAGAAGAGTTAGAGGCACAGGAGGTGTGCACAGAGATACATGAGTGAGAAGAGTTAGAGGCACAGGAGATGTGCACAGAGATACAGAGTGAGAGAGAGTTAGAGGCACAGGAGGTGTGCACAGAGATACAGGGTGAGAGAAGAGTTAGAGGCACAGGAGGTGTGCACAGAGATACAGGAGTGAGAAGAGTTAGAGGCACAGGAGGTGTGCACAGAGATACAGGAGTGAGAAGAGTTAGAGGCACAGGAGGTGTGCACAGAGATACAGGAGTGAGAAGAGTTAGAGGCAAGGAGGTGTGCACAGAGATACAGGAGTGAGAAGAGTTAGAGGCACAGGAGGTGTGCACAGAGATACAGGAGTGAGAAGAGTTAGAGGCACAGGAGGTGTGCACAGAGATACAGGAGTGAGAAGAGTTAGAGGCACAGGAGGTGTGCACAGAGATACATGAGTGAGAAGAGTTAGAGGCACAGGAGGTGTGCACAGAGATACAGGAGTGAGAAGAGTTAGAGGCACAGGAGGTGTGCACAGAGATACATGAGTGAGAAGAGTTAGAGGCACAGGAGGTGTGCACAGAGATACAGGAGTGAGAAGAGTTAGAGGCACAGGTGATGTGCATCGAGATACAGGAGTGAGAAGAGTTAGAGGCACAGGTGATGTGCACAGAGATACAGGAGTGAAAAGAATTAGAGGCACAGGAGGTGTGCACAGAGATACAGGAGTGAGAAGAGTTAGAGGCACAGGAGGCGTGCACAGAGATACGGAGTGAGAAGAGTTAGAGGCACAGGAGGTGTGCACAGAGATACAGGAGTGAGAAGAGTTAGAGGCACAGGTGATGTGCACAGAGATACAGGAGTGAAAAGAATTAGAGGCACAGGAGGTGTGCACAGAGATACAGGAGTGAGAAGAGTTAGAGGCACAGGTGATGTGCATAGAGATACAGGAGTGAGAAGAGTTAGAGGCACAGGAAGACATGGTAGAAGTTGCCAGGAGAGGCAAAATCACCCCCTTTGGGAACAGAGATCACTGTAGCCTGTTTCCAAGTACCAGGATGGAGGCTAAAGAGAAGGAGAGGTTGAGAAGGGAGAGAAAGATGCAGGAGTTTGGAGTCAAGACCATTGGAGATCACACCAGGGTTGGAGTTAAGAAGACCTTAAGGGAAGCAGTGGGAGTGATTGGAGAGAAGCAGAAGAGGTGGTGCAGGGTGGTAAGAGGGGGAGGAGGAGGAGGAGGAGGAAGAGAGGAGGAAGTAGGCACAGGAAGTGAAGAAAGAGTTGAAAGATGAGGGGACAGAAGAGGGGTCAGCAACAGGAGTGTCACCCACCTTGAAGATGGGAGGAGGGGACTGGCTTGGGGGTGAGAGGAGGGCATGGATAACCCTTCAGAACTTACAGGGGTGATTAAGGTTGTTCTGGAACGTGGATGCAAAGAATTCAGACTTGGCAAACCTAGTAGTTCTGATACCATTATAAAGGATCTGGTACTGGTTTAGGCCAGCAGGTGAGACAGAGGACTTGTGAGTCCACCAGACAAGGTCACATGCATAGAGGCAGGCCAGCAGCTCAGCCAAGATCCATGGGAGGTAGAAATCTCAGATGCTGGCTTTTATAAGGGGAGCATAGCTATCTCATGTAGACATGAATTTGGGGATGAAATATTGGAGGACCATGTTTATGTTGCTCACTGTAGAGATGGGCAACCAGTCAGTAGCCATCAGGTCAGCAAGTAGGGAAGATAAAAGCAGTGACCTGAAGTACCAGATCTGAAGGAATTTAGGGATGACTTTGGAACAATGAATCTTGTGCACACACTAGACCATATGGTGGTCATTGAAGGCATCAGGTAGGGTACCAGCATCCATGATACAGTGGGTGGGGGATGAGGTGAGAACCCAGTACAGAAGGGCGGATTGAGGGATCTGAGATTCTGCAGTGTTGGGTCAGTAATCTGTTAGGTAAGTTGGAGTGTTAATGTTTTGGCACAATTTATTTAGAGGTGGGAGAGCCAATTGTGGTTAAAATCCCAGAGGATAAGAAGCTTCCCAGAGGAGGCATGTGATGACACAGTGGTGTGGAGGTCGCAGGTCAGTGACTGAAGGTGAGAACATGCGTGGACAGCAGTAGGCACCAGCTATGAATACTGGGACAGTGAAGGGGAGGGAGAGCTTGAGGAGAAGCAACTCATAGGCAAAGGGGGAGGTGATAGAAAGAACAGGCTTGAACTGTATGCTAGAGGAGCGGTAGAGGTACACTTAGATTCCACTGCCCATCTTAGCATGATACTGCCAGTTGATTGTGTACCCAGGAATGGCAACAGCAGTGTCAGGAATCTTGGGGAAGGGCCAAGATTCAGAGATCACCAGCACATCAGGCTTGAGAGTAACCATGAGCAGTTGCAACTGATGAGTCTTGGGTAGGAGGCTTTAGATGTCGACATGGGTAACTCTCAGTCCATTGGGAGATGAGAGGGAGATGACTGGATAGGGCCAGAATTGAGCTCAATATCACCTGCTACAATAAGCATCACTGAGAAAGAAAGCTTGAGGAAGTCTCTGAGTCACTTATGGGAGAGGAGGGGAGTGAGCGGAGGATGAGGGGTAAGTGAAAGAAGAAACTGAGGGCTTCAAGGTGAAGCCAAGGAGAAGGAAGGATCAACACCCAGGACACCAGGGAAAATAGCATGTGGAGGCCAGAGGTAGGAAAGATGGGAGAAGAGGACGGTGGAGGGAGATGGAGGGGGAAGACAAATGTAACAGCCCCTTTCGGACTCACCTCAGCTGTTTCCAGAACCCTCAGGTCTTCCCCGGACACCACTCGAGGGGGCCAGCCTAGGTTCTCTGGCAGACAAGTGGTACTGGAATAAGGTTACCAACTGTCCTCTTTTATGAGGACATGTCCTCTTTTCCAGCTGCCAGATATTCTTTGTATACCTTCTTTATCCTGTTGTATTATTATTATTATTATTTTTGTTTGTTTTTTTTTACTCTCTCCTACCCAGGACCTCCTTGTAAATTAGCTGTGAAGACGGTGAAGCAATAAGTGTACATGGTGCCTTCACCTGGGATACTGATAGGGAATATCTGTGGGTAAATTGTAGATTAACACCCTCCAGGAAAGCACAGTAGCTGCCCCCACCATACCTTCACCAGATGATAACAATTCCTCTTTCGTGCAATGAGTCACAGTGCTAGAATATAACATTAACAATTAACAGTTTTGTTTTTTTTTTATTTTGGGGAAGGGGAGAAAAAGGGAGAAAAACAACACAACAGCTTTAACAACAGTTGCAACACTTTTCCCCTTCACTATCTCCACCTCCCACCTGCAGGTGCTCCCAACTTCCCAGTGGCAACTGCCCAAAGTGTCTATAAAGTCCCTTTGGTGGGTACCACACCGCCGTGTAGAAGACGCTGGGGATCTCTCGTTGGGGCCCAAATATTTTAAACAGTAGAAACGGATACCAAACTTTAACTGTCTGCCTGGATGCAGCTTTAATCATGGCGCAGTCCTGCCCAGGACATAACCCCCTTAATTCTGACTAGCTAGTAAGCTAGGTAACGACTTCCCCTAAGCCACTGCCTGGGGTACTTACAATTCAGCAGTTCAAAGAGGGTTTTGCAGAAACTTGTTTCACAGTACCGTGCTGGTATCAAGAGTTGTTGGTGCACCATGGTAGTGGACAGCTGAAGAAATGAAGAATGCCGGTCTTCACCTGCCAGGCCTTTCCGATCTAACACCCCTCCCCAGGGGCCTTTGTATGCAGTGTTCACCTATCAGTCCTCTCGACGTCTTCTTCTCCAGTGGTCTCCTCTTCGGTCTGGGTACTGAGCTGGCTGGTGCTTCCCTAGGTTGATGGCTGGCACACACTTTTCTAAGCTGCAGTAAAAAAAGCTGAGCTTTGCACAGTCTCTAACCCCAGCACAACCAGCTACTTCACCTTGCAGCAAAAGCAGTCTCTACTGCACTTATCCCACTGAGAGGGAACACAGCTTGCAGGTCACTCTATTTACCACTGTGGACACTGTGGTTTTAGGTTGCATCCTTTATAGTCTCTCCTTTCAAACTGCCACACTCCGCTGTCTCCCTCTGCACTGCAGGACAGTTACTTCCTCTCTCTGGCAGCAATTCTCAAAAGTTTCTCATTCTAGCTGCAAAGTCTAACTTTCTTGACACAGCAACAGGTTCAAATCTCAACAGCAACTTCCAAATTCTCAGTAAAAAATTTACTCAACCGCATGTTCAAATCTCACCCTGGGAATTTCTCACACAGTCCAGTTCTTTTCCCAGGGGCTGTTTGTTTCTCCAAGTGCTCTGCAGCTTGTCCAATCCTGTGGCCAGACAAGGCCTTTGGGCAAACAGGAGGCCTTCAGGTCTAGCAAGCCCACAGCAGTCTCTACTCTCCTCCCCCCTCTCCGACTGATCACTCAGGAACCCCCTTTGGTGGACAGACAATCTTTTTTATCTATTTTCTAGCAGCCCCCTCTCATTGCCTGTAGCCACTGTCCAACTGAACAAATTAATATTAATTTGCGTCACTTAACACCCTATTGGCTACTCTTTTGGGTGCCAAGACATGTCCCTCGTTTTCTCCCAACCTGCTTTTCAGTCCCAAGAGCCTTCTGCAAAATCTGGTTTCTGTAATTGGCTGCGGCAGGGGCAAAGGTTGACAACATGGCTGCTGAATCTTCAGTCCATATGCAGCTCATATACAGTCCACACTGTGCAGTCCTCCAGCAACAACCCAGACACATTTATTTAATAAATGTCCTCAGTCCTGAAGCAGCCTTTCTGCTCTGTCAGGCAGAGTTAGAATTAAAATTCTTTTCCCCTGCTTTGTGTGCCTTTCATTAGATAGTCCCCCAAGGTGGCAGGCAGGGAGCTCATTAACATTCATAGCCCTCATTACTATTCATTAGCCAGTCCAGCAGTGCTCATTGGTGCTCTTAAAATAAAGACTTTTTTGGCATTTCATATGCCTCTTCTGTCTCTCTGGACCCTGATTTACCCATTTAGGGGTCCAGGAGCACTGGAGAGGTTTTGGCTTTGCTGCATTGGTGGCAAGAAAACTGGACTGCACTACTGTGCATGCGCCAACTGCCACTCACACATTCATACGGCAGTAGCACCGCTGTTCTGCATCTTACTCCTCCAGCTCCATTTACAATGGAAAACACATCGGGGGCCATACAAAGAGTTTGGGGGCTCTACAGAACCCAGGAATAGTGGCAATGAGGGTGCAGGAGAAATGGGAGCCACCAACAGGGTAAGCCCAACAGAGTTGGGGGGCTTACAGCAAGGATAACCATTGGGGGGGAGGTGAGGGAAAACAGGAGTGGGTAGAGTGATAGGGTTAGAAGTAACATATCGGAGGGACAGAAAGCAGTTGTCACCCTGTAACTTTATCAACAAGAGGTTGGGGAGTAGGCTTCCCAGAAAGGAGGAAACCAATTTAGTAGGAGCCAGAGATGGTTCACCCTGGATGGCAGGAAGCCTACATTAAATAAACTGGAAGGAATGAGAGGCTTCCACCCGATGGAGAACTCTAAAATTATAGCCTGGGGGATGTGGGCTTCACCCAGATAGTAGAATGCCAAAATTAATCAGTAGAGGTAGTAACCTTCACCCAGATGGGGAGGCCAAAATTAAACAATTGGGTGATTGAGGGCTTCACCCCGAAGGGAAGAAGCCTCAATTAAACAATTGGGGGTAGTGATGTGTGATTCTCCCAGATAGGGAGGAGAAAATTACACAACTGGGAGGATCTGGCTTTACCCAGATAGGTAGGAAGCCTAGACAAACAGAACATGGAATGAGGGTGGTACCCCGGTAACTATAGGGAGGTGGGGTGGGTGGCAGCACACAATGCAATAGGCCCCTGCAACTCACTGAGCTCAGGCAGGAGGCAGCTCACCCACTAAAAACAGAAAACATCTTTAAAGCCTTAAGGCACTTGACTAAACACAAAGATGGCATGAAACACAGCCAGAGCCCAATACAGATAAGAGCTAAAGTAGTATATTAAAGGCACCAGGCATTAGTACCTTAGAGTCAACAGGCACAAAAAGTCTACGTGTGAACTTACAGCATGCTCAGTGGAAGTTGGGCAAAGCTTTCTGGCATCCTGACATCTTCCCTCTGGTGCCTCCCATCCAGGACTCCCAGTCCTGCCATGCCGTTCATGCCAGGACCACCAGTATGGGACTGCGGAGTAACCAGGGGAATGAGTAGTCAAAATACCCACCTTCTGCTGTGCGCTACATGCTCCAATTAGTCAAACATCATTTGCTTTCAGTGATCGGCTCCTGCTGCTCAAAAGTGAAGAAATGAGCTAGGGGGAGGCAATGTCTGTGGGGGCCTGAAAACAAAAGCTCTCAACCCCTGGGGAAGGTCAAGCAGTGGCAGCTCCTCGTGGCTGGTGTGGCATCCTTTGGATGTAAGTGGGTCTAGCAGCCTAAGACTCACCTTCTGCTGCACACTACATCGCTGATTGGTGAAAATGCCCTTAGTAGTAACTTTTCTTTATGTTTGGCACCCTTCCCAGAGGCTCAAGGTGTCATTACAACAAGGTGCAT
The DNA here is from genome assembly GCA_016271365.2 of Neoceratodus forsteri. NCBI lineage: Eukaryota > Metazoa > Chordata > Ceratodontiformes > Ceratodontidae > Neoceratodus > Neoceratodus forsteri. The sequence continues at coordinate 268,403,973 of CM057455.1, forward strand.
AGTAGAAAAGACACATATAATAAACAAGAGAATACAAACTAAACCAATATTAAATAATTAAGTACATGAATAAATTACCTCCCTAACTTTAGCACCATTAAAACCAGTATATATACATAAATACATACATACAGACATACATACATAAATAAATAACTGGGTTGTTTGGACAGTGGAAAAGGAATTAAGCCCCAAATAACTGCATAAACAGGAAGGTCTTAAGATACATCTTAAAGACCTCCACGTAGGGGTCTTCCCTCAGGCCATTTGGGGGGGAGTTCCATAACACTGGGACGGCTACCTCAAAGGCCCAGTCTCCCAAGGTTTTTATCTTAGCCCTGGGTACCACAAGGAGGCCTTCCTCAGTGGAGTGGAGAGGGCATGAGGACATGTAAGGATGCAGGAGGTCTGCCAGATAGCCCAGGCCCAAACTGTGTAGGGCCTTGTAAGTTAGCAAGCCAACTTTAAAGGAAATACGCCACTTTACTGGCAGCCAGTGCAGATCACGCAGCACCAGGGACACATGACACAACCTCAAAAGGCTGGTAATTAGCCTAGAAGCTGCATTCTGTACCAGCTGCAAGCACTGCAGCCTACCTCCACAGACCCCGAGGTACTAAGCATTATAGTAGTCAAGTCTTGAAGTAATGAACACATGCAGTAGCATCACCAAGTCTCCAGGAAGGATAACGGATTTAATCCAGCTGATGTTCCTTAGATGGTAAAAGTTATTCTGGACTACTGCTGAAACCTGAGCCTCAAATGTCAGCCCCTCATCCAGAATGACCCCCAGATTTTTCACCTTTGTGGCAGTCAAAAGCCCAGAGGAACTGAGCCGAAGCCCTGTCTCCCTCTCAGTAGCCGTCACACATCCCCTTCAACCTGGTTTGATCGCCTGTACTTTAGTCTTGTCTAGGTTGACCCTCAGCCAGTTCACGGACATCTGGTGCTGGATCTTAGCCAGGCATCCATTCAGCACATGAACACACACAGCATCCTGGGGTTGATGACTAGAGTAAGCAAACAGCAGATCAAGAGGGGGGAGCCACAGCCTGATGCCTCTAGTGGAGGAGAACTATAAGGAGCCAATGGGAAATTGGGTAGATAGAAAAAAAGCCGGTCAGGTGATCAGCGGTGACTATAAGTGTTGACCACGGGTGGATGGGCTGGGGGAGAGTGGGGAGCCGGCATGCAGCACCGGCGGGGTACAATGGCTGGTGGCAAGTGCCGTACCTGGAAGGCTGAGGATCCAGGCAGGAGGACTTGGGCAGTGGCCTGAGGAGCGCCGTTGGTCTGGGGGCCGAGCGGGTCGGCAGTTGAGCCTGCGGTCCCTAGGAGGAAGGTCCCAGCTGGAGAGAAGGAGAGATTAAGCGGCTGGTCGAGTGCAGGAGGTGCAGACAGCACAGCAGGGAGCCCACTTAACCCAACAAAAGGACGAGAGATTGGGTGCTAAAAAGTCTGGACTTCAATGGAGCAGCACCAATTCCCTAGGAGATCTGTAATCACAGCCCTTTTCAGAATATTTTAACAGCTTAAACCCTAATACAGTTGCAACTGAGCATACATTTTGGTAGAATCCTGAAATTATTGAGCAAAATAGGCGGCTTAGCAGGAGCAAAGACTAGGGAGAGCTCCGGACCAATCAGAGTGGGCCCAGGAAAGGCGCTAGCATTCCAATTGGCTGGCAGCAAGTGCCGTAACTGGAAGGCTGAGGATCCGGGCAGGAGGACTCAAGCGGCCTGAGGAGTGCTGCCGGGTCCGGGGCCAAGTGGCTCAGCGGTTGAGCCTGCAGTCTCTGTAGGAGGTCCCAACTGGAAGGCTGGAGATCCGGGCAGGAGGACTCGGGCAGCAGCCTGAGGAGCGACGCCGGTCCAGGGGCCAAGCAGGTCGGGCGTGCCTGCTATGTCCCTAGAGGAGGAGGAACACCTCAAAGGTTGGCTGGCCTGGATAACATTCCATCAAGACTGTTAAAGTGTGCTACTCCAGTTATAGCCTGTCCATTGGCATATTTATAGAGTTTGTCATTGAGTACAGGAAAGCAGCCCTCAGCATGGAAACAATCAAGGGTAATACCCATTTTTGGGGGAGGCAATAAGATGGAGATGAGTAATTATCGGCCAGTTTCCCTTCTGTCCCGGACATCCAAAATATTTGTAAAAATAGTGGTGACCCAGCTAAGGGAACATTTAGATTCCCTTGGCTCAATCAGTGACATGCAATCAGGATTCTGAAAGTGCCATAGTACAACCTCGGCCCTTGTTAAAGTGGTGGGGGATGTGCAGGCGGCCCTGGACAGGAGGACTCAGGTGGGTGCAATATTTGTAGACCTATCCAAGGCTTTTGATTCCTTGGACCACAGTGTTCTCCTGCCCAGGGCGTCATCACTTGGGATGGTGGGTCAGGGGCAAAGGTGGTTGGACTTGTATCTGACAGGTAGGAGTCAGAAAGTTTCATTGGGTAACTGGGATTCTGGTTTGCTGCCTGTTGGATCGGGGGTCCCCCAGGGCTCCATCCTGGGACCATTATTGTTCAATATATATGTAAATGGTCTGTGTTTTTCAGACCCAAAGGTGTCATTTCATCTTTATGCAGATGACACTGTTATTTATACATCAGATAATACCTTAGAGGTTATACAAAAGAGGCTTCAGAAGTTCTTTAATGAACTACAGGCTTTCTTAGTGGATAGTAAGCTTGTGTTGAATGCAAAAAAACACAGACCATGCTATGTCATTGAAAGAGTGATATGCAGAGCGATTTGGTCCTAAGGGTGGTTACCCTTGGGGGGACCCGATCCAGCAGGTACAAACCTATAAATATCTGGGCCTGTGGGTGGACAACCTATTGAACTGGGGCACCCATATCAATAACCTGGTTAAAATGTGAATAAAGATTAGGAGCCCTTTGCAGGGCCAGATCACCCACAAGTACAGCAGTGAGAAAGGGTAGTGAATTCAACGATTGTCCCCAGGTTTGACTATGGAGATGTAATTTACTCTGGTGGGAAAAGGGGAGATCTTAAAAAATTAGAGGCCTGTCATGGCAATCTTGTCAGATTTATACTGGGGGCCCCTCGGCTAACCCACAAGTGTCAGCTGTACAACCAGCTGGGCTGGCAGAGACTAAACGAGAGTAGCCATGAACACCTGTTGGCCTTTATATGTAGGGGCTTGGTGGGTAGATATCCCGGCTACATTATGAATAATCTGGGCTACAGAAATAAACTGGACTCATTAAGAACTGGAAAAGTCCCAGATCTGGAGTTACCTAGATGTGGCCTGGAGATTGGCTGCCAATCCATATACTATGGAGGGATACTGGGATGGAATGGGATCCCTGCACAACTACGAATGGGAAATGTGAACAAATTATGGGAATGTATAAAATCCTGGCATAGGAGAGAGATATATCAGAAAAGGCGATGCTGTGTATTTATATAATTCGAACTTTTGGGGTAGAATAGGAGTAAGGGCAGAGGGAAAGTGTGTCAGTTTGGCTGGGGCAGGGGCTGTGTATAATACTGAGTATTGTTGTTTGTTCTGTAGTTAAAACTTTATTGTAACTGTTATTGATATAACTGTCATGAAGTTGTTGTACTGATTTTAGTATATATATATATATATATATATATATGGAATATTTTATTTTTATTTTGAATCTTTGTGTACATTCTTGTGGACCTTGTTGAAAATGAGTTTTACTCAATCGAGTTAATCCCTTATTCATATGAATTTCTATGAATAAAAATATTTTACTACCACTACTAGTTATGTTATGTTATGTTATGTTATGTTATGTTATGTTATGTTATGTTATGTTATGTTATGTTATGTTATGTTATGTTATGTTATGTTATGTTATATAAAATAAACATTTTAGAAAGCCATTCTGGCTAGTGCAAATGTCAAAAAATGTAATTGTAACAATCACACAGGAGTGTGGTGTGCATATTTATGGAACACGTACAAACACAGGTGAGAAAGAAGTCAGTGCCTCAGCTGGAACTTGAACCCATGCCTCCCGGAATACCATTCCGATTGCACTGACCAGCTGCACCACTGAGACAACTGGAACCTGGGCTGTCCCCAAGTGTATTATACATTCTTAAATGCACAACCCAATGGCAACACAAATATTTATTTGTAACAATCACACAGGAGTGTGGTGTGCATATTTATGGAACACATATAAACAGAGGTGAGAAAGAAGTTAAGTGCCTCAGCTGGTACTTGAACCCAGGCTGCCAGAATACCATTCCATTTATGCTAACCAACTGTGTCACTGAGACAACTGGAACCTGGGCTGTCCCGAGCACATTACTGTTTCTCAATACACACCCAATGGCAACACAAATATTTAGTTGGAACAATCACACAGGAGTGCAGTGTCATATTATGCAACATATACAAACAGAGGTGAGAAAAAGTAAGTGCCTCAGCCAGGACTTGAACCCAGGCCACCGGAATACTGTTCTGATTGCCTTCTCTCTGGCCAAAATGTTTTTGATGTCTCCACCCTAGTCCCAACAGTGACCAGTTCTATGCCTACAAAAGTGAAAAGTGTTTTATCAAAGGATTTGATTTTATATGTCTCACTATGCTTCGTATCATCACCCCTGTACTGTTGTTATGTGCTCACCACTTCTAGTTTTTAAAATTTCTGGTGGTCCTGCCTATATATATGCTCCATACTCTTACTTTAAAGGAAAACTACACCAAAACTTGAAAAATATATGCTGTGCAGAGTGTTTTAATTTGTATGTGAAGTTCTAGTGTTTTCTTCTCTCTGACTGGTATTAGGAGTTTTTCCTAAATTAGCCTGCTTGCTTTAGGGTAGTTTTACGACCCCTGGTGATCTCCATATCCAGTAGCTTTATTGTATTTCTTTGTCCTACAATGCACCTTGTTTCATGTGATGGTGATGTAGCAGAGCCCATAAATCCAGCAGAAAGCATTGCATTACAATCAGTTCACAACAATAGAGATGGCTGTATTTTAAAATCTGTAGAATTCAGCTTAGTGACCACCCTCATCCTAAAGGTTCTACTGTCCTGAAAAATTTTGCTGCTGGTAATTTTTGTGCAGCCTGTAAAGCTTCCAAGATATTTAGTTTGTTTGGCATGTGTGTGCTGAATGTTGGGTCTTTCTTACATCACAGTCACATAAGACAAGGTGCATTGTGGGAACAAGAAATACAATTACGCTATCAGGTATGAAGATCCCCAGAGGTCGTAAAACTAGTATAAAGCTAGCAGACTAATTTGGGAAAAACTCCTAATACCCGTCAGAGGGAAGGAAACACTAGAACTTCACATACAAATTAAAACACTCTGCATAACATAAATGTTTTCAAGTTTTGGGTGTAGTTTTCCTTTAATGGGTAAACAACACCTGGCAGTATAGCCTAGAGGTTAGAGGAATGAGGTGTGAACAAGCTTGATACATCCAGCAGACCAGACCTGAGTTTGATTCTCACAACCTCCACTTGCATGCTGTGTGACTCTGAGCAAGTCACTTAACTGCCCAGTGCTCCCAGGTCTCCCCTGAAAACAGGCACTTGTGCCTAGTGGGCCTTACCTGGTTACCAAAGACTGAAAAAAAAACATGTAATCAGATCTTTTATAGAGATGTCTTTACCTGTAGTGGGATGAGAAAAGATTTACTGGTACAGATGTATTTATAGTACACACACAGACCACAGTGTTGTGTGCCAGTTGGGGGAGGGGCAAGTACAGACTGTCTAACTGGTTCTGGTCCAGGGATAATATTTTTTTTTACCACTATATCCTTAGTACTCTTACACTTCCTGAAGCTCACCTTAGGGCCTGTTTTTACTACCTCTTCTAACCTTGGTTCCAATTCCAGAATCGACCAGTTGCTCAAAATGGTCTCCTTTCTATTATCAGCCCTATTCGAGTATGCTGTAACAAAAGGACAGCTCATCCTGGACTCTCTGTTGTTTGATGAATCTGCATAGTTTAATGTCTCGGCCCTGTCCATGTTATCCACTTTAGTTGTTGCAGTGGCTATACTATGGACACCGTAGCCACAGTCAACAAACATCCTAGCCTGCAATGCACTTTTTTGTTTACACTCATTGGGTTCCGTACAATTTCTGAGGGTGCGTACAAGTTGTCCCTTAGGTATATTAAAGCAGACATATGGTGGGTGGCAGCTTTCATATCTCAAAAGGCTATTTCTGTCGGTCGCCTTCTGAAATAAAGTAGTACAAATGTCACCAGTGCTGTTCCTAGAAAGTTTTAGGTCCAAGTACATGATTTGATTTTGATTTAAATCATGTTTATACCTAAGGCCACAAGTTTGTGTTTTCCATCCATTCCACAAACTGACCAAATTCATCTGCTCTGCCCTTCCAGACTACTATGATGTCATCAAGAAAGCGTTGTCACAAATCCAACTTGTCATAGAATGGATTTGTGGTGGCACTGTGGAGATGATCATGCTCCCATTTTCCTACAAACAAATTTGCAAAACTGGGGGCCATAGTGGCCCCCCTGGCAGTCCCTCGGATCTGTACGTACAACTGATTCTGAAACATGAACACATTCTTTGTAAGAACCTCCTCTGCCAGTTGTACCCGAAAATAAGTAGGCACAGTCACCTGTTCCTCTATGGATCGGATGTCTAGAAAAAACCCACCCCAGCCCCAACGGTGACCAATTCTATGCCTACAAAAGACTACGTGGCTGAAATATACCACCAGTTGGGGGATGTTTCTTTTTATAAAAAAAATTCCCCAGGAGTTTATTAACATCTTTTAAGGAGGAAGTATACACTATATTGAGTAAAGGGGTGTGTTAAAGGTTATATTTCAGCTGTACTTTATAAAGCCATGGTTATCAACTGTCCAGTTATCCATATCATTTACATACTGCCAAGAATACATAAGAGGTTGGATAATCCCCCCAGCCGGCCCATCATTTCTGGCCGAGGATGGTTCATTGAGCCTTTGTCTATGTTTGTGGACCAGTTCTTGCAGCCTTTGGTCAGCAATTTCAGATCCCATGTAGGTACTCCATGGAGATTGTAAACCTGGTGGAGAACCTACACATGGAGCCTGAATGTGTTTTGCAACAATAGATGTGAACTCACTATATATGGTGGTCCCACACCAAGGCGGCTTAGATGCTATAAGGTTTTTATAGACACCGGTGTCTATAAAGATATATATATATATATATATATATATATATAAAGTCTAGATGCCTTTATTTACTATTCTGCCTATAATATCTATGATTCTACTTGTAAAACTATATTATTGTATTTTGTCTTTTTCTTTTTTTTATTGTTAACTACCTCCTACTCTCCTCTCCCCCAGGACATATGTGGAAATGAGCTGTTTTCAGCCTGGTATGTACATCCTGGTTAAACTTTTAAATAAATAAATAATATACAGAAAATAGGTGATGAAATCCTAGGGATCTGATTGGCTAAAGGCATCACCTGACTGTCCGGTTATCAGAATTACATTTATTTTTTTTATTTGTCTATGTATTTGACATTACTCCAACCCAGATAACCCCATGAGCTGCACCATCTCAATTTCATGGGGGTCCCACGGAGGAAAGCAGCAGACACAGGTAAACATAGTCCACCAGGAATAATTACATACAGGTGGCGATATACAAGGCAAAAAACAAACTGTGAAAGTAGGTTAACTGCTGAAGTAAATGACTGTTTACACTTCCCAAAGTAATTCAGAATGTATTTTGTAAATGAAATGTCACCATTTAAGGTGGCCAGGTGTGCTCTGATATATGGATTTCTCAGATGGTTGAAGTCACTTGGCATATGCCTAATGCTTCATAACGCACCCGATGTGTCCGTATATCAGAGCATGCCCAGACACTTCAAAGGGTGTTGTTCCTTACATGTATATGTATCTATTATACATGATTGGCACTCTTACCCATAGAAACCATTATTGTGTATTTCTCTGTATGTCCCCCAATTAAAACTATACTCCTCCCAATTCAAGCTGTATACTTCCCAATTAAAGCTGCATAACCTCCAGTGATACCTGTATACCTCCAAAGGTACTACATCTCCTAATTAAACCTCGTATTTCAGAGAATACCTGTATATCTCAGACTATATAACTCCAGAGGTATACAGATTTTCTACAACTGGAAAAAAAACCTCATCCAAGTTCTTCAACAATTGTTACCTGTAAAAGAAATAAAACACTTGCAGTCCTCTCTAAACAAACAGTAGCCACATTTTAAATAAATAAAACTGCACATATCCAAATAACACAGAAATGACTCAAATGTTCTTCATATTACAGCAGCTCTCACCGCTGCTCTTACCACCAACTGTTACATTTCCTGACCCCAACTGGCACCTTCTTCACTCTCCACCCAAGCAGCACTTGCTTACATTCCTTCTTGCAACCTGTATGAAACCTCAGCACTGTCCAACCCTCCACCACTTGGCACTGATGGCTCACCACTAGGCCACATTCAAACATAAGCAGCACGACATCATTACAACACAACAATGTCACGACATCTGGGCATGCTGTCAACTGCTCAATCATCCTGAAATGCCATTCACCGAATATGCCATGGCCTCACTAGAAACGTTGCTGTTATTTCTCCCGCATGCAGTTTGACCTTTGACATCATAGTGAGGCCATGGCATATTCCATATATATATATATATATACATACCTCTGTGTGTGTGTGTATATATATATATATATATATATATATATATATATATATATATATATTATATATATGTGTGTATATTCATATATATTATAGTGGCGTTAGTGCCACTATAGATTAGAGGTTAGTACCCCATTTAAGGTTAAAGTGTGAAATTTGGCAGCTTAATAACTTTGCCACCATATGAAGGATTTCCTGAAATTTGGCATGTACCATAAATATCTGGATCTGCCAAGTTTAAGTAACAGTTGGATATCGTTTGCAGAGCTATAAAGCGGAATAGAAAGTCATATTTACACTTTTTGCTCATTCTTTTCTCGTGCCTACAGGTCGCACAGTTTGTGCGACTGGTCCAGCTCTTGCAGAACATGCAGCTGGGGTTCCTGATGTGCCTCTTCAAGATTTCGTGAAAAATATTAAACGTTCAAAAGTTATTCAAAACAAGTTTCCCATTATAGTCAATGGGAAAAGTTGACAAACTATTCGAAGCAGTTTAAATGCAGTTTTAGTGTCACAAATTACCCTGTAGTGTCACAAATCTGCCATTTTGTTTTCAGTTACTGCTCACAGAAATGCTTGCCATTTAAATTTGGGACCGTCTAGGGACACAATTCTTTTTGTGTTCACCTAGTCGATCCCTGAGGATGCTAGCCATGTCTTTTTTTGGGGTTTAAACACCCCAGAAATATGATTAAAATTTTTGTAAACTGTAGTGTCGCAAAGTAGTGTCACACTTGCGACACTTTCATGATTTTTTTGCTAAATTGTCGTGATTTACGACACTACTTTGCGACACTATGCCCAAAAGATTAGGAAATCTTTGTCACCCTGCTGCAAAAGAACAGTTTGGTCTTCTGGGCTGAAACTTGGAGGGAAGACAGCCAAGATCCCACAGATGTGCCATCTGGTGGTTTGGTTAAAAAATATGAGAGGGCTGCAAAGTTACGGTACTCCGAATTTGACAATTTTTCCCATAGGCTAACATTACGGCGTCTGCCGCGCCTTTCGGGGCCCGTATCTCGGAAACGCTTTGAGATACAGACTTTTTGTCAGAAAAATGCTTAGCCCAAGTACAAAACTAGCCAGGGAAGTCATAAATTATATAAAATTACATTTTTTTTTCTACGACTTATGGTTCGTGAGATATGAGCAATTTAGCATTCCAAGTGTTCATTTTCTGCTCCGAGGCCCATTATTATGCATACATTCTTTGTATTCACTGTGTTTCTCAGTGCAGCTTTTGGGGAAAAAAGGGTGTGCACTTTCATTACTGTTGCAGTTACTGTTTCCACTTACGTTGCCGTAACCGTTTGCGTTAGCGTTCCCGTCTACGCCACCATGTGCGTTACCCTTTGCGTTTCATTTGCGCTTGCATTTGCGTTACTGTTACCATTTGCATTTCCATTATTGTTTTTGTTTGCGTTTCATTTTGCGTCACCGTGTGCATTAGCTTTTGCTTCCGCGCTTCCGTTTGCGTTTCTCTTTCCTTTGGCGTCATCGTTGGTGTTACCATTACCATTTGCATTTCCAATTGCGGTACCATGACCATGCGTGTTACCATTTGTGTTTCCATATGTGCTTGTATTTGCATTTCCGTTTGTGTTACTGTTCGCTTTGGCGTCATCGTTGCTGTTGCTGTAACTGTTTGCATTTCCAATTGCTTTACCGTTACTGTTTGCGTGTTTGTCACCATTTGCATTTCTGTTGGCCTTAGCATTTGCATTTTTGGTTGCATGTTCATCACTGTTTTTGTTTCTGTTGGCCTTAGCGTTACGTTTCCGTTGTCGATTGCATTACTGTTTCCTTCTGCGGTGCTGTTGCCTTTACTATTTGTATTTCTGTTTGCATTTGTGTTACCATTTGCATTTTTCTTACTGTTTGTGTTTCCATTGGTGTTAGCATTTACATTACTGTTTTCATTAACATTTGCGTTTCTGTTGCCGTTAAGCGTTTGCGTTACCGCTTGCTTTACTATTTCTGTTTTCATTAACTTTTGCACTTGCGTTTCTCTTACCATTTGCGTTATCATTTATGTTTGCTTCACCATGTGCATTACCATTTGCGCTTGTGTTTGCGTTATCGTTAGCATTACTATGTGACACAAAATCACATGATGGGAGCGCGGGGCCCTATAGTGCTCATTCTCAAAAAGAAGGGAAATTCATGGCAAAAAACTCCATTTAATGCATCAGTTAGGGTTGTTCCACAGTGACAAAAACGAGGAAATTTGGTGTTAAGTTGCCACCCCTTGCACCAAGCAAACCCGTCCCCACCAACAGGCATTGGGGTGTACTTTGGGGTCATCAGTCCTAACTCTCACCCCATTCTCCTATACTGCACCACCTCAGCTTGTTTACATATGGGATGGGGTAAGAGTTAAGCCCGACAACCCCAATGCACACGCCAATGCCTGTTGGTGGGGACAGAGTGTGCTTGGGGTGCAAGGGGTGGCAACCCTAACACTGAATTTCCTCACTTTTGTCACTGTGGAACAACCCTAACTGATGCATTAAACAGAGTTTTTTGCCATGAATATATATATATAGACAAAGAACCTCTGTGTGTTTTTTTTTAAACTGTTTTTTGTTTTAATTGGGTTCACCACAACATAACCCAGATCGACCATCTTAGGGTAGCTGGTTCATTCCACTGGGGTGTCAAACAGACGAGGCATACTGATGAGTCCTGGTAGGACAAAACACGTGTTTATGTTTTCTGTTGGCACCCTTTGCAAACTGTGTGAGAGGCCTTTCGACACCATGCATTTCTGCTTAAAGTTGAACCAGCATAATATTCTGTGGTGATTTGCATATGCAGCCCATGATGCTTTGCATTGTGGAGGGCATGTGTGATTTTGTATTTCATACATACATATATATATATATAGGTATATGGATGGGGGGGCCATGGGATAAAGGATTTCTTTTCACAAGTGCCCCAGTGACCTCGGGTAACCTCACGAGTGGTGTAGCATAGTGGAGCCATGAGTGATTTGCTAGAGGTCACCAGGGGATGAGTGAAAATAAATCCTTTATCCCATGGCCCCCCATCACATGTCCTATATATGCAATAGGAATATGACTTTTTGGTTCTGTTTAATGTATTTTCTGTTGAGTGTTTTATCTCATATTTGTATAAATATTGGGGACTTCTTTGTGGTGTTCTCAATATTGCTACTCGTTTTTGGGCTGGTTGGTTGGATTAGGAAGATTGTTACTATGGACATAACACAACACGTAAAGCATGTGTTGTGATTGGTTGGTTTGCTGTGTGGGAGTGCTGGAGAGTTTAAAAAAACATAATGAGTCCATTTCTCGCTTAGTGAGGGTGAGAGGCTGCCAGTGGTTTCTGTGTGCTTTCTTTAATTAATATTAAAACTTAAAGTTATCTGATTGATCCTACATCTTACTTCTGATTTGAGGCAAGTGGAGACAGTGAACGTTGATCGCCAGTGAGGAGACAGTTGAGAGGCTGTGCTTTCTGGTGAGGTGTCGGCACCAGTCTGGAGCTGGTGAGAGTGGGAGGGTGCCTGCCTTCTTTTTTTTAGTCATTATTAAACTTTTAAGTATAATGTAGTTGGTCCTGTGTTGTATATATGGTTTCTGTTGGACTGAGTGGGAAGGAGCTATGGCTGCACAGAGTGTGGGATGCTGTGATGCAGGATGAGTGCAGGGAGCCGTGTTAGAAATTGGGTGACTTTAAAAAAAATAGGATTGAGCTTCCAAGCGAGCCCGCAGTTTGAGTGTGCTAGGAATGTTATGGGTACAGTGGACACTGGAGCATGGCAGCCTTTTAGTTTCTTTTGCAGTACAGGAGTTCACAGGCAAACTGAAAGCAGTGAAGTACTGCCGGGAGCCGGCAGGGGCGGGGGTGCCTAGGAAGTAGTGCTGGTGGAGGTTGATTGACAGTTTTGCGTTTATCCACATATGTGGGATAAATTTTGGATAGTGAGATTTATCCCACATATGTGAAATAAATGGATTTATGCAATGGGTTTTGACGCCACACCTATTGCATAAACATATATATATAGATAGATAGATATTTATGCAATAGGAGTGAGCTATATTTTTCACTCATAAAAGCATGTATTACTATCACAGTGAGATAAATGCAGGCCCAGGCTAACACAGTGATGATAAATGCTGTTTGTACATACTGTGCTTACCTCACCAGCATTTATTTTCACTGTGGTGATGTCACAGACAAGCCCATTAACTCTCCCTCAGTGCTACAACTTGTTTCAGCTCATTAAAACAAATGAAATTCATCTGTCTTTCAAGTACCTGAAGCCCCAACAACAGGTTTACTGCATTCAGTCTCACAGACACTCACATGCTGAGAAAATCTCTAAAGTTCCTACTAGAGGGGAATAAAAGAAAGAGCACTGACTGCTAAATGCATCAAACCATGCAGACTCAAAGCAGCAAGCATACTTGGATACAGCCAAACTATACTGGAAGAGTAAATCAATTCTCCTTACAGAAGAAAACAAAACCAGTGAATGTGGAAGAAGTTTTTCTATCTTGCACACAGTTTGAAAGCAACACGAAAACACTTTAGAAAAGTCTATTGTATGAATCGCATACATGATGTGCAGATCATATGATATGTGAAATATCTTCACTAGTGAACAGTGACTTCTGGATACTGTCACTCGTGCCTTCGGGACTCGTGAGTATCAAGAGGTTACTGTTCACTCTATATCACACTTCACACTGCCATCATGTATCATATATATATATATATATATATATATATAATATAACAAAATGGTTATATTAAATGCACACTGAAAATAGAAAATAGAGTTACAAATCTATGTTTCGACCTTAGGCCTACTTCAGGAAATATCTAAAAGAGAAAAAAACAAAGTTAGTGTACAGGGGAGGTAAAATGAGGGATATATATATATGTGGGGAAAGAAAAAAGGGGAGGCTCAGGGACAAGAAGTGATAAATGGCAAGATTAAAGAGAGAATCTGTGAAACAAAAAGGTGATGATGGGAAAGATAAAGCATAATAGAAGAGAAAGAGCTAGAGAAGTCCCCAGGTGAGGACTAATTAACAGGGCCTTGTAAGAAAGCTGAAAGGTGACAAATGTGTGGGAAGGAGACAGAGATGGAGACTTACGGTGAAAATGAAAAATAAATTAAATGTGTCCAGATACAAACAGACTGTAGGAAAAAAAGGGGTGGCTGAACAATGTTAGTGGAAAATAAGTCAATCATTTAAACCAGAGGGCTGCTGGGAGCCAAGGCGGATAATCAGCTTGGCTTCCATGTTTTTTCTATGGTCAGAATCCCAGAAGCCCTGCTGAAGGACACAAACAGAAAGGTCATTGATGACACTGTGGTCCCTGGAGATAAAGTGGGATACAATGGGTTTAGCAGTTTCACCATTCCTGACTGCTCTGTAATGTTCTCTGAAACGGTCAGCAAGGCTCCTACCAGACTCTCTGATGTAAATAGCTGTACGCTTCCTGCAAAGAATACAATACACCACATTAGTGGTGGTGCATGAGAACTCCTTGGTGATGTGAAAAACACCTGTAGGCCCCCGAATTTCATCACACTGGAAATAAATTTGCAGGTGTAGCAGCAAGGCCTGTTGCAAGGTTTGGTACCTGTTAGGGAGGAACTGTAAGGAGTAGATAGGCTGCTTTTAACCAGGAGATTCTGCAGGTTAGGTGGCTGGTGATAGGAGGCAATAGGTGGCTCTGTAAAGGAAGCACCAATGTTGGGGTCAGTTTGCAAAATGGGAAAGTTACTGGTGATGATCCTGTGAAGAGAAGGTGTGCTCTGATGGAAGGGAAGTACTAGTGGAATTCGCTGTTGTTCTTGCGTGACAGTATCCTTCCTGCGGGGGTCAAGGTTACGGGGCATGTTACTGACCTGGGAGAGTGCTCTGTCCACTTTGCTTTTAGGGTATCCCCTGTTGATAAAAAACTGTGCATTATTTGGGTCTGATCAGCAAAATCATCCTCTTCACTGCATAATCTGCGAAGTCCAAGAAACTGTGAATAAGGCAGGCCATTCTTGACATGTTTAGGATGGAAGGAACTGTGGAGCAGGAAACTGTGAGTCAGTGGGTTTGTAATATACTGATGTCTTCAGACCAATGTTCTGTACTGACAGTTGGATATCCAGAAAAGGCAGTGTGGAGGAGGATACTTCAACAGTGTATTGAAGTGTACTGAAAAAATTTGACGCCCTACAGTGCTGGGCCATGGCTCATCAACCAGACATCATAGCCCTGGTTGAAACCTGGCTGTCCAAATCCACCCCTGACTCATTTGTCTCCCTCCCAGGCTATACCTTATACCGGGAGGACTGAGTAGGCAAACGAGGGGGAGGCTGTGCAATCTACACTAGGGACACAATACTTGGACACGCACTTCCCACCCCTGCCCTTGTAAATGGGGCCCAGGCTCTACCTCAAACTCCCCGGACCCCTCTAGAGCCTCTCTATCTCACCACGCCTCACGTTCCCCAAAGAACCAGCACCGCCCTGGTATCTTTAACTGACTACCTGGCCTCCCTCCACCATAAGGCAGAACAAATCCTAGTTTTGGACCTTAATGTAAATTGGCTCAGCACCTCCTCTTCCCACGATCAGAGACTCATTTGCCGCCCAAGACCCAGCCGCAACTCGTCACCCAGCCCACAGAATAAACCCTAAGAGAGGTACCAGCACCCTTCTGGATGTTATTATAACCAACCGACCCCAAAAAATCCAAAACATCCAGGTCCTACCAGACTCCCTAAGTGACCTCTCCCCTATCCTATTTCATTGGGCAGTCCCAATCCCAAACCCAAAGCCCAGACCACCCTCCACAGGCACCTCCACCCTGGTGGGCTGCAAAAACTTAAACTATTCCTCACCCAGATAAATTGGCCCCCATTCATCATGCAACCAACATTGACACTGCCCTTGCCTTCTTCACACACACCTTCAACATGGCCTGTGATCTCTTTGCACCCTTCACCAAAATCCGGTCCAAAAAGCAGAATGCACCCTGGGTTAGCCCTGCCCTTCTACAATTACTAAGAAATCGGATAACCTCTGGCACCTTGCCACTGAAGCAGGTCGGCTGTCTGATAGGCAGGCTTACAATGCGGCCGGAATAAGTGCTCTTGGGCCATCCGGAAAGCCAAGGCCGACCATTACCAGGCCACCTTGCTCTCCTCCTGGGGCTCGCCCGACTTTCTGGGATAATATTAAACAACCAAACAGGAAAATCTCACTCCTTGCCCCATCCCAGCTCACTAGAAATAACACTACCACCACCGAGCCTGCCACCATAGCTAACTGGCTCAACACCACTTTCACTGACCTTAGCTCAGTCCTCCCTAGTAATTTTGACCCTCCCCCAACCAACCTCCCCTGTCCTCCAGCACCCCAGCTTCCACCCGCACAAGATTTCCACCGAAGCCAGACCCATCCTAATCAAATCTTTGAATAACAACAGTCCCGCAGTGACTCACTGGACCCCAGTATCCTCAGGCTGGTACTAGATGAAGTCCTTGCCCCACTCACCAGCCTAATTAACCGATCGCTCTGTCTGGGACAATTTCCATGGCTTAGGAGAAACAGCCATAATCACACCAATTCATAAAGGGGCGACAGGTCGCTGACCAACAACTACCGGCCAATCTCCATCCTCCCCCATCTCTAAAGCCCTGGAGAAAGTGGTGGCCATTCAAATCACTGATTATCTGGCTAAGCATAACATCTTATGCCCAGAGCAACATGGCTTCGTGCTGGTCACAGTACCAGCACTGCCCTAATTGAATTCTCCAACTTCCTACACTCCTCCTTGGACACCAGCTCCTAGCTGGTGCAGTGTTCATCGACCTCTCAAGAGGCTTTCGACACCATCTCCCATCCTCTTCTGCTGAATGCTCTCTGCCACACTGGTCTCTTGGCTGGCCCTCAGCATGGTGCACAAGCTATCTAGCCGCCGATCACAGTGTGTAAAATCAATGGATACTCTCTGATACCCGTCCCATTCACTCTGGGGTCCCCTGGCTCCATCCTGGGCCCTTCTCTTCTCACTCTATCTGAACACCCTGCCCAGTGCATGCCCTGGCAAAATTCTCCTGTATGCAGATGACGCTGTCCTTTTGCCACCCACCGCAATCCTGTCTCCCTTCAGGACACCCTACAGCAGTCTTTCAATAGTGCCAAGCTTGGTTTAAGGAGCGTAGACTGCCATCAATCTTAAAAAACAAAGCTATGCTCTTTTCCCACCCCCAAAACAAAGCTAGCAACCACCCACTCTATATCCTTCCTAGTACCAAACAGCCACTGAAACAAGTATGCTCCTACAAATACCTTGGGGTTACCTTGACTCAGCCCTCACATTTCACAACCACATTGATGCCCTAACATCCACCACTAACACACGACATCCTCTTCCGCCATAGAACCTGCCTTCCCCAAATCGCTCCGGCTCGCTATTCGTCCCTTCGTTTTGTCCCTTGTAGACTATGGTCTACCAGTCTATGGTGCTGCCTGACACGACTGCACTCAAAAAATTCACTTAACCCTGAATAAAGCCTGCAGATTCATTACTGGTGCCCCAGGCTCACACATCCTGTCAGCTGTATGACGAGGCTAAACTCCTTACCCTGGATGAAGCGACTCGATATCAAACCTGCCTCCTCAAAAAAACCCTACTGGGCTCTCCCCTGAGAGTAGCGGCATCCATCCACCCGAGCCCACCCACTATTGCAACACGGTCATCCAACAAGACCACTCTAATGGTCCCAGATCAAGAACCAGCTGTGGCAAGAGGTCCTTCTGCTACAGAGCCCCATCCTGGTTTAACTCTCTCCCTGCCTCCATCACCAATGCCACCATCATCTCCAAGTTCAAAACCACCCTTCAAAACCAACTCTTCAACACTCGTAGCTGCTCCTGTCTCTGAAAGTAGCCTCCACCTCGACATCTCATGACAACACCCACCGGGGGGCTCTCCACCTAGCCATCCCCACCACCGCTTCCCGGTACACCGTACCTATATCTAACCTGGCCAGTGCCAGCTGTTTCATTGTATACCTATTAGATTGCTCAATTTTTGATACCAACTTGTGTAACACCTGTTCTCAATTACATGTACCCTGTAACCTAAATGTATTTTGTCTGACCTCAGTGTGATGTGGCGCCTCTGTTGAACACCTATTGTTTTGCAAACCTATGCTATGTAACCTAAAACTCTATGTATGTCTTTAATGTGATGAGGTACCTTTGGAAATGAGCCTCTGGCTCAAAGGTTGTAAACTGATTTCACAAATAAATAAAAAAAAATAAATAAGGGAAGGATGGGCTGTGGTAAACTTGCCAAGGAAGACTTGGAGGGTCTCCCTGGAGCAGGAGGTGGCCCCCACACAGTCATCTATGTAGTGTTTGTAGAGTTCAGGCACAGTCCCTGTGAATGAGAGAAAAAGACGTTCCTCCACCCAACCCACAAACAGATTAGCAAAGCTGGGACCTATATTGGTACCCATGGCAACTCCACTGACCTGCTGAAAAAAAACTGTTATTAAAAGAACAAGCATTTGTCAATGCCGAATGTTGTCACGCTGGTATTGGCATTGGCAGTGCTGGAGCTAGAGACGCATAATAAGAATGGCAGTGAAGTAGTGAAGTGATGCCAACCCCACCCCCACTCTGTAGAGAGCGACAGGCATTGGGGTGTGCCTTTTAGGTCGTCAGCTATAACGCTCATGCCATTGTACCTCACCCTACCCTGTAGACACTGACAAGTGTTGGGGTGTGCTTTGGGTCTTTGGGCATTATACTTACCCATTCCATAGGAAATACGCTGACATGGGTGCAGTATAGGAGCATGGGTGAACTTTGTGGCCGAACAGTGCAAGGCACACCACGATGCCTGTCAGTGGCTGCAGGGTGGGGGTGGAATGCGCATGACATTACATCTGATGATCCCAAGTCACACCCCTGATGCCTGTCAGTCTGTACAGGGTAGAGTGCTACAGTTGGAAACCCTAACACTGTAGGCATGTGGTGGTAGTTCTCCACATTTTCAACATGGGCTGCTTGTCAGGCCACCTCATGAAAAGTGGTACAATCACTTTGTTAGCTGAAAGGTGGTTTTGCACAGCGGCTGTGCCATTTACTGACAGAGGGGCCAAAACACATTTTTGGGCAGGATGTGGAGAATGATAACTGTATTGTTCATGAGGAGGCATAAAAAAATGGCAACGTAGAAAATCTTGAGTGACAATATGAAACATTGGTGAAGCAATGAGCATGCATACAAACTGCACAACACACGTCCATAACCCAATTATTTTTGGGAGTTTGGTAGCCACATTTGTGACGTAGGCATTTTGGGACCTCCCCTTATGAACAGTGGTGGTGCGATTTTGTTAATCTGTCCCAAAAGTTGATTTCCCACAGCAACCAAGCCATTGTGCGCCACAGGTGCGGAAACACATTTTGGGCAGGATGTGAAAAATGACAGCGTACTGTTCATAAGGAGGTGTGAAAAAATACCAGTGTTGAAAATCTGAGATGGAAATATTGCAAATTTGCAAAGTTACAAGGGTGCGTGGAAACTGCGCAACGCTCGCTTGCAACACAGTCATTTTATGGACTTTCGGCACCAAATTTTCAACATAAGCATTTTAGGACCTCTGCTCATGAACAGTGTCACCATCATTTCCTCAAACTGTCCCGAAAAGTGATTTCGCACAGTGACTGCGCTATTCTGCGCCTGACGTGCGAAAACACATTTCAGGCATGATAGCTGAACTGTTCATCAGGAGGTGTGGAAAAATGCCAAGTTTGAAAATCTGGAGTAAAAATATGACAAATGTATGATGTTACACGCGTGGGTAGAAACAGCGCAACGCACGCTCGTAAAACAGCCATTTTGGGGAGTTTTGTCACCAAATTTGCAAAATAGGCTTTTTGAGAGCTCCCCTCATGAACAGTGGCACTGTTGTTTTGTTACTCAGTCCTGAAAGGTGATTCCACGCAGTGACCACAAAATCACCTTTCAGGACCAAATAACTCATGACAGTGCCAGAATTCATGAGGAGGGTCCCAAAACCCCATGTTGAAAATTTGGTGCCAAAATTCAAAAAATACCTGAGATATGCATCAAAGTTGAAAAACCCTATTTATTCCATTATACAGTTTACTGGCATTTCCTCAGTTATGATCGGCGTTGAAGAGTGCAGACGTGTTCCCCGTCCACGAGATCGTCATGCGGACTCCGCAGGTCAGGCATGGGGTGAGGGGGTGGGAGGCAGGATTGCAGTGGATGGCCACGGTTGTGGGAGGGGGTAGGAGGTCATTGAGGGACCGCTTTCCTTTTCCACAGGTACAAAAAACAAACATCGCAGGACAGTTTTTCTGTTTACAGGGGCATGTGGCACACTGGGGTGGGCTCCCAGCATGCCAACAGAGCCTTTGTTTTTGGGGGGCAGCTGTAGCTGACGGGGATTGGGCACCCCATCAGCACACAACAAAGGAGGTTACTTTATGCCGACGGGGATTGGGCAACCCCATCGGCACACAAGGAAAGCAGAGGCAAGAGCCAAGGGGGATTGGGCACCCCCCTCAGCATATAACAAATGGGGGGGGTTCTTTATGCTGACAGGGAGTGAGCTCCCTCATTGGCACATACATTGGGGCAGGGTAAGCCAACAGGGGGATTGGGTACCCCCAAAGTTGGCAGTTTGGTGGCCAGTGTGCCGCCGTGTTTGTGTTTCCGGGTAAGCACATTGGGAGGTCCGCTGCTTGTGATGAGCTTTGCTCGCATTGCAGCAGACCTTTCCTTAGATGTGCTCATCTGGGTGGTGTGGCGCCAGCATGCAGGCTGATTAGGGAATGAGGGACACACCTACTGATGCGTGCCCTTCATTCGCCCAACAGTGACCGTGCCTCCAAATCTGCACTACCACAAGATGTTGGCTGCACAAGCGCACAACATAAAAGCATTAGTGTAAGAACAAGTTCTGCCAGATGAGTTAGTGTGTGTGTGTGGATGGCTGCTGGACTTCCGCTTATTCAAGAAATACTGCAAAGCTGTCAGACCATTATCATGGGGGATCACTGTGTAAAGAGATTTGATGTTCATGGTGAAGATGAGCTGATGAGAGTTACTGAATCTGAACCTGTCAAATAACTGGAGAGCATGGTTAGTGTCTTTAACATAGGAGGGCAGGGACTGTGTGTGTGTGTGTGTGTGTGTGTGTGTGTGTGTGTGTGTGTGTGTGTATATATATATATATATATAGATAGATAGATAGAGATAGATAGCTAGATAGATAGATAGATAGATAGATAGATAGATAGATAGATAGATATATTAGTAGGGACCAAATAAAAATATGCAGATATTTTTATGAGTGTCTGTGACCCATGACATTTTGAGTAATGAAGCCACACTTGAAGTCACAGGAGTCATGGATCACAATTAAAATATCAGGCATGTTTTTGTTGAGCCCATGACATATTTGGTTTATGCTATGACATGGATTTGTATGGCAAAACAGTTGGATGCGCTGTTGTCTAAAGAAAATTACAGTTGAAGTTCTTTAAATAGAATTTTTTTTTTTTGAGAATATTGAAGTCACAGAATGAAATGATCAGGCTTCTAGTCTGACGGACCTACAGTGAGAAAATATGCTTTGTCATCCATCTAGAGTTAGACTATCATGATAGTCTCACTGCAGGCACATTAAGGCGAATATGAGGGTTGTTTGGTGTTGTTTATTTTCACAGGCATTGCATCAATAGGGATATGACATGGCCAGACTGAATTTTTCATACCTATCTTCATGATAGGCCAATGATATCATGATATCTCATGAGTGGTGAAGCCACATGTGAGATGTTTAATATCACTAGCTTCAAGTGAAGATAAATATATCTTCAGTCAGGCCATGTCATATTCTGTTTATACAGACTTGTGTTTTGGGATAAAAAGTAAAATGTGTAGTGTGTTTAAATGCTCTCAGTTGCTTCCACTTTCTTTTATTCTCACTTGACATAGTGCATCTCCAAAAATATCATATTGACATACCACATCATGAAAATATATTATTATCTTTCAAGAGGCCTGGGATAGCACATTTATAGTTTGCAGTTTATCCTAAAATATACGTTGTATTAATATATTCATAAAATGGGTAGGGAAAGTGAAACTTTCTGATTGGCTGAGAGAGCTTTCTGGCCATACATTTTGTGGTATAGCACAGATAAAAACAAAGCCACCATTTTTCCTCTTATTCAGCCACTGCTTTCCCACCTCTCCTCAGCAGCACCAGAAACAAAAACAAAAAAAACAGACAGAAAGCAACTGTCCAAAACCTTTTGTTCTGTCCATGAGTACATTCAGCAGTAAAAAAAGTTACCACTATCACAAAGAATCACTCATCCCCCCCCCCCCACACCAAACCACAGTTCGGCTGGAGATCACTGGCAATTTCTTAAAATGCACTCCTGCAGATGGTAGCATGCTGCCGGCAAAACCTTAAGAAAATCACAGTCTAGCCGGTGTCCTACAGTAGTGACCCAGGAGGTCTGTGAAATATGTTTTGGCACAGCACAGTGCCCCTACCGACACCGGACAATACCACAGCACCCCTAGTAACAAGTGAGAACTGCAGGGACTATTTAAAATAAAATGAGACATTTCTTCATGCATTGCCCCATACCTGGTTTGTCTAAAATTCCACTTGGGGGGGGGCATGTTTTTTCAGCTACTGTACATTTGTGATTAGTAGCTGCCCTCGAATAATAGCCATTCTTGATTACAAGCTACACAGAAAATCAACGTTTTTAAAAGGTACCTTTTTTTCTTTTGAGGCCAGCTAGTAATCAAAAATATGCTGGATGCTGCAGAACTCTTTCTTACACTCTTTACATTTCAGCAATAACTTGATCAGAAGGTAAGAGGGCAGTATGAGAGAGTTTTGCTTTTAGTGCTGGATAGTTCTACCTCTTCTGCATTTTTTAATGCAATTAATGCCATTCATTTAAATCTCTCAGGCCAGGTAAAGCTATTAAAAATGCACAAAGCCGGCCCATTGGAACAGTGGTTGGATTTCTGCTTGTGACATCAGCAAACCAGGTTCGGGAATGGACCCAGGGTGCTGCAGGGCTGGCCAGAGGGAGAAGGCTTGAGTATCTGATGACTGCTGGCCTTCTCTCAGGGGGAAGGTGGGAAGATGACCCGGTGCTTGCTGACACCTGGCAGAGGCTGGAGGCATGGCAACGCATTGGGTCCCACTAACTACTGGGCCATGGTGAATGTCGGCATATGCCTTGACATTAGTGGCATGCCACGCCCCCTGGGAGCAAATGAGAAAACAGTGCTCCATGGCTGACTGGATGATGGTCGACGGCTCCCGCTGCCACTTATGCCCTGAGAGACAGCCCAGGAGCACCTCAATAGTACCCAAGCCAAGAAAATGAGAGTGCTGGCCGACCCCCATCAGTGCCTAGCTCCCTCAGAGGAGGGGGGACCTGTCCGACAAAGGGTTATGCCGGGTTACCCCGGGGGCTGTGATCTGGGGTGGTAGCGGCTGGTCTTGGGGGGCAGTGTGCCAGCGAGGCCTAGGTGGCCTGAAGGAGTGGCCGACCAGGAGCTGGGGAGGTGCAAAAAACAAACAAATACATAAAACATTCATGGTTGAAAGGGATGTTTTCTCCTGTATTTGTTCTTTTATGAAGAAGTATAGTGAAAAGGTGGAGATCAGCACAAAGGATTTATGGGGTACCTACTTGTAGATGTTTAGCCTAAATATTCTTATACATGTAGGCTGGTGGATCGGTAGTAGTCACACTGACTACAGACACCAGGTGGATTTTTTTTTTTCACAGTTTTTGGCCAGGAAAGACTAACTAAGCTGAGGCTTGGTTCCAAGTGCCTTCTGGGAGCACAGGGAAGTTAAGTGACTTGCTCATGGTCACACAGTCTCCAAGTGGTGGCTGTGGGATTCAAACCCACTTCACCAGGTTTGCAGTTCAGTGCGCTTAACCACTATGCTACACTGCCTCCCAGCCATTTGAGAAAAGCTATCCAGCTGAGTGGAGTAGGATCGGTCGGGTGGCGTGAATGTGTGAGACAGAGTCTTGTGGGAGAAATAAAAAAATATGTGGGCTATGCCGCACGCTGACATCTGAATCTGCATGTTCCTGTGCTGTCCTCCAGCTGCACTACCACCTGTGGTCACCCAGGTGGCAGTGCTGCAGTGGAAGTGGCAACCCTCCCTTCCAAGAGGAGAAAAGCATCCTCTGGAATGTTCAATCCTCCTCCCCCCAGCTGGCCAACAAAGACCCAAGATCACTTCCGATACCGGGCCGCCAGCATCGTAAGCAGTAGCGCTAGCACAGTGCCAGTTTTTTTATGTATTAAAGGGGAACGGTCAGCAATAAGAGCCTAACACCCAAGTGTGGGCTGATCCCAATTAGCCCTTTGTGTGCAAAAACTTTTTTACCTGACGATTAGTGCAGTGTAGTAGATTGTATCAGGCTAATGTCATTGACTTGTAGGTGACATTTCCTGTAACCAGAAATCTAGAATCTCTGTGAACTGACTATCAGAGGAGTGACCGCAGTAGTGGAAGATTCAATAGTCTGCAGTGAATGTCAGAGTTTTTTATAAGCTGTAATAGTTTTATGTTTGCTGGTCTGCTGTTCTCCTGGGGTTAAATATTGTCACAGAGGACTGATCTAAGCCCCATGAGCACAGCAGGACCAGCAAACATCTGATATTAGCTTAAAAATTCTAGCATGTATACTAGGCGGGCTATTGAATGTCCCAGCTCTGCAGTCCTCCTCTGATGTCAGTTACAGGAGATTAGGGTTTCTAGTTACAGGAAATGGAATCTTAGAAGTCAGGAAAATTAACCTAATACATTCTATTATACTGCCATAGACAGTAAGTAAAACAAAATGTTTTTTACACAAAGTGCAACTTGGAATCAGCCTCACATCCAAAGTGAGGCTCTTATTGCTGACAGTTCCCCTTTAACTGGTTACATATGAAAATGGGTGGTGATTTGTTCATTATTTCTTTCCAGTGTAAACAATAAATGATATAAAATTAAATGAAATACATATGGCGACTGTGTAATAAATATATTTGAAATAGATTCTTTATCTTTATAAAGCATCTTAATTTTCTGAAGTGCCATACATATAAAAGGTGACTAAGTCAATAAACCAATGAGCAGAGACAGGGCTAAATACTGTACTTGACAACGATAAATAAAAGAAACAAAGCACTGTAAGTTACATCTCAATAAAACCATTTAAATACAGGACAATAAAGTCATTAAGGTGAAATTGAACAGTAATGACTGTAGATAACCACAATGCACACAGATTGGTCACAAGTACACAACCTAGACTGAAATGAGCAGAGGCCTTTGCAGACAGGAAAGGTGTCCAAAGTTTCTTGATAGCCTCCACAGAGCAAATGTACGAGAAGCATATTCCACCACATGAAAAATGCCTTATCCTCCACAGATTTGAGAGGTGGAAACGGTGGCATAGCTAAAAAACTTAAATTTGTGCACCTGCACCACAACCCTCTTTGGTACCCCCCCCCCAATATAAGTAAGTAGTGACACAGCCTAAGGTGGGCATTGAAGGAAAGCATGGTCAGAGCTGGTCCATTGGCACTGTGGTAGATACCGCTCATGATGCCAGTGAACCAAGTTCGGGAGCAAGCTCAAGTCATCTGAAGCTGGCCAGGGAAGGAGGCTGGAGTGTCCAACAGACTTCTGTCTTCCTTGACTGGGAGGCTTTCATGACCCACCATCTGACTATCACCTAGCGAAGGCTGGCTGGCTGGCAGAGTTGCTGGATCAGCTGATTCCAAGGGTGTTGGGATGCGGCCGATACTGGCACAATCTGTGCATCCACTTAGCATGCCCTGTGCATCACTCCATAGCCACATCCCAGGGAGGTAGAAAATAGAGTAAAATTGTCCACTTGCAAGGCAGATGAAGACCTGCCTTTCCCTATATCCAGCATTGGCATCCCTTTACTGGTTCCTGGGATGTTCCTGGGCTTTACTTCTGCATGTGGGTGGCTGACTATGGGGGTGGTGCTGCCAAATTCGGTGAATTCAGGCCCTACTGAGGGAGGCTCAGTCCAAAGGGGCAATAACGTGGTATGTTGATGATGAGCCAAAGAGTCCCTATGGGCCTTTCCACATCATTGGGCTATGCCTTAACTAGCTGGACACCATCCAATTACAGATTTCCTTTAAACACCGCATTAACACAGACAATGCAAGGCAATGGTAAGTGCCATGGAATAAGTATAGCTAGATATTGTCCACATAAAAGTAACATTCCGGACTACATCTTCTGTCATTAAATGGATAGGAGAAATCCTGAAATCTGACTGCTAATACAATGTCTGACCTGTGATGATATCTCAATATTCATCAAAGGTCGAATTAGTAAACAAAATCAACAACGCTCCAACATTTAGAGGCCATTTTATAATCGCAGTACTCCAGTATGTGGTATATCATGGGATAGGCTGTTGGTTAACTAGGATCTGCAGTCTATGCATTAGGTATGGAAATGGGCAGATTAGGTGGGCCAAGTGGTCTATCTGCCATCAAATTCTAAGTTTCTATGTTTCTATACTGTAACTTCTAAGGTGCTGAAAATATTTGATTATGGCTTGTGCCTCAAGTCAGTGTCAGTGGCTCAGCAGGTAGCACACTCGCCTCTGAGGCCAGGAGATCAGAAGGCTGTGGGTTCTATCCCCACACCAGGCACTTGGGTTAATATCCCAATGCTGACAATGCAGTGCAGCATGAGGGGGATGCTGCACTCCTGAGGTGCCGTCTTTCGGATGAGACATTAAACCAAGGTCCCATCTGCCTGTTCTGGTGGTAGTTCAGGTGGATGTTAAAGATCCCATAGCACGTCTTGAAAAGAGTTGGGGAATTATTTATTGTCAGAAACAAAACATCAGTACATACATGAAAAGAAATGCAAGAATCATAAGAAAACAAATTACATATCCAATAAATCTCTGAAATAAATCAAAAGAAAATAACACGAAAGGAACAAAACAAACAAAGCCTCAACATCATAAATAAAATATATCAGCCTTCTGACAAAAGGTCCTCAGTGAGGTTAAATCCCAAAAACATGCTTCCAGTATTCATGGAACTGAGGAGCTGGAAAAAAGTCAAGTTCATAAGTCTTCTGGGTCATCAAGGCTGTTTCAATATATTTAAGTATAACTGAAGGCAGTGTAAGAATGCTGTAGGGAAAATAAACAATGTGCCTGCCACATATAATATTTAATGCTAGCAAAAATTACATTCAGTGTGCTAGGATGATAATGTGAGAAGGAGCCTGAATAATCCCCGAGAATTAAGCATTCATAAAATACATATCTAGTCCCCCCATCCCCATTTTTGACACAAATCAGACCAAAAAAGCTTGGCATAAGGACATGAGAGGAAAAAATGTTCCAATGTTTCTTCCACCCCAAGACATTCCATACGAATACATTGTCTTTCAGTAATAACTTTGTGTTTTAAATTGCCCTTAACTCCCAATCTCCCGTGGCAACTAAGCCAAGTGACATCCCACATTTTGGCAGGACTGCATTTATCATTCAAAACCCTTAAGGCCAAATATGTTTTGGTGGGGAAGCATTTAGTGAAGTCAACCATAACCAAAACATTTCGTGCCATTATATCGGCATATAGAGCTTTCCTTGAAAGTTGATAAATCCCAAGTTTAGTAAGTTTCCAAGCCCTTAATTTGGCTGCTACGGAACAAAGAAATGTAGGGACTCCTGGTGTAAGCCTAACAATGGGAACCTCATTAGACCATTTAGCCAAAAAGTCCCATGTCAAAAAAAATGTCCAAAAGTCCCCTGAGGTAGCCTGATATTGTGTCGGCTCCTTAAATGTAGAGGTAATGAAAAAGGAATAACAAAAAAACAGTGGATTAATCATATTAAGTCCCCCCGCAGTAATACGTAAATATGTAAAATCCTGTTTCACCAGGTTCAAGCGGTTCCCCCACAGCATTTTGAAAAAAATGCTGTACAATCGAGTTTCATAATGTTTTGGCAATGGAAATATGGGACAGATATATAAAAATAAAGGAAGAAGGAATTTCTTTATAACCAATACCTGTTTTGTTTGGAAAAGGACCAAGATTTCCATAATTGTACTTTCGTTCCCCAATTCAATACGGTTTCCAATTGGCGTCAGTTAAATCTTCATTACGAAATAACAGCTTAAGATTTTAATGGGGCCAGCAGTAATGGCTATCTGCCCGATAAGTGAGTCAAAAGGCCTTTTCCCAGAAAGATACCTGTATCTGTTAGTAATTAACAGTTGTCCCAGAAAGTGTACTAAACTGTGTTAAGATGTCCAAAGCAATAAGGCCAGAAGCCTTATCATGAAGGAAAATACACATATCGTCTGCATAAACAGCAAGTACCTGAGCAGGAATTTCTGGAGCCGGAGAAAGGCCTACAATATCCTGACGCTGAAGAAGTTCTCAAATCAATAGGTCCAATACAAAAGTATAGAGTAAAGGACTAACAGGACAGCCCTGGCATACACGCCTATGGAAATTGATGCCTACCCCTGTAAGTCCATTCACCAAAGGAAAGGATTCGGCGGTTTTATACAAAATGGCCACCAATCCCTAAATTTTGGAAAACCCATATCTAGAAAAAACTTGGAATGAAAATCATGAGAAACTTTATCAAATGCCTTTGCTTGATCAAGTGACACTAAATACCCTTGATTTTTTAAATGACTGGACTCACATATATTCCTGAGCAGTGTTAAGTTCTGCTGGATGTTGCAACCAGGGATCGAACATGTTTGGACGGGTAGATGAGGGTTGCAGCCACCTTGCAATCTATGACATAATATGGCGGATAATATTTTATAATCCGTATTCAAAGGCTAATTGGTCTCCAATTATTAAGATCCTGTTTAACCCCTTTTTTGAATAAAAAAATAGTCAAGGCGTCAGAAAAATTCAGAAATGGCATGTCAGAATCAAGCATCTCATTATAGACATGAGCTAGAATACCACTCAACTCGTCCGAAAAATTTTTATAGAATTCATTAATAAGGCCATGTGGGCCAGGGGAGAATCCATTTTTGAGATGAGCAATTTCCCACTTAATCTCAGTTTGAGAAATGGGGATGTCTAACTCCCTAATTTGAGGAATAGACAACTCCAGGGGTGAAAAAGTAAAAAGCTTCTCCCAGTCACCCTGTGATTGAAAAGCCCTTCCATGCTGATTTTGTAAAAACTGTTGGACAATGTGTAACATACTGTAGCTATATTCAAAGTTTTTAAAACACCATCTAAGTCATAAAGACCATCCATTTGCTTCTTTTCTAATGCTTGTTTGCAAGCCAAAAAAGGGTCAGATACAGGGGTGGACTTCAGACCATAGGCCAACTCACCATGAATACGACAAGCTTTCCCATAGTGAAATTGTTTCATCTTCACCTTGAGTTGACTAATCTGATCCTGTATTCTAACGTCTGAACAAGTGGGCAGAGATAACAGCTTGTAGAACTGGTCCCTATGTCCCAAATATGCAATATAATCCTCAGTTAAAAGAGATTTATGAAGGGAGGAGGATACATGCCGAAATTCCAGTTTGGTGGCTGTCCACCATGCACCCCATGAATCGCAAAGCCCAGTTATCGACTGCTGCCGCTCTAATGTATCCTTAATAACAGTCTGTAAACGTGTCTGAGCTAGCAATATTGGATTTAGTTTCCATCTTGTAGATAGGGCAGGAAATCTGGGAGGAATATGGGAGAGGTTAAAGCCAACTTTTAACAGTATGTGATCAGAGAACTGGCAAGGAGACAAATCAAACCGGACTGGAGTTAAGTATCGGGAAGAAAGAACAAAATCAATTCTAGTAGCATAACTGCTACATCAGTAAGTAAACCCAGAGTCAGAATATAAAGCCCTATAGGTATCCTGTAAAGAAGCTTTCAAGAGGAGTTTATGAAGGGCATGAGAATCACAGTAAACCTTTAATTGTATCTGATCATTAAAGCTGAGGTCCAGACTACAATTAAAATCACCCCCCCAAATGACATGTCTGGGGGAAAATAAATAATGCTCGATTTCATTAAACAAGTCAATCCTAGCTGACTTCACTTGCGGGGCATAGATGTTGATTAGACGGAGGGATAACCTTTACAAAACAGTCCAAGCAATGCCCTCCTGGGACAATATCCACTAGTTGTAAAACTTGAACTTGTGTATGATAAAAGAACCCAACCCCATCCGCTGCATCAGGACCAAAGGACCAAAAGGAAGGACCATAAACCCATAATTTTTTCGTTTGAGCAGTATAGGAAGAAAATCTAGTTTCTTGCAAAAACAGGATATCTGCAGCCTAAGTCATACAATAATGTAAAAGCCCCAGACGCTTCCTTGAATTCTTTATGCTGCATGTGTTAAGGGAGAGTAGGTGCAATAAAGCCAGAAATAAAACAATCAGGTTTTGTCCTTTTTACACTTATGCCCAGACTTTTCTTTTGATTCCAGTAATGCAGTAGCCCCCTCATCATCGCATTCCATACCTGACAAGGCTCCTGAGGTAACCGAAATATCAGACTCTGAGTCCCCATCACGGTCCTGCAGAACCTGGAAGGTATTTTGAGTAGAAATTGAGGCCGTCTGAGCAAGCTTTTTTGCGTTTGACCTCGTAATTCATCTAGGATGGGGTTTCTGAAATCCAGAATCCTAGGGGAGAGGGGGTAGGGCAGTCTGATCTGACAGGGAATGCTATGTCATTCCTGGTGGCTGGGGAACATCAGGAACTGTAGAACTAGAATCTGAAGTGCAAGCTTGAGAGCAGGAGGAGCAGGGTACCAGGTGGAGCTGAGGTGGAAGGCTCATTTTAAATGAGCTTGCATCGGCAGTTCTAGGCTGAAACCTGCCTTTGTGCTTCCCAAATCAAGGTTTCTCATCAAGGCCCCTGAATTGTTTTGCCCTGCATGGGGACACTGATGATAGGCATGGCCCTGCACATCACATAGGTTGCATCTAAAAACATTTCTGCAAGTCCCACTATCAAGGTCCAAATCCCCACAAAGTGCACATTTAATTTTGTCACATGCACTGCTTAAATGACGGGTGCTCCCACATTTATAGCAGGCCTTAGGTTGACCTGGGTAGAAACACACTCCCCTATCCTTCCCCAGAAAAAAACTATTTGGAATGTGCTGTACATTATCCCCCACAATATGTAGCTTGATCTTAAATTTCCATCCCCCTGTCCAAATGCCTTCCCCATCGATAATTGGCTCAGGGGAACCAAGCACTGTACATTTGCTTTCTAGCCAGTAAAGAATATCCCCCACGTTTACACTCCCTCATTCCTGAACATGATGTTTATGGTCTTAAATAAAGGCTTAGTAATTGGTACAGCCCAAAAAGGTGTCCATAATGGAGAAGTCTTTAAAGCTTCATATTTTTGCCAGAATCTGTCCAGGCCTGAAAAGATTAAAACTTATGTCAAACGTGTCCTCCCCTCTGATGTTGATGAGGCATATATGTCAGAGGCCTGGAAGTTCATGGAATTCTTCAGTAGCCGTCTGGTGACAAAAAATCAATCAGGGTGCTTCTGCAGGCCTTCTCTATAATGAAGGCAAACAGCGTTCCACCTGGGGGTTTGTTCTTACCTATTATTCCTGAACAAGTCAGAATATCGTGGGCCAGGACGGAAAGAGTCCCTCCGAGGAGACGGAGGGGGGGAAGTGTGAGGTATATCAGTACCATCCCCATCTAAAGGTACGTGTTCATCAACAATGGGGTTAATTCAGTCACCTGAGGTATGTGAGGCTGGATCCATCCCTGCTTGAGCTGGCTCAGTGTGTCCTGGAGTCATAGCTGGTGTAGGCGTGAAAGAAATCCATTCGTCATCCGGAATCCAGCGTCCATCCTGAAAAGCCCAGCCCACGTCAGCCAAGGTTGAATCTTTGCTCCAGTCAGCCGAGGGAAAGGAATCAGCCCGAAATCTTGACTTCCGCATTCCATCGCGGGCATTGACAGCCGTAGAAATCCACTTAGGGACCATGTCGAAATTCCGAGGCGAACATTCAGCTGACCGACTGTCAGGGATGCTAGTAAGATCAGCACTGTCCCCTGGAACACTTACAGAAGGAACGTCCAGGACCAAAGCAGAATCCAAACCCTCTTTGGCAGAAGATAACTCTGATAATGAAATCCTGTCTGAAACTCCCTCTGCACGGTTCCTACCGTGCATATCACCTGGAAGCTCCGAAATTACATCACCAGTTTCTGCCGCATCTCAGGGAGAAGCCATCACAGGTTGAGCTCTAGGAAGCTCCTCTCCAATCTCGAAACTCACGTCTGTCTCCATGAAAGGTTGAGCAGCATCTGCCATTTTGCAGATGCACAGCCACAGCTCTCTCTACTGCCAGCAATGCAGTAGGGGAAATTTCTCCAGTGCCCTGGCCAAATTTTCCCCCAGTCACTAAAATACCACCAACAGCTTAATCTGGTTCAAAGTCAGTTGGCATTCATCTGTATCCCCCTCCCGGTCGTGCCTGAAAATTGGCAGAATTTTTCTAGTGCACTTACCCAGTCAACAAAAAATATATAAAAAAATAAATAAAATGCCTTCCCCACAAGTCAGGATATCCTGTGATCTACCACCCCCTGTCATGTAATGTTACTAAAATTATTTACCTCACTGGCAATATACACACTATGATCAGCACTGGGGATGAACAACTCCTTCATGCACTCCATAATTCAGGGCAGCCAGTATGGATGTATTAACATCCATAGTTATAACTACCTGCTTCTCCCAGTCAGCCATGAAGGATGAAAACCAAGCCAGCTCTTGCACTAAAAGTCCTCCCAGGCATCACAGGTAGTCCAGCAAAATCCAGTGATCTACTGTGCCAAATGCTGATGACAGAATGAGGAGAATCAAATAGGAGAACTTCTCTCTAGCATTAGGCAAGTCATTAGTGACTCTGACCAATGGTGATGCAGCGTTGGGGGACAGTCTGAAGCCTGACTAGAGTGGCTCATAGGTGTCAGAACTCTACCGGTGATTCTGCAACTGGGTCATGTTATTTGGTGTGCACCAAATAACATGGACACTCTTCTTTTGGTTTACAGCCATGATGTATGAACAACTTCATGTGTATGCATAAATGCATTTCAATGTTTAGGTGAATAGAGTATGGGGTTAGAAGTGTTTATGTAACTGTAGTTTACTTTTGGCTTTTCCCTATTCCTGACCTTGGTAGGTAAGCTGGGTAGTGAGTAGGGAATAAAAAGCCCAGCACCAAAGGTGAGTTGAGTGCCAGAGAAGGAGGAGGTAGGGTGGATGGAGGGTGTTTTACAATGCACTAAGTGGAGAACTGCCAAGAGAGGCTGGGCTTTGTAGGGGATGTGGGAGGAGCTATTCTCCCACATTGAACCTCAGGCTATAGCCCTCCTATTCAATGTTTGGGTGAATAGACTATGGGGTTAGTAGTGCTTATATAACTGTAGTTTACTTTTTTCTTTTCTCTGTTCCTGGCCTTGGTTGGTAAGTTGGGTAGTAAGTAGGGAATAGAAAGCCCAAAAGAATACAAATGAATGTTCAAGAGTATGATTACCTCCTCCAACTCGTGGAGAGTATAACCAGTAACAGCAGGACAGGAAAAAAACCCAGGTGGAGGAAACCTCTGAGGACCCATAGCTATGGACCCGCCTGTCCTCCGGGCAAACTAAAAGGAGATGAACCTAGGTTCTAGCAACCATAAGCTAATTTTCAGAGGAAGGTGAACTGCTTGGAGAGATGACAGTCCATCTTTGAATCCATGGATCATGCATTTTGGAAGGATGATTCTGAGGTTGAAAAGGTAGGTCTATTCTGAAGGAGTATCTGAATCCTGAGAGTGGAGTAGATCCAGTCGAAAAAGGGTGAATGCAGTCCAGGTTTCCAAGGTGATGGTGGATGATGTCCAAATGGATTGCAGAGACTAATGAGTAGGAAGTGCATGATTTGATAAATATGCTACTAGACTGTGAAAGGTGGGAAATATGATGGGTTATGAAGTCATATGTGAAACAATCTAACTTTGTAGAAGGTTTAACATTCAAGTTAGAGTCTGGGTGAGAAGTAAGTGGTGAGCAATGAGTTGCAAGTAGTATCCATGAAGCAGATGAAGGAGTCAGACAAAGTCTTTGTATGCCAGGTAGGAGTAGTGATATGAATGATTTTAGACCAATGAAGGAAAATTGGTATATGCAGTAGAGATGGTAACTGGATATATGAGGAATAATTGGAAGTTCAGTATGAGGAATTCAATAGTTGATTTGGGTATTGATGTCATAATTCTGTTTGTATAGGCTCTTGCTGGTCCGCCGGTAGAAAAGTAGATATGGATATTTCTGTGGCGTAATTGCCCATGACATGCGTTGAGATGGCCAGGACTGTTTTGCCTTACAGGTAATCCAATGTCTAAATACTGTGGGAAGCTCAGAAACAGGTATATGAAAGAGTCTATAGACTAATGTGGCAATGGGAATCAAGTGGTGTAGCATGCAATAGGTAACTAGCACTGTGATCGAATATAGATCTGTTGAGAGGCGAGACTGGGATAGTGAGACAGCCAAACTGGTTGCAGACATTCAGATTGATGATCAATGGTAGCCTGCTCTCGGTCAAAGTCTTCACTGGAGAGAGTATGGGAGGTGAGTCATGAGGGATGAACTAGAAAGACCGCTGGATGGGCAGCTGATCTGGTTAATGGTAATATGATGAAAGAATGTAGATGATTGTATGAAATATGGTGACATCCAGGAACTGGAAAACGGTGGTTTGGATAGAATGCTTTTAGTAAGGCAGCTAGGCACTGGAGATCCAATGTTGGGAGTTCTGGAAAGGTAGCTGTGAAGGTCTTAGGACATTGAATGGCTATTGAGGAATTTGGAGTCAGTGCTCATAGAAGAAGTTATGGAAATGTAAAATGGATGATGTCAGTAATGCTGTGAGGTATCTTGTGGTTCCCGTTATCCGTAACAGCAGTGATGATTACAGAGTCATTGCATGATGGAAGGAATTAGGCCACCTTTCCATGTAAAAAGATATCCGATGAGACATGGTAGATAGGGAAGCCATAGGACTTGAAGTGACAGGGTGCATAGTGAGTATCCAGTAGAGTCAGATGAGGGATGAGATATTTCTATGGTCCAGTTGAATGGGATTCCAGAACTGATCTTGGGGAGATGATTGGGAAGTATAGATAACTCTATGGTGATGTAAGAGTCTATGAGGTATGTTGTCCAAATGATATTTGCTAGAAGTAGTTTTCCTCAGGTGAAATGAACAGATGCTCCGTCGAATAGTGGATTGGAGCTGTTAGAATGGCCAAGGTAGGAGTATGAAATATATAAACAGGAAAAGTAGTTGACCAGGTAAGAATACTGGCTGGAGATAGGGTAAAATGCCCCAAAAGAGCCACAGCAAATGGGACAAAGCCCTGAACCGCTAGGGTGGCGAGGAGAAGATAGCGGTCCAAGGATGGAGGGGACAGTCAGGAGGGGATGTCAGCAGACTGGAGGAAGGAGTCCTAGAAGAAAAGGGCAGAGGCCAAGCTGTACTGACATTGTAGGTGCAGGAAGAAACAGGGCTGGAGCAGCCACAGCAAACTGAAGTACGATGTAGCAAAGCCGCTGCAGGCCACGAGTAGCAGATCCAAGGAAGACCAGAAGCTAATCCAGGTACCAAGTGCCACAAAGTTGATGTATGAAGGTCCCATGTTCACAGAAGATGGCGAACAGCAAGTGTAGAGAACAGAAGGTGCTACAGCAATGAGGCATGAGGTTCCCACCTCCGAATGAGAAGGTGAACTCATATGGTAGATAAGAAGGGGCAACCAGCACTGTGGAAGTCCAAGAGGCAGTTGAACTGAATGGAGGTAGAGACTGAACAAGCTGGCGGACTCCAAGTCCAAAGCACAAGGAGGCCAAGGCAGGACAAGTATGATGAGTCCATGGAAGTGCAGGATGTAGACTGACGAGGTAGAATGTAGAAGGCAAATGGGGTACAGTGGTTCCCAAGGGAAGTGGCAACCAGTTATCAGGTAGAGAATGCAGAAGGTTGGAAACAGTTGAATGCAGACACAAGCTCCCATCCCTAGTAGTCGAGATGAGATGACTATTATTTGATGCTAACAGGCAGAGGTAGGATGGTGAAGGAAAAGGGGTAAAGTGGTCCCATTCCTGAAGGGAAGTGGTGACCTGCTATCAGGTAAAGAATGCAAAGGTTTAAACAGCCAATTGCAGAAACAGGCTCCATCCCTGGTATTGAGGTGAGATGACCATCATTAAGTGCCAACAGGCAAGGTAGGATGTTGAATGCAAATGGGTATAGTGGTCCGTTCCCAAGGTAAGTGGCAACAGGTATCAGGTAGAGAATGCATAAGATAAAACAGTAGATTGCAGACATGGTTCCCATCCCTGGTAGTCAGGGTATGCTAACCTGCACTCGATGCTGCCGTGCAGAGTTAGGGACAGAGGATGTCAGATTTGTAAGTAGTAGGCAGTAGTGAATGTAACAGAATACCATCCCCGGTAGACAGGATAAGCCTACCTTCAAGCCTACCTTCACTCAGTGCCTCGGAAGGTACGAGCTAGGGACAGAGCCAGGACAAACTGCTGGTATGGGTTGAGCTAGAAAAGGGAAGCTGGCTGCATAGTCACAGATAGGAAAACAAGTAGGCAGTATGAAGGGGAAGGAAGCAAGTTAGAGTGGGAAAATGTGAGGAGTAAGGTATCAGAAATGCCAGTAAGGTGGAAACAGAGTAAACCAGGGAGAAGTATGCTGGTCAGGAATGTAATGTAATGAAGAAATGAAGGCTGGTTAGGCTGCAAGGGTAATGATATATGAGAGGGTAGCGGAAGCCATGGAGCCAGGAAGGGCAAGCAGACATATAGCGTATATAAAGCAAGTTTCAGCTAATCACAGCCACGATGCCCTGCCATAGGAAAACAGGGAGCCATAAGCTGAGCACCTGCAATACCAAATGGACTGGAATGAAGGAAGGGCAGGAACCTGAAAGAGGCTCCAGGATGACAGGGCTTAGGAAAGGATGATTCATAGACATGTTGGGGAACAGAGCAAACAAAACGGTAGTCACACAGATGGATAATGACTGACAAATGAAGTATGATGAGAGCCAAAGATGCGGATTTAGGAGCACTGCAAGGCGTGGAAGAGGAAGCAAGGTGAACATTGCAGGTAACTAACATGCTGGAAGGTGAGAGTACCATGGTTAGAACAAGGAAACAAAACTCTTGAGGCTGAGCAGGGTATAGATGTTGGGAGTAAAACCGTAAGGGTGCAGTCTTCAGAGGTTAGAGGTAACACAGGTAAGGATGGTTGAAGGGGCAGAGATGGAGTGCTGGTGAGAGGAGAGAATATTTTTTACAAATCCCTTTCTGAAAGTTCAGTTCCGCAACACTGGCTAAGGGCCACGGTTGTACCTATTTTTAAGAAAGGGAACCACTCAAAAGCAGAAAATTATCGGCTTATTAGCCTCACCTCAGTTCTTTGTAAATTGATGGAGAAATTGATTAAATCCCTTTTAGAAAAATAAATGGTATCACTGAACATCTCTGATCAGTCCCAACATGGCTTCAAGCAGTGATACTCATGTACTACCAACCTTGTAGCCTTCTACAACTACATAAATCAAGGCCTTGATTCTGGCTTTCCCATGGATATAATGTTGTTGGACAATAGCTATGCGTTTGACAAGGTATCACATGGCAAGCTCATTACTAAACTACTCAAAATGGGCTTTTCTCCAGCACTAGTTAAATGGGTTAACAGCTGGCTGACCAATGCCAGCAAGTAAGAATAAATGGAACCTTATCAGATAGGGGGCAAGTGACTAGTGGGGTGCCACAGGGCTCTGTCCTTGGACCTATATTGTTCAATATTTTCATCAGCGATATGCAGATAGGTCCATGTGATGTACTATCCAAATTTGCTGATGACACCAAGCTAGGGGATAGGATTGATTTGTCCACAAATAGGACTGCGCTTTCTAACAATCTGAATATCATTGAACACTGGGCTTATTCCAATGGTATGTCCTTTAATATAGACAAATGCACTGTTTTACATTTTGGCAAACACAACCCCACACAGACTTATACCCTAAACAATAATCCCCTGAAATCGTCTCACAGTGAGAGGGACCTGGGTGTGATAGCCAATAATAAATTATCCTCAATTGACCAGTGTGCAAAAGTGGCCAAATTATCTAATGTGCTTCTTATGTGCATTAATCGCACATTCGTCTCAAAGATGGAAAAATGCATTATTCCACTATATGGGAGACATAACAGACATTATTCTGACTATGGGTCTCCCTTTTGGAGCGCATATTTAATAAAGGACATAAACAGGATTGAACAAATACGGAGGAGAGCAACTAAGTTGGTTCCCCACCTGGCATCTAAAAATTATCTGAAAAGATTCCAGGCTACAGGGCTCCATTCTTTACAAACTAGAAGGTGTAGGGGCGTTCTCCTTTTTCTATTTAAAA
Source organism: Neoceratodus forsteri (assembly GCA_016271365.2). NCBI lineage: Eukaryota > Metazoa > Chordata > Ceratodontiformes > Ceratodontidae > Neoceratodus > Neoceratodus forsteri. The sequence goes on from CM057455.1 coordinate 268,442,281, forward strand.
TCCAACACTCGCCTAAACAGATGCAGCCATGTGGACTAGCCTTCTCTCAGAGAAAGATAGTCCCCTGACTCCATAACAAACAAATTGAAGTAAGTAAGGCTAGAACAAATAAGAGATTAAACTTGTTCACTGTTAGAGCACCTAGACCATGGAACAGGCTCCCACCAGAACTTGTTGATCTTAATTCTTTTCTTTTTCTGCCTTTAAAAAAGGCCTAGACAAATGGCTAAAATCAAATCAGATTTAGGTTTAATGACCCACAATGTTGGGGGGGAGTCTTGATGGGTTTGGCCTTCTTTTGTCCATAACTACTAAGTAAACCAAGCAAGTCCCAAAAGGAAAACCAGGGGAGCAGGACAAGAACAGGAATGGGAAAAGAGGGGGCAGCTGGGAAGGAGAGAGCAGGGCAGACAGCAGAGCCAGCAGAACAGAAGGAGAAGAGACAAAACACAGGGCAGGCAGGGGTCTGTCTGATACGGGTGGGTGTGGCGTATCTGGGCTGGGAAGAGCTAGGAGTGGGTGGACTGGATCCAGAGCTGATGAGCCAAGGCACTGCAAAAATTTGTTTCTGGGTTCTTGCAATCCCTCTCAGCAGAAAGCACTGTAGGCAATGGTGGAGGAGCATAGGAGTAGAGGACCTGTGAGCCACTGCAACCTCAACGCTGACTAACTAGAAATGATGAAGCACTGTAAGGTGACAAGGGACAGGCACTGGTGGAACAGGAAAATAAGCAGCATGCTTAGGGCTTGTGAAGGTGGTTACAAGAAAATGATTGAGTCGTCAAGTATCCAACAACCCTGTGGTCATACACACAGGAGCAAATTTCAAGGGCATCTTTCAAACTAGACAATGATAAGAATGATAAAGTGCAGAGAAGTAGGGAACAAACATTCCATAGATAACAGCAATAGGTCTAAAAAAACATAACAAAATGGCAGATGCCGGAATTAGTGAAGTAGGGCTGGCAGGCAGATGGGCCTGGGTATGGAGGCAAGCAGTAGGGAGCTAGGCAGAGAATAATAACAAAGGTACAGCGAGAAGAATGATGGAACCACACAAAAGGGAGGAACACCATGTTAAGCTGTAGGAGTTTCAAATACCTTAATGCAGTCCATCTCCAGCTGCACATGCTATCTCGGATGTAGGTCCCTAGTAGAGATACCACTACTCCTCGGCTGACCACCAAGGTAGGCAGCCCAACATGCAGCATCAAGGAAGAAAATCAGAAGACACCAGCTCAGCCGCGCTGAGAGCAGCCAGGAAGGGGAAGGGATGCCAACCAGGGAGACGAGGCGGGATCCAGTAACGCTGCAAAATAGCCACAGCAGATGACAACAGCTGGAAGCAACAGGGCCCGAGCACAGGGAGAGGTAAACACCCCAAGGCCCAAGACAATGACAGTGACAAAGGGGGAAAGGGGCAGGTTGGATATGGGGAAGGGAGCACAGGATGGAAAGGGGGAGGCTGCCGGAGCAGGCAAAGGTGGCAGGCAGAATGAAGAAGCCTGGGGAGGATACGACCTGGAACGGGGAAGGGGCCAAGAGGCAGTAGAGCAGGATCAGATGAGAGAGTGAAAAAGCAAATGGGAGGGACAGGGAAGGAACGGGCAGGATGGGAGAGGAATGCTCTGGGGAGAAAGGCACACAAGAGCAATAAAATAAAAGGGAAAAGCAGGAAGGGAAAAGAAAGCCAAGGAGGCTCAGCCCATGAGCCATGCAGGAACTAGGCAAGCAAAGGGGGGGGACCTTCACAACACATTAAGCAGAGAAATGCCAAGAGAGGCTGGCCTTTGTAGGGGATGTGGGAGGAGCTATTCCCCCACATTGAACCTCAGGCTATAGCCCTCCCAGTGTGTGTGTGTAAATCAAAAGCAGCTGCACTTGCAGGTAAGACCGCCAGGCAAGGAAATTTTGATGTAAATTTTATTCCAACTCACAATACAAGATGCCATCGGCTGCCCCACCACTAATTGCTAGGTCTTCCTCAGGGTGTGTGTGTGTGTGTGTGTATGCACGTACTACATGTAACTAGAATAGTGGATGCATATGTGCGTGTTTATACATTTATGTACAGTATGTATTTTTGAATGTATACAACTGTGAATGCATGTTTGTGTTTATATGTGTGAATATATGGGAGAGTAAGTGTGAATGCATGCATCAGTATAGGTGAAGGCATCTGTGCACAGTATGTATGCATGTTTGACTATATGTACTGTATTTCTAAATGTAGAAAAAGATGCTGTTGCTATTTTATGTTTTCCTGTGAGCATGCACAAAGTGAACATATTATTTATTTATTTATTTTAAATGTTGTTAACCAGGTAAACAGCATTGGACCACATGGCCCTTTGACAGGCTCAACCTGGATTAGTTAAGAACACACAAACATACATCTGCAATACAAATATTCATTAAAGAGAAGTATGCAACTATAAACGTACACCAACATATTATATACAGTCATTAGGATGTACGTAAGTACAAGAACAATTACCAAATTATATATTTAGTAATATTGTCTTTAGGCAGAAGCATTGCTCATTAAGATCTGCAATGGGTGTAGACATGGTGGTACCTAAATGTAATCTCGAGATAGGGAGAGCTTCAGTTTTCTATAACGGAGCAATGGCATGGAATAATTTACCCCCTAATCTGAGAGTCATCTGGGAGAAGAATGGATGGAAAGAGATAAAAGGGTGGTAGGATAGAAAGTGTAAACAACCACGTCAAACTAATTGACTAATTGCTGTCAAACTAATTGACGTTTGCTATTATTGTCTGTGTTTAGTATAGTTGTATGTCTATGTATAGTCAATGTTTTAGTCAATGTTGTATTTTTAATTAGTAACTGATATTGTTGTAACCCTGAAAATTGCAATGGGACCTCATTGTAAATGAGCATTGGCTCAAGTGAGTCTATCCTTGTTCATGAAGGCATGAATAAAATATGTTACTACTACTACTACTTTCTAGAAATTACATAGTACGCTATCTACAACATAACAAAGGCATTAGACACTGAACTAGACAAGCAAGAACACTATCCTATTTCACAACCTGCAATTTAATCAACTATAGTTACACTGTGCATCTTTTTTAAGTAAATCTTTTAATGATGCCTTGAAATTATGACCATTTTTCAGGTTATATAAGTTGTCTGGTAGTGCATTCCACGTACTAATAGCAATTTGCTTGAAGGCTTTTGTTTTTTACTGATTTACAGTGGAATAGTTAATGTAATTATGTCTTGAGATCTTAAGGCTCTGTTACTTAATTTTTGCTTGAAAAGGTCAACATAGGACTATCTGATGCACAGTGTAATGAGTTAAACACGAAGCATGACATCCAAAGTCTGTCTCTCTGCTCCACTGACAGCCATTTCAGCTTACTGTACATGCTACAATAGTGTTGCCTATGTTTTTGTCCTCAGGGCAAATTTACATATTGTGTTGAACAAACAGATCCTTTGCTTTTGATTTTCAGATGCCCCCACACACACTAAGTTCCCATATTCAAGTGTGGGGATGAGGCATGTTTGCATTATTGTACATCTAGTTTCATTTGTCAAAAAGTCACTAACTGCATATAATGCACCTCTCTTCTGGTGTAGTTGTTTTGTTACATTATCTATATGTGGTGAGAAATTCAATTGACTATCTAAGGTTACTCCCAAATATCTAAATTATGTTACCATGTCCAATTTAGATCCATCTGCAGTGGAAATTTCAGATGGTTCTGTTACTGTTTTTAGTTTGTGATGAGCAAATAACATCCCTTTTGTTTGTTTTGGTTTGGTTTTTGTTCATAACAAGCCTATTCACCTGAAACCATTTTGTAATTTTATCAAATTCACATTCTAGATTTTAAGTTCTTTAAATCTTTGTCTTTGGTGTATATTACAGTGTCATCTGCGTGTAACACCATGCACAATTTTGTACAAATGGCTGACAATTCATTAATGTATAAAAAAAACAGCATAGGACTCAATATTGAGCCTTGCAGCACCCCATAGAGAGCATCCATTGAATTTGATAATACACCATTTACACGGACTTGTTGCATCCTACCCATTAAATAACTGTATATCCAGTTCAATACGGAGTCCCTGAAACCAATACTGGACAGTTTGCCTCCAACAGGGGTGGTCCACTAGGTCGAAGACCTTGGTCAGTCTGCAACGCCACTCCTGTGTACAAGCCTACCTCCATATTCTCCTGTAGGTCATTCATGAACCTGACCAAGGCCATCGCTGTGTCACCCCCCCTTCCGGAAGCCATGCTGTGCGATTGTAAGTTTATTGTACTTCCCTAAGTAATCCATGATCTGTGAATGTAACAATCTTTCTTGAATCTTTCCAATCAGAGATAACAATGAAATGAGCCAATAGTTGCTCGAATTATTTGTTTGACCTCCCTTAAAAATATTGGTGGTGCACAGGCAGTGTAGGGGGCTGTGGAGGTGTATGCTTTATAAGCTAATAGATGTAGAAATGTAGGATACTTGCTACTCAAAGCCAGTGCTGAGAAGGCTGATAATGGCAGTGTTGAGCTGGTAGATGGGCATAACGTTTATAGTTCAAAGAATGCAACCTCACCAATTACACTGGTTTTCCACTCATTAGCCAGCTAACAGACATTATCATCAGGCTTTGAAGATGAACATCAAGCCTCATACTCCCCATGCATCTTTTCCCACTTTTAGTGGTTTCTCTAGTTACAGACAGGAGTCTGGATAGCTGCTCTTTGAAAGCAGTAAACAAAGTAGGGAAAAAAGCAGATAGCGTGCTGAATGCAAATGTAATGGCATCAAATATGTTAACAGCATGACAATCATGAACAGAAAACACCAGAAATAGTTGATTTAATTACATATTGTTTATGTTCCCTTAGATGGAAGCAAACATTTAGCAGTGACAAATGCTGGTTATAATGTATATACATTTATTTATTTAACTTTGTTTACCAGATGAGTGCACTGGTAACCAGTACCTTTTTAGGCATGACCTGTGCAGAAGTACCGACAAACAGGAAGACAAATTAGAGTGAGTACATTAGAATTTATAGCAAGTTGTAGGCAAACAAACATATGGTGCTAATACTTGTAAATATACAATGTAGTATACAAAAGTGCTTGTAATTTAATAAACAAAGGTATAATTGAGGATAGAGAAAGGAGGAGATAAGAACATTCAGCTGGTCAATTTGAGAGTAAAATGGAAAATTTAGATCACATTTCTTGTTATCTATTATTCTATGTGTTGGGCTTAGAGATTATACATGTAGCTCTTTAAGTAAGATATGTTTCCTCCCACCTACCTAGCATGTTGAATACTTTTAATGTGCTCTTTTCTACTGCAAAACCTGTAAATGCAAATGTTTCAAACTCTAGTTTCAGGATCCAAGAGAACCTGAGGATTTCACTCTGATAGCGTTATCTAAACTGAAACAACTGTGTTGAATCTCACATTAATGCGTCTTAAGTAAATGTGTACATATGCTTTGATATGAATCCCTCATTGTGTGCCATAGACTTGCCAAGTATCCTTCCGGACAATCCTGATGTTGGTCTGAAAGTCCTGGGGTGTAATTTTTTGATGATTCATATGGGCAGACTGGATGGGCCTTGCGGTCCTTATCTGCCGTCAACTTCTATGTTTCTATGTTTCTATGATCTGGGAGAGGTTGTGAGGTGCAAGAAACAAATACACACCTGCTATTTTCAACACTCTCTCTGCAAGGGTGCTAGTTTTTATAGTATGCTTTCTGCCTTGTATATGTTAACCGGTAGGAAACTTTTCCTGCTGGTCTATATTAACCGCTACTGCTACTATCCTCACTGGGACTCTGCTTCCTTAAAACAAGGTGTGGCATTTCATGGAGTTATCCTGGCTGGAGTAATTTCAATACATAAATATCATTGGTCATAACCAGATATACCATGTGCATGGAATAACAGGAACAATCTGCTGCAAGGCAGGGAAAAGGGTCCCAAAACAGCACCCTGTTTGAAAATTGCATGTATGCAACAGGACTCACAGGTGTGCAATGGGACCCCCCCCACACACACACTCACACACACTGATGCATGTGTCCTGCTGTATCCGCACAGTTTTGGTGCCTTGGAAAACTGGGCCCCTGCTGTCCCACCATTTCTAGAATTGTGGATATCCATCACTGTCCTTACAAGAATAAGAAAGAATGACAAAAATTTAACAGTGTATATTTATTCCTATGTATTGTTGTTGATGTCTCCCTTTGTATTGTTTCGTCCTTCCTGCACCTCCTTGTAAATGAGCTTGCTCAATGGATTTTTCCTGGTCCCAAATAAAACTGGACTGAACATGCATGCTTGAAGCCCCCTACAGTTTTCGCCTCCACTATTTCCACTGGCAGTCTGTTCCAGGTATATACCACTGTTTCATTGGTAGTTTGTCACAGGTATATACCACTGTTTCACTGGCAGTCTGTTCCCCGTATATACCACTGTTTCACTGGCTGTCTGTTCCAGGTATATACCACTGTTTCACTGGCAGTCTGTTCCAGGTACATACCACTCTTTCACTGAAGCAGAACTTCTTCACATCCCTCTTAAACTCCCCAACACCCCCCGGCTTCACTGCATGACTCTGGTCCTGGTGCTCTTTCTTATTTCAAAGCTACTCCTCTACTGCACTCTGTTCACCTGCATGAGGTACTCATAGGTCTCTATCATATCCCCTCTCACTCTCCTCTCTTCCAGGGTGTACATGTTGAGGTCGCTCATTCTCAGCTCATAAGGCTTTAATGCAACCCCTGCAACATTTAGTTGACCTCCTCAAGGCTGCCTGCACCTACAGTATGTCCTTTCTTAGGTGCAGCCACCAGAACTGGACACAGAACTCCAGGTGGGGTCTTGCAAGCGAGTGAGTCAGTGGCACCTCCATTTCCCTCTTGGTGGTAGACAAGTTGACCAGACTGCCCAACAAAGTAGTCAATGCAGAAACAGTGGTGAGCTTCAGACAGGGGTGGGACAGGCACATGTGCTTGGTATGAAACATGGGGGAGAGGAGATCTGGGGAGGGATGGCCAAGGGCTTGTAGGGTCCATGTATCATACCTAACTCTAGGTTGGTAAGTGATCACATGAGATAGACCGCTAGCCCTTCTTCTGCTGTCAATTTTGCTATGTTTCTATGTCACATTAGTCTAACTTGAAATATTTTGACTGAAAAGTACATTTAAAAAATGCTTTAAAGAACATTTGCCACTTCTGAAAACATTACATTTAGACACAATTCAGCTGATGTTTTATAGATTTTCTGGGACAGTTCTTTGTCACAATTTTGTACACTAGCATAATGGGGCACAAAGTGCACCCAGTTGCGTTGACGTTAAATTGCTATATTGAAACAAGCATTTGTCAGTGCCGAATGTTGTCTTGCTGACATTGGCATTGGTAGCACAGGAGTTGAACAGATGCATAATAGGAATGGCAGTGAAGTATGAAAGTGAAGTCAAACCCCACATCACCCTACAGAGACTGACAGGCACTGAGGCGTGCCCTTGGGCATCGGCCATAATGTTCATGGCATTTCAGCTCACCCTACCCTGCAGTGCGACACATATCACATTGTGCCTTGGGGTTCTCTGGCCTTACGCTCACCCCATTTGGCCATACCGCTCATGGCATTTTACCTCACCCTATCCTGCAGACACCGACAAGTGCTGAGGTGTGCCTTGGGGTGTTCGGCTTTACAGTCACCCCATTTCATAAGGACATACGCTGGAATGGGTGCAGCATAGGAGAATAGGGTGAGCTGTGGGGTTGAAGAGTCCAAGGCACACCCTGATGCCTGTCAGTTGCTTGAGGGTTGGGGGAGATGATATGGTGTGAGCATGACAGCTTGCAATGCTAAGACACACCCCTGATGCCTGTCAGTCTGTACAGGGTGGGCCGTTATGGTTAGAAACCCTAATGCCCCATCCGTTTGTTGGTATTTGCACTACAGATTTGCAACACAGCATTTTTGTGAACCCCACCTCATGAAAGATTTTGGGACCTCTGCTCATGAATAGTGGCACTGTGATTTTGTTAATCTGTCCTGAACGTTGATTTCTCACAGCGACCATGCCATTCTGCACCAGATGTGGGAAAACACCATTCGGGTAGGATGTGAAAAATGACAGCTGTACCATTCATAGATAGGTGTGAAGAGATGGCAGTGTTGAAAATCTTGAGTGAAAAATAATAACAATGCGCGAATTTATGAACATATATAGAAACTGCACAATGCACACTCGGAATAGAGTCATTTAGTGGAATTATTTCACCAGATTTTCAACATAGGCATTTTGGGACCTCTACTCATGAACACTGTCACTATGATTTTCTTCATCTGTCCTGATCGTTGATTTCCCACAGCGACCACGTCATAGTGCACCACTTGTGCGAAAACACATTTTGGGCAGGATCTGAAAAATGACAGCTGTGCTGTTCATAAGGACGTAGCAAACTTGACATTGTTGAAAATGTTGAGTGAAAATATTACAAATTGTCGGTTACTTAGTGTGCGTGGAAATTAAGAATACACGCCAGGAACATAGTCATTTTATGGACTTTTGTCACCAAATTTTCAACATAGGCATTTTAGAACCTCTGCTCAAACACAGTATTGCTATGATTTTCATAATCTGTCCCAAACACTGGCTTCCCACAAAGACCACGCTATTCTGCGCCGGTAGTGCGAAAACACATTTCGGCCAGGATGTGAAAAATGACAGCTACACTGTTTATAAGGAGGTGTGGAAAAATGCCAATGTTGAAAATCTGGAGTAAAAATATTACAAATTGGCGAAGTTACGAGTGCACATGGAAACTGCGCAATGCATGCTCGTAATAATAATAAAGCTTTATTTATTAAGCGCCTTTCAAGCACCAAGGCACTGTACAAAATGAGGCAATAAAACCAAAAAACAAATATAAAATCAAAATCACAACAATCTTAAATAATTAGTGATAAAAACAGGAAAATATATATAAAGTCAAAAAGCGACAGTCTTAAGTAATAAAAGCATGATTCCAAAGATGGGTCTTAAGTTCACATTTAATAACACAGTCATTTTTTGGAATTTTTTCACCAAATTTGCAACATAGGCTTTTTGGGATGCCACCTCATGAACAGTAACATTGACATTTCGTTACTCGGTCCCGAAAGGTGGTTCCACGCAGAGACTGAAAAATCACCTTTTGGGACTGAATAACACCATGACATTGACTGAATTCATGAGGAGAGGTCCCAAAAACCCCATGTTGAAAATTTGGTGTCAAAAGTGAAAAAAATGGGCGAGATATCCACATAAGTTGAAAAATTCCCATTTATGCCATTATACAACTTACCGGCATTTCTTCAGTTCGCGGTCGGCTTTGAAGAGTGCAGACGTGTTCCCGGTCCACCGAAGATCATCGCGCTGGGCTCCGGAGGTAAGTATGGGGTGAGGGGGGGTGTGGAGAGGCAGGGTGCACAGAGGGTGGTCGCGGGTTGGGTGCAGGGCTGCCAGACTCGACGAGGGACCCTTTTCTGTTTTACAGGGTAAAAAAAACGGGACATTTTTTTTTCTACAGGGGTTTTTGCATGCTGGTGTGGCTCCCAGCATGCCATCTGGAGTGGTGTTTTTTTGGGGGCTGTAGCCGACGGGGATAGCACCACCACCGCCATACAGAGGTGGGGGGGTCGATGAGCCGAGGGGATTGGGCACCCCCGCACATGGCAAATGGGGTGCATTATGCCAATGGGATTGGGCACCCATCGGCAAATTACCTCAGGAGGGGGCATGCTGACTGGGGATTGGGCACCCTGGTCAGTGTGGTGCGAGTTTCGATGAGCCGAGGGGATTGGGCACCCGCGCACAAGAAATGGGGGTACATTATCAAGTCAAGTCAAATTTATTTAAAAGACGCCTAATCCCGGAGGCTCTGGGCGCCTACATAAATTTTAAAAGAACATAATATATAGAATAGATGAAATAACAAGTAATGAATAAATCATAGTCTAATGTAGTCTAAGCATCAAATGCCTGAGAGAATAGAAATGTTTTCAGACGGATCTATTAACAGTCAAGGCCTCTGACCAAAGCTGCTAATAGGTTCCATAGGGCGGGAGCATGGAACGCTAAAAGCTCTATCACCGGCTGACTTCAGCCTCGCCCTAGGAACGGTCAGGAGGCCACTACTGGAGGATCGAAGAGGGCGGACCGATGGGGCAGGTGTCAGGAGGACTGACAGGTAACCAGGGCCCTGCCCGTGTAGGGCCTTAAAGGTGAGAAGACCCACCTTAAAGAGGACTCTCCACCTGACCGGCAGCCAGTGCAATTCACGCAGTACCGGTGTGATATGGCAAAATTTTTTCTGCCCAGTCAGTAACCGGGCAGCTGCATTTTGCACCAGCTGCAGTCTGCGGAGAAGTCCTCCTGTGACCCCCGGATAAAGCGACACAGTAGTCCAGCCTAGATGTGACTAAGGCATGTATCAAGGTAGGGAGGTCCAGAGACGGAACAAGGGCCTAATCCTGGCAATGTTTCTGAGATGGAAAAAACAGGTACGAACCACAGAAGATACTTGAGTCTCCATGGTCAAGTTCCTGTCCAGAATCACTCCAAGACTACGCACCCTAGAGGAGGCCTTCAATGAGACAGCCCCAACAACAAGTCCAGTTGCTGAATCAGAGACCTCCATATCACGAGCTCTGTTCGACTCCACTACCAATACCTCCGTCTTGTTAGGGTTCAGTCGCAACCAGCTGGAGGCCATCCAGTCACTTATCTCGGTCAGACAGATGTTTAGCACATCCACTGCATTGGATGTTCCTGGGCAAAGGAAAAGTATAGCTGAGTATCATCAGCATAGCAATGAAAACTCAGACCATACTTCCTAATGATCGCACTCAGAGGGCATGCTGTACACTCAAGTAACAACATTGGGGCCAGTACCAACCCTGAGGGACCTACAAGAAAGGAGATTGGGTGTAGATGAAAATTCCCTTCAGTGACCCGTTGCCTCCTGTTTGTAAGAAAGGACTCAAACCAGTTGAAGTCAGTACCGGTGAGTCCACATAAATCCCTAAGGCGAACTAGCAACACACAATGGTCCACAGTGTCAAATGCCGAAGAGAGATCGAGAAGAACAAGAATTGTCCTGTCCCCCCGATCTCTAGCCCTGAGGAGATCATGCTGCACCAGTACAAGAGCAGTTTCTGTGCTATGTCTGGCCCGAAAAGCCGACTGGAAGGGATCGTACAACTCGTGAGTCACGAGGTGCTCTTCCAATTGAAGCTACCACCTTCTCCACCACCTTCCCAAAAATGGGAGGTTGGAGATAGGACTGATATTCCATGATCTCGGGTCCAAAGATGGTTTCTTTAAAGGGTCTCACCATAGCCTCCTTCAAGGCATCCGGAAAGACTCCCTCAGATAAGGAACACCGTACGATCATGGCGAACACCGGGCCAACAGAGCCAACGCATCTCATTAAGAAACGCGTTGGCATTGGGTCCAGTTCACAAAAGGTATGCCTCAAATTGGTTGCTACCTCAATAACCTTACTTGCCTCCACTGGTCTAAACTCCCCCCAACTTGGCGGAGTGCACTCAGAACACATCTGACGACCACTGTTAGCTATGGTATTGCTAACTGAAGAGGCATCCCGCCAGATCATGGACACCCTGTCCGAGAAGAACCGAGCAAACTCCTCACAATCTTCAGTGGAAAAAACCCTACTAGGCTGCAGGCAGACAGGATGAAGAAGTCTGTCTACAGTCCAGAAGAGTGAAGCTGGTCGATTCTTCCTGGCAGCAATCTCCCTGGACAGGAACACTGCCTTCTTACGATTGATTGCCTCCTGATACGCACGATAGTGCGTACGCAGGACCAGTCTGTCCACCTCCAGGCGGGATCCTCTCCAGCAGTGCTCCAATCTCTGACCCATCTTCTTCATCTCCCTGAGGTCCCCATCGAACCATGGGGACCTCAGGTATGAGGTTCTGGGTCGTACACGGACAGGTGCGAGGGAGTTGATGGTGTCAGAGAGCACCTTATTATAGGTGTCAACCCGGCATCAACTCCTCCAACGCATGCAGCACCCACTAGATAATTTAGCTGCCGCCAAAAAACCCTCAGGGGTAAGACCCCACAAAGGGCGACAGCTAATCATCTCAGCAGGGGAAGGGCTTATGGAGGGAGCCCCAAATGTGAACTTCACTGTGCAATGATCGGACCAAGAAACCCGATCAATCCCGAGATCAATGATCTCAAGCCCCAGTGAAAACACCAGGTCCAGCATGTGGCCATCCTGGTGGGTGGGTGTGGCAATGACCTGTGTCAGTCCAAGAGAGGACATACTCCGTAAAAAGTCGCTGCCGCATCTTTGATCACTATCAGCCACCCAGACATTGAAATCCCCCAGAAAGATACATCTGGGGATCCCAATGTTTCACCAGCAGTGAACCGGCAAACTCCTGGAAATTCCCATCGGGCCAGAAGGGCGATAGACAAGGAAAATCCTGCAGCCCGCGCCGGGACCACCGAGGATAGCCACACACTCAAAAGAACCTGGAGCTTCCACTGGGTGCACGGCGAAGGTCAAACCGGATCTAAAACAGATGGCTACACCGCCACCCCTGCGATTCACTCTGGGGCAGTGTACCATGGTATACCCGGGAGGGACCACAGCCTCAAAAATAGGGCCTGCATCATCACCCACTCAGGTCTCCGTAATGCAAGCCAGATCGACCGATGAAATCAAGGCGGCAACAATTTCCGTCTTGTTCCTGATCGACCTGGCATTGCACAACACTGCCCTCAGAGGATTGGAGGGTGGTGCAGCCCCACAGGCTACCTGGCCACTTGGACTGGTGGACTCCCTTGGGACGGGCACCAACCACGTCTGGCCTCTCCCAGATGCCCGTCACAACCCAGGGCGCCTCCTGTACCTAAGGACCTCAATCCAACCATCACCTACAGCCTGATCACCTCGTTGCCAGTAATCAACATAACCCCCTACAATCCCCACTTCCTGACGTCTAGCAATAGTATCAGACACAGAAAGGGGGATAGAGGATAGACAGATATGCCGATGAGGATTGGGCACCCCGTCTGCAAATTAATTTAGGAGGGGGCATACTGACAGGGGAATTGGGTACCCCCGTCAGCTGTCACAGGGACTGTAAAAGATGGCAGCTGTCCCTCAGCTTCCCTAAGGACTGTAAGAAGCTGACGGGGAAGCCGCCGCCATGTTGCTTGACCAGAGGAGGCAAGCAGTAATTGGCTGCTGCAGTCAGGGACTGCTCCGTGGCGCTCCCTGATTGCAGCAGCTAATTTCTTTCAAGGTGGTGGCACGTTTTTTCAACTGCTGTCATAGACAGCGTGCTATGCCATTGGCGCCACAGAGCCCAGCCTCAAAAAGCAGTGGCACCATTGGCTGTAGCAGGACTGCACCTCTGAAACCCGCTTCCCCACTAAAGCAGCCACAATATGTTGTCTGTGCTGCACGCGCAAGACAACATAAAAATGATATATACGCTGGGGAGGCTGAGATCCCTGGCAAAGATATTAATATGTACAGTAAATTAAGGTGCCCACATGGTATCGTGTGTAAACAAGGTGTATGCACAGTAACAACACCTAATACCTCCACAGACATGTATGCCCATGACAGTGCCATATACATACATGAGTACGGCAGTACGACAAGAAATGGCATCCCCACCCCCAGCCTGTACATTTGGGCTCCTTCAACCCATAGTAGCTTTTTCCTATTCCTTACCAAATTGTTTTCCCTCATTGCCCCCACATGTCATTGACATCCAGTCAGTCACTAGTTTTTAATTTATTTTTAACATACGATGAGAAGAATGTATGTATGAAAAGTGGGGTTACAATGAATATTCATTTCATATTTTCTTTGACTACAAATGGCGCTCTCTTGCCACTATTTGTATTTGACCAAACAGTGCCAACCATAAAAAAATGAATGACAAACATCATCACCCCATGCCCTTGTCTTCACGGTTTTTCCATGTATGTAATAATTTTTGCAATGAAAAATAATTATGTTCCCCCACACCATATGTAGATGCCACATATTATGCCACATAATTGTTTTTTATATCTTTTAGGTTTTGTTGTTGTTTGATCTTTAAGTTCTGCAAACCCCTGCCCACAAATCATGCCGAGCTCACTTGTAACACCTAGGTGGCACTATCCTATGGGCTACCACCCCTGCCTGTGTGACTATGTACAGGTTAAGGGGCCTGAGCTCGGTGAACAAGTGCCTCCACCCGGAGGAATGCTTTTGGGGTAGCGTAACTGCTGTTGGTATAGCCCTCCGGGATGCTATAACCACCCACCAATCCTTCTGGTGTCCCAATTGGTCCAACAACAACACCTTCGCATTTAACATATGACAGTAGTGATATGCTCCCACCTCTTGCATGTACCACCAGGGCTGGACCTTCTGTGATGGCCCTGGAGTACCCCTGTAAAACAAGACCAGTGATGCAGCAATTCAAAGGCAGTACACTATCCCCACCAAGAAGGTGCACACTAGCCAGGTTAATTGTAAAAACCACAATCTGATTTATTCAGGGGGGTGTGAACAAGAGTGGGGCATAAATCTAGCAGTGATTGGCAAATCTGATTATATTCAGGTTGGTAAAGCATGCACTGTAAGTCCCTCTCACCAAGTCCCGCAACCCTGGGTTCCCAGTTGGAGAACAGGCTAGCCTCAAGTGTCGCCTGGGGTAGGCTGGCATTGCAGCTGTTTTTGGTCCCTTAGCGAGGAAAACACAGTTAGCATGCACTCAACCCAAATATTTGTAATCCGGAGCCGGTTGGCTCAGTCTGTTGCAAATAAACCCAGAACAAGAGAATCAGATGGACACACAGATGATTGAAGCTTTGTTGCAGGGATCTACCCTGTTTTGTACTCACGTTACCCAGACCAGGATGCAGGGCTGATGAAATAAAGACCTCTGGATGTTGTACTGGCTTGCAAGGGGAAGCAGGGCGACACGCCTCACCATGGTGGATGCTACCTGTATGGTGGTGTTGAGCAGGGGCGAATCCCTGAGCAGGTGTTTCACTGGAAATGTCTCTGGTATTGGCATGGCAACCCAGGCAGAGGTGGCAGGGCCTAGGCAGAGTGAGCAGTTCGGATGCAGTCCGTGAAAAGTGCTGGAGCAGCCTCCGGCTGGCGTAAAGCAGAACTCGCTGTGTAGGGAACCAAATAAGTACCCACACAACACATTCATACATCTGTAACTCTTCAAGGTAACTTGCCACCATTCAGATAAAGTCTGTTTGCTAATCGCAGTGTCTCTGTGCAAACCTCTCGATCTGGGGCTCACTTCAGTGCCTGGCAGGCCGATCACTTCTAGAGCAAGTCTTCGGTCCACTTGCAGGTAGTAAGAAAAACACTTCTCTCTTCAGGTTTCAGGTCTCAATCGGTGAATCGGATAAAGTCCGACTTTCACACTCTCAGCAGTTCTTCATACTGAAAGAGGTAGCAGGTAGGCCAGCACAGCCTTCCCGACGATTTCCTTGCATTCCTATGCAGGAGCAGCTGCTCGATGACTCAAGCTGTTCACTCTCCAAACTCCAGCCTGCCAACCGACACACTGTTGCAGGCAGCTCTGGTCTTTTCCAGTGATCCAAAAGGTTCGGTTGGCTGAGGGAACTGTCTGACATCACAAGGGCCTCCCCCGGGTCAATTTAGGCGCCCAAACCTTAAAAACTACAATTCCTACAGAAATTCACTTCTACAATGCCTCTGGAGACAGCCTCTATTTTAGGTCCACTGAGGTTCCGATTGGTCTATCATTGGCTGTTCCAGACCCAAAATGGTGGCTCTATTCCAAAATGTTCATGCTGCAAATGGAAGCAGGTTAGACACACTCCTATATTATTATAACTACTACAGATACACAGTAAATAAGTACTTTTCCTAGCAGAGCTCCCTCCATGCTAAAAGCGATTGCAGAATGGAGCAGAAATGCAACTTGTCTGGCTGGTCGCGAGCCTTAGACCACTCAGACCCAGCTCAGACTAATTTCTAGCACAGCATAAGGGTTCTCTTAAAGAGACAGGCACAGAGGCTCCCTATAGCTCTCTCACGCAGGCAATTTTAAACGGCTGGACAGAGAACACCATCCTGACAATGGGCATTAGGCAAGCCCAGGAAGACATTATGGTTACACACTGAACTCCTTTTGGGCACACTGTCACTCCATGTCCTCCCCTACCACCACCACCCCCAAACCAAAATGTTGTGTCTTTGTTTTTTCCCCCAGCCTTTGGTTCATTTCATATTTTTGCTCCCTGGCACCCCATTACCATTGTGTTTTGTACAGTTTTGCTCTCCATTTATTTTTATTATTATACTTTTTAAAAGTTGTATGCTGTGAGCACACCAAGCACGTGGGGCATGTTGTGGCGTGCTAGGCAATAACTATGTGGTTGGTCACAGACAGAAATCGGTATGCAAAGAAAACGCAGTTAAAGCGGAATGTCTCCTGTGCAAAAACTTCATTTTGAGAGGTAGCCAGACCTCAGAGTATACAATCATGGCCATGACGAACCACGTTCGGGTTAAGCACACTGAAGTTTTCAAGGAGGCCAAACAGTGTCTGAACAGATGGTCTCGACCTGAAAATTATGGCACATACTAGAAAGGCAAAGCAGCTTACTGTCGAGGACTGAATTGCCAAGAGAAGGCTATGGATATGTGAAACTTCTGAGGCACTGAAAATGAATTATGTAAGTCGCTGAAATGCTGCCCCTGGACATGCAGCCACTCTCAGTACTGGAGGATACGTGCTTCATAAGATTAATCAAGGTGCTAGACCTGTGGAATAAATTGCCATCACGCAAGTATCTCTCTCAAATTATTATTCTTGATACATTTGAAAGGGAACATCAGCAGATTGTGTTGCTGTTAAAAATGCAATGTCCCTATCATTGATCATTGACATGTGGAGACAGGGAAATAAAACTTCATCATTTTTAGGTCTAACAGCACATTGGATTGAATAATGATTTTAATAGAAAGTCTGCTGTTTTGCCCTGTTTTTGCATTTTGAGGAGTTCCCAGGCAAACACATAGGAGCAGCTATGTGATGCCCTGCTTAAAATGCTAGCGAACTAGGACATAAAAAAGATAGAATTCATGTTTTTATTCGAGACAGTGATGCTAACATAAAAAAGCTTCTAATGACTGTGGTATTCATAGCGTGGGATGTTTTACTCACTTACTTCAGCTGTGCCTTCATGATGCCTTACTTAGTCAATGCTCCATGTCTGATCTTATAACAAATAGGAAACTTGTGGGACATCTTAAACATCCTGCATCTGCTCTGTCCAAGTTGCACAATATTCAACAAGAACTGGGACTGCCAAATCCTCAATTATTTCAAGACATTGTTACTAGATGGAACTCTATATTTCATATGTTGAAACATCTAATTGAGCAAAAAAAGAACTCTCAGGGCCCAGTATTCAAATATGCACCTGGCAATGGCGCAGGGTGTGTGCATGGCGCAGCTGAGGTGCACTGGAGCAACCAAGGGATATATTCAAAGGAGATGAGCCATGGCGCATCTCTTCTGAATATATCAGGTAATGCGCAATATACAAATACAATGCACTGGCGCATCCCCCCAGACAGGGCTGAATACCAGGAATGGGAATTGTGCCAGCGTAACAGAGATACCCTGCGTACAAATTCCTGATATTCAGCCACCAATATGCAAATGGGGCCATAATGCATGCAAGGTGTAAATGGAACCATTTATATGTCACTATGGCCCCGTTTGCATGAGTTGTGCAGGGCTGGCTGGCAAAATGCGCCATGCACCCTGCACACCATGTGGTGCTGTCGGAGAACATCTACTGGTGCCCCCCGCCCATAACCCCGACACCGTGAATGTGTCCCAAGAGAAGCCCTGATAGTCTAGTGGTCCCCCTCCCGTGTAGCACTGATCACGCAAACATCTATGTAGAACAGCCCTGGCAGTCTAGTGGCACCCTCCCTCCCCCATCCTGACCCTCCGTCACCACCATATTTAAATCTGAGATATCCCTGGTGGTCCAGTGGTACCCTCCTGCCCATGCATCTGATCAGCGATCTGTACCTATATGAACAGCCCTGGTAGTCTAGTGGGACCCCACCCAGCGGTGCCAGCGATCACCCTTAGTGATGTCCAAAGCAACTAATTGGTCAGTGGCACCCCCACCCACAGGACCCCCAGCCTCCAGCCCCCAGTCATCAACGGGCAGCATGCCCACCTGCATACTACCGCTGGCCACTGAATGACAGCATACAGTAGGAGCTGCAAGCTCATTGGTCCACAGCATAGACCAAAGAGCTTGCAGCTCCTACTGTATAAAGAAATATTCCGCGGGCAGCCACTGTGGGATGCAAGGGTATGCTGCCCACGAGATCGGGTGGCTGGGTGGGCTGGGAGTTCTGTGTGTGGGGTGCCACTGACCACCGGGAGTTGTTTTGGACATCACTACGGAGATTACAGGTACCGGTTGGGCAGGGGATCACACTAGACTACCAGGGCAATTCATAAGGTACAGTTTAGTGAATAGATGCCTGGCGGGGGGGTACCACTGGATCACCAGGGATATGTCATTTTTAAATATGACAGTGATCAGAGGGTCAGGATGGGGAGGGTGGTGCCACTAGACTGCCAGGGCTGTTCTACATAGGTGTTTGCGGCAATCGGTGCTACAGAAGGGGTGGAAGGACCACTGTACTGCCATTCTGTGTGCTTGTGCATGGTGTTGGGGGGGGTTGCCACCCATGGCCAGCAGCTGCTGTGTTGCGCACTGCAGTACAGCGGGCCACCAGTGGGTGGACTGCACTTGAGTCATATTTTATGGGCACAACTGTGCGCCACAGTTTGTGGCACATCTTGGGGTTGTGCCAGCATATGCGCTTCACATACCAGGCAGAATATCAGGATGTGCCGCATATGCATGGGCACGCCACCTTGAGTTGTGCCGCATACATTATCTTTGCATCCTGCTGCATTGGGAATTGTGCTGTGCAGTTCCCTTTTCTGCATATTGCCCGGTGCAGTTCTGGAGTTGTGCTGGTGTAACTCAGTTGCGCCAGGTGCAACCCCTTTGAATATCTTGCCCTCAGTGTCTATTGTACTGCTGAGTCAACTGTTACATCCCTAACACCTAGCCAGTGGAGTCCAGCAGAAATTGTTGTCACCATCCTCAGACCATTTGAGAAGCTAACCCAAGAAATAAGTGCAGATGCTATATGCAGTTAAGTTGTACTAGCTGCAATGAGGGTCCTAAAATGTATAGAAGAATATTTGAATGTAATACTCTGACAGGGTAGAATAGGACCATGTCCCATTTGTTTTAGAGAAATGTGTAAATGCAAGGACCTATATTCTTTCCTTTTCTGTCTCCTCTGTCTGGTTGCACAACCCAATTTTCCTGTGAGACTTCGGACTTGATCAACCCGAACAGTGTTGCAGTCGTTTGCCTTTCTCTGTCTCTCAGTTTTCTCCTGCTGTCTGTTTTCCTCACTTGCATATCTACATCTGGTAATATAAGAATATATGCAAATCAATACATGGAAATGAAACTAATATTGGGATCTTTTGTTTAGAAAATATATAGTGTTACTGTTGAAATGTATATATATATTTATGATTTGAGATGACTGTAGAAAACTGGAGGTTATTTAAGTACAAATGTCTCAGCCTTTACAGTTGCTGTGGGGACCTCAGGAAGTTCTCAGTGTTCTAGCAGCTCCTGAAATTTACAAAGAACAGGATGCTTGCTAGAGATGGGGGGGGGTTGGAAAGACTTATAAAAATAGCTAAACTGAGCTGCAGAAGATTTTTTTAATCTCTCTGTACATAGTTATTCTGAACAAGTTTATTTTTTTTATGTTACTACAACTACAAATAAACAGTTTTGTGGAATTTTACAACTGCTCCTGGGTTTTCCCTATGCTTCCTGACCTGTGCCTCGACGACGAATACCAACTAGATTTAATCATGCAGAATGTAAGCAACAGTATGCTGTCTCCTTTGTGAATAACCTTCTTTTCAAATTATACCCATTTAATTCAGATGCAAACTGCTGTGATGTCAAGGTTGCCACCCAAAGTATTTCATAAAGAATATCAGCTGTGACAATAAACTGCAAACTCTGGCTAGAGCTGGTACGGCTGCAGTTGAGGTCACCAATGGAACACAGCTCTGTCTGCTGTGTCCAGGATGGCCGCTGGAGTTCCCTGAGAATGCGCGATGACTCATACATGCACACAGAGCTCAGTGGCCATCATGGACATAACAGACTGTGCTGTTGAGGTTCAGTGCACATGCATGAGTGTCACGATGTGCAGAGAACTCCCGCATTACCTGGAACACAGCAGATCATGCGTGTTCCATATGACCGGCAGACAAAATATTGTGGTGGACACACAGTGATTGCCGTTTACCTCCACTATTCACTATTTACAAGTCCGTCTGGTATCTGGTAGACTCCCTTTTACTGTACTGTGATTGCAAGATGTCTGCAGGGCTACTCCCACTGCAGCCGTAGAAAGTAGAAGATGCCAAGCCTGATATATTGTTAGAGCCGCAAATTAAAAAGTCAAGAGTGGACACAGGGACACTATGGAGCTGCTGGGACAAAATAGCTGAGGAATCACAATTTCCTACATCACCTGTAGCAGTGGATACTGACCTGTCCTTATATCTGTCAGAGCCATGCATTTCATGCTGTAGCAACCCAGTTGAATAGTAGAAACAGAACTGTGTCTATCTTCTGAATTGAACCACTACTGCAAGTGCATTTCTTTCAGCACCACCAAGCAGTGTCCCCTCTGAAAGACTCTTTAGCACTGCTGGGGATGTACATGCTGAACACAGATGCAGGCTACTGCCAGAGAAATAAAGAATAATGGATAGACAAGTGTGTGTTATGGATTGTTTTTACACACTTGGGGTGTATGATGACCCATAAACCTCTAGAGCAGTTTATGAGGTCATCACACACCAAGGGTATGTAAAAAAAATCCTTAAACACACACTTGTCTATGTTTTATGTTTTATAATTACTGGTGCAGGGAGTTTCTGATAGCAGTGCTGTCAGAGAGAGACAGAAAGAGACACTCACACACACACACACATATCAGCTAGGTGTGTCTGCCAGCTTGTCCCTCTCAGTCCATTTCACTAATTTTTTTTTTCTTATTTCTTTTAAGTTGCAGTGTGAAGCACCCCAGGACCACAGTGAGAGTAGTCAGTCACTGTGGTCCATTTGTGATCAGAGAGGCTGTCTCTGAAATTGTCAGCCGAGTCCGAACAATAGCAGTATCCATGAGATAGATTTTTTTGAAAAGGCACAATCAACTAGATAAACACAAGTAAGAAATTAGTGTCTTGCCGGTGAGAAGGAAGTCCAAGTGATGACGGTGGGTCCTGAAATCGGAGAAATGGAAGCGCTATTTTTTTCATGTGCTTGACCTGCCCAGGCAGAAAGTGACAGCTAGTGAAGTGGCATGCTACAAATGAGTGGCAGCAAAACGAAACAAAGTTCTGAGAAACACAGTCAGAGTCGGGAAGCTGAGAAGTTGCAGGATCAACCAGATAAAAGTTTGAAATGTTAACTAGGAGGATCAACCAAATAAATGAAAATAACAATAAAGACAGAGACTTGAGAGTCTGTGTGGCAACTAAGTCAATAAGCGGCGACAGAGCCGCAATGTGTACGGAACAGTTGGTAGCATCAGCGTGGAACTGAAAGGCAGTTAGAGAGAATGCTGTAATAACCAGATTTCAGCTTATTACAGCATTTGATCCGTCATAACCCAAAATCCGGTTATTACGGCGTTTGACAGCAATCATAATCCGGTTGATAAATAGGGTCACCAGTATTTATAAATGCAATTTACCACTGAAAAATCATACATATTAATGATGGTAGCTTTTATCATCTAGTGCAATTAACATGTTGAAGTATTTCTGCACATTTATCCACAAGCTGCTATTTGTAATGTTTCTAGTGCAACTGACACGTTATGCTGTTTTTGCACAGTCAGTCACAATCTGCTGCTTGAGTGCTTGATGTATGTTTAGTGTGTCATGCCATTTTGCAGTTAAGCACAAACCGCTATTTACAAAACAAAGGTGCAATCGTTAATGGCTTCAAAACTGCCAGTTTGTACAAGAACTATATCTACCTCGTTTGTTTTTTATCATATAAGAAAAATATACAAAAAATGCAAGTGCATGAACTAAACTGAATGAAATAAATTTATGACAAATTTAAATTATTATAACAGTACACCTACTTGTATTCGTTATTCAGCAAATACTAGCAGTAGCTATTCAGTCGAATAATACAAAATACTGTTCATCCCATCCCTAACAAAAAGTGTGCTTTCCGGATCAACAGCAGCTCCCTGAGGAAAACTCAGTTGCCACATTTCAATAAATCTGTTTACGTTTGCACCCCTTTTGCTGCACTGCTATTTTGTTGTTTCACAGTCCCTGGTATTCTACTGCCATCCCCCCAGCCCCACATAGTAACAAGCCTTCCTCAATGATCTGGTCCCTTGCTTGTCTCCATCCCCCACCGTCACCTTCAGTTTGAGACACACTTTTGCGATGGCCCTCCCACCTGCCTGTAATAGTTCTACAGGTAGAGGCCATCGCGTGTGTGCAGCCATTCAGTGTGGGGGGTCAGCACACCCTTAATACATGACACTGTATGCCAACTGCATGGTGGCCCAGCCCCCTTCCACTCACCAGCATACTTTAATGTGTGCTGCCACAGACGGGGTTCAAGACCCAGTCAGAGCATAGCTCAGGGGGTTACAGGTAATGGAGTAGAACTTCCACAAACATGGCAGTGCATCATGTTTGTGACTGTCCCTTGCAACAGAGGCTCACATCCTCTGAATTATTACTACTTTTACTCTGTATTACTTGGTTTGATTCCACAATCAGGACAATTGTTACCCACGCTTGATCTACTCCTCCTGTTTAATCCTTTGCCAAAGTCTCCATCCTGTTTTCATACAATAGAGGAGTTTATAAAGTGGGTGATAAAAATATTTATTCTAAATAAAGCAGTGTTCCAAATGAAGATACTGCAGATACGACATGACATGGCCTGACTTGATATCATTTGTGTCTTCTTGAGAGGACAGTGGTTTGTTGATGTCGCACAAGTGACAAAGTCAAGAGTGAGATAGTAATAGACTAATACCCTGAAATGAAGATACAAATTATGTCTTAAGTCAGTCCATGTCACTTTTGATTTATACAGCAGGTGTTTAGGTGGTTTTGTGACAGAAGTGGTAAAAAAGTTACAAAAGCAACAAAATGCGAACTGTGCCTCCCTTCACAGTATAATAGCTCGTCATTAGAGCAACTGATCCATATGTGCAGTCAATAAATGGCATTTCACATCTAAAAATACATTTCAGACCAGATCCACTGTGTTTATTTTGCTCATGTTGCCCCTTATAATATTTATTTTGGCAAATGTATGTTTGCTCCTGTTGTATAAACCATGTTCCAAATGTGATATGATGTGTTCCAGATGTGATAAAGGTTCTAAAGGAACTGAGGGAGGTGTTGTCTGCCCCACTGACAGCCTTGTTCAACAGCTCACTGGAAACAGACATGGTTCCACAAGACTGGAGAAGAGCTGACACGATGCCTGTACATAACAACAGCAGTGGGGAGGAGCTTAGCAACTATAGGCCGGGCAGTCAGTGGTGGGGAAATGAATGGAAATCCTGCTAAAGGAAAGACAGGCTGAGTATACGAACATACGAAGGTGCCAGCAGAAACAGACCACCCAGTCTATATAAGTCTGCGCGAGTGTGCAGCTAGCAGCCCTAGTTTGCAGCTGCTCTACCCCCTCCCCTTTGTCATCCCACTGCCACCCCCCACCTCCCCCAAACTCACTCTTCCCTGCTCCCTGTTCCATGCCCTTTTAAAGCTGTTCACAGATTTACATGATACCACCCATTCTGGTAGTGCATTCCATTTTGCTACCACCCTCTCCATGAAATAGTGTCTCCTCATTTCCCTCCTAAATCTTCCCCCCTCTATTCGTAGCCCATGCCCCCTGGTGTTACTCCCCCTTCTTAGCTTAAAGACCACATCTGCCCATCCTTATTGATTCCCCTCATATACTTGAATGTCTCTATCATGTCCCCTCGTCCCTTCTATCCTCCAGGGTGTACATATTCAGGTCTACCAGCCTGCTGTCATAGTCTCTGTCCTCCATTCCACATATCATTTTTGTTACCTCCTCTGTACCCCTCCAGTAGCCTGATATCACGCTTCAGGTATGGCCTCCAAAACTGCACACAATACTCCAAGTGTGGCCTTACCAGCGACCTGTAGAGGGGCAAGATCACCTCTCTTCACCTGGGGTGAAACCCCTTTCGCTATGCACCCCAGCATTTTGTTTGATTTTGCAGCCACTCTCCTGCACTGGGCAGTATTGTGCATGGTCCCTGTTACCATTAACCCCTAGGTCCTTCTCCTCCTCAGTGATCCCCAGCTTAACACCCCAGCCAGTATTCTCTCCTTGGGTTCTTTGCCCCGAGTGCATAACCTTACACTTCTTTACATTGTACCCCAGCTGCCACCTCTCTGACCCTCCTCTAACCTTGGGTCCTCCTGTAGCTGCTTCTGTCCCTCCCCTCCATCCACCACTGCTCCCATTTCGGTGTCAGCTGCGAACAGACTTACCTTGCTCACCACACTGTATGTAATGTCTGATATGAAGAACCCAAATAATGCTGGTCCCAGCACAGAGCCCTGTGGCATCCCACTCGACACCGGCTTCGGAGTTGAGAACTCCCCTCCCACCACCACCCGTTGTAGCCTCCCACTCAGCCAGCTTTAATCCAGTTCGTATTTTTGCCCCTACCCCATACCAGTTAGCTTCCTCCCAAGCCACCCATGAGGCACCAAATCGAAGGCCTTGCTGAAGTCCAAGTAAAGAACATCCACTGCATGACCCCATCCAGCTCACCTGTCACCAAGTCATAATATTGAATCAGGTTGGTTTGACAGGACTTCCCAAATGAACCCATGCTGCCTCACATCATGGAGACCGTTGTCCTCCAGGTACAACACCAGTCTTTCCTTTAGTATCATTTCCATGAGTTTGCACACTATGGAGGTGAGACTTACCGGATGATAATTTCCCGGTTCGTCCCTTGGTCTGCCCTTGTGTAGCAGCACTACATGTGTCATCCTCCAGTCCAGTGGAACACATCCCAACCCCAATGAAGTGCTGTACAGATTCGCCAGTGGCTCCGCCAACACCTCCGCCATCTCTATCAGCACCCTGGGGTGGATACCATCTGCTCTGGTGCCTTGTCTACCCTCAGTGCCCTCAGTCCCTCTAGGACTGTACCTCCTCAGTCCTTCCATCTGTCGCCTCCCTCCCCATCCCCACCTCCCAGCCCATGGTGTTAGCGATCCCCGCTTGTCTTCCATGAACACTGAGCAAAGTATTCATTCAGTGCTTCTGCCTGTTCCTCCCCTTTTCTGTCCACTCCCACCCTTTTTATCCTCACTATTTTCTCCTTGCACTTCCTTTTCTCTCTGATGTATCTGAAAAAGTCTTTCTCCTCCCCCTTAATTCCCTGTGCTAATCTCAGCTCCCTCTGGGCCTTGGCTTCTCTCACTTTTCTTGTCACCTCCCTGGACCATCTTGCAAACTCCTGCCTGTCCCCTTCCTTCCCCGTCCTCCTGTACCTCTGGTGCACTTCTCTTTTTGCCCTCACCACCTCCACTACCTCACTGTTCAACCAGCATGGTTTCCTTGCTTTGCTCCTCTTACACTGTGTCCTAGTGCAGGCTTCTGTTGCTAATGTAATCCCCCATTTAATAATTTCCCATTTCTGCTCTGCATTGATCTCCTGCCTTATGCCCTCCAGTTTCCCTTTCAGTACTTCCCACATCCTCCCAAAGTCCACCCCCCCTGAAGTTTACCACCCAGGTTACTGAGTTCTCTGGCTCCCTGTACATTGTGATATTAAACCACACCATTTGGTGATTGCTGTCGGCTAGTGGGTCCTTCATCCTTATTTCCCTTACTGCCTCCCCATTCGACAATACCAGATCTAAAGTGTTCTTTAGCCTAGTAGGTACACTGACCAACTGTGTCAGGAGAACCTCCTGGATCATGTCCAGGAGCAATTGCTCCCTAGCACTGGAGGTGATCGGAATGCTCCAGTCAACCCCTGGCAAGTTGAAACCCCCCAACATGACCACCTTCCCTTTTCTACATACCTTTCTGATTTGTCCTGCTAATTCCCTGTCAAGCTCCTCAGAATGGGGCAGCAGCCTGTATAACACCCCAAACCTCAGTTTTCTACCCCTTGAGTCTAGAAGCAGCAGCCAGATTGCCTCTGTTCTCCTTTCCTCCCGCCCCTTGTGCATTTGATCCCATCTCTCACATAGATTGCCACCCCACCACCCCCCTCCCCTCCTTACAGTCTTTCCTATATAATTTTTACCCTGGGATTGCCAGATCCCAGTCCCGTTGCTCGGTTGCCCACATTTCCGTGACAGCCGCAATATCCACCCTCTACACTGCCAAGAGTGCCTGTAGCTCAGCTGATTTGGTGCCTAAGCTTCTCGCATTCAGAAAGACCACCCTACATCCTGCCCCCTTCCCTTCATTGCCCTCTATCTCCTCCCTTCTACTCCCTCCCTTTTCCGCCACCCGAAATCCTTCCCTGCTAGCATGGGGGGTAGGCTGTGACTCTATCGGATCCCTGTCTACCAGCTGTCCACTTGCCACCCCCCATCTAGTTTAAATCCACCTTTGTCGAAATATACCTTCCCACTCTTTGCTTTAATACCTCCTTCCCCTCCCCGCTCAGGTGCAGCCTGCAATCTGCAAACAGATTGTTATTATCCCAGGTACTGCCCCAGCCACCCACAACCCTATATCCCTTAGCTTGGCACCATTCTACCAACCATGCAGTCAACTCCCCAATCCTCTCCTTTCTCACTGTGCTTGTGCAGGGTACTGGGAACACCTCTGAGAAGGCCACAGACTCCCCAGTCTATTTGCACAATCTTCCCACTTCCTCAGATCTCTCCCTTGTTACCTCCACCATTTTTCCCGCCAGGTCATTTGTCCCCACATGTACCACAATGTGCGGTTTTCTCCTACCCCTCCTTGCGCACCTTAGGATTGCCTGCCCTGCCTTGTTTGCCTTTAATCCCGTATGGACTTCACTCAAATCTGACTGTGCCTCTCCCCCTTGCTGCCCCATCTGATCCCTTTGAGTATGGAGTTACCCCCCCCACCCAGGTTCTCATTCCCGGGCACTCAAAAGAGTGCTTTTACCATTTGCCTCAGTGTCTTTCCCCTGCCCCTCTCAATTGAGACCCCTCCCCCTCCTCCTGTTTGACTGCCAGCCTCCCTCTCCCTCCTCACCTCTCCGAGTATTATCCCTCCCTCTGCCACGCCATAGTCAATCTCTCCACTAGTAATGCCCCTCACTCCCTCCTCTTTGTCAGTACTAACCCTTGTGCAAGCTCATCCTGCGTCCTCTTCCCCATGTGTCGCTAGTACAGCAAACATGTTCCCTACCCTCTTTGCATTACTATGTGTTTTCTACTCCCAGCTTCCTACTGCTGCTCCTCTTTTGCTAGGCCCTACTAGAGTCCACCCTTCATCAGCTGGCTTCCTTTCTAATTTGTCCCACCCCCGACCCCTCCCTTGACCCATTGTTCCTTCTCTGTGGTGCCCTCTGATGCACTAAGATGTCAGCCCTTCTACCAATGAAACCCTCCCTTCACCCCTCAATCTCCCCAGCTCCCTGCCAAGCCACTGAACCTCTTCCTCAAGCCTCCTTAGCCTGTGACATATTGAGCACCCTCCAGCCTCCACAGTATGTTCATCCACACTGCTGCCCCACAACCATTGCCACAGGGATCAGTACTTTGACTGCTCCTCTTCAGTGTCTTCGTAAAGTGACATTGCTGAGAAACTGGAAGGCGAGGCATGCCATTGTACTGTAGATGACACCAAAATCTGCAATAGCATGAACACTCAGGAAACATAAAACATAGAAGTTGACGGCAGCTAAGGACTGCAAGGCCCATCCAGTCTGCCCATTTTTTCTACCTTATGAATGTGCCATAGGCCTTACCTGTCAATGGCCTTTTATTCATACTCATCTGTATTGCTTCCTTATGTCTATCCCATACCTGTGTGAAGCCCTACACTGTATTCATATCCACCACTTCCTGAGGTAAGCTGTTCATGCATCCACCACCCTTTCTGTGAAAAGAACTTCCTCATTACCCTTAATCAGCCTCCCGCTAATCTCATGCTGTGTCCTTTGTCCTGCTATTGTTCTTATATTGAAACATGTTAGACTATTTCACCTTGTTAATGCTCTTAAGATGTTTGAATGTTTCAGTCATATCTCCTCTCTCCCTCCTTTGCTATAGGGTATACATATTAAACTCGGTTAGTTTGTCCTCATGTGTTTTCTGATGCAGTCCCTGCACCATTCTGGTTGCCCTTCTCTGAACTGCCTCCATTTTGTTAATGTCCTAGTGCAGGTGCAGCCTCCAGTACTACACGCAATATTCCAAATGGGGCCTAACCAGTGTTTTGTAAAGAGGGATTACCTCCCTCTTACGACTTGTGACATCCCTCTAGCCTTACCTACTGCTTTAGTGGTCTGCTTGGATAATTTTAGGTAATCTTTGATGATGATGCCCAAGTCTCTTTTTTCCCTTGTGATTGCCAGCAACTCCCCTCCCAACCTATAGGAAGCTTCAGGGTTTCTCTTCCTTTTGTGTATGATCTTGCACTTCTTTGCATTAAACCCCAGTTGCCACTCTTCTGACCATTTTGCCAGAGGGTGGAAAGAATGAGCAGTGATCTGGGGAAACTCAAGGAGTGATATATACCATAGTAGTTGGGGTTCAATGCTAAAAAGTTCAAGATCATGCACCTACAGGTAAGTCATTTAGGAAACCAAGCGCTGAGTATAAGATTGGGGGGGGGAGTACTGGCAGCCACTAAACAGGAAAGAGACCTTGAGGTTGTCATATCTGATGATCTCAATGGCAGAGCAGTGTGATAAAGCAGAAGACAACAACAATTACAGCTCACTCAACAAGGCAGACTCAAAATTCAAACAATAAAGCTGCAAATGATTTTTTTATTCAGCCAAAATGGCACTCAGGGCTCATAACAGACAACACCAGGACTTAGGCCAGCTGTAATTCTTGATGTGTTCAGTTTTGAAACAAAATCCAAAAGGTTTGCTGCGACTTGCAGAAGTAGGTCGGTGCTCACTGCAATGGACTGCCAGCTTATGAAACTAAAATGCACTTCTCCAAAAGGCAGTGGCACTCAGATCTCTGTCTCTTAAAAATAGTGACACTGGAGGCGTGGCCTGACTCTGAACAAATATGAAGGTCTGAATCCTGAGCTCTGATATTCAATAAACAATCTAGCATCATCTTCAGCCATCTAAGTCAATTCTGCAAGACATACTAGAAAATCAATCCTCTGGACCACAATACAGCACTTTGTTAAGGTATTTTTTTATTATATTTCATCTATACTGGGCTATACTTTATAACAGACTTCTACTGGAAGCATAAACCTTAGGCCCTAAATCATGGCTGAAAATGCAGAAAAATCAGCTCCCCTGGATAAAATTGAAAACATGTTTCAGAAATTAATTACAGATATAAGTGATCTAAATATCACAACTCAGCATAATACTACCACACTAAAGAATATAGACTCTCGACTTGCCAACACAGAGCTCAAAACCAAGCAGAATGAGACATCTATACAAGATCTAAAGCTACTATCAGGAGCAAGATCGATTATCAAAGAGCTTCAATACAAAATTGAAGATATTGAAAATCGAAATTGAAGGAATAACTTAGATTCTTCGGATTTCCTGAGAATTCTGACTCAAAAGACACTACCACTTTTTTGCTGCGTGTCTTGCCAACCATGCTGAACCTTCCTGCAGATCATAACATAACTATCGAGCACTCACATCCTTCATTAGGCCCTAAACCTCCTCCCGATTACAGACCCAGACCAACTGTGGCCAAATTTTTGAATTTCGCACACACTGAACTTATTCTACAGAAATCCAGAGAAATTGGGCACCTTACCTGGCAAGATCACCAAATATACATATGTAGAGACTTTTCAAAGGAGGTTCTAAACAAAAGGAAAGCCTTTTCACTGGCTCGGAAACTGATGCACAAATTGAGACTGAGATTCTCGATGCGGTACCCTGCAACAATGCGAGTATTCAGCGGCAGCTCTCATAAAGATTATAATACCCCAGAATCACTGATGTCTTCCTAAGCAGATTTGAGTTACCCTGCTAAGCACATCTGATATGCAGAATACATCTCTAAGCCATTCTAGTAAAACTAATAATAGCCCTGATTCCAGTGCTCAGACTGCTTGAACCTGCTGACTTAAACACAACTATCTCGGAGCCTCCAGATTTAAATGTGAGGCATTCTGCCTGACTGCTGGAAAAAATTAATTTAAACCCATGAACTGTAAACTCCAATGCTGCATACAGAAATCAACAAATGCAAAAATGTTGAACCTCATACCAGCACTACGGTTTCATCACCCATACCCTTAAGCAACAGATTTGAGCTTCTATGTGATGTTCAGGTCGACCATTGTGGAACTATAGATAATGGAGACTCAGCTTTTATGGAGGCACTGTGGAGTGTCCTTGAAGCTGAAGAAGAATCTGTCGATGTTTCGTGGTCAGAAGCAGTAGTGAGTTCACCACAAAATCTTTGGAACCGCCAAAGAAAAACACGTAGCAGAGGGAAGAACAGATCAGATGCAGTTGCTGCAAAGAGGACAACAATCAGTCTTTTCAGCGTCTCTTGCTTGCATTTGACAGAATGTGGCATTGATGAATCTGGATCTTTTCACGGATGCCGATGGGTTCCTGTCTGATGTGCTATGCCATTGACTCTGATTGGAGAGTTGTAAGGGTAGTCATACAATTTGAAACTTAGTTCCTATGTGGTAAAGCTTACCAGTAAATAGGGTCCTAGTTAACTACTGGATGTAGATCTCAGCTTACTGCTTGACAGTTCTTACTATATGTTTTGCCCTAAATTACTAAGTAAGGTAAATAACATACAAGTAATCTTGTGTCACAATGAAAATGATTTACCCTAAGAGGGAATCTGATATTTACAATCGGATTGATGTAGGGAAACTATGCGAGGCAATTTTATTTATTTATTAAGCATCAGTTTACAACCTTTGAGCCAGAGGCTCATTTACAAAGTACCTCGTCACAGAGAGGACAAAACAGTGATAACAAATAGGTACAGGAAAACAATGTACAGATTATTGAGATAACAGGAGTACTTAAAAAGCAACAATTTGCAAAAATACAGGATTGGTGAAGTTAACAGTGGTCAGGAAATAACTAGGACATCAAGCAAAAACAGAGGACATCTATACAGTGCAGTTTGGCAGAGTCAACAGAGAGGTATCAGGAACCAAGGGTAGAGGAGGTAAAGAATTTGAGCAGCCACTCGGGGAGCTTTGTCAGACAGTGAGCAAGACAGCTTAGAAACAGCCGCAGCTGCGAGTAGTGATAAGGTGATTCCGGAGGGTAGTTTTAAAGCGAAAGATTGTGGGGGCGTCAGAGATACTGGCAGGGAGGGTATTGTACCAAGATGGGGCACGGTAGAGGTAGGCCCATTGTCCATGAGAGGTCCTTGCCCTAGGTACCTTCAACTTGGTTTTACAGGAGGACCGCGTTGGAGCTAGTGAATTTACATGGTGGATAAGGGCAGACAAACCAGGCGGAGACACCCCAAGGAGAATTTTTTTTGTAAAGATGCAGGTTTGGTACCTAAGATGTTCGTCAAGATCGAGCAGATATGCCCGGGCATAAAGATGGCAGGTATGCGTATGTCTGGGAGCAATTTTTGAACTACTGAGATGCAATCAATCCTTACATTAGGTTATAACATCTTTCTCAGTATGCTTGAAGTCTGGCAGTATCAACCTAATTTCATTATATAGCTTATTATTTCTCTAATTTGAACTGGTTGCATATACAATGTTTATTTTCTTACGAATTTCCAGCTTCTACAGAACTGGTACATATCATTATATTCTTTAGTGGTTTAAGATACCTTAAGAATTGCTGAAAGACAAAAGCAGACGGGGTATATTTTCTATTATAATGGTGAAATGTAACCATTTGTTTATTTTTTTTTTGGATTAGTATTTCTTTTAGCTTAATTCGCATGTTAATAGCCTACCTATATATTTAATTTTCTTATTATTATAAATTATTTAATTGAAGGAAAAGACATGTATCAGATTCAAACTATAATTTTTTTTCTCACTTCTCTCCTTCTCCAGTTGTGGTTCAGAATTTAAATCATTATTTAAATATCTAACACGAATTATGCTGATTGTTTGTTGTATATGGGAACAACTGTTTCTCATTATTGTTATTTCATTAATCTATATAGATAGTTGCAACCTTTAGTATTAGTTAAGGAGTGTCAGACTGTCTGCTCTCCTTATATTTCACTACACGTCCTAGAGAGCTTAGGAGTGGTCTTGATTTCGTGCTGTATATAAACCGACCGATACTCCTCTGCTCATCCCAAATTACCATTATAGTGTTCTTGTTAATAAGTTTGTTGTTAGTTACTGTTGTTATAATAGTTAGGGAGATTTACAACAAATGGTACCAAGGCATTTTCTAGATTCCCTTGTATATTCTAATAGTTAATACTCCTGCCCCAAACTGGTTTATAATCAACAGTCATGTATTTTGATCTGTAGTGTCTGCCTCTCCTTTGCTCGGTGCATTGAAGTACAGACATGGGCGCCATTACTGATTAATAATTTCAGTGTCTGATTTAATACTATATACATGGAATGTCAAGGGCCTCAATGTACCAAGCAAATGTAAATAGGTTTTAAATCATCTAAAGTACAAATTGCTTTTTACAAGAAACTAAACTATTAGAGGCGGATAATGACAGACTAAAAAATGACTGGGTTGGTCAAATTTATGCTGCTTCTGCTACAACCAAGAAATGTGGGGTTGCAATTTTAATTCATAAAAGTTTAAAATGGAAAGTATTGAATATAAAGAAAGACCCTGATGGCAGATGGCAGATTGTTACCTTTGATTCTAAAACTGGTCCATTAGCCCTTGTTAACATTTATGCCCAAATTCGGATACACCCGAATTTTTCACAATCTGGCCCAACAATAAACCTCTCTAAATTTAAATGCCCCAACTTTAATTGGTAGTGATTTTAATATTGCATTAGAGTCATATCTTGACAGAAGCAATGCTTCGTTAGATGCCCATCCGAGGAGCATTGCCGCACTTTCATTATTAATGAAAGACCTGGGATTAGTGGATATATGGAGACTTTTTCACCGTAGAGATAAGAGCCCAGATATTCAAACTGCGCCAGGCTGTGGCACAAGCCTGGGCGCAGCTCCACTTGGCTGCGCTGGGGCGTGGACTGGATGATATTCAACGGAGCTGCACAATGGCTCAGCATCATTGAATATCGCACCTGACTACCCGCAGTGCGCGTAAGCGCAGTGGCACTGCACCAGTGCCAGTGACCAGAGTGGAGCATGGGATGCGCTTAGCTCAAGTTCCATTGCACAAGATGCAGCAACGCGATATTCAAAAGTTGACATGCAAATGGGGGCCATAATGTACTACAAGATTGCAAATGGGGCTATTTGCATGTCATTCTCTTCATTGCATGCAGGTGCGCTAATCCCCATGACTTGCACCTACGCTCCTGCCAGGCAGCAGCCGCCAGGGACCGACGCCCGGCAGTGCAGCAATGTGCCCCACAGCCCAATCGCAGGCTGCAGTAAAAAGAAATAGAATTCTATATCCCTGGTGGTCCAGTGGACCGCTGCCCATCCGATCCACGGGCTTCAGTAACAAAGATTAATCCTATATCTCTGGTGGTCCAGTGGACCTGTCTGTCCGATCCAGGCTGAATTAAAGAACAGAAACCTATTATCCCTGGTGGTCCAGTGGACCTGTCTGCCCGATCATGAGCATAAGTACTAAATAAATTCCCCAATCTCCTGGTGATCCAGTGGACGATGTCTGCCGATCGTGGGCATAAGTAAAAGATTATTGCCTCCCATATCCCTGGTGGTCCAGCAGGCCCCCTCCCACCCCCACAGATCCCCACCACCCGCTCCCCAGTCAGCAGCGGGCAGCAGCACCCCCCAGCCGCCCTGCCACCCTCGGCTGACACCATCGGTAGGGCTGTACACCCATTGGTCCACAGCGTGAGCAATGGGCGCGCAGCCAGCCATACTACATACATTCCAGATATGTGTCACATATCTGGAATGTGAATACTATGAGACTGCACACCCATTGGCTCATGCTGTTGACCAATGGTGTACAGCCCGATCGACGGTGTCAGTCGGCGGCAGCGGGTCAGCAGGTGGGTGGTGCTGCCACCCGCTGCTGACCGGGGAAGGCGGCGGGAATGAGTGGTAGGGAGGGGATCCTCTGGACCACCAGGGATATGGGAGGCAATAATCTTTAATTACCCGTGATCAGGCAGACATTGGTCTGCTGGACCACCAGGAGATTGGGGAATTGTATTCATTACTCATGCCCGTGATCGGGCAGACATCGGTCCACTGGACCACCAGGGAGATTGGGAATTGTATTCATCGCTAATGCCCTCGTCCGGGCAGAACACGGTCCACTGGACCACCAGGGATAATAGGTTTCTGTTCTTTAATTCAGCCCGTGATCGGGCAGACAGGTCCACTGGACCACCAGGGATATAGGATACATCATTTAATTACTTAACCTGTGATTGGGTGGGCAGTGGTCCACTGGACCACCAGGGATGTAGGAGGTTTTCCTTATTTTACTAATGCCTGCGATCGGGCATGGGGGGGCGCCACCACAGAGGTGCAGCTGGAGCTCGGGTGGCCACCCACAGGTAGCAGCTGCCGTGTTGCACCCTGCAATGCAGCAGCTCACCTGTGGGTGGCCGGCCATTGCTCCTTTTTTTTTTGGCTCAACTTTGTGCTGGTGCAAGTAGGGGTTGTGCATGAATGGCTCCGCGCATCCCGGGCTGAATATCGGGCTGTGCAGCGTATGCATGGGCAGGCCCCCCCTACCTGCACCTGCATACATTACTGATGCGTTCCGGCACATCGGGATTTGTGCCAGGCGCAATTCCCGTTTGAATAGCTTGCCGGGGCGCATCAGTAGGTTGTGCATGGCACAACACTGTTGCGCCATGCACAACCCTTTTGAATATCTGGGCCAAAGAGCATACATTCTATTCCCCCATGCATCAGTCATATACTATAATTGATTATTGGCTAACCTCTCCTACTATCACAGCTAATATTATAGATTGTAACATTCTACCCCTTCTTAGTTCAGATCACGCTCCAGTTAAACTTCACTTGTTATGGAACTCCGCCCCTTTGAAATCACCTTCCTGGCGATTAGACCCACTCTTACTTAAAGACCCAGAATTTGTTCCTTGGTTAAAAATACAAACTCAGGAATTTATTTTACTCAATAACCCAGAGGATACATCTATGGGCAGTACTTGGGAGGTGCTCAAAGCTACTCTTCGCAGCAAAATCATCAGTTTTTCTGTACATAGGAAAAGAAAGAGAGAAAAACAACTTAAAGATCTTGAGAACTTACTTAAAATGAAAGAATTACAATATTCAGCTATGCCACACCCTGACCCTAAATCCCTTTACCTCACAAATCCTTAGACTTCATATGCAAATTAACGATTTAATCTCGGAAAACGAATCGCATTACTTAGAATTAAACACAAGTACTGGGAGGGGGGTGAAAAAGGTAGCAAGCTACTGGCTTATAGACTTAGGCCCAGATATTCAAAAGAGTTGCACATGGCGCAACACTGTTGCGCCATGCGCAACCCACTGATGCACCCCAGCGCGATATTCAAAAGGGAAAAGTGTGTGGCACAAATCCCAATGCGCCGGAGCACATCAGTAATGTATGCAGGTGCAGGTAGGGGGCATGCCCATGCATACCCTGCATAGCCCAATATTCAGCCCGGGATGTGCAGACTCATGCATGCACAACCCTACCTGCGCCAGCACAAAGTTGATCCCCAAAAAAAGAACAACTGATGGCCACCCACAGGTGAGCTGCCGCATTGCAGGGCTCAACATGGCAGCTGCCACCTGTAGCGACCACCAACTCCACTGCACCTGGCGGTACCCCCATGCCCGATCGTGGGCATTGTAATAAAAGCATTCATTAGTCAATATCCCTGGTGGTCCAGTGGACGCTGTCTGTAATCGCGGGCATTTGTAATAAAACATTAATTCATCCAATATCCCTGGTGGTCAGTGGACCGCTGTCTGTAATGGCGGGCATTTGTAAAAAAGCATTAATTCGTCCAGTATCCCTGATGGTCCAGTGGACGCTGGCTGCCGATCGTGGGCATTTGTACTTAAATGAATAAATATGTCCAATACCCCTGGTGGTCCAGTGGACCGTTGA
Source organism: Neoceratodus forsteri (assembly GCA_016271365.2). Classification (NCBI taxonomy): domain Eukaryota; kingdom Metazoa; phylum Chordata; order Ceratodontiformes; family Ceratodontidae; genus Neoceratodus; species Neoceratodus forsteri. Next base: position 268,478,919 of record CM057455.1, read on the forward strand.
CTGCCTGATCACGGGCATTTGTTGGAAAAAAGAACTATGTCCAACATCCCTGGTGATCCAGTGGACCACTGTGTGCCCGATCGCGGGCATTTGTAATAATGAAATATCCCCAAACTCCCTGGTGGTCCAGTGGACCGCTGTGTGCCCGATCATGGGCATTAGTAATAGAAACTAATAATATGTCCAATATCCATGGTGGTCTAGGGGTACCCCTCCCCACCCACCCACTGAGCCCACCGCCCGCTCCCACCCCTGGTCAGCTGGCGGGTGGCAGCACTTACTGCCTGCCGCCCGCCACCCGTCCGACTGACACCACCGATGGGGCTGTACACCCATTGGTTCTGGCGTGAGCCAATGGGCGTGCAACCCGTACCATCTACACATTCCAGATATGTGAATGACATATCTGGAATGTATAGATGCAATGCGAACTCACACCCATTGGCTCATGCTGTGAACCAATAGGCGTCACAGCCCTACTTGTCAGTGTCAGCCAGCGGGCGGGGCGGCCAGGTGGTGGGGTGCTGGCATTCCCCCAGGCTGACCGGGGAGTGGTGGGGCTCAGTGGTGGGTGGGAGGGGGTACCCCTAGACCACCACGGATATTGGACATATTATTAGTTTTTATTACTAATGCCCATGATCGGGCACACAGCGGTCCACTGGACCACCAGGGAGTTTGGGGATATTTCATCATTACAAATGCCCGTGATCAGGCACACAGTGGTCCACTGGCCCACCAGGGAGTTTGGGGTTATTTCATTATTACAAATGCCCGCGATTGGGCACACAGTGGTCCACTGGACCACCAGGGAGTTTGGTGATATTTCATTATTACAAATGCCCACGACTGGGCAGTCAGCGGTCCACTGGACCACCAGGGATATTGCACATAGTTCTTCTTTTTTAACAAATGCCCATGATCAGGCTGTGGAGCACATTGCTGGCTGCAGGGTGCGTCGGTCCCCGATGGCTGCTGCCTGGCAGGGCACCAGGTGCAAGTCGTCGGGGATCGGCGCACCTGCAAGCAAATGGGGCCATAACGACATGCAAATGGCCCCATTTGCACCTTGCATACATTATGGCCCCATTTGCATGTCAAGTTTTGAATATCATGGTTGCTGTGCATAGCACAATGGAACTTGCACTAGCGCTTAGCGCATCCCCATGCTCCACTCTGGCCACTGCACCATGCACAGTGAGGGTGGCCAGGGTGCGATATTCAATGCTGCTGAGCCATGGCGCGATCTGTTTAATATCGCCCAGTCCACACCCTGCGCGGCCAAGTGGAGCTCGCCCAAGCTTGCGCCACAGCTGGCGCAGTTGGAATATCTGGGCCTTAGAGTACAATAGTCGGAGTGATACATTTCAGGTCTAAAAACACTACTGGGCAAATATGTACTGATAACCCTAGCATTAATAAGATCATGTCTTCATTCTATAAAAAGTTATATACATCCACTACCTCCACAGCAAATTTGCAAATTTACAACTTTCTGGATAAATTAGCGCTTCCCCAACTTTCACATGATGCAATAAATTCTTTAGATAAACCAATTACAATAGAAGAAGTTCACCATGCACTCTCTTCCCTCAAAACTGGACGTGCCCCTGGTGGCAATGGTTTCCCAGTGGAGTTTTATAAAAGTACGACTGATTTACTTTGCCCTTTATTATGCAGGGTATTTCATGAATCCATAACCTTAGAAAAACTACCTCCAACCTTAACGGATGCAATCATTACAGTGCTCCCAAAAAGGATAAAGATGTTACTCTTCCCTTTAACTATCGTCCCATATCATTACTTAATGTAGATGGTAAAATTTTTGCAAGTCTATTAGTTATTCGTCTTAAACCCTTCATTCCCCTATTAGTTAATAAATCTCAAACAGGTTTTGTCAAGGGCAGGATGGGTTCAGATCATCTTCGCACTTTATCCAATCTCATGTATAAAGCTAAATTACTAAAATCCCCTGCAGTCGCTATAGCCATCGATTTTGAAAAGGCTTTTGATTCTTTGAATTGGAATTTTCTTTATTTAGTTCTAGCTCACTTTGGCATTAGTGACCGCTTTTGTTCATATATAAAATTACTATATACCTCCCCTACAGCAAGGGTCCTTACTAATTCTACTTTATCTCAATCCTTTAATTTAAATAGAGGCACTAGACAAGGATGTCCCTTATCCCCATCCCTTTTCATTTTAGCCTTAGAACCTTTGGCAGCTGCTCTCCATCAATCTGACAAAATCAGAGGTATATTGATTGGCAATACACAATATACATCCTTGTCTTATACCGATAATATATTAATCTTACTAGTAGATTTAGAATTAGCTGCACATCCACTTATACAATTACTAAATACATTTGTGGAACTCTCTGGTCTTGCAATTAATTGCAAAAACTGAAATATTATCATTAACACATTTTGTAAACCCTACATGAATAATGTCCTTGGTTTGTTGGACATCCCAGGGCATTTCATACTTAGGAATTAAAATTTTAACGGATACTGAAAAAATGTGGGAATTTGTTGTTATTAAATTGCTCACTAGTCCCATTACAGTTTCACAAATGGCTCCCTGCTGCTGTGTTTATGTAACCCCCTGCAAATGGGGTTCACAAGACTTCAGGAGCTGTTTGAATGCTCTAGCCTGAATGGTGTTTGGCATTTAAGTTTATTATCAGTGAGTGTTTTAGAGCCTCTGGTACTGTCTTTAAGAGCTGTCTGCTTGCAGACATAATTAGTTTTTGTTGGGGACTGTGTGCTTCTCTGAGTACCACTCGAGCTGCTGCCAATTCCTTCATTTTGCAGTCACTAGGGTGCAAAGGAACCTATCTGAAAGATGTAACTGTTTTGCAGAAATTATTTGGGAGTAATAATGAAATTACAGTTTGTTTAACCTGCTTTTGCAGTCCGAACTGTGTCTACTAGTTCCCATTCTAGCTTTGAACTCTAACTGACCAATCAGTGTGGGGTAAGCTAGTTCTAAAATGGTGCCTTGGACGAATCAGAGATCTTGACTCATAATCTGAGCCAGCCACAAGAGGATTGTATGGGCAGTGACTCTGGGAGATGTAGTTTAGACTGCAGTGCCTTTTGGCTAACAGCAGCAGTCTATTGTGGTGACAGCCAATCCAGTCAAGAACTGGGAGGAACTCAAAGGAAGTGCCCGTTTTGTTGGTTGGAGTTTCAGTTGAGCTTTGGCAGTGAAGAAGGAAGGAGCCCTGTGCTTTTTGTGTGCAGTTTTATCAAAAACGTGTGTAAGGCCCATAGTTCGGTCTGCAGCTTGTGTAACCAGCTTGTTAGGACTGAACTGTCCTGTGAAAAGAATCAAAGGATTCTGAAGAGTAGAAACCAGGCTCACCCTGTAGAAGACTGAGGAATTGCTGGAAAATTGCACTCGGTCTGTCAGGAACTGAATCTGCTGTGTGTTCTCCCGGTATTGTGCAGTTGCGATGGATACAGATGCAGCCTTCTGATAGTGCTTTCTTTTATATGGATGTGAAGCAGGTTTGTGTACCTCAAGTGATTCTCTGACATTGAAGGACCCTATCTTATTTGAGGTCGTGAGTACTAATTCAGGTTGCTCCTCGTTGAATTGCCACATTAAATCCAAATGGAATTACTGGTACTGCTGACTGTTTAATTCTCTTTTCTTGTGTGAAAGGCCCTCACCAGCTGCCACGGTTTGGACTATTACTAGGGCTTGGGGCACTAGGGACAGTAATCTGATAGGATAGGCCTGCACAGAGCCATAGGTAGATTATTAGAGTGATAAGCCAATTAACCTGATTTCCCCCTGTCCTTGTTATATCCCCTAAATAAATCAGAGCTGCTTGTTTCAGCAAGTTATACTGCCTGAGGGTATTTGTCTATGTTAAAAGTACTGTACTGTAGTTTGTTATCTGTATCTCATTTCTAGGAGGTCCCAGTGCCGGAACCAGACCTGGGGTAAGTGTATACTGTGAAGGTATACTCTGATATTTGTGTGGCCACTAGTGGGAAATAGGGCTAGGTAGTGTCCTAGAGGGCTGTGACCAAGTTAGTTTAATCATTGCAACCCTGACCTCTGGGTGGAGGCACCCGCTATTGGATCCAGGCCCCTCAACCTGTTGGTGGCAAATCAGGCGGGGTAGTAGCCCCTGGGATAAGGCGCCATCTAGGGTTTACATCTTGGGCTCACCGCTGGGATTGTGTGTCCTCTAGTGGCCATATTAGAACCACTGTTAAAAGACCGTATGCCCGACCGAAGTGGCTGTGCACCGGCTGGTGGAGTGGTGTACTAAGGAGGATCGACCCCCAAATGCTGTCTTATCCTGGACATCCCCTGGGTATCAATAGGACACTGTGCGGGAGTACTTTCCAAGGTGGAAGGTTTACAAAACCTGTGGTGGTGGGTCGGCATGCTAATCTGCTCACCCACACTTTCCCTGGCTCCTAGTAGAGTTTATGATCCCATAGATAGCTCAAAGTGCACAGACCATTACCTTCTAGAGGGCCTCACTGCTTGGAGTGATAACTAAGGACAGTAAGACCCGGGGAATTGCCCTCACCACTATCTGAAACTTTGAGGAGAAATTTGCTGAATGGTTGCTGGGAGAGGGAAACTGTGGAGGACTTGAAGAAACTATTCTGCCACCTGGGGTGTTCCTCCCCAACACCTCTCCTGCTCCAGTGCCCGTAATGGTGGCTGAACCAAGCAGACTCCTATTTCTGCACCTGCCATTAGTCACGACTCTTACGAAGGTTGAGGATCTTCTCTGGCACCCTCCCACCCCCAAGGGAGGATGACTGGGAGACCTGGATAGACTATGTTGCCCCAAGTGCTAGAATGATGGCAATGCTCGGAAGGCCCGGCGAGAGGGTTAGTGAGGAGCCTCGAGGTCCTGCCCTGGCTACCATCCATGCTAAGCTGGGCCAGTAACCTGAGGCTACTGCACAGGCCTATCTTGAGGCCTTGGAGAATGTGAATGGGGCCCAGATTCTGATGAGGACCTATGGTGGAGAGTAAGATGAACAACAGTACCAAGGGGTTGTTGTCTGTGTATGTCTCTCGGCTGGAAAATTGTTGCAGAATGCCTCAGAAAGGTAGTTTGCCAGCGACTGAACTGGACGAACCAGACTGGACAGAATCCTTAAGTCTGCCCCTTCTCAGAACTGCTGTTTCTTCAGTTACGCCTGGCAAATCAACTGGAATCCCACCCTCCTATGATGAGTTAATGAGAGAAATTAGGAGTTGAGAAAAGGCTGACCTCGGAGGTACCTGCACCAACAGCTGTGGCTACGACCGAAAGTGGGACTGAGGGTGACCCATCATGAAGTTCAGGGGCAGAGGTTGACAGTCAATGAGTGCTCTGACAAGGAAAAGATATGCCACAATGGGGCGAACTGTTGAGAGAGTCAATTCAAAACAGTCCCTTTATGAAGGCCACGCCTGCAGTGACGGGCCCTGACCTATATCCCACTGCATCTGCTATGGGGTGGGTGTACCCACCCATGTATCTCCTGCTGATAACAGCTCCAAACTCAATTCCTTGACCATGGAAGTGGAGAAACTGACGATGTCTCCAAATGCTTATCACGCCGCAGACAGAGATGGCACCCAGGTTTCCAGTTATAATACTTCGCCTGGCTCCCAGTGTGGCGCCCGCCAGCTCAAACTCCAGAAAGTATGTTTTGCTATAATTGTGGGAAAGATGGGCACATGAAAGGGAATGCCAGTCCCAAAAGACACTGACAAAGTTGCATATAGGCTACAAGGAGAGCTTGAGAAGAAATCAGTGGTTAAGAGGTGCGACATGATCCCAGTGAGGGCACCAAAAATGCTAATTCACGTCCTTTGTGGCAAGGTCAGTTGCCCAGGCCCCACTACCGCCTCTCCAGACTGGTCCAGAATAGTGGGTCCCTCCATGGAGACCACTGTAAAGGTGAATGGAGTGTCTACAAGGCTGCTATTAGACAGTGGCTCCCAAGTGACAATTATGTTCCAGGATTGGTATCAGAAGCATTTGTCAGACGTCCTTCTACAACCATTAGAAGGACTGCATGTATGGGGGTTAAGTGAGAAGGCCTCCCTATTCCGGGTATATCCAATTTGCTGTCTTTCCCCACCTCGTGGCTGGAGTGGCTGAACAAGTAGAGACCCTAGCCTTAGTGTGTCCCCCCACTGGACTGTATGATGGTGTCCCTTTGTTGATTGGAACAAATGCTCATATGTTCGGAAGGCTGGCACAGTTGTGTTATGAAAAACAGGGTCAAAGACTAGTAGAGCTTTAAGAGTTCCGGCTTTAATTAAGAAGGCCATGAGTACAGAGAGATGCTGAAAAAACAGAACCAGAGGAACCGGTCGGAATTGTATGGAAGAAGGATCCTGAGTCTCTGATCCTGGCGCCAAATGCCCAGTGTACCTTACAGGGAGAGGTCCGTATCAGAAAGGATGTTAAGAATAAAATATTAATGTTGGATGCACCAGGCGATGGAAAATTGCCAGAGGGACTGCTGGTGCTCTGTATTTTGCCCGCTAGAGCCCATGCTTATGCCAGAAGGGTAATGGTCCAAGTTCATAATGTGTCTGAAAGAGACATTGAGAAACAGAGGTTGCATCCTGGCTAATGTGCATTGTCAGACACTGCAGTGCTACCCAGCAGCAAGAGTTCAAGGAAGAATGACAGAGTAGCGCTTGACTTGTTTGATTTGGCGATCCCGCTGCCAGCTGAATGGAAAGTGAGGATCAGTGAGAAGCTTGCCCAGAGAGACCAGGTGTTTTCTTTAAAGGAATGGGATGTAGGATGGGTGCAAGGAGCTGAGCACAATATCCGGCTGCATGACGAAAAGACCATTTCGGTGAGAGGTCTCGCGCCTGGCACCTGCTGACATAGATGATGTGAGCGGCATCTGCAAGAGATGTTAGCTGCTGGTGTAATACAAGAATCCAGAAGCCCTTATGCTTCCCCCATTGTGGTAGTGAGGAAAAGAATGGAACAGTAAGGATGTGTGTGGATTATCGCACTAAACCGGCGGACTATCCTGATCAGTACACAATGCCCCGCATTCAGGATGCTTGACTGCCTAAGCGGGAGCAAGTGGTTCTCTGTTGGATCTCCGCAGTGGGTACTACCAGATCCCGATGGCCCCAGAGGACCGTGAGAAGACGGCCTTTATCTGTCCGCTTGGCTTCTGAATTCATGAGGATGCCTCGCGGATTTCAGGTGCCCCAGCCACTTTCAAATTGATTGATGGAGCGCGGCAGTGGGGAGCAAGAACTTACTAGAGTGCCTGGTATACTAGATGATGTTATTGTGTTTGGCAGCTCACTGGAGGAACATGAGAGCAGATTATTTAAGGTATTGGACCGACTGGAGGACTTTGTTTAAACTGTCCATTGATAAGTGTCAATTCTTTCAAACATCAGTAAAGTATGTGGGACACATAGTATCCATGAGGAATGAGGCCGACCAAGTAAAGTTGAGGCCTTGACCACCTGGCCACAGCCCAAAATCTAAAAGAACTGCAAAGATTCCTGGATTCTGTGGTTATTATCGGCGCTTCATCAAGGACTATTCAAGAGTGATCCGCCTTTACTTAACCTTACTCAAGGGTATCCCCAACCCACAAAAAATACCAAAAATCAGCGTCCCTCAAGACTGAAAGAGTGTATTTTCATCCGAGTGAAGTATTTGGGGCCGCTGGACTCTGATTGTGAGACTGCTTTTCATGAGATCATATATCAACTTACCCATGCTCCAGTGCTGGCCTATGCCGATCCAAGAAAACCTTACGTCCTGCACACTGATGCTAGCTTGCAAGGGTTGGGGCTGTGTTGTACCAAGAGCACGAGAATGGCCTGAGACCAGTGGCCTTTGCCAGTAGAAGCCTGACCCCATCTGAAAGAACTATCCTGTACATAAGTTAGAGTTCCTAGCTTTGCTGATGGGCTATTGTTGACCAATTCCATGAGTACTTGTATGGGGCTAAAATACTAGTAAAACTGACAATAATCCTTTGACCTATGTGCAGACCTCAGCTAGTTGGATGCCACTGGCCATAGGTGGCTTTCTGCATTATCTACATATGACTATGCTCTCGAATACCGAGCAGGTCTGAACCACATAGATGCTGATGCTCTCTCCCGGAGGCCTGTTCCCAGAATGATTGGGTCCGATTGACAGAACCTGACATTCGGGCACTCTGCCGAAGTTTGAGAGGGAGGAACAAATGTCCACGATGCAGTGGACTGCATGGTGGATTGCTTGGGAGCCTCTGAGAATTGCATACCTGCTTGTTGCCACTTTTCTGCAATAGACATTGGTGCACTGCCTCAGCTGGACAATGACAGTATTCGGCTGGGCTCAATCCCGCGATCCCATGATCAAAGCAGCTTTAGAAGCCCTCTATGCAGGAAAGATGTGTCCAAATTACGCTCCACTGATTTGAGAACTGCACTGTTATACAAAGAAGGTCCTAAGTTGAAACTGATCAATAAACTGTTATACAGAGAAACAGTAGACAGAGGGACAAGTAGACAAACAACAACTAGTGCTGCCCACTGCCTTTCGAGACTCAGTACTGAGGTCCTTGCACAACCATGGGGCACCTTGGTATAGACAGAACACTTGACTTGGTGAGATCCAGATTCTATTGGCCTAAGATGGGGCTGATGTGGAGCAACACATTCGAACTTGTAGTCGCTGCTTGCAGAGGAAAGCTTTTGCCCCAGAGGGCTGCCCCTTGTTAACATCACCACCAGTGCACCCATGGAGCTGGTCTGTATTGATTTTCTGAGTTTGGAGTCAGATCAAAGAAATATCAGTAATGTGCTGGTGGTCACTGACCATTTCACGAGATATGCCCAAGCTTTCCCCACCAAAGACCAGAAAGCATCCACTGTGGCCAAAGTACTTGTAGAAAACTTTTTGTTCACTATGGGGCTCCACAAAGAATCCATTCTGATCAAGGGAGAGACTTTGAGAGTCGTCTGATCAAAGAGATGCTTTCTCTGTGGGGAGTGCGAAAGTCCAGAACCACTCCTTACCACCCCAGGGGACCCACAGCCTGAACGTTTCAACCGCACTTTGCTAGATATGCTAGGCACCCTGCACCCAAAGGACAAGCCTAGATGGAGCCAACAAATTAGCACCCTGGTACATGCTTATAACTGCACCAAAGTGATGCCACTGGATTCTCCCCTACCGCCTGATGTTTGGAAGAGAAGCTCGACTACCAGTAGATGTGTGTTTTGGGGTCTCTCCTGATGGGGTTCAAGCTGACAACTATTTACAGTATGTGCAAAGTTAAAGGCCCAGCTAACTCATGCGTACCAACTGGCTCAAACCATGGCTGCCAAAAGAAATCTGGCCAACAAAGAAAGGTATGATAAAAGGTGAAAGCACAGGAACTCCAGGAGGAGATCGGGTATACTAAGAAATCTGGGACTGCATGGCAAGCACAAGATTGCTGACAGATGGCACCATCTCCTCACATTGTAGTGGGCAAACTAGATGATCTACCAGTGTACAAAGTAAGGCCTGAGAATAATTCAAAGATGTAAAAACAATGCATAGAAATCATTTACTGCCCATTGGACAAATCTTAATTGAGTCTGAGCCCCTGGAAGATGCCCCTCTGGACCAGTGACTAGAGCTGCTGCTAAGAAAAGATCAAGAAAGTCTGCACCTACAGAAGCAAAGTTAAAGTGTTCCTCCACAAGTCCCAGTTGAGCATGACTGTCAGTCCATATCGGAAGAAAGTGAGAGTGACTTTGAATACTATCCTTCTTACGAACTGAGTCAATTGTTTCTGGGCAATCCCCTAGTCAATACTGGAGATGAAGCTGGGCCTTCTGGACTGTCTAAGCCCCCAAGCTTCATCCCTGGAGCAATGCTCCCAGAAAGTGAAGTGCAAAGCATCAGATCAGATGAAATGGAATCATTGTGCATGGTTGAACTGTTTGAGCTTTCAGGGAGGAAAATGATAGATTGGGGCAGACTGGTGATACACCAGAACAAGAAGAGTATTTTGAGTGCCCTGACAGTCCACTGCCAGTGTCCGAAAGCTCCCATGAGCCAAATGTTGTGGACTCAGAAACTGTAACTCCTGGAGCTGAAAGTGCCCCAAGTTCTAGCCTCTCCCCCATGGAGACTCCTGACAAGTGAGGACAATGCTGAAAATGAGGCTCAGAGTGCAGAGACTGTAACAGTTCCCCTAGAAAGACTGGTCGAGCTGTAAAGCCTGTGGTGCACCTCAGTTATGATTCCCTTGGGAGGCCTGTGGATTTGCCTCTCAATGTTGTCCATAAAGGAGTGTATGTGTCCCTGAGCTCATTGCCCAAACTGAGCATCAGTGCTAACTCCAAGTTACTTGTGTTGCCCTTTCTAGTATGGTGCCCTTGCCCCACCCAGCCCCAAGGTAACTGATAGGAAGGGCCCCTCTCTTCAAGTTTCATGTACAAGAGGTAATAACTTGAGTTATGGTACAATGTGTATGTAATACTGTGTAAAGAGTGACGTACTGCAATGTTTCAGAAATGTGTTCTTGGTAAAATGATATATTGACTGATGATTACATGCGAGCCTAATGCAAATGTATATGGTTGCAGTTGAAACTTATGGGGTACTTGCTTGACGCGGACGTCAAGCTTTCCCAGGCCAGGAAGGGTGTAACCCCTGCAAATGGGGGTTCCCAAAAGACTTCAGGAGCTTGCTTGAATGCTCCAAGCCTGAATGGTGTTTGGCATTTAAGCCATTTATCAGTGAGTGTTTTAGAGCCTCTGGTACTGTCTCTTTAAGAGCTGTCTGCTTGCAGACATAATTAGTTGTATGGGGGACTGTGTGCTTCTCTGAGTACCACTCGAGCTGCTGCCAATTCACTTCATTTTGCAGTCACTAGGAGTGCAAAGGGAACCTATCTGAAAGATGTAACTGTTGCCAGAAATTATTTAGCGTAATAATGAAATTACAGTTTGTCTTAACCTGCCTTTGCAGTCAGAACTGTGTCTGCTAGTTCCCATTCTAGTTTTGAACTGCTGAACTGGACCAATCAGTGTGGGTAAGCTAGCTCTAAAATGGTGCCTTGGACGAATCAGAACTTGGACTCATAATCTGAGCCAGCCACAAGAGGATTGTATGGGCAGTGACTCTGGGAGATGTAGTTTAGACTTCAGTGCCTTTTTGACCAACAGCAGCAGTCTATTGTGAGTGACAGCCAATCCAGTCAAGAACTGGGAGGAACTCAAAGGAAGTGCCCGTTTTGTCAGTTGGAGTTTCAGTTGAGCTTTGGCAGTGAAGAAGGAAGGAGCCTGTGCTTTTCAGTGTGCAGTTTTAGTCAAAAACGTAAGGCCCAGAGTTCCGGGTCTGCAGCTTGTGTAACAGCTTGTTAGGACTGAATCCGTCCTGTGAAAAGAATCAAAGGATCTCTGAAGAGTAGAAACCAGGCTCACCCTGTAGAAGACTGGAGGAATTGCTGAAAATTGCACTCGGTCTGTCAGGAACTGAATCTGCTGTGTGTTCTCCCGGTATTGTGCAGTAATTGGATCGGGATACAGATGCAGCCTGCCTGGTATAGTGCTTTCTTTATATGGATGTGAAGAGGTTTGTGTACCTCAAGTGAGCCCTGCTGACATTGAAGGACCCTATCTTATTTGGAGGTCGTGAGTACTAATTCAGGGTTGCTCCTGTTGAATTGCCACATTAAATCCAAATGGAATTACTGTACTGCTGACTGTTTAATTCTCCTTTTCTCTGTGTGAAGGGCCCCTACCAGCTGCACGGTTTGGACTAGCCACTAGGGCTTGGGTACCCAGGGACAGTAACTGATAGGGATAGGCCTGTGCACAGAGCCGTAGGTAGATTATTAGAGTGATAAGCTAATTAACCTGATTTCCCCTGTCCTTGTTATATCCCTAAATAAATCAGAGCTGCTTGTTTCAGCAAAGTTATACTGCCTGAGGTATTTGTCTATGTTAAAGTACTGTACTGTGATTGTTGCACTGTATCTCATTTCACAGGAGGTCCCAGTGCCGAACCAGACCTGGGGTAAGTGTATACTGTGAAGGTAATTCTGATATATTGTGTGGGCCACTAGTGGGAAGAAAGGGGTTGCAGTGTCCCAGAGGGCTGTGACCAAGTTAGTTTAACTATTGCAAACCCTGACCTCTGGGTGGAGGCACCCGCCATTGGATCCAGGCCCCTCAACCTGTTAGTGGCAAATCAGGCAGGTAGTAGCTCTGGGATAGCCCATCTAGGGTTACATTTACATTGCTAATCCCACCCTGTAATGGCAGTAGTAGCTCTCCTCATGCCTCAGATCTGTGTCTGACTCAAAACTGCATTTCTACCTTTTCTGGCTACTGATTTTTCTTAAAACTGTAATCGATTGCACTGCTTGTATCTCTCAGCACATTCGTATGATTTTTACTTGACTTTGCGATCAGCATCTAATCAAAGACTATTTATACATGCTCAAAGTCACTTGCAAGTCACAGTATTTCTAATGCACAGGATTGCCTGTTTGTTGCAGCCTAATATACAACTCACCGCCTCTCACTTGCTTAGAACATTTTACTGTTGCTGAGCTCATCATAAATGCTTACAGTCTATGCTCAGAATTTTGTTTGTTGCCTCACTCTTTACAACTCACAGTCGTCCTTGCAAAACAATCTCACTGCTTGCACACATATTCAGCTGGCTTGAAAATCACAACACAGTTTGATGCTCAGTTAGCTGGTTGTATTCACTGAAATCAGTAGCTGGCTTCTCCATTGAACATTTTCAGACTGGTGCCGATCCTGGAAGGCCTCTGGGGTGAAACAGGCTGGCGGTCCCACCAATCGTAGCCACGTAACGCCACGCTCACTTTCCAGTCAGTTGGACAATGGGTTGAGCCTGAATTTACAAAGCAAAGTCTGTTTTTCACAGATTAGAATTTTCACAAGTCTGCCGATGGCTGATCCTGGTCTGACCAGCTCGGATGCCACTTCTCACTCTCCTCCTTGACCATTCAGCTGCACACAGAAACTGACTGGGTGGGAGGATAGATTGCAGTCTCACCAATCACTCGATGCCATGCAAATGAGCTCTCTCTCTCTCTCTCTCTTCCTTACGGCAATTGTCGAGCAGGGCAAATTTAAACTGTAACTTTTTTCTCAGCTGCAATTTCAGTGGCAGGAGCGCCATTTTGACCATTTTCCACAGATTCTGGAAATTTCTTTAGTGACTCTAATTTGCACACAAAGCACATGAAACTTTCAGGGCACATTTCTCTCTCTGTTTCCTAAAGTCCACACTACTTTTAGCATTAAAATTGCAAGTTAAAAGTTCTGTAAAACATTCTGCATGCAGAGACAAGGACAGACACTTTCTGGCTTTACTGTCCATTGTAAGTTGGCACAAACACACACCAGCACTGTACTAGCAGGCACACAGCAGCATATACGGATGGCACTCTCCTGGGCAAAATCCTTTGTGCAAAGCTTCCTTCCTGTTTTGGGCTACCATGCTACCAGACCAGACAAAACACTAGCCATACCGTCAGCAAAATCTCTTGTTCTCTCCTCAAATCAAGCAACATCCTTGGACAAGCCCCCATTTTTGTAACACCTCCCACCGCCACTTGTTTAACTAGTAGCACACCTCCCATATTTTTCTGTCTTGGGGAAAGAGAGGGTGGGGTACAAACAATAAACAGTATTTATAAGACAGCAAAATTACCATTACTAACCCAGGTCCTCAGGAGAGAAACTTGCTAAGGGCTATGCTAAGTTTGCATTTCTGGAGGGTACCCAGTAAATCCACACAGGAAGCAGTAACAAGATTGTCCATACTAGGTTGGGATTCTAGAGTGTGCTTTTATTCCAAATAGTTGGTACACAGAAGCAAAGATGGACCCCCAAGGGTTTACACTTCATGGCACAAGGCAATGCAGAACAACATCCGTAGAAAACAGAACTCGAACTTCCTATATAGCATAGGATATGGACTTTTTCAGTGACAAGCCTGAGCTGAAAACACATCTAGTGGCAATGGCCACCACGGAGCACACAAACTACTTCTTCTAGTGGCACTAGCAACGACTTAGAACTGTTCCTATATGACATAGGCTTTAAAGTAGAAAATGTGGCATCTTGCTACGACAGAGCACACTGGTGCTCAAGACTAGGACAACCCACACCAGGGATAAACTTTACTCTTTAGGCATTGGCCATATCGCTGAATAAACAGGCACCCTTACAGTACCCAAAGTGCTGAACTGATCACTCCAGATGAGGGATTGGCCACCTTTGCTTCTCCGTCCAAACCCGGCCATTCTTTCAGAGTTACACCTCAACAGTTAACCAACAGTAGAACTATGCTTCTTCAGAATGTTTGGCACATTACATGAGAAAACACTACATAAGAGTGTAAAATTAAAGTTCTGTACAAAGTGTTATATCACACCTGGGACTCCACTATAGTCAGCCAACTTTAGGAAAACTTGTTAAGAACAGTCTCAACACAGAACTGGGTGAATAGGTCTCTTTGGCAGAGTAACACCCCAAAGAAAACACAAGCAAGAACATTTGTCCTGGGAACTCACAAACAGAATTACTCACAGTTTGTACACAAAGGCAGCTTCAATGTCCTAGATCAAGTCAGAATTGCCCCTCTGATCCATTCTGCAGTCCTCCTTATCCCACTGGGGATGAGAACATCAGGAACTCCTGCTAGACAGTTTCCACCACTTCTAAAAGGCAGGCAAATGGTTCTCAGACTAGGGTGAGAAAAGTAGGCTCTCCCCAGAGCCCACGCTGCAACTTTTCACTCCTCCACTGCTCACTCTGACTGCTACTGCATGATACTCACTGAAAATTCTAAACTTCCCACTCACAGCAAGCTGTGTGGCTTATGATGCTGCGAGAGTTCTAAATGACATCACCTCTGTGCTCTCAGCTGAGACCAAGCAAGAGCGGGACCAGGTGAAAATCTATTTTAACTAGTTATTCACTAGCTGCTTTCCTACCTAACACTGACACTGACGGATTCTAGTAACCCCAGGAACGGGGTTACAAATATTTAACCATTTAAAAGGACACTGTCAACTATCCCTTAGGCTTCAAAGTCTCTCTAGTTTAAAAAAAAACATTTTATGATTAGTCACATTTTGTAGAGATTGTTGATGTAGCTGATACTACTTTTTTATGTTTGCTTGTGTGCATGTGCAAAGCAAACATTTTGTAGTGTAGCAGGCTGTGTAGGTGTGCACTGCTTAAGCCAATTGATGTAGAAATACAGCAGGCTTGCCTCTCAAAACCAATGCTGTCAAGGCTGATGATAACAGTGTTTAGCTGGCTGATGGGTGAAACGCCCAGTAGTTCAAAGGAGAGAGCCCCACCAATCACATTAGTTTTCTGCCAATTAGCCCATTAGCCAGCAAGCTGACATCATCAGGCTTTGAAAATAAACATCAAGCCTCATACTGTGTGTGTGTGGGGAGGTGCTATTTGAAAGCACTAAACAGAGCTGGGAAAACAGCATGCAAAATGCAAATATAATAGCTTCAATATAATCTAATATAATCTAGACCAAGAAATGACCTACCAATTCCATATCAACTCCATATCGACTCCATATCGCTCAATAACCAGGTCCACTCATCAAAAGCTTGGCCTCCTTTTTCCATTGGGAACTCTATCCTCTATTGCACATCGTGCAATCGCCTGCTGCAATCTCCTTCCATCCATCCTATATGGGGCTCCACTTCTGCAGTTCCTCCGTGAGATGGAATATAATAAACTCTCCATACTCTATAACCGAGTGGCCCATCGCACAAATTCCTCTCCTAGGAGACATCAAGAGGCCCTAAAGGAGCTAAAGTGGCCCAATCTCCGCCATAAGCTAGCCTATCCTGTTGCCTGCCTAGCTTTCAGTTAACTTACCTAAGTCCCCCTCCCAACTCAGAAGACTTCTTCCCCAGAAAACATACCGAACCTCGCGATCAACTGCAGGTCATCCCTAGAATGCTCAAACTATGGCAAACACCCTTAAAATTTGCTGCCCTTACCTATGGAACTCCCTACCACCTGGCTTGACTAACTCACCCACCCTCACCCAGTTCAAAAATAGACTCAGACTACATCTTCTCAATCTTAGTCTCTGTGGCTGTAACGCTTAGCTCCTGACCAGTCTCCCTGGCCGCTGCATTGCTCTGAACTCTCCCTTTGACTTGACATGAAATGCTAATGTGGACTCTGATTACTGGCGGAATTTATGTACATACTATATATAATGTGTGAGGTCTAAACATACTGTTTATAAATTAAGTCTATATGTGAACCCTTCTGCTACCCTTGTATAATTGTTATCATTGTACTATGGTGTAACAAATGTAACTAATGTAATTATTGTTCTTAGTGTCCTTTCTGAATTAACTCCGGTCACCCTGAAAAGGGACCATTGGTCTCAGTGGGCTTACCGGTAAACAAAATCTAAATAAATACGTTAACAGCATGTCAATAATGAACAGAAAACAGCAGCAAGTATTGATTTAAATTACATATTGTTTCTGTACCCTTGAAAGGGACCCTGATATCAACTGGATAACTTTAAAAATGAGAGTGTTAAACACAATTCCGTTTATTGTTCAATATTTTAGCAATCTTTTTTTTTCATATGGACTTTATCCTCCTACCCTCCTCATCAGTCACCTTCTGCTGTTGAACCCCAGTCCCTTCACCCCATCTCCAGGGCTTCCCCTTCTACTTCTTATCTCATTACGTGAGTGGGTACTGTGGAAGGTGGTAGTGCCTTAGGGTTGCAGCATCATCCTGCAGGCAGGGGTTCTTTTCCACCTGTTACTTCCTTGAGTCAGAGCAGGCAGCATGCAATGGCACACACATACACCATGAAGATGGCGCACAAATTCAATGCCCTCCTCAGACTTTCAATTCTGGTGGCACTGCTGTTCCACCTACCTCCAGCTAGGTGGCAGACAAGCAGCAGCAGTACACACAGCCCCCACCCAAAGGAAGGGCTCTGTCAATAGATGCTAAATCCTCCTTTCCCCGCCAGCCCCTGAGTGACTGTGGTCCATTCCTGAATTCAAGTCACCAGTGTGGTGAGAGGTAGGTGTCCAGCACCTCATCCCTCCATGTTACTGGTCTGGTTACAAGTTTACTGTAGCACAGACTTCTTAGACAATATTGTTGGTTACCCTGAGGGGGCTGAACCTGCAACCCACTGTTTTACAGTTCTGTGCTTTTACACTCTACCATTCAGCCAAAACTATTATTTTGTGCAGTTCTTTCCCTTTTTCTTTATTACTGAGGAAGTGACAGAAAAACAAGATCACTGTCCCTTGGACTTTATTATCTTTGGCTGCTTGTCTTCACATGACATCACAATGTCCTGCTTTTATAACATCATAATTATCTCCACAGCAGCAGATTGGGATGTCATAAACAGAACTGTGACTCCAGATGTAGACAAGCAGACACGGCAAGTAGGGCAGAGAGCATCTTTCCATGCAAATGTCCTTAGTAATAAAAAAAATAAAGGCAACAATGAGAAAAAGTGAAATATAAACTAAACTATGTCTAGATAGTATGTTTTCACAGTTGCTCCAGCAACATCAGGGGCTCTTTAAAGCCATGTTACACTGCAATATACATTCAGCATTGACAAATGCTTGCTTCTTTTATTTATTGATTTATTTATTTATTTATTTATTTATTTATGTCTTTGGTTACCGGTAAGTGCACTGATCCAAAGGACCATTTCCAGGCATGACCGGGCCACAAAATGGCACAGAAAATATGAATACAATTACATAGGATACACAACTTAGTTGCAAATACACAGCAAACAGCTACAGGGTCAGAACAACATCTTAGGGAATGGGTACAGTAAGTTTGATAGGTACAGTTCGCAGATAACAATACAAAAGAGGCCAGTATACAGTTAAGCAAGCGAGGCACAAAAAGCTAGTGAGGAAATATAGGGACTGAGTTCCAGCAGGTAGGCCACTGAGGATAGCTATGTGAGAGACGACAGTGGCCAAGGAACAATAGGTGGGCTTGATACTACTGCAACTTAGAGGAAAAGTATGGAGCAGTGAGCAGGTAGTTGATACACCCTGAGAGAGTGCAATCAGCATGGAAGGGTAGGGACAGGGAGAATTAGGAAGTGGGCTGGGGAAGAGGTTTACTGGTAAAAGTGAAAACAGATTGCCAGCCATACTGGTGTTACTTTGCAGAAACATGTCTGTTTACAGTCTTTGATCAACTCTAATGCATGTTTCCTGGACTTGGGAACACCTCCAACACAGTCTAGCCACTCATGATGCAGTGGGAGGAGGAGACTATTGTACAGTGAGCAGCTGAACTGTTTGGAAGTGTTCCTAAAGCTCAGAAAGTATGAAATAAGAGTAGATCAAGGATTTGAAACAAAAACGGCTGGGTATAGCTACACCATTCGCATGCATTTCAGTTTTACTAAGAAAGAGGTAAATAAAGCAACCACCAACATCAATGAACTTTAGAAAATGATAAGCAATAATAAAATGTGGGGTTTTAACAAGAAATAATGTGACACAAAAGGGTTGACAGTGTCCCTACAACACCAATGATTGTTAAACCAGTGGCAGGCTTGCTCTAGTATCATGCAGGCTTGTAGCTGAGGACGTTTTATACATATATATATATGTATATAGCTAAGGACTGTGCAGGCACATCTGACTGAGCAGGTTGCTGCATGATCACTCCCCAGGTTAAAGTCTGTCCCCAGATCTCCCATGAGCATTTTTATTTTCTGGCACTGGCTTGCCAAGTGTCCCATTTTGTTCAGAGGTAACATCGTTTCTCCTCCTTCTGTGTTCTCTTTGGGTCAGAGCCAGCTGAAGTACTGGTGTGCTACATTGCTGTGTGCCTTTGGGATTACCAGTTTTTGCCCCACTAGGTCTACTGGCTAGAGTCCCACCCTTCCTGTCTGTTAGTCTGAGGCTTTACTGCCACATGCTGATCAGCCTGATACAGGGTTTGTGGTGACCTGTCATGCAGCCAATACCTAAGCTCCACAGCGGCCAGCTGGGAAGGCTGATAACAGCAGCCAGTCGGCCAGCAGTACCTGATAGTCTTCACATCTTTGCAGGCTGACGCCTCAGACAGCAAACTGCAACAAAGCACAGAGAAATGAAGGACTGCGCAGCGTGTCCTGATGTATGTTAATACAGGCTCAGCAGAAGAACTCAAGTTTGAATCAAATAAGGGAATTAACAGAGAACCTTAATGGCAGTGAGAAAATACCACAAAGTGAATATTTGAAGGTACAGGATGGGTTATTGGTGAGGCAGCGTGCAAAACAGGAACAAGGAAGGAGGAAATATTTCAACAGATACATAACCGCCACCTTCCCCATCTTGTGGCTAAGAATGTTGGTGGCATTCTCACCAGGGTAGGAGGGCAGTTGCAGACAAAACCTTGCATCTTACCTTGCCACCACTGGTCAGGAGATGGCAACCAGGAGTAACAGAGCCCTCAGGGCTCATATAACAGACAGACCGCTGAAAATGGGATATCCTCACTTGGAGCTGGAAACAAGCAGGTAGGCAGTTTATTTATCCTTCTTCAGCTGTTACACAAATCTCCAGGAGGACTATTTTACCATTCAGACCACTATTATTTCATAATTTCAAACCCCTTCACTTCATATTAGGGTTGCCACTTGCATATGCTATGTACAGTACATCCAGAGAGGACAAGCTTTACTTTACAGTTACTTCTGTCTAACTGGTATATGCAACCACAATGTGGAGTAATGCTTGTGCAACTGGTTGGTAGTCAAAGGCTAGTTGTATGGTAGGATGTTGACTGACAATTGCAGTTACTCTGGCCATTTGCAACTCTGTCCCCAGCAGGACTACCAAACTATCGGGGACTGAGAAGGCAAAGGAACCCATTTTAGGAGGATTCCACCACGAGAAGTTCCATGAGAATGTGATTCCTTTGGCTAAATGTACCTTAGCAAGAAGCCCAAGGACAGAAGTGAGCCACTTCAGTAGGAGAGGTGGACGTAGGAGCAATGAAATGGAGCTTTCAGATGAGACTTGAGGAAGCTGATTTATATAACCCTGGAAGGGATGTGACTGGCTGCCCCACTTATCAAACTTCAGGCTTAGCCTTTTAATTTAATGGGTGTATGCAACAACAATGTGAAATAATGCTTGTGCAACTGGTTAGTAGCCAAAGGCTAGCTGTATAGTAGGATGTTGGTCAGCATTAATAATTATTTTGGCCATTCACACTCCATCCCTGAGTAACTGATGCCTAGACCCCGGAGAAGTCGCCGGCAGTTGAAATAGTCAGTTGCAATTCAATGCAGTTGCAATCAGTTGCAATTGCATTAGATTGCAGTCATAAAATAGTGAAGTTGGAAATCAACTGCAGTTGACGATTTTGTGACCTGTCCAGGTTTGTTTTGTGGTGCACTGCAGTGTGTTTTCTTTTTTCTTTACAGGGGGAGGAGGGAGGCCAGGGGGCTGTGAATATCTAACAGTCCTCAACCACCAGCACCAAACCTTACAGCCAATAAATGCACCCCTGGTTCCTGGGCACAAAGCATCCACCAATTAGGGAGATAGAAGGAGGAGCCAGGAGCTTGAGAGTGTCTGTGACTGACTGCATGAGGTGGTGAGGAGAACATGCCTAGGTAGGAGAGGAGACTGTCAGGAGAGGAGGCATCTGTGTTGTGTGTGGGCAATGAAGTGAGCAGCATTTTCAGCAGAGACAAAGTTTGGTGGTTCGGCCTTTAATTTAAAAATAAGTTAACTGTGTCCACTGTCCTGACGTGTCCAGTGCCAAGAAAGAAACAAGTGTGGCTGTGCAGGTCCCAGTCAGTCCTCCAGCAAAGCCAGGCAGCAATCATGTGAAGACAGCAAGTCAGTGGTCTGGTTGTGGTTGGGATCAGCCCGTGACCCCATCGGGCAGATCTCACTCAGTCTCAGTCAGGTCTTCAGAGTTGGTGAGGAGGAGGAGGAGTGGTAGTGCACCAGTTCCACTGTGCAGAGTACCGGAGTGGGGACATGGGGCTGGGTTGGGGACCAACTGTGTGGGTTGGGAGGAGGGAGCACTCAGCTCCAAATAAACACCGCACCACTACCGAGTAGAGCAGCAGTGGCAGCCTGAGCCATGGAACCACCGCTGCTAACCCAATCATCACCCAACACCTGACTGAACTGGCAACAGGCTACTACAATGAGCAAGGTACTGTATGGGATGTGTATGTAAGGCCTGCCAGGGCTGGGCAGTGACAGTAGGAAGGAGGAGGATGGTTTCTCACAGACTATGCATTCTGTATGTGTGTCTGCTGTGCTGGGCTGGCTTGTCTGGCTGGTTGGGGCTGTGGGCCCGGGGCTGAACTTGAAAAGCCACGGTGATCGATCGTCATCAATCTACTGCTGGTGGCCCGGCTGGGCTCTTCTGACTGTGGTGGCATTGTGAGTAAGTCAGACTCCCACGAGGTCATGGAGCAGGCCAGACACAGGTGGTCAGTTGGTGAGTTCCCGGACCCACAGGAGGCCAGAGTACAGAGCATGGTTGGTCGGGTCCAATAGACAAAATGTTTGCTGTTCGCCACTGTAGGAATCGGATAGACTAAATATTAAAATCCTCACAGCAAGATAAATACAATTTAAAAACATATTAGTGTGCATGCTGAAAGCCAAAACATGTTCAGGAAGTGTGTCAGAAAATGTTTTTTAATATGCATAAGTTTGTTTAGTTTTATATTTAAACTATGAATATATCTCAGTTCTGGTACACCATACAGGAGGTATTTCTAGGGTCCTCCCTTAAACTGTTTTTAGTCTCACAGATTCTACATTACTAGTAAACTAACATATATTGATGGTTAGCTCTGTTTGCAAAGGGTACCTTCTAGCTTCTGTGGGGTGTGAGAGGCCCTACCTATAATGTATTTTAGACACACAGTTCTTTTTCTAAGTAACTAGTACTACTGCTGCTTATTTTTCTATACCATATACTGTTTTACTGCCCTGCTTCAACATATTACTTTCAGGGACTTAGTATATTTTGTTGTTTTGACTAGTTATTGTGCTTTAGTGAATCCCCACTGTGTGTAGATTTGTTTCACTGCACTTTGTATTTGTTTTTAAAGAGCAGCTAGCTTATTAGCTGCTGCTGACTAGTTGCTTCTCCTCCAACATATGCACACCTCACCTGCCCCAGAGTTGAGGGGCATAAATAATTCCTTTTGTTTCTGCCCATTTATGAAGTTATAATGCTGCTAAATCCCAAATGTTAAAACGGAGCGCTCTTCCTGACCTTAACCCACCAACACGCCCCCATGGTAGCACATGCAGCCCGTTTTGTGATGTCAGAAGGTGAAGACTGTGTATGCGTGCCCCATTGATTTCAAGGGGGGACTTTTCCATACATTTTATTAACTTTTATAGTCAAAATTTTAATTAAAAAAGCTACGGTTAAAAAGTATGACAAACTACTACATAATAAAATTCAACGATGGTGAAAGTTGAAACAATTGGTTGGATTTTCTTCAGTTAGTTGAAGTCAGAAATTTGAAACTAGTTGAAAAAATCAGTCATAATGTGTGGTAAGTCAGTCATAATTGTTTTTCAACTGACCCAGTGTCTACTGAAGCCCTCACAAGGTACCAAGCAGGCAAAGGAACCCTCTTGAGAAGGGTTCTACCCATACAGGTGCACCAGGAACATGATTTCAGAGAATAAAGGTACCTTAGGAAGCAGCCCCAAAACTGCTCAGCAGGAGCTGCAAACACAGAAGAGAAATGTGATGACTGAGACAGGTGACAGCTGGTGATGAGAAGTAGCAGACAGAGGTGTGACTTCCAGAGGGTACCAGCTCAATATGTCACTGCAAAAAGCACAATATTAACTGCGTTGTGAGAACAGTGAATACACTGACAGTGACTGGGGTAGAATAGCATTAGAAAATTACCACTACCCTGATTGCTGTCCGCCGGAAAGAGGAATGGACTGTTGCCATCTGTGTTGTGCCTCATTGAGCCGCTCCCATGTTGGAGTGGCTATGGCACCATGGATCAGTTGCCATCTATGTTGTGCCTGGTTGAGCCGCCTGTGTTGGAGTGGCTATGGCACCATGGACCAAGTTGCCATCTGTGTTGTGCCTGGTTGAGCCGCCCTGTGTTGGAGTGGTTAAGGCACCATGGATCAAGTTGCCATCTGTGTTGTGCCTGGTTGAGCTACTCCTGTTGGAGTGGTTAGGCACCATGGATCAAGTTGCCATCTGTGTTGTGCCTGGTTGAGCTACTCCCGTGTTGGAGTGGCTATGGCACCATGGATCAAGTTGCCATCTGTGTTGTGCCTGGTTGAGCCACTCCTGTGTTGGAGTGGTTAAGGCACCAGCACACTGCAGTGTTGGAGACCTGGGACCATGGTTTGGTGCCCCCCAGGTCTCCCAGTCTTGCAACATTTCATTTTGTTAAAAGACATTTCCTCCCAAATTTCTTCCCATCCCCAAAGTCTACACCCCTAGGAGTTGGTTATTTTAAGTCCTGGGGGTGTGTGTGGAGCCCCACAAAACAAATAATCTCCAATGTCGCCCCATTACTTTCTATTGTGTGGGTGAAATTTTGTGTCGGTCGGTGTTTTGCCCAACCTTATTTTGTCTTTCAGCATTTTGCTTGTGGCTTTGTGTGCTGTGCTATTTTTGTCTGTGGCATGTTGACCCCATGCCCTTCCACAGGAGAAAAGGAATGGCAGGACTGCAGGAGAAGGCGGCCACCATCCTATTCATACTCAAAGCAAAAATTTAATACTGGTAAATGATACTAGATAAATACTTTATGTCCTTTGGCACTCAGGAGAGAAATAAACACCAGCAGAGGAAATTTCTGGAGATTCATGGCCTCAGCTGCTACCCTGTGGCATGGATACTATTATTAGGCTCACTGTCCTAATCTGGAATTCCAATTCAGGGGAAACTTTTAGAAGGATACCTCTCACTCTAGCCTTCTAATGAGGTAAAGTTGTGGAGTGCCATGAGTAAATCTCAGAGCCAAATGAAGTAACTCAGGAATGGATGCCTCTAAAATGTGGACTGAGGAGACAGTGACTGCTGAAAGGCTAGCACCCAACCTCAAGACTGGGAAAGGCTTAACCGTGACTGGAAATTAAAGGAAGGGATACAGAATGACACTAGGTGGACTTTAAGCAAATGCAGGAGAATAGCTTTAGGAGGTGTTGATGACATTGTCTGCACAGCCAACAGAATCCATGCAGGCTTAGGGCCCCACCCTCTGACTGCTGAAGTCTTAAAATACTACAACTTGAGGTGCCACCAACCATTGGTCTGCACGGCTGAAGCTTCCACCTGAGCAGTAGACCTTTTCACCACCTAGTGGGACTGCCGGAAAGTGCCACAGGAGACAAGCAGCCTGAAAAGGACCTTTGTCCATGATGAGGAACTCATCCTCAAGATGCAAACTTTAAGAGGAGCGCATGAGTATGACTGATAATGGCCAGCAGGAATGCATTTATAGAGCCTGATGGAATGATGCAGAAATGGACTGACTGGTGAACAGTATGATGAGGACGATAGGCCAAATGCTTGTAAGCTGTATGATAACAGCAGGCCAAACAGAGAGTGGTGGTAAAAGGTATAAAGTCAGAAGAGATGCAAGTCACAGATGGGGTACTCAGGATCAGTCTGGGCCAGTCCTCTTCAATATCTTCATCAGTGACATTGCAGATGGACTGAGGAAAGGTTTATCTGTTTGCAGATGACACCAAGATCTGCAACAGAGTAGATGATACAGATGGGGAGAGCAGAATGAGAAGAGAGCTGGTAAACTAGCAAAATGGTCAGAAGAGTGGCACCTGGGTTTAATGCAAAGAAGTGCAAGATCATGCACATAGGAAGAGAAACCCTGAAGCCACCTATAGGCTAGGAGGGGAGTTGCTGGCAGTCACAAGGGAAGAAAGAGACTTAGAAACATTGAAACATAGACTTTGATGGCAGATAAGGACCACTTGGCCCACGAGTCTGCCCATTTCCTACCTACTGGATAAGCTGCAGATTCTAGTTAACCAACAGCCTACTTCTTGCAACCCCCACTATAATTGCCTTATGTCTGTCTCATGCATGTTTGAATTCCACTGTTTTAGACCCAGCAACCTCCTCAGAAAGGCGGTTCCATGTATCCACTACTCTCTGTGAAAAATGTCTTACATTACCCCTGAGCCATCCCTCTATCTTTAAATTGTGCCCTTGTTTTACACATCTCTTTTCTGAAAGATGCTACCCTCCTGACTTTGTTGATTTCTGAGGTACTTGAAAGTTTCTATCATGTCCCCTGTCCCTCCTTTCATTAAGATTATACATATTAAGCTCTCTCAGTCTCTCTTCATATGGTTTCTGATGCAGATGCTGCACCATTTTAGTTACCCTCCTCTGGACTGCTTCTATCCTGTCTATGTCCTTGTGTAGATGAGGTCTCCAAACTGCACACAGTACTCCAGATGGGTCTCACCAACTGTCCATATAGACAGACAACACTTCCTTTTTTCTACTTGTGATGCCCCTTCCTATGCATCCTAGTATCCCGGCTCTCTTACCAACTTTTCACATTGCTTACCCACCTTTAGGTCATCTGATATGACTACACCCAGGTCTCTTTCCATTTTTGTTGTTGTTAGTACCGCCCTTGATATTGTGTACTTTTCTCCTGGGTTTTGTTTCCCAGGTGCATTACTTTGCACTTTTCTGCATTGAATCTAAGTTGCCATATGTCTGACCATTCCTCCAACCTAGCCAAGTCCCTTCTCATCTTTTCTACCCCTCTTGTGTATCAACTCTGTTACAGATCTTTGTGTCATCTGCAAAGAGGCATACCTTTCCTCCAGACCTCTACAATGTCACCTGTAAAGATGTTAAAGAGGACTGGACCCAGTACTGAGCCCTGAGGTACTCCACTAGTAATCCCCTTTCTTCGAATGTGTTCCATTCACTATTACCTTCTGTGTCCTGTTGTGCAGCCAGTTTGCTACCCAGGCTACTACCCTGGGACCCACTCCCAGGCTGGCTAACTTGATTATTAATCTTTTATGCGAGACTGTGTCAAATGCCTTGCTAAAGTCTAGGTAGGCCATATCCACAGCCCCTCTCGGTCTATTACTTTGGTCACCCAGTCAAAGAAACCAATTAGATTCGTCTGACTGGGACATGACCTTCCTGCTGTAAGTCCATGCTGCTTTGGGTCATGTGCCCCGCTGGCCTCTAGGTAATCAACAATTCTTTCTTTCAGAAGTGATTCCATCATGTTCCCTACCACTGAGGTCAAACTTACAGGTCTGTAGTTTCCTGCTTCTACCTTGCTCCCACTTTTGTGAAGGGAATCACATCTGCCCTCCTCCAGTCCTTTAGGTACCACCCATCCTGCCAAGATTTGTTAAAAAGTGTGGTCAGTAGTAGCCACTAGGTCCTCCCTTAGTTCTTTAGGATTCTGGGTGAATCCCATCAGGCCCCATTGCTTTGTCCACCTTGAGTTTTAGGAGTTCTTTCAGGACTCTTTCTTCTGTGAATGGACTGGTGTCAACCCCCTACCCAGAGTGCTTCTATTGTCTGATTTAGGTAACTCATCCTCATCTTCTTTTGTGAATACTGAGCAAAAGTATTCATTCAGTATCTCTGCCTTTCACTGTCTCTCTCTCTGCCCACCTCCCCTCTCCTTTATTAATCTTCACTATCCTCCCTTAACCTTTCTATGCTCCCTAATGTACCTATAAAAGGTTTTATCCTTCTTAACTGAGCTGGCTATTTTTCCTCGGTTTGGGCCTTTGCTATTCTGACTGCCTTCCCTTCTTTTGCTTTAATTGATACAGTTCTCTGTCGTGCTCCTTCTGTGATTCCTTATACTTTTGAATGCAGCCTTTTTCTCCTAAAGGAAAACTACACCAAAACTTGAAAAATATATGTTGTGCAGAGTGTTTTAATTTGTATGTGAAGTTCTAGTGTTTCTTCCTCTGACTGGTATTAGAAGTTTTTCTAAATTAGCCTGCTAGCTTTAGGTTAGTTTTATGACCCCTGGAGATCTCTATATCAAACAGTTTTATTGTATTTCTTTGTCCTACAAAGCACCTTGTTTCATGTGATGGTGATGTAGCAGAGGCCATAAATCCAGCAGAAAGCATTGCATTACAATCAGTTCACAACAACAGAGATGGCTATATTTTAAAATCTGTAGAATTCAGCTTGGTGACCACCCTCATCCTAAAGGTTTTACTGTCCTGAAAAACTTTGCTGCTGGTAATTTTGTGCAGCTTGTAAAACTTCCAAGATATTTAATTTGTTTGGCATGTGTGTACTGAATGTTGGGTCTCTCTTACATCACAGTCACATGAGACAAGATGCACTGTGGAACCAGAAATACAATTAAGCTATCAGGTATGAAGATCCCCAGGGTCGTAAACTAGCATAAAGCTAGCAGTCTAATTTGGGAAAAACTCCTAATACCAGTCAGAGGGAAGGAAACACTAGAACTTCACCTACAAATTAAAACACTGCACAACATATATTTTTTCAAGTTTTGGTGTAGTTTCCTTTAACCTTCCTACTACCTCTTTTGAGAACCATAGTGGTTTTACTTAGGCGTCATCATCACAGATGACCTGAAATCATCCAAGCAGACCACTAAAGCAGTAGGTAAGGCTAGGGGATGTTAGGTGTATTAGTGGGTATCACAAGTCAGAAGAGGGAGGAAATAATCCTCTTTACAAGACACTGGTTAGGCCCCATCTAGAGTGCTGCGTAGTACTGGAGGCCACACTTCACAAGGACATGAACCAAATTGAGGCAATCCAGAGAAGGGCAACCAAAATGGTGCAGGGACTGCAGAAAACATATGAGGACAGCTAATGGAGCTCAATATGTATACCCTAAGCAAAGGAGGAGAGAGGTGATATGATCGAAACATTCAAACACCTTAAGGGCATTAACAACGCGAAAGAGTCTAACATGTTTCAATATAAGAAAATAGCAGGACAAGAGGACACAGCATGAGATTAGAGGGAGGCTGATTAAGAGGTAATGTGAGGAAGTTCTTTTTTCAGAAAGGGTGGTGGTTGCACGAACGTCCCACCTCAGGAAGCGTGGGATATGAATACAGTGCAGGGCTTCAAACAGGCATGGGATAGGCATAAGGAAGCAATACAGATGAGTATGAATAGATAGGCCATTAACTGAGCAAAGGCTGATGGCACATTGATAAGGTAGAAAAGAAATGGGCAGACTGGATGGGCCTCGTGGTCCTTATCTGCTATCAACTTCTATGTTTCTATGTTTCAACTGCTTATTAACAGAATGATGTGGCTAAGAGGCTGATTGTTTGGCTGAAGAAAGACTAGTATGAAAGAAACTGTTAGAAACATAGACTTTGACGGCAGATAAGGACCACTTGACTCACCTAGTCTGCCCATTTCCTACATACAGGATAAGCTGCAGATCCTAGTTAATCAACAGCCTATTTCTTCCTACCCCTCACAAAATTGCCTTATGTCTGTCCCATGCATTCTTGAATTCTCTCACAGTTTTAGACCCCACAACCTCCTCAGAAAGGTGGTTCCATATGTCAACCACCCTCTCTGTGAAAAATACTTCCTCATATTGCCCCTGAACCGCCCCCATCTTCAAATTGTGTCCCTTGTTCTTGCACATCTCTTTTCTGAAAGATGCTACCCTCTTGGACTTTGTTGATTCCACTGAGGTACTTAAAAGTTTCTATCATGTCCCCCTCTCCTCCTTTCCTCATGGGTAAACATATTAAGCTCCTTTAGTCTCTCCTGGTATGGCTTCTCTTGCAGACCCTACACCATTTTAGTTGTCCTCCTCTGGACTGCTTCTATCCTGTCTATGTCCTTGCAGAGATGGGGTCTCCAGAACTGGACGCAGTACTCCAGATGGGGTTTCACCAACTGTCTGTACAGAGGGATAACAACTTCCTGTTTTCTGCTGGTGATTCCTCTCCATACATCCCAGTATTCCCAGCCCTCCTACTGCCTTCTCACATTGCTTGCCAACCTTAAGGTCATCTGATATGATTAACCTCAGATCCCTTTCCATTTTGCTGCTGTTACTACCTCCTCCCCACTGTGTACTCTTCCCTGGGTCTTTGTTTCCAGGTGCATTATTTGCACTTATTTGCATCGAGTCCAAGCTGCCATACTTGACCATTCCTCCAACCTTGCCAAGTCCCTTCTCATCCTTTCCCGCCCATTTGTGTATCAACCCTGTTGTAGATCTTTGTCATCTGCAAAAGGCACACTTTTACTTCCAGTCCCTCTGCAATGTCACTTATAAAGACATTAAAAGGACTGGACCCAGTACTGAACCCTGCAATACCCCACTAGTAAGCCCCCTTTCTTCAGAGTGGACTCAGTTTACTATTACCTTCAGTGTCCTGTTGTCCAGCCAATGTTCTACCCAGGCTACCACCCTGAGACCCACTCCCAGGTTAGAGACCAGATGTGTGAGGAGACAGTGGAGATGAGACAACTAGAGGTGATACAGGACTCTAAAAGAACTTGGGCTTCCCAGTAGTCTTGATCCCTAAATGGAATGGGACAGCCCGGTCCTGTATGGATTACCACTAGCTTTGTTCCATCATGGTAACTGACCTATACCAGGAACCAAGGAAATGTTGAAACACTTAGAGATGCAGCGACTCACTACCATTGATCTGACTAAAACTGGCAGGTGTCATTGATGTGTGGGTCCTGAGCATCCCCATGTGTCTAAGGGTATGCTGTGATATTCTCGTCAGAGGAACACCCAGCCTTACTATAGAACCTGTACAGGCATCAGTCACTTTCACCACCATGGGCCTGGGATGTTGGAGTAAGTTCACCACAGTCATTATCCAGGGACACCTATAAACATGAGACCACACTCAAACTGTCTATCCATACTGGGAGCGGAGATCAAGCTGGATATATTTGTGAACTGCTGTCAATGTTACAGCACTAAAGGCATTCCTCTCAAGTAACACCTTTACATCACATTTAGTACAGAACTAGCTGCATCACAAGGTATCCTATAATCCATTTGGGGCTTCAATTTCCATCCCCACCATTCCCAGGGTCTAGCATCCTCAATCATTCCCAAAGTTGCTTTTCCAGGTTCACGCTGCTCTAAGGGGTATAAATGTTAATAGTATCTATGGATCTAGTCCAAACACACATCACATTATACTTTATTCCTTAATCTCCCAATGGGGTCCCTGAAGCTCAGCACCTTGGACCATTTATGCATTATATGCTTCCAGGTATTATAAGCACTGTCCATGGGGCAATTCCATGCCTGCACTTGTCTCCTTATGCCCACATTGGACAATATTAAATTGAAGTATGTTAACATTATGACAGTACTACTAATAGTTGATGGTTGGTATGACCATACCTGTCTCCTTCTAGCAGCATGCTGGTAGCCATAATGGCCCAAAAAAACAGGATCCCTTGCCTGGACCTTCACATGGGGACTTGCTGACCCTAACTTTGCCAGACCTCCTCCACCTGATGACCCAGAATTGGCTGTCTGAGAGGGAGAACAATGCTATGCTGTGTAGGCCTTTCTTAATTCCTGAATAGGACATCTTTAATGCAAGGCTGATTTACTACTGTGCCCAGGGGCAGCTAAACCAGGGGTCTGGACCAGCCACAGCCCTCCCCCGACTCTTATTCCTGGGTGGGTCACATATATATTCCCCATTTTTTTTGACACTATGTATTTTTTTATTAATGTATACATGGCCTGTATATATTATTCTCAATCAATATATGCAGCACAGAAATTTAAATTTCAGTTGTGTGGTACGATCAGCTGCTTATGAACAATGATTGAATACCAATATCATGACGGTAATACCATCCATGTAAATATCTGCCTGCCAGGTTACTATGTAACTCTGAATATAGAATTTGTTTATTGCTTCTCCCAGTATTACTATGTCAATAAGTGCAATCTGCAAGTAATACTGGGAACCAATAAATTAATTCTTCATTCAAGCCAATAAAGTATCAACACACAGCAGCCACTAGTTAGAGTGGGAACATGGCATATTGGTAGCCAAACTGAGTTGATTGGCAGGTAATAGAAGTGCCAGATACTGAGTGACTGAGGTTATAAATTCACGGTCAAGTCCTGCTTTTTTACACAAAAGTATGATCTGTTCTGCTGCCTATTAATTAAGAGTGGTGTGGTTTGATTTCTGTTTGCTGCCTAATGTTTTATTTATTTGTGGGTAATTAAGTTCCAAATCCTGAGTAACTATGGTAAATTGTCGAATCCTGCCATTTTCCATAACAATATTATTTGTACTATCACTGCTGCCTATTAATTCAGAATGGTTCAGGTTAGCTTTTTGCTGACTTATTTAATGTGTTTTCTTTGTGGTGACCGAGTGCAGATCCTAGGCTGAGTGACTGAGATAAATTGATCAAATTCAGCTATTTTCCATAACAGTCTGATCTGTACTGCAGATCATACTGTTGAGGAAAACAGATGGATTTGAAATTGACCTCAGCCACTTATCTGCTACCTATTAAATAGGAGTGGCTTTGATTTGTGTTTGCTGCCTAATATTTCTTTTTGTTGGTGTGTGTAGACAGTGGCTTCTGTGGCCTTGGGACTTGCTTTTATTACGTTACGCCATAATGCAAGGAACGCCTTGCAACAGTAGGACTTTTGGAGGTGTGCAACCCTCCTTGCCAATGCACTGCTCAGTGTAGCAGGCATGACCCTGAGGGGACCAATACATGCTGAGCTGTGTATGACAGCAGCTCGGCTGTGTTGGTCTTCACTTCTAAGAAAGGTCTGCTGCAATCAGTGGTGGTAGCGTGTATGCAGATTTGCATACCTGCGTCCAGCTGAACTGCTGTCATGCACACTTCAGCATGAAATCCCTCCCACTTCCTCCCTCTGCTAATCTCCCTCCCTCATTAGTGTTCTCCCTGCCCCACATTGTGTGCTGAGGGTGGTGCCCAGTCCCCTCGGCTCATGCACCCCCCAGCACACTGGTGGCTGACGGGGTGCCCAATCCCGTCAGCTGCAGCCCCCCAACAAACAACCAGTTGGCATGCTGGGAGCCCACCCCAGCGTGCTCATGCCTCCCCCACACACACACTGGGGATGGCCGGCGGGGTACCCAGTCCCTGCTGGCACCACCCCCCAACAAACACATAGGTGGCACACTGGGAGCCCACCCCAGTGTGCCAAAAGCATCTGTTCTTTTTTTTTAAGTCCTGTGAAAGAAGAAAATGGTCACTCGGTGAGTCCCTGCCCCCCAGCCCACGCCCACCTTCTGGCACCACTTCCCCACACCCCTCACCCCATACTTACCTCTGGAGCCTGGCGCTATGATCTTTGGTGCACCGGGAACACGCCTGTACTCTTCAAAGCCGATCAAACTGAGGAAATGCCAGTAAGCTGTATAATGGCATAAATAGGGTTTTTCCAACTTAGGTGGATATCTCTGCCATTTTTTTACTTTTGGCACCAAATTTTCAACATGGAGTTATTGACATCCCTTCTCATGAGTTCAGTCACTGTCATTGCGTTACTTGGTCCCCAAAGGTGGTTTTGTGGTCACTGTGGAATCACCTTTCAGGACTGATTAATGAAATGACAGTGTCAGTGTTCATGAGATGGGCTCCCAAAAGCCAATGTTGCAAATTTGGTGAAAATTCCAAAACTGACTGTTTTATGAGTGTGTGTTGTGCAGTTTCCACGCACACTTGTAAGTTCACAATTTGTAATATTTTCACTCCAGAATTTCAAAATAAGCATATCTCCACACCTCTTTATGAACAGTACAGCTGTCATTTTTCACATCCTGGCCGAAATGTCTTTTCGTGCTTCAGCAAAAATAGCACAGTCGCTGCTGGAAATCAGTGTTCCCTACAGAGTAAGACAATCACAGTAACACTGTTCATGAGCAGAGGTTCTAAAATGCCTATGTTAAAAATCTGGTGACAAAAGTCCATAAATGGCTGTTACGAAAGGCATTGCGCAGTTTCTACGCACACTGTAAGTTTGTGATTTTGTAATATTTTACTTCAGATTTTCAACAATGGCATTTTCCCACATCTCCTTACAAGCAGTATAGCTGTCATTTTTCACATCCGGCCAAAATGTGCTTTTCATACTTCCAGCTGCATAATAGCGGGCTTGTGGGAAATCACTGTTTGCAGAGTAACAAAATCACAGTAATACTATTCATGAGCAGATGTCCTAAAATGCCTGTGTTGAAACTTCAGTGAAATAATTCGATAAAATGACTGTTTTACGAAAGGCATTATGCAGTTCCCTACACGCACTGTGAATCTCGCGAATTTGTAATATTTTCACCCAGGTTTTCAATATTTACATTTTCCAACACCTCCTTATCAACAGTACAGCTGTCATTTTTCACATCCTGGCCAAAATGTGTTTTCACAATTCCGCGCAGAAGAGCGCAGTCCCTGTGGGAAATCAGTGTTCAGTACACAGTAAGAAAATTATAGTGACAGTGTTCATGACCAGAGGAGACAAAATGCCTATGTTGAAAATTTGGTGAAATAATTCCACTGAATGGCTGTGTTACAAGTGCATGTTCCGCAGTTTCCACACAGGCTAATTCCTTGAGCACAACCAGGACGTTAGGGTTCCTAAGACAGACACTTAAGAAGTATGAGGGAAATGTTAATCAGATGCAAGAGAAGTTGCAGAGAGCTACTCTGTTGGGATATGGATGCTGAAGGGACATGGATACAATGGGGGTCTGCATAAATGGCAAACACCAATGCAAATACCAACAAGCGAACATTCGGCATTGACAAATGCTTGTTATTTTATGCCCTCACCCTTCCACACAGTGTGTTTTGTGTTCTGAGCACGTTTAGATGTAACAAGAGTTTGTTTGTGTGGTTTGACGGTTTTTAATGTTTGTGAACTATAACCTATTCGGTCTGGATGTTTTGGTGGAGCTACTGCAGCAAACAACTCCATCTGACCCACTGCCAAAGGACTAAAATGTAGTGATTATCGGCGGTACTAGTAGTTGATTAGCAAGTGTGTTTGCTAATAGACATATGTCAGTGTTGCTCTGGAGTGATAGGGGCTGTCTTTTCATAATTGAGGAAAAAAATCTGACACGATTGCTGGTTTTGTAGCACCCTATCCTCCGTCTTCCTCTTGAGGCACACTGTGTTTATTGACACCAGCTGATGTAATGTTTCTTCCTGTGGCAGCAGCCTGTACATGATAATCTGGTGGGCATAGGTAGGGTGACTAGTCTAGGACAGACTTTGACAACCCAGTTTTGACATGAGTACTGTCCAGAGTTTTCTGCCATCATTGTATATATGCATCTGTGAGTTTACTGTTTCACTGTGGTGTCCTTCAAAAAAATCTGAGATGGAGACAGTTTGCAGCTTTTTAACTGTGGGTGTTATATATCCCATTAAATGTTAAAATCCCTCCTGCTTTCTGGCTGTTGTGTGTGGTATCTGGTAGGAGTTTTTAAAAAACTTATAAAATGGGGAAAAATTTAAACCTCTCTGGCTAACCAGCTCTCCGACCCGTGTCCTTATAGAGCCATATCCTCAAACCTGCACTACATCAAAGCAAGCCGACGCAGCACATATGTAGTATCCATCTTCCCACGCAGCCAGTGTCACAAACAGTGATCTCCTCAACCTAGCTGTCTGAGCAAGTCCACAGTCGCAGAGCGCCAAATGTGACCACAGCGACAAAGTCAAAATGACATGCTCTGAACTTACAAACATTTACCTGTTCCTCCACAGACACTGTCATGTCCCAATTATGAACTGTTTACAAAACATTTATTTAAAATGAACATGTTTTGCTTACTATTCTCACCACAGTAAAATCAACGGATGTGTGCTGCACGAATGCGTCCTCAAACTGAATCCACTGACTTGTTCTTCCACAGACTCTTTTCAGCTGCCAATTAGTGACATTTAAAAACATGTGAATAAACTCAAACTTTTCCTTACTACACCAGATGAGCAGAGACAGGGGTGGGCCGATTTGACAAACAACTATAAGCAGCATCTACGGTGGCTGGCAAGGACATGCTCACTCTTAATGAGCAGCCGCTCATTGTCAAACGGCTTCTCTGTTCACTTCGAGACACCCTTCAGGAAATGAGTATGTGGTTGCAACAACTCTAATTTGATACCCTTGTCCACGAAATGGAACAACAACCTCAGCAGCATCTCTGTAGGTGTTGTTGGGGGGCTGTACTGGCTATCAAAATCAAACACTGACTGTCAAAAAGGGCACATTCTAGACACTGGAGACACGCTATTATGACAGTGGGAAACCAAATGACGATGTGGAAGACAACCTCAGTAGTCTGCATGTGTGTGTGTGTGTGTGTGTGTGTGTGTGTAAGGGGCACCCCTAAGCACCCTAAACTGCTCAACAAACACTTCAGAAACGACCTCATACAGGTACTATTTTACTCCTTCAGACATCAAAACCTCAAGTTTTAAAAAGTTTTGGCATTTTTATTACTTTTTTCTTAAATAGTAGCTTAATAGGGCCCATTTTATAAGTGCAATAAGACATGATGGTGTGGGTTATGGCCTGATAAGAGCACGCCTGGTCTGTGATCTGGCCTCAGAATTTAGGCATCTCAAAATTAAAAGAGGGGCAGGGAGGGAATACATGTTAAGAAATGCATTGGCTTTGAGACATTGTTGAAGCTTGCCAGATCATCTTCTGCTCACCTACTATAAAACACAACCTGACATTCCTGGTCTCACCTGGGACAAGAGTATTGCTAGCAGTATCAGTCAACTGCTGCGGGGATTATATCAAGCAGCATTTGTGCATGCTGGGTACAAAAGGAATGTACTGCACAGCACCATTCAAGGTAATGAATCTAATTAGATTATTATTAATTAGACTAAATTCTTGATGTGATGTAATTTATTTATAGGAAG
This sequence comes from Neoceratodus forsteri, assembly GCA_016271365.2. NCBI lineage: Eukaryota > Metazoa > Chordata > Ceratodontiformes > Ceratodontidae > Neoceratodus > Neoceratodus forsteri. Next base: position 268,514,909 of record CM057455.1, read on the forward strand.
TAAACACTCTGAGAGATGAAAAAGACATCAAAACACTTCCAAAGTGTAAAATTTTCTCGGTGCCTAGGCAACCCCCAGATCCACTGCCACTTCAGTGAAGATTATTTGCCCCCCACACTGAACCTAGCTGAACTGCACACAGCCTGTGCCCATTATGAACTGTGCCTTCTCCAAGCAGAAATAGCAGTTACGTAAGAACTTACCGTAACAGTAGATCTTGAGAGAGGTCTCACATATAGACTGTGCCCTGGCATCAGGTCCCACTGCAAACTTGTAGATAGCAATCATCAGCGGGGACCGCCTCGGCGTCAGGGCATCGTGACATCAGCCCAGCTATAAAAGGAGCATTCCCACGCCCGCTTCCAGTTCTTTTCCAATGGAGACCTAAAGATAGGTAAGGAGAAACCAGAGTGAACTCCAAATGCCCTGCTTCCACTTTAGTCCAGTCGGACTAGATAGGATGGAAAGTAAAGCATCCAAAACCGAGGGAAGAAGGAAGGAACTAGACTACTGCAGGAACCTCTCTCAAAGATCTACTGTTACGGTATGTTCTTACGTAACTGCTGTATCTTACTCGAGAGGGTTCCTGCAGTAGGTCTTCACATGTAGGAATACAAAATCACACATGTCCCCACAATGCAAAGCATCATGGGCTGCATATGCAAATCACCACAGAATATTATGCTGGTTCAGCTATAAGTAGAAATGCATGGTGCTAAAAGGCCTTTACATAGTTTGCAAGGAGAGGTGCCAACAGAAGACACAGACACATGTTTCATCCTACCAGGACTCAACAGTGTGCCTTGTCTGTTTGACACCCCAGTGGAATGAACCAGCTATCCTAAGATGGTCGATCTGGTTATGTTGTGGTGAACCCAATTAAAACAAAAACAGTTAAAGACCATGAATCTCTGTGTGCAACACTGAAGCAATGGTTACAAAGGGCATTTGGCTGGGAAGCCAAGTTCAAAGAAATACAAACACACATGCCTCCACAATGCAAAGCATGATGGGCTGCATATGCAAATCACCACAGAATATTACCACAACATAACCCAGATATGCAGCCCATGATGCTTTGCATTGTGGGGACATGTGTGATTTTGTATTTCTTTGAAACTTGCTTCCCAGCCAAATGCCCTTTGAGCAACCATTGCCCAGTGCTTGCACACAGAGGTTCTTTTTCTTCACATATAGGACTGAATACCAAGCAGTCCCAAAGAAAAATAAGGCATAGTGCATCTGGGAGGAGGAGAAGTCGCCAAGGAAATCATGACAGAAGGCCTTGCAGGACCGCAAGTCCAAAGCCAGTTCTGTGCCAAGGGCAATGTCCAGACTGTAATGCTCAGTGAAGGTGTGAACAGATCACCAAGTGGCTGCAGCGCAGATCTCTGTCATGGACACATTTCTGAAAAAGGCAGTAGAGTCGCCACGTTAAGGGTGGAGTGGCTTTTGACTGCCCCAGGAAGGACTTCCCATATTTCGTATATGAAAAATGGATGCAGTTAGCGAGCCATCAGGAGATGGTCTGCTTGGAAATAGCCTTGCCGTGGCACTGAGGGGCAAAGGCTACTAACAGTTAGTTAGATTTCCTAAAGTCTTTAGTCCTGTTAGTGTAGTACCTCAGGATCCAGTGCACATCAAGCATGCGCAGCAGTGTCTCTCCACCCATTTAAAGTACTGTGGATAGTACACCGTAATTCCATGCTCTGGTTCTGGAGCGTTTCTAACACCACTTTGGGAAAAGAAGGGTTAGTCCAAAGGACTACCCGTCCTTATGAAAAATCAACAGATTTTGCAGTCACTTCGCCTATAATCGGAAACCCTTCTGGCCAAAGTGACTGCAACTAAAAACAAGGTCTTCCAGGAGAGGAAGCTACAAGTTGCAAGAAGAAGCTGGTTCAAAGGGTGGTAAGGTCAGCTTCTCAAACATGAAATTCAGGTCCCAGGGTGGACAAGGATTCCAGATCAGAGGTTTCAAATGAAGGATGCCTTTAAAAGGGTTTGCAACCTCCAGTTGAGCCAAGGTTTTGCCCTGGTAGGCTGACACCGCAGAAAGGTGGACCTTAATGGAGGAATAGCTAAGACCCGCCTCAGACAAGATGTGCGAGGTACTCTAGAACCTGGGATGCTGAGCACAAAATGGATCCCAGCTCCTTGCTTGGGCCCATATTGGAATCTTTTCACTTCATAGCATAAGTGGATCTAGTGGAGGTTTTCTGGCCTCCACTAGAATGTGTGCAACTGTGAAGACAGCCCATAGCGAGAAATCGCTATGTCCACAGGTGCCACGCATGAAGGTGGAGAGACTGAAGGCTCAGATACACCAGGTGCCCTGCTCCTGGAGTCAGAAGGTCATGAGAAAAGGCAGAGGTACCGGAGGTTCCAGTGCCAAATGTTGCAGAAGAGAAACCAAATTTGGCGGCCAAAGAGGAGCAATCAGGATTACATGGGCCCCTCTTGTTGAAGTTTTACCAGAACCTTCTGAATGAGAGGAAAGTGTACAGAAACCTCCTGTCCAAGAGAGACAGCGCATCTCACCAAAAGCACCATGCCGGGAGCGGCGAGCAGAAGGCGGTAGTTTTGCGTTGTATGGGAGGCGAAAAGATCCATCTCTGGCCGACCCCATCGAGAAAAGAGGTTTTCAACTACCTCTGACTTTAGCTCCACTCATGGGCCGGGCCACAGATTGACTGAGACTGTCAGCCAGGACGTTGGTGACGCCTGGAACGTGAACTACTGTCAGCAAAGGCTGTGCTGGATCGCCCAGTACCACACCCCCATGGCTCTTGGCAAAGAGGGTAAGATCTGGTTCCCCTCTGCTGTTTATGTACCATGACCATGGACATGTTGTCTGTCCACCCAGAATAGATCCCGGAACCAGCAGCGACTGGAATGCCTGGAGTGCGTAAAGAACCACCCTGGTCTCAGAATATTGATGTGGAGCATCAGCTCTGATCGGACCAAGACCCCTGTGTCTTGTGAGACCCTAGATGAGCACCCCAGCCCAGATCTGAGGTGTCTGTAGGAGAATTTGAGTTGGAACTGCTGGAAGGAAAGGGACCCCATCGACAATTGAGAGATCCTGCCACCAGCGAAGATCTCTCTGGAGGCTGTTGGAGATCATGACCTTTTGTTTCATGTCATCCGTCCTGTGGTCCCATTGACTCAAAGAGACCATTGGGTGACCTCATGTGAAGCCTGGCCATTGGGACTGTCGAAATGGTGGCTACCATCAGACCCAATAAACAAAGCACCTGAATCTGCAGGGATCCACGGGCCTGTGCCACCAGTGTGGCTTAAGAAGCAAGAGTCTCAGCCCAATCTGATGGAAGGAAAGCCTTGCCTGAACTGTGTCTAGTACAGCACCAATGAACTGGAGTCTCTGTGAGGGTACTAGCTGGACTTGGGAAATTGACCATAATGCCAAGTAAAGCAAACAAGCTCAGAGTGAAAGAGAGAGCCCTTTCAGGCTGGTAGGAGAGGGTGCTGAGAGGAGCCAGTCATCCAGGTATGGGAAGACATAAATGCCCTGGCAGCACAGAAAGGCCGCCACCACCGCTAAAACATTTGGTGAACACTGGGGTCAAGAGAGGCCAAACAGGAGTGCTCAGAACTGGAAAAGTTTCCCAGGAAAACAACGGAGAAAGCGGCAGTGGGCCTGGAGGATAGAGATATGCAGATAAGCATCCTGCATGTCCAGGAGCACAGCCAAGAGTTTTGATGGAGCAGGGGAAGGAGCCCTGAAGGGTCAATATACGAAAATTCTTGTGTTCGATGAAGATGTTCAGTGTGCTGAGGTCCAGGATCGATCTCAGGTCGCCTCATCTTTGGAACCAGGAAGAAGTGGAATAGAATCTCTTCCTATTTGGCTTAACAGGACAGGTTCTTGGCTTTCTTTAGTAGAAGTGCCTTGATCTCTTGAGAGACTATGGGACCTGATCCCAAGGATAGAAGGACTGTCCTGGGGTTGAGGGGTTGGCATTTTGCTGAATTCTATGGAGTGACCTCTCGATGAGCTGAAGCACCCAGTTTTCTGTGGTGACGGACCTCCAACCTTCCAGGTGGAGGCCAAACCTCTCTGACCGTTCCTCTGTATGCACTGGAGGTAGCGGAAGGAGGGAAAGGAGTCAGGACACCGAGGAGGGGAGCTTTTGGCCCAGAGGCCTGTTTTGAAATTTGGCCAGTGGGGTTTGAGCTCCAATCCAGGTGTGTTTTTTGTCTGGCACTTAGCCTGGGATTTGTTTCACCTTCTTTGGTGGTGAAAATGTTGCTTTTTCTGTCCTGTCTGGTATAAGGAACAGACGACCTCAAGGAACGCCTGCTCTCATGCAGCCCAGTAATGATGTCTTTAGCATCCCCGCCAAGAGGATGGAATGCTTAAAAGGGCACCCAACAAAGAGGACTGCACGCCCTGCGCCAGTCCTGCTATATGGAGCCAGGAGAGGTGTCGGAGGCAGATCCTCGTGGCAGCTGCTTTCGCCACTGAATCCACCGAGTCGAGGTAGTCCAACGGCATGGCAACACGAGGATTTGCCCATCCTTACTTTTATCCAAGAGCTTCCTCAGGGTTTCATCTGAACATCCTGGAGGTCCATAAGGAAGCTTTTGAAAGGCAACCAAGTGCAAGACATAATTCAGGGAACGATCACACACAAAGAAGATGAATAAATTTTTCGTCCAAACTGGTCAAGTTGACGCGAGTCCTTTTCAGTAGGCGAAGAACCAAATGCTTGGGCTGAGCTGAGCAGTCGGGTTGCCATGATGACCATAGAGTCAGCCTTGGGATGGGAATTCAGGTGAAAATCCTTCCAGAGGATAGTAGGTGCAGTCAGCTTTACGGAGACTGCAGGAATGGAGGACGGTTGTTGCCAGACTCGCGTAACTAGGTTCTCATGAGGTCCCATCCACGGTGGAATGGGAATAGGTCCAAGGCAGCCAGATCCAAGTGCTCCACCAGTCGTTTTCATTGGGGATCAACCTCTTTGGACGGCCAACCACCAGCCACTTGAATTGAAGCAGCAAGTCTCCCGAATGAAGGATCCTCTGGAGGGGACTTCTGGCGAGTCTTTCGAGGAACCTCCACAGGAGATCTGGGGTCTGACCCATCCGAGTCTGAACTAGTGTCAGAGGAATTAGAGCCAGAGGAACAGAAGGATCTGGCTCAGTGATGCTACCAAACAGAGGTAGGAACTCTGGAGACAGGGGCAGTGGGGAGGACACCAAACAGAAGGTGTCTCCTGACTGGCTGTCATAACTCTGACACGAGCTGCCCCTCGGCCTCTTTCCACCAATGAGGAACAGACTCAAGTTCCAGTACCGGAGGAGGAGGAGGTGGCAGCTGATAGCTTGGATAGTTCGGTACTGCGGATAGTGCCAGGATGGATAATATGAGTACCTGGGTAACCCGGTGGGAATGTCCTGGAGTAGGATAACCCATCGTGGGAATGATGACATCAGAAAGTCCTACATCTGATAACCCGCGCCGGGTAGCCCAGCGTCGAAAACCCAGCTTTGGGAAACCCAGCAATGGAGGCACCTGGCCCAAGGCCGGATATTGAGTGACGGATGGAGGGGCACCTGCAGGCAGGAAAGAGGGTTCCTAGAGCAATGAACCCAGATGAAGGACCCACAGGGAGGTGCCGTGATGCCCAAGGTGGCATCGGGTCTGGAGCGTGTCTCAAGCATTGGGGTGAGGTTCCATACCGGACCTCTGTCAGCAGCAGAATGAACTCCTGTGATGGAGGAAGGCCTAGCGAGGTGGGGAGACATGAGGGGCCCATGACGGCCAGTCAGATCGCGACTTGCTAAGGCAAAAGCAAGGGTCAGGTGGCAATTTCATGGTGGAGAACCTGGAAGATGACGAGTTGACTGATCCTCACTCTGTCTGACATCAGGGTCCAAACTGAGCCAGATGGGAGAGTGGACAGATCTATACGGGTGTCAGAGGAGCTGGCATCCAAGGAAGATATCCGCCAGCCTAGAGACGACTGGAAGGTCACCGCTTAGTTGATCGGCGGAGGCAAGCCGCGCCTTCTCGCCTGAGGGGTGAGGGGTGACTTACCAGCAGGATCAGTCGATAGAATTACCACCTCCAAAGAGACAACCCCCAGCTGCCTGCTCACCTTGGCAGGAGGGGAGAAGGGCCCAGCCAAGAGCGGATGAGGCACCCAAAAGTACTCATGGTTGCCGCCTCTGAGAAGGCGGCGACTCCTGTCCCGCCGCTTCTCCTTACTTTTCTTTTTCTTCAGGGTCGGTGACGATGACCTTCCTAGAGTTTTGAAGTCTCTTTCCATAGACACCAAGCGCCGGGTCAATAGATGGGCCTCAAGGGACCTCTTGCACCTGGTTCTGGTCACCTGGTTGAAGGCCTGGCAGATGGAACACTCTAGATGTCGTGCTTCAACCCGAGGCAGAGAAGGCAGTGGAATGGTCATCCCTATGTGGAATTTGAGCGCGCACTTGGAGCACTTTTTCTTCTGTTAGAAGACATCAATTTTGAAGAAAATTGTGGGAATCTACTGAGGCTAAGAAAACTTTGAATATGTACGGACTGCTAGATTTCTGTTCTTGACGCTGAAATGAACGTGACTGAGGCGACGGTGGGAAAAAGAACTGGAGAATGGGCCCCTTTATAGCCAGGCTGATGTCACGATGCCCTGACGTCGGGGCGGTCCCTGCTGATGATTGCTATCTACAAGTTTGCCGGCAGACCTGACGCTAGGGGGGGGGAGTCCTATATGTGAAGACCTACTGCAGGAACCCTCTCAAAGTAAGATCTATCTTTAGATTGTAGCATGAATAGTGGCATTCACTGAGGTGCTACCTGCCTATAGCTGAGGGTCCGCACCAGGAGCTGCAACACTTGTTTGAAAGAATTGTGCAGTGAGGAGGGTTTGGTTTACTGAGACTGGGAGCTGACCTGGAAGGATATGGGTCTATACAGAGGCGATGGCCTGCATCCATCTGGGAAGGGGACCGCAGTCCTCAGTGGAAGGTTTAGATGTTACTTGATGAACATTTAAACTAGCTGAAGGGGAGGTGGTGTAATACAAAGGAGGCATAAACTGACCCCTCCAAAACATACAATACAGATTGAAGCAACAGGTCGAGAGGACCTAAGGGAAGAAACTCCCTCAGGGCACAAATTAAAGGAAGTAGAAGCACAATCAGGACAAGGGGGCAAGAAGAGAAGAGGTGAAAGGAAGGTGTTGAGATGCAAGACACAAAGAGGGTAGTGAGGAGGAGGGAAAGAAAGGATGTTTCAAGTGGTAACAAAAGCTGGAAGGGGAAGGGGATTGCAGGAAAGTGGGACCAAGGTGTGGAGAGCCATATGTACCAATGCAAGGAGGCTTGGAAATCAAATTCCAGACCTGGGGCCATCATTGCGAAAGCAGACCTGGATCTTATGGCCATTACTGAGTCATGGTACAGGAGCCATGACTGGGACATGGCCATACCAGCTACACTCAGTTCAGGAAGGATAGGAAGGGAGAAGGGTGGAGGGGCTGTAGTGTGAGGGAGGGTATCAAAGTGATGAAAATGCAAGGAACCTAGAAACAAAGGATGGGTTGGAGGTGCTTAGGTCACCCTGGATACAGGAGCTGGAGCCACTATTTATACTGGGTAATACAGCATGGGAATTCCATCAGCATTATGGCAAAAAAAAGAAGTGCTTTTGGTGGGGACTTCAATCTGCCATATGTAGACTGGAGCATCCCAGCCACCACCTCTGCTAGCAGCAGGGCCATCCCAGACTCTCTGCAGGAGGAGTCTCTCAGGCAACTAGTCATAGAGTTCTCTCAAGATGGGACAATACTGGACCTGGGGCTCACAAAGAGTGACAGATTACAGGCGCCAAGATGGGATGCCACCTGGGGACCAGCGATCACCACACTGTGTGATTTAATATCGGCAGAGACAAACCACACAAAGACAAAGGTACTGAACTTCAGGAAGGCAGATTTTAAAAAATGGGTCAATGCCTCAGAGGTGACTTAATGAGGGGATTGCCTAGATGGGGCAGAGGAACAGTGAGCCAAATTAAGGGATGGCATAGTGAAGGCAACAAATTTCTTCAAAAAAGAAATGGGCAAAAACAGTAGGAAAAAGAGACCACTATGGTTCTCAAGGGAAGTGGCTGCAAAGTTAAATGTTGGGGTGGCATTCAGGAGGTACAAGGAGACACAAAGGAAAAGGTTAGGAGGTGTACCAGGAGAAGCAAAGGAAGCAAGGAAGACAGTGAAGAGGCAAAGGTGAGGAAAGGATGGCCAAATAGGTATCTGAAGGACAAGACCTCTTTTAGATATATATAGAGTGAAAAGAGGAAGACAAGGGAGGGATTGTGAGGTTATTAAGGCAGAGGAGATTTTGCAGAGGAGGAAGATCAGGAAAAGCAGATATCCTTAACAGATACTTGCTCAGTCTTCACAGTGGAGGGAGGGAACAGACCACACAGAAGCAGCAGGAACACTGGTGGGGAGGTGGACACAAGTTGATTCACAGAAAACAATCCTGAGAAGACTTGGGAATCTGAAAGTGGATGAGGCTATGAGACCAGAAGAGGTATATCCAAGGGTGCTGAGGAGCTCAGGCAGGTTCTGGCTGCACCTCTGACAGCCCTGTTCAATAACTCACTGGAACAGGAGTGATTCCAGAGAACTGGAGGAGGGCAGATGTAGTTCCACTTCATAAAAGGTGCAATAATGAGGAGACTGGCAATTATAGGCCAGTCAGTCAAATATCAGTGGTGGTGGTGGGGAGTTAATGGAAACACCTTGACAGAAAGGTTACTGTAGCATCTTGAATCCAGTGAGCTGTAAGATCCAGAGCAGCATGGGTTCATGGAGGGGGAATGTCAGACAAACCTGACTGATTTCTTTGACTGGCAACCAGTGAAGTAGATTAGAGAGGCATTGAGAATGGCCTACTTAGACTTTGTAGCAAGGTTTTCAGCACTGTACCACATAGGAGCCCTATAAGGAAACTGGGAAGTTTGGGAGTGGGACCCAAGGTGGTTAACTCAGTACAGAACTGGTTGCTGGATAGGCAACAGAGGGTGGTGGTAAAAGGCACTCACTCTAATGAGGGAGAGTGACCAGCAGGGTACCTCAGAGCTCAGTGCTAGAGCCAGCCTTCTTGAATGTTTTCACAACCGACATTTCAAAAGAGCCAGAAGGGAAGATATGCCTCTTTGCAGATGACACCAAGATCTGCAATAGGGTAGATACTCCAGAGGGAGTGAGAGAATGAGTTGGGACCTGAGAAAACTCAAGGAGTGGTTGAAGATATGGCAGTTGGGTTCAATGTGAAAAAGTGCAAAATCATGCACCTAGGGCACAGAAACCCAAGGGCAGTGTACATAATGGGAGGAGAGGTATTAACTGTCACAAGGCAGGAAAGAGACCTTGGGGTTAGCATATCTGATGACCTCAAAGTGACGCGCGATGTGACAAGGTAGTAAGCAGAACCAGCAGAATGCTGGTGCACAGGGAGAGGAATCACCAGCAGCAGGAGAGAGGTGGTGTTACCACTGTATCGGCCAGGTGAGACCACACCTGAAGTACTGTGTTCAGAGATGGAGACCCATCTCAGGAAGGACATAGACAGGGTAGAGGCTGTCCAGGGAGGATAACTAAAATGGTGCAGGAGCTACAGCATAAGCCCTATAAGGAGAGATTGATAGATTTAAATGTACCTAGAAGAGAGGTAGTAGGGGGACATAAAAGACACCAATAAGGACCTCATGGTTGGTTTGCAAAGTAGGATTTTAAAAGATGTAGGGCCTGATATTCAAATCTAGGCAAAGCAGAGGACAAAACTTTCCACAGCCCCTTCAGTTGCCAGGTATCCAAATCGCTATATTCAGTGGAAGAGCACATTGGCACTATTCCACTGAATACAGGGGCAGTAAGACTCAGTGCTAAGCCACCTAGCCACCGAAATAGGGCGGCACAATGGCTTGCACCCACGCTAAATTTCCAAATTGAAACTGACCTATACAAATGAGCCCATTTGGCATGCAAGGTTATGGGGCCATTTTTATGCCCACTATGTGCTCATATGCATGGGGAGTGAGGTTGAACTGCGAGCACCGCCCCCAACTGCCCGATCCTGAAAGCTATCCCTGGTGATAGTGGTCCCCACCCCTGCTAATTGCTGGCCTACTGTTTAAATGTAACTGTAACCCCTAGGTGGCGCTTATCCCAAGGATACTATCCCTGCCTGCATGACCAGATGCAGGTTGAGGGCCTGGGTACTAGAAATTGGTGCTTCCACCTGAGGACAGGGTTTGGTAGCATAGCTGACCTGGGTACAGCCCCTTGGACACTGTTACCCCCCTTTCCCTCTAGTGGCCTAAATGATTTACAGAATACACAATTGCAATTTGCCTCTGACAACAGTTTTAACCCCACACTTGTTGCACTTACCACCCTGGCTGGTTCAGCTGGCTTGGCCCTGGAGACCCCCAGTAAATAAGATTTAGCAAACAACCAGCAGTATTTCAGTGCTGTTCTTACAGAGGTACACCGCAACCAGTTTCAGTGCAAAAGATTTAGATCTGAGTTATTTAAGGGTAGTAATAAGGAAAGGGGCAGAATCTGGTGGTTGATTCAAGATCTGAATAATTCAGGCTATAAGGTATGCACTCAAAGGTCCCTGTAGCACAGTCACACACATGTTGGGTACCTAGTTGTACCTACGCTAGCCTGAAGCATTGCCCAGGATAGGCCGGCATTACAGCTGGTTGGGACCCTGTGATGGAAAGAAAACATGCATGCACTTTAACCCACAATTTGTAATCAGTCCAAATGATTAGCAACAACAATTAAATCAGTAGACACACTTTGATTTGAGATTTGTTGCATGGAGCTACCCTGATGTTTACTCATGCTACCCAATACAGGATGCAGGATGGACGAAATGGAGACCTCAGGATGAAGTGCTGGATTGCCAGTAGAAGCAGGGCCCACACTAAGCACCGTGGTGCCCATCCTGTTTGTTGGTGTTGAGCAGGGAGCCAATCCCCAGGCGGGTCTCTGTTGGTTGTTTCTCTGTATGCGAGCAGCTGTCTGGGCCGAGGTGACAAGGCTCAGACTGGGTGAACAGTTCGAGACAGTCCGTAAGTGTTGGATACAGCTTCCAGCAAGCGTGACACATTCAAGCAGTGGGGAACCAAATGGCGACCCACTATCAGCATTCAGCACACTTATAGTAAAAGAGTTAAATACTACAGTTCGGATGACAGTCCAGTTGCAATTTACAGTGTCTGCGAAACCGTGACGCTCTTGGCAGTCTCAAATCCTGACAGGCTGATTCTTCGTCCACTTCAGGAGGATTCAATTTGTCACAAATCAGGATCCGATCACAAAGCCGCAAATTTGGAAGAAGTCCGTTATCAGGCTCAAGGTATCTTCACTTTGAAGATGGTAGCATGCAGGCCAAACACAGCCTTCCCACCGATTTCCCGCAAGACCACGCAGGAGCAGCTGCTCAAATCTCTCAAGCTGTTCACTCTTTCAACTCTAACTCCAGACTGACCGCCTGCTGCAGGCAGCACCGGACTTCCTTATGATCCAAAAGGGTTCGCTTGGTTGATCCATCTGTCTGTCAAAGCAGGGCTCCTCCTCCAGGTCCATTTAGGAACCAAAATGCAAAACTACAATTCCTACAGAAATTCACTCCCACAAGACCCCTGGGGACAGTCTCCATTTTAGGGTCCCCAAAGGCACTGATTGGTCCAAATTACCAGTCCAGAACCAAGATGGTGGTGATTAACAGAAATGTCCATGCTGCAAAGGAAGGCAGGTTAAATAAACTACAATATTATTATTACTAAAGCAGATAATCAGCATACAGTTACAGATCCTTGTAGGGTTCCCTTTGCGAATTAGCGATGGCAGAATGGAGCAATAATACAGTAGCCAAGGGGTCTCGAGCCTGAAACCACTGTCCTACCCAGATTAATTACACCACGATATAGGCAGTTCTTAAAGAGACAGGCACGGAGGCCGACAAGGCACTCACATGTAACCACTTTTAAATTGCTGAGGACACAGAATGCTAGATTTTTGGGAACCCCGCTTGTAGGGGGTTATATAACATTTTCCTTTGGTCTAGTGGCCTCCTGCTGATTGCCATCCCCATGTTGAACAGTAAAGTGTCCCTAATGTGCAGTGCCCCCTGCCGATTGCCATCCCAATGCTGAACTGTAGTGTTTCCTGGTATCTAATGCCCCACCAAGCCAATCGCCATTCTGATGTCAAACTGCAAAGTTTCCCTGGTGTCTAGTGCCCCCCACTGATCACTGGCCCGATATGTACATGTATATTGTTCCTGGTGTCCAGTGGTCCCTCCTCCCACTCACCCCATGCCCGAGGTGTAAATATATATTGCCTGGTGTCTAGCAGTCCTCCCTCTCTGCATCCATGCCCTCTGTATCAGTCAATGGTGTCTAGTGGTCCCTCCACTCACCCAATCCCATGCATGCTGTCCAGCAATATTCCCTGGCATCCAGTGGTCCCCATCCTGATCCCCTGTATTACATTATATCATAATGCCATTCCCTGGTGACTTATGGACCCTCCATCCCCGATCCCCTGTACATCGAGGGCTAGATATTCAGACCGCGCCAGGCAGGGGCGCAAGCCTGGGCGCAGCACAACTGGTTGGAGCCAGGCACAGCCCAGGTGATATTCTATGGGTATTGTGCCATGGCTCAGCAACGCTGAATATAAGCACTGAGGGCGCACGACTGCACATATCGCAGCTGCACTGCACCAGTGCATGTGACAGCAGGGAAGCAGAGGGCTGCGCCAGCGAAGTACGGTTGTACTAGGTGCAGCAAGAGCAATATTCAGCTGTGGGCATGCAAATCAGGCCATAATGCATGTAAGGCACAAATGGGGCCATTTGCATGTCATTATGGCCCCATTCACATGCAGCGCCAATCCCCGGTGGTTTGCGCCTGGTGCCCTGCCAGGCTGCAGCCGCCGGGGACCGATGCCCCGCTGCCCCTCGGCAGGCGCTGCACCTGTTCACCTGATCGTAGGCATGAGTAATAAAATACCCTGGTGGTCTAGTGGACCCTACCCTTCGCCCGATTGCGGGCATGTATTAAGATGTTCTGGTGGTCCAGTGGACCGCTATCCTTCACCCGATTGTGGGCATGATAAAGATGTTCCTGCGGTCAAGTGATTGTTATCCCTGCTCGATCGCGGGCATGATCATAATCCGGTGGTCCAGTGGACTGATCTCGCCGCCCGACTGGGGCATAGGCAAACTCCCTGGTGGTCCAGTGCTACCTTTCCCCGCCCACATAGTCCTCCACCACCCCGCACCCCTGGTCAGCAGCAGGTGGCAGCTCCCCACCCGCAAGCCTGCTGCGTCGTTGCCGCCGCCGACCGACAGCGAGTAGCAGGGCTGTACACCTATTGAGCTATTGCGTTGGTCGGGCATGAAGTTCATACTGGCCAACAGTTCCCGACATGTGAATGAACACTCATTCACGAATCGGGACTGTGTAGCAGAGTATGGACTGCACGCCCATTGGCCCACGAGTGGACTAATAGGCGACAGCCACTGTACGCTGTCAGTCGGCAGGTGGCTGGGTGGCTTTGGGGTGGGCAGCTACCACCAGCTGCTGACTGGGGTGCAGGTGGTGGCAGACTTATGGGCGGTAGGGAGGGGGCACCACTGGACCACCAGGAGTTTGCCTCAACGCCCACGATCGGGCAATGGAGATCAGTCCACTGGACCACCAGGAGTTATGTAATTCATGCCCTGCTGATCAGGCGAGGGGATCAGTCCACTGGACCACCAGGGATTCATTTAGTTCATGCCCACGATCGGCAGGGATAGCGGTCCACTGGACCACCAGGAACATTTTAATGCATGCCCACCATCGGGCGAAGGGGTAGGGTCCACTGGACCACCAGGGAGTGTTTAATACATGCCCACAAATGGGTGAGGGGGCACAACACCCCGCGGGCAGGGGGCTCATGGGCTTTGTCCTGGCAGTCGGGTTGCCATCACAGCAGGTGGCTGCCGGTGGCGCCCAGCAATATGGCAGCCCACCTGTGGGTGTCCCCAACTTGTTCCAGGTTTCGTGGTTAACATTGTGCCCCCTGTGTGGTGCAAGGTGGTTTGTGCTCAGAGAGGCACCGCACATCCCGCCGCCGAATATCGGGATGTGCTGTATATACATGGGCATGCCCCCGCACTTGCACCATATATATTACTGGTGCACTGCGCATCGGGGTCGCGCAGCACACCCAGCCCCTTTGAATATCATGCCAGAGCGCATCGGTGGTTGTGCCATGTGCAACCCTTTGAATATCCCACCCCAAATGTAAATCTGTTCCTGGTGGCTAGCAGAGTGGAGTAAGTTGCAGTTTTGATTGGCGGTATGTGTCGTGCAAGGGGACCGAGAAAATGGCCTTGCACAACACACATACTCTGAGTATTGGACTGTACCAATATTCAGATCCCTGCCCTTCATTTACATTGCACTCCTCTCTGACTATTGCCCTGGCACAAACCCTGTTTGCATATGCTAACTGGGCTTTTCAATATTTCACATCCATGCAAATCCCAGTTTGTGGGCAAACTCGGCTTTACACCAGGGCAGTCTTTGAATATCAGGCCCCAGATGTCTTTGCCTGGTACAGAATAAGAGCATTCTACATAGGCAATTGAAATATGTGAACAGCTAATTTCTTGCACCAATCCATGTTTTTTAAGTGGTATCATGAGGCGCTAGCATCTGGTTCATCTTGTCCACACCTTCCATGTGCTTGTTATAGTCAAGGACACACTAATTTGTCCTAGCCATGAACCGGAACTGACTGCTGTAGACTGATCATGAAGTGTACGCAGGAAGTACACATCCTTTTTTCTGTAAATTTTACGGTCAGCAGTTCCGCATCAGAGAGCATTGGTTTTACCACATTTCTGCTTGGGAAATACCTGCCTGTTGAACCTGATAGTGACACAAGCGGCTGTATTTAACTGAAACAGGACATTACCTCGAGGAATTCCACTGCAGAAGTATAGACAGAGTTTAGCAAAAGAAGAATTACATACCATACAATGTTCCCATTGGTGTTCGACATTGGGGTAGCAGCCTGGTTAGAACATCAAATGCTGCATCCTTTCCTCTGTCGATTCTGAAATAATATCTCTTATTTAGTGGGTCTTGCATACAGTCTGAACAATTTAATTCCACACTGGGCATCTTTCATGGAAGGAACTGTTTAAATAGTATTCTCCCACAGAACAGCAAAGGGTCTCATCTTTTCGTATGCTTTGGGATGGGGAGTACATCTCAGAGAACATTTTAAAAAGATGATCAACAATAGACCTTCATTTAGAAAAGCCTAACATTCTCTGGATGCTCCTTGGCAAAGCCAGCATGTTGTCATTAGAAGCAATAAACCTCAGCAGAAGCTGACACTGGTTTGTGCTCATCATTTATTTAAAATTTGGTAAATGGAAAGGTACAGTGAGACAAGACTCATTTAGACGTGCAACCTGGAGAAGGGGCTACAAACTATCAGATACAGAAGAACTGTATAAGCATTACACAAAAATAAAGTGCCAATAAGATAGTGCAACATGGTGCAAAGTACAAATTACAATACCGGTGGCTGGAGTTGGAACTATGAACAGCACTACAGACCAGTGTAATGGTAACAACAGATTGAACACAGCAGTGTGTCAATGTTAAGGACCATAAACTGACTCAGAATGGGGACCAAAACAGAGTGGGGAGGGGAACATGGGGCAAGTCAGGTAGGCGCTGACAGGAGGGGGAGGGCAGGAGTTTAGGCTGGCACCTAAGGGAAGTTGGGAAGAAGAGCTGTGGATGGAGGAGGGGAGGAGGTTCCAGAGGAAGGGACAGTGACAGAAGAAAGCAGGTTGCTCAGTAGAGGAGTGAGGTTGGAGGAGGGAGAAGGTACAAGGATCCTAGAGTGGAGGGAGTAGGAGGCAGATGTGATGGGAGAGATGAGTGCAGATAAGTATGAGGGCAGTGCCCCAAACAGGTACTTGGTGATGAAGGATGCACAGTGGGACTGGCCATGGAGGAAGGGGGATGATGGAAAAGGAGGGGTAATGGGAGTAATGGTGGGTGCGAGAGAGTTGGTAGTAAAATGACAGAAGGCATTATGGAGGGTGTCTAGTCTGGCAAGGAAGGGAGGGGTGGTACCACATACCACATCCACATGTCAATTACAAGAAGCACCATTTTGGTGATGAACTCCTCCTTCCTGTGGAGACTGACAGTCTTTGTTACGCATAAGGCACCACGCTTGGGTGGTGTTTGCATGATGGCACTGATGTGGGCAGAGAAGTCAAGCCTACTGTCAAGCCACAGACTGAGCTATTTGAAAGAATGAACCATTTCAAGGGCGAGCCACCTAGGATGGTGAATGAGGGAGGGGGCATGCCTGGCCAGTTTCTGGCTGGTCCTAAAGGTCATGGACACAATTTTCTTTGGTGTTGGCCCAGAGTTGGTTGGACTGAAACCTGCACAGGACATTATGAAAGTCTTGTTGAAGTGGGACTCCATGGCCACAGTTGAGGGGCCTGAAGTACAGAGAACTGTGTCATCAGCATACATGTCAGTCAGAGGAAGGTTGTTAAGGAAAATGGAAAAGAGGATGAGATCCTGATGGAGCCTTGTGGGACCCCTTCCTGGATAGGGATTGAGGGGACAGGATGCCACTTATGTGTACCAACTGCTGATGGCTCATGAGGTAGGAACGGAACCAGTCAACAGCAGGGGCTAAGAGGCCAGCAGAATTCGCTTTATAGGAGGAGCAGATGTGACACTCAATCAAAGCTTTGACCATATCAATGAAAATGGCAGCTGTGATGTGCCCCTAATCCATCCCAGAGAGAATGGAGTCTGTGACAAGTAGCAGGGAGGAAACAGTGGAATGGTACTTCTGAAAATAGATTGGAAGGGGGAGAAAGCTGGAAGATTGGAGGAAGTCAGAAAGCCTTGTGGATTCAGTTTCTCTTGCAGCTTTGCAGAGAGGGGAGAAGAAAGATAGCATGGACATTGCCTGGGGTGGAGGAATCATCACCTTTGTTGGGGGGCATTGACAATCTTCCAAGACTGAGGACAGCGTAGAGGGTGAAGGAGAGGTTGAGGAGGTGTACGAGTGGTGGCAATGGCAGGAGCTAAGAAATGGAAGAGTTTAGGTCCAAACCATCAGGGCTAGATTTGGTCGGGTCAAGGGATGAAAGGGCAAACAGGGTTTCCTGGACAGAGACAGCAGGAAAATTAAACCCTTGGGGAGAGAGAGGAAGGTGAAGGGAGATTGTTTAACCAGGTAAGGCACACTAAGCCTAAGCTTGTTTCCAGGTATGACCTGGGAGCACAATGAAGTTAAGTGACTTGCTTAGGGTCACACAGTATGCAAGTGGGGGCTATGGGTTTCAAAACCAGGTCTCTAAGTTTGCAGCTCAGAGCATTAAACCACTGCACTATACTTCCTGACTGGCTATAGAGCCAGGAGATGGTGAGAAGGGAGCACACATATGGTGAAAAACTCATTATAGCTAGAATCAGGGGAATGACCAGGGTGGATGGATCAGTACATGCTGATGCTGTGTTTTTCACTAGACCCATTTCCAGAGTCAAACCCCAGAAGCTTTATGTTTGCTAAATTTGTGGGGCTTTACTGGTGAGCCTTGCATGTGGTTTAACTTGTCTCCACACTGGAGCCTATGCACCAATTTCCGACTGCCTACGTGCCAAATATCTGTGGCAGGCAGGCAACCTAAGTCAAAATGCCACACAGCTGGGGTCCAGCAGACCCTGGCAGAATGCACTCAAGGGCTGCATGCCCCTTGCACACACAACCCCTTGGCCTACCAGGCAACTGCATGCTAGGTTGTGGTCCAGGGCATGTCTGTGGGGTGCCTGCATCTACGCATTCACAAAGGCGCTGAGTGCTGGGCAAGGAGTAAACAATGCAGCAACATGGACACTGCCCTATATGTTGCTTGCCCCCACAGAGTACCCCTTCAGGTTGCGGGATGATGGAGCCTCACCTATTGTGCTACCTCAGCCCTCTGGCCTGACAGGGTGGGCTGTGGGCAGCCATTAGGGCACGACTCACTCAACATTTATGTTTGCTGTCCCGCGCCATCCCCAAATCCCTTGCTCACCTGGAGCAGAGGATCCATGCTTGGTCCCAGGATAGGCATCCAATTGGATGTCACTCTGTGTCCCTCGATCCACCCGCAATTGTGCGCACCAGGGATGGGGCTGTGCAGGCACCCCAGCACACATGGTTGTGCATACTGAGCACCCTCAGGCCTGTCTGCGAACATGTAGCTCTGTGGGCCACGATGCCTGAACTGTACGCACTCAGCACATGTTCATGTGTAGGCCCCAGTGAGCCAAAACCAATCTGCATATAAATTTGTTTCAGCCACCAAGTCAGTATTCCATCACTAAAAATAACTGAAAATATTTTATTGTGGTAAGCTTCTTTGTGTCAGCGTGAACACCTGCATTACCAGAAAATGTGGGAACACATGTTTTGTCCATATGTAATCGGTCACCACATACGCTGTGTCACCACCTCTTTGTGGGCTGAAACAAGGTTGAGGGGCCCGAGTCAAACTCCTGACTGGGGAGTGGGTGGGTTGTATTCACCCAGAGAAAGGTTTTAAGTGGGCCTGGTGTCAGTATGGCATAACCCCCCACCCCCATAGAAATATAGAAACTTATCCGCAGATAAGGACAACCAGGTCCATTTAGTCTGTCCATTTTCCCTGCCTTTATCAGCTGCTGTTGACCTTGAGTGGGATCAGCTTAGCCTCTTTTTCCACATCTAGGGTACCCTGTGCCTATCCTGTCATATGTTTGAAGCCTGCCACTGTGTTAACACCCACCACCTCCTGACCTTCTGTAACAGCCTGTTCCATGCCTCCTCCACCCTCTCAGTGAAGAGGTACTTCCTCCGTTCCCCAACCCCCGAGTCTGCCACCTCCAACCTCATATCGTGCCCTCTTGTTCTTGCTTCCCTTTGTATTGAAATAAGTCCCCATCTGCACTTTGTTTATACTCTTCAGATACTTGACGGTCTCTATCATATCACCCTTTTCCCTCCTCTCTCCAGTGTATACATGTTAAGATTCCTCAACCTTTCTTCATGTGACTTTTCCTGCAAACCCTGTACCGCTTTTGTTGCTCTTCTTGAACTGCCTCACCCTGTCTATGTCCTTACAGAGGGAGGTCTCTAGAACTGTACACAGTATTCCAGATGAGGCCTCACCAGCATTTTGTATAGTGGTAACACTACTTCTTTCCTGCTCGTGATTCCCTTCCTATGCAGCTTCCTGCTCTCTTTACCGCCTTGTGCACTGTTTGGTCACCTTTAGGTCATCCAAGATGATGACTCCCAAGTCTCTTCTTCACTGGTGCTTGTCAATATCTCATTGCCCAATTTGTAGCTCACCACGGGGTTCCTATGCCCTAGGTGCATTATCTTGCACTTCTTGGTATTGAACCTCAGTTGCCGCAAACTGACCAGTTCTCCAACTTTTCAGGTCCTTTCTCATTTTATCCACCCCATCTGGAGTGTCCACTCTGTTGCAGATCTTGGTCTCATCCACAAATAGGCAAAACTTCCCCTCCAGCCCTTCTGCTATGTCACTAATGAAAACATTAAAAGGATTGGTCCCAGGACTGATCCCTGAGGTACCCCACTGGTCACCTCCCTCTCCTGAACTAAATCCGTTTACCACCACCCTCTATTTCCTACTTGACAGCCAGTTCTTGAACAATGTCACCACCTCAAGGCCCATCCCTTTGCTGGCCAGTTTCTTCATCAACTTCCTGTGTGGTATGGTGTCAAATGCCCACGGAAGTCCAGGTAGGTGACGCCGACTGCTCCACCCTGGTCCACTGCTTTAGTCACCCAGTCAAAGAAATCGTCAAATTTGTCTGATAGGACATTCCCCGCAGTGAAGCTATGTCACTTCAGATCTTGAGCACCATTGATACAGGTGATCCATAATTCTTTCTTTCAGTAATTTCTCCATGATCTTACCTACCACTAAGGTGAGGCTGACCAGCCAATAATTTCCCTCCTCCCTGCTCCCACTCTTGTCCAGTGGCACCACATGGGCCCTCCTCTAGTCTTCTGGTATCACACCAGTACTGAGAGACTCACTGAACAGGGCTGCCAGTGGGGCAGCTAGCTCCATTCACAGCTCCCTCAATACCCCAGGGTGTATGCCATCTGGCCCCAGCCTTGTCCACCCTCAGCTTAGCTAGCTCCTCAAGCACCCTTCCCCTGTAAATGGACCAGTGCTTATCTCCTCCCTCCCTACATTACTGTATCTATTTGTGGTCCCTGACCATCCCTTCCACCGTGAAGACTGAACAGAAGTATCTATTCAGTATTTCTGCCTTTTCCTGGGCCCCTCTACACTCCTTCCTTCATCCCCTTTCAGTCTCACAATACCTTCCTAAGATTTTCTTCTCTCACTAACGTACCTGAAGAAACATTTGTCCCCTTTTTCACTGATTGAGCCAATCTTTCCTCTGTTTTGCCTTAGCCTCTTGACTGCCCTACCTGCCTCCTTAGGCATTCAAGGTACACTTCCTGTCCTCCTGTCTCTGCGACCTTATATTTCTTGAAGCTCCTTCTCTTTGCCCTAATTTTAATGCCACCTTCCTCAAGAACCACAATGGTCTCTCCTCTTGCCTTTGCTTCTCATCTTGATGCACTGGCTTGTTACTTCCAGTAAAGCAGCTTTGAGGTGTGCCCATTGCTCCTCCACCCCTACTCCTACTACTACCTTTGACAGAGCTTCCTTGATGGTTCTGCCCATTGTAGCAAAAATCATCCCTCTGAAGTCCAGGACCCTTGCCCTGGTGTGACTTGTTTCTGAGCGTGTGTCTATACCAAACATACAAACATATGAAAACTTGCCATCAGAAACAGGCCTCACGGTCTATCATGCCTGCCCTGCAGCGCAGCTAGCACCCCTATCCTGCAGCTGCCCTCTCCCAACCCTCTATTCTCCTTCTGAAACTATTCAGAGTCCTTTATACAGTACCCCTCTGTGCCCTGTCCCATGCCCTTTTGAAACTCCCCACCATCCACATGCCACCACCTCCTTTGTAGAGCATTCCATTTTGACATCACCCTCTCAGTGAAATAATGCCTCCTCATCTCCCTCCTGAACCTGCCTCCTCCAGTCTTAGCTCATGCCCCTCACGTCTCTTCCCTTTCAGCTTGAACAGCCCTCTGTGCCAATTTGTTGATACCCACAGTACTGGAACCACACAGTGTGGTAGTCACTGAACCACACAGTGCGGTGGTCACTGGACCCCAGGTGACCCTCTACTCGGACTTCCTTGACTCTGTCCCCACTAGTCAAGACAAGGTCCAGAATTGCCCTGTCCCTAGTTGGTTCCTTTACTAGTTGTCTGAGTCCTGCTCGTTGTATCGCATCCAGGATGTCCCTGCTCCATGTTGAGGCTGCTGCTGAGATGGCCCAATCCACATCTGGCATGTTGAAATCTCCCAGGAGCAGTACCTTCCCCAGGAGGTAGCCGACTTTGTTGTCGGTGAACATATTGAGTCCCCCAGATGTTTAATTCTGGGAACTTCAAAGTTTGGGCTAATGACTAATCCTCTAGGCTAGGTTATAACCTCCTCCAGACTATGTCATCTCTGGGTCTGTCACAAGAAGTTTCTTCCATAACCCACCAGGGTGGTCACGTGTTGGACCTGGTTTCTCACTGGGGCTTGAGGTCAGTAATCTCAAGACTAATTGGGTAATTTGGTCTGATCATTGCACAGTGGAGTTCTCATTTTGGGACCCCTGACAGCCCTCCCCATCAGAGATGATAAGCTACCCTCTTTGAGGGGTTTGACCCTGAAGGGATTTCTGGAGGTGGCTGATCTGTCTAGTGTGGGTAGTGCATGCATAGGGGTATGGACGAGGCTGTCACTGCTATAATAGGCGATGTCGGGCTGCGCTTGACTCTCCACACCAATCCATGTACGATGCAAATCCTCCTCACTTGAGGACCCCATGGTTTGACAGGGAGCTCAAGGCGATGAAGATTTTGGGTTGGAGCTTAGAGTGCTACTGGTGGAAGTCCAGGCTGGAGGGGACAGACTGGCCCTGCACTCCCACTAAGGTGAGTATCAGGGGCAATCACCCATAAGAAGGCAGAGTTCCTGTCCAGGGAGATTGGGCTGAGAAGAATCAACTAACAGCGCTTTTTCAGACTGCAGACAGGCTGCTAACCCCAGCTTGTCTACAGCCAAAAAAGCCTTTTCTGACACTTTATGAGAAGAGTTTCCTGTTTCTTCTCGGACAGGGTGTCCACCATCGAGCAGGGCTGCCCGCCAGCAAACCACAATGTGGCCAACATTGGTCACCTTTGGTGTCCAGAGAGCACTCTGCCTAGCTGGGGGAGTTTAAGTCAGTGAAGGTGGCGTCATTGAGGTTGCCTTGAGCTGCAGCACACATATTGTGAACAGGACCCGTGCCGACGTGTTTTCTGATGGGATGTGTTGACATCATGGGTCCGTGTTCACCTTGATTGTCCAGTGCTCTGTCTCAGAGAGGTCTTCCTGATGCCTTGAAGGAGGCACTGGTTAGACCTCTCCTGAAGAAACCATCACTAGACCCTGAAGTCAAGTCGAACTACCATCCAATCTCCAACCTCCCATTTTTAGGGACGGTTGTTGAGAAGGTTGTGGCACAGCAGCTTGAAGAGCACCTCTTGGCCTTTGATCTTTATGAGCCCTTCCAGTCAGGGTTTTGTGCACAGCACAGAAACTGCATTATTTTGGGCCAATGACCTCCTCAGGCTAGGATCTAGGAGAGGGACAATTTCATTCTCCTTGACCTCTCTTCAGCTTTTGACATGGTAGACCATCCTGTGTTGTTCAACCACCTGAGGGAATTTTGTAGACTCGCCAGCACTGTCATCTGCTGATTTGAGTCCTATCTCATGAATAGGAGGCAACTGGTAGTGATGGAGAATTCCTTTTCCCCTCTCCTAGCCCTCCAGTCATGTGGAGTACCTCAGAGTTTGGTCTTGTCACCAATGTTGTTTGCCATGTACATGCTGCCCCTGGGAGAGCTTCACTAAGAAATACAGCTTGGGTCTTCATTGATATGCAGATGATACAGCTAATATTTTTCCTAGTCAAACTATCTCTTGTTGGGAGCTGCAATATTGAACATAGGATTTGGAAGAAAGCGAGTTGTGCTCACAACAGAGGAGGGGAACCTTTCAATTGTCTGTGGTTTGTAGCAGATATACTGCAGGTGGAGGCTGCTTCTAACTGAAAGGTGAAAGAAGGAATTTACAATTATCAGGAAAAGACAGTCTTGTTACAATTCTTAAGATTTTCAGTGCAGGAAGATTTTAAACTCTATGCAAACATTTGTCACAAATCCTGAAATAAGTGCAGGTACAGGTTGTATTTGACCCAGACAGTAAACTGTTTTCTGTGTTTATCTTTGTTTGCCTTAAAAGGCAATTCCAAACTTTCTCAGGAAGTGATTACATCACAGATACTTAATTCAGCCACATAGCTTTGGTAACAGACCTGGAGAAGAATAGTATTATAAGCAAGTGTTTATAGCAAACTCATCAGAACAGCTATTTTTCCTAGTCAAACTATCTCTTGTTGGGAGCTGCAATATTGAACATAGGATTTGCAAGAAAGCGAGTTGTGCTCACAACAGAGGAGGGGAACCTTTCAATTGTCTGTGGTTTGTAGCAGATATACTGCAGGTGGAGGCTGCTTCTAACTGGAAGGTGAAAAAGGAATTTACAATTATCAGGAAAAGACAGTCTTGTTACAATTCTTAAGATTTTCAGTGCAGGAAGAGTTCAAAGCACAGCTGACTTATTTTGGGGTTGACTGTTTCAGAGCACAAACCACCAGGCTGTTTTGGGGCTGGGGAGGTTTACCTGTGTCTGACTTGGATGTCTGGATTTTTCTCTGTTTGATTAGCAGGGGATTTTCTCTGTCAAATTGTTGTGTATAGTATCTTGCAGACAGGAAGGCACTCATCGCAGCGGTGGGTCAGAGCTCTTAGCTGATTGTTTTGTGAGGGCACAGTTTAGGCCCAACCCTTCCCACCCCTCACCCCACCCACCCCTGGAAATAGTTCCTTTATACCTAGGGTTCTGACATCATTTCTCAAGAGTGCAAGGTGCATATCAATGTCATATCTCTCTAGCACACAGCACTGAAAGTATATGCATACACATTGTATAATATATATATATTTCTATATAACAAACCAATCACACACACAAGCACACACACACAAAAAAAAAAAGTACATAGTCATGTGGGAGTAGTAAAATGTAATGGCTGTGGGCAGCAGTCTTCCGGGAGTCTTTCTGGAGGCTGAGATGCTGCCCTATTTGCAGACAACTCTCTGCCCTGAGGGAGGAAGTTGCCCATCTTCAGGCCACACTGGACAGCAGTAAGAGAACCTTCCCCAGGCCAGACTTGATGGTAGGAAGGAACCCCCATCCAGGAGCACCAGAGCCACCACCACTACCTCAGAGCGTTGCAAAGAAAGCACAGCAGTTGGACCACAGTGGGCTCAGGGAGGGTGAGGAGGGTGGAACAGAGGCACACCCAGTCAGTTGTTCCACTCCACAATCCATACACTTCATTCTGGGGAGCACAGCCCCCATGGATGCATGCACGGAGGAGATTAAGGAGGCTGAGGACACCTGTCACAAGGGAGGCCCACAGGAAGGAGACAGAGGATGCCACAAGGAAAGGAAGCAGCTCCTGGTGGGGGATCCACTATTAGGGGGATAGAACTGGGAGCAGGGAAAACTGAAGTAAAGTGCCTGCCTGGTGCCATGGCTTGTAGGGACAGGAAGCGATCCTCAGGATCACGAGAACAGCTGCACGGGAGTCTGAGCTTGGATGTCATTGTCCACCTAGGGACAAATGGCTTGGCTCAACATGAGATTAGAGCAGTGCAGAAGGACTTTTAGAACTGGGAGGGGCCTAAGACAAGTAGCACACACAGTAACCTTCTCAGAGGTGCTGCCTGTAAATGGCATGAGTGAGGCAAGGGTACTTTGCACCATGCAGTTTAATGAGTGGTTGAAAAATGGTGTGGAGCACAGGGTTTGGCTTCATTGGGACTGGGGTTTCACCTGGAGGACACCAGCCTATACTGGCAGGATGGTCTGCATCTTTCCAGGAAGGAACAAGTCTTTTGAGCAATCGGTTTAAATGCTTCATTGGTAAGCTTTTAAACTAGTCAGGGGAGGCACTGATGAGCAGCAGGAAAATCCAGCCTCCCTACAAAACATTGTACTAAATGGAAAAAGACTGAGTAGAAAGGTCAGTGGGGATGCTGCAACAGAAAGTAAAGCCATCCAAAAATGGAAAGCAATGAGTACCAATGCACGTAGTCTGAGTAACAAGCTTCCTGAATTAGTGGCCTTGATGGAGGAGGAACATCTGGATATCGTGGCAGTCACAGAAACATGGTTCGCACAAAACCACGACTGGGATGAAACATACCAGGATACACTATCTACAGGAGAGACAGAGAGGATAAAGAGGAGGAGGAGTAGCTCTTACATAAGGGAAGGAATCAAAGTAACAGAACAAAAGAGAAACAGGGAGGAGAAGAAGCACTGTGTGTAAATTTGAGACCCGGCAATGGCAACCACAACCGCATTACAGGGTTGTATACAGACCCCTTCTTAGGGGAGGAAATGGACAAGGAAATGATAGAAAGTATACTTAGTATGGCAAAAAAGGGAGATATTGCTGATGGGTGATCTGAATATGCCAGATGTTAACTGGAGTGCAGTTGCACAGCCACTTCAAGAGTGGGGTTATTCTAGATGCCCTACAAGGGGCATGCCTTAGACAACTAGTATTGGAGCCCACTCGAGAGGAGCAATCTTAGACCTGGTTCTCTCAAATGGAGATGAAGAGAGGATCACAGATGTAGAAGTGGGTAGCCATCTGGGAACTAGCGACCATCGAACAGTATGGTTCACAATAAACACAGCAATAGAGTCAGCTCACACAAAGGCAAAGGTACTGGACTTTAGGAGGGCAGACTTCACAAATGGGTGAGTGCCTAAGGAATGCACTAGCACATGGGCAGGAAGGAGGGTGGAAGAACAATGGGGAATAATAAAACTGCCATCACAGAGGCAACAAGCCTTTGTGTGAAGCAAATAAACAAAACTAAATGATGTAAGAAACCACTATGATTCTCAAAGGAAGTGGCAGGAAGGTTCAAGAGAAAAGAAAGCTTTCAGAAAGTACAAGGAATCGCAGAAGGAGCAGGACAGAGAATGTATCAGTTAAAGCAAAGGAAGCTGGGAAGGCAGTCAGAACAGCAAAGGCCCAAACCGAGGAAAAGATAGCCAACTCAGTTAAGAAGGGGATAAAACCTTTTATAGGTACATCAGGGAGCAAGAAGACCAAGGGAGGATAGTGAGGCTTAATAAAGGCGGGGAGGGTGGCAGAGGAGACTGTGAAAAGGCAGAGATACTAAACAAATATTTTTGCTCAGTATTTACAAAGAAAGAGGGGGTACCTAGAACAAACAGTAGAAACACACTGGATACAGAAGTTGATACCAGCCCATTTACAGAAGAAAGGGTCTGAAAGAACTCTTAAAACTGAAGGTGGACAAAGCAATGGGGCCTGATGGGATTCATCCCAGAATTCTAAAGAACTAAGGGTAGAATTAGTGACACCACTGACTACCCTGTTTAACAAATCATGGGAGGATGGGTGGTACCCGAGGACTGGAGGAGGGCAGATGTGATTCCCTTCACAAAAGTGGGAGCAAGGCAGAAGCAGGAAACTACAGACCTGTTAGTTTAACCTCAGTGGTAGGGAAAATGATGGAATCACTTGAAGGAAAGAATTGTCGAGTATCTAGAGGCCAGAGGGGCACAGGACCCAAGGCAGCATGGATTCACAGCAGGAAGGTCATGCCAGACAAATCTGATAGATTTCTTTGACTGGGTGACCAAAGTAGTAGATCAGGGAGGTGCTGTGGACATGGCCTACCTAGACTTTAGCAAGGCATTTGACACAGTCCCACACAAAGATTAATATACAAGTTAGCTAGCCTGGGAGTGGGTCCCAAGATGACAGCCTGGGTAAAAATTGGCTGGAAAATAGGACACAGAGAGTAATAGTAAATGGAGTCCACTCTGATGAAAGGGGGCTACTAGTGGGGTACCGAGGTTCAGTATAGACTAGTCCTCTTCAATGTCTTTATAAGCGACATTGCAGAGGACTGGAAGGAAAGTATGTCTCTTTGCAGATGACACAAAGATCTGCAACAGAGTTGATGCACAAGGTGGGTGGAAAGGATGAAAAGGGACTTGGCAAGGTTAGAAGAATGGTCAAATGTATGGCAGCTTAGATTCAATGCTAAGAAGTGCAAGGTGATGCACCTGGGAAACAAAAACCCAGGGAAGAGTACACAATGGGGGGTAAGATACTAACAACAACAAAATGGAAAGGGACCTGGGTGTAGTCATATTAGATGACCTAAAGGTGGCAAGCAATGTGAGAGGGCAGCAGTGAGGGCTGGGGATATTGGGATGCATAGGGAGGCATCACCAGTAGAAAACAGGAAGTTATTATCCTCTGTACAGACAGCTGGTCAGACCCCATCTGAGTACTGCATGCAGTTCTGAGACCCAGTCTTCGCAAAGACATAGACAGGATGGAAGCTGTCCAGAGGAGGGCAACTAAAATGGTGCAGGGTCTGCACCGAAGACATATGAAGAGAGACTAAAGAAGCTTAATATGTATAGCCTCGAGGAAAGGAGGGAGAGGGGACATGATAGAAACTTTCAAGTACCTCAAGGGAATCCAACAAAGTCCAAGAGGTAGCATCTTTCAAAAAAAAAGGTGTGCAAGAACAAGGGGCACAATTTGAAGATAGAGGGGGCGCTCAGAGGTAATTTAAGGAAGTATTTTTTCACAGAGAGGGGTGGATGCATGGAACGGCCTTCCGGAGGAGGTCGGGAGTCAAAAACAGTGGTGGAATTCAAGCATGCATGGGACAGTCATAAGGCAATTCTAGGGATGGGGTAGAAAAGTAGGCTGCTGGTTAACTAGGATCTGCAGCTTATCCAGTAGGCAGGAAATGGGTAGACTGGGTGGCCAAGCGGTCCTATCTCGTCAAATTCTATGTTTCTATGTTTCTATGTTTCTATGATACCCAACTGTATCTTCCTTTGCCCTGGGACATCCAATGCAGTGGAAATGCTACATAATTGCCTTGCCGAGATCAATGACTGGAATGCCTTCAGCTGGTTGCGACTGAAGCCAGATAAGATGGAGGTATTGGTGGTCGACTGAACAGGGAGTGTGATAGGATGGCCTCTGATGCAGCAACAGGGTTGTTCTTGGGGTCTGTGCTACTGAAGGCCTCTTCTAGGGTGCATGATCTTGGTGTGCCTTTGACAGTGGATTGACAATTGAAGCTCAGGTGTCATCCGCTGTCCGGACCAGCTTTACCATCTTAGGAATATCACTAGGATCAAGCGCTGGTTCCACCCATGGACCTCCCTACCTTGGTACATGCCTTTGTGATTTCAAGGCTTGATTACCATAATGCGCCCATCCGTGTGTCTCGGGAGGTACCTACACCAGCTGCAGCTAGAGCAGAACGCAGCTGCCAGGTTGTTGTCGGGCAGTCAAATACTGCCACATCATCCCAATGCTGTGTGAACTGCACTGGCTGCCAGTCAGGTGGAGGGTCCTCTTCAAGGTGGGCTTCTCATCTTTAAGGCCCTACAAGGACTGTGCCTGGATTCTTGTCTGACTTTCTTACACCCACTACCTCTGTCTCCTCCCTCCGCTCCTCCTCCTTTATGGGCCTCCTTGTGATTCCCAGGACAAGGCTAAAACTGCCGGGTGACAGAGCGTTTAATGCTGCCGGCCCATCCTGTGGAATTCGCTCTACCATCAGAGGCCTTCAGTTGAAGCATTCAAGGGCCACCTCAGGACCCTCCTGTTCAGTCAGGCCTTCCTAGACACTGTTTGTTAGATCATATCCCTGAATAGCCCTTTTAGTGACTGCTTTTAGCTCAGATCTTGCTCATTCTATATGGCCTGTTTAATTTATTATTGCTGTAGTTTATCTATTTGTTTTTATTTTATCAATAGCATTGTATTTATGTGTATGGCGCCCACAGCCTCTGGGATTGGGTGCCAGAGCCTCTGGGATTGGGTGCCAGAGTCTCTGGGATTGGGTGCCTGGAAAAATAAACTTGCCTTGCCTTGAAAACCTTTTCTTGTATCTCTTCCCCTAGCTCTATATCCCCTTCTCCCTGAGCTGGAGGCCTGTAGATCACCCCTGCGTGGATAGCTGATCCCTTGCATGGTTCACATGTGACCTACAGTGCCTCAAGCCCTCTTTGTTTACCCAGGACCTCAGTTGCCTTAATTCCTTTTTGACATAGAGGGCTACCCTTCCCTTCCTACCTCTTCTATCCTTCTGAACAGTGCATACTCTGGTACGCTTGTGTCCCAGTCATGGTTTGTGGTGTACCAGGTTTCTGTCACTGCTACAATATCTAGGTCAGCCTCGGTCATCAGTACCTCCAGGTCTGGGATTTTGTTTCCAGGCTATGAGCATTTGTCAGACTAGCCTTCCAAATTCTTCTGTCACCTGCTCTTTACATCCCTTGTTGTTGCTTTGCTTCCTCTTTGTTCCTGGAACTTTACTATTGTGCCTCCCTCCTTCAGCCCTGTCCAAACTATCCAGACTGGTTGAGTCTGTCTGTACTCTGTCCTGGTCTCCCTAGTCTATGGGGCGTGGGCTACCTGAGTTACCCTGACTCTCCGTGCCTCCCCATTGGCTAGTTAAAATGCTGACTCAGGAAGGAATTAAACTTTTTGTATGCAGTACCTCCCCACCTCACCACAGGAGCATCCCACCTGTGAAAGCACAGCGGCAAACACAGTTTAATTAAATGTAATTATCAGCACTACTACTAATAATATGCTTGGGAGACATGATTATGGACAAATAAACAATACATTTATAAGGGCAGAAACCTAAGGAAGGAAAAGGGTTAATTAGCAGAAAATGAGGTAGGTAGCTGTAACCTGTCAGACTTCCAGTTTCCTATGCAGGCTCAGTTCAACAGTGACCACTGTTAGGTGCCC
The DNA here is from genome assembly GCA_016271365.2 of Neoceratodus forsteri. Taxonomy (NCBI): domain Eukaryota; kingdom Metazoa; phylum Chordata; order Ceratodontiformes; family Ceratodontidae; genus Neoceratodus; species Neoceratodus forsteri. Next base: position 268,545,115 of record CM057455.1, read on the forward strand.
TATGCAAGTGCAGCCAAATAAGTGGTTCCCCAGGCTGTATTTAAAAATGCCCTCCCTGGCACAGCCCTACAAACAGTGCTCACCTCCACACCACAATGTGCAGTAAAGTATTACCCTTGCACTCCTGCCCACCTTTACTGGGGCCTATCCTCTCACACTGGTACCAGTGTTTTACCCTACCAACCCTGGGAGCCCAGCCATGAAATGATGTAGGCTTGTTGATTTTGCAGCTGATGGCTGGAAGTGGTGCACTTAAACAAATAAAGCAATGATTTTACATTAAACCTCAAATCCAAGGCCGCACATATGTGGAAATGGCTAAATGTAAAGGTAAGGTGTTTGTAAGTCCTGGCCCAATGCCAGAATGCAATTAACTGGTTTGCAAACTATTTTACTCACAGTCCCAGTTGCAGGGCAGGCCCAGAAAGTACTTAAGTTCCAGTCCCATCAGGCCTCCCTCACAATACAGGGCTCCTCTCTCCAGCTTGCACCAGTCCCTCTCAGCTGGCCAGTTGGTCTCTCTGGTCTCGTCAGTGGTGCAGCTCTCAGGCATCACTTTGATGCTGTCAGGGCTGTCCTGGCTCCAAAGACAGTTGGCAGCCTCCTCCTCTTCCAAGGTAGACCAGTATGGGAACCTGGTGGCCACGTGACCAACACATCACATCCTGGCATCCACTTACTAGTGTGTGATGATAGCCAGTGCCTGCCTGTAGCACTAGCCAGCTGGCTGTCCAGAATACTGTACCTGCAATCACAGTTCAGCTCAGGACAGATGCTACAGCACAGCAAAGTCTCTCAAGTTGCAGGCTCTCAGCAGTGGCTTTCATGCTGGGCCACCATGATTATCTCCATTTCTAGAGAGCAGAGACAATAAATCTGCTTCTCCTTTGCACAGTTTAGTGAGGACAGATGAACAGTCTCACAACACAGCTCTCATTAGCTGGCAGCAGGTCAGTTCTCTTACCTGTGCCACAGGCAAACTGCTTTGGTCCTTACCGTCCATTGCTCTTAACTGGGGGATCCAATATGTAACCTAAAAGTAGTAATAGTTTGAAGACATCTATGAAAAGTTTATCAAAGGTAATGCACAGTGCAATTGAAATACATAAATTAGGGGTTGCTCAGGCAAGATGTTTACTACTATTGATTGTACTAGTTTTAAAGTATATGTATAGTGCTAACCTCGTGCTGTAAAAATGTGTTCAGCATGTAAACTGTTACTGTATGAAACACCTAGGTGGTGCTATCCCAGGCTACTATCCCTGCCTGCTTGGCCAGTAGCAGGTCAAGGGGTCTGAGGTCTGAAATGGGTGCCTCCACCCAGAGGTCAGGGTTGGCAGTGGTCAAGCTAACCTGGGCACAGCCCTCGGACACTGTAACCTCCCTCTTTCCCTCTTTCCCCTCTAGTGGTCTGAACAGTGTACAATAATCACTTTCACAATAACCCTGGTACACCACACAAGTATCCACGCTGTTTGCACTTACCACCAGGGCTCGACCCTGGGGACCCCTGTAAAACAAGGTTAAGCACAGCAAATAGCAACAGTACAGTACTTTGAGCACAAACTGGAACCACAGTCAGATTACATGCAGAAAAAGTTAGATCTGATTTATTCAGGGACTTGAACAAGGGAGGGGCAAAATCAGGTTAATTAGCTTAAAGGTTATATCAATCAAGCAGTTATGCATGCACTTTGAGTCCGCCCACACAGTCCACCTCTGGGTACCCAGGTAGAGAAGAGATGGGCTAACCAGGACAGTTGCCCAGGGTGCAGCTGGTTGGGGCCCTGTGATGGAAAACACAACATGCACAGTACACAATATTTCCAGAGATTGTTCAGTTCATAAGGAAACGAAACAACAAGACAATCAGATGACACACTCAGATTAAGCTGTTGTTGTAGGAGCTACCCTGTATTTACTCACTATACCCAAGACTGGACACAGGCTGGACGAAATTGAGACTGCAGGTGGTTGATCTGGAATGCCAGGAGAAGCAGGGCCCACACAAGTCACAGAGGCGTTGTTTCTGTTCGGCATGGAGCAGGGGCTGATCCCCAGGCAGGTCTCTCATCGATGGCTTCTCTGTGCAGTGGGTAGTCTGGCTGGGCCAGTCTGGCAAAGCCCATACCGCATGGAGACAAGTTCGAGGCAGTCCGTTTTGAGCTGGATATAGCTTCCAGCAAGCAGAACACAGTTCACACAGTGGGAACTAACTCACAACCCACTAGCAGCTCATAGCACATTTACATGTACGGAATCCTACTGTACCGGCAAAGCGCTGCCCAGGCACAACTGCAAAGTCTATGCACCAACCGGAGCTTAGGGTAGCTGGAACTCCTGACAGGCCAATCACATTCAGCAAAATATTCGGTCTTCTTCAGGTTGAGCCTGGCCCACTTCAGTAGCTTACTTTTAGTCACACAAACTTGGATTTGGTCCAAAATAATTCTCTTCTCCCTCTCAGGAGCAGCACACCAGCATGCAGGTCAAAACTTAGCCTTTTCAGACTTCTCCCATGCGAATCCACTCAGGATAGCTGCTCAGAAACACTTCAGCTCCTTCTTGTTCAGCTTCCAGTTTAGTTCTAACTGAAAACTGCAAGCAGCTCTGGACTTCCCATGACCAAAAAAACTTGGTTGGCTGATTTGGCAGTCAGTCAAAGCAAGAGCTTCCCTTCAGTTGCAAAAGGCACAAAACTCAAACCATAGTTCCTATAGATTTGAATTCAGACAGCTCGTAGTCCAGCTACATTTTAGTTCCCACCAGAACTGATTGGTCCAATTGCAGTCCAGGACCAAGATAGTGGAGACAGACAAAACAGTCCTTGCTACAAAGAAAGCAGGTTAGACAAACTACATTATCATTATCATTCTAAATGGTTTCAGCAAATAGTTACATCTTTCAACAGAGCTCCCTCTCAGATTACTTATGCTGCAATCAAGCTGCTCTTGAAGAGACAGTACACAGAGGCTATACAGACTCTGGTAATCACGTTTAAACTGCTAAAATACAGGACACCAGCCTGGCAGTGAGCATTTAGGCAAGCTCAAGGAAGACTTTTGGGAACCCCATTTGTGGGGTTACACCTTCCTGCCTGGGCAAACTTGGCATCCGCATCAAGTCTGTACCATCATAACATTGAAAATGCAACATATACAAGACATTTATACCATTAGCATGCTCTACAAGTACTATCTGAGTCATCACTTGGCATAACTTGTCACTTTACTATACATTTCAACGTACTCCACTATATCATTTCCATTCTGACAATACATTATGCATATTTCACACAGGTAAATTGATCATTACTATACAGAATCATGTAATAACTTCTTGTACTCTAAACAATGCAAGAAGGGCCCTTCCCTATCAGCTAACTTGGGCTGGATGGGGCAGGGGCACCATGGTGAGAGGGCAAACAAGTAACCTGGAATGGGCCATCAAGCTCAGTTTAGGCAGTGAGCTCTGAGAGACATAAACACCTTTGTGGACTACATTGAGAGGCAAATCCACTGGCCTCCCAGGAGAATCATAACTGAAGAGCACCACTGGCCTGACAGCTCGGCCAGTCTTTCTGGGGTGAACAACCACAGTCTCTGTACTTTCAGCAATGGTCTTGGAGCTTTCATCACTTATGAGGGGGCCTCTGCATGAAGGGAATGTCCAAGCTGGGAGCACTGTCAGTCTCTTGCTCTGTAGTCTCTGTTTCTACAACATTTGGCTCATTTTGAAGACACTCTGGCACTGCAGGGGTTGTCAGCACTCTCATAGTGTTCCTCAAGTTCTGGCATGTCACCAGAAAGACTCATACCATCAGCCTCTCGTTCAGGCAAATCATACAGTTCCACGGTACACAAAGACTCAGCATCCTCAGACATGATACTTTGCACTTCACCTTCAGGGAGCATTGGCTCCAAGGATGATGCCGGAAATTAGGCAGCCCAGAAAGCCCAACTTCATCCCTATAATTCAACATAGGATTTCCATGAAACAACTGACCTAGTTCATATGAGGGTAATAGGCATTATCACACTCACTGTCATCTGAGTTAGACTGGCAGTCACTATCATTCTGGGCCTGCTGCAGGAAAGTCTTAAATCGGCAACCATGGGGGCAGGCTGACTCTGTTTCTTTCTTGCAGCAGCATGAGTCATTGATCCAGGGAATCAATCTCAGTGGGTTCAGCCTCAATTATAACTTGACCAATAGGTAGCAAGTGGTTACGTGCATGGTCTTGACAGCTTTGGAGTTATTCTCTGGGCTCACTTTGTACAGTGGCAAATCATCCAACTTTCCAACTATGACATGGGGAAGATGGTGCCATCGATCAGCAATTTTGTGTTTACTATGCAATCCTAAATTTGCAACAACACACAGTCTCCAGGCCTAAGCTCATGAGCTTTTACTTTTCTATCATGTCTCTCTTTGTTGGCTAGATTTCTTTTGGCGGCCATTGTCTGGGCCAGTTGATAGGCATGGTTCAATTGAGCTTTAAGTTTTGTACATATTGCAGGTAATCTTAGGCTCGGACCCCATCGGAGAAACCCCAAACAGACATCAACAGGCAGCCGGGCTTTCTCCAACATGAGGCGGTAGGAGAGAACCCGTAGCATCATTCTTCGTGCAATTGTATGTGTGTACCACGGTGCTAATCTGCTGGCTCCATTTATGCTTATCTTTTGGGTGAAGGGTGCCTAGCATGTCTAGTAGGTTGCGATTTAAAGCGCTCAGGTTGAGGATCTCCTACGGGTGATAAGGGTGGTTCTTGACTTTAGCACCCCCATAGAGAGAAGCATTTCTTTGATTAGCCGACTCTCAAAGTCCTGGCACTGATCAGAGTGAATTTGCTGGGGGCACCATAGTGGACGAAGAAATTTTCCACTAGCACCTTGGTCACGGTAGATGCTTTTTGATCTTTGGTGGGAAAAGCTTGCTGCATACCGTGTGATGGTCCACAACCACTAACACATTGCCAATGTTTGCGCTGATCAGACTCTAAACTCAAGAAGTCTATGCAGACTAGTTCCATTGGGGTGCTGGTAGTAATGTTGGCAAAGGGGCATCCTCTGAGGCAGGGCTTTTCTCTGCAGGCAGCGACTACAAGTCCTTACATGGTGCTCAACATTGGCCCCATCTTGGGCCAGTAGAATCGAGATCGTACTAGGTCAAGGGTCCAGTCGATACCCAGGTGGCCCATGATTGTGGAGGGAGCTCAGTACCAAATCTTTGAAGGCTGTGGGCGGACCAATTGTTGCTTGTCTACTTGGTCACCCCAATCTACAGTCTCTCTACAACAACTGATTAAGCAGCTTCAACCTGGGGCCTTCTTTAAACAATAAAGCGGATCTCAGATCACAGGAACGCAACTTGGACACATCTTTTCCTGCACGAAGGCCGTCAGTGCTGGCTGAATCATAGGATCTTGGGATTGAGCCTGTTGAATGCTGTCATTGTCAAACTGAGGTAGTGCACTAATATCTAGAGCAGAAAAGTGGCAATACACAGCCGGTATGCAGGTGTCAGAGGGCCCAAGTAATCTGCTAAGCAGTCCACTGTGTTCATAGACATCTGTTCATTTCTATCAAACTTTTGACACAATGCTCGGATGTCAGGTTCAGACATTTTGACCCAGTTGCTCTTGGAAATGGGCCTCCAGGATAGGCGTCAGCATCAATATGATTCAGGCCTGGTCTGTATTCGACAGCATAATCATATGTTGACAACGGAAAGCCACCGGTGCCCCATGGCGCCTAACTTGACTGAAGTCTGTACATAGGTCAATGGGTTAGTGTCAGTCCTCACCAATATTTTTGCCCCATAGAGGTAATCATGGAACTGGTCAACAATGGCCCATTTTAACACAAGGAACCCAACTTGTGCACAGGGGTAGTTTCGCTCTGATGGGTTCAAGCTCCTACTGGCGAATGCCACTGGTCTCAAACCATCCTCATGGTCTTGATACAGTACAGCTCCTAGACCCTGCAGACTGGCGTCAGTATGCACATAAGGTTTGGTGGGATCAGCATAAGCGAGGATGGGGGCATAGGTGAGCTGGTATATGACTGTGAAAGCTGCTTTACAGTCAGTCCAACAGGGACCCAAAAATTTCACCTGGGTGGAAATATGCTTTGTCTGGTTCTTTGATGGTCCCTTTTTGTATTTCTGATTGGTAGGAAGATAACCCTGGGTAAGATTCAAGAGTGGCCAAATCACTTTGGAATAGTCCTTTAAGAACTGGTGGTAGTAGCCACAGAATCCCAGGAAACATTGTAGTTCTTTCAAATTGTGGGGCTGGGCCAAGTAGTCAAGGCTTCAACTTTACTAGGATCAGTCTCTGTCCCTCTGTAGACACTATGTGCTCCACATACTTCACAGAGGTTTGGAAAAACTGGCACTTGTTGATGGACAGCTTGAGGCCTAAATCTTCCAGTCGGTCTAGTACTTGAACAGTCGACTCATGTTCCTGTAGGGAGCTCCCAAACACAATGACATCGCCCAAGTACACCAGGCATTCTAGCAAATCCGTGTCTCCACTGCTCGTTCCATTAGTCACTGGAAGGTGGCTGGGGCACCAATATCCTGTGGCATTCTTAGGAATTCATAGAACCCCAAAGAACAGATGAAGGCTGTCTTCTCACGGTCCTCTGAGCCATCAGAATCTGGTAATATCCACTGTGAAGATCCATCACCGAGATCCATTTGTTCCCATTCAAACAATCCAGAGCATCTTGTATATGGGGCATGGTGTATTGATCGGGATGGTCCGCCAATTCAGAGTTCGATAATCAACACACATTCTCACAGATCCATTCTTCTTAAGCACAACCACAATGGGAGAAGCATTTGAGCTCCTGGATTCTTGTATCACACCAGCCACTTGAGCATTTCCTGCAAGTGACTTCTCACATCGTCTAGGTCTGCAGGGGCTAGGCATTGAGACCTCTCTCGAAATGGTCATTCATCGTGCAGGCGGATGTGATGCTCTGCACCCTGGACACATGCCACGTCCCATTCCTTCAATGAAAACACTTGATCTGTCTCTGCAAGCTTCTGGCTAATTCTAGTCTTCCATTCAGCTGGCAACGGGAGTCACCAAAATCAAACAAGTCGGAGTCACTCACTCTATCTGTCTTGCCAGGGTGCTTGTTGCTGACAACACTGCAGTGTCTGTGCAGTGTACCATAGCTAGTGTGCATCCTCTGTTCACCCGATCTCCTGATCTGACACATTATGAATCTGGATTATCACTCATCGTGCATAGGCATTAGCACGAGCTGGCAAGATGCTGGACTTAATCAATAATCCTTCTGGCAATTTTCCATCACCTGGCGTCCAACATCAGTATTTTGTTCTTGACATAATTTGCAGAGGTGGACCTCCCTTGAACTGTACACTGGGCATTAGGGCCAGTACCATTGAATCAGGATCTTTCTTCCACCGACCTCTACCGGTTCATCCTGGTCCACTCCCTTGGGGTTCTGTTGCAAATCATAGGCCCTCTTGATCAGAGCGGAATTCTTAGGGCCCTCCCAGTCCGTCGCCCTTGTTTCTTGCGACAGAGTTGTGCAGTCTCCCAAACATATGGGCATTGGTCCCAATTAACAGGGGACCCCATCATTCAATCCAGTAGGGGACACACTAAGGCCAGTGTCTCGACTTGCTCCTCTACACCAGTTACAGTTGCAGGAAATGACAACCAGAGGTGGACATATCCTAGGTAGGATAAGACTTGTCACTCAGCCCCCACACATGTAGGAACTTCCAGGGATTGTAAGGGCACAGCAGATAAGTGTTTGTCATACCAGTCCTTAAATACAATGGTCACTGTGCACCACTGTCCAGCACAGCCCGAGTAGGAATACCATTCACAGCCACCGTAGTCTCCATTGAAGGGCCCACTATTTTGGACCACTCGGAGGGACAGCAGCAGGGCCTGGAGATGATTAGCCACCTAGGGATTTGAGTTACTACTTGAACCCTCACTACGGTCATTATGGGAACTCCATGACCGCTGATTCATTCTCGAAGCTGTCCTTGAAGCCTGTATACAACTTTATCTAGGTCTTTGTGGACCGCATTCTCTCTTCATGTGCCCATCCTTCCCACAATTATGGCAGAATATGTTTTCTGGGATTTGGGGTGGCGAGGCATCACACTGGGAGCTGGGGCAGTGGTACTACCAACTGAAAACCCTGGTGCCATCTCTGTCTGCTGTGTGGTGAACATTTGGAGACATCATATCAATTCTCTTACTTCCATAGTCAAGGCATCGAGTTTGAGCTGCTGTCAGCAGGAGATGCCTGGGTGGACACCCCACCCCATAGCAGATGCTGTTGGATAAGGGTCGTGCCTGTACTTGCAGGAGCGGCCTTCTTAAAGAGACTGTTTTTGTTTCCTGAACTCCTCAGCAGTTCATCCCATGGCGGCACACCTCATTGGTCCCTACTTTGGAAGGGCCTTCAGATGCCGTGATCACTTGGGCTGCGCTCACCCTAGAATTACAATCCCCTCTTCATCTTCAACCTCCCGGAGTTCTTTTATCAAGTCACAATAGTCCAGTGGGTTACCCTTCTGTCTGGGAGCCTTAATTGAAGAAGCTGCAATTTAGAATGTTTTGCATGTTGCAGTATGTGCCCCAACCTCACATGGTTTAAGTCACTGGTGGCTACCCACACCTTTCAGTAAGCCTTTGCAGCTCTTTCCAGATGAGTAACATATGCAGACAAACTTTCCCCTGCCATTGTTTTGTACCTCAAATTTCCACATCAAGTTCTCCTGACTCAATGCTCCCAAAATTGCCTTCGACTGCAGATAGGTACTTCTGGGCAGAGGCATCAGGGTTTGTGGACCTCAAAATGTAATGGCCTCTAGGGCAGGACCCTCAAACTTTCTATGATCCTTTTCCATTTCTCAGCCTCCGCACACTGCCATTCAGGTACCAAAGGGGCAACACAATCTATCCTGGTCTCCCAATCATCCTCCTCTTGGGGTGGGAGGGTGCCGAGAAAATTCTCAACCTTCGGTAAGAGTCGTGACTAATGGCAAGTATAGACATAGGAGCCAGCATTGGCACGGGCACAGAAGGAGGGGCAAACAGGTGCTGGAGCTGAGGGGGTGTTGGGGAGGAACACCCCAGGTGGCAGGAATAGTTTCTTAAGTCCTCCACAGTTTTCCCTTCCTCCAGCAACAACTTAGCACATTTCACCTCAAAAGTCTCAGACAGTGGGTGGGGGACTCATTCTCCCTGGTCTTTACTGTCTTTGGTTATCACTCTCCAGGCAGTGAGGGCTCCTTTGGGGTGATAGTCTGTGGCACTTTGGAACTGTCTACTGGGTCCTTACACTCTACTAACGCCATGAAACTATGTGCGAACAGATTAGCCTGTCGACCCACCATCACAGGGTTTTGTAAACATTCAACCTTGGAAAGTACTCCGCACAGTGTCCTTATTGGTACCCAGGGAATATCCAGGATAAGGATAGCATTTGGGGGTCGATTTCCTGCCCAGTACACCACCCCACCAGCTGGTGTACAGCCACTTCTGTTGGGGTAGCCATTTATGTTTGACAATAATTGGTAGTTTCAGCCACTAGAAGACACAAAATCCCAGTGGTGAGCCTCCAAGATGTAACCCCTTGGTGGCGCTATCCCAAGGCTACTACCCCTGCCTGCTTGGCCAGTAGCAGATCAAGGGGCCTGAGCTCTGAAACGGGTGCCTCCACCCAGAGGCCAGGGTTGGCAGTGGTCAACCTAACCTGGGCACAGCCTTCTGGGACACTGTAACCCACCCTCTTTCCCTCTAGTGGCCTGAACACTGTACAATAATCACTTTCACAATACCCTGGTACACCACACAAATACCCACACTGTTTGCACTTACCACCAGGGCTGGTTCCTCTGGCTTGACTCTGGGGGCCCCTGTAAAACAAGGTTAAGCACAGCAAATAGCAACAGTACAGTACTTTGAGCACAAACTGGAACCACAGTCAGATTACATGCAGAAAAAGTTAGATCTGGTTTATTCAGGGACTTGAACAAGGGAGGGAAAAATCAGGTTAATTAGCTTAAAGGTTATATCAATCAAGCAGTTATGCATGCACTTTGAGTCCCCCACACAGTCCACCTCTGGGTACCCAGGTAAAGAAGAGATGGGCTAGCCAGGACAGTTGCCCGGGTTGTGCTGGTTGGGGCCCTGTGATGGAAAACACAACATGCACAGTACACAATATTTGCCAGATGGTTCAGTTCATAAAGGAAACGAAAAACAAGACAATCAGATGACACACTCAGATTAAACTGTTGTTGTAGGGAGCTACCCTGGTATTTACCACGATACCCAAGCCATATATCTCACGATACACAAGCTGGATGAAAATCGAGACTGCAGGTGGTTGATCTGGAATGCCAGGAGAAGCAGGGCCCACACAAGTCGCAGAGACATCGTTCCGTTCAGGCGCGGAGCAGGGGCTGATCCCCAGGCAGGTCTCTGCCGATGGCTTCTCTGTGCAGGTGGGTAGTCTGGCTGGGCCAGTCTGACAAAGCCCAGACCACATGGAGACAAGTTCAGAAGCAGTCCGTTTTGGGCTGGATACAGCTTCCAGCAAGCAGTGCACAGTTCACACAGTGGAACTAACTCACAACCCACTAGCAGCTCATAACACATTTACATGTACAGGAATCCTACTGTACCAGGCAAAGCGCCCCCGGCACAATCGCAAAGTCCTGCACACACCGAAGCTTAGGGTAGCTGGAACTCCTGACAGACCGATCGCATTCAGCAAAATATTTGGTCTTCTTCAGGTTGATCCTGGCCCACTTCAGTAGCTTACTTTAGTCACACAAACTTGGATTTAGTCCAAATAATTATCTTCCTCCCTCTCAGGAGCAGCACACCAGCATGAAGGCCAAAACTTAGCCTTTGCAGACTTCTCCCATGCGAATCCACCTCAGGATAACTGTTCAGAAATGCTTCAGCTCCTTCTTGTACAGCTTCCAGCTTAGTTCTAACTGAAAATTGCAAGCAGCCGGGACTTCCCAAGATCCAAAAGATTTGGTTGGCTGATTTGGCTGTCAGTCAAAGCAAGAGCTCCCCTTCAGTTGCAAAAAGGTGCAAAACTCAAACCACGGGTTCCTATAGATTTTGAATTCAGACAGCTCCTGTAGTCCGCTACATTTCGGTCCTCCAGAACTGATTGGTCCAATTTGCAGTCCAGGACCAAAATAGTGGAGACAAACAAAACAGTCCTTGCTACAAAGAAAGCAGGTTAGACAAACTACATTATCATTATCACTCTAACTGGTTTTCAGCAAATAGTTACATCTTTCAACAGAGCTCCATCTCAGATTACTTATGCTGCAATCAAGCAGCTCTTAAAGAGACAGTACACAGAGGCTATACAGACTCTGGTAATCACATTTAAACTGCTAAAATGCAGGACACCAGCCTGGCAGTGAGCATTTAGGCAAGCTCAAGGAAGACTTTTGGGAACCCCCATTTGTAGTGGGGTTACATGTATATGTGAGTGTATTTATAAACTTCCTTTATGCCTCTTGGATTATGATGTGTGAATGATATATTTTTATTTTTTTTTATTTAGTTGTTTAACCAGGTATAGCACACTAAGCTGAAAGCTTTTTACAGGAGCGACCTGGGAGCACAAGGAGGTTCAGTGACTTGCTCAGGGTCACACAGTATGCAAGTGGAAGCTGTGGATTCAAACCCAGGTCTGGTCTGCTGGATGTCACCAGATTTGCAGCTCAGAGCCTTAGACCACTGCACCATACTGCCTCAAATTTGTAATTGTAAAGCTATAATGTTATTGTATATTGCATTTAGTTGAATTTAATATATATATATTTTTACTTATTATTTTTGCTCTCTTACCTCCTTGGCAGGGTGGTCCTATGGTTCCCCTTCTGGTCTGCCCTGGTAGCTCCCTGCACCGGGCACCATGCCCGAGCTCGCCTTTCTCTACCCACTCTGGCCACATCGCATGCCCCTACAGCCGGATGACGCTCGGGGAGTTAGGGTCAGCGAGCACCCTGGAGCATCCGCACAGCTCCGCAGGGGTCATCCTTCATGAGTGCCAGAGGATTGAGGTTATTTTTTGTCTCTTTCCTGGTTCCTCACATGGTGTGGGCGGCAAGTCGTCACTGACATTGCAGTATGCACTTCCACGCACTGCACGTTGGATGTTGGGCACACCACCCTCCATTGCACCACGGCTTGCACCAATCCCTAGCCACCACCAGGAGCCAGCATGCCCAGGGGTGTCCCTCCCCACCTCCCCAGAGGAGGAGAGCAGTCTATGGGATGCCCAATCCTCCTCCCCGACCGACCCTCCAACACCCGAGATCGCTTAACTCTGGGTTGAGTTTGCAAAGGGCCACATGGCCCAGTGCTGTTTATCTGGTTAACAAAATAAAATGAAATGAAATGAAATTAAGTTCACCATATGTCCTTGCAGCTGTCAATCATGCTGGGCATTCCATCACTTGATGACCTATTGCCCACAAAAGGCTCCAGAAATCACTGTTTCTTCTGTCTCCCAGAGACCTGTGCTACTTACTTTGCTGTGTGATCCCCTGATTATCTGACTCCCAGGGTCAAGGGTTGGCAAGATGGTAGCATCCTGTGCTGACTTAGGGTCTGTCACCAAAGGTTTATGTTATTTAGGGCTCCTGTCCTTAAACTGTTTATCTGAGCCCCTGTTGAGTGCCAATTGTGCTTTTCTCAGTGGAGGGCAGTTGGCCTCCTTTAACATGCAACTCAGAAGCCATGGTCCTGAAGGACACAGGAGTCACTGAAGGAAATTCCTCACTATAGTAGCTATGCTTCTCGAGTTGCCCGTGTAGAAAGGACATTCTCAGGGGCTGGAGACAGCGATGAGGTGGCAGCAGTTCAGGTTCATTTGAGACAAAAGGTAACACCCCTCCCCCATTCTTTGTGGGTTACGATATTTGGAAGATTCCATTGATAAAATGGATTATAAACACTATGGTACCTGTGGCATCCTATAGCTAGCACTGGGACAGCCATCTCAGAGTTAGGCTTTGCCAAGAGATCAGATTCATTCAAGAAAGTGGTACTACACATGATTAAGGACTCACACTCTAGCAAGGTGCCATCCTCAGATACTGCAACAGGCTTGGCAGTGCATCATGCTCAAGTGTGCCTCACTTTGGTAAGACAGCAGACTTGGGCAGGGTATCAGGCAGAGAGTCAGGCTCAGGCAGAGTGTAAGACTCAGGCAGAGTGGGACTCATGCATGGGCAGAGAATCTGGCTTGGCCCAGGAGTTATGCTCAGACACGGTATCATGCTTTGGTAGGTTGCCATGTCTGGGCAGAGTATCAGACTCAGGTAGAGTGCCAGCTCAAGCTACTGCCTGCACTTTGGGTTGCACTTTTTGGCTGGGGCTCTTGCCCAGGCTGGGTACTAGTTCAGGCTGTGGCAGTTGCTTGCACTTTGTTTACACTTTTGCAACTCCCTCATCCTAAATTGCAGGCCCAATATCATTTGAAGATGCAGACTCCTAGGGGCCTGTTGCCCGTGCAGCATTTGAGGCTCAAGAATGGTCTCAGGCTGGAGCGGATGCCTGTGTTTGTGGGTCTTATGTGTGCCCTCAGTTACAGGTTCAAAATGGGCTCTTGATCAGGTAGAGCCTTGGCTCTGGCAAAGGCTCAGCCACATCCTTGTATTTATGTCTCTGTGCTTTTGCACTAGATCTGATTTGCAGATGCAGGCTCAAAGGGAATTCTCTTGCTGGCTCAGGCAATGTCCCTGGCTGGAGCAGATGCTGATGCTTGTGGTTTTGCTGCTTCACTCAGCCTGCATTACTGCTTCCTACACAGGCTCAACTGCAAACAAATAAGGACCTCCGTGCTCAGGCAGAGTCTCAGAATCAGGCAGGTGCTTGGGCTGAGCTGATGCTTTGCATCTCCCCCTCAGCCTGCCTGTGGCCTCAAGCCCTGTCAAAGCCTCGTCCTCTTTCTGGGCAGTATCTCAGACTCCACTACCATCACAAGCTTAGGTAGCTCTCACACTTCTACTTTCTAGAATTAGATGTTTGCTGGGGCTATGAATCAAGCAGATACCTACATTTCTGCTTTCTTTTTAGATGCAGAACTTTGCTTGGGATGAAGCTCACTACTGGAGATATACAGATATGTGGGTTACATTCTCATGGGGATTTAGAACTGGCCTTAGGGCTGCACTGCACTTGATCATCCTCATTGTTATGGCTCAATATTGTTTTATCCGAAGGGGTATAGCTCAGGCAGTACCCACTGTCAGGCTCTGGATCACAAACATCATTGTAGTCTGACTCAGAGCTAATTATGTCTTTTAAGATCCCTCTGCTGTGTATTCCAATGCCATGATTAAGTAAGAAATGAGAAATGCCACAGTGTGTGATTATGGAGAGGTAATTGCATGGCTCAAGTGTGTGTTAGGCACGAGGCACTAGTGTTGAGTGCTTTAAACACACAAGAGCAAGTGCAATTATTCCACATAATCACACATCCCAGAAGTGTCTTTAAAACACTTATAACATGTGAACAAAATAAAATTGTTTATTTTTAAGTGATTCTTGGGCTGGGTAATGAAAACAGAGCATGCCCTATATGGTACAACTCATATCTTACTGTTAATAATTACCTGGTGGAATGGGGGTCCTGGCAATCATATGGCATCCTCAACTTGGGATCTCTACCACCTGCAAGCTGGGGTTCTTCAGTCTTTTGACCTGTGCAACACATTTGAATTCCCTGCCCACACTTTTGGAAATACCTGTAGATGTGGGATTTATTACACACCAAAGTGATGCCAGACCATGTTCTGACTTCCCACAGTCCACTAGAGAATGGATTAGGACTGTGCCCCACCCCCAACATCAGATCTGCCATCTTTTTTTTTTATTCAATATACTTTATTATTCTTTATCACAAGCAGCATATCAAAGCAAGAATACAATTGTGTGGCTACAGAAGGAAGTGCTGCAAGTACAATAAGGAAACATACCTCACTAAACAAAACACATACACTACAAACTGCCCTCCCAAACCCCCACCTCCTCCCTCTGTGCAGCATGAGTACTAACACGGCTTATCAAGTGGGGAATCAGCTTTACCTACGGTCGCCATAGTGCCAGCAGTGCCATCAAGGGTTCCCAAACCTTCCGTATGTCTGAGGCCTATGTCGATATTGAGATGTGTCTTCCAGTTGTATGGACAGAAGAACTGCTCTGTACCATTCCATAGTCGAGGCAGGGAATCCTCAACCCAATGTCTGAGCATGACCAGTTTAGCTACTGCTGCCACTAGGGATAGGTGGGCTTTCCTTATTTTGGTGTTCGTGGGGAATATAGTCAGTAAGCAGTGCTCCGGCATGAAGAGAGGTTCAAGCCTCTAGAAGTAGGTCCTGGACTTGCTTAATAGAATTCCAAAAGACCTGAGTGCAAGGGCAGTCCCAAAGTAAATGATATAGTGACCCAGAAGCTAATTTACAGCGGAGCAAACTGGAGAAGAGATTCGCCTCCATTTTATATAACCTTAATGGGGTAATACAATTATACACAATATTAAACTGGGTCAAGCATAACCTGTCCTGTTTAATATACATATATATAGAGCTCCACACTTTTGCCAAAACTCAGGCTCTGATGGCAGGGAAAGCTCCTGGACCCAGTAGTAACAAACCCCTGTGGGTAGTCTGGGGCCTGCTGCCAGTAGTTGTTTATAGACCTTAGAGATTGCATGTGGTTGAGTAGCCTCTGAATATCTGCATTTGGCCCACTGGAGGACCAGAGAGATGAGCTGTCTTATCTAGAAAAGAGAGAATTGAATGTCTGACTTGCATATACTTAAAATGTCTCTAGCTCCCAGCTGAAACTGGGATTGAAGGTTGGTAAATGGGATAACTTCTTGTTCTGAGAGGAGATCAGCCAGAGTAGCATCCTTCAATGTAGGAAGGTGAGGTGGTGGGATGACGGCCTCCAATCAGAAAATGTAAATTGGAGCAGATAGATTGAGAGAGTGAAAGATGCCAGTCCTCCAACAGGAGTCTTAGCGCTTGTTGCATGGACATCAGGGACCACGTAATGGGAGAAACTCTGAGAGAGCATGGGAGATGAGAGGGAGCTATGTATGGCAGGGCAGAGAGCGAGCTGGCAAACCTATAAACTAGGTCCTTCTCTATATTCAGCCAGATAGGAAGGTAGGTGTCTCTGCATTTGTAGGTCCCTTTAGGCCAGAGCGCTATTTTAGTGATGTGTTGGGCACAATAGTATTTAAAAGGGAGGGAAGGGCCAGGCCACCTTGTAGTTTAGAGGCTGTTAGTTTATAGTATGCCCTTTGCACTGCCTTACCCTTCCACAGGAAAGAATTAAAGAGCCTCTGCTACTTCATAAACCAGGTTTTGAGAAAAATCCCAGCATACCCAACGGATAGAGCAATCTTGGTAAGATATTCATTTGAGAATTTGTACCTGTCCCAAAACGGAGAGGGGCAAACTCCCAACGCTTCTAGATCTGCCTGTATCACCTGCACCAAATTAGGGGGCTTCTGAGTTGATCTCACTCAGGAGGGTGTCCAAGAAGAGCTTACTCTTGCGGGCTCTCGGGATGAGATATGTATGAAGTCTCCTCGAGGGCACACTTGAGGGCCGCCCATACTGCGCAATTCTTTCTACTGAGCCCAAGTTAGTGTCCAGAAAAGCAGAAATAAATTCTTGAACATGGGGCAATATATCAGTTAGCTGGAGTAGCTGGGTATTCAAATGCCACAATGAATTGCTACGCACCCTGGGACCCATAAATGAAGGACACTAACTGGGGCATGATCAGAGATTACTCTAGGATAAATAGTTACCTCTATAACACCTGGGAGACAAAAGGCACTTTATTATCCAGTAATCGATTCTAGATAGTGTACCATGTGGAGGAGAATAGTAGGAGTATGATCTATCTGTAGGATGTAGGGCACGCCAGACATCAGTTAGGCCTGCTCCAGCAAAAGGTCACGTGGGGCCCTTTGTGCAGAGGACAGTCCCGCCTCTTGGTGTCTGAGCAGTCAGGCTTTGTTTGGGGACCAGATTCCAATCCCTCCTAAAAAGGTCGGTATAGGGTTAAGGATATGAGGAGAGTAGTTGGAGTGAAAACAAGGGGAATCCGCCATGGGGCCATAAATGGATCCTATTAATAGTGGGAAGGATTCCAGAGTACCCTTGATGATTATGTATTGTCCCAATGGGTCCCACTATTCTTGTAACATGACAAAGGGTACAGATCTCACGATAAGGATAACAGTGCCTCCTTGTTTGGAAGAGACTCCTACGCCAAACACTTGCCCTACCCAGTCCTTCTTAAAAGAGATATGTCCTCTCTCTGCAAGTGAGTTTCTTGTATGCATGCAATTCCCATCCTTAGGTAGGCAAGGTGCTTTAATACCATTGTGCATTTCTTTCTATCTTGTCCCCTTTAATGTTCCAACTTATGAACTTATAGGGTCCTCCCATAGTCACTCATATCTTGGCATATGTTGGTAAATTATGAGAAAATCAGAAGTGAGGGAGTGGCCCAGGTCTATCAGAAAAGCTGACTCCTCAAACATAAAAAGAGCTGCACAGATCTATCCCCCAAAAAAACAGTTATCAGGATATGAAAAGAAGTAGCTGTAAATAACAGATCTGGTCCCAACCCTCAAAACAAAATAAATCCACATATTACTTACAGAATTATTTACCCTGTTCTAACAAAACTGATCTACTAAGTTTACACTGTCAGGTGATGTAAATCTCACTACCCTAAAGAAGACACATCTCTTGCCCCACTCCCCCCGCATCCACGCCAGCCCTACATAAACAAAGCATGTCATAAACCAGCAAACTTCTGCAACAGAGTATTAAAGTACTAACTATATACTGAAGCACTATGTTGACAGGTTTTATAAGATAATCGAGCAACTGGTCAAAAAGGCTTAAGGTAAATAATATTAGGCACTGCAACCCATTAAACTATATTGGTCCCATTTGTGACCTTACAGAGCCTAAAAAGAAAAAGACAGGTAGTTCAGGCACTAATAAAGATGTCACCAGAAATCATAAAACGGCCCCAAATAACTAAAAGAAAACAGAGCCAAGCTCAACAGGCTATCCATGAGATATTGTCTCTCATATTGAGTTCATCAGCAGAGTACAAAGAAAAGCAAAGGATATTGATAGTCCCACTGATTTTGTGGGTATTATGCTACTCACAACTCCCTTGCGCCAGTCCCTTTGAGCATAGTCAGCAGTTTTCCAGCCAAGAGCCATCCAAGAAGCCATGAGGGAAAACTTTAGACCTGTTACAGCTGGTGTTTAAAAGTAGACGACAGTTCAGAAGGTGACACACCGTGAGGCCCCAGACCGCTGGCAGGTGTTGGCAGAATTAAATCACTTTGAAATCAAAAAAAGAAAGAAAAAGGAAGTCACATTGTACTATGGTAAATCAAAGTCCTTGTGGCTCAAAGAAAAAATAAGGATTTTTATAAACCAACTGTTCATGCAGGCAAGAGTTGCTCTAGGCTCCCTTACACTCAGTCAATTCAAGCGCAGTCAGTAGCATTCGACCTGAGTAGCGACCTGCATAAGAGGGATGAAATACAAGTCCCAGAGTGTCCAGTCGTGTTCTGTGTTGTCCACGAGGAAAAATTTTAGGCCCATAACAGCTGATGTAAACAGGTAGATACACAGTTCAGTAGGATAGCACAAGGAGGTCCCCAAATCACTAGTAGGCATTGGCAGGTTTAAGTTGTCATGAAACCAAGACAAGGGCCTTAATGTACCAGGATAGTTCAGGGCCTCGCAGTAACTCAGGTACAGGAAAGTAAGTGTTGGTGTCACACAGGTTTTCCAGAGGAGCATAAAGAACGCCTCCCAATCATTTGAATAAATCAGGCAACAGAATTTTTAACTCCTCGATCGCTTTGTTCAGGGGTGTCATGGGGCCCACTTATCACCATTCTTAACCTGTAGAACAGCAGGGTATCTCATTCTGAAGGGTATGCTGGCTACAATCAATTTAGATATGATCAGATGGAATTCTCAGCTGCTTAGATCGCATGGACTGGGGCAAGTCTTGGCAATTTTATTTTGCGCCTCCCACTAAACGTCATGGAGTTCTTTAACTTTGCTGAGGATGTACTGTTTGTCCTGAAAGTTGAGCATCCTAAAGATTAGAGGCCTCGTGGTGCACCTGCTGGAGGGGGCAGAGAACAGTGGGCCCATTCAATAATATAGGTAGTGGCATTAGGGGATGGGCCTGCAACTTTAGCACAGAATTTCTGGACAAAGAGAATAGGGTTGCTGCCCTCCTCCCTCTGGCTAACCAATAATCAACAAATTATTATGCTGGCTACATCCTTCCAAGTCTTGATCTTTTCCTCTAATTTCTTGATTCTGTGCTTGATGCTGGTATGATCCTTTTCTATTCTTCCCGCCATTTTTCAATCGAGACTATCCATGACTCAGAGTCACCCACCCTGAGTGTTAAGAAATTACCAAGGAGCGTTTTGCTGGAGATCCACTGAAATGGAGGATATTGTCTCCTGGATTGGCACCATAATGTCAAGAAATCTCTCCTCAGTCAGAGCTGCGCTGCTAGAAGAATTTTGCTAGCGCCAGCAGTGTGCTGTTTGGGCCTTTTAGCAGATTTGTCCTTTCAGGCGTGGGCGTGGACAGTGCCATGTGGTGCCTTTTTCATGTAAACTCCATCCTTAAGCCTCAAACTCAGTGCTGGAATGTATTAACTACTTTCCGAGGAGGTATGTTGATTTAGAAATCATTTATAAGTGTCAGAAATGGGAATTTAGCGAGCGGGCTGGAGAGCGAGGTGGAAGGCAGTGTTCTCGCTAGGCAGCCATCACATGATCCCAGAACTGCCATCTTAAATACATAGTGGAGAGAATCTCCACTGATTCTCAGTAGGATCTAGAGAGAAAATGGATACAGGAACTTAATATACCAATACTGTCAGACTTGGACAATGTATGGACTGAGGCCTATGTACTGTAGCTAACAGGAGATTCAGGCAAAAATCCTGCAGTAATAATCCTCCACAAGACCTATAGACCTCCCCAATGGCTTTACAGGGTAGGACTAATGAACAACAGTGACTTCTGGTATTGCATTTCACTACAAGCTTCTCTGTCTCATATTTTGGATCCTGCCTGGAACAAGACTGGTACGAGGAGGATATCTAGGGCTTTCTGCAAAACCCTGGCTACCGATTCGTAACACATGATCCCTACTTAACTCTGATGTATCTTCCATCACATAACTCCACCTTATCTCCTACACAAGTATGCTGGGTAAAGGAGCACTGGCTGTAGCCGAAAGAGTCAACCTCCACCACTGAAGGGACCTGGAACTGCCCTCTCATAAAGTATGGGAGAAACTTGTCCTTAACTGGAGGTAGAGAGAGTATCACGTTGCCATGGGAAACTCTCAACATATACCAAGACAGAGGAATCCTACCTAAAAGCCTCAGCCAGATCCTCACCAGTTCTGCCACCCAACAGGAGAATGCCCTGTGCAACCGGTAACACATACCTCCAGGTTATCAGCTAATCCTCCCACACTGACAAACTCTGGTGACATTTGACATTGTAGTGAGTCACAGCTCCACAGATAGAAACTGCCTTTACACCAACCCAGCTTATGGGTAACTTACTCTTTCCTTTGCCACTGGTGCCAGTAGGGCACCCTCAACCCAAACTCTGTCCCTTGGTTTACTTGGTAAAATCAGGCAAAAGAGGCTTAGAAGCCCATCTGATTGCCTCCCACCTAGTGGGGAATTAAGGAAACCCAACAAGGTCATCTAACCCTTGCTTAAAACTAGAAAAGGTTGTTTTGTTAACTAGATCATCCAGTAGTTTGTTCCAAGGGATAGCAGAACATACAGAGAAAAAGGTGTTCCTCTTGTTAGAGTACATTCTGGGGATTAGCAATGGTTTATTATGATATCTTAAGTTGGCATTCCTGTTATTAAATTTAAGTCCATACTGGTCCATAAGATAAGGATTTTTTAGGGTATTATACAATAACACTAAGTCTCCTCTTTTCTTCTAGTTTCTAGATTAAAAAGTTCTAGCGAATCCAGTCTATCCTTGTAACTTTTAGCTCCATACCCTTAATCATTTTGGTGGCACATTTTTGTTTTCTCTATAAAATTGATATCCTTCCTTAAGATTGGGTTCCAGAATGGTGACCCAAAATCCAGATGTGGCATAAGTTCTAAGGCATCTCAAGCTCCAACTATATCGTGCTTCAAAACTTCCTTACTTAACCACCTTATTAACACCCGAAGCTGTAATTGCCACTAGTCAAAGCCGTTACTCAATACTTATGACAAAGCTTACTACTAAGCTGCTAAGGACAATATAACTCTGGTATTGTTTGCATCAATCCTACCTGTACCAGCTTGTTTGTGTCTATGTCTTAAGTTCCTGTTATACTGTGTTGTACTGTTATACTGTGTATTTTCGTTTGTCTTACTGTGACAAGGTATCTTTGTAAATGAGCCTATGGCTCAAAGGTTTTCAAACTGCTGTTTAAATAAATAAAAATAAAGTTTTATAAACTGGTAACAGGCATTGCTTGTTAAGTGAAATAAATGAACGCTTTTATTGATTTTAGGAGATTGTTTGTCGCCCTAGTCCAGATACCTAAGTACAGTAGTCTGCTGAATAGAGTTGATTGTTTATAATAATACTTAGGTTTTCTTTTGTAATGGAATGTAGTTTTACATTATCCAAGAAATAAAAGTAAATCGTATTGTTTTGACCAAAATGTAGAACACTACATTTCCAGGGTTAATTTCATATTGTTTCTAATAGCCCAGTCCTCTATAGATTTTAAGTCCTCAGTCAAGGTTTGGTGTTTCGTTACATTATCAACTCTCCACCCCATCCCAATTTTGCGCCATCTGCAAATTTGATTATTATATTGGTGACATTTTGATTGAATTCATTAATAAATAAACAAAATAGGGTAGGCCAAAAATATCGATCCCTGGGGCACCCAGCTTCCTACATCTCTGTTTGAGAAAGCTCACCATTTATCTTCACCACCTGGAGTACGATCAGTCAACCAATACAGATCCATCTCAAATTATCTTGACTTATGCTCATTTTAAGTAGTTTTTCCACAAGAAGGTCATGAGGAACCATGTCAAATGCCTTCCCAAAATCTAATAAAATGTCATTGACAGGTTTCCACAGTCCAAATATTTACTAACATGGTTATAAAAGTCTGCCAGGTTTGTTGTGCATGAGAGGCCCTTTTAAAACCATGCTGTGTGCTATCTACCAGTCCTAGGGCTTCAACTTCCTATCTATGATTAATTGTATTAATCTCTCAATAGATTTACTACATAGTGAAATTAGACTAATAGGTCTATAATTAGAGACATTGCTTCTAATTTCCTTTTTATAAACGGAATCACAACCACCCACTTGTCACTTGGAACATTCCCGTAGCGAGAGACCTATTGAATAAAATGATAAAGGAGTATGTTAGCTCATCTGCCAAATCCCTAAGGAACTTAGGATGTAGCTCATCAGGCCCTGGTGAGGTGTTTCCTGATATTCTATAAAAGGTCTTGACCTCAAACTCTGAAACACTGATAATTCTTTCTCAGAAAATTGAAATTTCTTTTGTCTGATATCCTAAATATTGAAAAAGTATGAATTAAAAGATCCACCATTTCCTTGTCCGCAGTTACAGTTTCTCTATTTGAAACTAGTGGTCCAACCATTCTTTGATGGTTTTATTTTTATTTATGTACGATAAATGATGTATTATTGTCCTCTGTATGTGACAATCTAAATTTAAGCTTACACTTCTTTTTATCATATTCTTTAGCTTCCTTAAATCAGATTTTTATTTGTTCATGGATATCTCTGATTTTTTTTTTTTTTTTAGTTTTGCATAAGCTTTTTCTTTTGTTGTTTCTAATTTGGCCCATTAATCACAAGAATATTTTTATTTTTTGTTATATTTTGACCTACAACGATCATATCTGTTTTCTAAATCCAGTATAGTTCTTTTATTTTGTGCAGGAAACCTCAGTATCCAAATTTAGTAGGGTGGTATCCCAATCCAGAGAACCTAGAGAGTTTCTAATAGCACCCATGTCTGCATGATTATAATCAGAGAAGGTATTAGAATTCCTCAATATGCTGTTATATGCTGTTAAACTGCATATAATCATGGAGTGGTCACTGGTGTCCAAAGGGCTCAAGGCCACAGGTTTAGATATTTCATGTTCTATATTGGTGACCACAAGGTCTAGTGTATTTTACACCTTGTGAGAACACTTAACCAATTGTTCAAGGGAGTTTATATTTAAGGTATCCAGGAAGTCCCTTTCAAATTCTTGTTGACCCTGTTCTTGAGTCCCATGAAAGGCCTGATGTATTAAGTCCCAGTATTATACAGTCCCTAGACTAGCAGCTCGATTTATCTCTTGTAGTAAAGCACTATTATACTCTCTGCAGCTTGTGAGGCAATAACAATTTCCTAGAATTAGTTTAGGTCTATTCCCAAACTGAAGTTGTAGCTAGATTTATTTAACTTCTACTGAAGTATTTTGGAAGTGATTTATTTGTGTGTACTTGATTGTATATTTAACATAGCAGCACCCCCCCTTTCTATTAGCTCTATTTTTTATGGAAAAGCTGGTAACCTATTTCAGTTATGCATGAGCTACAGACATCCCACCATGTTTCGTTTATAACAGTGATGCCCACTTTATGATCGCATATTTGAGCTTCAAGTTCAGCCTTTTACAAGATTTAAACTCTTTGCATTTGCCAATAAAATAGTGGATAAGGTGTTATTTTTACCATGCTGTTTATGTGGGTATAAATTAATCCTGGGTCCACCTTCCTACTCAATTTAAAGACTCGAAATTATTCTTCAAGTTTATGCCCTAAAAATAACTGCCCTCACGACTCAGATGGAGGCCATCCCAGCAAAATAAACCTTGGTTGTTACTGAATGTTTCCCAGTGGGTTACGCAATGGAATCCCTTGGCCAGCATTCGCTATGAATTACTCATTTACTGACAATCTTATTTTCATATTTTGATTTGCCTGGGGACAGGTAAAATTTCTGAGAAGTGAATCTCACTTGCCTTGCAGACAAGGTCTCATTAAATTTGATATAATCCTTTTTAATGTCATCAATACTTGACCGGCTGATATTATTGGTACCCATATGGATAATTACTATTGGTTTCTCTCCAGCATTTTTAAGATATTTCCGACATGAGAGTAATGTCATATATTTTTGCTCCTCTGAAAGTGCTACAAGTTTTATTATGGTCCTCGTGGACCACGGAGCTCTACACCATCCAGCTGCAACTCACAAAGGTATGTTGAACCCGGACCACACAGACTGTACCTTCTGCTACAGACCTCTCGGTGTTGCCAGTTTTGGACTTGGCGCCATTTTCTTTCTGAACTAATTCTGAATCTGCTCCATTTGTCTTACCTCTCTCAAAGAGGATTTTTAAGAAAAGTTTTATATTAGAACAGGGAGTTAAAGCCTCTTATCAGTGTTACTTTATTTAAAGCCTCTAATCAGTGTATTTACCAAAAAGATAAGAAAACAACCCAATTCAGTGCACTGCACTGCAGCTTATTTTAGCAAGTAATCTCTGCAAATCCCACTGCTGTTAAGGTGGCGGCTCCCCACCTGCCCCCCCACCCTTAGCCTGCTGGTCTTATATAGTACACAAGGAGTCAGGTGACTATGTCTCGAATCTCCATTGGCAGGTTATCGTACTCTGCCACTGGAGAGGGTAAAACATTGCGTAGAAATAGAACAGAGGGCTGGAGCTCAGAACAGGACAGAAAGTATCTGGTGCATACTGCAGCTTCCTACTGTCACACACTCAGTCATGCAAGTAACATGCACAACAATTATTGAAACATAGTCTAACTAGAATTTTACTATTCCCAGTCTCAGGATAGGATCATAGAAATCTCTTATTAGAGCCTGTCACTATGATTAAGCTATTATGGGCAGTGATACTCACACCTCTGGTACTGGTTAATAAACAAACACCCTTCCTACTCACACCTCACCATTGAGGACACAGGTCTTAAATTATCTAACAATGCTATGTACCCTACCCCACTCTATGACAAGTGTCAACACTGCGGTAGAGCCCCAATGTCCCTCTGGTTAAAATGAAGTTCCTGGTAAACTCTAGCAAAGACAAGCCTAGCCCCTGCCCACCCGTGCCTCTAATACCTAATCTACCTAAGCTAAAACACCTCAAATGCCACCTCCACTGGATAAAAACATTGTAGCACCTTAATATCAATGTAAAAAGATAGCCTTAACTTTGTTGCTGCTTTGGGTAATGTTCATCCTAATCCGGTCCCTTAGTGCCAGTGCTAAGCCATGTTCACAAGAATGGCTGCCTGAAGACAGCATCCCTAAACATTCACAGCCTCATGCCAAAATGTTCCCAATTCCAAGCCTGGGTTTATCAACAAAGGCCTGACATCATCTGCCTTACTGAAACCTGGCTAACACGTAAAAATAAAGACTAATGCTGTAACATTAGCAGGGTACACTATATTCAGGCTGAACAGGAAAACAAAAAGGGAGGGGTACCTTATATACATCTTGGGCTTTTACAGGGGTGTGAGCTCCCCATAAGTGGTAACTCCTATGACCATGAATTCCTAGCCATAAAATCCTACTTGGGGCACAAAACAAACCTCTCATAATTGCCTCCATTTATCTACTGCCAGGAAGAAACATAGAAACATAGAATTTGATGGTAGATAAGGACCGCTTGGCCCACCTAGTCTTCCCATTTGGGCCGGAAGGGCTAAAGTGGGCCTGGTTAAGATTCTGGAAATCATCAAGCAGATCAAAAGAAACAACGAGTTCATTGTGACAAGTGACTTCAACCTTAACTGGATCAACAAAGACTCCAATCCTCAGAAGGATCTAGTAGCGGAGTCTACCTCACACAAGCGGTTGGTGAACCCACCCACTTTAACTATAAAAATTGGCCCAGCACCCTCATGGACCAGATCCTGGCTAGCTGCCCATCCAGGTGAACAGGAGTCACAGTACTTGGACTCCTTAAGTGACTACTCACCTATAACATGCTGCTGGACTAATGAGTTAGAAAAAGCAGCACCCAGTCATTGAAAGCAGGGTTTTAAAAAGAGGCCTACTTTAATCCTTTAAAGCAACTTGCCTTAATGGACTGGTCCCTCTGGACATCATTCAGGATGTGGACCAGGCCCTGCAATACTTTCTGAGAAATTCATTGCTGTCTGTGACACATATGCACCCATTCACCAAAGGAAAATCCAAGGCACACACAACGGATGGATCATGTGGGGCTTGTTGGGATAAACGAGGAACGGGACAAACTTTGGCACAAAGCCAAAACCACTGGCACTGCCCATGATCATCAGGTTTACTGGCTGCAAGAAATAAAATGTATGCATGACATAAGGTTGGCCAAAGCTGAGTATTATAGAGACCAACTAGAGAAAACCTGGGGAGACAGCAGAAAGTTCTGGAGCAATATAAAAGACCTCTTAGGGAAAGATGACAAGAAACAGCCCACTCTGCTCAACATGAAAGAAAACATCACACAGGACCCTCCTGATCACCGACTCCTTCAACATAGCATTCATTGACCTGAGCTCCATCCTCCCACCTGACTATCTCACAGCACCCAGTCAAATTCTGGTTACCCCCAGAGGTGACAACACCCACCCTCCATTTTACTTCAGACGTATCTAGGTCCATGTGGCCAAGAAATATATAAAGAAGGTATTTGGCAAAACTAGGCAAGGAAGTGATAATTTAGATAGGAAATTGGTGGTCCTAACCTAGACAAGGTAAGAGTACCCATCACAAAAATTTTTAACAAATCCCTCTCTCTGGCCAAATTCCCCAACCTGTAGAAGCAGGCACTAGTCACCCCAGTTTAAAAAGCAGGAATCGGACAAGTACAGCAAACTGCAGGCCAATCTCCATCCTATCCCCCTCTCCAAAGCCTTAGTGAGGATAATCTTGGACCAGCTCACAGACTACCTCCAAAGTATAACATACAATGCCTGCAGCAGCATGGTTTTCAAAAATCACAGTTCCTCACCACCTTAGTGGAACTCATTGATTGCATCCACCAGGCCCTTGATGCAGGCAGGTTCATGGGTTAATTTTTATTGACCTTACAAGGCCTTTGACACTATTAACCACCACCTACTGGTGCAACAGTTACTGCAGTTAGGCCTCTCACAACCATGGTTGAATGGTTTAAGGCCAATTTCAAATGTAGATTGCAATCCGTAAAAGTTGATGTAGGTAATAGAGGTTTCGCTGGGAGTCCCCAAGGGTCTATTCTGGGACCCTTACTGTTTAGTCTTTTCTAAATAGCTTACTGACAGCCTGCCCCATTAAGATCATATTATACGCTGATGATGCGTTATCCTGAACTGCAACTCCAAACCAGAATAACTCACTAAAGATCTTCAGCCTACCTTCAACCAGCTAGAGGATTGGTTTGGAGCAGAAACTACTGCTCAATTATAAAAAACAAGCATTTGTCAATGCCGAATGTTTTCTTGCTGGAATTAGCATTGGAAGTGCAGGAGTTAGACAGATGCAGAATAGGAATAGCAGTGAAGTATTGAACTTCACTCCAACCCCACCTCCACCCTGCAGAGACAGACAGGCATTGGGTATGCCTTTGGGTGGGTGCCCATAATGCTCACGCCATTTCACCTCACCCTATCCTGTAGACACCGACAAATGTTGAGGTGTGCCTGGTGTTCGCTTTACAGTCACCCCATTCCATAAGGACATATGCTAAAATGGGTGCAGTATAGGAGAATGGGATGAACTCTGGGGCTGAAGAGTCCAGGCACACCCGATGCCTGTCACTGGCTGCAGGATGGGGGTGTAATGGCATGAACATTACGGCCGACAATCCAAGGCACGCCCCTGATGCCTGTCAGTTGTACGAATTGGGATGTTATGATTAGAAACCCCTAACCCCTAAGCGTTTGTTGTTATTTGCACTACAAATTTTCAACATGGCCTTTTGCGACCCCCACCTGATGGAAGCATTTGGGGCCTCTGTTCATGAACAGTGGCACTGTGATTTTGTTAATCTGTCCCGAACGTTGATTTTCCCACAGCCACCACGCCATTCTGTGCCAGATGTAAAAACCACAGTTTGGGCAGGATGAAAAATGACAGCTGCACCATTCATAAGGAGGTGTGAAAAGATGGCAGTGTTGGAAATCTGGAGTGAAAATATAAAAAATTCTCAAAGTTACAAGCTGCGTGAAAACTGCACAATGCATGCTCATAACACAGTCATTTTTTGAATTTTTTCACCAAATTTTCAGTATAGGCATTTTGGGACCTATGATTTTCTTAATCTGTCCCAAACACTGATTTCTTACAGCGACCGCACCATTGTCGTCGGATGTCTGGAACACATTTCGGGCAGGATGTGAAAATGAGCAGCTATACTGTTAACAAGGAGGTGTACAAAATAGCAATGTTTAAAATCTGGAGTGAAAATATTAAAAATTCTCAAAGTTACAAGTTATAGTGGAAACTGCGTAGCATGCTCATAACATAGTTATTTTGTGGAATTGTGTCACTAAATTTTTAACATAGGCATTTTGGGACATCCGTTCATGAACAGTGTCACTGTGATTTTCCTAATCTGTCCCGAACATTGATTTCCTCACAGCGACCACGCCATTATCGCCGGATGTGCGAAAACACATTTCAGGCAGGATATGAATAATGACAGCTATACTGCTCATAAGAAGGTATGTAAAAATAGCAATGTGGAAAATCTGGAGTAAAAATCATAAAAATTATCAAAGTTACAAGTATGCATGTAAACTGTACAATGCCGCTGATAACACAGTCATTTTATGGAATTTTCACTAAATTTGCAACATACGCTTTTTGGGAGCCCACCTCATGTACAGTGCACTGTCATATCATTAATTGGTCCCAAAGGTGATTCAGCACAGTGACTGTGACATCACCTTTCAGGATCGAATAATGCCATGACAGTGACTGAATTCACGAGGAGGGTCCCAAGAACCATGTTGAAAATTTGCTGCCAAAGTCAAAAAAATGGCGCGATATCCACATTAGTTGAAAAACACCATGTATTCCATTATACAGCTTACGGCATTTCTTCCGTTCACGGTTGGCTTTGAAGTGTGGGCGTGTTCCCGAGTCCTCCCAAGATCGCCGCGCCTGCCCGGAGGTAAGTATGGGGTGAGGGGAGGTAGGCACAGTGGGTAGATGCAGGTCGGGGAGAGGACCTGATGGCGAGGAATCGTTTCTTTGTTTCAGGGAAAAACAAAAGACATTGCTGGAAAGATTTTTTTTTCAAATTTGCTTTGGCCAGTGTGCCACCTGCTTTTTGGGGAGGGGACTTAAACTTATGGAATTGGTTCCCGCTGGCAAAGAAAACCTGTTTTGGGGCATGATGCCGAGGGGACTGGGCACCCCTCAGCACACAACAAATGGGGGGACATTATGTCAACAGGGATTGGGCTCCCCATCGGCAAATGTACTGGGGTATGCCGACAGGGGATTGGGCACCCCTGTCGGCTTATGGGGTCTGTGGAGTGGACAGCGACAGCCGCCATGTTTTGTGAAATGTTACACCAAGCAGCAGCACCACCTTGCAATGATGGGTCACTCCCTCATTGCAGCGAAGCATTTGTTTCAATGTGGTGGCATGCTGGCTGAACTAGTGTCAGTAGCAGCGCACACCACATTGGAAAATGAGGGCCAAGCCCAAGAATGCAGTGGTGGCACTGGCCGCCACAGTGCCGCACCTCCAAAACCCGCTTCTCCCTAAGCTGCCACATAATTTTCTTGCACATGCGCTGCTAAGCAAACATAATGAAGACCATGCTCTTCACCAGCCACCAACATAGGAAAAAAAAAATACCAGCTTACCATCACAAACAATAAGACGGAGCCTTAGAACAAGTACAGGTGTTCAAATACTTGGGAGTCTTAACTGATGATTATGCAATAATGCACGACAGGGTGTGTGTTGTGCTGGGATAACATCACGCCTGGGGTGATTAGGCACGAGGCCGCGGGCGAGTGCAGTATCACCCAGAAGTGACGCATATCCCACAACACACACCCTGTCGTGCATTATTGCTATTATACAATAGCTCATTTGTTTTTAAAACAATAAAATAGAGAAAAAATATTTTTATGGGGTTTTTTGTATTTTGTTCACAAGTGGAGGTATATGTTTTCACAAAAGAGTCCACAGTTTGACTACTAGATGGTGCTGGCTGTATAATGCCTGTTACAAAATGGTAAAAGACTACAACAGCTGTGAGTAATATTGATGCCAATAGGTTAAATTAAGATAATCAAAGAAACACATTTTAACTTAGAAACTAAAATGCAGTTATGTATTTTATCTTCTTTACACTCTTCAAATGCTACGAGTTAATTTTAAGAACAACATCATAACTCTTCCTTCCACAACCGCTTTGGTTCAGCGGTACACAAACTTGTGGCAAGGAAGTCAGTGTGCCCCCGCTCCAGTCCAGTGGCAAAGAGGATGAGCAAAAGTCGTGCTGTTAAGGAGAAGAGGAGAAACGGGAGGAGGGTTCAAGCGGGCCTGTTCGGCAGAGTCTGCTGCAACAGGGCAGAGGTGCATCTTGTAGCTCCAAACCGAGGAAAGAGCACCTTGTCACAGTGAGAGCTGGTAGTGGGGACTCGGAGGCGAGGAGGAGGACCATGGATCAAGCGGTGGCATTGAGACCATGTTGCCTGATGAGAAGAGGTATTTAATTTTTTACAGATAGCGATGAGAGCAGGATGCAGTGTTAACTTCTCGGTGGTGGTGGGAGCGAAGGAAGTAAGGTCAGGTGCTGAGTGGGAATCTCATCGTGGTCTTAGCAGGGAGGGTACTGGGAAGCCAATCGTGTCATGGACTGATTCTGCATTTTTTTTTTTTGTTACATTTGATGTGGTCGTTTCTGTGCTGGGACTAGAGTTGTGATGCTGTGCTGGGATAACAACATGGCTCCAGTCCCAGACTGACCAATCAGAGTCCAAAGTTTTTATGCCATTGTATAATACCCTATCACACACTCACCACATTGACCATTTGGTTAAATCATTCAATACGAGGCTAGGGGTCCTGTATAGGCACAGAAATTACCTCACACCAATGACACTATAACTCTCAGTAATCAGCTCTGTACGGTCAGTCATTGACTATGGTCTGGTGGTGTACAGTGCAGCAACTGTCACGGCTCTTAAGAGTATCCACTTCTCTCAGTAAGGCATGTAGACTGATCATAAGGGCGACAAGCTCACATATACTTGTAAACTCTTTGAACAAGTCAAGAGGCTCAATCTGAATATGAGAGACCAAATTCCAGTACTGCATATCAGGTAAAAAGCACTACTGGTCTCTCCCCATTGTATATCCTCCATATCTTTAATCCAGCCCATTCTCAGCACATTACCAGAGGTACCACCTGTGGCTCTCTTGTGTCCCTCACAGAACAACCTTGCTTGGACTAAGATCTTTTGCCTATAGGGCCCAGCTTTGGATGAATGGCTCCTAGCCCTCATAACTCATGTCTTGACTCTGCCAGCCTTCAAGCATAACTTAGACAGCACCTAGCAGATGGCCAGTGCCTGTGAGTGCCCCCTAGGAATCTAACCATCCCTCAGGTCCACACCCCTTCACTCATCAGTGTCTGCGAGGCCTACCCTATCTGAATACCTTTCCTGGGAATCTACTAGCCCCAACTACACTCCTCTCCCTCAACTGAGGGTCCACTCTCATCCCTCAATCCTTAATACTGGCAGGCCAGCCCACCTAATCCTGTTCTGGACACCACCCTCCATCCCTTCCCCCACCCCACTAAACCTTCTACCTCCCTTTTCACCCTTATAATTACCATCTCTCATTCCCTCTCCTCTAACTTTCTCCCCACCTCCTCTTCTTCACAGCCCTCCTGCTTACTCCTATTGCTGCAACTTAGTGACAAAGCTGTCTCCTGGCTGCTCTAACCACTACAGTGACTCAGTCAACTACTCCACTCTCCATGGGATTACCTTGTAATCTTGAATTGTTTAACTGTTTTATAGTATATGGTTAGGGCTTACTATGTATGAAATTCAATGGTTCTCTGAAAGCTGTTGTAGGACAGTTCAAGGTCACAGAAAGTTGTAGTATCGTTGTGACGTCACAATGATACTACAACAACTTTTAGTGACCTTTGAACCACCCTATTCCTCATTAGAGTTTGGGAGGTGGCTATGGGTGCACAAGTTATGTTAACAGCACCACCCTCCACCAACTCATTTCGTTACTGCCCAGAGCAGAAGTTAAATACTGTATTTATTTATTTTAGTGCAGGTGCATTTTAGTGGACCGAGCCAGCAGCAGTTCATTTGTGGCAATCGCGAGGTGCTGATGAAAGCCATACCATGATGTCTGAAAACAAACACCCTTTGTTTTGAGTAAGAAATCGTTTAAAAAATGTATTCTACTTACTTGCGGTTGGGCCGAGTGGGCTGGGAGAGCGATGGATGAATGAGTGAGTGGACATCGGAGACGAGGGGGGGATACATGCTGGCAGACAGTTTGAAAGATGAATGGGCAGGCAGGTGGGAGCAGAGATGAGCGGGCGCAAGAGACAAGCTGGCAGACAGTTGTGTGTACTTGTTTAACCATATACTGTATAAAATAGTATATGAGCAAACATACACAACAAAGTCTGCATTTCCATCTCGGGTTGAGATGACATCGGGACTTCTCGAACTTCACTCTCAAGGCCCATATGATGTTATCTCAACCCCTCGATAGAAACACAGTCTTGTTGTGTATGGTTGCCCGTACACTATTCTTTATGTGCCAACTTATTTGACTTGTCAACCTGCACTCTGTGCTTTGATTTATTGTGTTGTTCTTATGTGCATGTACTGTGTTTGACATGAATCCTTTGTAAATGAGCTTTGCACGAAGGTACTTTCTGAATTACCAAAAAATAAAAAATAAATAACTGTTTATCAGGATTACATATGATTTTGTCTGTGTATTTTATTATGGAGTCCCCTAAGACAAATGCCTGTCTAAGCTAGCTGTGGGCCTAAGGTGCTGTAAAACAGGGTACCCTCTGTGTAGAATCATCATGATTGTTTATTCTCTCATCTACAGTTTGCTCAGACACCTCAGATGTTAATACTTCTTTAAATAAATCCATATGTAGAGGATTTTGGTCCAAGGGCTGAATTGCTTATAGCAATAGTTTTAATGCCTCTATGTCACTGCATTGATTATCCCTCTGAATTGGCAGGAATCAATAGATTTTCATCACAGATCCCAGTTAATGCTTCAAACCTGTTTTCTGTGTGTAGCTCAAAACCTATGGCCTTGTGGCCTTTCTTTAGTTGTCTTTTTTGTTAACAGTAGCCCACCCCAGAGAATCATTTACATCTATGTCATCCTCATTTCTGATACGTTTTGTGGGAAGGTTAGTGTCAGGCACTAAATGTTTAGCTATTTCTCCCTCAGTAGCGTGTTTTACTAGTCCTGAATTGCTATCGACATCCTGCATATTTATACTTGTAGTACCGTCTAAGAGTGGTGCCTATAAAGTCAGTGAATGGGGCTGCAATATCAGTACCGGGAGGGGGGCGTTAATTTTGACTAGACATATTTATTTATTTTATTTTGATGACATTACATCTTGACTTTTTCTAAGAGTTCTAGTTTTTTAAACAGTTTTATATCTTCCAATAAGACACTGTTGGTATTGCATTTGGCACAAACAAAATAGCACTACTGAGTAATATGTCAAATAGTTTATACATTTAGCAACTAGAGCACCTGATGTCGATATCCCCATCCAAGATCATTATCTTACCCCCATATTTGTGCTTTTTTATCACTAATCTGCATCACATGGCCAGCTCGGTGGTGCTGAGGGTTGAGGCACTCGACACCACCTCGTTCCATGCCGGCGACCCAGGTTTGGGAATGGACTCCAGGTCATTCAGGGGTCGGCTGGGGAGGTAAGGATTGAGTGTCAAGGACTGCTCTCCTTCCTCAGGGAGGAAGGTTTGTGCTGCTTGTGTTAGCACAACAAGAGAGGTTCGGCCTGCACTCAGTGTGCCTGGCGACCTCCGAGAGGTGGAGACAGCTGCTGTGCCCATTGCACAAGTGTGGACATGGTGGAGAAAACAGAGGAAAATACCAGGACCTGGCAGGACCCATGATGGCCCTAATGTGTGGATGATGTTCCCCATGGGGGTTGTAACGCTTGCAGGGTCCACGGAGGTGGTGTCAAAATAATGTCATGATAAAAAACTAATCTGCATCACATAATTTATCTACTCTGTTGCCAGTAGACTATTAGATATTATTCTTCTTGGTGTTTCACCAAGGGGAGGGGTCTCAGTATTCTTGCTCTAGACAAGAGCAACAGAATAATGTACAGACCTGAAAGCTATGCCAGGGTCCTTGATACACAACATTTATGGTCTAATCAATGCACTATGGTAGTACTTTACCAACTCACAGCAAACACATCTAGCTCTACTCCCACCATGCTAAAGATACATAAGCTATGACACCTTGGTAACGTTGCCCTAGCACAAAACATATCAAGTGACTTAGATCTCCCAGCAGCTCCATGGTAATGAATAAATGGGAATAAATACATATCTTTATTTTTTCACAGTGAAGTAACCACAAATGTAAACCTGTCTCATGCTAGAGCAACTATTTATTATGTTGTGCTACATGGATTCTATTTTCCATGAGTTCAGTGTACTGCTATAGAATGTTCTATGTTCTTTGCCCCCGGCCACATACATGCCTTAATGTGCTTGAAGGTGTTGCTGTTGTAAATGTTAAAATTTAATAAAATCTTTATGGCATAAAACTGATCCTAATGTAGTAAAAATCTTTATTTCTTTGACAGGATAAGGTATTAGGTCACCATGGTCCTGTGCTGAGGTTTAGTGCATTACTGCATACAGTAGTGACAGTTTCAGTATAAACAGGCAAGACGTGTTATGCTGATTACAGCAACTACATTAAAAGTATATATAGGATAAGTATGGGTGCAGTGTGTTGAGAATTTAACACACACCGAGTTGTTGGATGGCACATAAACTCGGAGGCGAAGCCAGTGGTTTATGCTAGCCATCCAACAACGAGGTGTGTGTAAATGAGAAAAGCACACTGCACCTATATTTTATTTTATATAATTGAAGGGGTTCCATTTTTTTCCATTGAGAGGTATGAAAATGAATGAAACACACAGTTTTATCTTGTCTCGTGGATTTTCTTCATTTGGTAAAATGTGGAGTTTGTAATGAGTAAAAACATAAAGTAAGCATAAGAAGTTTTACAGCTGTTATAGTGGAATTTAACTAACTTTAACAGCAAAGAGAAATCAAAAAAAGTCTGATTCAATCTCCCGGTTGCTTAATTTAGGTTGCTATGGGCATTGCTAGGTGTTGCTTAGCAGTGAGTCTTGTAACCTGCAGAGGAGGGAAACGTGATAAAAAAGTTGTGAGAAAGCTTTGTTTTAATTTTTTTAGGTAGTAGGGAAAAGAGAAAGTATCTTGTCGTTTCACAGCGGCTCAGGAGGTGAGTGTTTGCTGACTGAATTCATGAGGGACACCGTTTGTGACAGTCTCGAGCTGCATTGCGTTCAAGCATTTTCCAATTGAAAAGGCCGTGAATGCCGTAACACCTACCAGGTGTTATGGTATTTAATACACGCTTTTTCAATAGGAAAAATGGAACCTATTAATTATAAGCATATAATGTACATTAGTTAAAGCAGTTTACAACAGCAATAAAACAGTATTTACATTTTGCTTTTCAAGGGAGTACTGGTGCTATTAGTCTGGAAGGGTTTTGTCCCTGAGGGAAAGTCATAGAATCAGTTTTGTAACAGTCACAGGACTCCATGGGTTCTGACCGTAGAGTAGTTTTAAATTCAAGAAACAAAAAGTAT
This sequence comes from Neoceratodus forsteri, assembly GCA_016271365.2. Classification (NCBI taxonomy): domain Eukaryota; kingdom Metazoa; phylum Chordata; order Ceratodontiformes; family Ceratodontidae; genus Neoceratodus; species Neoceratodus forsteri. Next base: position 268,581,207 of record CM057455.1, read on the forward strand.
TGCTACAGGAAATTAAGTCTATACCAAAATGTGACAATATCTTGTAGTCAGGATCTTCAAAATGGTTGCTACTATTTCTCCTGGTCTCAGTGACAGATTGGAAATTACAGCCTCTCTTTAGCACATTTTAATAATTGTGTATTTCACTGCTGTCTCAGATTCTGCATAAATGAACCAGGATTTTTGTCAGTGACCTTGACGTCACAATGTGAATGAGGACTTTGGTATTCTTATTAGCTTTATCATCCAGCTGTGTGTAGGATGTTGTAATACTGAGAGTTATAGAAGGAACTTCCTATTAAAACACTTTTTAGTTTTCAGAATATTGCAAAAACCCTTACACATGGTTCCAGCAAGCAAGCAGTTTGTTAACCATTTGTACTCTGAAATGAGCAGCGTTGCTAAACATTATGACTGATATTGTGTGAATCAGTACTCCATTCTGTTTGTTTCAAAATTGTGTGTTGTTATCCACGTCCTTCAGCACTTTTTTGCACTTGTACTTTGTGATGTAATTTTGTCACATGATATCAGTTTTCTTGCACCTTTTGCATGTTTTGCACGTTGAGTCTGTCACTTTAAATATTGTATTTTAAATAGGCTGCTGGTGCTGTGCAACACATTGTCTTGTGAAAGTGCATGCACGTGAAATGTTGAGGCCTTGTGTCTGCATGCCCAGCTGCAGGTTTGTTCTCTTTGGTGCTGGAATACAAGGAAATTTACACGTTCAGTGATTCTCCAGCTCCTATGATGCAGTTTTTGTGAGTGGCACCAGTTTGCTTTTTTCTCTTGGTTCGTGTTGTACTGGCAGCCCCACCATTCCCTAGTGCAGCTTTTTATGTTTTCCTTGTGTGCACTGTGTCAGGCTATGCACAGGTGGACACTAACGCCAGTTTATCCCTATATAGTGATAGTGTGAACCTGCTGGGATTTTGTTATAGCATGACAACAAACCCGAAGGCTTGTCAGCAGCAGAAACAGCAGGTTCAAGTACAAGTATTATGCACAGATTGCTGATAAAACCAGTGGTTCTCCTCCCAGAACAAACAGTATTCAACAAGCTGCTATTTAAACAGAAACTACACGGCACTCAATCTTAAAGAAGCACTCCTACATCATGAAAGGGCAGCATCTAAATTAAGACAACTTTTGGCAGCAAGTAACACTCAAGAGGTATGTGGAGGCAGGAGGGTCCCTTGTGGTTTAAGAATACTTAAATTTCCTCATTAGGGAGAGACAGGGATGATTTTTTTTAATTCGTGGAAGGAGGAAATACATGCCTCTTCAATGCATCTCACAACACTCATTCTGAAAGACTCTACTAAACAACAAGTAGTTTTAACAGATGAAGTTAAAACAAAAGTATTAAATCAACTTGCTGATTCTGCTGAGTTTGTTATCTATAAATGCAAACTGGAATCTACATTGAAACAGTTGGATAGTAGAGTTAAGGCAAGCATGGAACATTACCCCATCTATGGTCAGTGCCGAGTTGTGACACATGGTGTACTACAGGGGTCCATTCTTGGACTCTTGTTGTTCACATTGTTTATCAGCAACTTACCAGAAAATTATGGGTTGTGTAACATAATATTATATTGATGATGCGGTTTTAAATACAGCAGACAAGGATGTAGAAGTTTTAGCAAAATCTGTCTTCTAATTTTGAAAATAATCAAATTGGTTTGTATGTAATAAGTTGCTGATGAATAAAAATACAACAAAACTGATGACATTTTGTATGGCACAAAAGCAAACAGAAATTCTGGTAACCAGGTTGTTAAACTTACAGATGGGAGTAATTTAGTAGAGGTTAATCATTTAAAATAGTCAGGGGTAACCTTGGATTCACACTTGGCATTTGACATACACACTGATTGGGTTTGTAATTCATTACATAGAAAATTTCGGTGCCCTGTATTCTGTTAAAATGTACTTACAGACTCCTCAAGAAAGATAATAGCACAGTCCTGTCTTTGCCAATTTTGGATTATGGGAGTGTGGGGTGGGGCATTTGAAAGAGTTTGCTGTAAGAAAACTGTAATGTACAATGCAATTGCCAGATTTGCTTTAAGGGTTAGACATAATGAAAATCATTGTAACTTGTGCAGCAAGTTGAAACAGTTGCCATTAGACCTGAGGGATAATGTATTATATGAATAACTTGGTATACAATGAATTAAAGAAAGGGATGAATGAGCCTTTGACAAATATCATTGTGTTAAAAAACACCACAGCATTAAAGATCTGATGAGACATTGACGCTATATATACCTTTGTTTTAAAACTGCAAAGGTCAAACGCTTTTGCTTACAATGCTGCAAAACATCGGAATGCAATACATCCTGACATAAGAATGCTAGTAGTTAAATTGCTTCAGGAAATTGTATAAACAGTGTTTATTGCCTGAAGCAAATTAATGGATCTATGTGTGTATTTGTATTTGTGTCCCTAGTCTTGCCTGTAAAGCAACCTTTTGGCCCAGTGTACTCACCTGGTTAATAAAATAAAATGAAAAAAAAATGAAATAGTGGAAGCATTCCAGGCCAGAACTAAGTATCAGTCATCCCACCTAACAGCTCTGCACATCACACAGCTCATTGGTGAAATGATGGCACAGGATCTGCAACCTGTTTCACTTGTGGAAGACATTGGCTTTCATAGTCCTCTGCAGGGCTTGCAGCCTTGGTATCAGATCCCATCATGTTCCACATTTTCACTCACTGTGGCCAAAGATACATGAAGGTGTGAGAATGGCAATTACCATGTTAGTCTCAGAGGCTGTGTGTGGATTTTCCACTGCACCTCAGACATCTGGAGTAGTACACACTCCATGCATGCATCTCTCATTGACCACACACTTGTGTGTGCAAAACCCTATGTCTCCTGCTGTGGATTCCTCCTCTCCTGTGTCACTGGCTCTCTCTCTTATCCCTCCATAGTCTGACAGTCATTCTAGGTCTGCTCTTCTAAATGTTGTAATAATGGAGAAAGACCACACATCACTGACATCCTGGCATTCATTCAAAACATGCTGCAGTCATGGACAGTTTGTACCAGTCTATATTTTGATTTGTTTTCATCATGGATAATGAGGCAAACAATATGAAGGCTTTTGCTGATGGAAATTTCATCAGCATTCATAGCTTTGCCCATACCTTGAATCTAGAGGTCACATCTGTGCTGTGTCATGAAACGTAGAATTTTCCTGCAGATAAGGACCACTTGACCCACCCAGTCTGTCCATTTTTCCTACCTACAATATCACTGCAGACTCTACTTGATCTATAGCTCTTTCTCCCCCACTTCCTTTCCACCATAATTCCCTTGTGCCTATCCCATGCATTATTGAACCTCACTGCTGTTTTTTGCCCCATCAGCTCTGCTAGAAGGCTGTTCCAAGAATGTAATACTCTTTCATGAAGAAGAACTTCTCACATCTCTCCTGAATCTACCCCTCCAGCTTCACAACATGTCCCTTGTTCTTGAGCACCTTTTTCTGAAACATACATCATATCCGGCTGTCTAGACTGCTAGAACACTTCATGACATGGCAATGGAGTGCAGTACTGGGGAGTCTCTAGGCCACCAGGAGTGGTCACTAATTGACGCCATGATGAGAGTACTTGGGCCATTTGAGAGGAGCACTCATGATCTAAGTGCATCCACTGCCATTCTGAGTCAGGTGATCCCAGCAGTGCATATTCTGAAAGTATCCATGGAGAAATGAGTAGAAGAAAACAAGGAGATTACAGATGGGGTAGCTGTGCTTGTTGAGCAACTGCAAGCAGAACTAGATGCATTGTTTGTGAAAGTGCTGGGTAGTTGCAGTCAAAGTTTTGCAACTATGCTAGATCCGTTCCATGTCATTTCGTCATTTGGGCAAATATACATCACTGAAAATAAATATTGGCAATGTACACTCACAGTGACTACAAAACTGGTAACAGGATTACATGTTATTGTGGGGCTGCACCCCCGCACCCTCTAATTAAAGGTTCTCAACTCCTGGGGTGATGTCTGAGGAGGTGCAAAACTTAAAAATATAAACCAGCCCTGACGCAGTAAGTGATCCCACCCCAGAACCAAACCGGCACTGTCCCAACTCCAGCCTGCCAATCTACCCACCACACCACATGCCCAGCTCGGCAGCTAACTGCCACACTACATTCCACATACCCTCCCTCCATTTCCATCCATCACACATCATGGTCCCCCACACACACATATGTGTGTGTATATACATCGTTCTCTGTCGCCGTATTCACCCACCATGGTATCCTTTCACTGCCCTGCCAGATAGCCCAGAACACAGGTGTCATGACTGAGTCGCCTTTGCAGTCGCTACATCATGGTCGCTGTGATCACAGGATACCACTGGATCCCCAGTTCAAATGTGAGATCCTTCAAATGGCTATGCATAGCCACAGAGTGATTCATTTTCAACAAGAGTTGTGTGATGAGCTGACTGGTTGCATGCAGGGACTGGTGACTCCAGCGGCTGGCACATAAGGTCATGATAGAGGTGAATTCCATCTGGCAGGTCTTGTTCAACTAGTGGAGATTGGGAAGAGATACCTGTTACTGACAGTAGCACTAATAGGGAGTGAGTAGGCACTGCTCAGCACATCCTTACATCAAAAGCAATGGAAGAGGATGCAGTCCAGTCTTTTCTTGAGAAAATATCTTGAATGGCTACTTTGTGGAGTCTCTTGAGCCATTTCAGGTTGATACATCAGGCTACTGGACACAGAAGATGTATTTCACCCTCACTTGGCACAACTGGCAGTGAGATACATCAGTTGCCCCCTCATTAGTGTGCCATCCGAGAGGATGTTTAGCACAGGTGGTGATATTGTTGAGCCTCATCGTTCAACACTAGACCTTGAACATGTCCAATAACTCATTTTCATCAAGGTTAACTTGCATTACTTGGGTATGAATATGAGTTACCCCTGAAAACAGAAATAGAGTCTCTTAAGTCTGCCTTTGCTGATTGATTTTCTTCATAAATTTAACCTCATGATTTCCTCCCATTCTTCCTTCCTGCAGTGTTTAATGCATGTGTCTTCATTATAATATAATTACACTTTTTCTGAACCAGATATAACTTCTCTTCTTGTTGTTTTAATACATGTTATTATCATGTATCTTAGAAACAGTAAGCAATGCTAAACAGGTGGGTGCTAATAACTTGCTTCTGATGTTATGACTTCATAACAATGAGGTAAACATGGCTGTACTGCACAGTGCACCACTCACCACTCTGCCTTTGCATAATGCCTACAAAAGCAACATTCCTAAAATCTTCTTGCTTCCCATTTCCACATTGCCCCAACATTTCACAGACACAGCTTGTTTACTGGACTGTTTTTGCCGCTTTCATCATTTTGCTATCCCTTTCTTGCTTGCAATTATTTATCTCATAAATAAAAACAAGCTTTTATTGCTCTTTAAAATCTTTTCATTTCATTTTCTTTTCTCACACATCTACATTGCTCACTTGCCATCACTTGGCACCCAGCATATGCTAGGACACCGTGGCAGTCACATAGGGAGCACTGTCTGTATCCTCACTTTCCAAAAGAAGAGCCATCAGTGGGATGCACAATCCTCTCTCCTCCCGACTGGCCCCCAAGTGACCAAGGTCCATTTGCAAACCCAGTTTGTCAGAGTAGTTAGCAGTACTGATGGTACTATAGCACTATGGGAATGGCCTTTTCTTTTAATTTAGAATCCAAAACATTGTTGTTGTTTTTTTTCCCCATCCTGTCGTCCACCAGGAATATAATGGACCTCTATAGCTCAGAGATCCTTTTGCTATTGGGCTCCCTCCTGGTTCAATTCCTCCCAGCCAACACAGCTGACTCCACTAAGCTTAGTCCTTTCAAGGTCTCCCTCAGAAGCCATCTGACAAGCACTCGCTGCTGCAACTGCACATAATCCCCCACCTGCCCTTACCCTCACCCCAGGCTGGGTCTGCCCTGTCTACTTTTTGCTGTATATGCCTGGGGTTTCAGGCAACATCTGCTGACTAATGTAATAAAATATCTCTGGTTGCTACCTGACGTGGTACTCGTGTACCTATATTATGACTACTGTGATCTACCTATTACCAAGCTTGTACCACAGGTGAATGCCTGTAACACTGGTTGCTTTTTAATGTAAGTGTTATGTACTGTACTGTTTTGTTTGCTGTGATATATTGCTCTCTTGATTATTTGCCTTTGTAAATAAGTCTTTGACTCAAAGGTCTGTAAACCGATGATGTAATAAATAAATATATATATCATTAGGGAGGCAGTATAGCACAGTGGTTTAAGGCCCTGAGCTGCAAATCTGGAGACCTGGGTTTGAATCCCACAGCCCCACTTGCATACTGTGTGACCCTGAGCAAGTCACTTAACTTCCTGTGCTCCTAGGTTGCACCTGTAAACAAGCTTTCAGCTTAGTGTGCCACTCCTGGTTAAACAATTAGAAATATATATACATATATATATATATATATATATATATACATATATGTATACCCTTTAATCTGGTAGAGATGTACCCTCCAAACAGACAGTGATATCCCTGCCCTGTAATCAGTCAGGGAATGGGATATAGCCTGTTCAGGCACTATGAACCAACATTGAGACAGCAGGGAGGTTAGTTCAGCCAGGTGCCCAGTACACCACATAGCACCTGCCCAGTGTTGTCCTGTTGGGTTTGGGATTCGTGCTAGGAGACCATCATGGCACTTTATAAAAATGTTCTGTGAGGCCTTGACCTTGGGCCTTCCTTGAAAATGAAATGAAAGGGCAAACAAAAAAGAGTCGTAAAAGCAGGCAATCTTTTTGTGTGATAAATTATTACAAGTAAGAAAGGGATAACAAAATGATAATAACAGTAAAACACTCCCTAAACAAGACCTTTAGTGAAATATCTGGGTTAATATGTATGGTTTTAATGGAAAAATGTAACAACTTGATATTGGAAATGTATCATATTTTTGGCATTTTGCAACCTGCAACTGTTGACAGAGTGAGTGGCCTCTCTATGTTATTACACCTAATGAGAGCTTCTTTATCATTAAGCCAAAATAAGGAGGATTTGCACCAGGATGTGATTGGTTCTTACTTGCAGAGACAGAAACAGGCTGGGCCTAGTATAGTATGATTTTTTTTTATTTTTCGTGAAAAATCACTTTCCTAGCAGTTCTCCTGAGAAACACTGAAAATTTAAATGATCACACAGAAGTGTGAGAAAAGGTACCCTCTCCTCTAGCTTGAATTTATGAAAGGAACAAAACTGTCAAGATTTCAGCTTTTTGGCTAATTTAAACAAGGGAATGGACGAGAATGCTCTTTCACAGTAAACTATTGCAAGTAAGAAAGGGGTAGCAAATGATGACAAACCAGCCCTATCAGCCAGGATGTGACTGATTACGTTTGCTTGCAGAGCAGAAACAGGCCTACTATTTAGGGAAAATACTCTTGGCAGTTCTCCTGAGAAACACTGAAAATTATCACACAAAAGTATGACAAAGATTACCCTCTCTAGCTTGGGATTTAGAGAGGAACCAAAACTGTCAAGATTTTGGATTTTCCCTAGTTTTAACAAGCGGATGGAAGGTGATTCTTTCTCAGCAGCAGCTCAAGTCATCTGTCTCTCCTGCCTGAAGCTTCTGTGAGTGCTGGGTCACATGACCTTCCTTCAGAGAGCTTCCAAAGTGATATCTAATTGGAAAGGAAGCTTCAAGAGCTCTTGTAGTCCCTGCCAGTGGCCAAATAACAATATCGAAGCATGAATAATGAATAATTGGACCCCCAAATACAAATGCTCAGCGACTAATCGAAATAAGGTATTCCCACACCCCAACATGGAGCCTCCATTTTTGACATCTCGCGTGTCATATGTGTTATCTGGAAAATTGTTTACTAGATCCAGCAATCATGCCCTTAATCATGTTGTGGACTTGGGTGCCCTGGACTTCCTTCTTCTTAGTTTGAAGGAATCCCAGCTTAGTGTGTTGAACATTGCACAACAGTGGGCATCTAAGGCTGAATCTTGCCATTTTGTGATTTGTTGTACCCAGTTTCTCCAGCAGCTGGTTACTTGCATGCTGCTAGGCCATGCTTCTCTATTCCAGAATGGGCAGCAGCAGCTCGGTGGCTAGGATTAATCTTGCCTTTTTTGGTATGGTGTAAGCATTTCAGCAGTGGGCTACCACTCTGGCATTCACTTGTTTGATAGTGGATTTAATATGTTTCTCAAAACTTAAGATGTTGTCTGTGTCTACCCTCAGGTGTTTGTAGTCTTTCATTTCTTTGATGATGGACCCATCTAGGAGTTTTATTTTTATCTAGCAATTGTCTCATTTTGTACCTTTTATATAGATGACTACAGATACTTTTTCCTGCTGTGAACCATATTTGCAGAGACAAACCATTTCAGAAGAATATAAAAGTCCAGTTGGAGTTTATTCCACTGGCATAGTGGCAGAGGAGGCAAGTCAGGCAAATGCCAGAGTATCATTTTAGGTTTGTCAGGAAATTTGCATTAACGTTATTTTTGTAGGGAAACCAAGCTCTTAAAATTATTGAAATTTGTTAAACTTTCTTTGAAATTTATTGCTATGGACATTGACTGTCATCTTGTGAAGTTTCATCATTAGTGCATGATGGTCTACTGATGCACTGGCATGTCATTATAGATCATGCACATTAAGTTCGCTAACTGGCATGCTTTAGGGTGGCATAAGCACAGTCCATAGTACAGAGTTGCATGGGGATGGTAACCATACCTCTCAACTGTACCACATTACGAGGAACGTTCCTCATTTTACTTCTCACAAGCTTCCTGTTCCACATTGTGAGGACTTGTTCCACATTCAAGTCAACATTTTAAAGCAAAATCCATAGTAAATGATGCAAAAATATATTATTCAATTCATAACAGACTTTCTGAACATAAATGCAACATGTTAACAGTGTTTTGAGCTTCTTAGGTAAAGATTTGATTAAGTGTTCCACATTTTGCCCATTTGTTCCACATTTTGACAGGCAATGTTCCACATTTGGGGGCAAAAGGTTGAGAGGTATGATGGTAACCATGGTAACTCCATGGAAAACACTGGGAAAACCATGATAATGGGGATAATGCTAGTTAAATTTCCATGTAGATGGGGACAATGATTGTGGTAATACCGCAGTAGCGACACGTGCTTACCAAGCATTACCACAGCTGCAGGAAGACTTAGCTAAAAATGGAAAAAATTTAAATACAGAATCTGATAAATATAAAAAGCAGTCATATACAAATGCATGCAGTCTGGGAAATAAAATCCCAGACCTGGTGGCCTTGATGACGGAGGCTGGCTGAACATAGTAGCAATAACTGAGATGTGGTTCACTGGGAACCATGATTGGGAGGTAACTGTACCAGGTTATACTCTGTTCAGGTTGGGATAGGGAGGGTAAAGGGGGTGGTGGGACAGCTCTCTGTGTCAGGAGGGCATAAAAGCAACTGTAGTACAGGGCAGGCAGAAGGAGGCCAAGGCACTGTGGGTCACCCTTGAGACTGGCTACGGCAGAGCAATTCACACAGGTGGGATCTACAGGTCTGTAGCACAGGGAAAGGAGGTGGACAGGGCACTGGTGGAAGAAATCCATGGCATGGCAGTAAATGGGAAATACTGCTACTGGGAGATTTTAACATGCCAAATGTGCAGTAAATTAGGCCATCCCAGTAGCTGCCTCAACCAGGAGCGAGACTTCCTGGAATCCTTGCAGGGGCAGGCCTCGGACAATTAGTGCTAGAGCTCACCATCAACAGTGTGATTCTTGATCTAGTACTGACCAACAGGGACAGAATCATGAATGTCCAGGTGGAAGGGCACCTAGGGTCCAGCAACCACTACATAGTCAGGTTTAACATGAGTACAGTATCACAGTCAAGCCACACAAAGACAAGGGCCTTGGATTTCAGGATGGCTGACTTTGCTAGGATGGGGATATGTATCAAAAGAAACCTTGGCAAGGAAGGAATTTGGGGGTTGGAGGAACAGTGGGCACATCTTAAAGTAGTCATAGAGGAAGTGAAAAACCTGTGCATTAGGCATAGAAACAAGGACAAGAGAAGGAGGAAACCACTATGGTTCTCACAGGATGTGGCAAAGCATGTGAGGTCAAAAAGTTAGCTTTCAGAAAATACAAGGGGACACAGAGGAGGAAGACAGAGTGGTGTATCTAAATAGCGAGAGGAAAGCAGTTAGGAGAACAAAGGCACAAACAGAAAAAAATAGCACAGACTGTAAAGAAAGGGGACAAGACATTATATAGGTACAGCAGAGCTGGAAGGAAGCCCAGGGACATCATCATAAGGATCAAAGGGAAGGAGGGAGTGTGCGTGGAGGGAGGCCTAGAAAAACAAATATGAACAAATTCTTCTGTTCAGTATTCCCAGAAGAAGGGGCAGGAGAGGGACCACAGTTAGGCACCAGAAACTAAAGGGGTAGGGAGGTGAACACCAGTCCTTTCATGGCACAGAAACTCCTAGAGGAACTCAGTTCCAGGGATGTACATGAACTTAACCTTAATATCTCCTCTGCCTTTCTCAGATCCAAACTTGGCTCACAAGAAATAAGCTTGTTCTCAATGTGGATAAAGCATTGGCAATGCTGTTTGGCTCCACTGCCAAACTAAAAACCTGCCATGACCAGCTTAAGATACCCTGCCTAGATGGCTCATTTTTGGGACTGTGAGCTCATTCAAATATCTGGGGTCCTACTTGAAACTCTTGACTTTGACCAACAAATCCAGGCCACCTGCAAATTGGTAAACAACAAAATCGGTACTGCCTATAAAACAAACCACATACTCACTCCTTCAACTAGACTGGCTATTGTCAGGGCATTTTAGTACCATCACTTGATTATGGTGCCATCACCTACATTAACGCATCTAAGGCCCAGTTTACCTGGTCTACCTTTAGCCTGCCGGTAGTCATGAATATAGTGAGGATCATCCAGACTTTGCAACCGACCTACTGTAATTTGGATCCAGGCCCAACCCACCTTTTGGTTGCTTGTGTTCAGGTTATCGGCCCTGTCCTAGCTCAGATAGTCTGGGTATCCTTGGAGAGGAATCTTTCCTGATCCCTTAAAGGTAGCAGTGGTTAGGCCACTGCTGAAAAAGCTCTCCTTGGACCCAGACTGCCCTGCCAATTATAGACAAATCTCTAACCTACCATTAGTAGGAAGGTGATTGAAAAGGTGGTCACTTTGCAGCTAGATGACCATTTAGCTAGCCATAATATATATGACCCATTCCAGTCTGGTTTCGGAAAAGGCACAGCACCGAGACTGCCCTGGTCCGAGTGCTTAATGATCTTCCTGGTGGTGAGAGATTAGAGGTCCTTTCCATCTTGGTTCTCCTTAATCTCTCAGCAGCTTTTGACACTGTGGACCATGGGTATTGCTGAAACACCTGCGTTTTTGTGGACTGAAGGGACAGTCATCAACTGGTTTCGAACTTTCCTAGAAGGCAGATCACAAAAGGTAATATCGGGATTTATTTCTCGCTCTCGGAGTCTGCTCCTGTGTGGTACCACAGGGTTCTGTGCTTTCCCATGTTATTTGCAGTGTGCATGTTCTTTGATTATCTAGTAATTGTAGCACAACATGCTTAGCTAAAGGGTGTTCATGTTTCCTTACATAATCTTATGGCAATTTATTAACCACATGTAATTTTGAGTGTTGGGATGTAACCAATGCAACTGATTGAATATTATACGATGATGTGTTTTGTACTTGCCTTTAGTAATAAATTTACCCAATCTGTAAAATGTTTGGTTCACTTTCTTTAATACTTTCTGGGTAGAGTTCATATAAATCATTGCTCCATATTCTAATACTGAGATCAACATTTGTTTAACAAACTTCTCTAGCCTCTTTAGGCAAGACTCAAGATAGCCTCCTGAGAGCCCCAGTCTTTGATTTACTTTTTTAACCTGGGTGTCAATATGATCTTCAAAAGTCATATGTGTATCTATTTGTAAACCTAGTTACCTATATCCACTCCCTTCACCAATTGGGGTATCACTGGATAAGTGGATGTGTAACCGTGGCTCACCCTTCCACGCTTGCCCCAGATGAAACATCATACTCTGGGGTTGTTTTTTTTTGCATTAAGAAGTAGGCCAGAGTCACCCATCCACTGTTCCAGCTGAATTTGGTCACTTTGTAATTGCTGTTCCAAATTTTCAACATTCTCTGCTAAGACCAGAAAAACAGTGTCATCAGCATATAGTCTAGTCTCCCCATATTTGACTGCTTGTACTAGGCTATTAACATAAGCATTGAACATTAATGGGCCAAGGATCGATCCCTAAGAACCCCCAATTTATTTCCCCAAGGCTCGACACTGATGCACCATTAATGATGCATTACTACGATTTGCCAAGTATAGCGCAACCCATTGTAATGGTCCTTCTTGTACCCCTACCTGCCAAAGTCTTTCTAAAAGTTTTCTGTGCTGCACCAAATCAAACACTTTGCTAAGGTCCATGAACACCACCCGGTACTTCTTCCTGATCCAATGATGTCACTACCAGGTTTTGGAAGTCTAACAGGGCAGTCTTCGTGGACCTTTCTGGCCTAAATCCATGTTGTTTGTCCATTAGGATTGCATTCCTTCCAAATATTGACTAAATTAAGAATGAACACCATGTTCTAAAATCTTTGAAAGTATAGGAAGTATAGTAATTGGTCTATAATTAGATGGCATGGCACTTTATCCTCCTTTAAAAACTGGTATCACTTTTCTCTTTTCCATTCATCTGGAAAGTTCAGCTCTTAAGACTCCAGTTTAAAAGGTAAGTAATTATTGGTGCAAGAACATCTGCACATACCTTAAGGAGTCTTGCCTCAATTCCATCTAAACCTCCTGCCTTACTTTTATATAAATGTTGTAGCTCTAACTGCACTTCATTTATATTTAATAGTCTAAAGCTAAACTTAGCTGCATGTTGTCTTACCTGTTTAGCTTTTAATTCTTCAATCATCTTTATTATTGATAAATCCGCTGTACGCTTTTTGGTAAGGGAATATTTAAGTCGGGAGTTCAAGAAAATAGGAATTTAATATAGTAGCTACTTTTTTGGTTCTTCAATTACACCACCTCAGAACAGGCTATTCACTTTTGTGATTCTATCAGAATGTTTTAATTCAGAAATATACTTCCAAAACATTTTTTACCATTTACCTTTTCTAATTTAGTCAAATGATATTTCTCTTCAATCCTAAAATCTTTTGTTACATTTATTTCTCCATATTTTAAAACTTCCCCAATCTTCAAAATTTGTTGTTTTCCTGGCTTTCTGCCATACTCTATCTCTTATCCTAATTTGCTTTTAATTTGTCTGTTATCCAAAGTCCTTCTCTAGTTTTTCCTCTGCCTTTGCACTTTGGGGGCATGTTTATGTATCATAGTTAGTAAAGAATTGTTAAGTTCTTGAATGGCTAGATTAATATCAGGGATCATAAAGAACCTATCCCAATTAAAGTTTCTAAGTGTATTTTAAATTGAACTTCATTAAAATTTTAAAATCTCTAACCCAGTAAGTATTCTCATGTTGAACCAAAGAGATCTGTAACTTTATATTACATTTAATGGGATTATGGTCACCCAAGTTTATTGGTAATACATCCCAATTAATAATAACCAAATCCTGGGAAACAAACAGAAGATCCAATATTGTTCCTGATTACAATTTAAAGTAGTTCTAGTAGGCTTTTCAATTATCTGCTCCAATACCAAGGTCTCAAAGTTTTTCTTAACCTAGTTCTTCTAACCTGTTGCCAATCTGCGTTAAAATCCCTGTAATAACAACCCTTTTGTCTTTTATTATATCCATGAGAAAATCCATGAGAGTAGCAAAATGTTTAAGTTTTGTTTTGGGAAGTGCATAAAAACTCCCACAACTAGCTTGGTAATGAGCAGTTCAATCATCAAACAATCAATTCCTTCATGGTTATCTGTTAATAACACCTGGTAAGGGCCAAGATTATCTCTTATATAAGACATAACTCCTCCTCCCCTTTTTCCTATCAGTTTTCTCTAGCCTATACCCATTAAGATGAATTTCATCATTACTGATTCCCTGGTGAAGCCATGATTCTGACACAGCAATCAAATTGTACTTTTGTCAGCTACCCAAACTCTAAACTTATTTATTTTGTGTACAATACTTCTCACATTATCATGTAGTAAGGTATTATATCCAGCAGACTTTGGGCCCAGATTAATTTCAATGTCCCCACTCTGCATTAACAAGCATGAGCAAACTAAACTTCCAGATTACACTAGGTTATTTATTTTACTTGTGATTTTAATAGGACTCGCTTGTCTAATAAGCCTCCGTCTTTCATTAGTAAACTGGTTTCTCATTGTCATGAAACTATTGTTTTTGGTAGAATATGCCCCCAAAGTAACAAACCCCAAGCCTTTACTAACACTGTTACAGTCTTTCTCTTTCATTTTAAAATTCACAATACAGACTCCCACAACAACCAACCCCCCACAAAAAGGAGAAAACTCTTTCCCATACTACTTCAGATACTGTACAATTATTGTAACTCAAATTTCTTATACCGAGTGGCCTGTTCTTATAGTGTATGTTTTATATTAATTAAGCATTGTTTTCAATGTTATCGTGCTGTATTGTACAGGCTCTTTTAACACTGGAAAATCACCTTTTATAAATAACATTTTGCTTGCTTGTTTGCTTGCAAAGGCCATGCTTCAGAAATGGATACAGCTTACAATAATATCTCTGCTTTGCCTCTGTATCCTCACGGCTAAAACATCACAGCCTGCTCTATGCTGATCTTAGTAGGCCTTCCCTAACGGATAGCATTATTAGGTCTAATACTCCACTATCTCTTGCCTCCCTGTTATCTCCTCAGTCCTCCTCCCTCGGCCTCTGCTCAGCTGACCAATTCCTGCTACACATTCCTAGATGTAAAACCTCCAAGGGTGCCAGTGTCTTCTCTCATGTGGCCCAAAAATACTGGGATTCCCTACCCCAGCCATCTGCTTAGCACCCAGCCATGCTGTTTTCAAAATAGGCTTCAAACTCACATTGTCAACCTTGCCACATGCATTTGTTTCAGTCCTCCTTGGGCTGCTTCCCTTCCCTACACTGCAACCCTGACCTTTGTCTCCCTCACTGTTACCTTTCTGTCTACCTCCCCTTTTCACTCACCTTTCTCTCACCACTAATCTAGAAATCACACCCACTGCTAATTCTACACTTAGAACAAATTGTTTGCTGAATCTCAATGTTGTTTGCTATCTCCTTGCCTGGTCCCTGTGGACTGCTTGCCTTACCCACCCTTGTGTCTGAGACCCTATCATATATATATTATTACTATAATTGTACTAATCTCTTCTACCAAGCAGTTGCATTTCTTAAAGTGGACTATTTGAAAATTGTTAACTGCTATGATTTACCTACTACATCCTGTACCCAGCCTGTTATAATATCATAACTGCATTTGCTTATACATTTGTAATTTTGTTCCCTATCCAATTTTCTATACTTATGTTATTTTGTGCCTAACTGTAACGTGTGTACTTTTGTTTCTTATCTAATTTGTTGTATTTTGTCATTGTTCCTAACTATAATTTTGTAACTTCCCGTGTTGTGGCTGAACATAGTCACTTCTGTGTCTAGTACACCTACCTGGTGAACAAAATGAAATAAATAAATAAAACTGAATGGACAAAGCAATGGGGCCAGATGGCATACATCCTAGGATATTAAAGGAACTACAGGGGTGCTGGCAGCACTGCTGGCAGCCCTGTTTACAAGTTGCATGATACAAAAGTGGTTCCACAGGACTGGAGGAGGGCACATGCAGTCCCCCTTCTCAAAAGTTGGAGCAGGAGGAGGCTGGTAACTATAGACCAGTCAACCTCACGCCGGTGAGTGGATAAGATTATGGAAGTGCTGCTTAAAGAAAGGATTGTGGAACACTTGGAATCCAGTGGAGCACAGGACCTGAGGCAGCACAGGTTCATAACAGGAAGGTTCTGTCAAATGAATCTGATAGATTTCTTTGACTGGGTGACAAGGGAGGTGGATCAGGGAGAGGAGTGGTGGATATTGCCTACCTAGACTTCAGCAAGGCCTTCAACACCATTCCACATAAAAGACTGGTAAACAAGCTGGGGAGTCAGGGAGGGCCACAAGGGGTAAACTGGGTTAGAAATTGGTTGGCAGGAGAAAGCAGAGGGTGGTGGTTAATGAGTCCAATCCAAGGGAGGTGACCATTGGAGTGCCTAAGGCATCAGTCCTGGGCTCAGTCCTTTTAAATGTCTTCATCAGTGACATTGCAGAAGGGCTGAATGGAAACGTTGCCTATTTGTGGATGACATCAATACCTGCAAAGGGTAGACACTCCAGCTGGGGTGGAGAAAATGAGAAGGACCTAGAAACATTGGAGAAATGGTCTGAAGTGTGGCAGCTAAGATTCAACATGAAGAAGTGCAAAGTCATGCACATGGGACACAGAAACCCTGGGGAAAGTTACAGGATGGAGGAGGTACTAACAGTTGCCAAAGAAGAAACAGATTTGGGAATATCATCTCAGATGACCTAAAGGTGGGTAAACAACATACCAAGGCTGTGGGGAGGGTCAGTGGGATGCTGGGGTGTGTAGGGAGGTATCACTAGCAGAAGAAGGGAGGAGGTAATGTCACTGTACAGAACACTGTTGGGGCCTCATCTGGAGTACTGTGTACAGTTCTAGAGGCCACATCTTCACAAGGACATAGACAGGGTGGAGGCGGTTCAGAGAAAGGCAACTAAAATGGTGCAGGACTTGCACCAAAACACATATGAGGAGAGATTAAAGGACCTCAATATGAATACTCTGGAAGAGAGAGAGAGGGACAATATGATAGAAACCTACAAGTGTCTTAAGGGCATTAACAAGGTGCAAGTGGGGAAACCTTTCAGCACTGGAGATGTACAAAGGTTTTGCCATGCCGAATCAACAACAGTGTTGTTGAAGTTCAGCATGCGGAGCTCTAATGTCGATAGGTGAACTTTTGCCTGTCAGACATTGGTGCCTTTCTCTCAGGGGCTGTTTCCTCTGCACTCCCCTCTTAATATAACTAACTTCAGGTCAGAGCTAGTTCAACAGGGGGCAAAAGATGGTGAAACAACCAAATTGCTATCCTCTGAGTCCTCACAGTGACAATCTCAAACCTGTCGAGATTGTCACTGAGAGGATTTGCCATCCCAGAGTCATTGTGCAGTTGGCACACCATACAAGAATGAGGGAGCATGATATAAGGTTGGAGGGAGCAAAATAAAGGGAATGTAAAAGGTTTTTCTTCACAGAAAGGGTGGTGGATGATTGAGTAGCCTACCCCAAGAGGTGGTAGGAGCAAACACAGTGGGGGATTCATGGGATAGGCACAAGGGAACCCTAGTAGGGGTAAGAGAGATTAAAGCCATGGACCAGTTAGGGTCAGTGGCTGCTGATACAGGTAGGGAAAATGGGCAGACTGAATGGGTCTACTGGTCCTCATTCCTGACAGATTCTGTTTCCATGTTTCTGTGTTTTGTATTACTTATGATAAAAGTCTTGGAATGAGTGATGTCTGAAAAGTTTCCTTATTGCGAAGCTGGATGGGTTTTCTCATCACATGTAAAATGCATTAAGTGCAACACTTTATCCTTCAATATCAAGATAACCAGTATTCCAGGCTGTTCCTGTGTGATGTCTCAGCTTTGTCTTCCAACCTCTGTGACGCCTGATCTTTCAGAAAATTTTGTGCATATGTGCTAACAGATATCAGGTTCATTGACTGTATTACTGTATCACTTAAATGTCCACTAGTGATCTGCCTTTTGTCTCATTCCTATGAATAATAAACATTTTGTTAGCAATAAACAACAGAAAGCTTGATCGGCCCCTGCAGAAACATGAGAGCATTACATCTCCTTAGCACATAGTCACATATCCACGACGATGACAAAGGAGGGTATGATGTTTCCACTACTGAAGGACAGTGTGGGGATGGTAACAAAATTTGTGGGGATGGGCTGGTGATGGGAACAATGTTTGTGGGGATGGGGTAGGGAAGGGAAAATAGCTTCTGACTGGCATGTGGATCACTTATAATGTTGTCCCTGCGCACTCCTCTAGTCCATAGCTATCAATTAGGCCTTGGGAGCCTGAACTGGGGCTTATGGCTGCCCTCACCACTTCTATGGCAGATGAGAAAGCAAACAGGCGAACAAAGCTATACCGATGAATGGTTATAGTCCTTTAGGGTGTTTTTACACTGAGATAACATTATTAAACATCATCCGTTAAGTCTGCTAACTTCCATCTCTTTAGGACTGCTTAAATGCAGACTACAGCCACCGATCATGCCTTGGGAGCCTGATCGTGGGCTTACATCTGCCCTCACTACTTCTGTGGCACATGAGGAACCATGGCAGGTCATAAATGCTACAGTGGCTTGTTAGAGATGGAGAAACTTGACATATTTTTGTCCCACTGCGCCACTGGTTTATTATCCATTTGGGAAACGTCTTTGGCTCTTGTTACTGTAACCCTCAGGTGGCACTATCCCAAGGGCTACTACCCTGCCTGCTTGACTACTGACAGGTTAAGGGGTCTAGGTTCTATGACAGGTGCCTCCACTCAGAGGTCAGGGTTTGTAGTGGTTAGATTAGCTTGGTCACAGCCCTCTGGGACACTGAGACCCCTTTATTCCCTCTAGTGGCTCACACAATACACAGGAGTTACAGCCCAATACCCCACATATACACACTGTTCACTCATAAAGTACCACTTACCCTCGAGATTGATTCTGCAACATGTCTTTGAGGACCCCCTGTAAAACAAGGTTAATCAACATACACAACCCAATACAATACTCATTTTATAGGTACTGACACTTCAGACAGCTTAAAGTTCAGCATCGAATCTGGTTTATTTAGGGATTGGAACATGAGAGGGGAATCAGGTTAATTTGCGGTATTAAATCACAGTACTGTGCACACATACAGGGTCTGAAAAGTCACACTCTGGGTACCCAGGTTGGGGGTGGCTAGCCAGGTCCATTGCCCAGGGTTGGCCAGCAGGTGCAGATGGATGGGGCCCTGTAGAAGAAAATACACCACAATACCCAATTGTAATCTGGAGCCAGATGGCTCAGTCCATGAAGCAGTGAAACAACAAGAATTAGATGACACACTTGTAATTGAAAACAGACTGCAGGGAATACCCTGATTTGTACTCACAATCCCAAGCTGAGGACTGGATGGTGGATGTTCTTCTGGATTGCCAGAAACAACTAGGCATGGATGCAAGGCCCTTGTAGCTGGACTCTAAGCAGTTGATGTAAACCGATTTAGTCCAAAACACGCTGCGGTTCACTTCCAGCTTCACTGCACAGCACACTGTACTGGGGACAGAAATAGTGATTCCCCACAAGCTCTACATACATTCACTTGTAAAAGGAAAGTACTATACCAGGCAGGCTGCTCTCGATCCTGATCGCAATTACTGCAAAATACCTGGGAGCACACACAGCAGTTCGGTTCCTGACAAACCGAGCACGATTCAGCAATATCTCCAGTCTTCTACAGGATGAGCCTGGCTTCCACTTTGCAGTCTTCCTTCTTCTCAGAAACTCAGATTCAGTCTGACTATCACTTACCATGGCAGTAGGCCAACTTTAAGGCCTCTCACATGCTTCCTGCAAGAACTGTACATCGCAGAGAAATACAGAGCTCCTACTCCTTTCACAGGTGACAAAGATCCCACTCTCCAGCTTCAGTACAGGGCATTTCCCTTAGGTTCCACCAGGTCCAGTTGGTGGATTCGGCTGTCAATCACTCCAGAGCTCCCTCTGTTGGTGCAAAAGGTGCCAAGGTCCAAACTACAATTCTCAGAACCACTAGCTATGCATTCCCTTGTAAACCGGCTCCACAGAGAGTCAAATTCTGGTTGATCCAAGCAGTCTCCATTTTAGAGCTCCTCTAAACCCAATTGGCCCAGCACAGCAGTTTAGGTCCAAAATGGAGGGGCAACACACACACAGAATCCCAGCTGCAATAAAGGCAGGTTAGACAAACTGCAATTCTACTAAGGCTATAAGTGATTACAGGCAAACAGTTACATCGTTCAGATGAGCTCCCTTTGCGCATTTAGCGACCGCAAAATGGGCGATTACACCGCAGCTCAGGTGGGATTCGAGCAGGAAACGCCAGTCCCCTCTGTAAGCATTAATTATGTCTGCAAGCAGACAGCTCTTAAAGAGACAGTATGCAGAGGCTCTATAAGCACTCACAGTGCCATTCCAGCGCTTAAATGCCAAACGCTAGCAGGCAGGGGGAACACTTAGGCAACTCCAAGGAGGCTTTTAGGAACCCCCATTTGTAGGGGGTTACACTACATAGACTGTGTTGTGTGCATATGGGGCACTATTCACAAAAAGCCTCGTGCCACATGCATGTAGAGTGTAGGCATGCCTATAACAATGCCACACAGAGAGGTCCAGCAGACTTCCAACGGCATTCACTACAGGTACACTAGTGCTTTCTCACTGGATCCTTGGCCACCAATGCAGCTACTCCAAAGGCATGGAGTGCTGGGCGGGAATAGTTAAGTGATGGGGGACCCTGCCATAACTTTTACACACCCTACCAGTGACAACAGGAACCCTTGACACTGCTGCCCTAGCTTACCATGCTGCCAGGGAGAGCTGGGGCAGTCATTCGGGCAGTTGCCCATTGGCCTCCACATCCCAGGGTCACATATGTATGCAGCAGGGGATCTACTTCAGGACCTAGGACAGGCATCCAACTGGATGCCTGCCCAGGTCCGACAATTGGGTCAACAATCCACCCCCTCGTAGCCATGTTCTACACCCATGCAGCTGCATACCAGTGAGGCCAGACAGGTGGCGTATGGTGAATACCGGTTGGTACTCTCCTGTCCCAGGGTATAGAGCTGCACCGGCACTGTATGCAAGAATCCGTGTATAACCTGCACTTTTGTGACTAGATCCCATAGTTTTTATGTGGGTGTTGTTGTATCCAGGAAGGTCATTAACACTGACCAAGAAGAATAGTAGGGGGCCAGTATCAGTGTTTGTGGGATCCCCATGAATAGGATGTTATCCATAGCCACTGAATGCCTGCAGTTTATTAGGCAAGAGGTGAACCAGGTAGTTATTTCTGGCGCAACATAGAAAGATAGAATTTGCTAGCAAAATGGCGGTAGGCCCATCAAGACTGCCCTAGTTTCCCCTGCCTATTACTATACCCTGGACCCTAACTGGTCACCAGTGTCCCTCCTCCTCCTTTTCTCTCTACTTACTATGCCCACGTGCCTATCTCATGCGTGCTTGAAGCTGCCCCACTGTCTTCACCCCACCACCTCTTCTGCCAGGCTATTCTAGGTGTCCACCACCCTTTCTGTGAAGAAGTATTTCCTCACGTCCTTCTTTACTATCCCCCAGCTTCATTGCTTGCCCCGTGTTCTGGTGCTCCTTCTTCTGTGACACAGACTCCCCTGCACCTTGTTCACCCCAGTGAGGCATTTATTGGGGTTGAGAATGAATAGTATTCTCAAATATCATGAATAATGCACTATTATTCACGCTCAAGAAACATTTTAAAACCAGTAAAAATAGCCCCCTCCTTCCCAGCCAAACTGTTTCAACTACACAATCACCTGTCTCCCCACCCCCACCCAGCACCCAATTTAATGTTTAAAGCAGATCCCACTATAGGCAACCAGCAAAACCTACCTGCCTCAATTGCTGGCCACAGTCTCTTGTAGCGTTGTTTTGTTTTATTAGTACGGTCTTCTGTCAAAGAAATAATCCTCCACTAGTAAAGGTTTTCAAGAGAATGTTCCCTTTTGTTCTCTCCCCACCCCACTTTTTGCTTTAAATAATAATGTACTATTATTTTGGTTAATGAATTATGTATGCCATTTGTTTATTTTTTCTTTGTAGTAATCTTTACATACAAGTGTGAGCCATGTGTTCTGCCTTCTTGTGTATACCTTTCTTGTAATTAATTTTTAATGTATTTGTGCGCTATCTGTTCTGCACTTTTAATGGGCTGATTAATCAATTGTTACTTTGTTAATGATATAGTGTATTTAAGAGGGTAAACCACGCTAACTCCTCCCCTGATTAGCCTCATTCAGAGGTGTAATGTAGGAGAGTTAGCTGGTTCTGTTATGCTTTGTTTTTTTTGAATAAAATTTTATAATAGTACCTGTTTGTGTGTGTGCAGACTTCTGTCTTTCTTTGAGGTTTACCCAGAGGGACTCCATCCCAGCACTGGCTATCCTAACCAACCCTTTTCTGCAACCTATATGTTACCTGTCAAATAAATGGTTTACCTAAATGTTATGTATTTGTACTCTTGTGTTACCAGTGCCCCCTTGTACATTTTCCTTCCCCAGGATGCATCTGGAAACAAGTTCCTGGCTCAGTATGCCTTTCCTGGTGAAACTTTTAAATAAAAATAAAGGGCCACCCTTCTTCCTTTGCCTGACTCCTTGTCCTTTCTGAACAGAGTGTATGCTGGGTTTGCAAGGTCCTAGTCATTGTTTTCCAATGCCCAAATTTCCAAGATGGCCACCATATCTAGTTCGGTATTGACTACCAGGGCCTGTGGTTCACTAACCCTATTTCTCAGGTTCCTGGTGCTTAGGCAAAACCACCCTCCAACCACTGTTTCTTCCTCTTCTCTGACCTTTTCTGGCTAACCTGCCCTCCCTGAGGTCTTCACTGCTGGTCCTTAGAACCCCCACCTGACACTGGATGGGGTAATGATGATGACCTGATGGAGCCCTCTTCCTATCCCTGTCTGTGGGGAGCTGGAAATCTGTGCTGTATTTAGAATGTAATGAAGTCCAAGACTCAGATTCCCTGCCCCTCCCCATAGCTCAATTTAAATTTCTACCCACATAGACATCTAGTTTCTGATTAAAGGCACATGTCCAATGCCATGTCGGATGGAATCCATCCAGCTTGTATAGGCCCCTGTTCCAGAAGTCATCCTAACCTTCCACCTGACACCACCCTTTCAGCCACTCATTAAACTCCTGGATCACCTCTGCTGTTAGTAACTGTCGCCCAGGCCTGCTCCTTATTCCAGACAAGGAGGACCTCCAAAATACCAAAGAGGAGGTGACCAGTCTGAGTCTGGCTCTAGCCTCAAAGGTGTTGTTTAATCCACCACTGGCTCATTTGTCAGATCATTAGTACCTCGATGTACTAGCATTCCAGCCCTCCCCTACATCCTCTGCAATCCTTCTAATCCTCTCCTTTCCTGGAAGGCAGATGCCCCCGATAGGCATTTGTTGATCCTTTCTTCATTACCTTTGCCACTCCCCAGCATAGTGTCCCCAAAATAATGTCCTTCTCTGACTTCTCAACCTTCCAGACATCTGAGGACTTCCTAGCCTTGTTTCAGCAGGGGTGCATTGTTGGATGGTATACCAACCCTGATCATCTCTGGGTCCCTGCTGGGAAATCACATATCTGTGTCTCTGACAGTGGTGTGAAATGATTTACAATTGGAGTTAAAGTGACTGGTGTTGTTCTGCCACTGCTAACCTTGCTACCTTCCCTGCCCACCAGGTTCCATCCCAGGGCCTGTGGGCCTACTGGTAATTGTGTTGGATGACAGCTCAAATGAAGTCACAATGGACTATCTCATCCTATGTTGCTACCAGTTACTGTATGTCTTGTGCTCCACCACCCCCACAAAGTGGACAGTGAACCAGTGCCCTGAGCTCAGTCCATGAGAACAGTGCAGAGTTACTGTGTGTCTAAATCTGTGCTCATACTCCCTGCCAAGTCTTGTCTAAATGAAACTATGCTACCATTATTGGATATCACCCCTACCTGAGCCCCTATCGAATGGTGTGCCCTGATAGGATTTAATAACAGAAGCCTGCTAGCAACACAGTTTCATCAAGAGACCCTCCTGTGACCTACCCCAGACACAGACTATGACAGAGGCCTGCAAGCATATACATTTAACACCAGACCCTCTAGTGATCATACCACAGATAGGAATTTGCTACAGAGGCCTGCTAGCTCAAATTCAATACTTGTCCCCTGCAACCGCACTAGTGGTACAAGTGGTAGACAAGAAGTGCAGGAACTTAGGCATTGGCAAATATGAAATGCAGAATGAAGATCCTCAATCTGAAGGATAGGCCCAGAAACTGTCATTATGTTGCTGGTTTAAGAATTTCAGTTTTAGTACCGGTGGGAAGAAGTACAGAAACTCAGTCCCTGCAAAAGGTACAGGAACTGTGTTCCTGTGCGTTCCTGTTCACTTTCATCACTGGACCACACCCCAGCTAGGATTATGATGGAAGCCTGCCAGCACATATATTTAACAATAGGCCCTCTTCTGACTGTACCCAGTTTGGGTGCAACTGTATGAGCTATGGTTAGACTTTACCAGAGATGCACTTGCAGTAACCCTGAGCCTTACCTTCAGAGTCCCATACAGGACTGCAGATTACCTGCGGGCAGCCCTGCAGATGCCACTCTCTCACCCTGTGGTCCTTCAACTGCTGTATATCACCAGACTTAGGGTTAAGAAATACCTGTCAAGGTTCAAGATCCTCCTGCTTAGGTGTCTCAGGTGCAAAGTGGAAGGGGAATTTTTGCTGGCTCTACCACTCTCATTCCCTAATGAGCTATTTTTGAAAGCAGAATCAAAATCCTCAAACCACTCCCTTCCAGACTGGATCTTCACCAACTGTGAAGACAGGGTCCTCAGACAGGAGTCCTGTCTGGCTCCATCACTGACCACTCCCCAGCTTTTTGCATCTGGTCCTGCAAGCAACCTTGCCCTCCCCAAGATTCTGTCATTTAGGATTTTTCTACTTATAACTTATCCCACTTGCTCTCAGGCATTAGGACAGTGGACAGTTTAACCCTCCATACCCTGTCTGATATGATCTTAGCCCTGGGCTTCCATACCACTTCCCTATCATCCATCCATAGCACTTCCTATTTAGAAAATGAAGGAGAGGGATGCCCTGTGGGCAGCCTACCAGTCTACCCCTCTTCCTGGAACAATTACCAAAGGCTGAACCTTTCTAAGTAAGAGGTTAAAACCCAAAAGGCTTGTTATATTAAAACCTTCAGGTCAGGAATCTGGGTGACCTCCAACATTTGTGGTTGTCAGTGAACTCCCTTATCAAACTGGGAATAAACAAAATGCCATCAAGTTATCCACAGAGGCCAAGCCACAAATTGACCCTCTCCAGGTCACTGAGACCCTCAACACTAAACTCACAGACCTGTTTGACTACCTGGTCAAGCTCCCACCTAAGGAACCTGCCTCTGCTCACAATAACTGGGTCACTGATGACTTCAGACCCCCTCTACTTTAAGGTCACTTCCCACAGGCTATCTATCACCTCCTGAAGGCTCTCCCCAATACAGTAGTGTCAGCAGCAATGGTGTCTGCCTGAAGTTTCTCAACCTTATGGCTGTCTACACTGCTAAGCTTCTTGCTACCATCTCTAACCTGGGCATCTGGGTGAACCAAGCAGTCATTTTCTGCCAACAAATTCTATGTAACCTGTCACTGACCTCCTTATCAGTACCAACATTATGAAAACAGGGCAGGGTAGTCCCTATATTCAAATACAATGACTCCTACTTGAAAACCACAGTCCAGTTTCCACCATCTCCCACCTAAACAAGATTCTTGAAAAAATTGTCTTCCAACAAATAATGGAGTACGTGTCTAAATATAATTTTTTCTCCCCCACCAACATGGGTTCAGGAGGGGCCATAGCAACACTACTGCACTGGCATGTTTCACTGACTATGTTCTCAAGGGCATAGAAGAGGCAAAATTAACCGCTGCCATTTTGTGGATCTTACAAAGGCATTTCACCTAGTAGACCATAGTATCTTACTGGACAAACTACACCTCGCTGTGTTCTCTGCTGTGACCACATCGTGATTCTCCAATCACCTGACAAGGAGAACTCAGGTGGTTTGTACATGTGAGGCCAACTCTAACACACTGGGTGTCAAAAGTGAGATCCCACAATGATCTACATTAGGACCAAGTCTGTACTCCTTATTTCAGGTTTCAAGTCTCAAGTTTTATTTTGGGAAAAGTAATTGAGCAAAGGCTATTTACAATGGTGCCCCATTCACATAACAATTATTACAAAATATTTGCAGTTTAAATAGCTAAAAAGTAATTTCATAGAATGCATAGTAAATATTGCCTTCAGCATATTCAAGTGAAGCCAGAGTAATACATAAAAATAATATACTGCACAAGAATACGTTGTATAAAAATTGAATAATTCAACTGATATCTATAGAGTTCCTCCACATTTGTCACATGCCTGGAAGAAACACAGAAACCAGGGTTTAATTAGCATAGGAAAATTTTTTCCCTTAGTTTTAAATTTCATGGGCAATGAATTTCACACCTGGGAATCCTGTGCCTCTAAAGTGTGAGGCCCTAAGGGTATTCACCTTGGGGACCACCATCTCTAAAAGTCTGCTTTTCTTAAGGATATGTATGTGCCCCTAATCTCAAAATCTGCCAACAAATTGTCTGAAACATCACCTTGAATGCATATAATTTAATTTCATTTATTTTATTTATTAATTCTTGGATTACAATACCTCTGAGCACAGACAGCTCATTTACAAAGGTTCCATGTCAGTGGAGAGGAGACAAAACATACAAAGGAGGAAAAGTACAATGTTTCAAAAAGAATAAAGTGAGCAAATATATATATATATATATATATATATATATATATACATACACACACACACACAGTTTTATCGTCTAATAGGAAGAAAGCGTAGATGAGAGGGGAAGGATAAAGATGAGCGAAGAAAGGTAGGAAGTGGCAGCCATAGGCCTTGTCAAGCTGGTGTGGGGGGTAGGGGCAGGGGTAAGAAAGGTAGGATGTGGCAGCCATAGGCCTTGTCAGTCTGGTGTGGGAAGGGAAGGGACAGGAGGTGAGATGGATGGGGGTAGCCAGGGGCATTGTCAAAGTGCAAAAGGGGGTAGCCTCGGAATTATTGAGGTAACAGCAGAGAAACAGGGTTATCCAGTTGTGAGGAGAAGATTGAATGCTAGTAGATGGGCATCTCAATCTTGTACAATCTGCAGTGGTGTACTGATTAATTCCATTCCAACTGATTATACATTTGGCATCCATGTGTGTCAGAAAGACAGTTTAAAATGAGTCTAGCCAATCAATCGTAAAGTGCATCAAGTTTGAGTACCTCATACTTTACACAATAATCCTAAAGTACAGTAGCATAATCTGTTATTGGTACTAAATGGGTCTGGATTATAGTTAGTTTGGTTTCTGAGTCCAGATATCCTTTGTGTCAGTAAATAAGGCCTACACATATTCCAATGTTTAGTAGCAATTTGCTTACATGTAGTTTCCAGACCCACAAGGGTCTATCCAAAACCCCAGGTATTGATATCCTCCAACCTGTTCTTTTGTCAACTCCTCCCAAAGGAATGCAAAGGTTGCCACTCACTTCTCTACATAAGCGACTTGATACTCTTTCATAGTGCCAAGACCCCGACTGAAATATATACAATCCTCACTGAGGTTTAATGCTACTCAGAGGTAGTTCCTTGATAACAGGCTACTAGTCAATGCCAAGAAGACTAAGGTTATTCTGTTCAGGTCCAAACCTAGGCTTGCCAAATGGCCAGAGGGCTAACATCCACTTGAACCCCTAAACACACTATCTCCAGATGGGACCCCTGGAACAGGTAACAATTTTCAAATACCTAAGGATCACACTTGACCCCTCCTTGATGGTTTCAGAACCCAATGGCCTTGCAGTCAAGTGAGGAATCAGAAGCTGGGTGGCTGCTTCCAAGTTCCAACTAAAAAAACATTATGACACCTGAAGTCTGGTTGGCCATAGCTTAAGTACCCTTCACTTCATTTTGGACTACTGTTCCCCTATCCATACTCAACCCTCATCATCCAACCTGTCTAGGCTCAACTCTCATTACAACAGGACCTGTAGGTTTGCCCTATCAGCTCCTTATTCAGTGCATCATTGCTCCCTTTGCCAGCTCCTTGGCTGTCTCTTTCTGCAAGCCTACCATGAATAATCACTATGCAGCCTTGTTAACAAATCCCTCTGGGAGAAACAGTCCTCACCACTATAGCTTCTCAAATCCAAACCTGGCTTGTGTAGTCTCTGGTTCTCTTTGTTGTATGATAGGCCTAGAGCCATTTATGTGGTTCATATTGTAGATGCTGTATAATGTACTTTAGAATTAAGACACTGTCCCTTTAACAGGTAACTACAAAATAACTGTTATTTCTATATAGGCTAGTGTGAATCTGTTATATTTCAAGATAAAGGGAGACAGGTATATGGCCCAGGAATGCATAAAACATCCCACTGTGGCTTTGCATGACAGAGAGGGTAATGTAATGACCTAGGGGTCAGGGTTAAGCCAAATGCATGGACCAGAAGTCACTGGGATTGACATGGAACCACATGGACCCACAGTGACACCTACAGGTAAGGTAAACTGTTGCACCCTAAGATCTGTATTGTCCTGGAATCATTAACCCCCCCAGAGGAAATAATAAGGTGGTGTGTCCTAAAATTACCTTCAAGTATCAGACACACACTTCAAATGCAGGGCAGTTGAAAACCACTTTAGTTGGAAGGCAGATCACCTGTTCCAACTGGCATATACTTGTAGACCAGAAGTATATGTGTAAGCCTGGAAAAATCTCTGAAACCAGGCCTGAGTGTGTGGAAAGTTTGACTTGTCACATACTGAACAGAAAATTCTGATTTAAGTCAGAATTTTGGAAAAAACAGGACTTTAACCAAGAAGCACCTGGGGACTTTTAAAGGACATCCAGAGACTTAGATCAAGGACTTGCTACAAATTCTATTGCAGAATGAACTGTCATCTCTACAAAGCACATTTAAAATCTTGTCTGAATTTTAACATCAAAAAAATTGCGTTTAGAATACAGTATCTAGTGTTTTCTATGAACCATTCAGTTTACTTTTGTTGTCTGTATTTCAAAGTACTTCCAAACTGTAGAATTTTTATTGCTTTTATGTTAAGTAAACTTTATTGATTTTTCTTATCAGCTTTGCCTGGGGTCTGATTGTGTGATTTAATATTTTACACAGAAGGGTTTTGAAAAGACTGTTTGCCTAAAAGACAGAACCACTCGGCTATTGTATAAAACTATCTAGGCAAGATGTAGCCAGTGGCCGTGGTGGGATTCAAATATTGAAAGTAGTGCAGAGTCAAGGGAACTCGAAACTACAGAATCCACCCTCCCACTGGGAAAAGGAAGGCTGGTAAGTCTTCCAGAAACCCTACTTCTGCTCATGAGTTCCTGAATAGGGGACCTCTCTGCAAACAGGAGGTCCTGCCAGGCTGCCCGAGATTTGGAGGCCAGGAGCACATGACAATCTTCATATCTTCCACTATAATATTCCCAAACTGCCACCTGCATGGGCCTAAGGGCCTTACTTTACTGCAGCTTCTAGGCACTGGAACAGCTTTCCTACCTACCTCTGCTCTTGACTCAAACTCTCTTTAAGTCACCTTTGGACTGCCCTTGCAGCTATCTCTGCCTGCAAGTGCAACCACCAATACAGAGATCTCTGAATATCATAAGTGAATCTTGTGATCCATCCTGCTAGTCTGTTTTCTGCTTTGTATCAGTACCTTTGTGTTGTTGTTGTTTTAACCATAAAATTATGTAACTGTTAGCTATTTATTGCCAGGATCTCTCATAGTCCTGGTGAGAAATGCATACATTTACACTGGTATGTCTTTATTCGTTGTTGCCTTGTACAATCTCTGTTGGGGTTTATTAATGATATCTTTCCATGCTTAAACTCTTGTAATGTATGTGTTCTCATTGTTCACTATTTTGTGCTTGTACTGTTCCACTATTTGTGCTTATACTGTTCACTATTTTGCCACCTTGATGGCCGGGTTGTGCCTTATAATGGTCCATAGACTAGAACCAGTGCAACCCGTCCAGTTAATAATTAAATAAAATAAATTTTTTCCAAATCCTGCTGGTTTTAATGGGAATGTGTTACATATTCCGACAAATGATTTTGTAAATTCCTCAGTGACCACACTGATGTCTGGGATACATTCCAATCTGCCCCACCTTTCATTTGGCATGCTTAGGTTGAAGTTTTCTGCACAGAAATTTCTAAAGTTCTGCTGTAGTTTTACTTGGTTATTTATGTGGCTCTTCTGTCAAGGTAGCAGGTTACTGGGCTGTGGTCTCCCAGGTTAGGGCTTAGTACCCTGTAACTTAACACTTGTATACATCAGCGAATAAATATCAGGTCTAGGATATTCCAGCTGCTGTAATGTGAGTGCTTCTTCATCAGTGAGTTCAACAGCTGGATCACCCCCAGGGTGCCAAACTCTCTGAATGTCTGTCCCCCTCAGCCTGTCCCACACTGCATTAAATCCACTGAGCAGGACCAGCTCTGCCTCCTCCATAGCACCCTGAAGGGTGTGTGACAGCAAATCAAAGTGGAGTGGTATCACTTTGGATGGGGAAATAAACAATATCAATGTTTATTTTAAGGTGCTTATGACCAACCGAGGAATTCAACTCCTTTTAAAGTTCCAAAGTAGATTGTTTCCAAGATTTTCCTTTATGCAAACAATACCCCCTCCCGGCCTGTTCAATCTAGTTTGGTTGCAATTTTCCAACTATATTTCTTGGCCCAGGACATTTTCGTTAGCCATGGTTCTGTTAGGCCTATTATGCTCCAATCTTTCTTGCATTTTCATGAACTTCTTTGACCCCATTACTTACTGGTCCAGGACCTGAATTCACCTCCAAGTTCCACACATGATCAGCAGAACTGCATACGGTATCATATTTGATTTGCTTTCTGCTGATTTTGCTAAATACAGATTCACAATGTTGATTCTGTTCTCCAATCTCATGTAGCAAAGCCATCTACTGGAAAGCGTTCCTCTAAGGGAGTGCTTGCATACTGGGATATGTGGAGTGGGACCGAGCCCCATAGACACAACAGGTTATAGGGGGCAAACGCAAATGGGACACTGAGATTACAGCTAAACAGTACAGTAGGTGACAAACTCAGAAAACTAAATAAGTACAAATCTTTTGGCCCGGATGGACTTCATCCACACTTCCTTGGTACCTAGCAGATGAATTGGCACAGCCTTAGCATTATTGTTTAATATGTCCATGCAAGAAGGAAAAGCATTAGGGTTTGGAAAATCGCCTATGCAACCCCCCATACATAAAAATGGGGATAAGGCAAAGGCTGAAAACTACCTCCAGTAAGTGTCACATCCATAGTGGCCAAAATTATGAAAAGTTTTGTTAAACAATTCCTGGAGGAGGACCTCGACAGCTAGGACTATAAATCAGCTGAGTAGAGCTACACAGAGGGATGGGTGCTCTGAGACAAAATCAGCGCACAAAAAAGCAGTCTCAGCACACCACAGCAACACAGAAATAAATTCTCCACACACAGAAGTAGCGGATTTACTTATTTACTTGCTAAATTCAAATAACAGCGGGTACACCACAGTACAAAATACAAAAAAGACACAGAAAAACTCCTCACACACATTTCACCGAACACGGGCTTTGTCAAAGGTAATTACCAACAGATGCAGCTGACTTAGATAACATCCATTCCCAATCATATGACCCTACTTAAAAGGCAAATGCTCCATTTAATTGCCACAGCATTTTATACACCTACATCTAACGGTTAAATCTAAAAGGGGAAGGAAGACCACTTGTTTTTGTCCATAGTCAGGTTTCATCATATTATCCATTATACATAAGGATTATATAATTAAATATATTTATTCTACCCAGTGTTTATAAACCATCAGACCCAAACATGTTAATAAAAACCAGAAGTTTGTTAAATTATCCAGAGGCAGATTCCTATACAACTACATCTACATGGAGGGGAGGGAGGGAAAGATCGGAAAAGAAGGGAAGGGGTTGGGGTAAAGGGAAAGGGAAGAGGTTATTTTAAGATCTTATAAGACAGAAAGGGAGGTAAAAAGTGCCACAAAGGAGATGAACACATTAAATAGCACTAAAAGGGTAAACTCTGCTACATAATATATTACATGTCCAATGTAATCACTATTTCCTATTCTTTTTGGTTTTATTTTAACCACTACTAGGCAGGGCCACTCATGGAAAGTATTCAGAGAAAATTGACAGATCTAGTATCTACAAGAAGCTCATTCATAAAGTAAAAAGGCTCTTAAAAGCTACTATTACAAACCCTTTTCTCTAGAAAGGGTTTAAGCATATCTGATCACTCAAACCTTTGCCTTCATATGCTCCCATCATATATATCCAATAGGGCTCTTTGACTAAGGAGATTTTCAATACTACCCCCTAGGGCCCATTCTAAGCTTTTCAGATCCTATAAATTTAACTTCATGACCCTCAAATTGTTTAACTCTCTTACATGCTGTGCCCAAGCTTACTGCATATTAACATTCTTAATAGCATTTAAATGCTTACCAACTTATTCTTTCCATTTCTCTTGGTCTTTCCCACGTGGTATCTACTGCATGTACAGAAGGAATAATAAACAACATTTGTTGTATCACAATTTATAAACCCTTTATATCATACATTCATTATCATGGGGTTTCTAAACATACTAAACTCATATATACTTGGACAAAACTTACACCTCCCACATTTTCTATACCCCTTGGTGGGGGGATAGCCAGTTTATGGGCTTCTCCTCCTCCTTTACTGATGACACCAAAACATCCCTAAGTTCCTTGCTCTCCTATATGCCATCTTTGGCTTAACTGTTACCATTTCTTTTAATCTATTGTCCACCCCTAGGACATGCCAGTGTGGTAAATAATGTCCCTAATCAGTTGGACCTAACATTATATGTGGTGACAAAATGAATCCTATCACTACCTTCATTTCTTTTGTTTTTGTATTCTCTAACAACAGACTTTCCCTATTTCTCAGGTCACATTCCTCCCTAGCCTCATTAATAGTGTGTTGTGAGTGTCCCCTAGCTTTTAATCTGTCACCTTGTATGTCCAGTTCTCTGTTCTGATCCTCCACTTCGCTACAATTTCTTTTCATTCTCAACATCTGACATTTAGGGATATTTTCCTTGGTGTGTCCTGGTGGTGACTACTTGCAGCAACAAGGTGTTTTATCAGTCTGTTTTCAAACCAAGAGGTGACCACTAAACTGCATGGTGCAAAGTACTCGCCTCACTCATGCCATTGACAGGCAGCACCTCTGAGAAGGATACTGTGTGTGTGCTACTTGTCTTAGGCCCTTCCCCAATTCTACAAAGTCCTTCTGCACTGCTCTAATCTCCTGATTAGCCAAGTCATTTGTCCCTAGCGGACAATGACGCCCAGCTCAGACTCCGTGCAGCTGTTCTCGTGATCCTGAGGATGCGCTCCTGTCCCTCCAAGCCATGGCACCAGGCAGCACCTTACTTCAGTTTTCCCTGCTACCCCAGTTCTAGCCCCTAATAATTGAGTCCCCACCAGGAGCTGCTTCCTTTCCTTGTGGTGTCCTCTGTCTCCTTCCTGTGGGCCTCCCTTGTGACAGTTGTCCTCAGCCTCCTTAGTCTCCTCTGCGGGTGATCCATAGGGGAGCTATGCCCCAGAATAGTGTATAGATTGTGGAGGTAACAACTGACTGGGTGTGCCTCTGTTCCACCATTCTCACCTCCCTGAGCCCACTGTGGTCCAACTGCTGTGCTTTCTTCGCAACCTCTGAGGTAGTGGTGGTGGCTCTGGTACTCCCTGGATGGGGAGGTTCCCTTCCTACTGTCCAATGTGGCCTGGGGAAGGTTCCCTCACTACTGTCCAGTGTGGCCTGAAGACGGGCAACTTCCTCCCTCAGGGCAGAGAGTTGTCTGCAAATAGGGCAGCATCTCAGCCTCCAGAAAGACTCCCAGAAGACTGCTGCCCCACAGCCATTACATTGCACTACTCCCCACATGTTTATCTACTTTTTTTTTGTTTGTGTGTGTGATTGGTTTGTTATATAGAAATATATATATATATACAATGTGTATGCTTATATTGTCAGTGCAGTGTGCTACAGAGGATATGACAGTGATATGCACCTTGCACTCTTGAGGAAATGATGTCAGAACCCCAGGTATAAAGGAACTATTTCAGGGTGGGTGGGAAGGGGTGGGCCTAAACTGTGCCTCACAAAACAATCAGCTAAAAGCTCTGACCCACCGCTGTGATGAGTGCCTTCCTGTCAGCAAGATGCCCTACACAACAATTTGACAGAGAAAATACCCTGCTAATCAAACAGAGAAAATCCAGACATCCAAGTCAGACACAGGTAAACCTCCCCAGCCCCAAAACAGCCTGGTAGTTTGTGCTCTGAAAGCAGTCAGCCCCAAAATAAGTCAGCTGTGCTTTAAACTCTTCCTGCACTGAAAATCTTAAGAATTGTAACAAATGTAAAGCTAGATCCACCTCCCTCTGTTGCTTGAAAGACTGTCTTTTCCTGATAATTCTAAGTTCCTTATTTCACCTTTCAGTTAGAAGTAGCCTCCACCTGCAGAATATCTACAAACCAAAGACATTGTAAGGTTCACCTCCTCTGTTGTGAGCACAACTCGCTTTTGCAAATCCTATGTTCAGTATTGCAGCTTCCAGCCAGAGGTAGTTTCACTTGAAGAATATTAGCTTGAAGAATAATAGTTTACCACTTTGACAAGGAGTCTACATGGTGTGTATAAGTGAGAGAGTCATCAATGGTGACTGCAAGGTACTTGAATAAGTGCACCTGCTCAATCTGCTCACCAGCCTTGTTGGCTGATTACGAGAGGAGCATGCTTGTGTTTGTTGTAGGGGCTGGATTGTAGCA
The DNA here is from genome assembly GCA_016271365.2 of Neoceratodus forsteri. Lineage (NCBI taxonomy): Eukaryota > Metazoa > Chordata > Ceratodontiformes > Ceratodontidae > Neoceratodus > Neoceratodus forsteri. The sequence continues at coordinate 268,616,197 of CM057455.1, forward strand.
AGGCCTTGGTTTCTTGTAATTTAGTAGCAGCTTTGGCCTACTGAACCAGTCCTCGAGTTTATTGAAAGAGTTCTGTAGTTCTGTTTGTAGGGCAACCTGAGAGGTGCTGCTGCTCAGCAGCATGGCATCGCCTGCATACAGAATAAGTTTGGTGTCACAGGCTGTGGTAGGTCATTTACAAAGAGGCTAAAAAGCAGGGGCCCTAGAATTGATCCTTGAGGGACTCCTAGTAGTACATCACTGGAGCTGGATAACATCTGCCGATTTTGACTCGCTGGCTCCTGTGTGTTAGGTAGTCATTGAACCAATTCATGGCGTTTGGTGCCACACCCAATCTTTGGAGCGGAGTACTGGTAAGAGAGTGGTTGATGGCGTCGAAGGCTGGTGAGGTCAACAAAGATGGACCCCAACAATTTGTTTTCGCCCAGCGCCTTGCGCATAGTCAGTGTATTCTAGCAGTGCCGTGGTGGTACTGTGTTTTACCTGAAGCCATGTTGGTTTGGGCAGAGCAGATTGTACTTATTGAGGTATTCTGTGAGTTGACTTGCTGTGATTTTTTGAAAGCTTTGGATAGTGGGAGAGGATAGATATTGGCCTGTAGTTTGATGCCAGCGCTTGTCACCATTCTTATGCACTGGAGTTACCAGGGCTTGCTTCCATACCTCTGGAAATTGAGCTAGGCCAAGGATTTATTAAATAGCATTGTTATGGGCATAATAAGAATATCAAGGGTGAGAGATAGTAACTTCATGTCTAGCCCGTCACTCCCCAATCTGGTTTTGCCTAGGACTTTCCTGACCATCGTTAGGGCCTCCTTCACTGTCACCTTTTAAAGTAGAAAGCTGGGTGGTTAGTTATGAGCAGGTTAGCGCAACCTTGGTCCTCCACAGGTGGAAGGTAGTCTGGAGGGAGCACTGAGGACAGGTCTGTAAAGGCCTGGTTAAAGGCATCAGCAATGGCTAGCAGATCTGAGGACTATGAGTTATTAATGTTGAGCATCTTAGGGTGCTGCTTTTGATCTTTACCAAGGATATTCTTGATGTTGTCTCAAAACCTCTTTCCATCTCCCCATGCATTGTTAAGCTGGGTCTTATGGAAATTGGCTTTGAGCCTGATAAGTTTGGTGCACCAATTTCTAGCCATTTGTAGCACTGTAGGTTATGCTTGCTGCCTGAGTTTAAGGCTTTTTCCCAGAGGCAGTCCCTCTCTTTTAGGAGGAGAGGAGCTTGCCATCAATCCAGCCGCTAACCTCCCCAATTTTCCATTTTGTGTGTGGGCATAGATATCACAGATGGAATTGAAGCCCTCAGTGAAAAACTAAGGGCCTGGTCCAGCATAGGTGCCTTGTTGATGGGGACCAGTTGTAGGCAGACAGGGCCAATTTGAGGGATCAAGTTTGCCTTTCCACAGAACCCTGCTCTCGATGAGGGGGTGGGCTTTGGCAAGTTTAGTGGTCCATGTAAAGGAGATTGGGGAGTGGTCACTTAGCACAACCGGAGAACCCTGAGTTCAGAGAATTGAGTCGGTGAGCTAGCTAAGACCCAGTCAATGATGGTGCTGGTACCAGCCTTGTAGTTCTGTCTGGTGGGGTGAGTTACGAGTCATGTGAGATTGTGGAGGTGATTAGGTGACCTACTTTGAACTGTAGCCTAAGTACTGCTATGTAAACTGTGTTTCATGTCATGTCAAGTATTATGTGGGCTAATAATGCTGTACACCCCTGTATGATGTTTTTGTTTGTTGCCACCTGACTGTATAATGCATGTGTTACTGCCTATGTTTCTCTGTAATTAATTCCAGGTCGCCCCTGAAAAGGGACCACCCAGTCTCAGTGAGCCTACTCAGTTACCAAAATTAAATAAATAAATAAATGTACAGTGTAACTCTAGAGTGTACTTATTCTTACATGTGTGCTAATAATTACATGCCTTGTTTGCTCTTTCAACCAACCAGATTGCTTGGATTGCTGAAATGTTTTGTCCACATGTTATAACAGACAGTATGGCTTAAGAGTGCAGGACCGTGACTTAGGAGCCCCAGGCTTGAATCCTACTACTGCAACTTAAAGTGTGGCTCTGTGCAAGATCATGCTTAACCTCTCTGTGAAGCCTCGCTGATACATCAATTTGCTGTTTGAACCTCTCTATACAGCTAAATACTGTACAAGCAGAGTTTACTACACATCTGGGTGTAAAGTGCCTTGGAATCGCTTGTCTGTAAGACATTCTATATAACCTAAGTTTTGACCTAGTGGCTAGAGCACACAGGAGAGAACCTGCAGCCCTGGATTTGAATCCCACTACTGTCACTTGCTCACTGTGAGACTAATCAAGCCTGGGCTCATTTGCTCTGTAATGTTTCCCTAATCTGTCCCTTTGCTGTTTGTATCTCCATGCCCAAATAACAGCTGCTTTCATCCTCTTCTGGATTTTAAATGTTTTGGATAGTGTAAATAACCCACTAACGCTTTTGCCAAGTGATTAGAGCAGGAAGATTAGAAACTGGAGCCCCAGGTTTGAATCCCACCACTGTCACTCAGTAGCTGAGTAAGCAAGTATGTGTTTATAACCTCTCTTTAAGCCTTTCCTAATCTGCCACTTTGCAGTTTGTATGTCCCAGTGTGCCTTGTTGGCAGAAGTACTCTTTCTTCCCTCTCCCGGACTATAAAGCACTTTGGGCTAGATTACATAAAAGGCACTCAAGTTCTTGCCTAGTGTTTAGAGCATAAAGGTGAGAACCTAAAGCCACAGGTTTGAATCCCACTACAGCCACGTACTCACAGTGTGTTGGGAGCAACCTGTGTATACAATCTCACTAATCTATTTCTTCTTTCAAACTCTCCCTATGTGCCAGAATGGCACCCGGAGAAGATCAGTGAATCTGGAGCCCAGGTGATGTGTAAATCACCCGAGTGCCACTTTCTCATGGTGTTACTCTGCCTAAAATGGCAGCAACACTCTCTCTTTCCTCTCCTGGATTGCAGAGTAGTTTGAGATAGAGTAAATGAAAGGTACTATATAAAACCAAAATTCCTATCCACACTACCTAAACAAATTTAAGAAAATCAATGGGGACCCAAAAGCATAGCATTTTTCAAAAGAAAATGGGCAGAATAAAAGGTACAGACTGATTAAAAAGGAGACAAATAAATCAAATTGTTTAGATAAAGTTCCCAAAGCACTCAGAACGATCCCCAAAATACTAGTCATGTTCCTTAGTACTCTTAAGCCTTTGATTTGTAACTTGTAGTAACTTAGAAACATTTCAGAAAGCCAAAAGCATATACTTTCTTGTATATGTTTCAATAAAAAGTATAACAGAAAAACAGAAAGTCAAAAGCTGCAGAGCTCTCTAAACACCTCCAACTTCTGCTACACTGTCTCGCCAACACCGTGTGTGTAGTAGGGTAGACAACGTGAAAGCGGGCATCCTATGTGCTTTTCGCTTTTGCAATCATTCATGTTCGATTAACTTGGGACCCACAGGATCGTGGGACTAAGATCTCCTCTCACAATCCCACTGGTCACTGCTAGAAATAATGCCAGGGCTCCAGTGCCCCACTATAATTTCTGGAAGGACATACAAGGTATGTCATTGTGGCCCTGTGGGTGTAGTGCTCTGTGCCATATGCTGTATGGCACAGAATACTAAAGGGGTTAAAGAGAAACCCTGTAGGGGCCAGTAAAAAGGGCCTGCAGGATTCTTGGCTGGCTGACTAAAGCATTCGACCACAAACAGTTAATTAGGGGAACCTGGAGCTCCAGGCAGACCATGTGCTTTAGCACAGAACAGACAGGAAGCGATGGCAAGAAAAGAGTTTACTGCAGATTTGAAACAGAATTAAGCAGAGGATTCAGTCTGGAGTGAGCTGCAAGGGACCTCTCCACTCATGGGTTGAAAACGTATCTAACTGCAAAAGATGAGAACATTTTGTTTTGATTGCAGAAAGCTTGTTTCCTTTTGAATTTGTTAGAAAACCATTCTTAAAAAGCATTAAATATTTTTTGTTGGAACTTTCAAAGAAATGGTGTCTGACCATTTTGAGTCTTCCCTATCCATGCTAACAAATTACACACCCAGTGTACGAAAGGAATGCCACTAGAAGCATGTCCACTTAGAAACATAAAAAATTGTCCCAGCCCATCAGCACAGCGGCTGGATTTCCGCCGATGCTGGCGACCTGGGTTCGGAAACAGACCCGGTCATTGAGGGTCGGCTAGGAGAAGGCTCAAGCATCCAGCGACTGCTTGCTTTCTCCGTGGGGAGGGTGGAGATGCAGCTCAGTGTGTGCTGACTTCTGGCAGAGGCCAGGAGCATAGCATTTCAGTGAGCCCTGCTGAATGCAGGGGAGTGGTGGACATCAGCATATGCCTTAACATCTGTGGCACACCACGTCCCCGGGGAAAAAATGGGAAAAACAGCTTCCCAACCGCCGGATGGCAGGTGCCAGCCCCACCACCACAGAAGCCCTGGGTCTCCAGAACCACCTCAGCAGCACCCAGGGTCCGAATAAGGGTACGCTGAATGTCCCTGCCCTTCCCCGCCGGAGGAGAGGGACCCATCCAGTGAAGGGTGACACCAGGCTACCCCTGGGGTGGCTGCAATCTGAGGTGGAGGAGACCGGGCGAGTGTCGGCGAGGCTCTGGCTGGCCTGAAGTAGAGGTGGGCTGGGGAGAGAGGAGGAGTAAAAAAAATTTCAGTAGAAAAGGACTGCTTGGCCCACCTAGTCTGCCATAATGTTTCTTCTTCTCTTCTGTCTCCACAGACACTATTTGGTCTCTGTTGACCCTTCTTCCCCTCTGCCTATTTACCAATATTTCCTTATGCCTAACTCAGCATGCTTGAAGCCTCCCACTTTTTCTTCCACCACCTCTGCTGGTAGACTGTTCCAGGTGTCCATTACTTTTTCACTGAAGTAATACTTCCTCCCATCCCTCTTAAACATCCCCTCCTAGCTTCATTATATGCCATCTTGTACTGGTGCACTTCCCCTTTGAAACAGACTCCCTTCTATACCTTGCTCACCCTGTGAGGTACTTGTAGGTTTTGATCAAGTCCCTGCTCTCCTCCTCTCTTTAGGATATACATGTTCAGATCTCTCAGTCTCTACTCATCGGGGTTTTGATGTAACCCTGCACCATTTTAGTTGCCCTCCTCTGACTCCAGAACTAGACACAGTACTCCAGGTTGGGGTCTCACCAGTGACCAAACAGTATTAAAACCACCTCCTTCCTCCTGATGGTGATACCTCTCCCTATGCTCCCTATGCACTCCGGCATGCCGCTGGCTCCTGCCCACTGCCTCATCACATTTCTCACCACCTTGAGGCCATCAGATATGATAACCCCAAGGTATCTTTCCTGCTAAGTCACCATCAGTACCTCTCCGCCATTCTAAGTGATATTACTCTGATTCCATACTAGGAAGCAAACTCTGCACCACACCCAGTAGAGACAATGTTATAACCTCTGACCCTCTGCTGCACTTGCATGAGTGTCACTTGTAGTACATGTACAACCCTTCCACTGCTCCTCTTCCTGTGCCAGTTATTGTTATAAGAAGCAAACTACTGTCACTTCCATTGGTGCTCTGGCTGTCTTCCACATACCACCGGGCCCCTGCCCTAGCAACAACATGATCACCAGCCCTAGCTGAGTTCCTGTACCTGGTACAGTTCCAGTAAGAATCACACCACAGTCCTATGATTGCATGGCTTGGAGAGCAAGTAGAAGGAGTAGCACAGTGCTGAATTATATTTTAATAAGTTCCACTAATGAACCCAGATATTATCTGTGAATGGTAAAACAACCATTAGCAGATGGAAGAAAGCTGTTGCCTCTAACTTTTATTTATTTAATATTTTATTGATTTATTTATACATTATTTTATTTTTATTTTAACCAGTTAGGTGCACTGCTACAACAGTCCATTTCCAGGCACAACCCAGACCATAACAGGCAGTACAAAAATACAAGCAAGGTGAGCAGAACATCAGTTTAAGTACAGTATTTTAAAGAGTGGTATACATAATTATTGTCGTGAGATTCCATAAAATCACTAGATTTACAGTACAGAAAACAGTAAAACCAGTCATATGGTACATTTGCAGTCAGAGGCGACAATCAGGCAGTTTTGAAGCTGAGCTTTGAATTGTGCATATCAAGAGGCAGACCATCGAACACCAGGACGACTATTCCAGGAGCTGTGGGCAGCCAATGGAAAAGGCCTTCTGACCTATGCCAACTGAGATGTGAGGCTTGGCAAAAGCTACATGTCAGCATATCTTATATTTCAGGGGAAGCATTTTGAACTTAGTAAGTCTGAGAGGTAGATTCACAAAAGGCCTTATCTATCAGGCAGCCGAACAGATAGTCACAGATAGCCATAGAGGGCTTGGGGAGAACCAGTCTAGGTTAAGATAAAGGCTACACTAATAGGATCTGAAGAGAGTCAACAAAGCAAACTGACAGATAATGGTATAGACCACATTCACTGGCCTTGCATTATCTTCAGTGGCAGCATGAGAAACAAGCATTTGTCAATGCTGAATGTTTGCTTGTTGGTATTGGCATTGGTACTGCATGAGTTAGAGAGTGATGCATAATTGAATGGCAGAGAATATTGAACTTACGTTAACCCCCCACACACTTCAGAGACTGACAGGCATTGGGGTGTCTTTGGGTCATTGGCCATAACGTTGATGCCATTCCACCTCACCCCACCCTGAAGACACTGACATGTGTTACAGTGTGCTTTGGGTCTTCAGATCTATGCTCACCCCATTCCATAAGGAAATAAGCTGAGATGGTGCAGTATAGGAGAATGGTGAACGCTGGGGTCAAGACCCCAAGGCACACCTCAATGCCTGTCAGTGGCTGCAGGGTAGGGGTGGAATGGTGTGAGCATTATGGCTGATGACCCCAAGCCACGCCCCTGACGCCTGTCAATTCATGTAGGGTGGGGATATGGTTGGAAACCCAATGCCCCAGGTGTTTGAGCATATTTCACCCAAATTTTCAACGTATTTTAGGGACCCCCGCCTCATGAACAGTGGCACTATCATTTCGCTACTCAATCCTGAAAGGTGATTTAGCACAACGATGTGCCATTTGGCGTAACAGCTGGGAAAATATATTTTGGGCAGGATGTGAAAAATTACATCTCTACTGTTCATGAAGAGGTGTGAAAATGGCAATGTTGAAAATCTGGAGTGAAAATATGAAAAGTGTTGAAGTTATGAGTCTGCATAGAAATTGCATAATGCATGCTCGTAACACTGTCATTTTCTGAATTTTGTTCACTAAATTTTCAACATGGCCTTTTGAACCTCCCCAATGAACAGTGGCACTGTGATTTCATTCATGTGTCTCAAAGTTGAATTTGCTCAGCAACTGCACCACAGGTGCGAAAACACATTTCAGGCAGGATGCAAAAATGACAACTGTACTGTTCATAAGGAGGTGTAAAAATGGCAATGTCGGAAATTTGAGTGAAAATATTAAAAATTGGTGAGTTATGTTGCAGCATATCAACTGCACAATGCACGCCATAACACAGTTATTTTTTGGATTTTTTTTCACCAAACTTGCAGCATAGGCTTTTTGGGACCCCACATCATGAACAGTCATGCTGTCATTTCATTAATGGGTGCTGAAAGGTTATTCCACACAGTGACCACAAAATCACCTTTCGTGACTGAGAAACAAAGTGACAGTGTCAGTGGTCACGAGGTGGTGTCCTAAGAACCCCATGTTGAAAATCTGGAGCCAAAACTCAAAAAATGGCTAAGATATCAGCCTAAGTTGAAACCCCCATTGACTGCCATTATAGGACTTACCGTGATTTTCTTCAGTTTTGCGGTCAGCTTTTTGAAGAGTGCAGACGTGTTACCGGTCCACAGAAATCACAGTGCCGGACCTCTAGAGGTAAGTATAGGTGAGGGAGATGTGTGAGGAGGTGGGATGAGAGGAGGGTGCGGTTGGGTAAGGGGGCCAACAGGAGCAACAAGGGATCAAGTTTCTTTATTTTCAGGTTTAAAAAAAATATATGTTGTGGGACTGTTTCTTTTATTACAGGTGAAAACAAAATGGATTTCAACACACTGGGATGGGCTCCCAGTGTGCCAGACTAGTGGAGGGAGGGATCAATGCCAACCCAGGGATTGGGCACCCTGAGGTCAGCTGACAAAAAGGGGACATGGAGGGTGTGTCCAACATGGGAAGTGGGCATACCCATGTCAGAAAAAGCACAGTACTTGGGCACACTGGGGTGGGCTCCCTGTGTGCCACAACAGTGTGGAGGGGCATGCCATCATGGAGATTGGGTACCCGTCGTCGGCAAAATATATGTTTGGGCTTGGGAGGGGTGCCAACATGGGAATTGGGCACCCTGATGTTGGCTTTGGGGAGGTGTGGTGGGCAGCAGGAGCTACCAGTTATTCACAGTAGAGCTCATTTATTTCACCACAAAAGGCACACTGAGCAAATGAGTTTTCCTATCCAGCCATACATTACATTGTACACTGTAATGTACACGGCTGGAATTTGCCTAGTTGCAAGGAGGGGAAGAAATCTGCCTCTGCAATGATAAAACTGTCCATGACTTTAGCGGCAGATTTCTTTCAAGCCCGGTGCTCGCTCTGAAACTACCATCATTGGCAGCTTCCTGATGATTGGTGGCTGAGGATGAGCCCGTGAAAGCACTGGCTGGATTGGCCAAACAGTACCACACCTCTGCAATACTCTACTCTCCTCAAAATGTTTCTTGTACTCACGCAACAAGCACAAAATGAGAATGAAATGTAGGTACAGAGTTATCAGGAAAAACATCCACATTTATTAATAATGGTTTAAAAGCATTTACAGGTACATCCGGGACTCTTGAGAAAGCATCCTTGTGAAACTGGTTGGGTCACTGAGAGCTCTGCAATTTTGGTCTGGTTTCTATGCCTGATGTACTTGTAAGTACTTTTAAACTATTTATTTTATACATTTGGATGTTTTACCTGCTAACTCTGTGCTGGACCATTGTTCTGTTTTCCTGAATATTTTTGGTACCTGGCACGAGTGCCTTTGAGTGGAGCCACGGTTTCTGCCATTATGAAATGAAAATCTAGCTGGCGATACTGCCAGACCCCAGAGTGAAAGAGAGGGTCAGTCTAGCTGAAGTGCACTTTGGAGCAGCACTATAAACGAGGTCTCCATAGTACGATATGGGGAGAATCATTTTAGTGAGGATTTCTCTGCACGTAGGAAGTGGAATGCTTCTCTCATTTCTATATAGCCCCAAGCTTGGGGTGGAGCTTCCTGTGGATAGAATCCACGTGAACAGAAAAATCAAGTTGGCGATCCAGCCAGATCCTGAGGTACTTGAAGGAGGCCAGTATATTCTATGTTTCTATGCCTGTGCAGGCACCTGCGCTTTTTGGGATAAGCAGATTTATCTGCACATTGCTAATGTTGGTGATTGGTGGGAAGTAAATTTAGAACCAAAAGAGGCATCCTATCCTCTCAAAGAGTTGCTAGACCATAGAATAGTCTGCCATTAGAAATCATCGTTAGTCCAAATAAAAATACATTTAAAAACAATTTTGTCGGCTATCTGTTTTTAAACAAAAAGTCCTCAGACCATATGTAATCTAGGAGCTTGATGGGCTAATGGCCTTTTGCTCCTTACTGTTCTTAGTATGATTACCAGTTGTGGAAATGGGTGGTAGTGGGTGGTGGTCCCAAGGAAACTCTGCTCTGGTACAAGCCTATTGGGTAAGGACTGATCCAGTGTAAAATGTACCCCTTAAAGCATTAAACTAATAAAAAATGCAACATAGAGTATCTGAGGCCATTATACCGAGACTGTTCAGTGGCATATGTGAAATGAGTTGTGCTGGTCTCGGGTCAACATCACAATACCGCCAACACAACTGGCACGAATTGGCTCCCTAGTTAGCAGTCTCACATGAGAGGCCGAGGACTGAATGAATTTGCAGTTTCAACCACCTCTCACCTCTGTGGTGGTCCCTGCATGGCAGGGTTGAGACCCATTGGCAGGACAGTGTGGGAAAGCTTGCACTGTGACTGCCTGTGCCGAACTCGTCATCTGGATCAGCACAGGACTCCATGTTCCAGTGCTGTCAATCCAGTCCCTTTCACAAGCACTACACATTTTGTGCAGGCAGAAAAGTGTCCTGTCATAACAAGGACATTTCTTGCAGACCTTTACTAAGCTTTACCTGCTGATGGAGAGCTGACAGGCTGAATGAAGGGCAAGAGTGTGCTCCAGCCACACACCAGCAACAGAATGAAGGAGTTGACACAAATCTGAGTATTTTATAAATGATCTAATTTTGTTTATTTCTCAATAAAACAATATCCACCACATTAAGCATGGAACTAGCACTGTAGACCTTGTAAAGGTTGGAGAAAAAAACAGCCTCATGGTGCAAAGCACAGGAGGTACCTACTAGAAAAGTACATCCGGGGTTAAATTGGGCAGGATCCCACAGGAACTCAGCCCCACCACTCTCTTAAAAACTGCATGACAGTTCCACCTCCTCTGTCATCTTTCTCCACAAGACTTCCGCCACCTAAAATTTACAGTTCCACCACCTAGAAATCTAAATGTGAGAGTCCCCCACCTAAATATTTCCAGTGTAACCACTGAGTCAGTCTCACAGTTGTGCAGCAGTCAAGTAAACCCCATCCCCACCCCACCGCCCACACACACCTGGGAGAATAGTGGGGATTCAAAACTGTTTGACAGCAAACCAGTCAAGTGCCCTACCTTGTGGGAGTGAGCCATGGTCTGAATGACCCAATAAACTTCATCCTCACAGGAAAAACATTTGAGGGTGGGGTGCTTCTCCACTCATTGGGGCAGAGATGTTGAAACCCCAAGTGATCCCCAAGATTTGCTCCACACTTTGCCAAACGTGGGAGGCAGTTGTTGAACTGGAAGTCTTCAGGTGGGGAAAACTCTCAGGTCTAGATTTCAAGGTGGTGGAACGGTCATTTCTAGGTGGTGGAACTCCCCTATAGTAGTCAATGGACAAAGCTCACAGAGGTGGTGGAACTCATACAATTTTTAAGAATTAATGGAACTCCGCTTCTGAGGGTCCCTGCACAATTTAGCTTAGAGAGGGGAAATACTTTAACTACGGAAATATTTTCATCAAGTCTGTGGCTGAAACTAGCTTTTGAAAAATATATTTTGTCATTGCAGTGCTGCTTTGTACTTACCCAACTTCAGATAGGTCACAATGAAGACATTCTCATCTCACACTTTAAACGCCCTGGTGTATTTGAGGGTTTTAGGAGTGTGTACGATTTTGAGCAGTAATAGCCCTTCATAGTTCAAGTAGAGCTCCTGCTCCAAGTTACTCTCTGAGTTGTTCTCGCCATGGCACTCCTGTCCCCATGCTGTGCCTCTCTGTGTGTTCCTCGCTCACTCCGCCTGACTGTGGGAACAGTAACCCTGCAAGAGCACGCCTGGCTCCAGTCAAGAGGTTGATCACCTAGAGGGCATGCACATTGAGTGGAGTAGGAGGTGAGGGGGCATCTTTTCCCAAGAAAGGGGTGGGGCCAGCTTTAACCCTTTCACAACCGCCACTGGCCAAGGAGAACCTTGAGACCTGAGCGGCATGTGCACAACGCCATCTGTTGTTTTATGTCTTTGAATGCAGTGGAATTAGAGGTGCATTGCTCCAGCTTCATCTCAATCTTTTGTTATTCAAAATGTGTGTGTTGGGGTATTCAAGCAGCCAAATGTGAGATGTCATGAGAAAAGCATATTGTGTAGCACCTGGTACTTCATTTCCAGGCGTGTCCCTTGCTGTGGGGATAGGGAAATTGAGCAATAAGATAACAAGTACCACAAATAAAAGCACTCTCAACTGCAGTGCTTCCGGGTCACAAGGCAAGGCTACATAAGGAGAGACAGCCCTCTTCGCCAGTGGCGCCACAGTAGGGCAGCATAGTACTGACCCATTCATCCACTGGCTGCTGAAAGTGAATCAGGAGCCTTTGTATGAGGGAAAAATAACATTATGCCACAAAATACTGCAACAATCAGGGATCGCTTCAGCATCGCAGCATCAGCTTCTCATCTGCATGCAAACTATTCAGCATGGAGCAAGAGGCTGACACTGCAATGATGAGGTGCTACTTGATTGAGGTGGCAAAATTATTTCAAGTTGGTGGCATGCTTGTAGCCTACTGTCATAGCCAGCATGCTCATTCATTGGTGACACACAGATGAGCCCCAAAAGCAGTGGCAGCATTGGCCACAACACTGACGCACCTCCATAACTTGCTTCTCCCTAGTTGCCACAACATGTTTCTTTGTGCATGTGCTAAGCAAACATAAAAAAGGGCCCAAAACTGATGATAAAAACTAAAACCCTATAAGTATCACTTCTGCCATTAGTAAAATGTTAGAAAGAACAGTAAAGGGCATGATCGACACTAGGGGTAGGCTTGGGGTGTTTAGGTGTTCAAACACCCCGAAATTAACTCAAAACTGTAATAAAATTTACTGTACAGATTTAAATTTGTGCTTCAGTGCCTGTTTCTGCTGTGCTGTCAGTGTCAGAGCAAGGTACAAGTCAAGTATGGAACTTGAGTCTATGGGGAAATTTGGCTCTTTCTTGGTGCGCAACTCATGGTCCTCCTCCTTGCTTCCACCTCTCAACAGACAGCCAATTAAGCCACACAGCATGTATTTGGTGGCTTGGCACACCAACTCACATGCTGCTATTTCCCTCAGATACAGAGAATGAGTGAGTCAGCCAGCGAATACAATACCGCGTGAAACGGAGTCGATCTGTGGACTGTGGGAAGGCGGCTACACTGTCATCATCAGTGGCTGTATGTGTTTTGTGGAGCTGAGGGAAGGCACCTCTCTAGCCTTTTTACCCTGTCAGTTACTGTGTTATCGGTGGTGTGTGTAGTCAGAGCCAGGAGTCGCGATCGCCAGTAGAAGCCACAGGGCCCAGGTCTGTCGCTGACAGGAGCGAGGAGAGAAAGAGAGAGGATCCATCCAGTGAGCCAGCCGCCTGGCCTGCTGCAGTCTGTTCCTGCCTGAAGGTTACATGTCAGTCCCTCTCGGACGGTCATCCCCACCCCCATCTGAAGTCTTCAGAGTCTGGACCAAACCTGGAGGTGAATTGTAGGTAAGGTGCCTGAGTGTCACTGGCAGGGGAGGTGCAAGTACGAGGAGCTGTCAGAAAACTGTTGTTGTGAGACCAAATGATGATTATATAATGGCTCATGTGTACTATAAAGTAAAAAAAAATGTAGAAATATGTTTACAATGATTTTTGGTCATTTTTACTGCATAGGTATACATTCTGATAAGATAGTACTGCTCTGTCATTTGCCCAGTAGGTGGTTCTGGTTTTATACAGTGGGCTTGTTCCAGTCCTCCACCAGTACCTCCCTTACTCTCTAGGTAGTTATCCTAATTGACCCTGTCCTGTCGTCTTCCTGGAACCAGGTGATGATTTTTTTTATTTTTTTTACTCTATGTTAAAACCGCAAACTGCCATCACACTGAGTAGCTAGCCTCACTTACAGTTTCACGCCTGTGGCATTTAGCTAAGGAGAGGAGTTTAGTGAAAATGTTGTTTTTAAAAAGGAAAACTTATTGTATTTGTTTTATGTAGAGATGCCTCCTGTGTTGTTCTTGGGGAATGACTGAGTTACAATGGACAAGGACATGCTAGGTTTCTGACAGAGCTGTTTCAAATGTCAGAAATGTTGTTGTAGTATCAGTGACGTCAGAACAATAGTACAACAACATTTCTGACCTCTGAACTGTCTTCCCATATACTGTTTAAGCAATATACCCTCAAGGAGTGGGTATACTGGTGGATTTACCACGACTGGTGTAATCTGTCCCGAGGTGCAGAAGTGGTAAATCCACCAGTATACCCACTCCCTGAGGGTATATTGCTATTATACAATGGGCCTGTTTTTGTTTAAAAAAATACAGAAATACTTTTTGTTTTCCTTTTTAATGATTTTTGTTCATTTCATTGCTCCACCAAAACAATAGTTCTTTGTTGCTAGGTAGAGATATCCCGTGAGGCTTCAGTTTTTTAATTGCACTGTGTTCTGTCTCAGAAGTGAGATATGTTTTTTTTTAAAATGTGATAGGCAGGATTTACAGTTAGTGTTGTGTTTTATGTTTGTTCACTAACTTCGCATGCTGTGAACTGTAAAGGGATGCAGTGTATGACCTCATGCTTCTGGTTCACTGTACGATCCAGAGAGAATTTATTGGAAATAGCAGGGTGCCGTGTGTGAAAGTTTGAAGGCTTGCTGTTTGAGAACTGCAGAAGGTTGACTGGTGTATTTTGTGATGGAGTGCAGCCGGTATTCAAATGTGATGGACAGCAGGTAAGGCTGTTTGAACGGCTACTGAGGAGCTGTTTCAAAAAATACAGTTTGAATTTTTTAGAGGGTTAAGAGTGGGAACTGCTGGTACTGTGACAGGTTATGGAATTGAGCTCAGCATCGTACTGTGTTTGCCACTGTTTGGTTTATGGCAGTTGGAGTGATTTTTGCAAGGGTTCATGCTACTGCTGACTGGCAGCTGGCACCTTTTCCAGTGGGTACACTGGAGGATTTACAATACTGAAAAGATGCCAGCCAGCCAATCAAAAATGCAGGATTTGGTGTGTTTTGTGCCCATTGTATACTATCTTATGGTGTATAGTGGAGTGTTGTTCTGTACAGAATACATTCCTTTCAAAATGCTGTTCTACTACAGTTCCAAGGTCATGGAATGTGATTCTACCCTGTGGTATAACAACATTCTAGATCCTCTAGAGACTGCATGAATCAGTTTCATTTTGAAAGCAAAAGAACTCACAATACACATATTTCACACAGTACTATACGCTATCAAAAATACAGGATGAGCAACTCTATGCATAACCAGTGTGTTTTGCCACCTGCGGTTCTGATTCCCATGGACCTCCCGAGCTTCAGTCTTGAGGTCAGAGGGAATCAGACCCTCTGTGGCAGAACGCACTGGTTTTGCATAGTTGCCCATCCAGCAGTTCTCTAGTTCCCATCTCTTTCTCTGTATTGTTGGATGCAGTAACAGTTATACCTAGGTTCTTATGTTGATGAGTACCAGTGATCTGGGCTATATAAGGGGTCATGGGAAGGATACTGGGCTGTTATGGATGTGGGTCGGCAGTTTGATAAACATATTGTGGAGACTGGGGGTGTCCAATCTGTCACAGGATGAAAAAACAATGAGGAGGTATTGTGGCTGGTAGAGAGTTGGAGAGGATGGAGGGTGGAGCTGGGGCAGGAGGGTCTAACTCAGGGAGTGACATGAGGACACCGCAGGGGAGGAACATCGGATTGATGGAGGGATGGGAGGTGTGTGGGGCAAAATGAACAGGAGGCCTGGCACTCAAGTGGACGGCTCCAGTCAGGAGAAAGGAGCTAATGCACAGTATTGCAGAGAGGCAGGTAATAAGTTTGCAGTGCTTGCAACATTGGGGAGGAGGAGGGAGTGAAGGATCTCAAGAAGGGGCAGGAGAGGAAAGGGGAATGCACAAAGGATGGTAGTAGGTCAGAGGAGGGTGGCAGGAGAATGGCGCTGATCCTTGGGGTATGGGTTGGTGGGGCAGAACCCGAAACAGTAATGATCAATATGCAGGTGACAGGCTACACTTGAATGGGGTAACAAGGCATTGTACCACTATGTACATGGATTATGGTGGAATGTCATGCCACCAGCATCAGGTAACCATTGCTCCTGCTTACGCAAACCATTGCATCATGCCTACTGCCATCCCCTCGGCTTCAGCCTCTGGGATTCTGCCACACTCAATTCTGCATTCGACCTGCAAGGTCTCAGCACTCAATGCTCATTATGATCTCAGCATGCCATGCTCATTCAGCTCACCAGCCTTTCAGCTCTCAATCAATTTCTGGGGCATGCCAGCCATTCTATTCTGGCACAGGGTTCTTGCAACCGCACGGTCTCGCTCTGCATTTAGTCCACATCTTGAGCATGTCCAGCTTGGGGCAGGATCCTTCTCACCTGGCCCTTAGTTGGGAATGTCCTCACCCAGGCTTGGCTTTAGCTGCCTGCTATGCGACAGCAGCTCCTGGTGCAGAATTTAAGACTAGTGGTGAAGGGTGGAAAAATTACCTCCTTGGCTCTAGTGTTCCACTATAACAATTAGCCATTGACTTTAGTGGTTTCACTAGCAAGGCACTTTCACCGATTCTCAAGAATGTATTGAGAGACACAAGGGAGCCCTGATTACAGTGGGCAAGTAGAGTGTCAAATGTGGTTAAAACAAATGGGCAGACTAGACTGGCCTTATGGTCTCCTCTGCGTCCAACTTCTTTGTTTCTGTTTTCTATGTCATGCTGTACCAGGATGAAGTTTTGGCACTTGTCTGTGGA
The DNA here is from genome assembly GCA_016271365.2 of Neoceratodus forsteri. Classification (NCBI taxonomy): domain Eukaryota; kingdom Metazoa; phylum Chordata; order Ceratodontiformes; family Ceratodontidae; genus Neoceratodus; species Neoceratodus forsteri. Next base: position 268,632,627 of record CM057455.1, read on the forward strand.
CACACTTGTGAAATAATTTTCAGGGCCATATACCAGCCAGCAGATAATATTTAGAAGCCTGCTTTATGGCATCATCAGTTATCGAGCCCTTTTTTCATGCCACCGCACCAGACATGGAGAGCACTATTTATTAGCGCTGATCTACAAGTGGAAATGTAACATTTCTAAACAAGAATGAATGAGACAGCTACAGAGTTGGTGGGACAGTCAGCATGAGTAATGTATAATTATGCATGAGCCTTGTTGGACAGTCAGCTACGAAAATGTATTTTTGCCCTGATTGCAGGCTTTTGCAGCTGATTGCAGCACTAACCAGTACCACTATGTTATGGTGGCACACTGGTGGCTGGTTATCAAGTGATCCCAGATCAGTTTGGAAACTGGTCCCAGAGTCCCAGACAGAGCAGTACTCAGACATCCAGAGAAACTGTTCACAGACCAGTACTCCTTGCAGGAGATGCAGCGATAAGGACGAGGTTAGAGCGCCACTGGCGGAAATCCACCCTGGATGCCGACCACCTTAGATTGATGGAACATTACCAATCCTATCAATCTGCAATCCTGTGAGGAGTCAAGAGATGGTTTCCAGTCTTGACCCTTGAAAGTGTAAGGTTTTCTTCAGTCAGATGTCTGTATTGCAAATTAAACAAAACTGAGAGTACAGAGAGGAGACTAGCAATTTTTTGTTGATGTCTTGGTGCATGTGCACACAGATAAGGCTAGAATACACCAGTCCGAGCTCTCAGCCTCACCACAAGTATGTGCTGAACTTGAACTTATGGTGGATACATTTAGCACTCTAGAGTGTGGACAGTCCAGTCATTATGTGTAACCCCAACTGAATGGCATGACAAAGGCTGGCTGGGGCAGGGTGGAGGAACCTCACCTGAAATTCCCAGAAAGAAAAGATGTAATGTCCTAGATATCTTTTAACAGAGTGGTGGGCATGTTTGAATTCATCTAGTGAAAACTCAATGCCTTTGTGCTCTGAGGAAAAATGAGAGTTGCTGCCTGCCTCACCAGCAGTGTGTAACATGACAAAGTTTGGAGGACTACCCAGTTTTGTGTGTTTACCATCTTGTGAGTTGAAACAGCCATACTTCACAATCCCATTTCCAGTAGTGGACAATTCGATCTGTGTTTCCAGTGTGGACTGACATGGGTGGGGTGCCCTCAAAAGTCAGACCTAACAGCATAAGCCTAACAGTTTGCTCTCAGAACTTGGAGTACATATAACTGCTCATTTTGACATACAAATATACAAAAGAGACACATGCCTGCACATTAGTAACATGAGGGGACAACTAGGACACCATGACAGAAAACATGGGTGACTTATGGAGAGTTACCTGGTGCTGGTGGCATGACATTTCACCATAGTCCATGTACATAGTGGTACAATGCTTTGTTACCAGGCGGCATTACTAACACAGCAGGTAGAGCCACATGCGGGTAGTTGATCGCACTGTTAGATAACCAGTTGTCCAAAGCCATTAGAGGTTTTCAGACTATTATAACAGCCAGAGTCTCCCACAACCCTGATTCCATGTGAAAAAATGTTTCCCATTAAATTAGGGTGGAGAACATGTAACAAAAGTGTGGTTTTTTTCAAGAAACCCCCAAACCTCACCACTGAACATGTACACCCCCCAGAGCTTGAGGCCTGGAGGCCCACAGACCTCCAGCATTTATTTGTCCTTTTCAAAATGTCAGCTTTAAACACCCCTAAACAAAATTATGGCTTGCGCCCTGATCGACACACACATCTGACAGTGACTGGCTCAATTGACCTTACGCAAACATGGCAGATCATATTTGACACACCTACTTCACTTTTCAATCCTATAAGCAGTGCCATGAATATGGGGTTACCAGTAGACTTTTATATGGATTTTTCAAAGCTTTTGACCATGCCCACTTGGAGTACTGCATGCAATGCTGGTGCCTGCCCTGAAAAGAGACATAAGGTTATTGGAGGATGCAACACAAGGCCACAAAGATGATACAGGGTTTGGGGACAGGCCTTATGAAGACAGATAGAAACAGTTGAAAATGTACTCACTGGAAGAGAGAGGGAAAGGGGTATATGATAGAGACCTATAAGTATTTGAAAGGGATTAACAAGACTAACACAGAAGGGATCTTTCAGCTGAGGAGAGGAGGGACACAAGAGGGCATGGACTGAGATTAGAGGGGAAGGTTTAGGAGGGAGGTAAGGAGACACTTTTCACAGAAAGGGTAGTGAACAAGTGGAATACCCTATCGGAAGATCTGATGTCCTGTAAGATGGTGGGCAGTTTCAAAGGGGTGGGACAGAGTAAAGGGAAGGGGTACTGTGATAGGGGGCAGGAGGGCAGCTGCAAGATGAAGTGCTAGCTGCACACTCGGCAGCCATGACAGACCATGTGGCCTGTTTCTGATGGCGATTTCATATGTTCATATGGTCGTATTATAAAAGGACTGCTAGTATGGGTATTAAAATGCTGGGCTGCATTTTCAGAAATCTTAACAGTAGAGACAAAAGAGTACGTCCATTTTACACATCACTTGTGAGGTCCCATCTAGAGTACTGTGTCCAGTACTGGGCACCCTCAAACAAAAAAGATAATGGATTGTTGGAGAGGATACAGAGGAATGCCACAAAATAATCAACCAGACAAAGGGGATGACCTATGCTAAAAATTAAGTGAATTGGGACTATTCTTCTTACACTTTAGCAGAATGAGGGAGACCTCTACCCGACATACAGGGCATCTAATAGTGGTGACTTTTGAGGAGTGTGGAACTCACAAGAAAGGACACCCTGAGGGTAGTAGATTTCACCCACTACAACTGAAGGGTGAAAATTTCAGAACAATCGGTAGAGCTAATTGGATCAGTCAGAGAGTAGTTGATGTTTGGAATAAACTGCCCATGGAAGTGGTTCTAAGTAATACACTAAATGCATTCAAGGCTGCTTTGGATAGGCATATGAGGAATGTAAAGTTTACATTTTTGGTTGAATGTGTCGAGTCATATTGGCCAATGGCTTCGACTCATATGGGCTTTCCGTCTGCAAATGAACTGGTGAGGGGCATGCCGACAGGATGATTGGGCACCCCACATCGGCTTTCATGGGACCGTGAGAGGCGGACGGCGATAGCTGCCTCCATGTGTATTGAATGTAACACTGCGGCACGCCTGCAATGAGGGGTGCGCCCTCATTACAGTTGTGAAAACATTTTAAGTTGGTGGCATGCTTTTGAGCCGTTGTCATAGACAGCGTGCTGGTATTGGTGCCACAGACAAGCCCCCAAAGCAGTGACAGCACTGGCCACAACACGACTGCACTCTCCACAACCTGCTTCTCCAGCAGGCTGTCACAACATTTTTCTTGCACATGTGCACAAGCAAACATAAAATCAGGGAATCTGTACTAACACCGGAGAAAGGTACCTTTATCAATGGTCAGGTGAACTTCTGCAGTCATGAACTGTTTTAGCCTGTGCTCAATGTCCAGTTTCTGATTCATGCTTTTATGCACAAAATGGCCAGATGTCACAGAGAGATCAAGAAGAACACCCAGCTATTTAAAGCAAGTGATTTACTCAAGAATTACTGTACCAGTCGATCCCTTGAAAGTGGGTATCCACAGCATCTCATTGCCAAGCTTGAGGTTGGACCTGAATAGCATATTTTTCTTTGAGTTAAGTAGTTGTCAGTATTCATGTAACACCCCCAGCTGTGGGGCTTACCTTTGGCTCTCAGAGCACTCTCAGCCCAAATTGCTGCTGTTCCTTTTTGCTCTCCAGCCTCTGAGGACTTCAACACTGTGGCAGGGGACTGGAGGAGAGTGGCAAGAGAAGAAGAGTAGGAGTGCTGGATTTCTTCGGCACCTCCTGAACCACAACAGTGTCTTCCACTGTATATCAAAGGTGGCAGTCTTCTGCTGGACAAGCACACACTTGGCAATTACTCTGGGCTGAGGTTTCCCTGGTCAAACGCCAGCTGTGCCAGACTGTGTGCACAATCACATTCAATCCGAAGGTGCATAAGAATGCATGTTAAGTGCAGAAGACCTTCAGAGATAAAGACATGTAGCCAGTACCCACCACAGAGGACACCAAAGGTAGTAAATGAAACATCCATGGCAACCCAGTTGCATTTTGGGGCATCACTAGGATTTCCTGTTTACCACCTGGGCACCCATGTGGACTTCTGTGCAAGTTGGGAACAGTTATGAACCCCACCCTCCGAAATTCTGAAAGCCGTAAGGACTTGCAATGAACAAAGAGAATCATCTCCATACTGAAATTTCTTTATTTATTTATTTTATTTTGTTTTGAATAACTGGGTAGTTGCACTAGACATAGAAATACCTATCTTCAGGCATGACTTGGAGGGTACAAGTCAAACTACGATACATCAACAGTGGACAGTAATACAGGGTGGTAAAAGTACAGGCCAATACCAGAAATAAAATAATAGGCAAATAACAGCAAAATACACAAATCAACATGTTTACACATAAGAGCTAGAAAACAGCATAATATACTTAAAGGAAAATACTATCAATACAAAATAGGAAATGTACAGATGATATAGAGTTAAAGAAGCAAGAATCAAATATAGGCAGACAGACATCAAGCTGAGTAAGTGTATAACATTCTGACCCCAGTTAAGCAGAAGGAGTAGTGCTAGTTCTATAGAGCAGTAGGGAAGGCAGGGAGCATAAAGGAGCAACAAGGGCAGAGAGAGTAGAAAAGAAATAATTAAAGTAAATGGAGAGATGTAAGCTAAAGAAGGGTGAAGAGGGACACTGGAGGGTGAAAGTAACCAGGGAAGGGTCATAGGTGTCATGGGTGTATGGAAGAAGGATTCATGGAGGATAAAAGCATGTACAGGGGCCAACTTAATTAGGTGATCATGAAGCTGTCTTTTGAAGCCGCATGAGTAGGGGCCAGTCGGGTGTCTAAGGGTAGAGAGTTCCAAAATTGTGGAGCAGCATGGGAGATGGCCTGGCTCCCATGGATGTTTTACCTAGGGACATGAAGGAAAGTTTGATCCACTGATCTGAGGTCATAAGAAGAGTTTTGCAGATTCAGCATGATGGCTAGCATTGAGGGGTTCGGATCTAATGATGCCATCAATCATTGAGCCAAAGGAGAGAAGGCAGTAGGAGAGGGACATTTTAGGCTGATGTAAAGCTGACAATAGTGAGTGCAGCGAGGAGATGCTAGCAAAGCAACAGATGTTATTGTAGGTGATGTCCCAGTTGTGAAGAGTGGCTTTTGATGCACCAACATAAGTGACTGAGCTATAAGCAAGAGCTGGGAGTAGAACAACCTGGGTGATGGCTGTCCTGGCTGAGGAGTTAGAGCATAGCTAGTTTTATATGCAAGGTGGCTCTGTGAGAATATTTGCTCAACAGTGCTATACAGACTCTAATAGTGCTGGTGGAGGGCAGCAGTGCCATGTATTCCACAAGAATGCCCAAAGGACTGAACTTAGTTAAAGGAAACAGTGTCAAGTGGGCTATAGTGATGCAGACAAGTGTGGCACCAAAACTTGATGTCCCTCAATAACTTTGGGGAAAAGTTCCATAAGTGGTTTCAGGCTGAAGGAAAGTAAGCCACTAAGGTCCCGAAGCTACTCATTGACAAGACATCTGCTCTGCCTAGGACAGTGAGTTAGGAACCTGAATACATGCCTCCATATGGACCAGATTTGTACAGAGATTGAGGATGTTCTCAAGAGTCAAACCTACCTGTGGGGATAAGGTGACCTTGAGATATGGATGAGCTATGCAGCTCAGCTAGTGAAGGACTGGCAACGTTCAGAGCTGGAAAGGTGGAAGTGACTAGAGAAAAGCCTCAGAGGACCAGTACTGGAAGCCATCTAATCACTTAGATCTACTGACCAAGATGTCCCAGCACAAGAGTATTTTGGCATGCTAGAGGTGCTTTGACAGCAACAAGCCTAGTGACAACCTAAGATGGAAGGAGAATGATTGTCTACCCTTAACTATCTGAAGAGGCACTGCAGAGGGTTTACCAAAATGGAGGTGTGGCATCCAGACTTGAACCAAGTGGGACTGGAACATGTGCTCAAGGCTGCCCGCTATTCCAACCTGCTAATCCTCAAGCTGCATAGAAACATAAAAACATAAACAATGATGGCAAAAAGACCAGAGGTCCATCCAATCTGCCCATTTCCCTATAATCCCCCGAACCTACTGTATCTGCAGGAGAGAAGAACAACCCCTCCTTGCTTTCCATAGATTGCTTTTTGAGATAGTTAAGAGAGTCGGAGGAACAAGAGGAGCAGTGGGCTCTCACACAGTGTCAACAGCTGGGACTCAGGCTCCTGAGTGTTGGACCACACCTGAGAGTCAGGAGTTCTGGGATTTGCGTAAGGAATGCAGAGAACTTGTAGCTGTTTTAGCTTCCAGGCTATATTTTCCAAATTTGTACTGGCCTGGGTAAAGATATTCTCTCATCAAAGGTTGTGGTTCTGGCTTCAGATGAGCAGATTTAGTCTTAATGAGGGAATTAGTCAGGAACCCTAGCAGGAGGGACACGATTACAGGAGGGAGGAGAGTGGAGAGAAATTAAAAGGTCCATTCTTGAAGAAACTAAATCAAGCTTAGGAATAATTATCAAAAGCAGCAAACACAACAGACCAAGCTGGTTCTCCAAGAAGGTATGGGAAGCAGTGAGGGCCAAATATAAAGGCCTTCATTAGCTACAAGAAGAATGTGCTTTGCCAGCTATCAAGAGTTTGACAGTGATGGGCGCCAGAGTACAAGTGCAAGCTCCCTGTAACTTCAGACTTCCAGACCAATTGGCGTTAACTGCATGAGCTATTGGCTGAGCAGTGTAAGCATTACGCACACTCAGCAAGTGACTGTGAAGATGGAAGGACTTACCAGCCACTTAGCCTATAAGCATTGGTGATTTTGTTTGTGCTGTGACCTGCTTGTAGAAGATGTGAATGTTCTTAATTTCCAAAGCAACTTACAGTTTTAGAGGTTTTTTTTGGGGGGGCAGATAGAAACATGACATAGAAACACAAAATTGACGGCAGATAAGGACTGCTAGGCCCACTCAGTCTGCGCATTTCCCTACCTGCTGCAAAACCACAGACCCTACATGATCTTCGGCTTTATTCTCTTCCTATCGCTAGAGTTCCCCTATGCCCATCCCATGCATTTTTGAATTCTCACTGAGTTAGCCCTACCACCTTCACTGGGAGGTTGTTCTATGCATCCACCACCTTTTCTATGAAGAAATATTCCCTCATGTTCCCCTTAGTTTTCATTTTAATTTTAACTTTTATTCAAAGAATTGAATAGGATTACTCAACTGAGACTAGCTCATTTCCAGCGTAAGTCCTTGTGCAAAACAGCAATCAGTTACATACAAATGTTACAAACAACAAATGTTATAAAAAGATGTTGGGCGGATATTCAAACTCGCCCAAAATGTGCGCAAATAGCAGGAGCAGCACAAGTCCGTTACGACATGCGCATAGGATGCAATATTCAAACATGGAGCAAGGCAAATTGCACAACCAGCCAACGCCTGAATATCGCACAACCTGCGCCATAGCGCAACCAGGAAAGGGAAGCTGAGCAGATATGATGCGCTATAGCGCAACAAGGCCAGCCCAGCTGAGCAGTCCAGAGGCACCATAGTGCAAGCAGAGAGCCCCCAGCAGCAGAGCAATGGAACTGCACAACCAGGGAGGTAGGCAGGGGCCCACCACCCATGCCACAGATGGGCACAGGAACACACTGCAGAACTAACAATGCTCCCCACACCCCAAGCACAGCATAACTGGGGAGGGACGGAATATCCACCGCCCATGGGGACAAGCCAACAAAGCACAGCTGGGTCATGATGCCCCAGCACACCCACTGGCAAGCTGAGACTGCCACACAAAGGGACGGTCAACCCAGTGCACATCAGCCCCCCTGTGCACAGCACACCTGCACTGTGACCCCAAGACACCACCCATGAGCAGTGACTGTCACTGCAGGAATCCCCATGCAACCCCCCCGCCACACTGCAACCCTCGGTACCACAGAACCATACAAGCCAGACCCACCAGGAGCACCCAGCAGTGGTGGCAGCACCGGCAAGACCGACTGAAAGCCACTCCCACACCAGAGACACCTCCCCACGCACACACACACACACACACACAACCCAGGACAATACCACCCCAGATGCCATGCACACCACTGCAACTGAGCACCTATAGCCAGCTGCAAATCAGAGACCACCACAGTATTCATAACAAAATATGATTTATCTAATTAACATGAACAATAACAAAATATGAACAGACAAAACTATATACAACTATATACAATACAAGGGTGGGAATGCGGGTACAAGGTAGGGGGTGGGTAAGGGCAGGGTGAACAACTGGGAGAGGAAGGCAGGGTGTGAGGGATGGGTAAGGGGAGGTGATGGGCAGCTACTGCCCGCCAGCCCGCTCGTCATCTGGCTGCCGCTGGTCCTGGGCTCCCTCCTGCGCCTGATGACACGGGCGCTGCAGGTCCCTCAGGATGTCGAGGGACCCCATGGACACTTCAAGGAGCTGGTGGACTGCCCGCTCGAGTCTCCGCAGGATCCGGACACCTAGGACAAGGGATCAGAATCAATGGCTGTGACTGTCCATATCCCTGAAGCCCACCCAACATGCATGGCATACAGCCAAGTGCCCCACTCCTGTGATGGAGTGCACCCACCCACAGTGACTGTGCACAAGACATGCCCAACCAGGCAGCAACAGCCATGTGTGCCACTGCACACACCACCCATGTGCAGCACAGCACAACCAAGGCTGTACAGTGACGCATACGCGTGTGTGAAGGCAGTGCCACAGCCATGTGCCCAGTGCATGCATGGACCACCATTGACGCACTCCCAGACATGCAGTGCCACTGGACAGTGCTGTCACATGTCACGCATGGCAGTGTTGTCCATGGATGGTGGCCATGCCCTGCCCCCCCACAGCATGCAATAGCATTCATGATGTCATGACACTCACCCTCATCATACTGCAGCTGCTGCTGCTGCTGCCATGGCTCATCACCACCACCACCAACTCCATGGACAGCCACCGCTACCCCTTGCTGCGCCTCAGCCTGGACCTCCTCCGCTCCGCCACGCCTGTGGGAAACAAAGGTGAGAAACACATCAGTGAAATCCCAAAGCAGACATCCCCTGCCCCAATGAGTGTGCCTGCCCACCCAGCCAGACCCATACATCACATATCCTGTAAACACCGCCACAGCCAGCCATAGACCAACCTCCCCATGTGCTGGTCACAATACACAGTGTTACCCATACGGCCAATACAGGTGCATAGATGGCACACCCACCTGGCTGAGGCACCACGCCCTCCTGGCATGTGAATGAAGTCGCGCCAGTAGTGCCCGCCTCCTCCGCAGGTCACCATACCGTGCCTGCACTGTTCCGCCAAGTGCCGCCGCCAGTGGCCTCCTCTAGGGCAGTGGCCACCTGCTGCCACACATGTGTCCGCGCCATGTTCAGGGGTTCATCCCCAAACAGTGGGCCATGGTGAGGCTCCACCACGGCCACTAGGTTAGCTAGTTCCAGCGCACTCCATTGTGGGGCTCTCCTGCGTGCCATCCCTGCATGTATATAGTAGGCAATATGGTGCTCGCAGCCGGCAACCCCACGGAAATGTTAGCACATAACCTGTTAGTCCTTATCGCTGTTCAGATAGGCCATTAGTCCCTATCACGCTGTTACCGAACAGCGATAGAGCTGAAGACATGCCATACGACAGCACCAAGGGGAAAAGGTTGGGCACAGGGTCATGGGTCTCTGGCGCAAGGCCACGACAGCACCATCGGACGTCTACATCCAGCGTGATTGGTAGCCTGTGTGCCATTGCCACAGTGGACTATTGGCAGTTGTGCCACAGCCATGTGGTGACCGCACTGTAGCACCACTGGCACAATGGTGGCCATGTCCTGAATTGCCGATCGCGCACAGCACGTCATCAACATTGCAGGCGCCTGCGTAAACTACCTGGGCATGCGTGGTACGATTACACTACGCAGTCACAGAACTGAGCCACTGGCTCAGCCGGCTCAACTCGTATTGTGCAAAGCGCAACAGCGCGATATTCAGCCATCATATGCAAATCATCTGATCAGCCATTCAATGGCGCAGCTACGCGATTGGATCTCATTAAAGTTGCTCCAGTCTTAATTTGCATGCATTGCGCTATAAATGTGCGACACTGATCTGCAGTGACCATATTCGGTTACTGCAGTTGATAGGTGAGTTGCATGCATTGTGCTGTTCTGGACCATGGCCCCAGAGAATTGTTGCTGTGACTGCACGGTCACAGGTGACCACTCTCACCCATACAGGCTGTGAAATGACCAAGCGAGGACTGGGTGAGGAGGATGATGGTGGGCGGAAGAGGAGGCCCAACTTTACGAAGGCGGAGACAGAGGCACTGTTTGAGGTCTACCTGGCTGAGGAGCCACTTCTCAGTGGACGGCAGGGCACTCAGGCCCATGCTACTGCATGGGAGGGGTGGCACGTACATCAACCTGCACGGCAGCCACCAGCGCCTGTGCAGAAGTGTAAAAAGAAGATGGGACCGACAGGAGGAGGGTGAAGGAGAAGGTTGCAGCCATCAGGGCGGCACTGCTGCTACAGGTGGTGGACAGTCAAGGTGGTGCAGCTGACCCCGGCGGAAGACATGCTTGCTGCAAGCATGCAGCACAGCGCCATTGAGGGTGTTCCTGGAGGTGGCTTCCAGACAGGTGGTAGCCCATCACTGCATGGTATGTCATGGTGGGGGAGGTAGTTCACATGCACTAACGTGTCCTTCCTTTCTGTTACAGATCCTGGCGCCTGCAGGGTCAGCAGTGAGGGCCCGTCCACTGCGGACAGCCATCCGGAGTTGGAGGAGGGACCATCCACCTCTGCAGATTGCCGTGTGCACTGCGGCAGTGTGCACACCCATCTACCTTCACTGATGTTGAGACAGGTGTGGGAGTGCCCTTCCTGTGTCCAGCGTCTGGCATGCAAGCATGCCAGCACTCTGCAGCTGTGGCTGTGGCACAGACCTGCACCATCGATGATGCACTGACCATTATGGGCATTGAAATGTGTGTGTCACAGAATGGACACACAGCAGGCCAGCTCACACCCATGGATCTAGCTGGTTCCGACGTGTGTGCCAGCATGTCAGCACAGTCCCAGGCTGTGCCTGTCAGCACTCGGGCAGCACCAGTGGCTGTGCAGGTCACTGGCACTGTTGCGCCACAGCAGTGGAACCACTGATCCGTGGGCACAGCAGGCAGAGGGAGCAGCAGCAGTCACCCACCGGACTGGGGATACAGGGCTCAGCGGTGATGTAGGTGCACCGCCTGTGGACATGCCCATATCTGGTCCTGGTGAGCAGCGCCCACCCTTAAGGGGTGCTACATCAGGCCCTTCCAGACCCTGAGGGACAGGTTGCCGATGTGGCAGACGACCTCTTTGATGAGCACACCTGCCTGCTGCAGGCATCAGTACAGCAGCAGATGCAGGTTGCAACATCCGTGGAGGCACTGTGTGTGGCCCTGGAGTGGGTCGAGGAGCGACACAGCAGGGACACTGAGAGGATCCTGTCCCGGATTGAATCATGTGGGTGGATGTGACCACTGCCATCGACAGGCTGACACAGGCAGTGGTCAGTGCCGTGGCCATTGGGCACACAGTCAGGTGCCCTGTGCCACTCACACCACGCAGTATGCTATCCACTCCCTGTTCCCGGCGTTGTGCAACACCCACCCTGTCGACACCGGGTTCAGCTGTGGGCATCCAGAGCACCCTGGTGCAGGTATGTTCGGTATGCTGCAGACCTCTGTGGGACAAGGTCATGTTCACGCAGTGGGACTCCTGGTGGTCCATCTGTGCCACCCCATGTGGCCCATGCTCAGCCTGCCAGTGCTGCTGGGTCTCGGCGGTCTGCCCACACATCCAAGGTGGCGTGGCACTGTGCCACATGACTGAGCTGTCTCCCAGTGCGGGCCCTGTCTGATGCTGCCCTGTGTGCAATGTGTGTTGTGGGCAGTGCACCAGTGGGTGCCCTGCCCTACATGCCACACATGGACCACCTGCACGCCTCCCACTGCTGTCCACAGGTGCGTGTGCATGATGATGCCTGCATTGTGCTGTACACCAAAGTGCAAGGGTGCCCAGCATCTGACACATGTACATGGACAGTACAGGTGGTGGTGGCCTGTGGGCGTGTGTGTTTCTCATGACTGTACCTGCTCTGCTGTGCACCTGACCCTGTGCACTTTGTGCCTGGTGTGTGTCTGTCCATGTGGCATGTTACTGTTCACCCTCCCTGGTTGTGTGTTTGTGTCTTCTGTACCCTGCCACTTCCTCGTCATGCACCCTGGTGTTTCCTGTGTGTATGTGGGTTGTGCCCAGCCACTGTTGGTTGCACATGGCCCCATGACTTACCTGTGTTGTCGAGTGCTCCTCTGTGATGGTGTCCCGTGCAGCTGGACCAGCCGGATCAGTCAGGGGTCACGCTCGTCCAAGGGGGCTGCTCATCCTCATCATCACCGCGTCACCAGCATCCCCATCGCTGTCCCCTCCTCGACCTGTATGGCTATCCCACAGTCTTTGGCCATGTTGTGCAGGATACAACAGGCCAGGAATATCCCACAGGCCTTTGAGGGGCTGTACTGTAGGGCACCGCTGAGGTGTCTAGGCATCGGAAGTGTGCTTCAGCATCCCAAACACCCACCGATGATGTTGCATGTGGCTGCATAGCCTCATTGAAGCATTACTGCTGCATGGGGTCATGGGCCGCCAGTAGGGTGTGAGCAGCCAGGACGGAGGGTATCCACTGTCACCTGTGTGGAGATAGTGGAGGTTAGTGTCATGTTCAGGCTCATATTGCTCCCAACCCTGTGTGCCACTCCCATGGCACCTGTGGCTTACCCACCCTTGCCCCGCTTTGCCAATCCTACATGCATACTCACCCACTAGATGTCCTGTGGGGATGTCCCCACCTCAAATCGATGGTACAGTGCTGATTGGTAGCATATGAATGAACTGTGTGCTCTGCCAGGGTGCGGGCACAGACATTGATGATGCGCCACTGGCATCACACACCACCTGGCAGTTGACACTGGAAAACCCTTCTGATTACGATGGCAGCCCCATCGGGCCAGGTGGCGTGCGAATGGCCACATGGGTGCAGTCTATCACCCCAGCACGCCAGGCATATGTGCTACCCTGTGGAACTCCTGTATGTTTGCTGTACGCCTGCGTGTGCTGGGGAAATGGATGTACTCCGCGGCATGTAGCAGCAGTGCGCTGAGGAATTGGTGAGGATGTGTGATGTGGATGACTGTGTTTTGCCTGTGGCATCCCTGTTGGCCTCTGGAAGGTACCCATGGTGAGCAAGCACATGCAGGCTGTTACCTTTGTCTCCACTGACAGAGCGTGACTCCGTCGTGAGGTGCCTGCATCACATCACTGCACAGCTCACAGAGCCGCCTCAGTATTGCCCTGTTCAGGTGGTACCGCCCACAATCTCTACATCTGGATACAGCTCAAAGCTGATGCGGCACGCATTGCCTGTTGGGGCATACCACGACGGGCCCTTCCATGGTCACGCCCCCTGAGCATGCCTTTCACCTCTCATACAGCTTCCATGTGGCTGGCACTGTCCATCTCCTGGCTTGTGTCCCCCTGGCTGTTGTTGATCTGTTACCCCGCTGTCCTGATTGCTACCTCCACTGCACCGGATACACCTACTGGCCTCTGCACTCTGTGGCCCCACACGCCTTCCCTTGCCCTCTTCTGTCCTGTGCACTCCCTGGCCTGCACTGTTTCCTGCTCTGGCCTGCTCTGTCTCAGCTGCCTCATGTGATTTCCCTGTCACGCTCTTGCGCCTCTTCCTGAGCCTTTATTTTGGCTCACACCGTGACGCAACTTCCCGCCTGATTCACTGTGTTGCGCATTGCGCACTTATGCATGGTTCCACCCTTCAAGTTGCACATACCTTCATTTGCATTGCGCTGTTGCTCAGCATGTTTTCTGTGGCGCAACTGCCTCCTGCTGAATATCGCACTATGGCGCAATTTCGGACTGCGCGCACAACCCTATTGCGATGGCGAAACCCTTTGAATATGTGGGCCATTACATACAATCATACAATTTAAAAAACATACATGTACTAAACAACCATTATACAAACAATTAATAAGTTATTGAAATTCTGTGGCAATTCTTGTTCTTGCTTCATCTAATGTCCACGTTTTTATGGCACTAGCACATAATTTCCTACCCCTAGGGGTTAGAGGTGACAAGTTCCAGACTCCAGGACCACTGTGCAATAAGTGTTGTATCTCCAAGGCCCCTACTTTCTGCAGCACATTGGGACCAAGTTATGCAGCAAGATTACCATTTGCTGCATAACTTCAGTGGCGGTGATTTGTAATTTCTGGCGGAAGTTCTAGGCACTAATGAACTATCACATCACAGTGTCAGCTTGTCATTCTGACTTTACTTCCATGGCAGTGGTTATAGCAATCAGGATGGGGAAAGCACAGTAACCTAGCTCAAAAATAACAGACTTATAGAAATAATTCTATGCCTAATAAAGGAAAAAAATCTGTCCTTAAGGTCCTTGCCTATTGCATAAATGAAATACGCAGAAGGGACCTTGTGCATAAATAAGGTATTTCTATACTCATGCTGTCTATACCACTCATGAGGTCCCCACTGTGTATCACTTCTATATTTATATGTGCTGTCTACACCACTCATGAGGTCCCCACTGTGTATGACTTATATATTTATGTGCAATACATAACATACAGACAAATGGGTGTGTGTGTATATGTATATATATATATAGAGAGAGAGAGAGATACTGTATGTTTATGTATGTATGTATATATATATATATATATATATATATATATATATATATATATATATTTATAAATGGGCATCCAAATACAAATACAAATCCAGTGTTCTGATTGTATAAAACACATCACATGACTGTGCTATATCAGAGTGCAACCGCACACCTGCACATTTACCCCCAAAAAACAATTTTGCCATTTTATAAATAGATAACCCACTCTAGGATGTGCGGTCATGCTCTAATATACGCATGCCTTGGGTGGCTGATGCACACCAAGGCGTGTGTATATCAAAGCACCGAATCGACACCTAAGAGTGGGCTTATTACATACATATATATATATATATATATATATATATATATATATATACAGTATCTTTTAAATTTCCATGAAATTGTATCCTCATTCATACAGGTCCCTTTGAAAATGGAATAGACAGAATAGAGAGATATTGCAAAACTCATTTTCATGTCAACCTGCTTCCCTGACACACTACGTAACACCATCAGACCATGACATGCCTGTGCACCCATTGTGGAGAAAGCTCTACAGCCCAACACAATGTGTCCCCGTGTGACAGAACACTGCACCATACCTTCCCAGGCTCAGAGCAGTGATGTGTTCCCCAATCCTGGCACTGCCCAGCCAGCTCCCAGAGTTCATCTCTGAACCTGAGTTGCAGGCATGGGAACACAACATGCTACCCTCTGGCCCACACCAGCTGGCCCTGCACACAACATTTCTTCATAACTTTTAAGTGATTCTAGCAACCAATGACAATATGTGATCAAAACCCATATCAAAAATGTGTACAGCGCAATTATTTATTCAACAGGTCAACACATTATTATATTCCACTTTTCTTGGCATAATTACTTTATTTTCCTTAAAAATGACAGGTTAATTCAGTTTACCAGTTATTCATTTCAGATGGCATCTCAATACCTTAAAGGCAAAAATAAATTTATACAAAGTAAGTGTAACCCTAGATGGCGCTATCCCAGGGGCTACTACCCTGCCTGATTTGCCACTAACAGGTTGAGGGCCTGGATCCAATGGCGGTGCCTCCACCCAGAGGTCAGGGTTTACAATAGTTAAAACTAACTTGGTCACAGCCCTCTGGGACACTGCAACCCCTTTCTTCCCACTAGTGGCCCACACAATACATCAGAATTACCTTTACAGTATACACTTACCCCAGGACTGGTTCCGCACTAGGACCTCCTGTGAAATAAGATACAGTGCAACAATCACAGTACAGTACTTTAACATAGACAAATACCTCAGGCAGTATAACTTTGCTGAAACAAGCAGCTCTGATTTATTTAGGGGATATAACAAGGACAGGGAAATCAGGTTAATTAGCTTATCACTCTACTCATCTACCTATGGCTCTGTGCACAGGCCTATCCCTATCAGTTACTGTCCATGGTACCCAAGCCCTAGTGGCTACTCCAAACCGTGGCAGCTGGTAGGGCCCTTTCACACAGAGAAAAGGAGAATTAAACAGTCAGCAGTACAGTAATTCCATTTGGATTTAATGTGGCAATTCAACAGGGGCGACCCTGAATTAGTACTCACGACCTCCAAATAAGATAGGGTCTTTCAATGTCAGCAGGGCTACTCTTGAGCTCCAAGAGACTCCTCACACATTTATATGGTAAACAGTCACAGGCAAAAGTCACTTAATGGCAGCAGAATTTACTTGAGGTACACAAACCTCTTCACACATTTATATAGGTAAAAAGAAAGCACTATACCAGGCAGGCTGCATCTGTATCCCGATCGCAATTACTGCACAATACCCGGAGAACACACAGCAGATTCAGTTCCTGACAGACCGAGTGCAATTTTCAGCAATTCTCCAGTCTTCTACAGGGTGAGCTCTGGTTTCTACTCTTCAGATATCCTTTGATTCTCTTCACAGGACGGATTCAGTCCTAACAAGCTGCAGACCGGAACTCTGGACCTTACACATGTTTTTTGACTAAAACTGTGCACTGAAGGAGCACAGGGTTCCTTTCCTTCACTGCCAAAGCTCAACTGAAACTCCCAACAGACAAAACGGGCACTTCCTTTGAGTTCCTCCCAGTTCTTGACTGGATTGGCTGTCACTCACAATAGACTGCTGCTGTTGGTCCAAAAGGCGCCAAGTCTAAACTACATCTCCCAGAGTCACTGCCCATACAATCCTCTTGTGGCTGGCTCAGATTATGAGTCCAAGTTCTGATTCGTCCAAGGCACCATTTTAGAGCTAGCTTACCCCACACTGATTGGTCCAGTTCAGCAGTTCAAAACCAGAATTGGGAACTAGGCAGACACAGTTCTGACTGCAAAGACAAGCAGGTTAGACAAACTGTACTTTCATTATTACTGTAAATGATTTCTGGCAAACAGTTACATCTTTCAGATAGGTTCCCTTTGCACTCTAGTGACTGCAAAATGGAGTGAATTGGCAGCAGCTCGAGTGGTACTCAAACAGAGAAGCACACAGTCCCCCATACAAACTAATTATGTCTGCAAGCAGACAGCTCTTAAAGAGACAGTACCAGAGGTTCTGAAAACACTCACTGATAAATGGCTTAAACGCCAAACACCATTCAGGCTTGGAGCATTCAAGCAAGCTCCTGGAAGTCTTTGGGAACCCCATTTGCAGGGGGTTACACCTTCCTGGTTTGGGAAAGCTTGACGTCCGCCAAGCAAGTACCCCATAAGTTTCAACTGCAACCATATACATTTGCATTAGGCTCACACATGTAATCATCAGTCAATATATCATTTTACCAAGAACACATTTCTGAAACATTGCAGTATGTCACTCTTTACACAGTATTACACATACATTGTACCATAACTCAAGTTATTACCTCTTGTACATGAAACCTGAAGAGAGGGGCCCTTCCCTATCAGTTACATTGGGGCTGGACGGGGCAAGGGCACCATACTTAGAGGGCAACACAAGTAACTTGAGTTAGCACTGACGCTCAGTTTGGGCAATGAGCTCGGGACACATATACTCCTTTATGGACAACATTGAGAGGCAAATCCACAGGCCTCCCAAGGGAATCATAACTGAGGTGCACCACAGGCTTTACAGCTTGACCAGTCTTTCTAGGGGAACTGTTACAGTCTCTGCACTCTGAGCCTCATTTTCAGCATTGTCCTCACTTGTCAGGGGAGTCTCCATGGGGGTAGAGAGGCTAGAACTTGGGGCACCTTCAGCTCCAGGAGTTACAGTTTCTGAGTCCACAACATTTGGCTCACATGGAGAGCTTTTGGACACCTGGCAGTGGACTGTCAGGGCACTCAAAATACTCTTCTTGTTCTGGTGTATCACCAGTCTGCCCCAATCTATCATTTTCCTCCCTGAAAGCTCAAACAGTTCAACTATGCACAATGATTCCATTTCATCTGATCTGATGCTTTGCACTTCACTTTCTGGGAGCATTGGCTCCAGGGACGAAGCTGGGGCTTGGACAGTCCAGAAGGCCCAGCTTCATCTCCAGTATTGACTTAGGGATTGCCTCAAACAATTGACTCAGTTCGTAAGAAGGATAGTATTCAAAGTCACCTCACTTTCTTCCGATATGGACTGACAGTCATGCTCAACTGGGACTTGTGGAGGGAACACTTTAACTTTGCTTCTGTAGGTGCAGACTTTCTTGATCTTTTCTTAGCAGCAGCTCTAGTCACTGGTCCAGAGGGGCATCTTCTAGGGCTCAGACTCAATTAAGATTTGTCCAATGGGCAGTAAATGATTTCTATGCATTGTTTTTACATCTTTGAATTATTCTCAGGCCTTACTTTGTACACTGGCAGATCATCTAGTTTGCCCACTACAATGTGAGGGAGATGGTGCCATCTGTCAGCAATCTTGTGCTTGCCATGCAGTCCCAGATTTCTTAGCAATACCCGATCTCCCTCCTGGAGTTCCTGTGCTTTCACCTTTATCATACCTTTCTTTGTTGGCCAGATTTCTTTTGGCAGCCATGGTTTGAGCCAGTTGGTACGCATGAGTTAGCTGGGCCTTTAACTTTGCACATACTGTAAATAGTTGTCAGCTTGAACCCCATCAGGAGAGACCCCAAACACACATCTACTGGTAGTCGAGCTTCTTCCAAACATCAGGCGTGTAGGGGAGAACCCAGTGGCATCACTTTTGGTGCAGTTATAAGCATGTACCAGGGTGCTAATTTGTTGGCTCCATCTAGGCTTGTCCTTTGGGTGCAGGTGCCTAACATATCTAGCAAAGTCACGGTTGAAACGTTCAGGCTGTGGGTCCCCTGGGGTAAGGAGTGGTTCTGGACTTTGCACCCCCACAAAGCATCTCTTTGATCAGATGACTCTCAAAGTCTCTCCTTGATCAGAATGGATTCTTTGTGAGCCCCATAGTGAACAAAAAGTTTTCTACAAGTACTTTGGCTACAGTGGATGCTTTCTGGTCTTTGGTGGGGAAAGCTTGGGCATATCTCGTGAAATGGTCAGTGACCACCAGCACATTACTGATATTTCTTTGATCTGACTCCAAACTTAGAAAATCAATACAGACCAGCTCCATGGGTGCACTGGTGGTTATGTTAACAAGGGGCAGCCCTCTGGGGCAAAGCTTTCCTCTGTAAGAAGCGACTACAAGTTCGAATGTGTTGCTCCACATCAGCCCCCATCTTAGGCCAATAGAATCTGGATCTCACCAAGTCAAGTGTTCTGTCTATACCAAGGTGCCCCATGTGGTTGTGCAAGGACCTCATACTGAGTCTCGAAAGGCAGTGGGCAGCACTAGTTGTTGTTTGTCTTTTGTCCCCTCTGTCTACTGTTTCTCTGTATAACAGTTTATTGATCAGTTTCAATTTAGGACCTTCTTTGTATAACAGTGCAGTTCTCAAATCAGTGGAGCGAATTTGGACACATCTTTTCCTGCATAGAGGGCTTCTAAAGCTGCTTGATCATGGGATCGCTGGATTGAGCCCGCCATACTGTCATTGTCCAGCTGAGGCAGTGCACCAATGTCTATTGCAGAAAAGTGGCAATAAGCAGCAGGTATGCAATTCTCAGAGGGTCCCAAGCAATCCACCATGCAGTCCACTGCGTCCGTGGACATTTGTTCCTCCCTGTCAAACTTCGGCAGAGTGCCGAATGTCAGGTTCTGCCAATCGGACCCAATCATTCTGGGGAACAGGCCTCCGGAGAGAGCATCAGCATCTATGTGGTTCAGACCTGCTCGGTATTCGAGAGCATAGTCGTATGTAGATAATGCAGAAAGCCACCTATGGCCAGTGGCATCCAACTTAGCTGAGGTCTGCACATAGGTTAAAGGATTATTGTCAGTTTTTACTAGTATTTTAGCCCCATACAAGTACTCATGGAATTGGTCAACAATAGCCCACTTCAAAGCTAGAACTCTAACTATGTACAGGATAGTTCTTTTCGGATGGGGTCAGGCTTCTACTGGCAAAGGCCACTGGTCTCAGGCCATTCTCGTGCTCTTGGTACAACACAGCCCCAACCCTTGCAAGCTAGCATCAGTGTGCAGGACATAAGGTTTTCTTGGATCGGCATAGGCCAGCACTGGAGCATGGGTAAGTTGATAAATGATCTCATGAAAAGCAGTCTCACAATCAGGAGTCCAGCGGTCCCAAATACTTCACTGGATGAAAATACACTCTTCAGTCTTGAGGGTCGCTGACTTTGGTATTTTTTTGTGGGTTGGGGATACCCTTGAGTAAGGTTAAGTAAAGGGCGGATCACTCTTGAATAGTCCTTGATGAAACGCCGATAATAACCACAGAATCCCAGGAATCTTTGCAGTTCTTTTAGATTTTTGGCTGGGCCAGGTGGTCAAGGCCTCAGCTTTACTTGGGTCGGTCTCTATTCCTCGGTGGATACTATGTGTCCCACATACTTTACTGATGTTTGAAAGAATTGACACTTATCAATGGACAGTTTAAGGCCAAAGTCCTCCAGTCGGTCCAATACCTTAAATAATCTGCTCTCATGTTCCTCCAGTGAGCTGCCAAACACAATAACATCATCTAGGTATACCAGGCACTCTAGTAAGTTCATGTCCCCACTGCACGCCTCCATCAATCATTGAAAAGTGGCTGGGGCACCTGAAACCCTTGAGGCATCCTCATGAATTCATAGAAGCCAAGCGGACAGATAAAGGCTGTCTTTTCACGGTCCTCTGGGGCCATCGGATCTGGTAGTACCCACTGCGGAGATCCAGCACAGAGAACCACTTGCTCCTGCTTAGGCAGTCCAAAGCATCCTGAATGCGGGCATTGTGTACTGATCAGGATAGTCCACGGTTTAAGGTGCGATAATCCACACACATCCTTACTGTTCCATTCTTTTCCTCACTACCACAATGGGGAAGCATAAGGGCTTCTGGATTCTTGTATTACACCGCAGCTAACATCTCTTGCAGATGCTGTCTCACATCATCTATGTCAGCAGGTGCCAGGTGTCGAGACCTCTCACGAAATGGTCTTTCGTCATGCAGCCGGATATTGTGCTGAGCTCCTTGCACGCATCCTACGTCCCATTCCTTTAAAGAAAACACCTGGTCTCTCTGGGCAAGCTTCTCACTGATCCTCACTTTCCATTCAGCTGGCAGCGGGAGTCGCAAATCAAACAAGTCAGGCGTTACTCTGTCATTCTTCCTTGAACTCTTGCTGCTGGGTAGCACTGCAGTGTCTGCACAATGCACATTAGCCAGGATGCAACCTCTATTTACTCGAATGTCTTTTCAGACACATTATGAACTTGGACCATTACCCTTCTGGCATAAGCATGGGCTCTAGCGGCAAAATACTAGGCTTGACCAGCAGTCCCTCTGGCAATTTTCCATCGCCTGGTGCATCCAACATTAATATTTTATTCTTAACATCCTTTCTGATACGGACCTCCCTGTAAGGTACACTGGGCATTTGGCGCCAGGATCAGAGACTCAGGATCCTTCTTCCATACAATTCCGACCGGTTCCTCTGGTTCTATTTTTCAGCATCTCTCTGTGCCTCATAGGCCTTCTTAATTAAAGCCGGAACTCTTAAAGCTCTACTAGTCTTTGACCCCTGTTTTCATAACACAACTGTGCCAGCCTTCCAACATATGAGCATTTGTTCCAATCAACAAAGGGACACCATCATACAGTCCAGTGGGGGACACACTAAGGCTAGGGTCTCTACTTGTTCGCCACTCCAGCCACGGAGGTGGGGAAAGACAGCCAAATTCGGAATACCCGGAATAGGGTAGGCCTTCTCACTTAACCCCATACATGCAGTCCTTCTAATGGTTGTAAGGGTACATCTGACAAATGCTTCTGATACCAATCTTGGAACATAATTGTCACTTGGGAGCCACTGTCTAATACAGCTCTTGTAGACACTCCATTCACCTTTACAGTGGTCTCCATGGAGGGACCCACTATTCTGGACCAGTCTGGAGAGGCGGTAGTGGGGCCTGGGCAACTGACCTTGCCACAAAAGGACATGAATTAGCATTTTGGTGCCCTCACTGGGATCATGCGTGCACCTCTAACCACTGATTTGTTCTCCGAAGCTCTCCTTGTAGCCTATATGCAACTTTGTCAGTGTCTTTTGGGACTGGCATTCCCTTTTCATGTGCCCATCTTTCCCACAATATAGCAAAACATACTTTCTGGAGTTTGAGCTGGCCGAGTAGCCACACTGGGAGCCAGGGGCGGGGTATTACTAACTGGAAACCTGGGTGCCATCTCTGTCTGCGGTGATAAGCATTTGGAGACATCTCGTCAGTTTCTCCACTTCCATGGTCAAGGAATTGAGTTTGGAGCTGTTATCAGCAGGAGATACATGGGTGGGTACCCCACCCCATAGCAGATGCAGTCGGATATAGGTCAGGGCCCATACTTGCAGATGTGGCCTTCATAAAGGACTGTTTTGAATTCCGGATCTCTCTCAACAGTTCGCCCCATTGTGGCATATCTTTTTCTTGTCAGAGCACTCATTGACTGCCAACCTCTGCCCCTGAACTTCACTTGATGGGTCACCTCAGTCACTCGGGTCGAGCCGCAGCTATTGGTGCAGGTCCCTCCCAAGGTCGCTTTTCTCAACTCCTCGAATTTCTCTCATTAACTCATCATAGGAGGGTGGGGATTCCAGTCGATCTGCCAGGTGTAACTGAAGCAACAGCAGTTCTGAGAAGGGGCAGACTTAAGGATCCTGTCCAGCCTGGTTCGGTCCAGTTCAATCGCTAGCAAACTACCTTTCTGAGGCATTCTGCAACAATTTTTCCAGCCGAGATACATACACAGACAACAACTCCCTTGGTACTGTTGTGCATTTCTTACTCTCCACCATAGGTCCTCATCAGAATCTGGGCTCCCATACACATTCTCCAGGGCCTCAAGATAGGCCTGTGCAGTCACTTCAGGGTTACTGGGTCTGCTTAGCACGAATGGTAGCCAGGGCAGGACCTCGGAGGCTCTCACTAACCCTCTTCGCTTTCGCTCCGAGCATTGCCATTATAGCACTTGGGGGCAACATAGTCTATCCAGGTCTCCCAGTCATCCTCCCTTGGGGGTGGGGGGGAGGTGCCAGAGAAGATCCTCAACCTTCGGTAAGAGTCGTGACTAATGGCAGGTGCAGAAATTGAGTCTGCATTGGTTCAGCCACCATTCGGCACTGGAGCGGAGAAGGTGTTGGGGAGGAACACTTCAGGTGGCAAGAATAGTTTCTTCAAGTCCTCCACAGTTTTCCCTTCCCAGCAACCATTTAGCAAATTCTCCTCAAAAGTTTCAGATAGTGGTGGGGCTGATTCCCCCGGTCTTTACTGTCCTTAGTTATCACCTCCAAGCAGTGAGGGCTCCTCTGGGGTAATGGTCTGTGGCACTTTGGAGCATCTATGGGATCCTTAAACTCTACTAGGCCAGGAAAGTGTGGGTGAGCAGATTAGCATGCCGACCCACCACCACAGGGTTTTGTAAACCTTCCACCTTGGAAAGTACTCCTGCACAGTGTCCGTATTGATACCCAGGGGATGTCCAGGATAAGCATAGCATTTTGGGGTCGATCCTCCCCAGTACACCACTCCATCAGCAGGTGCACAGCCATGTCTGTCGGGTACCCATTTTTTCTTAACAGTGGTTCAGAATATGGCCACTAGAGGACACACAATCCCAGCGGTGAGTCTCCAAGATGTAACCCCAGATGGCGCTATCCCAGGGGCTACTACCCCTGCCTGATTTGCCACCAACAGGTTGAGGGGCCTGGATCCAATGGCGGGTGCCTCCACCCAGAGGTCAGGGTTTACAATAGTTAAACTAACTTGGTCACAGCCCTCTGGGACACTGCAACCCCTTTCTTCCCACTAGTGGCCCACACAATATATCAGAATTACCTTTACAGTATACACTTACCCCAGGACTGGTTCCGCACTAGGACCTCCTGTGAAATAAGATACAGTGCAACAATCACAGTACAGTACTTTAACATAGACAAATACCTCAGGCAGTATAACTTTGCTGAAACAAGCAGCTCTGATTTATTTAGGGATATAACAAGGACAGGGGGAATCAGGTTAATTAGCTTATCACTCTACTCATCTACCTATGGCTCTGTGCACAGGCCTATCCCTATCAGTTACTGTCCCTGGGTACCCAAGCCCTAGTGGCTAGTCCAAACCGTGGCAGCTGGTAGGGAGGGAGAGGGGACATGATAGAAACTTTCAAGTACCTCAAGGGAATCAACAAAGTCCAAGAGGGTAGCATCTTTCAAAAAGAGGTGTGCAAGAACAAGAGGGCACAATTTGAAGATAGAGGGGCGGCTCAGAGGTAATTTAAGGAAGTATTTTTTCACAGAGAGGGTTGTGGATGCATGGAATGGCCTTCGGAGGAGGTTGTGGAGTCAAAATCAGTGGTGGAATTCAAGCATGCATGGGATAGTCATAAGGCAATTCTGGGGTGTGGGGTAGAAAGAAGTAGGCTGCTGGTTAACTAGGATCTGCAGCTTATCCAGTAGGTAGGAAATGGGCAGACTGGGTGGGCCAAGCGGTCCTTATCTGCCGTCAAATTCTATGTTTCTATGTTTCTATGTTCTATGTTTCTATGTTTCTATGTTCACACAGAGAAAGGAGAATTAAACAGTCAGCAGTACAGTAATTCCATTTGGATTTAATGTGGCAATTCAACAGGAGCGACCCTGAATTAGTACTCACGACCTCCAAATAAGATAGGGTCCTTCAATGTCAGCAGGGCTACTCTTGAGCTCCAAGAGACTCCTCACACATTTATATGGTAAACAGTCACAGGCAAAGTCACTTAATGGCAGCAGGATTCACTTGAGGTACACAAACCTCTTCACACATTTATATGGTAAAAGAAAGCACTATACCAGGCAGGCTGCATCTGTATCCGATCGCATTACTGCACAATACCCAGGAGAACACACAGCAGATTCAGTTCCTGACAGACCGAGTGCAATTTTCAGCAATTCCTCCAGTCTTCTACAGGGTGAGCCTGGTTTCTACTCTTCAGATATCCTTTGATTCTCTTCACAGGATGGATTCAGTCCTAACAAGTTGCAGACCGGAACTCTGGACCTTACACATGTTTTTGACTAAAACTGTGCACTGAAGGAGCACAGGTTCCTTTCCCTTCACTGCCAAAGCTCAACTGAAACTCCCAACAGACAAAACGGGCACTTCCTTTGAGTTCCTCCCAGTTCTTGACTGGATTGGCTGTCACTCACAATAGACTGCTGCTGTTGGTCCAAAAGGCGCTCAAGTCTAAACTACATCTCCCAGAGTCACTGCCCATACAATCTTCTTGTGGCTGGCTCAGATTATGAGTCCAAGTTCTGATTCGTCAAGGCACCATTTTAGAACTTAGCTTACCCCACACTGATTGGTCCAGTTCAGCAGTTCAAAACCAGAATGGGGAACTAGGCAGACACAGTTCTGACTGCAAAGAAAGCAGGTTAGACAAACTGTAATTTCATTATTACTGTAAATGATTTCTGGCAAACAGTTACATCTTTCAGATAGGTTCACTTTGCACCCTAGTGACTGCAAAATGGAGTGAATTGGCAGCAGCTCGAGTGGTACTCAAACAGAGAAGCACACAGTCCCCATCAAAACTAATTATGTCTGCAAGCAGACAGCTCTTAAAAAGACAGTACCAGAGGTTCTAAAAACACTCACTGATAAATGGCTTAAACGCCAAACACCATTCAGGCTTGGAGCATTCAAGCAAGCTCCTGGAAGTCTTTTAGAACCCCCATTTGCAGGGGGTTACATAAGGTATGGACTTAACAGGTCTTTGCTATTGTTAATGTTTTGTTTAAGGTGTCCCTAGTGTAATAACATAAAACTGAAAATTGTATTAGGCTGTAGTGCAGGTTGAGCAAATATCACTGTGCCTGATATGCTGTGCCACCACCTCTGGCAGTGGAGCCACGGTAGACAACTGACTATTCATTTCTGTGGCAAAATGCAGCCATTTCATTAGCTAATGTATGATGTTATAGCACTGATAACATCACAATCTGAGCATAGATGTGTTTGGATATGAAAAAGGGAAGGAACCAGGTTCCATGGATAAATGGAAATATTAATAAAGAATCACCAAGAACAGTGAATTCTGCAGCACTGCGAGGCGTTCTGCAGTAGGTTGCAAGTTCTGGGCAAAATTCTGCAGCTGCAGAATTCTAGGGCCTTGCCTACCTTTTACTGTTCTTAAATTTGGAAATTAGTCACCCCTTTCAGCCTCATGTCATGTCCTCTTGTTCTAGAACATTTCAATGCTACCCTCCTGTACCTTATGTATGCCCTTGAGATATTTAAAGGTCTCTATCATATCCCCCCATCCTCTCCTCCATATTAGGGTCCTCCAGTCTCTCCTCATATGATTTTGGTGCAGACCCTGCATCATTTTTTTGTTGCCCTTCTCTGAACTGCCCCTATACTGTCTATGTCCTTACAGAGATGTGGCCTCCAGAACTGGACACAGTACTCAGAGGGGTCTCACCAATGATTTGTACAGTGGCATCACCACCTCCTTTCTTCTGCTGGTGGTACCTCTCCTATGCACCCCAGTACTCCCTGGTTCTCCCTACAGCTTTGGCACATTGTTTGACCACCTTTAGGTCATCTGATATGATTACCCCAGATCCCTTTCCTGTTTGGTGGCAGTTAGTGTACCCCAAATCATGTAAGCCTCCCTGGGTTCCTGTGCCCAAATGCATGATTTTACATTTATTTGCATTGCATCTTAGCTGACACACTTTGACCACTCCTCTAGTTTACCTAGGTCCCGCCATTTTTCCACCTCTCCCGAGTGTCTACCCTGTTGCAGATCTTAGTGTCAATGCAAGAAGCATACTTTTCCTTCCATCCCTTCGCATGTCACTTATGAAGACATTAAATAGGACTGGCCCCAGAACTGACCCCTGTGGCACCCTGCTGGTTGCTCTCCTTGCCTTGGATTGAGCTCCATTTACCGCCACCCTCTGTGTTCTATCCCTCAACCAACTTCTAACCCAATTACCACCTTGGGACCCATTCCCAGGCTGCCTAGCTTGTTTACAAGCCTCTTATGTGGAGCGGTGTTAAAGGCTTTGCTGAAGTCCAGGTAGGCCACATCTGCTGCTCCCCCAATCCACTTCCCTGGCCACCCAGTCAAAGAAATAAATCAGATTTGTTTGACATGACCTTCCCTCTGTGAATCCATGCTGCCTAGGATCCCTGCTCCACTGGATTCAAGATGTTCCACAATACTTTCTTCTAGCAGTGATTCCATTATTTTCCCCACCACTGAGATCAGGCTGACTGGTCTATAGTTTCAGCCTCCTCCCTGCTCCCACTTTGTGTAGAGGACTACATCTTCTCTCCTCCAGTTTTCTGGAACCAATCCCATTTCAGTGATTCATTGAACAGAGTTGTCAGTAGTGCTGCCAGCATCTCCCTAAGGTCCTTTAATATTCTAGGATGCATCCCATCTGATCTGACTGCCTGTCCACTTTCAGTTTTGAGTTCCTTTAGCACTCTGTCCTCCATAACGGACTAGTGTCCACCTTCCTCCTCTTGTTGCTCCTGTTACTTATTTGTGGTCCTCACCTTCCCACTCTTCTGTGAATACTGAACAAAACAATTTCTTCAAGATTGCCCTTTTCCAAGTCACCTTCTATATGCTCCCCTTCTGCCCCCTTAAGCCTTACAACCCAACCCTCATTGTTCTCCTTTCACTAACATACCTATAAAAGTCTTGTTCCTTCTTTACTGCCTGGGCTTTTTTCCTCTGTTTGCACCTTTGCATTCTTGACTGCCTTCCCTGCCTCTCTCTGCTCATCCAGATACGTACCTTTCTTTCTCCTTCTGTGTTTCCTTGTACCCCTGAAAGCCAACTATTTTTGCTCTTACCTTCATGGACACTTCCTTTGAGAACCATAGTGGTTTTCTTTTCTCTTGCATTTGTTTATTTGCCTAAAGCAAAGGTTTGTTGTGCTTCCACTATGGCTCCCTCAGATGGGCCCACTGTTCTTTAACTCCCTCCAGTCATCCCTCCCTGCTAGGGATTTCCTGAGACATACCCAGCTTTGCAAAGTCTGCCTCCTGAAGTCGAGGACCCTCACTTTCATGATCGACATCTGCATGAGTGTTTTCAACTTTGACGCTGTTCTGAGAGAGATGTGATAAGCACTGGGTTTGCTGGATGTTATCCCCACGCTGTTGTACTTACTGAGTGTAATCCCCCTACAAATGGGGGTTCCCAAAAAGTCTTCCTTGAGCTTGCCTAAATGCTCACTGCCAGACTGGTGTCCTGCATTGTAGCAGTTTAAATGTAATTACCAGAGCTTGTATACTCTGTGTACTGCCTCTTTAAGAGCTGCCTAATTGCAGTTTAAGTAATCTGAGAGGGAGCTCTGTTGAAAGATGTAACTATTTACTGAAAACCATTTAGAATGATAATGATAATGTAGTTTGTCTAACCTGCTTTCTTGTAGCAAGGACTGTTTTGTTTGTTTCCACTATCTTGGTCCTGGACTGCAAATTGGACCAATCAGTTCTAGTGGGACCTAAAATGTAGCCGGACTGCAGGAGCTGTCTGAATTCAAAATCTATAGGAACTGCAGTTTTAACTTTTTGCACCTTTTGCAACTGAAGGGGAGCTCGCTTTGACTGACAGCCAAATCAGTCAACCAAATATTTTGGATCTTGGGAAGTCCCGCTGCTTGCAGTTTTGCAGTTAGAACTAAGCTGGAAGCTAGCAAGAAGGAGCTGAAGTGTTTCTGAGCAGCTATCCTGAGTGGATTCCATGGGAGAACTCTGAAAAGGCTAAGTGTTTGGCCTGCATGCGGTGTGCTGCTCCTGAGAGGAGAGAAGAGAATTATTTTGGACTAAATCCAAGTCTGTGTGACTAAAGTAAGCTACTTAAGTGGGCCAGGCTCAACCTGAAGAAGACGATATTTTTGCTGAATCGATCGCCTGTCAGGAGTTCCAGCTATGCCTAAGCTCCCGTGTGTGCAGAGACTTTGAGATTGTGCCCGGGAGCGCTCACCAGGTACAGTAGAATTCCCATACATGTAAATGTGCTATGAGCTGCTAGTGGGTTGTGAGTTAGTTCCCCACTGTGTGAACTGTGTTCTGCTTGCTGGAAGTTGTATCCAGCCCAAAGCGGGCTGCTTCGAACTTGTCTCCATGTGGTCTGGGCTTTGCCAGACTGGCCCAGCCAGACTACCCACTGCACAGAGAAGCCATCGACGGGAGACCTGCCTGGGGATCAGCCCCTGCTCCACACTTGAACAGGACGACGCCTCTGCAACTTGTGTGGGCCCTGCTTCTCCTGGCATTCCAGATCAACCACCTGCAGTCTCGATTTTCATCCAGCCTGTGTCCAGTCTTGGGTACGTGAGTAAATACCAGGGTAGCTCCCTACAACAACAACTTAATCTGAGTGTGTCATCTGATTGTCTTGTTGTTTGTTTCCTTCTGAACTGAGCCCTCCGGCTCCGGATTACAAATACTGTGTACTGTGCATGTTGTGTTTTCCATCACAGGGCCCCAACCAGCTGCAACCCTGGGCAACTGTCCTGGCTAGCCCATCTCTTCTACCTGGGTACCCAGAGGTGGACTGTGTGGGGGGACTCAAGCGCATGCATAACTGCTTGATTGATATAATCTTTAAGCTAATTAACCTGATTTTGCCCCTCCCTTGTTCAAGTCCCCTGAATAAATCAGATCTAACTTTTCTGCATGTAATCTGACTGTGGTTCCAGTTTGTGCTCAAAATACTGTACTGTTGCTATTTGCTGTGCTTAACCTTGTTTTATAGGGGGTCCCAGGGTCGAGCCAGAGGAACCAGCCCTGGTGGTAAGTGCAAACAGTGTGGGTACTTGTGTAGTGTACCAGGGGTATTGTGAAAGTGATTATTGTACAGTGTTCAGGCCACTAGAGGGAAAGAGGAGGGGTTGCAGTGTCCCAGAGGGCTGTGTCCAAGTTAGCTTGACCACTACCAATCTGACCTCCGGGTGGAGGCACCATTTCAGAACTCAGGTCCCTTAACCTGCAACTAGCCAAGCAGGCAAGGGTAGTAGCCCTTGGGATAAGCGCCACCTAAGGGGTTACATGAGCAAGGACCTTTTGTTATACAGTAAGTGCCCCATCAATGCCAAATGAAAACTGCCCCAAGGAAGGGGACAGGAACTGGAAACCCTGCAATGGGCCACCACATTACTGGCCAGATAAAGAAGGGATATTCTGCTACAATTTTGGTGATGACAGTTATCTGGAAGAGAGTGTCAATCCACAGACGATTTGAAGAAAGTGAACAACCAGTTCCAGAAATGTTCCATGAAGCAGGAAAAACTTCACCAGGGCTCTGCAGAGCAATGTGCAGAACCCCAGACATCAGACACTCCGACCAATCCATTTCAAAGTCTTTCAGCCATGTGGCTTACCCAGTGCTTTAACTAAATTCATGGGTTCCTCTTTCAAGATCAAAGTTCTCATTGAAAAAGTATCCCCCTGCTCTACTGGATAGTGACTCTTGGGTCACAATTATCTTTAAGGACTGGTACAACACTTATCTGACTGGAAACTACAACCCTTTGAAGGCTTGAATGTTTGGGGAGTGGAAAGTCTTACCTTAACTAAGCTATATAGAAAGTATTGATTGCATTCCCACCAGTGCAGCTGGAATTAGAGTACCAGCATAAGCGGGTTTTTTGTTTGTTTTTAACCAGGAGAGGCACACTAAGCTGAAAGCTTGTTTACAAATGTGATCTAGGAGCTCAAGAAAGTTAAATGACTTGTTCAGGGTCACACAGTAGGGGCTGTGGGATTCAAACCCAGGTCTCTAGCTCAGAGCCTTAAACCACTGCGCTATACTGCCTGCCAGTGCATTGGTATGCCCAGAATCAGGAATTTAAGACAACATGCCTTTCCTGATTGAAACAAATCTTCATATGTTTGGGCACCTGACCAACTACTCAAAAACAGTGGGGAATTCAAGAATGCATGGGACAGACATAAGGCAATTCTGGATGGGGGCGAGGAAGAAGTTGGCTGTTGGTTAACTAGGATCTGCAGGTTATCCAATAGGAGAAATGGGCAGACTAGGTGGGCAAGCGGTCCTTATCTGCCATCAGAGTCTATGTTTTCTATGTTTCTAACTATACAAGGAACAAGAGGCGGACAGAGAGGATGAGCACTACCTATGCATGGACTGATGAGCAAAGCTTACCAGAAGCAGGCCCAGGAGACTAGTGGAGGCAGTGAAGACTCACTGGCATAGTGAAGCACTGGAATACAGGGCACTTGGGTCATAACAGTGCCAGCTGCAATAACAAGGTCAAGAACTGTACAGTAAAAATGCCGTCCCTTTTTATTGCTGTGCCCTACAACCCCGTACTTATGGATCCTCACTCCGGGGAAGCGTATCATGGGGAAAGACAGAAATTGTGGGCTGTGGAATACTGTTTCCATGGCCCCTTGTAAAAAAAAAAGTAATGTCCAGAAGAAATAAAATCAAGGAGACCAGGATTAGAACCTGATCTTAGCTGCTAGCCAGTGAAGCTGTTTTGTGGCTCAACCGCCACACCACAGGAGCAGCTCAGATAGTCTCCTGAATTCTTGTGCCCTTGTCCTGTGATAGCACCGTGGACAGAAATCTGGGACCATTTACTGCAAGTGCTCTTAATCCCCTCTCACTGTCCGTGACCGCACTATGCAGACTAGCACCCTCTTTTCTTGCGCTATTCTGGTAGCAGTATTCTAACCCGTAGTGGATGGCTACAAACTAACTGATATTGCTTCCCGATGCAGAGTGTACAATCAGTGGAGTAGTGAGGCTGAAGAAAGATATGATAAACCAGATCCTCATGACTGACACCCTAAAGAGCATAACCTACCAAAAGGACTATTGGTCAAACTCAGCCAATGTGTTACATGTGCATGCACAAGCATCTGCCAGGAAAATCACTATGCAAGTGAAGAATGTGACTGCACTTGACATCACCATGAAAAAAGGATGGAACTTGGCCAGGGTATACTATACAGACACAGCAGTACAGCCCAAACCTACAGCAGAAGGATCTAAGCAAGGTATCAACCCTACAGCTTTTGACCTTGGAGACTCACCCATGCCTGCTGGATAGAAGACAAGAGTGAGTCACACGTTATCAAAGGCAGACAATTGTGTTCTCATTGACTGACTGGGAGTTTGAATGCATGACGGGAAGAGCATAACACACACCTGCAAAACCATGCTCATTTCAAGAGAGGGTCCAATATCTGGCACTAGCGGACATCGGTGTCATGAAAAGCCACCTGCAAGAGCTTTTAACTGCTGGAACCATCCAAGAATTTGGACGCTCCTATGCATCCCCACATAGTGGTCATCAGAGAAAGAATGTAACCATACCGTCTGTGGACTATAGGATGCTCAGTAAAGGACCATTCCCAGTCAGTACATGATGCTAAGCATTCAGGATGCCTTGGATTGCCTGAATGGAAATTGATGATTCCCCATATTGGACCTGAGGGCAGGTAGTACCAGATACTCATGGCTCACAGGGTTTACACTTGGTTGCTGCTGGCCACAGATGGTTATCAACATTGTCCACATATGTAACCCTGGACTACTACCCCGCCTGCTTCTCTGATTGCAGGTTGAGGGCCTGAGTTTGGGTTGAATAGTTGCTGTGTCTGCCATACCAGCAGCAGAACTATGATTATGGGGCCTCCACCCAGAGTAATGATTAAGTGGGTAAATTGCCAAATTAGTACAGCCCTCTGGGAAGCTGTACCTACCCACATGCCAGCTAGTGGCCTAACACACAGACTGGCAGTAATAGATGTACTTTGCACACAATACCACATTTAATGGCTAGCACTAATAATATGCCCACCAGCTTTACACTTACCAACAGGGTCTGGACTTCTGGCATTCACCCTGTATCCCCTAGAAAAGAACAGTTATCCAGCAACCACAGTGTAAGCTTACTTCTTCCCACACTGAACCCCACAGCAATAATGTGCTCACAGACCCAGTTAACATGCAAAACAAATCAGGTTTATTCAGGGGTCTGAACACAGTGAGGGGTGAAAATTTAGGTTAACTATTGTGGTACCGTAAATAAACAGATAGCAATTAATGATCACTAAATCTGTCCCTGAATTATTCAGTTTATCAAGCTGCTGGGTACCGGGATGTGATTAGGTGCAGACTTGAAGCACTGCATGAGGTAGGCCAAGCGTTGCAGCTAGTTGTGGCCCTGGATAAAGAAAAGCTTGTTAGTACAGACTAAAATACTTGCAGACAGTAAGATATTTGTAGTCCTGGGCTGGATGACCTCTAATTACAGTCAACACCCAATGAGGACTTATTGGGCAAATCAGATGACACAAAACATTTATTTGGTTGTTGCAGGAGGCTACCGTAATTGTACTCTATGCACCCAGATCTGTTGGACAGTCAGATGAATACACCATGGCTCTGATGGCTTTCAAAGATGATGGTGGGGACTGGGGCTGACATGACTCGCCTCCACTTCATGGCCTTTCCCTCTAGGTGACCACAAGCTGTGACTGGCTTCTACGGGGCTGACTCCCAAGGCTGGTTTCTGACAGGCAGATTTTATATCTGGAGCAGGAACAGTCTTTAAGGCCAGAGATGGCACAGGCCCAATACATGAAGTTTGGCTTGGTATGCAGTTTAGAAAAGTCATTTAAGTTGCAACTATAGCTTGGCGGCCTGGTGGCACTTAGGGTTGGCGGCTGGAGCGCACACCTCATGCACTTCGGTGACCTGGGTTCGAGGCCAGGCCCAGGGGCCGGGAGGTCGGTGGGGAGGAAGAGATCGGTGTCCATGAGGGCTGCTCTCTCTTCAATGGTGGGACAAGGAATCGACCGCTCGAGTGCAACCTCTGTCAGGGTCCAGGAGGTGGCTCAAAGCAGCGTTGTGAGATACCTGGGGGTGGAGCCACAGCAGCACATTGCCATGACAGCCATGCTCACAGAGGATCTCTCACATAAGAAAAAAAACCCTCATTGCCAATAGAAGTGGCGCCTCCCTCCACAGACCTCCTGCACACGAACTTGGAATCTCAGGCTGTTCCCTCTCCCCCGGCCTGGTGACTCAACACTAAGAGAAAAGCACCCTTCCCGGAGGGGTAGACCCAGAGGATGCCCAGAGCCGGAGAGGAGCCTACTGGAATACCGCCAAGTTGGGAGGTAGAGACTGGGGATCAGGAGGTCACTGGAGAGAGTTCGGAGGTTGGGGCGATAAACAGAGTTCAAAAAAAAAAAAATGCAACTAGCAGACTAGCTTAACTTTGGTAAAAAAAGGGAACAGGAACAACTGACAATAGGTCTCCCCTTTTTTCAAATGTGGCAGAGGCCAATGCAACATTCACAGGCTCCAAATGGCACAGGAGTCCTTAGGTTGAGATATCCTCTCAAGTTCCTTTGGATGCCCTCTTTTAGGCAAGCGCTTTCTTCCAGCCCCAAAGTCTCTGAACTCAGGCAGGCTTAGCAGAAGTTGCTTTCTCCAGTTTTGCATTTTGGCAGTCTAAGTCCACTTGAAGCGACAAGGCAGGCTGAATTCCCACAATTAACATACATCAAACATAGAATTTGACGGCAGATAAGGACCACTTGGCCCACCCAGTCTGCCCATTTCTCTACCTAATGGATAAGCTGCAGATCCTAGTTAACCAGCAGCCTACTTTTCTACCCCCTAGAATTGCCTTATGACTGTCCCATGCATGCTTGAATTCAACCACTGTTTTGACTCCACAACCTCCTCCGGAAGGCCGTTCCATGCATCCACAACCCTCTCTGTGAAAAATATTTCTTACATTACCTCTGAGCCGCCCCCATCTTCAAATTGTGCCCCTTGTTCTTGCACATGCCTTTTTTGAAAGATGCTACCCTCTTGGACTTTGTTGATTCCCTTGAGGTACTTGAAAGTTTCTATCATGTCCCCCACTCTCCTCCTTTCCTCGAGGCTATACATATTAAGCTCCTTTAATCTCTCTTCATATGTCTTCCGGCTCAGACACTGCACCATTTTAGTTGCCCTCCTTGGACAGCTTCCATCCTGTCTATGTCCTTATGGAGATTGGGTCTCCAGAACTGCATGCAGTACTCCAGATGGGGTCTCACCAGCTGTCTGTACAGAGGGATAACAACTTCCTGTTTTCTACTGGTGATGCCTCTCCCTATACATCCCAGTATCCCCCAGCCCTCCATTGAATTGTTTTCAGCTTACCACAACAAGCTCACGACTCTCTCAGCATTTGAACTGAACTACTCTTTTCTGCTTTTAGGCAGTCCACCAAACTTTAAGACCCACAGAGAGGCAATACAGGCCTTCTCCCTTACGTTTCTCTTCACGCATACATGCAGTCTCCTTTCTTCTCGATAGTAATGTCGAGTAATGAATATTAAATCTTAATACCACGAATAATATGGTATTCAGTAATCAGGAGCTGAATACTGAATATCACAGCTATCACGGTGATATTCGATAGTCAGCACTCCCTTGAGATTCCGAGATCTCGTAAGATTTTCTAGCCTATCGTGAGCATTTGCCAAAGCTAGATCACATGACAGTTTGACACTGCTGTGCAGTGGAGAGATCATAGTGGAGAGTAGAGAGCTGTGTCAGCAGAGATTAGGAGTTGTAAAACTAATATATTCATCACAAACCTTTATTTTTCAGTCTGGAAAGTGTGTCTTTAGTGCAGAGTACTAGTAGGAGCACTGGGAGTTTTTTTTTGTGTGGATAAATTGCCTGATGTACTGATTTTTTTTTTGCTAGGAGCTGCAGACAAACTAGTATACTTTCATTTCAGGCGCCTCGTAACTGGTGGAGAGTGGAGAGAGAGCTCTGAGTCAGCAGAGAAGAGGAGTTGCAAAAATAATATTTTCATTACAAAACCTTTATTTTTAGTTCTGTGCTTGTGTCTTTAGTGCCTAATACTAATGGGAGGATAAATCATCTGATATAGTGATTTTGTTTTGCTAGGAGCTGCAGAGAGATACTAGTATACCTTCATTTCCGGAGCCCTTGTATGCTGTGCTCTGGCAGTGAAGGAGTCGTGTTTCTTTTCCTAGTGCCTGCCTGGTAGTGGTGCAAGGCTTTTTGGCATTTTTCCCAGAGAAATTGTCTGATTTATTTTGCCAGGAGGAGCTGCAGAGAGACTTACATTGCAGTTTGCCTCCTTAATCACAGTAGTTGTAACTTCTACCTTGACTGATGTACAGTACTGATTTAAAACAAAAGTCTTTGGTGGTGTAAATAATAAGTATTTCTGGGGGGCTCAGGTTTCACAAACCCCAGTAGTAGCCTAGCCAGAAATCTAGAAGGGCAGTCAACTTACTGCACTCCCACCCTCCATGGTTTAGGGCTAGGTAGTGGCGCTTGCAGTGTGTACACACCTCACCTTCCCTGAGTGCGTGCTGCTTGCAGTCATTTTCTCTGAAAATAATGCAGTACTGCTGCTTTGCAACCATTTTTGTACTGAAGTATAGCAGAACTTGTGTGCATTTACAAATAAATAAAGTGAATTGCAGTAGTTCTGCCGTAGAAATCTCTGTAAGAACTATTTGTGATGTAATCTGAGGTTCGGCTAGGGTTTCATGACAGTCAGTAGCCTAGCCGCCAGCAGTCTGAGAGAGCTTGCAATAATCTTTCTGCGCCAAAATAAAGCAGTACTGCAGCTTGCAACCATTTTTTGTACTGAAATACAGCAGACTTGTGTGCATTTACAAAAAAAGTGAACTACATTTGTTCTGCTATAGAAATCTCTGTTAGAAATATTTGTGGTGTAATCTGAGTTTGGGCTGGAGTTTCAGGAAAGTAAGTAGCTGCCAGTAGTCTTGGAGGCAGTTGGCTGACTGCCCCCGATGGTTTAGGGCTGGTTACGATGCTTGCAGTGTGCGCACATCTCGCCTGCTCTGCATGTGTGCTGCTTGCAGTAATGTTTCTGTGTGAAAGTAAATCAGTACTGCTGCTTGCAACATTTTTATGTTGTCTTGCATGTGAAAGCAACATCTAAGATAGCAGCAGAATTGCAGAGGTGTGTCAGTGTTGGCTGAATGCAGGGCACGCTTTAGTAGGTTCATTCCCATTTAGCCATCATGCTAACGCTGATGCAAGAATTGTGTGAAGTGGCCAGAACTTGAAAAGAAATGTGCTGCTGCAATCAGAGACAACCTCGTCATGCAGCAGCACAGATGACACGCCCCGCATTGCCTTTTCTGGTGAACATTTCAATGAACATAATCCCCAAAGAAAGCGGATATAGGGGTGCAGTCCCCATGTCGGCATGTCCACCACCCCACACATTGTGTGGCACACTGGGAGCCCACCCCAGGGTGGCCAATATCACTCCCTTCTGAAAGTCATGGGGCACAGTGGAAGCCCACCCCAATGTTCCCAACATTTATTTCACCTGTAAAGAAAGAAAATGGTCCCACAATGTGCTTTTTTTTCTGTACCTGAATAAAAGAAATCGGTCCCTCATTGCTGCGGCACCTCCCCAACCTGCACCCACCTCTCTGCGCACCCCACCTCCCCATACCCCCATCACCCATACTTACCTCCAGAGGTCTGGCACTGTAGTCTTCGTGGAGTGGAACATGTCTGGACTCTTCAAAGCCGAACTCAAAATGAAGAAATGCCGGTAAGCTGTATAATGGCATCAATGGGGGATTCAACAAGGTGGATATCTCAGCCATTTTTGGAATTATGTCCAGATTTTCAACATGGAGTTCTTGGGACCCCACCTCATGAACATGCACTGTCATCTCGTTATTTGGTCCCAAAAGGAAATTTCACGGTCACTATGCGGAATCACCTTTTGGGACCAGTCGCTAATATGACGTGCCATAATCGTAATTGAGAATCCCAACTTCATTTTGGTGAAACAATTCCAAACAAGCATTTGTCAATGCCGAATGTTGTCGCACTGGCATTGGCTTTGGTAGTGCAGTCTTGGGAACACATTTTGGGCAGGATGTGAAAATAACAGCTGTACTGTTCATAAGGAGGTGTAAAAAATGGCAGTGTTGAAAATGTGGCATGTAAATATTACCAAATTTCGAGTTACAAGGGTGCGAAATGCGCAACGACGCTTGTAACACAGTCATTTTATGGACTTTCGGCACCAAATTTTCAACATAGGCATTTTAGCACCTCGCTCATGTACAGTGTCACTGTCATTTCCTCAAACTATCTGAAAAAGTGATTTCGCTTAGCGACATGCTATTCTGCATGGACATGCGAAACACATTTCGCAGGATATGTAAAATAACAACTGCGCTGTTCATCAAGAGGTGTGGAAAATGCCAATGGTGAATATCCAGAGTGAAAATATTACAAATGCACAAGGTTACAAGCGTGCATGCAAACTGCTAGCACGCAAGCTCATAACACAATCTTTTTATGGAGTATCGTCACCAAATTTTCAACATAGGCATTTTAGTACCTCTGCTCATGAGCAGTGTCACTGTCATTTTGCAGTCTGCCCCAAACACTGATTTCCCACAGAGACCCGCAGCTATTGTCTTGGAAGTCATCAGGAAACACATTTTAGCCAGGATGTGAAAAATGACAGCTGTACTATTCAAGGAGAGTATGAAAAATGACAATGTTGAAAATCTGGCGTGAAAATATTGCAAATTAGCAAAATTCTGAGAGTCATCGTACATACGCTCATAAAACAGCCATTTTTATTTTTCCACTAATTTGCAACATAGGCTTTTTGAAAGCCCACTCATGAACACTGCCACTGTCCTTGGTTATCAGTCCCAAAAGGTGATTCTGCACAGTGACTGTGAAATCACCTTTGGGACTGAGTAAAGTCATGACAGTGCCAGAATTCATGAGAGGGTCCCAAAACCCATGTTGAAAATTTGGTGCAAAAATCAAAAAATGCCCAAGATATGCATCAAAGTTGAAAAACCCTATTTATTCCATTATGCAGCTTACCGGCATTTCCTCAGTTCACAGTTGGTTTGAAGAGCGAGCGTGTTCCCGGTCCACCAAAGATCGTCGTGCAAGCCTGTAAGGTCAAGTATGGGGTGAGGGGGTCTGTGGGGAGGCAGGGCACGGGGTGGGTGCGGGTGGTGGGAGGAAGGTAGGGAGACTACAAGGGACCGTTTCTGTTTACAGGTGTTAAAAAACCTGATCACAGATGTTTTTCTTTTTACAGGTGTTTTTGGGGGATACAGTGGCAAATGGGCACATACTGAAGGATGGAACTAGCTGAGGGGGTTGGGCACCCCTCAGCACAGAAGAAGGGGGGGACATCATGCCGACAGGGAGTGGGCCTCCGCAGCACATTAAAGTGGTAAAGAGGGGAGAAGAATGCCGATGGGGATTAGGCACCCCTGTCGGCAGCAACAACGAGCGGGGGCACATGAGCTGAGGGATTGGGCACCCCGGCAAAGCAAAAAGGAGGGGGACACATTATACTGAAGGGGAGGGCCTCATCGGCACATACATGAGGGTAGGTAAGTCACCAGGGATTGGGCACCCCTGTCGCAGTTTAGCAGCCACTGTGCCACCATGTTTGTAGCCGGTGAAGACGAGAGGTCCGCTGCATGTGGCGAGGCTTTGCTCACATTGCAGCGTGCACTTTCCTTAGATGCTTTCGCCACATTATGTATGCATGGTGTGCGCTGGCATGTAAGTTGATTG
Organism: Neoceratodus forsteri; assembly: GCA_016271365.2. Classification (NCBI taxonomy): domain Eukaryota; kingdom Metazoa; phylum Chordata; order Ceratodontiformes; family Ceratodontidae; genus Neoceratodus; species Neoceratodus forsteri. The sequence goes on from CM057455.1 coordinate 268,672,730, forward strand.
GGGCATGAGGGACAGCTGTCATTTTTACATCCTGCTCGAAATGAGTTTTCACACTTATGGTGCACAATGGTGTGGTCGCTGTGGAAATCAACATTTGGGACATATTAACAAAATCACAGTGACACTGTTCATGAGCAGAGGTCCCAAAATGCCCATGTTAAAATTTGGTTAAAAATCCCCAAAATAATTGTGTTACGGGTGTGCATTGTGCAGCTTCTATGCATGCTTGTGACTTCACTCATTTTTCATATTTTCACGCCAGATTTTCAACATTGCCATTTTTACACCTCCCCATGAACAGTACAGCTGTCATTTTCACATCCTGCCTGAAATCAGTTTTACACCTAGGACACCAAATGGGCGAGTCACTGTGCAAAATCACCTTCGACTACGAACTGATAGTGCCACTGTTCATGAGGCAGGGGTCACAAAAGCCTGTGTTGAAAATATGGAGTGAAAATATCAACAAAGCGCCCAGGCGTTAGAGTTTCCAACCATAACACCCACCCTGCAGAGACTGACAGGCATCAGGGTGTGACTAGGATTATCAGCTGTAATGTTCACGCCATTCCCACCCCACCCCACCCTGCAGAAAGTGACAGGCATCAAGGTGTGCCTTGGACTCTTTCAGCCCAAAGTTCACCCCATTCTCCATACTGCACCTATCTGAGCGTATTTCCTTATGGAATGGGGTGAACATATGCCCGAATACACCAAGGCACACCTCGACACTTGTCGGTGTCTGCAGAGGTAGGGGTGAGGTGAAATGGCGTGAGCGTTATGGCCCATGATCCAAAGCACACCCCTCAAGCTCAGTCTCTGCAGGTGGGGTAGTTGGCAGCAGTTCAACACTTCACTGCCATTCCTATTACGTATCTCTCTATCTCCTGCACTACCAATGCCAATGCCAGCAAGACAACATTCAGCATTGAAAATGCTTGTCTGTACTGAAATACAGCAGAACTTGTGTGCATTTACAAATAAAAAATTAATTGCAGCAGTTCTGCCATAGAAATCTCTGTAAGAAATATTTGTGGTGTAATCTAAGGTTGGGCTGGGGTTTGAAGAAAGTCAGTAGCCTAGCTGCCAGCAGTCTTGGAGGGCTTGCAATAATTTTCTGTGCAAAATAAAGCAGTACCGTGCTTGCAACCATTTTTGTACTGAAATACAGCAGAACTTGTGTGCATTTACAAAACAAAAGTGAATTGCAGTAGTTCTGCCATGGAAATCTTTGTAGAAATATTTGTGGTGTAATCTGTGATTGGGCTGGGGTTTCAGGAAAGTCAGTAGCCGCAAAAGTCTTGGAAGGCAGTCAACTGACTGCACTCCCACCCCACAGGTTTAGTGCTAGGTAGCGATGCTTGCAGTGTGCACACACCCTCACCTGCCCTGCATGTGTGTTGCTTGCAGTAATTTTTCTGTGCAAAACTAAAGCAGTACTGCTACTTGCAACAATTTTTATACTGAAATACAGCAGAACTTGTGTGTCTTTACAAATAAAAAAAGTGAATTGCTGTAGTTCTACCATAGAAATCTCTGAAAAATATATTTGTGCGTAATCTGAGGTTGGCTGGGGATTCACGAAAGTTAGTAGCCTAGCTGCCAGCAATCTCGGAGGGCTTGCAATCATTTTTCTGAGAAAATAAATCAGTACTGCAGCAGGTGCTGCTTACAATAATTTTCAGTGCTACAGTAAAGCAGAACTTTTATACGTTTACAAAGTATTAAGTACTTGAGAGTGTTTAGAACTTGTTGGCATAGACAAAGACAATGACAGGTAGAGGGTGAAAAATTACTTGGTCCAGCCCAAAGAAATCTACAATGGAGGAACAGGTTGGTGATGCTGAACCTGAACGTGAGTGATGGTCAGCCCGTCTTCGATGCCCAAAATTATTCTTTTCCTTTCCAAGCCTATGTCTCCCAGCAACAGTAGTACTGTGGATGGCATGGGACAAAGTGATACAAGAAGCACAAGAAGAAGGACACTGTTCTCGATTCCCACCATAACCACCGGATGTGTCCCGATCTCTCACCGTACCATCATGACTCCCACCACAACCACCAATGTGTCCTCATCTCTCAGCAGTACCATCACATCTGTCATTACCACCACCATCCCTATAGAGACCCTGTCTTCCTCTTCCATAACAATGGGCAGCACAACTACTACAGTCAATCCTGCAACTGCGACTGTCACTCCAGCCACTACTGACACTATGAACCCTGCCAGTACTGCCACTACTGTAACACTATCACCACAGTCTGGTATCCCTGACATCGTACATGTTACCAGTATGCCACTATAGTTGATACAGTTATTCTTCTGGCTTCTCAACTTCTCAGAACTCAGAAAAAGTTGTGAGGATGACCAGTCATCTGATTCTGAGTAGTTCCTAAACATGATGAATTGCCCAGTGAAATGTCATCTGCTTCATCAGAGTGAGTGACTTTGAAGATGAGTTAGAGTATGCTATGTACATTGAAGGCAGAGACAAAAAGGTGTCTTTCAAAACTGTCTGTAGGTGTAGCACTAGTAGTAAGGGTAGTAGAAGCAGCAGTAAGGTAAGGGTCCCTCTCCCTCTAAAAAGACCAAACAGGCAACACTAATGTTTCTTTGGCAGGCTCCGTCACAGCTGAAGGACAGCCAAGTGATGGCAACATTGACATGGCACCATCAGGGGCCGTGGTCACAGGGCAAGAACATCAGGACAAGAAAGGCACATCTGTTGAAAAACAACTGGGGATGTGGTGCTAGCAGAATCACTGATAAGCTTAGTGTTAAAAGTACTGTGTTGCTGCATTTCACTGTGTTATAGGAGGACACAAGGAAGGCAGTCTTCTTTTCAGCGCCACTATAAGCTGAGGAAATCACTCTCTAATCAACCACAACATCATTACAGAACCACTTGAAGCTTAAGCACCCAGAGGTGTATCAAAGCTCATCTGGGTCTGGATCAGGACCCTGGTTTCATCAAGACTTAACCCCTCCAGTTGGCAGGCATGCACAGTAGGCAGTGGTGGTGGTACCGACAACAGATCTGATTTAGAGAGCAACCCGGTGGTCACGGCACTCCTTTGCCCCTCACCAACACAGAGTACGGCCTCCACTCTGGTGGTCACTTCTGACTCCAGTGATACTACAAGGCAGAGACAGTCATCAGCACTTTGCACACCACCGTTGTTGAAGCGGTCCACATCGATGTCTCCCGTGGCAGTTCCAATAATGGATGCTCTGCATGTATGAACAAAGTATTATGCCTCACATCCAACAGCACAGCAAATCACACAGCTGATTGCTGAGATGATGGCGCTGGATCTCCAGCCTATGTCAGTTTGTGGAAGATACTGGCTTCTGACAGCTTCTCAACTATTTGCACCCACATTATCAGATCCACATTGTACTACAGTTTCACAAAGTGTATTGCCACGGCTGTATGATGGCATACGATCTGCTGTTGCTGCTCTGCTTGCAGAGGCTGTTGAGTGGTGTTTTTCACTGCACATCAGCTATCTGGACTAGTGATAACTCCTGTATGCCTATCTCTCCTAACTGCACATAGGTGTGCAACATCTTGCTGCTGCTGTTTCCGATGCATCACCTTCTAACTCACCCTTGCCCCCAATCTGGTGGTCTCATTGGGTCTGCTTTGCTGAACGTTGAATTGGTGATGGAAGACCACAGAGCATATAATATTCTCACGTTCCTGCAAGACATGTTGTGGTCTTAGACTGGTGTTAACACCAATTTAAAAAGTTAGCTTTTTTGTTACTGACAATGGCACAAACATGGTGAACGCCATCAGTGATGGCCTTTTGTTAGTATTTGTTGCTTTGCACACACACTAAATTTAGTGGTGACTCATGCACTGCATAGCAGTACTAGGATCAACAACATATCATCCACAGCCTTTCCATCTGCAGCAATTTCATCACTCTGTAAAAGCCACTAGGATATTAACAGAAGTTCCAGAATGCCTTGGTCTGCCCCAACATTGTATAATACAAGATGTTAGCACTCAGTGGAATTCTTCATACCTGATACTTTCACAACTCTTTGAGCAAAGCAGGCATTATACAAAATGTCTATTGAGGCAGACATCGGAGGGTCCTGGGACATCATGCTTGGTTAGTTCTTGAGGACATGAAGAAGGTTCTCATGCCATTTGAGAGGAGTACATGTGATCTAAGTGCTTTCACAGCCTTACTTAGTCAGGTTATCAGCTATGAGTATTCTCAAAAGATTGTTAAGCGGTTTTGGCTGACAACACACTCAGTGCACAAGAGGTCACTGACCTTGGTAATTATCTTGATGCAGAATTTGATGCAAGGTTCGCCACAGTCATGGATACTGTACCTGCCATCACGTGTCTGCTACCATATCGGACCCTAGGTTCAAATGCAAGATCCTTCATATAGCTATGGACACCCACAGGGTGACTAATTTTAGGCAGCAGCTCAGTGAAGAGTTAAATAGTGCATGCAGGCAGTCAGACACTCAGAAGGGGAGGAACATGCTCCAGTTCAAGTTCCTGAGGAGGAGAGAGACAGGCATTTGCTGGTTTGGAATCAGATGATACTGGTGGAGATGGGGAAAGACGGCATAGTGGCAGTGTAGAGAGAGAGTGACTGGGCATTACTTAGCACATCATTGTGTCAACAGCAACACAAATGCTCACAGTCTTAGTTTCTCTCTGCAGAAAATTTACTTAATGGCTACTTTGCAGAATCAATTGAGCCATTTCGATGTTGATCCACTGGGCTACTGGGTTCAGAAAATCATCTCCTCCTCACCTGGCACAACTGGATTTAAAATACTTAAACTGCCCTTCTGCAAGTATGCCATCCGACAGGTGTTTAGCACTGCTGGTGACATTGTTGAGCCACACCGTTCAAGCTGGACCCTCAACACATTGAACAGCTAGGGTTCCTTTAAGCTAAACTTACCAGTAATTGGCTACGAATATGATCTGCCCACATAAAGCTAGTGCTACAGTACAGCTCTCACTCTGCCTAATATTAAGAAAGCATAATGTTACTTTTTTGGCTCACCCTCTTTTTTCTATCATGTCAAATATTTAATTAAAAGGTAAATAAGTCTCCACTCCTGGCATAGAACTGCAGGACCACCAAGAGGCCCTGTAAACTAGAAACATTTAAATAATGTATCATGTTTTAGTTACCTTACTATTGTGTACTTTAGGTTACTAATTATATGTTGGAAAAGGACCGCTTGGCCCACACAGTCAACCGAGATTGTCCACCCGTGCCTTATCAGTCTCATCTGCAGACCCTGAAGCAACCCTGATGCCTCCCTGCCTGTTTTCAAATATATCCCTGCCCTATGCTCTATCTCAAGCATGCTGAAGTTCCCCACACCATTTCCAGCGCCATCACTTATGCTTGCATCTCTGTCAGTCATCTACCATGCCTTCCGTGAATATTTCTTGAAATCTGTCTTGATAAACTTCCTGTTCAGCTTCATCACATGCACCCATTGCCCTGGTAATTGTGCTGTTTCTCATTTGAAAGAGACCTTTATGAGCCCTGTCTTCACCCCATGAGGTACTTGTAGGTCTCTGTCATGGCACATCACTGGGCTTTTCTATTTCATGACAAGACCAGTCCAGGAGGAGCGGAGGTGTAGCAATAAACGTCTCCTCGGGCATCCAGTTCACTACCATTTATTCCGTCTCTGTCCCAAAAGCATACGAGTACTCATCTTACAATTCTGTCTCCCAATCTCAATCCCTATTGTTATTGCAGGGCCTACTGCCGCCCAGGCCTCAAACCCTCCCTGGTTACTGACCTCATCTCTACCATAGTTTCCAACACCTCCTCCGTGAAGTCTATGTCATTGGAGATTTTAACCTAAACTGGTTGTCCCTTCCTACTCAAAGTAAAAAACAGCATTGCTGCCCATGATTTAACCCAACTCATCATTGAACCTAGTAGGATAAACCCAAAAGCAAGCAACATTTCTTGATTGACTGTGCTCTCACTTCCCACCCACACAGTCATCAAATTTGGAGTGTTATGAGATGCTTTGGGCAACCATCGCATGACCTTCCTAGTACGCAGAATCCACCATACCAAAGTCCCCACAAAACCTTAGTGACTCGCTTATACAAAGACATGCACCTTGGCTGCTCCTACTTAGCCTATCATGCACAAACTGGTCCCCTATAACCTCAGTGCACAATCGACATAGCCGCAGAATATTTCAAAGATAAATTTCCAGGTTTGGAACCGGCACACCTCTATAAAGTTAGAGTCCGTGAGGAATCACCTTCCTTGGGTCACACAGGAACTCGTAGCATGCCAAAGAGCAAGGGACCAACCCTGGAAGCAACACAAAATCTCCAAGATCCAGAAAGACTCACGACTACTATCATCAGCTTCACAACAATGCACCAAAGCTACTTGTTGCTGCTAAAGCCGACTACTTTACCTCAACCTTTCAATCGAACATAAACATCCTTCAAATTTTTGGAAAGTCATTCACTCTCTCTCTCCTCTTCTTCTCCTCCTCCTCCTACCCCCCACTATAAACAACACTATTAACGCTGACCACTTGAGTGTCGCCTCTGAATTTAATTATTTTTCACCTTCTGTTCCTCTGCCTTCTATCCTCTTTACCGTCTCCTCAGTCTGATCCTCCCCTAACTCACCACACACCTATCCCCAGCTCCTTCCTTTCACATTCAATAACATAACACCCTCTGATACACTGGATGCCCTGCTTACCCTAAACCCTTCTAAAGGCAGTTTGCCTGATGATCACCTCCTGATTAGGGTCACTGACTCCATCCTCACTGGATGGACAGTGGTCAAATCACTTTCGCCATTGTTGTCAACCTAGCCAAGGCCTTCAACACCTCCCCCGGATTCGCCTTCTTCTTCTTCCTCTATCTCCTCAGCTTTACACAATTACCTATCTGTGAAATACAACTGCAACTGATCAGACCATGCTGCATCTAAATAGGCTATAATAGTTATCCTATTACCACACTTGTGGACCTTCTGTTCACTATGATGTAATGGTAGCCCGTGTATTGAGTAACGCTGATTGAGCACTTTTAAAAGGGTGACTCAATCTGGCACTTTACATAGTACCAGCAGGAGGGCGACAGGATAGAGGGTCAGCGAATATAGCGATATCCTATCACTATGTATACACGCACGTTGGGTGGAGGGACTGCGCCTGCAAGCGATGGGCAAAGAAGGGAGGGAGGCTTTGTGGGGTGTGGTGCAGCAGTGGGTTGCTGAGCTGGCTATGTAGCATGGTGGGTTGGTGGCAGACTATGGTTAGGAGGTTGGTTCCAGGGGCCAATCTCGTTTTGGTGCCGGTGTTTTTTCTTCCACATTCCCCGACATGCACCCCTGGAGTTAAGAATCCTATAGTAAGGGTGTAGGTAAGCTCCACATAAAATATAAATTCAAAGTGTCAGGTGCCATTTTCCCCTGTGCTTTGTGAGTTCACATCACCGAATTCATTTTGGCAATGTAGACTCATCCAAACGGGCGATCGCTGTTTATGCGGTCGCCATTATCACATGGAGCCAATGTAATAGAATATACATACCAACTGTAATTTCTTGATGCCTGTTACTTGCTTGTTAATTGTTCTCTACTTGGTAACATACCCTGTGCATAATTGGCACTATATACTGTTTTGTTGTTTGCCTATGACTTATTTGTATGTCTTCCAATTCTCATATATTGGAAATGTATACTGTTGTGTTGATTATGTTTTATTGTATACCTTCCAACTCCCCAGGTTGCACCGTGAGATGAGCAACTTGTTGTTCAGTGTGTTCTTTCTGGTGAAACTCTCAGATAAATAAATAAAATCTCACTCTCCTCTCTTCTGGGGTGGACATACAATGTACTTAATGCCAGTGCCATTTTAGTAGCCCTAGACAAGACACAAAACGTCACCTCATCTGCAACCTTTACTCAATCTATGATGACTGCGTGTCACCTGACCACTGACCAGTGCAGTAGTTTGTTGCCTTTTGGGTCCCTTAAAGGCTGTTGTGGGAGTGTTCATGACAAAATTGCCTAGTGTACTTCAAATGGGAAGGAAGTGGTGGAGTTTAACAGTGTTACAATGTCTTTAAAAAACACTTACGGGGGTTGAATGATGAATAATGAATATCAGGCACCCTGAATAAGAATATTCATCCAAATATTTGAATTAAGGCATTCAGACACCACTACTTCTGGTGGCTCGAGGTGAACTCCCCTGTTCAAAAACAGTCTCAATTGAAGACCGGGTTCTCTGTATTCGAGTGGTTGCCTCTTCTGCCAATCACAGTCTGAGAGCTCTCATTGGCTAAAATAGGCCCCAAGAGAAAAGTTTACAGTTTCTCCCATAAGTCATTGTAATAGGGACCCCAAAGGACCCCTTGGTTCTGACTGGTCCAAAATCAATGTTTGGGTCCAAACATGGCAGCTCCCATAGTGGAGGAATAAACAGTTTTATTTTACAGTTAATTTTTATAGCAACCGGTTAGATTTAGAAACAAACAGTTACAGCATTTGAAAGGACTCCTCTGCACTACTAAGCGACTGCAGGTAGAGAGCATCAGGGTTCTGCCTGGCTGGTCAAGGCACCGTTTTACTTGGACCCAGCTCAAGCTATGTACACTATAAACAGACTGAACCTTTAAAGGAACAAGCTGCAGCATGGCTCTGCACACTCATGCAGATCAATAGCACAACAACTCTGTACATGGCTTTACCTTCTTTGCTGGATGTCAGCTGGGCAGTGGGCATAAAGGAGCCCAGGAAGATAGCTTAAGGTAAGCCCACTACTTGGGGGTGGGGACGTTACACATATGCTTACTGCATGGAGTACAGGCAGGGGCTTGAACCATGGATTCCAATGAATTGTGAAGATACCCAGTTACCAGAACTTTCTCTGAAGAACCAGAAATGAAATGCATTCCAGAAACTATGGTGAAAACATCGTTTCTGGAATGCATTTCCATTTCTGTATTCTTCAGAGAAAGTTTAAAACAGATAAGAAGCCATTACCTACCAACCCTCATCGTCTCATTGACAGATGGGGAGCATCTATCAAATGTGCAAGCACTCTGAAAAATTAGATGTCAATGCAGCTTGTTTAAACTAAAAGAAGGGGAGATGGTGACAGCTCACACCCTCACTGTCAGTAGGCTTGTCATCACTCTCCAGAACTCCACAGACACCTGTACATACCCTGAAGGGGAATGGAGAAACAGTGCATCTAGGCAACAAATGTATCAGTTACCATTCCCAAAAAGCCAGCAACCTCTAACATCACTCGGGTGCAAAAAGCATATTGGTACAGTCCAGGAAGAGAGTGCAACCACATACAAAAGGGGATTCACGTTCCTGGAGGACGATGATTGCAAACGCTAGGAGCCTAGCAACCAAACTGCCTGAACCTCACAGCCATCATGGAAGTGGAAAGTTTGGACTGGGTGGCTGTGGAGAAGCAGCAGTAAACAACCCAGGGACATGTTTATTGCATAGGTTGCAAGTCACCACACTAACCTAATGTCTCATAGGATAACACTGCAATTTAAACAAGCCACAACACCACCAGTCTTTGGAGTTAAGGGACATACTAACATACTATTTGCCAGAGAGATTAGGCCTTACGGTCTACTCGAGTCTGCTCGAACCTCAGATCCCTAGTTGGGTGACGAGGCCCTCCCCGCTTGTGTTCCAGAAACCCCTATCATCCATCCCCACCGGACAGGCCATCATCTGATACATCCACTTTCTGTGTCTGTCCCACCCTCTCTTGAAGCCTCCACTGTGGATCTCTGAACCAGATCGCCAGGCAGTATTCCAAGGTCCACCACCCTCTCAGTGAAAGACCTCCTCCTCTTTTCCCCTCACTCTTCCACCTTCCAACTTCAAACCATGCCCTCTGGTGATACCTCCCTGCTTTAGTCTAAAATCCCTCCATGTTTATCCTATTTATTCCTTCAGGTACTTGAAGACCTCAATCATGTTCCCCGCTCTCCTCTCCTCCAATGAAAACAGGCAGAGCCCTCAAGTCTGTCCTCATACATCAAATCCCTAGTCCTCATATCATCTTAGTTGCCCTCCTCTGTACCCTCTCCAGGAGCTGTATGTCCCTTTTCAAGTGTAGTCTCCAGTACTGTACACAGTACTCAAGGTGTGTCTAACCAGTCCATTGTACAGCGGCAGAATCACTTCCTTGCTCCTAGAGGTGATCCCCTTACGATGCATCCCAACATCCTGTTTGCCTTGCTAGCCACTCTCCTGCACTGCTCAGAGTTATTCATACATGCATCCACCATGACCCCTAGGTCTTTTTCCCCATTGAGGCCTCCAGGCCTCCCTCCCAGGGTGTACCTGTGTTTAGGGTTTCACCGCCCAAGATGTAACACCTTGCACTTGGTGATATTGAAATTTAATTTCCATGTGTGAGCCCAGCTTTCCAGGGTGTCCAGGTCCCTTGCAGGCCAACCTCCTCTTCTCCCTCAACTACTGCTCCCATCTTGGAGTCATCAGCGAAGAGACTCATTTCACACCTATACCCTCCCTGATGTCCGATATGTATGCATTAAACAGGATCGGACCCAGGACCGAGCCCCTGCGGTGCCCACTACGACCTCTCTAGGGTTCGAGAGCTCCCCACCGACCACTACTCTCTGGGTGCATCCAGCTAGCCAGTTTCAATCCATCTGACCATCAAAGGGCCTACTCCCAACCCCATCAGTTTCTCCACCAGACCATTGTGGGGACAGAGTCAAACGCCTTGCTGAAGTCCAAGAATAATACATCCACAGGCTTTCCCTGTCCATTTCTGATGTTACCCATTCATAGAACTCCACAAGATTGGTTTGACATGATCTACCTAGCACAAACCCATGTTGCGACTATCCAGATCACCTCCTCGTACACCCCCAATCGTTCCTTTAGCATACTACGCCATTAATTTTCCCACCACCGAGGTCAAACTGATGGGTCTATAGTTACCTGGTACTTCTCTCGACCCCTTTATGGATTGGCACCACATGTGCCTCTCGCAATCTAGGTACCCTCCCTGTCTCAAGTGACCTGTTGAAGAGCTCCACCAGGGTGCAGCCAGTATGTCCACCAATTCCCATAGAACTCGTGGATGAATGCCATCCGCCCAGGAGATTTGTCTTTCTTTAGGGCCTTGAGGGCTAACCACCCTTTGGTGGAGGTAGCATCATCCATCCCCTCCACCTTACTGGCCTTTTTATCCCTTATCCTGATGTGACACCCTGGGGTACCTCTCTCCCTCTTGCTCCATTTCTGTTGCCTCTTGATCCCACTCACTGCTGCTTCTATCCCCATCGTGCCTTGCTTTGTAGATATCCCATCCCCCTCCCTAGTGAACACATAGGCAAAGTACTCGTTAAATACCTCTGCCTGGTCCTCGCCTCTTCCACCCACCCTCCTTCTGATCTGAATCTGCTGAGATGGCCCTTAGTTTTCTCCGCTCCCCAATGTACCAGAAGAACCCTTTTCCCTCCATGTATCCCCTGTGCCAGCCGTTGCTCTTTACTGGACTTTGCCCCCCTCACCATCCGGTGACTTTTCTAGATGCAAGATGGTACATTTCCTTATCCCTATTCCCTCTTGTTGTTTTATATTTTTGTAGGCTGCCTTCTTTTCTCTGACCGCTACCTGAACCTCACTGGACCACCAGCATGGTTTATATGACCTTGCTCCTTACGTTTCACCTTCAGAGCAGGTCCTGACTGCCTCATGATCCCGTTTATGACCTCCCATCTCCTTTCCACATTTGTCATTGATGTAATCCTTCAAGTGATCCTGAAAATATTTCCCATGCCCACAAAGTCTGCCCCTGAAGTCCACTGCCAGTGTCCTAGATCTCACCCCCATGCTTATTTGAAACCAGACAGTATTGTGGTCGCTCCCAGTCAGGGATCCTCTACAACCAGGTCCCTTACTAGATCCCCATCTGCCAGAACCACATCCAGGACATGCCCCTCCCTTGGGCTCCATCACATGCTGTGTTAAGAACACATCCTGGAAGCCGTCCAGCAGCCTCTGCTCCTTGGCCACCTTAGAGGACATGGTTCTCCAGTTTGTACCTGGCATATTAAGGTCCCCATCAACACCATTCCTTCCCCTTTTGGTCCACACAGGGCAATGATGTTGTCTAGCAAACCATCCTCCAGAACATCACCCATCCTGGGGGCCTATATACTACACCCAGCTTGACCTTATCTCCTGCTGGGGATCATAAGGTGACCCATAAGGCCTCCCACTCTATACATTCAAACAAGGGTCTCAAAGTGTGCTACAGTAGTAACACATAACGTCCCTGTAAAATTCATATGGTTTACAACCACCTCCCAACTTGACCGCTGCTCCAAATCCAGAATTTACATCCCATAATCATCTAAAATGCACCATATATGCACCTCCTCTGACTACAACCATACCAAGTTTCAGACAAATTTAACAACATTTGACTGAATTGTGCCTAAGAAAAACAAAAAGGAGTAGTTAATGGAAGTCATTTTGAGATTTTGTTTTACCCACTTCGCCTTTGTGTACCCCAAGGAGAAGTTACAGGTGAAGGTGCAAGATGAAGTTACCAATGGCAAATTTCCTATGAAATAGAATAACCTCATAAAATGCTCCATGGAGGCAAATCTGGCGACTTTGCGGAACGCTGGCAAATTAAAACCTCACAACATCTCTACTTTTTGGGAGGTGGGGAGGTGCTGTATCCCAGGGGTTGTATTATATTTACAGTACACCAGACTCATTTAAAGAGCAACTCGCACTTCAGCATGTGCTTTGATAAATAAGATGCTTCACCTGCTATAATTTACTAGAGGATGCATTTTGTTTTTCATTTTCAACGCTCCTTTCCAAGATTTACAATATATCTTGGTAGTCCATCTAAAAGTGTATATGGAAAACATCTGAAACATTTGCCTCTCCCTGTTAATGTCACAGTGCCTTTGTTTATGACATCATAGTGCTCACCATGACAACAGTCTCTGATGTCACAAACAACAATTGTGTGGTTAGCAGGGAGAGTCAGATACATTTTGAAAGGCAAGTAAAATCACTGCTGCATTATTTACAATATTTAGTAGACTAACAGCAGATGAAGTAATAAAATTAATGACAAAACAATAAAGTTAAAACATAATTGGTGTATATCTAATGTTTTTAATCTTTTATTATAATAGAGAGTTACTCTTTAAAGAACAGCTGACACCTATATGCCCCAGGTCAGGCAAGTAATGAAAAGGAATTGTCTGCCTGAGGACCTAAATCACACATAAGTCGGAGTTGTTTAATGCAAGCATTTATAAGAAAATTAAGGTACAGTACCCATAATCTGACTTCTACGTTCAAGAAAACTGCTCAGCTTCGCCAAAGCCCCACCCCTACAATTAGTGTTGTGATGGTGCTAAGTAGGAAAGGGACTGTATGACTTCTAATAGCTCTAGATAGCCGCCAGGAGCAGCACCACCCTGTAAGTTCACATAGTTTACATTGTAGGCACTTACACACGTTAAGGAGTATATAAATTTATAAATGTAATACTACCCCTTGTTAGAATACCTAACATCTGCACAAGACCCACTACAAAACAGCAAGGTCTAGGAGACCTAGTTGTTGGACTAAGGAGGTGCAGGTGAGGGTGAGGAGGAAAGGATGACCTTTCTTAGATATAAGAGTTCTTGTGGGGAGAAAGACAGGGGTAGTACCATAGGATTTCCAAGGAGGTGAGCAGAGTGGTACGAGCAGCCAAGGCAGCCAAAGAGCTGCATTTGGTACAAGGGATCAGGGAAGGAGAGAAAGAAATTTTAGGTATATCAGGGAGAGAAGGAAGGGTGAAGGGGCAGATCAACAGGTTAAAGAGGAAAGATGGGTGGGCAGAAGAGGTGAATGAGCACGCTGAGGTACTTAATGAGTACTTCTGCTCTGGCTTTAAAGGAAAGGGATAGGCCCATTCCATAGGGGATGGCAAGGCAGGGGCTGGGGAGTGGGATACTTATGGATGGTAACATCCAGGTGAGGAGGGTTTGAAAGGCTCTTAAGTCTGTGAGGACTGATAAGGCTCCAGTCCCAGAGGAATGCACCCAGGGTCCTGAAGGAACTGGTGAATGTCCTGGCTGTACCAATGACAGATCTGTTCAATTCTCCCTCCAATTAGGGTGTGTTCCTCTGGATTGGAGGATGGTACATGTGGTGCCCATCCACAAGAGTAGACCAGGATGAACCAAGAAATTACAAACTGGTCAGCCTGATGTCCATAGTGGGAAACTTTTGGAGTCCATCCTGAAGGAAAGGATGGTGGAGTTCATGGAGGCTAATGATCTTCACGATGTAAGGCAACACAAGTTTGCTAGGGGAGATCCTGTCAAACCAGATTAGTTGAATTCTTTGACTGGTGACAAGATCCCTGAATGGTGAAAGGCCAGCTGATGTCCTATATTTGGACTTTAGCAAGACATTCGACTCAGTGCTGCATGAGACTGATAAGTAAGCTAAGGAGCTTAGGGAAGGTTATAAAATGGTAGGATGGGTTGGGAACTGGCTGAGTAACCGGGGTCAAAGGGTAGTGGTAGGGTGGTGGTCTCATCGCTTACAAGGGTTATCAGTGGGGTCCTTCGAGGATCGTGTTGGGCCCATTGCTATTTAATGCATTCATATTGGATATTGGGAGGTATCAGGAGCAAAATTAGCCTGTTTGCTGATCACTCCAAGCTTGCAGCAGAGGTGGACAGTGTCAGTGAGGCGGGAGGAGGGCACTGAGGAAGACTTAGAGAGGCTTGAGCAGTAGCAGCTGGGGTTTAATGCTATGACGTAAAGTATACTGCATTTAGATGTTAGGAATCCAGAGTATGGAACAGTTTATGGTCTCCAAGGAGGAAAACGATCTGGCAGTTTTAACTGATGCCAAAATGAACCACTCAGAACAGTGCAGGAGAGTGGCAGCAAAGCAAATAGAATGCTATGGTGTATTGCTATGGGGTTTACATCATTTAATTTTTTTACTTATTTATTTGGTATTCGGAAAATAACCTTGAGCCAAACTTTTTACAAAGGTTCCACTTCATGTGAGCAGAGTATAGGCATTCAATCAAGAAGGTTACAGTTTAGGACATTTGAGACACTGAACAGCACAATAATCAGGAAAAGGTTACAGAGTTTCTTAGACATTTAAAACTCTATACAGCATATGGACATCAACTTTAGTTGACTACTAGTGCAGGTAAGGTGCAGACGCACTAGAGGTTAGGTTGGGCAGAGGGTCAGTAAGGACAGGATTTTGGTAGGTTAGGAGGGGCCTCCAGTAAAAGTGGTCAAGGAGCCAGGGCTGAGGCTGGGGAGGTAGAGACACATCCTAGCATGGAGACGGGGAGGGGGAAGGGGCAGGAGCAGGCCCTTAGAGTGATTCAGAGGCATTGTCAAGGAGCATGTGGGAGGGTGGCTTCTGTCTTGTGCTGAGAATAGTTGCTGTTAGCAGAGCCAGACTTGGTCATCCAGAGTCTATCAGCTGTTGGAGAAGCAGTTGCACACAGAGTTGGAGGTCAGGTAATGCTTAAGGTCTGATTTGAAACTGTACAGGCTAGTGGAGTTCGAATGGACTTGGGCATCTCGTTAAGCTGAAGAGGAGCTCTGTAGGAGAAGGCATGCTGTCCAGTGCTGTGCGGAGAAATGGCACCATGGGGCCCCCTTGCATTCTGTTTCTAATTATATATTCTGAGCCTGGGAGGGAGAAGATGCCTGCTATGAATGGGGGGCTTCCTAGTAATGCTTTTTGCCAAGAGGCATGTGAGAATTTAGTCCTCCACCCAAAAGACAGCAGGTGTGTCTGTTCAAAGAGGGAACAGGTGTGGGTCATTCGATCGCCATTCAGGATGAGCCTGCAGGCCTTGTTGAGAGCTATGTGCACTCTGTTGAGCACAAGTCTGATGCTGCACTATAGACAACTAGGCCATAGCCAATGGTGGAGAGGATGGAGCTTGTGACTGATAGGCAGATGGCTGCTGTGGTAAGGTGTTTTCTGTGCCTGTATAACACACCAAACTTGGTGCTGACTGTCTTGACCGCTTGGTTGACATGTTGAGTGTGGAATAAGGATGTCCATGTGAATCCAAGGTATTTGAAGGAGGTACCTGTTCCAAGGGGTGAGTACATTGTTGGTGATGTTTATGGTGGGAAACCTTTTGTGTTCACAGAATCAGTCTTCTATTTTACTGGAGTGCTTAAGTGCTGCTTGCAGTGGCTCAATTCGAGTTGTTGTTGAGGACTACAGCATCATCTGCATATAGGATTATTTTGGCATCACAGGCTTGATGGAGATTATTTAGGAACAGGCTGAAGAGCGGGGTCCCAAGATGGATCCTAGGGGACCCCAGTGTGACTTCCCTGGGATCAGACACTGTTTGTCCTATTTTTACTGCTAGACCTGAGGGACAGGTAGTCTCAGAACCAGAGTGTTACATTGGCAGCCACCCCAGGCTTTGTAGCTGGGCCAGTAAGAGGGTGTGGTTGGACGGTGTCAAAGGCTTTTGTTAAGTCTATGAACACTGCCCCTACTAGTTTGCCACTGTCAATAGCTTTGTGAGCTTAGTCAGTGAACTCTACAAGGGCAGTCGTGGTACTATGCTCATGCTGGTTGGGGCATTGCAGTTGGTATTTGCTGATGTAGTCTCTTAGTTGGTCTACCACAATCTTCTCAAGGGCCTTGAATAGAGGAAGAGGATTAAG
Source organism: Neoceratodus forsteri (assembly GCA_016271365.2). NCBI lineage: Eukaryota > Metazoa > Chordata > Ceratodontiformes > Ceratodontidae > Neoceratodus > Neoceratodus forsteri. The sequence continues at coordinate 268,689,494 of CM057455.1, forward strand.
ATCGGCCTGTAATTGGACACATTGGTCCTGTCCCCGCTTTTGTGGACAGGAGTGACCAGCTTGCTTCCACATGGCCGGAATTGTGCCAGGGTCAGGATTTGTTGAATAGTTTTGAAATAGGCTTGATGAGCACATCAAGAGTTTGAGACACCAGCTTCATGTCTACTCCATCGCTACATATTCTGGTCTTCCTGAGCACTTTTTTTATGTAGAATGCTGCCTCCTTTATAGTAACTCTCTTGAGGTAGAAGGTAGGGTGAGAGGTACTGGGTGCTTTGTCATCTGAGGGAACCTTGGCGGGTGTAGATAGTCAGGAGGGAGTATTGTGCTTAGATCTGTGAAGATAGAGTCGAGGACCCACGATGAGGTGTGGTCCGTAGTAGTAGAGCCTTTAATGTGGAGCAGCTGTGGGTTTCATTTTTCTCTTCCCCAAGAGATTCTTTATGTTTCCCGAACTTTTTCTGTCACCTAAGCTTTTATTGAGCAGTTCCTTGTAGTGATCTGCTTTAGCCCTCCATATTACATGCATGCAGCGGTTTCTAGCTGCCTGGTACAGCTGGTGCCATGGTCTTTTCCCGATGCCCTGGCTTTTAACCAGAGGTCGTCCCTGTCCTTCATCATGGCTAAGAGCTCGCCTGTGATCCAACCATTAGTGGTTTCCCCACCTTCTTCCATTTTAACAGGCCAGGAAATGGTGCGTATCAGTCATAAATATTGTTGACTCCATCTGTGAAGTACTTCAGGGCCTGGTCCAGGTCTGGCAGTGTGTCAATGGGTGACCAGTCATGGCAGGATAGGCATTTTATGCAATCCTAACTGACCTCTTTTCAGATCCTGTTCTGTATAGTGATGGGGGCTGTTTTGAACTTATTTGACCATCTGAGGTGACAGGGGCGTGATCGCCAGCATAGCTGGTAGCACCTTGACCTCAGATATTTGTGATGGGGAGTTTGTGAGGATCCAGTCAATGGGCGAGCTATTGCCTGTCTTGTGGCTCCTTCTGGTTGGTTCTGTGACTAATTGTGTCAGGGTATGCGACTGCCACAATATCCTTGGAGTGGCGGAGTTGTTGCTTCCCCAGTTTATACTGAAATCCCTGTGATAAGTAAATCACTATCCTTTGGTAGGGAGGCCACTGCATCTAGGACCTTCACTGTCCCATGATTTTTTGTGAGGTAGACTGAAGCAATGGTCAGTGTCTTACCCAGCTGTCTGACTTGTATTTTCATGACAAGGAGCTTGTGGTATGCAGCCATCCTGGAGATAGGAGGACGGAACCATGGAGGGAGTCTTTGTGTAGATAAGACAGCCCCCACCCTTCTTGCCATGCTTGTCGCCCTGAATACCTGGTATCCAGGTAATGCTATTTCGCTGTTTTTTATATTGCCTGTCAGCCAAGTCTCAGGCATGCTATGTCCAGTTTGTGCTGAGCCATCCAGGTCTGAAATTGTGTAAACTTTGTTGTTAAGCTGCAAATATTCATTGCAGCTATTGTCAGGCCTTTGTCTTGATACCCACAGATCCGGGTGGCAGCGGAGGGTCAGGATTTGGGTGCTCATTCCCAGATAACAGGAGGAGCATTAGGATAAGTTTCCTCACTGTGATGCAGAGGGTTGTAGAGATTCGTGACTTGTGTTTCCTTATTTTACCTTGGAGAAGCTTCTCCACTTTCTGAGGGTGTATGTGAGAGGTGGTGCCTGGTGCAGCCATGGTGTGTGCGGATGCATTCTCCCTGTTGTGGTCCCATTTAGTAGGACTGCTGGTATGCCCCTCTCTGGTGATTGCTCATGGTACTGTTAGCCAGCCGTCCGTTCTGAGCAGTTTCTGGGCAGACTGAAGAGGACAGGTGACCTGAAGGGTGCCTGACCGTGATAGCAATGAGTAGAGAGTAGTGCAGCTCATGTTGTTTGTTGTTGTCAAGGGTTAGGTTTGGAATTAGGCAGAGCAGAAGACTAATACATATGGCAGAAATACCACCCAAATACTATGATGAAAACTTAGTTATGGAGCAGAGGATGTAACACAGTAAATGAGACTTCAGGGACATCAAGGAGGAGGGAGGTTCTCATGCCCTTACACAATGCCTTGGTAAGGCAGCACTTGGAATACTGCGGGCAGTTCTGGCATCCTTACTTAAGGAGGATGTTACTCTGCTGGAAAGAGTCCAGAAGATGGCATCTAAGATGATACATGGGCTGGGAGATAAGTTCTATGAAGAGAGACTTAGGGAGCTGAACATGTACTCCTGGAAGACAGAAGGAATGGGAGGGACGTGATAGAGACCTTTAAATATCTGAAGGGATCAACAGAATAAGCATGGAGGGTTGCTCATACTAAAAGGAAGGGACCACAAGGGATCACAGCCTAAAACTGGTAGGGGAGTACAGAGAAGACATGAGGAAACACTATTTCATGGAGAGGGTGGTGTCACCTTGGAATGCGCTACCAGAGGAACTGATGTCAAGTGAATCAGTGGGGGGATTCAAAGGTTGGGACAGGCACATGGGAAGGTACATGTTGGAAGAGAGGGATAGAGCAGGAGCTCTGGTGAGAACCTGCGAGCAGGGAATGAAAAGAGATGGGAAGCAGCAGCAGTGACATTACTGTGAACTACATCTCGGGCAGACATGATAGACCATATACCGACCACAGAATGAAACCCCAACAGTGAAACCTCTCACAGCAACAATCTCAACAGGTTTCGAGATTATTGCTGTGAGGGACTTGAGGGTGAAATTTTGCCTTTCACAACTGTCGCCCCACTCTCCTTGAGACAATGCCAACTCGGAGTTAGTTATCTATAGAAGGGGGCAGCCCCTGCATGGGTGGGTGGGGAACAGCCCTCCGATAGAAAACTCACCAAGGTCTGAGAGGCAAAATTTCAGCTGTCTACATTGGGGATCTTGCTATGATGAACTTCTACAGCAGTGTTGTCGATTTGGCATAGGTAAACTGTGATAGACCATTCGGCCTAATCTCCTGGCACCTGAGTATGTTAGTATGCTAACAAGGAAAAGTTGCACTCGTGGGAAGGCATTCACCCTAGGGTGCTCAAGGAACTGGCAGGATGCCTGGCAGGACCACTGTCTGACCTGTTCAATACCTCTCTGGACACAGGATGCATGCCACAGGATTGGAGGTTGGCCCATGTGATGCCCATTCACAAAGGTGGTCCAAAGGATGAGCCAGGTAACTACAGATTAGTGAGCCTCATATCAATTGTGGGAAAGCTCATGGAGACAATCGTTAAAGAGGGCTGATGACATATTTGTAGGACAATGGTCTCCCGGATGGGTGACAACATGGGTTTGTCTCGGGCAGATCCTGCCAGACAAACCCAACTGAGTACTATGATTGGATGACCAGGGAACTGAACAAGGGCCTTGCAGTGGATGTCCTGTACTTAGACTTCAGCAAGCCCTTCAATTCTGTGCTGCATGTGAGGCTGGGGGAGCTGGAATATGTAGGGATGGGTATTATGATGGTCAAATGGATCACTAACTGGGAAGGGCAGGCAGCAATGGGTGGTGGTGGTGGAGGAAACTCTCATCACCAAGAGCAAACAAGCTGAGTGCCACAATGATCGGTACTGGCATCAGTGCTGTTTGGGATATTCATAGCAGATCTCTCACATGGGACCCAGAGTAAGATCGGTCTGTTCGCAGATGATACCAAGATGGGAACTGTGGGATGACATTGACGGGTGGAGGGGACTGCAGGAAGACCTGACTAAACTACAGGAGTGGTTGGAAACATGGCATATGGGGTTCAGTGCCAAGAACTGCAAAGTGCTGCACTTGAGCTAAAAACAGAGGAGGAGATATCAGCTGGAGGGGTACAGTTGGGGAGCACAGAGGAGGAGGAAAAGGACTTGGGGTGATTATAAAGTGGAATATGAACAACTCAGCTCAGTGCAGGAAGGCAGCAGCGAAAGCCAACAAGATGCTGGGCCGTATAGTGAGGGAATCTCCTCTAGAAGTAGTGAGGTTATCCTTCCTGTACAGGTCACTGGTCAGGCTGCACCTGGAATACTGCATGAAACATAGAAACATAGAAATTGTTGGCAGATAAGGATCGCTAGGCCCATCCAGTCTGCCCATAGGCCCTATATATTGTATGTGGCCATTGATCCTATGTGATCAATGGCTTGTCATCACTCCCCCCTCTCAGGTTTCCCTTGTGCCTGTCCCAAGCATGCTTAAACCCTCCACTGTGCTTGCCCCCACTACTTCCTGTGGCAGACTATTCCATGTGTCGACTACCCTTTCTGTGTAGAAAAACTTCCTCACATTACCTCTTAATCTACTACCTCCAATTTCATATTGTGTCCCCTTGTTCTAGTACTTTTCTACATTGGAAAAGCTCCCTGCCTGTACCTTATTTATGCCCCTAAGGTACTTGAAAATTTTAATCATGTCCCCCTGCTGTCTCCTCTCCTTCAGTGAGTACATATTGACGTCCCCTAGTCTCTCTTCATATGTTTTATGGTGCAAGCCCTGCAACATCTTTGTCACCCTTCTCCGGATATTCTCCACCTTATCTGTGTCCTTGTGCAGATGTGGTCTCCAGAACTGCACGCAGTACTCCAGGTGAGGCCTTACCAATGTTTTATACAATGGCATCACCACCTCCTGCCTCCTGCTAGTGATACCTCTGCCTATGCACCCCAGCAAACCACTGGCCCTCCCTGCTGCCTTTTGTACACTGCTTTGATACCTTAAGGTCATCAGAGATGATAACCCTAGGTCCCTTTCCTCTTTGGTGACAGTCAGCTCATCTCCCCAACCTGTAGCTCTCCCAGGGTTCCTCTACCCAGGTACATTATTTTGCACCTCTTTACCTTAAACCTCAGTTGCCACATCTCTGACCATCTTTCAAGCTTCTCCAGGTCATTCTTCATTTTCTGCACCCTTTCTGAGTATCCACCCTGTTGCAGATCTTGGTATCATCTGCAAACAGGCAGACCTTTCCTTCCAGCCCTCTGCAATATCACTAACAAAGACATTGAACAGGACTCATCCTAGTACTGATCCCTGATGTACCCCACTGGTCACCCCTCCTTCCCCAGATTGTACCCCATTTACCACCACCCTCTGTCTCCTGTCTGTTAACCATTTCTCAACCTAGTTCACCACCTTGCTTCCAATGCCCAGACTACTCATCTTGTTAATCAGCCTTCTATGTGGGACAGTGTCAGGCTTTGCTGAACCAGGTAGGCAACGTCTACTGCCCCTCCTGATTAAGTTCCATTTTCACCCAATCAAAAAACTATTCGATTCGCTTGACATGACCTTCCTGCTGTGAATCCATGTTGCCTCACGCCCTGTGCACCACTGGATTCCAAATTCACTGAAAATACCACCAACAGCTTAATCTGGTTCAAGGTCAGTTGGCATTCATCTGTATCCTCCTCCCCGGTCGTGCCTGAAAATAGGCAGGATTTGTCTAGTGCACTTACCTGGCCAGCAAAAACAAATCAAAATAAATAAATAAAATAAATGTGTCACTATCCTTTTTCAGCAGTGTCTCCATGATCTTTCCCACCACTGAGGTGAGGCTGACTGGCCTGTAGTTCCCCACCTCCTCCCTACTGCCACTTTTGTGCAGTGGGACTACATGTGCCCTCCTCCAGTCCTTTGGAATGACACCCGTGTTGAGTGACTCTGTGAACAGGGCCGCCAGAGCTGCTGCTAGTTCCTTTCGCAGCTCCTTTAATATCCTCAGGTGGATGCCGCCTGGCCCCATGGCCTTATCCACTTTCATCTTCATCTTTGTGCAGTACTGGTACCCATTCCTGAAAAAGGGCATCAGATTGCTGGAGGGGCAAGCAGAGCATCTAAGATGATCCAGGATTTGGAGGAAATCCACGAGAAAGGCTGAACATGCATGACATGTATTCCTGGAGGAAAGAAGGGATAGGGGAGATATGATCGAGACCTTTAAGTACCTGAAGGAGATAAACAAGAGATATTCCAGATCAGAAGAGGGAGGATACAAGAGGCGCCAACTGAGGTTGAAAAGGAAAATTCAGGAGGAAAGCAGGAGATATTTTTCACTGAACAGGTGGTAGGCAAGTGAAACACTCTGTCTGAGGAGGTGGTTTCTGTAGGATGGTGGGCTGTTTCAAAATGGGATGGGACAGAGTGGGGGGATTATGAAGAGGGGCGGGTGGGTGGGACAGCTGTAAGTTGAGGGGCTAGCTGCACAATCAAGCAGACTCGATAGACCATGAGGCCTGTTTCTGCTGGCATTTCGTATGTTAGTAATCCAGGAGTTGAGATGGCAGGAAGACCAGTAACGTTAGGAATGCGGAGGCCTTTTCCTGTATCCTCCATGCTGGAATAAAATTGCTTTACTGCCATCTCGACTCCTGGATTGTTTCCCCATGAGTGCAACCTTTCCTTGTCTACATGTACCTGTATGGTTGGCTGCCTACAGTTGCACCAATGAGCCTTTGTCCTATGAGAGCATCTGTTCTTCCTTTGTACTATGTTAGTATGGTAAAATGTGTAGGTGCAACAAAGTAAACTATGTGAATTCACAGAGTACTGCATCTCACTACTGCTATCTATAGCCATTAGAAGTCATGCAGCACGGGCTCCATGGCACTGAATGATGGGGGATCATCTGGCACAGTGTAGGATGACAGGAACAGAGACTGGCAGGGAGGGCTCAAGAGCATTCAATAGAACCCTCTCCCCGGTGTGGGGTGGGGGAGCAAGACCGCACCACTCTCAGGTGGCTCCTGTGGCCTGATGGGGCAATGAATGTTGCAGCATGGATGACCAAGTGCCATTGTGCATTCCTATGGACGCCACAGGTGTGTGACTGCACTGTGGGTGAAGGATGGGTGGGTGGAAAAAAATCAGAAAATGCGCTCCCTGGCCAGCTGAATGACTACTGCCAGTCCCTCATGTGACATGAAGCCCAGAAGTGTCTGCTCTGCTCCTCCGCTGAGCCAGGCATAGATGTAAGTGCCCACTGGGCAGTCTCCCTCCCATGGTGCCATGGGATGGGGCCCCCAACAAAGGAATATGTTGGTCAACCGGGCATCTGCAACAGATGGGGTGGCTAGATAGCAATGGGGGTTGTGGTGGGGTCCTGGCAGTCCAAAGAAATGGCGGGCCAGGAGGACTGGGGCAACAAAAAAGAAGTCATGCAACCCCTTCCCTAAGCAGCATCATTAAAATGCTGATTTTAGCGGTGGGGTTCCAGCAGGAGCTGAGTGGTTTTCTTGAATGCTAAAGTGAGATCCTGGGTAATGTACTTTTCTTATAAATGCTTGCATTAAAAATCCAAAATATGCACAATTTAGGTCCTTGGGTCAGGAAACTCCTTGCCATGAGTTGCCTAACCTGAGGTGCCAGTAGCTCTTTAAACCTTCCTCTGAGTAGAGGCACTACACAATTGACTTAAATCTTGACTATGAATACCTCCTCCAGTTAGGAGTTTATCTGCCCAGGCCTCTCAACTGGCCTTGTTCGACCTCACAATGGAGAGTGGAATCAGCCACAGCCGTGGCAACTAAAGCCATGTTTACATGGTGGCAGCGTTCTGATCTTTGCACCACTCCATTCCTGATGTGGTCACTGTTTCGCTCAGTTCTTCCTTTCCACAGCCCAGCCTCCTTCCGATGCAGGTTGCACTGGAGAGGGGCTGCGTGCCCATGTTGGAAGCAGTGGAGGAGTCTGGGAGCAACTGCTTTTATCTGAGTGGGTGTAACCCCCTACAAATGGGGTTCCCAAAATCTTCCTTGGGTGTGCCTAAATGCCCACTGCTAGGCTGATGTTCTGTGTCTTAACCGTTTAAAATAATAATAATAATAATCTTTATTTATATTAGCCTTTCAAAATACCAAGGCACATTCCAAAAGATTGAGTACAAAACAAAGTATACAAACAACAATAATATAAAACTGTTAAAACAAATACAGACATCAGTCAGAGACACCGGAGGCCCTATTCCATAAAAAGGATTTGAGAGCCTGTTTAAAGCTCTCACGGTCATACACTCCTTATAAAAGCTACTGTATGTGAGTGCATTTTATAGCCTCTGTGTCCTGTCTCTTTAAGAACTGCCTATATTGCAGTGCATAATTAATCCGGTGGGGGCTGAGTGTTCCTATGCTTGAGTCCCACCTGGGCTGCCAGATAGTTGCTCCATTTGCCATCGCTAGTTACACACAGGGAGCTCTGTTAGAAGCTGTACTTATTTTTGCTGATTATCTATTCTAATAATAACGATATCAAAGTTTGTCTAACCTGCCTTCTTTTCAGCATGGACAGTTCTGTAAACAACTACCATCTTGGTTCTGGACTGCCATTGTGGACAATGGGACCTTTGGGGACCTAAAATGGAGCCTGTCCCAGGGGTCTTGTGGTAGTAAATTTATGTAGGAACTGTAGTTTTTCCACGTTGATGCCTAAATGGACTTGGAGGGGAGCCTTGCTGGACAGACAGATGAATCAAGGAATCGAACCTTTTAGATCAGAGGAAAGCCCCGAGCTGCCTGCAGCAGTGAGTCAGTCTGAGTTTGGAGTTGAGAGTGAACAGCTCAAGATATTCAGCAGCTGCTCTGTAGTCACACAGGAAACTGATGGAAAGGCTGTGTTTTGCCTGTCTGCCTCATCATTCCTCATGAGGGAATCCTTCAGTTAATTGTAAACCGGACTGAATCTGAACAAGAGTGGACCTGAATTACGATGTGACTGCCTTATTGCCTGGAGAGGACGAAGATTTGCTCCATGCAGTCGGCCTGTCAGGATGCCTGAAATAACCAGCTAAAAAATACGGTTTTGCACAGGGACACTGTAATTGCAACCAGACTGTCATCTGAATTGTGGTATTCTTTTCCTTTACTATAAATGTGCTGAATGCTGTTAGTGAGTTGGCATTTGGTTCCCCACTGCCTAATTGTGTCGCGCTTGCTGGAAGCTACATCCAGAATTTACCAGACTGAATCAACAATTTATCTCCACCAGTCGTGGGCCCTCCCAACCTGGCCCAGCCAACTACTCATGCCGCAGAGAAAGCCATTGATGAGAGACCAGTCTGGGATCAGCCTCCTGTTCAACAGCACAAACAGGAACAGCACCTCTGTGATTAGTGTGGGCCCTGCTTCTCCAGGCAAACCAGCAAGTCATCCTGAAGTCTCCATTTCGTCACTTCTGTGTCCTATACTGGGTAGTGTGAGTAAACACCAGAGTAGCTCCCTGCAGCAACAGCTCAATCAAAGTGAGTCATCTGATTTAATTGTTTTGCTTGATTATCTCGAACTGAGCCATCTGGCTCCAGATTACAAATTGTGGGTTTATTGTGCATGACTATTTCTTTCCACCCGTGGGAATCGACCAGCTGCAATGCCGGCCTACCAGGGCAATGCTTCAGCTAGCCTACTTCACCAACTGGGTACCCAGATTGTGTGTGACTTCGTTGAGGACTCTAAAGTGCATGCCTTGTAGCCTGACTGAATCAGTATCTAAACCAATCGGCCTGATCAAGCCCTTCCTTGTTCATTCCCCTGAATAAATCAGATCTGAATCTTTTGCACTTAAACTGTTTGGGTGCATCTCTGTACTAATAGCACTGGATTTCTATTGCTTGCCATGTCTAACCTTATTTTACAGGGGTCTCCAGGGACAAACTAGTGGAACCAGCCCTGGTGGTAAGTGCAACAAGTGTGGGAGTACACCTACTGTTTGGGGATGTGGTATTTATGTGCTCAGAACATTGTTTAGGCCACTAGAGGGTAAGAGGGGTAACAGTGTCCCAGAGGGCTGTACCCAGGTCAGCTCAGCTACCACTAACCCTGTCCTCCAGGTGGAAGCCCCGTTTTTAGTAGCCAGGCCCCTCAACCTGCATCTGGTTACGGGCAGGGGTAGTAGCCCTGGGATAGCGCCACCTAGGGTACATGAGCATCGCAAATATTACACTGCCACATAATATGCTCACTCTGAAAACATACCTACCCTGCGCCAGTGCAGAAAATGGATCCAAAGCACTTCTAACACACTCCAGTGAGTGTCTACACTGCTGACTTAGCAGCGCATCAGCTCGTTTGCAGAGGTTGATGCGCTGCCGAAGATAACTGTGTAAACATAAGCTAATGTTACATTGGAAGCCACTTTTGGACAGAGCACAAAGCTGGAGCTGTGGTAAATTATCAAACCATCTGCTATAAAATGTCCTATTGAGCTGACATGACTCGGGATGGAATTTTTTTTTTTAGTTGTTTAACCAGGAGTAGCATACTAAACTGAAAGCTTTTTACAGGAGCGACCTGGGAGCACAGGGAAGTTAAGTGACTTGCTCAGGATCACACAGTATGCAAGTGGAAGCTGTGGGATTCAAACCCAGGTCTGGTCTGCTGGATGTCACCAGATTTGCAGCGTGAGAATTAAACCACTGTGCTATACCGTCTCCTTAATTGATAAATAGTGAACGTGAGACAGGACCCAAAATGGATCCCTAGAGACCCATTAACAGTAACAGCAGAAAACATAGATACACATTGATGTTTCTAAAGCATTATTTATTGGATATTTTATATGATATCCGTACAAAAAAATATATCACCTGATGTTTGGCTACTCACCACTTTATGAACATCAGGTGATTTATTTGTTGCCAGACACTGTATGAAATAATCAATAATTTAATTGTTTAGAAATATTCCGGGTGAGTGTTCCTTGCAGCTCCAGGCTTGAATCAGAGTGCATGAATCATATTTTCCTGTCTCTTGTTAAGTTCTGATGATCTCTGAATCTCCATTGTTAGCCCTGAATAGGGTCCCTCTGCCATGTCTTTGGATCCTAGTAAATAATTTATGTCAGACAGGCAGGCAGTCAGGCAGGGCTGGGAGGAAAGGAGGGACTGGGTGGAGACGAGATCTGTAGTAACACTGCAGAATCTGCAATTCAGGACACCCAGAGCCAGCCTCCTCCGTAGGAGGAGCTTGCTCAGTATTCCTCCATGCCCTGTACACAAACCTAGTTTGAAGCGCTGCTGAGGCAGCTTCACAAAGCTAGCGTGTTCCTGCTGCAAGGGAAATCGTGCGGGCAGTGAGCATTGCACGGAGACTAACAGCAGCTTGGATTAAACACTACTGCTTTTCACTGAAAGGAGAGGAGACCACAAGCAGAGAGAGGGAGAGAGAAAACAGCAGAGAGAGAGAGAAACAGAAAGCCAGAAAGGCAGGTTATTCTGTTTTACTTGATATTACCATATAGGTCACTGCTAGTGCTGCATTCTGGAATCTGCATAGGGCTGGGGTTTTATATTCCTGCAGAGCTTGCAACATTTTTACAGCATGCTGGGAGCAGCCCATAGACAGAGGGAAGAAATTGCAGAAGTGGAAGGGGATGGTGAGCAAAGATGATGTCTTATCAGGCTGAACACAGTTGATTCTGTTAGCTCTGACTGTCAGAACCCATAGGAGGAGAAGATGAGCGTGCTCCTTCTCTGCCTGCATTGACTGCTCTTCTCAGCAGTGCCCAGCTGGGTTGCTGGAGGTGTGTTTGAGATAGGGCGGATCAGCCTCTGGTGCCCTCAGGCAAGATGATTTGCCAACCAAACTCTGCAAACAAGGCTATTTACAGTCATGGGGGGCGCAAATTAGTTTTTATTTGTTTGTGGAGAATCTGTTTTAGGGTGTTTGTCTTCAGGGCCCAGAAGGCTTGAGTTATTGCCAGCTGTGTTGGAGGGTGTGCCTATCTTCGTGTGATGTGTGATGAAATCAACAGTGAGCTGAAAGAGGAAGGCATGGAGCTGCTTTGAAGCCTGTCTGCTGATCAGTTGCCTCAGTCGGAAAGACGTTATTACAATTCTGATCAGATATCTTCCTGACTGTGCGTGCAGGTAGACAGAGGAGTCTTCTGCAGCTGCTTACATCAGTAACACAGCTTCAAGTGTCTAGTGGTCAAATATCTGCTGTGATTTGGGTATCGGTGTACATACACTGGCTACATGTTATAGCCAGTACAGTGTTTGCCTCACTCCCAGATATTTTGCTGTGTCTGGCCACTTGTGTCGGAATTGCTAACCCTGGCTCACTGACTCCCTGATATTTTTGATATGCTTGGCCTTGCTGGTTCAGGAATTTTGTACAGGTAGCTCCTCATTCTAATGATTGGTCATTCTCTTGTTATCTGACAATAGACATGAGATGATTGCATTATAAAATAGGTGTATGTGTGTGTGGTGTGTGTGTGTGTATGTGTGTGTGTGTGTGCATGTGTGTGTGTGTGTGTGTGTGTGTGTGTGTGTGTGTGTGTGTGTGTGTGTGTGCGTGTGTATGTGTGTGTGCGTGTGTGTGTGTGTGTGTGTGTGTGTGTGTGTGTGTGTGTGTGTGTGTGTGTGTGTGTGTATATTTTGCAGGATCTACAGCTGCACTTTCCAGTGACGTACATTATGCTGCTAGTTCTTTGATGCCCCAGGATATTTCAATACAGGTGTAATATGGGGAGATTTGGGGAGCAAGAAAGAGCAGCATGAGTAACAGAGAAGAGTGCCTGAAGCACGCTTTACAGGAGGACCAGTATGTGCCATACAGTATAAACAGGTGCAGCTAAAGGAACGATTGGGGGTTTACTTGGAGGAGGTGGGAGGTCTGGATAGTGGAGCATGGGTTTGTGCCAGGTAGATCATGTCAAACCAACCTTGTGGAGTTCTATGAATGGGTAACATCAGAACTGGACAGAGGTAAGCCTGTGGATGTATTATTCTTGGACTTCAGCAAGGCGTTTGACTCTGTCCCCACAATGGTCTGGTGGAGAAACTGATGGGGTTAGGAGTAGGCCCTTTGATGGTCAGATGGATTGAAAACTGGATAGCTGGACGCACTCAGAGAGTAGTGGTCTGTGGGGAGCTCTCAAACCCTACAGAGGTTGGTAGTGGGGTACCACAGGGCTCGGGTCCTGGGTCCAATCCTGTTTAATGCATACATATCAGACATCAGGGATGGTATAGGGTGTGAAATGAGTCTCTTCACGGATGACTCCAAGATGGGAGCAGTAGTTGAGGGAGAAGAGGGAGGTTGGCCCTGCAAGGGACCTGGACACCCTGGAAAGCTGGGCTCACACATGGAAATAAATTTAATATCACCAAGTGCAAGGTGTTGCATCTTGGTCGGGAAACCCTAAACACAGGTACACCCTGGGAGGAGTGCTGGAAGCCTCAACAGGGAAAAAGACTAGGGGTCATGGTGGATACATGTATGAATAACACTGAGCAGTGCAGGAGAGCAGCTAGCAAGGCAAACAGGATGTTGGGATGCATCGCAAGGGGATCACCTCAGGAGCAAGGAAGTGATTCTGCCGCTGTACAATGGACTGGTTAGACCACACCTTGAGTACTGTGTACAGTACTGGAGACCACACTTGAAGAGGGACATACAGCTCCTGGAGAGGGTACAGAGGAGGGCAACAAAGATGATCGAGGGCTAGGGATTTGACTTACGAGGACAGACTTGAGGAGCTCTGCCTGTTTTCATTGGAGAGAGGAGAGACAGGGGGACATGATTGAGGTCTTCAAGTACCTCAAGGGAATAAATAGGGTAAACATAGAGGATCTTTAGACTAAAGCAGGGAGGCATCACCAGATGGCATGGTTTGAAGTTGGAAGGTGGAAGGGTAAGGGGAAAAGAGGAGGAGGTTTTCACTGAGAGGGTGGTGGACCCTTGGAATACTCTGCCTGGTGAGCTGGTTCAGAGATCCACAGTGGAGAGCTTTAAGAGAGGGTGGGACAGACACAGAAAGTGGATGTATCAGATGATGGCCTGTCCCGGGGGTGGGGATGGATGATAGGGTTTCTGGAGCACAAGGGATGGGAGGGTCTCGGCACCCAACTAAGGATCTAGGTTCGAGCAGACTTGATAGACCATAAGGCCTAATCTGCTGGCAAATAGTATGTTAGTATGTTAGTATGTTATACACCTGGCAGGGCAGGTGATCTAGTGGTCATGGCACCGGCTCAGGAACTGGAGGATCACAGATTCAAAAACCAAGCTAGAGCCAAAACTCACTGTGTGACCACTTAACCTTTCAATGCCCTGTTTACCCAGATGTGTAGATGGGTAGAAGCAGGACCCCATTGCAAATGAGGTGTTGCATTATAGCTGAGCTATCCAGTGTAAATAGATTGTACAAGAAAATATATATATATACATATATTATATATCTATATATATTATATACTGTATATACACAGTGCTCCCTCCTCGATCCGTTCCCTTTACAGCCACCTTGCTGATAGCCACTGTGAGCTCCTGTCCTGTTTTCAAGAAATATTATCTGCCCTTTAACTGTATTATCTGACACTATCATTTATCTGCCAAAATTTAAGATGTACAGAGGTTGGTGGATAAAGAGGCAGCACTGTACATAATCCTCTTTACAAGACACCGTTAGGCCCATCTGGAGTACTGTGTGCAGTACTGGAAGCACACCTTCACAGGGACATTAACCAAACTGAGGCAGTCCAGAGAAGGGCAACCAAAATCATGCAGGGACTGCATCTGAAAACACATGAGGACAGATTAACAGAGTTCAATATATATACCCTAGAGCAAAGGAGGAGAGAGGTGATATGATCAAAACATTCAAACACCATAAGGGCATTAACAAGGTGAAAGAGTCTAACATATTTCAATATAAGAAGAATAGCAGGACAAGAAGACACAGCATGAGATTAGAGGGAGGCTGATTAAGGGGTAATGTGAGGAAGTTCTTTTTCACAGAAAGGGTGGTGGATGCATGGAACGCCTACCTCAGGAAGTGGTGGATAGGAATACAGTGCAGGGCTTCAAACAGGCATGGGATAGGCATAAGGGAACAATACAGATGAGTATAAATAGATAGGTCATTGACAGAGCAAAGCCTATGGCACATTCATAAGGTAGAAAAGAAATGGGCAGACTGGATGGGACTTGCAGTCCTTATCAGCCGTCAATTTCTATGTTTCTATGTTTCTATGGTTGTGCCCTTGTCCCCATGGAAAAAGCTGCCATCAAATATTTTACTATATCTGATGGTACTCAGTTAGAAGATATACAACCAGTTAACCACTGATACTTTATTATAGTATTATTAACACCTTAATAAATTAATAACTGAGCTCCAGTTTTCCCATAGGAAACCGATTATAATTTGCTGTTATAACAAGCTGGTCATAAGCATTTATGTGCTGGGTTTCCCTAGAGATACGATGTAAACTCAGGCTGCTGCAATGTACACATTTGAAAGTGAAAGTGACAGACGTCATTATCAACTCCCAGCCCGTACAGAGCCTCGAAAACAAAAATGCAGCCTCCACCACAGTTCAGTATTACAAAGCATACTTTATTTAGCACACAGGAACCATAAAACCTCTGGCGCTCAAGGTGCACTCACCTCTTTCCTCAGGCTGTGGCCTGCTCCATGCGAGTGGGAGGATCCATGATGCCGCAGCAACAACTTTTTCCCAACCCGGCGTTACAGCAATGGATTTATGTTGACCACAAGTTCTTGGTTGGCATAAATCCATTGAGAAACTGTCTGCCCCACCCCCCATAATTAGGATTACCAACTCCAGGTCAGAGTTGATTTGGGGAGGGGGCAACACCCAGAGAAAGCAGTGCTGGGGCCCCATGGTGTACATTACACCGCAACAGTGACTTGTTGCTGTAATAATTACTGTTGTATACATTGATTTTATCTCTTGTTTTAAAGTTTATATTTATATCTGTACAGTGCTTTGATATTTGAATTTCACTTGATGAATAAAATGATTATTGTTATTATTAATGTATTTGCTTTCAAATTTTAGCTCTTGTATCGGTATATGCAGGTGGAGAAGGGTTTGCAGCAAGAAAATTGAGACCAGTAATTATATAAAACAAAGGCCTGGTAGCTGTGTAAAATTCAAATTTTATACACACCTCATTGTGGGATGCTGCAGTCCAGGGGTTTATGTAGCATGCCACGCACCGGGTGTATAGAAATTCTCATTATACACAGTGCCCCAGGCATTATTCTAAACTTAATACCCAATGAACCACCTTATTATAATAGTAATAACACATGTAACAGCAACCATACTAACATAACAACATCCTTAATAACACATAAAATAACCTTTAAAAAGTCACAACCACATTAAAGCTTTAACAACCTCTCTAACTATAGCCCCTACAAAATCAGTGTAGAACTTCTACCCAAAAATGTCCCTAACCTAAAACACCACCCTCCAACCTCTCTTTCCAAACAGCCGTGTCCCCTGATGCTCCACCATTCTCTTACCTTGACAAGTCCTCCATGCTGCACAGCTTCTGCCCCCATGCTGCTCCTGCCACTGAATCGAACACTCAGAACCATGACACTCTGGACCCAAACACCATGCCTCCTGATTGCCAGTTTGGACCATTACTCCAACCACACACAGCACCCCTGCTCTGAACCGCCACTCCAAACACACACCGGATGCTCCAGACCACATGCTGCACAGTAAAGGACAGAGTGTGCAGTCAAGCCTCCTTTTATAGGAGGCCACTACATTATAGAAACAGTAGCTAAATCCCCAAGCATACCACTACACTATGGAAAAACACTTCCATGTGAAAAATCCAGGAATAACCACAAATACTTAAAACTGACCAACACAGTGTACTACAGGTATATATAATATCTGCTAGGTAAATTCCATATGCTTGTCAATTATTACCATCTCAGGGCTGAATAAACAGATAAGGGCCACTTAGCCTCTGGGCTTGTAGCTTTAGGATCTTGTTAGCCCTGGATGGTAGTATTTCCTTGCATATGACACTTACCTAGCAAATATTCTCTACATATTGACTGACTGATTGATTTATTGATTGACTAATTGAAATTGTTTCACCAAAGTTAACATACAGAGATAACACGATAGTCATGTTTGCAGGTGTGACCTGGGGTGGGTGAAGGGAAGAGAGGTAGAGATGATACTATCAAGAGAAAGCAACAATTAATATTTACAGTAACTGCACAGGGATATCAATATTTACAAGGCAATAAAACAACGGAGAGGTGCAGCAAGTGTGACAGGACTGGAAAGGGACCATTGGTAAACATAATGGACAACCTGAAGGTGGCCAAGCAATGTGAAGAGGCGATGGGGAGGGCCGGAGGATGTTGGGGTGCATGGGGATATCACCAGTACAAAACAGGAGGTGATGCCACTGTACAGTCAATTGGCCAGGCCACATCTGAAGTACTGTGTTCATTTCTGGAGACCGATTCCAGAAGAACATTGATAGAATGGAGGCGGTCCAGAGAAGGGCAACAAAATGGTGAAAGGAATTCACCAGAAAACACATGAGGAAAGGCTGAAAGACTTCAATATGTATACCTGGAGGAAAGGAGGAGAAGGGGGATAGTACTGTATAGAAACATTCAGGTACCTCAGGGGAATCAGCAAGGTCCAGGAGAGCAGCATCTTTCAAACAAGCATTTGTCAATGCCGAATGTTTGCTTGCTGATATTAGCATTGGACATGCAGGAATTAGACAGATGCAGAATAGGAGTGGCAGTGAAATACTGAATTCACACCAATCCCCTCCATCCTGCAGAGATGGACAGGCACTGAGATGTGCCTGTGGGTTGTTGCCCATAATGCTCATGGCATTTCACCTCACCCTATCCTGTAGATACCGACAAGTGTTGAGGTGAGCATTGGGGTGTTCAACTACAGTCACCCCATTTCATAAGGACATATGCTGAAATGGGTGCAGTACAGGAGAATGGGATGAAGTCTGGGACTGAAGAGTGCAAGGCACACCTCAGTGCCTGTCACTGGCTTCAGGTTGGGGTGGGATGGCATGAGCATTTGACCCGGTGATCAAAGTTACACCTCTGATTGCCTGTCTGTTCTGTACAGGGTGGGACATTATGGTTAGAAACCCTAATGCCCTGGGCGTGTGTTGGTATTTGCACACAAATTTTCAACATGGCCTTTGTGACCCCACCTCATGAAAGCATTTGGGACCTCTGCTCATGAACAGTGGCACTGTCATTTTGTTAATGTGTCCGAACTTCATGTTCCCACAGCAGCGTGCCATTCTGTGCCAGATGTGCGAAAATACAGATCAGGCAGAATGTGAAGAATGACAGCTGTACCATTCATAGGGAGGTGTAAGAGATGGCAATGCTGAAAATCTGTAGTGAAAATATTAAAATGCTCAAAGTTCCAAGCATATGTGGAAACTGCACAACACATGCTTGTACCGCAGTCATTTAGTGGAATTAGTTCAACAAATTTTCAACATAGGCATTTTGTGACCTCTGCTCATGAACACTGTCACTATGATTTTCTTAATCTGTCCGAAACATTAATTTCCCACAGCGATTGTGCCATTGTGTGCCAGATGTGCAAATGCATATTTCGGTGCAGGATATGAAAATGACAGCTGCAGTGTTCATAGGAGGTGTGGCAAAATGCCAATGTTGAAAATCTGGAGTGAAAATGTTACAAATTTGCAAAGTTATGAGGGTGCGTGGAAGCTGCGCAACACATGCTTGTAACACAGTCATTTATGGACTTTTGTCACCAAATTTTCAACATAGGCATTTTGGGACCTCTGCTCATGAACAGTGTCACTGTGATTTTCTTAATCTGTCTTGCACTTATTTCCCACAAGCGATCACGCTATTCTGGCGCCGAGAGTGCGAAATACATTCGCCAGGATGTGAAAAATGACAGCTGTACTGTTCATAAGGAGGTGTGGAAAATGCCAATGTTGAAAAACCTGGGTGAAAATATTACAAATTCAAGAGGTTACAAGCATGCATAGAAAGTGCGCAATGCACGCTCATAGCAGTAATTTTTGGAAATTTTTCACCAGATTTAGCAACATAGGCTTTTGAGAGCCCACCTCATGAACAGTGACATTGTTGTTTCATTAATCGGTCTGGAAAGGTGATTCTGCACAGTGACATAAAATCACTTTTGGGACTAAATAACGAGATGACAGTGACTGAATTCATGAGGTGGGGTCACAAGAACCCCATGTTAAAATCTGGTGCCAAAATTCTAAAAATGGCCAGGATATACCAAAGTTGAAAAAAAACATTTATGCCATTATACAGTTTACGGCATTTCTTCAGTTTGCGGTCAGCTTTAAAGAGTGCAGACGTGTTCCCGGTCCACCCAAGATCATCGTGCCAGGCTCTGGAGGTAAGTATGGGGTGAGGGGTGTGTGGGGAGGTAGAGGACACAGCAGGTAGACGTGGCTAGGGAGGGGCATGGGGCTCAACAAGGGACCATTTTATTTTTAACAGGATTTAAAATAAAAAAGACATTGCAGGACACTTTGGCATGCTGGGGTGGCTTCAGCATGCCACCTGGCCAGGTGTTTGTTGGGAGGTGGGTACTGGAGCACCCCTGTTGGCCATACAGTGTGGTGGTGGGGGGGAGCGCATGAGCCGAGGGGGACTGGGCACCCCCACGGGCACATAACAAATGGGGTGGTATCATGCCAATGGGATTGGGCTACACCATCAGCAAATGAACTGGGGATGAGGACATGCCAACAGGGGATTGAGAACCCCAAGTCGACTTTCATGGGGTCTCTGAGATGGGCGGCGAGCTGCCACCTGCTGCCATGTTATAGAAAATGTTTCACCAGGCAAGTCACCACCTGCAATGACGGGCGCTCCCTCTTTGCAGCGCAGATTTGTTTTCAAGGTGGTGGCTCGCTGGCTGAACTAACATCAGCAGCAGCAGCGTGCCACTGCATTGGGAAAGAATGCCAAGCCTCAAAAGGCACTGGGGCATTGGCTCCCACAGTGCCACACCTCAAAACTCTGCTTCTCCTAAGCTCTGACAAAATGTTTCCTACATGTGTGCAAGCAAACATAAAAGGAGATATGCAGGAACAAGGGGTCACAATATGAGGCTAGAGTGGGGAGACTCAGGGGTAATGTGAGAAGTATTTTTCACAGAAAAGGTGGTGGATCATGGAACAGCCTCCCAGCAGAGGCTGTAGAGGCTAAACGATTGGTGAGTTCAAGAATTCATGGGATAGACAGAAAGCAACGCTAGTGATAGGAAAGAGAGGGTAAGCTGCTGATCATTTAGGATCTGGAGTTTGAGTAGGTAGAGAAATGGGCAGACTAGGTGGGCCATGCAGTCCTTATCTGCTGTCAAAATCCATGTTTCTATGAATACTAGAGTGCAGTCAGGTGTAGTCACAGTAAGATACAATATTCAGTTTGAGGACAGCTTGACTGAGGCTATGCTGGTGGGCAGGCCACTGCCCAAGGCAAGGTTATCCCAAACCTGCAGGAATCTATAGCTAAAGCAAGTCACCCAAATGTCTGCTTCCCTGGGAGCAAGGAACCTGTTACCCTGTGGGCACATATGCTGTGGCTGGTGGGAGCAGCAGGGGTGAGCAGGGTGCTCAGGTAACTGGGAGTTTGTTTAGCCAGTACATGAAACCATAAAGTGCACACCTATCTTTTGGCAATGGACAATTTATACAACTATACAGTGAGCAGTGGTGAGTCTAGATAGTGTAGCGAAGGATAAATCCACAGAGAACATTCAGCAGCTATTAAACTAAGACAGTTGACAATTTGGGGAAACATCATAGATCACATCAAAGGAGTCAATAAGTGGAAACCATACATTCAACCAGGCACTTTCTCATGCCAAGAGAAAGGCAGCCACCCACTCCATAGAAAGCACCACATTTTCAGTAGGAAGTTAAAACCAGTGACTGGATATTTGAGGAAAAGTCCAGGACTGGACGAGGAGAATGCCAAGGTATATGAATTCTGTCACTGATTTCAGAGGTAGTACCACTGAATGTTGTAATGACTGGGTTTGGGCAGCCCATCAAACGTTTTGAGCCAAATAACATTGAAACAGTTTTGGAGCAATTTAGCAACAGACAATGTGTTGCAAACCAGTCTGCAACTATGTTACAGTCTGATTAGAGGTATTGGAAATAACTGTGAAGTTACACTGAGCTGTGTAAAGGATTATGTTTCCACCCACATATGGGCATTGCAGGATTTAACAGCCTGAGGGAGGTTAGTCACAAACATTTTTAAAAGTATCCCAGTACAGAGCCTTGGTTGCCCCTATACATATTTGTCTAAGGTCAGAGAGACAGAGCCTATAGATACAGTTTGTGAGTGGCTGGAAAGATGTGAAGAGAGCTAGGAGAGTGAGGAGCAGTCAGTGGTAGAGGCAGAAGATTTATGTAGGAGATGGGTGTGATCTACTGGGTCTAATTTTATTATTGCTTTTAAGTGACCTTATGTTTGGGGTGGTTGGGGAGGATGTTTAGGTAGTGTATGACTGCTGTATGTCTGCTTAGGATAATTTGTTGTATTAGAGTGGATGCTTGGATGGGTGTATAGGGTTAGATTTTGGAAAAGTACTGTGAGTTTTGCTTTGGGAACTGGTTAGTATTTTAAGGGTATTGTGTGTGGGCTCTGGATTGTGCTAAAGATGTGTTGAAATCTTGGACCCCATTAGATAGCGTATGCTGAGTCCCAGCTATGACCTATGCCACTTTGCTGACCTCACCGGTTTCAGCTACAGCAGAACAGCGCTGTGTGGAGGTGGGCATCACAAGGGAGGCGTAGAGGTTGGCGGCAGTGGGGCACAGTGAGCCCGACAGAGTGAGAGAGAGGTATAGTGGTCAGGAACAGGAGACACCCTGGGGTAACAGTAAGGTCTTTTATTTTAGTCTGCTCCCTGAAGTTCCCGTGAGGTCCTGTGAACAGCATTCAAGACGCAGCAGTGCTCTAATTTTCCTGAATGAAATCTTGAATGGATATGATGTAACACTAGATTGATTAATAGGCTGGACTGAATTGAAGAAGTAAATAAAGGTGATATAAAAATAAAAGGACCTTACTGTTACAAAATGAGAAAATGAAAGTTAAATTAGCATAATGCCTATGGACTTATTGCTGCCTTATGATGGGAGCTGTTAGAGTTTACTATAGGTGAATCTGAGGGACAAGCATCCACTCATTACACAAAACTGTTTGTTATGAGTTTGTTTAATTGAGATGGTTTGAGCAGACCCAGTTCATGGGGAGTCGGGGGTGGTTCTATATAGTACTTTGATGTATTAGATAGAGTTAAATAATTGACTACAGTATGTGCTGTGAATTTGAATTTACACGTGGTGTGATCTACAACACTATTTAAGTCCTGTTATGTTTTAAAGTTAGCCCTTGATAAATCGAGTTTTTTTTTTGTTTAGTTTTTTAACCAGGAGACACACTAAGCTGGAAGCTTATTTGCAGGTGCCACCTGGGAGCACAAGGACATTAAGTTTGGGAGTTTAGGGAGTGAAACCGCTGGGCTTTTGCTTGGGGTGACACTGATGTATATATTCTATACTACCGGTGTGTAAGTTTTAAGCTTCAAATAAATTAAGAAAGGCTGTTTACTACACACTGGATCTGGTATCTGGTTATTTTTCCCCTGGAGAGGTTGCAAGGCTATTTTGGATCTAGAGCGTGGATGCTGCAGAGAGGAATATGGAACTGAAATATTTTTACAGACCATTCAGGATCTGAGGAATCATACCCTACACTCCAGTCAGTACTGGCGAGGTTGAGCAAACAAATCTGGCAAGAGAAGTTCCAGAAAGCATGTCTGGTAATAACATTTGGTAGGGCCATAGCTGGATTTAGGTACCAGCAAACCTTGCAGTCGCTGGGGGCCCCTGCTCCTGGGGGGCCTAGCCAGGCAGTATACCATATTCATTTATTTTATATCTTATTATCTTCTTAAAACAGGAACCAGTGGCTGTGTAGCTCCTTCTGATGTGGCCTCATGTTATGAAATGCCTCGCCAAGCTATGACCCAGCCAATAAGAGGCAGAGGGCGGCAGTGGATGGATGGAAGAACAGCCCCAAGGACTAACACTGATGTCTCCCCCAAACATTTTAAATACTGTGGCATTGAAAATAAAATAAAATGATGCTTGTATGGGCTACAGTCAAACACAGGGGTGAAGGTGGACAAGTAGGGGCCCCATGACTTCATTAATCCTGCTCAGGACCCCCAAACCCTAAAGCTAGCCCCAGTTAAGGCCTTGGGGACCTAATTTGTGATGGATCAAGGATGCAGTGCTGACTGAAAAGTTCCGGGAGTATTGCAGAGACAATATGGTGGACATGGAGGACATGATCCAACCAATCAGGCAGTGTTTGTGAGAGTGGTTATGATACCTGGTCGGGTCTGATTAACAATTGATAAAGGTTAACTGCCTTGAATTTAGAATGGAGTGGGGAGGATTTGGATCAGCCAGTTATAGCTGATGTCACCTAGGATGATGTGCTCATGTTTTAACAATTTAAGTTGAGTAAAGGTGATTTGTGATAATGTCAACTACATTACCCCAGGAGCAGTAGCTGCCTATAATGAGCAATGGAATAGTATGGGATATCGTGGGACCTGGATACAGTGTCCTGAACTCTGAGAGTAACATTTAGGAACAGGACACGTAGGGTAACCCTCCACCAATTTTACCTTTATCCTGTTCAGATCATGACACCAGCCAGAGCAATATCTGAGGAGGCAATTCTGGCAGACAGCCAAGCTTATGAAAAAAGCATTACACTGTGGAGGTTTGGGCCACCCAAACTCTAATGAGAGCAACTATGGGAAGTAGGCTATAAATGCTTTTGGTTTGTTTTTTTTTTTAATTCTTCCTCCAGTCACTGAACCCGGAGATCTCTCCCGAATGTCACCACTGGCTTCTCCCAACCGCCTGACACTCCCCATCCTGGGTCCTCCCAGAGCTCTGATTCCACAGTCTTACTCTGTCAGAGACCCCTGGCTTACACTCCCAGGGCGGGCCTCCTCCACTGCTATGGTGTCCTTGAAATTCAGTTACTGCAGGCATGGACCGTGGCTCAGAGGATCGGGACCCATGTGGATGGAATCCAACAGGGGCATGAGGGTTGTGGTGCATCATGGCCGCCCCAAGGATTCGGGGTTTTCCTTTATCTGTGGTGACTGCCCTAGCCCTCCCAACAGCGAATGCAGACATATAATGACATACTGATAAGCGCACATGCTCCCGCGCGGTCTCCTGCTGATGTCCACTGCATCCCACCTCCCAAGCTATAGAGGGTTGCGGCTCAGTACCACCCAGCCACTGTTGGCAGGCTCAGTGTTGCTGACTCCTACATCCCTCCTCCCAGGAGAAAGTGAGCTGTCTATGGACGCCCAACTTTCTCCTCCGCTGCCGACCCCGCGCCCCAAGCTCACTCCCAACATGGGTTACCGCGTGGCATGAGGTGTGGCATCCAGCACCTCAGCCCTCAGCACCACTGGGCTGGCTTATGATGTGAATGTTAACATGATATTTGTGCATCCCTTTGGTAAAGCAGCAGAGAGTGCAGAGACAGAATTTGGTTGCATGAGGCCTGGGTTCCAATCAGTACTGTTCCCACTTAATAATAAAGGTAGAACAAGCAACTTTTACTAGTGTGAGCCAACATTGTAATAACTAACTTTCTGAAGTAGGACGGTGGGGTTGACACATGAAGGAGGAGGGACCGCAGTTTCAAGAGAGATAAGTGCAGAGGTAATGGCAATTATTGAACAGGCCAGCATGAATACTGCAGAAGGATGGTAAAAGTTCAAGAGCCACAGGAGGTATGCATAGAGATACAGGAGGAGAAGAGTTAGAGGCACAGGAGATGTGCACAGAGATACAGGAGTGAGAAGAGTTAGAGGCACAGGAGGTGTGCACAGAGATACATGGAGTGAGAAGAGTTAGAGGCACAGGAGGTGTGCACAGAGATACATGAGTGAGAAGAGTTAGAGGCACAGGAGTGTGCACAGAGATACAGGAGTGAAAGAATTAGAGGCACAGGAGGTGTGCACAGAGATACATGAGTGAGAAGAGTTAGAGGCACAGGAGGCGTGCACAGAGATATGTGGAGTGAGAAGAGTTAGAGGCACAGGAGGTGTGCACAGAGATACAGGAGTGAGAAGAGTTAGAGGCACAGGTGAGGTGCACAGAGATACAGGAGTGAGAAGAGTTAGAGGCACAGGAGGTGTGCACAGAGATACAGGAGTGAGAAGAGTTAGAGGCACAGGAGGTGTGCACAGAGATACAGGAGTGAGTAGAGTTAAGGCACAGGAGGTGTGCACAGAGATACAGGAGTGAGAAGAGTTAGAGGCACAGGAGATGTGCACAGAGATACAGGAGTGAGAAGAGTTAGAGGCACAGGAGGTGTGCACAGAGATACAGGTGAGAAGAGTTAGAGGCACAGGAGGTGTGCACAGAGATACAGGAGTGAGAAGAGTTAGAGGCACAGGAGGTGTTTCAGAGATACATAGTGAGAAGAGTTAGAGGCACATGAGGTGCACAGAGATACATGGAGTGAGAAGAGTTAGAGGCACAGGTGGATGTGCACAGAGATACATGAGTGAGATGAGTTAGAGGCACAGGAGGTGCACAGAGATACAGGAGTGAGAAGAGTTAGAGGCACATGAGGTGTGCACAGAGATACAGGAGTGAGAAGAGTTAGAGGCACATGAGGTGTGCACAGAGATACAGGAGTGAGAAGAGTTAGAGGCACATGAAGTGTGCACAGAGATACAGGAGTGAGAAGAGTTAGAGGCACAGGAAGTGTGCACAGAGATACAGGAGTTAGAAGAGTTAGACACAGAAAGAACAGAGGATAGGAGAAAGAGAAGATTAGCAGCATGATGGGAGGGTGCAGAGGAAGTATAAACTGGACTGAAACAAAATTACTGAGCTGCAGGGAAGAGGGACAGGGAATCCCACCAGGCTGTGCAGTACCAGCTATGCAATATAACAGTAATAACCTGGAAGACAGCTGTTACTGTATGAGTGATAAAGGGAAGCAGCAACAAGGAATATAGTGGTGATGACTGAGGACCCCAAAGATCAGCACCACCAAGATAGGGAGTATTGAGGTGTGGCAATATCTAGGTAAGGGGACAAATATAGACACCACCTAGCCAGGAGTACCTAGGATGCAGCAGTGCAACAGAATACAGCTGGCTCACTAGCAGTAAGCCAAGGGCTGTAGAACACTTATCTGGTATAAATAGTTACAGCAATTAACCACAATATAAATGACCTAGGATAAGACAATATAAGGAGCTGAAATATAAACTACATAATAGTACTACAAGTGGTTGGGTTAAACACACAAGTGTAAGTAATAAAAAGGATTTGCACTTTGGAACACAGAACAGTATTTATTTATTTATTATTTATTTATTTAGGATTCGGATCATACCTTTGAGCTCAGAGCTCTTTTACAAAGGTTCCACGTCAAACAGTAACAATGACAGCAATAACAAACAGTATACATACAATACTCAAATAGTAGGTAGCTAGTATACAATAAGGTTACAATGTCATTCACAGTACCAATGGTGATAGTACAGCATGAAGAGCATTCAGCTAGGGTAAAGGACAGTGTTTATATGTAGCTGAAGGAGATAAGAGGTGTGACACCTAGTGAGAGTTTGAGGAGGGAGTCAAGGTGAGGTGGAGGGAGGTTGGGGAGGGGAGAGTGGGCAGCCAAAGAAGTGGCTTTGTCTAGGAGGTTGGGAGGTTGTGGCAGTAGGTTGGTTTTAAGGTTGATCCAGTGAGAGAAAAGGCACAGAGGGAGAGGAAGTCAGAGGGATAGGGCAAGAGGGAAGAGTGGGGTAAAAGGAAGGGAAGGAGAATGTGGATGAGTGGGCATTATGGGTGTTAGAGTCCTAGTGGCAGTCACAAACTATCCTAGTAAGAAAGTGTTGCCTTAGGCCATTTTTGAATTGTGAGATGCATTGGGAGTTTAGAATGTGCACTGGGATTTCATTGAGCCATTGGGGGCCCTCATAGCTGAAAGCACACTGTAGGTGCATTACAGCTGAGTGATCCCAAGAGCCAACAGGAGTTAGAGGTAAACTGACTTGAGTAGACAGGCACACTGCAGGGCAGCATGACGGACAGATGGCTGGCTCCACAGCTGATGCCC
The DNA here is from genome assembly GCA_016271365.2 of Neoceratodus forsteri. NCBI lineage: Eukaryota > Metazoa > Chordata > Ceratodontiformes > Ceratodontidae > Neoceratodus > Neoceratodus forsteri. Next base: position 268,716,487 of record CM057455.1, read on the forward strand.
ACAATGTGACACCCCTATGCTCCTGCCCTTGCGCCTGGACCACAATGTATAGGCCCACTAGATGTTAGGAGCATTTGAGCAGGAAGGCCACACCCTATGAGAGGAGCCTGCCTAACTGGCAGAAAAGTTATAGGAAGGGGCTTAGTCAAGTGGAAAAGCCCGGTGACCAACACTTCCTGGTTCAGCAGTGATTGCTGAGGAGGGTCTTAGAAGCTGCATGAGTCCTCACGACCCCTTGCTGACTCTACAGCAACCAGGAACAACTGGTGAAACTGGAAGTCTGGAGAGCACTTTGCCCATTTTTGAAAAACCGTGCCCTCTTCTAGGTGACACCTACTGAAATTGATACCTGCCTGATTGCAGGTGAAGCCAAAGGAGACAGCTGTGCTGAGGGAAGTGTATGGTGGCAAAGCTTCTTAGTCCAGCAGAAATCAGTGGGGGGCCTTAGAAACTACAGAAACCCTCACAACTATTATATATTGCATATATAATACATGGATGGACCATCTGTCCTATAGAAAAGCCTTATTTGTTTTCCTACATATACCTACCCAATTAACTGCTACCACTTAATTAACAACCTAAGAACATTACAATACACATTAACATTGTCGAACACACGACAAACATTTTATTACAGCCTTATTACACGAAACAAGCCACTTTATTAAATATGTAACAGACACCTTAGTAACACATGAAACAACCACCATAAATACCTCACTACCTCTCCCAAGTACAGACCCCTATAAAGCAGCAAAAATAACAGACTCTACTTACATAACCTGACCAGCCCAACACCCTTTCACCAACCAAGAATCTTCCTCCAGTCTCACTCACCAAACAGCCATGTCCTTTGACACTCCAGCTTTCTCACAGTTAAGCAGTTAAGCTCGGCATGCTGTTGCTGCTGCTTCCTCCATGATTCCTCCATGCTGCCACTGCCTTCATGCCACTGCCACTGGCTCCAGCCCACTCAGAGCATGATGCCATGCTGCTGTCAACCACACATTTCATGCTGCTATTGAATACCGCTCCTGAATGCACACCACAGTGCATCAGACCACAGATATCACAATGCTCCAGAACACCATCCTGAATGGCAACATAAAGTACAGATCACGACAGATACACCTCCTTTTACAGGAGGACCCACACACAGAAAATACATTAAGGAGGAGGAAAGCAAATCAACCCTATGCTAGGAAAACACAGTAGGCAAAAAATAAAAAGGCAAAACATGAAGTAATCACAAATGCATGAACAATATAGACCCTTCAAATGTATTATATTAAATAAACAATAGATAAGTGTGCAATAGGAAAATCTACCATCTCGGTGGTATAATTAGTTGATAGGATATTGAGCTAATCATCCCCTTTAATTTACTTATGTATGTATGTATATATTTATGTATGTATTTATAGATTTATTCATTTATTTCAAAAATTTCACCAGGAAAGAGATACTGAGCTGGTAACAGCTCATTTCCAGATGTGCCCAGGGGAGTGGGAGGGATAATAAGGTACACTAAGAACTAATACATACATAACATAGAGAATAATATATGGGTGGTGTGTGTAACTAGATTTACACACACCGAGTTGTGGGATGCTACGCCCGAGGGTTTATAAACTGCATCCTAACGAGGGTGTGTAAAATCCGAGTTTTACACACACTACCCTTATTTTATTTTTATAATTGCTGGACAGCAATTTTTTCCAGCCCTGTGTCTGAATCTCTCACACACACACACTCTGACTCTATGTCTCACACACACACACACACACACACACACACACACACACACACACCGCCTGTCTTTCCAGTCATCTTTTTTTCAGTTTGTTTTAATCGTTGCTTTTTTTTTTATCTTTGGCCAAAGTTCTGTGTGAAATCGCGATCGTCTTACCTCAAGGAGCGAGGTATGAGCCGTTCATGTTGTCTTCTCTGACTTTTGAATGGCGCGATCAACCAGATATTTAAATGACTGTTTATTTTTTTTTTTAAAAAACGCTGAGCACTTTCGGTCGGGCTCGGGCGGCCTCAGCTCCTCATTATAAGGGGTAAGGACGCACCATGTTTGCTACGAATGGAAGCCCGCCCAGGTGAGCATTAATAGCCAATCAGGAGTGGCTGTTCTCGATTGATATGACAGAGCCTACAATATAACCCGTCGGTTATAATGGCAAATTGTAACTCTGTCAGCCTATGGAAAAATTGCTGGCCAGTAATTATAGTACAATAAAGTACTGGAGAATATCAGCATTTATACTTACAGTTACAATACAATACAGTGCTTGAGGATAATAACATTTGCAATATGCAGAGGCAACAGTTAGTTCAGGGTAGGAGTAAAGGTTGTCGATTGGGAGGTGGAGAGGGGACTGCACTAGAGTAGGTGCAGGGGAAGGGGGAGCAGAGGCAGGAAGGTAGTGGACAACAGCCTGGGGACTAATATACGGGGCAACTAAAGGAGTAGTAGTGAAGTCCGGAGGAGAGAGGACAGCAGTGATGGGAAGAGGCAGAGTGGATAATAAGTAAGTAGTAAGTAAGTAAGTAAGTAAATCTTTATTTATATAGCGCCTTTCCAAAATCAAGGCCTTTTACAGTTAAAATACAATGCAAACATATTAAATAACAATAAAACATAACTGATGCATAGGTTACTTAAAATTCATCTGGGAAGGCTAAATTAAAAAGATATGTTTAAAATCAGATTTGAATCTCTCGTGGTCAGGCATTCTCTTTAACTGATGAGTGAGAGAATTCCACAGAGTAGGGGCCACAAAAGAAAAAACCACGGTCACCCAATGTTTTTAAATGAACCCTGGGAATGTCCTAGCAATCCCTCGTCGGCGGATCGGAGGAGCAGAGGGGGTAGTAGAAGTCAGGAGATCTTACAGATAGTTGGGTCCCTGTTCGTGTAGGGTTTTAAGGTCTGCAAGCTGACCTTAAGGTAATCTGCCACGAACAGGCAGCCAGTGCAGATCGCGCAGCACAGGTGTAATGTGACTGGCCCTAGATGTACTAGTTAAAAGCATGACCGCTGTGTGTGGCACTAGCTGCATGCGAAGGATATCAACCCCAGGAAGCCCCAGGTAGAGGGAATTGCAGTAGCCAGCGAGGCAGACGAAGGCATGGACCAATGTTGACAAGTCATCCTGAGGAACCAGGTGTTTCACCCGTGATATTCCTCAGGTGGTAAAATGAGGATTTGACAACTGCCGACACCTGAGATTTCAGGGTCAGGCCATCATCAAAAATAACGCCCAGGCTACGCCCTGGTCTGAGGCAGTGAGCTGGATCTGCCATAAGCCTGACACCTGCCCAGCCCCCAATACCAGCTCCAGGATGACCCTGATCAACTACCAACACTTCGATCTTGTCTGGGTTCAGTCTCAGTCAGCTGGTGCTCATCCAGTCCTTGATCTCGGCGACACAGTTGTTAAACACAGAGACTGCATCAACCTGCCCAGGTAGAAAGGACATATACAGTTGAGTATCATCTGCATAGCAGTGAAAACTCAAACCGTATCACCTAATGATATCTCCCAATGGCAGCACATACACTGTGAACAACATAGGTGCCAATATGGAGCTCTCGGCACTCGCAGGACAGGGAAGAGCATCAGAGGAATAAATTCCAGTGATCATTCTCTGAGACCTGTCCACGAGGAAAGATTGAAACCATTCAAGGACTGTCCCTGACAGTCTATAAAGAACACGAGGCACTCAATAACATACCATGGTCCACAGTGTCAAATACTGCAGAGAGATCAGAAGAACCAAGATGGTACAAGCTCTCAATCTCTCACTATTAGGGGGTCATTCAGTACTCAGTCAAGTGCAGTCACGGTGCTATGTCTCTTCCTAAATCCAAACTGGAGAGCATCATAGACATTGTGGGGAGAGAACCATAGTATTGGGGAATTGGAAGGACATGGTAGCTTAACCAGCAGTAGATTTCATTATGGGGTGCAAGAAGGCAATAGCCAGAGAGCTGTGTAGGGGTGAGAGGTGGGTGGGAAAGACAAGAGAAGCAAGGTGGCAAGGAAGGACCCAAGCCAGTATTTAGAGATGAAGGAAGCACAATGGGTGAGGTGTCTGGTATCAAAGAAGTGGAAGGAGAGGAGTACAGAAAGCAGTGGTGGGATGGGGAACAGTCCAGGGCAAAGCAGAAAAGGAGTGAAAGAGGGAATCCAGTCTGCCCAAGGTGAACTTGGGAGCAGCACTGTATACTATGTCACCATAGTCAAGATGGGGAGTATCATCTTCGAGGAGATCTTTCAATGGGAAGAAGGCAGGATACACCTTTGTTCCTGTAAAGTGCACCAAGATGTGGATGCAGCTTCTGTGGATGGCATCCACATGTGCTTCAGCAATTAAGGTACCATTCCAGCCATACTCTGAGGTACTTGAAAGAGAGGACACCTCAATGGCTGCCACATCAAGGGTATGAAAGGAGGGAGAGGGGAAGCCTGGTGAGCTCCACCTAGTGTCAAAGGTCATTGAGACCATTTCCTTGGCATTGAAGGACAGCTGATTTTCCAGGAGCCACTGCTGGATGTTAGTACAGTCCAGCTGGAGCCTGTCCATGAGGTCAGAGGCAGAAAAGCCAGAGGCAATGAATTCCATGTCATCTACACGCAGCGGATGAACAGAGAGGAGCAGGCAGCAGAGAGGTCATTCAGGAAGAAGGAAGAGTATTAAAGAGTTTTGGGCCAAGGATGGCTCCTTGAGGATGCCTGAACTGACTTGGAGTGGGGGGCATGGATTCTCCAATCCAGACAGCTTGAGACCTGCCTTCACGGTGAGGCAGAACCAACTTACTGAGAGGCCAGAGACCCTGCTGCCTTAAGTTTGTTCAGGAGGAGGCGGTGGCAGTGATGAAGGTTTTGGTCAAGTTGATGAAAATGGAGGAAGTGGCTAGGGCCCTGATCAGTGCCAGATAGAATGGTGTCAGTAAGCCGGAGGAAGGAGATGGAGGGACTTTGAAAGCCAGACTGGAAGAGAGTGAACAAGGAGGATACATCAAGGAAGCAGGAGGCCGAGATGGCACAAGGTGTTCTTAGACTGCAGCTACAGTGGGTAACAGAAGACATGGTAGAAGTTGCCAGGAGAGGCAAAATCACCCCTTTGGGAACAGAGATCACTGTAGCCTGTTTCCAAGTACCAAGGATGGAGGCTAAAGAGAAGGAGAGGTTGAGAAGGAGGGAAAGATGCAGGAGTTTGGAGTCAAGACCATTGGAGATCACACCAGGGTTGGAGTTAAGAAGACCTAAGGGAAGCAGTGGGAGTGATTGGAGAGAAGCAGAAGAGGTGGTGCAGGGTGGTAAGAGGGGAGGAGGAGGAGGAGGAGGAAGAGAGGAGGAAGTAGGCACAGGAAGTGAAGAAAGAGTTGAAAGATGAGGGACAGAAGAGGTCAGCAACAGAGTGTCACCACCTTGAAGATGGGAGGAGGGACTGGCTTGGGGTGAGAGGAGGGCATGGATAACCCTTCAGAACTTACAGGGGTGATTAAGGTTGTTCTGGAACGTGGATGCAAAGAATTCAGACTTGGCAAACCTAGTAGTTCTGATACCATTATAAAGGATCTGGTACTGGTTTAGGCCAGGGTGAGGACAGAGGACTTGTGAGTCCACCAGACAAGGTCACATGCATAGAGGCAGGCCAGCAGCTCAGCCAAGATCCATGGGAGGTAGAAATCTCAGATGCTGGCTTTTATAGGGAGCATAGCTATCTCATGTAGACATGAATTTGGGGATGAAATATTGGAGGACCATGTTTATGTTGCTCACTGTAGAGATGGGCAACCAGTCAGTAGCCATCAGGTCAGCAAGTAGGGAAGATAAAACAGTGACCTGAAGTACCAGATCTGAAGGAATTTAGGGATGACTTTGGAACAATGAATCTTGTGCACACTAGACCATATGGTGGTCATTGAAGGCATCAGGTAGGGTACCAGCATCCATGATACAGTGGGTGGGGATGAGGTGAGAACCCAGTACAGAAGGCGGATTGAGGGATCTGAGATTCTGCAGTGTTGGGTCAGTAATCTGTTAGGTAAGTTGGAGTGTTAATGTTTTGGCACAATTTATTTAGAGGTGGGAGAGCCAATTGTGGTTAAAATCCCAGAGGATAAGAACTTCCCAGAGGAGGCATGTGATGACACAGTGGTGTGGAGTCGCAGGTCAGTGACTGAAGGTGAGAACATGCGTGGACAGCAGTAGGCACCAGCTATGAATACTGGGACAGTGAAGGGAGGGAGAGCTTTGAGGAGAAGCAACTCATAGGCAAGGGGAGGTGATAGAAAGAACAGGCTTGAACTGTATGCTAGAGGAGGCGGTAGAGGTACACTTAGATTCCACTGCCCATCTTAGCATGATACTGCCAGTTGATTGTGTACCCAGGAATGGCAACACAGTGTCAGGAATCTTGGGGAAGGCCAAGATTCAGAGATCACCAGCACATCAGGCTTGAGAGTAACCATGAGCAGTTGCAACTGATGAGTCTTGGTAGGAGGCTTTAGATGTCGACATGGGTAACTCTCAGTCCATTGGGAGATGAGAGGGAGATGACTGGATAGGGCCAGAATTGAGCTCAATATCACCTGCTACAATAAGCATCACTGAGAAAGAAAGCTTGAGGAAGTCTCTGAGTCACTTATGGGAGAGGAGGGGAGGGGCGGAGGATGAGAGGGTAAGTGGGAAGAAGAAACTGAGGGCTTCAAGGTGAAGCCAGGGAGAAGGAAGGATCAACACCCAGGACACCAGGGAAAATAGCATGTGGAGGCCAGAGGTAGGAAAGATGGGAGAAGAGGACGGTGAGGAGATGGAGGGAAGACAAATGTACCAGCCCCTTTCGGACTCACCTCAGCTGTTTCAGAACCCTCAGGTCTTCCCGGACACCACTCAGGGGTCAGCCTAGGTTCTCTGGCAGACAAGTGGTACTGAATAAGGTTACCAACTGTCCTCTTTTATGAGGACATGTCCTCTTTCCAGCTGCCAGATATTCTTTGTATACCTTCTTTATCCTGTTGTATTATTATTATTATTTTTTGTTTGTTTTTTACTCTCTCCTACCCAGGACCTCCTTGTAAATTAGCTGTGAAGACGGTGAAGCAATAAGTGTACATGGTGCCTTCACCTGGGATACTGATAGGGAATATCTGTGGGTAAATTGTAGATTAACACCCTCCAGGAAAGCACAGTAGCTGCCCCACCATACCTTCACCAGATGATAACAATTCCTCTTCGTGCAATGAGTCATAGTGCTAGAATATAACATTAACAATTAACAGTTTTGTTTTTTTTATTTTGGGGAAGGGGAGAAAAAGGAGAAAAACAGCACAACAGCTTTAACAACAGTTGCAACACTTTTTCCCTTCACTATCTCCACCTCCACCTGCAGGTGCTCCCAACTTCCAGTGGCAACTGCCCAAAGTGTCTATAAAGTCCCTTTGGTGGGTACCACACACACATAGTGTAGAAGGCTGGGGATCTCCGTTGAGGCCCAAATATTTTAAACAGTAGAAGCGGATACCAACTTTTAACTGTCTGCCTGGATGCAGCTTAATCATGGCGCAGTCCCGCCCAGGACATAACCCCTTAATTCTGACTAGCTAGTACTAGGCAACGACTTCCCTAAGCCACTGCCTGGGGTACTTACAATTCAGCAGTTCAAAGAGGGTTTTGCAGAAACTTGTTTCACAGTACCGTGCTGGTATCAAGAGTTGTTGGTGCACCATGGTAGTGGACAGCTGAAGAAATGAAGAATGCCGTCTTCACCTGCCAGGCCTTCCGATCTAACACCCCTCCCCAGGGGCCTTTGTATGCAGTGTTCACCTATCAGTCCTCTCGACCTTCTTCTCCAGTGGTCTCCTCTCGGTCTGGGTACTGAGCTGGCTGGTGCTTCCCTAGGTTGATGGCTGGCACACACTTTTCTAAGCTGCAGTAAAAAGCTGAGCTTTGCACAGTCTCTAACCCCAGCACAACCAGTTACTACACCTTGCAGCAAAGCAGTCTCTACTGCACTTACTCTACCACTGAGAGGGAACACAGCTTGTAGGTCACTTCTATTTACCACTGTGGACACTGTGGTTTTAGGTTGCATCCTTATAGTCTCTCCTTTCAAACTGCCACACTCCGCTGTCTCCTCTGCACTGCAGGACATGCTTCCTCTCTCTGGCAGCAATTCTCAAAAGTTTCTCATTCTAGCTGCAAAGTCTAACTTTCTTGACACAGCAACAGGTTCAAATCTCAACAGCAACTTCCAAATTCTCAGTAAAAATTTACTCAACACATGTTCAAATCTCACCCTGGGAATTTCTCACACAGTCCAGTTCTTTTCCCAGGGGCTGTTTGTTTCTCCAAGTGCTCTGCAGCTTGTCCAATCCTGTGGCCAGACAAGGCCTTTGGGCAAACAGGAGGCCTTCAGGTCTAGCAAGCCCACAGCAGTCTCTACTCTCCTCCCCTCTCCGACTGATCACTCAGGAACCCCCTTTGGTGGACAGACAATCTTTTATCTATTCTAGCAGCCCTCTCATTGCCTGCAGCCACTGTCCAACTGAACAAATTAATATTAATTTGCTTCACTTAACACCCTATTGGCTACTCTTTTGGGTGCCAAGACATGTCCGCTTTCTCCAACAATCCCGTTTTCAGTCCCAAGAGCCTTCTGCAAAATCTGGTTTCTGTAATTGGCTGCGGCAGGGGCAAAGGTTGACAACATGGCTGCTGAATCTTCAGTCCATATGCAGCTCATATACAGTCCACACTGTGCAGTCCTCCAGCAACAACCCAGACACATTTATTTAATAAATGTCCTCAGTCCTGAAGCAGCCTTTCTGCTCTGTCAGGCAGAGTTAGAATTAAAATTCTTTCCCCTGCTTGTCGTGCCTTTCATTAGATAGTCCCCAAGGTGGCAGGCAGGAGCTCATTAACATTCATAGCCCTCATTACTATTCATTAGCCAGTCCAGCAGTGCTCATTGGTGCTCTTAAAATAAAGACTTTTTGGCATTTCATATGCCTCCTCTGTCTCTCTGGACCCTGATTTACCCATTTAGGGGTCCAGGAGCACTGGAGAGGTTTTGGCTTTGCTGCATTGGTGGCAAGAAAACTGGACTGCACTACTGTGCATGCGCCAACTGCCACTCACACATTCATCTGGCAGTAGCACCGCTGTTCTGCATCTTACTCCTCCAGCTCCATTTACAATGGAAAACACATCGGGGCCATACAAAGAGTTTGGGGGCTCTACAGAACCCAGGAATAGTGGCAATGAGGGTGCAGGAGAAATGGGAGCCACCAACAGGGTAAGCCCAACAGAGTTGGGGGCTTACAGCAGGATAACCATTGGGGAGGTGAGGGAAAACAGGAGTGGGTAGAGTGATAGGGTTAGAAGTAACATATCGGAGGGACAGAAAGCAGTTGTCACCCTGTAACTTTATCAACAAGAGGTTGGGGAGTAGGCTTCCCAGAAAGGAGGAAACCAATTTAGTAGGAGCAGAGATGGTTCACCCTGGATGGCAGGAAGCCTACATTAAATAAACTGGAAGGAATGAGAGGCTTCCACCCGATGGGGAGAACTCTAAAATTATAGCCTGGGGGATGTGGGCTTCACCCAGATAGTAGGAATGCCAAAATTAATCAGTAGAGGTAGTAACCTTCACCCAGATGGGGAGGCCAAAATTAAACAATTGGGTGATTGAGGGCTTCACCGAAGGGAAGAAGCCTCAATTAAACAATTGGGGGTAGTGATGTGTGATTCTCCCAGATAGGGAGGAGAAAATTACACAACTGGGAGGATCTGGCTTTACCAGAATGGTAGGAAGCCAGACAAACAGAACATGGAATGAGGGTGGTACCCCGGTAACTATAGGGAGGTGGGGTGGTGGCAGCACACAATGCAATAGGCCCCTGCAACTCACTGAGCTCAGGCAGGAGGCAGCTCACCCACTAAAAACAGAAAACATCTTTAAAGCCTTAAGGCACTTGACTAAACACAAAAGATGGCATGAAACACAGCCAGAGCCCAATACAGATAAGAGCTAAAGTAGTATATTAAAAGGCACCAGGCATTAGTACCTTAGAGTCAACAGGCACAAAAGTCTAAATGCGGAGACTTACAGCATGCTCAGTGGAAGTTGGCAAAGCTTTCTGGCATCCTGACATCTTCCCTCTGGTGCCTCCCATCCAGGACTCCCAGTCCTGCCATGCCGTTCATGCCAGGACCACCAGTATGGGACTGCGTGAGTAACCAGGGAATGAGTAGTCAAAATACCCACCTTCTGCTGTGCGCTACATGCTCCAATTAGTCAAACATCATTTTGCTTTCAGTGATCGGCTCCTGCTGCTCAAAGTGAAGAAATGAGCTAGGGGAGGCAATGTCTGTGGGGGCCTGAAAACAAAACTCTCAACCCCTGGGGAAGGTCAAGCAGTGGCAGCTCCTCGTGGCTGGTGTGGCATCCTTTGGATGTAAGTGGGTCTAGCAGCCTAAGACTCACCTTCTGCTGCACACTACATCACGCTGATTGGTGAAAATGCCCTTAGTAGTAACTTTTCTTTATGTTTGGCACCCTTCCCCAGAGGCTCAAGGTGTCATTACAACAAGGTGCATAGTAGAAAAGACACATATAATAAACAAAGAAATACAAACTAAACCAATATTAAATAATTAAGTACATGAATAAATTACCTCCCTAACTTTAGCACCATTAAAACCAGTATATATACATAAATACATACATACAGACATACATACATAAATAAATAACTGGGTTGTTTGGACAGTGGAAAAGGAATTAAGCCCCAAATAACTGCATAAACAGGAAGGTCTTAAGATACATCTTAAAGACCTCACGTAGGGAGTCTTCCCTCAGGCCATTTGGGGGTTCCATAACACTGGGGCAGCTACCTCAAAGGCCCAATCTCCCAAGGTTTTATCTAGCCCTGGGTACCCCAAGGAGGCCTTCCTCAGTGGAGTGGAAGGGCATGAGGACATGTAAGGATGCAGGAGGTCTGCCAGATAGCCCAGGCCCAAACTGTGTAGGGCCTTGTAAGTTAGCAAGCCAACTTTAAAGGAAATACGCCACTTTACTGGCAGCCAGTGCAGATCACGCAGCACCAGGGACACATGACACAACCTCAAAGGCTGGTAATTAGCCTAGAAGCTGCATTCTGTACCAGCTGCAAGCACTGCTACCTCCACCAGACCCGGTACTAAGCATTATAGTAGTCAAGTCTTGAAGTAATGAACACATGCAGTAGCATCACCAAGTCTCCAGGAAGGATAGCAGTTTAATCCAGCTGATGTTCCTTAGATGGTAAAAGTTATTCTGGACTACTGCTGAAACCTGAGCCTCAAATGTCAGCCCCTCATCCAGAATGACCCCCAGATTTTCACCTTTTGGCAGTCAAGCCCAGAGGAACTGAGCGAAGCCTGTCTCCCTCCAGTAGCCGTCACACATCCCCTTCAACCTGGTTTGATCGCCTGTACTTTAGTCTTGTCTAGGTTGACCCTCAGCCAGTTCACGGACATCTGGTGCTGGATCTTAGCCAGGCATCCATTCAACACATTGAACACACACAGCATCCTGGGGTTGATGACTAGAGTAAGCAAACAGCAGATCAAGAGAACCACAGCCTGATGCCTCTAGTGGAGAGAACTATAAAGCCAATAGGAAGTGGGTAGATAGAAAAAAGCCGGTCAGGTGATCAGCGGTGACTATAAGTGTTGACCACGGGTGGATGGGCTGGGGGAGGTGGGAGCCGGCATGCAGCACCGGCGGGGTACAATGGCTGGTGGCAAGTGCCGTGCCTGGAAGGCTGAGGATCCAGGCAGGAGGACTTGGGCAGTGGCCTGAGGGCGCCCCGTTGGTCTGGGGGCCCGGCGGGTCGGCAGTTGAGCCTGCGGTCAGGAGGAAGGTCCCAGCTGGAGAGAAGGGAGATAAGCGGCTGGTCGAGTGCAGGAGGTGCAGACAGCACAGCAGGGAGCCCACTTAACCCAACAAAGGGCGAGAGATTGGGTGCTAAAAGTCTGGACTTCAATGGAGCAGCACCAATTCCCTAGGAGATCTGTAATCACAGCCCTTTTCAGAATATTTTAACAGCTTAAACCCTAATACAGTTTAACTCAGAGCATACATTTGGTAGAATCCTGAAATTATTGAGCAAAATAGGCGGCTTAGCAGGAGCAAAGACTAGAGAGCTCGGACCAATCAGAGTGGGCCCAGGAAAGGCGCTAGCATTCCAATTGGCTGGCAGCAAGTGCCGTAACTGGAAGGCTGAGGATCCGGGCAGGAGGACTCAAGCGGCCTGAGGAGTGCCGTCGGTCCGGGGCCAAGTGGCTCAGCGGTTGAGCCTGCAGTCTCTGGGGAGGTCCCAACTGGAAGGCTGGAGATCCGGGCAGGAGGACTCGGGCAGCAGCCTGAGGAGCGACGCCGGTCCAGGGGCCAAGCAGGTCGGGCGTGTCTGCTATGTCCCTAGAGGAGGAGGAACACCTCAAAGGTCATTGGCCTGGATAACATTCCATCAAGACTGTTAAAGTGTGCTACTCCAGTTATAGCCTGTCCATTGGCATATTTATAGAGTTTGTCATTGAGTACAGGAAAGCAGCCCTCAGCATGGAAACAATCAAGGTAATACCCATTTTGGGGAGGCAATAAGATGGAGATGAGTAATTATGACCAGTTTCCCTTCTGTCCGGACATCCAAAATATTTGTAAAAATAGTGGTGACCCAGCTAAGGAAACATTTAGATTCCTTGGCTCAATCAGTGACATGCAATCAGGATTCTGAAAGTGCCATAGTACAACCTCGGCCCTTGTTAAAGTGGTGGGGATGTGCAGAAGCCCTGGACAGGAGGACTCAGGTGGGTGCAATATTTGTAGACCTATCCAAGGCTTTTGATTCCTTGGACCACAGTGTTCTCCTGCCAGGGCGTCATCACTGGGATGGTGGGTCAGGGGCAAGGTGGTTGGACTTGTATCTGACAGGTAGGAGTCAGAAAGTTTCATTGGGTAACTGGGATTCTGGTTTGCTGCCTGTTGGATCGGGGTCCCCAGGGCTCCATCCTGGGACCATTATTGTTCAATATATATGTAAATGGTCTGTGTTTTCAGACCCAAAGGTGTCATTCATCTTTATGCAGATGACACTGTATTTATACATCAGATAATACCTTAGAGGTTATACAAAGAGGCTTCAGAAGTTCTTTAATGAACTACAGGCTTTCTTAGTGGATAGTAAGCTTGTGTTGAATGCAAAAAACACAGACCATGCTATGTCATTGAAAGAGTGATATGCAGAGCGATTTGGTCCTAAGGGTGGTTACCCTTGGGGACCCGATCCAGCAGGTACAAACCTATAAATATCTGGGCCTGTGGGTGGACAACCTATTGAACTGGGGCACCCATATCAATAACCTGGTTAAAATGTGAATAAAGATTAGGAGCCCTTTGCAGGGCCAGATCACCCACAAGTACAGCAGTGAGAAAGGGTAGTGAATTCAACGATTGTCCCCAGGTTTGACTATGGAGATATAATTTACTCTGGTGGGAAAAGGAGATCTTAAAAATTAGAGGCCTGTCTGGCAATCTTGTCAGATTTATACTGGGGCCCCTCGGCTAACCCACAAGTGTCAGCTGTACAACCAGCTGGGCTGGCAGAGACTAAACAAGAGTAGCCATGAACATCTGCTGGCCTTTATATGTAGGGGCTTGGTGGGTAGATATCCGAGCTACATTATGGATAATCTGGTTTACAGAAATAAACTGGACTCATTAAGAACTGGAAAAGTCCCAGATCTGGAGTTACCTAGATGTGGCCTGAGATTGGCTGCCAATCCATATACTATGGAGGGATACTGGGATGGAATGGGATCCCTGCACAACTACGAATGGGAAATGTGAACAAATTATAGGAATGTATAAAATCCTGGCATAGGAGAGAGATATATCAGAAAAGGCGATGCTGTGTATTTATATAATTGAACTTTTGGGGTAGAATAGGAGTAAGGGCAGAGGAAAGTGTGTCAGTTTGGCTGGGGCAGGGGCTGTGTATAATACTGAGTATTGTTGTTTGTTCTGTAGTTAAAACTTTATTGTAACTGTTATTGATATAACTGTCATGAAGTTGTTGTACTGATTTTAGTATATATATATATATATATATATATATGGAATATTTTATTTTATTTTGAATCTTTGTGTACATTCTTGTGGACCTTGTTGAAAATGAGTTTTACTCAATCGAGTTAATCCTTATTCATATGAATTTCTATGAATAAAATATTTCTACCACTACTAGTTATGTTATGTTATGTTATGTTATGTTATGTTATGTTATGTTATGTTATGTTATGTTATGTTATGTTATGTTATGTTATGTTATGTTATATAAAATAAACATTTTAGAAAGCCATTCTGGCTAGTGCAAATGTCAAAAAATGTAATTGTAACAATCACACAGGAGTGTGGTGTGCATATTTATGGAACACATTACAAACACAGGTGAGAAAGAGTCAGTGCCTCAGCTGGAACTTGAACCCATGCCTCCCGAATACCATTCCGATTGCACTGACCAGCTGCACCACTGAGACAACTGGAACCTGGGCTGTCCCAAGTGTATTATACATTCTTAAATGCACACCCAATGGCAACACAAATATTTATTTGTAACAATCACACAGAGTGTGGTGTGCATATTTATGGAACACATATAAACAGAGGTGAGAAAGAAGTTAAGTGCCTCAGCTGGTACTTGAACCCAGGCTGCCCAGAATACCATTCCATTTATGCTAACCAACTGTGTCACTGAGACAACTGGAACCTGGGCTGTCCCAGCACATTACTGTTTCTCAAATACAACCCAATGGCAACACAAATATTTAGTTGGAACAATCACACAGGAGTGCAGTGTGCATATTTATGCAACATATACAAACAGAGGTGAGAAAGAAGTAAGTGCCTCAGCCAGGACTTGAACCCAGGCCACCGGAATACTGTTCTGATTGCCTTCTCTCTGGCCAAAATGTTTTTGATGTCTCCACCCCTAGTCCCAACAGTGACCAGTTCTATGCCTACAAAAGTGAAAAGTGTTTTATCAAAGGATTTGATTTTATATGTCTCACTATGGCTTACGTATCATCACCCCCTGTACTGTTGTTATGTGCTCTACCACTTCTAGTTTTTAAAATTTCTGGTGGTCCTGCCTATATAATATGCTCCACACTCTTACTTTAAAGGAAAACTACACCCAAAACTTGAAAAATATATGCTGTGCAGAGTGTTTTAATTTGTATGTGAAGTTCTAGTGTTTTCTTCTCTCTGACTGGTATTAGGAGTTTTCCTAAATTAGCCTGCTTGCTTTAGGGTAGTTTCGACCCTGGTGATCTCCATATCCAGTAGCTTTATTGTATTTCTTTGTCCTACAATGCACCTTGTTTCATGTGATGGTGATGTAGCAGAGCCCATAAATCCAGCAGAAAGCATTGCATTACAATCAGTTCACAACAATAGAGATGGCTGTATTTTAAAATCTGTAGAATTCAAGCTTAGTGACCACCCTCATCCTAAAGGTTCTACTGTCCTGAAAAATTTTGCTGCTGGTAATTTTTGTGCAGCCTGTAAAGCTTCAAGATATTTAGTTTGTTTGGCATGTGTGTGCTGAATGTTGGGTCTTTCTTACATCACAGTCACATAAGACAAGGTGCATTGTGGGAACAAAATACAATGCGCTATCAGGTATGAAGATCCCCAGAGGTCGTAAAACTAGTATAAAGCTAGCAGACTAATTTTGGGGAAAAACTCTAATACCGTCAGAGGAAGGAAACACTAGAACTTCACATACAAATTAAACACTCTGCACAACATAAATGTTTCAAGTTTTGGGTGTAGTTTTCTTTAATGGTAAACAACACCTGGCAGTATAGCCTAGAGGTTAGAGGAATGAGGTGTGAACAAGCTTGATACATCCAGCAGACCAGACCTGAGTTTGATTCTCACAACCTCCACTTGCATGCTGTGTGACTCTGAGCAAGTCACTTAACTGCCCAGTGCTCCCAGGTCTCCCTGAAAACAGGCACTTGTGCCTAGTGGGCCTACCTGGTTACCAAAGACTGAAAAAAACATGTAATCAGATCTTTTATAGAGATGTCTTTACCTGTAGTGGGATGAGAAAAGATTTACTGGTACAGATGTATTTATAGTACACACACAGACCACAGTGTTGTGTGCCAGTTGGGGAGAGGGCAAGTACAGACTGTCTAACTGGTTCTGGTCCAGGGATAATATTTTTTACCACTATATCCTTAGTACTCTTACACTTCCTGAAGCTCACCTTAGGGCCTGTTTTACTACCTCTTCTAACCTTGGTTCCAATTCCAGAATCGACCAGTTGCTCAAAATGGTCTCCTTTCTAATATCAGCCCTATTCGGTATGCTGTAACAAAAGGACAGCTCATCCTGGACTCTCTGTTGTTTGATGAATCTGCATAGTTTAATGTCTCGGCCCTGTCCATGTTATCCACTTTAGTTGTTGCAGTGGCTATACTATGGACACCGTAGCCTGATCAACAAACATCTAGCCTGCAATGCCCTTTTTGTTTACACTCATTGGGTTCGTACAATTTCTGAGGTTGGTACAAGTTGTCCCTTAGGTATATTAAAGCAGACATATGGTGGGTGGCAGCTTTCATATCTCAAAAGGCTATTTCTGTCGGCCTTCTGAAATAAAGTAGTACAAATGTCACCAGTGCTGTTCTAGAAGTTTTAGGTCCAAGTACATGATTTGATTTTGATTTAAATCATGTTTATACCTAAGGCCACAAGTTTGTGTTTTCCATCCATTCCACAAACTGACCAAATTCATCTGCTCTGCCCTTCCAGACTACTATGATGTCATCAAGAAAGCGTTGTCACAAATCCAACTTGTCATAGAATGGATTTGTGGTGGCACTAATGGAGATGATCATGCTCCCATTTTCCTACAAACAATATGCTAAAACTGGAGGCCATAGTGGCCCCTGGCAGTCCCTCGGATCTGTATGCACAACTGATTCTGAAACATGAACACATTCTTTGTAAGAACCTCCTCTGCCAGTTGTACCGAAAATAAGTAGGCACAGTCACCTGTTCCTCTATGGATCGGATGTCTAGAAAAAACCACCCCAGCCCGGTGACCAATTCTATGCCTACAAAAGACTACGTGGCTGAAATATACCACCAGTTGGGGATGTTTCTTTATAAAAAAATTCCCCAGGAGTTTATTAACATCTTTTAAGGAGGAAGTATACACTATATTGAGTAAAGGTGTGTTAAGGTTATATTTCAGCTGTACTTTATAAAGCCATGGTTATCAACTGTCCAGTTATCCATATCATTTACATACTGCCAAGAATACATAAGAGGTTGGATAATCCCCCAGCGACCCATCATTTTGGCCGAGGATGGTTCATTGAGCCTTTGTCTATGTTTGTGGACCAGTTCTTGCAGCCTTTGGTCAGCAATTTCAGATCCCATGTGAGGTACTCCATGGAGATTGTAAACCTGGTGGAGAACCTACACATGGAGCCTGAATGGTATTTTGCAACAATAGATGTGAACTCACTATATATGGTGGTCCCACACCAAGGCGGCTTAGATGCTATAAGGTTTTTATAGACACCCGTGTCTATAAAGATATATATAAATATATATATATATAATAGATATACCACTCTGAGGTGTCTTGATTGCGCTCTGATATCACTTACGCCTTGGTGTGCGTTATGCGCGTGAGGCCGCGGGCGAGTCGTCAACCGCCCAAGGCGTGCGTGTATATCAAGCGCCGACCACACACACCTCAGAGGGTATATCTATCTTATAAAATGGTTATAGATTTTTTTTGGGGGTGGGTGGAAAAAGTAGTCCTTCTGTGTAGTTGGTAATTAAGCGATATGTTGGCAGAGGTGTAAAATAAAGTTGTATTGAAAATGAGGAGGCAAGTATGATTGGGAGCACTTTTTGGTGTGAAAAATGTATTTGTAAATGAATTTAACTTTTACTAGCTCTTTTGGTGTGAAAAAAAACTATATCTGTAAGGACTTTCACTTTAATTGCCGAAATGTGGCGTGACAGGCAGTGCTCATTTTAGAAAGTGAGAAGCTATTCTGAGCTGAAAGTAAGCCGTGCTGTGTTTAAAAATCAGAAAAGTGACTGCCTTGTGTTAGTTTCTGTTGCCTTCGGTAATAGTAGTTCCATATTGTATGCGGAAGGAGGCGAGGATGGATCGAAGCGAGTCGGCAATGATTTAGGAAGGTAGAAGGAGTGAGGAGCGAGGTGTTGCCTTTAGCAACACTGCGCTCTCGCTTCCGTCGTTCTAAAATTACCGACTCGATGAATCTATTCGCCCGTTCACCTTCTGTACCTGCAACTACCGAAGGAAAAAACAACACAAGGGAATCACTTCTGATTCACAAACACAGCAGGCTTTCTCAACTAGAATACTTCTCAATTTCTGAAATGAGCACCGCTCTCATTCACATATTCAGTGAAATGAAGTGAAAGTCGTGCAGAATGATGACTATTCTCAGTGGAAAGGCGAGCTTTTTGCAGAAATGAAGAAGACAACAAAAGAATGTATGTTCTACTTTTATATATACAGTTAGGTTTCTGTTAATCAGACTGATTGGTCACAGTGGTTACAGTAATAAAAGTGGTTGTACACTGTGACACTGTGAAAATGGCAGGCAAGTTTGATTTTTAAATTAAATTTAAGTAAACATTACTGGTAGGATGAAGAAATTTTTCTACAGTGTGGGGCTACTACTGGTATATTTACTTATGGGTGTGGGTGTCAGTTGCATATGTGTGTTAGTGTGGGTGTCTAGCTGCACCAGGTGTGGAGTGGTCTTGATGCTGGTGAAAGGTTTTGAGGACTGGAAAGTAGTTCAGGCGTGCAGTGGCGTAGTGGAGGTGTACGGTCGTTGGGAAATAATGCGGTCATGTGACGTGTTTTGTCAATTGTATAAGTGGGATTTTAATGATTTTACCACACCATTTTATAAATATATATATAAAGTCTAGATGCCTTTATTTACTATTCTGCCTATAATATCTATGATTCTACTTGTAAAACTATATTATTGTATTTTGTCTTTTCTTTTTTTATTGTTAACTACCTCCTACTCTCCTCTCCCCAGGACATATGTGGAATGAGCTGTTTTCAGCCTGGTATGTACATCCTGGTTAAACTTTAAATAAATAAATAATATACAGAAAATAGGTGATGAAATCCTAGGGATCTGATTGGCTAAAGGCATCACCTGACTGTCCGTTATCAAATTACATTTATTTTTTTATTTGTCTATGTATTTGACATTACTCCAACCCAGATAACCCCATGAGCTGCACCATCTCAATTTCATGGGGGTCCCACGGAGGAAAGCAGCAGACACAGGTAAACATAGTCCATCAGGAATAATTACATACAGGTGGCGATATACAAGGCAAAAACAAACTGTGAAAGTAGGTTAACTGCTGAAGTAAATGACTGTTTACACTTCCCAAAGCAATTCAGAACGTATTTTGTAAATGAAATGTCACCATTTAAGGTGGCCAGGTGTGCTCTGATATATGGATTTCTCAGATGGTTGAAGTCACTTGGCATATGCCTAATGCTTCATAGCACCCGATGTGTCCATTATATCAGAGCATGCCCAGACACTTCAAAGGGTGTTTCCTTACATGTATGTATCTATTATACATGATTGGCACTCTTACCCATAGAAACCATTATTGTGTATTTCTCTGTATGTCCCCAATTAAAACTATACTCCTCCCAATTCAAGCTGTATACTTCCCAATTAAAGCTGCATACCTCCGAGTGATACCTGTATACCTCCAAAGGTACTACATCTCCTAATTAAACCTCGTATTTCAGAGAAATACCTGTATATCTCAGACTATATAACTCCAGAGGTATACAGATTTTCTACAACTGGGAAAAAAACCTCATCCAAGTTCTTCAACAATTGTTACCTGTAAAAAGAAATAAAACACTTGCAGTCCTCTCTAAACAAACAGTAGCCACATTTTAAATAAATAAAACTGCACATATCCAAATAACACAGAAATGACTCAAATGTTCTTCATATTACAGCAGCTCTCACCGCTGCTCTTACCACCAACTGTTACATTTCCTGACCCCAACTGGCACCTTCTTCACTCTCCACCCAAGCAGCACTTGCTTACATTCCTTCTTGCAACCTGTATGAAACCTCAGCACTGTCCAACCCTCCACCACCAGGCACTGATGGCTCACCACTAGGCCACATTCAAACATAACAGCACGACATCATTACAACACAACAATGTCCGACATCTGGGCATGCTGTCAACTGCTCAATCATCCTGAAATGCCATTCACCGAATATGCCATGGCCTCACTAGAACGTTGCTGTTATTTCTCCGCATGCAGTTTGACCTTTGACATCATAGTGAGGCCATGGCATATTCCATATATATATATATATATATACATACCTCTGTGTGTGTGTGTGTGTATATATATATATATATATATATATATATATATATATATATATATTTAATATAATGTGTGTGTATATTCATATATATTATAGTAGCGCGTTAGTGCCACTATAGTTAGAGGTTAGTACCCCATTTAAGGTTAAAGTGTGAAATTTGGCAGCTTAATAACTTTGCCACCATATGAAGGATTTCCTGAAATTTGGCATGTACCATAAATATCTGGATCTGCCAAGTTTAGTAACAGTTGGATATCGTTTGCAGAGCTATAAAGCGGAATAGAAAGTCATATTTACACTTTTTGCTCATTCTTTTCTCGCGCCTACAGGTCGCACAGTTTGTGCGACTGGTCCAGCTCTTGCAGAACATGCAGCTGGGGTTCCTGATGTGCCTTTTCGAAGATTCGTGAAAAATATTAAGCGGTTCAAAAGTTATTCAAAAACAAGTTTCCCATTATAGTCAATGGGAAAAGTTGACAAACTATTCGACAGTGTCGCAAATGCAGTTTTAGTGTCACAAATTACCCCTGTAGTGTCACAAATCTGCCATTTTGTTTCAGTTACTGCTCACAGAAATGCTTGCCATTTAAATTTGGGACCGTCTAGGGACACAATTCTTTGTGTTCACCTGAGTCGGTCCCTGAGGATACTAGCCATGTCTTTTTGGGTTTAAACACCCAGAAATATGATTAAAATTTTTGTAAACTGTAGTGCAAAGTAGTGTCACACTTGCAACACTTTCATGATTTTTTTAAATTGTTTGATTTACTTACACTACTTTCGACACTATGCCCAAAAGATTAGGAAATCTTTGTCCCCCTGCTGCAAAAGAACAGTTTGGTCTTCTGGGCTGAAACTTGGAGGAAGACAGCCAAGATCCCACAGATGTGCCATCTGGTGGTTTAGTTAAAAAATATGAGAGGGCTGCAAAGTTACGGTACTCAATTTGACAATTTTTCCCATAGGCTAACATTCGCCTCACCGGCTGCCTTGAGGCCCGTATCTCGGAAACGCTTTGAGATACAGACTTTTGTCAGAAAAATGCTTAGCCCAAGTACAAAACTAGCCAGGAAGTCATAAATTATATAAAATTACATTTTTTTTCTACGACTTATGGTTCGTGAGATATGAGCAATTTAGCATTCCAAGTGTTCATTTTCTGCTCCGAGGCCCATTATTATGCATACATTCTTTGTATTCACTGTGTTTCTCAGTGCAGCTTTTGGGGAAAAAAGGGTGTGCACTTTCATTACTGTTGCAGTTACTGTTTCCACTTACGTTGCCGTAACACGTTTGCGTTAGCGTTCCGTCTGCCACCATGTGTTACCCTTTGCGTTTCATTGCGCTTGCATTTGCGTTACTGTTACCATTTGCATTTCATTATTGTTTTGTTTGTTTCATTTTGCGTCACCGTGTGCATTAGCTTTTGCTTCAGCGCTTCCGTTTGCGTTTCTCTTTCCTTTGGCGTCATCGTTGGTGTTACCATTACCATTTGCATTTCCAATTGCGGTACCATGACCATCGTGTTACCATTTGTGTTTCCATATGTGCTTGTATTTGCATTTCGTTTGTGTTACTGTTCGCTTTGGCGTCATCTGTTACTGTTGCTGTAACTGTTTGCATTTCCAATTGCTTACCGTTACTGTTTGCGTGTTTGTCACCATTTGCATTTCTGTTGGCCTTAGCATTTGCATTTTGGTTGCATGTTCATCACTGTTTTTGTTTCTGTTGGCCTTAAGCGTTACGTTTCCGTTGTCGATTGCATTACTGTTTCCTTCTGCGTGTGCTGTTGCCAGTACTATTTGTATTTCTGTTTGCATTTGTGTTACCATTTGCATTTTCTTACTGTTTGTGTTTCCATTGGTGTTAGCATTTACATTACTGTTTTCATTAACATTTGCGTTTCTGTTGCCGTTAGCGTTTGCGTTACCGCTTGCTTTACTATTTCTGTTTTCATTAACTTTTGCACTTGCGTTTCTCTTACCATTTGCGTTATCATTTATGTTTGCTTCACCATGTGCATTACCATTTGCTCTTGTGTTTGCGTTATCGTTAGCATTACTATGTGACACAAAATCACCATGATGGGAGCGCGGGGGCCCTATAGTGCTCATTCTCAAAAGAAGGAAATTCATGGCAAAAACTCCATTTAATGCATCAGTTAGGGTTGTTCCACAGTGACAAAATGAGGAAATTTGGTGTTAAGGTTGCCACCCCTTGCACACCAAGCAAACCCGTCCCCACCAACAGGCATTGGGGTGTACTTTGGGGTCATCGGTCCTAACTCTCACCCCATTCTCCTATACTGCACCACCTCAGCTTGTTTACATATGGGATGGGGTAGAGTTAAGCCGACAACCCAATGCACACGCCAATGCCTGTTGGTGGGGACAGAGGTGCTTGGGGTGCAAGGGGTGGCAACCCTAACACTGAATTTCCTCACTTTTGTCACTGTGGAACAACCCTAACTGATGCATTAAACAGAGTTTTTGCCATGAATATATATATATAGACAAAGAACCTCTGTGTGTTTTTTTTAAACTGTTTTTGTTTTAATTGGGTTCACCACAACATAACCCAGATCGACCATCTTAGGGTAGCTGGTTCATTCCACTGGGGTGTCAAACAGGCGAGGCATACTGATGAGTCCTGGTAGGACAAAACACGTGTTTATGTTTTCTGTTGGCACCCTTTGCAAACTGTGGAGAGGCCTTTCGACACCATGCATTTCTGCTTAAAGTTGAACCAGCATAATATTCTGTGGTGATTTGCATATACAGCCCATGATGCTTTGCATTGTGGAGGGCATGTGTGATTTTGTATTTCATACATACATATATATATATATATATATATAGGGATATGGATGGGGCCATGGGATAAAGGATTTCTTTTCACAAGTGTCCCCAGTGACCTCGGGTAACCTCACGAGTGGTGTAGCGTAGTGGAGCCGTGAGTGATTTGCTAGAGGTCACAGGGATGAGTGAAATAAAATCCTTATCCCATATCATCATATCCTATATATGCAATAGGAATATGACTTTTTGGTTCTGTTTAATGTATTTTCTGTTGAGTGTTTTATCTCATATTTGTATAAATATTGGGACTTCTTTGTGGTGTTCTCAATATTGCTACTCGATTTTGAGGCTGGTTGGTTGGATTAGGAAGATTGTTACTATGGACATAACACAACACGTAAAGCATGTGTTGTGATTGGTTGGTTTGCTGTGTGGGAGTGCTGGAGAGTTTAAAAAACATAATGAGTCCATTTCTCGCTTAGTGAGGGTGAGAGGCTGCCAGTGGTTTCTGTGTGCTTTCTTTAATTAATATTAAAACTTAAAGTTATCTGATTGATCCTACATCTTACTTCTGATTTGAGGCAAGTGGAGACAGTGAGCGTTGATCGCCAGTGAGGAGACAGTTGAGAGGCTGTGCTTTCTGGTGAGTATCGTTGCCAGTTTTGAGCTGGTGAGAGTGAGAGGGTGCCTGCCTTCTTTTTTTAGTCATTATTAAACTTTTAAGTATAATGTAGTTGGTCCTGTGTTGTATATATGGTTTCTGTTGGACTGAGTGGGAAGGAGCTATGGCTGCACACAGAGTGTGGGATGCTGTGATGCAGGATGAGTGCAGGGGAGCCGTGTTAGAAATTGGGTGACTTTAAAAAATAGGATTGAGCTTCCAAGCGAGCCGCAGTTTGAGTGTGCTAGGAATGTTATGGGTACAGTGGACACTGGAGCATGGCAGCCTTTAGTTTCTTTTGCAGTACAGGAGTTCACAGGCAAACTGAAAGCAGTGAAGTACTGCCGGAGCGGCAGAGGCAGGGGTGCCTAGGAGTAGTGCTGGTGGAGGTTGATTGACAGTTTTGCGTTTATCCCACATATGTGGGATAAATTTTGGATAGTGAGATTTATCCCACATATGTGGAAATAAATGGATTTATGCAATGGGTTTTGACGCACACCTATTGCATAAACATATAGATAGATAGATAGATATTTATGCAATAGGAGTGAGCTATATTTTTCACTCATAAAAGCATGTATTACTATCACAGTGAGATAAATGCAGGCCCAGGCTAACACAGTGATGATAAATGCTGTTTGTACATACTGTGCTTACCTCCCAGCATTTATTTTCACTGTGGTGATGTCTGAACAAGCCCATTAACTCTCCTCAGTGCTGCAACTTGTTTCAGCTCATTAAAACAAATGAAATTCACCTGTCTTTCAAGTACCTGAAGCCCCAACAACAGGTTTACTGCATTCAGTCTCACAGACACTCACATGCTGAGAAAATCTCTAAAGTTCCTACTAGAGGGAAAAAAGAAAGAGCACTGACTGCTAAATGCATCAAACCATGCAGACTCAAAGCAGCAAGCATACTTGGATACAGCCAAACTATACTGGAAGAGTAAATCAATTCTCCTTACAGAAGAAAACAAAACCAGTGAATGTGGAAGAAGTTTTCTATCTTGCACACAGTTTGAAAGCAAGCACAAAAACTTTAGAAAAGTCTATTGTATGAATCGCATACATGATGTGCAGATCATATGATATATGAAATATCTTCACTAGTGAACAGTGACTTCTGGATACTGTCACTCGTGCCTTGACTTTTCGTGAGTATCAAGAGGTTACTGTTCACTCCTATCACCTTCTGCCATCATGTATCATATATATATAAAGCAAAACAAAGCGGTTATATTAAATGCACACTGAAAATAGAAAATAGAGTTACAAATCTATGTTTTACGACCTTAGGCCTACTTCAGGAAATATCTAAAAGAGAAAAAACAAAGTTAGTGTACAGGAGGTAAAATAGGGGAATATATACATACATATATGTGGGAAAGAGAAAGGGAGGCTCAGGGAGAAGAAGTGATAAAAGGCAAGATTAAAGAGAATCTGTGAAACAAAAAGGTGATGATGGAAAGATAAAGCATAATAGGTGAAAAGAGCTTGAGAAGTCCCCAGGTGAGGACTAATTAACAGGGCCTAGTAAGAAGGCTGAAAGGTGACAAATGTGTGGGAAGGAGACAGAGATGGAGACTTATGGTGAAAATGAAAAATAAATTAAATGTGTCCAGATACAAACAGACTGTAGGAAAAAAGGTGGCTGAACAGATGTTAGTGGAAAATAAGTCAATCATTTAAACCAGAGGGCTGCTGGGAGCCAAAGGCGGATAATCAGCTTGGCTTCCATGTTTTCTATGGTCAGAATCCCAGAAGCCCTGCTGAAGGACACAAACAGAAAGGTCATTGATGACACTGTGGTCCCTGGAGATAAAGTGGGATACAATGGGTTTAGCAGTTTCACCATTCCTGACTGCTCTGTAATGTTCTCTGAAACGGTCAGCAAGGCTCCTACCAGACTCTCTGATGTAAATAGCTGTACCTTCCTGCAAAGAATACAATACACCACATTAGTGGTGGTGCATGAAACTCCTTGGTGATGAAAAACACCTGTAGGCCCCAATTTCATCACACTGGAAATAAATTTGCAGGTGTAGCAGCAAGGCCTGTTGCAAGGTTTGGTACCTGTTAGGGAGGAACTGTAAGGAGTAGATAGGCTGCTTTTAACCAGGAGATTCTGCAGGTTAGGTCGCTGGTGATAGGGAGGCAATAGGTGGCTCTGTAAAGGAAGCACCAATGTTGGGTCAGTTTGCAAAATGGGAAAGTTACTGGTGATGATCCTGTGAAGAGAAGGTGTGCTCTGATGGAAGGAAGTACTAGTGGAATTCAGCTGTTGTTCTTTGCGTGACAGTATCCTTCCCACGGGGGTCAAGGTTACGGGGCATGTTACTGACCTGGGAGAGTACTCTGTCCACTTTGCTTTTAAGGTATCCCTGTTGATAAAAACTGTGCATTATTTGGGTCTGCTCAGCAAATCATCCTCTTCACTGCATAATCTAGAAGTCCAAGAAACTGTGAATAAGGCAGGCCATTCTTGACATGTTTAGGATGGAAGGAACTGTGGAGCAGGAAACTGTGAGTCAGTGGGTTTGTAATATACTGATGTCTTCAGACCAGTGTTCTGTACTGACAGTTGGATATCCAGAAAAGGCAGTATGGAGGAGGATACTTCAACAGTGTATTGAAGGGTACTGAAAAAATTTGGACGCCCTACAGTGCTGGGCACATGGCTCATCAACCAGACATCATAGCCCTGGTTGAAACCTGGCTGTCCAAATCCACCCTGACTCATTTGTCTCCTCCCAGGCTATACCTTATACGGGAGGACTGGTGAGCAAGCGAGGGGAGGCTGTGCAATCTACACTAGGGACACAATACTTGGACACGCACTTCCCACCCCTGCCCTTGTAAATGGGGACCAGGCTCTTACCCTCAAACTCACCCCGGACCCTCTAGAGCCTCCATTCCACTGCCCACGCTCCCCAAAGAACCAGCACCGCCCTGGTATCTTTAACTGACTACCTGGCCTCCCTCCACCATAAGGCAGAACAAATCCTAGTTTTGGACCTTAATGTAAATTGGCTCAGCACCTCCTCTTCCACGATCAGAGACT
Organism: Neoceratodus forsteri; assembly: GCA_016271365.2. Taxonomy (NCBI): domain Eukaryota; kingdom Metazoa; phylum Chordata; order Ceratodontiformes; family Ceratodontidae; genus Neoceratodus; species Neoceratodus forsteri. Next base: position 268,743,543 of record CM057455.1, read on the forward strand.
CATTTGCCGCCCAAGACCTGGCCTTAACTCGTCACCCAGCCACGAGAATAAACCCTAAGAGAGTACCAGCACCCTTCTGGATATTATTATAACCAACCGACCCCAAAAATCCAAAACATCCAGGTCCTACCAGACTCCCTAAGTGACTCTCCCTATCCTATTTCATTGGGCAGTCCCGAATCCAAACCCAAAGCCCAGACCACCCCCACAGGCACCTCCACCCTGGTGGGCTGCAAAACTTAAACTATTCCTCACCCAGATAAATTGGTCCCCCATTCATCGTGCAACCGACATCGACACTGCCCTCGCCTTCTTCACACACACCTTCAACATGGCCTGTGATCTCTTTGCACCCTTCACCAAAATCGGTCCAAAAAGCAGAATGCACCCTGGTTAGCCCTGCCCTTCTACAATTACTAAGAAATCGGATAACCTCTGGCACCTTGCCACTGAAAGCAGGTCGGCTGTCTGATAGGCAGGCTTACAATGCGGCCGGAATAAGTGCTCTTGGGCCATCCGGAAAGCCAAGGCCGACCATTACCAGGCCACCTTGCCTCCTCCTGGGGCTTGGCCCGGACTTTCTGGGATATTAAACAACTAAATGGAAAATCTCACTCCTTCCCATCCCAGCTCACTAGAAATAACACTACCACCACCGAGCCTGCCACCATAGCTAACTGGCTCAACACCACTTTCACTGACCTTAGCTCAGTCCTCCCTAGTATTCTTTGACCCTCCCCAACCAACCTCCCCTGTCCTCCAGCACCCCAGCTTCCACCTGCACAAGATTTCCACCAGGAAGCCAGACCCATCCTAATCAAATCTTTGAATAACAACATTCCCGCAGTGACTCACTGGACCCCAGTATCCTCAGGCTGGTACTAGATGAAGTCCTTGCCCCACTCACCAGCCTAATTAACCGATCGCTCTGTCTGGGACAATTTCCCATGGCTTGGAAAACAGCCATAATCACACCAATTCATAAAGGGGCGACAGGTCGCTGACCAACAACTACCGGCCAATCTCCATCCTCCCCCATCTCTAAAGCCCTGGAGAAAGTGGTGGCCATTCAAATCACTGATTATCTGGCTAAGCATAACATCTTATGCCCAGAGCAACATGGCTTCGTGCTGGTCACAGCACCAGCACTGCCCTAATTGAATTCTCCAACTTCCTACACTCCTCCTTGGACACCAGCTCCTAGCTGGTGCAGTGTCATCGACCTCTCAAAGGCTTTCGACATCATCTCCCATCCTCTTCTGCTGAATGCTCTCTGCCACACTGGTCTCTTGGCTGGCCCCCTAGCATGGTGCACAAGCTATCTAGCCGCTCGATCACAGTGTGTAAAATCAATGGGATACTCTCTGATACCCGTCCCATTCACTCTGGGTCCCCAAGGCTCCATCCTGGGCCCCTTCTCTTCTCACTCTATCTGAACACCCTGCCCAGTGCATGCCCTGGCAAAATTCTCCTGTATGCAGATGACGCTGTCCTTTTGCCACCCACCGCAATCCTGTCTCCCTTCAGGACACCCTACAGCAGTCTTTCAATAGTGCGAAGCTTGGTTTAAGGAGCGCAGACTGATCATCAATCTTAAAAACAAAGCTATGCTCTTTTCCCACCCCAAAACAAAGCTAGCAACCACCCACTCTATATCCTTCCTAGTACCAAACAGCCACTGAAACAAGTATGCTCCTACAAATACCTTGGGGTTACCTTGACCCAGCCCTCACATTTCACAACCACATTGATGCCCTAACATCCGCCACTAACACACGGCTTGGCATCCTCTTCCGCCATAGAACCTGCCTTCCCCAAATGCGCTCCGGCTCGCTATTCGTCCCTTCGTTTTGTCCCTTGTAGACTATGGTCTACCAGTCTATGGTGCTGCCGACACGACTGCACTCAAAAATTCACTTAACCCTGAATAAAGCCTGCAGATTGATTACTGGTGCCCCAGGCTCACACATCCTGTCAGCTGTATGACGAGGCTAAACTCCTTACCCTGGATGAACGACTCGATATCAAACCTGCCTCCTCACAAAAAAACCCTACTCGGGCTCTCCCCCTGGGTAACAGGCATCCATCCACCCGAGCCCACCCACTATTGCAACACGGTCATCCAACAAGACCACTCTAATGGTCCCAGATCAAGAACCAGCTGTGGCAAGAGGTCCTTCTGCTACAGAGCCCCATCCTGGTTTAACTCTCTCCCTCCTCATCACCAATGCCACCATCATCTCCAAGTTCAAAACCACCCTTCAAACCAACTCTTCAACACTCGTAGCTGCTCCTGTCTCTGAAAGTAGCCTCCACCTCGACATCTCATGACAACACCCACGAGCTCTCCACCTAGCCATCCCACCACGCTTCGGTCACACGATACCTATATCTAACCTGGCCAGTGCCAGCTGTTTCATTGTATACCCTATTAGATTGCTCAATTTTTGATACCAACTTGTAACACCTGTTCTCAATTACATGTACCCTGTAACCTAAATGTATTTTGTCTGACCTCAGTGTATGTGGCGCCTCTGTTGAATACCTATTGTTTTGCAAACCTATGCTATGTAACCTAAAACTCTATGTATGTCTTTAATGTGACAAGAGTACCTTTGAAACTGGCCTCTGGCTCAAAGGTTGTAAACTGATTTCACAAATAAATAAAAAATAAATAAGGGAAGGATGGGCTGTGGTAAACTTGCCAAGGAAGACTTGGAGGGTCTCCTGGAGCAGGAGGTAGCCCCACACAGTCATCTATGTAGTGTTTGTAGAGTTCAGGCACAGTCCCTGTGAATGAGAGAAAAGCGTTCCTCCACCCAACCCACAAACAGATTAGCAAGCTGGGACCTATATTGGTACCCATGGCAACTCCACTGACCTGCTGAAAAAAACTGTTATTAAAAGAACAAGCATTTGTCAATGCCGAATGTTGTCACACTGGCATTGGCATTGGCAGTGCTTGAGACTAGAGCGCATAATAAGAATGGCAGTGAAGTAGTGAATGATGCCAACCCCACCCCACTCTGTGAGAGAGCGACAGGCATTGGGTGTGCCTTTAGGTCAAGTCAGCTATAACGCTCATGCCATTGTACCTCACCCTACCCTGTAGACACTGACAAGTGTTGGGGTGTGCTTTGGGGTCTTTGGGCATTATACTTACCCCATTCCATAGGAAATACGCTGACATGGGTGCAGTATAGGAGCATGGGTGAACTTTGTGGCCGAACAGTGCAAGGCACACCACGATGCCTGTCAGTGGCTGCAGGGTGGGGGTGGAATGGCATGAGCATTACATCTGATGATCCCAAGTCACACCCCTGATGCCTGTCAGTCTGTACAGGGTAGAGTGCTACAGTTGGAAACCCTAACACTGTAGGCATGTGGTGGTAGTTTCATCCACATTTTCAACATGGGCTGCTTGTCAGGCCACCTCATGAAAAGTGGTACAATCACTTTGTTAGCTGAAAGGTGGTTTGCACAGTGCTGTGCCATTTACTGACAGAGGGCAAAACACATTTTGGGCAGGATGTGGAGAATGATAACTGTATTGTTCATGAGGAGGCATAAAAAATGGCAACGAGAAAATCTTGGTGACAATATGAAACATTGGTGAAGCAATGAGCATGCATACAAACTACAGAACACTCCATAACCCAATTATTTTTGGAGTTTGGTAGCCACATTTTATGACGTAAGCATTTTGGGACCTCCCTTATGAACAGTGGTGGTGCATTTTGTTAATCTGTCCCAAAGTTGATTTCCCACAGCAACCAAGCCATTATGCGCCACAGGTGCGGAAACACATTTTGGGCAGGATGTGAAAAATGACAGCGACTGTTCATAAGGAGGTGTGAAAAATACCAGTGTTGAAAATCTGAGATGGAAATATTGCAAATTTGAAAGTTACAAGGGTGCATGGAATTACGCCTGCAGCGCTTGCAACACAGTCATTTTATGGACTTCGGCACCAAATTTTCAACATAAGCATTTTAGGACCTCTGCTCATGAACAGTGTCACCATCATTTCCTCAAACTGTCGAAAAGTGATTCGCTGGCGAAACTTGGCGCTATTCGCCTGGCGTGCGAAAACACATTTCAGGCATGATAGATGAACTGATTTCATCAGGAGGTGTGGAAAATGCCAAGTTTGAAAATCTGGAGTAAAATATGACAAATGTATGATGTTACAGCTAGGTAGAAACAGCACGCACACGTAAAACAGCCATTTTGGGAGTTTGTCACAATTTGCAAAATAGGCTTTTGAGAGCTCCCTCATGAACAGTGGCACTGTTGTTTTGTTACTCAGTCCGAAAGGTGATTCCACGCAGTGACCACAAAATCACCTTTCAGGACCATACTACGCATGACAGTGCCAGAATTCATGAGGAGGGTCCCAAAACCCCATGTTGAAAATTTGGTGCCAAAATTCAAAAATACCTGAGATATGCATCAAAGTTGAAAAACCCTATTTATTCCATTATACAGTTTACTGGCATTTCCTCAGTTATGATCGGCGTTGAAGAGTGCAGACGTGTTCCCCGTCCACCAAGATCGTCATGCCAGACTCTGCAGGGAGCATGGGGTGAGGGGGTGGGGAGGCAGGATTGCAGTGGTGGCCACGGGTTGTGGGAGGGGGTAGGAGGCGCTTGAGGACCGCTTCCTTTTCCACAGGTACAAAAAAAACAAACATCGCAGGACAGTTTTTCTGTTTACAGGGCATGTGGCACACTGGGGTGGGCTCCCAGCATGCCAACAGAGCCTTGTTTTTTGGGGCAGCTGTAGCTGACGGGGATTGGGCACCCCATCAGCACACAACAAAGGGGTTACTTTATGCCGACGGGATTGGGCAACCCCATCGGCACACAAGGAAAGCAGAGGCAAGAGCCAAGGGGATTGGGCACCCACCCCTCAGCATATAACAAATGGTGGGTTCTTTATGCTGACAGGAGTAGAGCTCCCTCATGGCTATATACATTGGGGCAGGGTAAGCCAACAGGGATTGGGCACCCCAAAGTTGGCAGTTTGGTGGCCAGTGTGCCGCCGTGTTTGTGTTCCGGTAAGCACATTGGGAGGTCCGCTGCTTGTGATGAGCTTTGCTACATTGCAGCAGACCTTCCTTAGATGTGCTCATCTGGGTGGTGGCGCCAGCATACAGGCTGATTGAGAATGAGGGACACACCTCACAGTGACGTGCCTGTATTCGTCCAACAGTGACCGTGCCTCCAAATCTGCACTACCACAAGATGTTGGCTGCACAAGCGCACAACATAAAAAGCATTGAGTGTAAGAACAAGTTCTGCCAGATGAGTTATGTGTGTGTGTGTGGGTGGCTGCTGGACTTCCGCTTATTCAAGAAATACTGAAAAGCTGTCAGACCATTATCATGGGGGATCACTGTGTAAAGAGATTTGATGTTCATGGTGAAGATGAGCTGATGAGAGTTACTGAATCTGAACCCTGTCAAATAACTGGAGAGCATGGTTAGTGTCTTTAACATAGAGGCAGGGACTCATATATATATATATATGAGAGAGAGAGAGAGAGAGAGAGATAGATAGATAGATAGATAGATAGATAGATAGATATTTAGATATATATATTAGTAGGGACCAAATAAAAATATGCAGATATTTTTATGAGTGGTCTGTGATCCCATGACATTACGAGTAATGAAGCCACACTTGAAGTCACAGGAGTCATGGATCACAATTAAAATATCAGGCATGTTTTTGTTGAGCCCATGACATATTTGGTTTATGCTATGACATGGATTTGTATGGCAAAACAGTTGGATGCGCTGTTGTCTAAAGAAAATTACAGTTGAAGTTCTTTAAATAGAATTTTTTTTTGAGAATATTGAAGTCACAGAATGAAATGATCAGGCTTCTAGTCTGACGGACCTACAGTGAGAAAATATGCTTTGTCATCCATCTAGAGTTAGACTATCATGATAGTCTCACTGCAGGCACATTACAAGTGCGAACTATGAGGGTTGTTTGGTGTTGTTTATTTTCACAGGCATTGCATCAATAGGGATATGACATGGCCAGACTGAATTTTTCATACCTATCTTCATGATAGGCCAATGATATCATGATATCTCATGAGTGGTGAAGCCACATGTGAGATAGTTTAATATCACTAGCTTCAAGTGAAGATAAATATATCTTCAGTCAGGCCATGTCATATTCTGTTTATACAGACTTGTGTTTTGGGATAAAAAGTAAAATGTGTAGTGTGTTTAAATGCTCTCAGTTGCTTCCACTTTCTTTTATTCTCACTTGACATAGTGCATCTCCAAAAAATATCATATTGACATACCACATCATGAAAATATATTATTATCTTTCAAGAGGCCTGGGATAGCACATTTATAGTTTGCAGTTTATCCTAAAATATACGTTGTATTAATATATTCATAAAATGGGTAGGGAAAGTGAAACTTTCTGATTGGCTGAGAGAGCTTTCTGGCCATACATTTTTGTGGTATAGCACAGATAAAAAACAAACACCATTTTTCCTCTTAGCTAGCCACTCGCTTTCCCACCCTCCTCAGCAGCACCAGAAACAAAAAAAAAAAAACAGACAGAAAGCAACTGTCCAAAACCTTTTGTTCTGTCCATGAGTACATTCAGCAGTAAAAAGTTACCACTATCACAAAGAATCACTCATCCCCCCAAACCCACAGTTCGGCTGGAGATCACTGGCAATTTCTTAAAATGCACTCCTGCAGATGGTAGCATGCTGCCGGCAAAACCTAAGAAAATCACAGTCTAGCGGTGTCCTACAGTAGTGACCCAGGAGGTCTGTGAAATATGTTTTGCACAGCACAGTGCCCCTACCGACACGGACAATACCACAGCACCCCTAGTAACAAGTGGGAACTGCAGGACTATTTAAAATAAAATGAGACATTTCTTTATGCATTGCCCATACCTGGTTTGTCTAAAATTCCACTTGGGGGGCATGTTTTTCAGCTACTGTACATTTGTGATTAGTAGCTGCCCTCGAATAATAGCCATTCTTGATTACAAGCTACACAGAAAATCAACGCTTTTTTAAAAGGTACCTTTTTTTTTTGAGGCCACGCTAGTAATCAAAAATATGCTGGATGCTGCAGAACTCTTTCGTTACACTCTTTACATTTCAGCAACAACTTGATCAGAAGGTAAGAGGGCAGTATGAGAGAGTTTTGCTTTTAGTGCTGGATAGTTCTACCTCTTCTGCATTTTTAATGTAATTAATGCCATTCATTTAAATCTTTCAGGCCAGGTAAAGCTATTAAAAATGCACAAAGCCGCCCATTGGAACAGTGGTTGGATTTCTGCTTGTGACATCAGCAAACCAGGTTCGGAATGGACCCAGGGTGCTGCAGGGCTGGCCAGAGGGAGAAGGCTTGAGTATCTGATGACTGCTGGCCTCTCTCTCAGGGGAGGTGGAAGATGACCCGGTGCTTGCTGACACCTGGCAGAGGCTGGAGGCATGGCAACGCATTGGGTCCCACTAACTACTGGGCCATGGTGAATGTCGGCATATGCCTTGACATTAGTGGCATGCCACGCCCGGGGAGCAAATGAGAAAACAGTGCTCCATGGCTGACTGGATGATGGTTGACGGCTCCTGCTGCCACAGATGCCCTGAGAGACAGCCCAGGAGCACCTCAATAGTACCCAAGCCAAGAAAATGAGAGTGCTGGCCGGCCCCCATCAGTGCCTAGCTCCCTCAGAGGAGGGGACCTGTCCGACAAAGGGTTATGCCGGGTTACCCGGGCTGTGATCTGGGGTGGTGGCGGGCGCTGGTCTTGGGGGGCAGTGTGCCAGCGAGGCCTAGGTGGCCTGAAGGTGGCCGACCAGGAGCTGGGAGGTGCAAAAACAAACAAATACATAAAACATTCATGGTTGAAAGGGATGTTTTCTCCTGTATTTGCTTTTATGAAGAAGATAGTGAAAAGGTACATCAGCACAAAGGATTTATGGGTACCTATCAGGATGTTTAGCCTAAATATTCTTATACATGTAGGCTGGTGGATCGGTAGTAGTCACACTGACTACAGACACCAGGTGGATTTTTTTTTTCACAGTTTTGGCCAGGAAAGACTAACTAAGCTGAGGCTTGGTTCCAAGTGCCTTCTGGGAGCACAGGAAGTTAAGTGACTTGGTTATGGTCACACAGTCTCCAAGTGGTGGCTGGGATTCAAACCCACTTCACCAGGTTTGCAGTTCAGTGCGCTTAACCACTATGCTACACTGCCTCCCAGCCATTTGAGAAAGGCTATCCAGCTGAGTGGAGTAGGATCGGTCGGGTGGCGTGAATGTGGAGACAGAGTCTTGTGGGAGAAATAAAAATATGTGGGCTATGCCCGCACGCTGACATCTGAATCTGCATGTTCCTGTGCTGATCCTCCAGCTGCACTACCACCTGTGGTCACCCAGGTGGCAGTGCTGCAGTGGAGGTGGCAACCCTCCTTCCAAGAGGAGAAAAGCATCCTCTGGAATGTTCAATCCTCCTCCCCCAGCTGGCCAACAAAGACCCAAGATCACTTCCGATAGCCGGGCCGCCAGCATCGTAAGCAGTAAGCGCTAGCACAGTGCCAGTTTTTATGTATTAAAGGGGCAGTCCCAGCAATGAGGCCTAACACCCAAGTGTGGGCTGATCCCAAATTAGCCCTTTGTGTGCAAAAACTTTTTACCTGACGATTAGTGCAGTGTAGTAGATTGTATCAGGCTAATGTCATTGACTTGTAGGTGACATTTCCTGTAACCAGAAATCCTAGAATCCCTGTAACTGACATCAGAGGAGGACTGCAGCAGTGGAAGATTCAATAGTCTGCAGTGAATGTCAGAGTTTTTTATAAGCTGTAATAGTTTTATGTTTGCTGGTCTGCTGTTCTCCTGGGGTTAAATATTGTCACAGAGGACTGATCTAAGCCCCATGAGCACAGCAGGACCAGCAAACATCTGATATTAGCTTAAAAATTCTGCATGTATACTGCGGGCTATTGAATGTCCCAGCTCTCAGTCCTCTCTGATGTCAGTTACAGGAGATTAGGGGATTTCTAGTTACAGGAAATGGAATCTTAGAAGTCAGGAAAATTAACCTAATACATTCTATTATACTGCCATAGACAGTAAGTAAAACAAAATTTTTTTTACACAAAGTGCAACTTGAATCAGCCTCACATCCAAAGTGAGGCTCTTATTGCTGACAGTTCCTTTAACTGGTTACATATGAAAATGGGTGGTGATTTGTTCATTATTTCTTTCAGTGTAAGCAATAAATGATATAAAATTAAATGAAATACATATGGCGACTGTATAATAAATATATTTGAAATAGATTCTTTATCTTTATAAAGCATCTTAATTTTCTGAAGTGCCATACATATAAAAGGTGACTAAGTCAATAAACCAATGAGCAGAGACAGGGCTAAATACTGTACTTGACAACGATAATTAAAAGAAACAAAGCACTGCAAGTTACATCTCAATAAAACCATTTAAATACAGGACAATAAAGTCATTAAGGTGAAATTGAACAGTAATGACTGTAGATAACCACAATGCACACAGATTGGTCACAAGTACACAACCTAGACTGAAATGAGCAGAGGCCTTTGCAGACAGAAAAGGTGTCCAAAGTTTCTTGATAGCCTCCACAGAGCAAATGTAGAGAAGCATATTCCACCACATGAAAATTGCCTTATCCTCCACAGATTTGAGAGGTGGAAATGGTGGCATAGCTAAAAACTTAAATTTGTGCACCTGCACCACAACCCTCTTTGGTACCCCCAATATAAGTAAGTAGTGACACAGCCTAAGGTGGGCATTGAAGGAAAGCATGGTCAGAGCTGGTCCATTGGCACTGTGGTAGATGTACCGCTCATGATGCCAGTGAACCAAGTTAGGAGCAAGCTCAAGTCATCTGAAGCTGGCCAGGGAAGGAGGCTGGAGTGTCCAACAGACTTCTGTCTTCCTTGACTGGGAAGGCTTTCATGACCCACCATCTGACTATCACCTAGCGAAGGCTGGCTGGCTGGCAGAGTTGCTGGATCAGCTGATTCCAAGGGTGTTGGGATGCGGCCGATACTGGCACAATCTGTGCATCCACTTAGCATGCCCTGTGCATCACTCCATAGCCACATCCCAGGGAGGTAGAAAATAGGGTAAAATTGTCCACTTGCAAGGCAGATGAAGACCTGCCTTTCCCCTATATCCAGCATTGGCATCCTTTACTGGTTCCTGGGATGTTCCTGGGCTACTTCTGCATGTGGGTGGCTGACTATGGGGGTGGTGCTGCCAAATTCGGTAATTCAGGCCCTGAGGAGGCTCAGTCCAAAGGGCAATAACGTGGTATGTTGATGATGTATCAAAGAGTCCCTATGGCCTTTCCACATCATTGGGCTATGCCTTAACTAGCTGGACACCATCCAATTACAGATTTCTTTAAACACCGCATTAACACAGACAATGCAAGGCAATGGTAAGTGCCATGGAAGTATAGCTAGATATTGTCCACATAAAAGTAACATTCGGACTACATCTTCTGTCATTAAATGGATAGGAGAAATCCTGAAATCTGACTGCTAATACAATGTCTGACCTGTGATGATATCTCAATATTCATCAAAGGTCAGAATTAGTAAACAAAATCAACAACGCTCCAACATTTAGAGGCCATTTTATAATCGCAGTACTCCAGTATGTGGTATATCATGGGATAGGCTGTTGGTTAACTAGGATCTGCAGTCTATGCATTAGGTATGGAAATGGGCAGATTAGGTGGGCCAAGTGGTCCTATCTGCCATCAAATTCTAAGTTTCTATGTTTCTATACTGTAACTTCTAAGGTGCTGAAAATATTTGATTATGGCTTGTGCCTCAAGTCAGTGTCAGTGGCTCAGCAGGCAGCACACTCGCCTCTGAGGCCAGGAGATCAGAAGGCTGTGGGTTCTATCCCCACACCAGGCACTTGGGTTAATATCCCAATGCTGACAATGCAGTGCAGCATGAGGGGATGCTGCACCCTGAGGTGCCGCTCTTCGGATGAGACATTAAACCAAGGTCCCATCTGCCTGTTCTGGTGGTAGTTCAGGTGGATGTTAAAGATCCCATAGCACGCCTTGAAAAGAGTTGGGAATTATTTATTGTCAGAAACAAAACATCAGTACATACATGAAAAGAAATGCAAGAATCATAAGAAAACAAATTACATATCCAATAAATCTCTGAAATAAATCAAAAGAAAATAACACGAAAGGAACAAAAACAAACAAAGCCTAACATCATAAATAAAAAATATATCAGCCTTCTGACAAAAGGTCCTCAGTGAGGTTAAATCCCAAAAACATGCTTCCAGTATTCATGGAACTGAGGAGCTGGAAAAAGTCAAGTTCATAAGTCTTCTGGGTCATCAAGGCTGTTTCAATATATTTAAGTATAACTGAAGGCAGTGTAAGAATGCTGTAGGGAAAATAAACAATGTGCCTGCCACATATAATATTTAATGCTAGCAAAATTACATTCAGTGTGCTAGGATGATAATGTGAGGAAGCCTGAATAATCCCGAGAATTAAGCATTCATAAAATACATATCTAGTCCCCCATCCCATTTTTGACACAAATCAGACCAAAAAGCTTGGCATAAGGACATGAGAGAAAAAATGTTCCAATGTTTCTTCCACCCCAAGACATTCCATACAAATACATTGTCTTTCAGTAATAACTTTGTGTTTTAAATTGCCCTTAACTCCCAATCTTCCGTGGCAACTAAGCCAAGTGACATCCACATTTTGGCAGGACTGCATTTATCATTCAAAACCCTTAAGGCCAAATATGTTTTGGTGGGGAAGCATTTAGTGAAGTCAACCATAACCAAAACATTTCGTGCCATTATATCGCATATAGAGCTTTCCTTGAAAGTTGATAAATCCCAAGTTTAGTAAGTTTCCAAGCCCTTAATTTGGCACCTTCTGAACAAAGAAATGTAGGGACTCTGGTGTAAGCCTAACAATGGGAACCTCATTAGACCATTTTAACCAAAAGTCCCATGTCAAAAAAAATGTCAAAAGTCCCATGAGGTAGCCTGATATTGTGTAGCTCCTTAAATGTAGAGGTAATGAAAAGGAATAAAAAAAAACAGTGGATTAATCATATTAAGTCCCCCGCAATAATACGTGAATATGTAAAATCCTGTTTCACCAGGTTCAAGCGTGTCCCCACAGCATTTTGAAAAATGCTGTACAATCGAGTTTCATAATGTTTTGGCAATGGAAATATGGGACAGATATATAAAAATAAAGGAAGAAGGAATTTCTTTATAACCAATACTTGTTTTTGTTTGGAAAAGGACCAAGATTTCCATAATTGTACTTTCGTTCCCCAATTCAATCACGGTTTCCAATTGATGTCAGTTAAATCTTCATTACGAAATAACAGCTTAAGATTTTAATGGGGCCAGCAGTAATGGCTATCTGCCCGATAAGTGAGTCAAAGGCCTTTTCCCAGAAAGATACCTGTACTGATTTAGTAATTAACAGTTGTCCCAGAAAGTGTACTAAACTGTGTTAAGATGTCCAAAGCAATAAGGCCAGAAGCCTTATCATGAAGGAAAATACACATATCGTCTGCATAAACAGCAAGTACCTGAGCAGGAATTTCTGGAGCGGAGAAAGGCCTACAATATCCTGACGCTGAAGAAGTTCTCAAATCAATAGGTCCAATACAAAAGTATAGAGTAAAGGACTAACAGGACAGCCCTGGCGTACGCCTATGGAAATTGATGCCTACCCCTGTAAGTCCATTCACCAAAGGAAAGGATTCATGGTTTTATACAAAATGGCCACCCAATCCCTAAATTTTGAGGAAAACCCATATCTAGAAAAAACTTGGAATGAAAATCATGAGAAACTTTATCAAATGCCTTTGCTTGATCAAGTGACACTAAATACCCTTGATTTTTTAAATGACTGGACTCACATATATTCCTGAGCAGTGTTAAGTTCTGCTGGATGTTGCAACCAGGGATCGAACATGTTTGGACTGGGTAGATGAGGGTTGCAGCCACCCGTGCAATCTATGACATAATATGGCGGAGAATATTTTATAATCCGTATTCAAAAGGCTAATTGGTCTCCAATTATTAAGATCCTGTTTAACCCTTTTTGAATAAAAAAATAGTCAAGGCGTCAGAAAAATTCAGAAATGGCATGTCAGAATCAAGCATCTCATTATAGACATGAGCTAGAATACCACTCAACTCGTCCAAAAATTTTTATAGAATTCATTAATAAGGCCATGCGGGCCAGGGAGACTCCATTTTGAGATGAGCAATTTCCACTTAATCTCAGTTTGAGAAATGGGGATGTCTAACTCCTAATTTGAGAAATAGACAACTCCAGGGTGAAAAAGTAAAAAGCTTCTCCCAGTCACCCTGTGATTGAAAAGCCCTTCCATGCTGATTTTGTAAAAACTGTTGGACAATGTGTAACATACTGTAGCTATATTCAAAGTTTTAAAACACCATCTAAGTCATAAAGACCATCCATTGCTTCTTTTCTAATGCTTGTTTGCAAGCCAAAAAGGTAGGATACAGGGTGGACTTCAGACCATAGCCAACTCACCATGAATAAAGACAAGCTTTCCCATAGTGAAATTGTTTCATCTTCACCTTGAGTTGAATAATCTGATCCTGTATTCTAACGCCTGAACAAGTGGGCAGAGATAACAGCTTGTAGAACTGGTCCCTATGTCCCAAATATGCAATATAATCCTCAGTTAAAAGAGATTTATGAAGGGAGGAGGATACATGCCGAAATTCCAGTTTGGTGGCTGTCCACCATGCACCCCATGGTCTCAAAGCCCAGTTATCGACTGCTGCCGCTCTAATGTATCTTAATAACAGTCTGTAAGCGTGTCTGAGCTAGCAATATTGGATTAGTTTCCATCTTGTAGATAGGGCAGGAAATCTGGGAGGAATATGGGAGAGGTTAAAGCCAACTTTTAACAGTATGTGATCAGAGACGAAGAGACAAACCAGGACTGGAGTTAAGTATGGGAAGAAAGAACAAAATCAATTCTAGTAGCATAACTGCTACATCAGTAAGTAAACCCAGAGTCAGAATATAAAGCCCTATAGGTATCCTGTAAAGAAGCTTTCAAGAGGAGTTTATGAAGGGCATGAGAATCACAGTAAATCTTTAATTGTATCTGATCATTAAAGCTGAGGTCCAGACTACAATTAAAATCACCCTTCAAATGACATGTCTGGGGAAAATAAATAATGCTCGATTTCATTAAACAAGTCAATCCTAGCTGACTTCACTTGGGGGCATAGATGTTGATTAGACGGAGGGATAAACTTTACAAAAACAGTCCAAAGCAATGCCCTCCTGGGACAATATCCACTAGTTGTAAAACTTGAACTTGTGTATGATAAAAGAACCCAACCCCATCCGCTGCATCAGGACCAAAGGACCAAAAGGAAGGACCATAAACCCATAATTTTTCGTTTGAGCAGTATAGGAAGAAAATCTAGTTTCTTGCAAAACAGGATATCTGCAGCCTAAGTCATACAATAATGTAAAAGCCCCAGGCGCTTCCTTGAATTCTTTATGCTACATGTGTTAAGGGAGAGTAGGTGCAATAAAGCCAGAAATAAAACAATCAGGTTTTGTCCTTTTACACTTATGCCCAGACTTTCTTTTGATTCCAGTAATGCAGTAGCCCCATCATCGCATTCCATACCTGACAAGGCTCCTGAGGTAACCAAATATCAGACTCTGAGTCCCATCACGGTCCTGCAGAACCTGGAAGGTATTTTGAGTAGAAATTGAGGCCGCCTGAGCAAGCTTTTTTATGCTTGACCGTAATTCATCTAGGATGGGGTTTCTGAAATCCAGAATCCTAGGGGAGGGGTAGGGCAGTCTGATCTGACAGGGAATGCTATGTCATTCCTGGTGGCTGGGGAACATCAGGAACTGTAGAACTAGAATCTGAAGTGCAAGCTTGAGGAGCAGGAGGAGCAGGGGTACCAGGTGGAGCTGAGGTGGAAGGCTCATTTTAAATGAGCTTGCATCGACGGTTCTAGGCTGAAACCTGCCTTGTGCTTCCGAAATCAAGGTTTCTCTATCAAGGCCCCTGAATTGTTTTGCCCTGCATGAGACACTGATGATAGGCATGGCCCTGCACATCACATAGGTTGCATCTAAAAACATTTCTGCAAGTCCCACTATCAAGGTCCAAATCACAAAGTGCACATTTAATTTTGTCACATGCACTGCTTAAATGACAGGTGCTCCCACATTTATAGCAGGCCTTAGGTTGACCTGGGTAGAAACACACTCCCTATCCTTCCCCAGAAAAAACTATTTGGAATGTGCTGTACATTATCCCCACAATATGTAGCTTGATCTTAAATTTCCATCCCCTGTCCAAATGCCTTCCCCATCGATAATTGGCTCAGGGGAACCAAGCTACTGTACATTTGCTCTAGCCAGTAAAGAATATCCCACGCTTACACTCCCTCATTCCTGAACATGATGTTTATGGTCTTAAATAAAGGCTTAGTAATTGGTACAGCCCAAAAGGTGTCCATAATGGAGAAGTCTTTAGGCTTCATATTTTTGCCAGAATCTGTCCAGGCCTGAAAAGACCGAAACTTATGTCAAACGTGTCCTCCCTCTGATGTTGATGAGGCATATATGTCAGAGCCTGGAAGTTCATGGAATTCTTCAGTAGCCATCTGGTGACACAAAATCGATCAGGGTGCTCCTGCAGGCCTCCTCTATAATGAAGGTGAACAGCATTCCGCCTGGGGTTTGTTCTACCTATTATTCCTGAACAAGTCAGAATATCGTGGGCCAGGACGGAAGAGTCCCTCCGAGGAGACGGAGGGGGGAAGTGTGAGGTATATAGTACCATCCCCATCTAAAAGTACTTGTTCATCAACAATGGGGTTAAGTTATCAGTCACCTGAGGTATGTGAGGCTGGATCCATCCCTGCTTGAGCTGGCTCAGTGTGTCCTGAGTCATAGCTGGTGTAGGCATGAAAGAAATCCATTCATCATCCAGAATCCAGCGTCCATCCTGAAAAAACCCAGCCCGCGTCAGCCAGGTTGAATCTTTGCTCCAGTCACGAGGGAAAGGAATCAGCCCGAATCTTGACTTCCCTCATTCCATCGCTGGCATTGACAGCCGTAGAACCGCTTAGGGACCGTGGTCGAATTCCGAGGTGAACATTCAGCTGACCGACTGTCAGGGATGCTAGTAAGATCAGCACTGTCCCCTGAAACACTTACAGAAGGAATCCAGGACCAAAGCAGAATCAAACCCTCTTTGGCAGAAGATAACTCTGATAATGAAATCCTGTCTGAAACTCCTCTGCACGGTTCCTACGTGCATATCACCTAAGCTCCGAAATTACATCACCAGTTTCTGCCGCATCTCAGGGAGAAGCCATCACAGGTTGAGCTCTGATGGCTCCTCTCCAATCTGAAACTCCGTCTGTCTCCATGAAGGTTGAGCAGCATCTGCCATTTGCAGATGCACAGCCACAACTCCTCTACTGCCAGCATGCAGTAGGGGAAATTTCTCCAGTGCCCTGGCCAAATTTCCCCAGTCACTAAAATACCACCAACAGCTTAATCTGGTTCAAAGTCAGTTGGCATTCATCTGTATCCCTCCCGGTCGTGCCTGAAAATTGGCAGAATTTTCTAGTGCACTTACCAGTCAACAAAAATATATAAAAATAAATAAAATGCCTTCCCCACAAGTCAGGATATCCTGTGATCTACCACCCCCTGTCATGTAATGTTACTAAAATTATTTACCTCACTGGCAATATACACACTGTGATTAGCATTGGGGATGAACAACTCCTTCATGCATTCCATAATTCAGGGTAGCCAGTATGGATGTATTAACATCCATAGCTATAACTACCTGCTTCTCCCAATCAGCCATGAAGGATGAAACCAAGCCAGCTCTTGCACTGAAAGTCCTCCCAGACATCACAGGTAGTCCAGCAAAACCCAGTGATCTACTGTGCCAAATGCGGATGAGAAGAATGAGGAGAATCAAACAGGAGAACTTTCTCTAGCATTAGACAAATCTTTAGTGACTCTGACCAATGGTGATGCAGCGTTGGGGACAGTCTGAAGCCTGACTAGAAGTGGCTCATAGGTGTCAGAACTCTACGGTGATTCTGCAACTGGGTCATGTTATTTGGTGTGCACCAAATAACATGGACACTCTTCTTTTGGTTTACAGCCATGATGTATGAACAACTTCATGTGTATGCATAAATGCATTTCAATGTTTAGGTGAATAGAGTATGGGGTTAGAAGTGTTTATGTAACTGTAGTTTACTTTGGCTTTTCCCTATTCCTGACCTTGGTAGGTAAGCTGGGTAGTGAGTAGGAATAAAAGCCCAGCACCAAAGGTGAGTTGAATGCCAGAGAAGGAGGAGGTAGGGTGGATGGAGGTGTTTTACAATGCACTAAGTGGAGAACTGCCAAGAGGCTGGCCTTTGTAGGGATGTGGGAGGCTATTCTCCACATTGAACCTCAGGCTATAGCCTCTCATTTCAATGTTTGGGTGAATAGACTATGGGGTTAGTAGTGCTTATATAACTGTAGTTTACTTTTTTCTTTTCTCTGTTCCTGGCCTTGGTTGGTAAGTTGGTAGTAAGTAGGGAATAGAAAGCCCAAAAGAATACAAATGAATGTTCAAGAGTATGATTACCTCCTCCAACTCGTGGAGAGTATAACCAGTAACATGCAGGACAGGAAAAACCCAGGTGGAGGGAAACTCTGAGGACCCATAGCTATGGACCCGCCTGTCCTCCGGCAAACTAAAAGGAGATGAACCTAGGTTCCTAGCAACCATAAGCTAATTTTCAGAGGAAGGTGAACTGCTTGGAGATGACGGTCCATCTTTGAATCCATGGATCATGCATTTTGGAAGGATGATTCTGAGGTTGAAAAGGTAGGTCTATTCTGAAGGAGTATCTGAATCCTGAGAGTGGAGTAGATCCAGTCAAAAGGGTGAATGCAGTCCAGGTTTCCAAGGTGATGGTGGATGATGTCCAAATGGATTACAGAGACTAATGAGTAGGAAGTGCATGATTTGATAAATATGCTACTAGACTGTGAACAGTGGGAAATATGATGGGTTATGAAGTCATAGTGAAACAATCTAACTTTGTAGAAGGTTTAACATTCAAGTTAGAGTCTGGAGTTGAGAAGTTAAGTGGTGAGCAATGAGTTGCAATGTAAGTATCCATGAAGCAGATGAAGGAGTCAGACAAAGTCTTTGTATGCCAGGTAGGAGTAGTGATATGAATGATTTTAGACCAATGAAGGAAAATTGGTATATGCAGTAGAGATGGTAACTGGATATATGAGGAATAATTGGAAGTTCAGTATGAGGAATTCAATAGTTGATTTGGGTATTGATGTCATAATTCTGTTTGTATAGGCTCTTGCTGGTCCGCCGGTAGAAAAGTAGATATGGATATTTCTGTGTGAATTGCCCATGACATCGCTGAGATGGCCAGGACTGTTTTGCCTTACAGGTAATCCAATGTCTAAATACTGTGGGAAGCTCAGAAACAGGTATATGAAAGAGTCTATATACTAATGTGGCAATGGGAATCAAGCGGTGTAGCATGCAATGGGTACCTAGCACTGTGGTCGAATATAGATCTGTTGAGAGGCGAGACTGGGATAGTGAGACAGCCAAACTGGTTGCAGACATTCAGATTGACGATCAGTGGTAGCCTGCTCTCGGTCAAAGTCTTCACTGGAGAGAGTATGGGAGGTGAATCATGAGGGATGAACTAGAAAGACCGCTGGATGGGCAGCTGATCTGGTTAATGGTAATATGATGAAAGAATGTAGATGATTGTATGAAATATGGTGACATCCAGGAACTGGAAAACGGTGGTTTGGATAGAATCCTTTAGTAAGGCAGCTAGGCACTGGAGATCCAATGTTGGGAGTTCTGGAAGGTAGCTGTGAAGGTCTTAGGACATTGAATGGCTATGGAGGAATTTGGAGTCAATACATGATCATAGAAGTCAGTGCTCATAGGAGAAGTTATGGAAATGTAAATGGATGATGTCAGTACTGCTGTGAGGTATCTTGTGGTTCCTGCTATCCGTAACAGCGAGTGATGATTACAGAGTCATTGCATGATGGAAGGAATTAGGCCACCTTTCCATGTAAAAAGATATCCTATGAGACATGGTAGATAGGGAAGCCATAGGACTTGAAGTGACAGGGTGCATAGTGAGTATCCAGTAGAGTCGGATGAGGAATGAAATTTTTCTATAGTCCAGTTGAATGGGATTCTGGAACTGATTCTGGGGAGATGATTGGGAAGTATAGATAACTCCATGGTGACGTAAGAGTCTATGAGGTATGTTGTCCAAATGATATTTGCTAGAAGTAGTTTTCCTCAGGTGAAATGAACAGATGCTCCATCGAGTAGTGGATTGGAGCTGTTAGAATGGCCAAGGTAGGAGTATGAAATATATAAACAGGAAAAGTAGTTGACCAGGTAAGAATACTGGCCGAGATAGGGCAAATGCCCCAAAAGAGCCACAGCAAACTGGGACAAAGTCCTGAACCACTAGGTGGTGAGGAGAAGGCAGCTGTCCATGGATGGATGGGAAAGTCAGGAGGGGATGTCAGCAGACTGGAGGAAGAGTCCTAGAAAAAAGGGCAGAGGCCAAGCTGTACTGACATTGTAGGTGCAGGAAGAAACAGGGCTGGAGCAGCAGGATGCAGACAAAGCCACTGCAGGACACGAGTAGCAGATCAAGGAAGACCAGAAGCTAATCCAGGTACCAAGTGCCACAAAGTTGATGTATGAAGGTCCCATGTTCACAGAAGATGGCGAACAGCAAGTGTAGAGAAGAGAAGGTGCTACAGCAATGAGGCATGAGTTCCCACCTCTGAATGAGAAGGTGAACTCATATGGTAGATAAGAAGGGGCAACCAGCACTGTGGAAGTCCAAGAGGCAGTTGAACTGAATGGAGGTAGAGACTGAACAAGCTGGCGGACTCCAAGTCCAAAGCACAAGGAGGCCAAGGCAGGACAAGTATGATGAGTCCATGGAAGTGCAGGATATAGACTGAGGTAGAATGTAGAAGGCAAATTGGGTACAGTGGTTCCATTCCAAGGAGAGTGGCAACCAGTTATCAGGTAGAGAATGCAGAAGGTTGAAACAGTTGAATGCAGACACAAGCTCCCATTCCTAGTAGTCGAGATGAGATGACTATTATTTGATGCCACCAGGCAGAGGTAGGATGGTGAAGGAAAAGGGGTAAAGTGGTCCCATTCCTGAAGGGAAGTGGTGACCTGCTATCAGGTAAAGAATGCAAAAGGTTTAAACAGCCAATTGCAGAAACAGGCTCCCATCCCTGGTATTCGAGGTGAGATGACCATCATTCATGCCAACAGGCAAGGTAGGATGTTGAATGCAAATGGGTATAGTGGTCCCATTCCAAAGGTAAGCAGCAACAGGTATCAGGTAGAGAATGCATAAGATAAAACAGTAGATTGCAGACATGGTTCCCATCCCTGGTAGTCAGGGTATGCTAACCTGCACTCGATGCTGCATGCAGAGTTAGGGACAGAGGATGTCAGATTTGTAAGTAGTAGGCAGTAGTGAATGTAACAGAATACCATCCCTGCAACAGGATAAGCCTCATTTTCAAGCCTACCTTCACTCAGTGCCTCGAAGGTAATGAGCTAGGGACAGAGCCAGGACAAACTGCTGGTATGGGTTGAGCTAGAAAAGGAAGCTGGCTGCATAGTCACAGATAGGAAAACAAGTAGGCAGTATGAAGGGAAGGAAGCAAGTTAGAGTGGGAAAATGTGAGGAGTAAGGTATCAGAAATGCCAGTAAGGTGGAAACAGAGTAAACCAGGGAGAAGTATGCTGGTCAGGAATGTAATGTAATGAAGAAATGAAGGCTGGTTAGGGCTGCAAGGGTAATGATATATGAGAGGGTAGCGGAAGCCATGGAGTCAGGAGGGCAAGGCAGACATATAGCGACATAAAGCAAGTTTCAGCTAATCAGAGCCACGATGCCCTGCCATAGAAAAACAGGGAGCCATAAGCTGAGCACCTGCAATACCAAATGGACTGGAATGAAGGAAGGGCAGGAACCTGAAAGAGGCTCCAGGATGACAGGGCTTAGGAAAGGATGATTCATAGACATGTTGGGGAACAGAGGCAAACAATACGGTAGTCTCACAGATGGATAATGATTGACAAATGAAGTATGTGATGAGAGCCAAAGATGCAGGATTTAGGGAGTGCTGCAAGGCGTGGAAGAGGAAGCAAGTGGAACATTGCAGGTAACTAACATGCTGGAAGGTGAGGGTACCATGGTTAGAACAAGGAAACAAAACTCTTGAGGCTGAGCAGGGTATAGATGTTGGGAGTAAAACCGTAAGGGTGCAGTCTTCAGAGGGTTAGAGGTAACACAGGTAAGGATGGTTGAAGGGCAGAGATGGAGTGCTGGTGAGAGGAGAGAATATTTTTACAAATCCCTTTCTGAAAGTTCAGTTCGCAACACTGGCTAAGGGGCCACGGTTGTACCTATTTTTAAGAAAGGAACCACTCAAAAGCAGAAAATTATCGGCTTATTAGCCTCACCTCAGTTCTTTTGTAAATTGATGGAGAAATTGATTAAACCTTTTAGAAAATAAATGGTATCACTGAACATCTCTGATTCAGTCCCAACATGGCTTCAAGCAGTGATACTCATGTACTACCAACCTTGTAGCCTTCTACAACTACATAAATCAAGGCCTTGATTCTGGCTTTCCCATGGATATAATGTTGTTGGACAATAGCTATGCTTGACAAGGTATCACATGGCAAGCTCATTACTAAACTACTTCAAAATGGGCTTTTCTCCAGCACTAGTTAAATGGTTAACAGCTGGCTGACCAATGCCAGCAAGTAAGAATAAATGGAACCTTATCAGATAGGGGGAAGTGACTAGTGGGGTGCCACAGGGCTCTGTCCTTGGACCTATATTGTTCAATATTTTCATCAGTGATATGCAGATAGGTCCATGTGGATGTACTATCCAAATTTGCTGATGACACCAAGTTAGGGATAGGATTGATTTGTCCACAAATAGGACTGCGCTTTCTAACAATCTGAATATCATTGAACACTGGGCTTATTCCAATGGTATGTCCTTTAATATAGACAAATGCACTGTTTTACATTTTGGCAAACACAACCCCACACAGACTTATACCCTAAACAATAATCCCTGAAATCGCTCTCACAGTGAGAGGGACCTGGGTGTGATAGCCAATAATAAATTATCCTCAATTGACCAGTGTGCAAAGTGGCCAAATTATCTAATGTGCTTCTTATGTGCATTAATCGCACATTGCCTCAAAGATGGAAAATGCATTATTCCACTATATGGGAGACATAACAGACATTATTCTGACTATGGTGTCTCCTTTTGGAGCATATTTAATAAAGGACATAAACAGGATTGAACAAATACGGAGGAGAGCAACGTTGGTTCCCCACCTGGCATCTAAAAATTATCTGAAAAGATTCCAGGCTACAGGGCTCCATTCTTTACAAACTAGAAGGTGTAGGGGCTTCTCTTTTTCTATTTAAAATCCAACACTCGCTTAAACAGATGCAGCCATGTGGACTAGCCTTCTCAGAGAAAGATAGTCCCTGACTCCATAACAAACAAATTGAAGTAAGTAAGGCTAGAACAAATAAGAGATAAAACTTGTTCACTATTAGAGCACCTAGACCATGGAACAGGCTCCCCCAGAACTTGTTGATCTTAATTCTTTTCTTTTCTGCCTTTAAAAAGGCCTAGACAAATGGCTAAAATCAAATCAGATTTAGGTTTATGGCCCACAATGTTGGGGGAGTCTTGATGGGTTTTGCCTTCTTTTGTCCATAACTACTAAGTAAACCAAGCAAGTCCCAAAAGAGAAACCAGGGGAGCACGGGACAAGAACAGGAATGGGAAAAGAGGGGGCAGCTGGGAAGGAGAGAGCAGGGTAGACAGCAGAGCCAGCAGAACAGAAGGAGAAGAGACAAAACGCAGGGCAGGCAGGGGTCTGTCTGATATGGGTGGTGTGGCGATCTGGGCTGGGAAGAGCTAGGAGTGGGTGGACTGGATCCAGAGCTGATGAGCCAAGGCACTGCAAAAAATTTGTTTCCAGGTTCTTGCAATCCCTCTCAGCAGAAAGCACTGTAGGCAATGGTGGAGGAGCATAGGAGTAGAGGACCTGTGAGCCACTGCAACCTCAACGCTGACTAACTAGAAATGATGAAGCACTGTAAGGTGACAAGGGACAGGCACTGGTGGAACAGGAAAATAAGCAGCATGCTAGGGCTTGTGAAGGTGGTTACAAGAAAATGATTGAGTCGTCAAGTATCCAACAACCCTGTGGTCATACACACAGGAGCAAATTTCAAGGCATCTTTCAAACTAGGCAATGATAAGAATGATAAAGTGCAGAAGTAGGAACAAACATTCCATAGATAACAGCAATAGGTCTAAAAAACATTACAAAATGGCAGATGCCGGAATTAGTGAAGTAGGGCTGGCAGGCAGATGGGCCTGGGTATGGAGGCAAGCAGTAGGAAGCTAGGCAGAGAATAATAACAAAGGTACAGCAAGAAGAATGATGGAACCACACAAAAGAGAGAACACCATGTTAAGCTGTAGGAGTTTCAAATACCTTAATCAGTCCATCTCCAGCTGCACATGCTATCTCGGATGTAGGTCCCTAGTAGATACCACTACTCCTCGGCTGACCACCAAGGTAGGCAGCCCAACATGCAGCATCAAGGAAGAAAATCAGAAGACACCAGCTCAGCCGCGCTGAGAGCAGCCAGGAAGGGAAGGGATGCCAACCAGGGAGACAAGGCGGGATCCAGTAATGCTGCAAAATAGCCACAGCAGATGACAACAGCTGGAAGCAACAGGGCCCAAGCACAGGGAGAGTGACAAAGGGGAAAGGGGCAGGTTGGATATGGGGAAGGGAGCACAGGATGGAAAGGGGAGGCTGCTGAGCAGGCAAAGGTGGCAGGCAGAATGAAGAAGCCTGGGGAGGATACGACCTGAACGGGAGGGGCCAAGAGGCAGTAGAGCAGGATCAGATGAGAGAGTGAAAAGCAAATGGGAGGGACAGGGAAGGAACGGCAGGATGGAGAGGAATGCTCTGGGGAGAAAGGCACACAAGAGCAATAAAATAAAAGGAAAAGCAGGAAGGAAGAAAGCCAAGGGCTCAGCCCATGAGCCATGCAGGAACTAGGCAAGCAAAGGGGGGACCTTCACAACACATTAAGCAGAGAAATGCCAAGAGAGGCTGGCCTTTGTAGGGGATGTGGGAGGGCCTATTCCCCCATTGAACCTCAGGCTATAGCCCTCCCAGTGTGTGTGTGTTAAATCAAAAGCGGCTGCACTTGCAGGTAAGACCGCCAGGCAAGGAAATTTTGATGTAAATTTTATTCCAACTCACAATACAAGATGCCATCGGCTGCCCCACCACTAACTGCTAGGTCTTCCTCAGGGTGTGTGTGTGTGTGTGTGTGTGTACGTGCCTACATGTAACTAGAATAGTGGATGCATATGTGCGTGTTTATACATTTATGTACAGTATGTATTTTTGAATGTATACAACTGTGAATGCATGTTTGTGTTTATATGTGTGAATATATGGGAGAGTAAGTGTGAATGCATGCATCGGTATAGGTGAAGGCATCTGTGCACAGTATGTATGCATGTTTGACTATATGTACTGTATTTCTAAATGTAGAAAAAGATGCTGTTGCTATTTTTATGTTTTCCTGTGAGCATGCACAAAGTGAACATATTATTTATTTATTTATTTTAAATGTTGTTAACCAGGTAAACAGCATTGGACCACATGGCCCTTTGACAGGCTCAACCTGGATTAGTTAAGAACACACAAACGTACATCTGCAATACAAATATTCATTAAAGAGAAGCATGCAACTATAAACATACACCAACATATTATATACAGTCATTAGGATGTAACGTAGGTACAAGAACAATTACCAAATTATATATTTAGTAATATTGTCTTTAGGCAGAAGCATTGCTCATTAAGATCTGCAATGGGTGTAGACGTGGTGGTACCTAAATGTAATCTCGAGATAGGGAGAGCTTCAGTTTTCTATAACAGAGCAATGGCATGGAATAATTTACCCCTAATCTGAGAGTCATTGGGAGAAGAATGGATGGAAAGAGATAAAAGGTGGTAGGATAAAAGTAAAAACAACCACGCATCTGCTGTCAAACTAATTGACGCTTGCTATTATTGTCTGTGTTTAGTATAGTTGTATGTCTATGTATAGTCAATGTTTTAGTCAATGTTGTATTTTAATTAGTAACTGATATTGTTGTAACCCTGAAAATTGCAATGGGACCTCATTGTAAATGAGCATTGGCTCAAGTGAGTCTATCCTTGTTCATGAAGGCATGAATAAAATATTTTACTACTACTACTACTTTCTAGAAATTACATAGTAGCTATCTACAACATAACAAAGGCATTAGACACTGAACTAGACAAGCAAGAACACTATCCTATTTCACAACCTGCAATTTAATCATCAACTATAGTTACACTGTGCATCTTTTTAAGTAAATCTTTTAATGATGCCTTGAAATTATGACCATTTTTCAGGTTATATAAGTTGTCTGGTAGTGCATTCCACGTATTAATAGCAATTTGCTTGAAGGCTTTTGTTTTTTACTGATTTACACAGTGGAATAGTTAATGTAATTATGTCTTGAGATCTTAAGGCTCTGTTACTTAATTTTTGCTTGAAAAAGGTCAACATAGGACTATCTGATGCACAGTGTAATGAGTTAAACATGAAGCATGACATCCAAAGTCTGTCTCTCTGCTCCACTGACAGCAATTTCAGCTTACTGTACATGCTACAATGAGTGTTGCCTATGTTTTGTCCTCAGGGCAAATTTACATATTGTGTTGAACAAACAGATCCTTTGCTTTTGATTTTTTCAGATGCCCCCCCACACACACACACACTAAGTTCCCATATTCAAGTGTGGGATGAGGCATGTTTGCATTATTGTACATCTAGTTTCATTTGTCAAAAGTCACTAACTGCATATAATGCACCTCTCTTCTGTGTAGTTGTTTTGTTACATTATCTATATGTGGAGAAATTCAATTGACTATCTAAGGTTACTCCCAAATATCTAAATTATGTTACCATGTCCAATTTAGATCCATCTGCAGTGGAAATTTCAGATGGTTCTGTTACTGTTTTAGTTTGTGATGAGCAATAACATCCCTTTTGTTTGTTTTGTTTTGGTTTTGTTCATAACAAGCCTATTCACCTGAAACCATTTTGTAATTTTATCAAATTCACATTCTAGATTTTAAGTTCTTTAAATCTTTGTCTTTGTGTATATTACAGTGTCATCTCGTGTAGACACCATGCACAATTTTGTACAAATGGCTGACAATTCATTAATGTATAAAAACAGCATAGGACTCAATATTGAGCCTTGCAGCACCCCTATAGAGCATCCATTGAATTTGATAATACACCATTTACACGGACTTGTTGCATCCTACCCATTAAATAACTGTATATCCAGTTCATACGGAGTCCCTGAAACCAATACTGACAGTTTTGCTCCAACAGGGGTGGTCCACTAGATCGAAGACCTTGGTCAGGTCTGCAAACGCCACTCCTGTGTACAAGCCTACCTCCATATTCTCCTGCAGGTCATTCATGAACCTGACCAAGGCCATCGCTGTGTCACCCCCTTCCGGAAGCCATGCTGTATGTATTGTAAGTTTATTGTACTTCCCTAAGTAATCCATGATCTGTGAATAACAATCTTTCTTGAATCTTTCCAATCAGAGATAATAATGAAATGAGCCAATAGTTGCTCGAATTATTTGTTTGACCTTCCTTAAAAATATTGGTGGTGCACAGGCAGTGTAGGGGCGCTGTGGAGGTGTATGCTGTATAAGCTAATAGATGTAGAAATGTAGGATACTTGCTACTCAAAGCCAGTGCTGAGAAGGCTGATAATGGCAGTGTTGAGCTGGTAGATGGGCATTAACGTTTTATAGTTCAAAGAATGCAACCTCACCAATTACACTGGTTTTCCACCATTAGCCAGCTAACAGACATTATCATCAGGCTTTGAAGATGAACATCAAGCCTCATACTCCCCATGCATCTTTTTCCCACTTTTAGTGGTTTCTCCTAGTTACAGACAGGAGTCTGGATAGCTGCTCTTTGAAAGCAGTAAACAAAGTAGGGAAAAAGCAGATAGCGTGCTGAATGCAAATGTAATGGCATCAAATATGTTAACAGCATGACAATCATGAACAGAAAACACCAGAAATAGTTGATTTAATTACATATTGTTTATGTTCCTTTAGATGGAAGCAAACATTTAGCAGTGACAAATGCTGGTTATAATATATATATTTATTTATTTAACTTTGTTTACCAGATGAGTGCACTGGTAACCAGTACCTTTTTAGGCATGACCTGTGCAGAAGTACCGACAAACAGGAAGACAAATTAGAGTGAGTACATTAGAATTTATAGCAAGTTGTAGGCAAACATGAGCACATATGGTGCTAATACTTGTAAATATACAATGTAGTATACAAAAGTGCTTGTAATTTAATAAACAAAGGTATAATTGAGGATAGAGAAAGGAGGAGATAAGAACATTCAGTTGGTCAATTTGAGAGTAAAATGGAAAATTTAGATCACGCTTCTTGTCATCTATTTTTCTATGTGTTGGGCTTAGAGATTATACATGTAGCTCTTTAAGTAAGATATGTTTCCTCCCACCTACCTAGCATGTTGAATACTTTTAATGCTCTTTTCTACTACAAAACCTGTCAATGCAAATGTTTCAAACTCTAGTTTCAGGATCCAAGAGAACCTGAGAATTTCACTCTGATAGCGGTATCTGAACTGAAACAACTGTGTTGAATCTCACATTAATGCGCCTTAAGTAAATGTGTACATATGCTTTGATATGAATCCCTCATTGTGTGCCATAGACTTGCCAAGTATCCTTCCGACAATCCTGATGTTGGTCTGAAAGTCCTGGGGTGTAATTTTTGATGATCTGGGAGAGGTTGTGAGGTGCAGAGAAACAAATACACACCTGCTATTTTCAACACTATCTCTGCAAGGGTGCTAGTTTTTATAGTTTGCTTTCTGCCTTCTATATGTTAACCGGTAGGTAACTTTTCTTGCTGGTCTATATTAACCGCTACTGCATACTATCCTCACTGGGACTCTGCTTCCTTAAAACAAGGTGTGGCATTTCATGGAGTTATCCTGGCTGGAGTAATTTCAATACATAAATATCATTGGTCATAACCAGATATACCATGTGCATGGAATAACAGGAACAATCTGCTGCAAGGCAGGAAAAGGGTCCCAAACAGCACCCTGTTTGAAAATTGCATGTATGCAACAGGACTCACAGGTGTGCAATGGGACCCCTCCCCACACTCACACACACTGATGCATGTGTCCTGCTGTATCCGCACAGTTTTGGTGCCTTGAAAACTGGGCCCTGCTGTCCCACCATTTCTAGAATTGTGGATATCCATCACTGTCCTTACAAGAATAAGAAAGAATGACAAAATTTAACAGTGTATATTTATTCCTATGTATTGTTGTTGATGTCTCCCTTTGTATTGTTTGTCCTTCCTGCACCTCCTTGTAAATGAGCTTGCTCAATGGATTTTTCCTGGTCCCAAATAAAACTGACTGAACATGCATGCTTGAAGCCCCTACAGTTTTCGCCCACTATTTCCACTGGCAGTCTGTTCTAGGTATATACCACTGTTTAATTGGTAGTTTGTCACAGGTATATACCACTGTTTCACTGGCTGTCTGTTCCAGGTATACCACTGTTTCACTGGCAGTCTGTTCCAGGTACATACCACTCTTTCACTGAAGCAGAACTTCTTCATCCCCTTAAACTCCCCAACACCCCGGCTTCACTGCATGACTCTGGTCCTGGTGCTCTTCTTATTTCAAAGCTACTCCTCTACTGCACTCTGTTCACCTGCATGAGGTACTCATAGGTCTCTATCATATCCCTCTCACCTCCTCTCTTCCAGGGTGTACATGTTGAGGTCGCTCATTCTCGCTCATAAGGCTTTTAATGCAACCCCTGCAACATTTAGTTGACCTCCTCAAGGCTGCCTGCACCCTACAGTATGTCCTTTCTTAGGTGCAGCCACCAGAACTGGACACAGAACTCCAGGTGGGGTCTTGCAAACGAGTGAGTCAGTGGTACCTCCATTTCCCTCTTGGTGGTAGACAAGTTGACCAGACTGCCCAACAAAGTAGTCAATGCAGAAACAGTGGTGAGCTTCAGACAGGGGTGGGACAGGCACATGTGCTTGGTATGAAACATGGGGAGAGGAGATCTGGGAGGGATGGCCAAGGGCTTGTAGGGTCCATGTATCATACCTAACTCTAGGTTGGTAAGTGATCACATGAGATAGACCGCTAGCCCTTCTTCTGCTGTCAATTTTGCTATGTTTCTATGTCACATTAGTCTAACTTGAAATATTTTGACTGAAAAGCACATTTAAAAAATGCTTTAAAGAACATTTGCCACTTCTGAAAACATTACATTTAGACACAATTCAGCTGATGTTTTATAGATTTTCTGGGACAGTTCTTTGTCACAATTTTGTACACTAGCATAATGGGGCACAAAGGCACCCAGTTGGTTGCGATTAAATTGCTATATTGAAACAAGCATTTGTCAGTGCGAACGTTGTCTTGCTGACATTGGCATTGGTAGCCAGGAGTTGAACAGATGCATAATAGGAATGGCAGTGAAGTATGAAAGTGAAGTCAAACCCCACATCACCCTACAGAGACTGACAGGCACTGAGGCGTGCCCTTGGGCATCGGCCATAATGTTCATGGCATTTCAGCTCACCCTACCCTGCAGTGCGACACATATCACATTGTGCCTTGGGGTCCTCTGGCCTTACGCTCACCCCATTTGGCCATACCGCTATGGCATTTTACCTCACCCTATCCTGCAGACACCGACAAGTGCTGAGGTGTGCCTTGGGGTGTCTGGCTTTACAGTCACCCCATTTCATAACGCTGGAATGGGTGCAGCATAGGAGAATAGGGTGAGCTGTGGGGTTGAAGAGTCCAAGGCACACCCTGATGCCTGTCAGTTGCTTGAGGGTTGGGGAGATGATATGGTGAGCATGACAGCTTGCAATGCTAAGACACACCCCGATGCCTGTCAGTCTGTACAGGGTGGGCCGTTATGGTTAGAAACCCTAATCCCCATCCGCTTGTTGGTATTTGCACTACAGATTTGCAACACAGCATTTTTGTGAACCCCACCTCATGAAAGATTTTGGGACCTCTGCTCATGAATAGTGGCACTGGATTTTGTTAATCTGTCCTGAACGCTGATTTCTCACAGCTACCATGCCATTCTGCACCAGATGTGGGAAAACACCATTCGGTAGGATGTGAAAATGACAGCTGTACCATTCATAGATAGGTGTGAAGAGATGGCAGTGTTGGAAAATCTTGAGGAAAAATAATAACAATGCGCGAATTTATGAACATATATAGAAACTGCACAATGCACACTGAAAGAGTCATTTAGGAATTATTTCACCAGATTTTCAACATAGGCATTTTGGGACCTCTACTCATGAACACTGTCACTATGATTTTCTTCATCTGTCCTGATCGTTGATTTCCCACAGCGACCACGCCATAGTGCACCACTTGTGCGAAACACATTTTGGGCAGGATCTGAAAATGACAGCTGTGCTGTTCATAAGGACGTAGCAAACTTGACATTGTTGAAAATGTTGAGTGAAAATATTACAAATTGTCGGTTACTTAGTGTGCGTGGAATTAAGAATACACGCTAGGTAATAGTCATTTTATGGATTTTTTGTCAATAAATTTTCAACATAGGCATTTTAGAACCTCTGCTCAAACACAGTATTGCTATGATTTTCATAATCTGTCCCAAACACTGGCTTCCCAAAGACCACGTTATTCTCATACCGGTAAAGCGAAACACATTTCGCCAGGATGAGAAATGACAGCTACACTGTTTATAAGGAGGTGTGAAAATGCCAATGTTGAAAATCTGGAGTAAAAATATTACAAATTGGCAAGGTTACGTGCATATGAAACTGCGAATGCATGCTCGTAATAATAATAAAGCTTTATTTATTAAGCGCCTTCAGCACCAAGGCACTGTACAAAATGAGGCAATAAAACCAAAAACAAATATAAAATCAAAATCACAACAATCTTAAATAATTAGTGATAAAAACAGGAAATATATATAAAGTCAAAAGCGACAGTCTTAAGTAATAAAAGCATGATTCCAAAGATGGGTCTTAAGTTCACATTTAATAACACAGTCATTTTTGATTTAACAATTGTAATATAGGCTTTTTAGATGCCACCTCATGAACAGTAACATTGACATTTCGTTACCGGTCCCGAAAGGTGATTCCACGCAGAGACTGAAAAATCACCTTTGGGACTGAATAACACCATGACATTGACTGAATTCATGAGGAGAGGTCCCAAAACCCCATGTTGAAAATTTGGTGTCAAAAGTGAAAAATGGCTAGATATCCACATAAGTTGAAAATCCCCATTTATGCCTATACAACTTACTGCATTTCTTCAGTTCGCGGTCGGCTTTGAAGAGTGCAGACGGTTCCCGGTCCACCAAGATCATCGCATGGGCTCCGGAGGTGGGGCATGGGGTGAGGGGTGTGGAGAGGCAGGGTGCACAGAGGGTGGTCGCGGGTTGGGTGCAGGGCTGCCAGACCGACGAGGGACCCTTTTCTGTTTACAGGGTAAAAAAAACCTGGGACATTTTTTTCTACAGGGGTTTTTGCATGCTGGTGTGGGCCCCAGCATGCCATCTGGAGTGGTGTTTTTTTGGGGGCTGTAGCCGACGGGGATAGCACCACCACCGCCATACAGAGGTGGGGGGGTCGATGAGCCGAGGGGATTGGGCACCCCTGGCACACAAGAAATGGGTGCATTATGCCAATGGGGATTGGGCACCCCATCGGCAAATTACTCAGGAGGGGCATGCTGATCAGGGGATTGGGCACCCTGGTCAGTGTGGTGCGAGTTTCGATGAGCCGAGGGGATTGGGCACCGGCACACAAGAAATGGGGGTACATTATCAAGTCAAGTCAAATTATTTAAAAGACGCCTAATCCCGGAGGCTCTGGGCGCCTGATAAATTTTAAAAGAACATAATATATAGAATAGATGAAATAACAAGTAATGAATAAATCATAGTCTAATGTAGTCTAAGCATCAAATGCCTGAGAGAATAGAAATGTTTTCAGACGGATCTATTAACAGTCAAGGCCTCTCTGACCAAAGCTGCTAATAGGTTCCATAGGGTGGGAGCCGCAACGCTAAAAGCTCTATCACCGCTGACTTCAGCCTCGCCTCAGGAACGGTCAGGAGGCCACTACTGGAGATCAAGAGGGCGGACCGATGGGGCAGGTGTCAGAGGACTGACAGGTAACCAGGGCCCTGCCCGTAGGGCCTTAAAGGTGAGAAGACCCACTTTAAAGAGGACTCTCCACCTGACCGCAGCCAGTGCAATTCACGCAGTACTGGTGTGATATGGCAAAATTTTTCTGCCCAGTATTGCAACCGGCAGCTGCATTTTCACCAGCTGCAGTCTGTGGAGAAGTCCTCCTGTGACCCCGAGATAAAGCCGTACACAGTAGTCCAGCCTAGATGTGACTAAGGCATGTATCAAGGTAGGGAGGTCCAGAGACGGAACAAGGGCCTAATCCTGGCAATGTTTCTGAGATGGAAAAACAGGTACGAACCACAGAAGATACTTGAGTCTCCATGGTCAAGTTCCTGTCCAGAATCACCCAAGACTACGCACCCAGAGGAGGCCTTCAATGAGACAGCCCCAACAACAAGTCCAGTTGCTGAATCAGAGACCTCCATATCACGAGCTCTGTTCGACTCCACTACCAATACCTCCGCCTTGTTAGGTTCAGTCGCAACCAGCTGGAGGCCATCCAGTCACTTATCTCGGTCAGACAGATGTTTAGCACATCCACTGCATTGGATGTTCCTGGGCAAAGGAAAGTATAGCTGAGATCATCAGCATAGCAATGAAAACTCAGACCATACTTCCTAATGATCGCACTCAGAGGTGCATGCTGTACACCAAGTAACAACATTGGGGCCAGTACCAACCCTGAGGGACTCTAAGAAAGGAGATTGGGTGTAGATGAAAATTCTTCGTAACCTGCCTCCTGTTTGTAAGAAAGGACTCAAACCAGTTGAAGTCAGTACCGTGAGTCCACATAAATCCCTAAGGCGAACTAGCAACACAAATGGTCCACAGTGTCAAATGCCGAAGAGAGATCGAGAAGAACAAGAATTGTCCTGTCCCCCGATCTCTAGCCCTGAGGAGATCATGCTGCACCAGTACAAGAGCAGTTTCTGTGCTATGTCTGGCCCAAAAAGCCGACTGGAAGGGATCGCATAACTCGTGAGTCATGAGGTGCTCTTCCAATTGAAGCACTACCACCTTCTCCACCACCTTCCCCAAAATGGGAGGTTGGAGATAGGATGGTAATTCGCCATGATCTCCGGTCCAAAGATGGTTTCTTTAAAAGGGTCTCACCATAGCCTCCTTCAAGGCATCCGGAAAGACTCCCTCAGATAAGGAACACCATACGATCATGGCGTAACACTGGTTGAATAGAGCCAACGTAGATCTCATTAAGAAAACGTTGCTATATTGGGCCAGTTCACAAAGGTATGCCTCAAATTGGTTCGTTACCTCAATAACCTTACTTGCCTCCACTGGTCTAAACTCCCCAACTTGGGCGGAGTGCACTCAGAACACATCTGATGACCACTGTTAGCTATGGTATTGCTAACTGAAGAGGCATCCCGCCAGATCATGGACACCCTGTCCGAGAAGAACCGAGCAAACCTCACAATCTTCAGTGGAAAACCCTCCTAGGCTGCAGGCAGACAGGATGAAGAAGTCTGTCTACAGTCCAGAAGAGTGAAGCTGGTCGATTCTTCCTGGCAGCAATCTCCTGGACAGGAACACTGCCTTCATGATTGATTGCCTCCTGACACGTACGATAGTGCGACGCAGGACCAGTCTGTCCACCTCCAGGCGGGATCCTCCAGCAGTGCTCCAATCTCCTCACCTATCTTATCTCCTGAGGTCCCCATCGAACCATGGGGACCTCAGGTATAAGGTTCTGGGTCAGACACGACAGGTGCTAGGGAGTTGATGGTGTCAGAGAGCACCTTATTATAGGTGTCAACCCCGCATCAACTCCTCCAATGCATGCAGCACCCACACTAGATAATTTAGCTGCCGCCAAAACCCTCAGGGTAAGACCCACAAAGGGCTTACAGCTAATCATCTCAGCAGGGGAAGGGCTTATATGGAGCCCCAAATGTGAACTTCACTGTGCAATGATCGACCAAGAAACCCGATCAATCCCGAGATCAATGATCTCAAGCCCCAGTGAAAACACCAGGTCCAGCATGTGGCCATCCTGGTGGTGGGTGTGGCAATGACCTGTGTCAGTCCAAGAGAGGACATACTCCGCGAAAAAGTCGCTGCCGCATCTTTTGATCACTATCAGCCACCCAGACATTGAAATCCCCCAGAAAGATACATCTGGGGATCCCAATGTTTCACCAGCAGTGAACCCGGCAAACTCCTGCAGGAAATTCCCATCGGGCCAGAAGGGCGTATAGACAAGGAAAATCCCAGCCCGCGGCCGAGACCACCATGATAGCCACACACTCAAAAGAACCCGGAGCTTCCACTGGGTGCACGGGCGAAGGTCAAACCGATCTAAACAGATGGCTACACCGCCACCCCTGCGATTCACTTGGGGCAGTGTACCATGGTATACCCGGGAGGGACCACAGCTCTCAAAAATAGGGCCTGCATCATCACCCACTCAGGTTCTCAGAATGCAAGCCAGATCGACTGATGAAATCAAGGCGGCAACAATTTGCCTTGTTCCGATCGACCTGGCATTGCACAACACTGCCCTCAGAGGATTGGAGGGTGGTGCAGCCCCACAGGCTACCTGGCCACTTGGACTGGTGGACTCCTGGGGACGGGCACCAACCACGCCTGGCCTCTCCCAGATGCCCGTCCGCAACCCAGGGCGCCTCCTGTACCTAAGGACCTCAATCCAACCATCACCTACAGCCTGATCACCCTGCCAGTAATCAACATAACCCCATAATCCCCACTTCCTGACGCCTAGCAATAGTATCAGACACAGAAAGGGGGATAGAGGATAGACAGATATGCCGATGAGGATTGGGCACCCGTCTGCAAATTAATTTAGGAGGGGCATACTGACAGGGAATTGGGTACCTCGTCAGCTGTCACAGGGACTGTAAAGATGGCAGCTGTCCCTCAGCTTCCCTAAGGACTGTAAGAAGCTGACGGGAAGCCGCCACCATGTTGCTTGACCAGAGGAGGCAAGTAATTGGCTGCTGCAGTCAGGGACTGTTCGCGGCGCCCCTGGATTGCAGCAGCTTACCTTTCAAGGTGGTGGCACGTTTTCAACTGCTGTCATAGACAGCGTGCTATGCCATTGGCGCCACAGAGCCCAGCCTCAAAAAGCAGTGGCACCATTGGCTGTAGCAGGACTGCACCTCTGAAACCCGCTTCTCACTAAAGAAGTTATAATATGTTGTCTGTGCTGCACGCACAAGACAACATAAAAATGAAATATACGCTGGGGAGGCTGAGATCCCTGGCAAAGATATTAATATGTACTGTAAATTAAGCTGCCCACATGGTATCGTGTGTAAACAAGGTGTATGCACAGTAACAACACCTAATACCTCCACAGACATGTATGCCCATGACAGTACTATATACATACATGAGTACGGGTAGTAATGACAAGAAATGGCATCCCCACCCCCAGCCTGTACATTTGGGCTCTTCAACCCATAGTAGCTTTTCCTATTCCTTACCAAATTGTTTTCCTCATTGCCCCACATGTCATTGACATCCAGTCAGTCACTAGTTTTAATTTATTTTAACATACGATGAGAAGAATGTATGTATGAAAAGTGGGGTACAATGAATATTCATTTCATATTTTCTTTGACTACAAATGGCTCTCTTGCCACTATTTGTATTTGACCAAACAGTGCCAACAAAAAAATGAATGACAAACATCATCACCCCATGCCCTTGTCTTCACGGTTTTTCCATGTATGTAATAATTTTGTAATGAAAAATAATTATGTTCCCCACACCATATGTAGATGCCACATATTATGCCACATAATTGTTTTTATATCTTTTAGGTTTTGCTTGTTTTGATCTTTAAGTTCTGCAAACCCCTGCCCACAAATCATGCCGAGCTCACTTGTAACACCTAGGTGGCACTATCCTATGGGCTACCACCCCTGCCTGTGTGACTATGTACAGGTTAAGGGCCTGAGCTCGTGAACAAGTGCCTCCACCGGAGGAATGCTTTTAGGGTAGCGAACTGCTGTTGGTATAGCTCCTCCGGATGCTATAACCACCCACCAATCCTTCTGGTGTCCCAATTGGTCACAACAACACCTTCGCATTTAACATATGACAGTAGTGATATGCTCCCACCTCTTGCATGTACCACCAGGGCTGGACCTTCTGTGATGGCCCTGAGTACCCCTCTGTAAAACAAGACCAGTGATGCAGCAATTCAAAGGCAGTACACTATCCCCACCAAGAAGGTGCACACTAGCCAGGTTAATTGTAAAACCACAATCTGATTTATTCAGGGGATTGAACAAGAGTGGGGCATAAATCTAGCAGTGATTGGCAAATCTGATTATATTCAGGTTGGTAAAGCATGCACTGTAAGTCCCTCTCACCAAGTCCCGCAACCCTGGGTTCCCAGTTGGAGAACAGGCTAGCCTCAAGTGTCGCTTGGGTAGGCTGGCATTGCAGCTGTTTTGGTCCCTTAGCGAGGAAAACACAGTTAGCATGCACTCAACCCAAATATTTGTAATCCGGAGCCGGTTGGCTCAGTCTGTTGCAAATAAACCCAGAACAAGAGAATCAGATGGACACACAGATGATTGAAGCTTTGTTGCAGGATCTACCCTGTTTTGTACTCCACGTTACCCAGACCAGGATGCAGGGCTGATGAATAAAGACCTGGATGTTGTACTGGCTTGCAAGGAAGCAGGGTCGACACGCCTCACCATGGTGGATGCTACCTGTATGGTGGTGTTGAGCAGGGGCGAATCCTGAGCAGGTGTTTCACTGGAAATGTCTCTGGTATTGGCATGGCAACCCAGGCAGAGGTGGCAGGGCCTAGGCAGAGTGAGCAGTTCGGATGCAGTCCGTGAAAGTGCTGGAGCAGCCTCCAGCTGGCGTAAGCAGAACTCGTGTAGGGAACCAAACTGCACCCACACAACACATTCAGCACATCTGTAACTCTTTAAGGTAACTTGCCACCATTCAGATAAAGTCTGTTTGCTAATCGCAGTGTCTCTGTGCAAACCTCTCGATCTGGGGCTCACTTCAGTGCCTGGCAGGCGATCACTTCTAGAGCAAGTCTTCGTCCACTTGCAGGTAGTAAGAAAAACACTTCTCCTTCAGGTTTCAGGTCTCAATCGGTGAATCGGATAAAGTCCGACTTTCACACTCTCAGCAGTTCTTCATACTGAAAGAGGTAGCAGGTAGGCCAGCACAGCCTTCCCGAGCGATTTCCTTGCATTCCTATGCAGGAGCAGCTGCTCGATGACTCAAGCTGTTCTACTCTCCAAACTCCAGCTCACAACTGACACACTGTTGCAGGCAGCTCTGGTCTTTTCCAGTGATCCAAAAGGTTCGGTTGGCTGAGGGAACTGTCTGACATCACAAGGGCCTCCCCCGGGTCAATTTAGGCGCCCAAACCTTAAAAACTACAATTCCTACAGAAATTCACTTCTACAATGCCTCTGGAGACAGCCTCTATTTTAGGTCCACTGAGGTTCCGATTGGTCTATCATTGGCTGTTCCAGACCCAAAATGGTGGCTCTATTCCAAAATGTTCATGCTGCAAATGGAAGCAGGTTAGACACACTCCTATATTATTATAACTACTACAGATACACTGTAAATAAGTACTTTTCCTAGCAGAGCTCCCTCCATGCTAAAAGCGATTGCAGAATGGAGCAGAAATGCAACTTGTCTGGCTGGTCACAGCCTCAGACCACCCAGACCCAGCTCAGACTAATTTCTAGCACAGCATAAGGGTCTCTTAAAGAGACAGGCACAGAGGCTCCCTAGCTCTCTCATCAAGAGGGTAATTTTAAACTGCCGGACAGAGAACACCATCCTGACAATGGGCATTAGGCAAGCCCAGGAAGACATTATGGTTACACACTGAACTCCTTTTGGGCACACTGTCACTCCATGTCCTCCCTACCACCACCACCCCCAAACCAAAATGTTGTGTCTTTGTTTTTTCCCCAGCCTTTGGTTCATTTCATATTTTGCTCCCTGGCACCCCATTACCATTGTGTTTTGTACAGTTTTGCTCTCCATTTATTTTATTATTATACTTTTTAAAAGTTGTATGTTGTGAGCACACCAAGAATGTGGGAAGTAAGTGTGTGGCGTGCTAGGCAATAACTATGTGGTTGGTCACAGACAGAAATCGGTATGCAAAGAAAACGCAGTTAAAGCGGAATGTCTCCGTGCAAAACTTCATTTTGAGAGGTAGCCAGACCTCAGAGTATACAATCATGGCCATGACGAACCACGCTCGGGTTAAGCACACTGAAGTTTTCAAGGAGGCCAAACAGTGTCTGAACAGATGGTCTCGACCTGAAAATTATGGCACACTTAGAAAGGCAAAGCAGCTTACTGTCGAGGACTGAATTGCCAAGAGAAGGCTATGGATATGTGAAACTTCTGAGGCACTGAAAATGAATTATGTCGTCGCTGAAATGCTGCCCTGGACATGCAGCCACTCTCAGTACTGGAGGATACGTGCTTCATAAGATTAATCAAGGTGCTAGACCTGTGGAATAAATTGCCATCACGCAAGTATCTCTCTCAAATTATTATTCTTGATACATTTGAAAGGGAACATCAGCAGATTGTGTTGCTGTTAAAATGCAATGTCCCTATCATTGATCATTGACATGTGGAGACAGGAAATAAAACTTCATCATTTTTAGGTCTAACAGCACATTGATTGAATAATGATTTTAATAGAAAGTCTGCTGTTTTGCCCTGTTTTTGCATTTTGAGGAGTTCCCAGGCAAACACATAGGAGCAGCTATGTGATGCCCTGCTTAAAATGCTAGCGAACTAGGACATAAAAAAGATAGAATTCATGTTTTTATTCGAGACAGTGATGCTAACATAAAAAAGCTTCTAATGACTGTGGTATTCATAGCGTGGGATGTTTTACTCACTTACTTCAGCTGTGCCTTCATGATGCCTTACTTAGTCAATGCTCCATGTCTGATCTTATAACAAATAGGAAACTTGTGGGACATCTTAAACATCCTGCATCTGCTCTGTCCAAGTTGCACAATATTCAACAAGAACTGGGACTGCCAACCTCAATTATTTCAAGACATTGTTACTAGATGGAACTCTATATTTCATATGTTGAAACATCTAATTGAGCAAAAAGAACTCTCAGGGCCCGGTATTCAAATATGCACCTGGCAATGGCGCAGGTGTGTATGCAGCGCAGCTGAGGTGCACTGGAGCAACCAAGGGATATATTCAAAGGAGATGAGCCATGGCACATCTCTTCTGAATATATCAGGTAATGCGCATAATATACAAATACAATGCACTGGCGCATCCCCCAGACAGGGCTGAATACCAGGAATGGGAATTGTGCCAGCGGAACAGAGATACCCCATGTACAAATTCCTGATATTCAGCCACCAATATGCAAATGGGGCCATAATGCATGCAAGGTGTAAATGGAACCATTTATATGTCACTATGGCCCTGTTTGCATGAGTTGTGCAGGGCTGGCTGGCAAATGCGCCATGCACCCTGCACACCATGTGGTGCTGTCGGAGAACATCTACTGGTGCCCCCGCCCACAACCCCGAAAGCACCGTGAATGTGTCCCAAGAGAAGCCCTGATAGTCTAGTGGTCCCTCCTCCCGTCGAGCACTGATCACCGCAAACATCTATGTAGAACAGCCCTGGCAGTCTAGTGGCACCCTCCCTCCCCATCCTGACCCTCCGTCACCATATTTAAATCTGAGATATCCCTGGTGGTCCAGTGGTACCCTCCTGCCCATGCATCTGATCAGCGATCTGTACCTATAGAACAGCCCTGGTAGTCTAGTGGACCCCACCCAGCGGTGCCAGCGATCACCCTTAGTGATGTCCAAAGCAACTCAATTGGTCCAGTGGCACCCCCCACCCACACAGGACCCCCAGCCTCCAGCTCCCAGTCATCAACGGGCAGCATGCCCCACCCGCATACTACGCTGCTGGTTACTGAATGACTAGCATACAGTAGGAGCTGCAAGCTCATTGGTCCACAGCATAGACCAAAGAGCTTGCAGCTCTACGTCTAAAGAAATATCATGGGCAGCCACCTGTGGTGTGCAAGGGTGATGCTGCCCACGACGATCGGGTGGCTGGGTGGGCTGGGAGTTCTGTGTGTGGGGTGCCACTGACCACCGGGAGTTGTTTTGGACATCACTACGGGAGATTACAGGTACCGTGGGCAGGGGATCACACTCAGACTACCAGGGCAATTCATAAGGTACAGTTTAGTGAATAGATGCCTGGGCGGGGGGGTACCACTGATCACCAGGAGTGTCATTTTTAAATATGACAGTGATCAGAGGGTCAGGATGGGGAGGTGGTGCCACTAGACTGCCAGGGCTGTTCTATATAGGTGTTTATGCAATCGGTGCTACAGAAGGGGTGAAGGACCACTGTACTGCTATCTGTGTGCTTGTGCATGGTGTTGGGGTTGCCACCATGGCCAGCAGCTGCTGTGTTGCGACTGCAGTACAGCGGGCCACCAGTGGGTGGACTGCACTTGAGTCATATTTTATGGGCACAACTGTGCGCCACAGTTTTGTGGCACATCTTGAGGTGTGCCAGCATATGCGC
Source organism: Neoceratodus forsteri (assembly GCA_016271365.2). Lineage (NCBI taxonomy): Eukaryota > Metazoa > Chordata > Ceratodontiformes > Ceratodontidae > Neoceratodus > Neoceratodus forsteri. The sequence goes on from CM057455.1 coordinate 268,784,780, forward strand.
CCACATACCAGGCAGAATATCAGGATGTGCCGTGATATGCATGGGCACGCCACCTGAGTTGTGCCGCATACATTATCTTTGCATCCTGCTAGCATTGGGAATTGTGCTGTGCAGTTCCTTTTCTGCATATTGCCCCTGGGTGCAGTCTGGAGTTGTGCTGGTGTAACTCAGTTGCGCCAGGTGCAACCCTTGAATATCCTGCCCTCAGTGTCTATTGTACTGCTGAGTCAACTGTTACATCCCAACACCTAGCCAGTGGAGTCCAGCAGAAATTGTTGTCACCATCCTCAGACCATTTGAGAAGCTAACCCAAGAAATAAGTGCAGATGCTATATGCAGTTAAGTTGTACTAGCTGCAATGAGGGTCCTAAAAATGTATAGAAGAATATTTGAATGTAATACTCTGACAGGGTAGAATAGGACCATGTCCCATTTGTTTTAGAGAAATTGTGTAAATGCAAGGACCTATATTCTTTCCTTTTCTGTCTCCTCTGTCTGGTTGCACAACCCAATTTTCCTGTGAGACTGGACTTGATCAACTCAACAGTGTTGCAGTCGCTTGCCTTTCTCTGTCTCTCAGTTTTCTCCCTGCTGTCTGTTTTCCTCACTTGCATATCTACATCTGGTAATATAAGAATATATGCAAATCAATACATGGAAATGAAACTAATATTGGATCTTTTTGTTTAGAAAATATATAGTGTTACTGTTGAAATGTATATATATATTTATGATTTGAGATGACTGTAGAAAACTGGAGGTTATTTAAGTACAAATGTCTCAGCCTTTACAGTTGCTGTGGGGACCTCAGGAAGTTCTCAGTGTTCTAGCAGCTCCTGAAATTTACAAAGAACAGGATGCTTGCTAGAGATGGGGGTTGGAAGACTTATAAAAATAGCTAAACTGAGCTGCAGAAGATTTTTTACTCTCTGTACATAGTTATTCTGAACAAGTTTATTTTTTTATGTTACTACAACTACAAATAAACAGTTTTGTGGAATTTTACAACTGCTCCTGGTTTTCCCTATGCTTCCTGACCTGTGCCTCGACAAAGAATACCAACTAGATTTAATCATGCAGAATGTAAGCAACAGTATGCTGTCTCCTTTGTGAATAACCTTCTTTTCAAATTATACCCATTTAATTCAGATGCAAACTGCTGTGATGTCAAGGTTGCCACCCAAAGTATTTCATAAAGAATATCAGCTGACAATAAACTGCAAACTCTGGCTAGAGCTGGTACGGCTGCAGTTGAGGTCACTAATGGAACACAGCTCTGTCTCGTTGTGTCCAGGATGGCCGCTGGAGTTCCCTGAGAATGCGCGATGACTCATACATGCACACAGAGCTCCAGTGGCCATCATGGACATAACAGACTGTGCTGTTGAGTTCAGTGCACATGCATGAGTTGTCACGATGTGCAGAGAACTCCCGCACTTACCTTGAACACAGCAGATCATGCTGTGTTCCCATTGTGACCGCAGACAAAATATTGTGGTGGACACACAGTGATTGCCGCTACCTCCACTATTCACTATTTACAAGTCCGCTCTGGTATCTGGTAGACTCCCTTACTGTACTGTGATTGCAAGATGTCTGCAGGGCTACTCCCATGCAGCCATAGAAAGTAGAAGATGCCAAGCCTGATATATTGTTAGAGCCGCAAATTAAAAAGTCAAGAGTGGACACAGGGACACTATGGAGCTGCTGGGACAAAATAGCTGAGGAATCACAATTTCCTACATCACCTGTAGCAGTGGATACTGACCTGTCCTTATATCTGTCAGAGCCATGCATTTCATGCTGTAGCAACCAGTTGAATAGTAGAAACAGAACTGTGTCTATCTTCTGAATTGAACCACTACTGCAAGTGCATTTCTTTCAGCACCACCAAGCAGTGTCCCTCTGAAAGACTCTTTAGCACTGCTGGGGATGTACATGCTGAACACAGATGCAGGCTACTGCCAGAGAAATAAAGAATATGGATAGACAAGGTGTGTTATGGATTGTTTTACACTTGGGGTGTATGATGACCCATAAACCTCTAGAGCAGTTTATGAGGTCACTCACACCAAGGGTATGTAAAAAACTTAAACACACACTTGTCTATGTTTTATGTTTTATAATTACTGGTGCAGGGAGTTTCTGATAGCAGTGCTTGTCAGAGAGAGACAGAAAGAGACACTCACACACACACACATATCAGCTAGGTGTGTCTGCCAGCTTGTCCCTCTCAGTCCATTTCACTAATTTTTTTTCTTATTTCTTTTAAGTTGCAGTGTGAAGCACCCCAGGACCACAGTGAGAATAAGTCACTGTGGTCCATTTGTGATCAGAGAGGTTGCCCTGAAATTGTCAGCCGAGTCCGAACAATAGCAGTATCCATGAGATAGATTTTTTTTGAAAAGGCACAATCAACTAGATAAACACAAGTAAGAAATTAGTGTCTTGCCGGTGAGAAGGAAGTCCAAGTGATGACGGTGGGTCCTGAAATCGGAGAAATGGAAGCGCTTATTTTTTTCATGTGCTTGACCTGCCCAGGCAGAAAGTGACAGCTAGTGAAGTGGCATGCTACAAATGAGTGGCAGCAAAACGAAACAAAGTTCTGAGAAACACAGTCAGAGTCGGGAAGCTGAGAAGTTGCAGGATCAACCAGATAAAAGTTTGAAATGTTAACTGAGGAGGATCAACCAAATAAATGAAAATAACAATAAAGACAGAGACTTGAGAGTCTCGTAGTAGTGCCCGTCAATAAGCGACTACAGAGCCGCAATGTGTACGGAACAGTTGGTAGCATCAGCGTGGAACTGAAAGGCAGTTAGAGAGAATGCTGTAATAACCAGATTTCAGCTTATTACAGATTTGATCCGCACAACCCAAAATCCGTTATTAATGCTTGACAGCAATCATAATCCGTTGATAAATAGGGTCACCAGTATTTATAAACGCAATTTACCACTGAAAAATCATACATATTAATGATGGTAGCTTTTATCATCTAGTGCAATTAACATGTTGAAGTATTTCTGCACATTTATCCACAAGCTGCTATTTGTAATGTTTCTAGTGCAACTGACACTTTATGCTGTTTTGCACAGTCAGTCACAATCTGCTGCTTGAGTGCTTGATGTATGTTTAGTGTGTCATGCTATTTTGCAGTTAAGCACAAACCGCTTATTTACAAAACAAAGGTGCAATCGTTAATGGCTTCAAACTGCCAGTTTGTACAAGAACTATATCTACCTCGTTGTTTTATCATATAAGAAAATATACAAAATGCAAGTGCATGAACTAAACTGAATGAAATAAATTTATGACAAATTTAAATTATTATAACAGTACACCTACTTGTATTCATTATTCAGCAAATACTAGCAGTAGCTATTCAGTCGAATAATACAAAATACGTTCATCCCATCCTAACAAAAGTGTGCTTTCCGGATCAACAGCAGCTCCCTGAGGAAAACTCAGTTGCACATTTCAATAAATCTGTTTACGTTTACACCCTTTGCTGCACTGCTATTTTGTTGTTTCAAGTCCCTGGTATTCTACTGCCATCCCCCAGCCCCACATAGTAACAAGCCTTCCTCAATGATCTGGTCCCTTGCTTGTCTCCATCCCCACCGTCACCTTCAGTTTGAGACACTTTTGCGATGGCCCTCCACCTGCCTGTAATAGTTCTACAGGTAGAGGCCATCGCGATGTTGCACCATTCAGTGTGGGGGTCAGCACACCCTTAATACATGACACTGTATGCCAACTGCATGGTACTCAGCCCCTCCACTCACCAGCATACTTTAATCCGTGTGCTGCCACAGACGGGTTCAAGACCCAGTCAGAGCATAGCTCAGGGGGTTACAGGTAATGAGAGAACTTCCACAAACATGGCAGTGCATCATGTTTGTGACTGTCCCTCGCAACAGAGGCTCACATCCTCTGAATTATTACTACTTTTACTCTGTATTACTTGGTTTGATTCCACAATCAGGACAATTGTTACCACATTGATCTACTCCTCCTGTTTAATCCTTTTGCCAAAGTCTCCATCCTGTTTTCATACAATAGAGGAGTTTATAAAGTGGGTGATAAAATATTTATTCTAAATAAAGCAGTGTTCCAAATGAAGATACTGCAGATACGACATAACATGGCCTGACTTGATATCATTTGTGTCTTCTGAGAGGACAGTGGTTTGTTGATGTCGCACAAGTGACAAAGTCAAGAGTGAGATAGTAATAGACTAATACCCTGAAATGAAGATACAAATTATGTCTTAAGTCAGTCCATGTCACTTTGATTTATACAGCAGGTGTTTAGGTGGTTTTGTGACAGAAGTGGTAAAAGTTACAAAGCAACAAAATGCGAACTGTGCCTCCCTTCACAGTATAATAGCTCGTCATTAGAGCAACTGATCCATATGTGCAGTCAATAAATGGCATTTCACATCTAAAATACATTTCAGACCAGATCCACTGTGTTTATTTTGCTCATGTTGCCCCTTATAATATTTATTTTGGCAAATGTATGTTTGCTCCTGTTGTATAAACCATGTTCCAAATGTGATATGATGTGTTCCAGATGTGATAAAGGTTCTAAAGGAACTGAGGAGGTGTTGTCTGCCCACTGACAGCCTTGTTCAACAGCTCACTGAAACAGACATGGTTCCACAAGACTGGAGAAGAGCTGACACGATGCCTGTACATAACAACAGCAGTGGGAGGAGCTTTAGCAACTATAGGCCGGGCAGTCAGTGGTGGGAAATGAATGGAAATCCTGCTAAAGGAAAGACAGGCTGAGTATACGAACATAAGGTGCCAGCAGAAACAGACCACCCAGTCTATATAAGTCTGCGTGCGAGTGTGCAGCTAGCAGCCCTAGTTTGCAGCTGCTCTACCCTCCCTTTGTCATCCCACTGCCACCCCCACCTCCCAAACTCACTCTTCCTGCTCCCTGTTCCATGCCCTTTTAAAGCTGTTCACAGATTTACATGATACCACCCATTCTGGTAGTGCATTCCATTTTGCTACCACCCTCTCCATGAAATAGTGTCTCCTCATTTCCTCCTAAATCTTCCCCTCTATTCGTAGCCCATGCCCTGGTGTTACTCCCCTTCTTAGCTTAAAGACCACATCTGCCCATCCTTATTGATTCCCCTCATATACTTGAATGTCTCTATCATGTCCCTCGTCCTTCTATCCTCCAGGGTGTACATATTCAGGTCTACCAGCCTGCTGTCATAGTCTCTGTCCTCCATTCCACATATCATTTTTGTTACCTCCTCTGTACCCTCCAGTAGCCTGATATCACGCTCAGGTATGGCCTCCAAAACTGCACAATACTCCAAGTGTGGCCTTACCAGCGACCTGTAGAGGGCAAGATCACCTTCTTCACCTGGGGTGAAACCCTTTCGCTATGCACCCAGCATTTTGTTTGATTTTGCAGCCACTCTCCTGCACTGGGCAGTATTGTGCATGGTCCCTGTTACCATTAACCCTAGGTCCTTCTCCTCCTCAGTGATCCCCAGCTTAACACCCCAGCCAGTATTCTCTCCTTTGGTTCTTTGCCCCGAAGTGCATAACCTTACACTTCTTTACATTGTACCCCAGCTGCCACCTCTGACCACCTCTAGCTTGCTTAGGTCCTCCTGTAGCTGCTTCTGTCCCTCCCTCCATCCACCACTGCTCCCATTTCCGGTGTCAGCTGAACAGACTTACCTTGCTCACCACACTGTATGTAATGTCTGATATGAAGAACCCAAATAATGCTGGTCCCAGCACAGAGCCCTGTGGCATCCCACTCACACCGGCTCGGAGTTGAGAACTCCTCCCACCACCACCGCTGTAGCCTCCCACTCAGCCAGCTTTTAATCCAGTTCGTATTTTGCCCCTACCCCATACCAGTTAGCTTCCTCCCAAGCCACCCATGAGGCACCAAATCGAAGGCCTTGCTGAAGTCCAAGTAAAGAACATCCACTGCATGACCCCATCCAGCTCACCTGTCACCAAGTCATAATATTGAATCAGGTTGGTTTGACAGGACTTCCCAAATGAACCCATGCTGCCTCACATCATGGAGACCGTTGTCCTCCAGGTACAACACCAGTCTTTCCTTTAGTATCATTTCCATGAGTTTGCACACTATGGAGGTGAGACTTACCGGATGATAATTTCCCGGTTCGTCCCTTGGTCTGCCCTTGTGTAGCAGCACTACATGTGTCATCCTCCAGTCCAGTGGAACACATCCCAACCCCAATGAAGTGCTGTACAGATTCGCCAGTGGCTCCGCCAACACCTCCGCCATCTCTATCAGCACCCTGGGTGGATACCATCTGGCTCTGGTGCCTTGTCTACCCTCAGTGCCCTCAGTCCTCTAGGACTGTACCTCCTCAGTCCTTCCATCTGTCGCCTCCTCTCCCCATCCCCACCCTCCCAGCCCATGGTGTTAGCGATCCCCGCTTGTCTTCCATGAACACTGAGCAAAAGTATTCATTCAGTGCTTCTGCCTGTTCCTCCCCTTTCTGTCCACTCCCACCCTTTTTATCCTCACTATTTTCTCCTTGCACTTCCTTTTCTCTCTGATGTATCTGAAAAGTCTTTCTCCTCCCCTTAATTCCCTGTGCTAATCTCAGCTCCCTCTGGGCCTTGGCTTCTCTCACTTTTCTTGTCACCTCCTGGACCATCTTGCAAACTCCTGCCTGTCCCTTCCTTCCCGTCCTCCTGTACCTCTGGTGCACTTCTCTTTGCCCTCACCACCTCCACTACCTCACTGTTCAACCAGCATGGTTTCCTTGCTTTGCTCCTCTTACACTGTGTCCTAGTGCAGGCTTCTGTTGCTAATGTAATCCCCATTTAATAATTTCCATTTCTGCTCTGCATTGATCTCCTGCCTTATGCCCTCCAGTTTCCTTTCAGTACTTCCCACATCCTCCCAAAGTCCACCCCCTGAAGTTTACCACCCAGGTTACTGAGTCTCTGGCTCCTGTACATTGTGATATTAAACCACACCATTTGGTGATTGCTCGGCTAGTGGGGTCCTTCATCCTATTTCCTTTACTGCCTCCCCATCTCGACAATACCAGATCTAAAGTGTTCTTTAGCCTAGTAGGTACACTGACCAACTGTGTCAGGAGAACCTCCTGGATCATGTCCAGGAGCAATTGCTCCTAGCACTGGAGGTGATCGGAATGCTCTAGTCAACCCCTGCAAGTTGAAACCCCCAACATGACCACCTTCCCTTTCTACATACCTTTCTGATTTGTCCTGCTAATTCCTGTCAAGCTCCTCAGAATGGGGCAGCAGCCTGTATAACACCCCAAACCTCAGTTTTCTACCCTTGAGTCTAGAAGCAGCAGCCAGATTGCCTCTGTTCTCCTTTCCTCCACCCTTGTGCATTTGATCCCATCTCTCACATAGATTGCCACCCCACCCCCTCCCTCCATACAGTCTTTCCTATATAATTTTTACCCTGGGATTGCCAGATCCCAGTCCGCTGTTCGGCTGCCCACATTTCCGTGACAGCCGCAATATCCACCCTCTACACTGCCAAGAGTGCCTGTAGCTCAGCTGATTTGGTGCCTAAGCTTCTCGCATCTCAGAAAGACCACCTACATCCTGCCCCTTCCTTCATTGCCCTCTATCTCCTCCCTTCTACTCCCTCCCTTTCGCCACCCAATCCTTCCCTGTTAGCATGGGGGTGGCTGTGACCTATCGATCCCTGTCTACCAGCTGTCCACTTGCCACCCCCATCTAGTTTAAATCCACCTTTGTCGAAATATACCTTCCCACTCTTTGCTTTAATACCTCCTTCCCTCCCCGCTCAGGTGCAGCCTGCAATCTGCAAACAGATTGTTATTATCCCAGGTACTGCCCCAGCCACCCACAACCCTATATCCCTTAGCTTGGCACCATTCTACCAACCATGCAGTCAACTCCCCAATCCTCTCCTTTCTCACTGTGCTTGTGCAGGGTACTGGGAACACCTCTGAGAAGGCCACAGACTCTCAGTCTATTGCACAATCTTCCCACTTCCTCAGATCTCTCCTTGTTACCTCCACCATTTTTCCCCTAGGTCATTTGTCCCACATGTACCACAATGGCGGTTTTCTCTACCCTCCTTGCGCACCTTAGGATTGCCTGCCCTGCCTTGTTTGCCTTTAATCCCGTATGGACTTCACTCAAATCTGACTGTGCCTCTCCCCTTGCTGCCCCATCTGATCCCTTTGAGTATGGAGTTCCCCCCACCCAGGTTCTCATTCCGGCACTCAAAGAGTGCTTTTACCATTTGCCTCAGTGTCTTTCCCCTGCCCCTCTCAATTGAGACCCTCCCCTCCTCCTGTTTGACTGCCAGCCTCCCTCTCCTCCTCACCTCTCCGAGTATTATCCCTCCTCTGCCCACGCCATAGTCAATCTTCCACTAGTAATGCCCTCACTCCTCCTCTTTGTCAGTACTAACCCTGTGCAAGCTCATCTCAAGGTCCTCTTCCCCATGTGTCGCTAGTACAGCAAACATGTTCCCTACCCTCTTGCATTACTATGTGTTTTCTACTCCCGCTTCCTACTGCTGCTCCTCTTTTGCTAGGCCCTACTAGAGTCCACCCTTCATCAGCTGGTCCTTTCTAATTTGTCCCACCCCGACCCCTCCCTTGACCCATTGTTCCTTCTCTGTGGTGCCCTCTGATGCACTAAGATGTCAGCCCTTCTACCAATGAAACCCTCCCTTCACCCTCAATCTCCCCAGCTCCCTGCCAAGCCACTGAACCTCTTCCTCAAGCCTCCTTAGCCTGTGACATATTGAGCACCCTCCAGCCTCCACAGTATGTTCATCCACACTGCTGCCCCACAACCATTGCCACAGGGATCAGTACTTTGACTGCTCCTCTTCAGTGTCTTCGTAAGTGACATTGCTGAGAAACTGGAAGGCGAGGCATGCCATTGTACTGTAGATGACACCAAAATCTGCAATAGCATGGACACTCAGGAAACATAAAAACATAGAAGGACGGCAGCTAAGGACTGCAAGGCCCATCCAGTCTGCCCATTTTTCTACCTTATGAATGTGCCATAGGCCTTACCTGTCAATGGCCTTTTATTCATACTCATCTGTATTGCTTCCTTATGTCTATCCCATACCTGTGTGAAGCCCTACACTGTATTCATATCCACCACTTCCTGAGGTAAGCTGTTCCATGCATCCACCACCCTTTCTGTGAAAAAGAACTTCCTCATTACCCCTTAATCAGCCTCCCGCTAATCTCATGCTGTGTCCTTTGTCCTGCTATTGTTCTTATATTGAAACATGTTAGACTATTTCACCTTGTTAATGCTCTTAAGATGTTTGAATGTTTCAGTCATATCTCCTCTCCCTCCTTTGCTATAGGGTATACATATTAAACTCGGTTAGTTTGTCCTCATGTGTTTTCTGATGCAGTCCCTGCACCATTCTGGTTGCCCTTCTCTGAACTGCCTCCATTTGTTAATGTCCTAGTGCAGGTGCAGCCTCCAGTACTACACTAATATTCCAAATGGGGCCTAACCAGTGTTTTGTAAAGAGGATTACCTCCTCTACGACTTGTGACATCCTCTAGCCTTACTCTACTGCTTTAGTGGTCTGCTTGGATAATTTTAGGTAATCTTTGATGATGATGCCCAAGTCTCTTTTTCCTTGTGATTGCCAGCAACCTCCCAACCTATAGGAAGCTTCAGGGTTTCTCTTCCTTTTGTGTATGATCTTGCACTTTGCATTAAACCCCAGTTGCCACTCTTCTGACCATTTTGCCAGAGGGTGGAAAGAATGAGCAGTGATCTGGGGAAACTCAAGGAGTGATATATACCATAGTAGTTGGGGTTCAATGCTAAAGTTCAAGATCATGCACCTACAGGTAAGTCATTTAGGAAACCAAGCGCTGAGTATAAGATTGGGGGAGTACTGGCAGCCACTAAACAGGAAAGAGACCTTGAGGTTGTCATATCTGATGATCTCAATGGCAGAGCAGTGTGATAAAGCAAAGACAACAACAATTACAGCTCACTCAACAAGGCAGACTCAAAATTCAAACAATAAAGCTGCAAATGATTTTTATTCAGCCAAAATGGCACTCAGGGCTCATAACAGACAACACCAGGACTTAGGCCAGCTGTAATTCTTGATGTGTTCAGTTTTGAAACAAAATCCAAAAGGTTTGCTGCGACTTGCAGAAGTAGGTCGGTGCTCACTGCAATGGACTGCCAGCTTATGAAACTAAAATGCACTTCTCCAAAAGGCAGTGGCACTCAGATCTCTGTCTCTTAAAAATAGTGACACTGGAGGCGTGGCTGACTCTGAACAAATATGAAGGTCTGAATCCTGAGCTCTGATATTCAATAAACAATCTAGCATCATCTTCAGCCATCTAAGTCAATTCTGCAAGACATACTAGAAAATCAATCCTCTGGACCACAATACAGCACTTTGTTAAGGTATTTTTATTATATTTCATCTATACTGGGCTATACTTTATAACAGACTTCTACTGGAAGCATAAACCTTAGGCCCTAAATCATGGCTGAAAATGCAGAAAATCAGCTCCCTGGATAAAATTGAAAACATGTTTCAGAAATTAATTACAGATATAAGTGATCTAAATATCACAACTCAGCATAATACTACCACACTAAAGAATATAGACTCTCGACTTGCCAACACAGAGCTCAAAACCAAGCAGAATGAGACATCTATACAAGATCTAAAAGCTACTATCAGGAGCAAGATCGTACTATCAAAGAGCTTCAATACAAAATTGAAGATATTGAAAATCGAAATTGAAGGAATAACTTAGATTCTTCGGATTTCCTGAGAATTCTGACTCAAAAGACACTACCACTTTTTTGCTAGTGTCTTGCCAACCATGCTGAACCTTCCTGCAGATCATAACATAACTATCGAGCACTCACATCCTTCATTAGGCCCAAACCTCCTCCATTACAGACCCAGACCAACTGTGGCCAAATTTTGAATTTCGCACACACTGAACTTATTCTACAGAAATCCAGAGAAATTGGGCACCTTACCTGGCAAGATCACCAAATATACATATGTAGAGACTTTTCAAAGGAGGTTCTAAACAAAGGAAAGCCTTTTCACTGGCTCCGAAACTGATGCACAAATTGAGACTGAGATTCTCGATGTGCACCCTGCAACAATGCGAGTATTCAGCGGCAGCTCTCATAAAGATTATAATACCCCAGAATCACTGATGTCTTTCCTAAGCAGATTTGAGTTACCCTGCTAAGCACATCTGATATGCAGAATACATCTCTAAGCCATTCTAGTAAAACTAATAATAGCCCTGATTCCAGTGCTCAGACTGCTTCGAGCCTGCTGACTTAAACACAACTATCTCGAGCCTCTCGTAGATTTAAATGTGAGGCATTCTGCCTGACTGCTGGAAAAAATTAATTTAAACCCATGAACTGTAAACTCCAATGCTGCATACAGAAATCAACAAATGCAAAAATGTTGAACCTCATACCAGCACTACGGTTTCATCACCCATACCCTTAAGCAACAGATTTGAGCTTCTATGTGATGTTCAGGTCGACCATTGTGGAACTATAGATAATGGAGACTCAGCTTTTATGGAGGCACTGTGGAGTGTCCTTGAAGCTGAAGAAGAATCTGTCGATGTTTCGTGGTCAGAAGCAGTAGTGAGTTCACCACAAAATCTTTGGAACCGCCAAAGAAAAAACACCGTAGCAGAGGGAAGAACAGATCAGATGCAGTTGCTGCAAAGAGGACAACTTAATCAGTCTTTTCAGCGTCTCTTGCTTGCATTTGACAGAATGTGGCATTGATGAATCTGGATCTTTTCACGGATGCCGATGGGTTCCTGTCTGATGTGCTATGCCATTGACTCTGATTGGAGAGTTGTAAGGGTAGTCATACAATTTGAAACTTAGTTCCTATGTGGTAAAGCTTACCAGTAAATAGGGTCCTAGTTAACTACTGGATGTAGATCTCAGCTTACTGCTTGACAGTTCTTACTATATGTTTTGCCTAAATTACTAAGTAAGGTAAATAACATACAAGTAATCTTGTGTCACAATGAAAATGATTTACCCTAAGAGGAATCTGATATTTACAATCGGATTGATGTAGGGAAACTGTGCGGCAATTTTATTTATTTATTAAGCATCAGTTTACAACCTTTGAGCCAGAGGCTCATTTACAAAGGTACCTCGTCACAGAGAGGACAAAACAGTGATAACAAATAGGTACAGGAAAACAATGTACAGATTATTGAGATAACAGGAGTACTTAAGAAAGCAACAATTTGCAAAAATACAGGATTGGTGAAGTTAACAGTGGTCAGGAAATAACTAGGACATCAAGCAAAACAGAGGACATCTATACAGTGCAGTTTGGCAGAGTCAACAGAGAGGTATCAGGAACCAAGGGTAGAGGAGGTAAAGAATTTGAGCAGCCACTCGGGGAGCTTTGTCAGACAGTGAGCAAGACAGCTTAGAAACAGCCGAAGATGCAGTAGTGATAAGGTGATTCCGGAGGGTAGTTTTAAAGCAAAAGATTGTGGGCGCCAGAGATACTGGCAGGGAGGGTATTGTACCAAGATGGGGCACGTAGAGGTAGGCCCATTGTCCATGAGAGGTCCTGCCCTAGGTACCTTCAACTTGGTTTTACAGGAGGACGCGTTGGAGCTAGTGAATTTACATGGTGGATAAGGGCAGACAAACCAGGCGGAGACACCCCAAGGAGAATTTTTTTGTAAAGATGCAGGTTTGGTACCTAAGATGTCTCTAAGATCGAGCAGATATGCCCGGCATAAAGATGGCAGGTATGCGATGTCTGGGAGCAATTTTGAACTACTGAGATGCAATCAATCCTTACATTAGGTTATAACATCTTTCTCAGTATGCTTGAAGTCTGGCAGTATCAACCTAATTTCATTATATAGCTTATTATTTCTCTAATTTGAACTGGTTGCATATACGTTTATTTTCTTACAATTTCCAGCTTCTACAGAACTGGTACATATCATTATATTCTTTAGTGGTTTAAGATACTTAAGAATTGCTGAAAGACAAAAGCAGACGGGTATATTTTCTATTATAATGGTGAAATGTAACCATTTGTTTATTTTTTTTGGATTAGTATTTCTTTTAGCTTAATTGCATGTTAATAGCCTACCTATATATTTAATTTTCTTATTATTATAAATTATTTAATTGAAGGAAAAGACATGTATCAGATTCAAACTATAATTTTTTTCTCACTTCTCTCCTTCTCCAGTTGTGGTTCAGAATTTAAATCATTATTTAAATATCTAACACTAATTATGCTGATTGTTTGTTGTATATGGAACAACTGTTTCTCATTATTGTTATTTCATTAATCTATATAGATAGTTGCAACCTTTAGTATTAGTTAAGGAGTGTCAGACTGTCTGCTCTCCTTATATTTCACTACACGTCCTAGAGAGCTTAGGAGTGGTCTTGATTTTGCTGTATATAAACCGACCGATACTCCTCTGCTCATCCCAAATTACCATTATAGTGTTCTTGTTAATAAGTTTGTTGTTAGTTACTGTTGTTATAATAGTTAGGAGATTTACAACAAATGGTACCAAGGCATTTTCTAGATTCCTTGTATATTCTAATAGTTAATACTCCTGCCCCAAACTGGTTTATAATCAACAGTCATGTATTTTTGATCTGTAGTGTCTGCCTCTCCTTTGCTCGGTGCATTGAAGTACAGACATGGACGCCATTACTGATTAATAATTTCAGTGTCTGATTTAATACTATATACATGGAATGTCAAGGGCCTCAATGTACCAAGCAAATGTAAATAGGTTTTAAATCATCTAAAGTGCAAATTGCTTTTTACAAGAAACTAAACTATTAGAGGCGGATAATGACAGACTAAAATGACTGGTTGGTCAAATTTATGCTGCTTCTGCTACAACCAAGAAATGTGGGGTTGCAATTTTAATTCATAAAAGTTTAAAATGGAAAGTATTGAATATAAAGAAAGACCCTGATGGCAGATGGCAGATTGTTACCTTTGATTCTAAAACTGGTCCATTAGCCCTTGTTAACATTTATGCCCAAATTCGGATACACCAATTTTTCACAATCTGGCCCAACAATAAACCTCTCTAAATTTAAATGCCCCAACTTTAATTGGTAGTGATTTTAATATTGCATTAGAGTCATATCTTGACAGAAGCAATGCTTCGTTAGATGCCCATCCGAGAGCATTGCCGCACTTTCATTATTAATGAAAGACCTGGGATTAGTGGATATATGGAGACTTTTTCACCGTAGAGATAAGAGCCAGATATTCAAACCGCGCCAGGCTGTGGCACAAGCCTGGGCGCAGCTCCACTTGGCTGCGCTGGCGTGGACTGGATGATATTCAGCGGAGCTGCACAATGGCTCAGCATCATTGAATATCGCACCTGACTACCCGCAGTGCGATAGCGCAGTGGCACTGCACCAGTGCCAGTGACCAGAGTGGAGCATGGGATGCGCTAGCGCAAGTTCCATTGCACAAGATGCAGCAACGCGATATTCAAAAGTTGACATGCAAATGGGGGCCATAATGTATACAAGGTGCAAATGGGGCTATTTGCATGTCATTCTCTTCATTTGCATGCAGGTGCGCTAATCCCGATGACTTGCACCTGGCGCTCCTGCCAGGCAGCAGCCGCCAGGGACCGACGCCCGGCAGTGCAGCAATGTGCCCCACAGCCCAATCGCAGGCTGCAGTAAAAGAAATAGAATTCTATATCCCTGGTGGTCCAGTGGACCGCTGCCCATCCGATCACGGGCTTCAGTAACAAAGATTAATCCTATATCTCTGGTGGTCCAGTGGACCTGTCTGTCCGATCACAGGCTGAATTAAAGAACAGAAACCTATTATCCCTGGTGGTCCAGTGGACCTGTCTGCCCGATCATGAGCATAAGTACTAAATAAAATTCCCCAATCTCCTGGTGATCCAGTGGACGATGTCTGCCGATCGTGGGCATAAGTAAAAGATTATTGCCTCCCATATCCCTGGTGGTCCAGCAGACCCCCTCCCCACCGCCCACAGATCCCCACCACCCGCTCCCCAGTCAGCAGCGGTAGCAGCACCTCACTCCGCTTCGTCGCTTCACATATGCCGTTACCATCGGTGGTGTAATCTATTGGTCGACGTGAGCTATTGGGCGCAGTCGCTATTATATGACATACATTCCAGATATGTGTCACATATCTGGAATGTGTAGTGTATCAGACATGCACACCCATTGGCTCATGCTGTTGACCAATGGGTACAGCCCCACCGACGGTGTCAGTCGGGCGGCAGCGGGTCAGCAGGTGGGTGGTGCTGCCACCCGCTGCTGACCGGGGAGCGAGGCTGTGGATCAGTGTGGTAGGGAGGGGTCCTCTGGACCACCAGGGATATGGGAGGCAATAATCTTATTTAAGCCCGTGATCAGGCAGACATTGGTCTGCTGGACCACCAGGAGATTGGGGAATTGTATTCATTACTCATGCCCGTGATCGGGCAGACATCGGTCCACTGGACCACCAGGGAGATTGGGGAATTGTATTCATCGCTAATGCCCGCGATCGGGCAGACACGGTCCACTGGACCACCAGGGATAATAGGTTTCTGTTCTTTAATTCAGCCCGTGATCGGGCAGACAGGTCCACTGGACCACCAGGGATATAGGATACATCATTTAATTACTTAACCTGTGATTGGGTGGGCGGTGGTCCACTGGACCACCAGGGATGTAGGAGGTTTTCCTTATTTTACTAATGCCTGCGATCGGGCATGGGCGCCACCACAGAGGTGCAGCTGGAGCTCGGTGGCCACCCACAGGTAGCAGCTGCCGTGTTGCACCCTGCAATGCAGCAGCTCACCTGTGGGTGGCGGCCGTTCACTCTTTTTTTTAAGCAACTTTGTGCTGGTGCAAGTAGGGTTGTGCATGAATGGCTCCGCGCATCCCGGGCTGAATATCGGGCTGTGCAGCGTATGCATGGAGCGAGCCCCCCTACCTGCACCTGCATACCGTACTGATGCGTTCCGGCCTGTCGGGATTTGTGCCAGGCGCATTCCGTTTAGACTAGCTTGCCGGGCGCATCAGTAGGTTGTGCATGGCACAACACTGTTGCCCATGCACAACCCTTTTGAATATCTGGGCCAAAGAGCATACATTCTATTCCCCATGCATCAGTCATATACTATAATTGATTATTGGCTAACCTCTCCTACTATCACAGCTAATATTATAGATTGTAACATTCTACCCTTCTTAGTTCAGATCACGCCCAGTTAAACTTCACTTGTTATGGAACTCCGCCTTTGAAATCACCTTCCTGGCGATTAGACCCACTCTTACTTAAGACCAGAATTTGTTCCTGGTTAAAAATACAAACTCAGGAATTTATTTTACTCAATAACCCAGAGGATACATCTATGGGCAGTACTTGGGAGGTGCTCAAAGCTACTCTTAGCAAGAAAATCATCAGTTTTCTGTACATAGGAAAAGAAAGAGAGAAACAACTTAAAGATCTTGAGAACTTACTTAAAATGAAAGAATTACAATATTCAGCTATGCCACACCTGACCCTAAATCCCTTTACCTCACGAAATCCTTAGACTTCATGATGCAAATTAACATTTAATCTCGGAAACCGAATCGGATTACTTAGAATTAAACACAAGTACTCAAGGAGGTGAAAAGGTAGCAAGCTACTGGCTTATAGACTTAGGCCCAGATATTCAAAAGAGTTGCACATGGCGCAACACTGTTGCATGCATGCATGAACTCACTGATGCACCCCAGCGATATTCAAAGGGAAAAGTGTGGCACAAATCCCAATGCGCGGAGCACATCAGTAATGTATGCAGGTGCAGGTAGGGGCATGCCATGCATACCCTGCATAGCCAATATTCAGCCGGGATGTGCAGACTCATGCATGCACAACCTACCTGCGCCAGCACAAAGTTGATCCCCAAAAAAAAGGAACAACTGATGGCCACCCACAGGTGAGCTGCCGCATTGCAGGGCTCAACATGGCAGCTGCCACCTGTGGCCGACCACGACTCCAGCTGCACCTGGCGGTACCCCCATGCCCGATCGTGGGCATTTGTAATAAAAAGCATTCATTCAGTCCAATATCCCTGGTGGTCCAGTGGACCGCTGTCTGTAACAGCGGGCATTTGTAATAAAACATTAATTCATCAATATCCCTGGTGGTCAGTGGACCGCTGTCTGTAATGGCGGGCATTTGTAAAAAAGCATTAATTCGTCCAGTATCCCTGATGGTCCAGTGGACGCTGGCTGCCCGATCGTGGGCATTTGTACTTAAATGAATAAATATGTCCAATACCCTGGTGGTCAGTGGACCGTTGACTGCCTGATCACGGGCATTTGTTGGAAAAAGAACTATGTCCAACATCCTGGTGATCAGTGGACCACTGTGTGCTGATCGCGGGCATTTGTAATAATGAAATATCCCAAACTCCCTGGTGGTCCAGTGGACGCTGTGTCCGATCATGGGCATTAGTAATGAAACTAATAATATGTCAATATCCATGGTGGTCTGGGGTACCCCCCTCACCCACCCACTGAGCCCACCGCCCGCTCCCACCCCTGGTCAGCTGGCGGGGGCAGCACTTACTTGATTTCGCCCCGCCACCGTCGACTGACACCATCGATGAGGCTGTACACCCATTGGTTCTGGCGTGACCAAGGGCAGTGCCAGCCAGATTCCATCACCATTCCAGATATGTGAATGACATATCTGGAATGTGATAGTCTGATGCGAGCTGCACACCGGTGGCTCATGCTGTGAACCAATGAAGCGTCTAGCCCTATTGACGTATCAGTCAGCGGGGCGGGCGGCAGGTGGTGGGGTGCTGGCCTCGCCAGGCTGACCGGGGAGTGTGGTGGGCTCATGGGTGGGTGGGAGGGGTACCCTAGACCACCACGGATATTGGACATATTATTAGTTTTTATTACTAATGCCCATGATCGGCACACAGCGTCCACTGGACCACCAGGAGTTTGGGGATATTTCATCATTACAAATGCCCGTGATCAGGCACACAGTGGTCCACTGGGCCCACCAGGGAGTTTGGGGTTATTTCATTATTACAAATGCCCGCGATTAGCACAGTGGTCCACTGGACCACCAGGGAGTTTGAGATATTTCATTATTACAAATGCCCACGACTGGCAGTCAGCGTCCACTGGACCACCAGGGATATTGCACTAGTTCTTCTTTTTAACAAATGCCCATGATCAGGCTGTGGAGCACATTGCTGGCTGCAGGGTGCGTCGGTCCCGATGGCTGCTGCCTGGCAGGGCACCAGGTGCAAGTCGTCGGGGATCGGGCGCACCTGCAAGCAAATGGGCTGATATCTACATGCAAATGGCCCCATTTCACCTTGCATACATTATGGCCCCATTTGCATGTCAAGTTTGAATATCATGGTTGCTGTGCATAGCACAATGGAACTTGCACTAGCGCTAGCGCATCCCCATGCTCCACTCTGGCCACTGCACCATGCACAGTGAGGGTGGCCAGGGTGCGATATTCAATGCTGCTGAGCCATGGCGCGATCTGTTTAATATCGCCCAGTCCACACCCTGCGCGGCCAAGTGGAGCTGCGCCCAAGCTTGCGCCACAGCCTGGCGCGGTTGGAATATCTGGGCCTTAGAGTACAATAGTCGGAGTGATACATTTCAGGTCTAAAAACACTACTGGGCAAATATGTACTGATAACCCTAGCATTAATAAGATCATGTCTTCATTCTATAAAAGTTATATACATCCACTACCTCCACAGCAAATTTGCAAATTTACAACTTTCTGGATAAATTAGCGCTTCCCAACTTTCACATGATGCAATAAATTCTTTAGATAAACCAATTACAATAGAAGAAGTTCACCATGCACTCTTCCCTCAAAACTGGACGTGCCCTGGTGGCAATGGTTTCCCAGTGGAGTTTTATAAAAGTACGACTGATTTACTTTGGCCCTTTATTATGCAGGGTATTTCATGAATCCATAACCTTAGAAAAACTACCTCCAACCTTAACGGATGCAATCATTACAGTGCTCCCAAAAGGATAAAGATGTTACTCTTCCCTTTAACTATCGTCCCATATCATTACTTAATGTAGATGGTAAAATTTTGAAGTCTATTAGTTATTCGTCTTAAACCCTTCATTCCCTATTAGTTAATAAATCTCAAACAGGTTTTGTCAAGGGCAGGATGGGTTCAGATCATCTCGCACTTTATCCAATCTCATGTATAAAGCTAAATTACTAAAATCCTCTGCAGTCGCTATAGCCATCGATTTTGAAAAGGCTTTTGATTCTTTGAATTGGAATTTTCTTTATTTAGTTCTAGCTCACTTTGGCATTAGTGACGCTTTTGTTCATATATAAAATTACTATATACCTCCCTACAGCAAGGGTCCTTACTAATTCTACTTTATCTCAATCCTTTAATTTAAATAGAGGCACTAGACAAGGATGTCCCTTATCCCATCCCTTTTCATTTTAGCCTTAGAACCTTTGGCAGCTGCTCTCCATCAATCTGACAAAATCAGAGGTATATTGATTGGCAATACACAATATACATCCTTGTCTTATGCCGATAATATGTTAATCTTACTAGTAGATTTAGAATTAGCTGCACATCCACTTATACAATTACTAAATACATTTGTGGAACTCTCTGGTCTTGCAATTAATTGCAAAAAACTGAAATATTATCACTTAACACATTTTGTAAACCCTACATGAATAATGTCCTTGGTTTTGGTTGGACATCCCAGGGCATTTCATACTTAGGAATTAAAATTTTAACGGATACTGAAAAAATGTGGGAGGCAAATCTTACCCGATCCTCTCAGAAATCAAAACAACACTTGAAAGGTGGAAAAATCTTGACCTAACATTAATTGGTAAAATCAATGCAATTAAAATGTCTATTACTCCCAAGATATTGTATCTTTTTCTAACATACTGTTGATTTTGCCCACTGTTTTATCTCTCAAATTGATAAATTGATAGGAAATTTATCTAGGAAGGTCATATCCCAAGATTTAGTAGAAATAAGCTACGTACCCATTGGTCCCAGTGTGGGTTTACTCTTCCCTGGTTCTTGGCCTATCTACGGGCATTTCATGCCTCACAAACCACAAAATGGTTTACTAAACCTAATAATGAATCCCTTTATGGCTCAATATGGAAGCCTCCTGGATACCGGAAACATTCCCACCAATTTTATTTCACTTCTTTGCCACAAAAATTAAAAAAAATCCTACATATGCTCCATCAATTTATTATTGGCTTAAATTACATAGATGGTTAAAAACTGGACCCAGTTCCTACATTTTACTCTCCTATATGGGGAAACCAACATATAACCTTAGATGACCAACCATTGTTTTGTAGCCCATGGAAACATAAAAATATAATATTTTTGGTGATATCTTAATCAAAAATAGTAATATTTTGGATTCTTTCACAAATTTACAAACCATTTGGGATATAAATAAAAGCGATTTCTGGAAATATCTACAAATTCTGTGTGGCATTAGCTGCTATATTACGGCATGAACATAGAATAACTTATTCCAACCTAAATATCACCTCATGGGTGAATACCTCATCCAGGCTAGTTAGTAAAATTTATAAAATAATCAGGGACAATTTACCAAATCAATCAATTTCAGCCAAAATTAAATGGAGCTTAGCATTACAACAAAATATAACTGAATCTCAATGGAGCCAGTGCTGGACTGTTTGCCATAACACATTTAGAGATGTAGTAGTGCACTTATTCAATATAAAATTCTTCACTTGTGATACAGAACACCAGCCTTACTATATAAAATGGGAGTTACACCAAATGATATATGTTGGAGATGTCACTCATCTAATGGTAATTTATTCCACATTTTATGGCTTTGCAGTCCAGTATCTATATTGTGGCATTCGGTCCATCATTTGGCTTCTAATATCGTAAAATGCTCCTTACCTTTTGACCCCAAGTACTTTACTCTAGGATTATTGACAAAAATATTAAACTGTCTAGATACCAGCATAGATGGCTACAAATATTATTTATGCAGGTCAAACATTTGATTTTAATTAACTGGATGTCACAGATAATATCTACACTTACTGATATTCTTAATAGCGTAACCCAAATTGCATCCCTGGAATGCATATCTTATTTGACTTTAGACTGACTAAATGTATATAAATTGTGTTGGCAGGATTATTTTAATTTTCTGGAATCTGGAGGATTAGGAAACACCTGTAGATTTCTCCTTTAGATGGATTCTAAAACATTTTATAGAATAGACAGATTGTATCTCCCTACAATATAGATAGGATATATTGTTATTTAGTATAGTATTGTGTTTATTTTATATACTGTGCAGAAGTAAGAATCAATGGTAATGAATGCCACTACATATCATGACATGTAGTGTGTGTATATATATATATATATAAAACCATTATACTAATTTTTAATCCAATTCTGTATAATCATAATGTGGATTGTGTAAAATGTCATACTACATTGTGTATTATATTCATGTCTGCATGGTATTGTTGTGTGATAATATAGAAAATGCTTTTATTTTCTAATAAAAGATTAACTGCAAAAAATAGTTACACTGCAACAGGTAACCAGCTGGTCTCTGCTGCTGAAATAAGTTCACAATTCACAATGGTTACCTGTTGCAGTGTCATTATTTTTAAGAGACAGAGATCCGAGTGCCACTGTCTTTTGGAGAAGTGTGTTCAGTTTGCAAGGAGAACAGCACACCCATACTCAGTTGCACCATGGACTGCTGGGGGGCGCAGTCATCTGTGTAGCATTGCAGTGTGATAAGGCAGCTGGAGGTCTAGTGGGATACTGGGGTGCATAGTGAGGATATATCAGCAGGAAGAGGCGGTGGTGTTGCTGTTGTATCACTCATTGGCGAGGACCCCACTTGGAGTACTGTGTCAAGTTTGGAGACCACGCCTCAGAAAGGATATAGACAGGGTGGAGTCAATCCAGAGGAGGGCAACTAAATGGTACTAGGGTTGCAGGAGAAGCCCTGCAAGGTGAGACTGCGGATCTCAACATGTACACCCTGGAAGAGAGGAGAGCAAGAGGTGATATCATAGAGGCCTACAAGTACCTCACAAGGGAGAACTGGGTGCAGGAAGGATATCTCTTTTAAACGAGTACCAGGACCAGGGGTCATGCAATGAAGCTGGGGGAGATTAAGTGAACTGTGAGGAAATATTTCTTCACTGAAAGGGTGGGAGACATCTGGAACAGACTGCCAGCAAATGTGGTGAAGCAAAAACTGTGGGGGCTTCAAGCATCGTGGGATAGATATAGGGGTGCATTAGAAAACAGGCAGGGAGGAGGGTCAGGGAGACCAGTTAGGGTCTGTGGAGACAGATTAGGCAGAGAACATCTGTGCAGACAGGGTGGGCTAAACAATACTTTTCTGCCAACAAATGCTATCTTTCTATGTTTCTATCACATTTGGAATGTTTCATATTTGGAACAGGGCATTGCATTTGAAACCTGATTTATCACAATTGGAACCTGATTTATCATATTTTGAACATGATTTATCATATTTGGAACATAGTTTATCACATTTAGAACATGACATCACATTTGCAACATGATTTATCGCATCCAGAATCTCCGTGCAGTGCAATACAATAAGCAAACAGTACAGTACAGTACAATACAATACATAGATACATGGACATTGATGGCAGGAAATGGGTTTTGGCTCATCAGTCTGCCCACCCTACCTAACTAGTTTGCCTTGCCCTAGTGGCAATCCTACCCTTTATATTGCCTCCCTTTTTCTAAGTAAACCCACCCGCCTGTCCCACTTCTGCTTGAAACTGCTGATTGACTTGACCTGTACCACTTCTTCAGGTAACTTGTTCCACTTATCCACCACCCTTTCTGTAAACAAGTGCTTGCAGATGTCCTTCTTGAATCTCCCCTGACAGCTTTAGTGAATTCCTCGCATTCCTGTGTTTGAATGCATGGAGAGCAGTTCCTTGGTGTCTTCTGTATTTAGATAGATAGATAGATAGATAGATAGATAGATAGATGAGACAGACAGACAGACAGACAGACAGACAGATGGATAGATAGATATTTTATTTATGAACCCATTTTCTGAGACTCTAGCTATACAAAAAAAATCACAATACAAACACTATTATTTAAAATCACAACATACATATAATAAAATCAGTATAAGTACAGATTCCCTTCTTATCTATCAAAACAAGCTCACGTTATAAAAGTCAGTTTGAACAAATATGTTTTCAGTCCACTTTTAAAGGCTTCCACCGAGGTGGCCCCATTTAAATAATCAGGCAGAAGTTACACAGGGTTGGTGCGGCCACTGTAAATGCTCTATCTCCTGAGTCACAACCTAGCCCTGGGAACCTCCAGGAGGCCCCTCAGCAGAACGAAGCATCTGGGCTGGACTGTAAAGGTCAAGGAGATCTTGCAGATAGGTGGGACCCCTTCATGCAGGATCTTGTAGGTAAGGAGCCCATCCTGAAGATAATCCTCCACCCAACCGGCAACCAGTGCAGTCCATGGAGGACAAAGTAATATGCTCACACCTCCTAACCCCAGTCAAAGTCTTGCCACCACATTCTGCACCAGCTGCAGTCTGAGGAGGTTGCCTCCAGATAGCCCAAGGTACAGGGCATTACAATAATCCAGCCTAGAAGTTACAAAATCATGCACCAGTGTGGCAGGTCCTCAGGAGGTATCAGGGCTCAGATTCGGACAATGTTCCTAAGATGAAAGAAACCACTTTGGACCATGGCAGATACCTAAGCATCAAGTGTCAGGCCACCATCCAGAATCACACCCAAATCCTTCACCTGTCTAGAAGAGACAAGGGAATGCCCCTCAATGCTAGATAGGGACAGCCTCCCATCACCCCCACCTCCACAATGACCCAGCTCCACCACCAATATCTCAGTCTTGTTTGGGTTGAGTCTAAGCCAGTTTTGAGTCATCCATGACTGGATTTTCTCCAGGCAGCTGTTAAATGTGGAGTCTGACACCTGGACATCAGGTGCACAGGACAAGTACAGTTGGGTGTCATCTGCATAACAGTAAAACCCAACTCGTTCTGCCTGATAATGTCCCCCAATGGCAGCATGTACCCTGTGAACAGTAAGGAGACAAGACCAACCCCTGAAGCACTCCACAGATCAGGAGGCTTCTGGCTGATAAGACAAGTCCCATTTTCACTTTCTGCCCTCTGTCCATCAGATATGACCTGAACCAGCTGATGACATTGCCGGATAGGCCTCACCAGAACTGCAGGCAGTCAAGCAGCACTTCATGGTCCACTGTGTCAAATGCCACAGAGGTCCAGGAGAACCAAGACGGTACAAGCTCTCCTGTCCCTCGCCATCAGGAGACCATTAGCAATCTCCATACTACACCCCACTTGGAACCCAGATTGGAAAGGCTCATAGGTAGATGAAGATGCAGATGTCTCTCAAGCTGAATGGCCACCACCTTCTCTATAACCTTCCCTAAAAATGTGAGGTTTGAGACTGGCCTGTAGTTGGTGAGGCAGTCTGGGTCCAAAGACGGCTCTTTAAAAGGGGCCTAAACAGATCCTCTTTCAAGGACAATGGGAAGACCCCACTCTCAATGAACTCCAGACAACCTCAGCAACCACAGATCCTATCAGGTCCGAACATCCAACCACAAAGCAGGTCGGACCTGGGTCCAGATCACAATGTGTAGGCCTCAGCTTTGAGATTATCCCCATCACCTTCTCCACCCCAACCAGCTCAAACTCATCCCAGACAGGGTGAGTGTTTTGACAGAACTCAGGCCAGAGATTGTATCCTTTCAAGAGATACTTGAGGAGACCGCAACCCTGACAGAGGACACCTTGTTGGAGAAGAACAGAGCCAACTCCTCACATCTAGTGCTAGAACCTGCTCCTCCAGCATGGAGACAGACAGGATGTAAAAATCTGTCTACCTTATGGAAGAGTTGAGCTGGCTGCTCCCCACCACAGCAATCTCCCTAGACAGAAACTCTGCCTTCTTTCAGGAGAATGTCCCCTGATAGTCAGCATAATGTGACCTCAGGGCCAATTTCTCCTCCATCTGGTCAGATCTCCTCCAGCATCTCTCTAACCTCTGCCCTTAGTCTTTAAACTCAGAAGTTCCTCATCATACCAAAAGGATCTGCAGCAAGTAGACAAGGGATGGACATGAATGGGTGCAATTGAGTCAAGGTTGTCATCACAGTCTCATTATAGGCCACCACTGCTTCCTCCAGCCCAATCGCACAAGCTCCCCCAACTCAATAGGTCCGGTACACTTCAACAGTCCCACAGAGGAAACTCCCTCTTAGCAGGCGGTACTGGACCATCTCCACAGGGGCCGTACCATCTGGAGGGGCAGCTAAATGAGAATCCCATGGTGCTATAATCTGACCAAACCATTGGATCAACACAGAGGTCGATAATATTTAAACCTACTGAAAAACTAGGTCCACCGTGTGGCCACCCAGTGTGTTACCGATGTTACATGCTGTGTCAGGCCCTGGGCCTCCATGCTCTTCAGGAAGTTGCTTCCAAATTTGAGAGCCGTCGTCGACCCAGGCATTGAAGTCCCCAGAATCAACCACCATTTATCCAATGCATGTACTTGTATGTCTCAGTCATGTCACCCCTTTCCTCCATATCTCAGGATGTACATGTTTAAGTCCTGCAGCCTCTCCTCATATGTCAGATCCCCAAGGCCATGCGGCATCCTATTACCCTGAGCTGTACTGCTTCCACCTTATTGCAGTCTTTTCTCAGGTATCTGGTCCAGTACCTTACTCAGTATTCCAGGTGTGGCTGCACCAGTGACTCATACAGAGGAGAATCCTTTCCTTCTTCTACTGCTTATCCCCTCCCTATGCAGCCCAGCATTCTGTTTGCTTTGCTCACTATGCTGTTGCAGTGTGCAGATGTTTTTAGGGTCTCCGATATCATCACCCCTAAATTCTTTTCCTCCAGAGTGCTATCCAGCTCGCTGGCCCAATGTCACTGAGGGTTGAGGCACTGGACGCCACACCTCACACCACGCCGATGATCCAGGGTCAACAGTGACCTCAGCTGTCAGAGCATCAGCCAGGGAGGAGGATTGAGTGTCACAGGAACTGCTCTCCTCCTCTTGGGAGGGTGGGAGGGACACCCTCGAATGTGCTGGTTTCTGGCAGTGGCTGGGGTGAGAGCAAGCTGCGTGCAACTGAGGGATCGGCGTGGGCAGATGTCTGACATGAGAATGCATGGAAGCATGTACCGCAGCATCGTTGACATCCTTGCACACCCATGCTGTGGTGGACACTCATGGGGTAAAATAGACCAATCCTCCAGCACTTGTGAAGGTTCTGCCCACAATGGTTTCACCACTTAACAATGTTGGAGATGTCCTCGACATCCCGACAGTGATGGGAACAATACTGACTGTCGGCATTGCTCCCATTGGGAAAGAGTCTTTTTCTCGAGGGGCTTTGCCCCACACCCCATCTCTATCAGGGATGGGGATGGAACTCAGAGTGTGAGTGGCGCTGTTCAGTGAGCCACCACAGAACCTGATGAGATTCGTCGCTGTGGTGGTGTTCGCTGAGAAAATGTCGAGATTGTGATGGTACACCTCCATGACGCTGCGGACGTTCCTAGGGTGCTCCTTCTGTCCTGACCCCTCAGTCTTCCATGCTGTGGGGGGTGATGTGACCTAAGAGAGGGTGAAGGAGTAGGTGCAGCTCAAGCACCATGCCTGGTGCAGGAGCCACCACAGTCAGACTAGAAGGGAACCAAAGAAACACCCCAGCCGAGGAGGTACGGCACATAAAGAAATAAACCAAAAAAAACATGCTGTCCAGCACCACTCCCTCATTTCATATGGGTTCCTTTTTCTAATTTATTTTATTTATTTATGTCTTTGATAACCAGGTGAGTGAACTGATCCTAGGACTGTTTTCAGGCACAACCCAGGCCACAAGAATGGCACAGATCATAAAAATCATAAAATCTTAAAAATACAAATACAATTACATGCAAGTAGAAATGCAGTTTACAAGCTGTACTACACAAGTTACAGAGTATACAGTGACTACAATACATAGTAGATAACAACAAGGCATGAAATGTTCATTACTTTACGTTTTTCAGCATTAAAGTTCAGCTGCTAAATCTTGAACCTGCTCTCCAATCTTCCCAGATCCTCCCTTGGTTTCTTTCTCCCTTCCTCCCTGTCTACCCATGTGCAGATCTTTGTGTCATCTGCAAAGAGGCAGCTCTTGCCCTTGGTACATTCACCTATGTCACAGATGAACACATTGAAGAGGACTGGTCCTAGTGCCAAACCCTGAGGTACCCTGCTGGTCACTTCCCTTGCTTCTGAAAACTCCCCATTTACTACCACCCTCTGTTTCTAACCTTCAGCCAGTTCTCTAACTAATTCACCATCTTTTCCTCTACCCCAAGGCCCCAGTTTTTCACCAACCTCCAGTGGTGGACTGAGTCAAAGGCCTTGCTGAAGTCAAGATATACTGCATCAGTTGCCCCACGGCCCCAGTCTAGTGCTGTGGTAACCCAGTTGAAAATTCAATCAGCTTTGTCAGGCAAGACCCTCCCTCATGAACCCGTGAGGTTTGGATCCTGCAGCCCATTTCCTTCTAGAAGTCCATCAGGTCCTCCCTCAGGAAAAACTTCTGATCTTCCCACTATAGATGTCAAGTTGACTGGTATATATTTATTTATTTATTTGATTTTTGTTTACCGGTAAGCCCACTGAGACCAAAGGTCCCTTTTCAGGGTCGACCGGGATTAGTTACAGAAAGGACACTGAGAACAATAATTACAGCAATTAAGTTAGTTACATTTGTTACATCACAGTATAGTGAAGTCATTTGTACAGGGTAGCAGGAGGGTTTGCATACAGATTCATATTAAAATAAATATGTTAAAATCTCACACATTATATACAGTATGTACATACGTTCAGCCAGAAACAGAGACCACATTAGCATTTCAAGTAAAGTCAGAGATAAAGATTAACCAGTGAAGGGGCCCAGGGACTGGTCTAGGAGCTAGCAGTTACAGCCACAGAGACTAAGATTTAGAAGATGTAGTTTGAGTCCATTTTAAACTGAGTGAGAGTGGTTGAGTTGTCAGGCCAGGTAGCTCCCTGGCTCTTCCCTCTTACCCCTTTTGTGTAGCAGAACCACATCCACTGTCTTCCAGTCTCTAGGGACCACCCTTGTGGCTAGCAACCTATTGACAATTTCTACTAGTGGCCTGGCTATAACCCCTGCTGCCTCCTCAGCATCCTCAGGTGTAAGCCATCAGGCCCCATAGATTTATATACTTTAACCCTGCTAGCTTTTACCCTTTTTCCATTATCTGGACCTTTACTGCAGCACCTCTGCCCTCTCCCATCCTGACCACCCAATTTGGCAGTGGTCCATTCTTTTCCTTAATAAATACTGAAGAAAAATAATTGTTCAGTATCACTGCTTTCCCTTATCCCTCTCTTCCCACCCCTTATTGCTCTTATATCTCACTTACCTCATTTGACCTTATGCTTCTCCAAGATGTGCGAAATAACACCATATCCCTTTTCTTCACCCCTATTGCCAGCGAGAGCTCTGTCTGAGCTTTGGGCTTCTTCACCTTGCTGGTGGCTTCTTCTTTTGCTGCCAGATATTTCACCATCTTCCTCCTTTTGACTACCCTTATAGTTGGAAAATGCCCTTCATTTGGTTCTTACTGCCACCTTTACATTGGCTGTTAACCATATTGGCCTCTTAGCCTTTACCTTTGGAATGGACCTATCTGCTGCGTCTGTCATCACCTTTTCAAGTGCTGCTCACTTTTCTTCTGTGCTTTCTACCTTCACAATCTCCTTCATGCTATTCTCCAATGTTCCCTCAGTTTGCCGCAGTCTCCTTTTTAAAGTCCCATACCCTTATTTCTTTTACCCTTTGTCTATACCCACCTGGACCTCCACTGCTACTGCCCTTTGGCCACTGGAACCAAGTGCTTCCAGGACTGCTAATTCTGAATCCCTCATTGTTGGTGAGCACCAGATCCAGCAGGGCCTCCTCCCTTGTTGGGCCTGTCACAGACTGGTTCTCTCCCAGAACTCAGTCTCGCTGCTACCAGTTTTCAAAACCCTTCAGATGCCTGAAGCGATTACCTTGGTATGCCACCACCACTCAGCGTGACTCTCACTCAGGATATCTCTAGGTATGAATCCCACTAGAGCCACTGCTCACACAGTACAGTGCTCTGAAACAGCTAAGAGCACTTTGCCTTAGATATTGTAACTTCATAGCCAGTCTCTTCAGAAATGGAGTGCAGACTTGCCAATTTACTCCTGGTTAACTGTACCTGAAATGATTTAGTCACAGAAAGCATGAAGTATATAAAATAACATTTAGTGCTCCATGATGTTTACATATGTTACAGGATAGTGCACATTAAAGACTATGGAGAATACAGTATTTCTACAGAGATAAAATAAACACAGTTGAAAAAGACAGAGGTCATACAGAAACCTAACTCAAAGCATTCTAAATCTCTAAGTAGAGTAAAGAAGCTTACCACCAACTGGAAACTGGTGAGTTATGGCAGACTTAAGCCTGTATTGTTACTAGTTCAATGTCCCAAAGCATATACGACTTCTCATTGTAAACATACAACAGAGGTACCTTCAGCTGGCCAGCCCACTATACTCACATCATCATATGTACCTCTCTGACATTACATCCTGGACTTTCCTTTGCTCTCTGGGGACCACCTTTTCCAGACTGGTCCAAACTGAAATTGTTTATTACAGCTTGGTCATTTTGGTATCCTGGCTGGCTACCCAGCTGGAAACATCTGGCCTTACCCTTGCCATTGTTTACATTCAAAACATCTTTTAGTTCACTTGCATGCATGCGCAAGGAACATCTTGGGAGAATGGGACACTTTGAGGTGTGCCTGCCCTGTGCAATCCCTGCTCCATTGAGCAGGCATGGCAGCCTGCACCAATCGCTGTGGTGCTCTGTATGACAGCGGTGGTCTTCAAAGAAACCACCGCTGTGTGCTTGCAGCCGCCACCCTCAAATCTTTGCTGCCACGCTGGGAGCCCACCCCAGCGTGGCAAACATCCTGTGTCAACTGCTGATGGGGTGCCCAATCCCCATCGGCTCCACCTCCCCAAACAGCTTGCCCTGCTGCCACGCTGGAAGCCCACAGTGTGGCAAACGTACACGTCATCTGCTGACGGAGGTGCCCAATCCCCATCGGCTCCACGGCCCCCCAGCCATCCTTCTGCCATGCTGGGGCCCACCCCAGCATGGCAAATGTCCAGCGTCGTCAATTATAGAAAACCTGTAAAGTAAAACGTCCACGCAGCTCCCTCCAACAAACTCCGCACTCACCCACTGCACACCTGCCTTCCCCACACCCCCTCACCCCAAATTCTACCCAGAGCTTACGCGATGATCATCGCTGGACCGGGAACACGCTCTGCACTCTTCAAAGCCGACCGCGAACTGAGGAAATGCCGGTAAGCTGTATAATGGGCTAGATGGGGTTTTTCAACTTTGTTGCATATCTTAGGCATTTTTTGAAGTTTGCACCAAATTTTCAACATGGGGTTTTGGGACCCCTCTCATGAATTCTGTCACTGTCATGAGCAGAGTTCGTCTAAAGGATGATTTCCGCAGTCACTGTGCGAAATCACCTTGGGCCCATTAATGAAACAACAGTGCCAGCATTCATAAGGTGGGCTCTCAAAAGCCTATTTTGAAAATTTGGTGGAAAAATTCCTCAAAATGACTGTTTTACGGCGCATTATGCAGTTCCACGCTATAGCTCGTAGTTCACGAATTTTCATTATTTTTCACTCCAGATTTTCAACATTGCATTTTACCACACCTCCTTATGAGCAGTACAGCTGTCATTTTCACATCCTGCCCAAAATGTGTTTCTGCCCATATAGCGCACAATGGACAGTCGGTGTCTTGAAATCAATGTATGGGACACATTAAGAAAATCACAGTGACACTGTTCATTAGCAGAGGTCTTAAAATGGCTATGTGGAAAATTTGGTGAAAAAATTTCTACAAATGACTGTTTTTCGCGGTGTGCGTTGCGCAGTTCATCGCGTCAGTAAGTTCGCAATTTTCAATATTTGCACTCCAATGACTTCCAAATACCTAAACAGCATATAGAAGCAAGCAACATTCGGCATTGACAAATGCTTGTACTTTTGTCACTGATTTTTAAGCCATGTCCAAGTGCCAAATACCACTGCAAATACCTGCAAGCTTGGCCGCTCGCATTGACAAATGCTTGCTTATGAAAGGGCTCAGTCTTATGAAGTTTAACAAAACAAAAGCTTTTAGACCAAAAGACTTGTGCTGCCAACACCCACTTGTTCTCCCAGGGACAGCAGACTTGAAAGAAACTGTAATCTTATTTCCACATAACTTAAAAATATTTTACAAGAAAATAGTAAAACTTAAAAAAAAATCCTGGGATGGATCTTGAAAATACATCTACTACGAGTCCTGATCTAATTGCTCTAGAAATATCTCCTGAAAGGTATCCACCAGCAACTGATTCCTAGTACTAGCTATGATTGGAGCTTTGCAGTCCTTATCCAGCATGTTGAAATCCCCAACTAGCACCATTTCTGCTAGACTTGCTGCCCTCTTAAGTGACTGTACCAGTGCCCTATCTAACCTCTGATCTGGACCCGTGGGCTATAGGCCACCCGATCTGGATTAGTTTCCTTTTCCTCATTAGTACTCATAGGGTTTCCAATTCCTCTGGTCCCTTAGACTACTCATTTCAATTGCTTCATCATTACCCTCCTTAACATACAGCACTGCCCTTCCACTGCCCTTTGCCCAGTCCTTTTGCAGTAAGTCATGAAAACTCACCCACATGTGAACTTTGGCCTAACTGTTGTAACTGAGGTCTTTTTTGTCTTTTGTCTCAATGATCGGTAATTTGCTGTCAATTTCTACTGAATCTGATTGTAGTACCTCATGTAAATCCATTGTTTTTGTTCTACTTTGTATGTACCCTACACGCCCCCAGGTCACACCTGAAAAGAGCCTCAGCTCAGTGTGCCTATCCCGGTCAACAAATGTTTAAATCAATAAAAATAAAAACACAAATAGACATGAGTTTTCTTGCAGATATTATTTCTCCTGTCATTCATTATGAATGGACATGTCTGGCTGCACTTCGGCTTCACTTTGCTTTACCTCTTGTGATGTCAGAAAGTCCATTCACAACTCATGGAGATACAAAATGTATCTTTAGTCAACTCATGCCATGTCATATATTTATGATATTGTGATAATTTCTACAGCAAAAAAATTGATATAAAATGGATGACTATGATTTCAGCAAAGGATTAAGAAACTAAAGCAGATGAATTCTGGGTGGCGCCTCCTTTTCTATGCAAATAAACCTAGGACTAAGGAAACAGAAATACAGTCAAGTTGGAAATGATAAAATGAACCAGTATAAATATTGTGGGCAGGAGTTTTCAAGAGGTTCTGTTCAAGATGCATCCCTCCTAGTTTCAAAACAGAAATGATTCCAAACTGTTATCCTATTAGATGGTCAGACATTCTCCAAATTTTGTGGAAAAAGACACTCCTGCAGCAAGCAATTATGGAAACTGCATTTGTGTCATTTTTTGTACTGCAAAGTGTGACTTTGTGTAACACAAATTGACCTTTCTTCAAACATAGCAACTCATTTAAGGGATGCAGATGCAGGCATAGTACGTAGTTGTGTCCAAAAATGCTGTCCAGTGTTTTTAAGATTTTTGTTAATAGTGATAAACCTACGTTAAATAACAAATGATTCTATGATACTGTATGCTTTGGATAAGTGCAGTGACCCATGTCTAACTGGAGTTTACAGCAGTAAATCCACACTTAGCGGTGTCAATAGTAAGTCCTAACTAGCTTAATTAGCTACCTGTATCCTATAAAATCTAGGCCAGCACATTTCTTACAGTGAGATGCCTGGGGTGGGGGTGGGGAGATTATAATTAAGAAATATTCTGAGTATAGTGGAATGCTTTCCTTACTTCTCACATGTGATATCAGTGGCACGTCTGCTGCCAAACATGTTCAGTTTTGGTTCGGGGGTAGGGTGGTTGTGATAAGTCATGTTGCAGATGTTCTCACTGGGTTGTAGTGATGCCTTATCATACTGCACTGCATGGAGATTCAAATGTGTAAATCATGTTCCAAATGTGATAAGCCACATTCCAAATGTGATACGTCATGTTCCAAATGTGATGAGTCATGTTCCAAATGTGATAAATCATGTTCCAAATGATACGTCATGTTCCAAATGTGATGAGTCATGTTCCAAATGTGATAAATCATGTTCCAATGTGATAAGTTATGTTCCAAATGTAACAAGTCATGTTCCAAATGTGATAAGCAATGTTTCAAATGTAATAAGTCATGTTCCAAACGTGATAATTTGTGTTCCAAATGGATAAATCATGTTTCAAATGTGATGAATCATATAAGGGTATATTTGTGGATGTGCAGTAAATTGAACATTTTGGATATTTGAATCACTTTAAGCATCACAAAATCCCAAAAGGCAAAGTGAGGTATTTATTTTACATAGTACCTTATCCAAAAGGCTCATGATCCACAAAGTACCTATCTGAAACAATAGTAAATATACATTCAGAGCAAATACATAAAATACTAATTACAGTAGACAAACTTATTTAAAACATCGAGACTGTCATTAATCAGAATCTGAATTATAAGCCAAAGCAAATAGGTGGGTTTCCCAACCCTTTTAAACCTCTCCACTACAGGAACTCCTCAGTTGGTAAGGAATGGAGTTCATAAAAGCAGGGCTGCCACCAAGAATGCTCAATTTCACAAAACTTCAGACACACCCTTTTGATGATCAGAAAAAATCTTGGTGGAGCAGAGAGCTTGATCACAGTGTACCAGGCTATGAGGTCTTGAAGGTAGACAGGCCTTGACCCATGTACGGCTTTGTTAATTAACAAAAGATCTTGAAGGTGGTATGCCACCCGATGGAGAATCACTGCAGCTGCCACCTCATGGGGTAATGTGTTCTGTGTATATTTTTTATCACAATACTCTTTCTCCTCCTCCTCTCTGCAGCGAATATGCCAATCGTCTGGCACTCATACTGCAGCCCAGACCTGGGTCTGGTCTATGGAACGCTGTCCTCCCACAGGCTGGCCAATGCCTAAGGAGTGTGCCTCTCTAGGTCCAGGGATGCAGCACATGGCCATCAGCCACCAAGACTTCCCCAATTTTCTGCCCAACTTCACCCGGAGCTGGACATCTATGCGCTGATGTGCAGATGTCGCCAAGCTCTAGCCTCTGCTGCTGCGCTGCTACTGCTGTGCTCCAGAGTTCGTCAGGTGCAGTTGCAGAGTAACATGAACCCTGTACCCACCCCAGAGAGAGAGAGAGAGAGAGGAGCAGTTGTGGATGCTCCATCCTCTCCCTCCCTGCCAACCTCTGGCAGCCCAGGTCTGTTCCCAAACCTGGGTCGCCTCGTAGCACGAGTGTGGCATCCAGCGCCTCAGCCCTCAGTGCCACTGGGCGGTGTGTTCTGTGTAAGTTGATTCAGAGCTAGCTTGGCCACAGCTTTCGTACCAACTGCAGGTGGCATGCAAACCTCCCTGGTAGCCCAAGGCAAAGGCATTACAGTAGCCCAGTTTTGAGGTCAGAAATGTGTGTAGTATCAAAGTCACCAAGTCCTCTTGCCTAGATAAGATTTAATCCGGGAGATATTTCTCAGTTGAAAAAATTCACTGCATACTACAGCTGACGACGATGCTCAAGTGTCAGGTCGGAGTTACAATGGTCCCCAGATTCTTCACCTATCCATGGCTGCCAGTGGCATGTCATTTAAAGATGGTAAGTTTATGGCAGCTTCCCCATGTGCAGTAAGATCATTATCCAGGTATTTAGAATGTGAGATGTTTAAAGGTATATATATACTGGTTAGTGGTTGTAAACCACTGCCAGCGAGTGCCAACAGCTCCATAAACCACATAGGTGCTTTATGAAGCTCCATAAATCACAGATATGGTTAGTTGAGCTCCATAAACCATGGGCAGAACAGTACCGCATCATCACCAGAAAAACACTGAACAAGCTGTCCTCACGCTGGATGTTCACAAGTGCTACACAAGTACACAATCAGTCACTCAACGTGAGATAAGCTTGTCGTCAGCGCTAATAGTTACCTCGCAAAGCGTAAAAAAGACAATTTAAACCAAAAAATACCGAAAACTAGTAACTATAACACAAAATAGAGTAGTGTGGTTCTATGGGGATTTTATGCATCCGCTTGTATGTGATGCCCATTTATGGGACATCACACACTGAGGGGTATAAAACCTTCATAAACCACACTTCTCCATGCATTATTCTATATTTAATATATGTTGACTACAGATTATGCAGGCTTGAGACTTAGTTAAGAAACAACACATCTGCTCTGCCTTTGACAGGTGCATAGAGGCCAGTGGTCATTCAGCTACTCTACTATTAACTCTGCTATCCTGAGTCTACAAGCACCTAAAATTGGTTTAAGAATAACTGTAAGTGTCACCCCGCGTGTGTAGGGGTATATAATGGTCTTCCTATCAAAGGCACTCCCCTAACACCACAGAGCCTGCACCTGCACCTGCACCAGTTACCTTTATCACCACAGGTCTGGAGCGCTGGAGAAGGGACTCCATTATGCCTGGGGTACCAATAAACATGAGATCACACACAAGCTGATCCATACTGGAGCTGGATCACACTGGGTGCATTTATCCTTCCAACATTCGACTACAGTGATGTAGCCTACAGTGCCGCTCCCAAAACCATCCTAGCCAGACTGGACACACTTTTCCACTCCTTCTGTCGCTTTGCACTTGATTGCCCACCTCGCACTCACCATTGTTCTTATACCAAGCCTTGGCTCTCCCCTACTTCACTGGTCACTGCCTGGTTCATTGCACCAATTTTACTTGTAAGTTCTGGCTCGGAACACTTCCTGCTTACCTTGCATCCTCACTCTCCCTCCTCCCTCTGCCTCTCGCCCCTCAGGAGCAACTCTGCTCCACTCATGCCATCCTCCAGGTCCACCTGTACTGGTCAGGCATCCTTGTACCACTTGCTTAAGTTTTGGAACTCCTTCCCATCAACATTCATAATGCTCCATCATCCTGTATTCTTTCCTCTCTTATGCGATTGTTCACTACCCCACTTGCAGCTGCACTCTATTTCTTAACTGTCCCTACCCTCCTCATTCATCATGTCCCCTAACTGATCCCTATTGCAAGTATCTCCCCTAGTACCCTATGCTATTGTACTACTAAGTTGAATGTTAAATGTATGTAATCCCTGTGTGTATCCTATGATGAGGCACTTACTGTTTTGTTATCGCCTCACTTCCTTATTGTAGCACTTACCATTGTTATTGCCATCTGCAGTATTATCCCATTTCCCTCCACACAGGACACATCTGAAACAAGCAATTCTTGCTCAGTATGTCTTCCTGGTGAAACATTTCAATAAATAAATAAATGTATTAAGCTGCCTAGGGCAGTGCACAGACACTAAGGCATTACTCTGCCACTTCGTTTTGCAGACAGTTCTTACAGCACAGTACTAGCTGCATCACACTGCACACTTCAGATTACACACTGGGGCTCAGATCTTCATCCCCACCGCTCCCCAGGGCCTATCTACCCTGTGCTACTTCCTCGATTGCTGTTTCCATTTATTTATTTATTTTATTTATTTATGTCTTTGATAACGGGTAAGCACTGATCCAAAAGACCATTTTCAGTCATGACACGGGCCACACACTGGCACAGCAGCAGAGCAAATGACTTGATACATGTTAACAATGGACAGTACAGAGCACATTGGGCTTATAGCCAGCCATCATGAACTTGTTACAAAGAAGCAGCTGAAGTGCAATGCTAGCGTTTTGGTCACATAAGTACAACACTATTTACAGTGTGGGGATACAAGCACCTTAGCAGTGGTAGTCATAATTACAAAACAGTATTTACAGCAGGGAGCATATTAATGATAGTAGTAGTATTTACATCAGTATATACAACAGAAGCCATGATGCAATTCAGATCCTTGCAGCGGCAGGTTTACCCCTGAACTAAGGGCAATAATATTACAGTTTCACTAGATCAAATCCAAGCACATTTTAAAGCTTTGG
This sequence comes from Neoceratodus forsteri, assembly GCA_016271365.2. Taxonomy (NCBI): domain Eukaryota; kingdom Metazoa; phylum Chordata; order Ceratodontiformes; family Ceratodontidae; genus Neoceratodus; species Neoceratodus forsteri. The sequence continues at coordinate 268,822,144 of CM057455.1, forward strand.
TTACAATCCCTAACCTCCTTATGTTGTCCCTGGAGCCCTGATGCTCCTTAGACCACTTGTGTGGTGGCACATTTTTTTGGTAGAGCAAGCCCTATCCCTGGGGCACTCTGCACCTGCACATGTCTTACTGTGCACAGTTAGGTCAACAATTGATAACGGCATGTCAGCATTACAACTGTACAGTGGAGCCCTGTCATAAGCACATCCTAAAGTACTGGAGGGAGTTGTGGTAGACCAACAGGTTGAGTACCTAGAGAAGTACCAACTCAGTGCCCCAGCAGCATGGCTTTAGAAAGGACCACAGCACTACCACAGCACTCCATCAGTTCTCAAGCTTTATTCAGGAATCACTTGAACATGTTTCTTTGGTCGGGGCCACCTATATTGATCTGTCCAAAGCCTTTGATACGGTGGACCACAATCTCCTACTCAAACAACCTTCTGCCTTAGGACTATCGAGGGAAACTGTTAGCTTGTTGACAGCTATCTCTCTGACCGCTCACAGCAAGTCAAGATCAATAGCCACCTCTCTGATAAGCAACCAGTCCACTCAGGAGTCCCACAAGGATCCATCCTCGGCCCACTCCTGTTCAGTATCTTCCCGAATGGCCTACCCAGCTCCTGTCATGGCCACCTATTACTCTATGCTGACAATGCAGTAATTTTCTCCAGTAATCCAGACCCCAAGCTCCTGGAATCTCATTTCAGCAAAACTTTTCAAATGTGGAAGACGGATTCAGTAGACACAAGCTCATCCATAATTATAAGAAGACTAAGGTCATGATTTTTCAGTAGTCGGCACGACAAATCCAGATCCACACCTTAACCATCAAGAACACTATGGGCTCTACATTGGAACAGGTACAGCACTTTAAATACCTAGGGGTCACCCTGGACAGCGCGACCTTCCGCAATGGTAACCCGTGTATTGGCGACTGCGATTGACGCTTTCAAAAGGGTGACAATCACGGCAGTTTACACAGGGCTACTAGCAGGGAGGGTGACAGGATAGAGGGTCTGCAACTATAGCAACATCTTGTCATTATGTATACATGTGCGTGGGGGAGGGAGGCGCTGTGCAGCGGGCAGATGGGGAGGGAGGATTGTGGGGCATAGTGCGGTGGTGGTTGCCAAGCTGGCCGTATAAGCGTGGTAGGTTGGTAGCAGGCTACAGTTGGGAGGGTGGCAGGTTCAGTTCCAGGCACCCGCCTGCTTTTTACACTGGTCGGGTTTTTTTCCCTATTTTGCACACACACACCACATAGCACTCCCGGAGTTAAGAACTTTAGTAGGAGATGGGGGGGCAAGTCTCCATGGTGAGGATGCTGGGGCACAGCCTCACATAAAAAGAAAAATACAAGTGTCTGGTGCTGTTTTGCTGTAAAGGCATGAGTCTACATCGCTGAAATTAATCTTTGGCGATGTATACTGGCCAAATGGCGATTGATGTTACACGTTGCCGTTATCACATGGAACTCTTCCAACATATTGCAAACATCACCAAAGCTGTCGCATCTGTATTGGGCTTCTTCACAGGCACAAATGATGCCTGACGTCAGATGCATTAAGGCTTGCCATTCAAAACTCTGTGCTATCCATAATTGATTATGAGCTTACCATCTATGGCTCTGCCACGAAACAGCTCTCCAGCATATCTCCGCTTCCTTAAACAAGGCATGTAGGCTCCTCACAGGTGATGCTCAACTTACACACACTTGTTCACTATAGGCCAAGACAAGCTGACTCCAGCTGAAAGACAGGATCAAGTACCAATCTTGCCTACTAGCTAAGAAGATCAGCCTTGGACTTCTGCCCCATGGTACAAAGCACCCTCTACCAGTCCTCTCTCCCTCATAGGACCAGGGGCTTCATAAGTCAGATCTTCAATGTTCCACGCTTCTGCATGACACAGGGACAAAGATCCTTTGCCTACCGTGCTCCCCTTGGCTAAATTCCTCCCTCAGTACCTCTCCCTCTATCCGTAAGCTTGGCCCATTCAAGCAAAAACTCCAGGACTACCTAACCTCACACAACAAATGTGACTGCTCCCCACCAAACAATGGGAACCTGAGATTGATTCCTCAATACTGAGTCACCCCATTGTACTGTACTCCGCCCACCTCCTTCAGCACTTATCACTATTCCTATCCTTTCTTGCCTGCCCTCTCACCACCAGCCTCATCCCTCCTCCACCCACCCAGCCCTGCTTCTCTCTCTCCTGCCCACCTCCTTCTGCACCTCCACCATTCCCTTTTCCTTTGCTCGCCCCTCACCACCAGCCTCGTCTCCCCTCCCCACCCACCCAGCCTAGCCGCCCGCTTGCCACTCTAACACCTGACAATGGGCCATGGTTGCCTCCTCCTCCTTTCCTCACTCCTCACTCTTCTCATTCTCCCACCCCTTCACCACCTCATCCTCCTTCTTCTTGACAAGGCCTTCTGGCTGCTCTCCATACTCACTCTTGTCTTCCCTCCATTTATGTCCGCTATCGAGCTCCAATGTGATATATGTATCATGCTATAAATTGTACAATGCCACTTATTATTTACGCACCTGTTACATGTTTCATATTGTGTTGTACCCTGTTGACATTGTTTGCCATCCTTTTGATGTGGAACCTTTGTAAAAGAGATATGCTCAAAGGTGTTTATCCCAGATTTTTATAAATAAATAAAAATAAAATTCCAAGCAGAATTGTTATTGCAAATGGGTTGTTCTTATAACAGAGCTTCACTGAAAACAGTGAAAATCCATGGAAAATCTATGATTAACATGATGAAACTGAGTTCAAACTACTTTTTGGGGAGCTCATTATTAATAGTACAATATAGCTTTTAAAAGAGCTCTTGCTTGAACATTTAGAATATTGTTGCAAAATTCATTCAATGTCTTACCTAACTGTGAAGGAATATGTGCTCCTTCTTCTAAGGGCATCTTTCATACATCCATTCTCTACTTAAGTGACTGTTAATTAGGAACCTAGAGGATGATTCAGCCCAGGCTCAGCACACTCAGAGGTTAAAAGGCCCTCCCCAACTCTGGTTTTAGCCAAGTCCTGAAGAGGGGTGCTTGGTAGTCTCCAAGACATCGACCAGGTTTTGCAATTCTTTGTGTCCATAGTCAATGGTATTTGTGATGCCTACGCCCCGAGAAAAGAAAGATCAGGGCTGCTTCCAATGGATGGATTTCAGGGACCTCCCTGATCTGATGAAGGAGCGGACAACCTCTGGGAACTTGCCGGAGGCATCGGGCAACCAATCTGACTTCCAAAAGTATTGGGCAGCCAGGAAATGTGTACTGGTTTTGCCAGTCAAGCCAAGGTGGCTTACTACAAGAAGCAACTGGAACATAACTGGGGCAATGGGAAGTAATTCTGGGATAACATCAAGGAGCTGCTGGGCAGGGAGACAGAAGACACCTCTCCATGCTCAAGCAACGGCACCCCACCTAGATCTACACACATTGCAGAAGCCTTTGAGGTGGCCTTCTCAGACCTCAGTTCTGTTCTCCTCCCAGCTACCTTGACCCGCCTCCACAACACCCACCCAAAGCCCAAGATAATTTGACCCATCTGAATTTTTTACTTCAGCGTGTCATCACCAAGGAAGCTAGGACTACATTACTAGGTGCTGGGTAAAACCAGACTTGGTGGTGACTCACTTGACATGAAATTGGTGGAGTTTCCTTGGATGAGTTGGTGGTTCCCATCACCAAGATCTTTAACAAGTCTCTCACCCTGGCAAAATTCCCTGCAGCCTGAAAGGTAGCTCTAGTCACCCCTGTCCTAAAAGTGGGGACCGGTCTTGCACTGCTAACTATAGACTAATATCTATCCTCGCCCCCTCTCGGCGGCTTGAAAGGATCATGGTTGACCAGGTCACAGAGTACCTTCAGAAGTACAGTCTACTGTGCCACAACAGCACATATTCCATCAGTGCCATAGCACAGCTCGGCCTTAGTTGAATTCACAGACTATATCCACAAGGCCTTGGATGGGGCAGCCTGGTGGGATCTATCTTCATAGATCTCACTAAAACCTTTGATACTGTCAACCATCACATCTTGCTTGACCAGATTCAGCACCTCGGCCTAGCCTCTGAAGCCATCCTCTGGTTCCAGGATTACCTATCCAACAGAGCACAGAGTGTAAAAATTGGGACAGCTATCTCCTCGTCTAGACATATAGTACTGGGTGTTCCACAGGGATCTATAATGGGCCCCATCCTCTTTAGGCTGTTCATCAACAGGCTTTCTGAGGTCTGCAACAGCAAGATTATTCTGTGTGCAGATGATGCTGTCATCCTTAGTAGTAGTGCCCAGCTCCAGCACCTACAGGATGATTTTCAGTACTCTTTTAGCAGGTCGGAGGACTCTCAGAAATTGCTTCTCAATTACAAGAAGTCGAGGTGATGCTGATAACCACTCATCAGCACAAGAGATCTCTTCTGTCCCTACTATTGCTAACATGGCTGCTCCGCTCAAGCAGGTCAACTCTTTGAAATACTTGGGCATGATCATTGATGACACCCTCTCTTACATGCAGCACATCGATCAGGTTGTCAAACAGTGAACACCAAACTTGGAGTTCTCTACAGGCACAGACAGTACCTAACTCCTGAGACACTCAGGTTGGCAGTCTCTTCTTCCATCTTGTCTGTTATTGACTACGGACTCATGGTCTATGTGTCGGCATCCAACACTGCACTAAAATAAGTAAGCACGGCCCTCAACAAGGCCTGCAGGCTGGCTCTAGAGGCTGATAATCTCCTACACACCTGCTCCCTCTCTGGCGCACTAACTGGCTCAGTCTTGCCAACAGAATCAAATCCCAAAGCGTGCCTGCTTGTTGTGAAATCTCTCCTAGGTAAAGCTCCATTGGCCTTCAAAGAACTGCTCTGGCGAGGTAGTTCCAGGTACCGCACTAGAGGGCAGACTCGCTGCCCACTTGCCATCCCTTCAGAAAAATGGCGCTTGGCCAACAGTCCTTCGTATACAGGGCTCCTTCTTGGCTAAATGAGATCCCAGCACACCTTTTACTCATTAATACCTCCCTGTCTTCAAGGTGGAACTAAGATGTCACCTGGCCAAGGCTGAGGTTTGCAGCTGCAGGTAACCTGTAGTACTATCACCCAATAGCTTGAGTCAGCCTGCTCCTGGGCTGCATTCTCTGATTGTTACGCTGCTGCCCAGTAACCCTGAGTTTAAACTCTTACTTCCTCCTACTACTTGCCAGCCCTCAGAACTTGAGCCTCCCATAGCCACAACCTGTCGATGAGCCTTCTATCTACTATCCTTAAATCAGCACTCTGTTGTAAGTCCCTCTCCTGCCATTGCTCCTGCACAAATGCGATTGTCTCAAAGCATCTGTCTTCCCCAGCTTATTCTGTGTAACTTCCTCCCTCACATTGCTCCCTAGTATGTTCCTACTAGGTCAGTCCTGCAAGAAAATTACCCCACCACACTTGACTGAATTAATGACAAAGCCTCCTCTTGGCTGCCTTAACATACAGGGTGTGAAAGCCTCGGTTGTGTCTCTCCACCCCTGACTTTATATGAAATAATGACAATGCCTCCCGCTGCTTTTACCTCCTGCTAAATTAGTTTCTTAAACCCACAGCACTCACTAAGTACCTTGGGCAGTATTAACTGCAATATGCTGTACCTCTATTTGAGATAGCTTATAATTGTAAATAGACCAATTGCTGTTATTTCTTGAATTTTTGTCTCTGTACTTGTGCACCCATACTCTGTAACTACCTTTCTGTGTTGTCCTTCTGTCAAGGCGTGGAACCTTTGAAAAGAGCATTTTGCTCAAAGGTTATGTCCGAATGATGAAATAAATAAATAAAATAAAATAAATAATCATAGAATCAAAGAAATTTGATGTAGAAAAGGACCCTTCTGGCCCATCTAGTCTGCCAACCCTCCCTTTCACATATCCCCTCCCCACCTGCCCCACCCTCCCCCAATACTCAGTCCCATATGCCTGTCCCATGCCCTCTTAAATCCCTCCACCATCTTAGCCCCACCACTCTGTCCGGCAGTCTGTTCCAGGGCTCCACCACCCTCTCTGTGAAGAAGCCCCCTCACATTTCCCTGAACCTATTTCCTTGCAATCTGAGGCTGTGCCCTCTAGCTCTGGCTCCTCCTTCCTCCCCAGCCAACCCACTTCACCTACTTTATTGAGCTCCTTTACATATTTAAAGGTTTCAATCATGTCCCCCTTTCCTCCTTGTTTCCAGCATGTACAGACTCAGCTTCACACCTCTGCTCGTATGTCTTCTCCTGCATACCCTGCAGCATCTTTGTTGCCCTTCTCTGAATCCTCTCTGATACATGTCTATCCTTGCGGAGGTGTGGTTCCCAGAACTGAGCCCCTGCTCTAACTGCAGCCTCACCATGGCTTTGTAGATGGGCATGATAACCTCCCTTCTTCTGCTAGTAATGCCGCTGCCTATGTATGCCAGCATTCCATTGGCCTTTCCTTCACCCTACTACACTGGAAACCTACCTTAAGGTTTGAGGAGACTATGATCTCAGATCCCTTTCCTGTTCTGATTCTTTGATTTCCTTCCCACAGCATGTACCCGCTTTTGTGTTTTCCTCCCAAGGTGCATTTCAGCGCATTTTGTGGCATTAAACCTCTGCTGCCATTTCCTGGCCCTCCTCGAGTATCTTGAGGTCCCTCCTCATGTCTTACAGACCCTCCAGGGTGTCCGCCCTATTGCAGATTTTTGTATCATCGGCAAATAAGCACACCCTCCCTCTCAAACCCTCTGCAATATCACTGATGTAGATGTTGAAGAGGATCGGACAAAACTGACCCTGTGGCACTCCACCCTCACCCTTGCCATCTTGGAGTGCACCCCATTATGCACTACCCTCTGAGTTCTCCTAGTAGCCAGGCCTCCACCCAGACTGCTATTTTCCTCCCAACCCCATGCTTTCCATCTTGTTCACCAACCTGCTGTGAGGGACGATGTCAAGGCCTTGCTGAAGTCCAGAAAGGCCACGCTCACCTCCCTCCCTGGTCGATTACCTGAGTTACCCAATCAAAGAACTCAATTAGGTTGATCTGGCATGATTTCCTCTTGATGAAGCCATGCTATCTGCTGTCCTGCAAGTCACACTCCTCCAGATAATTCACCACCCTCTTCTGGATTAATGCCTCCATTACTTTCCCACTACAGATGTGAGGCTGACTGGGCAGTAGTTCTCCTTCAGCTCCCTGCTACCTCCCTTGTGCAAGGGCACTATGTCAGCCCTCCTCCAGTCCTCTGGCACCCTCCCTGTATTCAGGGACAGGTTGAAGAGCCTTGTCAAGGGTGCAGCCAGCTCCTCCCTCAATTCCTTGATCACTCTGTGGTGCAACCCATCAAGCCCCATTGCCTTGTCCACCCATAGTCTATCCAGCTCTGCCTGACCCTATCCATAGTGAATAGCTCTGATTCAGCCATTTGCCCTCCTTCCCTTTAGGCGCTAGTATCGGACCCCTGCCTTCCACCTCCTCCGTGAACACGAGCTAAAATACTCATTTACTGCCTCTGGCTTTTCATAGTCCTGCTCCAAGTTTGTCTCTCCTTCCTCTCAGTCTAACAATCCCCTGCCCAGAGCTTTTCCTCTCCCTTACATATCTAAAAATGTTTTATCCACCCTCCTGGCCCTTTTGTCTATTTTCTCCTCAGTGGCTGCTTTTGCCCTTATGATCTCCCTCCCTGCAAGACTCTTCTTCTTCCTGTACACCTCCCTATCCTTCTCTAGTGTCATCTTAAATTTTCTGAAAGCCTCCTCCTTTCTCTGACTGCTCCGCCACCTCCTAGTGAACCAGAGCAGTCTCCTCCCTCTTGTGTGTATTTATTTATTTAGTGTGGTTTATTTGTTGCAATGGGGCTTTGGTTAGTTGGCATGTGTATGGGGGTGCTAAGGGGGCTGTAGTTGAGCCAAATTGTGTATGGGGCAACCCAGCTTTTGACTTCTATAGTCTTCACTGACCTACCAGTTTCTAACACCACAGTGCTTCACTGTCGGGAGGTCAGGGTTAGGTGGTGCCACATCGGTCAGTCATGGCAGAGTGCCTTATGCACACTGGAAAGGGGCAGGATAGAGGTGGTTAAGTGTAGAAGGCACCATGGGTTTCAACAGGTCCTAAAGAGAAGCCAGGCATGTTTGGCTTCCTTCCCCAGGGTTCCCACCAGACCAAGTGGGCAGGCAGCCCGATGGGGCTGCACTGTCCACCAGTTCCCCTGAGAGAGCGGTGCTGTAATGCCAAATCGATCAGAAATAAGTCCCAGTTATAGCGCATCTTGTTTCATCGGTCAATCTGGCATGCATTACGGAGACCTAGGTGGGTGACGTTATGCTTGATCTGAAAGGCGGGCTGCCATTCCCCCCGCTACTCCATTGTGCACTGCCCCAGAGTGGAACGTAGAGGTATGGGTGTGGCCATCTGTTTTAGATCTGAGCTAGGTTTCACTGTGCACCCAGTGAGAACACTGAGTTTATTAGAATGTGTGGCCATCCATGGTGGTCTGGACGCAGGTTGCAGGATCCTTCTGATCTACCCCGGGCGGCAGGAGTTTTCCTGCAGAAGGTAGCCAACTTCATCATCACTGAAACATTGGAGGCCCAAGGTGTTTAGTTCTGGGGACTTCAATGTTTGGGTTGATGATGAATGATCCAGGCTGGTTACCACCTCCTCCAGACAACATCATCTCTGGCCTGTCACTAGAAGTTTCTTCCACAACCCACCAGGGCAGTCACATGCTGGACTTGGTCTTCTCTCCGGGACTTGAGGCGATAATCTTAAGACTGATCGGGTCACTTGGTCTAATCATTGCATGGTGGAGTTCTTGCTCAGGCCCCCGTGTCCTCCCCTGCAGAGATGGTAGCTACCACCCTTTGAGGGGTTTGACCCAGAGGGTTTTCTAGTGGTAGTCGACCTATCTAGTGTGGAGAGTGCATGCATAGGGGTACAGGTGAATCAGTCACCGTGTATAATAAGGCGATGCCTGAGGCACTCAACTCCCTTGCACCGGTCCGATTATACGACCCAGATCCTCTCACTTGAGGTCCCCTTGGTTTGATGGGGAGCTCAAGGTCGGAGGTTGAGTTCTGCTGGTGGAAGACCAGGCTGGAGACAGACAGACTGGCCCTGCTTCACTATGCTGTGTACCCAGGAGGTAATCAACCATAAGAAGGCAGTGTTCCTGTCCAGTGAGATTGCCGCAAGGAAGAACTGACCAGCTATGCTTTTTCGGACTGTGGACAGGCTGTTACATCCAGCTTGTCTACAGTCGAGAAAGAGCTTTTTCAGATGCTTTATGCAATGAGTTTGCTCGGTTCTTCTTGGACAGTGTCCGCTATCAGGCATGGAATTCCACCAGGGAGCCTCAGTTTGGCCAACAGTGGTTGCCCTAGCTGTCTGAGGAGCACTCCACCTGGTTGGGGGAGTTTAAACCAGTGGAGGTGGCAGAGGTCTTTGAGGCTGTCTCGAGGCTGAAGCACACATATTGTGAACTGGACCCAGTGCCAACTCATTTCTTAAAGGAAAACTACACCCAAAACCTGAAAAAATATATTTGTGCACAGCGTTTTAATTTGTATGTGAAGTTCTGGTGTTTCCTTCCCTCTGACTGGTATTAGGAGTTTTTCTCAAATTAGCCTGCTAGCTTTATGCTAGTTTCACCCTAAGGGATCTCCTGATAGTGTAATTGTATTTCTGGTTCCCACAGTGCATTTTGTCTCATGTGACTGTGATGTAAGAGAGACCCAACATTCAGCACACGCATGCCAAACAAACTAAATATCTTGAAGTTTTACAAGCTGCACAAAATTACCAGCAGCAAAGTTTTTCAGGACAGTAAAACCTTTAGGATGAGGGTGGTCACCAAGCTGAATTCTACAGATTTTAAAATATAGCCATCTCTGTTGTTGTGAACTAATTGTAATGCAATGCTTTCTGCTGGATTTATGGGATCTGCTACATCACCATTACATGAAACAAGGTGCACTGTGGGACAAAGAAATGCAATAAAACTATTTGATATGGTGATCTCCAGGGTCGTAAAACTACCCTAAAGCTAGCAGGCTAATTTAGGAAAACTCCTAATACCAGTCAGAGGGAAGGAAACACAACAACTTCACATACAAATTAAAACACTCTGCACAACATACATTTTCAAGTTTTGGGTGTAGTTTTCCTTTAATAGGATGCATTGACTCTGTAGGCCCAGTGTTTATCTTGATTGTCCGGTGCTCTTTGTCAGAGGGAGTCTTCCTGGATGCCTTGAAGGAGGCACTGGTGAGACCCCTTCTGAAGAAACCATCTTTAGACCCTGACGCCAAGGCTAATTACTCTTTATCTCCAACCTTCCATTTCTGAGAAAGGTTGTAAAGAAGATTGTGGTGAAAGAAAGTTAGTGTGTGTTCTGTGCTGGGAAGGGTACTGTATCCACTGACTTTGCTAAACCAGTAGGAGGAAAGAGAGCTTAATTGAGGTGTGGCTTAGACACAATAAAAGCAGGTGACTCAAATTATAACTTCCTGTTGCTAGCCTTGCTTGTAGAGCAGAAAGCAGCTAACTAAAAGAAACTACATTTTCTTATTAATTTAAAACTTATATCTCAGCAGGAGTCAGTGTCTGTTGAGATTAAGTAGACAGATACTTTATTAGAAGTAGAAGGGTCTTATTTAGGTTAAAAAAGAAAGAAAGAAAGGTGTGTGTTCTGTGCTGGGAAGGGTACTGTATCAACTGACTTTTGCTAAACCAGTAGGTGGAAAGAGAGCTTAATTGGGGTGTGGCTTAGACACTATAAAAGCAGGTGACTCAAATTACAACTTCCTGTTGCTAGCCTTGCTTGTAGAGCAGAAAGCAGCTAACTAAAAGAAGCTACATTTTCTTATTAATTTAAAACATATCTCAGCAGGAGTCAGTGTCTGTTGAGATTAAGTAGACAGATACTTTATTAGAAGTAGAAAGGGACTTATTTAGGGTTAAAAAAAGAAAAGAAAGAAAGTTAGTGTGTGTTCTGTGCTGGGAAGGGTATTGTATCAGCTGACTTTGCTAAACCAGTAGGTGGAAAGAGAGCTTAACTGGGGGTGTGGCTTATACACTCTAAAAGCAGGTGACTCAAATTACAACTTCCTGTTGCTAGCTTTTTTCTTACTAATTGCCCTCCATCCCACCCACCCAAAGCCAGTTCTACTTTTATAGCCCTGGATTTGACTGTCAACAGGAACTTCCTGTTTGGCAGTAGGAAGGAAGGATCATAGAGAAACATTGGTTTGTGTCAACCCTAAAGGAAAAAGTAGCTCGCTTCCCTCCAGCTGCTGGTGGTCTGACATTGAGCAAGGAAGAAGGAGGTTACTGAAGAAGATAGGAAGTTGCTGTCCCAGAACAGGAAGGGTGAGAGTTGTAAGGAGAAGAGAGAGTAAGAATACAGAGAAACAGTAGAGGGCACAAAATAAGACATGATAGAAGTGGTGCAGTGCAATGGCTGGGGCGGCAGTGTTCCGGGAGACATTCTGGAGGCTCCGATGCTGCCCTATTTGCAGGCACCTGTCTGATCTGAGAAAGGAGGTTGCCTGTCTCCAGGCTGACCTGGCTAGGATTTAGAAACCTCCTCCCCACCCAGGGACCACCAGGGCCAATGCCACTACCTCAGAGGTTGCCAAGAAAGAGGAGAGGCTGGTCCAGGGTGGGCTCAGGGAGGAGAGGGTAGAACAGAGTTGCATCCTCCAGCTGTACCTCTACAACCATTCACTCTTCTGGTGGATAGTGGTTTCTATGGAGGCACCTGCAGTGGAGACCAAGGAGGATGCTGGGAACCTTCACAAAGGAGACCCACAGGAGGAGGATGGGACTCACAGGGGAAGGAAACAACTCCTGGTGGGGACTCAATCATTAGGGGGTAGAAATGGGGAGGAAGGAGAGGGAGGTAAGGTGCCTTCCTGGCACCACGGCTTGAGGACAGCAGTGAATCCTCAGGATCGGTGGGAGGCTACCTGCGAAGGAGGAGCTGGATGTCATTGTCCACCTAGGGACAAATGACCTGGCTAGGAATGGGATCATCAGAGCAGTGCAAGAGGAGTTTGTAGAGTTGGGGAGGGCCTTAGACAAGTAGCACATACAGTAACCTTCTCACAGGTGCTGCCTGTCTATGGCAAGGGTGATGCTAGGGCACCTCACCAGGGAATTCAATGAGTGGTTGAAAAACTGGTGTGGAGCTCAGGGTTTTGGCTTCATTGGGGACTGGGGGCCACCTGGAGGGATGCAGACCCATACTGGTGCGATGGTCTGCATCTGTCCAGGGGAACCAGGATCCTAAGCCGAGAGGTTTAAATGCTTCATTGGCAAGCATTTAAATTATCAAGGGGAGGCACCGAAAAGGAGCAGGGAAATCCCAGCCTCCCCACAAAACATGGTAATTAATGAGGTAAACACCAAGGTAGAGAAGCCATTAGGGAGCAGAACAGAGGTAAATGTAAAAAAGGCAAAGGCAGTAAGGACAGGAATGGGGCTAAAGGGTAAGGCTATCAAAAGTGGAGGTGATGAGTACCAATGCCCGTAGTCTGTGTAACAAGCTCCCTGAACTAGTGGCCTTGATGGAAGAGGTTGCCTGGATATTGTGGCAGTCACAGAAACTTGGTACACAGAGAACCATGACTGGGATGTCAACATACCAGGATACACAATCACAGGAGGGACAGGGAGGGTAAAGAGGAGGAGGAGTAGCTCTCTATGTAAAGGAAGGGATCAAAGCAACAGAACTAAAGAGTAAACAGGGAGCAGATGAGGCACTCTGGGTCACCCGAGAGACAGGAAATGGCACCACAATCCGCATGGGGTTGTATACAGACCCCCATCTCAGGGGAGGAATGGACAAGGAAATGATAGAAGGCTTCCTTAGAATGGCAGAAAAAGGGAAATATTTTGATGGGGACCTGAATATGCCAGATGTTAACTGGAGCACCTTTGCTGCAGGCACATCCAAGAGCAGGTCATTCTTGATGCTCTACAGGGGCATGCCTCAGACAGCTAGTATTGGAACCCACTCAGAAGGGAGCAATCTTAGACCTGGTACTCTCAATGGGGATGGAGAAAGAATCTCAGATTTAGAAGTGGGTAGCCATCTGGGAACAAGTGACCACCAAACAGTGTGGTTCACAATAAATACAGCCATACAATCAAGCCATACAAAGCAAGAGTATTGGACTTTAGGAGGGCTGACTTTGGAAAAATGAGAGAGTGCCTCAGAAAAGCACTAGCAAACAGGCAAGAAGGAGGTGGAGGAACAATGGGGAGTAATCAAAACAGCCATCACAGAGGCAACAAGCCTTTGTGTAAAGCAAATCAATAAAACAGAACGAAGGAAAAAACGCTATGGTTCTCAAAAGAGGTGGCAGGGAAGGTTAAGGAGAAAAGGATAGCATTCAGGAAATATAAGGAAACACAGAAGGAGCAGGACAGAGAACTTTATCAGTTAAAGCAGAAAGAGGCTGGGAAGGCAGTCAGAATAGCAAAGGCCCAAACCGAGGAAAGGATAGCCAATTCTGCTAAGAAGGGGATAAGACCTTTTATAGGAACTTTAGGGAGCAAAGAAAGACCAAAGGAGGGATACTGAGGCTTAATAAAGGGAGGGAATGTGGGTAGAGGGTGACAGTGAAAAAGCAGGGCTACTGAATGAATATTTCTGCTCAGTATTCACAAAGGAAGAGGAGGAGAGGTACCTAAACCAAACAAGAGAAACACTCTGAAGGCGGGGTCGATACCAGTCCATTTACAGAAGAAAGGGTTCTGAAAGAACTAACAAAATTGAAGGTGGACAAAGCAATGGGGCCTGATGGGATTCACCCAAGAATTTTAAAAGAACTAAGAGTAGAACTAGTGACACTGCTGACTACTCTCTTTAACAAATCATGGGAGGATGGGGTGGTACCCAAGGACTGGAGGAGGGCAGATGTGATTCCTCTTCACAAAGTGGGAGCAGGACAGAGGCAGGAAACTACAGACCAGTTAGTTTGACCTCAGTGGTAGGGAAAATGATGGAATCACTTCTGAAGGAAAGAATTGTTGAGTACCTAGAGGCCAGTGGGGCACAGGACCCAAGGCAGCATGGATTCACGATGGGAAGGTCATGTCAGATGAATCTAATAGATTTCTTTGACTGGGTGGCCAAAGTAGTAGACCAGGAAGGGGCTGTGGACATGGCCTACCTAGATTTTATAAGGCATTTGATACAGTCCCACACAAAGACTAATACACAAGTTAGCCAGCCTTAGAGTGGGTCCCAAGGTGGTATCCTGGATAAAAAATTGCCTAGACAACAGGACGCAAAGGGTAGTAGTAAATGGAGTACACAGTGAAGAAAGGAGGGTTACTAGAGGGTACCGCAGGGTTCAGTACTGGGACCGGTCCTTTTAATGTCTTTATAAGTGACATTGCAGAGGTACTGGAAGGAAAAGTATGTCTCTTTGCAGACGGCGCAAAGATCTGCAACAGGGTTGATACACAAGATGGAGTGGAAAGGATGAGAAGGGATTTGGCAAGGTTGGAGGAATGGTCAGATGTATGGCAGCTCAGATTCAATGCAAAGAAGTGCAAGGTAATGCACATGGGAAACAAAACCCAGGGAAGCGTACACAATGGGGGTGAGATACTGACAACAGTAAAAATGGAAAGGGACCTGGTGGTAATTATATCAGATGACCTAAAGGTGGGCAAGCAATGTGAGAAGGCAGTAAGGAAGGCTGGAGGGATACTGGGATGCATAGGAAGAGGCATCAATAGTAGAAAACAGGAAGTTGTTATCCCTCTGTACAGACAGTTGGTGAGACCCCATCTGAGTACTGTGTGCAGTTCTGGAGACCCCATCTCAGCAAAGACATAGACAGAGTGGAGGCTGTCCAGAGGAGGGCAACAAAATGGTGCAGGGTCTGCACCAGAAGACATACGAAGAAAGACTAAAGGAGCTTAATATGTATACCCTTGAGGAAAGAAGGAGAGAGGGACATGATAGAAACTTTCAAGTACCTCAAGGGAATCAACAAAGTCCAAGAGGGTAGCATCTTTCAGAAAAAGAGATGTGCAAGAACAAGGGGCACAATTTGAAGATAGAGGGGTACGGCTCAGAGGCAATGTGAAAGTATTTTTCACAGAGAGGGTTGTGGATGCATGGAACAGCCTCCCTGAGGAGGTCGTGGAGCCAAGAACAGTGGAGGAATTCAAGAATACATGGGACAGACATAAGGCAGTCCTAGTGGGGGTAGGAGGAAGTAAGCTGTTGGTTAACTAGGATTTGCAGCTTATCTGTTAGGTAGGAAAAGGGGCAGACTAGGTGGGCCAAGCGGTCCTTATCTGCCGTCAAATTCTATGTTTCTATGTGATGCAGCAGCTCAAAGAACACCTCATGACCTTTGATATATCTGAGCCTTTCCAGTCTGGGTTTCTTGACGGGCACAGCACTGAAACCACATTAGTTTGAGTGCATAATGATCTCCTGAGGCGAGAGATCGAGAAGAGGGACAGTTCTCATTCTCCTTGATCTCTCTTTAGCCTTTGACATGGTGGACCATTGTGTGGTGCCTACCACCTGAGGGAATTTTGTGGACTTGCCAGCACTGTCATCTGCTGGTTTGAGTCCTGTCTCACAAACAGGAAGCAACGGGTTGTGATGGGGAATTTCTCCTCCTCCCTAGCCTTCTGTCTTGTGGAGTACCTCAGGGTTCTGTCTTGTCACCAATGTTGTTTGCCTAGATATGTGCTGCCCCTGGGTTAAATCATTAGGAAATACAGTCTGGATTTTCATTGATGTGCCAATGATACCAGCTGTATCTATCCTTTGTCCCAGGGACATCAATGCGGTAAATGTACTGAACAACTGCCTGGCCAAGATCAATGACTGGATGGCCTCGACTGGTTCGCGACTATTACCCTATAAAACAGAGGTACTGGTGGTGGAGTCGAACAGGGGCATGATAGGATGGCGGCTGGCGCGAGACTGGATTGTTTCTAGGGTCTGTGCCACATCTAGGGTGTGCAATTGGCGTTATCCTAGACAGCAGATTGACACTTGAATCTCAGGTGTCATCTGTTGTCTAGACCAGCTTTACCATCTGAGGAATATCGCTAGGGTCAAACACCTAGTTCCACCCATGGACCTCCTTACCTTGATACACGCCTTCATGACATCAAGGCTTGACTACTGTAATGCGCTCTACCTCGGGTCTCTGGAGGTACCCTCCACCGACTGCAGCTGGAGCAGAATACAGCTGCCAGGTTGCTGACAGGGCAGCCAAAGTACTGCCACATTATCCCAGTACTGCATCAACTGCACTGGCTGCCAGTTCAGTGGAGGGTTCTTTTAAGGTGGGCTTGCTCACCTTTAAGGCCCCATGGACTGGGCCCTGGCTACCTGTTGGACCTTCTAACACCTGCTGCCTCGGTCTGTCCCTCCGGTCCTCCTCTAGGGCCTCCTTGCGATTCCCAGGATGAAGTTGAAAACTGCAGCGATAGAGCTTTTAGTGGCGCTGGCCCCATCCTGTGGAATTTGCTTTCTCCATCAGTAAGGGAGGCCTCTTCAGTTGAGGCATTCAAAGTCCACCTCGAGACCTTATTACTCAGTTGGGCATTCCCAAACACTGTCTTTTAGATACTGTTTTTAGATACTCTGAAAGAAAAGCCCCATTAGGAATTTGCTGCTAGGTCAGGCCTCACTTTTTGGGTGGTCTGTTTTAAATTTGTTTAATTGATATGTTTTGTATTTTAACTATTGCATTTTAACTGTTCTTTGATGTATTTTGATTGCACGGTGCCCAGAGCCTCTGGGATTGGGCACCTGAAAATAAAATTTGCCTTGACTTGTCCCTTGCTCTTCCTGACCTTTTTATGCACATTTCTGCTGCTTCCAGAACGCCTCCCCTGATAGCTTCCCAGAGGTCCTCCACTGCCCCTATCATCTCTGTACCCTCCATTTTTCCCCTAACTAACTTTCTCATCTTATTAAAGTCTAGGTGTCTGAAACGTCCATGACTGTCGTATTAGTCTTACTTGTCTCCCTCCCTGCCCTGACCCTTAACGTGCCGTGCTGTGGTCACTGAGTGCCCAAGGCTTCTCCCACCCGCACCTCCTCCACATTTTCCCGTTAGTCAGGACCACGTCCAACAAGTTGTTTCCCTCGTTAGTTTCTGACCAGCTGTTGAAGGAATACCCCTGCAGCTTGGCTAATACCTCCTGTTCCTTGCCGACACTGCATCTGGGATTTCCCAGTCAACATCTGGGAGGTTCAAATCACCCACCAGTAGCAGTTCACCTTTCTGTGCCAGCCTTGTGATTGCCTGAGTTAGCCATCTATTATCTTCCTTTCCTTGTGCAGGTGGCCTGTATACCACCCCAGCCACAGGGATTCACCCATCTTCCTACCCAGTGTTACCCACAGCAGCTCAGTCTCCCCTTCCTCCTTCTGCTCTTCAGTTACACTGATGCCTTCCTGATGTATAAGGCAACCCCCTCCCTTCTCGCCTCCCTGTCCCTTCTGAACATTCTATAACCTGGAATGGTTGTTTTCCAGGTGTGATGCTCTGTCCACCAGGTCTGACTTACTGCGACTAAATCTAATCTCTCGTCCCTCATGATGGCCTCCAGGTCCAGCATCTTATTTCCTAAACTCCTGGCATTTGCGATAATCCCTTCCACCCTGTCTCCCTCTTGCCCAGCCATGTAGCGCTGTCCTGGGGGCTGGTAGCCACTCAAGCTTTCCTCCTTGTAAGACAGATTTGTCCCACCACCCCCAACCTAGTTTCAATTGTAGGTATCCACTATGTATTCTCCTAGCTTGTATTTCAGTACTGCTACCCCTCCTAGTCAGGTGCAAGCTGTCCGGTGCAAATAGGCTCTCGTCCTCCCATGTAGATCCCCAGTCCCCTACCAAGCCATATCCCATTTGCTCTCACCACCACCCCAGCCAATTGTTGAACTCCCTAATCCTCGACTTCCTATCAGTGCTTGCCTCGTGCACGGGTGAACACCTCTGACAACGCCGCACTGATTTAAACCCCAGACTGCCACAGTATCTATCTAGAGCTCTGAATCTAGCCTGCACCTCCATCAGGCTACTTCCTGCCAGGTCATTTGTTCCCAGGTGGAACAGCAGGTGAGTTTTTCATCCTGCTGCCTCCCAGTGAGGGATATAATGAATGACCTTAACTGCTGTTATTCGGCAGATACTCCACCCATACTGCACCGTTTTGTCTTCCTTTCCACCCCACCTAATCCCTTTTATTATAGAGTCCCAACCAGTAGGACCCTGCGCTCCATCTACTGCTGATTGCATCTCCCTATCATCCTTCCCCAACCCCTACATCATATTTCCTATTTTATTATCAATCCCCTTTGCCCATTTCACTTCCTGAAGCACTATCCTCCTCTGTGCTCTCCCAGCTTCTTCGCTGTGTGCTCCCCAGCTTTGCCCCGGCTCTGTCAGGCTGCCAGCCTCTGTCCCTCTATTTTCTAACTTTTCCCTCCTTGTTTATCTGTCCCTGCCCTTATCCTGTCTGATTTACCCACAGGAACCTTCCTCCCGTACTCCCCCATCAGCTTTTGCTCACTGAACAGAGCATGCTGTCCCCCCACCTTCTGGTCTTGCCTATTGGCCTTACCAGATAGGGCCTCCCTTTTCAATTGTTCTGTGCCTTCCTTCATGCTTGCCTCCTTCTTCCCCTGTGTGCTCTTCAGCTCTCTTTTCCTGTCCCCCCATTTAGTGCCTCTAGTAGTGCAAATCCATTCTTCTGTTCTAAGCCCACTGCCTGTACCCTCTGGTTGATAGTCCCCCTTGTTCCCTCTTCCTTTGCCCTCTGTGCAAGCTTTGTACCTTTATACTGTATCACCTGCCATTTCCAAGGTTTCCTTTGTGCCCATTACTGCCCTTATCCGGGTTCCTGTATCTCCTCCAGTGCTTTTCCCTACCCCCTCACCCCTTTCCCTTGTATTGGTGCTCCCAAACTTTCCTCCAAATCCCCATCCCATCTTCCCCTTCCTGTGGCTGGGTTTGCTCCTTGTTCCCCTGCAGCTCCCTTTTGACTGTGCCTTGTCCCCCACAGTCCCCCACTTGCTGCTATAGCTCCCTCGGCAGGACCCCTCATGTCCCCGTCTACTCCTCTCCCTTTCCCAGCTTAGTGCCCATCTCAGCCATCCCACCTCCTCCCTAGCTGTGCAGTCTGCCTCATATACCATACATCCCCATTTTCCAGGCAATATTCAGTACCATGGTTGACCCACAACCAGTACACCCTACCACCCTCCCAAAGATGCCCCCAGCCCTTAAAGCATTGGGATCCTGCCCTGGATCTGCCTCACCCTGCTCCATTTGCCCTCCAATATGGTCCCCCACCCCATATTCTCCTCTTGCCTGTGTAAAGCTTTTTAGGCCCAAGGGAGATTTTCCCAGTTTAAAAACTATGTGTTTCCACGCCTTGTGGCTTTCATACTTCTGGCCAGGGAATGAAATGGGCTGCACCTGACAGTCCTGTCCACCAATCATGGGGTAGCACCTCCCCTATAAATGTGAAGTACTCAGGGTGGGAGGATGGGAGGGTGGGGCTTGGGCCCTACCCTGACTCGTGAGGAGTCAATCCAGCCCTGACCCTTTCCCCACCGAGACCTCTCAATCCCCACACAAATTTAAAAGGCCAAACTGCAGCTTCCTGTCTGAGCTCCACCTGAGTTAATCTCACAAGTAACAGCTAAAAAATTCTAACAGCGCAGATTAAATATCACAGCCCAGAATTTCACTCAGTAACAGTTGCAACTCACAGTGCTGATTTAAATCCTCACCAACTTATCCCCTCACAGAACAAACAATTCCAATATCAAAATAAACTGGGAAAAAAAAGAAAACAAAAGCACGCCCCTGAAATGCACTCCTGCTTCTGTTGCTCTCTAGTGTTTTGTAATGACCATCTACAGAACCACTACCACAGAAAAAACTGTTCTTATAAATGGACTTTACTGCCATTGAAAACAATGGGCAAAACCGGGACATCCAAAACATGTTCTTATAAATGGGATGTTCTTATACAGTATCCGATGTTCACACAGTGTAAGTGGGCTTCACTGTATTACTAATTAAATGTTTAGTTGGTCCAGCTATAGCTACCTCCCTCTGACAGTGTACTGATAGCCCTAATGGTCAAAAGAAACAGGCTTCCAACTCCCATGCCTGATCCCATCTCTTGCCAGGCCCACTCCTCCTGATGCATATTCATTCAGCTACAGTTCCAGGGGTAGCACACAATTATACCCACTGCAGGTGTTTTACTGTTTTCTCAGAACATCTTTAATGCAAGGATTACTTACAAATGCACCTTTGTGAGCAGGTGCTCCCTTTCAAACTTGAGCTGTAATGGCAGGAGCAGATCCTCATGAACCTCCCTTGAGGGTGCCCCCCACCCTTGATGGTGCAATTCTGGTTTCTGATCTTCTGGGGTCATAAGGCCCTCCTGGGATACCCATTCTCTCAGTGGTGCCTGCTAGTGGTACTCAGGAGACCTTCACAGGGATCTGTGCCACCCAGACCTAAGGACCCTGCAGCCATCCCTGTGCTTGCTGGTGCCCTGCTGTGGTCACAACCAGAGGATGGACTCCCTTATCCTCCTCAGGATGCAGATCTCACCATGTTTCCATCCTGGGGATCAGATGTTTCCATCCTGGGGATCTGTTGGACCTGAATCTACTTTTCTGGGCTTGCCTCCCCTTCTTATGGACTCTCTAGGGAGGGCAGGACCATGAATACACATGACAGAGTTTTCCTGCTTCTAGCTGAGTGAGAACATTCTGTACAGAAGCATCCAGACATCTTGTCTCCAAGCACTACCCACTAGAGGGGCAACTGCCTACCAGTGGCTCCCATTGGAGTGGCAGGAGTCTGAGGCAGGAGTCAGTGGCAAGAGGCCGAGGTGGCTGTTTGTAAATTTGTAATATTTATTTATCTTGTCCTTGTTATTACTTGTTTTAAAACTATTGCTTTTATTTTATAGTGCATAGTACAACACTGTTCTGTATAGAATTCCATCCCTTTCAAAATGCTGTTATACCACAGTTCAAAGGTCATAGAATGTGGTTGTATCCTTCTGTGGTACAATAGCATTCTGAAACCTCTAGAGACTGCACAGGTCAGTTTCATTCTGAAAGCAAAAGAACCACTGTGCATGCATTTCACATAATACTATACACTATACAAAATGCAGGATGTGCAACTATGCACAACCAGTGTGTTTTGCCACCTCGGGGCTCTAATTTCAAGGATCTCTCAAGCTTGGCTCTTGAAGTCAGAGGAATCACAACCCCTCTGTGGTAGAACACACTGGTTGTGCATAGTTGCTCCATCCAGTATTGTCTATATTGTTTATTTTTAGAATTGTCTGTAGCTTTGTTTTGGCTTTTAGAACACTAATGATCATTGGGCTTGATGCAGAACTTTTGGAGGCAATAATCTTACCTTATTGATGTTAGTAATAATGAGGCCCCTGTCCATTCTATCAGTAGTCTCCCTCGTGGTGGGTTCTCTGAGATGAGGGGACTCCTATGGGCGAGGTGGAGTGGTTATTGGAGACTTGGTTTAGGGACTCTGAACTATTTTGGCCTAACAAGGTCACACAGTTGCATGTATAGCTGGCCTGGAGAAAAATATATCTGGTGGAGTGCTCGTTTCACGAAGACTATAGGCCTCCCTTGTCCCAGTTGCTGGACATGACCCAAAGCTGTGCCATGAGTAAAAGGGGTAGTGTGAACCAAGGAAGGGATGTACAAAGAAATGTCCTCCTTCATATGTTGTAGGTCAATCGCTATTAGTTTTGTCTAGGATCTTTATTACACTAAGCCTACTACAGTCTGGGGATGTTAACCCCAGAGGCGGTGGCAAATACATTTAAAGAAGGAAAAGAGTCTTGGTGTTTGAAGTGGGAGACTGGCCATCTGACCTTAGTAGGCATTAACCCCAACCCTGGCCACTAGCTTGCCATTTGAAATCTAGGGTGGCATGTTGTTTGTCCACTCTAAGTAAGAAGCATTCACCCTGATAATGAGTTAATTAGAGATTTGCTCTGGATCATGAACCTGAGTTTATGATATTTCCAGTAACTTAGCTTAACAGTAAACATGAGGATGCTGCCCTTGTCATCCAGGAGTATAAATTGTTTAGGGCTGATCATGACCAAAAAGGGGTGGGTACTGATTTATACCAGAACAGGTACTCCCCAAGACAGGTATATTGAGGTAATCAAAACTGTTGTGAACATCTTTCTTGGAAATCAAACTCCTATCTGGGAAACCACTACTATTAGTTGTGCATACAGGCCTCCAAGGTTTTCAGTGTTGGATTTGTTTGGTCTAGCAGACATATCATTACCATTTGCGACACACACACAAGTTATTATTAATTGGTGACTTCAGTGCAGATTGGCTGCCCAAAGAAAATCTAAGCACATCAGAACAGTTGCTTTAAAACTAGGCCTAGAACAATTAATCTTAGACTTCACTCATATCAATGTTAAAATCATGGGTAATCTTCATTAATTGACTTGGTACTGACAAATCCCCCACCCCACAATCATAAGGATAAATGTGTGACAGCTGCTCTTCTCAGTGACCATGATATGGTATTTTGTGTTAGAGGTAGGAATACATAACTGGCCCACCACAATTTGTTAAATTTCACTTATTTAAATCATTCAACTATTTTGCCTTTATCTCAGTTGCGAATATCTAAACTGGAAAGGTTAAAACTTATCCCAGATATAGATGAGGAGTGGGCATACTGTGTCTCAGAACTGGCAGTTTTAATGCCGCTTCAAACTATGAAGGTAAAACAAAAACACTGTAATGTTACATTCATCACATCTGTTGAAATTAAAAGGAGAAGAAAAAAAGCCTGGTTTATTGCACACCTTAAATTCATCTCAAACTTGGGAGTACTATAGAAGATGCAGGAATATTTATTTGGCAGTGGTTAGGAATGCCAAAAATATTTATTTTTCTTTATAGAATCTAGTAATAACTACTTTGGGCAATCAGTTCACAGACTTGCAAAACCCACAGGACTGCCTGTGCAGGTGGCTGCCTGCGAGATGGTGGCAGGCAGCCATTTGTTCAAGATAGCCACCACACTGGGTGGCTGTCTGAGGGTTTCTGTGAGTGTAAACACTTTGTTTGAAGGAGAATCCCTCTGTTGTGAGTAGCTTACTTGCGATGTTACTCCGTAATCCATAATTTGTTTTCTTCGTCTATCCATGCATTCTTGAATTACGCTTACAGTTTTGCCCCACCACCTCCTCTAATGAGGCTGTTCTAAGCATCCACTACTCTTTCTGTAAAAAGTACTTTCCTCATGTTGCCCCTGAGCCTACCCTCTCTAGCCTCATATCATGCCCCTCTTCTTGTACACCTTCTTTTCTGAAAGATGCTATCCTCCTGTACCTTGTTTATACCCTGAAGTACTTGAATGCCTCTATCATATCCCCTCTCTCTCCTACAAAGAATACATATTGAGGTCCTTTAGTCTTCCTCATATAACTTTTGGTGCAGTCCTTGCACTATTTTTGTTGCCCTTCTCTGGACTGCCTCTATTTTGTCTATGTCCTCCCAGAGATACGGCCTCCAGAACTGGACACAGTACTCCAGATGAGATCTCACCAACAATCTGTACAATGGCATAACCACCTCCTTTTCTGCTGGTCATACCTCTCCTTATGCACCCTAGTATCCTCTGGCTCTCCTCATAGCCTTTTCACATTGTTTGGTTACCTTTAAGTCATCAGACAAGATTACCCTCTGGTCCCTTTCTTGATTGGTGACAGTACCTCTCCCCATCTTGTACTCCTCCTTGGATTTATGTGCCCTAAATGCATGATTTTACATTTCTTTGCATTGAATCTTAGCTGCCACACTCTCAACCCCTCCTCAAGCATGTTTAGGTCCCTACTCATTTATTCCACACAACCTCGGAGTGTCAACCCGTTGCAGATCTCGGTGTAATCTGAAAGAGGTATACCTTCTCTTCCAGTCCCTCTGTAATGTTGCTTATGAAGACATTAAAGAGGACTGACTCAGCACTAATCCCAGTGGCACCCGCTGGTCACCCCCATCTTCTCGGATTGAATGCCATTTACCACCACCCTCTGTGTCCTGTCACTCAACTAGTTTCTGTCCCAATTTACCACCTTGGAGCCCACTCCCAGGCTGCCCAACTTATTTACCAATCTCATATGTGGGATGGTGTCAAAGGCCTTGCTGAAATCTAGGTAGGCCACATCCAATGCACCTCCCTGATCTACCTCCCTGGTCACCCAGTCAAAGAAATCTATCAGCTTTGTTTGACAAGTCCTTCCCACTGTGAATCCATGCTGCCTCACATCCTGTGCTCTGCTGAATTCAAAAATATCACAATCCTTTCCTTTTGCAGTAACTCCATTAATTTCCCTCCACCAAGGTCAGGCTAACTGGCCTGCAATTACCAACCTCCTCCCTGTTCCCACTTTTGCCTTAGTGGTAGTTAGGGCTTCACTTGAGGTAGAGTAGGAGTTAGTTGTTTTTATTTTGTGGCTAGCCTCCTGTAGTGTGGTACTGGGAGTTGGGTGCTGGGAGTCACTAACTAGATTGAGTTTGCTCGGTGTGCATCCAGGAGCACCTATCCTGTGGAGTCCCTGCCCTATAGGGGTTTCTGGAGCCTGAGTCTGGAGCAGGAAGACCAGCCAGGTCGTGAGGATTGAATTTCCCTTCTGTTCACAACTGTGAGTTTACTATCAGGCACAGAAAAGAGAAATCCACTTATTTACTAACACTCATATGGGCATAGTAGGTGCCACTGCTTTACTTTAGCCAACTCTCACCTATTGTGGTGGTTGTTGCCATGGTCGCTCCAGCCTGGGACCTGTTTGGCAGCTGTTGCTGGAGAAGTTTGGTTGGGAACTGTGTTGTCCATGCTGAAACCACATTACCTCTTTCTGCATGATGGACTCTGTCATCCTGACTTTGATATAAATGTTAATTCTGAATGCCCATGGGTGATGAGAGAGCCCTCAGGTTTTGAGTTATTTATCGTGGGGTTTGTTTTGGGCTCTGAACTTTTGTAATATTTTAGGCATTGGTGCAAGTATTGCCCTTGTTCTCTATTATTACATGGCTCCAGCTGTTAGACTTTATTGGTTTTAGACCACATTGAACTGCTTCTCGGGCGCCACTGGTTGTACTTCTGGCCACACCAGTGAGAGCAGAGACTGGACATGTTTTTCAGCTTGCCACTACACTATTTGGTGTTTTGGGCATCTTTTGCACTACAGGACTGTGTTCAGGACTTTGTTGGGATTCTCCTATCTTTTTTGTTAACTGACCCTTTTTGTCATTAGCCTTTGTGGATGGTGGGAAATGGTGATGGTGGGTGGTAGGGTATTGGGGTTGGGGATGGGTATGAAGTAGTTGGATGTGTCGGTGGGGCAAGAGGATGTTGGTGGGTTAATCATTTTATTTGATTTTAGGAGATGTGATGTTTGCATCAGCCCTGTGGCTCAGTAACTCCCCATCCCAACTCAAAGATCTGTGTCCTTTCAATCTCCCCTTCCACTAGCTGCAGTGTCGATGGTGCAGGAAGGAGGGTGGATGGGCAGAAGGAGAGCATGTGGATCAGGGAGGACTGAGAGAGTGGTGCCTATCAGGGTGGTGCAGACCAGGTGACACCCTGGGGTTAGATGGGGATTAGAGGTGGTCAGTCTTGTTTTGTCCTCGTTCCCAGGGATCCTGCCAAACTGAGTTGGCATGTGGGCGAGGGCCTTCTGACTCTTTCCATCCACTTCAGGTAGTGCTGTGTAATGCCAGATCGATGAGGAATAAGACCACAATTATGGCAGATCTTATTTCTTCTGTCACTCTGGCTTGCATTATTGAGATCTGGCTGAAGGACAATCTGCCCCTGTTCTTGAGGCATCAGTCCTGGCTGGCTTCTTGGTTGCGCACTGCCTGAGGAGGAACAGTAGGGGAGGTGAGGTGGCCATCTGCTTTAGATCTGAACTGAGCCTGATGGCACAACCAGTAGAGGATGCTGTATCATTTGAGTGCATGGCCATGCGTGGTGGTTCAGGTGCAGGTTGCAGAATCCTCCTCGTGTACTGGGGCCTCAGGATGCAAGAAGGAGTTTCTGCAGAAAATTGTGTCCATCGTCACCAACTTTGTTTTGCAATTCAATCAA
Source organism: Neoceratodus forsteri (assembly GCA_016271365.2). Taxonomy (NCBI): domain Eukaryota; kingdom Metazoa; phylum Chordata; order Ceratodontiformes; family Ceratodontidae; genus Neoceratodus; species Neoceratodus forsteri. Next base: position 268,848,375 of record CM057455.1, read on the forward strand.
GAGGCGTGCACTCACCATTAGTTCAGAGACTCAGTCCAAAACCTTAATTAAGCATTTAAAGGTTTTATTCCATGGTTTACAATTGCCTAGATGGCCAGGGTGGCCTTTACAGGAGCAACTACAAGGTAACCACAAGAGAGAGCTCTCTGTAGGATCTGCTGCGGTAGTCTTTGGAGGTATTAGCCTGTCAACACTTTGCTTCAACTGCCCCCACCCACCCAAGGCTGGCCCTAGATTTATTAATTGTGGTCACATGATCAGTCACATGACCTCACCTGTTCATTTTCTAGGTTCACTGTTCTGACCCTTAGGGGTCAGTCATTACCATTGCTTTTCTCTCCTTCTCCTATTGTGCCTGACTCCCCGGTCCTATTTTTCCAATCTTCCACTGCACCTTCCTGCTTTCTTCCTTCTTATTTGCCCTCCTTCCCATCCTCTCACTGTCCCTGTACTGGAGTTTGAATCTGTGACCCTTAGTACTGTAGGTGGTCACCCTTCCACTCACCATTGTCTCTGGCTATTTCCCTCCTGTCTTTTCTTTACTTCTTCTCCTCTCTATTCAGCCTCCATAGTCAACTTCACTGACTGCCCCCACCCCATATTCCATTATTATCGGGCTCTCACTTAGGCTAATTTGCCCCTTCCTTTTTTGTTACTAGCCTCCCCCATGTCCCTTCCTCAACTTGCCCAATACCCATTCCCTGTATCTTAGTAACTGCACTCATGCCCACCTAGCTGGCACCGTTAATGCCTTCAACACCATACATACTATGGCACTGTCATCCATGGTTCCACTTCTGACACTGCTTTACGCAGAATTAAGGTCACCTTGACCAAAGCCTGTAGGCTCATGGCTAGCTGGTAATAGGCTCACTCACACCTGTGACCTGTACAAACAAACTAACTGGTTAAACTTTGAGGGAAGGTTCATGTATCAGACCAGTCTGCTTGCAAAGAAGATAGCTCTGGTCTCTCCCTCCTGTAATCCATCATCTCCTAATTCCCACCCCAGCTACTCAGGCAACTAGAAGCTCCCCAAGAGCCCCCTACCATGTTCCTTTCTGTAGGACTTCCATGGGGCAGAGGGCTTTCAAGTTCAGGGCTCCTTTCTGGCTGAATGGCCTGCCTCCTGAGGTCTCTTCTACTAACAAACTAGACCCATTCAAACTTAAACTACGGCAGCATCTCCTTGCCTCCTGTTGCTGTGATTGTTAATGACTTCGTCTCTCCATCCTCTAACCTCCCTCCCCCCCTTTCCTCATTTTAGTTAAGACAAGATCATTTCTGACTGAACAAATACTTCCTCTTCCCTCCCCTCACCATCTCCCTACCTTTTCTCCTGCTCTTGTCTCTCCCCTCCTGTCCTTGACACGACAAGGTAATTTCTGACTGAACAATTTACTTTTTCTCCCTCCTACACCATCTACCTTCCTCCCTCCTTGATTCTGACAAGGTCATTTTTAACTGAACCAGCACTTTTCTCTTCCCCCTCTCCCTCCCTCTGCTCCCCTTTGCTCATCCCTCCTTCCTCCCATTGTTTCTCTGCCCTTACACCCCCTCCCCCACTGTCTTGCTTCCTGCCTTGCCCTCCTTTCTTATTCTCCTACTTGTTACTTGTGCTTCATATGCCTACTCTGTCAGCTAAGCACATAGTCCCACCATATGGTTTGTATTGTATTATCTGCACATTTTGCTTTATTGGCTGTAGTCTGTTCTTGCTCTTGTTTAATTGTTTTGTATTTTCACAAAATGTTGTTATTTTGTTTTGACCTTCTCAGACGTGGAACCTTTGTAAATGAGTTTCTGACTCAAAGGTTGTAATTCCTAAACTCAGTCATAGGTGCTGGAACTAGGGGTGCTGGGGTGCTGCAGCACCCCAGCTTGAAGATAAGCCCTTCCATCCCCAAAGACCAATGGTACACCTAATTTCTGTGATTTTGAGTGATCCTGCATGACCAGGAATGGATCTGACTAAACCCATGCAGGAGCGCAGCTTTAAATGGAAGGGCTAATGGCAACTGTCTTTAAGACAGATAGCTGGAGGTCCCCAATGAGGCATTTTCTACACAGCAGCTGAGTTAATGCTACTTTAATGCAGAACAAAGTCTTTTCCAGGTGCTAACTACAACTGAGTCAGCAATATTTCTGATTAGTTAGCATAAGCATGAGTCAGTCTTTGAGTTTCTGTGCAGCTATGCCTGCCAATGACAGCACTTGCTACCAGTGTGGATAACTGGTTGGCTATGCCTTCATTCCCCAAACATTTGTATGGGTGATCATATTTTTAGCCTCAGCTGTAAGCACTGAGATTATCTTATGGTTACATAATTGATCACATGCGTACCTAGAAAGTACATGTGTGATGTACTGGGGAAAAACTAGAGCATATGTACCTGAAGTACAGTATGTAAAAGGCTATGGTAGCAGGGCACTGAATACTCCCACAATTAGTCTCAGTTTTATATGGTTAAGTCTCTGTATTTCAGCCAGCAAGCTAAAGTACAGAGGAGCTACAGACAGCTGAAGGAACTGAGAAGGGGAAAGGTCTTCTTTCACAATAAAAGTGAGAAAAGGGACAAGAAGGATGAGATTGTTAGGATTAAGAAAGGAGAGGAGTGGTGGAGGATAATGGGGAAAAGCAGAGATACTAAATAAATACTTCTGTCTTCACCTGGGAAAGGACGGACCTGTGTCTTCAGGAGGGAGAACAGGAGTGGGGGGACACAGATGTAGTGACAGAGGAGGATAGGGTGAGGGAGGGACTGGTAGCATTGAAGGTGGACAAATTACAGACCAAGACAGAGTACATCCAAGGGTACAGAGAAGAGCGACAAAAATGGTGCCGTGTATGCAGCAGAAGTAGTATGAGGAGAGACTCAGAACTCTAAATATGTACTCCCTGGAGGAAAGGAGAGAGAGGGGAACATGATAGAGACCTTCAAATATCTAAAGGGGCTGGCCGGTGGTGCTGTGAGGATTGAGGCACTGGACACAACACCTCGTGCTACGCTGGCGACCTGGGTTCAGGAATGAGCCCTGGAGCTGGGGGTCCACAGGGAGGGGAAGAGACTGAGCATCCAGGAGGACTGCTCTCTCTTCCCTGGGAGGGATAGAGATGAGACTGCTCAAAGAAGCAACCTCTGGCAGCGCCAGAGGTAGCCCAGAAGCATTGTGGCATATGCCTTGTTGTGGAACCACCACAGCACATTGTCATGACAGCCGGGCTCCACAGGGGACTCTCAGAGTTAAAACACCCATCCTCCTCCCTTGATAGGTGATGACACCTCCACCCAAGGACCACACTCCCGAAGATGAATGCAGCTCACTCCTTGTCCCCCTCCTCTGCCCGGTGCTCAATACTATAAGAAAGAATGCCTGAGGCGGTGGCAGACCTTCCCAGAAGGTAGAACTCTGGGGATGTCTGGTGCCAAGGGTGGAGATGAGCCAGATCACGCAAGGAGGTAGCGCCCCAGGGAATGGAAGGTCGCCAGAGAGAGTTCGGGAGGGGGTCAAAGGATGTGGGAGAAAATAAAGTTCGAAAAAAATATATATATCTAAAGGAGATCAATAGGATACCAGAGAGCATCTTTCACATGAAGGGAAATAGCAGAACAAGGGGCACAGCATGAGACTAAAAGGTGGAAAACTTAAAGGGAACTTAAGGAAATGCTACTTCACTGAACAGGCGGTGGAGAGATGGAACAGTTTCCCCAGGAAGTGGTGGAGGTGGCCAACAGTTCAAGGTTTCACGAATGCATGGGACAGGCATGGAACTCTCAAGCTAGGGTGAAGAGAGTTGTAGCATCTAGGGTACCTTAAGCATTAGAAAGAGGGAGAGGGCAGACTGGATGGGCCCAAGGCCCTTATCTGCAACAACATCTATGTATCTATGTACTAAGAACTGGCTGAGGAGCTTGCAGGGCCACTGGCAGGCCTGTTTTAACAGTTCACTGGAGGGTATTTACTGCAGGACTGGAGAACAGTATGTGTGGTGCCCTCCACAAGAGTGGTCCCAAATATGACCCAAGGAATTACAGACCAGTCAGACCTCAATCGTGTGCAAGCTCATGGAGACCATATTTAAGGAAAGGTTGATAGAATATCTAGAGGAGCAGGTCTCAGGATGCGAGGGCAGCATGGGTTCATGGGGGTGGGGGAATGTGTCAAACAAATCTGACTGACCTCTTTGACTAGGTCACTAAGACAGTAGAGAGGGCCAAGTGGTAGACATCCTCTACATGATTTCAGCACAGCCTTTGATTTTATGCCCCAAAGGTTGATAGTTTCATTTTTATTAGGGTTAAACCATTGAGCAAGCTAATTTGAAATGGTGACCCATAGACATAGCAAACAATATATAATCGATAAAGACTTATTACAACACATTTAACAATACATTATAAGGAATAACAATCTTACACAATAAAACCATTCAACAGTCATAAAATTAACCACAGCAACATTTAGTCTGACTATTAATATTATCTAAAGACCATTGTTCTACTGCATTTATTGAGAAGTGGTTGATGTTAAACAATTGGCACTTGTGTGGCAAATTATTCCAGTAAAGGGTACAACTTGACTAGAAATGCATTGACTTTTGTGTGTTTGGCTATAAGAACAGTTAATTCACATTAATCTTAATTCCTGAGAGAGATGATTATGGGGCCAGTGAGTACACTGAGGAGGATCACTCCCTAATGTTTGTGAAGGACTGGTTCAATGAAAAACTGTTTTACAACTTTGGGACGTATTTTGAACTCTTCTCTGTTTTTATGGGACTCAGAGTAACACCTTGGGACATTTGTTTCCATCATTCGGTTCCAGACCCTCACCAATGAGACATTTGTGCTCAGTGTCCCTTACGCTGTAAATGATGATTGTATATGTCATGTTCTTTTTGAAAAAACGACCTCTATGGTTTTAACATAACACATTACACTTTCTAAAGTATGTTCGTAGATCAGTGTTACCAGACGTGTAAACTGTTTTACTTTGGGTTCTCTGGGGTTATCTGTTTTTCCCTGTATAATAGCTTAGGGACAATTGGGGTTTGCCTATTTATGTACTTATGTTGTTTTTGGGGGTATTTTTAGCTTCAGACTGAATGCATGACAATACTTTTTGTCCCTCTGGGATAAGTACTCTGTTGGACTATCTATATGGACTTTTTCACATCTCACTCACAGTCACGCTGCTCTTGGGCACCACATCAGTGAAAATCGTTACTTTAGTGTGTTGTTGAAATTAGGTTTTCCCCCATGTTATACCAAAATATGGTGAATGCATCTTACCCTTGATTAAGGAGCCTTTGTGCTTCCAGAGCACTGTATTCGGACTGTTTACCATATGTGATGCATCAATTGTTGTAACAATTGTGACATTTCTAAAAATAAAGTTTAAAAAGACATTTCTAAATTGCAATATCTAAGTGGATCATAAAATCATACACTACTTCTCGATTTGTATGCTCCAAACATTTTGTGGTAAGCATGTTGTAAACAGTGTAGCAAGGACTGTGGTTAAAGCATTTTACTTAAACACAAGTTGATGCTGCTAGCTTCATTTATTTACATGGTTGGTGGGGTCCAGCTGCAGGATATGGGAGTATCCAACTGCAGAAGGGTCATAGATACAAGCTCTGAACATTGTAGAAACTTGTGCCAGTTTAAGTTATGTAATTTTTCCTTGGAGTCAGGAGTAGGTAAGGCGTAACAAAAGTGAGTTTTATCTTCAATAAAACCCCAAAACTCACCAGAGTATTTATAAACCTAGAGCATTTATATAAAAATATTTCACACTGCATTATAATAATGTCTATGGGGTGAATGGTTGATGGCATTGATGGTCAACCAGTTGCCTACCCAGTTGCAGCTGTAGACTATAAGGCCAGCCAGAGTCTCCTACACCGTTGACTCCAGGGAAAAACATTTTTTCCTGGAGTCAGGGAACGAGGAAGAAATAAAAAAGTGTGCTTTTTATCTTCAGTAAAAGCCCCCAAACTCATCAGACAGCATATAAACCCCAGAGCTTCTAGGGGTCTAGCAGCCCCCGACCCCCGGCCTTCATGTGTCCCAGTTGAAAGGGTTTTCAGCACCCCACTATAAAACTGTTCAGTGCCCCTGGACTCAGTAAATAAATAAAATAAATAAATTTCAATGCCTGGGTGGATGACAAAGGCTCACAATCTGGTAAAGATTTTCTCAGATATGGTATCTCTGGGCCTAGCACAAGTGATTACCACTGCAACTCATCTACTTGGTCACGCCTTAGACCATATATTCTCTCTGAGGCTCCAAGGTCAATAGGCTCGAGATTGAGTTGCTCAGATCACTGTGTGACCAGGTTCTGTTTCAGGGCCCCCTTGTAGTGTATCCTGTAGAGTTTGTCCAGTACTGACCTTTGAGAGGGTTTGGACCTGAAGGACTGATGTCAGTGCTGGACACCTCAGAAATGCTGGCTGCATACTGCTGGGTGAAGAGGCCACAGTGGCTGCCCAGAATATGGTTGCCACTGTGACCTTTGACTGCCCAGCGCCAGTCCATGCACCTCACCACACCCTCCATCTTTCAGCACTTCAGACTTCTGTCACCTCTACCTTGCACTTCTCATACCAGTCACCCCCAGACAATGGCCCTTCAGCCTGCTCCTCCTTCCTGTCCCCCACCCACCCACCGTCCCCCCCCTACTGGTTGCTCATCTGGCGTTACTATCCTTTTGCTGTCTCTCCGCTTGAAATATGATATTTTGTTTTGAGACTCTGTATTAATGTTTACCTTTGCTTGTATGTTAACTTTCCATCCTTTGACGTGGAACCTTTGTAAACGAGCAGTTCTTGCTCAAAGGTATTTGTAATCCTAGAGTTTAATAAATAAATAAATACAATGTAAGTCACCTAGTGTTGCGTCACGGCTCGCCATGGTTTGATAATGAACTGAGAGGGTTAAAACCAGAGGCTGGAAGTTGGAGCATCATTGGAGGAAGTCCAAGGCTTTTAGGGCAAACTAGTTCTGGTTTCTCATTATGAAGAATATCAGAAGGCAATCACTCGGAAAAGGCAGATTTTCTGTTGGAGAGATTGCTGCAGGAACAGCAACTAGCTCAGCTCTTTTGGACTGTAGACAGGCTTGTTCACTGCCTGCCTGGAGTCCGTAAGAACAGTTATACCACAAAATGCAGAGTTTTCTTGGCTCCTTCTATAGGGTATCCTCCACCAGGACCACAATTACTTCAACTGGGCCTTATGAGACCAGCAGTGCACAGCCTGTAGGCCAGAAATGCATTCGGTGGACTTTGGGGAATTTCAGTCAGTGATGGTGGAGGAGGTTTGCTGGGTGGTCTCAGAGCTGCAGACAGCATTTTGTAGTCTGGACTCAAGCCCAATGAGTTGCTTAATGAGTGTGCCGGGCATGGACCTCAGTTCTGATGTGATATTTGGGTTTTTATACCTAACATACTAACATACTAACATACTATTTGCCAGCAGATTAGGCCTTATGGTCTATCAAGTCTGCTCGAACCTAGATCCTTAGTTGGGTGCCGAGACCCTCCATCCCTTGTGCTCCAGAAACCCCTATCATCCATCCCCACCCCGGGACAGGCCATCATCTGATACATCCACTTTCTGTGTCTGTCCCACCCTCTCTTAAAGCTCTCCACTGTGGATCTCTGAACCAGCTCACCAGGCAGAGCATTCCAAGGGTCCACCACCCTCTCAGTGAAAACCTCCTCCTCTTTCCCCCTCACCCTTCCACCTTCCAACTTAAACCATGCCTCTGGTGATGCCTCCCTGCTTTAGTCTAAGATCCCTCCATGTTTACCCTATTTATTCCCTTGAGGTGCTTGAGACCTCAATCATGTCCCCCTGTCTCCTCTCCTCCAATGAAAACAGGCAGAGCTCCTCAAGTCTGTCCTCGTAAGTCAAATCCTAGCCCTCGTATCATCTTTGTTGCCCACCTCTGTACCCTCTCCAGGAGCTGTATGTCCCTCTTCAAGTGTGGTCTCCAGTACTGTACACAGTACTCAAGGTGTGGTCTAACCAGTCCATTGTACAGTGGCAGAATCACTTCCTTGCTCCTAGAGGTGATCCCCTCATGCGATGCATCCCAACATCCTGTTTGCCTTGCTAGCTGCTCTCCTGCACTGCTCAGTGTTATTCATACATGTATCCACCATGACCCCTAGGTCTTTTCCCTGTTGAGGCTTCCAGCACCTCCCTCCCAGGGGTGTACCTGTGTTTGGGTTTCCCCGACCAAGATGCAACACCTTGCACTTGGTGATATTGAAATTTAATTTCCATGTGTGAGCCCAGCTTTCCAGGGTGTCCAGGTCCCTTGCAGGGCCAACCTCCCTCTTCTCCCTCAACTACTGCTCCCATCTTGGAGTCATCCATGAAGAGACTCATTTCACACCCTATACCATCCCTGATGTCTGATATGTATGCATTAAACAGGATTGGACCCAGGACCCGAGCCCTGTGGTACCCTACCTACCAACCTCTGTAGGGTTCGAGAGCTCCCACAGACCACTACTCTCTGAGTGCGTCCAGCTATCCAGTTTTCAATCCATCTGACCATCAAAGGCCTACTCCTAACCCCATCAGTTTCTCCACCAGACCATTGTGGGGACAGAGTCAAACGCCTTGCTGAAGTCCAAGAATAATACATCCACAGGCTTACCCCTATCCAGTTCTGATGTTACCCATTCATAGAACTCCACAAGGTTGGTTTGACATGATCTACCTGGCACAAACCCATGCTTGCGACTATCCAGACCTCCACCTCCTCCAAGTAACCCCAATCGTTCCTTTAGTATACTCTCCATTAATTTTCCCACCACGAGGTTAAACTGATGGGTCTATAGTTTCCTGGTACTTCCTTGACCCCCTTTGTGGATTGGTACCACATGTGCCTCTCGCCAATCCCTAGGTACCCTCCCTGTCTCAAGTGACCTGTTGAAAAGCTCCATCCAGGTGCAGCCAGTATGTCCCGCCACCCCATAGTACTCGGATGAATGCCATCCGCCCAGAGATTTGTCTTTCTTTAGGGCCTTGAGGGCAAACCACACCCTTTGGTGGGGATGGCATCATCCGTCCCTCCACCTTACTGGTCTTTTATCCTTATCCAGATGTTGACACCCCTGAGGTACCTTTCCCTCCCTTTTGCTCCATTTCTGCTGCTCCCTGATCCCTCCTGCCGCTTCTATCCCTTTGTGCCTTGCTTTGTAGATATCCATCCCCCTCCCTAGTGAACACAGAGGCAAAGTACTCGTTAAATACCTCTGCCTGGTCCCTATCTTCCACCCACCCTCCTTCTGATCTCAATCTGCTGAGATGGCCTTAGTTTTCTCCATCTCCCAATGTACCGGAAGAACCCTTTTTCCCCTCATGTATCCCTGTGCCAGCCCGATGCTCTTTACTGGACTTGCTCCCCTCACCATACGGGTGACTTTTCTAGATGCAAGCTGGTACATTTCCTTATCCTATCCCTCTTGTTGTTTTATATTTTTGTAAGCATCTTCTTTCTCTGACTGCTACCTGGACCTCACTGGACCACCAGCATGGTTTATGTGACCTTGCTCCTTACGTTTCAACTTAGCGCAGATCCTGACTGCCTCATGAAGTCCCCGTTTATGACCTCCCATCTCCTTTCCACACTTGTTGTTGAGGTAATCCCTTCAAGTGATCCTTGAGAATATTTCCCATGCCCATAAAGTCTGCCCCCTGGAGTCCACTGCCAGTGTCCTAGATCTCACCCCAGTCCCCAATGCTTATTTGAAACCAGACAGTATTGGGTCACTCCCAGTCAGGGGTCCTGTACAACCATGTCCCTTACCAGATCCCCATCTGCCAGAACCACATCCAGGACATGCCCTCCCTTGTGGACATGCCCCTAGCCTTGATTGACTGGTTTCAACATACTTATACATAAAATAAGTACTCTGAAGAAATTACTTCAAATACTTTTTGTGCCAGTGATAATTAAGAGGTTTTGTTACAGGAAGTGTCTACAGTTTTTTTTGCAAGCTTTGTACCTCAATATTTTGATTGTATTCATTCTGTTATATGAACTGTACAACCTTTATGGTGTGTGTCACTTTAATTAATTCACTAAAATGGGGTATGTCTGTTAATCTCAGACCTGCCCCTATGCAAGACACCATTTTGGATTGAGCGCTGGGGCTGAGGGCGTCTGTCTGGGCAATTGATGCCACAATAAATCACCTTGCCTGCATTTACTGCCTCTAACTCCTGTGTCCATGAGGTGCTGAGTTATTCGTTGCTAGTGCATTTTATGTTGCCTGAAGTAGGGCTTAACAGGGAAGCACCAGACTGGTTTCCTGTCAAGCTTACACCACAAGAGCCACACAACAATGGCAAATGGGCTTGAATCTTCTCTTTAACTAGCTGTAGAGTGTTCCCCTATACTAGCGCTCAGTCCTCGGGGGCTCCTTTATCTGATTTATTTAAGAGGATTGGAAGCTAGTGCAGGGGCGCACTTTACTACTACACAGGTGACACAACTGTCTGTACCTCCAACCATACCTATCAACTGCTATGAATTCTGCATAGCACTATAATTTGACACTCAGATTTACCTTTTCTCCACAAAGGTGTATTGCTGTTCTTAATAAGTTAGAGCTATTTCTGGACACACAAACTATTAAATCAATGTGCTAACTTGAGAGAAAGAATATCCGTTTGTCTTTCAATTTTTTTATTCTGTCCTACCAGGACCTCCTTGTAAATGAGCTTGCTCAATGAAGCCTTTCCTGGTAAAATTAAAATAAATAAAATAAATTCCTTAACACTAACTGATGGTCTTCAGGCCTTTTCCAACACATGTAAACTGAAGTTACATTCTTCTGAAACTAAGCTGATGTAATTTAGGCAGGCAGCCAAAATGAAAGCTTGTACAGATGTATGTTAATGATATGAAGGAACCTTCTGGGTATACCAATGCATGCACGTATGTAGGTTTTTGGTTAGACCCCTCAAGGACTGTAATATTCACATGAACAAACTAATTGCTCAAGTGAGTAAGAGGATCCGGCTTTTGTACAGGAACAGAGATAGCCTGGATTGTGGAACAATTCAAAAACTTGTCCAGGTGCAGGTTTTCTCCCATTTGACTATGCCAACATTGTGTATGACTACGCAGTGGACGATAGGCTTCAGAAATTGAGGTCCTATATAATCCTCTTAACAGGCTTATTCTCAGATGTCACAGGAATACAAACTATTGTAACCTTTATAGAAGGCTTGGTTGGATTTTGTTACTTAATAGAAGAAAGCTGCACAAGTATTATGAGGTATTTTCCTGCGAGAATGTTTTGTGACACGCGCCCCATTACTTTGGAAACAGACGTATTCAAAGGAAAGCTTATCCCTAGCCTGAGGAATTCTCGCCTTTAGGGAACTGTTCCTAGAACAAAAGATACAAAGGTCTTCTTACTTTTAGCCAGTGTGTCCCTGCCTTGTAGAGCTAACTTCCTGCTTGCTTTCAAGTACTGAATGAGAAGCCTCCGTCGATTCATTTGTTGAAACAGTAGTTTTGAATTCAGTCTGTAGTCTGGAAGGATGTTGTTGCAGACTCTTTGAAGAACTCACTTGAATAAATAATTGTTATGTTGTGACTATTCTATTTATTATATTGTGATTTTATTTTTATGTATAAGTGTAACTGGAACATGTGTTGTTTTATGTCTTGTTTTTAAACATATTTTTCCTTTGGTCTTTTTTTTTTCAGCATATTTTTCCTCCTGCTTTTGGCCAGGCCAGGTCCTCCTTCTGCCTACCACCAATTGCCCTGATCCCATCCTGCCCGGGTCCTGCCATCCAATCCATCAGGACCACCAGCAAACCGCGCACCACTGTGCTGTCCTTCTGGCTTACCCCCTAGGGCTAGGTATGCCTTCCTTCAGCTCCTTGGCATTTCTTCCTGCAGACATCTGGCCACCCACAGCAGAGGTGAAGACTGGTGGTGCCTGTGTAAGATGGAGGTGCGGATCCAGCGTTGGATGTGTTGGGCCAGCAGAGGCTTCATCTTCCATGTCTGCACCTGCATTTTCTGCACCCCACCAGGAGCATGCAGCGGGATTGGCTGCTGGTGAAGTCTGACACAGCCAACCAGAGACATGTTCCAATGACCCAGCCTGAGCCCACGGATCCCATGCACACCCTGACCTGTGGCCCCCAGGTGGCAGTAATGCAGCGGGTCGCAGCACCCTCCCTCCCTCCCCAGAGGAGGCAGTGTCTATGGGATGCTTGATCCCTTTTCCTGGCCAGCCTTCTGATGATGCAGGCTTGTTCATGAACCTGGGTCATTGGCGCGCGTGAGCAGTAGCTCTACTGCACGGCAGGATGACTATGTTTATGTCTTTGTAAGCTGCCTCACGTTATCACCATTGCAAGTGGGCATATGTTCAATGACTACAACCTTAAATAAATGAAATAAAAGAACTCTCATGGTCAGGAGTTACCTTCAAGAGCCCACTAGAAACCGGCCTCAAGTAGAAGCGAGAGTGGCTGGTTACATAACCAGCAATGCAGGCAAATTAGGTAGCTGTTTATCGATTGATTGATTGATTGATTGATTTGTAATTATATTTTTATAATTCATACTTTATTTGATTCTGTTGAACAGTCTAAGTATAGAATACTATATATAGAAACAATTCAGCTGTGGGGCATTACTCAGTCTTCCAGCCCTCAACAAGTATTCTAAGTTTCCTGCATGCACTGATACCTAGCCAGGCCCCCAGCCTCTCAGGCTTCCTATGAACCAGTGGTCTCAGTCAGGGTTCATGAAGCTTGGGTCATGTGGTGACCAAAGTGTCAGGACTGCTGTAAGCTAAGATTAGGGCCAAACAGTTCACAACAAAATAACAGAAAAAAAAGAAAAACTCAGAAATATCCAGGAAGCAGTAAAGGTGCAAAGCAATGGGCTTAGTAATTCTGAGTTTTGAGGGGTGTGTGACAAGGAGCTCCTGCCACTCTTGAGGACCAGCCTTTTCTTAAATCTGTTGAACAGTTCTTCTACTTTTTAGCCTAATCTATCCTTTACAATTTCTAGTCCATGAGGTTGGCCACCTATGGGCACCCCTTCCTTTTCTTGACTATGCTATAGTGTCCTCTTTAATTTTCTTGTCTCTCTCAGTCCTCGTACAGGAGGTTATTGTTGTGACCGCCAAGCTGATATAAAACAACTGGCTGTGTTCCTCGTTGTTGGATTTAGTATACAATGGTGCTATGTCATAACATACTTTAATGTATATATCTTATGTGTATAAAACCTGAAAATGTTAAAAATACAATGGCGCTAGGTGTTTTGATAAAGGTAAAAGTTACTAGGGACTGTATGATAAAAATGAAGTTAGTTGTGATATTTGAAATGCATGTAAATTGCTGTAAGTTAAACAAGTCTGAAATTTCATGGTGATTTGTATATATCCCATGATGCTTTGTGTTATGGAAGTATGTGTGATGCTGTGTTTCTTTGAAACTTGACTTATTGTCAGTGCCCTTGGGGTAACCCTTGTTTCAGTGCTTCTGCACTTAGGTTCTTTGTCTTTAGCTTGTTTTGTTTTATTTTGAGCCCTCATCACCCAAGCAAACAAGGCCCGCATTGAGGGAGGGCTGAATCTCAACTGATAAGCTAGATCAGAGATCAGTGAGTCAGTTGGTGCTGGCTAAATGTAGAAGAAGGACATGCATAGTCTGTTGCTGCAAACTGATGTATTGAAGAGGGATATGCCATTACTGAAGGTTATCTGCTGTATTTTGAATAAACATCACAGAGATTGTGTGTTGAACCTGAAGTTCAGTGCCTGGTCCATCTGTCATCCCAACCCCTCCACAGGGTGATTTAATTTGTGGATGTGCAGTAGACTGAACATGTGTAGGCTATTTGAACCACTTTATTTGATTGACTGGTGATTGATTGCCCGATTTAGTTATTTAGTTCAAACGTTTTACCAAGGAAAGACAAGCTAAGCTGATATCAGCTCATTTCTAGCTGTGTCCTGGTGGGAAAGGAAGAGGAGAGAACAATGTAAATGTAATGTTCAAAAAAAATGCAATAATGGAAACATGAAAAAACAATATGAGCAATTACAGGCAATGTTTCTGAGCATGAATTATGCAATACAATACATTGTAGAAAAGAAAAATCGAACATATGCAATGTACAACAATGGAATAATAAAGGGGAGGGGTAGTTGCAGAAAACTGGGGGTGGGGCTGTACCAGTGACAGTGAAGGGTGGAGGGCAGCAGACAGAAGTCTAAGACCCAGTGTCAGGAACAACTGCAGGAGTAAGGAATGAAATCATGGAGGAGAGATTTCAGAGCATGAAGGAAAAGAACAAAGCAGATGGAAGGCGGAGGAGCCCCAGAGTTTAAGAAAGTGGAAAGAGAAGGCAGCTTGACTAGTGGAGGATTTCAGTAGGGGAAGCAAGACAGTTGAGCAAAAGGTGTGAAGGGAGTAAGAGGTAGTTGGGGGGCAACATAAAAAAAAACCAAAGTGCAGTAAGATCATCTTCCATGTATTCAGAATGTGAGTTGTTTAAAGAAATTTAATGTGCTGTAAATTGACTGCAGATTGTGTGGGCTTCATGAATTAAGAATTAATGGCTGGCAGTATAGCCTAGAGGTTAGAGTAACGAGCTGTGAATGAGCTTGGTTCAGCAGACCTGGGTTTGATACCCCAACCTCCACTTGTATACTGTGGCTCTGAGCAAGTCACTTAACCAGCCTAAAACTCCCAGTTTGTCCCTGAAAACAGGCAGTTGTGCCTAGTGGGCCTTACCTGTTGACAAAAATCAGTTAAAAACAAATCCACTCAACCTTTAACCGGGCGCACAGAGGCTGGTGGTCATTTGGTTCCTCAGCTACTGACTCTGCTATCCTTTCTGCTTTATTGAACTTAAACCCCTCCAAGGGTCATAGTCCTGAAAGGTTTTGACTCTGAACTGTTTATCCTCTCTTCATCAGCTATTGCTGCTTCTATCCCTACCCTCCTCAACCTCTGCTTTGCTTGCGGTGATATTCCTCAGCTTCAAAAGCAGTCCAAGGTCCTTGTGTTGCATAAAGGCGGTGACCTATCCTCAGCTGGGAACTTCCACCCGATTTCTCTCCTTCCAACTCTGGCTAAGCTACAGGTGTGATTTATTTTCTCCCAGCTCCTTCCTTCCTTCCTGGATACCTCTGGCTGCCTCTTTCAGTTCAGTCTGGCTTCCAGAAACACCCTCCACAGTTTACTCCCTACAAAGGGTCATTGAATCCATCCACACTGGAATGGATCAGGAACCTGTGACCACAGTCACTTTCATTGACCTTGCCAAGGCCTTTAACTCTGTTGACCACCCTCTCTTGTTGGACAAGCTGAGGCTTGCGTCCTCTCTGCCCCAGCAGTGACCTGGTTTTGCTCTTATCTCTCTGAGTGTTATCTGTCAGTTCAGGTAGGAGTGTTTTCTCTCCCCTCCCTATCCAGACTAGTGGCCAACAAGGCCCACATCCTTAGTCCACTCTTTTCTTTTGCTCTCAATGACCTCCCTTCTGCCTATGTCAATGCCAACATACACATGTATGCCAATGGCGTAGTCCTCTACAATTGGTCCCCCACCTTGGAGCTTCAGCCACTGCTTCAACAGGACTTTGATAATGTCCAGTGCTGGTTATTCTCAAAGGTCCTTCTGCTAATGCCAAAAGACTGTCTCACTGTATTTTGATACTAGACAAAAGCCAGCTAGGCTCCCTCCAAAAGGATTGTGTACCAAACCTAGTCTGCCACAAGATCATTCTTAAAATGATCTTGCGATTTTCGATTTACGGATGTGTTCTGAGAGCTGCTCAAAAATTTCCCTGGCTAGCCAGCCATTAGGCGCAGTGGTTGGTTCTGCTTGAATGCTGCAACCCGGATTCGGGAATGGATCTGGTCATCTGAGGCCAGCCGGGGAGAAGGATCAAGTGTCCTGGACTGCTCTCCTCCCGGGGGTGAGGTGGTGAGTGATCAGTGCAGGAGGCGACACCGGTGGAGGCTGGGTATATCGCAACACACTGATGTCTGCAGATCTCAGGGCAGGGTGGACCGGGCCATCATTGCGCGTCCCCACCCCTGCCTATGGGGAGAAAATTGTACTGGCAGTCTCTATGAAGCCCTACCTCCAGGCTTTAATTAGCCTCCTAGCCACTCTCCTGGATAGGACCCAGTAGTGTGGCACTGTAGGGAGATGGTGCTGCAACTCCACACCCTGGGGAAGTCAGGGGTGCCAGGAGAGCACAGGTATGATTGGAGGTGGAAGCACAGGGGTCCATGACCAGGGCAAAGGCAGGGGGCTGGATTCAGCAAAAAGTCTAAATAAAAAAAAATAAAAATTTCCCTAGCTAGACTGGGGCCATCACTTCCCTTTCCTTCTGCTGTTATGCTTCAAACTGCCCTTCACTCACTCATCAGTATATTCTCTGCCAATCCCTTTCCTGCCATCTTTGGATTGCCATTGTCTGCTTCACTCTGCATTATTGCTATATAAATTCTGGTTCTCTTCTCTTCCTCCCTACCTTACTTATCTCCTATCCCTCTACCTCCTTCCAAGTACTCCCTCCATTCCTCTGATTCTTGTATCCTTTCTGTTCCTGCCTACATGACTTCCACTGGCCAATCTGCTTTCTCTTTTAGGCTCCTGCAACTTGGTACAAACTTCCTGTCTCTACTCACCTTTTCCACCTCCTCTCTATCTTAAATTCTCACTGCTAAACTATATTTCTCTGTACTGTACTGTACTGTACTGTACTGCTCCTATCTATTCTCCTCTCCCCACCTGCCTTGTCTAAGGTCTCTTCTTTATGCCTCTGGTTCCCCTAGTTTAGTTTGGATATTCTACTGGATTTGTAACCTGCACCACATTTTATGAGCAGACCACAGTTCTTGATCCCTAACCTATCTCTGTATATAATATTTATGAGCTAGGGCTACACCACAGTTTAATGTCTTGTACTCTGTACTCAGTTACTGTAACTTTTGTACCTGCAATCTCATGGTTGTCTTACAGTATTTATTCTCAGTACTATTGTACCTGTTAATTATACTTACTACTGTATGTTTTCACCTAGCGTCAAATGATGTATTTCCACATGTTTGTTTACTGTGACAAAAACTGTACTCTCTTGCCATGTCTCCTTGACTGTTGTTCCTCATGTTGTACTCTTCCGAGTCGTTTCTGAAAATAGGCATAATACTTGTCTAGTGTACTTACCCGTAAACAAAAGCTAAATAAATAAATATCATATACTTTGTACCCCTTGTTCCCCCACCTCTGGATCGCACCAAGAAACAAGCTTGGGCTCAGTGTTCCTTTCAGTTATACATTTTCAGATAAATAAATAACAGTGCCAGGCAACAAGCCTAGTAGCTCAGTATTTGAAGGGTGAGGTGGTAGCGTAAACAACAGGCCCAGTAGCTCATTGTTTGGAGGGGTACTGTACTATGAAGCTTGCCAGGATCAAGCCCAACTCTGCAGAATTCTGTAGTAGTGTTAATGCAGGAACAATGTGTTTCAATGGGAGTTAATCCCTTTTGTCATGCAGAGAAACTGTGACACTGCACTTGATCCTAGCAGGCTTCACTGTAATAGTGCCAGACAACAGCCCTAGTAGCTCAGTGTTTGGAGAAGTGATGTAATAGTGCCACACAACAGGCTTAGTGGTTCAGTGTTTGGAGTGGTGATGTAATAGTTCAGGCAACAGCCCTAGTAGCTCAGTGTTTGAAGGTGTGATGTAATAGTGCCAGACAACAGCCCTAGTAGCTTAGTGTTTGGAGAAGTGATGTAATAGCGCCACACAACAGGCTTAGTGGTACAGTGTTTGAAGGGTGATGTAATAGTGCCAGACAACAGGCCTAGTAGCTCAGTGTTTGAAGTGGTGGTATAATTGTGCCAGGCAACAGGTCTAGTAGCTCAGTGTTTGAAGGGTGGTATAATTGTGCCAGGCAACAGGCCTAGTAGCTCAGTGTTTGAAGTGGCGATATAATTGTGCCAGGACAACAGGCCTAGTAGCTCAGTGTTTGAAGTGGTGGTATAATTGTGCCAGGCAACAGGCCTAGTAGCTCAGTGTTTGAAGGGGTGGTATAATAGTGCTAGGCAACAGGCCTAGTAGCTCACTGTTTGAAGTGGTGGTATAATTGTGCAAGGCAACAGGCCTAGTAGTTCAATGTTTGAAGGGATGGTATAATAGTGTAAGGCAACAGGTCTAGTAGATCCGTGTTTGAAGGGTGGTATAATAGCCAGGCAACAGGCACACTAGTTCAGTGTTTGAAGGTGATGTAACAGTGCCAGACAACAGGCCTAGTAGCTCAGTGTTTGAAGGGGTGATAAAATAGTGCAAGGTAGCAGGCCTAGTAGCTGTGTTTGTGAGGGTGGTATAATAATGCCAGGCAACAAGCCTAGTAGCTCAGTGTTTGAAGGGTGGTATAATAGTGCAAGGCAACAGGCATAGTAGTTCAGTGTTTGAAGGGTGGTATAATAGTGCAAGGCAACAGGCATAGTAACTCAGTGTTTGAAGGGGTGGTATAATAATATCAGGCAACAGGCTAGCAGCTCAGTGTTTGAAGGGGTGGTATAATAGTACCAGGCAACAGAGCCTAGTAGCTGTGTTTGCGGGGTGGTATAATAGTGCCAGGCAACAAGCCTAGTAGTTCAGTGTTTGAAGGATGGTATAATAGTGCCAGGCAACAAGCCTAGTAGCTCAGTGTTTGAAGGGGTGGTATAATAGTGCCAGGCAACAAGCCTAGTAGCTCAGTGTTTGAAGGGATGGTATAATAGTGCCAGGCAACAAGCCTAGTAAGCTCAGTGTTTGAAGGGATGGTATAATGGTGCAAGGCAACAGGCCTAGTAGGTCAGTGTTTGAAAGGGTGGTATAGTAGTACAAGGCAACAGGCCTAGCAGCTCAGTGTTTGAAGGGTGGTAAAATGGTGCAAGGCAACAGGCCTAGTAGCTCAGTGTTTGAAAGGGTGGTATAATAGTACCAGGCAACAGGTCTAGCAGCTCAGTGTTTGAAGGGGTGGTAAAATGGTGTAAGGCAACAGGCCTAGTAGCTCAGTGTTTGAAGGGTGTTATAATAGTGCAAGGCAACAGGCATAGTAGTTCAGTGTTTGAAGGGTGGTATAATAGTGCAAGGCAACAAGTCTTGTAGCTCATTGTTCAGAGGGCTGATGTAATGGCATGAAAATAGGCATAGTAGTTCAGTATTTGAAGGGTGGTATAAGGCAACAGGCACAGTGGTTCAGTGTTTGAAAAGGTAATATAATATTGCGAGGCAACAATCATAGTAGTTCAGTGCTTGAAGGAGTGTATAATAGTGCAGAGCAACAGGCATAGTAGTTCAGTGTTTGAGGGGTGGTATAATATTGAAAGGCAATAGGCATAGTAGCTCAGTGTTTGAAGGGAGGTATAATATTGCAAGGCGACAGGCATAGCAGTTCTGCGTTAAAGGGTGGTATAATAGTGCAAGGCAACAAGCATAGCAGTTCAGTGTTTGAAGGAGTGGTATAATAGTACAAAGCAACAGGCATAGTAGCTCAGTGTTTGGACGTAGTATAATAGTGCAAGGCAACAAGTCTAGTATCTCAGTGTTTAGAGGGCTGATGTAATAGTGCCAGGCAACAGGCCTAGTAGCTCAGTGTTTGAAGGGATGGTATAATAGTGCCAGGCAACAGCCCTAGTAGCTCAATGTTTGGAGGGTGGTATAATAGTGCAAGGCAACAATCATAGCAGTTCAGTGTTTGAAGGAGTGGTATAATAGTACAACGTAACAGGTCTAGTAGCTCAGTGTTTGGAGGATGATATAATAGTGCCAGGCAACAGCCCTAGTAGCTCAGTGTTTGAAGGGATGGTATAATAGAGCAAAGTAACAAGTCTAGTAGCTCAGTGTTTGGAGGGATGATGTAATAGTGCCAGACAACAGCCCTAGTAGCTCAGTGTTTGAAGGGATGGCATAATAGTGCCAGGCAACAGCCCTAGTAGCTCAGTGTTTGGAGGGGTGGTATAATAGTGCAAGGCATTAACTCTTCCTACTGACTTTTCCTACCGAGTATACTGTCATCACCATGAATCCTGTTAGAAATTAGCTTGTGGTTGTTCTTCAGCATCAGATTGACTGAACTATTTTATGTACTAGTTATTTGTATGTTATTACTGTTACCATGTTTACCATTGTTGTATGTTTCGCCCATCCTTTGAAGTGGAACCTTTGTAAACAAGCAGTCTCTGCTAAAGGTAATTGTAATCCTAGAGTTTAATAAATAAAAAAAAATAAAAAATAATATTGCAAGGCAACAGGCGTTGTAGGTCAATGTTTAAATAGGTGGTATAATAGTGCCAGGCAACAGCCCTAGGGGTTCAGTGTGTTTGGAGGGGTGATGTAATAATGCCAGGCAACAGGTCTAGTAGCTCAGTGTTTTGAGGGTGATATAACAGAGCAAGGCAACAGGCACTGTAGCTCAGTATTTGGAGGGGTGCTATAATAACACCAGGCAACAAGCCTGGTAGTTAAATGTTTGAAGGGATGCAGTAATAGTTCCAGGCAACAGGCAGAGTAGCGCAGTATTTAGAGGAGTGTTGGAATCAGATTCAAGATGCTACAAGGGAACAATTAACCAAGGAGCTTCAGTTCTTCTACATCAATGTGCCTGGGGACTTCCTAACCCCTTACCCCAAGCATCCCTCTGGTTTCACCAGATCATCCAGATGCCCTGGCATCTGTTCTTCAATGTGGCAGGCAAAAAGCCTCCCCAGATTTACCAATAAGTGGCTTCAAAGCCCCTGGCTCTGTACATCAGGCGCACAACCCCAGCCAAAGGTAAGTATATTTTAGTACCACTCCCAAACTGTCGGTATCTCTGCAATACACCAGGGCTGATGTAGAAACCTTGTGGCCTTCACAAGGGCTATAGCCAACCACCTCACTAAGGGGGGCTTGACCTGTAACAATGTTAGTGTTTCACAGAACTACAAGAACTAGGAGGGTGTGGTATTTACTGCTGCAGCACCTGCCCACACAGAACCAAGATCTGATTCCACCACTAGGACAATTTGGGGCAGGATCAAAGTATTTGTAGCAAATTACCACCCTCTGCCTCCACCTCTAATATAAATCTGACCTTAGTAGGTTTATCTTAACAAGAGCTGCTGAGGTTCTATACCACAGGTGTAACACTTTTAGCTAGATAAGAAGTCCCTTTGTATCCTGACCGCTTTTGTACACATGGTTTAAATCTAATGCACAGTCCTTATCTGAGCTCTGATGACTCAGGAGGGTTACTCAGCAGGTTTTAGGTTTATCAATACTCAGGGCTGTCTAGGAGAACATACCTGCCTATAGTCTACCTAGGCAGGTGGGGGTTATAGCTTGAGAGCCTCCTCCAGCTGCTCCCACCAAGTCATTCCAGCACCCCTGCATTGGAGGATAAAACTAGTTCTCTGCACACTGTTCAGGAGGTGGTGGATTTGAAAGACTCTCAAAAATTGGTCCTATAGATTCCTCTGGTCTCCTGAAAGTGCTAGAAAGGAAGAGCATGCCTGCCACAGGGTGCTGGGTCCCCAATGGCCAGGCGACCTGTTGCTGCCCAGCCCTGTCAGTTCATAGGGTGATTGTCCAATAGGAGGTGAGTGTTATTCCATAGAGTGTCAGTCTGTCATCAGGACACTCTGTTGTCCTCCCTTTACTGTCTGGGTCTTCTTCTAAGCGGCACATGTACACTGAAGTGCAGAGCTGGAATTGACCTTTCCCCACCAATTCAGTAGCAGGTGAAAGTTGGCCTGTATTCAAAATATGTCTTGTATTTCAAATAATTGTATTGTACTTCCTGACCTCATCCAATTGCAGTTGTATTTTAATAAACTCAAACTCAAGATATGCCCTCTCTCCCATAAGGTGTCTTCCAAAGACAACCATCTTACCTAGTGCTCTAACTATCTGAAACTGCTCCCCAGCCAAACTTGCCTGAGAACTACCTCCAGATAATAATTCCTAAATCCAGGTACTCTAAATCCTCTGGGACTCCACAGGGCCACCATTCTGACTGCCGAAAACCTAGGTTTACTTCCTCCTCACAAGAATTTGGGAATCTTAGTCTCTTGTCTTCCACCACTCACCTTGGGTAAAGCTACTGTAGTGGAATCTGTCTAAACTAATTGCAAGTCTACGCCTGTAGTTCAATGGGCAGAGCAACAAACCACTCCCCATCAGGCCTTAAAAGCCACTCCTCTAGCTAGTCCAGGATTGTTTCTTTGTTGCCCCATCATCCTCCAATCCTACTCCAGCATCACTTCTCTCTTTCCCGTGGACTTCTTCCTAAGCTACCTTTAGCCAAGGAATCATTCCCATAGCACCTATAGGGATGGAACTCTCCTCTAGGGTTCCTCACCGTCGTACCCCATAGGGTGGTATATCCAACAGATAGAGGCAAACAGCCCAATGTATCTAAGTCACATAAGCATTCATCATACCAAGTTGTATAAGCACATTGATTAAAGCGTTTGGTAAACAGCATCATCCTAAGCATTTGCACTTTTCATCAGAGGAAAGTTGCAATTTTTCCATCAGTAAAACAGGTTTGCATATAGGTGGTTCAAACTCATGTAACCAATATCTTCAATGGGACATAATGCACAGGTCAAATATTTTATTCCCTAGGGTTAGTTGCTGGGATATGCTGTGAAGTACATCTGGTGTTTAGGGGAGGACTTACATTTTACCTCAATTGTTTCTTAATCCAGATACCAGGGAAACTCTTGGAGCAGAGACACCAGATGTGGGACTGATGTAGTAGTGTTGGACACTGCCAGTAGTATGTTGTTCACATACATCATCATCGTATAGGCTACCAGTGACACCTCCACTCCTTGTATGTTGGATGAGCTTCTTAGCTTGTGGGCTAGGGGTTCTATTGCTAGCAAGAATAGCCCAGATGACAATAGGCACGCCAGCCTTGTCCTCCATCCTAGTGTAAAGAGTTCAGGGGCACCCTGTTGGTAAAGATTAAGGCCCTGGGTTCTGCAAACCCTCCACAATCACAAACATTCTTAGGACTTCAATCAAGCAATGCCATTCAGTGGAGTCAGACACATTCTCTGTGTCCAGTGCCACAGCTTCCACAGGGTCCATTGAAAATCCCACAACCTACACGAGGTTGACCAAGCACCTAATGTTTTCCAACCCTTACTTTTCTGCCATAAGCCCCACCTGGTCTCAGTGAATACAGGTCAGTAGCACGTGAATAGGTGGATCACCGTGACATTTGCCAGACTACTGTAGTCTACATTAAGGAGGAGATTCAGCAGTAGCTGGAGCACTGGAGAGGGTTTTTCTTTTAGTAATTACTGTGCCAGTCACCTCCTTCATGTTGCAAGACACAACTACAGGTAGCACAGCAGGATAGCAAAAAAACCATCAAACTGTAAGATTGGGAAAGGAAGTAAGCCAGGATGCCAGATGAGGAACCAAATAGCCAGGAACAGGACCTGGAGAGCAGGGCACAGAGAAGGACTGAGGATGACATTTGGAGAAATTAGTGGGAATGCAGTACCAGAGCAGCAGCAGAGAAAGGTGATTGGAGAAAACCCAAGCATGGTGAAGCCACATGAGGCAGCAGCCAGTTGAAGGCTACTGGAAGAGGGGAGCAGCATGACCAAACAAGGAGCTCAGCTCTCACCGAACAGGCCTGATACAGTTGCTGAGGTGGCCAAAGAGGAAGCAATAGCTCAAACCAGAGAAGGAGAAACTGCAAAAACTGATGGATCAGCAAAAAGCAGGGACACCCTGAGCCATAGCTGTGTGGCAGGAGGCAAGAGGAGGAGGATGGGAGGGCAGGGGAGAGCTGCAGCCATGTAGCTGCAGGCAAAGAAACGAGCATTCAAAGGACACTTGGGCATGCACACTATGTATAGTGCTTGGTGGGGGACATGGCAGCACGCCTACTGCCCCACCAAACACCCCCCACACACACACACCAAGCCTAACAAATAGTTTACGACAGGCAGTGAATATAAACAAATAAACAAGAACTTTGAGGTACCAGTACAGTAATTCTGTCTAGCTGGTGTTCTGGTACCCTGCTAGGCCCAGCCTCAGTTAATATGCTCCAGGTTGGGCTGTTCTTCAGGTGCCCATCTAGGCTCAACCAAAATATACAGAAACTATACAGGCCTGTTACAATATTTTAGGTAGTCACCCCAAACCTCATGCTCAGTACTTCTGCTCAGCTATGCGGTTGGGCACTATTCACACCCACTGGAACCTGTATATTATACTCTTAATTATATATGGCATCTCCCAGTGCTTCACTGGATACCCAGCTGTGGAAGTAGTACAGGCCTGTTGACACTGCACATTGTTGGCTGCCATTGGTGCAATTAATGATTTAAACAAGAACTTTACTTGGTTGCAAATCAACCCAAAACTAAACATTAAGTGGGTATTTGTGTTCCCATCCAGTTACAGGTTTCCCAAATTGCAAGCAATGTAGTGGTGGTGCTGCAGGAAAAGGCCTGAATTACTCACAGGTTCCCCAGACCAGCAGGGTCTCCTCGTGGTACAGAATATGATGGCACAGTAGCTGCACGTTCCTCCTTTGGTGGGTTCCATTCTCTCTCTGTCTCAGGCCTCGGTGTTGTTATGCAAAGTTCTCCTGCAAGGTTAGTAGCAGATGACTAACTGTCCTTCTGAGATCACAGAGGCAGCTTCAGCCTATAAATCCCAACCATATCAGATCTATGCACTATTCCCAAAGTGGGAAATGATGGTTGTGACCAGAGAGAAGAGCGGGGGTGGTGAGCAAGGTGCTTACACAACAGTGAAGGTTATTGAATCAATATTTAAACCCAGCAAGATGAGGCAAGTGCCTATTATTTAATGAGGGCCACTTCCATCAGTCATGCAGTGTGCAGTGATGAGTCCAGAGAGGGCAGCAGAGGATAACCTGGCAGAGGGAGTTGAGTAGGGTATCTTATTTGGATAGCTTTGGAGCAGTAGTATAAATTACAATCCCTTGCCATTTTATATTGTAAATGCAATAACCCACACACTAATGTGCTGCATTCATTGGCCTGCAGCCTCGTGCACCAGCACATTGTAGAGTGCCTATATCTTCAATGAATGCAACCTTATTGTCTGTTATTGCTCACTTATGATTTTCCTCTTAAACACAACTGCACCTTTACTCCAAGTAATGTTTAGCATGACTTCTTGGTCTGCATCTGTGTAAATGTAATCCACAGCCTTGGCTCTCACAATCTTTACAATATGGTATGGGTCAATACAGCACTGCGACAACAGTGCATGAATTATGCACAGATCAAAGCGAAAGAAACTACAGCATAGGGATTTCTTAAAGTGAGGTAATAAATCGCTAACCCTGTCGCTGTAGTGTTACATGTGGAGTGTCAAGTGTGCTGTCAGTGCAGTCCCTTGCTGAGCTGCTCCCATGGTGGAGTGGTTAGAGTACCAGTACCGTGCGTTGGGGACCTGAGGCTGTGATTCGATTCTCCCAGGTCCCTTTGTGTTAAGGCTTTTGTTTTAAAAACTGATTTTCCCACACCCAACTTGCGACCCATCCCTAAGTCCACACCTCCTCGAGGTCAGTTATTTTAATTCTGGGGGGTTGTGGGCGGCCCTCGCCCATGTCGAGGGTGGTGTGGGTAGAAGCTCCCTAACAAAATAAAGATACCCTTAGTTGTGCTAATGGTGTGTGCGCTGTTCATTATCAGTCGGCATGTTGTTTCAACATTATTTTGCTGCATGCTGTTTAGCATGAAGCATTGTTACTATGCGTGGTTTTGCCTGTGACATTATGACCCAGTGCCTTACAATGTACTTACCCAGGCATTCGTCTCCAAAACTTTCTAGCTACCCATGGTTCATCCTTCCTTGCTCCCTCTCACGACAGCATCAGACTCAGTCATTCCTGCCTAATCAACTATCTGGGCTTTGCAGTCTCTTAGACCAGAAGGTCGATAAGCTACCCTGCTTTCATGAGTTCACATCTAGAGGTGGGCTTCAATGAGTAGTGGTCCTTTAGCAGTGCAGAGTCACTCTGCTGCATCTCTCAGCATCCCTACTACTCCTTCCCCACCTTGAGGGTAGGATTCCCACCACAGGGGTACTTTTAGCTGTGCAGATCAACTCAGTGGCACCTCTTGGTGTTGCATTTATGACTTCTGGCTTCTTGGTGTGGAACCATCACTTTGTAGGTGCCCTTTCAGCTGTGCAGATTGAGTCTGTGACATCTCATGGTACTTGTTTTATGATTTCTCCTGTGACTTGAGGCAGGGCATTGTCTTGGGTCCCTTCCACCATGCAGATTGACTCAGTGGCACCTTTCAATGTAATCCTCCAGTCATCTGCCTATGACCTGCCTGGTCTCATCTATATTCTGCTTCCTTTGGTTCCCTTACGCCATCATCAATGATAGGTTAGGCTTCCATGTAGACACAAGGCTGGGCAGGAATCATTCCATGTCACTCTCTCTTCACCCATACCTTGAGGGTGGGGTCCTTTTCACTAGTGGAAGGGGCCCAACTGGTTGTCGGATCCACTCAGCATTACCTAACATTGTTATCCCATTAGACAGAGCAAGAGCCTTCCATTTAAGCTCTTTCCCTGAACTGGATTTCAGTATCAACAGTGGTCAGAGCTGTCATGAGGTTGCATATTCAAGAGGGTGGCAACAAGGCTTTGGTTCTCCAGAGGTTTCCATCACAAGGGGATTCCCTCTTCTACACACTAAAGGTCATTACATATTTTAACTAATTAATTCTATCGAGGGTTGGCAGCCAGATTGTGATTCTATATTCTAATTTAGGGGTTGGATAGTGACTCCTCACGCTCTTTCAGTCATCACTTTAATGTTCAATATTCACCATGGCCCTTTCCTTACGGAAGTCATGTCTTGATTCAGTGAACATTTCAATCTCACCTTCATCTTTGTTATTTTGGGGCTCTTTCCCTAAGGTACCTTAAGTCTAAAGGAACTTTGTTTCCACAGCACCTCTCGGGTGGAACTCTCCTTAAGACAGCTCCTGTGCCTTCATGGTACCCCAAAAGGGTGGTAGTTTCTACAGGGAACAGAGTATGAACAGCCATAAGCACGTTGCATAAGTATTCAAGCTACTCACTGTCAAATAACCTTCAGTTACAATTTCCAAACACATTAACTTGCTAAGCTGCACAAGCACATTCTCATTATGCTTAGCTGGTTGCTAGCCCATTGCTTTGCAAGACTATAACCTGGAGTTTAGGAGGCAGTGACTAACTGGAGCTATGCCCATTTTCCAAGATTATTGACTCTGTTGATTCCAAATTATCTTCCCCCACTCCAGCTTCATCACATGCCCCTTAGTCATGCTGCTCAACCTCATTTGGGAGCTCCCCTCCTGCACCCTATTCACCCCGTTGTATGTCTCAATCATGGCATCTCTCTCTCTCTCTCTCTCTCTCTCTCTCTCCCCCTCCACTCTTCCAGGGTGTACATGTTGAGATCTCTCAGTCTGTCTTCATAGGGTATCTCTTGGTGCAGTCTCCAAAACAGGAGACAGTACTCCAGGTGGGAGTGGGGTGTAACAGGAAAAGATACAGTGACAGCACCACCTCTCTCCTTCTGCTGGAGATGCCCTCCTATGCACCCCAACATCCCACTAGCCCTGCCCACAACATTGTTAAACTGTGCTGCTGCCTTGAGGTCCTCTGATACAGTTGTGGTAACCATTGTTATTATCCTGGCTTTGACTGAAGGAAAGTAACCATAGAAACTTGGAAGCAGAATTTGTTGGCTGAAAAGACCGCTTGGTCCACCCAGTCTACAAAGTGTTCTCTGCCTATTGTATATGTGCAGACCCTATCTGGTCTCTGGTGACCTCCCACTCCCTGCCACTGTTCTAATATTCTGCTGTGTTTATCCTATGCAAGCAGAAGCTTCTGACTATTCTAGCCTCCACCAATTAAGTTAGCAGTCTGTTCCAGACATCTACCATCCTTTCAGTAAAGAGATATTTCCTCCACATCTCTTCTGAATGTCACTCCAGCTTCATCACATGCGCCCTAGGCCTGGTGCTGTACCTCATTTGGAAGAGTCTCCTCCTGCACCCTGTTAACCCCTCCAGGGTACTTGTGGGTCTCAATCACATCACCTCTATTTCTCTTCCTCCTCTCTACTCTTCCAGGTGCACATGTTGAGATTCCTCAGTCTCTTCTTAGGGTACCATGTCATAACGGTGAAAACTTTTGGTGATCGTGAAAAAAGTGAGTGATTTGGGTGACTGCAGATATAGCAATTTCTGTATCTGCGGGGCTTCCTCCCAAACCCCCTTTCTAGATATACTAACTCCAGGGGTGCAACTTGGGGAAGGGGAACCCCCAGCGCCATTAAGTGCAGTTGCTGAAATCCATCACCATTTTTACAAACTACTGATCTTGCAGTCACTGTTATAATGGGGGTCACTTCATAGGGGCTTCCCTTGCAAACTCTGCAGCATTTTAATTGCCTCCTCTGGACCGCCTCCATCCTACTGTATGCCCTTCTGAGGTGTGGTCTCCAAAACTGGACACAGTACTCCAGGTGGTGGTGTACCAGGAAGAGCTACTGTGACAGCACCACCTCTCTGCTCCTCCTCAAAATACCCTGCCCTATACACCCCAGCATCCCACTAGCCCACCCACAACACAGTCACACTGTGCTGCCACCTTGAGATTCTCTGATATAGCTTTGGAAACCTTTGTTTTAATCTAGTCTTTGATTGAATGGAAAATCACCAGTTCTGGAAACCTGTTATGATCCTGGTTTTGATTAAAGGGAAAACAAAATCATCAGTGATGGAAAACTTTTTATGATCCTGGCTTTGATCAGAGGAAAGCTCCCAAGCACGGATACTTCTAGGAACCCAAGGCTCAATAGACCTACCTATTTCTCAAACACGTAGCCGTATTATTGTTCATTGTGATGGAAAAAGTGTCCTCATCTTAACGGTTGGCCAGTCAGCACAGGGATAGGGTACTTCATGAAACGCAGTGACCCAAGTTCGAAACAAGCCCAGGTAGCTGTGGAACCAGTCAAACAAGGAGTATTGAGCAACTACCAAGAGAAACAGAATGAAGCTATATTTTAGTGTTGAAAATTTTCTTTATTTAATGTTTGACTGGCTAAGTCAACATTTAGCTATTCCAGCTTAACCTGACTGGTCCTCTTAGTTTCAAGATACTTTTCACAAACTGATTTTTCTGTCAGTCATGGACTCTTCTATATATTTTTGTTTTACAGTAAGCTCTTCTGACTTTTGATTTCCTGAGTGTACTATGGCATCCAGTTGATGAATACTACGAGTAAATGTAGTTTATTGGCAAAATATGAGAAACTGGAGGCCGAATTCACACCTCACGCATCTAATGTATTTGCCATAACGGCTAACCCCCAAGATCAATGATATTGAAGTGATGATGACTGGTTGCAAGGATTTTAGAACAGATAGAATGAAGAAGAGGGAGGGAGGGAGGTTACCTGTTTTTGTAAAAGATGACCTCAAAGCCAAGGTTATCACTACTACCACACCCAAAACTGACTGCGAATGGATGTTCTCAAATGAGGTTTTTGGGAAAGCAAAACAATTGGTGTTAAGATTTTATTTATTTATTTATTGAATGTTGATAACCGGGTAAGCCTACTGGGCCCGAAGGTCCCTTTACAGGGCGACCCAGGGATTACATGGAATAATACATGGGACTGCATACAGCAAAAGTACTTTACATAAAATACATCCAAGCATAGCATGGGTAATACATAGTAGCATTTCAGCAGGTTATCTATCCTGGGTAGGCTATACAGATGGGTGCAGATATTGGAGGTATTTCCTGGGAGAGGGAGGGTAGGCTTACACTTAGGAGCCTCTTTCTTTGTAATTGCATTTGAGGTGACCATCATATGAGCCTTCAGCCTGTGTGAAGGTAGCATCCTGGACACCTGGGGGCAGGGAGTTCCAAGGATGGGTGCTGTGATGGCGAGCAGCTTGCCCCGCCTTGGATTCTAACCCTGGGCACTGTGAGGAGGGTTCAGTCCATTGTTCGGAGGAGCCTAGGGTTACTCTTTTAGGCAATGAGCCTAGTGAGGCTGGGAGGAAGGGAGGGGCTGAGTAATTTATGGGTATGGCAGAGTAGGGGTACTGGGCGGGCATCCCAGGAGGGCCAGTTTAGTTGGGACAAAGCATCACAGTGGTGGGTCCTGGAATGGATAGGGTGGCGAAGTGAGCCACCTTGTGGTAGAAAACTTGTAGTCTGTTCATCTTTTGTCTGGCTGCTCCTGAACCACTGGGGCCATAGATGAGGGTCGGAAGCAGGGGCTGGTGGCGATGGAGGCCCTGGCCGCAGGTATCAGCTGGTCTTTCAGCCTGTACAAGGCCCCAAGTTTAGGCGTGAATATTTTGGTTACCTGGTCAACGTGTTCCTTGAGGGTGAAGCACTGATCCAGGGTAAGACCAAGGTATTTTATAGATTCAACCACCTCAAGTCCTTTGCCTGACGGTGCGTCAGTCGGAGGTGTTGGCTTCTGTCCGACTGAGGGTTCTTGGGCCAAACAGCATGTCCTTGGTCTTGTTAGGATTTATGATCATTCTGTTGGTGACAAGCCATTTCTCTAGGGATCCCAGGTCATCCTGTAGCCCAGGCTGAGATCTCCCAGATTAGAGGAGGGCGGTAGATGACAGCATCATCCGTGTACTGTACCACTGAGCTACCCCACAGTGTTTACTGAGATGGTTGGTGAAAGAGAGAGAAGAGGCCAAGGATTGACCCTTGGGGCACCCCTCAGTTAGTGGGAGAGCTCTGACAGGAGTCTTTCCATTTTACCCTCTGTGACCTCCGGTGAGGTAGCTGTTGAACCACAACAGGGAGTGGCTGTCTAGCCCAACCTGGCCTAGTTTGGAAAGCAGTAGGTTGTGGCTGACAAGGTCGAATGCCTTGGATAGATCAATGAAGACTGCCCCAGTGGGGGTCCCTTGTCCAGTTCTCTGAGAACATCTGTGCAGCACTTGATAAGCACAGTGTCAGTCCCATGATTGGTTCTGAATCTGTGCTGGGAGGGGCAAGTAATTGATGGAGCTCTAGGTAGTCATGGAGTTGTCCATAAATTAATCTCTCTTGGATATACCAAGGCTACAGAGTAGGAAGATAGGCCTGTAGTTGTTGGCAGACTCCTTGAACCTCCCTTGTGGACAGGGACTACATGGGACATTTTCCACTGTTCAGGGATGGCACCTTCGATAAGGGTTGATTGAGGAGCCAGATAAGGGGCCTGGAGAGTGCAAGGGCCACTTCCCTTAGTACTGGGGGATCCATCAGGTCCCACAGTTCCCGAAGTTTTGAGGACTTTAATAAAGGGAGGACTTGGTGGGTTTTACTAGCCTGATGTGGAAGGTTGGGTGATCCAGTCTGTGGGGAAGGGGTCAATCGAGACTGGGAGGTAGGGTGACAGGCCCGGTTTGATCAGGTCCAGGTTTGTGAACTGGCGGTTGAGAGCCATAGCGATGCTAGTGTCATTGTTTGTTAATTGACCATTGACCTCTATGGGGCAGTGAGGCGGTCTTGCCTAAGGTCAACATTAATGGGTCGGAGGATCTGATTGCAGCATTGAGAAGTTTTGATAAGAGAGCTGATAATTATGTGGGATATATGGGTAAATAAAACCCTTTAGTAAGCATGAGTTTTGGATGTGATTCTTGTTCGTGTTTTTGCTTTTACCAGATGGGAAGCACTACTGCATGCTGAGAGAGATGAAAGAACAACCTAGGATGATGCAGTTTAGAAAGTTTATGGATTCTGGGACTAAATGCAATTATAGTAAAATCAGCAACAGTAGCTTGGAATACACTTGAAAGCCTTTCTGAGCCAATTTTGGCATTCGATCATATCTTACAGGTAGTTTTTCAGCATTGGGAAAATATGCACCATTTACACAAACAATGGTGAGGGATAATGAAAATAATTGGATAAGTAAGTATTTAATAACACTTATAAGGCAGTGAGATTTGCATGGAGGCAAACAGCTTATAAATTAACTAATAAGAACATCTACAGAAATTTACATAATTCATGTAAAAAGAAAATGAAAAGGCCAGCAACAAGAATAAGAATAAGGTTTTGTAGACTTAAAGAAGTTTTGGAAAGCAGTTAAAGGAAAACTATACCCAAAATGTGAAAAAATATATGTTGTGCAGAGTGTTTTAATTTGTATGTGAAGTTCTAGTGTTTCCCTTCCCTCTGACTGGTATTAGGAGTTTTCCCAAATTAGCTTGCTATTTTTATGCTAGTTTTACTACCCTGGGGATCTTCATACCTGATAGTGTAATTGTATTTCTTGTTCCCACAGTGCATCTTGTCTCACGTGACTGTGATGTAAGAGATGACCCAACATTCAGCACACACATGCCAAACAAACTAAATATCTTGGAAGCTTTACAAGCTGCACAGCAAAGTTTTTCAGGACAGTAAAACATTTAGGATGAGGGTGGTCACCAAGCTGAATTCTACAGATTTTAAAATATAGCCATCTCTATTCTTGTGAACTGATTGTAATGCAATGCTTTCTGCTGGATTTATGGGCTCTGCTATATCACCATTACATGAAACAAGGTGCATTGTAGGACAAAGAAATGCAATAAACCTATTTGATATGGAGATCTCCAGGGTGTAAAACTACCCTAAAGCTAGCAGGCTAATTTAGGAAAAACTCCTAATACCAGTCAGAGGAAGGAAACACTAGAACTTCACATACAAATTAAAACACCCTGCACAGCATATATTTTTCAAGTTTTGGATGTAGTTTTCCTTTAATGGAATGATCAGGCCAA
Source organism: Neoceratodus forsteri (assembly GCA_016271365.2). Lineage (NCBI taxonomy): Eukaryota > Metazoa > Chordata > Ceratodontiformes > Ceratodontidae > Neoceratodus > Neoceratodus forsteri. Next base: position 268,881,254 of record CM057455.1, read on the forward strand.
ATGTGCAAACTACGATAACGTTGATAGCAAAGGATGGCGTCATGTTTGGAGAACACAAAACATTTCTGATATGTTTAATAAAAGTTTTACAAATCTGGAACAATATATGAACAACTTATCCAAAGGCAATCCTAGGGAAGTACAGACAGAGAGAGAGAGACCGAGATGTAAATAGGCCCAATTTCTACCTCAGGCTGTAATCCTGAGGAGGTTTATGCTTGTAAGTAAAATAGACATAATGTAACAAAGGGCCCTGGCATTGACCAGTTAAAAAAATATCTAAACATGTCTTCCAAAGAACTATTTTGCCCCTTAAAAAAATTTAATCTATCCTTTGGCTTACGTCATGTTCCAGACTTATGGAAAATAGCATATGTTGCATCCATTTACAAGGAGTCCTGTTGAACTACTTGAGAATTTTAGGCCCATCTTGTTGCACTTTTTTGAAAGTTACAAGAAAAACTGGTCCATGACCAGATGGTTCATCACCTGGAACTGTATGAGATATTTACAACTGTGCAGCATGACTTCAGGAAGGAGTGTAGCACCACACCATCTCCTTAGCGCTATATAACTTTCTCTCTGTAAACTGTACCTGTAATTAGCCCACCTGATATCTTCTTCATCCTCTAGCCTTTATGCTCGCTACAACATTTCTCCTGCTCCTATTCCAGTCCTTCCTTGCTGTATCCCTCCTCCCACACTCTGTCCTCTCCATAACTTCCCTCAATCAGTCTCCCCATGTTGCTGAACAAACTACTGCACTACCACACCCACAGGTGTTCTTTACACTACTTATAGCACTTAGTTGATCCCTAGACTCCCAAGGATTACTGATCCAAATGCTCTTTTCTAATGCATATCACTCTGTATTCAACCAGTACTGTTGCCTTTCATGTGTTGCTATATTTGTGTACAAATGTTTGATGGTGTATGTATATTCTCTATCATGTAATTCTATAGTCTGTTTAAAATGGTTTGATTTTTGTGTATTGTATTTCCCTCATCGCTTCCCCAAGGATGCACTGTGAGATGAATAACTTGTTGCTCAGTGTGCCCTTCCTGGTGAAACATTTCAATAATAATAATCACCATTGCCTATGTCAAGCTCATGAATAACCTGCTCTGAAACATGGAACAAGGCATATTGAAAGGGATGGTGTTTGTGGATCTGATCAAGGTATTCAGTTTAGTGGGTCACACTCTCCCGGAGTGAAGGCTGCAGCAAGTTGGTTTTGGTGCGCCGGCATTAGGTTGGATAGCAAGTTGCAACTACAGTGGACTCAGCACTGGTGCACATCAAAAGAGCTCTCAGGACACAATGGCGTACTGTTCAACTTCAGACTTTTACTGCGGTCCAAATCTGGGTTTTACAGATAACTGGAGTAGCTCAGGGAGGCTACCCACAAGACCAACATTGGTTTTGTGGGTAGCCTCCTGGGCTACCCGCTAGTATAAACCTCCAGACTGAGACTGTTGTCCAGACTGAGACTACAATAAAAGTCTGAAGTTGTGAACACCCAAGCCATAGTGTCCTGAGAGCTTTTTGATGTGCAACTTGAGTGCTGAGTCCACTGTTGCTGATTTAATGAACTTGTAAAGCATCAACACCGATGCCACGACCTCACAGGTGCTCTGGATAGCAAATTATTTGAGGAATAGAAAGCAGATTATTAAGATTGATGTGCATTATGTCCTCTACATGCCCACAACACACAATGTCCATCACGGTCTATCCTGGCCTTTGTTGCTTTTTAAATTCTAAATTGTCTACTCCTGACTTGTTAGAAGCCAGTGTAATTTTATACATTAATGATGGCAAATGCTTTAATAGATTTGTTTGCAAACTAAAACTGATATAGGTTACAACTGAGACTGATTGCTTTGCATACTGTATTGCTTCTTGTTTATATTTGTTTCATACTAACTTTAGATGTAGTTTATTTTTGTATAATAATTTTACAAACGTAATGACTGGCTTTGTTATATGACAAACAAAATTGAATGTTTTAGTATACTATGAATTGTAATTTTAACGGTCACCTTTGAAAAAAGGCACTTGCTGCCAAAGGTATTGCCTACTAATAAAGTCTAAATCTAAAACTGTATACTGTGGCAAGGGACTTCATGTAATTGGATGAAAAACTGAAATGTGAATTCAGAAAAACTTTTACTTTGTTTAGTGATAATCATCAGGTTTAAAATGAAAAAACTGTGAAAACCATGCTATTCTGTACTACACGTAAATACAGAAATAGCACTGGAACCTTAAAAATAAACGTGAAGGATGATACCCCAGACTGTGTAGAGGAATTTAGTTATTTAGGAGTCATCCAGGATTCCCATTTGGCATGCAAGAAACATATTACTCAGGCGACTGCCAATTTACATAAAAGACTGGGGTCCTTGCATAGGATAAAAGACTGTTAACTTGATTAGACCCGACAGGTGATTGCCAGCCCAGCATGCTTCCCATTCTAGATTATGGAAGTATAGTTTGAGGTGCAGCTTCTGCTAAATTAAGTTCAAAATTAAATATACTTTACCATGCTGTTTGCAGATTTGCCCTTAGGGCAAACAGATTTCAACGCCATTGCCATATGTACATGAAACTCCAGTGGCTCCCTTTATAAGAGAAAGATAAATTTATATCAAGGTATCAAAAGGAAATACAGTCCACTTAGTAGACCGCTGTCAATACAGAACAAGCATTTGTCAATGCAAGCGTTAAGCACAGGTATTTGCAGTGGTGTTTGGCACGTATGGTTGCTACCCTAATGCCCTGTGGGATTGCTGGTATTTGCACAATAAAATTTCAGCATGACACTTTTGTTACCCCCATTATGCGCCATAGGCGGAAACACGTTCTGGGCAGGATGTGAAAAATGACAGCTGTACTGCTCATAAGGAAGTGTGGTAAAATGGCAATGTTGAAAATCTGGAGTGGAAATATTGAAAGCAGATACCCAAGGCGTAGGAACTGTACAACGACGTCAGAAACAGTCATTGTTTGAATTTTTTCACCAAATTTTCAACATTGGCAATTTAAAACCTCTGCTAATGAACAGTGTCACTGTGATTTTCTCCCTGTGTCCCATACATTGATTTCGCACACGACTGCGCCATTGTCGCACTACATGGCGGAAACACATTTTGGGCAGGATGTGAAAATGACAGCTGTACTGCTCATAAGGAGGTGTGGTAAAATGGCAATGTTGAAAATCTGGAGTGAAAATATTGAAATTCACAAACTTACAGTGAAGTAGGAACTGCACAGACACACTCGTAAAACAGTTATTTTTAGGAATTTGTTCACCAAATTTCCAACATAGCCATTTTAAGATCTCTGCTCATGAACAGTGACACTGTGATTTTCTTAATGTGTCCCATACACTGAGTTCGCATTGCCATCTATTGCCATTCTGCGCTACATGAGCGGAAACACGCTTTGGACAAGATGTGAAAATGACAGCTGCACTGCTCATAAGGAGGTGTGGTAAAATGGCAATGTTGAAAATGTGGAGTGAAAATATTGAAAATTTGCAAACTTACAAGCGTGTGTAGAAGACCAGCATAGCGTAGACTCGTAAAACAGTCATTTTAGGAATTTTTCACCAAATTTTCAGCACAGCCATTTTAAGACCTCCTGCTCATGATCAGTGTCACTGTGATTTTCTTAATGTGTCCCAACATTGAGTTTGCACACCGACTGCGCCATTAGCGCTACATGGGCGGAAACACGCTTTGGGCAGGATGTGAAAATGGTAGCTGTACTGCTCATGAGGAGGTATGGTAAAGTGGCAATGTTGAAAATCTGAGTGCAAATATTGAAAATTCGTGAACGCATAGCGGGCGAGGGAGCTGCAACGACTCGCCAAACAGTCATTTTAGGAATTTTTCACCAAATTTTCAACATAGCCATTTTAAGACCTCTGCTCATGAACAGTGTCACCGTGATTTTCTTAATGCATCCCATACATTGATTTCAAGATCACCAACTGCGCCATTGTGCGCTACATGAGGAAACACGCTTTGGGCAGGATGTGAAAAATGACAGCTGTACTGCTCCATAAGGAGGCGTGGTAAAATGGCAATGTTGAAAATCTGGAGTGAAAATATTGAAAATTGGTGAACTTACGAGCCTGCGTGGAACTACGCGCATGCTTATAAAACAGTAATTTTGGAATTTTTGCACCAAATTTTCAACATAAGGTTTAGGACCCCTTCTCATGAATGATGTCACTGTCATGGCATTATTCAGGCCGAAGGGTGATTTCGCTAGTGACTGGCGAAATCCACCCGCCGGACGCATAAGCGCCATGACAGTGTCATCATTCATGAGAGGGTCCCAAAACCCCAAGTTGAAAATTTGGTGCAAAATTCAAAAATGCCTGAGATATGCAATAAAGTTGAAACCCCCATCTAGCCCATTATACAGCTTACCGCATTTCCTCAGTTAGCAGTCGGCTTTGAAGAGTGCAGAGCGTGTTCGGTCCACGAAGATCATCAGCGACGAACTCCGGGTAAGTAATAAATGGGGTAAGGGGTGTGGGAGGAAGGGTGTGCAGTGGGTGGGTGCGGGTTTGTGGGAGGGGTGGGAGACTGCGTGGGACCGTTTTTACTTACAGGTTGTTTTTTTAATGTGATGTGGGGCGTTTGCCGCGCTGAGGTGGGCTCCAGCGTGGCAGGATGGCTGGGGGAGCTGAGGAGCCGACGGGGATTGGGCACCCCATGCGACAAACTGCTTGAGGGGCGTTGCTGCGCTGGGGTGGGCTCTGGCGTGGCAGCAAGCTGGGGAGGCGGCGTGGCGGTGCTCTGTATGACAGCGGTGGTTTTCTTTGAGCGAAGACCACCGCTGTCATACAACTCTACCCATTGGTGCAGGACAGCCATGCCTGCTCAACTGAGCAGTGTATTTAGGGAGGAGCACACCTCAGTGTGCTACTCTCCCAAAGCGTTCCACTACATGCTTGGCATAGCGAAGCAGTAAATGAACATATTCTAAGATCAAATGAAACCTTGTCATTGATTCTTTCTTGTACAAACTGAAAAGAAAGCATTTTCTTTCAAACACCTTATGACACTTGCCAGCACTGAACATTAGAACTCTGGTACAATTAGTAGTTTTAAGGACCATCATAAAAGTTATTTCTTTGATTCTACGATTTGCACTTGCTTCTAAATAATTTTTCAGTTGTATATTTTAATTGTGTTTTGCACATATGATTATCTTATCTTATCTGTATTTGTACATATTTTGTTGCATATTTCTGGGTCATGCTCTATAAATGGGCCAAGTGGCTCCAGTGTACCCACTCAGTGATTATATGAAACTGGACTGAAACTGGTTTACTTGCCTGAAATATCGACTTGGCCAGTTAAAACTGACTAGAGGAACTTTTAACACAGAGGTAGAATCTCATTCTGTTCCTTGGTAGTCTTTGATGGTCATGAATGGAGGACTCTCAGTTAAACTACAGTGGAGTCCGGTCACAGTGCAGTGTCTCGAGTTACTACATGACAAAGGGATTAACTGCCTTTGAAATTGTCTTGTTTACTGCAGTTACTCTGCTGCAGCATGCTGCAGTTTTGTGTTGCACCCTTGCTAGCTGCACTTGTGTTTACAAAGTTTCTTTCAGAAAAGGAGCACTCCTGGACATTTTGTGCAGGTGAGGATCGAGTGTCCCAGAGGACACACTCCTGCTGCGTGGGAGAGGGCCGTTGCTTCTGCTGCAGTGGTACCCTTGGATGACCAGAGGTGGCAGCACAAGAAAAGATAAAGAGGGAGAATGGACATCAGCTGAGCTCATGGTGGGCCTGTTGTTGCATGTGCCCCAGCCCAGCATGAGGCAAGTGAAGGGTGGAAAGATGGCAGTGAGACTTGCAGCTGATGCACTAGCATGCTTTCCACCTCATTGTTCTCCTTGCACACTAACGTCCTGTGGCTGAGAAACACAAGGCAAAGGGCCCCAGCTGCTGAGATAACAGCTGAACAGGTTATCTGAGCTCCACATCACCACCAGAGTTGCAACCTGATAAAGCACGCATTCAAGAGATAAATCATCCCATGACCCCCTGCCTGGGGGCGGGGTTATAACCAAGGCTGGTACAAGGATTTCAGAAAGGTACAGTGTTCTGGTTGCCAGACTAGTTCTTAGCCATGTGTTAGACACTTCTAATGCACGACTAATCAACCAATCGGATTCCTGAAATCCTTTGCCCATTTTATAACTTTAATAGGGACACAGATGGGAAGGAAAGTGATGTGGTTTTATATAGCACCTTTCATACATACTGTTTCCCAAAGTGAGGTTACAATCCAGAAGAGGCAGGAATGCTGTTGCCATTAGACTTACTTAGATTCTTTGCATCCTGGTGGGTTATAGTACACCTAATTATGTTCCTGTGTTCATCCTCTTATGTTTTGTACATTCCGCTTACTCACAGCCCACTGTCAGTTCGTGTTATACCCCTGTCTCTAACTGAACCTTTCTCTGATTACTTCCTCACATACCACCCCTATTATGCCTTCCTCCCACCCCTACCACAACCTATTGCACCATGTCGACATTCTACTATCATCTACAAGCTACTGTGCTATTTGACACTCTACAGCTGTCCTTCTCCCATGACCCCTCTCCCCACCATGATGCTCTCCTCTTTTCCTTTCCTAGTTTACTTCTATTTTCTCCAGCCTCCATATTCTTTATCCCTCTTCTCCGGTCACCTGCCACACTCTACTTCTCCTCCCTGCCCCCTTCTCTCCCTCCTTTTCTGCCTGGCCCCTGTCCCCTTGCAGGGTTCTCTGTCATCCTGAAGGGTATAGATCTTGGTTTCTCTCTTCCTCTTTCTTTCCCCATTTTTTCCAATCCTGACCCCTGGCAGAGTTCTCTGCATCCTGAAGGGTATAGATGTCTCTCTCTCTCTTTTCCTCCTCTCCTCTCCCTCAACTTTCAAATCTATCACCTCCTCCTCCTTTCTTCCTTATCCCTTCCTCTCCTTCTGTTTCCCCGCCCCTCTTGTCTACCACCCCATTCCATTTCTCTCCCCTTCCTTCTGCCTGGTCCTAACCCCTTGAAGGGTTCTCAGCAATGTGGATGGGTATACTGTAGATCTTGGCTGTACGTCTCCTCCCCTCTTCCATCTACCCTCGACCCCTCGCCTGTCCACTTCCCCACTTGTCTTAGAACTGCCTCCCTTGGGTATACACACGCACTTTAATCATGTGCTCAGCCTACTACTTTGTTAATTTTAAATGTGTTATCCATCCATTAACCTTTACCCTACTGGATCACCTGCTCTTGGGTTGTTGTAATGTATGCTATATCCAAATATGTTTTGTTTACCCTGGCTGGTTGGTCTGGGTATTGTATAATTGTATTACACTGTTTTGTTTTAGAAATTGTACTTGTATTGTTATGTGCTTGCTTGTTCTCCCAACTTTCTTGCCCCAATTCTCACCCCCCGGACGCCTGGAAACGAAAGCTGTTTCAGCTTCATGTTGTCTTTCCTGTGAAACATTTTCCAAATAAATAAAATACCTATTATTGTACATAATGTAAAAGTATTATTATATTTTGCATAACTTTGCATTGTTGGCCTGTTATTATATACATTTCTGTATTGCTCCTTGTGCCAACCTTGTATTCCCAACCCCCACCCACATACACATACATACACGCACACACAGATCATATCTGTAAATGAAATTGTGCTATATCTCTGCACATTTGCCAGGTGAAGCAATTTCTGCTTTTTTGAAACTCACCTTTACTGAATATTGACATAATACATATATGTTCAGATATAAATCATTACAGTTGTTAAAATATGTGTAGTAATACAGTGCAATGCACGCATCCATGTCTATTACATGCATTGAGACAACCAACCCCTGTTGAAACCCAGAGGATGTAACAACTGAGCAGATATATATTCCATTTAAATCTGCTGACTAAACCTTTTAGAACAAAACTTTAAAACAGAACTTTACAAACTCTATACGCACCTGTTAATTTCTAATACGTGACATAAGACAAGCAAATATTTGACAACATGGGCAGACTGGATGGGCCTTGCGGTCCTTATCTGCCATCAACATCTATATTTCTATGTTTCTATTAATTCACCAATTAAGAAAGACATCAAATAGGTGTATGCAGAGCAACACTAAGATTTCATTCTTACCCTCCACCCACTCAGTACTCAGCACTGTTAAAGGCAAACTGCACCAAACCTAAAAATCATTTTTCTCAACCTGAAAATCATCGTTCCCAATAGAAGTTATTTCTTAAATAATGGTTCCAGTCCTGCTGCTGTTCCATCTCTAAAGACCTATTAATTACCTCAGTGGCCTTTTCTGATTTAAACAATGATGGTATGGACCATTTTAGAACTGTATGATGCAGTTTATGTGCCAGTCAACCACAGAGTTCTGTAGTACAACACTATGCATTGTGACAAAATGGCAGAGCTGCATAGGGACATAAACTACATCATAAAGTTATAAAACAATCATTGTCACCAGAGTGTGGATCAGTAATACCTTCTAGGATAACTAAAAAAGCCCATAGAGATGCAGCAGTAACAGAACTGAATCTACAGGGAAGCATGACTTACATGTTCAGCACAGTTCTCCTTTAAGAGTGTCCATGGTGCACCCCAGTATTATCCATACCACCTACATTTTTGATATTTTATTAGCCTACACTACCCCACTTCTATAGTTCCATACTGATGCAATATCCAGGGCCTCTAAGTATCTAAAGGCATGTTTACACTGCCAAATGATGTCTCTGATCTGAGTGCTGTTCTTTCCAGCACTGCCCAAGACCAATCCTGCAGAGTGTTTACATGGGCTCTCTCAGTGCTGTTGCAAGTCACACTGGAAGAGATGTCAATCGAGGCGCTGGGCAACTTGGAGATGTCAGCGTGCACTGTGCACTTGAACAAGTGGCACAACTTGTCCACGTGACTGCCCTAAGCTACTTACTCTGGAATGCATCCCCTACTCCTGCACCGGCTCAGGGAGAGGATCAGCGGACAACTTTACCATGCTACTGTAAGTGTTCACATGGCCACTTTTGTACCATTGCAGCCCACATATGCAGGTGCAGCAGCACAAAAAGCAGAAAACATGCCTTAAAATGTTTTCTCTAGCAAGACTCAGATCCGCTGTGATTCTTTTCATTGAATGACTATATTGTATTCTTTCTATCCATGAATGAAGAAATAGGCATTGTTGAAAAGACTATTAGATGTTTCTTTCAACTGCTCCATTCAAAGCTCACTCAGGAGGCCTTGGGCACCACCCTCACAGATGCAGAGTGGGAGTGTTCGTGGGCAAATTCTTATGGCATGTGCTAGGATCGTGGGCTGATTAATGCCACTCAAGATGTTGCATCTTTGGTCTTGTTTGCAGCATGTTTGTATAAGATGCAATTATCCCAGCTCTCTGAATGTTGGTGTTGCAGCACTTCTCAGGGGTAATTTGCTCCACATCTTGTGGGAGTACCCCAAACTTAAGGATTGGTGGTGCCACATTCTCCTCTATAGAGCAGGTTCTTAAGCATCCAGTCCCCAGGATGCATTGTTAGTTGTTCTTGGAAATGCTATGCAACTCGTGTATAGCCATAAACCCTCCAGGCATGGTTTATGGCTGCTATCACAGAAGCTTCTGTAAGTAACTGTTGTTGCGAGATAGAGAACCACGGGTATCCCTTCATATACTGAGTGGGGAGACAATATGTATAAGCTCACTAGGTATAAATGACATTCGTACTTGGCGGTGCATAAGCCTCATCAGTTTGATACAGAGTAGAGGCCATTTTTGGCCTTGCATGCCACTGATAATAGCAGGGAACAGGAAGCCCAATATCATGGGGTTCCCCTCATGTTACCGAGACCTGTGAGACATGGATCGTAGGTTACTTCAGGTGAGGGTCTATTCCTGTACCATGCCAGACAAACTTGTATTCGTCCTTGTGTTATGACTGATTCTGTGAATGTATTTTCTAGGTTCTATTTTTACCAGACATCAGCATTTCTTGTATTTTCATAAGTCCTAGTTGGCTGTGTTCATAAGAATGTTGTACCAAACTGTGACATGAGGGGTCAATTTTTAAATGCAGAGTATATCATTTGTTTTAGGCATTTCAACATGCTGTAACCCTGTAGTGAAAAGTGCACTGTGTTGTGAGATAACTCACTTTGAAATGCCTGGAAAAATTATCTTTAAGTTCTGAATGTTATGGTGGACACCAAGCATGCATTCTGAATGTTACGGTGGACACCCAGCATGCGCTCTGAATGTTATGGTGGACACCAAGCATGCATTCTGAATGTTACGGTGGACACCATGCTGCAGTGCAAGTTCTGAAAGTTAACAAATTGACATCTATTTGAGAAACTGTATGAAAATATATTTGTTATAGTGCAGATAACAAATGGACACAACAGCTGCAATTCCAGTGCAACCCACTTGCTTGTGGATGTTTACTTATTGCAACCAAGAATATTTACAATAAAACGTTGTTCAATTCTATGGCAGGGACGTCCCCTGGCACAGTATTAAATGTTATGTATTTAGTGTTTGTTAACTGGGTAAGGCACACTAGGCACAAGTGCCTGTTTTCAAAGGGCGACCCAGGAGCTTTGGGCTGGTTAATTGACTTGCTCAGAGTTGCACAGTATGCAGCTGGAGGTTGGGGAATCAAATCCAGGTCTGCAAGTACCAAACTCATTCACAGCACATTACTCTAACCTCTAGGCTTTTAAAGCAACATTTGATAACGTCCCACACTAATCTATTTCAGTTCCAGTATTGCTTTAGCTTTTCATATCTCGCTGAGATAATTTGCTGTGCTTAGGGTTCAATTTGGCTTTCTGCATTCAGAGTTAATGCCCATGAAAAGTCTGTGTTGCCTGACCACATCAGTGTCTTGTTTTCGAGGCCATATGTACGATCCATTCGCACGCTTGCTGCAGAAATTTGACTAAAAAAGCCGTCTCTCTTCAATGAATTCCACCACCTGCCCGATAAAAATGTTTTTGAATAGTACACTGCATAGAATCTCCCAACTTCTATTTTGTCTGGGTTCATTTTTCTTTGGAATGTTGAGTACAGTGTGCTGAGCAGTGGTGGAGGGTCTGTTGCAGATGTTCCAGAAGCAGAAGAGGGTTCTGTCAGTGGGCGGTGGAAACATTGTTGGGATCCATCACTGGAGTGCTGGAAGTATCACTGGAGTCTATTGATGGAGTTGCTGTAGCAGTTGAAGGTTCCTTCAGGGGGTGCGGAATCTGCATGGGGGTCCATCACTGGAGTTGAGGCACAGGGGTCCATCACTGATAGGCAGAAGCATCGCTGGAGTTCATCGCTGAGTTGCAGGAGCAGTCGAAGGATCTAGCAGTGCAATGCCAGAAGCAGTGCAGGGTCTATCACTGTAATTGCAGTCATTGATGTGCCAGGAACAGAGTTCGAGTTCATCCAGTGGGCAGTCATTTCAGTAATGTAACTTCTCACATGTGAATTTGTCAGCCTCTTTACTGTCCATGGTTGTATATGTTTGTTGTTCAGATATGGGCCATCATCATTTTGGCAGTGGGATGCAAAAACAACTTACATTTCTCCTGGCCACCACACAGGCACCACAGTCTTCACACTTTGGATCTGTCGAGGTTCCAGGGACAGGTTTCACATCTTTTCTGTTTGGTCTTCTTATGCTGTTGTTAGGCACCCAGAAGAAAGTTCTTCGGTAGTGTCTGCATCCCTCAGTTGGAGGTGCTAGAGTTAGATTATCCTGACAGTACACAAACAGCTATTCTGCTGTGGAAATAACAGCATGCCGTGACACGACAGCCAATCTTGCCATTGATTTAACAACAGCACTCTGTCCGTCTGAAGGGCCCTTCCCATGCCTTGATCTGAAGTAAGCCCTTTCATTTGAAAATCCAAATTCTTGGGTAGCCATTGAAATTGCATTGAATGCCCACTTTGATTTATATTGGCTCCCACAGCCATCTGGAAAATGTACCTCCTTTTCTACGATTAGGTGCTGGATCTTTGTGAGATGTGTGTTGGCCATGTTAACGAAGTGCCGAACTGCATGGTGGTCATGTGTGATGTCCTCTGAGATGAATATCAGGGATTCTGTGATGGTACCTTCACAATGAGCACATCTGTAGTATGTAACAATGGGGTGCACTGCAGCCTATTCATGATGCCAGTGGCAGGATTGGATCTTGTCCTGGTATTTGCAGGCATAGTTCTCAGTGAAGTCCAGCACCATGAAACCCATCCCTGAGGTGGTTTCTTATTATGTTTTGAACTGGCAGTGTTGCCATGCAGCCACATGCAGGTGGCACCCCAAAACTGAAGATCCTCCTTAAGCATGTTGATAAGTTGTTGTAGTGTTATCAGTTTGCTCTTCAGCACTTTTCAGAATGTTTTTGTTTCTATTCCATCTGTCTTTTGGTCAGTCATGCTTTCCCACTGATACCACCTTACCTTTTTTATCCTTATTTCCTCAACAGTTCGTCTGTGTGCTTATCTATTGCATTAACAGAACAGCTGTCACACATCTTATCCACACAGTCTTTTCTAAAGAACCTGTTACCTTCTTCCTTTGGACACATTGTCAGTTCCACAGCTTTGTATATGTTCAGGACTTTCCACTCATTCATTTTATGATTATCGGCCATGCAGTTTAAAGTGCATAGTTTTAAGGAGACATTTTAGTAGTATTAGATAGGCACTGGTCAAGTTTCTGCTGTTTGGCAAGTTTAATATGTGTGAGTCGTAGACTGTTGAATCTCATTGCACCAATATGGCAATCTGAGTTTTCCTTTAGAAATTCTTGGTGCAGTGTATTGAGCGGTTTGAAAGGAAAGCTTACACACTGACTTATTTTCAGAACCCTTCTTGTAAGGGAGAGGAGTGGCAGAATCTTCTCAAAAAATTTCTAACTTTATTGGCTGTTTCCAAAGGCAATGATGATTTGTGTGTATTTTCACATGCTTCTGTTCCCTGAGCATTGCATTCATCAGGGTTGTCCAGCTGATTCCAAGGGTTCTGCTGGCATCACGTAGCATCTTATATTTTTCAAGAACAGAAATGCTCGGACCCATTCACCTTTCTGTTTTTGTCCACTACTGACTTTCTCCTTCTGGCCTCCAACAGTTTCGTCCCCAAATTTCCACAACAGGCCACGTTTTTCCTCTTTTTCCCAGTGCTGCCTTCTTTGTAGGTGAACATGTTGTTATCATCTTATCCACTGTACATGCAAAATGGGTGGGTGACTGTGGCAGTGCTGATTCCGTCCTTTGAAGTGCCTTCCAGATGGCACTATCAGATCGGGGTCCTCCACTGCAGCTGCATCAGGGAATTATTAGGTACATTTGCTTGCACTGAAACTGTGGTGCCTGGTGTGTACTTCTTTGGACTCCTTGTAGGTTTGTCATCTTTTTCATTGATTCTTCTCTTCTTATGCACTGACATTGCTGCACGTTGCTTTCTTTTTGTTCCTCCATTTCTCTCTTTTTCTGTTGCTTTTTGCTCCTCTCTTCTTGTCTCTCCTTTTGTGGTTGGTTTGCAAATAACTGCACACTCTGCATTACTGGTTTGCTCCAGTTTCTTTTGCTTTTGATGGTCTCTGTGCTTCTGTGCTCGCAGCCTAGACTTCTTTTGGTATTCACGGTAGCTTCTCCTCATCCAGGTTCTCACGATGCGCTTTTGATCAAGCTTTGCAGGTATTCAAATCGCTCATAACATTCATGGTCATTCTTGATTCCAGCCCTGAAGTGTTTACTTCTCTCCCTTTCCTGTCAGCGGAGTGGACAACAGTCTCAGTCCAATGTTGATCAAGGATGCAGCAGACACACATATGGTCTTCGCTACGTTGAGATTCCATTGTTCAGAAGAACCTAAAAGAGCAGAAAGATTCAGAATTAATCACACAATAACTTCCTTTTCACAGCTGATATGGCCTGTGCAACAGGGCAAAATTTCTTCACTGCAGAGAAGGACAGAAGGAGAGTGAACACACACTGATTGACTCAGAACTGATGGCATGATGGAATGAAGGAGTTAATCACATCAACTGTGACCCGAGGAGATACATTGGTGGAAGGAAGGAGAACATATCAACAGCCTCACAACATATAAAACAATGGAAGAAAGCAGAAGCGCCGCGTCAGTTGCCTCAGAAGAAATGATGGAAGGAAGGAAAGCACGTCAGGTGCCTCAGAAGAAATGATGGAAGGAAGGAAGCGCGTCAGTTGCCTCAGATGAAATAATGGAAGGAAGGAAAGTGCACATCAGTTGCTTCAGGCGAAATGATGGAAGGAAGGAAGGAAAGTACCGTCAGTTGCCTCAGACGAAATGATGGAAGGAAGGACAGCGCCCGTCAGTTGCCTCAGAAGAAATGATGGCAGGAAGGAGAAGGCAAATTAGTCATTTCACACAAGATGAGAGACAAGGAATGTGATGAAGCAGAGTGGTGCTCTGCAACAGGAACTAAAAACTCTATGCATTATGTGAATCACAAATCGGATGCACAGCAGCAACTGACACCAGACATTATGCAGCAAACCATGGATTAAAAGGAAACAGTCCACAATACAGACCGTAGAGTCTCAACATGGCTGGAGGTCGAGCAGCAAAGAAAGGCCTGCTACTCAGCATCCAGTCAGGTGGAGACCATGCGGTGTGTGGTTGCACACTCGGATGGGCGTCAGGGCCCAGCACCACAGAACTGGACACAGCAAGCAAACCGACATCAAGAAAAACATTTTTAAGGAAGGTGAAGCAGCAAACAAAAGTTCACCCAGCATCCAGCCATTTAAAGACATGTGGTGGGTGGTTTTAAAAAATGTGCAGGCGTCAGCACACAAACCCCAGAAATGCACACAGAAAATCACATATAACACCAATCAAAGCTCTCAGTAGCAGGCAGGCCGATCAATACCCTCGCCCCACAACCACACACCTCATGGTCTCAGCATGGCCAAAGGTGAAGCAGCAAACAAAGGCCTGGTCATGTGGAGACTATGTGGTGGGTGGTTCTCCAAAATTGGATGGATGTAAGTAAGCATGAAGTTCACAGAAACAAACTTAAAAAGACACCCCACACCACGCCACTACCACAGACTACATGGTCTCAACATGGCTGGAGGTTGAGCAGCAAACAAAGGCCTGCCCAACATCCAGCCATTTAAAGTACATTGAAGTTCACCAAGCAATCCCTCACACAACATACAAATACCACAGGATAATGAAGTTGTTGAATGCAATGTATGCTGCTGTGTGCTTTAAATTCATTTAAACATACAGCAACACACATTGTACTCAGCAGTTTCAGTGCCTTCCTCCCAGCCAAAAATTATAATTTTATGGTCCACAATGGCCCAGCAAGGACCCCAGAAAAGCACCTAGTCTTACTTCAAGGCCTATACCAGCAGTGAAATCAACAACACATTAAACAGCAAAAGGAGCCATTTTATATAAACACTCCCTTGTCCCCTAATCTCCTTAACCTCCAACTTCCCACACCAACAAAAACCAGCTCCATAAGCAAGTGGGAATCCTTTTAGCAAACTAGTCTGGACTCCAATTCAGGGGCACAAAACAAGTCTGGACTCCATTTGGGCAAACCAGCCACTGGGGCTGTTACTAGCTTGATGGATGCCATTTCATGAAGTCGGGCCTGTTGTAAATGTACTGTGGACACCACACATGCCCAGATCCAAATGCAGCAAGACACAGCATGAAGTGGCCTCCACAAAGACACAAAATCACCTCCCAGTCACTGAAATCACTTGCTTGTGCAGCAATGCACAAAAAGAAATCCGCATCGCTTTTACTATTTGCCCCATCCTTAAGTCTGGCAGACAAGCTGGAACACTTTCCTTTGGTGTTCCAAACGCACTTTCGAGTCGGTGGTTTCTTGTTTCTAGCGCACTGGAGCTGCAAACAGATGGACACAATGGCTTTCTCCACAGATATAGCGAAGGAAAGGAGCCAGGCAGTTAATAGCACCCCCCTTAAACCCCTCGCAAACCACAATCAAAACGGGCACATGAGAATCCTGGGAGCTCAGGCAGCCAAGGAGGGGCAGGGGATGTTCTGAATGCACCAGGCAAATCCATGGACACAATTGGCTGAAGGATTAAAGAGATGACGTCACTAGCAAAGTTTAGCACCCTGCAAGTTTAATTACATGCCATTATAATGAGGAAAGCCACAGTAACACACAGGAACTGGAAAAAGGAGGAGATAATATAAAATATGATTGTTGGTCTGTGTTCTGAATGTATTAGCTGAGGACACCAGCTAGTACATTCAGAACATATTTAGGGAGCACTTAAACAATAAAACTAATGGGGATAAAAAGCATAGGAGGGTTAAAAAATTCAGGACGACATATGGATTTTTCAAAACAGACTTTATTTCAACAAATACATGGCAGACTTGTTGAAAACACACATCTGAAACCTACAGGTTTTCCATGTCACAGTTTAGCACTAATAATACAGCATGAAAATGGTGTTGGACAACAACAAAAATAATTTCCTGGCAGCTACGGACTACAATTTTTCTATAAGTATCTCTACATGTGGCAAGGATTAAAACACCATTTTAATTTTTCTTTTTCACATAACTTTATATAACACTTTGAATATTTCCATCGTAGCTGTACAAGCTTTTCAGTTATGTTATTGTTCCTCTGTGAATTTGTTGTTTTGACTTTGCATATATTTGCATGGCTTGTTTCTGGTTAGTATGTACTTTCCTAAGGGGTTTTGACATTTCAGTGACTCCACTGTTTATTAGAAACTGAACAGCTAAAGTCAGTCCTTTCTTCCCTAGTGGTGTGCAGAATCAGCAGCTGTGGGAATTATGTCATGTGTCATGGACTTCTCCATACTACTGTGTCACAGTCTCTGTTACTTCTGCTGCTTAGTCTGTAATCCAAAGAGCAGCTGAGTATTACTGCTCTGGCCAGGCTGGAAGATTTCTTTATGATAGGTCGCAAGTTAAACTGTCCATATGTAATGTTACCATTTGATGGCCATTAGGAACATTAAGCCCATTACCCATCCTGCATACCCTGTAGTATCATAACTCCAAGCGGCAAGCCATATCTTGGAATTTGTGTTAGTCAGTTACAGTACTAACTTAACACCAAACAATATTTAAAAGTAAATAAAATATATTTATTCGTACCTTGCATCTGCATATTATGGAAATATTTTCTCAAAAGGCCCATCAATTTCCTTGGCTTAGTATTATGATATCATCTCTGTTATTATAAAGGTTGCTTTGGTGAGGACAGTGGCCACACCCCCTGATGGAGAGGATCTATATTCCTCAAAGTGCTGGGGCTCGATTGTCTGTTGCTGGAATTATGTTTTTTATGTTAATGCATTAAAGTTCATTACATTTGGAACTGCAGGAGTTTATTTTATTTGTTTTATTAATTTGAATCTCAGATAACACCTTTGGGAGAAGCTCTTTACATAGGTTTCATGTCAGTAAATTAACAATAAAAGAGCAATATTACAGAGAATTGTAGATTCAAACAAAGACAATGCAAGCACATTTATTGGCAATTAACAAACATAAGGCAGGTGCAAAGTTTGCAGCTGGTGTGGAGACATGCAGTGAAAAGAGATGAACAGAGGTTTGTAGACTAGGGTGCAGAACAACAGCCAGAGGCATATGTCAAGCATGCACAGTTAGAGAAGAAACAAGAATACACTATGGGGAGGAAATAAGCAGCTCAGGGAGCATAGTAAATGCTGGAGAGGGGAAGGTAGGTGAGGTAAGGAGCCAGAGATGGTAGGACATAAGTGGAGAGGGAAACAGGGAGGAGTGCTCACCATATTTTTGTACTTGTATCTTCCCACTTTCTGTGCACTTGTTCCTCTCCCAAAAGCGTGCATCCATTTTTATTGTAGCTTAGCCCATTATCCATACCTGTTGTTGTGAAAGGATTATACCCTGAGGTAGTCCTAGCATTAACTGTGTAGGAATAAAGAGAATGGAGATGTGCCAAACAGTTTTAATGGCCTCCAGTAGGAAAGTATAACTGGGCAGCACCACAAAATGTGGAAATGCAAGCTAACGCTCTATGACCCTTCCAACAGAGATCAGAGTTAGTCATGCTTACGGTTCTTGGTGTAAGGAAAACCTGTGAGTGACTTTCCATCTAAACTGGCTAGTTTTGAAGGGCTGGGATTTTCTTACCTGCACTAAGTAAAATTCCAATTCTGCTTCAGAATGCTAGCTTTGTCTATGTTTCCCACATGTCCTTAACGGTATTAGTGTCAGGTTTCAGAGACCAAGAGCAAGTGACATAACAAGAAGATGTATTTGATTTACTGCAAGGGTCACCATCCAGTAGCAAAATCTTACAGTCCATTCAGAATCCTCTCAATGTCTGGGTCTCTATTCTGTGATTGTATGATAATGTCTCTTTGGAGATACTTGTAACTGTCCTTCTCATACTGTTGCCTAAGGTCAGTAAAGGGCAGTGCTCTGCTTGTCCAGGAGATTGACAATCCTAGTAAGGGGTTTCTGGTTCCATATTGCATATCCTGCATTTTCAAGGGTGGGAAGAAAGTCAGGTGCCCTGTACAATAGTGAGTCGCCAGTTCTATTAGGGCGTTGGTAATGGATCAAACCTGAAATACAATCTTTAGCATGTGTGCTATCCGGGGGTTATCCAGTGTCCTCCTTAACTGTGAATTGATGAGAATATATGGTAAGGTCTACAGGAGACTAATTAATCAATTTCAATAAAAAAAATAAATTACTTCAAGCTGCACAGAAATACCGACGGCAAAGACAGATTGGTTGTACTTTTCTGTTGAATTGTAAACTGCAACTGATGGCGGACATGCTCCTCTTTCCACACAGTTATTGGACTCTTCAGCACTCAGTTCTTCTGCTTTTGTGTACCAGCTCCTCAGCCCTTATCCCCCAGGATATCCAAGGAAACTAACTGTTTGTATCTCAGTGCGTACCTCAACTGGCTAACCATTGTAAATAAGTACATTTAATCGGGGGCAGTTTCTTGCTGAGGGTCTGACAATGAGAAATGATGGAGTTAAAATTGAGTATCCAGGTTACATAGATACATAGATACATAGACAGTGTCGGCAGATAAGGGCCTATGGCCCACCTAGTCTGCCCATTTGAGCTTGTAAGTTCAGTTTGTTCAGGTTCTCAATCTTATGCTTCAATCACTTGTCCAAACTACCTCAGACGAGCTTTTTTTTCAAGTTTGTAATTATACTACCACACCCTCCTGACCAGACTTGCTGAATCAAGTCCCAGAAGTACCTCACCCAGCTGGTCCAAGGCTAACCACCACAGGAGAAAGGTCCACTTGATAGCAAGTTGCTGAAGGAAAGTGCCTGCAAAGCCAGGGCTGTCAATGTGGGCTGGGAGGCAGCCATCAGTGGTGGTTGTCACAAACTTGCTCAGCCGGTCAACCCTCTAATCCCAAAGTGCCAACCTCTGAGCGTATGATTTGTGTACAGTGTAACAGACAAGGTAACACTCTTATCTGTTTTGTGGGTTCAAGTCACCTTAGTCTCAAGCTCTGGAAGGATTCAAACTGATAACCTCTTGTTAGCATACCCAATTATTAGGCTCAGATAATTCTGTCTTCAGGGGCCAGATATCTTTGCCTACTGGCACCCACCAGGTCTTTCAAATGAACCCTTAAAACTCTATGCAAGACTTTTAGAGAACTCTGTCCATTTCCCAGTTTGGTATACAATAAGCCCATACACAGTGTACTTATAACCTTCAAAAGCTCCACTTAAAATAAAAAGAAATATCAAGGCACTCCATGCAGTTTCGTTTGTAAAAAATATCTTTAAGAATATCAAAACAGAACAATAATTACAGAACAATTATGTATCTCAACACATACAGCCTTAAAACAAACAGGTAAAAAGTACAGTTCCTACAATTTATAACTTCAGACTTATCTTGTCTAATGCTTACTTCATACTGGAGTTCATACTGGATGAATAAGAAAATCAGAAGGCATGGCCCATAGAGATTTTCCCCACAATTCCAGTGGTAGTGGCGGATGCCACCAACTTCTTCTAGATACTTGTCCAATCTCTGCTTAAAACAATCTAAACTTTCTGCCTCCACCACCTCCTGGGGCAGTCCATTTCATGTCCTTATTGTTTCTACACTTAAAACACCTCTTCCTTAACTCAGTCCTACTTTGTTCTTTACCCAATTGCCTATCACGCCTTCTCAAATGATAGGTCCTTTCCTTATACACCAGTCCCAATTTTCTTTCAGTCCTTTCAGAGTCTCTCTTCTCTCAGTCAGAAAATTGTCTTATGTGTCTCTAAGGCTTGCTCAGTTGGATAAAAGAGTTCTGAGCTGGCCTCCTCTCTGAGATCGTTAAACTTCACCTTTTTGTATTAAAAGTTATATGTTACCACACAGGATGTCCCAACAAGATTTAGAAAATGATAAGTGACATACTCAATTTCCTCTCCTCAGGGTAACTGGTCAGAACTGGTTTTGTTCTGACACACACACACACACACACACACACACACACACACACACACACACACACATAAACAGGTTCTGTGATGTCCTCCCAAGGCTTCCTGAGAAATGTGCATTTGACCTTCCAAAGTCATCTGTATCCTGCCTGGCCCAGACATCAAACCTCTTCAATGTCCATTCTGGCCTCTCTCTGAAACCCCCCACAAGTCCTTCCTGGCAATTATGCAAGTCAAAGGCTCTTCCTGAGGGCATTATGAATGGCTAATCTTATTTCCTGGGATGAAAGCAAATTGACAAGGTAATTGCACCCAGATCTCTGCAGTTTAAATACACTCCTGTACTTTGAACTTATCCTGGGGGTTTGATGTCAGTTCCAGTAAGTTAGTAGTTTCCTCAAACTGACCTTCCGATCATATATTTTATGTAATAAAAAATGAATACAGCACTCGAGCACTCAGAGCGGGCTGTCTATGCCACAGTGGTCATTAAGTTGCTGTGGTCCATGTTTCTAATCCATATCACTGCCACCACCCATGATGCAATCATTTTAATATCTTGCTGCTGTACGAAGCCTCTGGGGGCTGTTGTTGCATGGTCACACATGACACCAAGGCCCTTCGCAATCCACAGGAGGGGCTGTAGCTGTAAAATATGTCTCCTCCTCCTGGAGCCTGACAGCATGGCCTCTGCACTACTCTCATTGGCTCCACTGTCTCAGTGCCAGTAGGCAGCATATGAGAGCAAACCCAGGTCACCTACATGGAAGTGGACACACTCTATGACCACCACCACTAAGCCAATCTACCTCTTGAAAACATGTAGTGATTGGACCACCTTCCTTCCTGAAATTGCTGGCATAGGTTTGCCACCTTTTAAGGAGCCCAAAATGGAGCCAGCCCAGTGGCATAGAGGCTGAAGCACTTTATGCCTTACATCTTACCATGCTGGTGACCTGTGTTCTGAAATGAGCACGAATTTTGGGGTCGCAGGAAGGAAAGGATCAAGTGTCCAATGACTACTTTCCTCTCCCAGGGTGGGGGATCTGCTGTCTTGCTTCATGGTTGCTGTCTGTTGGAGGCGGGTGACAGTGCCACAGCTGAGCAGCATAGTAGAGGAGCAATGGTTATGTGGCACATGTGCTTCTCTATATGCATGCACTCATATGGCCACCATGGCAAGGGTAAAAC
The DNA here is from genome assembly GCA_016271365.2 of Neoceratodus forsteri. Lineage (NCBI taxonomy): Eukaryota > Metazoa > Chordata > Ceratodontiformes > Ceratodontidae > Neoceratodus > Neoceratodus forsteri. Next base: position 268,902,986 of record CM057455.1, read on the forward strand.
ATCAGAGGAAAAATGGTGGTCACAGGCTTCATGAAGCTCTGTCTGCCTGCCCGTCCCACCCTGCCACTGGTCCGCTGGACCCCCAATCTGGATGCAGTATCACTGGATTGGGGAGAAAGGCCCTCCCTTCCCAACCCCACCACAGGGGTCAATCTGTGAAAGAATGGGGCTTGGCAAGACCAGAGAGGCAGCAGATGGATGAGGGAGGTAGGAACAGGGCTGAACACAGCTGCCACAATGCACCCGGAGTATAAAACTCTATAGCAAAACAAGAAGCCCAAATGGGACATTTCTCACTGAAACATGACCTTCACAGGACAACATGTACTTTGACCAATGCAGCAGACTGCTTTTCTCTAAATAATCAGAATTATAACTAAGTGTTTTAGTTTTTGGCTGTTCATCGTTTCTTATTTTAAGGTATCTTAGTTAAGGTATTATAGGAGCACCAAAGTGGCTGGTTGTTTGTGTTCATCTCTGTCAATAATTTAGTTTTGTGGATTTTCATGTGTTTCTGCTTGGAGGAACTGGACCATTCTTGGACATGACATCTATGAACTTTCCTGGACTAAGAAATTGCAAAACATCACCACCAGGTATTGGCATTCTCATCATAAATCAACTTTTTGGAAGCCATCAAAAGCAAAAATAAAGGTCAGTAAATCTGTTACACAAGCTCTGAGCTGTGGAGTGCTGCACTGAATCCACATTTCCATCTGACTTGTTCTTACAGGATCTGTGGATGTCTTTGAGGTCTATTCACAACCATTTTGGAGAACAAAGGGAAGACACTAACAAAGGATTTTACATCCTGCATATACCCCAAGCCAATGTTCATCACCTTCAGGAATTTAACACTGTCTGGGTCTTTGATCTACAATAATAACAGTTTATTGGTCCCCAGTAGTTCACCATTTCCTGTGGATTTGATTATTTTTCATCATTTGACTCCTGGTAACTTGGTCAAGATTATTATATTACATATCCCTGAACATAACTATCTGCATGGTTTAATATTACTACATCAAGAATGCAACCTAACCTGTTCCTGCTGAGGGTTGGACTCACCTACAGGCAGTTACAGCTGTGCCTGCTCAAACTTTTACTTTTGCTATTACTGTTGTCTGATAATATTCACCCAAATCCTGGCCCTGGCTTGCCACATATGTCAACTCCCATAAAATGACTTGGGACTCTCACTTTGGCATCCCTAAATAACTGCAGCCTCCACCAAAGCTGGACGCCTACAAATATTTGCTACTCTACACAATCTGTATGTTCAGGCAATTGTTGAAACATGGCTCTCACCAAAAATCCCTGACTCAGCTATTGCCATACCAGGCTACAACATCTTCAGACAAGATAGGACAACGAAAGAGATGGTGGATGTGCAATTTATCTCAAAGAGTCACTCATGGGCCACCTCTTGCCTGTTTCTGTGGCTGCTACAACCACTCAATTACTTGTCATCAGAATTCTGCTTGGTGCCCAAAATAAGGCACTTACTGTGGCATCCATATACATCCTCCAAAAGAGCAAGGAGTGGTTTCAACTCGGTACTGGACTTCACACGTAACCAGCCACCTGGGTCAGAGTCAATTCTGATGGGAGACTTCAATATAAACTGGCTTTCACCTGAAAATCAGAGCATTAAAGGCGCCATCTCTGCCATAAATTTTTCCCAGCTGGTTGACTCCCCAACCAGATCCAATTACAAAACGGGACTAAAGCCCTTTGGACTGGGTTCCAACCAGTCATCCAAATCACATTACTAACACCACTGTCCTCCTGGATATGCTCAGTGATCATTCCCGTCATCTGCACATGGACAAACAAATTTTGAAAACCACCACTATGGACAAATACCAGCAGAGTCCTTGCCGGGTCACCTGGAACCTCTTAAATCCCTCCTTAGAGTGCAAGACTGATCTCCAATCTACAGAGCAAAGGATGTTGACACAGCACTTGAACACGCCATCAACACCTATAATTCTGCCTGCAACTCTCACGCACCCCTAAAACATGCAAAATCAAAGGCCCTTGCAACCCTGGCTCTCTGTAGAACTCCAAGCTCACATGAAATTAAGAAACCACCTCTGGCACCGTGCACAAGCCACTGGCACACAATCTGACATCCAGAACTACAAAGAGCGGAAATGACTGCACTAGGTCCATCCATCTAGCAAAATGGAAATACTATCAGGAAGTGCTTACTGATACCTGGGGAAAGGAAAAGCTTCTGAGATAATATTAAAGAAACCACAGGTAAAACCTCGAAATCGCCACCCGCCATACTGGACTTAGATGGGATCACTACACTTGACCCTGTAACTATTGCCAATACTTTCAATAATGCATTCACGGACCTCAGCAGTGTTCTCCCACCAGACTTTTTGATGCAGATGTCACCTTGCCCACCTCTGATAGCACCCCCACACCTACTAGCCACCCCCATTCTACTTTAAAGTTATCTCACCTCAGGAAGCCCATAAATACATCCTCAAGGCAATTGGTAAATCTAAACACAGTGGGATTCCTCGATCTTAAACTGTTGTCCCTCACACTAGACGGAGTACTAGTGCCTCTTACCTGGATTTTAATCTCTCACTTAGCCTTGCCCAGTTCCCCAAGAGATGGAAATCAGCCATGATAACACCAGTACACAAAACCAGTGACAGGTCTCTCCACTGAACTACCGGCCCATTTCCATACCTCCACCCTCTCCAAGGCCCTTGAACACATTGTAGCCGACCAGCTTACAGATTATTTTGACAAACATAAGATCCAATGTACCCAACAACGTGGATTCAGAAAAGGACACAGCACCTCCTCAACTCTCATGGAATTCACTGGTTTCATACACAAATTTCTGGACCATGGACAGATAGTTGGAGCCACATTTATAGACCTGACAAAAGTGTTCAACACGGTCCATCAACCCCTACTACTGGAACAGCTAAGCAACACTGGAATTTCCACGACTCTAATACCTGGTTTAAACACTATCTGAGAACTGCATTCAACAAGTCAAAATTGCCAATGTCATCTGGACTCTAAACCAGTTACTCGGTGTCCCACAAGGGTCCATCCTGGACCCTCTACTATTTAGTCTCTTCTTAAACAATCTCCCAAGATCTTGCCCTAACAAATCCTACTATACTCGGACGATGCTGTTATCTACACAAGTCACATAGACCTTATGCCTCTTGAAAGTCAGCTGCAACTCGGATTTGCATCAGTAGAGAAATGGTTATTGATCACAAACTGGTGCTAAGCTATAAAAACTAAACTCATACTCTTCAGCAGCTCCCACATAAACACAGGCATCATCCTGACTATCTCTAACTGCCTTGGGGCTGCTCTTGAGCAGGTACAATATTTTAATATCTCAAGCGTCATCATTGACAGCAACTTATCCTATGGGGTGCATATTTACAACATTGCCAACAGTCATTACTCACATTGGCCTCCTCTACAGACACAGGAACTCCCTTACACCAGAAGCCTTAAGGTTGACCGTGACAGAGTTTTGTTACCTCCATTATTGACTATGGATTGACAATCTATGGATCTGCCACTGAAACTGCCTCCAGCATTTCCACTGCTCTAAACAAAGCGTGTCGCCTTATCTCAGGAGCCCACCATCTCACCCACTCTTGCGACCTCTATGCCCAAACTGGTTGGCTTCAGCTCAAAGAATGCATCAAATATCAAACATACCTGATAGCCAAGAAAATAACCCTAGGCCTCCAACCACCTGGAATTCAAGGTCTTCTCAGCCCCTCTTAATACCCGACATGCCTGTGGCTCTGAATCCCAGCTCTTTCTGGTCCTCACATCTGTACTTCTCCCAGGAACAAAGATCATTCACCTACAGAGCCCCTCTTTGGATGAATGCTCTCAACTGTGACATCTCCTCCGAATCCAAATTGGGCCCTTTTAAATCCAAGCTACAGCAACTACTCTCTGCCACTGCTGCTGTGACTGTTTCCGCTTAAACCCTTTTGGCAATCTAAAACCCTAGCACTTAATTACTGTGAAATCTCCTTAGCACCATCTCTGACATCCCCCGCTACCCTACCCCTTCATCTTTCCTCCTCCCTCTACCTAATGCACCTCCCCAGTCTGTCCTGACAAGGTCCCGCTGACTGATTTCAACTTACCTTATGATTTTACTTAGTAACTGACAGAGCTTGTGTTAGCTGATTTTCAATTTACTGTATGCATTCCTGTGCATGAAACTGCTTAGCGTTGCTCGTTTCTATTCTTTAATTCACTGTGAATGTCAACTATTGTTTTCTTTCTTATTTACAATTATTTTACCATACCCTGTTTAGTCTGTAAACCTGTTGATCTCCTTTCTATGTATACTGTTTTGCCATACTTTTGTTCTGTTAACCTGTTTTATTATGCTGCTGACCTGGAACCTTTGTAAAAGAGCTCTAAACTCAAAGGTATTTGTAACCGAGATCTAAATTAAAAAAAAAAGTTTTCTGCAACTTCTAGAGGAAAGTAAGAAAATACATTTTTCTGCTACTAGAGCAGGGTTTCTCATATGGTGAGGGCAGCCCCCAGGGTAGGCTCAAGCAAGCCTTAAAATACACTATATTTAAATGTCATGTTTTGGATATTTTGTGTGAAATGATGAGGTAAATAGATAGCAAATAATGGCATGTGGATTTATGCATGAATTGGAGACCAGGAAAGGCACACTCAACAAACACTTGTTGCCTGGTTTAACATGGAGGAAAGTTGAATGGAGGAAATGCAATCTTGGAAACTATACAAAACAAAATGCAAAATAATGCAAATGAATAGGAACAAAGGTAGCAACTGACCCATTAGACTGGTGCAAGAATGCACATATACAAGAGTTAAGCAAAGAGGTACTAGAAGCAAGAGCAAGATGGAGCAAATGGTCCGAAGGTGTTTAAGGACAAGGTAAAACTGACAAAGAAAGCAATCTGACTCATGGAGGTAGTGCAACAAGGGTAAATAGGGTTCAAAAGTCAGAAGTGTGATGATGTAGGCTGACCTGGGAAAGGGGAGCTTATAGAGGGAAGGAATAACAAGTTCAATAAAATGAGAATAAACTCAACTACTCAAAGGCATTTCACTATATTCCTTGGGTGGGATATTCAAATGGGTTGTGCCATGCGCAACCAACCAATCTTGACACGATATTCAAAGGTCATGTTGCACTGCGCAACCCCTCTAGCCGGGGCACATCAGTAATGTGTGCGCGCGCAAGTGCAGAGGTGTGCCCATGATATGCGGCACATCCCGATATTCAGCCCGGATGTACGGGCGAGATGCTGGCACAACCCCACCTTGCGCTGCTCAGTTGGGTGCAAAGTTGTGCCTTGTATGACCAGGAACACGTTCTGGCCACCCACAGGCGAGCTGCCGTGTGCAAGGCACAACACGGCAGCCGCCTGCTGTGGATGGCCACCTGCCCACCCAGGACACAGTCCACATGCCCCTGCCCAGGGAGCATTGTGCCCCCTGCTCCCCGATCGCAGGCATATGTGCTGTAACCCCTGGTGGTCAGTGGACCACTTCCCATCACCCGATCACAGGCATATGTTAAAGTAATACCTGGTGGTCCAGTGGAACCCCCAGCACCGATCACGGGCATTCTCATAGTGTAACCCTGGTGGTTCAGTGGTACCCCCTCCCACCCACCCACTGAGCTTCCCCTCCGCACCCCCAGTCAACGGTCGGCGGCAGCACCCCACCTGCATGCTGCCTGGCCACCTGCTCGATGACAGCGCATAGTAGGGTCTGTACACCTATTGATTCACTGCGGGCCTATGGGCATGCAGACCATACTGTACTAAACAGGCCCAGAATGTGAATGAATGCAGTGCATGCGCCTCAGTACCATATTCAATGGTGCTGAGCCATGGTGCAGCACTATTGAATATCGCCTGGTCCATGCCCTGGCTCAGCCCAGTTGCGCTGTGCCCAGGCTTGCGCCCTGCCTGTCGTAGTCTGAATATCCCACCCCATGTGTACTGTGCAAAGTATGATAGTTGTTCTAACTGTGGGGAGGCCCAAAATTAATTCCATATTAAGGGAAGCTCAAGATCTTTTCTGAGGCTTGGTGGAGGTTCATTATGATGAAGTTTGAGAACTGCTGTACTACAGGGTCAGAACATTTAACATTTTCATGATTTTAGTAGGACAAAGCTGCCCAAAACCAAGACTGTCCTGGCAAAATGAAGACAGATAGTAACCCTATTTTGCGTGATCAGGTGGCTGTGTTTAAACATATAGGAAGGAGATATGCAAGGATCCCAAATCTTCCCTGACCAAGTTGGACACTCTCTTTAACTCCTTTGCCACTTTGCTCTCAACTTCCTTACGCTCCCACCACTGTGAACTCTATCGCTCTCTAACCTTCCTTCCACTATCTCACAGACGATCTCACACTGTGCCAAACTGACCTCCAAATTCTGGTTCAGAGTACTCCTCCTATCTCATCCTCTCTCTCCACTCCACCTCCCCAACCCACACTCTCAGATCTAATGACACCTCACCTTGATGGTCCTTGCCGCTCCACCCTCATCAGTCAGACTGGTTTGCCCATCGCTTCTCTAAAATCTAAATTCCCTCCCCTGAATCGACCTCCTCCTCAAGTACTCCCCTACCTCTGCCCTACACAATTGCCTCTCCTCAGCTGTTCCTACTTTTAACCCCCTTAACCTGTTCCCAGTTTCTGCCTTCCTACCCTGACCCCTCTGGCAAGGTTCTCAACATCCTGAAGGGGACTCAGGAAATGGCTGCCCTTCGCCTCATATTCAGTTCTTGCCTCTCCCTCTCTCTTCTCCACCTGCCCTTCTGGGTCACCCATGTCACAACCTACCCCGTCCTTTTTACTCCAACAGCACTTGAGTACTACCTCAAGCCTGCTCCTGGTACACTCATGCACTATAAAGGTTCTGTTGCATTATTACTGTTTTGTACGCTTATGTGTTCTTTTGTGTGATTTTAGACATGTATTGTAATTTACCCAATGTTCCACTACTATTTATTGTACAGTACCTTGTGTTTCAACTGTTGCATAATCTTACAATGTTGTACTGTTTGTACTACCCACATACTATTGTAACTGATCATCCTTCACAACCCTATGTAACCCCTCCCCAGGTTGCACCGTGAGATGAGCAACTTGTTGTTCAGTGTGCCCTCCAGGTGAAACATTTCAATAAATAAATAAAAGATAAGGCTGTTCTTGTCTCCAAGGGGTTCTTGGACTAGCAGTAGGCAAAGCATGCAAGGTCATGTGGGCCTAGAGGTTAGAGCACTGAAGAATGAAGCAAGAGATGACAAGTTTGAATCCCACCATAGCCATGGACTTACTGTGTGAATAGGAGCAAGCAATCCTACAAACTGCATTCCTTGTTTATTGTAACATCTCAGGTCGTGCCTGAAAATAGTGATGTTTTGGCTATGGCACTCACCTGGTAAACCAAAACTAAATAAATAAATATTTTTCCCTGTCCAGTGCTCCCACTTATAAAATTGGTTAGACACATGACCCCACTTACAATGATAGATATTTGAACAGTGCACTAAATGCTTTGGATCACTATCCATGATTGTGAGACATCTTCATCTGGGTGGTTAGGCCCAGATCGGTGCACCATTCTGGCCGACACCCGATGGCAAAACAGAAAAAAAGACCATTACGGCGACATTAGCGGTAATGGTCCTTTCCTGTTTTGCCTTCCCCAATGTTCCGCCCCTCCCAGACCAACTCCGACCTGGAGCTGGAATCTTAAAGTCCAGGGTGCAGCCCTCACAGAACAGGCAGCACAATACCTGAATCAGTATTGTGCCATCGCTGTGGGGAGGTCGGCATTGTCGCTGCCGACATAACTTGGTGCTTCTGGCCCAGATAGTGGATACTTTACATGGATATTCCAAATAATGTTTCAGAAGAATGACCTAAACACCACATTATCTGTTCCAGACAAACATTACAGGCCTACAATTTCTATTCTCTGGTGCACCAAGAAGATACCATGAATTTCATAGGAGTGACAAGCTGTCAGTGCTGTCAGTGCATGTAGTTGTTTTAAGGTGCATCTAGTGTTTTTCAACTAGTTTCTGAAACGATCTGCAAACAGTAATCGGAGCTCATTTGCCTACTTCATTGATTTTGGCACTTATTTACGTGTACACTGATGCCCAGCACCGCATTACATGCTACTGTATTGTAACTGTCTACCACTCTAGTTCTGTGCCCCACTATTTCTGTGCCTCACTAATCAGGGCATGGGGCTCAGAGGTATCCCATTCCCAGGTAATGGCCCATTTCTCTCTGCACCCATGTTTCAGACCCAGTACTTTATTAGCAGGCAGACCTCACTACACAATAGGGCTGTTTCTCTATATATACTGCACACTGCTACCGTGAAGAGGCAACACTTTCTGTTTCTAATGGACTGAAGTCATCATGTCTCTGGTTAATGCAGTTCTGCCCCATTTGCAGGCACCTCTGTGGGCTGAGGATGGAGGTCGCCAGTCTCCGGGCTGAGCTGGCAGGAATACTTGGGACCTTCGCCCCACCCAGAGGCCACAGGTCCCCAGCCAATGCCACAGCGCCACCCAGGCAGATGGCAGGATGGCCTACAGTGGGCTCAGAAAGGTTCGTGGAGGAGGGCAGAGACACATCCCATCCAGTCCAGCTCATGAGTCATGTGGACAGCCCATAAGGAACCTGAGGCTGAGACCAGGGAGGAGGTGAGGTCCTCCAGCAGGAAGACCCAGTGGCAGGAGGAAGAAAATCCTATAGGAAGAAGAAGTTCCTCCTGTTGGGGACTCAATTGTCAGGGGAATGGATTTGGGCATAGATAGTAGAGAAGAAAGGGAGGTGAACTGCCTTCCAGGAGGCACAGCTCAGAAGGAGGAATGAGGGGAGTGCATCCAGAAGATCACTGAAGCTGTGGCAAGGAGGGAGGGCTGGAGTGGAAACAAATGTACCGGATATCTTCTATACAGAAGGCATAGAGAGGGCAAAAAGGAGGGGAGAGCCTGTATATCAGAGAAGGTATAATGGCAACACAGGTACAGGGTAGGCAGGAGAGGCTGAGGCACTGTGGGTCACCCTTCAACCTGGAAATGGCACAGCAATATACACAGAGGTAATAATTACAGGCCTCCAGGACAGGGAGAGGAACTGGACAGGGAGCTAGTGGAGGAAATACGAGAGATGGCAATAAAAGGTGAAATTCTACTGATGGGGATTTCATTATGCCAGGCGTGGATTGGAACACCAGTGCAGCTACTTCAGCCAGAAGCAGAGGCATCTTTAATTTACTCAGGAGGCTGGACTCAGGCAGCTTTGTACTTGATTCCACCAGAGACAGGGCAATTCTAGATCTAGTAATGACCAATGGGGATAGAGTTGCAGATGTCCAGGTAGAAGAGCAACTGGGATCCAGCGTCACAACATTGTGTGGTTCAGCATAGAAACAGAGACTCACTCAAGTCATACTAGAACAAAGGTTTTGGATTTAAAAATGCTGACTTCACTAAAATGGGAGGGTATCACAAGAACCCTGGAAAGAACGAGGGCAGGAAGGGGAGTAGAAGAACAGTGGAAGCATCTAAGGGAAGCCTTACTGGAAGTAACAAACCAATGTATCAGATTGGTATCCAAAGGAAAGAGAAGGAGAAAGCCACTGTGGTTCTCAAGAGAGTGACGGTAAAAGTCAGGGCAAAAGGAAAGGGCTCAGGAAATATAAGGAGACCCAAGGAAGGAAGACAGGAAGAGTACCTAGAGTGTCTAGGGAGGCGGGAAAGGCAGTAAGGAGAGCAAAGGCACGGACTGAGGAAGGTTTAGCACCATCAGTTAAGAAAGGGACAAGACAAACTTCAGGTACATCAGCGAAAGGAGGAAAACAAGGGGGTTGCAAGACTCAAGGGAGAGGGAGGAGAATGCAAGGAGGGTGACACGAAAAAGGCAGAAATACTGCATGTAACCCCTAGATGGCGCTATCCCAGGGGCTACTACCCCTGCCTGATTTGCCACTAACAGGTTGAGGGGCCTGGATCCAATGGCGGGTGCCTCCACCCAGAGGTCAGGGTTTGCAATAGTTAAACTAACTTGGTCACAGCCCTCTGGGACACTGCAACCCCTTTCTTCCCACTAGTGGCCCACACAATATATCAGAATTACCTTCACAGTATACACTTACCCCCAGGTCTGGTTCCGGCACTGGGACCTCCTGTGAAATGAGATACAGTGCAACAATCACAGTACAGTACTTTAACATAGACAAATACCTCAGGCAGTATAACTTTGCTGAAACAAGCAGCTCTGATTTATTTAGGGGATATAACAAGGACAGGGAAATCAGGTTAATTAGCTTATCACTCTAATAATCTACCTATGGCTCTGTGCACAGGCCTATCCCTATCAGTTACTGTCCCTGGGTACCCAAGCCCTAGTGGCTAGTCCAAACCGTGGCAGCTGGTAGGGCCCTTTCACACAGAGAAAAGGAGAATTAAACAGTCAGCAGTACAGTAATTCCATTTGGATTTAATGTGGCAATTCAACAGGAAGCGACCCTGAATTAGTACTCACGACCTCCAAATAAGATAGGGTCCTTCAATGTCAGCAGGGCTCATGAGGTACACAAACCTCTTCACATCCATATAAAAGAAAGCACTATACCAGGCAGGCTGCATCTGTATCGATCGCAATTACTGCACAATACCGGGAGAACACACAGCAGATTCAGTTCCTGACAGACCGAGTGCAATTTTCAGCAATTCCTCCAGTCTTCTACAGGGTGAGCCTGGTTTCTACTCTTCAGAGATCCTTTGATTCTTTTCACAGGACGGATTCAGTCCTAACAAGCTGTTACACAAGCTGCAGACCGGAACTCTGGGCCTTACACACGTTTTTGACTAAAACTGCACACTGAAAAAGCACAGGGCTCCTTCCTTCTTCACTGCAAAGCTCAACTGAAACTCCAACCGACAAAACCGGGCACTTCCTTTGAGTTCCTCCCAGTTCTTGACTGGATTGGCTGTCACTCACAATAGACTGCTGCTGTTGGTCAAAAAGGCACTGAAGTCTAAACTACATCTCCCAGAGTCACTGCCCATACAATCCTCTTGTGGCTGGCTCAGATTATGAGTCAAGTTCTGATTCGTCAAGGCACCATTTTAGAGCTAAGCTACCCCACACTGATTGGTCCAGTTCAGCAGTTCAAAACTAGAATGGGGAACTAGCAGACACAGTTCTGACTGAAAGAAAGCAGGTTAGACAAACTGTAATTTCATTATTACTCTAAATAATTTCTGGCAAACAGTTACATCTTTCAGATAGGTTCCTTTGCACTCCTAGTGACTGCAAAATGAAGTGAATTGGCAGCAGCTGGTGGTACTCAATCAAAGAAACACACAGTCCCCCATACAAACTAATTATGTCTGCAAGCAGACAGCTCTTAAAGAGACAGTACCAGAGGTTCTAAAACACTCACTGATAAATGGCTTAAATGCCAAACACCATTCAGGCTTGGAGCATTCAAGCAAGCTCCTGGAAGTCTTTTGGGAACCCCCATTTGCAGGGGTTACATGCATAAAGTATTTCTGTTAAGTATTCACAGAAGAGTGAGAGGGGCAGGGGCCACAGCGGTACAGCAGTTGCCAAGGGGTGAAAAGGTGGACAGTAGTCCATTCACAGGAAAGAGTCCTGCAGGAGCTCACTAGACTGAAGGTGGACAAAGAGATGATACCAGATGGCATACCCAAGAATATTAAGAGAACTGTGAAGGAAGATAGCAGTACCTCTTGCAGCCATGCTCACTGAGTCATTCAACACAGGGGTGGTACCAGAGGATTGGAGGAGGGCATATGTGGTCCCTCTACACAAATCCGGCAGCAGGAAGGAGGCAGGAAATATAGGCCAATCAGTCTCACCTCAGTAGTGGGAAGATCATGGAGACATTGCTTACAGAAAGGATAGTGGGGCTTCTAGAAGTCATTGGAGCCTAGGACCATAGGCAACACAGCTGCACAGTGGGAGGTCATGTCAGACAAATCTGACTGATTTCTTTAATTGGGTGACAAAGGAAGTAAATCAGGGTGGGGCAGTGGACATTGCTTACCTTGATTTCAGCAAAGCCTTTGACACCTTCCCACATAGAAGGCTGATAAACAAGCTGGGTAGGATGTGCATGGGGACAGGATGGTAAACTGGGTTAGAAATTAGCTAACAGACAGGAAGCAGAGGGTGGTGGTAAATGGGGTACCATCTGAGGAGAGGGGTGACCAGTGGGGTGCCTCAGGGATTGGTCCTGGGGCCAGTCCTATTCAACATATTAATTAGCGATATTTCAGAAGGGTTGGAAGAACGGTCTGCCTGTTTGCAGATGACACCAAGATCTGTGAGTGGATACCCCAGATGGGTGGAGAAAATGAGGAGGACCTGGGTAAGCTTGAAAAATGGTCTGAGGACTGGCAACTCAAGTTCAGTTCAAAAAAGTGCAAAATTATGCACCTGGGACACAAAACCTTGGAAAGCTACAGGATGGGATGACTTGCTGGCAGTCACAAAGGAGGAAATGGACCTGGGAGTTATTATTTTAGATGACCTGAAAATGTCAAAGCAGAGTGCTAAGGCAGCTGGGAGGGCCAGTGGCATGCTGGGGTGCATAGGCAAGGGTATCACCAGCAGAGGAGGAGGTAGTGATGCCATTATAGAAACCGTGGTCAGGCCTCATATGGAGTACTGTGCGCAGTTCTGGAGGCCGCACCTTTGTAAGGATGTTAACAGGCTGGAGACTGTCAGAGGAGGGTAACTAAGATGGTACAGGACTTGCACACAAGACTTATGAGGAGAGATTAAGGGACCTCAATATGTACTTGCTGGAAGAGAGGAGTGAAAGGGGGACATGATAGAAACATTCAAGTACCTCAAGGGTATAAACAAGGTACAGTGGGAGATGTTTTCCAATATAGGAGGAGCACAAAATGAGGGGCATGACATGAAATTGGAAGGTGGGTGGCTAAGAGGGAATGTGAGAAAGTTCTTCTTCACAGAGATGGTGGTGGATGCATGGACTGATTTGCCTCAGGAGGTGGTGGAAGCAAGCACAGTGGATGGATTCAGGTATGCTTGGGACAGACATAGTGTCACCATAGAGGTACAGCAGCAGATGGGTCGAAGCGGTAATCCAGTACAAGGGCTTACGGGCAGACTAGATGGGCCAGGTGATCCTTATCTGCCGACAGTTTCTAGGTTTCTATGGCAATCCTCCTGCACACTGCGTTTTATTTTAACCAAAATGGGTCAACTATGTCCTGAGTCACTGGCCCAAGTCTTCTAATTATTGCCAGTATACAGTTATCAGACAATCATAACCAACTTGGAACTGCAATGTGTTCCTTCCCCTCAGTCCAGTATTTAGCTCTAGGAGATCAGTACTTAAATTAAATGTTGTAGAGAAGAGCACAGGCTGCACCTGGGATGCTCTGCCTAGCCTAAGTTCAAATATTCAACATAGAAAGCAGATGTGGGCTGGCACCAGCTACTTACTGTGACCTCTGTATTAAACAATAAGGGATGCCAGGGTCCTGTATCTGTTTCAAACCAAAGTGCTGATTTTATTGCAGTGCACAAAATAGTTGTAGACAGTAATCTCCAGCAAACAAAACCCCTCCTCTCTCAGGACACACAAGACACAAGTCACCTGATGCATTTCACACACCCTTGCACTTAATCCTATGCCATTTTATTGAAAAAAGTTAAATAAAATGGAACTGGTAACCATACTTCTTAACTGTTTTTTTGGTCGCTAACATGAGGGACACAGGCACTCTGCACTCACAGCTGCTTCCTCGAACCCCATTGACCATCAGTCAGCCAATTCCTTTTCCCCAAAAGTAAATAAATAAAATACAACATATAAAATAAGATCTTGTCAAGAAGAAACAACTCTGCGATTGTTTTCATCTTTAAATTGAAATGACAGCATGGTCCTCTTGGACTTTGTTCTTGATGTGCATATGCTGGCATCTCAACCTCTTGTTGTACATATAGCCTTGTCATGTTCTGATGCCTATACTTCACTTTTTTATGCCATCAGTGAGGCATGACATGCAGTCCTCTGTTGCATTTTGATTATCGATGTAAGCAAATGCTGAAAGTTATTAGTATAGAAAAAATTGATAAGAAAATCCAAACATATTAGAAAAATACTTATAATCACAGTTCACAGTAAAAGGCAGATGGGGTGCTGGACCAGTGGTGAGGAGAGCCCAGGCACTGTCATCTCACAATAGCAAAGCAGAGAATGGGAATTATTACATTCCACCATACAGAATAAAACTGGGTAAATGATGATCATACCAAGAAGGTCTTACAAGCTCATCTCGGAAGCCCTACTGAAAGAGAGTTGCCCTGAAACCTGCTACTTTACTGTCAGGAACTGCAAATTAAAAAATGTTCCCTGCCACACCAACACACAATACTTCTGTATTGAATTCAACCACTAAAAATGCTGAGCTGGAATTAGTATACAGAAGGGTTGAAACATTATTGCATGCAAATGACAATGATGATGAAAGCAAGAGAAAGGAATATTTTTTATGTTGATTATGGCATGCGCAGAAACATGTTCGCGACAGGTTTCTCTAGAAGCAGGTTGTGGGTGTTATGATGTTGTGCCCAATACCCCACAGCCTGAAAAAGCTTGACCCCATCCCCAATGCCGTGGCATGCTGCTGCTGACACTAGTTCAGCCAGCGTGCCACAACTTCTAAAAATCAGCCGCTGCAATCAGGCCGCCTCATTGCAGTGTCAGCCATCCGCTGCAATGAGGAGCAACCCGTCATTGCAGGGCAGGATGTAGGATCTCTGATATTGTTTGTGAACATGGTGGTGGCTTGCTGCGTGTTCACAAACAATATCTAACCCATGTTATTTGCCGACAGGGGAGACCACTCCCGCCCGACAATGTGACCCCATTTAATTGTGTGCCGACGGGTGCCCAATCCCGTCAGCAGAAAGAATTCCCTCCCTTTGTTGTTTGCTGACAGGGGTGCCCAGTCCCCATCGGCAGAAAGGAATGCCCCCCTTTTGTTGTTAGCCGAGGGGTGCCCAATCTCCGTCGGCATAAATAATTCCCCCCCTTTTGTTGTTTGCCGACGAAAGTGCCCAATCCCCCTTCAGCTGCAGCTGTCCCCCAGACTCTGGTGGCACGCTGAGCCCACCCAGCGTGCCACATGCCCTGTGAGCGTCCCGCGACATTTTCTTCCATTTCCTGTACCTGAAAGAAAGGAAACAGCCCTCGTAGTCTCCCGCCCCCTCCCACAACCCGCACCCTACACAACCCGCACCACCCACCCACTGCACCCAGCCTCCCACCCCATACTTACCTCCGAGCTCAGCGAGATGATCTTCGCTGGACGGGAACACGTCTGCACTCTTCAAAGCTGACGCCGAACTGAGGAAATGCCGTAAGCTGTATAATGTAATGAATAGGGTTTTTTCAACTTTGGTGCATATCTCGGGCATTTTGAGAATTTTTCACCAAATTTTCAACATGGGTTTTGGGACCCCTCCTCATGAATTCTTGAACTGTCGTGGCGTTAATCGGCCCTGAAAGGTGGTTTTGCGGTCACTGCGTGGAATCACCTTCGGGCCAATCGAAATGACAGTGCCAGTGTTCATGAGGTGGGCCTCAAAAGTCTATGTTGCAAATTTGGTGGTAAACATCCAAAAATGACTGGTTTTACGGCGGTGCTGCGCAGTTGCTCACGCACGTCGTAACTTCGTGAATTTGCAATATTTTCATGCCACATTTTCAACATTGGCATTTTGTTCCACCTCCTGTGAACAGTACAGCTGTCATTGTTGACATCCTGGCCAAAATGTGTTTCGCCTTCGGCACAGAATAAGCGCTCGGCTGTGGAAATCAGTGTTCGGACAGATTAAAAATGACAGTGACACTGTTTATGAGTAGAGTCCTGAAATGGCTATGTTGAAAATTTGTAACGATACTCCATAAAATGACTGTGTTACTGGCGGCGCTATGCAGTTTGTACGCACGTACTCATAAGTTCGCAAATTTGTAATATTTTCACCCAGATTTCCAACATTGCCATTTTCCCACACCTACTTATGAACAGTAAAGCTGTCATTTTTCCCATCCTGGCTGAAATGTGTTTTCGCACTTCTGGCGCAGAATAGAGCTGTCACTGTGGGAAATCACTGTCCGGGACAGATTAAGAAAATGAGAGTGATACTGTTCATGAGCAGAGGTCCTAAAATGCCTATGATGAAAATTTGGTGATAATAGCCCATCGAATGACTACTGTTACAAATTGTCGTTGCACACTTTCCACGCACCTGTAACCAACTTCACAGATTTGTAATATTGTCACACCACATTTTCACCAGTGGAATTTTTCCACACCTCCTTATGAGCAGTACAGCTGTCATTTTCCACATCCTGACCGAAATGTGTTTTCACAGTTCGATGCAGAATAACGTGGTCGCTGTGGGAAATCACTGTTCAGGACAGATTAAGAAAATGACAGTGGCACTGTTCATGAGCAGAGGTCCTAAAATGCCTATGTTGAAAATCGGGTGACAAAACTCCATAACATGACTGTGTTACAAGCATGTGTTGCACTGTTTCCACGCACCTTGTAACCCGCAATTTGTAATATTTTGGTGACACATTTCAGCAGTGGCATTTTCCCCACCTCCTTATGAACCAGTACAGCTGCCATTTTTCACATCGTGGCTAAAATTTGTTTTGCACTCCTCGCAGAATAACGCAGTCGCTGTGGAAAATCACTGTTTGGGACACATTAAGATCGAACGAAAGTGAGAGGGGGAGTGACCGCGCCAACTGAGCTGTGTCGGGACTGCTGCGGATTTGTTTGTGGGCAGAGAAAGGGCCCAATGCAAGAGCCCAGTACAAAAGGGCAGCCTGCAGCACTGGGAGAAACAGAGCAAGAGGCGAGTGAGGGAGGGTAGGCGAACTCACGGAGCTGTTTCAGGACTGCTGCGGATTTCTTTGTGGGCAGAAAAGGCATCAATGCAGGCAGGGGGCCCAGTACAAAGGGCCAGCCTGCAGCAGTGGGAGAAACAGTATGAGCGAGTGAGACAGGGGACTGAGTGAGCTCAGCGGAGCTCTGTCATGACTGCTGCGGATTTCTTTGTGGGCAGAAAAGGCACCAATGCAGGCAGGAGTTACGTACAAAGGGCGCTTGCAGCGCCAGGACAAACAGAATGAGCATGTGAGAGAGGGAGACTGAGTGACCTCCACAGAGCTCTGTCGGACAGCTACAGATTTGTTTGTGGGCAGAGAAAGGCGCAACATAAGAGCCCAGTACAAAGGGCAGCTTGCAGCACTGGGAGAAACAGAACGAGAGAGGAAGTGACGGAGGGGAGTGAGCGAATTCACTGGAGCTCTTTCAGGACTGCTGCCGGATTTCTTTTGTGGGCAGAAAAGGCATCATTGCAGGCAGGGCCCAGTGCAAAAGGCCAGCATGCAGCGGTGGGAGAAACAGTATGAGCGAGTGAGACAGGGGACTGAGTGAGCTCACGGAGCTCTGTCAGGACTGCTGCGGATCTCTTTGTGAGCAGAAAAAGGCGCCAATGCAGGCAGGAGTCCGTACAAAGGGCCACTTGCAGTGCCAGCACAAACAGAATGAGCATGTGAGACAGAGAGGCTGAGCGACCTCAACAGAGCTCTGCTCCCGGGATAGCTTCTTGATTTGTTTGTAGAGCAGACAAAATTACAATACGCGCAGGGGCCCAGTACAAATGGGCAGCCTGCACTGGCAGGGAAACCAGAATGGCGAGTGAGATAGGGGAGTGAGCGAGGCTCAACAGAGCTCTATTGTAACTGCTGCAAATTTCTTTGTGGGCAAAAGAAGGTGGCAATGCAGGCAGGAGTCCAATAAAGGGCAGCCTGCAAGCGCCGGCAGAAATGGAATGAGTGAGTGAGAGAAGGGGTGAGCGAGCTAAACAGAGAGCTTTGTCAGGACTGCTGCAGATTTCTTTATGTGGGCAGACAAAGGTACCAACATAGGCAGGAGCCCAGTACAAAAGGGCAGCCTGCAGCGCCAGGACAGACAGAATGAGTAGGTGACACAGGGGGAGTGAGCGACCTCAAGGAGCTCCATCAGCACAGCTGTGGATTTCTTTGTGGGCAGAAAAGGTGCAAATGCAGGCAGGGCCCAGTACAAAAGGCAGCCTGCAGCACCAGGAGAAACACAACCAGCGTGCAAGAGAGGGTAGTGAGCGAGCTCAATGGAGTCTATCATGACTGCTGCGGACTCTTTGTTGCCAGAAAAGGCTGCACCGCAGGCAGGAGCCTACTACAAAAGGCCACCCCTGCAGCGCCCGGCAGAAATGGAATGAGGAGTGAGAGAGGGGAGTCAGCAGGCTCAACAGACCTGTGTCGGGCCTGCTGCAGATTTCTTTGTGGGCAGAAAAAGCCACCAACAGAGGCAGGAGCCCAGTACAAAGGGCAGCCTGCAGCACCAGGAGAAACAGAATGAATGAGTGAGAGAGGGGGTGGAGCCACCTCAATGGAGTTCTGTCAGGACAGCTGCAGAATTCTTAGTGGGCAGAACAAGGTGCAATGCAGGCAGGAGCCCAGTACAAAAGAGCAGCCTGCAGCAACCGGACCAAACAGACTGAGCGACTGACAGAGGGCCAGTAAGTGTGCTCAACAGACCAACTAATCAACATTCAGCATTGACAAATGCTTGTTTTATTATCTCTGGAAGCAAAACATATTTGTTCACCAAATCATTGGTGTCACCAGTAGGCATAAGAGATACTTTATAAAGAGACTGCAGATTTGTACAACCTACTGCATCCCAAAGATGCAGCAGGTTAAAGCACAATATTGTTTGTTTGTTTGAAAATTTTGATCAGGAAGGCACACTGAGTCTAGGCTTGTTTTCAGATGCAACTCGGGAAAGGGAGAGGTGGATACAACATAAAATAGAAGATAAACATTTTTGCATTTATAACAAAGTGCACACAGAGTCATGTCAAAAAGTGCAATTAGCACAAAAGTTAAGGCAAATAAGCATTCAAAGCATACGCAGATGATTTTTACTGCAACCTATATACCATGATATAGGGTTACTACAATAGGAAATTGTCAAGGAGGTGACACACAGGAGCAAAGTAGACAGGAAAGGGGTTTTAGCTGGCACCTTAAAGAACCAGGCGAGGCAGAGAATTGGATAGAAGTTGGTTTGAAAGTGAAGGGAAGTGATAGGAGAAAGCTGATAGTCCAGCTGAGGAATGGGGATGAGGAGTGAGAAGGTGTGAGGACCCCTGGATTGGAGGAAACAGGAAGCAGGGGATGAGGAGAGGATGGATGGATGGAGGACTGGTGAGAGGTAAGAAGGAAGGGACCCAAACCAGTATTTGGCAATGATGGAGGTGCAGTGGATCTGACAACAGGAAGGTAGCGGTAGAATGGCTAAGTAGAGAGTAAAGTGTGCAACAATGAGTTCAGGGTGGGGAGTTGAAGTACAGTGGCAGAAGTTGCAAAGGATATCCAGTCTGGCTAGGAAGTGGAGGGTGGTGCCACACACTATGTCCACATAGTCTAAAACGACTAGCACCATTTTGTAACAAACGGCAGATCAGTGGAAAAGACAACCTTTCTTATGGTGTAGGCACCAAGTCTGGGGTGGTGCTTTGCATGGATGGCATCACTGTGGACAGAGAAATCAAGCTTGCTGTCCAGCCATACACCTAGATACCTGAATGACTGAAGAGAAAGACAGTAAGAGGAAAAGTAAAAGGGTGAGACAGAAAGTGGAAGGAAGGGCAGAGTCGAGAGGACAATGGGGTAGGTAGGTAGGAGGGTGGGCTGATGATGGTCAGAGTAGGAAGGCCAATAGGGGGACAATGGGTAAAAGTGGGCAGAGAGGGAGTCGATAGGCAAGGAGGGCTAGGGGTGACTGGGGAGACTAAGGGATATAGAGTTAATTGCAGTTGCAGCAGAGAACAGTGTGTCTGCAGAGGAGGAGCACAATGGAATAGCGGGTGGGCTGGGGTGGTGAGCGTTACAAGAGATTAATTGCAGTTGCAGCAGTGAATGGTGTGCCTGCGAAGGAGGAAAGCAAGGAATGGCAAGATTGGGCAGCGTGGATATCGGGGAGGGAGTTCCATAGTAGGGAATTTGTACGAGAGGTGGTGCAACCAGATGAAGTACGACAAGGTAATAGAGCAAGCGCTCTGTGTGAACGATCGGAGGGAATAGCAGGAAGGGAGAGGGACAGAGAAAAGTGAGGACAAGTAAGGTGGCAGGGAGCCGAGCCAGTACTTCCTACTAGATTTGTGGTGTGAGACAGATGTCTGGCAGGTAGGGATGGGAAGGAGAGAGAGGTATAGAGATTGCAGTGGTGGGTGAGAGGAGGCAGCCAAGTATATAGCGGCAGAAGGAATTGAAGAGCATGTCCAGTCTGGATAGGGTGGTCTTGGGGCAGAATTGCAGACAATGTCCCAAAATTGAAGACTGGGAGAATCATCTTTTGGACAGTTTCATGCCTGGCTTGCATAGGCAGGCAATGCGGTCCTGTCTATTGCCGAGCACTGAGCTTAGGGAGTAGCTTTTGTGTATGACATCTCGTGCACCCCGAACTCAAGATGCTTTTCTAGCCACAGCTCAAGGTACTTAAATGAGAGGGCTTCTCCAGAGTAGTACCTGACAGGGTATGTGGAAGGTGGTGGTAGAGATCAATCTGGACTGCTTTTGTCTGGTGCCAAAAGTCATAGAAACTGTTTTTGACATTCATAGAGAGTTGGTTAGTGCTGAACCAGTGCTGGACATTGTTGAAGTCTAGCTGAAGGCTGGTAGACACCTCGGTAGTGGAGTTCCCAGAGAAGAATAACACAATGTCATCTGCGTACATGTGGATACTAGCAGATGAGCAGGCATCAGGTAGATCATTCAGGAAAATAGAGAACAGTAATGGTCCAAGTACTGAGCCTTGGGGAACACCTGTGATAATTGGTAGAGGAGGAGGGGAATTTCCAACTCAGACAGATTGGGTCCAACCCATGAGGTAGGACCAGAGCCAAACAGTGGTGGCTTTGAAGAGGCCAGCTGCGGTCAGCTTGGAGAGGAGGAGGTGTGCAACAGTGCAAGTCAATGCGCCTGCACAGCCAGGTAAACAAAGATAGCCGGTGATGCATCCCTGATCTATGCCTGTGAGAATGGAGTCAGTGAGCCAAAGGAGGAGGCGGTTATGGAGTGGGCTTTATGGAAACCAGACTGGAAAGGATGAAAAAGGAAGAGGAGAGTTGCTCCAAAGTCAAGTGCTCTTGGACCTTAGCCAGAATAGGAAGCAAGGATATAGAATGGAAGTTACAAGAGTTTGAGAGTCACCCCTTTGGGAAAAGGGATCATGGTAGCGGACATCCAGGCCTTAGGTACAGTCGTATGAAAGAAGGAGAGATTGAGGAGATAGATCAGCGGAGAGCTGTAGCGTATGCAGATACAACATAACTAACATACATTTTATACAAATCCAAATACAATTAATAAATCTGTGTACATAATAGAGAAGTACTTAAGACTCATATAAATCACTGTAATATACAACCTTCGTACATTACTTGCAGAGAAGGATTATGGTACTATGCTTCTAATTAAATTCTAGTTGATGGTGATAAGAGACAAACTAATTCTTGCCACATGGATGATGTGTCATATGGAACTCAAAATTATTCATCAATGTTTCATAAGAGAAAACGTCTATCATCTTGTTTACTCATCAGTTTTTTCAAAATTGTGAATATTTGGATTATTCCAGTTTTCTGAAATTAATCTTTTAGTACACATTGTGGCTAGTTCCAAATCCTCTGCTTTTTTGGTCCAAATTTAGAGCTAAGAAATCATAAAAAAATGTTAATATGCATTTGGATATATTTCCTATAATTTTTGACATTCATTTTTGTTTCTGTCTGCCACTCTTTAATCTTTGGACATTCCCAAAACATACAAGTTATGCCCCTTTCCTGTCACAGCTGTGCCAATATCATTTATTTATCTCGAGCCCATATGGCATAATGTATCCAGTGTTAAATAAGCGCTGGATAAAATTTGATACTATATTGTTTTATTTTTGGTATATTTATAGAAATAATTTGCATTATGCCAATTTGTGTGCCAAGTATAAAAATTTAATTGTGCCTCACTTCTTTTCCCACTTAGCCTTATTATTTTCCTTGTACTTTAACCAAGAATTAGTATGATCAGACATAATGTCAATGTATCATTTTCAATGATCTTATTTTATATAGCTTTCTTTTAATATTTCATCTTCTGTGAGTTTTTGTTTCCATTCGATATGAATATCACACTTAAATTGTTTCTTAAGGTAATTGAAAGAGGTTTGTAATATATTTAACCCCCACCAATGTAGCTCCAAATTTGGATATTCTCTGCTGCATTGTTGCAAATGCATCAAGCCATTACCCTTGATTAATTGATGCCACCTAGTAATGTTGTTATGAGCCAATTTTTTAAATAATATTTCAATGTTTTTTAGTGTTTGTGCATTTACCCTGCACTGATTTCCAAATATGTCCATGGAATATGTTTTTACTTGTTTTATATATACTGAATAAAGAAATGTGAGGTTCCTTCATAATTATGCTCTTACTATAATTTTTCTTTGATGGTAGGGTAATATGGATCTTAGAAAACATTTTTCTCTAGTTTTTAAGCAGCATTTGTTCTGGATTATTTCCACCCTACTTTCTTCCCTAAGAAAACATTTCCATGCCACAGTAGCTTTGCTAGCCTAAAATAATATCATGGGTCTGGACAACCCATCCCCCCTTTATTTCTTTCTGTAATTAACATGACCCACAGAATCCTAGGGCTGCCCCGCACTAAAAACATCTGAAACATTACGTATTTGCTGAAGCATCTGCATAGATGGTCCATTGAAAGCATATGTGTGTGTGTGTGTGTGTGTGTGTGTGTGTGTACACATTTACATAAGTCACACACATGCAAGGAGTGCATGTGGAAGCAGTCCAGAGGAGGGCAACAAAATGGTGCAGGGTCTGCATCAGAAACCATATGAAGAGAGACTGAGAGGCTTAATATGTATACTCTTGATGAAAGGAGGGACGGGGGGCATGATAGAAACTTTCAAGTACCTCAAGGGAATCAACAAAGTCCAGGAGGGTAGCATTTTTTAGAAAAGAGATGTGCAAGAACAAGGGACACAATTTGAAGATAGAGGATGGCTCGGGGGTAATGAGGAAATTCTTTTCCGCGGAGAGAGTGGTGGATGCATGGAACCGCCTTCCTGGGAGGTTGTTGGGTCTAAAATAGTGGAAATTCAAACATTCATGGGACAAACATAAGGCAATTGTAGTGTGGGGTGGCAGGAAGTAGGCTGTTGGTTAACTAGAATCTGCAGCTTATCGTAGGTAGAATGGGCAGACTGGTGGGCCAAGTGGTCCTTATCTGCCGTCAAAGTCTATGTTTCTATATTTCTAAGGGTTAGAACTACCTTTTGCAGCCAGTAGTCAGCAGGAAAAGCTACTTGTCCCACGTAAATTCCACGAACCCTCCTGGTATGTTTATGGAAATGCTTTTTGTTGCTATATAGGCTACTCATCCAATAAAAGTAGGCAGGCCTATGTCAAGTAAACCTTTACTAGCTTAAAACAAAATTTACCATGTTTGGCTAGGTGGCCAGGGCCAGTTTTGGACTAGGACTGGAAAAGGGACCTAGGTGTGTCATTGACTGTGACTCATTTTAAAGTGCTTGAATGCTAGTGGATAAATCAGCTTTTGAACATGATGCATTTGGTCTATACATTAAAAGCCAATTAACAGCAAACCTCACCCATCCAAACCTGTATGACAAGGGGCCTTTCCCTGTTTCCATCATACCCTGCACCTGCTAATGTCAACTCAGGGTCAGTAGGACTAAGCGCTTTTTCCTCATCCCAGATTTGCCCTGCAGGCACTGGCAGTTCTAATACCAGATCACTTTTCTGCTTAGTCTGAATGTTATTTTCAAAACAGTAATCCTTTAATTTTTCTGTATACAAGTGTAGTTTGTAGGCATGAACAATGATTCCTCTGCACCCCCTTCATTTCATCCTAATTTAAAACAGCGGAACTAGTTAATCAGGAAGTGTTCATCACTTCCCAGATTTGTGCACTGCCTGGTTGTTTAAAAGCTCAGGTTTAACTTTTGGTGTTTACTACTGTTTTTCTGATAATTGTTCCCTTGATTTTTAATACATTTATAATTTTGTATGACTTCAAGGAAATATGGCCCCATGCCATTTCCTGTTTCTCTCCTTTATTTATATTGCTTGCCCTATAAACACTCAGCAGGCAAAGGAAGGGTGATGCATTCCAGTTACATCAGACAAAATAACCAGTGAGAGAATGGCAGCACCCATTTACCTTAGAATCCAGTATGGCACTCCAGGCCAGGGCCTGTGCTGAACTGTCAGAAAAATAAAGAACATAAAGAAAACAAAACAAAATTAAAAGCAAAAGATGAAAGTTTTATCAATTATGGGGCTTGAGTGACCTATCTATTGTAATAATTGCAATTTTATTAACTGGTACTACTGCTTTAAATATAAGTGAGGTTGTATCACTCTGTTTTGCCCTGGTGTGAAAACCTGCCTCAATTGTGAAGTCATGACCCCACTATTGGAAGGTATGGGGAGTTGATGATGCGTTGTGCACAAGCCAGCAGAGGTTATACTGACATTCAGTTCTGTTACATGTCTTGTGAAGTCCCACCAGGTATTCACTGAAAGCATTTTTCTAACTCAGATACACTTCAAACTACAGAAAACAGCAGGGCACTTAATATGCCTTCAAAGGTTCATGACCATTATAAGACAAGAACATGGGGACTGCAGAGAACAGCAACAGCACTGACTGATACAGTATGACTAGCTGCAGGTTTAGCACCAAAACATCATGACATTCCAGGATGCTTTACATGAGTCAGGTCATGACCTTTGCAATGGAGCGAGGCAGGTGTTCACACCAGATTCAAGAACCTTCATTTACATTTAAATCTTGATGAAAATGGGTGGGGTGCAATAGAGGCAGTCATTGTTCATGCCTACAAACTACACACAAAACAGAATAAAAGGCTGAGAGGACCTTTCCTTTGAATGTATAAAGAGGCATCCCTGCACCAGTGGCTCTCATCCCCTTGTTTGCTGAATACATACCTGTTCTTCACAACTCAGACAACTTGGGCACTCACCACTACAAGAATGCCAACTCCAACAATAGCAGCAAAAGTTAAAGGATCTTTTGGGTATCCGCAACGGCTCAGGCGGGCGCTTTTTATTATTTTTAAGTTGCTGTGCCATCCACTGTACAAGAAATATTGACTCTTTGCTGCTATTGGGGTTCATGCATTATATGTGGTGAGTGCCTGAGTTGTCAGAGTTGTGTGCACTAACTTCTCGACAGCACCACATTCCTTGTGCATACTTTATATGTTTGTATGCATACATGTTCTTCACTAGTGCCACAGACCTCCTTGTATCATGGTTAACTGTATTGATGTATCCTACTGAACTACACTACAGACTAAGCCCTTTCTATTCCCTGCTGTACCAATGGTTCCCAAAGAAAAGACTTTGAATGCGCAGTCTTAGAACTGAGCTGTTTTTGTGCTCAGTTCTGATCTGAGTACTAAGATTTCGTAAATGTCACAGTGAGGGTTTTGGTATTAAGATTTAACTACCGCTAGTTACAGTCTGAGAAACAAGATTCCACCAACTAAAAGGTAAATCTCTGGATACTGAGAGCAAGACCCACATAGAGGGTTTGGATACTGAGATTTCATCAACTGCACATTGAGGGTCTGAGACCGGATACTGAAATTCATTAAGTACACAGCAAAGGTCTAGGTATCTGTGTGACCTCCTGACTCCTCATCATACCTTCCACTCTTTCAGCTTCTCTGAGGTGGGTGTCCTGGCAATTCCCAGGGTATGGCTAAAATCATCTGGGGACAGGGCCTTCCAGGTAACTGGTCCAGCCCTGTGGAACTCTCTTCCAAGATCCTTGAGGAGGACCCCTCAATCGAGGCCTTTAAGAGGGTCTGAAATCTTACCTCTTCAAGAAGGTTTTGGTTTATAAGTAACCTGTCTCACTGGCAGTCTACCAGAGAGTTTTCATTATTTGTTTCTATTTATTTGATTTTAAATATTATTTTAATTGGGATTTTTAGCTGGATATTGTTTCATGACAAGGTTTATTTATTTGTATTTATTATTTATGTACGTATGAATTTTGCATAGCACTCTGAACCCTGGGAATGAGCACTCTATAAATAAAGTTTACTTTCTTACTTACCAGTTAGGGCCGAACAAGTTCACAGCTTTGGCCCGAATGGCCGATTCAAGCCAGGCCAAGCAAAACCTGAATTGGCCCAGTTTGGCCTGAAATTAAATGAAGGATTTTGAGAGTTAAAACACACTGGATTTTGATGGCTTCTCATGTGTTATTAAAATATGCTGCTGAGGCCGGCCCGCCAGTGCAGTGGTTGGATTTCGCTTGTGCGGACCGGGTCACTGGAGGGCTGGCGAAGATGGGATCGAGCATCCATGGACTGCTCTCCTCTCTGGGGAAGGTGCGGGTCATGCTCTGATGCTCAACGGACTCCTGGCAGAAGCTGGGGTTCGGCGCAGCTACGGCGCCAACATCTGAGGGCGGGCAGACACTGGATGTCATTGCGTCCTCACCTGACAAAGCAAGAAAACTCCTCGCAGCTGGCCACACTTGTGAAGCCTGCCCCGGCCGATTAGACTCCAGACCCACTCTCCCCAGGCAGTTACTAGCCAGCATACGGCGCGGTGCCACATCCCTACCCTCTGGGGGTAAGCTAGAGGTACTGGGGTGAAGAGCATAAGTGGCCTGGAGGTGGAGCACAGGGGCCCCATGACCAGGCTGATGTACGCGCCGGCTGCGAGGCAAAAAGAAAAATAAAAATAAATAACAAAATGCGCTGGGTGTATGATAACAAATGAACAGTATATGTAAGCAGCACCTTCACAATGAGTGGGTAGGATACCATATCAAGAGATTAATCCAACACATTCCTCCTCCACTGTTCCATCCCACCAAGCTGCTCCCTAATTAATAGTATTCCTCATGGTGCTGATGATGGCGGTGCGATGGATATGAGCGATTTCAAGAGTATTTGAGAAAATGAAAATGGTCAGCAATCAGAAAATGAGAGTGAGCTGTGCTGCTGCAGTGCTGATGAGACTGACAGAATGTGAGGCAAATGCACTGTGACTGGCTAAGGAGGACACTGGAACATACCCAGGGCAACACCTTCCTCCTCCTTCTCTGTTCTGTCCCACCAACCCCTCCTCCCTAGGTAGTACTCCCACGTCCAGCGCTAATGATGGAGTGATGATGATGATGATGATGATGATGGCAAGAGGGCTTGAGGAAATGAAAATAGTCAGCAATCAGAAAAATGACAGTAAGCTGCTGTGCTGTTGTGCTGCTGCAGCGCTGAGACTGACAGAATGTGAGACAATTCAAACAGATGTATATTGTGGCTGGCTATAGAGGACACTGGAGCATACCCATGAACAACATCTTCCTCCTCTGTTCCATGTCATCCAACCCTGCTTCTCGTAGTACTCCCACCACAGCACAGATGATGGGGTGATGATGAAGATGACGGTGGCTTAGAAGATAATGACCAAAACTGAGCTTCCTTTCAAATGCTCCCACGCACATAGTAAATACATTACACAAGAGAGGCAGAAGGAAGATTTCATGTATTTGCAACACACACTAGGGCCCTCTGATTCTATAATCTAAAGTTTATGCAGAGATATTATACTTGTAATGAAGTCGTGGCACATTTATTTTCAGAAATGTTAACTGTTCAACATGCTCAGGGTTCAAACTACTTGAAGAAGTGGATCGACATCCCAGCAGTACTGAAGATGCACTCTGATGCAACACTTGTGACTCTAGACCTCACCAGTTTTCTCCTCCCCAGATGGCTCCCCCTCCCAAAAATAGTTCCCCTTCAAATACCTTGGCGTCTGGCTTGACAGCCACCTTGATTTCTCCATCCATATAGATGCCGTATGCTCCAAACTCCCTCCCAAATTTGGCATTCTTTATCGTAACAAGGACAGCCTCTCCTACCTATCCACTGAGAACTTGTCTTGAAAATGATACTCCCTGTCTTTGACTATACTGACGTAGTCTATTGCACCATCCCGCTGTTTACCTCTCCAGACTTGACACCCTCCTTAACTCCTGCTGCTGCTTGCCACCAACTCCCAATCCTGTACTTACCACTGCTCCCTTTACTCCTTTCTCTCCCTATTCCTCTTGCCCACAGGGAGGCTAATCCATTCCTTATCTTTCATTGCCAAACACTGATTCAGGACCCATCCTCCCTATCTTTCTTCCTGTCTATCCCTGAGAACCCTTCCTCCTACCCTTTGCGATCCAGGAACCCCCATCGCTTTTCTCTCCCCATCCCTGCTCCACAAATGGCAATCAGCCTTCTACTACTACTGCCTCCCTCTCCTTTGAAATCAACTCCCCGTCCTCCGAATCTTCCTCTCATTCCCTGTCCTCAAGCATCTCCTTAACGCCTTCCTCCTCCCCTTGCTCATGTTTCTCCTCCCCTTCTCCTCCTCCTGCCTCACTTCCCCACCTCCTCTGCCTGACCCATGTTTTTACCTATTTCTTCAGAGTTACAGTTATTTGCACTTATTTCCCTTTTGTTATAACCATCAACTCTTTGACCTAATTTCCTGTAACAGTCTTGATATGCTGAAAATTTCATTTTGGTTCTGTTTTGTCTTTGTTTTGCATCATCTGTATTATACCTGCGTTACTCAGTATCAGTTGTAACTGTGCTAATGTTGTACTAATTGCAAAGCACTTCTGTTTTGTTTGTTTTGCCTTACATCATTGGTAATTATGTCTGCTGGAACAATCTGTGCTTCCTATTGTTTTGCACTT
Source organism: Neoceratodus forsteri (assembly GCA_016271365.2). Taxonomy (NCBI): domain Eukaryota; kingdom Metazoa; phylum Chordata; order Ceratodontiformes; family Ceratodontidae; genus Neoceratodus; species Neoceratodus forsteri. The sequence continues at coordinate 268,932,019 of CM057455.1, forward strand.
ATCCCCGCTCCCGGGTCACACCTGGAATTGAGCCTTGGCTCAGTTTACCTTTCCTGGTCACCAAATTTTAAATAAAATAAATAAATACATAAACATTCAGAACTCTTTCAGCAGTAGGCACACATGATTGTTCTGAAATTGGCATTGAGCAGTCAAGGGCATTTAGCTTTATCCAGATATTATCAGCTTTTTAACTTTAACATGAAGTGGTCAGCGTGGGAAGGAGAACCAATGTTGTTGCCACTGACAGTGCAGGAGAACTGCTAGTCATGTCCCGCCATGATGGCATTGATGATGGCTGTTGCTGCTGAATGCCATCGATTTTGTTTTGAACCTCCTGAATCCCTTCAGTGAGTTCTGCCTTGAGATCAGTTATTGGCAAACTGTCTCGTACCACAGAGGTGTCCTTGAAACAATGATGTAGTTTTGTAGCAATGGCATACTTCTTGTCTGTAAGAACATAATCAAATCTTCTATGCAGATGTGCATTTTAAATGGTAGCTATTTCAGCAATCTCTTGGAACTGTCCTTCAGCTTCATTACAGTCCATGACATCAGTGTCTTTGAAAGGATGCATACAGTTGCTACGTCCTTACTAATGGATGCACAGCTATTGCTTAGTACCGTATGTTGATTTTAAAGAGCCGCTGGCCTGAAGAAAACTTTGAAAACATAATAATTAGGTATAACTCAGCTTACATTCTGCGTATATGCTATAGGTTTCTCCTCCCTTTTCTTATTACTGAGAAATTGACATGAAAGCATGATTTATCTCTGTAAGAGCTCATCTGCCACTTTATCTTACTCCCTCGTCATGTCACAATCCTCTGTTGTGACATCACAGTTTGTTGCCATGGAGTAACTGTGATGTCACAAGCAGTGCATTATGACCTCAGGTGGGGAGAAGGCAACAGGACTAGATGATCTCTTCAGTAGAAGAGATCCTGTTTTCATGCAAATGATCTCAGTATTAAAATAATGGGAGGGGGTAAAATACAGAACAAATGTGAAATATAAACTGAACTGTATCTAAATATTATGTTTTGTTTAAGTTATCCTGAAGGCATCAGCTGTTTTTAAATGGTGCCAATATTTAACAAGGTCTTCTAACAACTTCCATTTAGTGATCAGGCCCCAGTGTCATGGATTAAGGCCATATTATGCACTGACAACTTCTGCTGCAGTAAGCACTCCAACATGTAATAGGAGGAATTCCACTGAGTAACTATGTTGTGGATGACATTATTAGAGTACTTTGTTCTCACTTTGGTACTGCAAAGAATGGCTATAGCCTTTACAGATCTGTGAAAATGCCCATATATTTTTATGTGCAGTTAGAACCAGGTTGCATAAGTCATCTTGGCTTTGCAGGGCAGTATGTACAGCCAGCTTTGGAGTTTGTGCAAGCAAAACACGTGGGGCTCTATTCTCAAAGGTTGGCGCCAGGTGTACTGAAGCCCAGTGCCAACAGGGCAGTGCCCCAAACACACTGACGCATGGTGTGCCTATTCTCGTAGGTCACACACCTTTGCAACACTACACCCTTTTACACGGTGACGCTGACAAACATTTGGCGCAAGCCCCATAAAAGGTCAGTGAGATGAACCAGCAAAGCTGGTCTAACTCGCGGATGTGGTGCATGGAGGGCTCGGGTTTGAGAATCCCAATTTCAGCCCTGGGATTGCCGCAAGTCCCATGCATACCTGGGGCTTGTGGCAGTCTAAATCATTTAAGAATAGAGCCCATGAACTTGGCACTCAGTACCACAGTCCCGGAGAGCTTTAATAACATTTGCACCATTATCATTCACAATCATACCAATGGTAAAGCCCTAGACACAATCCTTTACTGCAAATGTTTCCCCAGAACATGCCATCTATTTACTGTGTTATGGTCAGTGTCCATTGGAGACCCACTGAGTAGTACCATTCCCTGTAGTCATCAAATAGCAAAGATGTTGCAGTAGATTGACAGTTTTGGTTGCGCTGGTGATGGTGCTGTAAACTCTTTAAATGTGACCCAGTGAGCTGTGAGAGAGAAGCAGCCATGTGATGCAAAACCTGTCCAAAAGTCTGTTGTGAAATGAATAAACCCCTCTCCTGCCTCTGTCAAGTGACTGGACACTGCATTTCTCACTGCATCATATATGTCTGGAGTGGTGCAATTGGAACAATCATTTGTCAATGCTGAATGTTTGCTTGCTGATATTAGCATTGGATGTGCAGCAGTTAGACAGATGCAGAATAGGAATAGCAGTGAAGTACTGGACATACGTAATCCCACCTCCACCCTGCAGAGGCGGGCAGGCATTGAGGTGTGTCTGTGGAGTCATTGCTCACTAATGCTCACAGCATTTCACCTCACCTAGCCTGTAGAACACCGACAAGTGTTGAGGTGTGCCTTGGAGTGTTCGGCTTCACAGTCACCCATTTCATAAGAACATACGCTGAAATGGGTGCAGTACAGGAAGAATGGGGTGAAGTCTGGGGCTAAGTGCAAGGCACAACTCTATGCCTCACTGGCTTCAGGGTGGGGTGGGATGGCATGAGCATTACAGCCAGTGATCCAAAGTTACACCTCTGATGCCTGTCCAGTCTGTACAGGGGGCGTTATGGTTAGAAACCCTAATGCCCGAGCATGTGTTAGCTTTTACTACAAATTTTCACATGGCCTTTTGTGACCCCCACCTCATGAAAGCATTTGTGACCTTTTCCCATGAACAGTGGCAGTGCAATTCTGTGAATGTGTCCCGAACTCGAGTTCCCACAGCAACTGTGCCATTCTCGCCAGATGTGTGAAAACACAGATCAGGCAGGATGTGAAGAATGACAGCTGTACCATCCATACGGAGGTGTAAAGAGATGGCAATGTTGAAAATATATAGTGAAAATATTAAAAATGCTCTAAGTTCCAAGTGTATGTGAAAGCGCGCAACACATGCTTGTACTGCAGTCATTTAGTGGAATTATTTCACCAAATTTTCATCATAGGCATTTTGTGACCTCTGCTCATGAACATAATCTGTCTGAAAATTAATTTTCCACAGTGACCGCACCATTGTCGTCGGATGTACAAACACATATTTCGCCAAGATGTGAAAAATGACAGCTGCACTGTTCATAAGGAGTGTAGCAAAATGCCAATGTTGAAAATCTGGAGTGAAAATATTACAGAATTTAGCACTTCGAGCATCTCGTGGGAAACTGTAACCTGCAGCTTGTAACACAGTAATTTTATGGACTTTTGTCACCAAATTTTCAACATAGGCATTTTAGGTCCTCTGCTCATGAACAGTGCCACTATGATTTTCTTAATGTGCCCTGAACACTAATTTCCCACAGTGATCGCTATTCTGCACAAGTGCAAAAGCACATTTTGACCAGGATGTGAAAATGACAGCTGTACTGTTATAGGGAGGTGTGGAAAAATGCCATTTTATTATACTTTATTTTATTCATTAAGAAAGAAAAAGTAAAACAGGTTACATTAATTACCAAGAGAAACATTTTTAGACATTTATATATCCATATGGAATATGCAATTAAATAAAGCACAAAACTTTTTATTTTATTTTTGGGGATTAAAAAGAAGAAAAACCCAAACCCAATTTTATTATTGAGCTGTATTACTTAAATTAATCTATGAGATGTGAGTTCATTTTGTGCTCCAAGCTTACACTTCCCTACAAAAAAAATTCTTATAATTAAGCATCAAACCCCCTTTACACTATTTTATTGTCCAAGCCAAAACAAGTCACTAAAAATCAGAGAAGAGGAAAAATAAAGAGGAGAGGAAAAAAACATAAAGGAATGATTTTCTCCATTATCTAAAAGTCAAAATTATTTATACAGGATGATATTCGGTAACCTCCGCTTCTTCCTCCTCCTCCAAATCAGAGCCAATATCATCTGGGATCTTGACATTATTCTCAAAGAAAAGATGAGCTGCATCTGATCCTCAAAATATTGAAACTTCCCTGGAAATGAACTCGTAACGAGCTGGTGTCATTAAAGCAGATGGAACCCGGCTTCTTTTAACTCTGACATTATAGGAAAATTCTCTTATGTCTCCTTTGAGTATATAGACAGAAATCTGGATATATGCCAATGTTGAAAATCTGGAGTGAAAATATTACAAATTCGCGAAGGTATGAGCATGGAAACTGTGCAATGCATGCTCGTAAAACAGTCATTTTTGGATTTTTTCCACCAAATTTGCCCACTTCATGAACACTGGCACTGTCATTTCGTTAATCGGTCCTGAAAGGTGATTCCGTGCAGTGACCACAAAATCACCTTTCGGGACTGAATAACACCATGACAGTGGCTGAATTTATGAGAGGGGTCCCAATAACCCCATGTTGAAAATTTGGTGCCAAAATTCTCAAAAATGCCTGAGATATGACCAAAGTTGAAAAAAACCTATTTATGCCATTATACTGCTTACCAGCATTCTTCCAGTTCGCGGTCAACTTTGAAGAGTGCAGGCGTGTTCCTGGTCCACCGAAGATCATCGTGCTGAGCTCCGGAGTAAGTATGGGGTGCTGGGGGTGTGGGGAGGCAGGCTGCACAGAGGGTGGCGTGGGTAGGGGAGGGGTCACTGAACTCACAAGGGACCATTTTCTGTTTTACAGGTTTTAAAAAATGAAAAACATTGCGGGATGGGTGTTTTTCCAAGGACATTTGGCACACTGGGGTGGGCTCCCAGTGTGCCACCTGGTGTTTTTGGTGGAGCTCTAGCCGATGGGATTGGGCACCCCCGTCGGCACATACGTCGGGGGGAGAGCCAAAGAAGTTGGGCACCCCCTCAGCATGCAACAAATTGGGGGACATTATGCCGATGGGGTGGACTCCCCATCAGCAAATTGAACTGGGAAGGAGGACTGAAGCCAAAGGGATTGGGACCCCGTCGGCAAGAAAGACTGTTGGGCGCTTGATGCCGAGGGATTGGGCACCCCTCTGCACACAATAAATGGGGAGGGTTACAGTATGCCGACGAGGTGGGCTCCCCATCAGCAAATGAACTGGGTCAGAGGCATGCAGACTGCGGTACCGCCCCTGCAATGATGGGTCACTCCCTCATTGCAGCGGTGGATCATTCAAGGTGGTGGCACATGGCTGAACTAGTGTCAGCAGCAGCATGCCACCGCATTGGGTAAAGCGGGTCATGCCTCAATAGGCACTGGGGGCTTTGGCCCCACAGTGCCCACCTTCAAACCCGCTTCTCTCCTAAGCTGTGACAAAATGTTTCTTGCGCATGCCCAAGCAAATATAAAAAGTAAACTGTGAAGGCATTTGATACCTAGGCCATAATTACTGTAACAGTCACTGAAAGCAAATGTGTTCTGCTTTTGAATATGGCTCTAAATCAAGTTGCTATCAGCTCCCCAGTTGGGCAGTCAATTTTGACAGAAGGTTGAAATTTGGGTTTTGCAGAAAATGCTGCCTTTAAAGGATACCTAAACAACATTTGACAACAAACTATTCAAAATCTGACCTCAAATGGGACTAAAGGAAAGGCTGCTGAATTTGTTAATGCTAAAACTACATTTATATAATTTACCTAAATATGGTTCCAAAGCATTTGAAAAATGTACAATCAGCCTCCCATTTCAAAAACTGCCTTACCTGCTTCTTAAAATGGCCGTAAAATGTGTTAAGTGATGACATCATCAGAGCCAAAGTCAGAGAGCTACATGACTCTCTATAGTACTAACTAGTTCCTTTTCCCTTTGTATAGAATTATTTCACCAAAATGGTCAAAACCGTGTGCATTATTTAGATCAATACTCATGTTAGGGCTATGTTCCTGTTCATTTTGTTTACTTTCACATGCTGAAATTGTATTTTAATCCATCCAACTTTCTCTTTGTCAAACCATAGTGCAGTACAAATCTTGAATAACCTGGTGGTCTAGTGGTTATGGCGGATCCGGGATGCTACAATGGGGGTGCTGGGAGTGTGTGCATACTTGATATGCACTTTGTAACATTTTTACGAAACCTTTATATTTTCTGCTATTATGCTTTTCTAGTATGTTTTGACTGAAACGACAAATGTAATTCATATTTTGAATGTAAACATTCATACAATCAATAAATCAGACTTCTTCAACAAAGTGAAATGCAGCAGCAGCAAGTGAGTACTTTACAATGGGGTTACAGCCGCACCTTCACCACCCATAGATCCACCACTTGTTTGTAGCAAAGTTCTTCTGTAGTCCAATGCCAGAGTTCATACTTTCTTGGAAATCAAAAATAAGTTTTCTTGTCTTCTTCTCTTCTTTTTCATGGGAAATAATAATGATAAGAATCAGTATTTATATAGTGCTTGTCATACACATTGTGCTGTATCCCAAAGTGCTTTACAAGCAATACTAGACTGGTAGTGAATAGAGATGCGAAGTGGCCCCAATTCATTCCACGAGTGACTTGCGGAGTGAAGGTGAATTCGTGGAGTGCTCAAGAACGCAAGCGAATACTTCACATTATAATGGTGAACATGAAGTCCATTGAAAACAATGACTTCACATTACTCCGCCTTCCCAAACCACTACTCCACCAATTCTTAAGGCAAAGTACATTGAAAACAATGTACTTCACCACCTCGCCTTGTTTTAAGCTCCAAAGGTGAATTTTGCAGTGATTCATGGGATTTCAGGTCACATGGGCTCTAGATTGTTCTGCACAGCCTCAGTTTGGGGTAGAGTGTGTAGGGAGCTGTAGGAGACAATCTGCTCTGAGAGTTCTCTGTGATTCAAACCTTCTAAAAGCTGTTAAAAAGCCTCTTTGAGTCATTTTTTGCTGAAACTTTAGTTCATCGATTATAGGAAACCCTCCTGTGCTCATATCATCGGCGTTTATTGTTTGCGTGTGGATTTTGAATGTTAATGTACAACATTCAGTCTGTGTACTGAGAGGCAGTGAAAGTGTGCTTTGGGGACAGGCGTATGTGTGGTGTAGGTAGAATAACTTGGAAAAAGACAGTTCTTTTGTTTTTGGTGAAATTTTCTTGTATAACTGTGTTAATGTACACACAGTAATGTTTTCAATAATTCTTACCATTCTTTTGCTGATTGTTGTGGTGCAGCAGTGCATAATTTTAGTTTGTTTAAAATATGTGGTTATATTACTGAAGTTTTCAATTTGCTATGCATTACTTAGTGTGTGTGTGTGAGTATGTGTGTGATGCGTGTCATCAAATCAGACACCTTTTATTGTGCTACATAATAATTTCAGCAATGTGAACCTGCTGTCCACTGCAGCTGTGTAATTTTTGTACTTCTTTGTGGTATCTTTACTGGTACTAGTACTAGTGACTGTTACTGCAACAGTGCAGTACACAGCCCTCCCGTGGCCCGCCCCAACGGCAAGGTATTCTTTTCAGATTTGAATTTCTGATGGTGAGCACTGGTTAGGTATTGTGCCTTTGCATCTTCATCTCTTCAGTGTGCAGGCAATCTTAATCTGTCTGTGCATTTGCATCTCTTTAGGGCCCAATCTTCATCTCTAACTTACGTCACAGTTGTTTCTTTGGCTTCCCTTCAGAATACTGGACTGGTGTGGTGCATAATTCTGCATGAACATTGTACTCATTAATATGCATTTTAAGTCAGGACCATCATCACAAGTCACTCGTCACACAAATCCGTTCTTCATCATCATGGTCACAAATGCAGTAACAAATCATGATTTATGATCACGTCACGAATCACAACATTATTTTTTTACTAGTTACTTGGATGTAGTGTAAGCCTGTTTTGTAGTATCTCTCCATGCTTCACCACCCACCATTGTACTCATTAATGAGTGTTTTTAAGTCAGAGAGTTTTGTGCCATACCTCATTGGAACCGGGGAAGTACAGCCATAGACATAGCATTTCTTCATCATCACAGTCACAAATGCAGTCACAAATCACGATTCCGATCACGTCTCAAATCACAACATTAATATTTTACTAGTTACTTGGATGTATTGTAAGCCTGTTTTGTAGTATCTCCCATGCTTCTCACCCCACCATTGTACTCATTAATGTTTGTTTTTAAGTCAGGGAGTTGGACAGTGTCTGCAGTACATACTCAGACTGGAAAGAAGACTGACTGCACACATGCAGTTTAGTACAGTATACTTGCACTGCTCAGAATACAAAGTGTCATGCATATGGAAGACAACAAAAAAGGCCATTATTACATACAAGAGTCGGGGATGGTGACGGAATACATTTTATAACACAGCAAGGAAGGTATGGGGGCACATGGTGTGAGAAACAAAAACTAATGTGGATCCCATGGTGATCCAGCAGCAGTTCCAGCATTGGACATAATTTGCAACTGATGTCCCTCCTATGTGATCCAGCCGCTGCTCCGCAGCACTCACCCTCGGTGTTCTCCTCAACAGCACTCCAGAGAACTGCCAAGTCAGCCTGTGTTACACACAGTTCTCTGGGGTCCACACGTTCTACAGGCTGACCTGCTGGTGGCGGTGGTGGGGATGGGGATCCTGCTGGAGCAACAGGTGCTGCTGTGCCCTCCTCTTCTTAGGGATGCCACCATGCACAGCTGCACCCTCTGCCACAGAATGGCTGGCAGGTGCAGGCATGGTCCATTCTGTGGCAGCCTGCCACTCCAACTGGTGGTGATTGAGCATATGGTTGTGCTGGCCCCCAGTCCCCAGGTGGAGTCCCCCAGGGGCCACAGCGCACCTCCACCTCACATAGGCGGCACTTGACCACAGTGCTGTCTCCCCGATCTGATCAAAAACTGCCAAACAATGGAGGTTCGGGAAGGACCAGGTACAGGCGAGGGAGGCCAGATGAACTGGCAGCCAGCTGGTCACGGTGCTGAACAAGGATAGGATCCACATCTGGGCCAGGGGAACAGGCACATCATGCTCTAGAGGACCTGGTGCTGGACTTGGTGGTGGTGGTGGTTAAACTGCCTCAGAGTCAGGGCAGGAGGTGGTGCTGGTCCTGCTTCTGGGGGACACTCACAAATTCCGAGCAGTCCAAGAGGAATAGGCGCCCATGCCCTCATGCATGCATATGGTATGATGCTAACCACTACCACGCTCTCCCAGAGCTGCCCCAGACATTCCCTCACCCTGGTCCATCTCTCCTACTGAGCTCCATCAGTCCAAGCAATCACTACTCACACTCTCACACAACATACACACAGTCACACAGACACAAACAAACAACTAACTACTTATAAAGGTAAGAAAAATAAAATTTACAGAAAGAACAAATTAAGTAAAGAGTATAGAAAAGGCAAAAAAGTAGTTTTTAAAAAGCTGTTGGGTCTAAATCAAATTTTAAATCTCCTCCTCCCTCTGATTTCAAAGTATCAGCAGTCACAAAACATACTCCTCACTCTCCGTCTGCACAGGAGAAAGTAAAAGTGTCTGCTTGTATGATTCACTTCCTTCCTGCCTGCGAAGAGCATGTGACTTACAGTACTGTAAGCCATGTGATGTGTGGGGGGCTGCCAAATCTGAAACACCAAGTGGATCACTTAGAATCATAATGAGGAATAAGTCCATTAAAAACAATGACTTTGCCTTGCCGCATTGCCATTCCACCTTAAGCGAAGTGGTAATGACAGGCGGAGTGAGCACTTTGCATTGCCCTCCGGCGTAGCAGAGTGGCAACGTGGAACTGCCCACTTCACGTTCACTTACTGGCGGAATTTAAATTCGCTGCATCTCTGGTAGTGAAGTGACTGAATGTGTAGTGGCAGCCAATTCACACATTAATACCCACACACAGCCTTGGACAATTGCATGAGCTGGTTTTATGGGAAGGGAATGTTGGCCAGGACAATGAGGTCAAGTAGTGATCATGGTGCTGGCAGCCACATCTTATTTCTCCACTTATCTGCTCATATTTCACCCCATCTGTCTTTCCCCTTCCCTGAATATAGCAGTACCTTGCAGGAGTGGCCTTCTCAGTCCTCCTCTGGTATTCATTCTCACTACTCCTCATACCAAAAACTAGTGAGCTCATCAACCTTGTGTACCATGAATGTAGGTAGTACAGTCCCCAGGTTTTTGACATATCAAAAATAAACAAATCTTTCCAGTAAGTCAGGCTGACAACAGCAGGAAACAAGAGGAATTACAGGCTTTCCTATCCTTAAAAGATCTAGGTGGGGAGGGTGGCCTAACCAGGCAGAAGATGGCAGCATAGCTGAGTCTCTCTGCAGGGATTTATGTAATCTAACCTCATCCAGTCTTAACTAGACCTTCTTTTGGTACCAGCTCCGAAGATCATCCTGCATCTAAACTGCTCCATAGGAATTGTGAGTCATTTTAATCCTGCCTATTTTTATTCAGCTTTATTAATATTGCACTGCACTATACTAGGCTTCAATAACCGTCACTGTGACAGATCCTCACTCTCAGCCCAGCTGCTTGCCAGAGTCGAGGTGATGTTTTCAAAACTAATGGCTGAGATTAATGACTTAAAAACCTCTACTCACCAGAACGTAGCCACACTTGAAGCTTTTGCCAAAGTATCTCTGTCAATGAAAACACAACCTCCTGTAATTCGCCACCATTCAGGACCTTCAGGCCACTGTTTGTAGTCAAGACCGCATCATAAAGTCCCTGCATGCCAAAATTGATGCTACTGAAAACCGCAACAGAAGGAACAACTTGCATTTTTGGCTTCCCGAAGGTTCAGAGTTAGGGGATGCAACTGCTTTCATACTGCACACACTGCCAGCAATGTTAAAATTACCTCCTGAACCTACTCTTACAATCGAAAGATTCCACCGCACTTTGGGTCCAAGGCCAGGCCAAGATCAGTGACCTAGACCCATCTTAGCTCGGTTTTGAACTGCTCACACACAGAAATAATTTTAAAGCATGCCAGGAAGTTGGGACACTAATGTGGCAGGAATTCAGAATTTCTATTTACAGACTTTTCAAAGGACTTGACTGCAAAGGAGAGCTTACAACCCACTAAAACAAATCTTACATCAAAGAGGCATTAGATTTGCTCTGCTACCATCAACCCTGCACCTCTTTTTGGATCCTCTTTCAAGGATTTTTACACACGAAGCCTTAGCCAGTTATTTAGGTGTTTTAGCCATGCACTCCTACCTTGGAAGGCCCTGCTATGGAAGAAAATCCAACCAGTATTTTGATGCCCACACAGAAGAAGTTTCTGCCACACAGGAGAGTAAGGGAAGCCCCACAGAATTTGCAGCCCCAGCAACACGATTGTGGCCCTGCCTGTTCCTAGACAGTCTAGTCGGCTGCCAGGAAAGCTTCAAACTGCCCTCATTCACCTGACCACCATGCTGTCCTTCTGAGGTGCCTTCTAGATCTCCCCTATCTCTGCACATAAGTTCTGGTGTCTTACCTTATCCTTTTTCTCTGACTTACTAATTCTTTTATTATATTGAGGTTATTACAACTCCCTGTTTTGATATGGTATAGTTCACTCCAATCTAGCTTGTTGAGAATACCTGTTGTATTAACTTGTGGGTTTAGACCTAGGACTGGGCTTTCAGTTCAGCTGGCCCCTCTGGTCTTTTCCTATTTTGATACCCTAAAGTATGGTGAAAGAGTCTCCGCAAGTTAGCTGACTCATACTTCTCCGCACCCATAAGAAGTTTTGTCTTCCTATTTAGTGTGTTAAATATTGTTGTTGATAATGACTCTCTCTTTCTCTTTTTACTATCCTAAACATAGAAAGATATCTGTGCTATGTATACTATATATACCTTACTTCAATTACTTGAATGAACCTGCAACTCCTCTCTTATACAAGTATTCGCTCCCTCACATTCTGATCATCCTCTACTTAATTATATATCCCTTACCATTCCAACAACGATTTCCTTCCTTAGCAAAGTCACCATGAATGACATACATCTATATACATGGAATGTGAAGGGACTTAATTCTCCCTGCAAGCAAAAAGCAAATCATTTCATATCTCAAAACATAAAACACAAATTGCTTTCTTCAAGAAACAAAATTATTAGCAGAGAATATTAACAGACTTGAAAAAGATTGGGTTGGTCAAATTTATGAATTATCCTTCTCCTCCAAAAAGAGGAATAGTTATTCTTATTCACAAAATCTCAAGTTATCTTTTATTAACTCCATCTCCGATAAAGAAGGCAGATGGGTAATGATTAAATTAAATATTCATTCGGTCCTCTCCTACTTGTTAATGTCTATGCAACTAACTCCGACTCTCCAGAGTTTTACCATCACCTAACTCAACAGATACTATCTTTTAACACTGACAACACACCCATAATTCTTGGGGGTGATCTTAATCTAGCTTTAGAAGCTAGTATAGATAGAATAACTCATCCACGGATGCCTACCTAGAAGTATTAAAGCTCTCTCTCTACTAATGAAAGATCTCAGTTTAGCTGATGTCTGGCATCTCCTTCACCCGTGATCGAGATTTCACCTTCTACTCTTCCTGCACAAGACATATAGTAGAACTGACTACTGGTTAGCTTCCCCTGCTATAAAAGAAAAAACTATTGATTCATCTGTTTCACCCATTATAATCTGGGACCATTCCCTGTTAAGTTACAACTCTTGTGGGGCCCTCCGACTCTCAAACTCTCAAATTTTCTTTTGGCATCTGGATCCTCTCCTCCTCAAAGATCCTGACTTTCTACCAATGGTTATATCACAGATTCAGAATTCCTCTCCACAATAAACCCTCTGACACATCTGCGTGCACCGTATGGGAAGCTTTAAAGGCCATGATCTGTGGGAAAATTATCAGCTATGCTGCCCACAGGAAAAAGTAAGAGAGCACCAATTGGCTGAGATGGAAAAATCCTTAAACCCAAAGAGAATTTATATTTTAAGTCCAAAAACACAACCCCAATTCCCAGCTTCATTTTGAAATTCTTCAGCTCAGAATAAAAATAAACAAATTAATCTCCGTAAAACTGAGCTTACTATGTTTAAACTTAAACACAAATACTGGGAGCAAGGTGATAAAATGGAAGCTTCTTTTTATCAACTTAAAGCACAGCAAATGGGCGACACATTTTAGGTCTAAAAGATGCTCAGGGTATAATCCATTCCGATAACCGCTCTATAAACAATATCATAAATCCTTTTATCAAAAATGATACTCAAACTTACATCCTTCTTCTACTGTACAAATACAGCAGTTCATAAAAAGCCTGCAACTGCTTCCCTCTCTGCCTCTGAAATAAATGACCTAGACAAACCCTTTTCTCTTCAAGAAATTCAGAAGCCCTATCCTCCCTGAAGTCTGGTAAATCTCCAGGGAGATGGCTTTCCCATAGACTTTATAAAATACTTTCTGATACTCTCTGTCCTCTTCTGTTTAATGTCTTTCAAGAAGCCACCACTAACGACAATCTTCCACCAACATGCACTGAGCGATTATCACCTTAATCCTAAGAAGATAAAGACCCTACTCTTCCTGCAAGCTATAGACCAATATCTTTATTAAATATGGACAGGAAGATATTTGCTAAACTACTAACAATTCAACTCGAAGCCCTGATCCCCAAGTTAACTCACTGTTCATAAGCTGGTTTTATTAAGAACAGATCTGGTTCTGACCACTACGTTCTCTATTTAATTTACTGCACAAAGCTAAATCCTTAAATCACCAGCGGCTCTATTGCCATTGATTTAAAAAGGCATTTGATTCCTTAAACTGGGACTACCTTTATGAAGTTCTATCTCACTTTGGTTTCTCTCACAACTTCTGTTCTTGGATCAAATTATTATATACCTCCCTGTGGCAAAATTCTTACTAATTCTACCCTCTCTTCTCACTTTCAATTGTCAGAGGAACCAGACAAGGATGCCCTCTGTCACCGTCTCTGTTCATTTTAGCCATGGAACCCTGACTGCTAGTCTTCATCAGTCCACAGACATTAAGGGAATCACCTGTTGGCAATTCAAGATATGTTTCCCTTTCCTCACGGATGACCTTCTAATCTTACTCAAAACCTAAATTAAGTTGGCCCACCACTGGTTGACTTACTTAATAAGTGACAGAACATTTCAGGCCTTGCTTTGAATTATGGGAAATCAGAAACATTACCTCTTAATGACCATTGCAAACCTTCTATGAATCTACCCTTCTTATTCTGTTGGTCCCCATAGGCATCACATACCTAGGAATCAAAATAATCTGAAACCTGGAAAGATCTGGAACACTAATTTTAACCCTTAATTGATAACATCAAGACTATTCTCGATAGGTGGAAGCTTCTTAACCTTTCTTTTATGGGAAAATCACTGCCATTAAGATGTCCATTTCTCCCAAGATTCTCTACCTTTTTGCCAACATTCCCTTGATCTTACCATCTTATTTCTTATCTAAAATTGACAAATTAATTGGCAACTTTTTATGGGATGGGAAACCACCAAGATTCAGCCTTAGCAAACTTCAGGCACAAAAGAAGAAAGGAGGATTTGGACTCCCCAGTTCAAAGGTTACCTGTGGGCCTTTCTGAACCACTCAAACCATTAAGTGGTTTCAGAAACCCTCATCTCACTCCCATTATGGGTTGCAATGGAATCGGCACTGTGCCCTGGAGGAGTTCCCACTTCCTTCATCTTTAACCCTCTCCTTCTGAGTTAAAATTTCATCCAACTATATCATCCTCTGTTCTTTACTGGAAATGAATTCACACATTTTTGAAATCTAACCCAACTCCTTGGCTGCATGCCCCTTCTGGGGCAACTCAACACTAACTTTAGATAATCACCCAATTTTCTGCTATTTCTGGAGAAACAAAGGTATATTTTCTTAGAAGACATCCTGGATCAGAATCCCTCACTCTCAAAATGTTCTTAGACTTACAGAGTATCTGGAAGATCTCTAAACAAGACTTCTGGAAGTATTTACAAATTAGGGCTACTTATCATTCTCTCCCATTATGTATATAAACATACTCCCAAGATCAATATATTTCACACTGGGCTAACTTGTCTGTAAAATGGAATAGCTCCATTTATAAGGATCTAGACAATTTACCTGACCATTCTATTCCAGCCAAAAACAAATGGAGTGTACTACTTAACTATAATATCACAGATGCACAATGAAGTAATTGCTGGTGTCTGTCCCACAATACATTCAAAGATGCCCATAGTTCCTTAATACAAATTAAAGTCCTACATTTATGGTACAGAGCTCCTGCTATATTTCACCATGGGACTTTTAAATAATAATTGTTGGCGCTGTAACTCGCCTAATGAGGATTACTTCACATTTTATGGTCTTGTGTTCCCATTAATAAGCTTTGGCGCAAAGTCTATTTATTGGCTACCAGAGTTGCTGGACAAAATATTCCTTTAGACCCTAAACTTTTCTATTGGGTATCTTTATCTCAAGTAACCTCCCTCTCACATGCACATTTTAGATGGCTAAACATACTAATTCTCCTTGATAAACGCCTGATTCTCATGAATTGAAAACAACCTATGTCCCAGTCCTTTCAGATGTCCTTCAAAACCTTTCCCAGCACGCATCCTAAATCAACTATCTCATGTCATCCATGATTCACTGTATATGATAAATGCTGGCAGGACTATTTCAGGTATATTGAAACCTTTGGCTCCTCTAGACCTTAATTTATGGGTATTCAAGTCTTCCCTTTTATACCAACTTTAGATTAGGGTCATCTCTGTTCCTACACACAGATCTATCTCTTGTCTCCTTTCTCTTTCTTTCAATTCTTCACTGTCATTTCTCTGTTTTACTATCTCCCTTTCACACATTACATTTGTACTCTTATCTTCCCAATACTGAGCACCGATTGTATTCTCTTATATATCACTTTATGCATTTTACTTAAAATCTAGGTTAAAGCATTTACTAGTACTCACTCTATATATGGTGGATCTTTTTGGATTAACAGTTGTCCTGCTTGATTTTAACCTGCCATTATCCACCTGCAAATTTGTTTAGGTTTAAGATCTAAGAATAATCATGCAATGAGACCTCTGTATTTCTATAACCCATATATTGCAGAGTGGGAGCTGCAGCAGGAGGCTGGGGCATGTTCCAGGCAGGGTGCAGGAGAGGGAAATATGCAGACAGGGCAGATGGTAAGGAGGAAGACTTCCCCAAGTGGTATGGTGCTCAAAACCTTCTGCAAAGATGGGCAGGACAGGAACAGTTGGAGGGGATCAAGCACAGTTGGCACAATTTAGCACAGTGGTGCAGATGAGGAAGGCCAGGAGCAGTTAGAGGTCAGGTGAGAATTGTATCATGCTCAAGCAGTGATACAGGAGGGGTCTGCAGGGATGAAGGAAAAGGGAGTATAAGGGATGAAGAGGTACAGGAGGAGTCTGATGAAAGGCTAAAGGAGAGGGTGAAGAGGTACAGATGCTGGGTGTGGGTAAAAATCAGGATAGGCTAGGTGATGGGAACAAAAGATGAGCAGGGACAGAAACCAAGTCAGGATGGAACATGAGGAGGAGAGTCAAAGAGAGCCAACCCCCGACACAAAGCTAGAGGCCAAAAGGACACCCAGGGAGCAGGTGGCAGTGAGTGGCACTCTTGGGGGACTCAATAATTAAGAGTTTAAAATGGAGAAGAAAGGAGCAAAAACAATGCAGTATGGGTACAGTGCATGCCAGGGATGATGGTGCTGGAGATGAGGCATCATATAAGCAGCAGGATGAAAGGACACATCTGGTGTTTCACCTGGGCACAAATTACTTGGAAGGGAACAGTCTGATGGAGGTACAGACAAGGTTTGAGGAACTTGCTAGGTTCTGTAGGAGCAACACTGTTTTCTTCCATTTCCTTCTCTGAGGTGTTGCCAGTACCAGAGCGAGCACTCCTAGAAGGAGAAGATAAGCTGAGGATAGGGGATGTGTAGGGGTAGAGGAATTATGGGCAGCCACCAAGAGAGGGGTATTTAAAGCCATGGAGTTATGTATAAGAAGGGTAAGAAAGAACAGAAGACAGAAAAGACCTCTATGGTTCAATGGAGAGGTGGCGTTAGGGGGTCAAGGAAGACTAGAGCATTCAAGAGATACAGGAGGACACAAAGGATGAGGACAGGAAACCTACAGGAAAAAGAAAGAGGCTGGGCAAAAGATAAGGAGGGTTAAGGAGACCACTGAGGAGAGGATAGCAGAAGCAGAGCAAGGGGGACAAAACCTTCTTTAGATGCGTTGGAGAAAGGAGGAGGGCACAGCATGGGATTGGAAGGATAAGTGGGGAAGTGGAACAATACTGGAAGGGACTTTGAAAAAGCAGAGGCATTGAACAGCTATTTTGACTCAATCTTTACGGAGGAAAAAGAGGGTGAGGGGACCAGGATGGGGTGGGGAGGTGATAGCCACAGGCAGGTGGCTGTGGCAGAATTCACTGCTGAAGGAGTAAGGAAAGAGCTGGGTAGACTTAGTGTAGACAAGGTAATGGGGCCTGATGGAATACACCCAAGGGTTCTCAAGGAGGTGAAGGATGAACTGGCGCTGCATCTAGCGAGGCTGTTTAACTTGTCCTTGGTCACAGGAGTGGTGGCAATGGACTGGAAGAGGGCAGAGGTGGTCGCACTACATAAGTGGGGGCAGAAGGGCGAGGTCAAAACTACCGTCCTATTAGTCTTACCTCGGTGGTGGGGAAGGTAATGGAAACAGTACATAAGATCAGGTTGATAGACTACTTGGAGATGAATGGCATGCAGGATGACAGGCAGCATGGCTTCACCAAGGAAGGTCTTGTCAGACTAACCTGATAGAGTTTTTCAATGGGGTGACATAGATAGTGGACCAGGGAGGAGCAGTTGGCGTGGACTATCTGGATTTCAATAAGGCCTTAGACACTGTTCCACATGGTGGAATGGTACATTAGCTGGACAGCCTAGGGGTGGACAACAGGATCACCAGGTGGGTGTAAAACTGGTTGAAGGGAAGGAGTCAGATGGTGGTGGTAAATGGGACACATTCCAGGGAATGGGCGGTGACCAGTGGAGTGCCACAGAGGTCAGTGCTAGGGCCAATACTCTTTAACATTTATGTTAGTGACCTAGCGGAGGGTCTGGAGGGACAGATGTGCCTGTTCGCAGATGATACAAGGTCTGCAATAGGGTGGATTCACCTAGTGGGGTGCAAGCCATGAGGCGGGACCGGAGAGGCTGGAAAGGTGGTCTGACACCTGAAATTGAAGTTTAATACACAAAGTGCTCGCTGATGCACCTGGGGAGGAAGAATAGGAGAAACTTACTCCCTTGGGGGCTGGTGATTAAGGAGAGGAAACAGAAAGGGACCTGGGGATTATGGTATCGCGTGACCTCAAGGTGGGCAGCCAGTGTAGTAGAGGCGGTGGGAAAGGCAAATGGAATGTTGGCCTGCCTTGTGAGGGGTTTTAATAGCAGGAAGAGGGAGGTGCTAATGCCATTATACAGAACCATGGTTAGGCCACATCTGGAGTATGTGGTGCAATTCTGGAGGCCTCACCTACGAAGAATGTTGAGCTGATGGAGAGGGTACAGAGAAGGACAACCAATATGGTATGAGGGATGCAGGATGTACCCTTTGAGAGAAGATTGAGAGGGCTGAATTTGTACCCTCTGGAGAACAGGAGGGAGAGGGGACATGATTGAGACCTTTAAGTATCTGAAGGAATAAATAAGGTGAGGGTAACAGCTTGTTCAAATTGAAGAAGGGAGTGAACATGAGGGAACATAGCCTCAAACTAGAAGGTGGACAATACAGAGGTAATGTCAGGGTACTTTTTCTCAGAGAGGTGGTGGAGACCTGGAACAAGCTGCCAGAGGAGGTAGTGGCAGCTGAAATTGTGGAGGGGTTCAACAGGGCTTGGGATAGATTTAAGGGGTTGGGAAAAGAGGGTGGAAGCATAACAGAAGGGGAAGTAGGGTATTGGGCAGACTAGATAGGCCATGGTACCTGTCTCTGTTGTCACATTTCTGTGTATCTGTATATATTGTTATGCATAATGTGATGTTCTGTTTCTTTATAATGGATGATATCTTCTAAATGTACTGTATGTTTTGTTCCTCTTTATATATTCAAAACATCAATAAAAGCTAAAATAAAAAAAAGATCTAGGCAACCTTTGATTAGGCACTATTAAATGATGGGTGTGCACATCATTATGCATGTCATTTAATAGTGCCGAATCATAGGAGGATTAGATCTTATACGGGTAGGAATGCCAGTGTTTCCCTTGTGCCCTGCTGCTATCAGCCTTGCTTACCAGAAAATCATGTTTATTATTAATATGCAAAAATGACCCAGGTAACTGTACTAACCACATTTATGATGCAGAGGTAGTGAGCTCACCAGTTTTTGGTGTGGGGAGCAGAAGAAGAATGAATGCCAGAGAGGGACTGAAGAGGTCATTCCAGCAGGGTACAGCTATATTCAGCTTAGGGAAGATGGAAATGGGGATGTTTAACAGATCATTGTGAGATATGAAATGTAGGGCTGCCAGCACTGTGATCACTACCTGATTGTGAATGAGCAGCCAGCGATGTCAAATACTCAGAGTGGCAGGCGGCACTTAAAGTGTTACTTGAATTCAATGTAGGAGATTAACTTGAGGTGGGGGTATTGGCGTTTGTTAGGACAGCATTGAGGTAGCTGTGTATAGATCATTCAAGCTTTAGAAGGGTGGTAGCCAACCAGCTCTCATTGTGGAGTAGGACACTAAAAGTACTGGGGAAGATTTGCCAGGAACTGTCCTGCAGTGTTCTGCAGATCACAGGTAAAGAATAGACTGACACTGGTAGTCTGGTGGATTGCTCAAAGCATTAGTATGCCTCTTCTGCTAATAATATTGTTATACATATTAAGTGCAGCCCTTATGGGGGCACGAACAGCAGTTTTTCTGGTGAATCCTGAGGCTTACTGCTTGGCCCTCCACGAAGACCCAATTGTTGGTTACGAGGACGGACAAAAACACAACAGAGGAACTGTACACACTGCCTTCACTGTGCAGAAGGGTGGTGATCCACTCAATGTTTACTGTGGGAGCAGAAGTCAAACAGTTAAAAGTGGACATTAGTGTGATTTGGGAGGTATTTTTAACAGTGCCAGCTGATGATCTGTGTCGCAGTAGGTATGCACAACTCTCTGAGGTATACGATTACAGTCTGAGTGTGATAATTCTCTTCATGAGACTGCAAGCTCATATGCAGCCCCAGGCAGTACTAGGGACTTGGTATGTATGGTGGGTGTTCATCAGAAGCCAGGCTAGGTGCAGGGGTTCACCTGGAAAAAGAATACAAGAGTAGCTTTTTTGTGGATTAACAAGAATGCATGAGCTTTGGAATTGGACCAGACCAGTACTTAGCTGTGTGATCCTGAGCAAGTCACTTAACTTCTTGTGCTGCCAGGCCACATCTGTAAACAAGATTTCAGTATAATGTCTCTCTCCTGGTTAACATGAATACAATTCAGGGCATCACATAACCACTAGATCATCAGGTAATTGAAGTGCTGTACTGTTCTGCAGTTTGCCAAAGAGAAACTCAGCTAGACTGCAAAACATTTTCAGCAAGTTAAAGTAAATACAATGAACAAAATCATAGCCTAACATGGGTACTGATCAAAATAATCCACATGTTAACACATGGTGTTGATCATTCTGGTAAAATAATTCAAAACAAAGATGGAAGAAGAACTATTTAGCCTATGATAATCTATATTGGTCTCTGGCTCTGATGATATCATCATGACTCATCACTTAACACAGTTGGCAGACATCTTAGGGAGAAGGCAAGGCTGTTTTTCTTAATTGAAAGGCTGATGTTTACATTTTTCAAATAGTGAAACTGCATTTATGTTATTTACAGAAATGCAGTTTTCTTTACCTCGCAATGAGTCAGATTTTGAGTTTGCAGTTTTAAAAACTGCTTGTTTAGGTACCCTTTAAAGTTATCTGTTTTTTTTGTTTGTTTGTTTGTTTTCAGTGACTACTCTTGGTTGAAAGGAGTGTGAAAATGTGTATCATTTCTTTCTCAGGGACATGATGGGCTATTATGGTATTTGTTCTGCAGATTGTGGAGACCCATCCTCCATAGACTGTGAACAAACTGCTTCACTGTCTGGCTCTAGCAAGCCATGTGGGAGCATTGCACAAGTGACTGTTGCCATTATCATCATCATAAAATGCATTAACTGAGCATCAATCGACCAAAGTCACCTCATCATCCAAGTCATCACCGTCACTGTCATCAAGGGTCATCTTCTTCTTCATCACTGTTGGATGCTGGCGCTGAAGATGTCTAATCAGTGCGGTCACACTCGGGTTACGTGTTGACTTTTCCTTGCTAAATCTATTTTCACAGTGAATGCATACTGCTTGAAAAATCATTCAGACATATGAAGAAGTTATTCCACACCACGGAAGAACTTTTCCGCCTCTTTTTCCTGGTATTGAATCAGACTCTGGCTGTACTTGTGAAATGTCAGGCAAAGTTGGAAAATACCTTTGAATACTGCAAGTTACATGCCAGTTTGCAGCCACCCTTGTACCAGCAGTATGCAGATTGTCTGCAGCTGACTGTGGTGGAAGGCTTGTGGTATTACACAGAGCAGTAGCTCTGTTTACTGATACTGAAGAGTGGAGGATGAGGACTGGTCATCACCATTTACATCGGTGGCAGCAGGGAAGACTTGCCTGGGCTAATATCATCATCGTAGTAATTACTACCTGCAGTAATATGGCAGACTGCAACCTCACCATTGAAGTTGTCCATTTACAGTACATGAGATTCACTTTTAACCATCAAACAACTCAGCCTCATCATCATCATCATCATCATTCAAAGAAGAATCACTGCTTTCTCTGTCATTACTGCAGTGTTTTTGGTAGTTCGCTAAATGAAACTACCAAGCTGTTTGCACAGCCTGTTTTTATGTTTGCTTGTGCACATGTGCAAGAAATATGTTGTGACAGCTTGCTGGAGAAGCAGGTTGTGGAGGTGTGGTCATGTTTTGGCCAATTCCACCGCTGCTTTTGGGGCTTGTGTCTGTATGAGACGCTGTCTATGACAGTAGCTCATTAGCGTGCCACCAACTTGAAACGATTTTGCTGGCTGCAATGAGGGAACACCCTCATTGTAGGGCATGCCTTGCCTGGTGTTACATTTCACTAAACATGGCAACGGCTGTTGCCAACCACCTCTCACAGTTCCAGGAAAGCCAACCTGAGGGGTGCCCAATCCTGTCTGCGTGGCCCTCCCAGTTCATTTGCTGACAGGGAGCCCAAGCCCTGTCAGCATAATGTCCCCCATAATTTGTCTGCTGAGGAGTGCCCAATCCCACTCAGAATCATGCCCCAACACAGACCCTTTTTCTTTGCAGGCGGGATGCCCAGTCTCTGTCGGCTCCAATCCCCATCTGCAAAAATACAGGTGGCATGCTAGAGCCCATACCAACCGTCAAATGTACCTGTAAAACAAGAAAACCTTCCTGTAAACAAGAAAACAGTCCTCGTTGTCTGCACTGCCCCTCCCCATCCCACACCCTCCTTCTGCGCACCCACCTCCCACACCCCAACTCATACTTACCTCCAGAGCCTGGCACAATGATCTTCAGTGGAGCAGGAATACATGTGCACTCTTCAAAGCTGACCGTGAGCTGAAGAAATGCCAGTAAGCTGTATAATGGCATAAATGGGGATTTCAACTTACAGAATATCTAGCCATTTTGCAAATTTTAGCACCAAATTTTCAACATGAGTTTCTTTGGACCCCACCTCATGAATTCAGTCACTGTCATGTCGTTATTCAGTCCTGAAAGGTGATTTTGCGATCACTTTCTGGGACCAGTTAACAAAACAAGTGTCACTGTTACGTGATGTGGGCTCCCAAACGCCTATGTTACAAATTCAGTGAAAACATTCCAAAATGACTGTGTTACAAGCGTGTGTTGCACAGTTCCATGCAGCTCGTAACTTGAGAATTTTTAATATTTGCACTCCAGATGTTCAACATTGCCATTTTCCACACCACCTCATGAACAGTACAGCTGTCATTTTGCACACCTGGCCCAAAATGTGTTTTCGAACATGTGGCTCAGCGTGCATGGTCACTGTGCAAAATCAATGTTTGGGACAGATTAAGAAAATTATAGTGACAATGTTCATAAGGAGAGGTCACAAAAGCCCATGTTGCAAATCTGATAAAATAAAACTAAAAATGACTGCATTACCAGCGTGCATTGCGTGGTTTTGCATACACCGTAACCAATTTTTATATTTTTACTCCAGATTTTCAACATTGTCATTCTATACTGCCTGATGAATAGTACAGCTGTCATTTTTCACATCTGACCCAAAACATGTTTTCGCACCTGTGGCATACAATGGGACGATCGCTGACCAAAATCAAAGTTCGGGACAGAGTGAAAAAATCACAGTACCACTGTTCATGAGCAGAGGTCCCCAAATGCATATATTAAAATCTGGTGTAAAATCCCCAAAATAACTGCATCACGGGTGTGTGTTGTGCAATTTCTATGCACACTCATGAATTCATCAATTTATTATAGTTTTACTCCAGATTTTCAACATTACCATTTTTACACCTCCTCACAAACAGTACAGCTGTCATTTTTCACAACCTGTTTGAAATATGTTTTCGCACCTTGGTACCAAATGGCACAGTCGCTGTGCAAAATCACCTTTGGCAAATGAACTGAAAGTGTCACTGTTCTTGCGGTGGGGTCACAAAAACCCATGTTGAAAACTTGGAGTAAAACACCAAGAAATGACCAGGGTGTTAGTGTTTATGGCCATAACACCCTACCCTGTAGGATTTGCAGACATCAGGGGTGTGACTTGGGATTGTTGACAGTAATGCTCACACATTCCACTGCCACCCTGCAGCCAGTGACAGACATCGAGGTGTGCCTTGGACTTTTCGGCCCCAAAGTGCCCCCATTCTCCTATACTGCACCCATTTCAGCATATTTCCTTATGGAATGGGGTGACAGTAAACCAATCACCCCAAGGCACCTCAATACTTGGTGTCCATAGGGTTGGGTGAGGTGAAATGGCACAAGTGTTATAGGCGACAACCCAAAGGCACACCCCAATGCCTGTCCATCTCAGCAGGGTGGGGTGGGGTTGCATCACTTCAGTACTTCACTGCCATTCCTATTCTGCAACTGTCTAACTCCTGCATTTCAGTGCTAATGACAGCAAGCAAACATTCAGCATTCACAAATGCATGCCTTTCAGCTGAGATGATGTGTTGTTTACAGGTGTAAACAGCCTCTTGGGCTTCAATATACAACCGGATCTTGTTCAGGTTACATTAGCTGAGGACATGGGGCTGTCACTTTCCCAGAGTTAGAAGGCGCATTGTTTTGGGGGTGTTTTGGGCCAACTTGTCTGAATCTGTTGTTCTCCACCATCATCATTATTATTATTATAACATTACTTAAAGAGACGCTGTTTCTCACTGGGGAGATTAAGTGTAGTTAAACAGCTTTAATTCAGAGCACAGGTGCCATCACTTCTGGGACAATGAGACAGTGGCACTACTGAGGTTTCGTTAACTACACCGTAAAGGCTCCTGGTACTGAGGTTTCATTAACTACACTGTAGGGCTTCTGGTACAGAGATTTTGTTAACTACACCGTGAGGCTCCTGGTACTGATGTTTCGTTAACTACACCATAGGGCTCCTGGTACTGATGTTTCATTAACTACACCGTAAGGCTCCTGGTACTGATGTTTCGTTAACTACACCGTAAGGCTCCTGGTACTGAGGTTTCATTACCTGCACTGTAAGGCTCCTGGTACTGATGTTTCGTTAACTACACTGTAGGGCTCCTGGTACTGATGTTTCATTAACTACACCGTAAGGCTCCTGGTACTGATGTTTCGTTAACTACACTGTAAGGCTCCTGGTACTGAGGTTTCATTACCTGCACTGTAAGGCTCCTGGGACTGATGTTTCATTAACTACACCATAAGGCTCGGTACTGAGGTTTAGTTAACTACACCGTAAGGCTCATGGTACTGAGGTTTCATTACCTGCACTGTAAGGCTCCTGGTACTGATGTTTCATTAACTACACTATAAGGCTCCTGGTACTGAGGTTTCATTACCTGCACTGTAAGGCTCCTGGTACTGATGTTTCATTAACTACACTATAAGGCTCCTGGTACTGAGGTTTTGTTAACTACACTGTAAGGCTCCTGGTACTGATGCTTCGATAACCATACTGTACAGCTCCTGGTACTGAGGTTTCATTAACTATACTGTAAGGCTCCTGGTACTGATGTTTCATTAACTACACTGTAAGGCTCCTGGTACTGATATTTCAATTTGAAGATAATGGGGTGATGGCTCAGAGGTAATGTGAAGTATTTTTTCACTGAGAGGGTTGTGGATGCATGGAACAGCCTCCCTGAGGAGGTTGTGGAGTCAAGAACAGTGGGGACTTCAAGAATGCATGGGACAGGCATAAGGCAGTCCTAGTGGGGGTAGGAGGAAGTAAGCTGTTGGTTAACTAGGATTTGCAGCTTATCTGTTAGGTAGGAAAATGGGCAGACTAGGTGGGCTAAGCGGTCCTTATCTGCCGTCAAATTCTATGTTTCTATGTACTGAGGTTTCATTAACTACATTGTAAGGCTCCTGGTACTGATGTTTCGTTAACTACACCGTAAGGCTCCTGGTACTGAGGTTTCATTAACTACACTGTAAGGCTCCTGGTACTGAGGTTTTATTAACTACACTGTAGGGCTCCTGATACTGAGGTTTCATTAACTACACTGTAAGGCTCCTGGTACTGAGGTTTCATTAACTATAGTGTAAGGTTCCTGGTACTGAGGTTTTGTTAACTATACTGCAAGGGTCCAGATGACTATATGTCATCAGATCTTTTAAATTCCCCTCTACTGTATGTCACTCTTAGTCCTTCTGAGAAAGGGTTCAGGGTACTGCTGTACTGTATGTAGAACAGACGAGTTCTAAGCAGGATGTCCTTAATCTGAGGTGCCACAGAGTTGCACTCAAGTACATGTTAGAGGATTGCTTATAAATTGTGATATGGGTATTCCATCATTGTTTTCACGTCACCCATTTGGTGTTTCAGCTTGTGCTGCCTTTGGTGTTTGTTTCTACCTTTCCTGTCACGTGTTCCCCACCATCCCAGCATGTTTCTTTTATCATTGTTTTCCGTCCTCCTTTTGGTGTTTCAGCTTCTGCTGTCTTTGATGTTCATTTCTGCCTTTCCTTTCCTGCCCCTCCAGCCCACGTGGTGCTTGGCTCTGGATTTCTTTCATCTTTGTACTTTTGTCAGTATATTTGTCTACTTGGTCTTGGGTGACAGTATAACGGAGCACTATTGATTCTTTATTCCCTTATTATTACACTACAGTGGTGGTTTTATTTAGATTTAATCATTTAAATTTTATTTGTCACATTTCTAGGCTCTGAAGTTGACTGTTCTTTTACTTTTATAGACAGTTCTCTTATTAGTACTGATTCTTTACCTTATTTTAACTATAGCAGGTGTGCTGACAGGGCAGACCACAAACACAGCTGATGCAGTGATGTCACTTCTCAAGCAGTTCAACAGCAGTAATTGACAGCTGTCACTTTACTGTGTTAGCCAATCAACACTGCGCCTTGAGGTTTAAAAGATCTGTCAAGATGTTGACTTACTAGCCCCACCCCTGAGGAAGAGGCAGAGAGCTTCAAAGCACTGGGGCTAGCTTGAAATATGTATGGTGTTTTGACACAAGTAAAATTTACTATTTTGCAGCATCCTGAGTTTGTGCATTGAGCTTTCTTTTTCCAGTCTTGTTACATTCAGTCTGCTTCTAGCTGTACTACTCTCCTTGAGTGCCCACCCTTTTTATGTTTGCATGCCGCATGTGCAAGAAACATAATGCCACCACTACTGAGTTTTGGTAGGTGTGCCACCCCACTTCAAATGCCCTGCTCCTTTTGCAGATGCGGCTGCCCGCACCTATGAATGTCGAGCTGTCTATGACAGCCCGTTCAGATCTGATGGCATACAGTACAGAAAATCCACCACTACAATCCAGCGGTGGCTAATGTGTAGGCTAATTTGCATACTGCTGTTGGCAGTATGCAAACTGCCTGCGTCAACACTACATCTGAACCTGTCATAGACAGTTGATTTCAAAGGAACAGCATGATCCCCTCAGATACAGTGCCCTCCCAAAACAAACACCCACGTAGCACGCTGGGGCCCACCCAGCGTGCTCATGCGCCTCCCTCCACCCTGCACACTGTATGGCCAATGGGGATGCCCAGACCCCCATCGGCTCCACTGCCCCCAAATGAACTTCCAGGTGCCACGCTGGGAACCCACCTAAGCTTGGCAAAGTCTGTGACCCACGGAGGTGCCCAATCCCTGTTGGCTCCACTGCCCCCAAATAAACTTCCAGGTGCCATGCTGGGAACTCACCCCAGTGTGGCAAAAGTCCCATGTCATCTTTTAAAAACAAAACACCTGTAACAAAGAACGCTCCCTCATTGACTCTGATGCCCCTTCCCCAACCCATGCCCACCCTCAGTGTACCCTCCTCCCCACACCCACTCACCCCATACTTACCTCCGAGGTGAAGTGATGATCTTGGTGGACTGGGAACACATCTGCACTCATCAAAGCTGACCACGAACTGAAGAAATGCTGGTAAGCTGCATAATGGCATAAGTGTTTTTTCCAACTTTGGTGCATATCTCGCCAGTTTTGGGAATTTTTCTCCAAATTTTCAATATGGGGTTCTTGGGACCCCACCTCATGAACTCAGTCACTGTCATTTTGTTATTCTGTCCCAAAAGTGATTTTGCGGTCACTGTGCAGAACCACCTTTCAGGACTGATTAATAAAGCGACAGTGTCACAGTTCGGTAGTCCAAACCCTATGTTGAAAATTTGGTGGCAATCCCAAATATTTTATTTATGAGTGTCGTTCGCAGTTCATACGCTACGCTCGTTACTTGAAATTTTTACCATTTCCTCAGATTTTCAACATTAATTTACCACCCTCCTTATGAATAGTACAGCTGCCAATTTTCACATCTCACCCAAAATGTGTTTTTGCACATGTAGCCACAATAGCACAGTCAGATGTGCGAAATCAATGTCTGGGGCAGATTAAGAAAATTACAGTGACACTGTTCATGAGCAGAGGTCTTAAAATGGCTATGTTGAAAATTGGTGACAAAGTCGTAAAATGACTGTGTTCGAGCAAGCATTGTGCAGTTTCCACACACCTCATAAGTTCACAAATTTGTAATATTTCCAGTCCAGATTTTCAACTCTGGCATTTTCCACACCTCATATGAACATTACAGCTGTCATTTTTCACATCTCACCCAAAATGTGTTTTGGCACATGTAGCGTACAATGTCATGATCATGTGTTGAAATCAATGTTTAGGACAGATAAAGGAAATTACAGTGACACTGTTCATGAACAGAGATCTTAAAATGGCTATGTTGAAAATTTGGTGTCAAAGATCCATAAAGCGACTGTATTACGAGCATGCATTGCGCAGTTTCCACGCACTCATAAGTTCACAAATTTGTAATATTTTCAGTCCAGATTTTCACCATTAGCATTTTTCCACACCTCTTATGAACAGAACAGCTGGCTCTTCCACACCCTGACTAAAATGTGTTTTCGCACTTCCAGCACAGAATAACGAGGTGTCGCTGTGGGAAATCGGTGTTCGGGACAGATTAAGAAAATCACAGTGACACTGTTCATGAGAGGAGGTCCCAAAATGCCTATGTTGAAAATCTGCTGTATAAAATCCCAAACTTATTACATTACGGGTGTGCATTGCGCGAATTCTATGCACACTCATGACTTCACCAGTTTTTATGTTTGCTTGCACGCTGTGCAAGAAAGTATAGTGCCACCATACAAGAATTCATAGGTGTGCCTCCCCACTTCCAATGCCCTGCTGCCTTTGGCAGGTGCAGCCACATCCCGCCAATGAATGTTAGAGCTGTCTATGACAGCCATTCCAGATGCAGTGTTTGATAGCTGAAGAACAAACCCGCAGCAATCAGCGGTGGTAACGTATGAGCAATTTGCATACCGCTCACACAGCAGTATGCAAAGTACCTACACTGGCACTGCACTGAATCAGCTGTCATAGACAGCACCATCCCATAACAAGTAGCGCCCTCCCCACACACCTGTATGGCCGATGGGGGTGCCCAATCCCCATTGGCTCCACCACCCCCAACAGAGTTCCAGGTGCTGAGACTGAGCCCACCCCAGCATGGCAACAGTCCTGCAGGCCAACGGGGCACCTAACCTTGCTGGCCCCACTGCATCCCCCCAACAGAGTTCCAGGTGCCAGCACTTGGAGCCCACCCCAGCATGGCAACAGTCCGTATGGCCGATGGGGGTATTCAACTCTGTCAACTCCATTGCCCCCCAACAACCTTCCAGCTTCCACACTGGGAGCCCACTCCAGCATGGCAAAGTCCTGTGTTGTCTTTAAAAAACATGCCCTGTAAGAAAAAACGTCCCTCGCTGACTGTCTTGACCCCCCAACCATGCCCCCTCTCGCACCCTGCTCCCCACACCCCACCTCACCCCATACTTGCCTCTGGAGGCAGCGCGGCGATCTTTGGTGGACCGGGAACACGTCTGCACTCTTCAAAGCTGATCTGAACTGAGGAAATGCCCGTAAGCTGTATAATGGAATAAATAGGGTTTTTTCAACTTTGATGCATATCTCAGGCATTTTGGGGAATTATTTCACAAATTTTCAACATAGGGTTCTTGGGACCCCACCTCATAATTCTGACACTGTCATTTAGTTATTCGGTCCCAAAAGGTGATTTTGCAGTCACTGTCTGTTGTGGGCCCAGTTATAAACACACTTATCCAATACAACACAATACAGTTCCTGTCTCATTTCACTTATTGTGTGATCAGACTATCACTATTCATCAGTCTTTTCCCTCCCTCTTCTACTGATTGATACTGATTTTTCCCAATTGCAGCTTGTACTCTTTGCCCACTAGAGGGTTTCCCCAACCGTGCCAAGCTGCTCTACATCTCCTTACCTCTACTACTCCTGGACACTCTTCCTTTACTGCTCAGCTGCTGTGGGTACCTACACTCCATTACTAAGTCTGCTCTCCTTCACCTTCTTGGTACAGGCCTTACACCAACTGGAGCATCTTTCCTCCACACTAGGCACTTCATCCCCAGACTATCCCACAGTGACTCGGCCTCCCCCACCCACACCCGTGATCCCCAACACCCCACCCTGCCAACACCCCCTCCTCCGCCCTCCAAGGCCTGACCTGACCCAGCTCTCCCCTGCCATTCCCTTCGCACTTTATCTGTCCCATGCAACCTGATTGCAAAGTCTCAGCTGGGTGTCGACCCAAGGACTCCATCGCCACCAGCCACTAACCAGAATAATTACACTGCTATTATTATTATCTGGTAATGTACATCTAACCCAGAACTATGGCTTCAACATACTACCATACTATTTGCCAGCAGATTAGGCCTTACAGTCTATCGAGTCTGCTCGAACCTTAGATCCTTAGTTGGGTGCCGAGGCCCACCCATCCCTTGTGCTCCAGAAACCCCTATCATCCATCCCCACCCCCAGGGACAGGCCATCATCTGATACATCCACTTTCTGTGTCTGTCCCACCCTCTCTTGAAGCCCTCCACTGTGGATCTCTGAACCAGCTCGCCAGGCAGTGCATTCCAAGGGTCCACCACCCTCTTAGTGAAAAACCTCCTCCACTTTTACCCCTCACCCTTCCACCTTCCAACTTCAAACCATGCCTCTGGTGATACCTCCCTGCTTTAGTCTAAAGATCCCTCCATGTTTACCCTATTTATTCCCTTGAGGTACCTGAGACCTCAATCATCCCCCTCGTCTCTCCTCTCCTCCAATGAAAACAGGCAGAGCTCCTCAAGTCTGTCCTCATCGTCAAATCCCTAGCCCTCGTATCATCTTAGTTGCCTCCTCTGTACCCTCTCCAGAGCTGTATGTCCCTCTTCAAGTGTGGTCTCCAGTACTGTACACAGTACTCAAGGTGTGGTCTTACCAGTCCATTGTAGGCAGAATCACTTCATTGCTCCTAGAGGTGATCCCCTTAGATGCATCCCAACATCCTGTTTGCCTTGCTAGCCACTCTCCTGCACTGCTCAGAGTTATTCATACATGCATCCACCATGACCCTAGGTCTTTTTCCCTATTGAGGCCTCCAGCACCTCCCTCCCAGGGTATACCTGTGTTTAGGGTTTCCCGACCAAGATGCAACACCTTGCACTTAGTGATATTGAAATTTAATTTCCATGTGTAGCCCAGCTTTCCAGGGTGTCAAGTCCCCTTGCAGGGCCAACCTCCCTCTCTCCCTCAACTACTGCTCCCATCTTGGAGTCATCATGAAGAGACTCATTTCACACCCTATACCCTCCCTGATGTCCAATATGTATGCATTAAACAGGATCGGACCCAGGACCGAGCCCCTGCGGTACCCCACTACCAACCTCTCTAGGGTTCGAGAGCTCCCCACAGACCACTACTCTCTGGGTGCATCCAGCTAGCCAGTTTTCAATCCATCTGACCATCAAAGGGCCTACCCTAACCCCATCAGTTTCTCCACCAGATCATTGTGGGGACAGAGTCAAAGCCTTGCTGAAGTCCAAGAATAATACATCCACAGGCTTTCCCTGTCCAGTTCTGATGTTACCCATTGAGAACTCCACAAGATTGGTTTGACATGATCTACCTGGCACAAACCCATGTTGCTGACTATCCAGACCTCCACCTCCTCCAAGTACACCCCCAATCGTCTTTAGTATACTCTCCATTAATTTTCCCACCACCGAGGTCAAACTGATGGGTCTATAGTTACCTGGTACTTCCCTCACTCCCTTTATGGATTGGCACCACATGTGCCTCTCGCCAATCCCTAGGTACCCTCCCTGTCTCAAGTGACCTGTTGAAGAGCTCCATGAAAGTGCAGCCAGTATGTCCACCAATTCCCATAGTACTCTCGGATGAATACCATCCAGCCCAGGAGTTTGTCTTTCTTTAGAGCCTTGAGGGCTAACCACACCCTTTGGCGGAGATAGCATCATCCGTCCCTCCACCTTACTGGCCTTTTTATCCTTATCCAGATGTGACACCCTGGGGTACCTCTCCTCCCTCTTGCTCCATTTCTGTTGCTCCCTGATCCCTCACTGCCTCTATCCCCATCGTGCCTTGCTTTGTAGATATCCCATCCCCTCCTAGTGAACACAGAGGCAAGATACTGGTTAAATACCTCTGCCTGGTCCCTCGCCTCTTCACCCACCCTCCTTCTGATCTCAATCTGCTGAGATGGCCCTTAGTTTTCTCCCTCCCCAATGTACCGGAAGAACCCTTTTCCCTCCTTGTATCCGCTGTGCCAGCCACTGCTCTTTACTGGACTTTTCTCCCCTCACCCTCCGGGTGACTTTTCTAGATACAAGATGGTACATTTCCTTATCCCTATCCCTCTTGTTGTTTTATATTTTTTGTAGGCCCTTCTTTTCACTGACTGCTACCTGTACCTCACTGGACCACCAGCATGGTTTATGTGACCTTGCTCCTTACATTTCAACTTAAGCATGATCCTGACTGCCTCATGAAGTCCCGTTTGCTGACCTCCATCTCCTTTCCACACCAGCCCTTCTAAACCCTGTACTGACTGGCCTCCACTTGCATCCTTAAACATTTGCAGTCTCCTAAAGAAATCTGCTGCCCTCAGTGCTGGGTCGTTCAACATGAACCTGACATAATTGCACTGGTAGAGACTCAGCTCTCCAAATCCACCCCTGACTCCGCTGTCACCCCTCCCTGGATATACTATCTGCAGGGAAGACCAAGTAGACAAGCGCGGTGGTGGTTGTGCACTCTCGTCGGGACTCCCTTATGGGTCAGGCACTCCCAGCTCCTAAACTTGATTATGGAGCCCAAGCCCTCACCTTAAAATTCACCCTCACCCGCCCAAGGCCCTCTCTTCCTCACAGTCTCCTACATACCCTGAGGAATCAAAATCAAATGGTCCAGTCCTCATTGACTACCTCCATCTCTCCCTCACAAAGTGGAGCAAGTCATCCTAGGTGATCTCAATGTTAACTGGCTTGCCTCCACTGCCTCCCATACAAGGGACTCCTTTGCTGCCCTGGATATGTCCCAGTTAGGCACCCAGCCCACCAGATTCAACCACTCTACTGGCACCAGCATTCTCTAGATATTGTTATCTAACGGCCCTACTAAATCCAGGATGTCACTGTCCTCCCGACTCTCTTAGCGATCACTCCCCAGTCCTCTGTCTCTGGTCATCCTCCACTCTGAAGCCAGTGTCCCAGGTCACGCTACACTGCTGTTTATGCCCTAGCAGCCTCAGAAAGATTAAAACAATACATAGCCCAGCTAGACTGGTCCCCTGTCCAGCAGCTGTGACATTGACTCAGCTCTTGACCACTTCACAAATGCCTTCTGTAAGGCTTGTGACCTTTCGCCCACCAGGATCCGCTCCAAAATGCAATGCCCCATAGATCACCCACACCCTCCAACAGAGACTCAAAACAGAGATAATCTCTAGCACATTGCTGTAGAATCTGGAAAGGTGTCTGATAGACAGGCCTAGCATGAGAATGCAATAGAGTGCACTTGGGCTTTCAGGCAGGCCAAGGCAGAGACCCACCAGCCCACCCTCACTTCCACTTGGAGTTCAGCCTGGACCTTCTGGGATAATATGAAAGAGCTAAATGGAAGTCCCGCTCCCCCCATCTCAGCTCTCCATCAATGGCACCCCACCACAGATCCACTCCTCATAGCCTGATTGCCTTAACACTGCCTTCTCTGACCTAAGCTCGGTCCTCCCCAGCTTCTTTGACCCAGTCCCCACCTCTCTCCTCCGGTCCTGCATTGCCCACCATTCTACCTGTGCCTATCCCCCAAGAAGCCAGGCCGCACCTGCTAAAAGCTTTAAGCAGCAATAGCCCAGCAGTGACCCCCCCGACTCCAGGATCCTCCAGTATGCTCTTGGACCAAGTTCTAGTCCCCGACTGACCTTCTAAACCGGTCTCTAGATCTGGGTCAGTTCCCAGTGCTTGGAAAACTGTTGAAATCACACCCATACATAAGAGTGGGGACCAGTCCACCCCCAACAATTACCGGCCGATCTCCATCCTTCCCCCACTCCCTAAAGCCCTTGAAAAGTGGTGTTGATCCAGCTCTCTGGATACCTAACCAAATGCGATATTATGTGCCCAGAGCAGCACGGTTTCCACCCAGGACACAGAACAACCATGGCTCTCCTGGAATTCTCCCAACACCTGCATGCTTTTCTCGACTCTGGCAGCCTTGCAGGAGCAGTGTTCATTGACCTCTCCAAGGCCTTTGACACTGTCTGTCATCCCCTTCTACTTGACTCTCCA
Organism: Neoceratodus forsteri; assembly: GCA_016271365.2. NCBI lineage: Eukaryota > Metazoa > Chordata > Ceratodontiformes > Ceratodontidae > Neoceratodus > Neoceratodus forsteri. The sequence goes on from CM057455.1 coordinate 268,966,422, forward strand.
CCAACTTGGCTTCTCTGGTGGTCCCATTTCCTGGTTCTCTAACTACCTCTCTACTAAATCCCAGCATGTCAAGATCAGCAGCTCCTCTGCAGCACTCTTCCCATTTGCTCGGGGTCCCTCAGGGCTCCATCCTGGGTCCAATACTTTTAGTCTCTACCTCAACACCCTCCCAGCTCATGTACCCGATAAAATGCTCCTCTGAGCCGATGATGCAGTCCTCGTTGCCTCACATCTCAATCCCACCTCCTCCAATTATCCTCCAGCAAGCTTACAGCCAAGCCACAAAATAAAGCTAAAAATACCTCCCTCTTTATTATCCCCAGCACTCTGCACCCGCTAGAACAAATGACTACATACAAGTACCCTAGGCATCATGTGCGATACTGCCCTCTTCTTCCACTCCCACATTAATGTCCTGTCAGCTGCCATTAACTCTCAGATTAGCCTGCTATACCAGCAAAGAGACTGCTTGCCTCAGCTTGCCCTTAGGCTGGCCATCACCACTCCTTCTTATCCCTCATGGACTATGGCTTGCCCATCTATGCCACAGCTGACAACACTGCCTCTCCAAAATCCAACTCTCCATCAATAAGGCCTGTAGGCTCCTCACCGTGCCCCCAGCCATGCTCACACCTGCCTTCTCTATCTACCACCAACCTGCTCAACTTTGAAGAGCTGACTGCTCTACCAGACCTGCCTTCTCGCTAAGAAATCACTGCTAGGACTCTCCCCCAAGGTGTCTCCACCTCCCTACAGCAGTCATCATTGTCCATCACCACCCGTAGTTCTGTTAAGGCCACTTTCAAGGTGCCCAGAACCAAGACCTGTCTTGCCCAGAGATTCTTCCTCATCCAGCCCCCACCTGGTTCAACTACTCCCTAGCTGCATCTCCAACTTGCCAAAATTGGCTCCTTCAAAATAGCCCTTCACAACCATATCTTTAATACCTACTATTGCAGGTGCAACTAACCCCTAGTTGTAACCTGTGGTACCCGCCTGCCTTGCCCCTGGCTCGACAACGCTCCACTGGACAAGTTCTTCCTCCCTCAGACCCACTCCTTCCCTACTAGGTCCAAACATGGATGTAACCTGCTGTCTTCTGAAAACCTACTATATCCATGAGTGTAACTCACAATTTTTTAACACTAATCAACCTAAGTAACATACAAACTACTACATTATGTAACCTAAGTGTATCTATGTTAAATGTTCCTTTTACTGCACCTGAACTGTTATCCTCTGTTTTAATTTGCACTGTGATAACTGTCTTGATGTCTGCCCCAGCGACGAGGTGCCTCTATAAATGAGTCTCTGACTCAAAGGTTGTAAACTCGATTTGTAATGAATAAATAAAGAATAACTGTGTGGAACCACCTTTCAGCACTGATTTATGAAATGACAGTGTCACAGTTCATGAGGTAGGCCCCAAAAAAACCCTGTGTTGAAATTTGGTGAAAAAATTCCCAAAATGACAGCTGTTTATGGCGTGCATGAGTTCCCTATACATGTAAATAAGTTCACACATTTCTTATATTTTCCTCAGATTTACAACATTGCCATTTACACCTCCTTATGAGCAGTGCGGCTGTCATTTTTCACATCTTGCCCAAAATGTGTTTCCAGCATGTAGTGCAAATGGCATAGTTAGTATAAAGAAATCAATGTTTGGGACAGATTAAGAAAATCACTGTGACACTGTTCATGAGTAGAGGTCTTAAAATGGCTATGTTGAAAATCTAGTGACAAAAGTCCATAAAATGACTGTGTTCTGAGCGAGCATTGTGCAGTTTCCACGCACCACCGTAAGTTCATGAATTTGTAATATTTTCAGTCCAGATTTTCACCACTGGCATTTTCCACACATCCTATGAACAGTACAGCTGTCATTTTTCACACCATGGCTGAAATGTGTTTTCGCACTTCCAGCGCAGAAATGCATGGTCACTGTGGAAATCATTGTTCGGGACAGATAAAGAAAATCACAGTGACACTGTTCATGAGTGGAGGTCCCAAAATGCCTGTGTTGACAATCTGCTGTAAAAATCCCCAAACTAATTACATTATGGGTGTGTATTGCACAGTTTCTATGCACGTTCGTGACTTCACCAGTTTTTTATATTTTTCTCAGATTTTAAACATTGCCGCTTTTTAAACCTGCCCATGAACAGTACAGCTGTCATTTTCACATCCTGTTCAAAATGTGTTTCACACCTGTGGTGCCAAATGGCATAGTCACTGTGCAAAATCAGCTTTTGGCTAACAAACTGTATTGCCACTGTTCATGAGGTGGGGTCACAAAAACCCATGTTGAAAATTTGGAGGAAAATACCAATGAACTCCTGAAGCATTAGGGTTTCCGACCATAACGCCCAACCCTGTGAGACTGACAGACATCAGGGGTGTGACTTAAGATTTCGCCTGTAATGCTCATCCATTCCACCCCACCCACACCCTGCAGCCAGCAAGAGGCATCGAGGTGTGCTTTGGACTCTTCGGCCCCAAAGTTCACCCCATTCTCTATACTGCACTCATCTCAGCATATTTCCTGATGGAATGGGTGAACGCATAAGTGCCAAAGACCCCCAAGGCACACCGTGACACTTGTCAGTGTCTGCAGGGTAGGGTGTGGTGACATGGCATGGCGTTATGCACCTGGCGACCCAAAGGCACACCGCAATGACTGTCAGTATCTGCAGGGTGGTGGTGGGGTTGGCTTCAGTTCAATACTTCACTGCCATTCCTATTATGCAGCTCTGTAACTCCTACACTACCAGTGCCAATGCCAGCAAGCAAACATTCGGCATTGACAAATGCTTGTTTAAATTCTCACACAAGTTTTCAACATTGCCATTTTTACACCTCCTCATGAACAGTACAGCTGTCATTTTTCACATCGAGTTCAAAATGTGTTTTGCACCTGTGGTGCCAAATGGCACAGTCGCTGTGCAAAATCACCTTTCACTAACAAACTGATAGTGCCACTGTTCATGCAATGGGGTCACAAAAGCCCATGTTGAAAACTTGGAGTAAAAATACCAAGAAATGCCCAGGGTGTTAGGTTTCTGACCATAATGCCCTACCCTGTAGGGACTGACAGGCATCAGGGTGTGACTTGGGATTGTCAACAGTAATGCTCATGCCATTCCACCCCACCCCCACCCTGCAGCCAGTGACAGGCATTGATGTGTGCCTTGGACCTATGGCCCAGAGTTCATCCCATTCTCCTATACTGCACCCATTTCAGCATATTTCCTTATGGGTGAGGTAAATGTAAAGCCCAAACACTCCAAGACACACCCTTGACACTTGTCAGTGTCTGCAGGGTAGAGGTGAGATGAAATGTCGTCACCCGTCATGGGCAACGACCCAAAGAGCACACCCGAAGCCTTTCCATCTCTGCAGGGTGGGGGTGGAGTTGGCGTCAGTTCACTACTTCACTACCATTCTTATATTGCATCTGTCTAACTCCTGCACTTCCACTGCTAATGCCAGCAAGCAAACATTGGCATTGACAAATGCTTATTGCAATCTGTATATTTGCCCTGCTGGGTCCAGAGCAGCCAAGTAGAGGTGCTGCTCACCATTTAGTTGTTCTGATTAAGAGTGACTGAGTACCAGCAGGTCCTCTTTACATGCTACTGTTTAGCCTGGCAGCAGTTCTCAAAACACTTTTCTGATTTTATTAGTTGACATTTTCTGTGACTCTCCCAGCACAGCAGTATCACTGATGGTGTTACACCCTGCTTATTTTCTAACTAAAAGCATCTGAGGCATTAGTATGATGGTAATACAACAATACGACCCATGGATTACAGTTTAACTTTAACATTATGCAATAGGGTCTGAGAATCCGGATTCTGATTGACTGACTGGCACCTTTCTGCCGTGGTAAATCCTACGATAGCCCACAAAAAGGTGTGATTCAGCCACATCAGGAAGACACATTTGGTGAAATCAGTCCACCCTCAAAAAGAAAACATTGAAACTGCCATATTAGATTCTCCGCTGAGCTCAAACACAAAGTGGGACTTTCAAACATGGAGTCACTTTTGAAGTGACAGACCCTGCAGTCCCAAAACCCATTGTAGACAGCACAAAACCTATGTTCTTGTAAAAATAAATATACTGCAATGCAAATAATATGCTGTAGCTCCCAAACAGAATGCAGGGGCAAAGCCAGTCCATGGCTTTCTCTCGAGTCCGTCCAGTGTTTACCACGTGATTACTAGCTGTAAGCTGTTGTGATGCTTTCGTTTCCATGGCAGTCAGCTCCCGGTCCCAGTGTAGGACTACCATGATCTCCCAGCCTGTTACAAAAATTGGAATTTTTAACAAAAAAAAAACAACCAAAAATGCAGCTGTAGGAACAACACTGCTCACTCACTCTCCTACTACATACACTCTCACTCTGTCAGACTGCCAACTACACGTCTCATTGTCTCTTGCTGTCTTTAAGTTGGGGGCACATAACCATTGTAGCAAGCAGACATGGGGGTAATGGTGTGTGTTGGGGACTGCAAGCAGAGATGGAGGAAGGGTTGTGTGCATCTCCTACAAAGAATATTCTACCTAGCAACAGGGAACTACAGTATTTAACACACAGAGGAAGGATAGTCACAAAACTCAAGTAAAATAATTTCTTTCAACTAAAACTATTTTATCCATAAAAGTCTTTACTTTCTGCCATTGTGTAATCACAATAAACCACTCCAGGGTGTAGGTTATGCTTTAGAGGATTTACCCACTTCTGGTGTGGATTTGGTGCTCGGCCTGCAGCCTCATGACCAAACCACACCAGGCATGGGTAAATCCCAGCATAATCCACATCCTGTCATGGCTTATTGCTTAAACAGCTAATGGATGTCTAGCACTATAGCCGGGGAGATCTGGGTGAAAGGATGTGCTCTCCTTCCTGGATGACCCATCACTGTACCCTCTATGCCTCCTCAACTGGCTCACCCTTGAAGGCAGGTTCCAACTTAAAATGCTCTCTTTCCTATACAAAGTTAATTGTAATCTGCTGCCAGTCAGTGTTAACACCCTTTTCCTACCCGGTTCCCAAGCACAGTATAAGAGGGTCCGGCTGTCATATCTGCGACACCCCTTTACCGCACCACATGCGCAAGAACTCCGCTCACATACAAGGGCCCTAAGGTTTTGCAATAAACTGCCCCCTGAACTTTAGGGCTGTAGTTCAATTGGCTCTTTCACCTCCTCCCCAAGGTCCACCTCCTCCAATCCACTACTTGTGCTTGCCCCAGTAGACAACTCCCTGAATGTCCGGCAACCCTTGAGTTACCTTAGAGTTTATATGTATCTGTATATAGGCTCTATTGTTGTGTGCTCTGTATTGTTTTTTGTCTGTTTGTTTGTTTTGTTTGGTAATCTAGATGATCCTGCCATATACACTGTTCCCTGTTATAAATATCGTAAAATATTGCAAATATTGTTTTAACCTTTTCCCTGTATCACTGAATTTGTGTACCACTGGACATTTGTGAAAATGGACATTTTTGCTCACATACTTTCTAGTATAAAAAATAAAATGAAATCAAATTGAAATTGATGCACATTATGCCTAGAAGACAACAGCAGTCTGGAGATGGAGCAGAAGATAAAGACAGGACTTACTGAATGCAGGTACTGATTCTACCACAGAACCCCTGAACTAAAAAACATATTTGTCAGATTGGAGAGATGATGGTGAAAGAGACAAATCTGTGGTAGAATTTCACCATCTTGGAAGACTATGTAAAGGCAGAAAGACTATCAAGGGGTCTCAGGTTGACAAGACACCCTCAGCAGGGTTGTCTAATTTTGTGCACAGAAATGAGTGGGAGCAGGCAGCACACACCAGTGACCTTAACTTTGTAAAAGTCCTTATTAAAGCAGATAACATCACTATCAGCAAACCCATGAGGAAATCAAATAAAGTGCAATCACACCTCTCCCCTTTAAATGACTGTAAACATTTAAAGAAAAGGAAGCTAATTTAGACAAACTGTTGGACAAAACTGAAAAAGAAATCTCTGACAGGAAACAACATAAATTTAACAAGGACAAGCAAACCAAACCAAACCTAACCAAACCCTGAAAGTCCTTCCAGTAGAACCTCGCAAGGTCAAAGGACCTTGATTATCCTGCACCAATGTGGCTCATCTCCCCAGCGGAGAATTACTAGCAGAACCAAGCTTGGCCCATTTAAAACTAAACTTCAATCTCTATTAACTCTGGCCAGCACCTGTAACTGCGACATCTAGCACCCTCCTCACTCCCCTTGCTTGATCACATTCCACCTCTTTCTCTTTGGCTCCTCTCCCCATCCTCTCTAACCTCTTGAACCTTGTTCATCACCCTCACCTTCCTTCCTACCCCACACTTTTCCTCTGCCCCTACCTCTCCTGACCAACCTTACCTCTCGCTTACTGCTATAAACTGCCCCTGGAGGAACAAACTCTCACTACCCCCTGCTTCTCCCTCCCCGCCCCTACTTCTTAGCTGCCCCTCCCCTGCTCCTTCTACCCCCTACCTGTACCTTATTTACCTCCTCCCTCTCCTGCCCTCCATTACCCACTCCACACCTACCTCTATCGCAGATCTCTCTCCCCTATAACCTCCCCTGCCCTGCCGTCTCCTCTTGTTTGGCCCCATTCATACCTTCAATAATGGATTGTCCTCAATTTAGTGCTTAATGAGCTCTAGGTTAAATCTCTGTAGCCAATAGTTTTGTAACCCCCAAATGGGGAGTTCCCAAAAAACTTCAGGAGCTTGCTTGAATGCTCCAAGCCTGAATGGTGTTTGGCATTTAAGCCATTTATCAGTGAGTGTTTTTAGAGCCTCTGGTACTGTCTCTTTAAGAGCTGTCTGCTTGCAGACATAATTAGTTTGTATGGGGGACTGTGTGCTTCTCTGAGTACCACTCGAGCTGCTGACAATTAACTTCATTTTGCAGTCACTAGGAGTGCAAAGGAACCTATCTGAAAGATGTAACTGTTTACCAGAAATTATTTAGAGTAATAATGAAATTACAGTTTGTCTAACCTGCTTTCTTTGCAGTCAGAACTGTGTCTGCTAGTTCCCATTCTAGTTTTGAACTGCTGAACTGGACCAATCAGTGTGGGTAAGCTAGCTCTAAAATGGTGCCTTAGACGAATCAGAACTTGGACTCATAATCTGAGCCAGCCACAAGAGGATTGTATGGGCAGTGACTCTGGGAGATGTAGTTTAGACTTCAGTGCCTTTTTGGACCAACAGCAGCAGTCTATTGTAGTGACAGCCAATCCAGTCAAGAACTGGGAGGAACTCAAAGGAAGTGCCAGTTTTGTCGGTTGGAGTTCAGTTGAGCTTTGGCAGTGAAGAAGGAAGGAGCCCTGTACTTTTCAGTGTGCAGTTTTAGTCAAAAACGTGTGTAAGGCCCAGAGTTCGGTCTGCAGCTTGTTAGGACTGAATCTGTCCTGTGAAAAATCAAAGGATCTCTGAAGAGTAGAAACCAGGCTCACCCTGTAGAAGACTGGAAGAATTGCTGAAAATTGCACTCGGTCTGTCAGGAACTGAATCTGCTGTGTGTTCTCCCGGGTATTGTGCAGTAATTGCGATCGGATACAGATGCAGCCTGCCTGGTATAGTGCTTGTAACCCCTCCTGCAAATGGGGGTTCCCAAAAGACTTCCAGGAGCTTGCTTGAATGCTCCAAGCCTGAATGGTGTTTGGCGTTTAAGCCATTTATCAGTGAGTGTTTTTTAGAACCTCTGGCACTGTCTCTTTAAGAGCTGTCTGCTTGCAGACATAATTAGTTTGTATGGGGGACTGTGTGCTTCTCTGTTTGAGTACCACTCGAACTGCTGCCAATTACTTCATTTTGCAGTCACTAGAGTGCAAAGGAACCTATCTGAAAGATGTAACTGTTTGCCAGAAATTATTTAGAGTAATAATGAAATTCAGTTTGTCTAACCTGCTTTCTTTGCAGTCAGAACTGTGTCTGCTAGTTCCCCATTCTAGTTTTGAACTGCTGAACTGGACCAATCAGTGTGGGGTAAGCTAGCTCTAAAATGGTGCCTTAGACGAATCAGAACTTGGACTCATAATCTGAGCCAGCCACAAGAGGATTGTATGGGCAGTGACTCTGGGAGATGTAGTTTAGACTTCAGTGCCTTTTGGACCAACAGCAGCAGTCTATTGTGAGTGACAGCCAATCCAGTCAAGAACTGGGAGGAACTCAAAGGAAGTGCCGGTTTTTCAGTTGGAGTGTCAGTTGAGCTTTGGCAGTGAAGAAGGAAGAGCCCTGCTTTTCAGTGTGCAGTTTTAGTCAAAAGCGTGTAAGGCCCAGAGTTCGGTCTGCAGCTTGTGTAACAGCTTGTTAGGACTGAATCCAGTCCTGTGAAAAGAATCAAAGGATCTCTGAAGAGTAGAAACCAGGCTCACCCTGTAGAAGACTGGAGGAATTCCTGAAAATTGCACTTGGTCTGTCAGGAACTGAATCTGCTGTGTGTTCTCCGGGTATTGTGCAGTAATGCGATCGGGATACAGATGCAGCCTGCCTGGTATAGTGCTTTCTTTTATATGGATGTGTGAAGAGGTTTGTGTACCTCAAGTGAGCCCTGCTGACATTGAAGGACCCTATCTTATTTGGAGGTCGTGAGTACTAATTCAGAGTCGCTCCTGTTGAATTGCCACATTAAATCCAAATGGAATTACTGTACTGCTGACTGTTTAATTCTCCTTTTCTCTGTGTGAAAGGGCCCCTACCAGCTGCCACGGTTTGGACTAGCCACTAGGGCTTGGGTACCCAGGGACAGTAACTGATAGGGATAGGCCTGTGCACAGAGCCATAAGTAGATTATTAGGTGATAAGCTAATTAACCTGATTTCCCCTGTCCTTGTTATATCCCCTAAATAAATCAGAGCTGCTCGTTTCAGCAAAGTTATACTGCCTGAGGTATTTGTCTATGTTAAAGTACTGTACTGTGATTGTTGCACTGTATCTCATTTCACAGGAGGTCCCAGTGCGGAACCAGACCTGGGGTAAGTGTATACTGTGAAGGTAATTCTGATATATTGTGTGGGCCACTAGTGGGAAGAAAGGGGTTGCAGTGTCCCAGAGGGCTGTGACCAAGTTAGTTTAACTATTGCAAACCCTGACCTCTGGGTGGAGGCACCCCATTGGATCCAGGCCCTCAACCTGTTAGTACCAAATCAGGCAGGGCTAGTAGCCCCTGGGATAGCGCCATCTAGAGGTTACACTTTCTTTATATGGATGTGTGAAGAGGTTGTGTACCTCAAGTGAGCCCCGCTGACATTGAAGGACCCTATCTTATTTGGAGGTACGTGAGTACTAATTCAGGGTTGCTCCCTGTTGAATTGCCACATTAAATCCAAATGGAATTACTGTACTACTGACTGTTTAATTCTCCTTTTCTCTGTGTGAAAGGGCCCCTACCAGCTGCCACACGCTTTGGACTAGCCACTAGGGCTTGGGTACCCAGGGACAGTAACTGATAGGGATAGGCCTGTGCACAGAGCCATAGGTAGATTATTAGAGTGATAAGCTAATTAACCTGATTTCCCTGTCCTTGTTATATCCCCCTAAATAAATCAGAGCTACTTGTTTCAGCAAAGTTGTACTGCCTGAGGTATTTGTCTATGTTAAAGTACTGTACTGTGATTGTTGCACTGTATCTCATTTCACAGGAGGTCCCAGTGACGGAACCAGACCTGGGGGTAAGTGTATACCGTGAAGGTAATTCCGATATGGCTGTGGGCCACCAGTGGGAAGAAAGGCAGGTTGCAGTGTCCCAGAGGGCTGTGACCAAGTTAGTTTAACTCATTGCAAACCCTGACCTCTGGGTGAGGCACCGCCATTGGATCAGGCCCCTCAACCTGTTAGTGGCAAATCAGGCAGGGGTAGTAGCCCCGGGATAAGCGCCATCTAGGGTTACATCTTGGAGGCTCACGCTGGGATTGTGTGTCCTCTAGTGGCCATATTCTAGAACCACTGTTAAGAAAAAAAAGGGTACCCGACAGAAGTGGCTGTGCACCGCTGGCGGAGGGTGTACTGGGAGGAGATCGACCCCAAATGCTATGCTTATCCTGGACATCCCCTGGGTATCAATAGGACACTGTGCAGGGAGTACTTTCCAAGGTGGAAGGTTTACAAAACCCTGTGGTGGTGGGTCGGCATGCTAATCTGCTCACCCACACTTTCCTGGCCCTAGTAGAGTTTAAGGATCCCACAGATAGCTCAAAAAGTGCCACAGACCATTGCCCCAGAGGAGCCCTCACTGCTTGGAGAGTGATAACTAAGGACAGTAAAGACCCGGGGGGAATCACCCCCACCACTATCTGAACTTTTGAAGGAGAAATTTGCTGAATGGTTGGTGGAGAGAGAAAAACTGTGGAGGACTTGAAGAAACTATTCTTGCCACCTGGGGTATTCCTCCCAACACCCTCTCCTGCTCCAGTACCCGTAATGGTGGCTGAGACCAATGCAGACTCTATTTCTGCACCTGCCATTAATCACGACTCTTACCGAAGGTTGGGGATCTTCTGCTGGCACCCTCCCACCCCCAAGGGGAGGATGACCTGGGAGACCTAGGATGAGACTATATTTGCCCCCAAAGTGCTAGAATGGCAATGCTCAGAAGGTGAAAGAGCAGAAGAGGTTAGTGAGCCTCCGAGGTCCTGCTTCTTGATTACCATCCGTGCTAAGCAGGCCAGAAAGTAACCCTGAAGCGACTGCACAGGGCCTATCTTGAGGCCTTGGAGAATGTGTATGGGGCCCAGATTCTGATGAGGACCTATGGTGGAGAGTAAAGAGATGCACAACAGTACCAAGGAGAGTTGATAACTGTGTATGTATCTCGGCTGGAAAAGTAGTTGCAAGAATGCCTCAGAAAAGGTAGTTTGCCAGCGATTGAACTGGACCGAACCAGGCTGGACAGGATCCTTAAGTCTCGCCCCTTCTCAGAACTGCTGTGCTTCAGTTTCGCTTCGCAGATGACTGGAATCCCCACCCTCCTATGATGAGTTAATGAGAGAAATTCAGAGTTGAGAAAAAGATCACCGAGTGGGACCTGCACCAATAGCCGCGGGTTACCAATTCGAAAAGTGACTGAGGTGACCCATCAAGTGAAGTTCAGGGCAGAGGTTGGCAGTCAATGAGTGCTCTGACAAGGAAAAGATATATGCAATGGGGTGAACTGTTGAGAGATCGAGATTCAAAAACAGTCCTCCATGAAGGGCCACGCCTATGCAAGTCATGGGCCCTGACCTATATCCGCTGCATTCTATGGGGTGGGGGTACCCACCCATGTATCTCCTGCTGATAACAGTCCCGAACTCGATCCTTGACCATGGAAGTGGAGAACTGACGAGATGTCTCAAATGCATATCACGCCGCAGACAGAGATGGCACCAAGGTTTCCAGTTAGTAATACCCCCGCCCTGGCTCCCAGTGTGGCGCATACGCCAGCTCAAACTCAGAAAGTATGTTTTGCTATAATTGGGAAGATGGAACATGAAAGGATGCCAGTCCCAAAAGGCACTGACAAAGTTGCATATAGCTACAAGGATATCGAGAAGAAATCAGTGGTTAAGAGGTGCACCACATGATCTCAGTGAGGGTGTTCAAAAATGCTAATTCACGCCCTTTTGTGGCAAGGTCAGCTGCCCAGGACCCTCACTACCTCCAGATCGGTCCAGAATAGTGGGTCCCTCCATGGAGACCACTGTAAAGGTGAACGGAGTGCTACAAAGAGCTATATTAGACAGTGGCTCCCAAGAGACAATTATGTTCCAAGATTGGTATCAGAAGCATTTGAGCGATACCCTTACAACCATTAGAAGGACTGCACATGGGAAGTTAAGTGAGAAAGCCTACCCCTATCCGGTACATATCCGACATCTGGTTGTCTTCCCACCTCCGTGGCTGGAGTGGCCGAACAAGTAGAGACCCTAGCCTTAGTGTGTCCCCACTGACTGTATGATGGTGTACTGTGGATTGGAACAAATGCTCATATGTTCGAACGCGCCACAGTTGTATTACGAAAACAGGGGTCAAAGACTAGTAGAGCTTTAAGAGTTCAAGCTTTAATTAAGAGGCCTATGAGGCACAGAGATGCTGAAAAAACAGAACCAGAGGAACCTGAAGGGAATTGTATGGAAGAAGGATCCTGGAGTCTCTGATCCTGGCGCCAAATGCCCAGTGTACCTTACAGGGAGAAGGTCCAAGTATCAGAAAGGATGTTAAGAATAAAATATTAATGTTGGATGCACCAGGCGATGAAAATTGCAGAGGACTGCTGGTCAAGCTCCAGTATTTTGCCTGCCAGAGCCCATGCTATGCCAGAAGGTAATGGTCCAAGTTCATAATGTGTCCGAAAGTATATTCTTAGGTAAACAGAGGTTGCATCCTGGCTAATGTGCATTGTTACCGAACACTGCAGTGCTACCCAGCAGCAAGTTCAAGGAAAATGACAGAGTAACGCCTGACTTGTTTGATTTCGCCGTACCCCCGCTGCCACGGAATGGAAAGTGAAGATCAGTGAGAAGCTTGCCCAGAGAGACCAGGTGTTTTCTTTGAAGTTGAATGGGATGTGATGCGTGTGCGGAGCTGAGCACAATATCCTGCTGCATGACTTAAAGATCATTTTGCGGAGAGGTCTCGACGCCTGGCACCTGCTGACATAGATGATGTGAGACCTGCAAGAAGATGTTAGCTGCTGGTGTAATACAAGAATCCAGAAGCCCTAAGCCTTCCCATTATGTAGTGAGGAAAAAAAGGAACAGAATGCAAGGATGTGTGGATTATCGCATTCTAAACCCGTGACTATCCTGATCAGTACACAATGCCCGCATTCAGGATGCTGGACTACTAAGCGAGGAGCAAGTGGTTCTCTGTGCTGGATCTCCTCGCGAGTGGGTATCACCAGATCCGATGGCCCCAGAGGACCGTGGAAAGGCAGCCTCTATCTGTCCGCTTACTATGAATTCATGAGGATGCCTCAAGGGTTTCAAGTGCCCCAGCCAACTTTCAACGATTGATGGGCGCGCAGTGGGGGACATGAACTTACTAGAGTGCCTGGTATACCTAGATGATATTGTGTTTGGCAGCTCACTGGAGGAACATGAGAGCAGATTATTTAAGGTATTGGACGACTGGAGACTTTGGCCTTAAACTGTCCATTGATAAGTGTCAATTCTTTCAAACATCAGTAAGTATATGGGATTTTATATGTTATCCACGAGGAATAGGGCCGGCCAAAGTAAAGTTGGGGCCCATGACCACCCTAGCACAGCCCAAAATCTAAAAGAACTGCAAAGACCTTGGATCAGGTTATTATCGGCTACTTCATCAAGGACTATTCAAGAGTGATCCCGCCCCTTTACTTAACCTTACTAAGGGTATCCCCAACCCACAAAAATACCAAAAGTCAGCGTCCTCAAGACTGAAAGAGTGTATTTTCATCCTAGTGAAAGTATTTGGGGCCCGCTTGGACTCCTGATTGTGAGACTGTTTTTTCATGAGATCATATATCAACTTACCCATGCTCCAGTGCTGGCCTATGCCCATCCAAGAAAAACCCACGCCCTGCACACTGATGCTAGCTGGGCAAGGGTTGGGGCCAGTTGTACTCAGCACGAATGGCTCAGACCAGTGGCTTTGCCAGTAGAAGCCTGACCCCATCGAAAGAACTATCCTGTACATAAGTTAGAGTTCTAAGCTTTGAAGTAGACTATGTTGACCAATTCCATGAGTACTTGTATGAGGCTAAAATACTAGTAAAACTGACAATAATCCTTTGACCTATGTGCAGACCTCAAAGCTAAGTTGGATGCCACAGGGCCATAGGTGGCTTTCGCATTATCTACTATGACTATGTTTCTAACACGAGCAGGTCTGAACCACATAGATGTTGATGCTCTCTCCTCGGGAGGCCTGTTCCCAGAATGATTGGGTCCCACCAGCAGAACCTGACATCGGGCACTCTGCCGAAGTTTGACAGAGGAAACAAATGTCCACGGGCGCAGTGGACTGCATGGTGGATTGCTTGGGGCCTCTGAGAATTGCATACCTGCCTTGTTGCCACTTTTCTGCAACATTGGTGCACTGCCTCCTTGGACAATGACAGTACAGGCTCAATCCCCGCCATCCCATGATCAAAGCAGCTTTAGAAGCCCCTACAGGAAAAGATGTGTCCAAATTACGCCCACTGACGCAGAACTGCACTGCTATACAAAGAAGGTCCCAAGTTGAACTGATCAATAAACTGTTATACAGAGAAACAGTAGACAGAGGGGGGACAAGTAGACAAACAACAACTAGTGCTGCCCACTGCTCGAGACTCAGTACTGAGGTCCTTGCACAACCACATGGGGCACCTTGGTATAGACAGAACACTTGACTTGGTGAGATCCAGATTCTATTGGCCTAAGATGGGGGCTGATGGAGCAACATTATTCGGAATCCTCAGTCGCCAAGCTACAGAGTGAGCTTTGCCCCAGAGGGCTGCCCCTTGTTAACATCACCACCAGTGCAACCCATGGAGCTGGTCTGTATTGATTTTCTGAGTTTGGAGTCAGATCAAAGAAATATCAGTAATGTGCTGGTGGTCACTGACCATTTCACGATATGCCCAAGCTTTCCCCACCAAAGACCAGAAAGCATCCACTGTGGCCAAAGTACTTGTAGAAAACTTTTTGTTCATTATGGGCTCCACAAAGAATCCATTCTGATCAAGGGAGAGACTTTGAGAGTCGTCTGATCAAAGAGATGCTTTCTCTGTGGGAGTGCGAAGTCCAGAACCACTCCTTACCACCCCAGGGGACCCACAGCCTGAACGTTTCAACCGCACTTTGCTAGATATGCTAGGCACCCTGCACCCAAAGGACAAGCCTAGATGGAGCCAACAAATTAGCACCCTGGTACATGCTTATAACTGCACCAAAAGTGATGCCACTGGATTCTCCCTACCGCCTGATGTTTGGAAGAGAAGCTCGATCTACCAGTAGATGTGTGTTTTGGGGTCTCCCTGATGGGGTTCAAGCTGACAACTATTTACAGTATGTGCAAAAGTTAAAGGCCCAGCTAACTCATGCGTACCAACTGGCTCAAACCATGGCTGCCAAAAGAAATCTGGCCAACAAAGAAAGGTATGATAAAGGTGAAAGCACAGGAACTCCAGGAGGGAGATCGGTATTGCTAAGAAATCTGGGATTGCATGGCAAGCACAAGATTGCTGACAGATGGCACCATCTCCCTCACATTGTAGTGGGCAAACTAGATGATCTGCCAGTGTACAAAGTAAGGCCTGAGAATAATTCAAAAGATGTAAAAACAATGCATAGAAATCATTTACTGCCCATTGGACAAATCTTAATTGAGTCTGAGCCCTAGAAGATGCCCCTCTGGACCAGTGACTAGAGCTGCTGCTAAGAAAAGATCAAGAAAGTCTGCACCTACAGAAGCAAAGTTAAAGTGTTCCTCCACAAGTCCCAGTTGAGCATGACTGTCAGTCCATATCGGAAGAAAGTGAGAGTGACTTTGAATACTATCCTTCTACTGAACTGAGTCAATTGTTTCGGGCAACCCTCTAGTCAATACTGGAGATGAAGCTGGCCTTCTGGACTGTCTAAGCCCCAGCTTCATCCCTGGAGCCAATGCTCCCAGAAAGTGAAGTGCAAAGCATCAGATCAGATGAAATGGAATCATTGTGCATGGTTGAACTGTTTGAGCTTTCAGGGAGGAAAATGATAGATTGGGGCAGACTGGTGATACACGCGAACAAGAAGAGTATTTTGAGTGCCCTGACAGTCCACTGCCAGTGTCCGAAAGCTGCCATGCGAGCCAAATGTTGTGGACTCAGAAACTGTAACTCCTGGAGCTGAAAGTGCCCCAAGTTCTAGCCTCTCTACCCCATGGAGACTCCCTGACAAGTGAGGACAATGCTGAAAATGAGGCTCAGAGTGCAGAGACTATAACAGTTCCTCCTAGAAAGACTGGTCGAGCTGTAAAGCCTGTGGTGCACCTCAGTTATGATTCACTTGGGAGGCCTGTGGACTTGCCTCTCAATGTTGTCCATAAAGGAGTGTATGTGTCCCGAGCTCATTGCCCAAACTGAGCATCAGTGCTAACTCAAGTTACTTGTGTTGCCCTCTAAGTATGGTGCCCTTGCCCCATCCAGCCCCAAGGTAACTGATAGGGAAGGGCCCTCTCTTCAGGTTTCATGTACAAGAGGTAATAACTTGAGTTATGGTACAATGTGTATGTAATACTGTGTAAAGAGTGACGTACTGCAATGTTTCAGAAATGTGTTCTTGGTAAAATGATATATTGACTGATGATTACATATGCGAGCCTAATGCAAATGTATATGGTTGCAGTTGAAACTTATGGGTACTTGCTTGACGCTGGACGCCAAGCTTTCCCAGGCCAGGAAGGTGTAACCCCCTGCAAATGGGGGTTCCCAAAAGACTTCAGGAGCTTGCTTGAATGCCCAAGCCTGAATGGTGTTTGGCATTTAAGCCATTTATCAGTGAGTGTTTTAGAGCCTCTGGTACTGTCTCTTTAAGAGCTGTCTGCTTGCAGACATAATTAGTTTGTATGGGGGACTGTGTGCTTCTCTGGGTACCACTCGAGCTGCTGACAATTAACTTCATTTTGCAGTCACTAGAGTGCAAAGGGAACCTATCTGAAAGATGTAACTGTTTACCAGAAATTATTTAGAGTAATAATGAAATTACAGTTTGTCTAACCTGCTTTCTTTGCAGTCAGAACTGTGTCTGCTAGTTCCCCATTCTAGTTTTGAACTGCTGAACTGGACCAATCAGTGTGGGGTAAGCTAGCTCTAAAATGGTGCCTTGGACGAATCAGAACTTGGACTCATAATCTGAGCCAGCCACAAGAGGATTGTATGGGCAGTGACTCTGGGAGATGTAGTTTAGACTTCAGTGCCTTTTTGGACCAACAGCAGCAGTCTATTGTGAGTGACAGCCAATCCAGTCAAGAACTGGGAGGAACTCAAAGGAAGTGCCCGGTTTTTGTCGGTTGGAGTTCAGTTGAGCTTTGGCAGTGAAGAAGGAAGGAGCCCTGTACTTTTTCAGTGTGCAGTTTAGTCAAAAAACGTGTGTAAGGCCCAGTTCTGTCTGCAGCTTGTTAGGACTGAACTGGCCCTGTGAAAAGAATCAAAGGATCTCTGAAGAGTAGAAACCAGGCTCACCCTGTAGAAGACTGGAAGAATTGCTGAAAATTGCACTCGGTCTGTCAGGAACTGAATCTGCTGTGTTCTCCCGGTATTGTGCAGTAATTACGATCGGGATACAGATGCAGCCTGCCTGGTATAGTGCTTTCTTTTATATGGATGTGTGAAGAGGTTTGTGTACCTCAAGTGAGCCCTACTGACATTGAAGGACCCTATCTTATTTGGAGGTCGTGAGTACTAATTCAGGGTTGCTCCCTGTTGAATTGCCACATTAAATCCAAATGGAATTACTGTACTGCTGACTGTTTAATTCTCCTTTTCTCTGTGTGAAAGGGCCCCTACCAGCTGCCACCGGTTTGGACTAGCCACTAGGGCTTGGGTACCCAGGGACAGTAACTGATAGGGATAGGCCTGTGCACAGAGCCATAGGTAGATTATTAGAGTGATAAGCTAATTAACCTGATTTCCCCTGTCCTTGTTATATCCCTAAATAAATCAGAGCTACTTGTTTCAGCAAAGTTGTACTGCCTGAGGTATTTGTCTATGTTAAAGTACTGTACTGTGATTGTTGCACTGTATCTCATTTCACAGGAGGTCCCAGTGGACGGAACCAGACCTGGGGGTAAGTGTATACTGTGAAGGTAATTTGATATATTGTGTGGGCCACTAGTGGGAAGAAAGGGTGGTTGCAGTGTCCCAGAGGGCTGTGACCAAGTTAGTTTAACTATTGCAAACCCTGACCTCTGGGTGGAGGCACCCGCCATTGGATCCAGGCCCTCAACCTGTTAGTGGCAAATCAGGCAGGGTAGTAGCCCCTGGGATAGCGCCATCTAGGGGTTACAGTTTGCTGCACTTTGACAATAGAACTGTTCTTCAAACATGTCTAGCTGTTGTACTGTAACTTCTGTGCCAAGTTTTGCAATCCTGCTAGAATGATTATATACTTGTGTTTGATATCTGATGTTTCTTATTACATTCATTCATTTGTATTTTGTTTTCCCTCTGTTTATGACTTGACGTGGAACATCTGTAAAAGAGTCCTGACTCAAATCCAAGATTGAAATAAAGAAATAAAACAAGAAAGACTACCTAAGAGGGAAAGTCTTTAGTGGCAATACCCTAACCATTCCAGTAGTACAGAGCACAGCAGAAGATAGACAGGCTACATATCTAAGTCAAGAGGAAGAGCTCGCAACCCCCAGAAATCAAGAAAGTAAATTTGCACAAAATAAAAGTGTTACAATTGACAGTATGGGACCCACTGTCATAGACAGCGACTTGTTGGGTTCAGGATCAGACAGAGAGGAACAGGAGGACTCAACACGTGTTTTTTGCCAAAGACAAAGGAAAATTGACAACAGACAAAAATAAACTGCAAAAGGAAAAGAAAGCAAGGGAAGTGGGGAGGTAGGACAGTCAGAATTCCAAATAATAAAATAAACATTTCAGACCAAGAACTCACTAGTGGCCAAATCAGTATTCTGCAACAGGGACTTCATTTTTACCTCACCTATAATTAACAAATTCAGCATCTTTATTGAGCTTTTCACAATCTTCAGACATTGTACTTAAAGGCATGTTTTTGCCAAGGTGGGGAAAAGAAACTATTGATCATAGGTCTAACCAAACTTTCTTCACAGGTTCCAGCAGGGAAGATTTATCATTTCTAATTGCTGTATTAGAAAGCAGTGAGAATATTGATAACAGCTGTGACCTATTTTCCACACTGGGGTCAGCTACTGGTTAGCTGAACCCAGTTAATCAGGAACTTTCAAGTAATATTAACATTGAAAGTTGGTCTAATAGACAGTCACAGTTCAAGCCAAGTCCCTGTTCTCACCTGAGTAAGTGACACTGCCGTGTTACTATTTGAAAGAATGGTCACCCATGAGGTGGAACAACTTTTAAACTCTCGGGTAACCTTAAATGGAGTAACCTCACAACAGAAAACAAAAGGCACGCGAGGAATTAAAGGGACTGGATAATACAACTATCAGCCAGGCAGACAAGGGAGGCAATGTAGTGGTATTAAATAGAGAGGATTATGTGAGGAGGCTATCATTTACATACCAGAAACTCAAGAGAAGCCCCACTGAAATGTTCAAAATGGAACTTTATGAACTTCTCTGAGTCTAAATGCCTGGAATTTAACCTCGACTGCCACCCCTCATTTGAACATCACACTAACCTGCTAATTATCAAAGTTCATCAGAGGCTTTACACCATATCACAGATTAAAAACACCTTATCCGGGCACTAGGCCCTGGCCAACAGCTTCCTGCTCCCTGTTCTCGACTATGCACCCCTGATATACTCATCCTCCATCTCCCTAAAACCTTGGCATGCTTACAGTCACCTACCACAACATAATCTGGTTTGTCACTGGCCTCCCCAGACAAACACACCACTGTGACCTCTACCTGGAAGCAAGCTGGCCGTCCCTTGATGACCACTATAACTTCTAAATTCTCTCTTTCCTCTACAAAGCCCACTGGGCCTCCTTCCCAGCTGTGCTGCCAACATCTTCCACAAAAGAGTCATCTCTAGAACGGCCCAACTCTCCTCTTGGTCTTACTTTGCCACCCCTTCTTTCACACGCCACGTGGTCAACACTCGCTTTCTACAAGGGCGCTAAACTGTTCAACAGCCTTCCCCTACCTGGTTCTATGCCCTTCTCATTCCTCCTTCAAAATCAACCTTAGGCAATTCCTCCTGGAAAACTTCTCTTGTAATTGCACCTAGTTTTAGCTTCTTTTTATCCCCTTATCTGTTCCTCTCTCTGTTTTCCTTTCTACACCTCCCTCCATTAGTTTTTCTTCCCAAATGTGTTGTCCCTCTTGCTCTTTTGTAACTTCTGTTATTATATCATTATGCTAACCATACACTTATACTTTTCTATGCTCATTGTCCATTAATATTCTCAGTGGCCTGGATATTCAAAAGGGATGTGCCATCATAACCCACCAATGCGCCCAGCGCGATATTCAAAGGGGCAAGTTGTGATAGTAACCGCCGATGCACCGGGCACATCGGAATGTATGTAGTGCAAGTGTGGGGGCATGCATGCATATGTGGCACAGCCTGATATTCAGCCTGGAATGTGCAGCGCATATGCTGCCACAACTCCGCCTTGTGCCTCTCAGGAGGGTGCAAAGACGTGCCTGGTAAACCCAGGAACAAATCCTGGCCACCCACAGGTGAGCTGCCATATTGCAGGGTGCAACACAGCAGCGCCAGCCGTGGGTGGCCACCCGCCCACCCAGAACACTGTCCACAAGCCCCTGCCCTGGGAGAGTTGTGACCCCACCCCATCACCCGATCATGGGCATCAGTATATTAATATCCCTGGTGGTCCAGTGGAACCCCCATTGCCTGATCACGGGCATTAGTATTATTAAATTCCTGGTGGTCCAGTGGAAACCCCCATCATCCGATCGTGGGGCGGAAATAGCACTAGATACCCTGGTGGTCCAGTGGTACCCCTCCCCACCTGTCCACTGAGGTCCCCACCACCCAGCACCCCCTGTCATCGGTAGGGCAGCAGCACCCCACCGCATGCTGCCTGGACGTACGCCGAATGACGGGCTGTACTGATGCAGTCTGTATGCCTATTGGTTCACTCGTGGACCAATGGGCATGCAGATCATACTGTACTACACAGGCCTGATATGTGAATGAACATGTGCAATGGGGTCATAATGACATGCAAATGGCCTCATTTGTGCCTTGCATGGATAATGGCCTCATTTGCATGACTGTGCTGAATATGCAGTCGATGCACCTAGCGCAACTGCACTTGCTGCCACATGCCCTGCTCCCTTCTTCGCCATTTTGCACCGGTGCAGTGCCACTCGCACCACGCGTGAGCAGCACCTTCAGTGCATATTCAACGGTGCTGTGCCATGGCGCAGCACCGCTGAATATCGCCTGGTCCATGCCTTGGCGCAGCCCAGTTGCGCTGGGCCTAGGCTTGCACCCCTGCGGCGCAGTCTGAATATCCAGACCAGTGTATCTTTATTGTATTATACCATTAAGCCTATTTGCCCTCATATTTTTATTTATGTTGTATATATTCTTTTGTGTATTGTAATCTGTAACTGGACACTTGTCAAAATGGGGAAAGTTTTGCTCACATGCCTTTCCAGTATAAAAAATAAAATGAAATGAAATGGATTAGCCAAATCATAATGCAGCAGAAATTTTAATTTCTTAAGGTAAAGATCCCAGTATCACCACTTTCTATTAACTACCAAAGACCCACAAAAGCATCACTAATCCCCCAAAGAGATCCACAGTATCGGGCATATGGTCCCTGAGAGAGAACCTGATCAGGTTTATTGACTATTTCTTGCAAACACTAGAGTGCAGTCTGAAGTCTTATAGTAGATACTGCATGCACCAGATGTTAAAACTCAAAGATCTCACTTGGGAGACGGAATTTATTTGGCTGGGTCTGGGTGTCACATCACTCTACACTCTACCCCACATGAATCTGACCTGAGAGCAGTTGAGTATTTTCTACATAGAAATAGTGGTGCCAATGCACTGCCCACTGCTTTCCTGCTAAAATCACTGGAATTCATCCTCACCAGAAATTATTTCACCTTTAACAGAGACATGATTCTCAAGAAATGTGGCACAACAATAGGGACAACAGTACTGCCCTCATTCTCCAACTCGTTTCTGAATTGGTGGGAACAGCTGTTCGTATATGATGATGATGACGACAGTTCATTCTATGGCCAAGTGATGCATTGGCACCATTTTATAGATGACATCCTAGTAGTGTGGAGTAGAAAGAAGAGTTACATACTTACCATAACAGTAGATCTTTGAGAGAATGTTTTCCATTATGGCACACCTTTGGAACTATACCCACATCAGCACTATGGCTACAGAGAAACTTTTGCTAGCCAGGTGCTGCTCACGATGATGTCATGCATCAGCATCTATATAAACGTGGGAGGCCCCATCACTCCTCAGTTTCCCCATCGGAGATTAGACGTGGAAGGCCTCCAACCATGGGGAAGTGGGAAATCAGACCAGCACCAAGCATGCAGGGCAATATATAATGCTAGATATAACATCCATGGATTAGGATCAGGCACAATATCTTGTGCAACCCTCACGGAAACAACAGGAAATGGAGGGAGGGATAGCATGGCCTAATGGAAGAGATTCTCTCAAAGATCTACTGTTACAGTAAGTATGTAACTGTTCTATCTTCTTCAAGGATATCTTTTCCATTCGGCCACACCTTGGAACAAATCCCAAGCAGTCCCAAAAGGGTGGGAGGATGGTACAGTCTGATATACAAACTCAGGACAGCAGGCCTTGCAACACAGCAAGCCTGAAGCCAGCACTTCTACGAGAGACTGTGTCCAGACTGTAATGTTTAGTGAAGGTGTGAACACTGCTGCATGTGGCTGCAGCACAAATGTCAGCAGCAGAAACATTCCTGAAACATGGTCATTCCCTGGTGCAGTGACCACAAACCACATCAGGAAGTTCCTTACCGTACTTCCTATAACAGAACATAATTCAATGTACCAGCCATTTGGACAGGCACTGTTCAGACACAGGGATACATTCTTTCCCAGAGGCACATGAAACAAAAGGCTGAGAAGACTTCCTGCAGTCCTTGATACAATTCACAGTATCTCAGTATTCTGTGTACAGCCAAAGTATGGAGCAGTACCTCACCCTGACTGGCATGCTCAGAGTAGTAAACAGGAAGGTGTATCATTTGATTCAGTGTAAATTCAGATACCACCTTTGGTAAAAACATAGGATTTATATGCAAAGAACCCTACCTTTGTGAAGAATTGAATAAGGGGGCTCGAACATGAGAGCCTGCAGCTCTGAAATCCTTCCAGCAGAAGTGATTGCAACAAAAATAATCTTTTCAGTGACTGGAAATGTGAGCTACAACTCATGGATGGCTCAAAAGTGCCAATGTCGGTTTCTCAAACACATAATTTAGGTCCCAGGTGGGACTGGATTGTGGATAGGAAGTTTCATATGTAAAATACCACTAGAAAAAACAGGACACCTCTAATTGTGCTACCGTACAACCATCAGTAAGGGCATGGAAGGCTGATATGGCAGCCAAATGCACCTAAAGGAAGGAATACTGTAGAACATGGCAACAAGTGACCACTCCTAGTACCGTGACTCTTGGTAATCACATACAAATACTAGCAAAACAACAAACCAGGCTCTCGTTTAGGCGCTTAAAACAAAATAGTCTTGCTCTGACTGAATTTCATGCGTAAATACTTTAATAAAGATAAAAACATACAGAGCAGCACAGCAGGGTTAAATAACCCAATGTTTCAAGCCCTCAGCTGGTGCTTAATCATGGGTTACCAACACCCTGTGGTGAATCACGTTTACACTTAAAATCTTTAAAGTGACAGAACACATATGTTACACAAAGACATATAACACCATTAGATATCTCCAAAGAGGGTGAATACAAGTTCATAAACGTCACAGAAATAATGACCACTACATGTTCCCACAATACAAACACTAACATTGATTAAAAAAGCAAAACTTCAATAGCCCAATCTGTGATATCACTAGGCCAAGGTTTAAACTTATGTGCAATTTGTCACAATTTGTAAGTATATATTCAAAGGGTAAAGACTATCCCCCATAATGCTAATGTGATGAAAGACTGTTTAAAACACTTATATAACTGTTCATATCATCTTGGGACAAATTGTATACTACATTTTAAACTGATTGCACTTTTGCCCAGAATTGTTGCATTCTTCTCCGATTTATTGCACTTTTAGATGAATATTCCCTTAGCAAGATTATCATAGACTGGGCTACTTAACTTTTTTTTAATCACTCTTAGTGCTTGTATTGAATGAATGTATACTGGTCATTATTTCTGTGATGTTTATGAACTTGTATTCTCACTCGTATGAAGATATCTAATGGTGTCACATGTCTTTGGTGTAGAAATTCAGTCTTTCACTTAGAAATTCATTTAGTGGGTATTCTCCTGTCTTTGTATCATAAGTACTTCTCTTAGGGCCTGTAGTCCACTAACATGGGGATCAAAGTATATGATACCGCGTGGAGCCTTTGCAAAAGTCTGTGACTCAAAGGATTGTAATTCGATCTTATGCAATAAATAAAATAAAAATAAATCTCTTAAGGTCTCTTGTGACCAACATACAGTCATTCAAGTCCAGTTCCTCATTGTTCAACTCCTGTATCAGTTTAATAAAGTCTATTGTGTCCTGTATGTAAGCCCTTGTATTTTCTGCCAAACCCTTGATATGGTAATCGGCAAAAAGTGACAATGGTTCCAATATAGCCCCATCTCATCTGCTTTTAGCTAATCAGATGGTTGATTTAAGCTTGTGTGAACATTAGGGAGTGTAAAACAGATTTTGTGTGTGTGTGTGTGTGCATCTCAAGGCTTCGTTAAAAACAAGCATTTGTCAATGCCGAACGCTCAGCTTGCAGGTATTTGCAGTGTTATTTGGCACTTGACATGGCTTAAAAATCAGTGACAAAGAAGTACAAGCATTTGTCAATGCCGAATGTTGCTTGCTTCTATGTGCTGTTTAGGTATTTGGAAGTCATTGGAGTGCAAATATTGAAAATTCGCGAATCCACGAGAACTGCGCAACGCACGTCAGAAACAGTCATTTTAGGAATTTTTCACCAAATTTTCAACATAGCCATTTAAGACCTCTGCTCATGAACAGTGTCACTGTGATTTTCTTAATGTGTCCCATACATTGAGTTCGCACACTGAATGCGTATATAAGCTACATGGGCAGAAACACGTTTTGGGCAGGATGTGAAAAATGACAGCTGTACTGCTCATAAGAAGGTGTGGTAAAATGGTAATGTTGAAAATCTGGAGTGGAAATATTGAAAACTGCGAAACCCACGAGCCGCAGTGAGGAACTGCGTAACCCATACCGTGAAACAGTCATTTTTAGGAATTTTTCACCAATGTTTCAACATAGCCATTTTAAGACCTCTGCTAATAAACAGTGTCACTGTGATTTTCTTAATGTGTCCCATACATTGATTTTTGCACACCGACTGCGCCACTGTGCGCTACATGAGTGGAAACACGTTTTGGGCAGGATGTGAAAAATGACAGCTGCTGTACCGTTCATAAGGAGGTGTGGTAAAATGGCGATGTTGAAAATCTGGAGTGGAAATATTGAAAATTCGCAAAACCCTACGTGCAGTAGCGGAACTCAAGCATCGCTGGTAAAACAGTCATTTTAGGAATTTTTCACCAAATTTTCAACATAGCCATTTTAAGACCTCTGCTAATGAACAGTGTCACTGTGATTTTCTTAATGTGTCCCATACATTGATTTCAGCACACCGACTGCGCCATTATGCGCTACATGAGTGGAAACATGTTTTGGGCAGGATGTGAAAATGACAGCTGTACTGCTCATAAGGAGGTGTGGTAAAATGGCAATATTGAAAATCTGGGTGAAAATAATGAAAATTCGCAAACTTCTGACGTGCGTGGGAACTACTTGCAGCTCGTCAAAACAGTCATTTTAGGAATTTTTCACCAAATTTTCAACATAGCCATTTTAAGACCTCTGCTCATGAACAGTGTCACTGTGATTTTCTTAATGTGTCCCATACATTGATTTACTTTACACCGTCCTGCGTCACTTGCGCTACATGGGTGGAAACACGTTTTGGGCAGGAAGTGAAAAATGACAGCTGTACTGCTCATAAGGAGGTGTGGTAAAATGGCAATGTTGAAAATCTGGAGTGGAAATATTGAAAATTCGCAAACCCTACGGTGTGCGTAGGAACTGCACAGCATGCGCTCATAAAACAGTCATTTTGGGAATTTTTTCACCAAATTTTCAACATAGCCATTTTAAGACCTCTGCTAATGAACAGTGTCACTGTGATTTTCTTAATGTGTCCCATACATTGATTTCAGACACCGACTGCGCCATTGTGCGCTACATGAGTGGAAACATGTTTTGGGCAGGATGTGAAAATGACAGCTGTACTGCTCATAAGGAGGTGTGGTAAAATGGCAATGTTGAAAATCTGGAGTGAAAATATTGAAAATTTGCAAACTACGAGCGTCGCAGGAACTACTGCACGACGCACGTAAAAACAGTCATTTTAGGAATTTTTCACCAATGTTTCAACATAGCCATTTTAAGACCTCTGCTAATGAACAGTGTCACTGTGATTTTCTTAATGTGTCCCATACATTGATTTTTCACACCGACTGCGCCACTGTGCGCTACATGGTGGAAACACGTTTTGGGCAGGATGTGAAAATGACAGCTGTACCACTCATAAGGAGTGTGGTAAAATGGATGTTGAAAATCTGGAGTGGAAATATTGAAAATTCGCAAAACCCTACGAAAGTGTGCGAGGAACTGCACAACGCACTCGTAAAACAGTCATTTTAGGAATTTTTCACCAAATTTTCAACATAGCCATTTTAAGACCTCTGCTAATGAACAGTGTCACTGTGATTTTCTTAATGTGTCGCTTGATTGATTTACTTTACCGACTGCGCCACTATAGCGCTACATGGAGTAGAAACACGTTTTGGGCAGGAAGTGAAAATGACAGCTGTACTGCTCATAAGGAGGTGTGGTAAAATGGCAATGTTGAAAATCTGGAGTGGAAATATTGAAAATTGCAAACCTACGGTATGCGTAGGAACTGCACAACGCACCTCATAAAACAGTCATTTTAGGAATTTTTTCACCAAATTTTCAACATAGCCATTTTAAGACCTCTGCTAATGAACAGTGTCACTGTGATTTTCTTAATATGTCCCATACATTGATTTCGCAGACAACTAGCGCATATGCGCTACATGAGTGGAAACATGTTTTGGGCAGGATGTGAAAATGACAGCTGTACTGCTCATAAGGAGGTGTGGTAAAATGGCAATGTTGAAAATCTGGAGTGAAAATATTGAAAATTGCAAACTTACGAGCGTGTAGGAACTGCACAACTCACACTCGTAAAACAGTCATTTTAGGAATTTTTCACCAAATTTCAACATAGCCATTTTAAGACCTCTGCTCATGAACAGTGCCACTGTGATTTTCTTAATGTGTCCCATACATTGAGTTCGCACACCGACTGCGCCATTATGCGCTACATGGGTGAAAACATGTTTTGGGCAGGATGTGAAAAATGACAGCTGTACTGCTCATAAGGAGGTGTGGTAAAATGGCAATGTTGAAAATCTGGAGTGGAAATATTGAAAATTGCAAACCTATGAGCGTCGTAGGAACCGCGCAATGCACGCTCTAAAACAGTCATTTTAGGAATTTTTCACCAAATTTTCAACATAGCCATTTTAAGACCTCTGCTAATGAACAGTGTCACTGTGATTTTCTTAATGTCCCATACATTGATTCGCACACTGACTGCGCCACTGTATGTGCTAATGGTGGAAACACGTTTTGGGCAGGATGTGAAAAATGACAGCTGTACTGCTCATAAGGAGGTGTGGTAAAATGGCAATGCTGAAAATCTGGAGTGAAAATATTGAAAATTCGCAAACTTATGAGCCTGCGCAGGAACTGCATAGCATGCAACTAAATAAAGCGGTCATTTATAGGAATTTTTCACAAATTTTCAAATAGGCTTTTTGAGAGCCCTCCTATGAAACACTGGCACTGTCGTTTCATTAATCAGGCCCGAAAGGTGATTTCTGCAGTGACTGCAAAATCACCCTTCGGGCCCGAATAACGCCATGACAGTGACAGAATTCATGAGAAGGGTCCCAAAACCCCATGTTGAAAATTTGGTGCAAAATTCAAAAATCCTAAGATATGCAACAAAGTTGAAAACCCCATCTAGCCCATTATACAGCTTACGGCATTTCCTCAGTTCATGAGTCGGCTTTGAAGAGTGCAGACGTGTTCCGTCCAGTGATGATCGCTGCGACCAGCCCGGAGGTAAGTATGGGGTGAGGGGGTTTGGGGAGGCAGGGTGCGAGTGGGTGGGTGCGGATTTGTGGAGGGGGCGGAGACCGCGTGGGACCGCTTAATTTACAGGTTTTTTTTTTTCTAAATTGACGACGTTGGACGCTTGCCATATGGGGTGGGCTCCCAACGTGGCAGAAGGATGGCTGGGGGCCGTGGAGCCGATGGAGGATTGGGCACCCCATCGGCAGATGACACGGGACGCTTGCCACGCTGGAGTGGGCTCCAGCATGGCACCAAAGATTTGGGAGGGGGCGGATGCGCTGCCGCCAGCACACAGCGGTGGTTTTCTTTGAAGAGAAGACCGCTGTCATACACAGCAATCGCAGCTATTGGTGCAGGACCGCCACGCCTTCAACGGAGCAGGATTGCACAGGACAGGCACACCTCCAAAGTGTCCCATTCTCCCAAGGCGTTCGCGCGCGCAGCATAGCGAATGTAAAAGTATTCCCATTCTGTCATCCACTTGCTGGATATAACCTCCTCTAAAACCTCACCCACTGTTCATTTGATCTCTTCAATATGGTTCTGACTGATCCTAGTGTAGTTTTCTGTATTATTCAGCTGTCTCCAGCATTCTCTTATAGTACTGATAGTTTAGGATTAGAGTTGATCCCCTTTATCTTCACTTTCTATCATAATATCCCTATCATTTCCATTTCCAAGGTTCCTTAGTGCCCCATACCCTGCTGCCATTAAGTAAGCAATAATCCATGACAGGGTGTGCCATTATTAGGGATTATACAATGACTTGTAAATTAAAGCAATCTGATAGGCTAACTGGCACCTCCTAGCCATGGTAAATCCTCACATTATCAATGGAAAGAGGTGCCGTCAGCCACATCTGAATAAGACAGCAAAAAAGAAAAACATATAATTCTGAGCCGCCATCTTGATTTCCTTGCTGAGCGATGGTATACCAACTACCCCGTGGCTGTGCAACCACAACAATAAGTGAAAGAATAACTCGGTCATAAACTTAACAACAAATTCCCTTGTAGCCACATACCTGGAAGCTGTACACAAAACCACGATCTCAGATGCCCCACTCTGGCCCAGTCCTAGCGCTTGAAGACAACCCACTCTCTACCTGTATCAGCCTGACAGCTACCGCAATGGGTTCCCAAAGCTGGGGTAGATAAACTTTTTTTTTTTTTTAAACTGAAGCCTTGCATTTCTCTGTGTGTCTGAGCACCAATGACAACAGTTAATTTTACGTGCTCCACTGTTTCCCACAGGAAACAAAAATTTTTAAAAACAGAGCCTGTCAGTCTCTCTGGCAGGCAGTATTCTAATCAGCAAAGGGAACTATTTTTGCAGCGCACCAATAAAATCAATAAAACAGTAGTCAAAATAATAAAAACCTTTTATATTTTATCTTAACTACAGTAAGTAAAGGGCACATTGTATGATCGCAATAATCCACTCCAGGGTGTGGGTGATGCAGGGGTTTACAAGCGCAGGCAAGTTTGGTCCTTGGCGGGGTTCCGTGGTCACTTACACACCAGGCGCAAACCCAGCATCACTCCTACACCCCGGTCGTTGTTTATTGCTTAATTAACCCACACCTAGGGACTGTGAGGACACCCAGTGGCACTACACCTATCACCTCTCTCCCTCTTCCTACCCCAAGTTATAAATTATATTTTAATTAATGGTCTTCATTTTTGCCCATGGATAACCATGGTTTTACTCTGAGTTACAACCTCCATGTGACATTTTGGTTACAACACAGGAGGCTGTAATCACCCTCTGCCACTCAAAGAACAGCAACGCAGCTCATTGGCTGTAACTCCGTTTGGGTGGGCGGATCATCTCTCAAAACACGGTGGCTCCATTACTTGGTAACCGAGCTCCAACCACGCCTGAACTTTTCCTTTGTGTCCCATTTCATGCCAGGAATTTTTTCCACATCTTTTCAATATTTATCTGGTTGATCCTGCCTTCAAACTGATAAAACATATCTAGTTGATCTTGCCATACCTACCTAGAACAGAGCTCCACACCACCACTGGATCTCTAACTGCAAACAACTGACCAGCGAGTGAGAGAAAAAGGTGTGTGTGTGTGTCTCTGTCTCTCACAGACAGAGTGTGTGTGTGTTTTAATGTGTCTCACAGGCAGTGTGTGTGTGTGTGTGTGTCTCTCACAGGCTGTGTGTGTGTGTGTGTGTGTGTGTATGTGCCTCACAGGCAGTGTGTGTGTGTGTGTGTGTGTGTCTCACAGGCAGAGAGTGCGTGTGTGTCTGTCTGTCTGTCTGTCTCTCTGTCACAGGCAGTGTGTGTGTGTGTGTCCCACAGGCAGTGTGTGTGTCACAGGCAGAGTGTGTGTGTGTGTCTCTCTATCACAGGCAGAGTGTGTGTGTCTCTCTCACAGGCAGAGTGTATGTATGTATGTGTGTCTCTCTCTTCACAGGCAGTGTGTGTCTGTGTGTGTGTGTGTGTGTGTGTGTGTGTACGTCTCTCAGGCAGAGTGTGTGTGTGTGTGTGTGTCTCTCACAGGCAGTGTGTGTGTGTGTGTGTGTGTCTCACAGGCAGTGTGTGTGTGTGTGTGTGTGTGTATATATCTCAGGCGGTGTGTGTGTGTGTGTGTGTGTGTGTGTGTGTGTGTGTGTGTGTGTCTCTCTCACAACCAGTGTGTGTGTGTGTCTCTCACAGGCAGTGTGTGTGTGTGTCTCTCTCTCTCTCCCTCACAGGCAGTGTGTGTGTTTGTGTGTGTGTGTTTCACAGGCAGTGTGTGTGTGTGTTTAACACTAAAAAAAACTGAGGACCAATGATTAAATAAAATAATACATGGTTGAGTGCATGAAAAAACAGAATTTTACACCCACCCATATATTATTCTATATAATTCCAATGGTCGAGGTTGCCCTTCTCCTTTACATATTGTTCTACATCCTTTTCAACCAGATTACACTAGGTCTGGATATCTACTGGCATGGGTTCTGGTGGTACAAAAAGGATTTCACTCCTAATACTTTGGCCAGTTCCATTTGTTTGGTTTTATATGCTGTTTCTAATGTTGTATCTTCTCTGGTGTCAAAGAAGTGACATAACCTAAGTTACCTAAAAAATCTTTGCAGATCTAGGTTTTATTTATAACAATGTTCTTCTTCTCCTCTGTAGAGTGGGCATGTCAATCGTCCGCCACCAGCACCCACCCCCAGACCCGAGTCTGGTTTGTGATATGCTCTCCTCCACACAGGCTGGCCAACACCCAGGGGACACACACATCTCTGGGTCCAGGGACACAGCACATAGCCATCAGCCACCACGACTGCTGCACCATTTCCTCCTGATTTTCACCCCGGAGCCAGATGTGCAATGGCGTCAGTGCACTAATGTGCAGATGGGACCGAGCTCCAGCCCTCTGCTACAGCTACACACTGCTACCGTAGTGCCCCAACTTCCATCAGGTGCTGATGCAGAGCGATGCCAACCCCTGCACCCACCCCAGACAGAGGACACCAGTCACAGGATTCTCCATTCTCCCCCTCCTGCCGACCCCGATGGCGGGTCCTTTCCCGAACCTGGGATACCAGCACAGGCGAGGTGGCGCCCAATGCCTCAACCCTCAGCGCCACTGGGCCAGCTGCAGATCCAGTTTCAAACTAAAGAAACTGATTCTGCAAGGTGAGATACATATAACTTCCCATGATAGAATCTTTAGTTCTAGCTCATTGAGTGCCCAGTCTGATAAGTTAAATACCAGTGTTACTTTTGCTGGATCCCTGATCTCATGGCCATCTTGTCCTTGTGTTGCCCCTCTCATGGCTCCTTGTTCTTTGTGTCTTCTTTTCTTTCCGTCTTGCTCTCTTTTTTCATCTTATTTTATTTCTTCTTCTGTTACCTGCCCTTTTGTACATGAGGGGCCTCTTCCAGGTCGTTCTCCCTTCTTTCCAATTGTCTGCCTTGTCTCACCCTCCCTCTGTAGGGTCTGTGGTACCATCCTCCCATTCTTCCTAAAAAGAAAAACAATTTGTTGTTGCCTGGATGTTCTTTCCTCTCGGAGTGACTGTCACTTCAGTAAATGGGTGTGTCATAGTCCACACTGTAGACTGTTCTAGGTGTGTAATTTTATCATTTTGTCCAAGTGTATACTTCTCCATCACAATAATCAACCAAATCCCTATTAAATTTATTAAATAGCCCTGATGTCTTCTTCAAACTTTCCTAAATTTTTATTAATTTTATCTTAAAAGGCCTGATAGTCCTGGAGCTGGACTTTCAAAGTGTAGCACAGGGCTTGTGTCAAGTCCTGCTCCACGACACTTTGATATCACTGCTACACCAATGCCATTAGCCACAACTGTGCCTGATTTTCAAAGGTTGGATGCAGTTGCGACAGCTGTCCCGGTTTACAGCAGCAGATCCAAATCTCAGGCGTAAGCTCTGTAAAATGTTCCCGGGATTGATGCAAGCTAAACCACAAAAGATAGTCAAGCTTGCATTAATGCCACATGGAATAGAAAATCTCATTAGGCTAACGTAAGCCCGGTGCAAGTGTATACCATTGGTGCACCCGGGCTTATGGAATTCTCACCCCACTCAAAATCAGGCCCTGGTCTGTATTTTCTTTAATTGATTCCTCTGTCACATTTATTTCAGACTCCACTGACTTTGGTTATGTTGTAAGTGCTTCCACATATAATAGCATAAAGTCATGGGATGCTTTTCTAACCCGTCCTACCTTTTCTCTAAACCCAAATTGGTGAAACCCAAATTGCATTCTATATAAATTCTCAACCCTCGAGGAATTATTTTTTGTTTAATGTACTGGGTTAAGTCAGTGCATGCCATTCATATTTTACTCACTTCTGTTATAATGTTTCTTCCTTGCTGGGAAGGCTTTTCACACTGGTAGTACCTGTGAAGCTCCTACTTGTTGTAAAACCTTTAGTATCTCTCTTCATCTGTAGTAGAGAGGAGGAGGAGGAGGAGGTACAAATCTGTTTTCAGTGAGTTTATCATGTTCATCAAGGGTTTCCATAGCACTGTACACAGGCCCTTCTGCACCAGTACTCATAACCAGACAATCCAGTAGTGATTGTTGTGAGACCACTGCAGGAAGTATCATCAGCCTCTCCCGTCTGTTGTTGGATTGCTGAACTCAGGTGCCCCACACCCGCTAGATAAATACCTGGCCAGGTATCTCTGTGAAAACAGCAAAGGAAGGATAGATCCTCCCTAGACAGAAAGCAGACTCAAGTCAGGGAGTAGTCCATTCCTATGAAGGCCCTATAGAATCCCACAAAGTACATAGGAACTAATGACCACTCACCAATTTAAACATAAAAGCATGAATATTATTTTAAGCCATAGCAATGCACCCATAGCCCACCAACATTTTGGGGTGTTTCTGTGTACTTTGTGTGTATCCATCCATGCCCTTTTCCACTTTCAGATTTGCAAGTCTCTTCAGTACTCTTTCCTCTGAAATGGACTTGTGTCCCCCAAATGTTCCCGCTGCTTCTTGGTGGTCCATCACCTTCTTCCTCCACTAGTCGGTTATCCTCGCCCAGTTAGGCTAACTCTAATAGCAGAACCTGCTGGACTGAATCTTCCATTTTGCCTTGATGTTAAGCTTCTGTGTAAGTTGTTAATGGGTTTTGTAACATGGGGAAGAGAAAGGGTTGTGCCAGATTGGTTCAGGAGCATCAGGTGACCATACATTAATTCTCAAATAATCCATGGTAGCCTGAGAATTAATATAAAGCTGAGTTTGCAGCAATTGTCTTCCCCATCTCACAATGTCCTCCACCTTATTGACAAAAGTAGCAATACCAGGAGTGGCCACCATATATGTATACAAGGCATGCTGATGTATGAAATGTCATTTGGTTTCTGGAACAAAAACCACAGCATGGCAGTGGGCTTTACTAGGTCAAGGAATCTGTGGTTTGACTTAGCAAAAGTCCATCTTTTAACAGTTTGTAAACTATAAGGTGGCATCCTGTTGGATAGGTATGAGAAGCAGGCTATAATTACCTGTGGTTTATTTTAATCTAGCTGGTTTCTGTTGCAGAGCAGCTCAACAGAGATGGATTATGCTCTTAGTGACACACACAGGTACCTGTGATTCCAGCAGTATGGAACAGCTCAAATGTACTGCTATCTCCTTTTTATTAGTTCACACTCCTGAAGGCAACTGCTATACTACACAGCTGACTAAAAGTGAGAGGTAGGAATCCAAAAACTCTTTCTACTGCAAGAACTGTTGTATTATTATTCTCCATGTTTTCCAATTGGAACAGAATTCTGTGGAATTTCTGAAAATTCAACTTATTCCTTGGAATTCTGTCAGAAAAGAATTGGCAGAATTTCATCAGCAGAATATGGATTGTCATGTGAACTACAGAATAATAGTATATTATAAAAAGGGTCTCAGAAATGCTGCAATCTGTATGGCTGTTAGGATTCCAACAGCCTTACATTAATCCATGTTATACTGTCATGTACAGCCTGATCACCATGGCACATGGATTCTTTCTGTCAGCATTCCATCTTCTAGCCCTGCTGAATGTGTGGAATGATGCATTCTGATTTTGAACCAGCATTCTTAAACTGTTGGTGGAAGAACTATTTTATCAAAAATCTCCTCTAAATGAGGAAAACATTGAAAAAGTATACTTTAAACTCTTTTCTTTTGGTGTGTCTTTTATAATAGCAATAAAGCAGTCCCAGGAGTTAGATTAACAGTCAGTTAATCACCCCCTAGGGCAATATGGCACCGGCCGCCCTCATGCCACATTACACCCTAGTGGGTGATTAACAGACTTTTAATCTAACCCCGGTCATGCCTTATTGCTTAATAGTAGCACTGTTCTATGTAGAAACAACTACCAGAAGTTTCACAGCCATCTGTTGGCCTGCCAAGGGACTTGCAGGAACAACTACCAGATATCAGATCTCCTGTGCACTTAAATATATGCATTTCCCAAAATGCACAGTAGCCAAAGTCCAAACAGTAAACATAGCAGAAAATGGAGATGATTCCACAGTTCACAAAAGTAAATCAGCCAAAATGATCACATATTCTGAAATGTTGATCACATCCACATGTAATCAGTAATTCAATGACTGTTCACCACAACATTAAAAACAAATTGGCCTGCTCAGCATATAGTTTCTCCAGTCAGGTGAAACCCCTTTCTCTTCCTATGGTGGAACCTTAATATTCTCCCAGAACCTTTGACATTTTGCATTTTAAAATTACTTTTATCAACTGTAACATGGGGAAGAGAAACATATAAAAGAACCCTTTCTCTTCCACGTTACAAGTGAATTAACACATTCCAGGCGTGGGGTCTACTTGGGAATTAATCCACAGCTGTTTGGTTGGAACCACTTGGCCTGCAGCCCCATGGTTCAACCCCCCACCCAGCCGTGGAATACTTCCAAGTAGACCCAAGCTCTGTTGTGGGTTAATCTCACATAAGAGCTCTGTCTGTAAAAGAACCTCCTGACTGTCTTTTGCTAGCTTAGGTACAGGGTTGCTGCTGAGATATTCAGCTATTCTCTGTAAAGGCACCTCATTATCTCTAATATTGTACAGTTTTTCACAGCACTACTGAAAAGTTTTACTATAGCCCTGGGTGTAGTGACAGTATATGGCTATCTTGTATTACACTATCTACCCTAGCTGCCTTTTTGTTTTAAGGAACAGGGCAAGTAACTTACCTGCTTCGCTCCCTCTGAAACATATCCTGCTATTGACCTGAACAATGCTAGCTCTGTCTGATCTCGACTGAGCTTATGATATTGACCTCATAGGACAGTTAGTTTTGCTGTGTAGTTTAATCAAAGGCAGTGAATAATAATGCCTTTTCCAACTCGCTAATCTGGGCCTGTAAGTGTTTGGCCTTAGCCTGCTTTTATCTCTTTGCTTTGGGGATAATTGAATTATCCCCATATAGCACATTTGAGGCACACCACTGTCCATTATTTATTAATTTATTCAATTTTGTTGACCGGTAAGCCCACTGGAACCTGAGGATCCCTTTTCAGGGCAATGCAGAGTTAGTTACATATAATCATAAAGCGGTGCATACAGAAGCAGAGATCATGCAAAGAATACATTTGTAGGTAGACAACTTAGGTCAAACAGGACATGGTGCATAAGGACTAGACACTATAAGGGGTAAATTAGTACAGGGCATTTATAACAAGCTTTGTAGGATATACATTTTTGAAGCGCTTGAGTGGAGTTGAACCCCACTTAAGTATTCGGAGCAGTTAGAGGTAACTATTGTCACTGCATCATTCTTGTTCCACCCAGCCCCAATCTCAGTTGCAGGTGCACTTGCTACTATTTAATAGGTGACCTCAGAGCCCAGGGCAGAAAAAGCCCAGCATGTTGGCTGATTGCAGGCTGCAGGGAGCTTATTCAGAGCAGGGTGCAGAGTGGGCAAAGGATTTGCTACCAGCAGTTGTCCTTGACCTGGTACTGCCAGTAGATATCTGCTGGAGGTCGGAGCACCCTGCCAGTCCCTTGGGTTTAAGGAGGTAGGCAAGACTACTGGATGGGGGTCATGCAGTAGTTTGAAAGCATGGCACAGGAGTAGGTATTGGAGCTGGTGGTCAAGTGAAGGTCATTTTAGAGAGGCTTGTACATCACAGTGATGCCTTCTGGGGTGGGACTTGTCTGCAGATCAGGAGATCTTATTATAGAGAGCCTGCATCCTGTTGAATTCCTGTTTTGGCAGTGAGTATAGGATAGGAGCGGCATAAGTTAGGTTGGGGAGTAGGATACTGTTGGCTATAGTTATCCTTGTTTCTGGTATCATTTGTGGATTCAACCTATATAGAAGCCCTAGTTCCTGATGGGTTGACTTGGTGATCATATCTACATGGGGCTTCATGGAATGCTCTGGTCCAGTATCAGGCCAAGGTATTTAAATTGGCTTACCACCTCAGTACCAGAGCCAGAAGAGAGGAAGGACCAGGAGAGAGCTTCTGTCTGTGCTGGTGACTTGGTGCCGAACAACTTGGCTTTAGTTTTAGAGGCATTAAGGAGCAGCAGATTTGTCTGGAACCACATTTCAAGAGTTCAAAGTCTTCTTGAAGATGGCTAGCTAGGTCAGGTAAGCTAGTTGCCGTTCTATAGATCACTGCATCATCTGCATTTTGGACAATTGAACTGTCACCACAGTTACTACTGAGGTCATTCACGAATAGTGAGAATAGTGGGGGCCCAAGATTGAATCTTGGGGCACCCCTCCTGATGGATCACTTCTGTGACAAGGACCCTCCACCTCACCTGTTGGGTGCAGTCAGTAAGGTAATTGGTGAACCAGACAAGGGAGTGCTGATCCAGACCAAGGCACTTCAATTTGGCAAGCAGCAGTCGTGGTCCACCAGGTCGAATGCCTTGGTTAGATCTATAAATACTGCCCCAGTAGGTGTACTGTTGTCAAGGGCCTTGAGGACATCTGTAGAAAATTTGATGAGTGCAGTGCTAGTGCCATGCTTTTGCCTGAATCCATGAA
This sequence comes from Neoceratodus forsteri, assembly GCA_016271365.2. Taxonomy (NCBI): domain Eukaryota; kingdom Metazoa; phylum Chordata; order Ceratodontiformes; family Ceratodontidae; genus Neoceratodus; species Neoceratodus forsteri. The sequence continues at coordinate 269,004,088 of CM057455.1, forward strand.
GAGTACTGACAAGCAGTTGGTTGGCCTCCGTGATAGTCATCGAGCTGAACATAGATTAATTTCTCCTGGATTTTGCCAGCGGGCACAGGAGGGAAATTGGCCTATGATTTTGACTGGCTCCTTGGGGCCTCCCTTGTGAATAGGTACAACATAAGCTTCCCTTTCATAGCGGGGACTACTCCTTCAAGGAAGGATCTATTTATAAGCCATGTTACTGGCAGAGCTGTAGCTGAGGCTGCAGCTTTCAAGAGGCTGGGTCAAGGCCATCTGGGCCCATGGAGTCTTTAACCTTAACAAACTTCAATAAGGGTAGCACATCCCTGGGGTGTATTAACTTTAGGTGAAATTCAGGGTGCTGGTGTCTGTTTGTCAGGTCCCCACTGTCCAGAGATGGGGGTGGTGGTGGTTGGCATTAATATTTTCCAGGTCTGTAAAGAATCTGTTAAAACGATAACAGCCCATCAGCACAGTGGTTGGATTTCCACCTGCGATGCGGCGACCTAGGTTCAGGGACAGACTCGGGTCGCTGGAGGCTGACCGGGGAGAAGGAGGAGAGTCCACTGATGGCTCGCTTCTCTCCGGAGGGAGGTGAGGGTGCAGTTCGGTGTCTGCTGGCCCCTGGTGGAGGCTGGAGACTCAGCATAACATCCAATTCATGATGCTTGGGAGGGCGGATGTCGGGCGTAAGCCCTGAGCGTCATGCACGTCTCTCCTCGAAGGAAAAACACGAAAATGGCGCCCTGGCCGGTCAGATGATGGCCTCCTGGATCCTCATTCCCAGGCTCCCCGGACCTCCATCAGCCTCCTCAGCAGCACCCAGGGTCATTGGATGGCGAACAGGCTCATCCCCTACAAAGGTAAGGGACCCTCCCAAGCAGAGGATTTGTCAGGGATACCTGGGTTGGCTGTGATGTAAGGGTGGTGGGGTCATATGCACGGAATGGGGCATTCCATGAGGGGGGCCCGATGGAGAATCAGGTCAGGTGCGCGGGGGGCGATAAATACCATCATACAAAAAAATGATAGCCACTTCCTGGCCATCACTAAGGGTTTAACCTCATGAGTGTTGAGGGTCCTGGGAGGGTTTGCTATTGCCTTTCAGTAAGCAGTTGATTTGAGTCCAAAAGAATTTCGTCAGTTAGGTTCGCCTGTTGTAGGGACTGAACATATTCTCTTTTGCCTCTTTGATAATTTTTTACATTGGTTTCAAAGTGCTCTGTAGCTAGACCAATCTCAAGTGAGGCCAGAGGACTTGTGCTTGTGCCAGGCTTTGTCACGCTGGGTCATCAGCTGTTTTAAATCGGGATGATCTACTAGTAACAGCTCCCCTTTACTCTAAGCTTCCTGATAGGAGTAAATGAGTTGGCTATAGAGGTGAAGGCATGCTGGAAGAAGTCCAGGGCCTCATCAGTAGATGAGAGGAGCTTTAGAGGGTCCAGTCTTGATCATATAGGTGCCTTTGGGCGACTGCAGAGAACTTGGAGTAGTCCCTGGCTGTCAGTAGTCTTGGTGGGACTTTAGGCGGACGATTTTTCCATACACAGAAAATCGGGAGTGATCACTCAGGGCATCTGCAAATGTCCCAACTGCATGGATATTGAGTGGGTTGGATACCAAGACCCAGTCAAGGGTGGTGTGGTTTCCAGTTTTGCATTGTACCTAGTGGGCACCATGATGATTTGGGAGGCGGGCGTCCAGAAGGGATGCCTTTAGTGTCTGTTCTGTGTCAGGAGTCCAGTTCAGGTTAAAGTCACCTAGTATTATTTTTCTTAGGGCCGGTGATCAGCCAGTTCCTTGGAGAGTGCCTGCAGGGCTTGTGAGGCCAATATGGGGGATTGTATAGGCAACCAACCAATAGTGTCTTAGCATGCTCTAAGATGACCTTGACAAATATTGATTCCCTCTTATTCCCGTCAATAGGGAAACATAGCAGGAGACACCTGGAGGGAGTTTGTTGGTGTAAATCAGCACCCCACCTCCTTTCTTTCCATCTCTGTCCTTCCTGAAGGCATTAAACCCCAGTAGGTCAACCTTGTGAGGCAGAATGTGGCTTTAGCCAGGTTTCTGAAACTGCTATATAACTGGTTTGTAGATATTTGCCCAGCCTTGTAGCTCAGAGATTTTGGGTACAGGCTGCACATGTTCATATGTGCTCATTTTAGGCCTGAATGAGAGACCCAATTGGGGTCAGAGGGGAACTACTGGCAAATTGACAACTGAGGGCCAGGATTCAGATGGACGCCCCAGCTAGAAGGAGAAGAATGGGTAGGACAAGTTTCATACCCTTGAGGATCTTATTGAACAGTTCCATTCCCTTCTCAGTTTGCAGGAGTGAAATATTAAGTAACAAGTTCCCCTACGGTTAGGCCATGCATTATCAGTAGAAGGTTAAAACTTTTTCTGGTACGTGTTGTTGCTGGACTGTCCATTGTTGGTTGGTGGGTCCTGGGGAGTGGTCCTCCAGTGTCAGTTAATTGATGATCAGCATCGTGATGAGACATATATAGATAAGGCCCAGATTGGGACCCTGAGACAATCACCTCGAGGGTTTTGCATGGGGAGGACCCTGGGTACCTGGGTCCAGGTGGCATTGCACAGGCTGGGGCAGCCACCACAGAAGAGCAGTCAATATAGATGGGAGAGAGAGTCGGTTTCACCTTTTGGCTAAGCACTTGGGAGAGATACCCCAGGGTCTGGTATTCCAGAGTCCCTACTAGTCCTTAGAGGCTGTACACCTACAGTCACTTTTGAATGGAGGATTCATAAACTGAACCTTGGAAGCCTGGGAGAATTATTTTATTTATTTTTTAGCGGAGCCTTATCAAAGTACTGTGGGTTCCAAATATAGCCTAAGACCCTAGCTAGCAATATTTATGCAAAACTATAGAGCAGAATGAAAATTATGCAACAGTATGACAATAACGCAGGACACTGACTCAATATCACTGTGTACTAAGCTACTTCGGAGGCCACATTCATCAAGACAGTTTAGAAACAAGGTATTAGTGACCAGGACTGCACCAGTGTTAAGTCAAGTGAGCATCACAAGGCAATTACCCAGGCCAGCCAGCAGCTACCCACCTTAAGACTGAAGAATACTTGCACAGCTTCAATATGCTAAGTAAGGCAATTAAATCACATAGCTGTATTACTTGGGCTGATCCCTAGGTAAATCAGGGATTATCAACATGTTAGCAATTACCCAGGTCAGAGAGCTGCAACCCTTCCTGAGGATATACACACAATCGAAGGCTGCAGTTAAACTATAGGGATGAACCACCAGGAAATATTGTCTAGAGGGCTAGTACCAATGACAATTCTGCTAGGAGAGTTCTAGCATCATGTTCTGCAGTGTGTGTCAGCTCCAGCTCCTCCCTGGGAGGATTTAATGAACTGTGAAGGAGGGAGGTAGGGGTACAAAATCCTCTCCATGTGTCAGGAGCACTGAGTACTGGCCCCGATCACGGCATCACACAAAACAGATTCAGAGTGTGTTTTGGGTGGGGGCACACGTAGCAGCAGAGCTGCCCTCAAACCCTGTCGATCAGTCCAGCAGTTCTTGTGCTTGGGCAAGATCCATTTGGCTATCCTCTTATAGCCAAGCTGACACTCAAGATTTGAATCTGGCTTTTTTTTGTAGATCCTGGTTGGCTGGGAGTTTGAGTTCTCCAGCCAACCCCAACTCGAGCTGCAAATGCGGCAAAATCCTCTCCATGTATCAGGAGCACCGAGGACTGTCTCCCAATGTAGTGGCACACACAACAGATTAAATGGCATCTTCAGGTGTGGGGAGGGCAGGACCATAACAGCAGAGCTGCTGTCGGAATGCAGAATCCCACCAGTGGAAATAGTGTGAAATGACCATTCTACCAGCAGAATTTCTGCAGAATTTTCCCTGCATCTTCTGTGGAATTCCACCTGCTAGATCCACAGAATTATATTCCATGGAACAGCATTTTTACACAGAAAATCACTCCATAAAAATTCCATAGAAAATATTGAGATCCATGGAATAGAATTCCACAGAAATGTTGCAGAAAGCTTAGTCCACATTTTCTGGCCAAATTCTGCTATTCTGCTTCTGGCAAAATTCAGCAGCGTTTCAGTGGTATTTCAAAATTCCACAAAATTCCATTCTGCCAGAATTTGAAAATTCCGCACAGCATTACTATCTCTGATTTGGGTACTGTGCTGTTATTCTCCTGAAAAGTCTCTGAGACTCTTTAAGGTGCTCTACTGTTTTGAGATCTTTAAGTATAGTATCATTTAGTCTACAAATCTTATCTACCTCTAAGTGGATGTTAAGTAGTAGAGAAAGATAGAGCTGGAAGGGGGTAAATCTCTCACTAGACACTGAGGGGTCTGCAAACTCAGTCATGGTAGACTGCAGAGGCCTTTTTTGTTGGTGCAGTTATATTTTTGTAAGTTTGTATGGTGTTTGGGCAGAAATTACCTTTACAGACTGTGTTCCAATTTCCTGCTACTACCGTTGGTGTATCAGGCCAGCTAGCTAGCTGTGTGATCGAGGTCATAAAGGACTGGGGAGCTTCTTTATTAGATTCATAAATGCTTGCCACTACTACCTCACTTCCATCTAAAATTCTTTAATAATAATATGTCTTGCTGATCCAGTGGTGTGAGGCTGAAAGCTGAATGCCTACCACCCACCACAATGGCAACCTGAGTTCTGGAGCAGACCTGGCCAGTCGTGGCTGGAGGAGGATTGAGCATCTGTAAGACAGCTCTTCTCCATCAGGAGGGGGGACTGCACATTTCTTGGCAGCACGGTGGGACAGCACGAGAAGGGACCTCATGCCCAGATGCGGGGCATCCTTGTGGAGGCGGAGTCCACATTTGTCACTGCATGTGCATGAGCCCATTAGGGTAGAAAATAGGGAAAAAACTTCAACCATAGCATGGTGACAGCCCAGTCTCTCACAGACCCCACACTGATGATTGTGGTCCTCCAATCCAGAGTCCTGTAGTAGAACCACCATAAAAGGCAAGTCCCAGAGAAGTTGGGTTATGGGGCAAGGGAGACCAGTCCAGATGGGGCCTGTCAGGGTGCTGAAGAAGATAAGCAGCTGTGTAGAAAAAATAACACTGTGTCTTCCATTTGTGTCTTTGATCTCCTGCTGCACTTGGAAGCAGGCGGCCTTGCAGTCAATATAGCTACTAAACCTCTTTGGAATCTTCACCTGCACCATAAACCTGTCCTAACCCAATTCCTTCTGAGTAGATATACATGCTGGTCTGTCAAATGTGTTTCCTGCAGAAGTACCACTGAAGGATTGTATTTTAAGGTGAGTTAGTACTGTGGACAGTTTACTCAGGAGTTAGCCCTCTTGATATTCCATGTTATCAGCTGAGGGACTATAGGAATTGGTGAGAGTAACATAGCTGCAGCATTGTGATAGTTGTTGAGCCCCACATCATTTGGAGGACCTGGTTGAAGGGAACTCCTGCACCCTACTGGCATACCCCTGTCTAACATAAATGTCTCCTGAGCTTTGAACTCCCTGCCTTCCTCCAACACATACATATACCTCACCACAGTTCCTGAACCCCTCACAAAATGTCCAGTACTTGCATTGCTATGGCAGTCAAAGTATGTCCCTTCATCCCTCTCCCTCCGACCCTTACTCTGCTTCTCTTCATGTAAGGTATCCGAGGTATTAAGTAATTCTGGTGTGGATCTCATCATCCACTGCTATCCACTGATTATTGTGCTGGTGGGACCTACTGATAGCTATCATCGGCTCCAGAACTTGGGTCAACCACATGTACTAGGGTTAAACTCAGTATCCCAACACTTATCACAAACAGCCCTGGGGCATAATAAAGTTTAATCCCTGAAGGGATACATCATTAACATCTAGCAACAGGTATGTCGCAGTAAAAGCCTTGAACTGTGAACATTTAAATGAACTGTTCTGACATAATTTGGTACGATGTCCATAACAAATAGCGAGTAGTCCTTGTTACTGCTTAAGTTCTTAGGTTCCTAATGTAACATCCAGTTTTGTAGGAGTGCTGTCTACAGAACTTAATTGTCAAGCAGCTGAAATCAAGAATATCCTCCCCACCCAGGAGCATGACTGTCCCAGATCAAACCATTGTCTCTACGTTGTGATTGCTATCGGCAGTGACAATCTCTGAGGTTACCCTCCAGTGGTCAAGTCCATTCAAGAGGGAAGTCAATCTTGATATTCATGGGGTGTGTGTTGGAGATAGTCAAGGCATGCTGTGCTATCATGTGAAGAAAGTGTTACATCTTGCAGGACAGGCATTCCAGCTCAAAAGCTCAGTGGGCATTTGACAAGTCCCAAGCATGAAGAATCAGGCTGTAGTGGCTGCCGTCATCTTCCAGTGTGCCACTCGCTTCTGTGTCACCTGATGTACTGGCCTAAAGGGCCAAGTAGCAACCTGCTCCACAAGCGTGTTTTTGCAACCAGCAGTTCCTTAAATGTGTTGATTGAGGATGGGCAGAGCTTCATCCAATAGGAAAGAAGCAAGTCATTCAGTGCCATCTTTAGTGCTACACATCAAATGCTGAGGAGAGTGAAGTCTGCTTGCCTTAGTTTGCAGAGTGAATATGTCATTAAGTGTCTACTCCTTCATCCTGATCGCCATAAAGTAGGCACAATTTTAAGACCAGTCAAAAGTGCTAAAGAAAAACGCTCCACAACAATTACTTTCTGTATACTTCTTATGTTAGTTCTATTGAAGAGAAGGAGTGGGTGTGTTAATGCTCCATTTGAGCTGGACGTTGTTGGGCTTTTGTTCTGGGGAACAAGTTTGGCAAGACATCTGGAGTTGGGTGTGCTGCTGCCACCACTAAGTCAAGCTTGTGTTCCATGGGTGAGGTTGAGTATCAGCTTGGCTGGGAATACCATCTTGAAATTGACCCCTCAGCATGAAGCTTCTGTTTAATTTTTATGTGTCTTCTGCTTATTGGGACACTTTGACTGAGGGTTATTAAAGATATAACAGTGTTCTTCCAGTGCAGTGAGGATCGTGACTCAGGCCACCTGCTGTACGTGTACTTTGTCTTGGAAATTCAGCAGGGGCATGTTATAGCTTGGGCCTCTCCTTTCTGCAGCATTGAATGCAGGGTTCTGTGAGCCTGTTAAATGGTATAGAATTGGCCTTCAGTAGGGGCATGCCACTTGCACAAAGAAGTGATTAATAAATTGTATTGTATCAGCACATTCAGTCAGCTCTGAGATCCCCACCAGGAGCAGGTTGTTCTACTCCTATTTTCCTGGTTGTCAAGGACTCTTCAAGGTGAACCACTTTCCTACAAAGAGAAATGAGCTCTCAATTTCTCTTCAATCAATGTTTGTCCTCTAGGTAGCTTACCTTTCCACGTCGCAGACTCGGATAGTGAAGCTGTCTAGGGAGGCTTTTAACTTGCTTAACATCTCCGCAACGCTCTGACTTGATCATTCTAATGGAAGTAAGCTTCACTAAACGTTTTTCAGAAAGGGAACTTTTAGCCATGGGGTCCAGAGTGTGGCTGGCTGCAAGTCTTGTTTTGAGCCACTTCAGGCCTGGGACACAGTGGGCATTGGCAAAGCTTGCATTGAGTCAGGTGTGAGGTCGGTAGGTTTCTGAACCATGCTGTCTGCTAAGCTCAATCAGTTTGATGTCGGGCATGACTATACTGCAAGTCATATCAAGAGGTAGTAAAATTCTGTGAGTTTAAAGCAGCAAGTTAGTTTTTAAAAAGTGATCGCGACAGAGTTCACTGAAGTGTGACCGCTCATCAGACATGTCACCGAAGTCCCTTATGGCGTAACTTCTAAATTAATACAAATTAACAAAACTATTAAGAAGGGTCAATTATTGGCCCTGTTCTATTGAAAGGAACAAAAATCTTGTGTTTTACATTTTTAATACAATTAGAAGTGTGGGCATGTGAACTCTTTTAATATCATAAGGCCCCTATTTAAACTATCAGCACAGCACTGAGAAGTTGAGCACCGTGCCTAAGCAATAAGGCATGACAGGGGTGTTATGATGGGATAACAGCCACTTAGGGTGGGTTAAGCACAAGGTGAAGTCAAGTGCTTTCACCACCCGAGAAGGGCTGTTATCGATCTATAATGTCTCCGGAGTGCCTTATTGCGATTAAAAAATGAGTCCCAAGAGTGTTAGTAAATTTAAAAAATTAAACATATTTTCATCTGCTTTAAATTGTTGCAACATAACAACTATAGCCAGTTATGTGAAAATACAAAAAATAGCGCCTTTCCACATGCTGTCACTGACTAGTAGTTTGTTGTCTCTGACTTCCAGCTCCACTATTTTTGGGCCCCGGTCTCTCCAGTGTTGATCTGTGGTTTTTGTTGGTCATGCATGGTGTTTTAACAAATTCTGCAATCCATGGCAAGTTGGGGACAAAGATGCTCCGGGAGTCTGGAGCAAAGACAGAATGAGGAGCAGCCAGAAGCAGCAGTTGTGAGATGTAGCAGGTACGTTTAAGTTAGTGGGAGAGTGGGAGTCATTACTGTGAGCTGCAAAGATGAGGTACACGGTCAGCGGAGATGGTTCTGAGTGGGTGTTGCATCTTGTTTGCAGGAGTTACTTCAGGTGAGCTGTTGTGCTGGGATAATGGCCAACTGAAAGCAGCTCTGGACCAATTAGGATCCAGCATTTTTAGTACCCATTTCATAATAATGGGATGCAGCGCATCCCCTAGCTTTTTAGCATGGACGCTGCTATATCCAAAGGTGCACTTAGCATGCCACTAAGTGGTTCGCTTATTCACACATTAGTGAAGAACTGTGCCTATGCAAATGAGATGAACCTATTGCATACAGGGCACAGTGGTATATTGAAGTGGTCTTGGAGGCTTTACTAGGCTGCTGTGGTAGCCCTGTTTACCACCTTCAAACCCTACTCTAAACGCCGCACACAGTAGTGCATGACCCACCTCCCCACAGCACTGGTGCCTTTGTAAGGAAACAAACTACCTTCTCCCACCCTCATGCAATCCTTGGTAATGTACAATCTCTGATGCTACTGGTCCACTCTCCTTCCCTGATCCCCAATCCCAGATATAATTACTGTAATGCCCTGGTGCTAGAGTCCCCCCATCTCCATTAGGATATGTATATTGCACATTTCACTTCCTGGTAGCCTTGTAACCCTTCACCTGATCACTTTTGGAACAATAGAACATCTCCTTCTGTCCGTTGGTCCCTCTCCCAGTACTCACCTTCCTCCACCACTGCTGGCCAGCACTTACCCTCCGCCACCTCCCTGGCCAGCCACCAGCTGCCAGAAGAGATCAAAATACCAGCCACACTCAGAATTAGCAAATTTCTTCTTTTCAAGCTTTTCATTTAATTTTGTTACGTGGCACACAATTCCTGATCTCTGTCTAATGTTTCACCAATACACTGGGCTTCCTCAAGGAAGGAATCTGTTCAAATATGTAAAATAAAAGCACAATTAATAGTTCATATCAAAAGATATACAGAAAATATAGTTTATCCTCAAAATTCACTTAACATTCATCATTGAATATATCAGATTATTAATAAAATTCAGAACAGAATAAACCTAATTTTTCATACAGAAGTACACATGAACATGGAAATATGAATAAGAGCAAAAATCAAAGGTAAGCACAAATGTCACAAAGTCATCAGTGTGCATGAAACTCCAAATGTATTCACTAACAAAAACATATACCACTGCCTCTGTATACACCTTTTATTCCTGTATTTGGTATGCTGGCTCTGAATTGTATTGTAACTGGTCTCCCTACAGTCCCTCCCTGGGTCACACCTGAAATGAGCCATATGGCTCAGTGTGCCTTTCCTGGTTATCACCTTTTAAATAAATAAATATTCCAATTTTATAGCACTTCAGTATAAGCTTTCACATATGTGACTGTTAGCATAAACCATAGCCCCCAAGTGACCAGCATTTCGCTGCTCAGACCCACAAAATAACTTTTAAGCCCTCAGACTGGCACAGACTTTCAAAACCAGCAAAATGCATGAGCAGAGTGACTTGGACCAGGCTGGGTAAAATCTGAAAAGGAAACAAACTGGATCCTTAGGCTTAGTCCTCTCAGAATCTCCATCTGCACTCAAATGAGATCGTGTGGGCTGGGGATATGCTCGAGTATTAAGACATTCCAAAAATATTATAAGCAGCTTTCCTAGTTGCATTTAGTCAAAGTGGCCTGCCTAGTCACTGTAGGACCTGCCTCACTGCAAAGGAGATCTGGTGGGGCTGGGTTGAAGGTATGCAGTGTCAAAAGAGGCCCACCTGAGCAACACTTTTAAGGACTTGACTGCAAAATCATTTTCCAAAACTTTTTTCAGAGGGGACACCCTGGCTCAGCCATGTCTGGACCAGCATTCCACTTGCTGAAACTTGGGGCCTATGCAAACTTCTAAAAGATCTTAGTTTCCAAACTCAAAGCATATCTCTACTTAAGGTGTTTAAGTGAGCAGAATTCAACTTATTTTTAATGGCTTAGTTTAAATCTATGGGGAAAAATATATGTATGAGTAAGTCACCAGGATTTATATGATTTGAATACAAGTCCTGAAGTGATACATCAAGCTGTATACCAACACGTACATGATGTTTGCTCAAAATGTAACTATGTCTGCATGTCTACTCAGTACAGTTTTATTCAGACTTAGTTACAGTTCTGTCTGGAAGCCTAGCTCAATATATAGCTTTGTATAATCACTGGAGGACTTGTGGTGGGCATCACAAACCCACCCTGAGGGTCAGGTCCATTGAGCTTACAGTGCCCACCCATAAGTGCAATCCATGATGGGGGAACAGGGATACCTTCCTCATGCCCTTTTAGAATGCTTGCTGAGGTCACGACTGAACACCCGCCACGAGGAGCATGGACGTCCCTCTAAATTTTCAATAAGAGCACAATACCAGTCTCGAGTCAATATGAACCCTTCTTGGTTGTTACACAAATGAGGAAGATCCAAGCATAACACTCTCTCTGGGTAGCAGTGTGCTTCTTATTTCATCTTCTCCAACACGACATTCAACAACATGGTTCAAAATCCTGAAAGACTCTTCCTTGAGATGTTGGTATTCTCCCTATCTCTACCCAGATGTCCTTTACAGACCCTGCTTGAATGGTTACTTATGGAGGCATCCCTTAACAATAACAGTTTGGGACCGATTATGAATGACTGTCCCACAATTCACACACAATTTAGAAATCTCACTCAGGCAATTTTCTTAAAAACAAATGTTTTTACTAAAATACTTCAATAATAATATACAGTTACAACTAAAAGATGCACTAATTTGGTCACAGAATAACAGAAATAAAAGTGGAACATATACATGGAAAATGCACTGTAACTGTTATCCAAAGTCTACCTTAAGTCAGTAGTAAATTGAAGTCCAAAGAAAGTAAATGAAAGATTCAGTTTCCTTTGTACTGGCAGTCTTAGGTCTCAGCAGTTTTGCTTCTTGTGTCAGGAGAAGAGTGTCCTGTAGATGCTCAACAAAAATGAGAGAGATTGCTCCAGTTTCTGCTCTTTAAATAGCATGTTGGAAGTCTGGTTTCGTCCTAACTTTTAGGCCAGTACATGTCACTCTTGCATCTTCCAAAATTGTCTTATTAAGGTTCTGACATCACAAATTCCTGGTACATATAATAATCATGAACATGACTTCAGAGTTAACACTTGGATGTCAGTATAACACCCTGTAAGCTAATTCACAGTGTCCTGTCAAGAATGGCTATTTCCCAAAATCCTGTTTAACACATCCTGGGCTCTGAATTGCATGGTTTATGACAGGTAAATGGATTTTGGCTCATTTCTGTTGAAGGACCTGAAATGCAACTTTAGCTTCCGCAAGCAGCTGCCTCTCAGGTCAAAGGAAGATCAAATATTTTAAAAGAAATCCTGTCTCCTCCTCACCTCCCTCTCCCTCTCTCTCTCTCTCTCTCTCCCCTTGCCTTAACACTGGCATTCTTGTGGCATGTACATACACAGAATCACATTAAAAAAATATGTTACAGAATTATATCTGCTAATAATGACTGGCAGTTGGCTAGCTCGCAACATCCTTCCCTCCTAAACTGAATTTGTGGGAATATGCCCCAATGCATGGTAAAGTTTTCATAAATTCTGTTACTGTTCTAACTGGCAAGATAGTCCATCTGTGTTGAATTATCTGGTCTGACCCTGTGGGTAATGGTCATATCATAGGCCTGTAGGGCAATACTCCATCTTAAAAGATGACCATTTGTTTTTCCATTTGATTTAATCACACCAGTGGGTTATGATCGGTCTGTACCTCAAGTACCTCCCTTAGAGGTACAGCTCTATTTCTTCAGGGCCCATACCAGCACAAGGCATTCTTTTCAACTATGGAGTATGCCTGCTCCCAGGGAAGTAACTTTTGCTAAGGTACACTATTGGGTGATCTTTTCCCTGCTTAGAGGTCTGACTGAGGACTGCTCCAATCCCAACATCTGAGGCATCTGTCTGGATTACAATTGGCTTACTGTAATCTGAACTGGCTAACACAGGGGCACTGCACAGTGCCTCTTTAGCTGTCTGAAGGCTCATTCATAGGCTGGCTCCCATTTTACCTTTCTGGGTATTCTTTTCTTTAGCAGGTCATTTGGGTAGCTGCCAGGATACTGTAATATGGTGAAACATTTTGATAGTACCGTGGTCCCTAGAAAACCCTAACCTGCTTCTGAATTTCAGGCCTGGGCCATGCCTCTATTGCCTCAATCTTGGCTTGATTTGGATGAAGCTGTCCCCATCCCACTACATGGCCTAGGTATACCACCTCTGCCATAGCCACCTGGCACTCTTCAGTCTTGACAGTGAGCCCTGCCCTCTGTATCCTGCCTAATATTTCCTTCAGATGGGAGAGGTGTTTCCTTCCAGCTGACACTGAAGATGGCAATATCATCCAGAAACACCACTGCATACCATGTAACACCTGGTTGACCAACCTTCGGAAGGTGGCAGGGCGTCGTCATTCCAAAAGACATTGCCCTGAATTTGAATAACCCTATGAAGAAGAAGAAGAAGAAGAAGAGGAAGAAGAATCAGCATTTATATAGTGCTTTTCACACACAGTGTATCCCAAAGCACTTTATAAGCAATGCTATACTGGTAGTGAAGTGACTGAATGTGTAGTGTGACACTCCTCAGCTCTGGCAGTTAACTCCACCTGCCAGTACCCTTTTGTCAAGTCAGTGGTGGTAAGGTATGTCACACCTCCCAACTAATCCAGTAGTTCATCTGTCCATAGCATTGGGTGGGCGTCAGATGTCATGACTGCACTGAGTCCATGATAGTCCACAAAAGTGAGTAGAGCCATCTGGCTTGGGAATGAAGACTACAGGTGACACCCAGGTGCTGTGGGATTTCTGGATTGCCCCTAAAGCCAGCATTTCCTCCACCTCCTCCTAATGTACTTTTAAGACGGCCTCAGACATCCGGGGTAGGCTGTTCGCCATATGGGCACTTGTGTGTCTGTGTCTACATCGTGTGTCGCTAAGGGGCTTTCCAGGCTTGGCCATAAACAGGGGCAAAGTCTCTAAAACCTCCCTCACTTCCTGAGACTGTTCCAGGGTCAATTAGCGTGACAGTTTGATTGCCTCAACAGATGACTCTAGCAAGTCCAGTAGGGGATCCTCTTTGTCCATCCCGTCCCCAGGTCTACACACTGCAAATACCATGTCAGGCCTATCTGCATATGGCTTCATCATGTTGACATGGTACATCCTATGGTTATGTCACCTGTCAGGCAGTTCTACAATATACAGATGTGTCAGCCACGATGAAGCGCAGTAACTTGCAGTAATGACATGTCCCAAATTCCTGCATGACAAAGGGCTCAATTGCCATTGACATACAATGGCCAGTGCAGGAAATTGCAGTATTCTGTGATATTCTGCAGCATTTCTGCACTTCATCCTGGCTTGTCACATCTGTAGTTCACGTCATTAACCTGTCGGACTACCTTGTATGGTCTTGCCACTCAGCCTGCAGCTTGTCCTCTGGACTAGAATTAGGACCATGACTTCCTGACCTACACTGTATGCACAAGCTCGGCTTCATGGTCGTACCAGACCTTTTGCTTCTGTTGGGCAGCTGACGAGTTGCTTGGGCTGCCCCATGCTCCTTCACCTTCTCCCTAAACTTTAGGATGCAATACTCCACTATGGAAGTTCCCTGGGTGGCGGGAAACATAGAAACATAGACTTTGACAGCGGATAAGGACCGCTGACCACCTAGTCTGTCTGTTTCTACCTACTGGATAAGCTAAGATCCTAGTTAACCAACAGCCTATTTCTTCCTACCCCACAAGAATTGCTCTTATGTCTGTCCCATGCATTCTTGAATTCTTCCACAGTTTTAGACCCCACAACCTCCTCAGGAAGGCTGTTCCATGCATCCACCACCTCTCTGTGAAACAATACTTCCTCACATTGCACCTGAGCTGTCCCCTCTATTTTCAAATTGTATCCCTTGTTCTTGAACATCTCTGTTTCTGAAAGATGCTACCCTCTTGGACTTTGTTGATTCCACTGAGGTACTAAAAGTTTCTATCATGTCCCCCCTCTCCTCCTTTCCTCAAGGGTATACATATTAAGTCCTTTAGTCTCTCCTCATGTGGCTTCTGTTGCAGACCCTGCACCATTTTAGTTGCCCTCCTCTGGACTCCCTCCATCCTGTCTATGTCCTTGCGGAGATGAGGTCTCCAGAACTGGATGCAGTACTCCAGATGCTTATATTCCCAGTCTTCCCTCATCAAGGCTAGGGGCCCATGCACCCTATGTCCATATACTGTAAGAGTTCAAAGGGAAAACTCTGTTGACTTTGGGGCACCTCCCTGTATGAGAACAACAGGTGGGGAAGGTATTTCTTCCAGTCCTCCCATGCTGTTCAGCAAATGCTTGGAGCATCAATTTTAGTACCATTAAACTTTTCACAAGCCCATTGGCTTGTGAGTGATAAGGTGTCATGCATCTCTGCACCACCATACACTTCTCCACAAACACTTCATCGGGTCCAACATGAAGGTACCCCTTCATCAGTGATAACCTCCTGTAGA
Organism: Neoceratodus forsteri; assembly: GCA_016271365.2. Taxonomy (NCBI): domain Eukaryota; kingdom Metazoa; phylum Chordata; order Ceratodontiformes; family Ceratodontidae; genus Neoceratodus; species Neoceratodus forsteri. The sequence goes on from CM057455.1 coordinate 269,019,181, forward strand.
AACCTGACACTGGACAAAATCCTTATCAAGGCGTCTGCCACTTTGTCTCTCCTAAGTGAGGAGGGTGACCACTTCTGGGCATCGGGTGGCATCATCGACCACCATCAGAATTAACTTTTCCCTAAGGAGCAGGGAGTATCAAAGGTCCCACAATATCCATTCCTACCCTCTGGAGTGGCTTCTCCACAATAGGCAAAGGGAATTTGGGTGGCTTTGGTTTTACTACCACCCTCCCTATTTGTTGGCACTGGTGGCAAGGCCTGCAATATTCCTTCACCTGCTGGGTGAAGTTGGGCCAATGGAAATTCTGGGCCAATCACTGCATGGTACACACGATTCCCAGATGTCCAAACAAGGGATATCATGAGCGATCTTGTACAACCACTCACGGTACACCTGGGGAACCATGCTGCCTGCCCATCACCCTCCTTCTGTCCTCACATCCTGAGTATACGACAGTCCATTGTCCCAAAATACCGATGTCTTATGTCACATCCCTGTGTCTCATCAGATTCTACACAAGCCCTCAGCCTCTCCAAACTAGGGTCAGTTCTGAGCAGCTGCAAAATCTTCACATTTTCCCAAGGCTTGGGACATGTCCTCCTTGGTTCCTAAACTGGAGTCCATAGCTCTAGCATCAGGGCATTCAGAGCCACTGCCATCCCTAACCTTCTGACCATTTGTTATCCATCTCTCCTTGGAGTAATCTTCAGTAGCTGTTTTGTGAACTGCTACTTGGGAAATCCTATCTCCCTTGCATTACTCTCAATTTCAGGAGACACAGGCTGGGGGATCAATACCCATTTTTTTTCCACAGGGGCTTGACGGGGTCCAGGGAACTACAAGCGGCCTTGCCATCTGACTGCGGTAGTCGCACATGCCACCTCCTTCTGGAGGTTGTTCCTCATAATCACATCCAGGGCGAGATTGTCTGCCACTGCCATTTTTTGCAACGCTTTCTCCTGTCTCACTCCAGTCCAGGAGAACACTAGATAGTGGCAGAGTTTTCTCCTCCCAGTAAATCCCCTTATTTTTACAAACTGATTAGGTATGTTGTTCAGGCCCAATCAAATTCCTTTACTAAGGTAAGAGACACTCCCATGTCCCTTAACCCATGAGTCTGCACTCCATTTACAGTAACCGGTGTATGTGCTCCCTCATGTTTATAGGCATGCTTTCAGGATACACAGTGTACCCGACTCATTCGAGCATCACTTTTTCCACTCTTTGCCTTTTTAGGACACTGTCTGGCAATATGCTCTGGCAGTTTACAAATCCAACAGTCATCATTCTTTATCAGAGAAATCCCTTTTTGTAACCTGGGGCTTCCTGCTTTCTGTGGAGGCAGTGGAGGTTTTATCTACCCCAAGGAGTGCCTTTCCCTTGTGCACTGCCACACCCACTTTCCCTTTTAGAGCAGGCCTGCTCCTGGTATAGCAGTCTGAGTCCGCAGCCTGCTGCACTGTTTTGGATCTCGGTTCTCTAACCAGGTCTTTAGCTCTGCTGGGCAAGCCCAAAAGAACTGCTCTACCAGCATAACCTCCTCATTTTTCCACAGAATTTGCTTCTACCTCCCACCAACATTTCAAAAACTAATGTTGCTTTGTGGAGAGTTCCTCATAGCTTATGTCAGGGTTTCTCTGCGCTTATGGAACTTAACCCTGTATGCTTCAGGAGTTAGTTCATACTTATTAAATAAAGCCTTTAATTTTCTCATAATCTTGGCTATCATAATTGTCCATTTGGGCTAGCACCTCACGCCCTATACCAGTAAGCAGTGGGCTAGCTGGAAGCTCCAGGACTCCTGGGTATTCTGGCCTGGATACAGACCTTTTCAAATGAATTCAAAATGCATCCCTATCCTCCCTCTTTAAATTCAGCTATTAATTTTCAATCAATCACTCAGTCAATCAATCAATCTTTATTCAACCAGGTGAAACATCCTTCAGGAGAACTCATTTCAAGATGGACCTGGGCAAAATAATACAATGAGATAACAGTACATATAGCATAGTACTGTATAGCATACAACATAACACAGCTCATAAGGGCATTATTGACTACAGGCAATATAATTACACAAGCAGGGTATAAGTTAAATTTGAATTTAACTTGTACCCCAGCCCTGAGTTTCAGGTCTACCCTCACTCACCTTCTGGCATTGGTCATTGGAGTCTTAACCTCTCCAACTTAAATTCCTCTGGTGCTCTCTTTCTCTCTCTCAACTCTCTCTCTCTCTGAAGCCATTTTTCCTTTTCACAGCCTCTCTGAAGCCGCTTGTTCCTTTCCTCTGCCTCACTTGCCGCTGCTCTTCCCATAACTCTATCTCAAACTTCCTCTGCTTGAATTCCAGCTCCTGTTTCCTCAACTCCAGCTGCAGCCTGATCCCTCTGGCTCCAGCTCTGTGGTGACCTTCCCTGGTGCTGTGGCCCTGGATTCCCTCTGGTTTTGCTGTCCTCCTCCCTAGGACTGGACTCTGCAACATCCCTTAGCATCCCCACACCCATGATCTGGTCCTCTTCAGTCACCCGTGACTTGAGATCCTGGCAGTCACTGCTCATTGGCTGCCCTAAGAGCCTCCACAAGGTGCTGCTTGCTTTGCCCTCAGACTGGACCCCTCTTTCCTGACATAACTGCTTTAGGTAGTCTGTAGTGCATTCATTGTAGATGGAAGCCATCTTCATCCCTAACTAGTGCTACATTAGTGTACTCCCAAGGAAAAAGAAAACAGTTAGGGAACTTTATACTGTAACCAAATTATTTTTTAAATCTCTCTTTGATTGTGTGTGGATTGTTTTCAGTTTAGCAGTCTGATGCACTGGCCTCAAATCCAGCTGTTATACCTGTGCCACCAATATCTCTCGAATTGCAACACTATGCAACCAGATCTTTGGATCCCAATGCTGCTCACCAGATCTGTCATGAACCCACCCTGAGGGTCAGGTCCACTGAGCTCACTGTGCTCACCCCAAGTACAATCCGTGCTGAGGGGGAACAGGAATACCCTCCTCATGCCCTTTAGAATGCTTACTGAGGTCATGACTGAACACCCACCACAAGGACCCTAGGCATCCTCTAAACTCTGGATAAGGGCACAATACCAGTCTCAAGTCTTGTAATCAAAAATATGAAACCTTCTTGGCTGTTACACAAATGGGGAAGATCCAGGAGTCACACTCTGTTCGAGTAGCAGTGTGCTCTTGATTTCGCCTCTCCAACAGGACATGCAACAACCTGGTTCAAAATCCTTACAGACTCTTCCTTGAGACTTTGGTATTCTCCTGTCTCTACCCAGATGTCCTTACAGACCCTTGCTCAATTGGTTGCTTATGGAGGCATCCCTTAGCAAAATAGTTTGTCACAGATTCTTAGTAACTGTCCCACAATTCACACACACAATTTAGAAATCTGCTCAGGCAATTTTCTTAAAAACAAATTTTTACTAAAATATTTAAATAATAGTCATTCAGTTACAACTAAAAGATGCACTTATTTGGTCACAGAATAACAGAACTAAAAGTGGAAAAATATACATGAAAATGCACTATAACTGTTATCTAAAGTAAGTTTATAGCAAACTGAAGTCCAAAGAAAGTAAATGAAAGCTTCAGTTTCTTTGTACTGGCAGTCTTGGGTCTCAGCAGTTTTGCTTCTTGTATCAGGAGAAGAGTGTCCTTGTAGACTCTCAGTAAAATGAGATAGATTGCTCCAATTTCAGCTCTTTAGAGGAGAACTGTACTGAAACTACAAGTCATTTTTCCAGTGGAAGCTGTTTTATAAGTACTGGTTCCAGTTCTGTTATTGATCCATCTATATACGCTTTAGTAACCTGAGTGGGTGTTTCTGCTTTGCAATCTGATGATAAGAACCATTTTAGAACTGATGATGTAGTTTATGTCTAAACAACTGCAGAGTTCTATAATGGAACATGGGTGCATTGTGCCAACGGTAGAAGAATAGAACAGGGACATAAACCACATTATATAGTTCTAAAATGGTTCTTACCAGCAACATATAAATCAGAAACACCCACTAGAATAACTAAGGAGCCTGTGTCGCTAGACCAATGACAAAATTAGAACCAGTATTTAAAACACAGCTTCTACTGTGAAAATAACTTATAGATTCAGCTCACGCCTAGCTTTAAATAACATGTCAAAAGTCCGGGTTTGGTCCTAACTTTTAGGCCAGTAGATGTCACTCTTGTGCTTTCCCAAAATTGTCATATTAAGGTTTTGACAATCCAACTTCCTGGCACATATAATAGTCATGAACATGACTTCAGAGTTAAACTTTGATGTCAGTATAACACCATGTAAGCTAATTCACAGTGTCCTGTCAAGAATGGTTAGTTCCCAAATCCTGTTTAACACATATCCTGGGCTCTAAGGTGTATGGTTTATGACAAGTAAATGGATTTTGGCATATCTCTGTTGAGGGACCTGAAATGCAACCTTAGCTTCCTGGCAAGCAGCTGCCTCTCAGGTCAGAGGAAGGTCAAACATTTTTAAAAGAAATCAGTCTCTCTTTTTCTCTCTCCATGTGACCCTTGCCTTAACACTGGCATTCCTGTAGCATGTACATACACATCATCACATTATATATACTATACAGGCAACGTGAGCAAGCATAAAGGATGCAATACTTGAAGCAACATCCCACTGTGTTAGAAAAGGAAGTGCAAAGAAGAAGGAAACCACTTTGGTTCTCAAAAACAGTAGCAGAAAGGTCAGAGCCAAAAGGCTGGCCTTCAGGAAATATGGGAACACAGCGGGATGAAGATAGGAGGCATACCAAACTTTCCTAAGGGAAGCAGGGAAGGCAGTAAGGCAGGAAAGGCCCAAACCAAGGAAACACTAGCACGTAACAGTAAAAGAAGGTGACAAGACTTTCTATAGATACATTAGTGAAAGGAGAAAGTCCAGAGGGGTATTGCTAAGAACAAAGGGGATAAGGGGGCATGTGAGGAGGAGGACCATGTAAAAGCATCTATCCTAAATAGATACTTCTGCTCAGTATTTACTGAAGAGAAGATAGGCAGGGCCCACAGCTCAGCACCATGGATACAGGTGGGAGGGAGGTGAGCACTAGTCCCTTCACAAAAGAAAGGGTCCTACAAGAGCTCGATAGGTTCAGGGTGGACAAGGCAATGGGACCTGATGGCATACATCCCAGGGTACTAAAGGAGCTAAGGGTGGAACTAGCAGAGCCATTATCAGAACTGTTTAGTGAGTCTCTGAGCACAGGAGAGGTCCCAGAAGACTGGAGAAGGGCTCATGTGATCCCGCTCCACAAGAGTAATAGCAGGGAAGAGGCAAAGAGGCAGGGAACTACAGACCAGTCGGTCTTACCTCAGTAGTGGGCAATATTATGGAGGCATGCCTTAAGGAAAGGATAGTGCAACACCTGGAATCCATAGAGCACAGGATCCAAGACAGCATGGGTTTACAAAGAAAGGTCCTGTCAAACCAATCTATAGATTTCTTTGACTGGGTAACTAGAGTGGTGGACCAAGGGGAGCAGATGCAATCTCAGAGATTCAGCAAAGCTTTACGTTGTTCCACATAGAAGATTGATTAATAAGCTAGGTTGGCCGGGTGGGTCAGAAGGTGGTCAACTGGGTGGCAAACTGGTTGGCGGACAGAAACAGAGAGTGGTGGTAAACTATACAGTCAGAAGAGATGCAAGTCACAAGTGGGTACCACAGGGATCAGTCCTGGGGTCAGTCCTCTTCAATAGCTTCATCAGTGACATTGTACATGGACTGAGGGTAGGTTTGTCTGTTTGCAGATAACACCAAGATCTGCAACAGAGTAGATGATCCAGATGGGTGGGCAGAATGAGGAAAGATCTGGATAAACTAGCAAAATGTTCGGAAGAGTGGCAACTGGGGTTTAATTCAAAGAAGTGCAAGATCATGCACATAGGGAGGAGAAACCCTGAAGCCACCTCTAGGCTGGGAGGGAGATGCTGGCAGTCACAAGGGAAGAAAGAGACTTGGGCATCATCATCACCGATGACCGAAATCATCCAAGCAGACCACTAAAGTAGTAGTAAGGCTAGGGGGATGATAGGTTTATTAGTAGGGGTATCACAAGTCGAAAGAGGGAGGTAATAATCCCTCTTTACAAAACACTGGTTAGGCTCCATCTGGAGTACTGCGTGAGTACTGAGGCCACACCTTCACAAGGACATTAACCAAATTGAGGCAGTCCAGAGAAGGGCAACCAAATGGCGCAGGGACTGCATCAGAAAACATATGAGGACAGATTAACGGAGCTCAATATGTATACCTTGGCAAGAAAGGGAGGGAGAGAGGTGATATGATGGAAACATTCAAACACCTTAAGGGCATTAACAAGGTGAAAGAGTCTAACATGTTTCAATATAAGAAAAATAGCAGGACAAGAGGAAACAGCATGAGATTAGAGGGAGGCCGATTAAGGGTAATGTGAGGAAGTTCTTTTCACAGAAAGGGTGGTGGATGCATGGAACGCCTACCTCAGGAAGTGGTGGCTATGAATACAATGCAGGGCTTCAAACAGGCATGGGATAGGCAGAAGGGAGCAATACAGATGAGTATGAATAGATAGGCCATTGACAGAGCAAAGGCCAATGGCACATTTATAAGGTAGAAAAGAAATGGGCAGACTGGATGGGTTTATGTCCTTATCTGCCGTCAACTTCCATGTTTCTATACTATATATATACTGTATATATATATATATATGCAAATAATGACTGGTAGTTGGCTAGCTCACCACAGTGGCAGCTGGCAGCTGGGCAGGAGGTGCATTGAAGGTAAGTGCTGACTGCTGGCTGGTGGGGACATGGGGAGGTGTGCAGGTGGCTACTGTGGGAAGGGCCACTGAACACCAGGGAGATGTTCTGTTGTACTAGTGGGAAGTGGATGGGAGGGGCCACTAAACCTAGGGACATACAGTAATTCTAAGAGGAACTCGGCAATCGGGTGGGGAAGGGGAGACAACTGTTACCGTGGACTTTAATTTAGTATAATTATGGTTGGAGTACTGAAGGCAGGAGAGGAATAATTCGCTCTGTGCAATGCCTCTGCACATACAACAGCATGGAGGCATTGCACGAGAGGCTAATGGCCACATAATACTATACAAATAGATTCTTACCGCTTTGCATGCTGCAGCAGACAGGATGCTTAGAAAAGGACAATCACCATGTCAAGCCCTTCCTCTGAGGTTTTGAAAAATCTATAAACATCTGTCTTATGCCCTCCTATCCTATGTTATTATGCAGTATTTTTAGATGCATCAAATGTTTTCCACCTTGTGAACTGGTCTCGCTTGACCCCCTCTTCCTTCCTATCTTAAAAGAAAATACCCCTCAAATCACCTTTATTCTTCTCTTTTTCTCACTTCTTGCTGCAGTACTCTGCTGTCTTCTGTCTCATTTTTCATCCCTTTCTTTCCAAACCATGTGTGTCTGTAGATCCCTGCAGGACCTGACAGTTTTTCCTGCTCCTTCAAGTGCAAGCTCTTTACAGTATGCTCTCCTCCTGCCGACACCTGCTGTAGGCATTAGGTGACCTAGGAGGAGAGCCACTGGATTGTCCCTGAACTGCAAGAACTGGAGAAGGTGGGTATTTTCTTCACCATGACCAGATCCCCCTTTCCAAAGCAGTGGGTCAGTCACCGGCAAGGATACTGCACAGACGGTCTTGAATCAGGGCTTTACATAAAATAGCCAACCCAGAAGCACCTGATTCTGTTCTCCCAGGTGGCTGCAGCAAAGAGTTGCTCCACCCTTGGAGATTATGTAAATGAAATAAGATGTGTTCGGTCAAAGAAATAAGAGTTGGCTCCGCCAGTGGTGGCTGCTTTTGCTTGTTGTTAGCTTAATGTTTGAGGTTGTGCAACATATGTTGTTTGCTGTAATATAATTCAACTTTAAACATTAAGGTAATGTAAATGCAGCCTGTGTTGTCTCTGACAGACTCAGCAGTTCACCAGTCTTGCATGCTGTGACCACAAACCCACATAGACAGACAACACACACACACACAGCCTTTGGCACTCTTCTTCTACTCCCATTTGCTGCATACACACACACACACACACACACACACACACACACACACACACACACACACACACACACATATATACATACAGCCTTTGCACTCTTTCCTCTACTCCCATTTGGTACACACACACACATTTATACACACACACACACACACACACACACACACACACACACACACAGGAATACCTTCTTTCCCTCTCCCCAACTACCCCTCCCACCACACGTGATGATTAAATAGGGACCCTTACCCATGTTAACACTCCTCTCTCCTCCCTCCACTGTTCTGCCAAGTTGCCCTGAAAATGAATCAGTTACATCAGCCAGTAAAATAAATTACCTTCCCCCACCCAAGTTGAATTCCTCAACTCCACCCGCACTCCACCCAACCAAGTGAAATGCATCGTTGCTCACCCACTAACCTCTTGCACCCAAAACCATTTCCCCAGCCCCACTCACCCAAAGAATATGTGCTGTTGTCAATATTGGGTGTTTGTGACCTGGAAAAGAGAAAAACCTCCTCTGTGGTCAACAGTCGAGTCTCCTGTTCAGCGACTCACACATCAGTGAATGAATCGCCTCGCACTCTGATACTAGAGACATGGGTTTGAGAACAAACTCAGGAGCTGGATCAGGTAACTGAACAGCTAGGTAGCTCTGCTGCATGGTAGTGCCCTCAGCCCGAAAGGTATGACACTGTGGTTCCACTGCCACCACAACCCCTGTGGTGGCCTGAGGACTTTGGCCCTCTGGAGATTGTTGCTATGTGCATGCAAGGCCAGACAGGGGACTGCCAAACAAACAGGAAGGTGGAGAGCTTACAAAGGGACTGGGAAGAAAACCTGTCTCCCAGGCCTCCTTGATGGCTGCTTGTACCTTAGAGCCCACACCATGTGGATCCCCACTGGCCTGCAACGGGGAGGAGAAGCACATGGGGCTGGGAGGGCAATGGTATAAAGGGCTCAAGTTAGATGCAGGTGGTGTTCCACAGGCAAAAGTTCCATTAAAAAAAGAAAAAGCCCATTTCATAAGTGGGAAAACATGCTTCACAATGTGTGAGTCATGAGGGAATAATGCACTTCTCAGGTAGTTGCAGCACTCAGCTATGCCTTGTGCCTATCAACCACCAGAGGTATGCATTATTCCATTATAATCACATACCCTGTCAAGTGTTACTCCTTATGTATCTTGTTGACAACCAGTGTTAAACTATCCTTCAATATCTCTGCTCCTACTGTCTGAGACAGCCTCTTTCCACTTCACTGATTCTCCTTCACCCTTCACATCCCATTTCAGTCAGAACCCACCTCCTTCCTCTTGCCTCTGAGTGCTCGGCTGCAGTTTATACCCACAAGATCATGGTCAAGACTTTGGATGCTGTTTTGGCATGATTTCTGATTACCTCAATCAACCCCTTACCACACAACTTAGCTGCTCCTGATTTTAGATTAGCAGAAGCAATTGTTTTTAATATTTGTAAACAGGGGTTGTGAGGCGGCAGAGCTGTAGAAATGCAGAGGTATTGAGAGGCATAAGCAACAAGCATCAGTAGAACATACACTTGCAGGTATTTGCACTGGTGTTTGGCATTTATGCAGGCCCCCAAGTTGTATCCATGTCCCTTCAGCATCCATATCCCAACAGAGTACTCTCTGCAACTTCTCTTGTGTCTGATTAACATTCCACCTCATACTTCTTAAGTGTCTGTCTTAGGAACCTTAACACCCTGATTGTGCTCAGGGAACGAGCCTTTGGGAAATCATGCACGCACACTTGTAACACAGTCATTCAGTGGAATTATTTCACTAAATTTTCAACACAGGCATTTTGTCACCTCTGGTCATGAACACTGTCACCATGATTTGTTACTGGGGCCTGAACACTGATTTCACAGCGATCAAGGCTATTTGTGCTGGAAGTGTGAAACACATTTCGCCAGGATTTGAAAATGATGGCTGTACTGTTCATAAAGAGGTGGGAAATGCAAATGTTGAAAATCTGGAGTGACAATATTACAGATTCTCGGTTACAAGTGGAAACTGTGCAACGATGCTCAGAAGCAGTCATTTTTTGGCATTTTTCACCAAATTTTCAACATAGGCATTTTAGGATGTCTGCTCCTGAACAGTGTCACTGTGATTTTCTTACTCTGTACCGAACACTAATTTCCCACAGCGACCACACTATTCTATGCCAGGCGTGCGAAAACACATTTCAGCCAGGATGTGAAAAATGACAGCCGTACTGCTGATATGGAGTTGTTGAAACTGCCAGTGTTGAAAATCTGGAGTGAAAATATTACAGATTCACAAACTTACGCTGTAGCGAGAAACTGAGCAATGCACGCCGTAATACGCCATTTTATGGACATTTGTCACCACATTTTCAACATAGACATTTTAGGACCTTTGTTCATGAACAGTGTCACTGTGATCGTCTGTAGCGAACACTGATTTCCGACAGCGACGTGCTGTTTTGCCGAGAAGCATGAAACACATTTCAGTCAGGATGTCAAACATGACAGCTGCACTGTTCGTAAGGAGGTGTGGAAATATGCCTATGTTGAAAATCTGGAGGAAAATATTGCAAATTCGCAAACTTATGAGTATTCATGGAACTGCGAATGACACCTCGCAGCAGTCATTTTCTGAATTGTTTGACCAAATTTGCAACATAAGCCTTTTTGAGAGGTCACCTCATGAACACTGACGCTGTTGTTTTAAGTATCGTCCCAAAAGGTGATTCCACGCAGTGACCACGAAATCACCTTTCGGGACTGAATAAGGCAATGACAGTGAATGAATTCATGAGAAAGAGTGTCAAGAACCCTATGTTGAAAATTTGGTGCCAAAAGTAAAAATGGCAGCGATATCCACCTAAGTTGGAAAACCTATTTATGCCATTATACAGCTTACCGCATTTCCTCAGTTTATGGTCGGCTTTGAGGAGTGCAGACATGTTCCCGGTCCACTGAAGATCGCTAGCCTAAGCTCCAGAGGTAAGTATGGGGTGGGGTGTGTGGGAGGTGGGCAGAGGGTGGGCGTGAGTCAGTAGGGGGGCCAGGGACTCACCAAGGGACCATTTTTCTTTCATAGGAATGAAAACAAAACAAAAAAAAAAGACGGACGCTTTTGGCATGCTGGGGTGGGCTTCCAGTGTGTCACCTATGTGTTTGTTGGGGGGACTGGAGCACAGGGATTGGCTCCCCGCCAGCCATACAGTGTGCGTGGGGAAGGCATGAGCATGCTCAGGTGGGCTCCCAGTGTGCCAGCCAGTTGTTTGTTGGGGGGGTGCATGAGCCGAGGGGGAGTTGGGCACCCACTCGGCCTAACGTGGAGGGCCAGGAGAACACCAGCAAGGGAGGGAGGACATTAGCAGAGGGAGGAAGCGGAGGAATTTGTGCACTGCATACACGCTACCACCACTATTTGCAGCGAACCTTTCTTAGAAGTGAAGACCAACACAGCCGAACTGCTGTCATACACAGCTCAGCATGTATTGGTCCGCAGGGTCGTGCCTGCTACACTGAGCACTGTATTGAGGAGGAGGGTCACACACTTCAAAAGTCATGCTGTTGCAAGATGTTCCTTGTGCATGTGTGCAAGCGAATGTAAAAAGGAAGGTTCCATGCATGCCTTGGTCACAAAAGGCAATTAAGGGCTAGAAAGTGGCGCAAAACATTGGCATCTGGGGTGTAGCTACTACCGGCCTTGCAAGTTGTCTTTTCATCTTTGTTTAAGCTGTATGTAAATAATAAATGATTGAAAGTCCAATCCTAGCCTGAGTTACTTTTTGTGACAATGTGTGTGAGAAGTCATAGTTTTTATCTGATTGATAAGTCTAGTGGCTCCACTTTATTCAGTGTGGTTGTTTGTGGGAACAGAGTAATGAGCAGCACACTAATAGGAAACGGAGACAGACAGTGAGGGCGCAGGGCATGTCCATCACTGTGGAGTCTGTAGAGTAAATCTTGGTGAAGTCTCAGTGAAGCCAGGACAGTTACTTTCAGGAGGGATGAACTGCAGCCACTCGAACTTTTCTTTTTTTTATTACTTTGATAACCAGGTAAAAGAAGAAGAAGAATCCGATTTATATAGCGCTTTTCATATACAATGTATCCCAAAGCACTTTACAAGCAATGCTAGACTGGTAGTGAAGTGACTGAATGTGTGGTGGTGGCCATATCACACATCAACACCCACATACAATCTTGAATAATTGCATGAACCGGTTTTATGGAAAGGGATTATTGGCCAGGACAACAGGGAAAGTCCCCTACTCTTTTAGCGAAGAGTGCCATGGGTTTCTTTACTTCCACCTGGATGCCCACCAGGACAGCACCAGGATGGGTAGAAGGGACCTCAGTTTAACGCCTCATCCAAAGGTCGGCACACCCCAACAGTAAAGCACCCCTAATACTGTACTCAGGTGCCAGTGTTTTGGATATGAGTCCAATCCTGGTGTGGGACTAGAACCCATGACCTTCTGGCCCAGAGGTGGATGTACTACCAACTGAGCCACGCTCAAGTAAGGCCCACTAGGCATGAGTACCTGTTTTCAGGGGTAACTCCAGAGCACTGGGAGGTTAAGGACTATTTCAGAGGCACACAGTATGCGAGTGGAGGTTGTGGGAAAGAACCAAGTCTACTGGATGTACCAAGCTCATTCACAGCTCCATACTCTAACCTCTAGGCTATGTAACCAGCTTTTGACTCCTGGGTGGGATATTCAGAAATGCCCTAGAAGCAGAGCAAGAGCGCAGGTACACTCTTGCAGCTACTGATAATCGCGATATTCAAAGGCTGAGCACCAAGGCAAGGACAGTGCAAGACGGCTGAATATCGCAGGGATGCATCATAGCGTAATTAGGGCTGCGCTAGGAGCAAAGCAGCAGGCACCATCATGCTAAAGCCAGGAAGCACAGGAGCATAGCATGGGCAGGGCAGGGACAGAGGCGCATGAGCCATGGCACAGGGCCCTGGCACAGTGTGGAGCAGGCCACAAAAGCAGGACCAACTGTCACCATAGTGCAGAGGATGACCGAGGGTGGCAAGTCAGGTGCATGGCCACATGCCCTGACCACGCATCCCACTGCAGCATATGGAGGTGACATGTCACCCATGGCCACCGGCAGGCAGCCATGGGCAACACCCACAGGACGGCACGGGACATGGCACCGGGACCAAAGCAGACAACACACAAGCCAACAGCACACACCACACCGCCACACAGCCCAGCAGGGAACATCACGCATGCCACAGGGCACACACACACACATGCTACTGTGCGCAGACCACCTGACACAAGCCCCAGGCAACTGCAACGTACACACAGCCACTATGCACACCACTGCAGCATGGCACCAATGCCATCTGCAAATCAGACACGGACACGGATGGCTACCAAAATATAACTGTATTTAAACAACAAGCAACAAATCCAAACTATGTACAGTTGAACAGGGATAGGGGCAGGAACGAGGACACATTCAGGAGCGTAGGCTGGGGAAGGGGTTGGGAGACAGGGATATGGTAGGCTTGGTACAATGGAGGAATGGGAGGGGTATCAGTGAAAGGGAGGGTGAAGCAGGCCAACGGGCCCTTGGAAGGTCCTCGACTATCACGCCTCTGCTGCCTCCTCCTCTGTGGCTGGAACATGACCTGGTGAATTATGCGTGCCACCGCAAGGGTGGGCGTGGTGACCCACAGGATCCGCCTCCAGCAGCCTTGTATGGGCATCCACCAGTTGGGCTCCAAGGACAAAGGAGGGACATGGATGAGTGCATACCCACGACCCTAGCCCACCCACCGTGGCAGCGGACAGCATTGGCATGCGCCTGCAGGGCACACAGCCAACCACAGTGTGCGTGCCACACAAGCTGCCATCCCCATCATCCACAGCCATGCACAGCACTACACACCACCATCAACCATGCGCAGCATGCCACAGCCATGACAGCCAAGTGAATGGCCATTGCGTGGGCTGACGGTGGCCTGGCTGGGACGGATGCACCACAGCCCCCACGGTGGCCACACACACATGCCCTGGGCACAGCATGGTGCAATGGACCACGCCCGGCAAGGCACGGAATGTAATGGCTATGTGCACAGGGGGCTGCGGCCCATCCTTACCCACACAACAAAATACACCACCAAGGTGCCTACCTGCAAGCTGTGGCCCGACTGGCGCCTGACCACCTGCACCACGTGGCTGGCCGGCAACCCTCCATTGCACACCACCACTGGCCTGCTGCTGTCTGGCAGCAGCACCCACCATCTGGGCTCTTCGCTGATCATCAGGGCCTAGTAGGGAGACAGTGTGAGACAGACATCAGCACCGGGAGCAAGACATGGCCCCCAGCACAGTAAACCCCATGACCCCAGCGCAGCAGTGCTGAGGTACAGCACACCAGCAGTGCGCTGCCATGTCCGGCGGTGTTCCGGCCACTGCTCCCCACCCACAGCAGCATGGCATGACACCCGCTGGCAATTCACACAACACCAACATGGCATGGACGGGATAAATGCACTCGCCTGGCGGTGGCACAGCGCCCTCCGGACATGTGCCTGCAGTGACCTGAGCTGGCCGATCCCTCCTCCACAGGTCACCGTACTGTGGCGCACTGCTCCCCACTACGGCGCCGAACCTGTTGCCTCCTCTAGCTCCTTGCCACCCCTGCCACACCTCAGTGCGCAGCTGGTCCAGGGTACCTCCCCATAGAGGGCACCAATATGTGGCTCCACCAAAGCCACCAAGTTCGCAAGCTCCACCTGTGTCCAGTTTGGCACTCTCAGTGTGCTCCTGCATGGCATGGCTCTATCAGGAACCACAGCAGCATAATGGCGCCGGGGAGCGCCACGAGAACCTGAAATACGAAGGATCGCGATACTCCTGCCGATGTGCTGGCATCCCCTATCGTGCATCGGCAGGGTATGTGCGACTTCGCGTGGACGCTGACACGGGCCACAGTCACCCAGGGTCAAGGGGCACACGTTGGGGTCAAACAGCGACAGGGCATGGATAGTATGGTGCACTTATAGGTCCAGTGTGGCCCCATGGGCCTTGTATATGTGCCAATGGTGCACATGCGCGATTGGTGTATAGTGCATGTGCACCACATGCCCAATAGCAGCTGAGCGCCGTGCCACCTGTAGCACATCATGCTTGGGAAGCACCACCGACATACGCAACATCAGTGCGCTGCATGCGCTGTACCATGAGGACCGCCACGTCACACAGATGCGCCATGACATGCGCATGAGCAACTCCACTGTGCAATGCGCATCCACGGTATTCAGCGGGCATATGCAGATGAGCTGACCAGCATATCGGGTGGCGCATCGGAGGCATTTGCATCCCATTACAGTTGGACTCCTCATTTGCATGTGATGCGCTATAAAGGCGCCATGTGGCGGCACAGGCACCAGACCAGTATTGCAACCTTCACAGGTAGGACGCCAGGCACTGGGCATGTTGGGACTGGGGAGCCTCGTGTGGCAACCAACACTGACCACATGTCCCCACCAACAGGAACAGCATGTCGGAGCAAGAGGAAGTTTGCAGGCCCAATTTCACAAGGGCGGAATGCGATGCCCTATATGTTGCCTACCTGGACCAGGAGCCCCTCCTGAGTGGCTCCACAGGCACCCAGTAACCCAGGGCGGAAGCATGGGCGGGTGTAGCCAGGGCCATGAACCTGCAGGGCGTCCATCAGAGGTCGGTGCAGGAATGCAGGAAGAAGGAGGGCACGGACCACAGGCAGATCAAGGAGAAGGTGGCAGCCATCTGGGCCATATGTGCCGCCATGGGCAGTGGACAGCCTGAGGTGCCACAGCTGACACCGTGGGAGGAGCATGTGGCAGCGACAATGCGCACAGCACCATTGAAGGCGTTCCTGGCAGTGGATTCTAGATGGGAGGTAGCCCTTCACTGCATGGTAGGTACAGTGGTGCAAGGGGATGTGGGTAAGGGGTGCATTGGGGCAGGGGTGCATGGTGGCAGCACTGACGTGTATGATCCCTTACAGATCCAGAGCACCTGTGTGCAGATGCAGGGTGGTGCCCACCCTGAGTAATGTTGGGGACCTGGAGGGCGCCATCCACTCCACCGGGTCCGTGGCCCGGACCCCGCCGGAGCCACCACACTGTCTGCATGGATGCCTGTGGCGTGGCACAGACAAGGCCCAGGTAGTGTTTCAGCAGGATGCCAACCATGGCGCCAGTATGCTGAGACAGTAAGCGGGGCAATGTCCACGCCAGATGATGACATGGCCGCTACCCAGGACAGTGGTGATGCTGTACAGGGGAGGCACCCCTACCACACACAGGACATGGCGGTGCCAAATGTGCACAGGTGGCCACCGTGCCTGCAGAGCAGTCAGGTCCATCTCTCGGTGGGGGTGCAGCCTCCCCAGTGACATTCGCGCACAGCGGCGGAGGGGCAGCAGGGCAGCAGGGCGATGCTGAGGGTGGACAGGTGCGGTGTCCACTGCCACGGTGCCGCAGACAGAACAGGCCCATGAGGTCCCGCTGTGCAACTCCCACCTGCACGGGGCTGTGCCGCTGGGCTGCACAACCCCCACGGGTCGGCACGATGCTCAAGCCCCCCAGGGCACACCCGCCTGCTCAGGGCATTCGTGGAGCAACAGATGCAGGTCTTTGGCAGGGGTGCACATTCCGCAATGAGCGCCCTGTCCCCAGGGAGGCATGACCAGGACTTTCAGCAGCTCCTGTCCGAGGCCACACGATGCGGAAGGACATGACCGCAGGCCTGGATCAGCTCACCACTGCAGTCACGGCCAGCCTGGCACCACTGGCCACCCTGGTACAGGGCCGTCCGCGTCAGTCATCATGGAGTGCATTCTCTACCCGGTCCTGGCATCATGCTGGCCCCAGCATTATCGCCATAGATCAGCTATGGGCATCCAGGCACACCTGGGCGGGGCCTGTTCGGGGCCTGCAGGCGCCTCACGAGGCCGGTCGCATTCTCACAGCAACATGCCTGGGGTATGTCTGTGACACCCCTCGTGGCCGCCGCGACAGTCTGCGCCTGCTGGGCGATCTAGGCGGGCCATCCACGTACGTGGCAGTCATGCACCTGCATGGCAGACATGATTGCCGCCTCCCGTCCGCTGCCCGCCGCAACCCTGTATGCACAGAGGTGTGGTATGCGTGTCATGCGTTGGGCCATGACATCTGAAGCCGCACATCATGCCCACCTTGTGCACACCTCCGGCCGCTGGCCACTGTGGCATGTGCATGATGATGCCATCACAGCACCGGCCGCCACAGTGCACCGGTGTTCAGCATCTGACACCGCCTGTTGGTGTCTTTGGGAGTGCATGTGTGTGCCTTTGTGACTGTGCCTGTGGGTGTGGGTGTGGGGCTGTGTGTGGGTCCACTGTTCTGTCAGGGGTGCTTCCACGGTGACCTGTCCCATGTCCGCTGCTGCCCCTCCGGCTGTGTCAGTTGTGGGGCCCTGCCAGCCATGCCTGTTTACCATGCCCGGTCCCTGGGACCTGTGTGTGGACCTGTTCACCTACCTGCATGTACCATAGTGCTCCTCTGCAATAGTGTCCCTGTGCCGCTGGGCCATCCTGCACAGCCAGGACTCCCATCGTCCGGGGGATGCCCACCACCGTTGGCCTGGCGTCAGCGTCCGTCCCCACTGCTGTTCCTCTTTGACCTTGACAGCTATCCCATGGTCACTGGCCATGTTGTGTAGCACACAGCAGGCCAGGAATCAGACCACAGGCCTTTGAGGGGAGCTGTACTGTAGGGCACCGCCGGACCTGTGCAGGCAATGGAAACGTGCCTTCAGCAGTCCAAACACACACTCAATGATGTTCCGTGTGCTGGCGTGTGCCTCTTTGTATGGGGGTATCCGCTGTCACCTGTGGGGGAACATGTTGGGTTAGCACATTGGTCAGTGTGGCTACCCCCTACACAGCCGAACCTCTACACCCCATGCATTGCATCACCCCCATGCCCTGCTCTGTTGCACAGGGCTGCCCTTTCTGCTGCATACTCACCTACTAGGTGGCGGTGGGGATGTCCCCACTTCAAACCTGCGGCACAGTGCAGACTGGTGCCAGATGAAGGCATCATGTGCTCCCCAGGGTGTGTGGCACAGACATTGATTATGCGCCTTGGCATCACACACTGCCTGGCAGTTGACACTGGGGTAGCCCTTCCTGTAGATGTAGGCCACCCCTCAGGCTCCGGTGGTGTGCAGATGCCTATGTGGGTGCAGTCAATGGCTCCTAGCATGCCAAGCATCGATGCAGCCCTGTGGAACTCCTGCATGTTTGCTGTGCTCCGCCTGTGTGCTGGAGAAGTGGATGAATTCTGCAGCATGAGGCAGCAGTGTGTTGAGGAATTGTGTTAGGAGCCGTGATGCAGCCAACTGGATTATGCCTGTGGTGTCCCTGTTGGTCTCTGAAAGGTGCCCGTGGCGAGCAGGCACATCACGGCCGTGACCTTGGTCTCCACTGACAGGCGTGGCTCCATCTTGTGGGTGCCTGCATCTCGTCACTGCACAGCTCACAGAGCTGCCTCAAAATTCTCTGGTTCAGGTGGTACTAGCCCCCATCTCAGTGTTGCTGTACTGTTCAAGGTGGTGTGGGCACGGTACCACCTGTTCTGGGCATACCGCCACTGGGCCCTTCCACTGCTGCACCGCCAGCTGCCTGCCTCCTCACACCTCTCATTACTGCATCCATCTGAATATTGCACTGGCCATGGCCCAGCCTGTCTGACCCCCGCAGCTGTCTCCTCCCTGGGCTTCCCCAGCTTTATGCTGCTGCTTGGGCCCTGCACTAGGCACACTTCTGTGTTGGGAACCCACACGCACAGTCTGGCCTGCCCACGGGTCAGTCTGGGTCACGCACTCTGTCCCACTGCCCATTGCACCTCCTGCCTCTGTGACCTGTCCTGCACCCCGCTGCTGTCCTACCTGGCCAATGGCCCTCACCCTGTCACCGTCTCACACTGTCTCTGTCCCTCACTCTGTCTTTGTCTCACTCTCTCTCCCTCCCTCTCTCACCCCTGCTCCTCTGGGTGCAAGCCACCGCCCCTGCTTGCTCCATCCTTTTATAGGCTCAACTTTACTCCTGCATGTCCCTGTTGCTCCGCGCTTGCATATCGGCCTGCTGTTGAATATCACACTCGCTATTTATTCATAGCTGCGCCCCCTGCACTTACTTGCATTCATTGGGGTTGCACGTTGGCATTTTCTTGATTTGCAGAGTGCATTGTCACTCGCTGAATATCGCTTTTTGGCGATATCCGCTGTTGCACTGGCGCATCTCACTTGGTACTTCTAACCGCTTTAAATATCCCACCCTGAGCTCTCAATACTTTTTCTGGATTTTCTATCCAATAGTTCTAAGTGTTTATTGACAATACTGCTGCCAAACATACATGTTTTCTTTACCTTTATTTACCTAAAATAAACCAGCTGAGATGTAACAACTCTTTTACATATTTCTGCAGCAGGGTGGGTAGGAGTTCTGAGAAGTTAAAGGACTTGCCCAAGGTCACACAGTGAATATCTGGCTCTAGTAGGGTTTGAACCTGGATCACCTGATTCCCAAGCTGGCTATTTCTGATCTGTTAATTTTCTGTCACTTAATATCATAATTAATTGTAACACAAATCATGTATTGATCATTCCCATTTCACTCCTTTTATTGAATTCTCTATATATCACATAACTGTGTATTTTCTTTCCGGATATAAAAGCATTTTGGTTCTACTTTTAATAATAGAGGCAAGTAAGTAGTTTTTATTTGTAAAGCACCCTGCCTGGTCCCAGAGCATTAGGCAGATTCAACAGCGGCAAGAGATAGCAAAGCACAATAATGATGCATGTAATAAATAAGTAAATATAAATAAACCTGTAATGAATACAGTAAATTATAACTGGTTGGGATAATCTGGAAAAACATTAAATGCTACAGCTTGGTTTTGAAAATGGAAGTGGGAGACCAAAGGAATTTCTGTTGGCAGTGAATGCCACAGTGCTGGGGTTTCCACCTGGCATGAAAGCATGGTTCCCAAGATTTGAACAGGGATGCAACGTAGCACTGGGCCCACTAAATGTTAAAAGATGCTGTGGTAGGATTCAGACCCAGATCTCTTGTTTCTCCTAGGAACTTCTGTTTCACATCTCAGTTATCTAACCACCAGACAGCACTGCCTTTTGTGAATTCATTTTCAAATATTTCCTGCAGACTCTGGCTGAGCCAAATTATGCCTCCGATCGCCTCCTGACAGATAATTTGATCCGCTTGCAAACACTTAGAGCTAGGATTGTCACATAATGGTTGTCTGGCTGCCTGCTTCTGATCTGTTCAATCTAAATGACATGGGCAGACTGTTCCGTCACCATTTTCAGCCTAAAACATGCTCTGCAGGTTCAACACTCTCTCTGGAACTGCAAACACGTTTTGTATTCTTTGTTTACCAGACCTCATTTAGTGATTTCATACTTCAGATGGGAGGCTTCCAGACAGTTAGTTGAACAGTGAAAGTACGCTGTGTACACATGCTAGGCACTATGTTTGTAACTATGGGCTGCACAAGGATCAGGTGTGTCACCCCCGCCCCCGCCCATGTACATCTGGAGTGTGTGGGAGAAGTGTCCTCTGCCTGGCTGCTCACAGTGAAATGTGATCATGGCACAGGCTTGACTGTGGCTTCTGGGGTTACATAGTGTTCCCAGTTTAGAGCCAGTAAATTAGATGGGCTGGAGGGACAAGATCCTTTCGTTTGTATTGGAACAGCTCCAGGAGTTAGTGGGCTGCAGGCATGTAAGTGTGGTGTGTTCCAGGAAAGTACAAGCTCCCGTTATATTGGAGATTACATTATTTTCCTTCTACTGGAGAAGGATTCCCGCCATATCCGTTTTGAATTGGAGTGCACTGGGGTAGCAGTAAGAATGGAAACCTGTATGGTAGGTGCCTGCACTGTACTTAGCACTGGGGGCAAACAATGGGATTCAGTTTCCAGTGCGGACAGTCCCTGCCTTTCAACCTTAGAATTAAAGTCAACACAGTGTGGGAAAGTCTTCTGCATCCCTGTTGGCACTTTATCTGACCTATGGGAAACAGATGCATTCAATCTGGAGCTTTCAGCCCACCAACTTTTGCCAGTGCACAATGTGTCACAGTGTGGTGAACCTGCACAAGACATGGTATGGACTCTGTGGGTAAACAGAGGCTTCAGTCTCCAATGCTGTTACTCACCTTTCAGCAGTACAAAATGTACTGCAGTGTGTTAGCCTGTGCTGTATCTGCCAACACTATACCTGGTATGGGCTCTTGTGGGTAACCAGAGGGCTCCGGTCTCCAGTACTGTCGCTCCCTCATCTTTCAGTAGCACAGCATTCACTAAAGTAGGGTTAATCTGCACTGTATCTGTTTGAACTATACCTAGTATGAGCTCTCGGTATGCAGACGCACTTCATTTTCCAAGGTGGTCACTCTCACTGCCAGCAACACTAACTTCACTGCAGTGTGGTTAGCCTGCACTAAATCTGCCTGCACTGTACCTTGTATTGGTTCTCTGGATAAACAAAGGGCTTCATTCTCTAGTGTGGTCACTCCTTAACTTTCATCAACACTTAAAGCAGCAGTACAACAATCTGGTGAAAATTTTGACCTATACTTTTTCTGCTACTTTACATTGCCATTTACTTCTTGACTTGTATGATACCCTTCTTTCCGAATTTGATCTGCTTTAGTGCTTTTTCTCATGTCTGAAATAATAAAAGGGCGTCCTTTTAATATGGCTCGGACCAGGTTTTCATCAGTATTTGCAGTTGTTTTGAACAACTATTGTTCTGTACGGTCAGAGAGTACTGCCTGCTGCATGATAGTTAATTTTAGTCACACAACAGAAGTGAGATATAAACAACAGATGGACAAAACAGCTGAAAATACTGATGAAGACCTGGTCTGCACCATATTAAAAGGAGCTCTCCTTTATTATTTCAGACATGAAAAAAGTACTAAAGTAGACTCAAATTGTGGAAAGAAGGGTATCATACAAGTTAGGAGGTAAATGGCAATCTAAAATAGTATAAAAGAATACAGTAGTAGCACCGAATTAGTCAAAGGATTTTTTATTTTCCTCTTTTCCTGGCTGGGCCACCAATCTTTATCTGCCTGGTCACGGCCCCGGAGACCTCCACCACCGCCTATTGCTGCCAGGGACCCACGGTCACCCCGGCTTGCCCCGGGCGGGGCCTTGGCCACCCTCGCGGGCCACGTGAACTATGACTAGTTGGGGTCCCGCAGCCACGGCGGTGAATCGAGGGACCTCCGGGAGGGCTTCATTCTCTCGTTGGCCCAGCCCGCCATTCTTTTTCCTGGTTTCTTCCCCAGAGGAGGCGGGATGTGCAATGACGCCAGCGCCTGCCCTGCCTCCCCTTGTTGAACGTCAGCAGCGTGAGGTCTCCGGCCTCCACCAGGGGTCCTCCGTGCTCCGAGTGTTGTCCCACCCTCCCCGGAGAAGGAGAGCTGCCCATCGGACGCTCCATCCTTCTCCTCCAGCCGCCCTCCGACAACCCAGGTCCGTTCTCGAACCCGGATCGCTGCATCGCAAGCGGAAATCTCGCTGCGCCGAACAGGCCGCCAAAGGATTTTTAAAAATCCATGTTGAGAATTGTGAAACCTTTAGTTAGGATTTTGTTTTGTTTGTTAGTGTGTTCACTGCTACCCAGAGAGGGTTGTCTCATCTAATAGTGTAGTTGGAAATCTACCAGATGGCACTAAAGTACTATAATAGGAACTGCCCCTTTCTGTAGGTATA
This sequence comes from Neoceratodus forsteri, assembly GCA_016271365.2. Taxonomy (NCBI): domain Eukaryota; kingdom Metazoa; phylum Chordata; order Ceratodontiformes; family Ceratodontidae; genus Neoceratodus; species Neoceratodus forsteri. The sequence goes on from CM057455.1 coordinate 269,042,052, forward strand.
ACAAAAGAATTTTAGAGGATTTTTTCCCAAATTTTGTGAAGGATAAATAGGGAATCTCACAAAATTGCTTGACAAATTCGGCATTGCTACTGTAGGTCAAAACTTTTGCCAGATTGTTGCAGTGCTGTTTTAAATTCATTACAGCATATAGGGAATTCTGCAGTGTTTTGCCAACACTTTACCTGGCCTCTAGAAAAACAGAGGACTTTAATGTCAAGACCTCTTAGTCCTCCACCTTTCACCATAAATTCATCACATTGTGTAGAGAAACCCAACAGTCCTTGGCGACAGTGTACTTGACCTGTGGATAAACAAAGGGATTCAGTCTCCAGTTCTATCAATCACCTGCATTTCACTAGCACTAAAAGGTGTATGTACATTAAAGAATGCTCATTCATTTCCATTCTGAACAACATCTGAATGACTGCTATCTATGGAACTGATCCACAAATTGGGCTGTTACACACGCATGTTCTGTGTGTCTGGCCCAAGCAGCTCTGCACCTCAGTGCTGTTGCCTGAGCCACCACACAAGTGGCATCTACTTACCCTGGCATGCAGCAACCTGAGAGGGGAGGAGCTGGGACAGAATAAGAATCACAGGTCAGCTGTGTAGTTGATTCCTTGCTCTGCATGGAATTTTTTGTTGGCCTACAGTGTAGCATAGAGGTTAACACACTGGGCTACAAAGCAAATGACCCCATAATCATGGGTTAGAATCCCACAACCACCACATGACTATGAAATTACTGTTTCCAGGTCGCTTGAAAAGGGATATATGTGTAGCTCAGTGGGCCTACTCAGTCATCAAAATTCAAATAAATAAACAAATAAATAACAACTGCTGCCCATTGCTCCCTCTAACAATTGCTGCCCACCACTCCCTCTAACAATTACTGGCCACTGGTCTCGATAACAATTACTTTCTACTGCTCCCTATAACAATTACTGTCCACTGCTCACTACAGCAATTACTGACCACTGATCCCAATTACAAATACTTTTACTGCTCCCTATAACAATTGCTGCCCACTGCTCCCTATAACAATTACTGCCCACTGCTCCCTATAACAATTACTGACCACTGGTCCCAATTACAAATATGTCCTGCTGCTCCCTATAACAATTACTGCCCACTGCTCCTTATAACAATTGCTTCCCACTGCCTCTCTATAACAATTGCTGCCCACTGCCCCTATAACAACTACTGCCCACTGCTCCCTATAACAATTGCTTCCCATTGTTCCCTATAGCAATTGCTGCCCACTGCTCCCTATAACAATTACTGACCACTGGTCACATAACAATTACTTCCTACTGCTGCCTATAACAATTACTGCCCACTGCTCCCTATAACAATTACTGCCCACTGTCCCCTATTACAATTACTGCCCACTACTCCCTAAATGAATAAGACTGAAGCCTTGTGGTTTGGGACTGATTGGGCCCAGAGGAGCTTTTGAACAATATAGCAGAGGTGCAGGAACTGATGCTGACAAAGAGTTCCCCATAATACTTGTGCTCACACACCGCCAAATGTCATGCATGTCTGGCTTTGAGAATGCCACAGATCATGGCCCCACCACCTGCCTGCTTCCTGACCTGACTGCCCAACTAGCTTAGGTGGCAGACAGATCTGGATGATGGACCTTGATCATGGGAGGATGAGCGAGATATGTGGATGCTTCAGAGTGCTCCGCATGTGCATTAAGTGACTACATGTCAATTCCTCTAGTCAATGTGCTCTCAGACATCTTCTGCCATACTATCAGCTCTGGCATCAATCAGCCCGCTGAACAAATCGTTCCAGACAATTCACCCCATATAAATTTAATAAAATAAACTCTGGGGAGGGTGCAGTTTGGAATGAAATGTGCAGGAGTCCATTAACACTGGAATGTATATTCCAGTTTGAGTTGTCACAAAGCAAATTGTCTGGAACAACTTGACATGTCAACGCATTGAGTGGGCACTTCTAGTACTAGCCCTGAGCGGGCTTTCTGGCTTGGCCTAGCTAAATCGCATTTCTCTTTCAAAAGAATTTTAATTAAGTAAATCACTTGCCATCAGAAAAGATATATATAACTAATAAAGGAAACTGCAGCCTTATTATTTTTATTTAGTTATTTGTTTGTTTTTGTTTATTAGGTAAGCTTCCTGAAAAGTTCCTTTTATAAGAACTACACTGGAGAAACAATCAGACGTAAGTATATTCACACATCCTAATATAAAAACCATGTAATAAGCAGATTTGTAATAAGTAGTGGTTCTGTCATGATTTTGGACAGAACATCTGTCACACTTTTAGTACTGCAATCAATGTAAACAAGCCCTACATTTATCATGGTATAGGAAAGCCTGTGCTGACTCTGCCCACACTGAACCAAGGTCTGTGGATGAACAGAGGGTTTCGGCTCTGGTCCTGCTGTTCCTCACCTTTCACCAACACTACTTTTATTACAGTGTGAGGAAGTCTGTGCTGTGCCTTTCCACACTGTTCTGATACTGTGGCATATTGAGAGCTTCAGTCTCCAGTCCTGTCATCCCTCACATTTCACCAACATAAAATTCATTGCAGTGTGAGGAAGTCTATAATGTGTCTGTCCATGCTGTACCTAGTCTGGGGCAAGATAGACACACAGAAACTTACATTGTATTGGCAGAAAAGACCTAGAGCCCTCCCAAGGAAGCTCAGATAGAGTGAAGTGTTAGGCTACAGTACCTGGTGTCACAGTTTATGGCAGTCTGGATCTTCCTGTTAGCATGTGAATAACTTGGAATTTGGACTTGCAATAAATGATGGTGGTCTATATTTTCTTTGGCACCAACTGCTTACTTATGCGCACACCATTTTCCATCTTGGAGTGCAGGTCTTCTGCTGTTAGTGTGTTGTTCGACTTTACAGTGTGGTTAGGTCCCTGACTTGCACCCTGCCTTGAGCTGGGCAGCACTGCACTTTCTGGTTTCCTATGCTCTACATATTCTGGGGCTAGATAAAACATAGAAACATACCCAGAGGTCCATCCACTCTGCCCATATCCTGCATAGCTCCATGCCAGGCCTATCACTAGACTAGATGTAGAGATCTGATAGCTCTCATAGCTGTCGGTCACCCCTTCCCCAGGTATCCTTGCCTTTTGCCTCTGGCTCCCATTATTATTCCCCTGTGTCTGTCCCACCCAAAGCTAAACCCCATCACAGTCTTGGCTTCAACCTGCAATGTGGCAGTCTGTTCCATCCATCCCCACCTGCTCTGTGAAGGACTTCTTCAAGTCCCTTTGACACTTTCCTACCAGTCTCCATGCATGTCCTCTAGCCACTGTGCCCTCATTCCCTAGAACAAGTCCTTTCCATCCACACTGTTGGTTCCTCACAAGAACTTCTATGTCTCAATCATATCCTCCCTTTTCCTCCTCTTGGCCTCCTGTGTATTGATATGTGCAGTAAACTGCACTTTCACTTTCCCAGTTGGTTGACAGTGTTCCTGTCTTTCGCTCTCTCACTGATCACCATTATACATCACCATCCAGATTCTGCTGTAGATTCTAACAAAGAATGAGTAACATATATTTGACCTTATTTGGAGCACAGGGCAAAAGATGCATGCAAAAAAGTAGTCCATCATTCACTGAGTAGTTTTCTCTAGTTCCTTTCTGCAGGCCACTCTGGTGTGCCTACAAGAAGTCAGCTGCTTATGCAAAGCCATCTTTAAGATTAGAGCCAGCACTAAGGGCCTTTACGCACAGTGGTCTGTACCGTTATCAGCATTACAGACCAGCTGCAACGTTACATTTCTGATGTGTGCAAACAATCCCTCAAACAGAAATGAGTGTTCACTGTTCGTGATCCTCATTTGTTGGCTCATCGAGTCTTGTGCCATTACACTGCTCCATGTACTTTGCCATTCCATTCCAATCGGTCTGATGTCAGCCACTTGGGAGAGGGTGCACAGCAGGCAGAATAAACCCCAACTCTTTCAACAACAACAACAAAAACTGATTGAAGTTTAACACAGAATTCATTTGGGGAGGAACATCCCTAATGAATTCAGTTGAAAGCACATGACAAAATCTTCCCTTGGGTTCCAGTTGTTGCTTTATTTATTGAATATGGTTTACTATATATAAAATAACAAATATATCTGCATGGTGATGATTTGTCTTAGTTTAAACAGAATTCATTTGGGTACATCCTCCCAAATGAATTCTGCATTGTTATAATTTTTTGTTGCCTTCCAGTGAGAAAAAATTAGATTTGTTTACGTGTCGAGAAGTGTGATCTGAACATCCCCACCCCCCGACTCACAAGTAAATCTCAACATGGAAAAGGCCACCAAGTGATACAGGACAATGTATGTAAAAGGCACTGAGAGTGACAAGGAAGTGAGCGGAGCAGAGTGCATTCAAATGAGCAGTAAAACAAGCCCGTGTAAAAGTGCCTAAAGAGTCAAGTGTAAAGCTGCTCCCAATTTTCACTTTGTGTGCAAAAACCTTTTTTTTTTTTTTTTCACTTACTGTTTACTACAGTATGGTGAATTTTATCAGGCTTATTTACCAACTTCTACATTAATATTTGTTGTAACTACAAATCCCAGAATCCCACTGCAGCTGACATCAGAGAAGGGCTGCAGCAGTTGGAGATTCAATAGCCTGCATGACATATTAGAGTTTTTATGAGATCTGATCAGTTTGTTTTTGTTTGTTTTTTGTTGGTCCCATAGAAACATAGAAACATAGAATTTGATGGCAGATAAGGACCGCTTGGCTATGTAAATATGTTCCTAACCCTAGGAGAATAGAGGAACCAGCAAACATCTGATTCGAGCTTAAATGCAGAGCATGCTTTATCACTTATTTATTTATTTGTATTTATTTATTTGTGTCTAGGATTACAAAGTACCTTTGAGCCAAGGCTCTTTTACAAAGGTTCCACGTCATGCTGGTTACAGGGTAACAGACACTAAAACATAAAACAGTTACAGGTACATGGTTTTAGACAGAACTTGCGTGACAAAATCAGACTGAATGGTGAGTAACTCAAGAAACAATAGGAGGAAGAGGCAAGAAGGGAGAGGACTGAGGGTAGGGAAGGCATAGGAGTAGAGGGTCAGGGTGAGGCAGCCGAGGGGCCTTGTCAGGACAGACACAGGGCAAGTGCATTAGAAGTTGCATTGGACAGGTAAGTGCAAGAAGAGGGCAGAAACTGACACCTATTAGGTCAGAAGCAGCATAGGGAATGAAGATGTTATGGGGTGCAGGCACAGGTGGAGGTGCCAGTTATGGAGTGGTGGAGCCTTTTTGAATGCTCCAAGCATTGCTGTGGATGAGGTGTCACTAGAGAGCTCATTCAGCCAACTCAGAGCCCTGTATGGAAATGGCCTTTGGCCTTTGGACGCATGCAGCGGGGATTTGAAGAATTTGGGGCTTAGAGCCCCTGGTATTATGCTTGGTGATTTTGGGTTTGAGGAGGGTGCTGACTCCTGCTGGTGCCTTTCCATCATGATTTTCTTAGCAGTGATGCAGGTTTGGTATTTGATTCAGCTGTTCAGTTGCAGCCAGCCTGTTTTGGAGTAGAGGTTGTGGGTGTGGGTGAGATGGTGGGAACTAGTAACAGTCGGCAGGCTTGATTGAGGAAGTCAAACATGCCTGAGAGATGAGGTTGTGGATCCATAGATAATGAGACCATAGTCAATGATGCTGATGATGGAGCTATGGACAGAGCTTCCGGGTTAGATGTTTCCTATATCGAATAGTAGGCCCATCCTGGTGTTGGCTACTTTGCCACGCTACTGATGTGTGGGGCATAGGAGAGATTACAGTCGAGGGTGAGAAGAAGGTATTTGAAGGTATGAACTTGTTCAAGGGTGATTTCTTGCTTGGTTTTAATGGAGAGCTGATACTGTTTGTATTTGTTTTGGGAGCTGCAGAAGATCATGGTCTTGTTTTTTTCTGGTTAGGATAAGTCTGTGTTTTGTGAACCAGTTTTCGACTGCAGAGAAGGCCTGTTGGAGGTTACCTTTAGATGGACTGGATCATGGTGGGATGCCAGGATGACAGAATCATCCGTGTAGAGTAGGATCTGTTCAGGGCAGGATTCTGGCAGTGAGTTCAGAAAAGGCTGAAAAGGAGGGGCCCAGGATTGAGCCCTGGGGACACCAGACCGGACTGGTCTTTATCTGAGAGTGTGCCAGCAATTCTCACTCTTTGGGAGCGGTTGTCTAAGTAGCTTTTGAACCAGTTCACCGAAGTTAGGTGAGAGCCCGCTAGTCAAGCTGGGCAAGTAGGAGATTGTGGTTGACGGTATCAAAGGCTTTAGTTAAGTCGATGAAGGTGGACCCAGTAAGATGACTGTTATCGAGTGAGTAATGGATTACACTAGTGAATTCAAGTAGCGCCATGGAGGTGCTATGACCTTTTCTAAAGCCATGTTGCTTCTTGCACAGGATGTTGTGATTGTCTAGGAAGTTGGTAAGCTGGTCTGACACAATCTGTTCTAGGACCTTGGAGAGTGGCAGTAGGATGGAAATTGGACGGTAATTCTCAGTAGTTGTTTTGTCACCACTTTTATGAATTGGGGTTACCGTGGCAGATTTCCATAAGTCAGGAACTGGCTGAGGCTGAGGAGAGGTTGAAAATCCTGGTCAGTGGTCGGAGTAATTCTTCAAGTGTGAGTGATAGCAGTTTGAGGTCAAGGGAGTCACTGCTGGCTCTGGAGTTGCAAATGGCTTGATAACGTAGCTGCTTATTTGATGCATTTTTACTGCTTTAAGAAGTAAGGAGGGTGGCTGGGGTGGCAAGGAGAACCACCTCATCGAAAACCCTGTGGGAGTACAGCACTGAGGTCCGTGAAGGTGTCATTGAATGCATCAACAATGGGTTTCTGGTCAAGTGTAGTTTCACCATTTATGCTGAGTACTGATGGGGGTGATGTGGATTGCTTCGGTGACTTCTTTAATGTTATTCAGAAGTCCCTACCATTGCCCCATGAGTTAGTGACAGCATTATGGAAATAGGTGGTCTTTGTTATCCCGGATATATTTGGTGCAGTCATTTCATGCACATTTATAGTTAGCAATATCAACTTGTTTTACATTTTAAATAACAGAGGTTTCCTTTTACTATGGCTTAGTTCAGGGTTGCATCAGCATTCTCTGTTGCGTTTAGGACACCCATTTTTAAATATCACTTTTCTTGTGACTAAGATGAATTAGCATGCAGCAGACATTGCTCCCAGACCTTATGGGATACTATATCATCCATGACAGTATATTAATGTAAATTATTACAGGTGGTGCTTTACAGGTTTTACAGTTTTAGCTATCATTAGGCTAAGCTTTCAAGGCTACTGCATTTGTTGTTGGTCGATTGTTTCTGCTCTTGCCTCCTTGTTTCTTTGCGTCTGTGGTTCTTCTTTTTGGCAGGAGCCCAGCCACCCACCCATCCCCAAACACCCCATGCTACATTCATTTTATAGGGTAGCACAGTCATGACATTTTCTGTACCAAAGCAGGAAGGGAGGATCAGAGTAGTATCCACACAGTGACCTCATTTACAGGTGCACAAGTAATTTAACTTGTTATAACAAGTTATACAAAAGAAACAAAACACAAAATCAAACTTTTGCTTTCATTTTCCTCCTTCTAATTACTCTGACCAGGTTGTAAACCCAGCAACTCATCTGAAATGGATATTATTAACTGCGGTACTGCGGGACACTTTTCAAAGGGCAGTTATACAGGATTTAGGACACTGTCCCACATGCTGACCACTGGAAATCTAAGGGCTCAGATCCAGGCAGCATGGGCAGAGATTGCATGCCTCAAATTGTATATTCAGGAGGAAATATATTACAAGAACCACCTGCCATTTCCCCAACATCCAACAGTAGCACCTTGACTGCAGAGGGTAGTTGGTCTGGGAGGTTGGCAGGTGGTTGGGAGAACAATTAGGGTGCCTCATCACTCAGTGCTCTCCAACATATCACCTCCACAAACCGTATAAAAGCTACAAATAGGTATCTGCCTCTATCTCCAAAATCAAACAAAGGGCAGAGGACACTGCAGCACAGCAGCTAGCACAACAAAACTTCCCAAAACAGGGACCAAAACAAAAATATCAAAAGGAAATCCAAAATACTTCGATCATAGGAGACTCCATGATTCAGGAGTTGATACCTGCCTCCAGCTGGAGGTAATGGTCAGATGTCTCCAGGTACATCAGCGTGAGAGACACTGACCACATTGCTAAAATCGTGCAGAAAGCAGGAGAAAACATTAATGTCCTGGCACACATAGGGACTAATGATCTCGCCAGCTGGTCAGTTCTGGGGACCAAGGAACACCTGAATAGGCTGGGTGACAAACTATCATCCAATTTGTCTGGCATCTCCTTCTCTGAGATCCTGCCAGTCTGGGAGGGGACAGGTGGACGGAAGGTGAGAGAAGGGGAGACAGGGAGCTAAACATGTGGCTCAAGAGCTGGTACCAGGAAAAAGGACACAAATTTGTAGGTAACTGGCAACAGTTTTGGTAGCGAAAGTTCTTTAAATTCGATGGAATGCATCTGACTAAGGAAGCAGTCAGTACATTGGGGCAGAAGTTTGATGTCTTCACAGATTATTTAAACTAGCAAATGGGAAGAGGGTGCAGTACCTAATACATTGAATGGGAAGAACACCCTCTCCCTCAGCTAGTGATCAAACAGGACTTTAGCAAGTTTGTAGTTCATTTGCATTACCAGGTAAGGAAAAGGGTCTGGTTCCCCATACGACGACAAGGGAAACGCCAGACCTCGCCCAACAACTAAAACATCAAAATCTGGCCAATGGAAAATGATGTACACATACTCACAGTCTGGGGAAACAAGATCCCAGACCTGCAGGCAACAATGACAGTGGCTAAACTGGACATAGTAGCCATTAGCGAGACATGGTTCATCAGTAACCACACCTGGGAGACTTCAGTACCTGGCTATGTACTGTTCAGAAGAGACCGAGGTTCAAAAGCAGGTGTAGTGGCCCTTTATGTCAATGAAAATATCAAAGCTACATAAATTCAGAATACACATAAGGAGCCAGAAGAACTGTGGGTCACCCTGGAAACAGGAAATGGGAGAGACATCTAACTGGGTTGTCTACAGCCTCCAGACCAGGGGAGGACATAGACACATTACTCTTAGAAGATATACAAAACATGACAGTTAAAGGGAGGTTCTGATAATGGGAGACTTCAACATGCCAGATACAGATTGATCAATACCAGCAGGAACCTCTGCCAGAACTAGATACATAGTGGATTCCCTACTGGGAGAGGGCCTCAAACAAATGGTAGAACAGCATACAAGAGACAGGGCTATCCTAGATCTAGCACTGACTAACGGGAACGGATCACAGATCTCCAGGTAGAAGGTCACCTAGCAGTGACCATCACATGGTATGGTTCAATTTGGCCACTAGAACTAAATCATTCCATTCCAAGGCAAAATATGGGACTTCAAAGGAGCTGACTTTGATAAGATGGCCAACAGAGTTAAGCTAGCCCTGGCAAGAAGAAATACAGGTGAGGGGTATAGGCAAAGTGAGCAAGCATTAAGGATGCAATACTTGAAGCAACATCCCATTATGTTAGAGAGAAAAGCAAGAGCAAAAGAAGAAGGAAACCACTTTGGTTCTCAAGAACGCAGCAGAAAAGGTCAGAGCCAAAAGGCTGGTCTTCTGGAAATATAAGGAAACATAGTGGGATGAAGATAGGGAGGCATACCTAGGAGGCATAATTAACAAAAGATTAATAAACAAATTAGCCAGCCTGGGAGTGGGTCCCAGGATGGTAGCCTGAAACACTGGTTGGACAACAGGACACAGAAGGTAATAGTAAACGGAGTCCACTCTGAAGAAGAGGGGTTACTAGTGAGTGCCGCAGGGTTCAGTACTGGGTCCAGTCCTTTTTAATGTCTTTATAAGTGACATTGCAGAGGGACTGGAAGGAAAAGTATGCCTCTGTGCAGATGACACAAAGATCTGCAACAGGGTGATACACAAGGGGAAGTGGAAAGGATGAAAAGGACTTGGCAAAGTTGGAGGAATGGTCAGAAGTATGGCAGCTTGGATTCAATGCAAAGAAATGCAAAATACTGCACCTGTGAAACAAATACCCAGGAAAGAGTACACAATGGGGGTAGTAACAACAACAAAATGGAAAGGGACCTGGGGTAATCCTATCAGATGACCTTAAGGTTAGCAAGCAATGTGAGAAGGCAGTAGGGAGGGCTGGGGGATACTGAATATATAGGAGAGGCATCACCAGCCTAAAACAAGAAGTTGTTATCCCTCTCTACAGACAGTTGGTGAAACCCCATCTGGAGTACTGCATCCAGTTCTGAAGACCCCATCTCCGCAAGGACATAGACAGGATGGAGGCAGTCCAGAGGAGGGTAACTAAAATGGTGCAGGGTCTGCAAGTGAAGCCATGAGGGCAGACTAAAGGAGCTTAATATGTATGCCCTTGAGGAAAGGAAGGAGAGGGGACTGATTGAAACTTTTAAGTACCTCAGTGGAATCAACAAAGTCCAAGAGGGTAGCATCTTTCAGAAAAAGAGATGTGCAAGAACAAGGGGACACAATTTGAAGATAGAGGGGGTTGGCTCAGGGCAATGTGAGAAAGTATTTTTCACAGAGATGGTAGTGGCACATGGAACCACCTTCTGAGGAGGTTGTGGGGTCTAAAACTGTGGGAGAATTCAAGAATGCATGGGACAGACACAAGGCAATTCTTGTGGGGTAGGAAGAAATAGGCTGTTGGTTAACTAGGATCTGCAGCTTATCCAGTAGGTAGGGAAATGGGCAGACTAGGTGGGCCAAGCAGTCCTTATCTGCCATCAAAGTTTATGTTTCCATGTTTCTATACCAAACTTCCCTAAGGGAAGCAGGGAAGGCACAGGCAGGCAAAGGCCCAAACCGAGGAAACACTAGTATGAACAGTAAAAGAAGATGACAAGACTTTCTATAGATACATTAGTGAAAAGAGAAAGTCCAGAGGGATATTGCTAAGATCAAACGGGATAAGAGGGAGTGTGAGAGGGAGGACCAAGGAAAACATCTATCCGAAATAGATACTTCTGCTCAGTATTTACTGAGGAAAAGGTAGGGCAGGGCCCACAGCTCAGCACCATGGACACGGGCGGGGGAGGTGTGCACTAGTTCCTACACAAAAGAAAGGGTTCTACGAGAGCTCTCTAAGCCCAGGGTGGACAAGGCAATGGGACCTGATGGCATACATCCCAGGGTACTAAAGGAGCTAAGGGTGGAACTAGCAGAGCCATTATCAGAACTGTTTAGTGAGTCTCTGAGCACAAGAGATGTCCCAGAAAACTGGAGAAGGGCTCATGTGATCCCATTCCACAAGAGTAATAGCAGGGAGGAGGCAGGGAACTACAGACCAGTCAGTCTTACCTCAGTAGTGCTCAAGATTATGGAGGGACTCCTTAAGGAAAGAATAGTGCAACACTTGGAATCCATAGGAGCACAGGATCCAAGACCACATGGGACAGCAGGAAGGTCCCATTCAAAGTAATCTCATAGATTTCTTTGACTGGGTAACCAGAGTGGTGGACCAAGGGGAGCAGTTGATGTCATCTACCTTTACTTCAGCAAAGCTTTCAATACTGTTCCACATAGAAGATTGATTAATAAGTTGGGTAGGCTCATGGTGGGTCAGAAGGTGGTCAACTGAGTGGCAAACTGGTTGGCGGGCAGAAAACAGAGAGTGGTGGTAAGCAGTATACAGTCAGAAGAGATGCAAGTCACAAGTGGGGTATCTCAGGGATTAGTCCTGGGGCCAGTCCTCTTCAATAGCTTCATCAGTGACATTGCAGATGGACTGAGGGTAAAGTTTGTCTGTTTGCAGATGACACCAAGATCTGCAACAGAGCAGATGATCCAGATGGGGTGGGCACAATGAGAAGAGATCTAGATAAACTGGCAAATGGTCGGAAGAGTGGCATCTGGGGTTTAACGCAGAAGTGCAAGATCATGCACATAGGGAAGAGAAACCCTGAAGCCACCTATAGGCTGGGAGGGGAGTTGCTGGCAGTCACAAGGAAGAAAGAGACTTGGGCATCATAGTCACAAATGACCTGAAATCATCCAAGCAGACCACTAAAGCAGTAGGTAAGGCTAGAGGGATGTTGGGGTGTATTAGTAGGGGTATCTAAGTCATAAAAGGGGTAATAATCCCTCATTACAAGACAGTGGTTAGGTTCCATCTGGAGTACTGCATGCAGTACTGGAAGTTGCATCTGCACAAGAACATTAACAAGATGAGGCAGTCCAGGAAGGGCAACGGAAATGGTGCAGGGACTGCATCAGAAAACATATAAGGACAGGTTAATGGAGCTCAATATGTATACCCTAGAGCAAAGGAGGGAGAGAGGTAATATGATTGAAACATTCAAACATCTTAAGGGCATTAACAAGGTGAATGAGTCTAACATGTTTCAATATAAGAAAATTAGCAGGACAAGAGGACACAGCATGAGATTAGAGAGAGGCTAATTAAGGGGAATGTGAAAGTTCTTTTCACAGAAAGGGTGGTGGATGCATGGAACGGCTACCCTCAGGAAGTGATGGATATGAATACAGTGCAGGGCTTCAAACAGGCATGGAATAGGCATAAGGAACAATAAATATGAGTATGAATAGATAGGCCATTGACAGAGTACAGGCCTATGACACATTCATAAGGTAGAAAAATGGGCAGACTGGATGGGCCTTGCGTTCCTTATCTGCCATTAACTTCTATGTTTCTATGTAATTTTGTCTCGATTTGAAGTGCTGCCTTTATTGTTTATTAATGCCTTCTTTGACAAAATGTCATCAAAGAAGGAACAATGCAATATTCATCAGGCATGAAAAGGAGCAGGACTAAGGTGGAGTTTGGGATGTGGTTTATTAATCAGCTGTCACCATATAGGAAGGGTGTTGCAGTCATGCGATCAGCATCTAGTGGTATTGCCCAGCTTATCCTCACTCTATAAAGTCATGTTTACAGAGCCACATATGCACCACAGCAACCTGTGTGCGAGTTGCAGTGGTGCAACGGTGGCCATATGAACACTTACTGTAGTGTGGAAATCATCCTCTTCCTGAGCCAGTGCAGGAGTATGGACATGTTCTGTAGGGGGGGCTTAGCAGCCATGTGAACAGGCTGTGCTACTTACTCCAGTGCACAGCTAAACAGGACTCCTTCCCGAGCTTGAGCCAATGGCAGCTGTCCATGTGCTGCCCCTCTCCAGCGCAGCTTGCATCAGTGCGAGGGGCAGTGTAAACAGAGAACTGAGCTGACACAGGAGTTGGGGCAGCAAGTGTTTATTTATTTATTTTTAATTGTTTATTTATTGAAATTTCGGATTACAACCTTTAAGCTGAAAGCTCATTTACAGAGGTTCCACGTCATTAACAAAATAATTTGAAACGATAACAGGTGATAACATTCAGAGATCATGGGATGTCCTCAGGCAAAACATTATTGTAAATACAGCACAGAAATTCAGTACAGATAGGAACACATAAATGAATATTCAAATACAGATAGTAAAAGCAAAAGCTTTCTGGTGGGCTGACTAAACTCAGAGAAAGGAGGGACTAGGCTATTCAATGCAGGAAATTGTCAGGCCAGTTTACTTTGTCAAGGGATGGGTGGAAGGAGAAAGGACGTAGTTGGTAGGAAAGTGTAGAGTAGTGGGAGAGGTAGCATGAGTGGAGAGTGGGATGGGATAATACAAAAGGGTGATGGGGTAAATGGAAAAATGGGTAAGTGTAATCAGAAACAGCAAGCGAGAGGCCATGCAAATGTACCTTAATGTGAGTTTTTCCTGTAGATAAATGGATGTAATAGACTGTTTACAGGTGCTTCAGTAAGTTTGTTTGTTTTGCAGATCACCAAATGGAAGTGCTAATTTTCATTTTGATAAGTTAAAATTACTTTGAGATATGGATGGCTAAATATTGAAATAGGATGAAGTAAAGAGACACTTTAAAATATAGTTACAATGACTTAGGCTGGCAGGGTCGACTTATTCGAACCCTTTCTGTGTGACTTTTGGGTCTAATAAACTACTGATAGTACCAATCTGACAAGGTGTGCTCTGTCTGCTGATTTTTCCCTGGCCTTGTTGTTTCCTTTGCTAGGGATGTTGACATTTCTATATTCTGCTTGCCTCCTGCAGCGCTCTTCAAAACAGGATGTTTACATTCTGGGGACGAGGGAGAGGTTGTCTTGGTAAAATAAAATGTAGATGAACAAACACACTGCACCTGCCCAGGGCCCTGCATATAAACAGACAGCTTCAGTTTCCAGTGCTGTCAGTCCCTCACCATTCATCAACATGTAAACCATCACAGAAGACCAGAGCCTGCACTGCGCCTGGGCTGTGGATATCTAATCTGTATACTGTTAATCACCCTGCTATAAACTGACAAACAATACTGTATTATTTCCTTTGATGGGAGAGATGGGTTAAAAACAGCCAGGAGAACCCCTACAGCCAGTGCTTCTACAACATTGCCTAAGGTGACTCCTGCTGGGAAAGACTGGGACAGCATGCACTCTGGGTATCAGTAAGAAAGACAGTCATCAGTGGCTATAATAAGTCTCGAGCAGGTATTTGTTAGAGACCAAAGAAACATAGAGGCTGCCACACTAACCCTAAACAGGCGTACTGCCAGCTGAAACAGTCACAAAGCAAGAAAATAAAAAAGTGCCACTCTGTAATGCATGGCTGTGGCATAATTCATGCTCGGGCAATGGGAGTGCTTTGCACACCTATGTGCCTGAGGATGGTCCCAAGCCAGAGAATTAGAGAGATAAGACAGAGCTGTTTGGCCCTTCTTCAGGTTATCAGCTTGGGTAGTAACAAAGTCAGTGACATGTCTGAAGTTCACTTTTATATCCTGTTGTGTATTTACTTCTTGTTTAAATACATTCCTGTAAAGTCATGGTTCTCAAGTGCTAACATTCCACCCCATGTTGCAAAACCAATTGTGTTTGGGCTGTCAGCTTTTATAGCCTGAGGTGTTCGGAGCAAGGCAGTTGGCAGGTGTAGTCACTGTATTCAGTTCTGTTATCTTTCTTTGTTCTGCCAAAGGCCATTACAGAAGATTAAAAACATAAAATGTTACAGTATTTCAAATATATGAGATAAACAGATATAAAAATGTTCTAGGAAAATGTTCTTGTATAAGTATTCTTTGCAAAAACTTTGTTAATGCATCAGTTGGGTAACGTAATGACACAAAGTAGAAAAATGTGGTGTTAGGGATTCAAACTCTAACTCCACCACACCCCAAGCAGAAAATGAAAATAAAGTTACGGTTTTGGCTGTCCTGAGTCTTGGCTAATCTGGGGTGGGTCTTCCTTTGGGTTTGAACCTAACGCTACTTCATTCTGATACAGTGCTTAAATGTACTGAACTGTGTCTCCCCAAATGTTTTATTTATTTAGTTTTGTTGACCGGGTAAGTGCACTAGACAAATCCTGCCTATTTTCAGGCACGACCCAGGGAGGATATAGATGAATGCCAACTGACCTTGAACCAGATTAAGCTGTTGGTGGTATTTTTTTTTTTAGTGAATGAGGGAAATTTGGCCGGACACTGGAAATTCCCTACCTGTGTGGGGGTGCTGTTGGACGATGGATTCATTCCTGGGACCCACTTATTCTGCTGGTGTACCTGCAGGAGAGCAGAGTCTGCTCCTGCAGGTCCAGCTTTGGAGCCTGAAGTGCTGAGGGCGTCTGACCATTTTGTTGATATGCTCGTGGATCTTGCTGTACCAGATGAATCTTTACCTGATCAGTCTGCCTCTGTGTCGTCAGATTTTTGCCTGCAGATGAACTTTGGTTGAAGTCCCTCCTTGCTGCACATCGGGACCAGGTACTTGCTGTTGTTGATGCCGTTAGCCCTTTTGAGTCGGCCTCTCCTGGGACCACGGACTCTGTCACCAGAACTAGGGGCTGTGGAGGCTCTTCCTGCTTTCATTACGGATGCAGGTACCTTGGGCTCTTTGGAGGTGCAGAGTCAGCAGCAATCTTCTGTAGCACGGTCCTACCAGTGTTGCACCATGCTCCATTGGAATTTTGGTTCCTACAACTCTGGATCGAGCAGTGTCTTCTCCCGCCTTTGAACCGCGGCAACTTTGCCTGGTGAACTTGTGAGTACTATGCATCCTAGACCATGTGTTTCACCTCCTAATGCGCAGACTGTCTCACCTGTTTTGCCTCCTCCCACTCTGTTGCCTTGTTCTAGCCCACTACCTGTCTCTTTAGAGGCCTTCCTGCAGAGTGCGGGTTGGAAACCAGGCATTTTGGGGCATTGGATACCTGACCCTGCCCATAGCCTGATACCTGGTTGTGGAGGGCAACAGTCCCCTTGATAGATATGCTCCACCTTTGCCTGGTAGCCCAGATTTGGATTTGCGTGCTGAGGATGTTCAGCATCCTGCATCGGATACTACTCTGCTGGCTAAAGTTCCTTCTTTGCCTCCCTCCTCTTGGGGTGATGAGGCCCTAGCTCTGGGGACCAGCATGGGGTGATAGAATGGACATGGATGTCCGCTCCTGACCCTCCTCTGGGCCTTCTCCTGACCCTGGGGACAAGGCTAAATCTACTTGGGAAGAATTTAGTAGAAGAGATGCGTTAGGAACTCCCCCTTCCTCTTCAACGACAGAATGCGGTCCACCTTCAGTATATTGGGGTCTTGATGTAGCTCAGACCGTCTCTATGTGGGAAAGTCACTTTTGAAAGGATCTTTGTTTTTACAAGCGAAATATTTGCATTGATTCACGTATCAGGTTCTTCCTTATATGGCGTTGGTTTTCAAAGCCCTAGAGGATTAGATCGATTCTGGACAAAGTATGATACTCTTAAATACACTGAGTTGTGGCTACCATTTCAGGCTATCCCTTACTAGACCTTCTATTAAAACTGTTACCATTTTGTTTAGAAATAAGAATGTAGCAGCTAGTGATATTACATTTGGTTGGCTAACGCTGTGATGTCTTGGGGTTGTCACAGCCTATATTTGACTCTGAACACTTGTGGACTGGTGGTTGGCGTTATAGGGTGCGACTAGAAATCTGAATGTGGGTCCCATATACTTACCAAATAGTTTGCTTTTAGGTAGGGAGCGGAGGCATTGCTTCTATGTGGGGCAGCCTCGTACCTGTTTTAAATGTGGCTCCCTTCCCATCTCAGTGCAGCCTGTGATAGACTACAATGTTCCCTTTGTTTATCTTTTGGCCATGCTAGCGTAGATTGTAATTCTAAGCTAAAGTGTAACCTGTGTGAAGAACTAGTCATGGTTTTAGATCATGTCCTTGGGCTTCCCATAACAGGAAGATAGCCCAGATCAGGATGTGATCCTTCTTAATGTCCAGAAAAGGATATTGCTACGGTAGAAGTCCCTTTGTTGCATGTTAAGGTAGTCACTGGTTCCCCTTTATGCCCTGATATTGCGGTGCCTGCTCCCCAGTCAGTGGTTTCAATATCTGAACCTTCCTCTGAGCCTCCTTTACAGGAAGTTCCATGACCGGTTGTACAGGACCCTTCCTCTCGCCTCCCCCTCCCGCTCTTTCTGTTGTTTCTCGGTTCCTGCTGAACCTGTGCCTGTCACTGACAAACCTCTGGATGTTATTATTATGCCCCTCCTGAGCCTAGTGTTCAGACAAAGAAACAGGCTCAAAAACAGACTACAGGTAGGGCCAAATTGGTTAAAGTGTCTTCTCCTGGTGGCTTTGTTCCTTAAGTAATAAATTTGAGGTACTGTCCCGTCAAAGTCTTCAATATGGAAGCTGATTCTGACACCTCCTCACAACCTATGGTATCCTCTGATTCTGAGATTGATAAATCAAAGGAGTTGCCTATGGATACTCGACCCTCACGGTTGGGGTGAGACCCGGAGAAGTACTAGAAAGGAAGGGTTATTTGATGTTGACTTATTTTATTTTGACCCTTTATCTGTTTCTCTTTCATGGCCATGGCATTTCATCTCACTGTAGCCACCCTCAATGTGAACAGTGTGAAAAATGCTCATAGGTGCCTGATTACTTTTCAACTTTTGAGTGATTTGGCATGTGATATTGGTTTTATTCAGGATACCCATCTCAATACCCTTTCTTTGGTTAATATGGCCAAAAGCTTTGGTGATGGTGTCCTTTTTTCTTTAGGATTAGACACATGTAGTGGTGTCTTGTGGTGTTGTTTAGGGTGATGGATTTCATGTTACCAAGTTGGTTGAACTGCTTATGGACGGGCCTTAATATTGGATTTTACTTATTTACATTACACTTGAGATTAATTGTGATTTATGCACCAGTTATGAAGAAAGGTCTAGTGGATATATTTCGTGAGGTGCAGCCTTTTTGTTCACATCACGCTTTCTCATATAGGGTGGTGACTTTAATTGTGTAGTGCATAAATCAGATCAGGGGCCTGGACTGATAAGGATTTCTGTGATACCATTGTCTCAATCACATTATTGTCCAGGGTCATTTATAGGATGTTTATAGGGTTTGTCATCCTACTGGTGGACGATACTTTTTAAGGGCTCCTTATCCACTAGATTGATTTTCTTTTGTCTCTGCAGCTTTGTGGGTGATTAAAGCTCATACCATTCCAGTGGAGATTTCAGACCATAATGTGGTAACTGCCACGTTAGGGTGAGCCCTCTTGCTAAACTGGGGCAGGGATACTGGAAACTGAATTCTTTACCACTACTTGATGACAGGTTTTGGCCCAAGTTCATGATTTGTTGAAAGCTTGCATGTCATTATCTGGACTTTCTGAGGATTTGTTAGCTTGGTGGCTACTCACTAAATCTGAAATCTCTACTTTGGCTAGGAGGACATCTAAATATGCTGCAGTGACTAAATATAAGAGATATTTGTCTTTATGTATGCAGTTGGAAACTTTATATTCAGCTATACACTCACAAAGCTTATCTTTGACAGCTACCCAAGGCAGCATGGATTCACAGCAGGAAGGTCATGCCAGACAAATCTGATAGATTTCTTTGACTGGGTGACCAAAGTAGTAGATAAAAGGGAGGGGCTGTGGACATGGCCTACCTAGACTTTAGCAAGGCATTTGACACAGTCCCATACAAAGATTAATATACAAGTTAGCTAGCCTGAGAGTGGGTCCCAAGATGACAGCCTGGGTAAAAATTGGCTGGAGAATAGGACACAGAGAGTAATAGTAAATGGAGTCCACTCTGAAGAAAGGGGTTACTAGTGGGGTACGCAGGGTTCAGTATTAGGACGGTCCTCTTCAATGTCTTTATAAGCGACATTGCAGAGGACTGGAAGAAAATATGTCTCTTTGCAGATGACACAAAGATCTGCAACAGAGTTGATGCACAAGGTGGGGTGGAAAGGATGAAAAGGGACTTGGCAAGGTTAGAGGAATGGTCAAATGTATGGCAGCTTAGATTCAATGCTAAGAAGTGCAAGGTAATGCACCTGGAAACAAAACCCAGGGAAGAGTACACAATGGGGGTGAGATACTAACAACAACAAAATGGAAAGGGACCTGGGGTAGTCATATCAGATGACCTAAAGGTGGGCAAGCAATGTGAGAGGGCAGCAAGGAGGGCTGGGGGATACTGGGATGCATAGGGAGCATACCTCTCAACTGTCCCTGATTTTCAGGGATGTCCCTGATTTTGCCTCAGAAATTTCTTTTGTCCCTCCTAAATTTGGCATTTCTGTCACTGAAGAGTAGGGATTTGAATCACAAAATAATGCCAGCCATTGGTGTTACAGTCTAGTTCTCATTCAGAAAATGCTATTCACAATAAGAAGCATGTTGTACACAGCTTCTGGAACTAATATTACTATTTTTCAGATGTGTCCCTGGTTTTGGCTATTTGTCCTGATCATTTTAAGCCTTGTCCCTGATTTGTGATGAGGGAGGTTGGAGAGGTATGATAGGAGAGGCATCACCAGTAGAAAACAGGAAGTTATTATCCCTTTGTACAGACAGCTGGTCAGACCCCATCTGAGTACTGCGTGCAGTTCTGGAGACCAGTCTTCGCAAAGACATAGACAGGATGGAAGCTGTCCAGAGGAGGGCAACTAAAATGGTGCAGGGTCTGCACGGAAGACATATGAGAGAGACTTAAGGAGCTTAATATGTATAGCCTCGAGGAAAGGAGGGAGGGGGGACATGATAGAAACTTTCAAGTACCTCAAGGGAATCAACAAAGTCCAAGAGGGAAGCATCTTTCAAAAAGAGGTGTGCAAGAACAAGGGGTCACAATTTGAAGATGGGGGCGGCTCAGAGGTAATTTAAGGAAGTATTTTTCACAGAGGGGTTGTGGATGCATGGAGCGGCCTTCCGGAGGAAGGTGTGGAGTCAAAAACAGTGGTGGAATTCAAGCATGCATGGGACAGTCATAAGGCAATTCTAGGGGTGGGGGTAGGAAGAAGTAGGCTGCTGGTTAACTAGGATCTGCAGCTTATCCAGTAGGCAGGAAATGGGCAGACTGGGTGGGCCAAGCGGTCTTTATCTGCCGTCAAATTCTATGTTTCTATGTTTCTATGTAGCACAGGTACAGAATGTAAAAGAAATGGCTGCACTGCAGTATACAAGAGCTACTTCCCTGTTACATGAACATAGGGTTTGTTCTGCAAATAAATCTGCTTTGGGGATGTTTTGGATTGTAGTCATAGGCGTTCTGCGGATCGCCTTCTGACTGAAGTTGTGGATACTGCTGGTACTAGTTACACTGCATTTCGGATATCTTGCAAGCAGTCTCCTCGCATTTTTCAGACTTACATGCTGCATCTCCAGTGGATAGCGCTGGTGCAGAACAATTCCTTTCCTCTCTCATATTGCCCTTGTTCTGATATACTATTATGGGCTTTAGTTGCTCGATTAGTGTTGATGAGGTTAAAGGAAATTTCCCTTTACAGAATAACACGGGCCTGGTATTGATAAGGCCTGCAGAATTTTATAAAACCTGTAGTCCTTTGGTTTGTGATGTGCTCACAGTAGTGTTTAATTGGGTTTGCAACATCACACTCTCGATTTCCATTTTGTACTTCAATTCAGATTTTGTTATATAAGAAAAGTGATAGAACTTTACTTTCCAATTGGAGACCTCTAAGTCTCCTTATATGATTTTAAAATTTTAATGAAAATATCGAATACCAGATTGTTGCCCATAGCTCCACACTTGATTTCCCTACACCAATCCTGTTCAGTGCCGGGCAGATCTATAAATCTCTTTTGCTTCAGGAACTAATAGAGCTTGGTAAAGTTGATGTTATAAAGGGTTTCTTATGTCCATGGATCAACAAGGGCCTTTGATCAGGCCCATAGTTATTTGTTTCAGGTTTTACGAACCTATGGAGTTCCTGATCACTTTATGACCTGGATTGCTTTGCTTTATAGTCATACTTATGCTATGCCCTTGGTAAATGGTTATTTGGGTTCCTATATCCCTATTCGCCGGGGTGAGACAAGGCTGCCCTCTGAGTCCATTGCTTTATGTTTTTAGTTTGGATCTGCTTTTATGTACAATTGCCCAAGATGTTACAGATTCTTGGTATTGCTTCCCTCATAGTACCCTTGAGGCCAAAATGTTGGCTTATGCTGATGATGTCTGTGTCTTTGTTGCTGATTTGACCTCTGGAGATAAGGTGTTACATCATTTCTAATTTTTCGGATGTTGCAGGTTCCTCCTTAATAAATCTAAGAGTTTTTAATCCTCTGCATACTGCCATTCCTGAGGTTACGGAGTTGCAAAGGCGTTCCTGTTGTACTGGGCCGGTCTGAATTTTAGGTATTGATTTTGGTAAAGGTGATAATCGTTACTAATTGGTCAGCTAAAATTGAGGCAGTTCAGTCCAGAATCAGATTATGGAAGTCTTGGCAACAAACTAAGCAGAAAAGGTTATCATTACTAAATCTTTACTTCTCCCTCAATTTTTATACCTTAGTGCGGTATACCCCATTCCTTCTGGTTCGGAAGCCACTTTATTGGGTCTTTTTTTCAAATTATTTGGGGAGTCGCCTAAATCATTAAAAGAGATGTGTTGTATCTTCCTATTGCACAGGGTGGTTTGAATTGTGTGAATCAGATCACTTTTTACTGTAGTATTTTTTCATTGGAATTTACTAGACTTTAGTCGTCACACTCTGTGTTATGGGTGATTTATGCATATGGTTGGTTACCTAAATTGTCCTCAGAGTGGCCAGGTTTGAGCCAGAAAAATTTACACACTTCTAGTTTCCCGATTCATGCCAGACATGTGATATCGAAACTCAATAAATGGAAGTTACTTCCGGCCCATATGTATTGCAAATCGTGCAAATATATTTATGATGTCTACAATCTAAAGCACATTCCATAGTCCCATTTTTAAGGATGTACCGGATGGTCATATTGATAACCTCCTTAAAAGTTTGGTAGATAAATGGATTCCACCTAGATTATGGGATGTTTTATGGCTTAGTTGTCATGGGTGACTCAGTGTTAGGGGAATTTAAAGCATAAAATGGTTACTGAACGTACTTGTCCGAGGGATACTTGCATTAACCAGGAGGAAACAATGTCCCATTTTTTGTTCCTGCCCTTTGTGCAGGAATTCTGGACGACCCTTTCTGCCCGTTGGAACTGTTACATATCTGGAAGTTGTGGGAGGTTTTTGCTACATTCTACTTTGTTGGATGCAGGTGTGAATCGCTGCTGTTCGCTATGTTCAAGTTTCATTTATGGCATGCCATATGTCACTACTCTACAACAGTTATACCACTCACCACTTGAAGTTCTTCAACATGTTGAACATGATTTGTTGTTACAATGTGATTCTGAATGCAAATGTTTGTCCAAAATGTATGGCTTATGAGGTGGAAAGAGGTTCCTTTTGAAAGACAAAATAGGTTGAATCATTATGCTGTCAGAGAATGAGTATTGCTGATATTCTCTTTGTTATTTTTTTTTCTTATTTTCCATGAATTGTATTACTGTTTTTCTGATTTATTGTTCTGTTTATTAATAAAAATCTTCCCCTACTCTTTTCGATAAGTGCCATGGGATCTTTAACGTCCACCTGAACTACCACCAATCCAGGCAGATGGGACCTTGGTTTAACATCTCATCCGACGGCACCCTCAGAGTGCAGCACCCACTCATGCTGCACTACAGTGTCAGTACTTTAATATTAACCCAAGTGCCAGATGTGGGAACTGAACCCACAGCCTCTGATCTCCGGCCTTAGAGGCGGTGTGTTACCTACTGAGCCACTGACACTGCATGTTGCCAACAACCTGTGGGCCCTGCCTGAAGAAAACAGATCACATCCGACCTTATTTGCTAATAGAATGAGGCGAGTACTATGGTTAAAAACCCCAGTGAAGACCCCACCCTGATTTGCCAAGACCCAGGACAGCCAAAACCGTAATGATGTTTTCCTTTGCTGCTTGGGGGTGGGGGTGAGGATTAGATTTGAAACCCCAATGCCACATTTCCTTACTTTTGTGGCATTAAGTTACATAATTAATGCATTAACAAAGTTTTTTGCAAATAATTTCCTTTCTTTTGAGACAGTGGAATCATATCCTCAGTCACGCAGGTCCCTTACGGTCCTACATGAACAGGTGCAGATGTGTAGGGCCCTTTAGTCCCTGCACCATGGGAAGAATCCATCTGCCTACAGGCATGCAGTGCCTGGGCACATTCACACTTACACATTCACTATACACATTCACTTTTCACACATTCATTCTTCACACATTCAATTTAACACTTTCCTCTTCACATTCACTTTTCACACATTCATTCTTCACACATCCATTCTTCAGACATTCCTCATCACATTCACTCTTTACACATTCACTTTTAACATTAACTCTCCACATTCATTCTTTAATTTTTGTTTTCATTTTGACCCAAAGGGCTTGAATTTTCAAAGAGCCCTTAGAGTGACACAAGTTGTGACAGTCTAGGGCTGCAGCAAACTCTGGTGCATCAGGGACCCTGTGCCCAGATAATAGGGTGACTCCTGTGCAAAATAAACAGGAGTTGCCACAGCTGCAGAGCTAACGCCAAACATATGGTGCACCTGTCAGAATGCGCATGAGGTCCAGTCCCCTGCAGGCACTAGCTACTAGAGGGCAGGGTCATTGGGGTGAATCTGCATGCTTGAAGGGAGGAAAGAAGGGCATGGAGGTCAGAGGGACTGGTGGCATAGCAGGCTATGATGTGCACCCAGTGGGGTGCTGCTTGCTGAGTCACACTTCTCGCGGAATGGGACTGCTTGGGGTGTCGAGGCAAACATTGCAATTAGTGATGGGTGAAGTGGCTGGTCGCTCTGCGGAGTGATTCATGGAGTGAGGCGGTCAGCGGAGTGCTCTGCCCAGCGTGAAGCGGAGTATTTCGTGTATTAATGAGTAAGAAGTCCATTGAAAACAATGACTTTGCTTTACTCCGCCTTCCCAAACCACTACTCACCAATTCTTAAGGCAAAGTACATTGAAAACAATGTACTTTGCCTTCACTATGTTTTTAAGCTCAAAAGCGAATTTTTGCAGTGTTTCATGGGATTTCAGGTCACATGGGCTCTAGATTGTTCTGCACAGCCTCAGTTTGGGGTAGTGTGTGTAGGAAGCTGTAGGAGACAATCTGCTCTGAGAGCTCTCTGCAATTCAAACTTTCAAAAGCTGTTAAAAAAGCCTTTTTGAGTCATTTTTGCTGAAACTTTAGTTCATCGAATATAGGAAACCCTCCTGTGCTCACATCATTGAGCGTTTATTGTTTGTGTATGGATTTTGAATATTAATGTACAACATTCAGTGTGTGTACTGAGAGACAGTGGATGTGTGCTTTGGGGAGGAGTGTATCTGTGGTGTAGGTAGATTAACTTGGAGAAAAAAACAGTGCTTTCTGTTTTGGTGATATTTTTCTTGTATAACTGTGTTAATGTACACATAGTAATATTTTCAATATTTCTTGCCATTTTTGCTGATTGTTGTGGTGCAGCAGTGCATAATTTTAGTCTGTTAACAGTATGTGGTTATATTACTGAAGTTTTCAATTTGCATGCATGACTTGTGTGTGTGTGTGTGGTATGTGTGTGCGTGTCATCAAATCAGACACCTTTATTGTGCCACATAATAATTTCAGCAATGTGAACCTGCTATCCACCACAGCTGTGTAATTTTGTACTTCTTTGTGGTATCTTTACTGGTACTAGTACTAGTGACTGTTACTGCAGCAGTGCATTCACTGCCCCCCCCACCCAGCCGCCCCAACTGGCAAAGGTATTCTTTTCCAGATTTGAATTTCTGATGGTGAGCACTGGTTAGGTGTTGTGCCTTTGTGTCTGCATCTCTTCAGTGCACAGTGCAATCTTAATCTGTCTGTGCATTTGCATCTCTTTAGGGCCCAATCTCCATCTGTAACTAAGTCACAGTTGTTTCTTTGACTTCCCTTCAGATTACCGGACAGGTGTGGCGTATCATTCTGCATGAACATTGTACTCATTAATATGCGTTTTGAATCAGAACCATCATCACGAGTCACTCATGATACATATCACATTCTTCATCATCACGGTCACAAATGCAGTCACAAATCACGATTCACGATCATTCACATTACTGAATCACAACATTAATTTTTTCTAGTTACTTGGATGTATTTAGGCCTGTTTTGTAGTATCTCTCCATGCTTCACCACCGATTGTACTCATTGATACATGTTTTTAAGTCTGGGAGTTTTAAGCTACAGCTCATTGGGGAAGCGGCCGTAGGGTGGTAGGCATTCATGTTTCTTCATCATCACGGTCACAAATGCAGTCACAAATCGTGATTCACGATCCTGTCAGAATCACATTATTTTTTAATAGTTACTTGGATGTATTGTAAGCTTGTTTTGTAGTATCTCTCATGCTTCACCACCCCACCATTGTACTCATTGATGTTTGTTTTAAGTCAGGGAGTTGGACAGTGTCTGCAGTACATACTCAGACTGGAAAGAAGACTGAATGCACACATGCAATTTAGCACAGTATACTTGCACTGCTCAGAATACAAAGTGTCACGCATATGGAAGACAACAAAAAAGGGCATAATTACATACAAGGGTCGGGGATGGTGGAGGAATACATTTTATAACACAGCAAGGAAGGTGTGGGGGCACATGGTGTGAGGAAAAAAATAATGTGGGATCCCATGGTGATCCAGCACAGTTCCAGCATGGACGTAATTTGCAACTGATGTTCCTCTATGTGATCCAGCTGCTGCCCACAGCACTCACCCTCTCATTGTTCTCCCCGACAGCACTCCAGAGAACTGCCAAGTCAGCCTGTGTTATCGCAGTTCTCTGGGATCCACACATTCTACAGGCTGACCTGCTGCTGGTGGTAGTGGGGGGTGTTGGTGGAGCAGCAGGTGCTGCTGTGGCCCTCCTCTTCTTTGGGATGCCGCAATGCACAGCTGCACCCTCTGCCACAGAATGGCTAGCAAGTGAAGGCATGGTCCATTCTGTGACAGCCTGCCCACTCCAACTGCTGGTGATTGAGCATATCGTGCACTGGCCCTCAGTCCCCAGGTGAGTCCCCGGGGTCACAGGCGCACCTCCACCTCACATAGGCGGCACTTGACCACACTGCTGTCCCCACACAGTAAAAACTGCCAAACAATGGTGGTGCGGGAGGACCAGGCACAGGCAGGGGATGGCCAGATGAACTGGCAGCCGGCTGGTCACAGTGCTGAACAGGGATGGGATCCACACCTGGGCCGGGGAATAGGCACATCCTGTTCCAGAGAACCTGGACTTGGTGGTGGTGGTGGTTCAACTGCCTCAGAGTCAGGACAGGGCGGTGCCAGTCCTGCTTCTGGGGGACACTCACAAGTATTGAGCAGTCCAACAGCAATGGGTGCCCATGCCCTCCACACATGCGCAGTATAGCGCACACCACTACCATGCTCTCCCAGAGCTGCCCCAGCCCAGACATTCCTCACCCTGGTCCATTTCTCTTACTGAGCTCCTCAGTCCGAGCAATTACTACTCACACTGTCAGACACACACACACACACACAGTCACACAGACAAACAACTAACTACTTATAAAGGTAAGAAAATAAAATTTACAGAAAGAACAAATTAAGTAAAAAGAGTACAGAAAAGACAAAAATATGTAGCTTTTAAAAAGCTGTTGGGTCTAAATCAAAGTTTAAATCTCCTCCTCGCTCTGATCTCAAAGTATCAGCAGTCACAAAACCACTACTCTCTCTCCGTCTGCACAGGAGAAAGTAAAAGTGTCTGCTTGTATGACTCAGTTTCTTCCTGCCTCGCTAAAGAGGATGTGACTTGCAGTACTGTATGCCATATGATGTGTGGGGCTGCCAAATCTGAAACATCAAGTGGGTCACTTAGAATCATAATGAGGAACGCGAAGTCCATTAAAACAATGACTTCACCTTACTTAGCATTGCCATTCCCTTAGCAGTAGTAATGACAAGGTGGAGTGAGCACTTTGCGCTGCACACTCTGCATAGCGGATTGGCAACGCAAGTGCCCACTTTGGCGCTCACTTTGCCAGTGGGAATTTAAATTCGCTGCATTCTAATTGCAATGGCCTTCTGGTGGCACAGCCTTGGATCTGCCTCAAAGGTAGCCAGCTCACATAAGCCCGTAGGCGGGAGACAGCCTGCCACAATGTACAAAATAACTCACAGCAAAGCTATGTCGCAAAGACTTGAACTTATTTGTTATTAAACTTGTAAATTAGACTCTTCTGAGCACTTTTCTCTTCACTTTCCTGTGAAAAAGTTTCTTCTTTAATTACACTGACCACAACAGTTTTTCAGTCAGAAATTCAATGTTCATTTCTCCCATGCTTAGCTCCACCTCCTGTGTAACTGCATGGATTATGTTTCACTGAGCCCACTCTCCCTATAAGGTTAGTGACTCTCTATTTTACATTTTAATCACTAAAACCATATTTTCTGTCTTGTAGCACCCTTTTCTCTATCTGTCTGCCACGTTTGGGGTACATTTATTGAAAAATTGCTTGTCAGCATGAATTAGAAAAAGCACCTGTGTGAAGACAATGTTTTCTGACTGTAAATTACTTTCTGGGACAGAGCTCTCTTTAAAACTGCTCCATTTTTGCTTATGAACAATTCCTTATAGTCTTTGGGTGGGATAATCAGAAAGGTTGTGCATAGGCGCAACAGGGTTGTGCCATCGTAACCCACATCGCCCACATGATATTCAAAGGGGCAGGTTGCTGCAGAACTCCCATTGCGCGGGCGCATCGGTAATATGTGGCACAAGTGCGGGGGTGTGCCCATGCATCCGATGGCACATTCGATATTCAGCCGGGATGTGCGGTATGCAGGCTGCACAATAACCCTGCCTTATGCCACTCAGGTTGGCGCAAACTGTGCCTGAGAAGGCAGGAGCAAGTCTTGGCCACCACAGGACGAGCTGCCAGTTGCAGAGTGCAACATGGCAGCCGCTAGCCCTGGTGGCCCCCAGCCCACCCAGAACACTGTCCTCGAGCGACCTTCCTGAGAGCGTTGTGCCCCCATCACCCGATCACAGGCATAAGTAAATGACAACCCTGGTGGTCCAGTGGACGCTCTCCATCGCCCGATCACAGGCATAAGTGAGTTAAATCCCTGGTGGTCCAGTGGACGCTCTCCATCACCGATCACGGGCATAAGTGAGTTAAATCCCAGGTGGTCCAGTGGACACTCTACAATACCCGATCATGGGCATATGTTCAGAATATCCCTGGTGGTCAGTGGAACCCCCATGCCCAATCATGGGTGGAAATAGCAATCACAATCCTGGTGTTCCAGTGGTACCCCGTCCCCACCACCCCAGAAGTCCCCTGCCACCCAGCACCCCCAGTCAGCGGCGGGTGGTGACACCCTGCCCGCATGCCGCAGCCGCCTGCCAACTGACAGTGTACAGTACTGTCTATCGCCTATTGGTCCACTGTGTGGGCCAATGGATAGCAAATATAGTACTACACAGGCCTGATATGTGAATGAATGCGTTCATTCACATATCGAGCCTGTGTGCTAGTGTAAGTCTATGGCCGATTGGTCCATGCAGTGGACTAACAGGTGTACAGGAGGTACCGTGGCGCTGTCAGTTCATGGGCAGCCGGGCGCATGCGGGCGGTGCCGGCACCGCCGCTGATTGGGGTGCTGGCGGCGGGGACCCAGTGGTGGTGGGGAGGAGGTGTTCCACTGACCACAAAGGATATGTTGAACAGATGCCCGCGATCGGGCGATGGAGAGAGGTCCACTGGACCACCAGGGTTATTTTACATATGCCCATGATCAGACGACAGGTGCAGGGTCTGCCAAGGACTTCAGGGCATCAGTCCCCAGTGGCTGCAGCCTGGTAGGGTGCCAGGCGCAAGTGCGGGGATCAGCGCACCACATGCAGATGGTGCCATATTGACATGTAAATGGCCCATTTGCGCCTTGCATGCATAATGGCCTCATTTGCATGCCCAGTGCTGAATATCGCGGTTGATGCACCTAGCGCACTGCCGCGTGCTGGCACATCCCAGCTCCCTTCCTGCCACTGCGCCGTGCGTGCAGTGCATGCGCTCAGTGCCATATTCAATGGTGCTGAGCCATGGTGCAGCACTGTTGAATATCGCATGGTCCATGCCCTGGTGCAGCCCAGTTGCGCTGCCCCAGGCTTGCACCCTGCCTGGCACAGTCTGAATATCCCACTCTGTGTATTTATATTAACTGCCTAGGACTTCCCTTATCCCTTCCATTTTTTAATTTCTTAAAATGTGGGTATTAAATGTATTTAAGCAGTTTGTGAAGCCGTCGGTTCCTTGTAAGCAGATCACACATTTCCACTTCAAAATGGCTCCTTTGTGGGCTTATATAAAATGCCTGCTATCTACTCATGTGGGACTTCCACAGAGCCCCAACCAGACTGTTCCCATTTTTGTATGTTTTATTTATTTGTGAGCCAGTCCTAAATACTTTTCCTGGTGCTTGTAGCCTGCACATCTAAGTAATAAGAAAATATCTGGTTGAGCCTGCCTGCGAGAGGCGCCTGTGCATCTTCCTCTCGCACTTTTGCACAACAGTCCACAAGGCTACAGGCTGAAGCCTGACTCACAACCAGAGTCTTGGTTGAGGAGTGACCACCCTAGAGCAGACCGAGTTCCTCATTGAGTTCTGCTGTGGGACCGACTCTCCACCACCGCAGCTGCCACTCTGCATTCTTTGGCCTAGATATTCAAAGGAGATGCACCAGCGTGATCCCGAAATGCCTCCCCCATGGCCATATTCAACAAGAGGTTATCGCCATGCAACTCAAGTATGCTGCAAGCGCAAAGATAATGTATGCAGCACATCTGGAGGCGTTCCCATGCATATGTGGCACATTGCTAAATTCAGCCTGCACATCTCAGAGGTAAGCCAGAAAGTTAGGCATGGAAGAAAATGCTCAAGTCATAGCCACCACGGGTGAGCCGCTGTACTCGCACAGCACAACACAGCAGCCACCAGTCCCTGGGTGGCTACCCCCCCAGCCCCAATCATGAAACACATGAAACAGACCTACACAGTAATCCCTGGTAGCCTAGTGCCCCTACCATCCCCAAGTGTATAATAACATATATCAACCCTTTTACCCTCATAGTCTAGTGTTCACCGCGTATAATAAAATATATCTACCCTTTTTCCTGATAGTCTAGTGGCCCCTCTCTTCCAAACCCCAATGTAGTAAATAAATTATTGCCCTGATCATCCCTGGTAGTGGCCGCCTCTCTTCACCAACCTTGATCATAGCGTAAATATCGATAAGAAAATCTCCCTGGTAATCCAATGGTACCCCCTCAGCTCAGTCAGTGGGCAGCCGTGGCAGTGTGTGGGTGGGTTTTGCTGCCCGCTGGCTTGTTGGCCATGCTGGGATGGGGGGCGGGGGTGGGAAGGGGTCCCTCAGTGTGTGGGGTCCACTAGACTACCAGGGATGTGTTCAAGTTATCTTTTCAACATGGTCAGGGTTTGGGTACAGGAGGGGTACCACTGGACTACCAGAGAAACTTTCTTACTGATATTTACTCTATGATTGGGGTCCGGAGGGATGGGGCCACTAGACTACCACGGATGATCAGGGCAAAATTTATTACAACATTGGGGTCAGGGAAGGAGGGGGCCACTAGACTACCAGGGAAAAGGGAAGATATATTTTATTACATGCTCAAGAATGGGAGGGCCACTGGACTACCTGGAAATCTGGCAGTACACCTTACAGTAGGGACGGCACTGGACTGGTTGGGGGTTGCAGGCCCCCAGCGCATCCTGCCAGGGGCATCCCTGCTGACCACATGCATGAGGCCATAATGACATGCAAATGGACCCATTAGCGCCTTGCATGCATAATGGCTCCATTTGCATATGTCAGTCTGAATATCTGGAATTTATGCTCGGCACATCCCCAGGATGCGCTGTGCATCCCCGCCCAGGTATTCAGACCACACGGGGATGTGCCGGTGCATCCTCGGCAACCCCTATTTGCGCCACCCGCATCATTTACATTATATCAGACAGATGTGCAATCGCACATCTGGTTTGAATACAGCAATGTTGCACTCCAGTGCAGAGTAATGCTTGTGCCCTTTCTGGGTGCAGTCTGAATATCTGGGAATTTATTTATAATTACCACAGAGCAACTTTTACTTGTTTTAACACAGAAAATGATCTTTACTATAAAAACATAAAAGTAATGCCAGATAACCCAGGCAGACCAAATCAAACCACTGGACCAGCAGGGCATGTTACGGTAGCTAGAGGCAGTGGGTTACTAGCCCACTGGCCACCAATGAAACATAGAAAATATACTTTAACGGCAGATAAGGACCACTTGGCCCACCAGTCTGCCCATTTCCTACCTATTGGATAAGCTGCAGATTCTAGGTAACCAACAGCCTACTTCTTGCAACCCCACTATAATTGCCTTATGTCTGTCCCATGCATGTTTGAATTCCCCACTGTTTTAGACCCACAACCTCTCCAGGAAGGCGGTTCCATGTGTCCACCACTCTCTCCGTGAAAAATAATTTCTCACATTACCCCTGAGCCGTCCCCTCCGATTTTAAATTGTGCCCTTGTTCTTACACATCCTTTTTTTCTGAAAGATGCTACCCTCAGGACTTTGTTGATTCCTTGAGGTACTTAAAAGTTTCTATCATGTCCCCCGTCCCACCTTTCATCAGGGTATACATATTAAGCTCTCTCAGTCTCTCTTCATATGGTTTCTGATGTAAACCCTTCACCATTTAGTTGCCCTCCTCTGGACTGCTTCCATCCTGTGCATGTCCTTGCGTAGATGAGGTCTCCAAAACTGCCGCAGTACTCCAGATGGGGTCTCACCAACTGTCTGTATAGAGGGATAACCACTTCCTTTTCTACTTAGATGCCTCCCTATGCATCCCAGTATCCCCTGGCTCTCCTTACTGACTTCTCACATTGCTTACCCATCTTGAGGTCATTTTATATGACTACACCCAGATCCTTTCCATTATTGTTGTCGTTAGTACCTCCTGCTATTGTGTACTCTTCTCCTGGGTTTTGTTTCCCAGGTGCATTACTTTGCATTTCTTTGCATTGAATCTAAGTTGCCATATGTCTGACCATTCCTCCAACCTTGCCAAGTCCCTTCTCATCCTTTCTACCCCCTTGTGTATCAACTCTGTTACAGATCTTTGTGTCATCTGCAAAGAGGCATACCTTTCCTTCAGACCCTCTGCAATGTCACCTATAAAGATGTTAAGAGGACTGGACCCAGTACTGAGCCCTGAGGTACTCCACTAGTAACCCCCTTTCTTCAGAATGTTTTCCATTCACTATTACCTTCTGTGTCCTGTTGTGCAGCCAGTTTGCTACAGGCTACCACCCTGGGACCCACTCCCAGGCTGGCTAACTTGATTATTAATCTTTGTGTAGGGACTGTGTCAAATGCCCTACAAAGTCTAGGTAGGCCATCACAGCCCCTCCCTGGTCTATTACTTTGGTCACCCAGTCAAAGAAATCGATTAGATTCATCTGACATGACCTTCCTGCTGTGAATCCATGCTGCTTTGGGTCCTGTGCCCTGCTGGCCTCTAGGTACTCAACAATTCTTTCTTTCAGAAGTGATTCCATCATTTTCCCCACCATTGAGGTCAAACTAACAGGTCTGTAGTTTCCTGCTGCCTTGCTACCACTTTGTGAGGGAATCACATCTGCCCTCCTCCAGTCCTCAGGTACCACCCCATCTTCCCATGATTTGTTAAAAATGTAGTTAGAGTGTCCACTAGGTCCTCCCTTAGCTCTTTTGGGATTCTAGAATTGAATCACGTCAGAGCCCCATTGCTTTGTCCACCTTGAGTTTTAGGAGTTCTTTCAGGACTCTTTCTTCTATAAATGGACTGGCGTCAACCCCACTATCCAAGTGCTTCTACTGTTTGGTTTAGGTAACTCCTCCTCTTCTTCTTTTGTGAATACTGAGCAAAACATACATTCAGTATCTCTGCCTTTTCACTGTCTCCTCTGCCCACCTCCCTCTCCTTTATTAATCTTCACTATCCCTCCCTTAACCTTTCTATGCTCCTAATGTACCTATAAAAGGTTTTATCCCTTCTTAACTGAGCTGGCTATCTTTTTCCTCGGTTTGGGCCTTTGCTTTTCTGACTGCCTTCCCACTTCTTTCTGCTTTAATTGATACAGTTAAAAGTCTAAACTACCATTTTATTATAAATTTCCATCACTTTAAGTACAAAAATGGCCAATCATTAAAATGAGTATTAAAAACTGAGGTAAGGCCAGGTAGTGGCCATGTAGTCCTTCTATATTCCCCCCGTGCTGCATCCCACTACAACCATTAATGATATGCTCACACTGACAGCTATAGTATTTAAACTGCGTATTATTCATTTATTCTATTTTAGTTTCTGACACTGCTTTTTATTTTACTGCAGGGACCACCCTTTACCTATCTGGCAGCTCCCACCTACCCAGGACTAGAACCAGGTCTTTATAAATATGCTAAAACTATTTTTCCCTATTGTACTTGGTGTAACAGTCTTATAAGGCAGTTACACCTGGACTAACGATCCCATCCTGTGGGCAGTAAGGCTCAGCAAACAGCACTCCTGCTGAGTGCACATCACACCCTACTGTGCCCAGTCCCTCTGACCCCCGTGGTACCACCCCTTTGCCCTCGTAGCAGTTTCAGACTCTTTCCCCTTCACCACAGTGTCACTGGTGCATGTCCCTTAGACCACCTCCTGGCTGATCTAAGTGGAGTCCTTGTTGCATCCACGGTGGGGTAACAAAATCACAAAATAGGGATGTTGGAGCCCCACCATGGTGCAAGCCCCTTGTGACCTGGCACACCTCAATTTAGGTCACAAGGCTGGTGCAGTGCCAATTTGGTGCAACAGCTCCCTTTTCAATGCAGACCATGTTTGAAAATAGGGGTTGCTGCATCTTTTGGTGCAAGATGCCTCTTGCATCATTTATGTTTGATGCAGGTACCTTGCATCATCCTTCAGCTTTGAAAATTTAGCACCAAATGTTCAAAATACTGCAGTCATTTTATGACTGCCCTTATAAACATGACATGTAGCATTTATAGTATATTGGCTGAACTGTCCTTCGCTACCAGAAGTGCAGAAGGACATCTCAGTCCAGGATTTTAAAATAACACCTGTCACCTTTATCAGCTTTATCTGACCAGTTGCTGATTTTCAAGCAGACTTGATAGACCACTAGGCCTACTCTGCTAGCAACTTAGTATGTTAGTATATTTATGAGGGGCACGGGGTCATAATTGTACAAGATATTATGCCATAGCAATATACACACTGCCAATACAGCACAATATATTGCAAATGGCATAAGTCTTGTTTTGCCAAGGAGCTCAGCCCCCCACACCTCCATTAGGGGCTACATTCAAACCACCCCAACTAAATTTCTAACTCCGAGGGATATCAGTAAAAGTAAAATTCCATGTGTCTGGGGCGGAATTGAACATCAGTCCCAAATGCTGCCTGCCTCCTTGCTGCCAGTGACTCATTCTGTTGAGCCAAGGCAGCTGCTCGGTGGACTCCTGACCCAGCAGAGGTCTTCTCCTCTGCCTGGGAGAGTGAGTGTGCAGTACGTACATACACCCTGTTGTGGTATTGCATCCTCTCACTGTTCCTATGCTGTTCTGTTGCGCGAGTTTTGTCACATCGCTACAGAGTGTAAGGACAAACTGACCTGGTAGGTTTATGAGGTAGTGTGAAAAATGGCTATATTAAAATTTTGGAGTCAAAATATTGAAAATTAGTGAAGTTGTGCGTGAGCGTTGAAATATTGCAATGTTCAGTCAAAATCTGGCTATTTTACCATATTTTTACACCAAAATGTCAGCATAGCCATTTTGTTACCCCCACCTCATGAACCCAGTAGGTGAAAAATTTTTGAATCTCCACCTAAATGTGATTACGTCTATGAAAAGTCATTCCATGCCATAGGTGCAAAACACATTTTGGCCAGGATTTGAAAAATGACAGCTGTCATGTTCATGAGGTGATACGAAAAAATGGATATGTTGAAAATCTGGGGTCAAAGTATTTAAAATTACCGAAGTTATGAGGGCATAGACAAATTTCAATGTACACTCACTGCTTTGCCAATTTTTACATTTTACCCCCAAATTTTCCACATAGCATTTGTGACCCTCCCATGAACAATGGCAGTGGAAATGTTCAAATCCTGTCCAAGGTGATTTCATCAAATGACAGCAAAATCACCTTTCAGGCCTGACTAGCATAATTCCACCACCACTTGTCATAAGGTAGGCTCCCAAAAGGCCAAGTGGACTATTTGGGGTGAAAATATGAATAAATGACAAAGATATGCATCAAAGTTCAAAACCCTAGTGAAATACATTGAACCACACTTACCTCAGTTTCTTATATTGCAGTCAGCAGTTCCAGCAACAACACGTGCCTTCAATGGGACAGTGGCTCTTCACCCGATCATAAACTTTCCTTCCATGACCATCTGAAGAACTACAGAAGAAACAAGGCAAAGATTAGGACTATTCTACAGAATTAACCACCTACTCACAAAGGAGGCCAAGATTCATACGCGGACCTGCTCTTCAGCCACTGCACTGCCTCCGCACTGGCTAAGTTGGACACCCTCTACCACAGAGCTATCAGGTTCATTACTGGCCTTCCACTTTCCCACACCACTGCTCCTGTGCTCATGGGTGGGCTGGACTTCCCTTCACTATAGAAGGAACAGAAATGCCACCCTATGGGCCTTCAGGCGGTGACCAACAAGCTCCCCTCATATGTCTCAGATTGTATTCCCTGGAGGTGTTAGGGCACCTACGCCTAAGGAGCTTTTCCTAATTGCCTCCAAGTTCCAAGGGTCAAAACTTATTTTGGCAAAGCTGCTCTGCTTCTCTTTATCCACATGGTGGAATGGTTTACAAAGGAACTTGAAGCTGAGCTGCCCTGTTAGCCTGAATATCTTAAAGGCGCCTACAATCACTACATGAAAGCACCTTGCAAATGTTTTCTCGCTAGCCCACTAATTCCGCAGAATCTCCCCCTTTCCATCCTGATGCTCACCATGTTTCTACCCTGGCTCTCACTCTTTCCCTATTAACTCTTCTTGCTGCACCCATCCTTCCCTGTCCACTCCAGCCTGGATAAAGTCCCACCCCATCCATAGTAGTGTCCCAAGTATCTACCCTCCTCCATCATTATCATAATAAACAAGTACCGACAGCCATCGTCACTTTCTGGGTTTTAGCTCAATTTTTCCCCAGTCATCAGTAATATATCCCTCTCTTCTTTACCTCTCTAACCTGCCACCCATACACACCTCTTTCCCTGTAGGTGTAGTTGCGGCTGCCTCACTCAAAAGATCTCTGCTTATAACCCCTATATGCCTATGGTTGATTGTACATCTGCTGACTTCTTCAATTGTAAAATAATGCTGTTTTTTTTTGTATTTCAACCTTGTACTGTACTGTATGCACTGTATATACTTTTTCTTCCTTGTATATTATTGCTTTTTGTATACCTGCTTCCTGTACTGTACTTTGATGTATTCATGACAATGAGTCCTGCCGCAAATGAGCCTTGCTCAATGGTGCCTCCTGGATAAATAAAGATTTGATTGATTGATTGATTGATCCTGAGGCCTGTTCAGGTGAGTGAGTATATGGTGGCTGTCGTGGGGGTGTCGGTGGTGATAGCTGAGTGTGGGGTTGGGGTGGTGGGGTCAGATTGGTGAGGGCCTTTTTTTACAGGTAAAAAATTGAGGATGGTTTTCTTTATTACATAGTAGCATAGAATTTGACAGCAGATAAGGACCGCTTGGCACACACAGCCAGCCCATTTCCCTATCTAATGGATAAGCTACATCCTATCTAACCAACAGCCTATTTCTTCCTACCCCCACGCCTCTAGAATTACCTTATGACTGTCCCA
Organism: Neoceratodus forsteri; assembly: GCA_016271365.2. Lineage (NCBI taxonomy): Eukaryota > Metazoa > Chordata > Ceratodontiformes > Ceratodontidae > Neoceratodus > Neoceratodus forsteri. The sequence goes on from CM057455.1 coordinate 269,079,576, forward strand.
TGCATTCTTGAATTCCACCACTGTTTTTGACTCCACAACCTCCTTCGGAAGGCCGTTCCATGCATCCACAACCCTCTCTGTAAAAAAATACTTTCTTACATTACCTCTGAGCTGTCCCCCATCTTCAAATTGCCCGCTTGTTTTTGCACCTCTTTTCTGAAAGATCTTACCTCTTGGACTTTGTTGATTCCCTTGAGGTACTTGAAAGTTTCTATCATATCCCCCTCCCTCCTTTCCTCGAGGCTATACATATTAAGCTCCTTGAGTCTCTCTTCATATGTCTTCCGGTGCAGACCTGCACCATTTTAGTTCCTCCTCTGGACTGCCCCCATCCTGTTTACATCTTTGCGGAGATTGGGTCTCCAGAACTGCACACAGTACTCAGATGGGGTCTCACCAGCTGTCTGTACAGAGGGATAACAACTTCCTGTTTTCTACTGGTGATGCCTCTCCTTATGCATCCCAGTATCCCCCCAGCCCTCCTTACTGCCCTCCCACATTGCTTGCCCACCTTAGGTCATCTGATATGACTACTCCCAGGTCCCTTTCCATTTTAGTTGTTGTTAGTATATCACCCCCATTGTGTACTCTTCCCTGGGTTTTTGTTTCCCAGGCGCATTACCTTGCACTTCTTAGCATTGAATCTAAGCTGCCATACATTTGACCATTCCTCAACCTTGCCAAATCCCTTCTCATCCTTTCCACCCCACCTTGTGTATCAACTCTGTTGCAGATCTTTGTGTCATCTGCAAAGAGACATACTTTCCTTCCAGTCCCTCTGCAATGTTTCTTATAAAGACATTGAAGAGGACCGATCAATACTGAACCCTGCGGTACCCCACTAGTAACCCCCTTTCTTCACAGTTGACTCTGTTTACTATTACCCTCTGTGTCCTGTTCTCCAGCCAATTCTTTACCAGGCTACCATCTTCTGACCCACTCCCAGGCTGGCTAACTTGTATATACATCTTTGTGTGGGACTGTGTCAAATGCCTTGCTAAAGTCTAGGTAGCCATGTCCACAGCCCCTCCCTGATCTACTACTTTGGTCACCCAGTCAAAGAAATCTATTAGATTCATCTGACATGACCTTCCTGTTGTGAATCCATGCTGCCTTGGGTCCCTGTGCCTCTGGCCTCTAGAGTACTAGACAATTCTTTCCTTCAGAAGTGACTCCATCATTTTCCTATCACTGAGGTTAAACTAAGAGGTCTGTAGTTTCCTACTTCTGCCCTGCTCCCACTTTTGTGAAGCGGAATCACATCTGCCCTCCTCCAGTCCTCAGGTACCACCCCATCTTCCCATGATTTGTTAAAGGGGTAGTCAATGGTGTCACTAGTTCTACCCTTAGTTCTTTTAGCATTCTGGGATGAATCCCATTAGGCCCCATTACTTTGTCTACCTTCAGTTTTAGAGTTCTTTCAGAACCCATTCTTCTGTAAATGGACTGGTATCAACTCCTGTATCCAGATTGTTTCTATTGTTTGGTTTAGGTATCTCCCCTCTTCATTTGTGAATATTGAGCAAAATATTTGTTTAGTATCTCCTCCTTTTCATAGTCACCCTCTGCCCACCCGGTCCCCTTTATTAAGCCTCACTATCCCTCCTTGGTCTCCTTCTCTCCTGATGTACCTATAAAGGTTTTATCCCCTTCTTAACTGAGTTGGCTATCTTTCCTCAGTTTGGGCCTTTGCTGTTCTGACTGCCTTCAGCTTCCCTTTTACTTTAACTAATGAAATTCTCTGTCCTGCTCCTTCTGTGATTCCTTGTACTTCCTGAATGCTTTCTTTCATACTGTTCGATGGTTGCTAGTTCCCAGATGGCTACCCACTTTTACATCTGTGATCCTCCTACATCTCCATTTGAGAGAACCAGGTCTAAGATTGCTCCCACTCATGTGGTTCCAATACTAGTTGTCTAGGCATGCTCCTGTAAGGCATCTAGAATAACCCCACTCTTAGAAGTGGCTGCACACTGCACTCCAGTTAACATCTGGCATATTCAGATCCCCATCAGCAATATCTCCTTTTCAGCTATTCTAAATATACTTTCTATCATTTCTTGTCCATTTCCTCCCAGAGGTGGGTCTGTATACAACCCCTGTCGGATTGTGGTGCTAATGTCTGTCTCCAAATTGACCCACAGTGCTTCCTCTCCTCCTGCTTACCCATCTGTTCAGTTGCTTTGATTCCTTCCCTTATGTAGAGAGCTACTCCTCCTCCTCTTTACCCTCCTGCTGTAGATAATATATCCTGGTATGTTTACGTCCCAGTCATGGTTCTGTGTGTACCATGCTTCTGTGACTGCCACGATATCCAGATGTTCCTCCTCCATCAAGGTGACTAATTCAGGAAGCTTCTTACCCAGACTACGGGCATTGGTACTCATTGCTATCTATTTTCTGATGGTTTTACCTCTTGTAGCAATATTCCCCACTGAGACTTCTACTTGGTCTTTTCATTACAGCTAACATTAATGTGGGGAAGGCAATTATGCGGTGGGGGTACCACTAGACACCAGGGAAAACTAATATACAAGAGGGCAGCGGTGATTAGAGGTGGGGGCACCACTTAATATCAGGAAACCTAAAATACAGAAGGAGCAGCAATCAAAATATTAGAGCCAGTGAGACACCAGGAAACCCTAATATACATGAGGGACAGCAATCAAGCAGTGGGGTGTCAGTGAACGAAGAAACCAAATATGCAGGAGGGGCAGCAATCAAAGGTGGGGTGCCAGTACACACGAGGTAACCTAATATACAGGAGGACAGTGATCAGAGGGTGGGGCACCACTAATATCAGGAAACCTAATATACAGGAGGGACACCAATCAAAGGGTGGGGTGCCAGTAGACACCAGGCATACCTAATATACAGGGCGGGACAGCAATCAAAGGCTGGTGGTGCCAGTAGACAGCAGGGTAACCAAATATAAAGGAGGGACAGCAATCAAAGAGTGGGGTGCCAGTAGACACCAGAAACCTAATATACAGGAGGGACAGCAATCAAAGGGTGGGGTGCCAGTAGACACAGGAAACCTAATATACAGGAGGGACAGCAATCAGAGGGTGGGGTGCCAGTAGAAACCAGGAATCCCAATATACAGGAGGACAGTGATCAGAGGGTGGGGTGCCACTTAACACCAGAGAAACCTAATATACAAGAGGACAGCAATCAAAGGGAGGGTGCCAATTAACACCAGAGAAACCTAATATACAGGAGAGGACAGCAATCAAAGGGTGGGGTGCCAGTAGACACCAGGGAAACCTAATATACAGGAGGGACAGCAATCAAGGGTGGGGGTGCCAGTAGACACCAGGAAACCTAATATACATGAGAGGACAGCAATCAAAGGTGGGGTGCCAGTAGACACCAGAAACCTAATATACAGGAGGAGAGCAATCAAAGGGTGGGGTGCCAGTAGAGACAGGAAACCTAATATACCTGAGAGGACAGTGATCAGAGGTGGAGGCACCACTAGACACCAGAAACCTAATATACAGGGAGGACAGCAATCAAAGGGTGGGAGTGCCAATTAAGATCAGAGAAACCTAATATACAGGAGGGGACAGCTATCAAAGGGTGGGGTGCCTGTAGACACCAGGAAACCTAATATACAGGAAGAGACAGCAATCAAAGGTGGGGTGCCAGTAGACACCAGGAAACCTAATATACAGGAGGGACAGCAATCAAAGTTGGGGTGCCAGTAGACACAGAAACCCTAATATACAGGAGGAGACAGCAATCAAAGGGTGGGGTGACAGTAGACACCAGGAAAGCTAATATACATGAGAGGACAGTGATCAGAGGGTGAGGGCCACTAGACACCAGGAAACCTAATATACAGGAGGGACAGCAATCAAAGGGTGGGGTGCCAGTAGACACCAGGAAACCTAACATACAGGAGGACAGCAATCAAAGGGTGGGGTGCCAGTAACACCAGGAAACCTAATATATAGGAGGACAGCAATCAAGGTTGGGGTGCCAGAGACACCAGGAAACCTAATATCAGGGAGGACAGCAATCGAAGGGTGGGGTGCCACTTATCACCAAAAGACTAATATACAGGAGGCACAGCAATCAAGGGTGAGGCACCAGTAGACACCGAAACCTAATATACAGGAGGAGACAGCAATCAAAGGGTGGGGTGCCAGTAGACACCAGGAAACCTAATATACAGGAGGACAGAAATCAAAGGGTGGGGTGCAGTAGACACCAGGAAACCTAATATACAGGAGGGGCAGCAATCAAAGGCTGGGGTGCCAATAGACACCAGGAAACCTAATATACAGAGTGGACAGTGATCAGAGTGGGGTGCCAGTAGACACCAGGTAAACCTAATATACAGGAGTTGACAGCAATCAAAGGGTGGAGTGCCAGTACACAACTGGGAAACCTAATATACAAGGAGACAGCAATCAAAGGGTGGTGCATGCCAATTAACACCAGAGAAACCTATTATACAGGAGGGACAGCAATCAATGGGTGAGGGCACCAGTAGACACAAGGATACCAAATAAACAGGAGGGACAGCAATCAAGGGTGGGGTGCCTATAGACACATGAGTAGACAGCAATCAAAGGGTGGGGTGCCAGTAGACCCGAGGCAACCTAATATACAGGAGGAGACAGTGATCAGAGGGTGGGGTACAGTTCACAACAGGAAACCTAATATACAGGAGGATACAGCCATCAAAGCGTGGAGTACCTGTAGACACTAGAAACCTAATATACAGGAGGACAGCAATCAAAGGGTGGGGTGCCAGTAGACACCAGAAACCTAATATACAGAAGGGACAGCAATCAGAGGTGGGGATGCCAGTAGATACCACGAAACCTAATATACATGAGAGGATAGTGAACAGAGGTGAGGCGCCACTAGACACCAGGGAAACCTAATATACAGGAGGGAGAGCAATCAAAGGGTGGGGGGCCAGTAGACACCAGGGAAACCTAATATACAGGAGGAGACAGCAATCAAAGGGTGGGGTGCCAGTAGACACCAGGAAACCTAATATGCAGGAGGGTATAGCAATCAAATGGTGGGGTGCCATAATACCAAAGAAACCTAATACACCAGAGGACAACAATCAAAGGTAAGGCGCAATAGACACCAGGAAACCTAATATACAGGATGGGACAGCAATCAAATGGTGGGGTGCCAGTAGACACCAGAAACCTAATACACAGGAGGAGACAGCAGTCAAGGGTGGGGTGCCAGTAGACACCAGGAGACCTAATATACATGAGGTGACAGCAATCAAAGGCGGGGTGCCAGTAGACACCAGGAAACCTAATATACAGGAGGGACAGCAATCAAAGGTTGGGGTGCCAGTAGACACCAGGAAACCTAATATACAGGAGGGGACAGCAATCAAAGGGTGGGGTGCCAGTAGACACCAGAAACCTAATATACAGGAGGAGACAGCAATCAAAGGGTGGGGTCCAGTAGACACCAGAAACCTAATATACAGGAGGTGACGCAATCAAATGCTGGGGTGCCAGTACACACCAGGAAACCTAATACACAGGAGGAGACAGTGAGTCAAACGATGGGGTGACAATAGACACAGAAACCTAATATACAGGAGGGACAGCAATCAAGGCTGGGGGTGCCAATAGACACCAGGAAACCTAATATACAGGAGTGGACAGTGATCAGAGGGTGGGGTGCCAGTAGACACCAGGTAAACCTAATATACAGGAGTTGACAGCAATCAAGGGTGGAGTGCCAGTACACAACTGGGAAACCTAATATACAGGAGGAGACAGCAATCAAAGGGTGGTGCATGCCAATTAACACAGAGAAACCTATTATACAGGAGGGACAGCAATCAATGGGTGAGACCAGTAGACACCAGGGATACCAAATAAACAGGAGGGACAGCAATCAAAGGGTGGGGGTGCCTATAGACACATGAGTAGACAGCAATCAAAGGGTGGGGTGCCAGTAGACCCCAGGGCAACCTAATATACAGGAGGAGACAGTGATCAGAGGGTGGGGTACCAGTTCACAACAGGAAACCTAATATACAGGAGGATACAGCCATCAAAGCGTGGGTACCTGTAGACACCAGAAACCTAATATACAGGAGGGACAGCAATCAAGGGTGGGGTGCCAGTAGACACCAGGAAACCTAATATACAGGGGACAGCAATCAGAGGTGGGGTGCCAGTAGATACCACGAGCCTAATATACAGAGGATAGTGAACAGGGTGAGGCCACTAGACACCAGGAAACCTAATATACAGGAGGAGAGCAATCAAAGGGTGGGGGCAGTAGACACCAGAAACCTAATATACAGGAGGAGACAGCAATCAAAGGGTGGGGTGCAGTAGACACCAGGAAACCTAATATGCAGGAGGTATAGCAATCAAATGGTGGGGTGCCACTTAATACCAAAAACCTAATACACCAGAGGACAACAATCAAGGGTAAGGCGCCAATAGACACCAGAAACCTAATATACAGGATGGGACAGCAATCAAATGGTGGGGGTGCCAGTAGACACCAGGAAACCTAATACACAGGAGGAGACAGCAATCAAAGGGTGGGGTGCCAGTAGACACCAGGAGACCTAATATACATGAGGTGACAGCAATCAAAGGCTGGGGTGCCAGTAGACACCTGGGAAACCTAATATACAGGAGGGACAGTGATCAGAGGTGGGGTACCACTTAACACCAGGAAACCAAATATACAGAAAGGACAGCAATCAAGGGTGGGGGCACCAGTAGACACCAGGAACCTAATATACAGGAGGAGACAGCAATCAACGGATGGGGTGCCAGTAGACACCTGGAAATCTAATATACAGGAGGACAGCAATCAAATGGTGGGGTGCCACTAGACACCAGAAAACCTAATATACAGGAGGAGAGCAATCAAAGGGTGGGGGCCAGTGGACACCAGGAAACCTAATACACAGGAGGGACAGCAATCAAAGGTGGGGTGCCAGTAGACACCAGGAAACCTAATATGCAGGAGGAGACAGCAATCAATGGATGGTGCCAGTAGACACCTGAAACCTAATATACAGGAGGGATAGAAATCAAAGGGTGGAGTGCGCTAGACACCAGAATCCTAATATACAGGAGGATAGAAATCAAGGGCAGGGGTGTCATAACACCAGGAAACTTAGTATACAGGATGGGACAGCAAAAAGGGTGGGGTGCAAGTAGACACCAAGGAAACCTAATATACAGGAAGGGACAGCAATTAAATGGTGAGGTGCCAACAGACACCAGGAAACCTAATTCACAGGAGGAGACAGCAGTCAAGGGTGGTGTGCCAGTAGAAACCAGAAACCTAATATACAGGAGGACAGCTATCAAAGAGTGGGGTGTCACTTTCACCAGGAAACCTAACATACAGGAGGACAGCAATCAAGGGTGGGGTGCCAGTGAGGCATCAGAAACCTAAAATACAGTGAGGGACAGCAATCAGAGGGTGAGGTTCCAGTAGACACTAGGGAAACCTAATATACAGGAGGGACAGCAATTAAGGGTGGGTGTCACCAGACACCAGGAAACCTAATATACAGGAGGGACAGCAATCAAGACTGGGGTGTCACTTACACCAGGAAACCTAACATATAGGAGGGACAGCAATCAAGGGTGGGGTGCCAGTAGACAACTGGGAAGCCTAATATACAGGAGGACAGCAATCAAAGGGTGGGGTGTCACTAGACACCAGTGAAACCTAATATACAGGAGGGACAGCAATCAAAGGTGGGGTGTCACTTTACACCAGGAAACCTAACATATAGGAGGGACAGCAATCAAGGGTGGGGTGCCAGTAGACACAAAGGAAACCTAATATACAGGAGGGACAGCAATCAAAGGTGGTGTCACTTTACAGGAAACCTAACATATAGGAGGACAGCAATCAAAGGGGGGGTGCCAGTAGACACCAGGAAACCTAATATAAATGAGGACATCAATCAAGAGTGGGGTGCCATTAGACATCAGGAAACCTAATATACAGGAGGGACAGCAATCAAAGGGTGGGGTGTCAGTGAACCAAAACCAAATATACAGGAGGGACAGCAATCAAAGGGTGGGGTGCCAGTAGACACCAGGAAACCTAATATACAGGAGGACAGCAATCAAGGGTGGGGTCCACTTAACACCAGGAAACCTAATATACAGGAGGGACACCAATCAAAGGGTGGGGTGCCAGTAGACACCAGGCAAACCTAATATACAGGACGGGACAGCAATCAAAGGCTGGTGGTGCCAGTAGACACCAGGGTAACCAAATATAAAGGAGGGACAGCAATCAAAGAGTGGGGTGCCAGTAGACACCAGGAAACCTAATATACAGGAGGACAGCAATCAAAGGGTGGGGTGCCAGTAGACACAGAAACCTAATATACAGGAGGGACAGCAATCAGAGGGTGGGGTGCCAGTAGAAACCAGGAATCCCAATATACAGGAGGGACAGTGATCAGAGGTGGGGTGCCACTTAACACCAGAGAAACCTAATATACAAGAGGGACAGCAATCAAAGGAGGGTGCCAGTTAACAGAGAAACCTAATATACAGAGAGACAGCAATCAAAGGGTGGGGTGCCAGTAGACACCAGAAACCTAATATACAGGAGGATAGCAATCAAGGCGGGCGCCAGTTGCACCAGAAACCTAATATACATGAGGATACAGCAATCAAATGGTGGCGTGCCAGTAGACAAAAGGAAACCTAATATACAGTGAGAGAGCAATCAAAGGGTGGGGGTGCCAGTAGAGACCAGGAAACCTAATATACCTGAGAGGACAGTGATCAGAGGTGGAGGCACCACTAGACACCAGAGAAACCTAATATACAGGAGGGACAGCAATCAAAGGTGAGGAGTGCCAATTAAGATCAGAGAAACCTAATATACAGGAGGGACAGCTGTCAAGGGTGGGGTGCCAGTAGACACCAGGAAACCTAATATACAGGAGGGACAGCAATCAAAGGTTGGGTGCCAGTAGACACCAGGAAACCTAATATACAGGAGAGACAGCAATCAAAGGGTGGGGTGACAGTAGACACCAGGAAGCTAATATACAGAGAGGACAGTGATCAAAGGGTGGGGTGCCAGTAGACACCAGAAACCTAATATACAGGAGGGACAGCAATCAAAGGGTGGGGTGCCAGTAGACACCAGGAAACCTAATATACAGGAGAGACAGCAATCAAAGGGTGGGGTGCCAGTAGACACCAGGAAACCTAATATACAGGAGGACAGCAATCAAAGGTTGGGGTGCCAAGACACAGGGAAACCTAATATCTCGGGAGGGACAGCAATCGAGAAGGGTGGGGTGCCACTTATCACCAAAAAGCCTAATATACAGGAGGGCACAGCAATCAAAGGGTGAGGGCACCAGTAGACACAGGAAACCTAATATACAGGAGGTGGCCTTAATCAAAGTACTGGGGTGCCAGTACACACCAGAAACCTAATACACAGGAGGAGACAGTAGTCAAGCGATGGGGTGACTACTAGTAGACACCAGGAAACCTAATATACAGGAGGGACAGCAATCAAAGGCTGGGGGTGCCAATAGACACCAGGAAACCTAATATACAGGAGTGGACAGTGATCAGAGGGTGGGGTGCCAGTAGACACCAGGTAAACCTAATATACAGGTTGACAGCAATCAAGGGTGGTGCCAGTATACAACTGGAAACCTAATATACAGGAGGAGACAGCAATCAAAGGGTGGTGCATGCCAATTAACACCAGAGAAACCTATTATACAGGAGGAGACAGCAATCAATGGGTGAGGGCACCAGTAGACACCAGGGATACCAAATAAACAGGAGGGACAGCAATCAAAGGTGGGGTGCCTATAGACACATGAGTGAGACAGCAATCAAAGGGTGGGGTGCCAGTAGACCCAGGGCAACCTAATATACAGGAGGAGACAGTGATCAGAGGGTGGGGTACCAGTTCACAACAGGAAACCTAATATACAGGAGGATACAGCCATCAAAGCGTGGAGTACCTGTAGACACCAGAAACCTAATATACAGGAGGGACAGCAATCAGAGGGTGGGGTGCCAGTAGATACCAGAAACCTAATATACATGAGAGGACAGTGAACAGAGGGTGAGGCGCCACTAGACACCAGGGAAACCTAATATACAGGAGGAGACAGCAATCAAAGGGTGGGGTGCCAGTAGACACCAGGAAACCTAATATGCAGGAGGTATAGCAATCAAATGGTGGGGTGACATAACACAAAGAAACCTAATACACCAGAGGACAACAATCAAAGGGTAGGCGTCAATAGACACCAGGAAACCTAATATACAGGATGGGACAGCAATCAAATGGTTGGGGTGCCAGTAGACACCAGGAAACCTAATACAGGAGGAGACAGCAGTCAAAGGGTGGGGTGCCAGTAGACACCAGGAGACCTAATATACATGAGGTGACAGCAATCAAAGGCTGGGGTGCCAGTAGACACCTGGGAAACCTAATATATAGGAGGACAGTGATCAGAGGGTGGGGTACCACTTAACACCAGGAAACCAAATATACAGAAGGACAGCAATCAAGGGTGGGGGCACCAGTAGACACCAGGAAACCTAATATACAGGAGGAGACAGCAATCAAGGGTGGGGTGCCAGTAGACACCAGAAACCTAATATACAGGAGGAGAGAGCAATCAAAGGGTGGGGTGCCACTAGACACCAGGAAACCTAATATGCAGGAGGTATAGCAATCAAATAGTTGGGTGCCACTTAACACCAAAAAAACCTAATACACCAGAGGGACAACAATCAAAGGTGGGGGCCAATAGACACCAGGAAACCTAATATACAGGATGGGACAGCAATCAAATGGTTGGGGTGCCAGTAGACACCAGGAAACCTAATACACAGGAGGAGACAGCAGTCAAAGGGTGGGGTGCCAGTAGACACCAGGAGACCTAATATACATGAGGTGACAGCAATCAAAGGCTGGGGTGCAGTAGACACCTGGGAAACCTAATATATAGGAGGGACAGTGATCAGAGGGTGGGGTACCACTTAACACCAGGAAACCAAATATACAGAAAGGGACAGCAATCAAGGGTGGGGCACCAGTAGACACCAGGAACCCTAATATACAGGAGGAGACAGCAATCAGCGGATGGGGTGCAGTAGACACCTGGAAATCTAATATACAGGAGGACAGCAATCAAATGGTGAGGTGCCACTAGACACAGAAACCTAATATACAGGAGGGAGAGCAATCAAAGGGTGGGGGCAGTAGACACCAGGAAACCTAATACACAGGAGGACAGCAATCAAAGGGTGGGGTGCCAGTAGACACCAGGAAGCCTAATATACAGGAGGAGACAGCAATCAATGGATGGGGTGCCAGTAGACACCTGGAAACCTAATATACAGGAGGATAGAAATCAAAGGGTGGAGTGCGCTAGACACCAGGAATCTAATATACAGGAGGATAGAACTCAAAGGGCAGGGTGTCACTTAACACCAGGAACCTTAGTATACAGGATGGGACAGCAAAAAAGGGTGGGGTGCAAGTAGACACCAAGGAAACCTAATATACAGGAAGGGACAGCAATTAAATGGTGAGGTGCCAACAGACACCAGAAAACCTAATTACAGGAGGAGACAGCAGTCAAAGGGTGGGGTGCCAGTAGAAGCCAGAAACCTAATATACAGGAGGACAGCTATCAAAGAGTGGGGTGTCACTTTACCAGAAACCTAACATACAGGAGGGACAGCAATCAAGGGTGGGGTGCCAGTAGGCATGGAAACCTAAAATACAGTGAGGGACAGCAATCAGAGGTGAGGTTCCAGTAGACACTAGAAACCTATTATACAGGAGGGACAGCAATCAAGGGTGGGGTGTCACTAGACACCAGAAACCTAATATACAGGAGGGACAGCAATCAAAAGTGGGGTGTCACTTTACACCAGAAACCTAACATATAGGAGGGACAGCAATCAAAGGGTGGGGTGCCAGTAGACACAGGAAACCTAATATACAGGAGGGACAGCAATCAAAAGTGGGGTGTCACTTTACCAGGAAACCTAACATATAGGAGGGACAGCAATCAAGGGTGGGGATGCCAGTAGACACAAGAAACCTAATACACAGGAGGGACAGCAATCAAAGGCGGGGTGCCAGTAGAACCAGGAAACCTAATATAAATGAGGGACATCAATCAAAGTGGGGTGCCATTAGACATCAGAAACCTAATATACAGGAGGGACAGCAATCAAGAGTGGGGTGCCAGGAGACACCAAAGAAACCTGATATACAGGAGGAAAGAGCAATCAAAGGGTGGGGTGCCAGTAGACATCAGGAAACCTAATATACAGGAGGGACATCACTCAAAGGCTGGGGTGCCACTAGACACCAGGAAACCTAATACACAGCAGGACAGCAATCAAAGGGTGGGGTGCCAGTAGACACAAGGAAACCTAATATACAGGAGGGACAGCAACCAAAGGGTAGAGGTGCCACTAGACACCAGGAAACCTAATATAAAGGAGGACAGCAATCAAATGGTGGGGTGTCACTAACACTAAAGAAAACCTAATATACAGGAGGGACAGCAATCAAAGGGTATGGGTGCCACTAGACACCAGGAAACCTAACATACAGGAGGGACAGCAATCAAGGTGGGGTGCCAGTAGATGACAGAGAGCGTATTATTCAGGAGGATGATGATCAGAGTGTGGGGCACCACTTAACACCAGGAAACCTAATATACTGGAGAGGAAAGCAATCAAAGGGTGGGGTGCCAGTTGACACCACGAAACCTAATATAGGAGGGACAGAGATCACAGGGTGCGGATGCCACTTAACACAGAAATGTAATACATGAGGAATGACAATCAAGGGTGAGGACACCTCTAGACACCAGGAAACCTACTATACATGGGGGATGGTGATCAGAGGGTGGGGTCCCACTTAACACCAGAAACCCTAATATACAGAGGGACAGGAATCATAGGTTGACGTGCCAGTAGACACAGGAAACCTAATACACAGGAGGACAGCAATGAAAGGGTGGGGTGCCAGTAGACACCAGGAATCCTAATACACGGGAGGACAGCAATCAAGCGGTGGAGGTGCCTTAACTCCAAAGAGCTAAATATACAGGAGGGACAGAAATCAAGGGTGAGGGTGCCAATAGACACCAGGGAACCTAGTATACATGAGGGACAGCAATCAAAAGTGGGGTGCCAGTAGACACCAGGAAGCGTAACATACGAGGACAGCAATCAAGGTGGGGTGCCAGTAGACACCAGGAATCCTAATATTTATGAGGACAGCAATCAAAGAGTGGGGTGCCATTAGACACCAGGAAACCTAATATACATGAGGAATGACAATCGGGAGGGGCACGACTAGACACCAGACAAACCTAATATACCTGAGGGACAGTGATCAGAGGGTGGGGTACCACTAGACACCAGTGAAACCTAATGTACAGGAGGGACAGCAATCAAAGTGTAAGGGTGCCAATAGACACCAGGAAACCTAATATACAGGAGAGAACAGCAATTAAATGGTGGGGAGCCAGTGGACACCAGAAACCTAACATACAGGAGGGCAGCAATAAAAGGGTGGGGTGCCAGTAGACACCAGAAACCTAATATACAGGAGGCATAGAAATCAAAATGTGGGGTGCCACTAGACACCAGCGAAACCTAATATACAGGAGGGACACCAATCAAAGGGTGGGGTGTCACTTAACACCTGGAAACCTAATACTGTATGCAGGAGGGACAGCAATCAAAGGGTGGGGTGCCAGTAGACACCAGAAACCTAATATACAGGAGAGGACAGTGATCATTGGGTGGGGTGCCAGTAGAAACCAGGAAACCTAATATATAGGAGGGACAGTTATCACAGGGTGGGGTGCCACTTAACACTAGGGAAAGGTAATATACATGAGGAATGACAATCAAGGGTGGGGCACCTCTAGACACCAGGAAACCTACTATACATGAGGGGATGGTGATCAGGGGTGGGGTCCCACTTAACACCAGAAATCTAATATACAAGAGGGACAGGAATCATAGGTTGCGTGCCAGTAGACACAAGGAAACCTAATACACAGGAGGACAGCAATGAAAGGGTGGGGTGCCAGTAGACACCAGGAATCCTAATACACAGGAGGACAGCAATCAAGCGGTGGAGGGTGCCACTTAACTCCAAAGAAACCAAATATACAGGAGGACAGAAATCAAAGGGTGAGGTGCCAATAGACACCAGGAACCCTAGTATACATGAGGACAGCAATCAAAAGTGGGGTGCCAGTAGACACAGGAAACATAACATACAGGGGACAGCAATCAAGGTGGGTGCCAGTAGACACCAGGAATCCTAATATTTATGAGGACAGCAATCAAAGAGTGGGTGCCAGTAGAACACCAGAAACCTAATATACATGAGGAATGACAATCGGGAGACACGACTAGACACCAGACAAACCTAATATACCTGAGGACAGTGATCAGAGGGTGGGGTACCACTAGACACCAGTGAAACCTAATGTACAGGAGGGACAGCAATCAAAGTGTAAGGGTGCCAATAGACACCAGAAACCTAATATACAGGAGAGAACAGCAATTAAATGGTGGGGAGCCAGTGGACACCAGAGAAACCTAACATACAGGAGGAGCAGCAATAAAAGGGTGGGGTGCCAGCAGACACCAGGAAACCTAATATACAGGAGGGCATAGAAATCAAAATGTGGGGTGCCACTAGACACCAGTGAAACCTAATATACAGGAGGGACACCAATCAAAGGGTGAGGTGTCACTTAACACCTGGAAACCTAATACTGTATGCAGGAGGACAGCAATATAGCTTCTGTGTACTGTCTCACACAGAGGCTATACAGGCTCTGGTAATCACATTTAATTTGCTAAACACAGGACATCAGCCTGGCAGTGAGCATTTAGGCAAACTCAAGGAAGACTTTTGGGAACCCCATTTGTAGGGGTTACACCTTCCCTGTCTGGTAAACAGGAAATCTGTTCAAATCCCAGCAGTGCCTCAAGATGTAAACCCTAGGTGGCGCTATCCCAAGAGCTACTACCCCTGCCTGCTTGGCTAGTAGCAGGTTAAGGGCCTGAGTTCTGAAACTGGTGCCTCCACCCAGAGGTCAGGGTTGGTAGTGGTCAAGCTAACCTGGGCACAGCCCTCTGGGACACTATAACCTTCCTCTTCCCTCTAGTGGCCAGAGCACTGTAAAATAATCACTTTCACAACACCCCTGGTACACCACACAAGTACCCACACTTGTTTGTACCTTACCACCAGGGCTGGTTCCTCTGGCTCGACCCTGAGACCCTGTAAAACAAGGTTATGCACAGCAACAGCAACAGTATAGTACTTGAGCACAAACTGGAACCACAGTCAGATTACATGCAGAAAAAGTTAGATCTGATTAACTCAGGGACTTGAACAAGGGAGGGCAAAATCAGGTTAATTAGCTTAAAGGTTATATCAATCACAGTTATGCATGTGCTTTGAGTCCCCACACAGTCCTCCTCTGGGTACCCAGGTGGAGAAGAGATGGGCTAGCCAGGACCGCTGCCCAGGGTTGCAGCTGGTTGGGGCCCTGTGATGGAAAACACAACATGCACAGTGCACAATATTTGTAATCCGGAGCCAGAGGGCTCAGTTTAGAAGGAAATGAAACAACAAGACAATCAGATGACAAACTCAGATTAAGCTGTTGTTGCAGGGAGCTACCTGGTATTTACTCACGATACCCAAGACTGGACACAGGCTGGACGAAAATCGAGACTGCAGGTGGTTGATCTGGAATGCCAGGAGAAGCAGGGCCCACACAAGTCGAGAGGCATCGCTCTGTTCAAGAGTGGAGCAGGGGCTGATCCCCAGGCAGGTCTCTTGTTGATGGCTTCTCTGTGCAGTGTGTAGTCTGGCTGGGCCAGTCTGGCAAGGCCCAGACCACATGGAGACAAATTCGGATGCAGTCTGTTTTGGCTGATACGGCTTCCAGCAAGCAGAACACAGTTCACACAGTGAGGAACTAACTCACAACCCACTAGCAGCTCATATTACATTTACATGTACGGAATTCTACTGTACCAGGAAGCGCCCCCGGTCACAGTCGCAAAGTCTCTGCACACACCGAGTTTAGGGTTAGCTGTAACTCCTGACAGGCCGATCGATTCAGCAAAATCTTTGGTCTTCTTCAGGTTGAGCCTGACCCACTTCAGTAGCTTACTTTAGTCACACAAACTTTGATTTAGTCCAACATAAGTCTCTTCTCTCCCTCTCAGGAGCAGCAGGCAGACATGCAAACCAAACTGAGCCCTTTCACAGTTTTCCCATGCGAATCCACTCTGGATTGCTGCTCAGAATCACTTCAACTCCTCTCAGTTCACTTCCCAGCTCAGAACTAACTGAAAACTGCAAGCAGCCCTGTACTTCCCCAAGATCGAAAATATTTGGTTGGCTGATTTGGCTGTCAGTCAAAGCAAGAGCTTCCCTTCAGTTGTAAAAAGGCACAAAAGCTCAAACTACAGTTCCTACAGATTTTGAATTCAGACAGCTCTTGTAGTCCAGCTACATTTTAGGTCCCACCAGAACTGATTGGTCCAATTTGCAGTCCAGGACCAAGATAGTGGAGACAAACAAAACAGTCCTTGTTACAAAGAAAGCAAGTTAGATAAACCACATTATCACTACCATTCTAAATGGTTTCAGCAAATAGTTACATCTTTCAACAGAGCCCCATCTCTGATTACTTATGCCACAATCAAGCAACTCTTAAAGAGACAGTACACAGAGGCTATACAGGCTCTGGTAATCACATTTAAACTGCAAAATGCAGGACACCAGCCTGGCAGTGAGCATTTTTGAGACTTTCCAGGTCACCTCTCATGTGGCTAGATATTAATATTAGATAGTCCTCCAAGTCCAGTAACCAGTTTATTAATTAAGTCTGTGAACAATTTTCCTCATTACAGTTCCAATTTATTTTCTGCCCCTATTATAAATAAACTGGCAGGCCCTAGGTAGGCCTTACTCCCTACCACAACTTAAAACATTCCAGTCACAAAGATTAAAATCTCTTCTCAAACTGCACAAAACAGAGTCCTTGAATGCACCTCCTCTCACCATGGTGCAAACAACTGATGAATTCAAAGTGACAGATATCTTCAGCCACCCAGGTCCTCTCACTCCCGGGATCTAACAAAAATACAGGCACTCTCACTGTCAAATCAGAAACTGCAATGTAAATTATAAATGATGAAATGAAAAGCCTGACTGTATGTACAGTAGACAAGCCTGTAGCACAAATTCCTTTCTTCAAGTCAGTTTAGCACAGAGACAGGTGCCCAAAAGCCCATCCAAGGGACTGCAGCCAAAAATACTCACAGCTGCCACCATGGCGCTCCGCTGGCACCAACCCCTGGAGAGCCTAGGAACTATCGCGCAGGCCAGCTACCCTGCCGGGACCACAGCCCAGTCCCCAAGCAGCCACAAGCCTCAGCCACAAATTACTCCACAGGACCGGTCCACCCATTGCATCAACTCAGTCCAGCCTCCAATGCCCGGTCAAGTACTGACCCAGAATTATCCAAATAGCAGTCCAAGCCACAGAAAGACCGGCGAGTCTTCTTACATGTTCTCAGAACCACAGATCCTTTTCCTACTGCAATCCACCTCCTCTTCTTGGACTCTTTATTTCATGACTTCAAGCCAGAATTTGTAATCTGGAGCCGGGTGGCTCAGTTTGTGATAATAAACCCACACAAGTAAATCAGATGACCACAATGATTGCAGCTTTGTTGCAGGAGCTACCCTGTTTAGTATTCATGCTACCCAGACCAGAAGAGAGGACTGACGAGATGAAGACCTCTGGATGGTGTTCTGGTTTGCCAGGGGAAGCAGGGTCCACATGACTCACCAGAGTGGGTCTTTCGTTGGAAGTGTCTCTGCGATGGGAGCAATGGTCTAGGCTGAGATGGCAGGGCCCAGACCAGAGCAGGTAGTTTGGATTTAGTCCATGCGAGTGCTGGAGCAGCTTCCAGCTAGCATAACACACTTGAAGGTGCGGAATCAAATCGTGACCCACACAACACATTCAGCACACTTATAACAACACAACTCTTAGTCACAGTTCGGTAAAGTCCGGTTGCAATTTAGTAGAAGTTCTGCACAAACCTCTCAATCCGTGACTCACTTCGGTACCTGGCAGGCCGATCTATTTTGGAGCAAATCTTCGGTGCCAATTCAAGCAATGATCACTCTTTCTCTTCAGGCTTCAGATCTCAAACAAAGAGATTAGATTTAAGTCCAGCTTTCACATTCACAGGATTTCTCACTGGAAGATGTGACAGGCAGGCCACTGCAGCCTTCCTGCTGATTCTCCTGTGCTCCTATGCAGGAGCAGCTGTGATAGCTTGAGCTGTTTACTCTTCAAACTCCAGCTTACAACTGACTATGCTGCAGGCAGTTCTGGGATTTCCTGAGATCCAAAGGGTTTGGTTGGCTGGAGGAACTGTCTGTCACAGCAAGGTCGCCCTTCAGGTCCATTTAGGTGCCAAACCTTAAAACTACAATTCCTACAGAAATTCACTCACAGAGGACTTCTTGGGAACAGTCTCCATTTTAGATCCCCTGAGGTCCAATTCTGGCAATTCAGAATCAAAAAGGTGGCTCAGATCAAAAGTCCAGGCTGCAAGAGAAGGCAGGTTAAACAAACTTCTATACTATTATTTTTAAGGTAGATAAACATCAAATCAAGACAGTTCCTAACAGAGCTCCTCTGGACATATAGCAACTGCAGAATGGAGCAGAAACAACCACTCACCTGGCCGGGTCACGAGCCCTAAACTACTTGGACCCAGCCTCAGACTAATTTTTTTTTACAGTTAATTTGTTTATTGGCAAAAACAAAACATTTACATAAGTATACATATACAGTACAGATAAAATAAGCCGATGACATGATATACTGAATGATATACATATGAAACACATGGCAATATATATGACAGTATAAACTGGAGTTACAATATAATGGTTATTCATATTCTTAATGTCCTAATCAGACTATACATAAAATGTTAAGGTGTACTGTATTATAAAAAGAGAAAAACAAAGGAAACCTAATATTATGCCTAAACTACTTGACTTTGTAATCATAGAGAGAGCTGCAAAAAAGAAAATCAAACTAATATATAGAATAATGTTATAACTCTGAAATATACTAGTGAGTCTGAGAATACCTTTAACAGAGGTATGTAAGTCATTTAAAAGTCCTGCCAGCAGAGCTTAAACTCATTGAGTCGGTCTTGTACCGAATAAGAGAGACGCCCAAGGAAGCAATGTGGGTTAGATTATTAAGAATGACTGTCAGTGTAGGTGTTATCTGGGATTTCCAGTGCATTAAACTTAAATCTTTTGCTTGCATGGATAAGATATGTAAACCATCTATCCTGATGTTCTGAAATTTTTATGTCTTTGTTTATTACACCTAACAAAAAGTATTCTGGTTCAGGGAATGGAGCATCCAATGATGTTGGAAGCTACTTGGTGGATGGATTGCCATAGTTTGAAGACTGGTTTACATAGCCAGAGTATATGTAGTAGATCTCCATCTGGTGAATTGCAATGCCAACAATGATTATCAGGAGTAAACCCATATTATGAAGAAGAGCTGGGGTTCTATACCAGAGATGAAGGATCTTATATTGAATAAGCATGCTACGAGCAACTATGAAAGTACTAATGCAGAGTCTCCAACAATCATCCCATTGAGAGTCTGTTATATTGATCTTTAAAACTTTATTCCATTTGTTTTAGCTGAAAGGGACTGATTCCGTAGGGAATCTCTAATGTGTTGTAAATTCTACTGACTAAGCCAGATGAGCTATTGGACCATACCTTGATGAGGAGGAAACTGATGGGGCCCTGTTTGTTTGTTGTATGATGGGAAGGTAGTAGAGCTAACTTGTAGATTCTTCGAGAGTTCTTGTCTGGGAATATCCCATTTGACTTGTAGGTTACTGAAGGAGTCTAAAGTGTTACTACCTTCAGCTAAGATATCTCTCAGAAAGAATATATTTCTGTGTTTCCATGAGGTAGAAAATATTGGTTTGCCTTCTAGGAAATTTTGGGTTCCCCATATAGGGGTGAAAAAGACAGGAGTGGATTGATTTTAAGCCATTTATGCATTCTAAACCAGTAGTATCTAAACGTGGTGATGGTGGGATGCTGCCTTAAATTTGAAGTAGGGGTTAAAAATATAAAGCCCATGGGAATCTCTCCTGAGTTAAAGAAGCTTTCATGTTGAGCCATAGTGGAGAATTATCACTGGGTTTGGAAAACCATTTTGTTTGTGAGGCTCTGAATGCCCAAAGGTAGGCTAAAACCAAGGTAGGCCAAAACACCACGAGACCAGTGAGAACGTAATTTAACATGATTAAACCTAGGGATATGGCCTTCCCATAAAAGTTTCATATAATTTTGTCAATTCTGAAGAGAAAAGAACAAGCATTTGTCAATGCCAAGCGTTCGCTTGCAGGTATTTGCAGTGGTATTTGGCACTTGGACATGGCTTAAAATCAGTGACAAGAAGTACAAGCATTTGTCAATGCGAATGTTACTTGCTTCTATGTGCTGTTTAGGTATTTGGAAGTCATTGAGTGCAAATATTGAAAAATCGCGTAACTTCGAAAGGCATGAGAACTGCGCAGAACGCATGCTTGTAAAACAGTCATTTTTAGGAATTTTTCACCAAATTTTCAACATAGCCATTTTAAGAGCTCTGCTCATGAACAGTATCACTGTGAATTTCTCAATGTGTGCCATACATTGATTTACTTACCGACTGTGCCATTGTGAGCTACTTGGGTGGAAACAGGTTTTGGGCAGGATGTGAAAAATGACAGCTGTAAAAGCTCATAAGGAGGTGTGGTAAAATGGCAATGTTGAAATCTGTAGTGAAAATATTGAAAATTCGCGAACTTACGAAGTGTGCATAGGAACTGCAGCAACGATACTTGTAAAACAGTCATTTTAGGAATTTTTTTCACCATATTTTCAATAACAGCCATTTTAAGACCTCTGCTCAAGAAACAGTGTCACTGTGATTTTCTTAATGTGTCCCATACATTGAGTTTGCACACCGACTGCGCCATTATGCGCTACACTTAAGCGCAGTACGTTTTGGGCAGGATGTGAAAAATGACAGCTGTACTGCTCATGAGGAGGTGTGGTAAAATGGCAATGTTGAAAATCTGGAGTGAAAATATTGAAAATTCATGAACTTAAGATTGTGCATAGGAACTGCGTAGCGCACACTTGTAAAACAGTCATTTTAGGAATTTTTCACCATATTTTTCACACAGCCATTTTAAGACCTCTGCTCATGAACAGTGTCACTGTGATTTTCTTAATATGTCCCATACATTGAGTTCACACACCGACTAAGCCATTGTGCGCCACATGCAGGAAACACGTTTGGGCAGGATGTTGAAAATGGCAGCTGTACTGACTCATGAGGAGGTGTGTTAAAATGGCAATGTTGAAAATCTGGAGTGAAAATATTTGAAAATTTAGCAAACGGATTTAGCGCAGGTAGGGACTGCGCAACGGAAACAGTCATTTTAGGAATTTTTTCACCAAATTTTCAACATAGCCATTTTACAACCTCTGCTCATGAACAGTGTCACTGTGATTTTCTTAATGTGTCCCATACATTGATTTTGCATCAAACTGTGCCATTTGCGCAAGTAGTGAAACACGTTTTGGGCAGGATGTGAAAAATGACAGCTGTACTGCTCATAAGACAGGTGTGGTAAACGCAATGTTGAAACTCTGACTGAAAATATTGAAAATTACAAACTTACAAGCCTGCATAGGAGGTATTGCAGTACGCTAAATAAAACAGTCATTTTAGGATTTTTCACCAAATTTTCAACATTGGGTTTTGACCTTCTCATGAATGATGTCACTGTCGTGGCGTTATGAGGCCGAAGGTGATTTCACGCAGTGATCATGAAATCACCCTTTGGGCCCGAATAATGCCATGATAGTGACATCATTCATGAGAAGGTCCCAAAACCCATGTTGAAAATTTGTGCAAAATTAAAAATGCCTGAGATATGCAATAAAGTTGAAAACCCCTATCTAGCCCATTATACAGCTTACGGCATTTCCTCAGTTCGCGGTCGGCTTTGAAGAGTGCAGATGTGTTCCTGGTCCACGATGATCGCCGCGAGCTCCGGAGGCAAGTATGGGGTGAGGGGGTGTGGGAGGCAGGGTGTGCAGTGGGTGGGTGCGGGTTGTGGGAGGGGGCTGGGAGAAGCGCCGTGGGACCATTTTCAATTTATAGGTTTGTAAAAACAAAAGACGACGTGGGGATCGCTTCACACGCTGGGGTGGGCTCCCAGTGTGGCAGAAGGATGGCTGGAGGCCGTGAAGCCGAGCGGGGATTGGGCACCCCGTTGGCAGACAACGCTGGGGATGTTTGCCACACTGGGGTGGTCTCCCAGCATGGCAGAACGATGGCTGGGGCCGTGGAGCCGACAGGGACTGGGAACCCCCGTCCGCAGATGACGCTGGGACGTTTGCCATGCTAGGGTGGGCTCCCAGCAGGCAGCAAAGATTTGGGCGAGGATGACGTCGGTAAGGTGTATGACAGCTGTGGTTTTCTTTTGAAGAGAAGACCACTGCTGTCAGACACAGCACCAGTCCGGACAGTGCAGGACTGCACACCTGCTCAATGGAGTAGGGATTGCAGGGGAGGGCACACCTCCAAAGTCGTCCATTTTCTAAGAGGCTCCGCATGCCGCAAGTGAACGTAAAAAGGAATCTTTAATGGGATATTTGCAATGAGGTATAGTATCTTTGGAGTGACATTCATTTTAACAGCTGCAATTTTACCAGATAGAGGCAAGTTTAAGGTTTTCCACCTCTCCAGGTTAGTTTTAATATCTGATAGTAGAGGAGAAAGATTTATGTCCCTGATTTTATTAAAATTTGGTGAAATTTTTATCCCTAAGTAAGCAATACCTTGTGGGGCCCATTGGTTGTTGAGAAGATGGTTCATAGGAGGCTTACAGTGTTCATTTAATGGTAGTATCTCAGTTTTTGGTGGTTAACTGCCAGCCCGGAAATCTTGGTAAAAGTGTTCAGTATATGGGTAAGTGGTTGAGCAGATGACTCTAAGTTTTCTAATAAAACCAGACTAATTTTAACACAGCATAATGACTCTCTTAACCTTTGTAAAGAGCCTTGGCTCAAAGATATTAATTTCTAGAACAATAAACTTAAAGAGACAGACACGGAGGCTTTCTGTAGCACTCTCTTGCAGGCACATACAGCTACTGCAGACAAAGGATACCATCCTGACAGTGGGCATTAGGCAGCCCAGGAACACATTTTAGTAAACCCCAATTTGTAGGGGTTACATTAATGTAAGCAAAAGAAATAATCATGCACAGACACCAACACACTGGCAATAAAACAGGAAGCAGTAACAGCAAACAAAAGGAATGGAATGCACAACAAATAATGGAACGAAAAATAAAAGAAGTGCTGAAAACCAGTGCAAAAGCAAACTGAACATCATCATCCCAGCAATGGGGGAGTCAACAAACAAAAGTGGGGCAGAGCCCTCAATGTAATCAGCAGTGGTGGCGTGTGAGTGCAGGCAGTCTGTCATCAAGAATGGACGCCACCCATCTTATCTCCGAGATGAGGACAGCCTATTGCACAAGCAATGTCCTCTGCTGTCTGACAGTCCCTGCACAAGGTCGCTCCTGCTCTCTGACCTCCCAGGGCATGTGGCTCACATCCAGCTCCTATGTGGACCTGTTGGAGTAAGGAGGACCATGTCAGGATGGTACACTGACAACAAAGTGCAATGCACACCCCAGGCTGATGGCCCAGGGTAGACAGCATTTCAACAACCATGCCATGCAGCCATACAGTGGAGAACCCCATGCACCACCACTATGCACCTACATGCTGCAGCATGGCACCATAGGCCACACCCACCCAGTCAAAGTACACATGAAGACATGGAAGGCCCAAGCTAACACCACAGACGAGAGTAATCCCAGTGGAGTACACAGTGAGGCAGTACAACCACACAGGCCACCCCAGGTGACCAGGACAGCGAGCCTGATCACAAATGAAGTTGTGTAACAACAGACTGGTTGGGACATGCTGCCCAAAGGAACAGTGCAATGATGAAGACAGCAAAGCAAAACCACCACAGGAATGCGTGCAGCCACTCCACACTGCAATGGACTGTGACCTGTACTGAACAGATGCAGGCAAGGCAGAGCCTCCCAACCAACATCAGGAGCGTGACAGCAGTACGAATGTGGGCATGCAGTGTACAGTACAGTGTACCCCAAGGCAATGAAGAAACACAGCCCAGAAGACTCACTTCCATAGCAGGACAGCTGTATGCTGGCCATGTCATGGATATAGTATCCCAGGCCAACACAGTAACACAGGCCCAAAAAATGCACCCCCCACAATAGCAGGACAGCTGCATGCCAAGTGTCCATGTCATCGACACAGTAACCCAGGCCAGCACAGTAACACAGACCCAACCGTGCCACAACCCAATGTGGTGCGGGGTGGCTACATACACAGTGGACACTACCACTGCAGCACAGGACTCACGGTGCAGCAGTGCAGCATGTAAGGTACATGTGCTGCCACTACTGCCCCATGATTTGTGTGGCCATGCCAGCTTTGGACACCACCAACCGATAACAGCTGTTGCAATTTGAGGGGATGCAAAACACGACATCCTAGAGTCAGGACACAGCCATACTACTGTGTCTATGACTGTGTATCATGGACCAGGGCCAGCTTTATGGTTTGGGAGCCCCTGCAGAATTAATGAGGTCATAGGGCCCCTCTACTTGATCCACCTTTAGCCCATGTGTTTTACTATAGCCCATAAGTGCAACATTTTATTTGTGGTGATACTATAGGCAGGCAAAATGGACAGACTAGGTGGGTCAAGCAGTCATTATCTGCCAGCAGATTTTATATTTCTATGGGTTCTATATATAGCTTTAGTATAACCAACAGTATTTAAAAATGTTTATGAGGACACAGCAGTGTTGGTTCTGGGGCTGTTCTTCCCATCCCATCCACTGCTGCCTATCCACCTCATATTGACTGGGTCATAGCTTGTTGAGGTATTTCATGACATAATCAGAAGGATCTGCACAGTCCTTTATTGATGATTTAAAAATATATTAAGACAAAAACGTTTAAAAGGAATAAGGTAAACTTCTCTGGTTGGGGCCCCCAGCAACTGCAGGGTTCGCTGGTGCCTAAAACCAGCTATGTCATGGAGCCACAGATGTCCACGGCCACATCAGCACACATTGTACAAACAAACCAGAAGCACATGCAAGATAGTGTGAACAAAGTATAATACTCATGCAAGGAACCCTGCTGTCCATCACTGTTCTCTTCCACCCACTGGGCATAGCCTGGCACCCTCCTGCTGTCCTCCTGCCGCTGTAGTCTGCAGGGCGAGGAAAGAACAATACTGTTAGTACCTGCAGGAATGCCATGTGAAGCCCCACCAATGCCCGTGTCACACAGTGATAGTACAAACCACAGCTCCTCCACCACCTATGCCACATGTCACATGGCACATAGCAAGCCAATGAGCGATGTACTTCAGGAGCACAGTATTTACACACTGCAGCATGCACCCCATACATTGCCATGGACAGAGGGATGGTGGAACCAACTATGCCCATCAGAGTACACACTGTGAACCACACCCCAGCGGCATGGCACTGAAAATGCACAGTGTATGCAACTGCACAACCCCAAGGGCATTATACATATAGTAGTGGAGAGCATACGGAAAGGGACACATACATGCACTTGCACATACAGAAACCAATATACCCACACATATACAGGGACACACACACACACACACACACACACTCACAGGTGACACGCATACTTGTGGTGTGGATGTACACCTACCTGGCACAGGCACTGTCCCATCTGGACCATGTGCTTGGGGCACTCAAGCTTCTGGGCCTGCCTCCACTGCATGGCGACAAATCTGTGTCAACATTGCTCCCCATCCCCTGTGATGCCTGTCTTCTGTGTCAGGTGCTGGGCAATGGATACCACGCCTGCCTGCGTGGCCTGTCCACCTCCCTGACCTCACCAAAAGCTGCCTCTCCTCTGCATGCCCAGCTCCACTAGGCTGACCATCTCAATCTTCTCTAGCTATGCTCCTCTGGACCACCACCCTGACATGCTTGCTTGATGGCATAGCCAGTAATACACACTTAAACCTAGTGCAGGGCAACACCAAAACACTACTGCCACTCCCTGTTATGTAGGCCTGCAATGTGAATCGTGACGCATCGTAGTGTGGCACTATAGGTTCCATAACGGCGCTTAATACATTATTGCCATGCTATCTGGAAATGCATGAAATGAGCATGCACAGCCCACTGGGACCCCATGCCCTGACATTCATCGCATGCTCAGTATGTGGCACAAGTGCCACACAGTGCAGCTGCTAATATGGTAGCACGGTGCTATGGAGACAGAAAGTAGCTATGCTAAATGTGTTTGCCCAGTGCAAATTTTTGCCATATTCAAAAGCTGAATGCAAATGCATGCAAATCAGCCTACTTGGGTAGTTGGCGTGCAATCTGCCTTATTACCATATAGTCCCGTTTGCATGCATTACTGTGTGGATTGCCTGGCGGCTATTTAAGGGATGCCTGAGCCTCAACTGAGGTCGGAACAGGTACTGCAGGCTGAAGCAGGAGTATATGTAGCCCAGAAGCAGGCCCATACGCATGAGGCAAACAATGCTGGGCAGGGTATGTTACACACAGATTTGGCAGACAGGTACTGCAGTACTACACAGGGTGTGCACTGGTACACTGAACTGGTGACACGTATTGTGTGTGTGTCAGTGTGGGGCTGTGTGTTTACACAGCAATGTTGCCTGCTGTGCTCCTGCTATCAGGCTTCTGTATACAGAGTGACCACAGGTGCACCAGGCTGGTGCATGCAAGCATGACGCTGCACTGCAGTGGCACATTCAGACATGCATACATTGTGACGGTGGCCCTATAGGCAAACACTACACCACATACAGCTGCTGCATTGCCTTTACAGATCCATGTTATGCCATGGGGGAGGGATAGGCCTACATGGCGTTGTGTGCCACAGGCATTCATGTTGTGCAGGTATGTCCATCACACACAGGGACACAGACCCATGCCTATACACAGCAACACATATTCAGTCACAGCGCACATGTCCTGACCAGTGATTATCTACATTCCTTACAGGTGCCTCAAAAGGATGTGCATGGCTGCGGTCCCAAATTCTTTATTGATGAGTTGAGAGCACTCGTACATGATTACCTGTCATGGTTGGAGGCCACGTGACATCATAAGAACACAGACGCCATTGTGAGGCAGACATGGGAACAGATAACAGTGGAGGTTAATGCTGTTGGTGGAAGTGGGCTCATAGTGGAAGCCGTGCAGAAACATTGGAATGATCTGCAGCATCGGGACAAAGAGGAGGAGGCATGATGCCTGAGGGAACTGCATGCCACTGGTGGTGGCCCAAGACTGGAAGCACTGTTCACAGTGAACCCCTTAATGGAGGCCATGGTAGAAACCATATGCACTGTGGTCGTGGCTGGTGTTGACAGTGGTGGATGCAAGACCCCACTGTACCTATAACGTATGTAAGTACATGTCAGCTGTGCGCATACACACCTGGGTATGCCTGTTTCCACGTGTGACACTGAGTGCATGTACCGTCAGCTGCATCATGGTGGTGGTCATCATGTGTGTAGATGTGTAGTATTGCATGTATTTGTGTGCATGTTGGAGCCTGCACTATGGGATACACATATTGCCAGTGCATGCATGCACAAAGGGAGTGTGTGTGTGTGTGTGTGTGTGTGTGTGTGCACAACAGTGTTGGAGTGCATGGTGACAGGTGGCACTATGGACTACTGCATGCTGTTGCACTAGTGCGGTGTACATGGTGCCAGCACTGCCACTCACAATATGTGTTTTGTCCCACAGCCCTATGTGCTGGACACGCAGAAGAGGAGTGTGCGGAGGACAATGGCCATCAACATCAGGGATCCAGACTACATGGCCTCAGTCAACAGATGGGCTGTCACCGTGTCTGGTGGGCTGCAGTAGCCAGTGCTATTCCAGATGTGCCTGAAGAGAAGAGGAAGAGGAGGATGGCAATGAAACAAACATCCCCAGCATGGACTACATGGGTGTACTGGCCAATGGGGGGCTATCAGCATCAAGCAGTGAAGATGAGACTGAGGACATGGCAGAGCTGGATGTCTCTGGCCACACTGCTGAGGCAGATATAACCACCAACATGGCAGCCAGTGCCCTGCAGCAAACCAGACCACCTGTGTTGTGGCCCCAGGCCTTAAACTACTGGCACAGACAATACTGTCACTAACATGACAGCAGGTGTTGTCCATGAGAGTGTGCAGCAACATGCCAGGCCTGGTTTACCTATGCTGACTTGACAACACTGTTGTGGGGTTCGACATAGCGAGATCCGCGATGTTGACAGGCAAATTTCCCCTGCCAGATATCGGTTGTTTTCTATTGGGGCTACACCCTCATTCTTTAAGATTCCTAACTCCAAGTTGGACTTAACTTGAAGGGGGTAGAAGGTCGGCGAAAGGGTGAAATTTCAGGTCCTTTCAGTGACAATTTTGAAACCTGTCAAATTGTCGCTGTGGGGATTTCACCATAGGGTTTTGATCTTTGGTCAGCATACCGCCAGGCCCCAAGACCACCACCTGTGGGTAGCCCACGGCTGGCCAGGCACATTGCTCACGTGGTCTGCATGTTGCAGATGATGCTGCAGTGGGGCCACCGGCTGCTGCACAGGCTGTCTGCAGGCCACGCACTGCAGAATGCCAACAGCCCCGCCACTCACTGTCCCTGTCAACCCTGCACCTCAGGGCCTCATGGGACCTGAACCCCATGTGCTATTACAGTCTGTGGTTGAATCTCAGACAGCTGCATGGAAGGAGCTGTTTGCCTTCAGGCGTGAAATGTGACAGAGCCGTCTCTGCTCGGAAGACCATGAACAAGCCTCTTGCATGCTGAGCAGTATGCTGAGGAATGCCATTCTCATAACTGTGATACAATCTATGAGATATTTGGGGAGCTCACAGTGGCTGTATGGGTGCTCACAGCCACTCTTCTCTCTGGTAGTGTTCCTGGGCAGTGGTGCATCACCGCCGACAATGTCAGAGGGCCACCAATGGATCACAGTATGCTTCCACTGCACTTTCTGGATGCTCTGGCTCAGCCAGCACTGCTGCATCCTGCTCACCTGTGGGATTGTCCCACAGCACTGGGCACAGGCCATCAGCCACACAAGCCCATGATGGGGGCCACAGTCATCCATGGGTGATGGCCTCTTCAATGTCAACATTCAATGTCTCCTCTACCCAGAGTATACCCTCTTGCAGGTGCACAGTTGTAAATCTGTCCATGTCCATGGTGGTGATAGCACTGATGGCATGTGGGTGCTACACCATACTGCATCCCTCACATCTACACATGCACAAGGACCTCCCAGACAATCACACATCAGTCCCACTGTCACATTTGCATTGCTTGTTGTGTGTCATCTTGATACACCTGTCACCATTGCTAGTACTGTAAGTACATTTCTGCACATGCTTCTTGTCCATGTTGTGTTTATTCACCTGCCCATCTGTGTGAATGTTTCACTGATGGTGTTGCAATGCTCCTGGGACCGCCTGAACATCCTGGTGTCTCACCGTTCAAGTTGCTCCATTATCCCCCAGTCCCTGGCTCTGGTTCATTGTCTGGCTGTTCCTTAGGTGCAGGTGCATGTACTGCATGGTTCATTGCTATGTTGTGCAACATGCAAGGCATATGCAACATACCTTCTGAGGGCTATACTGTAGGGCACCACCAGACCTGTCCAGACAGAGGAACCTCATCTTGAGCATGCTCAGTTATGTTCTGTGTTGCAGCAGGTGCCTCATTATACCATTCCTCAACCACATTTGATGGCTGGGGATAGTTGTCAATAGTCGGGGTCTCAGGGATAGGCACTGTCCCTGTGGAAACAGTCACATGTCAGCACATGTGTACTATACAGGTCACACAGCTTGCAACACAGTCCTCAGTCAGGGCCATCCTGCCTGCCTCTGCACTCCATCCCCACTCTCTCTCCACACCTTGTCTACTGTTCCAGGGCACTATCTTGCCATTGGTTGATGTCCTGCATGCCTGCTGCAGGTACTCATCAACAATGTGCCCACTGGAGTATTATGCCTTTCTCCAAAAGCTGGCACAGCCATGAGCTGTGCCAGATGTAGACAGTAATGGGCATTGCTGGGAACATGGCAAGGACATTGATTATGCACCCTGTTGCATCACACACTGTCTGTCAATTGACAAAGTGATATCCCTTCCTTTGATGTAAACGTCTCCAGGTGATGCATGGATGGTAACGTGGTGCAGTCAATGTCATTGAGTACAACTGGAAGGTGCGCAACCAGATAGAACTGCTTCATGCTTCATGCTACTTTGCTGGAGAATACAATGAACTCACCTGTATGTGGCAGAAAAGCATCCAGGAACTGGTTCAGGAGGTGTAAGGTTGCCAAATGCAACATGCCGATAGTATCCCCTACTGGGGTCTGGAATGTCCCAATGGTAAGAAAGCATCACAGCCATCACCTTCTGCTCGACTGACATGGCACGGTTTTGTTGGAGTAGGCTGCAGCTGCTCATGCAGGAGCCCTCACAGCTGCCTCAGCATGACCCTGTTCATTCTATACCAGCCAACAAGATCATCCTCTGACAGGGTCTCAGATTATAGCCTGGACCTGCTGTGTGCAGCATATCTCCTTCTTGGCCTATGGTGTGGCCGGGTGGGCCTGGTCCCTCTCTGCCTCCTCGACTACAAGCACAGCATCATTGGTGATGCCATCTTTGTCCTGCAGGCTACCCCCACCCTTCTGTGCTTTGTACTGGGTTTAGACTGCCTTTTATGGGTGGTAAGTAGCATCATGCTATATGTGGCTCTAAAGTGCCTTCGCCTCATTAATGCTTTGAATATAACATTGTAATTGTATGCTGACGGTTCCGCCCTCTCTTTCCTGCATGACATTATCTTTCTGCGCCCAGCACAATTTCAGAGCAATCCATTTGCACCAGATGCAAAGTTTTAAATATCTGGCCCCAGGTGTACTGCAAAACTTTTAATGGATCAGGCTAGAATAGCTGTTGCAAACAATGTACTGCTGTCCATTATGAATTATAATAGCTTTTTATTTCAGAGCTTAGCTAAGTCTGAAATGTCTTTACTACAATTACTTTCCATGTGATTTGCAGGTTTGCCTTGAAGCTTCCTTTAGGACACAGCACTGTGTTCCACACCAGTTGTCTGGTTGGCTACCCCCAACACACACCTTCACTGTTTATATGGTTTAAATTGCTTATGCAACCTAGGAGGTGCCATCCAAAGGGCTACTACCCGCCTGCTTGGCTAGTAGCAGGTTAAGGGGCCTGAGTTCTGAAGCAGGTGCCTCCACCCGGAGATCAGGGTTGGTAGTTGTCAAGCTAACCTGTGCACAGCCCTCCGGGACACTGTAACCCCCTCTTTCTCCTCTAGTGGCCGAACACCATACAAATCACTTCTAAAATGCCCTGGTATACCACACAAGTATATGAAAACTAAATTGGTACAAAGGACCCACTCACCAAAATTATAATTTTTATTTACTATGTCAAGATACAATCCAAAGAACAAACGCTTGGAAACAATCCTTCTTTAGTGTTTAGACTGCATCTACATCAATAATAACATTTAATGAATATCACTTAATATCAAAATCAAAAATATTTAACTAAAATACACAGTGGTTGAAATGCTCACCTATGCATGCATTTAAATGTATACACAGTTAGATAGCCACAGCTACTATCATACATACTCTCTGAAAGAATATATATTTTTAGATTATTTAATCAACTAATACATTTTATTTGGTAAAGTATTTCTAATACCTATTCATTATGTAATAAATGCTTTTAACATATCTCCCATTGAATATTGGACTATGCTTATTCCATTGAGTTAAAATAAAAGTTTTATAATGTGCTACCTTATCCTCATCATTCATTATTTCATGTTACTAAAGCAGTTAACCCAATACTGTTCTATATATTTAAATACATTATTCTCAACAAGCATAAGCTTTTACATTTGTTCACTGATGTTAAACATCAAATTAGTCACCATTCTAATTCATATTAAATCACAATAGTATGCAAATAATTTTCACCTTCAATTGTCTTTTCTCTCTGGTAATTAGTTTATCTCACCATGGATGCTAATGTCAAGTGATTTCCTATAAACAAAAATACTTGTATATTAGCCCAGTACAATGTTAATGTTGCTCTCATTGTTTTAAACCCCCATTGACCACAACTTATAAATTTCAATAATATTTACTTGCTTAGTTAGTCATCAGAACAAGGACTGTGGCGTGACCTCATGCTCTCTCTCTTTACTGAGGTGTCCCACCGTTCCTTTGCTCATTTAAATACCTGTAGGTATGGAATCAGCAGTGATCACATAGCATCGCGAATGACTCACGATACTAAGTATCTCTCTCACACTTGACCGCCACTTCAAAAATATTTTTCTGAAACATCAGTCCCTTGACAAAGCAAAGGTGTCCAGTCTGAGGCCATTTAGGAAATTAAATAACAGTACTTATAAGGGGACACTATATAAATATTATGTTAAATCTTCTCCTAATATGGGGAATAGTCGATGGCTCTTTATAAGTTTAAATATATTACTCTTGGCAAACATATGACTTTCCCTCACCTTAGAATTTCTTTATCTCCATGTAATAGTTTATTTCACTACAAAGCACTGTGATGTTTGGCATATAATTGGTATGGGCTTCTTCCTAATGAGTATTATTATTCCTTTTTCTGAGGTTGGCTGTGCTGGACCCAGATTTATTTGGACACCACACAAGTACCTACACTGTAGGTACCTACCATCAGGGCTGGTTCCTCTGACTTGACCCTGGGGACCCCCTGTAAAATAAGGTTATACACAGCAAATAGCAACAAATCAAATCAAATCAAATTTTATTTAACCAGGCATCAACACCATTGAGCAAGCTCATTTTCAAAGTGGTCCTGGACAAGGAACAATACAAAACAAAGACAAGGCAATACAAAATAGTGACATTAGCAAAGTTCGGTACATGGTAGGTTGCAAGATACTTGAGTCCACAGGGAACTCCCACTTAGGTATTATCCAAGAAACAATAAAAGTAAGAATGGGAAAAGGGAAGGTAGGTAGAAAACTTGAAAATTGTCTGGAACCTGCAGGTGGATAAGTAAGACAGGCAGGGCCTGGAAGTGGATGAGTAAAGACAGGCAGAAGGAGTTAGAGTCAAAAAGAGGAAGAGGGAGGTGTGTAATGAATCCCTATGGACGATAGGAGATGACATAATAACAATTAATTAGAGTAGAGACACCAATAAACTGAAAGGACAAATTACCTATAGCAGCTACAAGGTTTCCATACAAATACTCGACTAGCAAAGATTTGAAGGAGAGGGGCTCGGCAGTGAGGTAAGCTTGAGTGTGCTTTGTATACTGTTCCAAAGTGAAGGGAGTGGAGGTAAATTCCCGTCAGTCCATAGTTAGTTTTCACTCTAGGCACTTGGAAATAAAGAGTTGTATAACGTCTGAGACCAGAGGAGCCATGGGCACGTTTGAACAGACTAGAAATATGCAGGAGCTTGTCAGTGAGAGCTCTGAACCAAGTGAGAGCATTTCTTTTTCTCCTTGATGACAGTGATGGCCAGCCTGCCATTTGGTACAGAAGACTATGATGGTGCGAAAAGGCAGGTTAAAGATGAATCTTAGGGCTCGGTGATATAGGGTGTCAAGTTTATTAAGCTGTGAGAGGGCAGGATTGTAGAGGAAATCAGCATAATCAAGTACGGGTAGAAAAGTGGTTTGTACTAGTCTCTTTCCAGCATCTGTGGTAAGCAGATATTTGATATGATAGTAAAGGCTGAGTCACTATCTTAATTTTTCAAGACTTCATTTAGGTGGCATAGAAAGTTAAGTTTGTTGTCCAGCCAGAACCCCAGGTATTTAAAGGAATCTACTGAGTCCAGGGTTCGCCTACAAGCATTAATAATGGTGGGATGGGTGAGGTGCCAAGGGTTGCTTTGGGAGAGATAATAACAGCGTTAGGTTTTTTGGCATTGAGAAGGAGTTTATGCTTGATGAGACTATGTTGTAAGGAGGTAAAGTCTCGTTGTAGGTCTTCATAGGCCGTGAGAAATGAGGAGTTTGAGGCATAGAGTACCGTGTCATCGGCGAATAGATGCACATTTGCTAGTTGTAGGTGAGAGTCCAGGTTGTTGATATAAATAGCGAATAGAATAGGTCCCAGAATGGAGCCTTGGAGGACCCCGCCAAAATGCATTTCTGAAGAGACAGGACGCCTACTAATTTAACTTGTTGCAATCTGTTAGAAAGATAGCTAGAGAACCAGTTGATGGCAGGGATGTCTAGGTTGATATTTCTCAGTGATGTAAGCATGATGTTGTGATCCACGGTGTCAAAAGCCTTGCGAGGTCGAGAAATAGAGCAGCACATGTTTTAAGAGTCTAAGGCAATTTGCCAGTCTGTAGTTACTTTTGCAAGAGCAGAAATGGTGCTGTATTTTGCACAAAACCCAGACTGTGCAAGGTTTAAGAGATTATGCTGGTCAAGTGATCTCTGATTTGAGTATTGACAACCTTTTCCAGGATTTTTGAGAGAGTGGAGAGTATAGAAATAGGCCATTAGTTATTCAGATCACAAGGGTCTCCTGATTTAAAGAGAGGTAGAATATTGGCAGTCTTCCACATCATGAGGTAATTCACCTTGACTCAAGGAGATGTTAAATAGATGAGTGATGGGAAGTAGGTAGAAGTAGCCAAGCTTTAAGAAGAATGGTGCAATGTTATCCATGCCTGTGCTTTTGTGTCCATTGCCAAAAGGAGGTCCTCCACTTGCTTAAATGAAATTATAGAAAAACTGAATACAGGCGGGTTTGGTTGGGGCAGTTGAGGGGTAGTATTTGAGTTAATTGAGCTATCACCCGCATGGCTAAGCTTACTGATGGGCGAAGTTTCAAGGCAAGTCCTGCCATGGAGAAATAGTCATTGAACTGCTCTAAAACAGCAGAACTATCTGTATGTGTAACTCCATTGGTCACAATTCTGGCTGGGAGAGAGGCAGCTGATTGTTGACCTTCAATTTCATTGAGAATACTCCAGAATTTGGCAGAGTTGTTTTGTTGACGTCAAGTTTTGCCTGGAAGTATCTGGCATTTTTGGACTTAATTAATTTAGTGCAGGCATTTCTGGAGATCGAAATCAAGCCAATCATCTTCCTGTTGAGATTTTCTTGCTGTTTTCCAACAGGTGTCCCTTTGTCTGAGTGCTTTCTTCAGGTTGGGGAGAACCATCCCGGATATCACTTTTTGACCTAATCAGTTGAAATGGGGCATGTTTGTCGATTAACCTTGTTAAAAGGTTATGGAAGACGTTAAACACTCACTAATTGTTGGGGCTAGGTAGAAGTCCTGCCAACTGATACTGCTTAGATCTGTCAAGAAGGCGTTCCGGCAGAAGTTCTTCAGGCATCTATTTAGTAACAATTTGGGGGCCAGTTTTATTTGGGGAGAGTGTCTAATGCAGGTTATAGCACAGTGGTCACTTATGTCATTGAAGAATACTCTGCTGTCGAGAAATTATGAGGCTTGTTGACTAACATGAGGTCCAAGAGGAGCTCCACTCAGGGTGCTTTCTGTTAGGTCTAATAGGTGCATGTATTATTTGGGACAGGCCATTAGCATCGCATAGGTCCTTTAATATCTTGGAGCTTTCATCATTCCAGTTAAGACAGAGATCCCTATTTATATACATTTGGAATTAGATGAATCGATTAACTTTTGGAAGTGCTGCAAGATGTCCAAGCCACTGGAAGGAGGACAATAGCAAGCTGCAATAAGGAGGGATTTGTCGGTGGAGATAGCTAATTTGAGTGCCAGGCATTCAAATTCCTTGCATTTGAAGTACAGTCTATGACTGGACATATATTTGCATCTGACATAAACTGCTACCTTGCCTCCTCTAGTCAGTCTGTTGCAGCGGTAAATGTTGTAACCTGTTATATTAATGGATTTGTCAGGGGTTGAGGCGAGAGCCAGGATTCTGAAATCAGAAAGAAATAAGGTGGTGTGTGTCAAAGCCCAGGCCTGAATAAGATCAATCTTCTTCAGTAAGCTGCATACATTGATGTGAAGGAAACTGATGCCTTTATGCTCTGAGAGGTCAGCAGGGAGAGTCCAGGGGGCAAGAGGGCCTGGGTTTAATTCAATGTTACCAGAGCAGAACAGAAGAAGCAGGATTAGTTTCTTGAGGTACTGGCTTAGTCTCTAAGCACCCTCTTGTTCTAGTTGTTTGACAGATGTCCGTTTAGTAGTGGTATTAACATGGGCACTGTAAAATTTTGAGAGAGATGTGATATATATGATGGTTGAGGCTGATAGATTCAAAGGCGTGCACATGAATCGTTGATCAGGTGTGGTATTGGAAGGTATGTGGCATAGGGAGGTGCTCCTGCTACAATATACCCTATGTAATTGAGAAGGGCAGACCAGAGGGTCCTTAGGTGGGGGTTATGGCCCTAATTTAAGTTGGTAGCTGGAAGATTACTGAAGGAGAAAAATAAAGAGCAACTAAGCAGTATTGGTGCCACAGAAGGCATTTTAAAAGAGAAGCACACTTTAGGTATGAACATCTTACGATGTAATCAAAACAAGTAAGACTCTTTAAGAGAGGAAGCAGCCAGGTAGAATCTAGCGGGATGGGTGTGGTAAAGGCGTCTGAACCAATAGCTGTGAAGAGGGTGGGGCAGTTCTCATGGAAGAGCATTTAATAGAGACTGGGTGGGGGCTGGTGGTGTGGGAAGAAAATTAAAAAGCACACAGTAACTGAGGACAGAGAGCAAGTCCAAATTGGCCATGGAGGCGGAGTTCCCTTGTGTGGCAATCACAGCTAAAGCCATAAAAGTGGCAGCCAATAGTGAAGGCATTCCCAGTCAAAATTACCCAATGGGCTCCAGTGCTTTCCCAGTGCTGGAGGACAGGCTCACCCAATTTCAGGGCTCTGAGGTGGGCTGAAGTGTGGTGCATGGCCGGCTGGCTTCTCCAGCTGCAGCCATGATCAGGGAGGTGAGTGCCCAGTCAGGGTGTATTTGGAGCTGAAAAGAGCAGAAATGGCAAGTTAGAAATAGTGCTAAGGGACAAAAGGGTTTATGGGACACAAAAGATTAGATGGGAGGGTGGGGTGTTAGGGTTAGCAGAGAAAGGAGCAGATAGAGGAGGGCAGGGTACAGGCAAAGATTAGCAGCTGCTCAATTATCAACGGCAGCTTGCCTGGTTGAGGTCTGAAAGAGGCTTAAGTTAAGGCGAGGGGAGGATAAAGAGATAGCAGGGCAAGAGAGTGGAAGTCAGGAATGGGTAGCTGAAGGAGACAGATTAGGAAAATACAGCGAGACAGGCGTAGCAGATCAAATTATACAGCTCAAAACACAGCAATTACAGTGAACTTTTAGCAGTGCAAGTATTTAGGATAGGAATTAGCAAGCAGTCTAATAGGCAAAACATTACATTTGAAAATTCAAAAGCACACAGTAACTAAAGGCAGAGAGCAAGTCCAAATTGGCCTTGGGAGTGGAGTTCCCTGGCTGGCTAATCGCAGCCAAGACCGTAAAGGCGAGACAATAGAGGTGTTCCCAGTCAAAATTATACAATCAGGCTACGGCATTTTCCCAAAAGCGGAGAACAGGCTTACCTGGTTTTCAGGAGCTTCAGGTGCGCTGAAGTGGCACATGGCCAGCTGGCTTCTCCAGCCTTGGCCGTGATCAGGAGGTGAGCGCCTGGTCAGGCGATTCGAGCATACCCCTGGTACACCACACAAGTACCCCCACTGTTTGCACTACCACCAGGGCTGGTTCCACTGGCTTGACCCTGGGGACCCCTGTAAACAAGGTTATGCACAGCAAATAGCAACAGTACAGTACTTTGAGCACAAACTGGAACCACAGTCAGCTTACATGCAGAAAAAGTCAGATTTTATTCAGGAGATTTGAACAAGGGAGGGCAAAATCAGGTTAATTAGCTTAAAGGTTATATCAATCAAGCAGTTATGCATGTGCTTTGAGTCCCACACAGTCCTCCTCTGGGTACCCAGGTGGAGAAGAGATGGGCTACCAGGACCAATGCCGGGATTGCAGCTGGTTGGGGCCCTGTGATGGAAAACACAACATGCACAATACACAATATTTGTACTCCGGAGGCAGAGGCTCAGTTCATAGGAAATGAAACAACAAGACAATCAGATGACACACTCAGATTAAGCTGTTCTTGCAGGGAGCTACCCTGGTATTTACTTAATACCCAAGACTGGACACAGGCTAGACGAAAGTCTAGACTGCAGGTGAGTTGATCCAGGTGTCAGGAGAAACAGGACATGAGTCACAGAGGCATCATTCCTGTTCAAGTATGGAGCAGAGGGCTGATCTCCAGGCAGGTCTGTCATCAATGGCTTCTCTGTGCAGTGGGTAGTCAGGCTGGGCCAGTCTGGCAAGGCCCAGACCATATGAAGACAAATTCGGATGCAGTCCGTTTTGGGCTGGATACAGCTTCCAGCAAGCAGAACACAGTTCATACAGTGGGGACTAACTCATGACCCATTAGCAGCTCATAGCACATTTACATGTAAGGGAATTCTATTGTACCAGGAAAAACGCTCCCCAGTCACAATCACAAAGTCTCTGCACACACCAGGAACTTAGGGGTAGCTGGAACTCCTGACAGGCCAGTCACATTCAGCAAAATCTTTGGTCTTCTTCAGGTTGAGCCTGGCCCACTTCAGTAGCTTATTTTAGTCATACAAACTTGGACTTAGTCAAAATAATTCTCTTCTCTTCCTCAGGGCAACACACACCGACATACAGGCCAAAACTTAGCCTTTCAGAGTTCTCCCACGCAGTCCACTCAGGATTGCTGCTCAGAATCACTTCAGCTCCTTCTTATTCAGCTTCCAGCTTAGACTTAACTGAAAACTGCAAGCAGCCTGGGATGTCTCCAAGATCCAAAAGATTTGGTTGCTGATTTGGCTGTCAGTCAAAGCAAAAGCTCCCCTTCAGTTGCAAAAAGGTGCAAAAGTTCAAACTATAGTTCCTACAGATTTTGAATTCAGACAGCTCCTGTAGTCAGCTACAGTTTAGGTCCCACAGAACTGATTGGTCCAATTTGCAGTCCAGGACCAAGATAGTGAGACAAACAAAACAGTCCTTGCTACAAAGAAAAGCAGGTTAGACAAACTACATTATCATTATACGCTGAGGGAAGCGTCACGGTGAACATTCTGAATACAATGAGAGTGGAGGAAAGAGTCAGGAGGAGCTGTTGCGGGGAAGCCTAGTAGAGCAGACATTGAGAAGGGAGGGGCTGTTGTGGGGAAGCCTAAAACAGCAGACTGTGAGCAACGGAGCTCTAAGCAGAACAGAGCAAGGGGAAGAAGAGGGCAGTTCAGAGAGTTACAGTCGGAAACTCGGGTTACTTGCGGAGGCTGACATAAGTGTCATAGTAAATTTGAGCTACTAAGCAACCTGGGGGAGGTTGGTGGAAATGAGGAAACTGATACAGAGGCCGGGGAGGAGTCTGATACCAATAGGGCATCACAGACCAGCAATGGAAAAGATAGAAATAGTCCCAGAGGAGAAGGGAAACATAAATGTTAAGCAGATGGGGAGATGCAACACATTGCAGACATGAGGGAGGAGAGCACGCTGGAGAGAAACTGGGAGACAAGGAGGTGGGAGAGAGCCCCACTTCAGCAGGGGGTCAGTACCAAGGATGGCGCCTAGCTAAAGGGACCCACAAGAACCTCTGGAGGCAGGGTACTATTACAAGGGGAGGATGGTTGTATGGGGAAGGGAAACCATCAGGGCAGGATAAATGGTTCAGATAAGAGGTTAAAGGGACACCTATACAGAGGGGGTCTGAGTTAAGTGGCCAAAATAACGAGGGAGGCAGAAAGGGAAGGGTGACAAGGGGTCTCTAATAAGGCAGGAAGACTCCCATGGAATTGAGGTCACGAATAAAGGGGGATGGGGGGCTGAGAGGCATAGTGGAGGTAACCATAAGAATGATGGCGTGTTAAGGTTCTGTTATTGGGATACTCGATGATTAGGGGTATCCAGTGGGAGGAGACAGGGGTGGATGCCATAGCCAGGTGAAGGTAGTGAGTATCTCTGGGCTGACAGTGCACAGAGCAAAGTTCATGGTATATGAACTGGTTAGGAATGTGGAGGAAACCAGATTTCCTGGTGCATTTAATAGCGTTTTGAAAATCCAAGCAAGGTTCAAGAACTTGCCAGAGTCTGTCGGGATAATGGATGCAACATTTCCTTTTGGAGATATTGCCAGTACCAAAGGCCTCAGTGGAGAAAAAAATGAAGATCTGAGAGGTTAACGACTGGCTCAGGAAGTGGAGTGAGAGAGAGTGGGTTGGGGTGTTAGGGAACTGGAAAGGAGTTTGGGAGGATAAGGGACTGTATGCCAAGGACAGGCTTCATCTGCCCTATTAGGGAGGAAGTCCTTAAACAGGGGATGGCTGACTACATTCAAGAAAGGTGGGGTTTAAACTTGTGAGGGGGAAGAGATAAGGGAGGGGCTGACCAGAAGTCCTCTCCTCCAGATAAAGGGAAGTAGCCTTCAAACCCAAGGGGAGAGGGAGAAACAGACTGGGGGTGGAGGTTTCAGGAGGAGCAGAGGGAGGATGGAAGTATAAGAACCTGGGTGGGGTTAAACAAAGGGATCAGGGATAAGGGGTGGGGTTGGTGTTAATAAATGCCAGGAGCTTGGGAAACAAGTTGCCAAGTTCCAAGCCATGCTGTAGGGGGTGGATGTGGCGCGGTCACGGAGACGTGGACCAACAAAACCATGACTGGGACCTCAAACATGCGGGGTACACTATGCTTAGGAAGGATAGAAAGGAGGGCAGAGGGGATGGAGTGGCTATGTTCATTAGAGATGACATAGAAATTGCTAGGGTAGAAGAGGCAGAGGGAAATGTGGAGCCTTATGGGTCACCTATGTGATCCCCAGCAGGAGATAAGGTCAAGCTGGGTGTAGTATATAGGCCCCGGGATGAGTGATGTTCTACAGGATGGTTTGCTGGACAACATCATTGCCCAGTGTGGACTAAAGGGGAAGGAGGGTGTTGATGGGGACCTTATATGCCAGGTACTAACTGGGGAACCATGTCCTCTAAGGTGGCTAAGAGCAGAGGCTGCTGGACGGCTTCCAGGATGTGTTCTTAACACATGATGGAGCCCACAAGGGAGAGCATGTCCTGGATGTGGTTCTGGCAGATGGGGATCTGGTAAGGGACCTGGTTGTAGAGGACCCCTGACTGGGGCGACCACAATACTGTCTGGTTTCAAATAAACATGGGGGAGGGTGAGATCTAGAACACTGGCAGTGGACTTCAGGGGACTTTGTGGGCATGGGAAATATACTCAAGGATCACTTGAAGGGATTACATCAATGACAAGTGTGGAAAGGAGATGGGAGGTCATAAAATGGAACTTCATGAGGCAGTCAGGATCTGCTAAGTTGAAGCGTAAGGGAGCAAGGTCACATAAACCATGCTGGTGGTCCAGTGAGGTACAGGTAGCGGTCAGAGAAAAAAGGCGCCTACAAAAAATATAAAACAACAAGAGGGGATAGGGATAAGGAAATGTACCATCTTGCATCTAGAAAAGTCACCCAGATGGTGAGGAGAGCAAAGTCCAGTAAAGAGCTGCGGCTGGCACAGGGATACATGGAAGGAAAAGGGTTCTTCCGGTACATTGAGAGAGGAGAAAATCTAGGGTCATCTCAGCAGATTGAGATCAGAAGGAGGGTGGGTGGAAGAGGCGAGGACCAGGCAGAGGTGTTTAGTACTTTGCCTCTGTGTTCACTAAGGAGGGGATGGGATATCTACTAAGCAAGGCACGATGGGGACAGAAGCGGCAGTGAGTGGGATCAGGGAGCAACAGATATGGAGCAAGAGGGAGGGAGGTACCCAGGGGTGTCACATCTGGACAAGGATAAAAGGCCAGTAAGGTGGAGGGGACAGATGATGTTATCTCCACCAAAGGGTGTGGTTAGCCCTCAAGGCCCTAAAGAAAGACAAATCTCCTGGGCGGATGGCATTCAACCGAGAGTACTATGGGAATTGGCAGACATACTGGCTGCACCCTGGCGGAGCTCTTCAACAGGTCACTTGAGACAGGGAGGGTACCTAGGGACTGGCGAGAGGCACATGTGGTGCCAATCCACAAAGGGAGTCAAGGGAAGTACCAGGTAACTATAGACCCATCAGTTTGACCTTGGTGGTGGGAAAATTAATGGAGAGTATACTAAAGAAACGATTGGGGTGTACTTGGAGGAGGTGGGAGGTCTGGATAGTCGGCAACATGGGTTTGTGCCAGGAGATCATGTCAAACCAATCTTGTGGAGTTCTACGAATGGGTAACATCAGAACTGGACAGGGAAAGCCTGTGGATGTATTATTCTTGGACTTCAGCAAGATGTTTGACTCTGTCCCCACAATGGTCTGGTTGAGAAACTGATGGGGTTAGGAGTAGGCCCTTTGATGGCCAGGATGGATTGAAAACTGGCTAGCTGGACGCATCCAGAGAGTAGTGGTCTGTAGGGGAGCTCTTGAACCCTAGAGAGGTTGCTAGTGAGGTACTGCAGGGCTCAGTCCTGGGTCGATCCTGTTTAATGCACATATCTGACATCAGAGAGGTATAGGTGTGAAATGAGTCTCTTCGCTGATGACTCCAAGATGGGAGTAGTAGTTGAGGGAGAAGAGGGAGGTTGGCCCTGCAGGGGACCTGGACACCCTGGAAAGCTGGGCTCACACATGGAAATTAAATTTCAATA
The DNA here is from genome assembly GCA_016271365.2 of Neoceratodus forsteri. Classification (NCBI taxonomy): domain Eukaryota; kingdom Metazoa; phylum Chordata; order Ceratodontiformes; family Ceratodontidae; genus Neoceratodus; species Neoceratodus forsteri. The sequence goes on from CM057455.1 coordinate 269,122,701, forward strand.
TCACCAAGTGCAAGGTGTTGCATCTTGGGTGGGAAACCTAAACACAGGTACACCCTGGGAGGAGACACTGGAGGCCTCAATAGGGAAAAAGACCTAGGGGTCATGGTGGATGCATGTATGAATAACTCTGAGCAGTGCAGGAGAGTGGCTAGCAAGGCAAACAGGATGTTGGGATGCATCGAAGGGGATCACCTCTAGGAGCAAGGAAGTGATTTTGCCACTGTACAATGGACTGGTTAGACCACACCTTGAGTACTGTGTGCAGTACTGGAGACCACACTTGAAGAGGGACATACAGCTCCTGGAGAGGTACAGGGAGGGCAACTAAGATGATACGAGGGCTAGGGATTTGACGTATGAGGACAGACTTGAGGAGCTCTGCCTGTTTTCATTGGAGGAGAGGAGAGACAGGGGGACATGATTGAGGTCTTCAAGTACCTCAAGGAATAACTAGGGTAAACATGGAGGGATCTTTAGACTAAAGCAGGGAGGTATCACCAGAGGACATGGTTTGAAGTTGGAAGGAGGAAGGGTGAGGGGAAAGAGGAGGAGGTTTTCACTGAGAGGGTGGTGGACCCTTGGAATGCACTGCCTGGCGAGCTGGTTCTGAGATCCACAGTGGAGAGCTTCAATAGAGGGTGGGACAGACACAGAAAGTGGATGTATCAGATGTGGATGATAGGGGTTTTGGAACACAAGGGAGGGAGGACCTCAGCACCCAACTAGGGATCTGAGGTTCGAGAACGAACTTGATAGACCGTAAGGCCTAATCTGCTGGCAAATAGTATATTAGTATTATCATTCTAAATGATTTTCAGTAAATAGTTATATCTTTCAACAGAGCTCCTCTCTCAGATTACTAAACTGTAATCAGGCAGCTCTTAAAGAGACAGTACACAGAGGCTACATAGGCTCTAGTAATCACATTTAAACTGCTAAAACGCAGGACACCAGTCTGGCAGTGAGCATTTAGGCAAGCTCAATGAAGACTTTTGGGAAACCCCATTTGTAGGGGGTTACACTTAGTTCATAATATTTTAGAGATAGGACTGTGCTCCCTTTAAACTCATTGTTGAGTAGTAGGACTACAGATAGGCCCTCACGATCCAATAGTTCACATAATCTTACTTTATCCAAGGTAACTACAAAGATGCTCTTGCAAGCCTTTTCTAATTGTGCTCCATCTCATTGGAATAATTTATCAACAAACCTGCAACAAACCTCTAGTCATCAGTTTTAAGGATCATTAAGACAATATTATGCAGATTTTTTAAATGTGAATATATGTAATTTTGTTGTCAAATTTTTATTATATTTATTGTACTGTTTGTCTGATTTTGTAACATCTTGACTGTTTTATACAGTTCAGGATTGCATTTGAAAAAGACATTGACTCGTATTGTTTACCTGCTTAACAAAAGTTTAAATGGCAAGGCAAGGAAAGATTTGTTTTTCTAGGTGCCCTGTCCTGAGGCTCTGGGTGCCATACAATAAAACAAACTCTCAATAAAAATAATTAATTATCAAAGATAAAAACAGTCTACAGTAAACATGGTCTTTGAAGACACTAGACCCTAACACAGAGTCAGTACAAACAAACAGAAAGGGCACCCCAGCAGAACTGAATGGCAGGATCTAGGAAAGTCTGTTTGAACAGGAAAGCCCTGAAGTGAGCCCTAAAGACCTCGACTAAAGGGGCCTCCCTGATGGCTAAAGGGAGTGATTTCAGAGGACAGGACCAGCAGCACTAAAGGCTCTGTCGCTGGCCAATTTAAGCTTTGCCCTGAGAACCGCTGGAGGCCCCTAGAGGGGACCGGAGGGAGTGGACTGAGACAGCGGGTGTAAGAAGATCCAACAGATAGCCAGGCCCAGTCCATGTAGGGCCTTAAAGATGAATAAACCAACCTTAAAGAGGATCCTCCATCTCACTGGCAGCCAGTGCAGTTCCGCATCACCGGGGTGATATAGCAGAATTCGGCTGCCATGTCAGCAACCTGGCAGCTACATTCTGTGCCAGCTGCAGGACCTAAGGCTTCCCAGAGACCTTAAGGTAGAGTGCATTACAGTGGTCAAGTCTGGGTGCCACAAAGGTGTGCACTAAGGTGGGGTGGGTCCATCGGCAGAATTAGGGCTACACCCTAGCAATGTTCTTAAGATGGTAAAAGCTAATATGAACAACTGAGAGTCAAATGCCAGTCCACTTTTGAAGGTCATGTCAAGGTTCTGCACCCTAGAGGACGCCTTCAATGTCACTGATCCCAGATATAATCCAGTTTGGCATCAGAGGCTGTCATATTCTGCCTTATGTTCGACTCAACCACCAGTACCTCTGTCTTATTGAGGTTCAATTGCAACCAGCTGGAGGCCATCCAGTCATTGATCTCCATGAAGCAATTATTTAGTTCTTCCACCACACTGGATATTCCTAGGGTGAGAAGGAGAAATACGACTGCATATCATCGGCACAGCAATGGAAACCCGAGCCCAGTATTTCCTAATGAGCTCACCAGGGCAACATATAGAAACATAGACTTTGATGGCAGATAAGAACTTCTTGGCCCACCTAGTCTGCCCATTTCCCTACGTACAGGATAAGCTGCAGATCCTAGTTAAACAACAGTCTATTTCTTTCTAACCACCACAAGAATTGCCTTATGTCTGCCCATGAATTCTTGAATTCTCCCACAGTTTTAGACCCCACAACCTCCTCAGGAAGGCTGTTGCATGCATCCACCATCCTGTCTGTGAAAAATACTTCCTCACATTGCCCCTGAGCCATCCCCGCTCTATCTTCAAATTGTGCCCTTGTTCTTGTACACCTCATTTTCTGAATGATGCTACCTCTTGGACTTTGTTGATTCCCTTGAGGTACTTGAAAGTTTCTTTCGTGTTCCCTCTCCCTCCTCTCCTTGAGGCTATACATATTAAACTCCTTAAGTTTCTCTTGATATGTCTTCTGGTGCAGACCCTGCACCATTTTAGTTACCTCCTCTGCACTGTCTCCATGTCTATGTCTTTGGGAGACTGGGTCTCAGGACTGCACACAGTACTCCAGATGGGGTCTCACTAGCTGTCTGTACAGAGGGATGACAACTTCCTGTTTTCTACTGGTGTTGCCTCTCCTGTGCATCCCAGTATCCCCCAGCCCTCCTTATTGCCCTCTCACATTGCTTGCCCACCTTTAAGTCATCTGATATGATTACCCCAGGTCCTTTTCCATTTTTGTTGTTGTTAGTATCTAACCCCATTGTGTACTCTTACCTTGGTTTTTGTTTCCCAGGTGCATTACTTTGCACTTCTCAGCATTGAATCTAAGCTCCTATACATTTGACCATTCCTCCAACATTGCCAAGTCCCTTCTCATCCTTTCCACACCACCTTGTGTATCAACTTTGTTGCAGATATTTGAGTCGTCTGCAAAGAGACATATCTTTCCTTCCAGTTTTGGGAGCGAAAGTTCTTTAAATTTGATGGACTGCATCTGACTAAGGAGGAAGTCAGTGCATTGGGGCAGAAGTTTGATGTCTTTGCAGAATATTTAAACTAGCAAATGGGAGAGGGTGCAGCACCACATCGTCGAATGGGAAGAACACCCCTCCCCTCAGTTAGTGGTCAAACAGAAATTCAGCTTGCTTGCAGTTCATTTGCATCACCAGTAAGGAAAAAGGTCCGGCTCCCCATCGACACACAGGAAGCTAGACCTCACCCAACAACTAACACACGAGAAATCTGGCCAATGGAAAATCATGTACACATGCTGCAGTCTGGGAAACAAGATCCCAGACCTGCAGGCAATAATGACAGAGGCTAAACTGGGCATAGTAGAAATTAACAAGACTTGGTTTACCAGTAACCACACTTGGGAGACTTCAGTACCTGGCTATGTACTGTTCAGAAGAGACTGAGGTGCAAAAAGGTGAGGTGGAGTGGCCCTTTATGTCAATGAAAATATCAAAGCTACAGAAATTCAGAATACACATAAGGAGCCAGAAGAACTGTGGGCCACCCTGGAAACAGGAAATGGGCAGCTATAAGAACTGGGGTTGTCTACAGGCCCCCAGACCAGCATGAGGACATAGACACATTACTGTTATAAGAAATACAAAACATGACAGCTAAATGGGAGGTTCTGATAATGGGAGACTTCAACATGCCAGATACAGGTTGGTCAATACCAGCATGAACATCTGCCAGATCTAGACACATGGTGGATTCCCTGCAGGAGGGCCTTAAACAACTGGTACAACAAGCCACAAGAGACAGGGCTATCCTAGATCTAGTACTGACTAATGGGAAAGGATCACAGATCTCCAGGTAGAAGGTCACCTGGGGCCAGTGACCATCACATGGTATGGTTTAGTTTGGCCACTACAACTAAATCATCCCATTCCAAGGCAAAAATATGGGACTTCAGAGGAGCTGACATTGACAAAATGGCCAGCAGAGTTAAGCTAGCCTGACAAAAGAAATACAGGTGAGGGAGTACAGGTAAAGAGGACAAGCATTAGGATGCAATACTTGAAGCAACGTCCCATTGTGTTAGAGAAAAGGAAGTGCAAGAAGAAGAAACCACTTTGGATCTCAAAAACAGTAGCAGAAAAGGTCAGAGCCAAAGGCTGGCCTTTAGGAAATATAAGGAATGCAGTGGGATGAAGATAGGAGGCATACCAAATTTCCTAAGGGAAGCAGGAAGGCAGTAAGGCAGGCAAAGGCCCAAACCAAGGAAACACTAGCACAAACAGTAAAGAAGGTGACAAGACTTTCTATAGATACATTAGTGAAAGGAGAAAGTCCATGGGGTATTGCTAATCATAGAAACATAGAAATATAGAATTTGATGGCGGATAAGGACCGCTTGCACACCTAGTCTGCCCATTCTAGGATCAAAGGAGATAAGGGGCGTGTGAGGAGGAGGACCATGTAAAGCATCTATCCTAAATAGATACTTCTGCTCAGTATTTACTGCAGAGAAGGTAGGGCAGAGCTCACAGCTCAGCACCATGGACAAAGGGGTGAGGAGGTGAGCACTAGTACCTTCACAAAAGAAAGGGTCCTACAAGAGCTCCAGGGTGGACAAGGCAATGGGACCTGATGGCATACATACCAGGGTACTAAAGGAGCTAAGGGTGGAACTAGTAGGGCCATTATCAGAACTGTTTCGTGCTTCTCTGAGCACAGGAGAGGTCCCAGAAGACTGGAAAGGTGTCATGTAATCCCGCTCCACAGGAGTGGTAGCAGGGAGCTGACAGGGAACTACAGACCAGTCAGTCTTGCCTCAGTAGTGGACAAGATTATGGAGGCACTCCTTAAGGAAAGGATAGTGCAATACCTGGAATCCATAGGAGCATAGGATCCAAGAAGGCACGAGTTTACAAAGGAAGGTCCTGTCAAACTAATCTCATAGATTTCTTTGACTGAGTAACCAGAGTGGTGGACCAAGGGGAGAAGTTGATGTCCCTACCTTGACTTCAGCAAAGCTTTGATACTGTTCCACATATAAAATTGATTAATAATCTGGGTAGGCTCAGGATGGGACAGAAATTGATCAACTGGGTGGCAAACTGATTGACGAGTAGAATACAGAGAGTGGTGGTGAAACGGTATACAGTCAGAAGAGATGCAAGTCACAAGTGGGTTACCTCAGGGATCAGTCCTGGGGCCAGTCCTCTTCAATATCTTTATCAGTGACATTGCAGATGGACTGCAGGGGAAGGTTTGTCTATTTGCAGATGACACCAAGATCTGCAACAGAGTAGATGATCCAGATGGAGTGGGCAGAATGAGAAGAGATCTGGATAAACTGGCAAAATGGTCAGAAGAATGGCAACTGGGGTTTAACACAAAGAGTGCAAGATCATGCACATAGGGAAGAAAAATACTGAAGCCACCTATAGGCTGGGAGGAGTTGCTGGCAGTCACAAGGGAAGAAAGAGACTTGGGCATCATCATCACTAATGACCTGAAATCATCCAAGCAGACCACTAAAGCAGTAGGTAAGGCTAGGGGATGTTGGGGTGCATTAGTAGGGATATCACAAATCGTAAGAGGAAGTAATAATCCTCTTTACAAGACACTGGTTAGGCCCCATCTGGAGTACTGCGTGCAGTACTGGAGGCCACACCTTCACAAGGACATTAAACAAACTGAGGCAGTCCAGAGAAGGGCAACAAAATGGTGCAGGGACTGAATCAGAAAACATATGAGGACAGATTAACGGAGCTCAATATGTATACCCTAGAGCAAAGGAGGGAGAGAGGTGATTTGATCGAAACATTTAAACACCTTAAGGGCATTAACAAGGTGAATGAGTCTAACATGTTTCAATATAAGAAAAATAGCAGGACAAGAGGACACAGCATGAGATTAGAGAGAGGCCGATTAAGGGTAATGTGAGGAAGTTCTTTTTCACAGAAAGGGTGATGGATGCATGGAACGGCTTACCTCAGGAAGTGGTGGATATGAATACAGTGCAGGACTTCAAACAGGCATGGATATGCATAAGGGATCAATACAGATGAGTATGAATAGATAGGCCATTGACAGAGCAAAAGCCGATGGCACATTTATAAGGTAGAAAAATGGGCAGACTGAATGGGTCTTGCGGTCCTTAACTGCCGTCAGCTTCTATGTTTCTATGTTTCCAGTCCCTCTGCAATGTCACTTATAAAGACATTAAAGAGGACTGGTCCTAGTACTGAATCTCATGGTACCCCACTGATAACTCCTCTTTCTTCAGAGGATCTCCGCTTACTATTACCCTCTGTGTCCTGTTCTCCATCCAATTCTTTACCCAGGCTACCATCTTGGGACCCACTCCCAGGCTGTCCACAGCCCAACCTGATCTACTACTTTGGTCACTCAGTCAAAGAAATCTATTAGATTCGTCTGACATGACCTTCCTGCTGTGAATCCATGCTGCCTTGGGTCCTGTGCCTCTGGCCTCTAGGCACTCCATAATTCTTTCCTTCAAGTGATTCCACAATTTCAAAATGACTGAGGTTAAACTAACAGATCTGTAGTTGCCTGCTTCTGCCCTGCTCCCACTTTTGTGAAGTGGAATAACATCTCCCTCCTCCAGTCCTCAGGTACCACCCCATCCTCCCATGATTTATTGGATGTGGCTGCAACAAAGGTGCTCAGTCAACATCTGGCATATTTAGGTCTCCCATCAACAGTATCTCCCTTTGTCTGCCATCCTAGGGATGCCTTCTATCATATCCTTGCCCATTCCCTCCCCTGAGATGGGGTCTGTATACAACCACTGTGCGGATTGTGGTGCCATTCCACTCTCTGGTGACCCACATTCTCCTCTCCTCCCTGTTTACTCTTTTGTTCTGTTGCTTTTATCCCTTCCCTTGCATAGAGAGCTACTCCTCCCTCTTCTCCCTCCCTATCTCTCCTGTAGGTTGTGTACCCTAGTTTGTTAACATCCCAGTCATGGTTGTCTGTGTACCATGTTTCTGTGACTGCTACGATATCCAGGCATCCTCTTCCATCAAGACCACCCATTCAGGAGTTCAGGGAGCTTGTTGCCCAGACTGCAGGCATACAGATTGAAGGCCAAGAACACAGCAAACAGCATCAGTGACAGGCCTGAACCTTGAGGTACTCCACACAACAGAAGGTTAGGGAAGGAGGAGAAATTCACCATCACTACTCGTTTCCACCTATTCATGAGGTAGGACTCAATCCAACAGATGACAGTGCTGGTGAGTCCACAAAATTCCCTCAGGCAGTCCAGCAACACACAATAATCTATCATTGTTGAAAGCTGAAGAGAGATAGAGGAGGAAGATAGTTGTCCTCTTCACTCAATCTCTTGCTCTGAGGAGGTCATTGTGCCCAGACTAGCGCAGTTTCCACACTATGCCTTACTCAAATCTGACTGAAATGGCTCAGAGATCAAGGCCACAAAGTGTTCCTTAGAACCTTCTCAACAATCTTCCCCAGGAATGGAAGGTTGGAGATAGATGGCAATTTGCCTTAATGTCAGGGTCTAAAGATGGCTTTTCAGGAGGGATGTACCAATGCCTCTTTAAGGCTTCTGGAAAAATCCACCCAATAGAGTACCAGACAATCAAGGCAAACACACCAGGCCAACAATGTCAACACATCTCATCAGAAAATGAATCGCACTGGGTCCAGTTCACAGAATGTGTGCTTTAACCTGGGAACAACCACAATGACTTCTGACACCGCTGCTGGTTTAAACTCCCCCAACAAAGTTGGCTCCCATGCCACCCAGATGACCACTGTAGGCCTCAGTGAGGCTCACTGGTGGAATGCCCTGCCAGATAGCGGACACCCTGTCTAAGAAGAACTAAGCAAACTCTTTGCACAAAGCATCAGAAAGTCTTTCTTGGCTGGAGGCAGGCTGGGATAAAGAAGCCTGTCCACAGTCTGAAAGAAACACAATTAGTCAATTCTCCCCCAGCAGCAATCTCTTTGGACAGGAGCAGCCTTAATGATTGTTCCCTGATACTCACTGTAATGTGAGTACAGGGCCAGTCTGTCTGCATCAGGCCAGACCTCTGCCAGCAGTGTTCTAACCTCTGTCCCACAATCTTCATCACCTTGAGCTCCCCAACAAACCAGGGGGACCTCAAGTGCGAAGATTTGGGACGTACATGGACTAGTGAGATGGACTTGGTGCTGCCATCATCACCTTATAAGTGTCAACAGCCGCACCGGACCCCATGGCATGCATTGTCCACACTAGATAGATCTGCTGTTGCCTAGAAACCCTCCGGGTCAAACCCCTCAAAGGGCAGTAGCTGACCATCTCTGCAGGAGGAGAGTTCTCGGGAGAATGAGAACTCCACCGTGCAATGATTGGACCAAATGACCTGATCAGTCTTTTTTTTTTTAATTCAAGTTTGTATATTTAGGCACAGGTATACACAAAATAAAAGTCATTTCCACCACATTTAACTGCAAGAGTACATACATTTCATGGTAGAGATTTCTTAATATATAGTCATAGTTCATCAGTAGGACATCTTTCAGTTCTAGTAGTTTATCCTTATTTTACACAGAGATGTTTATTAATTGCAATTTTCCAATATTGTTTAGTAGCAACCTAGTGTCCTCAGTCCCTCTCTCCTCACTTTCCCTTCCTCCACCCTAATCAATCCCTTTCCACCCCTGTATCATCAGCCATGGGGTCCATCGTCTCATAAAACTTTGCGTCCTCAAGTTTATTCTATAGTGACCTCCCCATGACTCTGATTTCACCTATAATGGACATTCGATCCTGATATGTCAGTGGACATGGTGAAAGCCATCTCCTAGTTATAGCTTTATGAGACCATGTTGGGAGGACATTCCACATATAGGTCTTATCCGTCCCTTTAATTTCCACTGGTTTCCTCCCAGTATCAAATTTCTGGGGCGCAGGGTGGTCTCAATAGAAAGTACCCATTTTAGTTTCTGGCCAGTTTCTGCCCAGTAACTTGTTAGGATCGGCATGTCCAAAATATATGCAGGTAGCCTGCTTTGTCCCTCCCCATCCCCTCCAACATTTCCCAGAACAATTCTTATCCCATTTACACTGGACTGCTGGTGTAACAAAATCTCATTTTACTTTCCACTCAAACTCCTTCCACATCGGGAACATGTGGTCCTAAAAGCTTGTGTGAGGGCAAATTCCCAGTCTTCTTCAGCTAATTTCTCTCCCATCTCAAGTTCCCATCTGTTTTTGACCTGGGCAGCTCTTCCCTCCCTATCTCTCAAAGCCCTATAGATGGCAGATACAAGTCCCTTAACTCGTACTGAGTTCATTATTTCAATCATGATGCTCATCAATGCTTCAGAGGGTTTGGTTTGTTTAAAAGAGAGTCTGCAGAGTATATATATATGTGTTCTTATTTGTAAATACCTGAAGTAGTCTGCCTGACTGGGAGAATTTTTATTTAATCTGGTTGAACTCCAGAACTGTATTTTCTTCTAGGAATTGACTTAAGGAGTATAGACCCACTCTTCTCCATCTCTTAAAGGTAAGATCCTGTCTGGCTGGGAGGAACTCTGGGTCCCATGCAAACCATCTTAAGGTCACGTCTCCTCACCAAGTCTATGTTTAGTCCAAAGATGTCTCATGGTCCCAGAGTGTTTTTACTGACACCAGAGAGGTGTTGCCATCTTTATTCAGGGTTCCTGGTAGCATGACTCTAGCCCCTAAAGGGATCCCATCTGTTAAGACCACCTCAATTGCCCTCCATCAGGCTGTGTATGCTTTAGCCGACCACAAAAGAACCCATCTTAATTGGGTGGCCAAGAAATAATTCTCCAGATTAGGACGTTCCTTCCCTATATTTTTACTAGTCTGCACTATTGCATTCTTGATTCTGGGTCTCCATTTCTTCCAAATATATTTTGTAATCATTCTTTGCCAAATTTGGAATTGTTTTTATGTATTTTTATTGGGAGGCATTGAAGGGGTACAAATATTTAGGGAGGACATTCATTGAGACTGACTGGATTCTTGAGTATAGAGGTAGATTCAGGGCCTCCCACCTTTTAATATCTTGCCTGATCTGGGCCACTAGTGGTTCAAAATTAGTCGAGTAGAATGTCATTGAGATTTTTAGGGATTTGGGTGCCCAAGTATTTTATTTTACCTCTGTTCCAGTTCATGTTTAATAGCTGAATTATATTTGGGGATGGGTTATAAGAAAATGTCAGCACCTCTGTTTTATTTTTGTTTAGTGTACATAGAAACATAGACTTTGACGGCAGATAAGGACCACTGGCCCACCCAGTCTGCCCATTTCCCTACCTACTGGATAAGCTGCAGATTCTAGTTAACCAACAGCCTGTTTCCTGCAACCCCCACTATAATTGCCTTATGTCTGTCCCGTGCATGTTTGAATTCCTCCACTGTTTTAGACCCCACAACCTCTCCAGGAAGGTGGTTCCATCGCCCACCACTTTCTCTCGTGAAAAGAATTTCTCACATTACCCTGAGCCGCCCCTCTAACTTTAAATTGTGCTCCCTTGTCCTTACACACTTTTTCTGAAAGATGCTACCCTCCTGGACTTTGTTGATTCCTTGAGGTACTTAAAAGTTTCTATCATGTCCCCCTGTCCTCCTTTCATCAAGGGTATACATATTAAGCTCTCTCACTCTCTCTTCATATGGTTTCTGATGTAGACCCTGCACCATTTTAGTTGCCCTCCTCTGGACTGCTTCCATCCTGTCTATGTCCTTGCATAGATGAGGTCTCCAAAACTGCACCAGTACTCCAGATGTGGTCTCACCAACTGTCTGTATAGAGGGATAACCACTTCCTTTTTCTACTTGTGATGCCCCTCCTATGCATTCCAGTATCCCCTGGCTTTCCTACTGACTTCTCACATTGCATACCCACCTTTAGGTCATCTGATATGACTACACCCAGATCCCTTTCCATTATTGTTGTTGTTAGTACCTCCCTGCTATTGTGTACTCTTCTCCTGGATTTTTATTTCCCAGGTGCATTACTTTGCACTTCTTTGCATTGCCTCTAAGTTGCCATATGTCTGACCATTCCTCCAACCTTGCCATGTCCTTCTCATCCTTTCTACCCCACCTTGTGTATCAACTCTGTTACAGATCTTTGTGTCATCCGCAAAGAGGCATACCTTTCCTTCCAGACCCTCTGCAATGTCACCTATAAAGACGTTAAAGAGGACTGGACCCAGTACTGAGCCCTGAGGTACCCACTAGTAACCCCCTTTCTTCAGAATGTGTTCCATTCACTATTACCTTCTGTGTCCTGTTGTGCAGCCAGTTTTCCCAGGCTACCACCCTGGGACCCACTCCCAGGCTGGCTAACTTGATTATTAATCTTTGTGCGAGACTGTGTCAAATGCCTTGCTAAAGTCTAGGAGGCCATATCCACAGCCCCTCCTGGTCTATTACTTTGGTCACCCAGTCAAAGAAATCGATTAGATTTGTCTGACATGACCTTCCTGCTGTGAATCCATGCTGCTTTGGGTCCAGTGCCCCCTGATCTCTAGGTACTCAACAATTCTTTCTTTCAGAAGTGATTCCATCATTTCCCCACCACTGAGGTCAAACTAACAGGTCTGTAGTTTCCTGCTTCTGCCTTGCTCCCACTTTTGTGAAGGGAATCACATCTGCCCTCCTCCAGTCCTCAGGTACCACCCCATCTTCCCATGATTTGTTAAAAGTGTGGTTAGTGGTGTCACTAGGTCCTCCCTTAGCTCTTTTAGGATTCTAGGGTGAATCCCGTCAGGCCCCATTGCTTTGTCACCTTGAGTTTTAGAAGTTCTTTCAGTACTCTTTCTTCTTTAAATGGACTGGTATCAACCCCACTATCTAGAGTGCTTCTACTGTTTGGTTTAGGTAACTCCTCCTCTTCTTCTTTTGTGAATACTGAGCAAAGTATTCATTCATTATCTCTGCCTTTTCACCGTCTCCCTCTGCCACCTCCCTCTCCTTTATTAATCTTCCCTATCCTCCCTTAACCTTTCTATGTTCCCTATATGCCTATAAAAGTTTTTATACCCCTTCTTAACTGAGTTGGCTATCCTTCTCTCAGTTTGGGCCTTTGCTTTTCTGACTGCCTTCCCACTTCTTTCTGCTTTAATTGATACAGTTCCTGTAGTGTTCCATCTGTGATTCCTTATACTTTTGAATGCAGCCTTTTTCTCCTTAATCTTCCTGACACTTCTTTTGAGAGCCATAGTGTTTTATTCTGCTTTGTTTTCTTTATTTGTTTCACACAAAGGCTTGGCTTGTTGCCTCCATGATGGCAGTTTTGATTTTTCTCCATTGTTCTTCCACCCCTCCTTTCTGGCCATTTGCTAATGCATTCCTCAGGTATTCACCAATTATGCCAAAGTCAGCCCTTCTAAAGTCCAGTATCCTTGTATTTGTATGGTTTGTCTCCATGGTTGTGTTTATTGTGAAGCACACTGTGCAGTGGTCGCTTGTTCCCAGGTGTCTACTGACTTCTAAGTTTGTGATCCTCTCCATTTGAAGTACCAGGTCTAATATTGCTCCTCCCAGTGGGTTCCACCACTAGCTGTCTAAGGCATGCTCCCTGTAGGGCATCGAGAATGACCCTGCTCTTGGATGGCTGCCGTCCATGTTGCCCAGTTAACATCTGGCATATTCAGGTCCCCATCAACAGTATCTCCCTTTTTAGCCATTTTGAGAATGCCTCTATCATTTTCTTGTCCATTCCTCCCCTTGAGGCGGGGTCTGTATACAACCCACGTGAGATTGTGATGCCATTCCCTGTCTCCAATGTGACCCAGAGTTCCTCTTGTCCCCCTTTACTTTTTAGTTCTGTTACTTTGATCCCTTCCTTTATGTAGAGAGCTACTCCACCTCCTCTTTTACCCTCCTTGTCCTTCTGTAGATTGTGTACCCTGGTATGTTGACATCCCAGTCATGGTTCTCCGTGTACCATGTTTCTGTGACTGCACAATATCCAAGTGTTCCACTTCCATCAGGGCTACTAGCTCTGGAAGCTTGTTTCCCAGACTATGGGCATTGGTACTCATTGCCCTCCATTTAATGTTGGCTTTATCCTTTTACTCCATCTCTGCTCTTATTGCCCTTGTCCATTTTTCCATTTACCCCTGTCTTGCCCTCTGTCAAGCTCTGTACCTCAGTGTTTACCCTACTACCTGCCATGCTTTGAGGGGAGGCTTGAACTTTCCTGTTTCCTATCAGCACCTCCCCTTGGCTAGTTTAAAAGCTTGCCAAGGAAGCCTTTAAACCTGTCACCTAGGAGCATGTTTCCTTCCTGGACAGATGCAGACCATCATGCCAGTATAGACCTTCATCTCTCCAGGTGGACCCCCAGTCCCCAATGAAGCCAAAGCCCTGTGCTCTGCACCAGTTTTGCAACCATTCATTAAACCACATGTTGTGCAGTACCTAGCCTCACCCCTGCCATAGACTGGCAGCACCTCTGAGAAGGTTACCGTGCTTGCTACCTGTCTGAGACCCCTCCCCAACTCCACAAATTCATCCTGCACTGCACTGATCTCATGCCTAGCTAGGTCATTTGTCCCACGGTGGACAATGATATCTAGTTTCCTCTCCTGTGATGCTGCTTCTGCAATCCTGAGGATTAGCTTCCTGTCCCTACATCCTGAATATTGGCTAAATTTATCTATTATGGACCATACTTTGGGATGGATTTGTCCAGGTTAGTTATATATAAAGGACATCGACCACATATAAAGAGATATTATGCTCTTCCCCCCATCTCCACTCCGCACTTCCCTTGCCTCCTTACTGCCTGTGCCAAGGATTCCATATATATGTCAAAGAGGAGGGTGACAATGGGCAACCCTGTCTGGTACCCTCCCCAGATCAAACCTCTGTGAAATGCCCTGTTTACCCTTACAAAAGCCTGTGGGGAGGCATATATAGGGCTTTGATCACCTCCAGAAATGTTGGAGAAAAGCCCATTCTTCTGAGTACCAGAAACAAAAATTCCAGTTGACTTTGTGAACGCTTTTCTGCATCCAGGCTCATAATGCAAGCGGGCATATGTTGTTTATTAATAATGTCAATTATGTTTATGGTCCATCTGACACCTTCAGGGGCCTGCCTCTATGAAACCTGTTTGATCTGGGTGAATTAAGTTTTTAAGGAAGGATTGAGTTTGTTGGCTATTATGGCGGTAAAGATTTTATAATCTACATTAAGAAGTGAAATTGGTCTGTACGAGCCACAATCTTTTGGGTCTTTTCCCTCTTGGAATCATGGTTATGGTAGTATAATTCCACGAGGGAGGGACCGCCTCACCTTCCAACTATACGGTCTTTAGTATAGGGGCCACATCTGCTACAAACATTTTATATAGTTCACCTCCAAACCCATCTGGTCCGGCATTTACCCACTTTAAGGTCCCCAATTGTGTGGAGGATCTCCTGTTGGGTGATTGGGTGTTCTAATGACTGCCTCTGGGCTCAGTGAGCCTAGGCAGCTTTAAAGCTTCTAAAATTTCTGGGCTTCCTCTGGGTATGATTCTTGTGCGGATGGTACAGCTGTTTATAATATGCAACTAGTGTATCTGCTATCTGTTGCCATTTATACAGTATGAGATGTGCCCTGTATTGGAAGTCGAGGCCTGCAACATGGGCCCGGCAGACTGTTGTTTCAGCTGGTATGCAAAAAATGAGTAGCCCTGGTCCCTCCTCGTAATAAGACTGTTTTATATATAACAGGGCTTTTCAGTCTCTAATAGCTGTATTTTTCAAGATTTGACTTAACTTCCTTTATCTTCTTTTCTATGTTTCTACAGAATTTTAATTTCTGTTGTCCTTCTAAGGTTCTGAGTTTCTTAGTTAACTGTTCTATTTGCTTACCCTTTCCTCTTTTTGTATGTGGCTATTGAAATCAGTTTACCTCTACTCATTGTTTTAACCGTGTCCCACAAAATTTGTGGTGTAGTATCCAGAGCATCATTCATTTGAATGGTCTGCTTATTATCCCTAATCTCTTCCTCACCTCTTCATCCTTAAGCAGGCTAACATTCAGTCTCCACTGCGTTGGTTTTTAGGTAACTGCAGGTCAATCTCTGCATATATGGGTTGGTGATCTGATAAGGTTTCAGTGCCCACCCACATAGACTCAAAGACCGATATATCTCTACCATATGTGAACATATCCAGCCTTGAATAAATTTTGTATTTTGGGGCAGCATGTGAAATCCGTGCTAATGGATATTTCTCCTCCATATGTCTATTAAACCTGTGTCACTCATAAGTCTTTTCAGTGACTTGAAATCCTCCCATAAGGTGCCAGAACGTTTGAGGTATATATTCATAACCACGTTCAATCTCCTCACGTAATTACCACCCCTTTTGCCCTTTCTGCCAGTAGTTTGAACAATTCTGCAAAAAGGTTACAGGTGAGCCTAGAGGAGCATACGCATTCAGTAAAGTGACCTGCAAATCTTGGATTCTTTCCACAACCAGCACATTAAGTGCCCTTCATCCCGATCACTTCCTCTTCTTTGAATGGGAGGGATGCGACAATAGTATCTAACACCTCTTTTTCCCATTTATTAGGGATGCATGATAAATAGTTAGAAACCCTTGCTTCTTAATTTTCAAACTTCATTAGGGATAGGTGAGTCTATTGTAAGAATTGTATCTCGCATTTCTGATTTCTTAAGAATTTTGAAGTTGTTTTCTTTTAATAGGGTGGTTTATACTGTTGATATTATAGGATAATATTTTAGACTTAACTTTAGCCATATTGAAAATCTTCAACCATAATCAATGATCTATTCCCTAGTATTTTTAGAAGACTTAGCCTGCACCCTTATTCATTTCATCCTCTCCCTTCCTTAAAATTGACTTCTGTCCCTTTCTCCCACCTCTATTATCAGTATGTATTTGTTTAATTATTTCTGTGCCATTCATTATGCCTATTATATAAACAATACTTGCTGGCTCTCAACCACCCGCCAGCCTGAACATTGATAAAACATACTGCAATCTTTCCCCACTAGGTGGGGTATAACCTTCTTAACAGTGTATAACAAAGAATCTGTCAACCTACAAACATCATCTTTCAAAACTTGGTAAATAAACATCTTTAAACAGTTGCAGGATATCCCTCCCTCTGCTCCTCTTTTGTTATACAATCTTCTTTTCTGTTGAAAATATTGCAGAGGGTTGTGATATACCGTTCTTGGATACCCGAGCTTCCTAGGTCAGTCCATTCTTCTGAGCTTGGACTGTCCTGTGTCTCATTGGGACACCTTGCCCTTTATGATGTTGTGGGCTAAACCTTTTTTGAGCTCCACTTTTGGTCTTAGCCCAGGGCTCAGAGGTAGTACTGACATCAGCAGAGCCAATAGGCAGAAGATGATCATTCTAAGCTCCGGTCTTCTGTCCCATCCCTCCCCCAACCCTTGGTTAATTAGACTCAGAGGCCCTCCCTCTCAAATCCATTTAGCAATAGGGCAACCATCTCTTTAGCTCTCCCTCCCCCGCCAATCCAGTGAGGAAAGGAAGGAAAGGAGAGAGAATGCCGTGCCAGCTGAGATATTATATAACACAGCCCAAATCATTTCCACTCTAAAAGTATTGTTTTCAGCCCTTTTTACCTTTACATCTTGAGACAAGGCTGCTATATTTATTTGTATTGCATTTTTATTTCCTTTAGGTTCCATGTCTCTTCCAGCACCCCAGAAATCCACTCAGGACATGTGGCGGAAAGGAAGAGAATCCACCATGCCCCAGCCCTTCACATTCTAACAGCAGCCCTCTCTGGCCATCTTCCCCGCTGCTTAAGCCCCTTTTCTTCCATTAATTTTAGGCCATAGTCCGATTACGTGGCCATTATTGCCATTACCTTTTAGTAAGTCCTATGCAGTAAAGCCACAACATCGATCATTCATGTTGTAATGAAACTACAAGGCGTGGAGTTGCCCTCACTGTATGGAAGCTACCTAGCAGGGAAGTTGTCATCTGGTCTTGTACCTCTAATTCTGGAGCATCTTGTGAGGTGAGCCCAGCCAGCTGTATCGGAGAAACGTGGGGCTTTAACAATGCTGTAATCTCAGCTCTTAGATTAGTGGAGTGTGGCTGGGAATGGTGGGTCATCCCTTACATGCCACCAACCAGGCTGAGCATCGCAACTCCCTCTCCATGCACTCTTTCTCCAACCCAGAAACTGAAATTCCAGCATCCTCCCAAAACTCTTGGCTACTAGCAAATCTTCAAAGACTTTTGTGCCTTGTTTAGTTTCCACCCATAGGTACACAGGAAATAGCATCTGTGCCTTTAAATTCCTGGACTGGAGCTGCTTTAAAATGGGTCACATGGTGTAGATGCCTCCTGAACCCCACAGTGTAGTCGTTGTCAGTTATGATTTGGTGAGGCCCAAACATGATTTTTTCATTCTCCACGCTCTCCTGAGTATTTCCTCCTTTGAGTTGTAACTGGTCATCTTCACAATGAAAGACCTGGAGGGAATCAGGACTGGAGGCGCTGAGCCTGGGGCGGTGTGTATGGTCCATTGAAACATCAAGATCTGGAGGTAATTTTAGTGATTCCCTCAATAACTTCTGCAAAAGTGATTAAATCAGTAGTTTCCTCCTCGGCTCCCTCAGGGATGCCATATATCCAAGATTTTGTCGTCTACTCCTTCCTTGATGTCATCTAACTAGCTCATAGTTCCCTCTCTCTGCCACCAAAAACAGCAGGAGATGGTCGTGATGGTCCGCTTGCTCCATGATATTTGTAAGTCCCATCTCCAGCTTGTCCGCCTATGCTCAATTCTCTGTCTATATTGGCCTTAACTCTGAATGAAGTACCTATTTTTTGTACTGTTTTCGCTGTCTGCATAATTGAGGCTATGAGTTGTGGGTAATCATCATCTGGCCAGTCTCTGCTACCATAGTGTTTCTTCCTCAGTAGGCCCTGTTGTTCTTGACGTTTTTCTCCTTGCAGCAGCAGTTGTAGCTTTTGGGACGGTGTCTGGGTGTTCCTGGTCGAGACTGCTTTTGATCTCTCATCTCGGCCGGCGATTGCATATTTTAAAAACTGTAGATGCCTATAGATTGTAGATTGAGTCGGAGGCTCGCTAGCTTATGCTGCCATTCAGGTTGCTGATGTCACGGAAGTCTGACCTGATCAGTCTTGAGGTTGCTAACCTCAAGCTCCAGTGAGAAAACCAGATCCAGCACGTGGCCATCTTGGTGGGGAAGAAACTTTTGCAACAGGCCCAGAGAAGACATTGTCTGGAAGAGACTGTAACCTAGCTTCAAAGCCTCATTGTCGGCCCAGGTATTGAAGTCCCCAGGACCAAGTGTAAAATAAAAACAAAATTCAATCTCCAGTAAAAATCCCAGAAAATGTGGAGACAAACAGATAACATTACCTTCAGTTTCAGATGGGTAAAACAGGGCACTGGTTTAGTTAGACTACACTCAGGATTCTGCCAGGAATGGAGGTGGGAACCTCCCACACATGAAACAATATCATCGGTCCAGTGGGGTAAACCAAGCCCTGAGATTGTTAGATGAGAAGTGTAAGCATCTGCCATTATGGATGGAGATGGAGCATGCTATATTGAGGCCAATCCCTTTGGGAGTAGCCCTGGGAGCCCAATACTGCAGCTAAATGTAATGCTCCCAACCATTAAGCACGGTAAACAGATTTTGAAAAAGATGCTGAAGAAATGCTCTTGGCAGAGCTTTACATTGGAGATGTATGAATATATGTGGCATAACCCTAACATTAAGATTTGGGGCAAACAGGTGTCTTAGAAGAATGGAAAGAGAAGGATCCAGACAGTGGGGCACCCAGTACACCAGCCCACAAGAATCCAAAGTGTTTTGCCTAACTACAGCAGGAATTTGTGATCCCCATGTCACTACAGAGACCTCACAATCACACTTTCTTAATGGGTGCAATCTTCCCAGGAAGGAATAGCTACTGTAGATCTACAAACATTTGCAACTCTAACAGTTGCCAAACTGGGCTCAAACAGGAAGAAGTGGGAGCAAGACCTCACCATCACAATGCACCCACAGACTTGGGACAGGTACTGGCCATGTCTCATGAAGGAACCCCAGACACCAAGTTTCAATTGATGCAAAAAGATCCTAGGGAGATGGCACAGAACCATGACTAAACTGGTGAAAATAGGAATACAGCTTCCTGACATGCTGGAAATGCCATTAGCCCTCTGCCACCATAGTGCCTAGATTGTGAGTCGTGCCAGCATACATAAACATTTTGGAAGCTGGTCGTAGCCAAACTGACAAGTCTCCTTTCATATCAGATACCTTTCTGTCCCCAGATGAGGATTTTGGGAGACATGGCCCAGCTAGCAGGCCTTCCCTACCCCAGGAAGAAATCCATATATGTGGCAGCCATGGAGGCAATAAGGCAGATTTTAATTAAATGGAGGCATGCAGACTCACCAAAGGTGGAGCAGTGGGAGGGAGGGTTATCAAGATCCACCTCCTACCTTAAGGTTATTTTCTGAGGCAGAGGCATATGAGAAAAATTCATAACAGGATGGGCTCCATGGCTAGAATACAGGGTGGTGGTAAATGGAGTTCAATCCCAGGACAGGGGTGACATGTGGGTGCCACAGGGCTCTGTTCGGGGCCAGTCCTCTTCACTGTCTTCATTAATGACATTTCAGAGTGGCTGGAAGAAGTGGAAATTGTTTAACCAGGAGGCACACTAAGCTGAAGCTTGTTTCAGGTGCGACCTGGGAGCACAACTAAGTTAAGTGATTTGCTCAGGGTCACACAGTGTGCAAGTGGGGGCTGTGGGATTCAAACTCAGGTCTGAAGGTTTGCAGCTCAGAGCCTGAAAGCACTGCGCTGTACTACCTCCAGCTCTGAGGGAGCTGGAAGGTACAATAAACCTCTTTGCATATGACACCAAAATCTGCAATATAGTAGACACTCCAGATGGGGTGGAAAAAGCGAAAAGACTTAGGCAAATTGAGGCATGGTCAAGAGTGTGGCAGCTTAAATTCAGTACAAAAAAGTGCAAAGTCATGCACTTGGGCCACAGGAATCCTGGAGAGGAATACAAAATGGGGATACTAACAACAACAAAACTGGAAAGGGACCTGGGGTAAACATAACAGATGACCTGAAGGCAGGTAAGTAATGTGAAAAGACAGTGGGAGGCTGGAAGGATGCTGGAGTGCATAAGGAGGCATCACCAGTAGAAAACAAGAGGTGGTGATGCCACTGTGGAGACAATTGGTTAGGCCACATCTAGAATACTGGGTTCACTTCTTGAGATTGCATTTCTGGAAGGACATTGACAGAATGGAGGCAGTCAGAGAAGGGCAAAAACAATGGTGAAAGAATGCACCAGAAAACATAGGAGGATAGACTTAAAGACCACAATATGTATACCCTGGAGGAAAGGCGGGAGGGGATATGATAGAGACATTCAAGTACCTCAGGGAATCAACAAGATCTAGGAGGGCAGCATCTTTCAGAAAAAAGATATGCAAGAACAACGGGTCACAATATGAGGCTGGGGGAGGACTGGGGTACTGTGAGGAAGTACTTTTTACAGAAAGCTTGGTGGATGCATGGAACAACCTCACAGTGGAGGTCGTAAAGGCTAAAATGACTGGTGAGTTCAAGAGTGCATGGGATAGAGAAGGTAAACCTAGTGATAGGAAAGAGAGGGTAAGCTGCTTATTATTTAGGATCCGGAGTTTAAATAGGTATAGAAATGGGAAAACTAGGTGGGCCAGTCCATCACTTATCTGCCATGAAAATCTATGTTTCTATGAACAGACACCACGGAGGCTAACATGGGTCAAGTCAGATCTGAAGGCATAGATTGACAACTGCCTACCATATAGAACTCCCTAACACATAGCAACACTAGAGATATTGGTGACTGATGGGAACCCCATTCCCCACAAAACATGTGCAAAAAAAAGAGCCACCCTACACAGGCAGTCCCTGGGGCCTTAACTTAGATGAATACAGAGAAACTCACATTATATTGTATATATGAAAGAAAAGAGGACTCTTCCTAACTAAGGATATTTTATCTCTATTACTGCATGTGTAACCCCTACAAATGGGGTTCCGAAAAGTCTTCCTTGAGGTTGCCTAAATGCTTACTGCTAGTCTGCTGTTCTGCGTTTTAGCAGATTAAATGTATTGCCAGAGAGTGCCTGTATAGCCTCTGTGTACTGTCTCTTTAAGAGCTGCCTGGATTGCAGTCTTAATTAATTTAAAGGGAGCTCTGTTAGAAGATGTGCTTGTTTGCTGGTCATTGGTTAGAATAGTAATAATATTGCAGTTTGTTCTAACCTGCCTTCTTTGCAGCAAGGAGTGTTCTGTTTATCTCCACCAACTTGGACTGTCAGAATGGGCCAATCAGCACTGTTGGGACTCTAAAATGGAGCCAGCCTACAGGGGCTTGTTGGGGTCAAAACTTGTATAAATGGTAGTTTTGCATTTTGGCGCTTAAAATAACCTGGAGGGAGCCCTTGTTGTGACTGACAAGACAGATCAGTCAATCGAACCTTTTGGATCTTGGGGAAATTCCCACGCTGCTTGCAGTTTCAGTTAGATCTGAGATGGAAGAGAAGAAGTAACAGCCCAAGATAGTTTGAGCAGCAATCCATAAGCGGAGTTGCATTGGGAGAACTGTGGAAAGGCTGAGTTTTGGCCTGCATGCCTGCCTGCTGTCCCGTGAGGCAACTTGTACCTTTTTAGACTGAATCAGAACTTGGAGAGCAAGTGAGCCACTGAATTGTGACCAGGCTTCCACCTGAAGAAGACTAAAGATTTGCTGAATGTGATCGGCCTGTTTGGACTTCCAGCCCTTCTGAACTCCTGGTTTGTGCAGACTCTGTAATTGTGACAGGAGAGGTTTTTGCCTGGTACAGTGGAATTTCCTTACATGTGAATGTGTTGTGTGCTCATTGCGGTCGTGATTTGGTTCCCCACTGTGGTTTGAATTGTGTTCTGCTTGCTGGAAGCTGCATTAGATTTTCCTTATGTGTAAATGTGCTGTGTGCTGCTAGTGGGTCATGATTCGGTTCTCCACTGTGATTTGAACTGTATTCTGCTGGCTGGAAGCTGCTTTCAGCTCTCTGGACTGAATCCAAAATCATCTCCATTGGGCCTGGGCCTTGCCACACTGGTCCAGCCCGACTACCCGCTGCACAGAGAAAGCCATCGATGAGAGACCTGCCTAGGAATCAGCCCCTGCTCAACACTTGAACAGGAATGGCGCCTCTGTGATTTGTATGGGCCCGCTTCTCCGGGCACTCCAGCTCAACAACCTGCAGTCTCGATTTCATCCTGCCTGTGTCCAGTATTGGGTATCATGAGTAAACATCAGGGTAGCTCCTGAAACAACAGCTAAATCTAAAGTGTTGTCATCTGATTGTCTTGTTGCATTTTCTTTCACTAAACTGAGCCATCCGGCTCCAGATTACAAGTAGTGTGTACTGTGCATGTTGCTTTTCTTCCATCACAGGGCCCCAACCAGCTGCAACATTCCTGGCTAGCCACCGTTTTCCTACCTGGGTACCCAGGTGTGTGTGACTGTGTGGGGACTTAAAGCGCATGCATAACTGTTTGATTAATATAGCTTTTAAGCCAGTCAAGCTGATTATGCCCCTTCCTTTTTCAAGTCCCTTGAATAAATCAGATCTACTTTTTGCTGCATTTAACCTGACTGTGGTTCCAGTTTGTGCTGAGTACTTTACTGTTGCTATTTACTGTGCATAACCTTGTTTACAGGGATCCCCAGGGTCAAGCCAGAGGAACCAGCCCTGGTGGTAAGTGGAAACAGTGTGGATACAGGTATGGTCATGGTGTACAAGGGGTACTTTGAAGTGATTATAGTACTTTATATTGCTTAGGCCACTAGAAGGAAAGAGGGGTTACAGTGTCCCGGAGGGCTGTGCCCAGGTTAGTTTGACCACTACCAACCCTGATCTCTGGGTTCAGGCACCCATTTCAGAACTCAGGCCCCTTAACCTGCTACTAGCCATACAGGCAGGGTAGTAGCCCCTGGGATAGTGCCACCTAGGGGTTACACATGCACCAGGACAATTTATCACTTCCTATGTCTAAATTACTGTAGCCCACAGATGGCCAACATAAGTAGCATTATTGATTATCCAGCACAGGATGACACACAAGGTAACACAGGTTAGATAGATATGTACACTATAGGTCAGAGATGAAGCTGATTAGAATGTATTTCATAGATACACAGATACATAGAATGAGATGGCAGATAAGGCCGTGGGCTCACCAGTCTGCCCATTTTGTTTTTTCTTACAGTTATTTACCAGACCTAGCTTAGTCCATGTCACAATCTCTGCTCTTTCTCTACCCTACCACTATGATTCCCTTGTGCCTATCCTAGGCATTCTTGAACCCATTTACTGTTTTCATCCCATTAATGTACCTCCTCTGGAAGTTATTTCAGGAATCCACCACCCTTTCCATTAAAAACTGTTTCCTCAATCCCTTCTGAATTTAGCCCTCCAGCTTCATATCACTCCCTCTTGTTATAGAACACCTTTATCTCAAAGGATACTCTCCTCCTGTACCTTATTAACCCCTTAAGGTATTTAAAGGTTTCTATCATATCCTCCTCTGCATCCTCTCCTCTGGACTGTACATCCTTAACTCCTTTAGTCTTTCTTCATAGGGCTTTTGTTGTAGACCCTGCACCACTTTGGTAGCCCTTCTCTGGACAGCTCCACTTTTCTATGTCCTTTCTGAGGTGGGGTGGTGGGGTCTCAAAACTATACTCAGTACTCAAGGTGGTGTCTTTCCAGTGATTTATATAGCGGTGGAATCACCTCTCTCTCCGAGAAACCCCTACCTATGCACCGCAGCATCCCACTAGCTTTTCTGACTACCATATTGCACTGCCTGGCCACCTATAGGTCATTCAATATAATTACCCCAGGTCTCTTTGCTGATTGGTCTTTACCAGTTTCACGCCACCCATCTTACAAATATACAAAATTTGCCTGCAGAAAAAGGCTAGTTGGTCTATTGAGTCTGCTCAGTTTGCAGCTTTCAGCCCTATTCTTCAGCTGCCCCTCCTCCTCACCCATCCTTTATCCTCCCTCTTGCCTTGTTCCAGACCCTTTTGAAGCAGCCTGCTGCTTTACACTACCCTCTACTGGTAAAGCATTCCATCCTGCCACCACCCTCTCCATAAAAAAATGTTGATTTCCCCTGAACCTCCCCTTCAATCTCATGTCATGGCCTCGTGTGTCCCTCTCCCACCCTTACCCTGAATAACCCTCTCTACTAGTCTTGTTTATCCCTCTCATGTACTTGAATGTCTCAGTCATATCCTCTCTGTCCCTCCTCCTCCAGCGAGCACATTTTCAACTAATTTATCCTACTCTCATACTGTAAGTCCCCTAGTCCCTCTATCATCATAGTTGCTCTGCACTGCACCCTTCCAGTAAATTAATGTTCCTCTTTGGGTATGGGTGCCAATACTGCATGCAGTATTCAAGATGAGGTCTAACTAGCGACCTATACAGCAGCAGAATCATCTCCTCCTCCTGACATTACTCCTTGTGATGCAACCCAGCATTTTGTTGGCCCTTGCTGCTGCCTTCCTACACTATCTGGAGTTGTTCATTGATCCTGTGATGACCAACCCCAGATCCTTCTCCTCCTCAGTCTTTGGCAGCTGCACCCCCCATTTGGTGGTTTCTCCTTGGATTTTTGCCGCAAAATGCAGTACCTTACACTTTTTGGCATTACCCAGCTGTCAAGTGTCTGACCAGGCTCCATCTTTTTCAGATCTTCCTGCAAACCATGCCACACCTCTATGTCATCCACCACTGCCCCTAAGTTGGTGTCATTGGCAAACAGGCCAATCCTTTTCTTGATGCCCATGGAAATGTCTGCAATAGTGGAACCCGGCTCATTACTGCCCTTGGGGATGAGAGTTCCTTCCACCACCATCCTCTGCTGCCTTCCCTGCAGCCAGTTTTCACCCATGCCACCATTTTTGCTCCTATCCCTGTGACTTAAAGTTTTATTTAAAGTCTCTCATGCAGCACTGAATCGAATGCCTTGTGAAGTTCAGGCACAAGACATCCACTGCATGGTCCTTGTCCATCTGCCTAGTTACCCAGTCATAATAATCTACCAGGCTGGTTTGGCAGGATCTGTCCATGACAAAGCCATGCTGCCTACTGTCCTGCAGCTCATTGGACTCCAGCAGTGACACCACCTCTCCTTCAGGATCATTTCCATTAGTTTCCCATGATGGACGTGAAGCTCACTGGTCTATAGTTCCCTGATTCATCTTTGGGGCTGCTGTTATGCAGGGGAACCATGTGAGCCAACCTTCGATCCTGGGTACTCATCCCAAAATCAGTGAGCATTGAATAGGCCTGCCAAAGGCCCCACCAGGATCTCTGCTAGCTCCTGCAGTACCCTGGAGCAAATGCCATCTGGCCCTGGTGCTTTGTACCCCTCAGTGCTCTCAAGCCTTCCAGCACTCTCCTTCGGTGATCACCCTGTCCATTACTCCCTCCCTAGCCTTTACTGCCCCTCACCTTGGGTAGCACTCCCCCTCTCTCTTTCATAAATACCAAGCTGAAGTAGTCATTGAGTGCTTCTGCCTTTTCTCCACCTTCTCTACCCATTCCTGTC
Organism: Neoceratodus forsteri; assembly: GCA_016271365.2. Taxonomy (NCBI): domain Eukaryota; kingdom Metazoa; phylum Chordata; order Ceratodontiformes; family Ceratodontidae; genus Neoceratodus; species Neoceratodus forsteri. The sequence goes on from CM057455.1 coordinate 269,148,839, forward strand.
CATCTTAATCCTTACTATCTGTTCTTTACAGCTCCTTTTCTCCCTGATGTACCTGAAGAAGCTATTCTCCCCTCCTTAATGCCTTATGCCAGACTGAGCTCTTTGGTGGATTTTGCTGTTCTTACTGCCCTTGTCACTTCCCTTGCCTCCTGCAGGTACCTGTCCCATCTACCCCTCCCTGATTTCCTATATCTCCTAACGATCACCTTTTTCTCCTCACCCACAACCCCCCTTGTCCATCCAGCTTGGCCTTTGCCCTGGCCTTTACTCCAAGTCCTGCTACAGGAATTGGTTGCTTCTAGTATCCACTCCTTAACAAGTGCCCATCTCTGGTCCATTTCCATACTAGACTGTTTCCTGGCCAGGTACTCACTCACTACCTCTCCTTCTTTGCAAATTCCACTTGCCTGAAATTCAACACCTTCATGTTGGATTGCACCCTCTTGCCCATAATCAACCTGAACCATATTGGTGATGGTCACTCCCACTCAGTGGTTCGTCAACCATGATTTCCTCACAAACTCCCATTTGTGAGCACTAGGTTGAGGGTGTCCCCAGTTGGTTCACTGACAACTGTATCAGGAAGCTTTCCTGAACGGTGTCCAGAAGTATCTGCTCCCTTTATTACTGGTGACTGGAGTTCCTCAATATACCCTGGCAGGTTGAAGTCCCCACAACCACCACACTCCCCTCTTGTATGCCCTTCTAATCTGCCTCAGGTTCCTGTCCAACTCTTCTATCTGGGAGGGTGGCCTGTACACCACTCCCATCCGAGAGTCCTATTCCTGGAATCCTGGATTGCCAGCTATAATGACTCTGTTTCTCCCTCATCCACCTCTTCCCTAATGCACGTTAGCCCCTCCCTCATGTATAATGCCCTCCCTCTCCTGTTTTCCGTATCCCTGCAGAATATTCTGTACCTGGGACTGCCAAATCCCAGTCATGATATTGGGTGTCCATTGTCTCCATGATGGCTGCCATGTCCACTGCCCTCTCCACCATGAGGGCCTGTTAGTCATTCATTTTATCCCCAGGCTCTAGCATTCGTGGTGATCACCTTCCATTCCTTTACTTTTCCTCCCCATCCTTCTGCCATCCACTTTCAGCATCCACTCTCTTGCTTTTATCTAGTTCATTGCCCTTGTTCTGGGGAGCTTGTGATGCTTCCCATCTCGTGGCACTGTATGCCCTCCATCCACCTGCCAAACCCTATCCTAGTTTAAAAAAGTCCAGCTATCTCAATATACTCTCCAAGCTTCCATTTCAGCACCTTCTTGCCTTCTTCATTTATATTTATTTATCTAAAAATTGTACCAGGCAGGCCACGCTGGGCAGAATGCTGCTTTCGATTCAGGTGCGTCCTGGTGGAGGGACTGTGGAGAATAGATGTAGCATATACACAGGATACATTTAGAGCAACTAAGGATGTGATATTTAAGCAGAACACAGTAAGACCTAACAATGAGTAAACATTGACTGGCAATTATTAATTGCAGGTACAAATGAGAAGTACATAACAACAAATCTAGTATGATAGTACAGTAACAAGGGTAAGCATGGGTAGTGAAGCATGGTCTGTCGGTCACTAATACAGGACAAGGATAGTGACCTATGCCAAAGAAGTGCATGGAGAGCTCATAGCCACAGGTGCAGGATTTGGAGAAATGCGCATTGATGAGGGAGTTGAGGTGCTGAGTACAGAACATGTGCCAGATATCCGTGGGGATGGATTGGATGGGGATGGGATTTAGTGAAGTCTATCCTTATTGTATAGGCTACTGTCCTCCCAGGTCTTTGCCTACCTCCCACTAACCCATACCCTTTGGTGTGACACCATTTGCCTTACCATTAAATTCCTCAATCCTTTTTTTCTAGTTGTACTCACCTTGGGCACTGGTAATACCTCAGAAAAGTTGCCAATCTACCCTCCCCTCGATAAAGTTCCCATCTCCTCTAACCTTTTTTGGACTACCTCTATGTACTATCACCCAGGTTGTTTGTCCCCATATGCAGAATTAAGTGAGTTATCTTCCTTCCTCTCTAGGATTTATTTATTTAGTAAGTTTTGTTGACCGGTAAGTGCACTAGACAAATTGTGCCTATTTTCAGGTTACGACCTGGGGAGGGAATACAGATGAATGCCAACTGACCTTGAACCAGATTAAGCTGTTAGTGTGATTTTTAGTGAATGGAGAAAAATTTGGCCTAGGCACCAGTGAAATTCCCCTACTCTTGGCAGGGGTGCTGTCCTGTAGGTGTGTGGTCCAGGTTCATTCTGGATCGAGACATGGAGGTATGCAGATTGTTTGATGAGTCTCCAGTGGCACAGTAGTCACTGATAGCGGAGACGAAGTCAATGGAGTATGTCAGAATTTGAGTCGGAGGAGTCGGGTTGCTGCATGAAGGAACACGGTTTTGTGGTCGAAAAGTAGTATGATAGTGCTGAGGCTGCGAAATGTTATTCAGAGTTTATCTCCAGTATTTTCAAGAAGGAAAATAAAGAAAAGGATGGCAGGAGTATCACCTTCACAGACTTCCTCCACTTCAAAAGTATTTGTGGGAGCTCAGGTGAGTGTTCCACAGGACCAGCTGCCGCTTTCCCAGGTGATAGCAAGGTATTTCCAGTAGAGCAATCATTGCCAGGGGATGCGGGCTGGTCCACGGAGGATGCTTTGCAGTGTTCGGGTTGGGCTCAGCAATCGGATGGGACATGGGTTGTGGACCAATGTTTATTTCAGGTCCCAGACGAGCAGGCCTAGCACCTGCCCCAAGAAAGTTCTCACTTAATGGACTCCAGTAGGGGTACAGATCAGAGGCCTGTGGTACCTGATGTTTCTCCTTCATTTTCCCCTGCTCCCGGTGGAAAAGGAAGCTGTTTCTACTGGCAAGGTTCTGATGGCTCCTTTAGAATCTAAGGTGGTGGATCCAGAGATTAATATTACTAATGATTCTAGGAACATTTTACAGGATGATCCTGAACAAGAATTTATACCATTGTCAGACCCTCTTCCTCAGAAGCCTGTGGAGTTAGCTAAGTGGAGAAATGCTATTAGATTATGATATTTGGGAGGTGTGGCTGAAATACCTGATCGACTTTATGTGGGTAAGGTCTTGCTGAAGCAGTCTTTGGGTTTTCACCACAGGAGGTTTATGCTCTTATCCATGCACCAGAGGAACATACGTTGGATGTTAGTTTTCGGACACCAGATATTTTGGAATGTTTTGGACATAATATTCTCCATTTAAGACCAACCCTTTCTGGACCCTGTTTCAAGTTATTTCCTGACTAAACAATCGCTTAGAATTATTACGGTGTTATTTCGTAATGAAGGGTTAATATTTCGGACATTTTGTTTTGCTTGGATAAAAGATGTGATGTCTAGGGTACACCTAAGCCTATTATTGATGCAGACGGATTCTGGAATGGGTATTGGCAGATAAAAGTAAAACTGTTCACTGTAGACAATGATTTCCAACTTTAACAAAGTTGTTGTTTTATAGAGTAGAGACAAGGGTTTTCTTTTTATCCAGGTCAGCCTCGTAAAATATCATAAGTGTGGGTCAGTGAGACACATTAGTGCTTCTTGTGACAAAAATTCATTGTTTTCATTGTGGGGATATGGGACATGTAAGTACAGAATGTGACAATTCCCCTACATGTAATTTTGTGATGAGCCTGGACATACTTTTATGGATTAAAAGATAGTAGTGGGAGTTCCTTAAAAATACAATTAAGGTTTCATCCTCACTAAATATTGGGTGGAGATCTTTAATAATCTTACGTAGTGAGGATGAAACCTTAATTGTATTTTAAGAACCCCACTACTATCTTTTAAACAACCACCAAATTTATCCAGCCTAATTATTAGGAGCAAACTTTCACCGAACAGAATACCATGTCACACAATGGCACACGACCCTGCAATCAACGCCCCTGTAAGACTTGTGGGCTCATTTCTACCTCAGACTGTGGGTTACATCACAAAACAGACAATCCAGGTGCATGGAGTTATACATGCATGTCACGACATGTTGTTTATTTCATTCAGTGAAGAGATGTCCACAAACAGGTTATGTTGTAGAGACACGCCAACAGCTCCACACTAGGATGAACTCCACAGACATACTATTACAGCAAAGAAGACTGAAAACCAGTGGCGCCACTTCTCCCAGCCTGACCACTCAATCTCAGATATGTCAGTAATGGTCTTAAAAGGAAATCTCAAAAACACAACAGAGACAGCTTTTGAGATTAAACTTATTTACATCTCAATATGGTAGCAAATGGGATGAACGTTGATCTTGGTTTTATGGGACACTACAGAAACTAACATCCACAGACCTTTTCTTCTTCAGTCTGACATATTATAGGACTTCAGCATGTGTGGGATGTGGGTGCGTGTGTGTATGTATGTGTGTGGGCATGTGTTGTGAGGTATGCGATATAACAGATGTGGGCTTGCTGTCACATTGAGGTAAGTCTCTATTTAGATATATGGAGTTATAATGTGTTGCTATTCTTACTTCACACACATAATGAATATATAATAACTGGTGATCCTTGTTATCAACCAGTTTTCAAGTACTGTAAAAGTCGTATCAACCCGCAGGTTGATACGTAAAGTCGATCAACCCTGTGGGTTGATATGACTTTTACAGCCTCGCGCCAAGAAGCCTGCAGCACCGCATTCCACACAGCAAACAGATTCAAAGCACTCAGAAAGACTGTGGAGACCAGGTAATGCTTCTACTCCTTACTGGCAGGCACACCACTACTCTAGCATGTTATGTGATGTCAGCGTGAGAGCCTGCTAGTCAAATAGGAAGCGTTTTAACCTCAGATCTCGTAAGAGGTATGAAATTTTTTGTACCAGTTATTATATAAAATAAAACATACGTAGAATGGAGACATTGCTGTGTGATATATACCCCTCAGCTTCGCCTCGAGGTTTACATATTATCACACAACTTGGGTGTGTAAAAACCCATATCAACTCCCTACATATGTATTATTCTCATTTATTCCTCCTTACTTTTTATTTTGCCTGGGGTGGGATTGATTCCATTGTACCATATTCAGATTACCTAGCCTGCTACTGTACATACAGGAGTGTTATCATATACTGTCACATATAATTTTTGTAACTGTACATATTAGGGTGCGTGATCTCATTTGCATGGGGTCCTGCACAGATCTTTTACATTAGGCTAATATTGTAGTAATTTGTGGATATGTAGGTATGTTAGACTTCTGGTCTTACACACATTTTATATTCATTTCTAGTTACCTTATCCTGGGAGGGTGGCAGGTTTATTTCATGGTAGTTCTATCCAGTATCCTTGGAAATGTTACTATGCAGATAGTAGTACGGTTGAATAGTGTCACATTTTTGCTCTGTAGGTATTAGGAGACATAAGCCCTTTTACTCAGGATTTCATGATGTTGAGTTCCTTTGGGGAACAATTGCAGTGACTGAAGTGAATATAGGTTCACTAGGGAGAGAGAGAGAGAGAGAGAGAGAGAGAGAGAGAGAGTTTGTGTGTGTGTGTGTGTGTGTGTGTGTGTGTGTGTGAGAGAGAGAGAGAGAGAGGGAAAAAAGGGAGAGAGAAAGAGACAACATCTCCTTAAAGTTATAGATCTCCCACCCACATTATGGTGATGTGGGGTGGGTTAGGGTGTATTGTTTGTATGAAGAGGAGGAGAGAAATTACATTGTTATCTCTTTTTCAGATTCCTTAGACACTTGTGGTACATCAAGTTGTTACATTCTCAGTGTATATTGACATCAGTACATAACAGGCTACACAGTCTTAATTCCTTGAGGTTCCTCGACTAGAGTTTTTTGTTTGACACTAATATTATCAATTTATATTTAAATTATCATTCATATATTCCTGACGTTTTGAAATTTCTTGGGCCTTATATCTAGCTGGAGAGTACAGCTGGGTGACAGGTCCAGCTAGGTTTTACACATCGCAAAGTGTGCACTGATGTCTTTAAGACAACTTTACTGGTAAATTCTTGTCTATAATGCAGACATTGAATCTTCATGAGCCCTATAACAATCTTAGTTTGTCTTTTATGTGGGTGGGGTTGCCTTTCAGTAATCACATCCTTATACTAACTGTGACACTCATAGCTTGATTTAGGAGTTATCTGCTTCAGCAGTGTTATCTATGTCAATTAAATTTATATGCAGTAGGATTCTTTGTATGTGTGTTCCACCAAGCACACATTTAACCCAAGTTTGCTTCTGGCTGAAGGCAGTATGGTACTGTTAAACTTCTCTGATGTCATCTTCTGTTTGTTTTTTTTTTGTTTTTTAAATGAGTATTTTAAACCAATGGGGATTTTTTCTGTTTTTTTTCTGTTTTCTCTGCATTATCTAGCTGTTATAAGTATTGTATTTTCTAAACAACTGCCATGAGCTTCTGAAGAAGGACTGGTTGGTCCGAAAGCTAGAGCACTTTGTTCTTCTTGTTACATCTATGTTAGTCCATTAAAAGGTATTAAATCATTTGCTTCTGGATCCTATAAGTTTGTGCATTCTCATTTAGAAAAAGCACATTGTGATTTACAAATGGGTTACACGTTGACGTGGCTGTGGTGCACACTTTAAAACAAGATTTGATTAAATTACAACATGATAAACAACAGGTCTTGGACACTGCTCAGAGATTTGGGGTGTCTAGTGCAAGGGAAGGTAAATCCATTTGAACAAAGTGACAGATACTGGAAAAATAAGGATATGACACAGGTAGTTAACTCTTTGGGATTGTTAGTTTCATCTAGTAAAAATATAATGGTGGCTTTGGAAGATTATTTATTATGTTCTTTTCAAGTCGATCTGTCGGTAACAACAGAAGCAAGTAATGATTGGTTGTCGAAAGGTGAGAGGATTTTGGTTCCTAAGAATTTTTCCAATTTTACAGTAGTCTGTTTCAAGGTTAGAAATGGAATCAGTGATTAATTCTTTACCTAAAGAAAGAACTCCAGGTAGTGATGGGTTAGTAAACGAACTGTATTCTTTGATTTTTTCAGTTTTAGGTTCGGAAATGGTGACTTTATGTCAAACTTGTTTAGATACTGGAGTCTATCCTGCAAAGTTTAACCAAGCACTTGTTATTTTTCTAGTTAAGTCTGGTGCTATGGAGCTTTTGAGTAATTGAGACCAATTACTCTTTTACATTCAGATTGTAAAATTTTAACCAAACTGTTGAGTAATAAGATTGGCAGTTGTTTTGCCACAGATTATTCATTACTCACAGTTTTGTTCGAATATGAGACGCTCTATTTCAGATGCTTTGATTTTGCTATGTGAAGTATTTCATAGGGTTCTTTAAAAGATACTTCAGGGTTTTTGTTAAGTCTAGATCAATTGAAAACTTTTGATCAGGTCTTGCATGTTTATTGATGGACCTGTTTGGCATATTATGGTTTTCCTGATTCCTTTATTTCTTGGTTATGGAGTTATTATGATTCAGCTATTATGGCTCCATATGTCCATGGGAGGATTGGTAAGTTTCAGGTATGTAAAAGAGGTACGCCAAGAGTGCCCTCTCAGCCCCTGTTGTATATTAAAGGAATAATGCATGACAGGGTGAGTCATGCTGGGATAATGCCACGCCTGGGGGTTGGGCACAAGGCTGCAGGCCAAGTCCATCCAATACCTCAGGCGTGGCATTATCCAAACGACACACACCCTGGAGTGCATTATACCTATTATACAATGGCTTGTTGTTATATGGAAGAAAAAAAATGTTAAAATGTTTTGTGTGGAAAAATATTTTTGTTTTTAAGAGCAGATGGAACAATCAATGTGCTCAAGCATATCATCATCATCAGGTTCACAGTGAGGCTGAGTCTAGACCTGTGGCATCGTGCTGGGATAACGCCATGGGTCCGGCACAAACTGACCAATCACAGTTCAAGATTCTTTCTTGCCATTGTATAATCTCACATTAGATCCTTTAGTAAGACAATTGAATGCGACAGTGAATATTAGTGATATTTCTCTACCTTGTAATATGCCTGATCTCCTTACTATTGCGTATGCTGATGATTTGTGTATTCTGTTATCAAATTTATCATCTGGAACTCCGACAGATATTGTTTTACAATGTTTTATGGTAGGGACTTGGGCTAGTATTAATTTTGGTAAGAGTAAGTGTATTGTATTGGGAGATATAGCCAATCAAGTTTTAGACATTATAGGAATTCGGTTTGTGGTTCAGAGGTTAAGATTGTAGGAATATTTTTGGGGGTTCTCAGCGGAGATTTATAATTGGAATGTTATTTTAAGGGCAGCACAATTTCGCATTCACACTTGGAATAAGTGGCGTGTGGCTAAACTGAAAAGGATCTATGTGGTTAAAACTTATTTATTAGGTATGTTTTACACTTAGCAGTGATCGCATTACCCAGTAGCTGGAATATGCCCTGTTTAGTGTTTTTTTTCCAAGCTATCTGGGGCAATCATTTAAACCCCATTAAAAGAAACATTTTGTATTTGCCCAAAACTAAAGGTGGACTCAACATGATTAATCCTATTGTTTTTTCTTTTCTATTTTTCTATTTGTGAATGTTTGTCCTTTGATTATGAATGTGTATAAGATTTGGTCCCCTTGGGTTTTGGACATTCTAGAAAATTGGTTTTAGGTTGGGCTTGGACAAGCCTGTTACTAAACAAAAACATGTGCATGATGTTTTACCTACCTATTCTTTGCTTCCGTAAGATAAAACAATGGCAACTCACTAAATCAATGGTGTCTCAACTATCTAGAAAATACTACAGTATATGTGGCTATTCAATCTAGGTATTTCTTTTCAGTTGCCTGAATTTTTTCCAGATCACAGGAAGAAATTGGATTTGTTCAGAATATGCTATATCTCCACGCCTGTACCTCCTTCAGTATGGGACGTGTCTTGGTTGTGTGTTCAAGGTAAATTACCAGTTAGGTCAAACATGAAACATAAAAATACTTAAGATCGTTCTTGTCCTAGAAGTAATTTGTGTTCTGAACAGATTTAATCTATGCAGCATTTGTTTTTTCTTGTCCATATGTGGTTAGCTTTTGGTCAGTGGTGGCCAAAACTGGATTATTTCTCCATTTCAGAATTTAACTCCAGAGATATGGTTTCTAAGTATTTTACTGACAACATGGAAACTATATGACAAAATGGTTCTGCAAAGTATTTTGGGATGTTTTAAATATCATGTTTGGAACAGTAGAGTTTGATGGTCTTTGCAACAAGTGTATATTACTACTGAACAATTGTTTTGGACTATAGCTGATGCAGTACTTTCTTTAGCATAAGTGTGATTATAATTCCTACCCATTATGATTGCAGGAAAAATGGAAGCATTTGACTTGGTTAGATACTGGGTGAAAGGTGCTTAATATTTTGTTATTTGTGTATGTTTTTAAAGAATCTCTTAGTAAAGAGAAGTTTCAGCAATATGATTTTATGTTTTTGTTTCCAATTAATGTATGCTGTAATACTTATGCTTTTTTCTTTCTCTCATTATGATTTTGTATGAAACAATACCATTTTGCATATGTTATTTTAAGTTCTTGAATAAAAATTCCCCAACTCTTATAGTAGGGGAGGGTGGGTTATAATGTTTTTCTTAAGTAATAGTATAATAGTAATTGTATGAATTAGTATTTATTCTTGTTTTGGTACTTCTCTTTTATGACTTTGTATGATGAATTTCGAGTCACCACAGGGTTATATTTCATGTATAGATTTGTATATATTTCATTTTGATTCTGTTTTGATTTTAATAAAAAATTCCCCTACTCTCCTGTAGGGGAACTTCTAGTCTGCGAGATGGCCACTATCTCTGAATCTTTGGTGGAGAAGGATGTGCGACAGGTAGTGGAGCTGCCTTGCCTGTTCAAGAGTTTGAAATCTACTTGGATGCACCAGCTTTTCCAGATGAAGGGTCTGATAATCAGATGATACCTGCTTTAATGGTCACCGATGGGAAGAAACGGAAGAAACTACTGGGCTTGCTAAAGGTAATGGATGTACAATCGGATGACTTTCTCCCAGTACTGAGTGGAGATGTCTTGCAGGATGCACCAATTGGCTGGAAGCTCGGTTGCTGCAGGAGGAGCAGGAGCTTGCATACAGACAGAAGGAGGTGCAGAGTGTGATAGCTCAATGCCGCCCGACATTCATAGTGGACAAGTGTAAGCACTGAGCAGCTGTCATTTGAAAAACAGCTGCAGGATCAGATGGCTCAATACAGGTGCCTGAAAATCCTGATGTTGCTGCTATACCGGAGACGGCTGCAGCACGGAGCACAGCAACAGCACCTATGACTGTTGCCAGTTCACTGGTGAAGGCAAGTACTAATTCCTCCTCTTTGTTTACATTTAAAGGGAATTTGGCAAATCAAACTGTGGGTGCCACGTCCGGAATAGCTAGTGCTGAGGCCTCGGCCTCAAGCCAACTAGTGGTCTCCCTGCATTGAGTTACAACATTCAGACTAGTCTGTGGATGCTGCACTCCAAGGAGCTGGTGGAATTGAACCAGACATGGTGCTGGGTTTCAGGCTCTTTCCCTCTTCACATGCCCAGCCCTCATGGCAAGTACTGTGTGGTGCTGCAGTGGCTGCAGCTCCTGGTGACTCTGCAGTAAAACCTACTGCAATTGCGGTACCCTGCGTGAGGCTGAGTCCCTTATGCATTTATCTGAAGAACTGCAGCTTACCCAGAACCCGCATCTGTGTCTTTCCAGTTCAGGCACCATGGTTCCTACTGGTGATTCATCTGGCTTTACTGCCAGCTCCTGGGGCAATCATACTCAGGGGCATACAGGGTCAGCAGTGCCTCGACTTACTCCCACGGCTAACATTGAAGAGCCACAACCTGCAGGGTAGAAGAACTTATGCCTCCTTTTTCAGGGAACCTGTCTTCCCAGCAAAACGGCATAATGCTGTTTGTCTCATTTACAATGGGGGTTGGATGTCTTCCCAGATTGCCTCTTTGTTGCCAAAACTCTTTGAAAACATATATGGCTTTTACAGCTGCAGAAATGTATGCTCTCATACACGTTTCAGGGAACAATTATTTGATGTGAGCTTTAAATTTAGCAGTGGTCTGCAAAAATTCTGGGAGCTATATTAAACGTTGAAAACTACACCTCTATGGTCTTCCTTTGAGGCAATACCCCTGACTAAGCCACCAAACAGAACAATCACAGTTTTGTTCAGGAATGAAGGTGTTAGTATAATGGATTTACTATACTGGCTCAAGCAAAGGTCTACAGTGCATGATGGGGAAATCCAGAGGGCATCTTTGATGAAGAAAAGATACGGACAGGGAGGTGGCGAGTGAGGATTGTCTTACATACCACCGAGACAGGTTTACAGCACCTGCCTAATAGCTTTTTATTGGACGTGACAGAGGAGTGCTTTTTACCAGGAGCAACCGAAAGCATGCTATAGATGTGGAGAACAGGACATAGCAGCAGCTTATGTGACAAGTTAAAATATGCTTTATGTGGGGCTCTGGGCTTACTAGTGGTCATTGTCATAATGAACAGTTATGCAATTTGTGTGATACCAAGGGCATGCATATCATTCTTGCCCCTGGGCAGCTCATAATCAACCAAATCAGGCAGATATGGAAGAGCAGATGCTTTTGGTTGCAGTGGCACAAAGGAAAAGAAGGAGATCCACACCTCCTCAGACCCCCACCCAGAGTAGGTCTCCCCAAGGGATCTGGTGTTTACTTCCCCAGTCGAGGTCTCTGTTGAGTTAGAACAAGAGGTTACCACTCCCCTTAGGGATGTATCTGTGCCACCCCTATGCAAGCTATGCAAGAGGCAGAAGGGACGCTGCCTGACCTGCTTTATGTCAGTGACATGCAGGTAGAAATGCCCCCTCCTCCTCAGCCTCCACAGGAGATAGGCAAAGCTAAAAAGGCAATGCATAGATGTCAAAATTGGTCACAACCTAGATCCAAAGCACAGAGAACTACAGGGATACGGTTGCTAACAGGTTTGACTCCCTTGGCGACATACTGGAGACTTTGGGGAATGAATCAGATGACTTTTCTATACAATCTTCCTGCCAGAGGAAGAGTCAGATAGAGAGGACCCACTTAACATGGATAGCAATCACACTGTGACAAACAGCCCCACACTTCAAGGATGGCCAAGCCTAATGTAACCCCCTGCAAACTGGGGTTCCCAAAAGTCTTCCAGGAGCTTGCCTGAATGCTCCAAGTCTGGGCGGTGTTCTGCGTCCTGAGCTGTTTAAATGTGGTTCCAAGTGAGTGCTATTTGAGCCTCCACGTACTGTCTCTTTAAGAGCTGTCTGCTTGCAAACTTAATTAGTCTGTATGGGGACTGTGTATTTAATGCTCAAATCCGCCCGAACTGCTGTCAATTCGCTCTGTTTCTGCTGTCGCTACATGTGCAGAGGGAGCCCTGTTGAAAGATATAACTGTTTGTGAAATCATTTAGAGTGACTGAGAAAATGTAGTTTGTCTAACCTGTCTTTATTTCAGCATGAACTGTTTCAGTGTAGCTTTTTCATTTTGGTCCTGAATAGCTGACTTGGACCAATCAGGATGATAGGGAGACCTAAAATGGAGCCTGTGGACGAATAGGAACTTGGACTCTCAATTTTGAGCCAGCCACAAGGGGATTGTATGAGCAGCGACTCTGGGAAATGTAGTTTAACCTTGGAACCTTTTTCCACCAACAGAGGAGTCTTATTGTGAGTGACAGCTCAACCAGCCAACAGAATGGTGTGGTGCTAAAGGAAATGCCCGCTCGTGACTGGAAAGATTAGATCAGTTGTGACTGTGAAGAGAAAAGGCGCCTGTGCTTCATGGGTGATATAGTTTCACACGGAAGCACGTGTGAGGCCCTGAGTTTCAGTCTGCAGCCTTGTGGAGTGTCAGCTTGGACTGAATCCAAGTTGTGAGGAGAAAGAAGCACTAGAAGTGTGGAAACCAGGCTCACCCTGTAGAAGACTGGAGAAATTATTGAATCGTGCTTGGTCTGTCAGGACCTGAAGCTGCTGTGTGTGCTCCCAGGTATTTTGCAGTAATTGTGATCGGATTGAGGAGCAGCCTGCCTGGTATAGTACTTTCCTTTTACATATGAATGTGCATAGTGCTTGTGGGGAATCGCTATTTCCAATCCCTGTGCTGTTGTGCTGTGTGTTGAAGCGGAAGCAAACCCCAGCTTTTCTCTGACTAAATCCGGTTGCTATAAACTGCAGTGGGGTCCAGTCACAAGGACCTTGTCTCCATGCCGTGTTGTTTCTGACAATCCAGAGACATCCACCATCCGGTTCTCAGCTTGGGTATTGTGAGTACAAATCAGGGTATTTCCTGCAGCCTGTTTTCAGTCACAAGTGTGTCATCTAATTCTTGTTGTTTCACTGCTTCATGGACTGAGCCATCCAGCTCCAGATTACAATTGGGTGTTGTGCATATATTTTCTTCTACAGGCCCCTATCCATCTGCACCTGCCGGCTTACCCTGGGCAATGGACCTGCCTAGCCCCCAACCTGGATACCCAGAGTGTGACTTTTCAGCCCTGTATGTGTGCACAGTACTGTGATTTATCCTACCAATTAACCTGATTTCCCCTCCCGTGTTACTGCCCCTAAATAAATCAGATTTGTTGTTGTTATACTATATACTGTCTGTGGTGTTGGTACTTATGAAACAGTATTGTGTTTTGCTGTGTATGTTGTTTAACCTTATTTTACAGGGGTCCTCAGAGACATGCTGCAGAATCAGTCTTGAGGGTAAGTGGTATCTATAGGAGTGAACAGTGTGTATATGTGGGGTATTGGGGCTGTAACTCTGGTGTACTGTGTGAGCCACTAGAGGAATAAAAGGGTTCTCAGTGTCCCAGAGGGCTGTGACCAAGCTAGTCTAATCACTACAAACCCTGACCTCTGGGTAGAGGCACCCACCATAGGACCTAGGCCCCTCAACCTGTCTGTAGTCAAACAGGCAGGGTAGTTGCTCTTGGGATAGTGCCACCTAGGGGTTACACTAAGGTAGTAGATTTACCAGAAGGTCAACAAGAAAACCTCCTTGAGTGAGGATTCACTAACTTCCCTGCAATGTGTACTCCTATAGCCTTTTATTCCCTGAATATAAATAGTATTAAGATTCATAGGAAACAACAGGGAGTGTTTACATCTATTATATCTCAGGGGCCAGGAGTATTCCTATTGCAAGATACCGGACTCCACACCCTGTAGGACCTCAAAGAAGCATCCAAAGCTTGGTATGCAGAACCATCAGATTAGTCTATTGGTAGTGATTCATGCCCTGGGCTGGTAATTTTAACTTCTGGTGTTGGCTTTCATTTAGTCAACATTCTTGACTTATTCCGGAAGGGCTCTCTTGCTGGAACTTAAAATTCAAAATGTGTTTTTCGCATTATTAATATATACAGTATGCTGCTCAAACAAAGGCAGAATGAATAGAATTATTCTATCTTATTCAAACATACTTGCACTCTTCCCAGACTGTGGTGCGGGAGGTGATTTTAATTGTAGCACTTCATTGGCAGATGGGGGGAGGCTGTAAACACTAGAACAAGGAAAATCTTTGTGGCATGGCTTGTCTCAAAACATTACCCACGCTGCACAGTTGAAAGATGCCCATCACGTATCAAGTGGGAGATCTGTACCCACTTTTCATAAGGGAGGCGTTAGTGACTAGAATAGATTATTTTTTTATTTCTTCATCTATGCACATCCAGACTGTTGATGTGTTATTGTAAGAATTTTCCAATCATCGGTTGTTGCAAGTGGTAGTGGGACACACAGGATGTACTAATTATGGCCCAGGGACATGGAAATGTAATTCTTCACTGTTTGAATCTCCTGACATAAATTGATTTATTCATAGAAGCCAGAAAATCTGTATATTGCATGTATGAAGACCCCTTGTGGTGGGAAGACACTATAGTAGATTTGACAGCTTTCTTGAAAACTTACTCTAAGCACAGAAGGCATACTGCATATCATCAGTACTTACAAAATAGAATGCAACTTCAAAATTACTTTCATTTTCGTATACAACAGGTCAGAATTTTCAGGAAGAAATACACAATTTGAAGAAATTAATGGTGGATTTTCATCTACACAGGCACAACATTTACAGAATCAGCAGAGATTTACAAAACAAGGAAAAAAGAATATACCTCTCTGTATGAAACTTGTCATAATAGTGTAAGGCAAAAAAAAAATATGACAGGTTTAAGAGATAAACATGGTGTCCTTTTGAGGATATCCAAGGCATTAAAGGACAGTATTCCAGTGACTGCTTATGGTTGATCATTCTAACAGGACGGATTATCAGTCTCTGTTTAGAGATTTGGACATCCCGGTTTGTTCAGTTGAAAATGCAGGTCTCCTTACCCAGCCAATACGGCCGGCAGAGGGTGTTCAGGCTTTGGGGCAACTTAGTAGGTAATAAATCCCCAGAAGTGATGGTCTGACTACTGAGGTGTACAAATACATTGGAAATAAATTCTTAGAGGAATTAGCCCAGGTGTTTATTGCCATTCTATACACACAAAATCTATCATTGAGAATGACTACAGGGCAGTTAGTGTATATTTTTAAAAGGTGCTAGAAGTAATATTCAGAATTAGCGACCCTGACTTTATTGAATACTGATTATAAGATACTGGCCAAAATCCTAAATACTAGACTACTAGTTATATTTGACTTGTTAATCTCACCAGCCGAGACACTGCTGCCAGGTAGGAAAATATTGGATCATCTCATCCTTTTAAGGAATTTTTGAACACAGCCACAGTGACCACACATCAGGAGTGGTGCTTTCATTGGACCAGGCAAAGGCATTTGATTCTGTTAGTCATACATTTTATGGGCAATGTTAGAACAATATGGGATTCTCATAATATTTATAGAGTGGATCAAGAGTTTATATAAAACTGCAGTGGTAGTTCTTTAGTGCAGGACTGGAAAGGGCCTATGTGTGATTAGCAGGGAAGGGGTCAGGCAAGGCTGCCCTGTGAGTCCTCTCCTCTTGCCTTTAGCACAGATCCTTCTCAGCTTATTGAATGATTCTGTAGAATTACAACATGTGTCTATCATGGAAACTACTCTTAGGTTTGTGGCAATTGCATATGCTGATGATTTGTGTATTCTGGTACAAAGCATTAGATCTGCAGAACAAGCAATCCAGGTGTGTGATAGATACAGCACTTATGCAGGGTTTTGTTTGAAGAAGACTAAGTATGTGGCTAAACAATTGGGGTTGCTGATCCACTTATTCAGGATATTTATGGTATACCCATAGAAAGGCACCCAATTAACATTCTGGGTATGTGTTATGGTGCAGAGCATGATGATTTAGCCAGTTGGGAACCCAAACTGATGCAAGGACAACAGTTAGTTGCTGGTTGGAATAAGTGAAAGCACAATAAGCAGAGGAGAGTCGATCTAGCTAAAACTTTTTATTACCAGTCTTTTTATATGTTAGCCATGTCTATCCACTACCAAAACAGTTAGAAACAACTGTATTAAGTATTTTTTCAGGCTATTTGGGGAGCAGGTTGAACCCCATAAAGAGAAATGTGACCTACTTGTGGGTTAACCTGGGAGGGTTGGGTATGATTAATCTGATCACCTTTTATTTTACTGTTTTCTTATATACCAACATTAAACCCCTATTAATATTTGGGACAAGAGTGGGTGTCCCTATTATTGGCAACTTGTGTACCTTAGTTTACCCAATGGGAAAATGGATTTGCCTCAGAGTATTAAGGAAATCGATAGCTGTGCCAGATTACCTTAGAGAAGTGTTTTGAAAATTAAACGGTGGCATGTTATCAGTTCACAAGTCACTATTAAGCCAAGGAAAGATATTTAAAAGTGATACAAGAGAATTTATTTCAAGACAGTGTTATATTCCTGAGCTGTCCTCCACAGTATGTTTCCTCCTTCTAATCTTTAGTTAAAGAACCTAGCATTCTGGAGAAAATGTCTGATATTCACTGGCATAGTTGTCATGACAAGATCAACGTCAAGTCCAATCATAAACATAAGCAGCTGCAGGATGTGGTATTGTAGTAGGCCTCAATGTGTAACTGCACTAGAAACAATACTGCACCTATTTTCACATGTTCCTATATGCAGGGTTTTGGACATTGCTATCCACAGAATGGAATGCACCGTGGTTTGACTCCATGACTTATGAGGTGTTACTGTATGGTCATTATAGTGTCTAGGTCTTACAGTGGAATAAGAGCATGTTGCATTTGTGTTGGTGGTAATCAAATGGTTCATTTGGAACACTAGATCATTGTTTACCCTACAACAGAAGCAGATAGAGCATTTAGAGCTGATATGAAAGATTCAGAATTAACTTACTGTCACATTTTATTCAGATGTCAAAATGCTTCTCGCAATGTTGTCAGAACTAATTGGCAGAATGTGCCTAGATTACTGACTCTGATGCACCAGTGACCTGATAAGGAACAATAGTCAGCAGTCAGTCTTCATTGTTGAGGATTTATGTACCTGTACAGTGTAAAGGTATTCTAGACAAAGTAAGGGTTCTGGTTTAGTCTTTACTGCAATATGGTGAGACAATATTGTTAGCTGATGGGCTAGGTTTTTCTTTTGTATGGTTTTCCTTTTGTTGTTGCTCCTGTTATTGTTTGTATGATTTTTCTTTCCTTAATAAAAACCCTACTCTGTGGTAGGGGTGCTATGACTGGTGCAGTGTGGCCAGTCGATCCGTCCAATGGAGGAGCAGGTCATGAGTGGGACTGAGGAGCTGGTCTCTCCTCAGTCTCAGACTGCTTAGAGACCTCTCCTGATGATGCTATCATAATGGAAGCACAAGACTTACTAATGGAAGTAGAAAAAGGAATCAGTGGCAAACATGGATGAAGTGCTGGTCGGGTGCAATTAACAGTGGAGGAGTGGATTGTGATTTGCCATCCTCCACATTGCAACTTTTGATGTTTGAGGAGGAACAGAGGTTTTTGGTGAGATGGAACCTACTGTAGTTCAGCAGGAGCAGAGGCAACGGGAACAGATTTAGAGAAGGACAGCGTGAAATGGCAGTTTTCAGGGCCGGAGGCCATGTAATTGGATTACCCAAATCACAGAAGGAAACAGGACTGCTTGCTGACCTAAGGATCACCTGGTTGGCTCTCCAGATCCTCAGGTAAATTTCTCTCAAGAGCTGAGGCTCTGGATGGGAGAGCTGTGGAGAGTAACATGCAGCCTAATGTAATAGCAAACCAAGGCGACTTCTTCTGTTTCCACTAGTGTGGTACCTTGCAAATCACAAAAGAGCAGATTAGGAGTGAAAGAGCTTCTGTTTACAGAGGCCTTCATGTTTTCTGGTGTATTGGGGGTGCCTGTGCTGAAAGGATCTGCAGTCACCCTGAATGGGTTCACACTGCTTTACAAGGAACTGGGTGGATGAAGACTGGAAAGAGGTGGGATGCAAACTTTCCTAAGTCTTTTGGGGGGATCCCAGACCTGAAAATACTGCTATGTGCTTCTCTGAATCTGAAGACACTACAGCATCCATTCCCCTGGACAACCTATTGGGCCTCCTGTGGGTACAGCGACAATGAGATACTGAGCTTACTCAGGGTTTGGTGTCTGATATCATGGAATTGGAAGGGAAGGTGGTACCCAGGCACTCCACCACATCGTAATAAGGGCTTAGAAGAAGTAGGTACAGAAGCAATGGAACCCTCTGTCCCACCGCCAACAGAAGACTCAGTGGAGATAAATCTGCAGGTACACTGTGTTGCCTCTGAATGGGAGGGTGGATGTAGAACCAATGTGTGTTCACAAATGTTAGAAATGTCTGTTTCCTGAGACAATGAAATTGTTCACTGAGCCTCGGCCCACAGAAATGCAGTGCACCTGAGATATTGGAAAATATGGAGGATATTCCAGATTGTTTATTCATTGGCAGAGCTATATTGAAGAATAGTATGAAGTACTGTACTATGCTTATGAAAGCTGCGCCTCACATATATCGCAGGATACAATTTTTGATGTTAGCTTCAAGCACCCTGTGGGCCTTGAATGTTTTTGGAAACAGTATCAGTTGCTCAAAAATACTACTTTATGGAAGCCTTTTTGGCTATCCTGCTTACCATGCCATCCTTCAAATGGATTACTATCTTATTCCAGAAAGAAGGAGTTAATGTGGCAGACATCACCTCTTGATTGAAGAAACATTGTACTGTGGATGGTTACCCTGAGCCCATTCTTAATGAGGAGCACCTCTGGATGGGTGGATGGCTTTATAAAGTAACACTAAAATAGGAACAGGCAAGGCAAAGCACCTTCCTAGCATCCCGGATAGGTTTTGTCAAGCTCTGGACTGTACTGCACAAGTGGAAACCATGGCACATTTATATGAATTGGATGACTTTTCTTACGATCTTCCCTGCCAGAGGAAGGGTCAGATAGGGAGGACCCACTTAACATGGTTAGCAATCCACACTGTGACACACTGCCCACACTTCAGGGATGGCCAAGCCTAATATAACCCCCTGTCCATTTGTAACCCAATTTTGGTTGCAGTTAGATGCCTTCTGGAATACCTCCTGTTTTTCCAACATGACCTATGAAGTGTTGGTATATGCTCAGCTCACAGGTCCATGGTTACTGTGGAACAAGGGTACTGTCTTTGTTATTTTGGCATGACTGAAAAGGGTTATGTGGCATGTGAGATGCCAGAGGTTTCTGCATGGGCAGATGGTTACAGTGAATGATGTTTTGTTTAAACTACAAGCTGAATTGGATGCTACATACCTTACTGAGAAGGCTAAAATGTGGGATTACTGCTATGCTCTCTTATGGGAAAGCATTGATTGGGTGGGGTGAGCTTTGATCTTCTATGAGCTCCTGAAGATTGTAAGAGTATTAATGGATTATTACTTTTCACGATACAGCTGTTTTAGTACAGCTGTGGGAGGATAAGTTTCACTGCTTTCAATATGATGTTAGTAGGTTGTTTGCATGTGTTTTCATTTTACCTTTGTTTTGAAAATCAATTGTATATTTTCTTCCCTGGATAATTATTGCTTATGCTCTGCTTCTGTATGTATTGTTGTTGATTTTTCTGGCTTGTATTGCATTATAATACAAATTTCCTACTCTTTTCATGAAGTGTCATGCGATCTTTAAGGTCCACCTGAACTACCACCAAAACAGGCAGATGGGACCTTGGTTTAAAGATCAAATCACATATTCCATGAAAAGCTTGAATCCTTAGAATACTCATCCCTGTGTCATGATTAGTGTTTCCTGAAAGTATAATGCAGTTTGGTTTGGTGGTTTTCTTTAAATCAGCATCTGGTAATGTGCTGTGCAGTAACTAAAAACAGTGAAGAAACAGTGAAGATGTTTCTGTCCCTGTCAGTGAGCAATGACATGATACCTGTCCTGCATGCTGCTTCTGCAGTTAAGTCCCTGATTGACTAAATAAGCTGTTGCAGTCCCTAGTTACAACAGTCTGTTGAGCTAACTGTTTAACAAAGAGTTTGTTACTAACTTATCTGGTTTGTGTTTAGAGATATGCTTAAAATCTATCTTTCTGTTCTCATAAAAAGTTGATCGGGTTCAGTGCTGAATTCATGTGGTATGAATGTATCTGTGACAAATAACAGTTTCTATATCACAGCTTTCAGTTCTCTGTCATCAAAACTCTGCATTCTAGTCTGGCTGTATAATGGATATAAAATAAACTACATTCCATTAATTCATAAAAGCAGCGTGTATTTAATGTAGCCTCAATAAATATAAAGACAAAGAACCTCTGTGTGCAAACACTGAGGAAAGGGTTACCCAAAGGGCATTTGGCTGGGAAGCCAAGTTTCAAGAAAATACAAAATCACACATGCCCACACAATGCAAAGCATCATGGGCTGCATATGCAAATCACCACAGAATATTATGCTGGTCCAACTTTAAGTAGAATTGCATGGTGCCAAAGGCCTCTCACACAGTTTGCAAAGGGTGCTAACAGAATACATAGACACGTGTTTCATCCTACCAAGACTCGTCAGTATGCGGCGTCTGTTTGACACCCCAGTGGAATGGACCAGCTACCCTAAGACAGTGTGTCTTGGATATGTTGTGGTGAACCCATTAAAATAAAAAAACTATTTAAAAGACAAAGAACCTCTGTGCGCAAACACTGAGGCAAGGGTTACCCAAAGGGGCATTTGGCTGGGAAGCCAAGTTTCAAAGAAAATACAAAATCACACATGCCCACAATGCAAAGCATCATGGACTGCATATGCAAATCACCACAGAATGTTATGCTGGTCCAACTTGCCAGAATTGCATGGACCAGCATAACATTCTGTGGTGATTTGCATGTGCAGCCCATGATGCTTTGCATTGTGTGGGCATGTGTGATTTGTATTTTCTCAATAAATATGTTTATGTGATAATTTCATTAATTCATAAAAGCAGTGTGTATTTAATGTAGCCTCAATTAATATGTTTTTGTGATAATTTCATTAATTCATAAAAGCGGCATGTATTTAATGTAGCCTCAATAAATGTGTTCATGTGATAATTTTATTTTAATGTCAGATTGACAAATGTGTGTCTCCCCACTCTGCTATTTCAGGAACATGTACTATATGAACTCATAAAATTCAGTTCTTAGATGGTTTCTGTGTGAAAATACAAATCCAGAAGCAAATGATTTGATACCTTTATTGGGCCAACCTAGATGTAACAAATAAAAACAAAATGCTTTAGCTTTGGACCAACCCAGTCCTTCCACGGAAACATAATGAAAGTTATTTAGAAAATCCCATACTTTTAAAACCCATATTGTGCAGAAAAAAATGAAAACATTTCCATTGGTTTAAAATACTTACTTAAAAAATAACACAGGACACATCAGAGAAGGTGAAAATACCAGTTCAGTGGCAGCTTAAAGGGTCTAAAGATCAAATGTGTTTAGAACATATAAACATGCTGGAAGTACACTGCACATAAATTAAACTGACTTTAGAGATACCTTCAGAGTAAGATATCCTAAGCATAGAGCTGTATAGCCTAATTATGAGTCAAAACCCACTCAGACTAAAGACATGCTAAAATATGACATAATTGCAAATTGAAACCAAGCTCTTCAAAATAGAACTACAAAGTAAATATACATGGCTCACAAAGGGTTTTAAATAAAGTTTACCTAATGTGAGAATATCCTCACACTAGTGTATACTGAATGTAAAACTAAGTTGGAAACATTACCCAACTATACTCTCAAACTGGTCATTATTTTCCATAAACCTTAAAGCCTTTAGTGTTGTAACAGGGGATTATACACTGCATGATAATATATTTGGCAGTACAAGAGCCAAACAAAAAGCTGCTTGTCAAGGACCACAAGAAACTAAGACCATGCAGTCTGATATGTACAGATTTCAACTTGGTATACTGAAAATGTCCAAGGAATCTGAATAAGAAATCATAGGAAATAAATCCCCCCATGTGTGAAAATACATCATGTGTGTATAACTAGAAATACTATATGGCATCGCGATGCCCTGTCTCCTGCCCAACAGTTTAGACAGCAGCTCTCTGCTTCTGCCTTTCCCCTGCCCCAAAGCCCCCAATTTCCTGCCCCATTTTAGGCTGCTGCAACCCACTGCCCACAGTCTTCTCCACACAGTCAGGGCTGCTGCACCTGCTGCCTCCTGCACATTTGAGGCTGTTACACCCTACTACCATCTGTCCCCCACCCTATAACACAAGATGAAAGTATTTTTAGTTTTTCTTTTGAGTAGTTTCAGCAGTGTACCAAAGGATCTGACTCTAGTGGCAGGGATCAGCATGATGCAACAACTCTAACTGTGGAGGCAAGAGGCTCTATGGTGCAACAGGGCACAGTGGTGTCAGGGGACAGAGGACAGCATGATGCAGAAGCCTTGACTGTGGTGCAGGACACAGTGGGGCATCAGGTACAGCAGCCCTGACTGTGTACTGGGGTGCACATGGTGCAGCTGCCCTGCCCATTTGGGGCAATGGAAGTGGGTATCAGGGTACAGCAATAGTCCCACCTTTGGTGACCTGGGGCAGCATGGTGCAGCAGCCCTAACTGTGGAGGCAGATGCCCTGGGACTCTAGGGCTTAGAAGAGCATATCAGCCCCATCTGTGGAGACAGGAAAGGGGCAACAGAGTGCATAGATCCTGACTGTGGGGATGGGGACAGAGGGAGTAGGTGCAGCAGCCTCAGCTGAGAGGCAGAAGACAATGGCATCAGGATGCCATATGGTATTTCTAGTTATACATATATATGATGTGTTTCCACACTGAAAACCTCAAATAACTGAATTTTATGAGTTCATACAGTACATGTTCCTGAAATAGCAGAGTGTGGCAGACACATGTTTATCAATCTGACATGGAAACAACATTTTATCAAATGAACATGAACATATTTATTGAAGCTACATTAAAAACATGCTGCTTCTATGAATTAATAGAATGTAGTTATTTTATATCCATTAAACAACCCTGTGTTATATAGCCAGAATGGAATGCAGAGTTGTGATGACAGAGAACTGAGAGGTATAATACAGAAAATGTTTTCTCACAGATTCATTCAGACTGCTTCAGTTCAGCACAGAACCCCCAAATGATCAACGTTTTATGAGAATAGATAGATTTTAAGCATATTTCTCTAAACACAAACCAGACAGGTTAGTAACAAACTCTGAGTGAAAACAATTAGCTCCACAGACTGTTGTAACTAGGAACTGCAACAGTATATTTAACAATCAGAGACTTAACTGTAGAAGCAGCAGGCATGACAGGTATGATGTCATTGCTCACTGACAAGGACAGGAACATCTTCACTGTTTCTTCCCTGTTTTCAGTTACTGCACAGCACATTAACAGATGCTGATTTAAAGAAGACCACAAAACCAAACAGCATTATATTTTCAGGAAACACTACTCATGACACAGGGATGTGAATTCAAGCTTTTATGAAATATGTGTCCATTTGATCTTTAATGTCTCATCCAAAAGATGGCACTTCAGTAGCGCAGCACCCCTCGTGTTGCACTACAGTGTTAGTGTAACCCCAGGTGGCACAATCCCAAGGGCTACTACCCCTGCCTGCTTGACTACTGACAGGTTGAGGGGCCTAGGTTCTATGGCAGGTGCCTCCACCCAGAAGTTAGGGTTTGTAGTGGTTAGACTAGCTTGATCACAGCCTCTGGGACACTGTGACCCCTTTGGTTCCCTCTAGTGGCTCACACAGTACACAGGAGTTACAGCCACAATACCCCACATATACACACACTGTTCACTCATGAAGCACCACTTACCCTCGAGACTGATTCTGCAGCATGTCTCTGAGGACCCCTGTAAAATAAGGTTAAACAACATACACAGTGAAATACAATACTGTTTCCATAAGTACACACACCACAGACAGTATATAGTATAACAACAACAAATCTGATTTATTTGGGGACAGTAACATGGGTGGGGAAATCAGGTTAATTGCTGGCATTAAATCATAGTACCGTGCACACATACAGGTCTGAAAAGTCACCTCTGGGTACCCAGGTTGGGGGCTAGCCAGGTCCATTGTCTGGGGTTGTCTGGCAGGTGCAGATGGATAGGGCCCTGTAGAAGAAGATATATGCACAACATTCAATTGTAATCCGGACCGGATGGCTCAGTCCATGAAGCAGAGAAACAACAAGACTTAGATGACACACTTGTGATTGAAAACAGGCTGCAGAGGAATACTCTGATTTGTACTCACAATACCCAAGCTGAGAACCGGATGGTAGATGTTCTCTGGATTGTCAGAAACAACAGGGCATGGAAACAAGGTCCTTATGACTGGACCCCACTGCAGTTTATAGCAAACAGATTTAGTCCAAGACAAGCTGGGGTTTGCTTCCAGCTTCAACACACAACACACAGCACAGGGGATTGGAAATGGTGATTCCCCACAAGCACTACACACATTCATATGTAAAAGGAAAGTACTATACCAGGCAGGCTGCTCCTCGATCCCAATCGCACTTACTGCAAAATATCCAGGAGCACACACAGCAGCTTCAGTTCCTGACAGACCGAGTGCGATTCAGCAATTTCTCCAGTCTTCTACAGGGTGAGCCTGGTTTCCACACTTCTGGTGCTTCTTTCTCCTCACAACTTGGATTCAGTCCAAACTGGCACTCACAATGTCTCCAGACCAAACTCAGGGCCTCACATGCAATTCTAGCAAACTGTACACTGCAGAAGCACAGACCTCCTTCTCTTCACTGTCACAACTGATCTAATCTTTCCAGTCACAGAGCAGGGCATTTCCTTTAGCTCCACACCATTCTGTTGGCTGGTTCGGCTGTCACTCACAGTTAGACTCCTTTGTTGGTGAAAAAAGCACCAAGTTCAAAACTACATTTCCCAGAGTCACTGCCCATTCAATCCTCTTGTGGCTGGCTTAAAATTGAGAGTCCAAGTTCCGATTCGTCACAGGCTCCATTTTAACGAACCCCTCCCATTGATTGGTCCATTTCAGCAGTTCAGGACCAAATGAAATAGCTACACTGAAACAGTTTGTGCAGAAATGAAGACAGGTTAGACAAACTACATTTTCTCAGTCACTCCAAATGATTTCTTGAAAATAGTTATATCTTTCAACAAGACTCCTCTGTACACGTAGTGATGGCAGAAACGGAGCAAATTGACAGCAGCTCAGGAAGGATTTGAGCATTAAATACACAGTGCCCCATACAAACTAATTAAGTCTATAAACAGACAGCTCTTAAAGAGACAGTATGTGCAGTCTCAAATAGCACTCATTTGGAACCACATTTAAACAGCTCAGATTCCAAACACCGCCCAGACTTGGAGCATTCAGACAATTTCCTGGAAGACTTTTGGGAACCCCCATTTGCAGGGGGTTACACCCTTCCTGGCCTGGAAAAACTTGCGTCTCCGTCCAAGTAAATACCCATAAATTTCAATACAACCATATCTATTTACATCACTATCACATTAGGCTTATACATGTAATCATCAGTCAACATATCACCTTACCAGAAATACATTTCTGAAACTTTTCAGTACATCACTTTTACACAGTATTATACACACATTGTACCGTAACTCAGGTTATTACCTCCTGAACATGAAACCTGAAAAGAGGGCCCTTCCCTATCAGCTATCTTGGGGCTAGATGGGCAGGGCACCATACCTAGAGGGCAACACAATTAAGGCGGAGTTAGCACTTATACTCAGTTTGGGCAATGAGCTTGGGGACACATACACTCCTTTATGGACAACATTGAGAGGCAAGTCCACAGGCCTCCCAGGAGAATCATAGCTGAGGTGCACCACAGGCTTTACAGCTTGACCAGTCTTTCTAGGGGAACTGTTACAGTTTCTGCACCTATGAGCTACATTTTCAGCATTGTCCTCACTTGCCAGGGGAGCCCATTAGGGTAGAGAGGCTAGAACTTGGGGCACTTTCAGCTCCAGGAGTTACAATCTCTGAGTCCACAACACTTGGTTCACATGAAGAGCTTTCAGACACTGGCAGTGGGCCATCAGGGCACTCAAAATACTCTTCTTGTTCTGGTATATCACCAGTCTGTTCCAGTTCATCATGTTCCTCCTCTGAGAGCTCATACAGTTCCACCATGCACAGTGATTCCATGTCATCCGGATTGATACTTTACACTTCACTTTCTGGGAGCATTGGCTCCAAAGACAAAGCTGGGGGCTTAGGCAGTCCAGAAGGCCCAGCTTCATCTCCAGGATTGGTTGGGGATTGCCCCAAAACAATTGACTCAGTTCGTAAGAAGGTAGTATTCAAAGTCACACTCACTTTCCTCTGACATGGACTGACAGTCATGTTCAACTGGGACTTGTTGTGGGAACACTAACTCAGCATCTGTAGGTGCAGACTTTCTTTGCTTTGCTTAGCAGCAGCTCGGGTCACTGGTCCAGAGGAAGCACTTTCTGGGGCTCAGACTCAATCAAGATTCGTCCAATGGGCAATAAGTGATTTCTATGCATTGTTTCAACATTTTTGAATTATTCTCAGGCCTTACTTTGTACACAGGCAGATCATCTAGTTTGCCTACCACAAAAAAGTGGAATGGTGCCACCTATTGGCAATCTTGTGTTTGCTATGCAGTCCCAGATTTCTTAGCAGTACCTGATCTCCTCCTGGAGTTCCTGTGCTTTCACTTTTTATCATACCTTTCTTTGTTGGCCAGATTTCTTTTGGCAGCCATGGTTTGAGCCAGTTGGTACGCATGATTTAGCTGGGCCTTTAACTTTGCACATACTGTAAATGGTTATCATCTCAGACCCCATCAGGAGAAACTCCAAAACAAACATCTACTGGTAGTTGGGCTTCTCTTCCAAACATCAGGTGATAGGGGAGAACCAGTGGCATCATTTTAGGTGCAGTTGTAGGCATGTACCAGGGTGCTAATTTGTTGGCTCCATCTAGGCTTGTCCTTTGGGTGGAGGGTGCCTAGCATATCTAGCAAAGTGTGGTTGAAACGTTCAGGCTGTGGGTCCCCTGGGGTGGTAAGGAGTGGTTCTGGACTTTCGCCTCCCCACAGAGAAAGCATCTCTTTGATCAGATGACTCTCAAAGTCCCTCCCTGATTGAATGGATTCTTTGTGGCACCCATAGTGAACAAAAAGTTTTCTATAAGTACTGTGGCCACAGATGCCTTCTGGTCCTTGGTGGGGAAAGCTTGGGCATATCTCGTAAATGGTCAGTGACTACCAGCTCATTACTGATATTTCTTTGATCTGGCTCCAGACTCAGAAAGTCAATACAGACCAGCTCCATGGAGGCACTGGTGGTGATGTTAACAAGGAGGCAGCCCTCTGGGGCAAAGCTTTCCTCGGTAAGCAGCGACTACAATTTCTAATGTGTTGTTCAAAATCAGCTCCCATCTTAGGCCAATAGAATCTGGATCTCACCAAGTCAAGTGTTCTGTCTCTGCCAAGGAGCACCAAGTCTCAAAAGGCAGTGGGCAAACTAGCTGCTGTTTGCCTGTTTGTCCTCCTCTGTCCACTGTTTCCTGTATAACATGCAGTTAATCAGCTTCAACTTAGGACCTTCCTTGCATAACAATGCAATTCTCAAATCAGTGGATAATAACTTGGATACATCTTTTCCTGCATGAGGGCTTCTAGAGCTGACTTGATCATGGGATCTCGGATTGAGCCCGCTCAATACTGTCATTGTCCAGCTGAGGCAGTGCACCAATGTCTATTGCAGAAAAGTGGCAATAAGCAGCAGGTATCCAATTCTCAGAGGGTCCCAAACAATCCACTATACAGTCCACTGCATCCGTGGACATTTGTTCCTCCCTGTTAAACTTCTGGCAGAGTGCTTGAATATCAGGTTCTGACAGTCTGACCCAGTCATTCCAGAGAACAGGCCTCCAGGAGAAAGCATCAGCATCTATGTGGTTCAGGCCTGCTCTGTATTCAACAGCATAGTCATATGTAGATAATGCAGAAAACCACCTATGGCCAGTGGCATCCAACTTAGCTGAGGTCTGCACACAGGTCAAAGGATTATTGTCAGTTTTACTGTATCTTAGCCCCATACAGGTACTCATGGAATTGGTCAGCAATAGCCCACTTCAAAGCTAGGAACTCTAACTTATGTACAGGATAGTTCTTTTCAGATGGGGTCAGGCTTCTACTGGCAAAGGCCACTGGTCTCAGTCCATTCTTGTGTTCCTGGTACAACTCAGCCCCCAAACCTTGCAGGCTAGCATCAGTGTGTAGGACATATGGTTTTGCTGGATCTGCATAGGCAAGAACAGGAGCAAGGGTGTGCATCTGGCCCCAAAAACTTCATTAGGACGAAATATACTCTCACAGTCTCAGTGGAGTTGACCTCTTGCATTTTTGTGGGTAGGAGGGTAACCTTGAGTAAGATTAAGTAAAGGATGGATCACTCTTGAATAGTCCTTGATGAGATAGTACGTAGCACAGAATCCCAGGAATCTTTGCAGTTCTTTTTAGATTGTGGGGCTGTGGCCAGGTGGTCAAGGCCTCAACTTTACTTGGGTCGGTCTCTGTTCCCTCGTGGAGACTATATGCCCCACACTTTACAGAGGTTTGGAAGAACTGACACTTATCGATGGACAGTTTCAGGCCAAAGTCTTCCAGTCGGTCCAACACCTTGAATAATCTGCTCTCATGTTCCTCTAGTGAGCTAGCAAACACAATAGCATCATATAGGTAAACCAGGCACTCTAATAAGCTCATGTCCCCACTGCATGCTCCATCAGTCGTTGAAAAGTGGCTGGGGCACCTGAAATCCTTGAGGCATCCTCATGAACTCATAGAAACCAAGTGGGCAGATAAAGGCTGTCTTTTCATGGTCTTCTAAGGCCATTGGGATCTGGTAGTATCCACTGCGAAGATCCAGCACAGAGAACCACTTGCTACCATTCAGGCAGTCTAAAGCATCCTGATGCGGGCATTGTATACTGATCAGGGATAGTCCACCGCTCAAGGTGCGATAATCCATGCACATCCTTACTGTCCCATTCTTTTTCTCACTACCACAATAGATGAAGCATATGGGCTTCTGGATTCTTGTATTACACCAGCAGCAAGCATCTCTTGCAGATGCTGTCTCACATCATCTATGTCAGCAGGTACCAGGCATCAAGACCTCTCACGAAATGGCCTTTCATTATGCAGCCAGATGTGGTGCTCAGCTCCTTACACACACATTGTATGTCCCATTCTTTGAAAAAAAACACCTGGTCTCTCTGAGCAAGCTTCTCACTGATCCTCATTTTCCATTCAGCCGGCAACAGAGAGTCACCGAATCAGATCAAGTCGGGCGTCACTCTGTCACTCTTCCCGAACACTTGTTACTGGGTAA
Organism: Neoceratodus forsteri; assembly: GCA_016271365.2. Classification (NCBI taxonomy): domain Eukaryota; kingdom Metazoa; phylum Chordata; order Ceratodontiformes; family Ceratodontidae; genus Neoceratodus; species Neoceratodus forsteri. Next base: position 269,178,776 of record CM057455.1, read on the forward strand.
CTCTGCAGTATCTGCACAATGTACATGAGCCAGGGTGCACCCTCTATTTACTCGAACTCTCTATCAGACACATTATGAACTTGAACCATTACCCTTCTGGCATAAGCTTGGGCTCTGGCAGGCAAAATACTTTGCTTGACCAACAGTCCTTCTGGCAATTTCCCATTGCCTGGTGCATCCAGCATGAGTATTTTATTCTTGACATCCTTTCTGATACGGACTCCTCCACTGGGCATTTGGCACCAAAATCAGAGACTCAGGATCCTTCTTCCAGACAATTCCAACCGGTTCCTCTGGTTCCACTTTGTCAGCATCTCTCTGGGCATCGTAGGCCTTCCTGATCAAGGCTGGAATTCTTAGAACTCTACCAGTCCAGGACCCTGTTTCTCATGACACAACTGCGCCAACTGTCCAAACATATGTGCATTTGTCCCAATTAATAGAGGAATCCCATCATACAGTCCGGTGGGGAACACACTAATGCCAGGGTCTCTACTTGCTCTGCCACTCCAGCCACAGAGGTGGGAAAGGACAACCAAATTCAGATATAGCCGGAGTAGGGTAGGTCTTCTCACTTAAACCCCAGACATGCAGTCCTTTCAACGGTTGTAAGGGTACATCAGGCAGGTGCTTCTGAAACCAGTCCTGAAACATAATTGTCACTTGGGAGCCACTGTCCAATACAGCTCTTGTAGACAGTCCATTCACCTTCACAATAGTCTCCTTGGAGGACCCACTATTCTGGATTATTCTGAGAGGCGGTAACAGGGCCTGGGCAGATGATCTAGCCACAAAGGGACGTGAGTTAGTATTTCTGGGACCTTCACTGTGGTCATTTGGTGCACCTCTCAACCACTGTTTGGTACTCCAAAGCTCTCCTTGTAGCCGTTCACCACTCTCTCTAAGTCTTTCTAAACCGGCATTCCCTCCTCATGTGCCCATCCTTCCCACAATTATGGCAAGATATCTCTGCTGAAGTTTGGGTGACTGAGGCATCACATTGGGGGCTACGGCATTGGTACTATCAATAGAAAACCTTGGTGCCACCTCAGCCGGCGTGGGTTGGACATTTGGAGAATTCTCTTCGGTTCCCCACTTTCATAGTCAAGATATCAAGCTTTGAGCTGCTGTCAGCAGGAGATGTCTGGGGGCACCCCACCCCATAGCGGATGCAGTTGAGTAAGAGTTGGGGCCTGTACTCGTGGGAGGGGCCTTCATAAAGAGGCTATTTATTGCTTCCCTGAACTCCATCAGCAGTTCATCCCATGGCAGAATATTGGTAGCCATCCCTCTGGCTGGGCCCTCTTGGCTGGCATTTGGGTCTTGGGTTCTGTCATGTGATTTTGGTGATTCCAGACCGTCAGTGTCTGACCCGCACCTGGAGCAGGGGATGTAGCAGCTACGACTGCACAGGGCTCTGAAAAACCTTCCTCCTTCTCAACTTCCCGTACCTCCTTCATCGACACATGGAAAGGCAAGGGACTAGAATTCCTTTGATGCATTTGCAATTTGAGCAACACCCAGCTAAAGTGGGCAGAGCATATGATCCAGTCTTACCGGTCCACTTCACTAGAGGTCCAACCCCCTTTCGAAAAATGGTTTGCAAGATTCCTCTAATCGATCCATATAGGCAGATAACAATTCTCCCAGCTGCTGTCTAACATCTTTAAGCTTCCATTTCAAGGTCTCAACACAAGTGGTGCCCCAAACACATTTCAAGGGCAATTAGGTACTCTTGGGCTTTGGCGTCTGGGTCAGAGACCCTCAGGAGAACAAAAAGTATGTTGGGCGGGTCCCTGAGGCTCTCCCCAGGCAAGCCCTTTTTCTGCCTTGGAACATTGCCAGTCCTGTACCGCAAGGATAGCAAAGTCTATTCAGGTTTCCAGATCAACCTACCCATTTGGAGTAGGGCTGATGCCAGGAATACTTTAAGCTTGCGGTAATAGTCATGACTAATGGCAGGTACAAACATAGGGCTAGCACTGGCACAGAAGGAGGGGCAAATAAGTGGTGCTGGAGGGAGATGGTGTTGGGGAGAAACGTCCCCAGGTGGCAATAATAGTTTCTTTAAATCCCCACAGTTTTCCCTACTCCAGCAACAATTTAGCAAATTTCTCCTCAAAGTTTCAGATAGTTGGGGGTCATCCCCACCGGTCTTACTGTCCTTAGTTATCACTCTCCAGGCAGTGAGGGCTCCCTCTGGGGTAATAGTCTGTGGCATTTTGGAGCTATCTATGGGGTCCTTATACTCTACTAGGGCCATGAAAGTGTGGGTGAGCAGATCAGCATGTCGACCCACCACCACAGGGTTTTGTAAACCTCCACCTTGGAAACTACTCCCTGTACAGTGTCTGTATTGATACCCAGGGGATGTCCAGGATAAGCATAGCATTTTGGGGTCGATCTCCTCCCAGTACACCACTCCACCAACCAGTGCACAGCCACTTCTGTCAGAGTATCCATTTATTTTTAAACAATGATTCGTAGAATGGGGCCACTAGGGATGCTAATCCCAGTGGTGCCTCAAGATGTAACACACACCAGGTGGCACTATCCCAAGGCCACCCTGCCTGCTTGACTACTGACAGGTTGAGGGGCCTAGGTTCTATGGCGGTGCCTCCACCCAGAGGTCAGGGTTTGTAGTGGCTAGTCTAGCTTGATCACAGCCCCTCTGAAAACCATGACCCCTTTTGGCTCCCTCTAGTGGCTCACACATAGTACACAGGAGTTACAGCCCCAATACCCAATGTATACACACTGTTCACCATAGCACCACTTACCCTCGAGACTAATTCTGCAGCATGTCTCTGAGGACCCCCTGTAAAATAAGGTTAAACAACATACACAGTGAAATACAATACTGTTTCCATAAGTACCAACACCACAGACAGTATAAAGTATAACAACAACAAATCTGATTTATTTAGGGATAGTAACGGGAGGGGAAATCAGGTTAATTGGTGGCATTAAATCACAGTACTGTGCACACATACAGGGTCTGTAAGTCACTCTGGGTACCCAGGTTGGGAGGGGCTAGCCAGGTCTGTTGCCCTGGTTGGCTGGCAGGTGCAGATGGATAGGGCCCTGTAGAAGAAAATATATGCACAACACAATTGTAATCCGAGTCGGATGGCTCTGTTCATGAAGCAGTGAAACAACAAGAATTAGATGACACACTTGTGATTGAAAACAGGCTGCAGGGGAGTACCCTGATTTGTTCTCACAATTCCAAGCTGAGAACCGGATGGTAGATGTTCTCTGGATTGTCAGAAACAACATGGCATGGAGACAAGGTCCTTGTGACTGGACCCACTGCAGTTTATAGCAAGCAGTTTAGTCTGAGACAAGCTGGGGTTTGCTTCCAGCTTCAACACACAGCACACAGCACAGGGGATTGGAAATAGCGATTCCCCACAAGCACTACACACATTCATATGTAAAGGAAAGTACTATACCAGGCAGGCTGCTCCTCGATCCTGATCGAATACTGCAAAATACCGGGAGCACAAACAGCAGCTTCAGTTCCTGACAGACCGGCGCAATTCAGCAATTTCTCCAGTCTTCTACAGGGTGAACCTGGTTTCCACACTTTCTGGTGCTTCTTTCTTCTCACAACTTAGATTCAGTCCAAACTGGCACTCACAACGCCTGCAGGCCGAAACTCAGGGCCTCACATGCGCCTCCCCGTGAAACTATACACTACAGAAACACAGAGCTCCTTCTCTCTTCACTGTCACAACTGATCTGATCTTTCCAGTCACAGAGCAGGGCATTTCCTTTAGCTCCACACCATTCTGTTGGCTGGTTCGGCTGTCACTCACAATAAGACTCCCTCTGTTGGTGGAAAAAGGCACCAAGGTCAAAACTACATTTCCCAGAGTCACTGCCCATACAATCCCCTTATGGCTGGCTCAAAATTGAGAGTCCAAGTTCCGATTTGTCCACAGGCTCCATTTTAAGGAACCCTCCCCATTGATTGGTCCATTTCAGCAGTTCAGGACCAAATGAAAGAGTTACACTGAAACAGTTTGTGCTGAAATGAAGACAGGTTAGACAAACTACATTTTCTCAGTCACTCCAAATGATTTCTGGCAAATAGTTATATCTTTCAACAAGACTCCCTCTGCACATGTAGTGACGCCAGAAATGGAGCGAATTGACAGCAGCTCAGGCAGGATTTAGTTATTAAATACACAGTCCCCCATAGAAAGTAATTAAGTCTGCAACTAGACAGCTCTTAAAGAGACAGTACGTGGAGGCTCAAATAGCACTCACTTGGAACCACATTTAAACAGCTCAGAATCCAAACACCGCCTAGACTTTGAGAATTCAGGCAAGCTCCTGGAAGACTTTTGGGAACCCCATTTGCAGGGGTTACACCAGTATTGAGATAGTAACCTTGTGCCTGTTGTGGGTATAGAACCCACAGCCTTCTGATTTTCTGGCTTCAGAGGCGAGTGTGCTACCTGCTGAGCCACTGACACTGACCTGCTGAGCCTCAAATACTGTTCCATATTTCAGGACTATTTGTTCCCTCTGTTATTCCTGGCATGACCTCCACTCATATATGACTATGCCTCTCCCTCTTGCTACCCCACCTTACCCCCCTTAGTATTGAATCCCCTGTACTAGTATTCCCCATATTTCCATCTGCCTGCTTCCCTCCTCCATTCCTCTTCTGTCTGACTCCTCCTCCAGCACATAATTTCCCCAATCTGTCCCTGTCACTGTTTTCTCCTGCTTGACTCTTCCTCCAGCTCTAAATTCCCCAGCTGTCCCTGCCACTGTTCCTCTCCTGCCTGACTCCTCTTCCTGTGCAATTCCCCATGTCTGTCCCTGTCACTGTTTCTCTTCTGCCTGACTCATCCTCCTGCACAAATTCCTCCCATCTGTCCCTGTTGCCCTTCCCAATCAATATTCTCCACTGCCACAGCTGCTATGCCCTGACATCTTCTCTATCTTCCTGCTCTGCTCCCCACATTCCTGCCTCCTTCAACTGTCTCTCCAGCTATGCCCCTCTTCCCTTCACCCCTTCCACCCTTAGACCTGTTACCATTCCTTGTGCATTCCCATCCTTTCCCTCTCTTGCCCCGAGTATCCCACCCCTCCTCCTCCTCCACCAATGTCACCAGCACTGCAAACCTATTACCCACCCTTCTGCATTGCTGTGCCTTTGTTCCTCCTCCTGACTTGAGCCTTACCTCCAATACTAGGTCCCTTGTTCATTTTGCTCCCACACCCTTCTCCACCCCTTCCCTTGATCTGATGTACCACCCATATTGTGTCCTCATGATACTCCCTGGGGAGGCCGTCCTGCCCTAGATTCTCTCCCACCTCCTCCCATCCTCTCCAACTCTCCCAAGCCACAGCACATCTTCCTCGAGACTCCTCAGCCTGTGACAGATTGGACACCCTCCTAGCTTCCACAATATGTTCATCCAAACTGCTGCCCACATCCATTGCAGACTACTAGTCTACCCATGTTAAACAGTACTATCTAGAAAATACATTTCTAACTAGAAAATACAGTCTTATCTTAGGTTACCTACCAGTTCAGACTAAAAATGCAATACCATCTGTACTTACAACAAATTATAAAACAGTACCACTTACAGTACTAACTGTAAACTACAGTACTATCCATAAGTTTTTTTTTCTTATTTTTTACCAGTTCAACTCTACACTGCAAAGAAGCATACAACAGTACTCTCTCTAAGTTTTTTTACCCACTACAGATTGAGATGCTGCACCTTTGTTCTCATCCCCAGAGACAGTAATGCCTAAGAACAGTCTTACCATCAGCTTGTAGTCCAAGTAGTGATCAGCTCCTTCCTAGTGTTACTGCAGCTGAGACAGTGTGTCCCCAACTACAACAAAAACAAACAAAAAAACACTTCCCTCACTTTGAGCTGTCTACTTCCTAGTGTCTTCTCTTGTCTGTAAGGGGTTCTGTCCTACTCCCTGGTAGATGTGTTAGAGGCGGGCTGTTTCCCTTAAGAATATGTAGGAGTTGTATGACTTAGGTACCTATAAGGTAGGTTGCACTTGGGAGTGGGTGGGGTGGGTGAGTGGCAGCTATGTTGCGCCCTGTTCCCAAAAAACAATTAAGCAACCATATTAAAGTTCCCTGTTTATAGTCACAGACTCCTTGAACAAACACCAGTGTAAACAGGTCAAATGAAAGCACTTTGTGTGCAGTTACTTCCCTTCCCTGAAGACAGCAGCAGCATCTTCACTCCCTGCTGTTCCTTCCTGGAATGCTTGCTTCTGACTCCAGTAAGTCTGCTGAGCTCCTTAAATCTCTTTTGCTTGGCTGGCAGGTTATTTAAACGAGAAACCCCCTTTGGCTGATTAAAGTGAAGTTCCCTTCCCTCCTCAGCTGTTTATTTTGGGAAAATCCTTTTGGCTTATTAAAGTAGGAAATTCCTCTGTCTCCTCAGTGGGGGCAGAGCTACGTTGCTCCCTACTCCCAAAAAACAATCAAGCAATCCATATTAAAATTCCTGTTTATACACACAAACTCCTTGAACAAACACCAATGTAAACAGGTCAAATGAAAGCACTTTGTGTTGCAGTTTATTTATTTATTTATTTGTTTTTGTTAACTGGGTGAGTACACTAGCCAAACAATGACTATTTTCAGGCACGACCCAGGAGAGTACAAAAGAGTGGTAAGACAAGTACATTACATCAGTGCGAATATCATGTACTGTACAGTACAGTAATTACAGGTATTGCTGAACAGTAAAAGTTAATACAAAATGGTATACATAGCATACAATCAGACAGGACATTATGCACTCACACTGGAGAAAACAGCAGTTAACAGGGTGACCGATATAATGGGAAACATAACACAGTGCAACAATAAATAGAGGCAAGGCAGCAAACAATACAAAGTGATGCAGATTGCAGTTATAGCTAAAATAGGGGAAAAAGAGGAGAAAAGAAACATAGTTAGAGGGAACTATCCAACATGAAAAATGCCCTTAAGGACAGGTAAGAAAGGTTTCACAACTGAAGGAAAAAAGTGGGTGGTATAGAAAGAGGGTAAGTGTATTTCCTTCCCTGAAGATAGCAGCAGCCTCTTCACTCCCTGTGTTCCTTTCCTGGAATACCTGCTTATCTTCTTATCTTAAACCCCACTCCTGAATTCCTATGGCCAAATGCATTATTTTGCACTTTTGCATTAAATCCCAGCTGCCATACTCTTGACTACTTTTCCATTCTCTTAGATCCCTGCTCACTCTATCCACACACCCCCACCAGCAGTGTTTACTCTGTCACAGATCTTGGTCACCTCTGCAAAGAGGCAGACTTTCCTTCCACTTCTTCTGCTATGTCATTTATAAAGATATTGAAGAGAACTGGTCTTAACACTGATCCATCGGGATCCCATTGGTCACCGCCCTTTCTTGAGTATGCTCCATTTATCACTATACCCTGTCATGTGCCCTGGCCCCAAACCTCGGGCAGCCCGGCAGGATCTCCTGTTTGCAGAGAGTATTCCCCTATTCAGGAACTCATGAGCAGAACTAAGGGTTTCCAGGAGACTAACCAGCCTTCCTTTTCCCAGTGGGAGGGTGGATTCTGTAGTTTTGAGTTCCCATGACTGTGCACTACTTTTAGTATTTGAGTCCCACCACGGCCACTGGCTACATCTTGCCTAAGTAGTTTGGGTATGACAGCTGAGTGGTTCCATCTTTTTAGGCACACAGTCTTTTCAAACCCCACCTGTTTAAAATGTTAAATCACACAACCAGACCCCAGGCAGAGTTGATAAGAAAATCATAAAAGTTTACTTAACATAAAAGTAATACAGAGACGTTTACAGTTTGGAAGAACTTGAAATGCAGATAATAACAAAAGTAAAACTGGATGGCTCACAGAAAACACTAGATACTGTATTCTAAACTATACATTGTTTTGATGTTAAAGTTCAGACAAGATTTCAAATGCCCTTATAGAGGTGACAGTTCATTAGGCAATAGAATTTGCAGCAAGTCCTTGATCCAAGTCTCTGAATGTCCTTATAAAAGGCTTCAGATGCTGCATTGGTGAAAAGTCTTGGTTTCCAAAATTCTGACATAAAATCAGAATTTTCTGTTCATTATGTGTAAGTCAAACTTTCTACACACTCAGGACTGACTTTATAGATTTTCCAAGGCCTACACATATACTTCTGGCTACAAGTACATGCTAGCTGGAAGCAGGCAATCTGCCTTCCAACTAAACTAGATTTCAGCTGCCCTGCATTCTAAGTGTGTGTCTGATGATATGCTTGAGGGTCATTTTAGGACACACTCATCTTATTTTTTTTCTTTGGGGTGGGATTAATGATTCCAGGACAATACAGATATTAGGGTGCAACAGTTTACCTTTCCCTGTAGGTGTCACTGTGGTTCCATGTCAATCCCAGTGACATCTGGTCCATGCATTTGGCTTAACCTCTGACCTCTAAGTCATTACACTACCCCTTCCCTGTCATGGAAAGACACAGTGGGAAGTTTTGTGCTTTCCTGGGGCCATATACCTGTCTCCCTTATCTTGAAATATGACAGGTCCACTCTAAACTTTAATAACAGTTATTTTGTAGGAACCTGTTAAACGGACAGTGTCTTAATTCAAAAGTACATTACATCATATACAATATGAACCCACATAAATGGATCTAGGCCTATCATGCGACATTCTTCCCTCCTAAAATAGAACGTGGGAACACGCTATTGGTGGCAGTTCTTCTCAGTTCTGTTATAGATCCAGTATTGGCATAGGCCATCTACGTTCCCATTTTGGATCCAGACCTATCTTAAACTCCATGTCATAAGCCTGCAAGGTAATACTCCATCTCAGAAGTTTCCATTTGTTTTCCATTTGGCCCAACCATACGAATGGGTTGTGGTCTGTTTGGACCTTAAAATGCCCTCCATAGAGGTATGGTTCCAGTTTTATACGCCTAAACTAAGGGAGATATTCCTTCTCCACTGTTGAATAGACTTGTTCCCATGGAAACAGCTTCTTGTTTAAGTATACAATGGGGTGTCTCTCCCTGATTGGATAATTGGTTGAGGATTGTCCCTATTCCCACATCTGAGGCATTCTTCTGTACCACAAATGGCCTGTTGTAGTCTGGGCTAGCCAGCACTGGGGCCCTATACAGCAAGGTTTTCAGCTGTGTGAAGGCCTGCTCACAGTCTGTATTCCATTTTACCTTCCTAGGCTTATTCTTTGTCAGCAACCAGATAAAGGTGGACAGGGGCTGTAGTTAAAAACACATTTGCTATAATACCCTGCTGTCCAAAAGCTCTAACTTGTCTCTGGGTTTCAGGTGTAGACCATGAGAAATAGCCTCTATCTTTGCTTGGTTTGGGTAAAGTTGGCCTCGCCCCACCACATGTCCCAAATAAGCGACCTCGCCATGGCCAACTAACACTTTTTCTGCCTTAACAGTCAGATCTATGGCCTGTATTTGGCCCAACACCTCCCTCAGGTGTATCAAGTGTTTCTGCCCATTATTGTTGAAGACAGCAATATCGTCCCAGTTAGGTGACTGCAAAGTCCTCCATATCATGTAACACCTGATTTACTAACTGCTGGAAGGTAACAGAATTCTTCATCCCAAAGGGCATGACCTTGAACTCTAACAGGCCAATTGGGGTGATGAATGCTGACCTTTCCTTAGCCCTGTCAGTCAGTTCCACCTGCCAGTACCCTTTTTCAGGTCTACTGTAGTCAAATATTTTGCTCCCCAGTTTGTCAAGCAGTTCGTCTGTGCATGGCACTTTGTGGGCATTAGATTTCTTGAAATCATTAAGCTCATGATAATCTATGCAGACCCATGTAGTCCCATACGGTTTTGGTACAAGGACTACAGGTGAAGCCCAGGGACTGTGGGATTTCTGGATCACCCATAGATCCAGCATCTCCCCATCCCTTCTAATGTGATTGAGGACTGTCTCTGACACCTGTTTATCTGTCCTATGTATGGGTGCTTTGGTCCCGTGTCTATGTCATGCACCACTAGCTGTGCCCATCCAGGCTTTTTGTAAATAAAGGGCAAGACTCACAAAGGGTCCTCAATTCTTGGGCCTGTCCAGGTGACAGCATGATGGTCTCCACAGATGATGCCTGCTTGCTCTCAGCTAACATGTTGAGAAGGGGTCTTCCTCACTCTAGCTTCTCTCCAGGAATGCAAACCTCAAGTACCATGTAAGCCCTTTTAAAATATGGCTTCATCATGTTCACATGATACATCCTGTGAGTGTGTTTTGGTCAGGTAACTCAACAATGTAATTAAGATCGTTCACCTGCTGTACAACGTTATACGCCGCGCCCACTTAGCTTGAAGCTTGTCCTTCCAGAATGGTATCAGACCCATTACCTCTTGTCCTGCTCCATACCACCGAGCTCTGCCTCCATGATTGTACCAGGGTCTTTTGTTTTTGCTGGACAGCTGCCTGGTTGCTCTAGGCCACACCCGTAAGCTCCTTCAGTGTCTTCCTTAATTTGAACACATACTGCATGATGGGAGTGCCCTGGGTGGCGTGTTTACCTTCCCAGCCCTCTCATATTAAATCAAGGCCCCTCACCCTACGTCCATACAAGAGCTCAAGGGTGAAAACCTGGTTGACTTTGTGGCACTTCCCTGTAAGAAACAGCAGATGGGGCAGGTATTTCTCCCAGTCTCACCAATGCTGTTCTGCAAATGCCATAAGCATAGCTTTTAGGGTCCCATTAAATCTCTCTATGAGACCATTGGCTTGTGTGTGGTAAGGCATTGCACCTCTGTACAACATCTTCTCCCACAAACACTTCATTAGGTCCAACATGCAGTTACCACCTCGATCAGAGATGACCTCCTGTGGAAACCCAACATGGGAGAAAATCCTAACCAAAGCATTGGCCACCTTGTCCGCCTTAGTGGAGGGCAGCACAATGGCTTTGGGATAGCGGTAGCATAATCAACAACTGTCTATATAAACCTTTTTCCTGAGGAACTTGGGTATTCAAATGACCCACAATACCCATTCCAGTTTTCTTGAAATGCTCCTCCACAAGTGATAAAGGAATCAGGGCAGCCTTGGCTTTGCTTCTGGCCTTCCTAATTTCCCTGACACCAGTGACAGGATTTGCAGTATTCCTTCACCTGCTTGGTAATATTGGGCCAATAGAAATTGTGGGGTAAGCACTGCATAGTGTGAGCAATGCCCAAATATCCGACACGGAAATATCATGAGTACCTTGAGCAAAACCCATGATATTCCTGGGGAACAGCAAGTGGCCTGCCGATCACCTCTCTCTCTGTCCTGATGTTCTGTGTGCATAACAATCCATTTTCCCAATACACCCTGTGCTTTCCATCATCTCCTGTGTCCCATCAGACTCTGCATAGGCTCTTAGCTTCTCTAATCTAGGGTCTGTCCATTGTGCTGCTGCTAAGTCTTCCAACTTACTCGGGCATGGGGCATGTCCCCATCAGTTGTCAGGCTGAGATCTGTAGCTGTGGCAGTAGGGGAATCAGTATCACAACCTTCCCCTCCCTTGGGCTATGTGTCACCCTCCCTCCTGGGTGCAACCTTCAGTAGCAGTTGAGTTAACTGTCACTAGAGTTCCATCCCCTGTTATTACCCTCTTTTATAAGAGCTACTGGTTGGCTGGCCTGTCTCCCAACCTCTCCTGCCTGAATTTCTGTGGGGTCCTGAGGATCACAAGAAGCCTCTATTCTTCTGGCTCCTGGTCACAGCACAAACCACTACTTGTGATAGATAGAGAGAGAGATAGATAGATAGATAGATAGATAGATAGATAGATAGATGAGATAGATAGATAAAACTTTATTTTTATACAGGGATTCTAGTCATTAGGATTATACAGTCCTGTTCTCAAGACAGTCCTGTTTGCATTGCACTAAGTTACATTTAAACATAAAACATTATAACACGTCAAAATCAATACAAATGTGGAAAATCATTCCCCACAATAACATCCATAAGAGTTTTCAGCTACAGCCACTTTCCTTACCCTTCACCTGCATCTCCCCAATCCAGGTTAACACTGGCTAATGGGTAAGTTTTCCTTTCCCCTGTGTAATCCCTCACGGAGGCAAACTGATTTGGCAACATTTGTTCAGACCCCACCAAATCCTCTTTCACCAGGGTAAGGGATGCACCAGTATCCCTTAGCCCTCTAGTGTGTACCCCACTCACCGTGACTGGTGAATGTGTCCCCTCATATTGTCAGGAGAGCCTCAGCGATATAATGGGCTATTGTCTCTAATTTCACAGGCTTTTTACCTTCTGGGCTTTCTTAGGACACTGTCTAGACAGATGACCTATCTGGTGGCAATACCAGCATTCATTCTGTTTCTTGTCCCCAACCTACCTTTTGGGCACCTGGGTATTCCCTTCTTTTGTAGGGGCCCTGTGGTTTTTGGTTCTCCAAAATGCCCACTTTTCCTTTCATCCTTGAATTTCCTTTGGTAGCAGCCCTGATTCGAGCATAGTAATCCGCCAGCTCTGCAGCCTCTTGAGGCAGTCTTAGGATCTCTGTCCTCTAGCCAAAGTTTTAGTTCAGATGAGCAAATCCAATACAACTGCTCAAGCAATACCACCTCTTGATAGCGTCAACAGAATTTACTTTCACCCCTCCCATCAACGCTTTAAATATTGATGCTGTTTTGTTGTTACCTCCTCAAAGCCCATTTCCGTCCCCTTTCAGAGCTTCTGGAACTTTGCTCTGTATCGTCAGGAGTTCAGATTATATTTTTAACAAAGCAATTTTTAACTTGTCAAAATCTCTACTTTCAGCATTGTCTATGTGCCTCAATGCTTCCCTTCCTTGCAATAAGTAGTGGAGACAGCTGAAAGCTCCAGGTCTCTTTGGGCAGATTAGCCTGGATACAGACCTTTCCAAATGAAATTTTAAAAAACATGTCCATATCCTCCCCTCTTTAAATTTTGCAATTAATTTTACCAGTAGTAGTAGTTTATTGATCGGTCATAGACCATTACAAAATAACATATTGAAAAAATTTCAAATGACACATATAAAAATACCTATAGAATACATATAAAAACATCTTAAATACATAAGGTGCTTGGTTAGACCAATATAGTAGAAAAGAATACATATCCATCATCTTTTGTTTAACAGAGAGGTTCTACATGATATTTAACATCCTCCAGTTGCAGTAGCCTTCTGTACTACATAGATTGTATTACAGCCATCAGTTAGCTTTACCTCTTTGATTTTATACCTTGGGTGGATTTTGACAATGCTTACTAAATACATTGCAACTGCCTTAATAATAACGTCATCTCTTGTTGTATAAAATAATTTCAATAAAATATCTAAGTCAACAGTTAATATTGTATTACAGATTGGTAAGATTCATTTGGCTCTGGACTTATACCAATGGCACACAAATATGACATGCTAAGGTCCTCTACACAACTGTTTGTGCACAAGCAAAGTTTAGTATGCCTGAAGTACTCCTTCCTATATAAAGCATCCAAAAATTACTAGGGAACAGTTCTAGCTTATATTTAATATATAGTGCCCTTTGTTTTGGGTCAGTAAGAATATCATAATGGTATCTATAAAATGCACATTATTATTTACTCTGAACTGGGAAAGTTTCAATTGGAGATACACTCCAGGTCTAAGGCTTTATAGTACTCCAAAATCATGGATGAGGTATAGGATTTATGCTTCAGGCTAATCATAATGCTCTTCTCGGCATATTTCCTTAAATATTCTAGACCAGATTCTTGTAAAATTTTAAAATTGAGGCTAACCATCTAGATTTTAGATGTCCCAGGTTTACCAGTGTATTTTTCCTTAAGGCAGCAATGGGTCAATCTATGATTCTTGTGGTGCAATACTTTGATCCAGTAATTCATTTGTCTTACTGCAAAATATGCTACAATGCAAACTAGCCCTAGTTCTGCTCTCACTATAGAAGATGGAACAGATTTCCCCAGTTCTAAACTGGATCTTAGTACTTTATTTATTGCTATTTCTTGTTTATTCATCTCTCTCTATGTTGCCATACTTCCTCATTGCACAGGGCTTGGGCATTGTATTTACTTATAATAGCTAGTAGAAGGGTCTTGATTGAATTCCACCATATGTCTTATTGAAACTATGTAGTGAGTTAGCTGTTCTTTTCAAGTCTGGGATTCATTTTGGGTGTGTTTAGTCCATTTTCCATTGCTTGTGAGCTGGAGGCCTAAGTATGTATACTCTGACTACAGCCAAATCTTTATTACCGATCTTCCAACTCTTTGTCCCACCCTTTGATCCAAAAATTAAAATTTGACTTTTTTGTTCTTTTACTCTCAAATTATACTCCCTAGCAATTAATTTTGAATTTAACTCATACCCCAGTCCGAGGTTCAAGCCTAATCCACCACTTACCTGCTCAAGGGTTGTTGTTGGTTGAAGCATCAACTTTTCAGCTTGAACGTTCTCTGTCGCTGCCATTCATCAGCCTCCACCTCCACCTGGTACAGCCATTCTTGAGCGTCTCTGCTGCCATCATTTCTCTGCCTGGCACTGTCATTCTTCAGCCTCTCTTTGTTGCTGTTGTTCCTCCACCTGGTGCTGTCATTCTTCAGCCTGGCACTGTCATTCTTCGACCTCTCTCTCTGTTACTGTTGGTCCTCCATTTCCATCTCAAACCTTTTTGCTCATTCTCAAGCTGTTCCTCCTGCATCCACAGTCTCCTCAGCTCAAGCTCGTGGTCTGTAGATGGTTCCTTCTCCTCTGAGCTCTGGACCTCCATCGTCACCACCTGTGGCTCTAAGTGGGATGGCACATCCTCCATCTCAGCTGCCAGAAGGGCCTCCGTGAGTTGCCTTTTATTTTGGTTTTCAGTAGGAATGCCCTTCTCCCCACAGATCTTCCTCAGTTGTTCCAGCTTCATCTTGCTGTATCAAATAGGCATTCTTCTAGCTACACTACTCTGCTCAAAAAAAAAATCTAATAGGATAGGGTCTATTGTCTGCAGAAAAAATTTCTTTTTCCTTTCCAAATTCTGCCTTTGATTGTGTGATGATTTTGCAAAACTGTTCAAAATCCCAGTAGCTGGCACCAAATCTATGATGCACCCCTGACCCCAAACCTTGAGCATCCCAGCAGGACCTCCTGTTTGCAGAGAGGATTCCCTATTCAGGAACTCATGAGCAGGAGTAGAGGTTTCCGGAAGACTTACCAGCCTTCCTTTTCCCAGTGGCAGAGTGATTCTGTGTTTTGACTTCTCTTGACTCTGCACGCTGCACTACTTTTAGTATTTGAATCTCCACGGTCACTGGCTACGCCTTGCCTAAGTAGTTTGGGTATGATAGCTGAGCAGTTCTATCTTTTAGGCACACAGTCTTTCAAAACCCTTCTGCTTTAATATGTTAAACCCTAGGCAGAGTTGATAAGAAATCATAAAAGTTTACGTAACATAACATTTTTTAAATCAAGGATGGAAATGAGAAAGGAAAAGTGTAGCCTACTGGGATTTGAACCTCAGATCTCTGGTATGCCATTCCAGCACTCTAACCATTAAGCTACAGGCTCACTGGTCAAAGCATCTGAGGAATTTCCTTACAGCCACACACGCCTTTCTCTAGTGTTCGCAATTATGGAACTAGGAATCAATGTTAGAAATACCACTTTTCTCAGTGCAGTTTAACCCCTACAAGGTATACATATTTTTAAATCAAGGATGGAAATGAGAAAGGAAAAGTGTGGTCTACTGGGATTTGAACCTCAAATCTCTGGTATGCTGCTCAATGCTCTAACCATTAAGCTACAGGCTCACTGGTCAAAGCGTCTGAGGAATTTCCTTACAGTCACACACTCCTTTCTCTAGTGTCACACAATTATGCAACTAGGAACCAATGTTAGAAATACCACTTCTCTCAGTGCAGTTTAACCCTCAAGGTATACATATTTTTAAATCAAGGATAGATTAACATAAAAGTAAAACAGAGAAGTCTACAGTTTGGAAGAACTTTGAAATGCAGACAATAACAAAAGTAAAACTGGATGGTTCCCAGAAAACACTAGATACTGTGTTCTAAACTATGCCTTGTTTTGATGTTAAAGTTCAGACAAGATTTCAAATGTCCTTGTAGAGATGACAGTTCATTAGGCAATAGAATTTGTAGCAAGTCCTTGATCCAAGTCTCTGGATATCCTTTTAAAAGTTTTCAGATGCTGCATTGGTGAAAAGTCTTGGTTTCCAAAGGTATGACTTAAAAATCATAATGTTCTTTTCAGTATGTGGCAAGTAAAACTTTCCACACACGCAGGACTGGTTTTATAGATTTTCCCAGGCCTCACATATACTTCTGGCTACAAGTGCATGCTAGCTGGAAACAGGTGATCTGCCTTCCAAATAAACTGGTTTCAGCTGCTCTGCATTCAAGTGTGTGTCTGATGATATACTTGAGGGTCATTTTAGGACACATCTACCTAATTTTTTTCTTTGGGGTGAGGGTTAATGATTCCAGGACAATACAGATATTAGGGTGCAACAGTTTACCTTTCCTGTAGGTGTGACTGTGGTTCCATGTCAATCCCAGTGACATCTGGTCCATGCATTTGGCTTAACCTCTGACCCCTAGGTCATTACATTACTTATTCCCTGTCATGGAAAGCCACAGTGAGAAGTGTTATGCCTTCCTGGGGCCATATACCTGTCTCTTATCTTGAAATATGACAGGTCCACACTAATCTTCACTGAAATAACAGTTATTTTGTAGGTATCTGTTAAATGGACAGTGTTTTAATTCTAAAGTACATTACAGCATATATAATATGAACCCACATAAATGGATTAGGGGCCTATCATGCAACACCCTCCGTGTCCTTTCTGCCAACAGTTCCTTATCCAGATTACCACCTTATTATCTACCCTAAATTATCGACTTGCTTAATAATCTCCTGTGGGAAACAGTGTCAAACACTTTGCTGAAATCCAGCTAAGCCACATCTACTGCTCTTCCTTGATTCAGCTCCTCAGCCACCCAGTCAAAAAAAATCAAATTTGTTTGGCTTTATAGTGCCATCCTAACATTTCTTATCTGAAGCAGACTGTTTAGTAGGGATATCCTCTTATGCACAGCCAGCATTGTTTATACTTGTATTTGTTGTCCTGTTTTTCACAAAATTGCATGAACTGCTCCTTTCTAAGCTGACATTCCCTCCTCTTTACTCCTCTTTGTTGCAACTCGTTATTTCTCCCCAGTCCAACTCCTATTGCCATAGTCTCAAAACTTGTTTCCTTATCTCCTCATTCACCTCTGATGAGCTCCTCATCTTGGGTGATTTTAACCTGAACTGGTTTGCCCAGCTAGCTCGACCAACCACACAAGAGATCTGAGGCCCTCAGCCTCATGCAACTTACTAGCAACCCCATTTTTTATCCAGTGTTAACTGCTCACCCTTGCTCATCCACAAACTACAAATGGAACTCTAAATGAGAGTGCTACTGTACATGGCATACATCAACAAAAACAACAAGTCAGAACACACCCTGACACCCCAACAGAGGTAAATGTAACAATAAACATATTTTTCCAGCCTGGATTGACAATTTACTGATTTTATTTCAAAAGGAGAGGGAGTCTCTTGGTACTCACTTCAGGACCCTGCTGTGAAGTCACCCAGCTACCGACGTTGAGGTACAGTAAACCACCCATCAGCTGCATCCCTACTCTAAACTGCAGCTGCCTCAAATGTCTTCCCTTTATATGGTGCATCAGCCTAAAATTAGCATAATTAAGGCATGGTCCCCAGCCAATGTGCAGGTAACTGGCGGGGAGCTAGTTAAAGAGAAAGCCATACTTCTCATTTACGAACTTTAACCAAAGCTAATTTCTCACTGTTGCTTATTCACAGACTACAAATGGGATTCTTCAGGGCCCTGCTGTGAAGTCACCCAGCTACCAACCCCACAAGGCTTAACCCCAGTCCAACAACTACTAATTAATTGAATTCTAACAACACATCCACACAAATAATCCTCAGCTCATACACTCCCAGATGCCTTCAGTGACCATTGTGTCACCCACTGCCACAGAAGTCTCATGCCCTCTCTGCCCCTCCCAAGTACATGAGGTTCAGACCTCTAAGGTCTCTGAACCAACAGTCCTTACTGGTTGATCTATATTTCGCTGACTAGTCTGAGTCTTCGCTGCTCCAGACAGAGACTCTGCACTGCAGCCTTCAACTTTAGTGCTTTTTCCTCTGAAATAATAAAAGGAGCTCTCTTTTAATATGGCTTGGAGCATGTTTTATCAGCTTTCTCGGATTTATTTTACATCAGTTTTGTCTAAAATCACTTTTGTTGTGACTAGAATGAACTAGCAAGCAGCAAGCAGTGCTTCCTGACCTTATGGAACAGCAGGCATTCAAAAGCTGGAAAGGTGAGGAAAAACTGCCTGAGCCATATTAAAATTAGCACTCCTTTATTATTTCAAATGAAAAAAATACTAAACTAGACTCAAATTGTGGAAAGAGGAGTATTATACAAGTCAGTAGATAAGGGCAATCTAAAATAGAATAAAAAAGTATACTGTAGGTAATGTAATCATTTTCATGCACTGCTGCTCTAAACTGGCTGGGGAGGGGGTGTAAGAAACTGAGAGTCAGAAATGCCTCCTCTCACAGGCTGAAGTAGAGAGTAGGGAGAAACCAAGAGAGAGGAACTCCCATGGTGCAAATTAATAAAGAAAGCAGGGTGGCAGAGATAAAGGGAAAGGAATGGAGGCATTAAAGAGAGCAGAAAGGAAGGACTGGGTGGGAAGGAAAGGAGGGGTCTGATGCTTTATTTGAGAGAAAGCATAAAAGCAACAGAGACACAGGAACACAGGTGGAGCTTAGGGTCTGTGCATCACCCTGAAGATGGGGAATGGAGGCTCTGTTTGCACTGGAGTAATCTACAGACTGCCCACACAGGAAGAGGAATTAGATAAGGTACTGTTGAAAGCTTTTGGCAAGATGGCAGGAAAGGGAGGTGCTCCTGGTAGGGGATTTCAATCTTCCAAATGTAGATTGGCACCTCCCAGCAGTGGTTTGCTAAAACAGGGTAATCCTGGACTGTCTGCAGGGGTGTTCCTAAGGTAACTAGTCAGTGAACCCACTCATTATGGGACAATACTGGACCTGGTACTCACTAACAGAAATAGTGTTACAGACATCAAGGTTGGTGGCTACTTGGGAACCAGTGATCACCCTACAGTGTGGTTTAATATAAGGAGGTTGTGGAAAAGAACCACATAAGGGTGAGGGTCCTGTACTTCAGGAGGGCAGAGTTTTAAAGATGGGTGAATGCTCAAAGATTACTCTAGCGGAGGGGTGACCTGAGTGGGGTGGAGGAACAGTGGGCAAAGATAAAAGGAGCATAGACAAAAAGAATGAACCTCTGTATCAAACAAGTGAGCAAACGTAAAAGGAAAAGCATTTGTCAATGTCAAATGTTACTTGCTTGTATTTACTGTTTAGGTGTGGCACTGATAGTGTAGAGCAAATTAGTATCTAAATATCTCAGTGGGATACACCATTCCAACACACTGAAATATGTTGCAACAAAGCAACAGAAAACAAAATCATGCCTGCAGCGTTGTCAGGCACAGCAACAGTTCATTAATCCACGTGCTGGTTTATGCAGAAAACCAGGAGGGTGAAGTAAAACCAGCTGAGTATGTTGGTAGTGCTGATCAGTCTAGAGACAACACTGGCAGATTGGTGCTGGCGATGGGTGGAGCTCCTGTAAGTGAGTCAGGCCAATCGAGGCTACTGCATTTAGTTATTTTATTTATTTCAATTTTCAGAAATACACATTTGAGCAGAAATGCTCATTTACAAAGGTTCCTCATCAGAATAACAATTTATTTTATTTATTTATTAAAATATTGAATTATAACCTTTGAGTCAAAGACTCTTTACAAAGGCTCCATGTCAGAAGATCAAACAGACATACAGTTATAGGCAACAATGAATAAGTGCAGGTACAGAGGAGCAATATGAAACAGTCGAGACCAAAGTGACAGGTTACACAGATGTTACAGGTCAAAGGGCCATGGGAAGATGCTGGAATATTAAACAATTAGCATACCTGTAGTACTACAATTTGACAATCAAATCTGGTAACACAGCACACAGTAGGCAGGTTTAATCAAGGCCCTACTGTACATAACATTAAGGTGACAGAGATGTGAAAAGAAGAGGGGACAGAAAAGGGTATGAGGGAGTTAACTCATTTGCTCCCAGTGGCCATTTTGGGCCCATTCTAGCAATGGATGGTTCTGACGCCTATATGGTGTCTATGAGAACAAAGTGGAGTAGTGATCCAAGGCAGTGGAATATGATGTTGTCATGGAAGAAAAGTGATGAGGAGAGGAGAACACGAGAGGTAATTCTACAATGGGCTAGAGACACAGTCACAATAGGAGGAGGCGAGAAGATGCTGTTGAGTTTGTGCTTTGTTTGCACTAATTTGTTTACACCATGACAAAGACAGTATTAAAACTGATTAACAAAGGCTGGATGACATTGATTCAGTGACATAGCAAAACAGAATGAGTAACATAAGCACCATTGCAGCAATACAGACAAAAGTTAACATTCAACAGGACAAATAATTATACAAAGCATAACATAGGCACTAGGAACTAAACAAAGGTAGCAGCCCATCTAGGCATTGTCAGAGGTTACGAGACTTTTGTGAGTGTAGTACTGCATCTTCACTACCTGATGCCAGCAGTTCAGTCAAGAAGACAGAGGTACTAGGGGCTGTGGAACTTGTGTAGCAATCAGATACGGTACATTCAATAAGCAACTTAATTGTGGCGAAATAAAGAAATTATTCTATGACTCTGTGTGCTTATTGGTTTTGAGTTTGTAAGCAGCACAACCACATCATGGAGTTTATGGAAAGAGTTAACCAGGTGGTTAGTGTCATGCTACAGACTGCAGCAAAAATACATAAATGTGAAGACTGGCATCTACACTAAAGGCATACTCTGTGCAGGCTTCAATAAAACAGAGAAATGGAATGTTTGAAATGTTCCACTTTTAATGAATATTAGTAGAAATTACACTCACATATCAAGGAAGACACTCTTCTCTGTAATAGCAGTCCACATATTGCACAAATCCATTAAAAACACATAGGCTCAATGGAGCCGGAGAACCATGAAGCTGCTAATAAGTTTGAGCCCCACACCCAAAAAGTCATGTAACGCCACCTGACGTGATTTCACACGCCACTGTGCTTTGTCAAAGACTGACGATACAAACATCAATCTCTATTTAAGGTGAATAAGTAAAGTTACAGTGACATTCACCAACCTTCACATTATAAATCAACACTTAAATAGGTAAAACACCTATGCCAAAACAAACAGGGCACCAGGTTAGGCACTAGTCCATTGTATTGATAACAATTTATAATATTTAAACAAGGAAAAGAAAACCTGTGCCAACAAATAAGGGCACCAGGTCAGACACAAGTCCACTGAATAAATCACAAAACCTGAATGGACGGGTCACTTCATCAACATATTTCTGGACATTTAGTGCACATCTGTAAAAGATAGAAACACACAGTTACAAATATAAAAAAATAATAAAACAGATACAAAACTACTGTTAGTAACACCTTTTCATAACCATTTTTCTTTAAAAATGGTTTAATCTCAATTCTCTCATTTAACCCTGGACATTGCATAGATTTCATAGCAAAATCCAGTACTGTTCACATCTTAATAAATTGTCATAATCCTATCCACGTCTAGACATCACAGGCTTTCTATGCCAGTAAAACTAAAGCTGTGGTCACTTTTCTTTCTAGCCTTCCAAAGTGCATACTGGTCCAAACCTTTAAGTCTCTGGTCCTCTCTAACCAAATGCCAATGTTTCTGGACAATAGTGGCAATTGCATGGGACTGAGGAGTAACAGGATATAGACCTAACAGAACCTCACCATAGAATGAATATAGTCACAACCTATTCAGGGCAGTCATGTGAGTTTGCAGCAGTCATTCAAAACGTTGGAATGTTTTGGCAGCAGATGAAAATCTAAAGAAATAGCTAGAATAACACTGAGATTTTCCTATAGGAGAGCAGCAAGTCTAAAAGATTGACGAGTAAATAGTCATTTCTAGAAAAAAGTAATACATCTACTTGGCTAACTAAACCTTCTGGTTGTTATAAATGCAACAACTGTGTTTATTGTAAACATATTAAAACTGGAAATTAATTTTGTATAGGAATTCTGATAAAGTGTTTAAAATCAGACAACTTATTACTTGTAGTACAAGTGGTGTGATTTATTGGCAATCTGTACATGTGGCTCTTTCTATGTAGGAAAAACAATATGTTGTTTTAAGGGAAGGGTAGGTGAGCATCAGAGAGCAATAGAAAGAAGATATAACTTATGCCACTGCACAGCATGTTTTAATATGAGAGATGGTAGGAAACAGGTGTTTGGCTATATGGCAATAGACAAAGGGTGGGATATTCGAAATGTGCCAGAGTCAGGTGCAAAGAGCAGCACAGCACAAATCCAGTGTGCCATGGTGCACCGATTGTGATATTCAAAGGTTGCACATGGCGGCAACTGCCAGAGCAACATGGCTGAATATTGCAGGGATGCGCCATAGCGCACCAGGGTTGCACCAGGGAGCAAGCCAACAAGTGCAATAGCATAACCAGGGATGCGCAGGGCAGAGGTGCATGCACCAGAACACAGATGGACCAGCAACAGGCACAGCAAGAAACAAGCCACTGGGGTGGGAAGTCCTGCCACCAGGGTGCCGAGGGTGCCAGGGTGAGGCATGGCAAGCACACAACAGAACACCACACAGTGTGCATGGGAAGCTGCAGGCCCCACCTACATGCACCACAATGGTGCACGGAGGCAGGGTGGCATCAATGGCCACTGGTAAACAGCCACTGGCAACCCCCACAGGAAGGCATGTGCCATGCCACCTGGACTACAGCTAGCAAAACACAGGCAAACAGCACACAATGCACACACACAACCTGAACAGAGAGCCCACGGCTACCCTGAAGCATGAGCCACTGACCAATGGGTGTACACCACCAGAGTACAACCCCTGGCCACCCCAGGCATACCACACAGTCACCATGCACACCACTGCAGCCTGGGTCCACACGCCAGCTGCAAAGCAGACATGGACACAGATGACTAACCATAGAAAAGTGTATTACAATGGTTATAAAACAACTATATACAAATGTACAAGTAACAGGGAATAGGGAACAAGGAATGGGGAGGCCACGTACAAAATGGAAGGGTGGGGAAGGGAGGCAGGGGGACAGAGGGACAGGGTCAGGGCTATACAAGGGGAAAAGGAGAGCAAGGGAGAGGGGACAAGGAAGGGTAACTGTTGCAGGCCAATGGGCCTTATGGGCAGCCTCACCCCACTGGTGCCTGACGTCGTTGTCTGCACTGCTGCCTGTGCAGCATCCTCTGCAGCAGCTGTGCCACCTGCAGCGTGGCAGTGGTGACCTGAAGGATCTGTCACAGGAGCCAGGTATTCACAGCAGGGTGATGGACACCTAGGACAAAGGAGGGTACACGAAATGAGTGTGTGTCCAGAATACCATAGCCCATCCACCGTGCACAGCGGACAGCGGTGACATTTGCCCCTGGGATTCACCCACACCACAGTGTGTGCGCCCACATGTGCCGCCAACCCAGTAAATCACAGCCATGCAGAACACTGCACACCAACACCACCCATGTGCTCTCACACCACCACCATGGCAGGCAGGTGACATGGTTAAGCAGCATGATGGTGGTGATACAGCTGGAATCTGGTTGCACCCACAACCCTCCTGCAGCAGCCACACACGTGTGCAATAGCCACAGCATGGTTCAACGGTCAATGTGGGCAGTGCACAGCTGTAATGGCCATGTGCACAGGGAGCCATGGCCTCACCCTTACCCCGCTGCCCACCCTACACAACAGTGTAACATGTAATAGTGCCTACATGCATGCTGCAGTGCACCTTGCACTGGTCCAGCAGCACTGCCCATGCGCCTGCAGCCTGCGCCTGAGCCTCTGCGGTGGCCTGCTCTGGCCCACCCACAGCTCCTATCAGTCGGGCTCTCCTTCTGTCCACAGGGCCTAGGAGGGAACATGGAGAAAGACACATCAGTACCTGGCAACACCACATGCCTCCCAGCACAGCTTGCCCCCAGCCCAGCACAGCATGGTGGCACAGTGCACCCATGGTGTGCCGCACCAGCTAACAGAATGCACTGCCCAGCCCCCAGCAGCATGGTGTGCCATGCCGCTGGCTCCACAGAATACCGGTTGGGCACAGACATGGGCTGGCGCACTTACCTGCACAGTGGCACGGCACCCTCTGGACACATGACTGCAGTGTCTGGAGCCTCAGTGTCCCTCCACTGCAGGTCTCCATAGTGGTGATGGCATTGTTGCTGGGTGCGCTGTACACCTGTGGCCTCCTCAAGCCCGTCAGCAACCTCCTGCCACACCTCTGTCCGTGGCCTATTCAGGGCACCTGGCCAAACAGGCTGCCTGCATGTGGCTCCACCTAGGCCACAAGGTTGACTAGTTCAACCTGCATCCAGTTAGTTGCCCTGGCACTGCTGCAGTCGCATGGCTGTATCACAGTCACAAATCCAAAATGGTGCCCAGTAGCACATGAATCACCGCGTGCTGGGGCGCACACCTCACTGCGGAGATGTGCTGCCATCACTAATCGCACAGTCATGGAGATGCATGATATGAGCAATGCCACACTGGCACATGCTGCAGGGCTCCCTGAGGGGTGAAGGGCAACCGTGAGGTCAACGGTCAGCATGTGCACCGGCGCAACTGGGCGCTATTGGTTCCATCATGCATGGTGTGCAATAGGGGCATGTGGTCACCACAGTTCACAGGTCAGTGCCGGGCACCATAGGACCCATAGTGCAGGAGTACCATTAGCCCCATGCTGCCAGGTGCCAATGGCCCTATGGCGGCTGGGCGTTAGCCATAACAGTGCACGAAAGTGCTGATGTCCAATAGTGACTGAGCGTTGTAACCATATTGTGCAGTGTGTGTAAGCTGCGCGTGGCATAGGCATCGGCAGTGCATGCATGTAAACTGCTGGGCCTACTGCGCATGTCACATAGTTGCACTGTGATCGGAGCATGCCAGTCCATTGCGCCATACACAATAACGTGATATTCAGCCAGCATATGCAGATTAGCTAATCAGCCTATCCACGGTACATCAGAGACATTTGCATCTCATTACAGTTCGCATCCCTCATTTGCATGCGATGCGCTATAAATGCACTGCAGGACTGCACAGGACATGGACTGGTATTGCATCCTTCAGAGGTAAGATGCAGCACTGTGGAGGTGACAGGACAGTGGATTGGGAGGGTGGTGGGTGGTAGCAGTCAATGACCATATGTTCATTCCCACAGGACAAAGCATGACAGAACATGATGAAGGTGAGGAGCATGGGCCTGCACAGAAGCATGGGCCCAACTTCAGGAAGGCAGAGACCGATGCCCTTTTTGAGGTGTACCTCGACCAGGAGCCTTTACTGAGTGGCTCTGACAGGCACCCCACAGGCCAGGTTCACAGCAAGGAGGGTGTCGCCAGAGCTGTGAATCAGCAGGGCAGCCATCAAAGGTCTGTGCAGGAGTGCAAGAAGAAGGTTGGCACAGACTGGAGATGGATTAGGAGGAGGTGGCAGCCATCCAGGTCGCACATGCTGCCATGGGCGGTGGATAGCCTGATGTGCCACAGCTACCGCAGGAGGATTTAGTGGTGGCTACCATGCAGCGCAGCACTGTCGAGGGTGCCTGGTGGCAGCTTCCAGACAGGAAGCAGCCAATCACTGCATGGTAGGTATGGCAGCGATGGGGCAGGGGCAGCGGGTAAAGCAGTGGCACTAATGTAACTGTATTCCCTTACAGCTCCAGAGCACCTGCATGCAGTGGGAGGGGTGGGGTGTCCACCCTTGGGGGTAGTCCTGAACATGGAGGACCATCCTTCCACCTCCACTGGTGTCCGGGGCCAGATTGCATGCAGCCCAACACTGCTGTCCATCCGGATGCCCATGGCATGGTTGCAGATAAGGCCCTGGCTGTGTTTCAGCATGAAGCCTGCCATGGTGTACAGTAAGCCGAGACACAGAGTGGGGCGGGTCCTATAACCCCTGGGGGACCGTCACAGACACCTCCTGTGGCCGTCGCACAGCCTGTGTCTGTTGGGTGGTGTCGTGGGGCCGCCCACGTGTCTGTGGCAGCCGTGGCGACTTCACACGTGTGGTCCCGAACACCCACCTCCCTGTCTGCTTTCTGCTGCTGCCCTGTGTGCACATTGGTGTGGTGTGTGCATGTGCATTCCAGGGATGTGGCATTAAGTAGTTGATACTACACAGGCCGTAATACACATCCGGCTGCTGGCCACTGTAGAATGTCGTGATGATGCCAGCACAGCACCGACTGCTACTGTGAACTGGTGCTCAGCATCGCACACACACCTGGTACCAGCCTCTGGGGCGGGCATGATGGTGCCTATGTGCATGTGTGTGTGTGTACATGTGTGTGCAGAGGGTGTGTGGTGTGTAGTGCTGTGCTGTGTGCTTCCCACGGGTTGAGTCCCACACCTCAATACCTCTCCAGCTGTTCCTGTCACTGGCCCATGACGCATGCCCGTATGCTGCAGCCATAGTCCCTGGGACGCATGTGATCATGTTCACCTACCTGCATGCACCATAGTGCCCCTCTGCACTAAGGGCCCCAGTGCCGCTGCCCATCCTGTTCAGCTGGGGTTCCCTTCACCCGGGGCTGCCCACCACCACCTGGCCCAGCCGTCCATGTCGTCCCCACTGCTGTTCCCTCCCCGACATTGATACAGCTATCCCACAGTCGGTGGCCATGTTACGTAGTATATAGCAGGTGTGGAATAGGCACAGGCCTTGAGTAACTGTACTGTAGGCACCACCAGACCTGTGCAGGCAATGGAACTACGCTTCAGCAGCGCAAACACACGCCGATGATGTTCCATGCTGGCATGTGCCTCATTGTAGTGCTCCCAGCTGGGGTCGATGGGCACCAGTATGGGGTGAACAGCCAGGGATGAAATGGGTAGCCACTGTCACCTGTGTGTAGAGAAGTGTGGTAGCATGGTGGACTATGTTGTTGCACCCCCAGCCTTCCCAGCCGCACTCTGCTGCGCCCCTGCCCTAGCATCCCCTGCAATGTGCCCTGTTGCCGGGCTGCCCGGTTCCACATCATACTCACCTACCAGGTGGCACTGGCATTAGCACTTGCACTTCTTTGTCAACATTTGTGGTGATCAATCCCAGTTCATTGTCCACCAATGAAGCAGCTCCATAGAAATGGGTACCATTGCTCTTTCTTGACTGTCAGGATTAGCTCTGAGGTCTTGATTTGATGTACCATTATCACTATTTTGCTCAGTAACTTAACATTGCTGTTACTTTCTAATTTCTTAAGACTCCTTCTCTTCAGCGCAGAGGTATATCTACAAAGTTTGAGTCATCTAAAACATTGTTAGCATTTTCAGTAGTGGTCACATTTTGAGATTTAAACAGTTGCATAGAAACATAGAAGTTGATGGCAGAAGGAGATCACCAGGTCCATCTAGCCTGCCCATTGTCTTTTAGCCTAGACTTCTAACTACCCTCAGGTTTGATGGCTCCTTGTATCTGTCCCAAGCATTCTTGAAACCTACCACTGTGCTTGCCCTCACCAGTTCTGCAGGCAGGCTGCTCCAGGCATCCACCACTTTTCTGTGAAGAAAACGTCCTGGTGTTGATGGAGAACTGCCTCCCTGCAGCCTTAGATCATGTCCCCTGGTCTCTGCCTTCTTAAAGTGGCCTATCAACATATACCATAACAAATGACAATAGTAACCCATAAGAGTTGTAATTTAATCTCCTAACATTCAAACTGCCCAAAGTGCTGTTTTCCATGAAAATAGTTTTTATTTCTGTGCTCTGCCTCATTTGCACAACCCACCTCTTTTTCCTCAGTGCTGCAGCATCCAATTGTGACATCATGCCAGGTAAACGAGGCTTCAAAAGAGCTAATGCTTAGTTATGGAGAATTAAGGTTTGATGCTGTTAGATACCTCTACAGTCGGTCAGTTTTCTTTTATTTGTTTCTTTACTTACTTTTCCAGAATCTTATTTGTATGTCACCAATTGCTAGTGAGAAAAGAAGAATCCAATTAAGTAGCTGGCAGTTTCTGACAGGACAATACCAGGTGTTTGCTGAATTCTGTTGTACTAGCAGTGTGAGAAACAAAGGTGAAATTCCACTTGTGTCACTGCACTAACATATATTTTATTATTAAAGTAAAAAGTAATTACTAACACATCAAGATACAGTTGTATTCACTTTATTAGTAGTAAACATCTGCTGGTTTGGAACAGAGACCTCTGTTGGTCAATCTTAGTATTTTAGCAAAATAGAGTAGGGAAGACAGAAAATCAGCTATGTACTGTACCCACAATGCCTTGCTACATATGTACCTACTGTTGCCCCTTCCTTCTCCCCCAGGATGCATCTGAAACTAGCTTGTCTGCTCAGTATGTCTTACCAGAAGGCACATTTAAATAAATACATAAATAAATATATCTACATGGTAGGTGCAGTACTGCAGTGGCCACTACCAAAATAAGGGACTGCACCTCAAGTAATGAACATTTAAGTCACCTTTATAATTTATCCAGAATTCCTTGTTGCTGTATGTAAAACATCCCTTGCATGACTTCATTCTTGGGTGTGGTCACTCACAAAATATTGGGGGCAGGCAGAAAAGTGCTGATAAAACCTTAAAAAAATTACCAAGATTTTTTACAACATGACTTACAGCTTCAACATCTGAAGCATGGCAGGCAATGGCATACTATCTGAAAAAGACATTTAGGGGAACCTGTTAGGGCACCTTAAATTGGAAGAGACTGCTCTATCTGCACCTGGTTTATGCCTTTTATGTACTTGAATGTTTCGATCATGTCACCCTTCTCTCTTCTCTGTTCCAGGGAATACATGTTCAGTTCTTTCAGTCTATCCCCATAGACATCTTGTGCAGTCTCTGAATCATTTTTGTTGCCCTTCTCTGTACCATCTCCACTCAGTCAATGTCCTTTTGAGGTGCACCTCCAGAACTAGATGCTGCCAGTACTCCAGTTGAGGCCTAACCAGTGATCTGTACAGCGGCAGGATCACTTCCTTCTTATTGCTTGTGATTCCCCATCCAATGTATCCCAGCATACCTCTTGCCTTTAACTGCCTCTCACACTGTTTACCTATCTTTAAGTCTGCTATACTGGATTTACATACATTCAGCTGCTCTTGTTATCATCAAACTTCACATGGAGTTATTATTGTATGTGTGCATTTATCTTTTCTATTTGCACCTTTAACTATGTATATGTCCTTTTATTTTGTGTACTAATAGTGTAGCAGGACGGCTATAAAATAGACCAATGCCTAGTGCCTCATCCTGGTGAAATATAAGAATAAACTGAACTGAAGTTGTCTGAGATAATGATTCCCAAATCATGCTCTTGGGTGAAGGCAGCTAGTCTTTCCTTTCAAGGTAATATGCCTTATCTGGATTTCTTTTTCCTATGTGCATGGTTTTGCACTTTTGGCGTTGAATCTCAACTGCCATGCTCCAGACCATTCTTCCAGTTTCTTGAGGTCAGCTTCCATCTTGTCCACTCCCTGCTGGGTGTTGACCCTGTTGCATATTTTGGTGTCATCTGAGAATAGTGAGTTCACTAGTCCACTTAACCCAGCACCACTTTCAGGAGTATTTTAGATTCACTACTTGCCTCCTTGGACCTCGGGCTTGCTGATTTCAGATAATTCCACCAGGCAAAGGTAGTCTGCTATGTCTGAAACTATACTTTGAGTGAACAAAGACAGAGCTGTGCATGGGTACTGGGCACTCTGTGACTTTCCATGAACTGAGAAAACAAGTAAGTCACAGCACTCACCTCAGAACCAGAAAATAAATGGTTGAAGGCAATGAAATTGTGCAGAACAAAACACTTTTACAAAAGCAGCAAAATCAATGAACGTACAGACTCGCAACATCTTACATTTCACCCAAACATGGGCTTTTGAAAGATAATACCCTCTAGTGTCAATCACCTGAAATAGCAGTCATCAGTGATCACATGTGTCAAACTAATTTAAAGTGCCAGTGCTTATCAATTAGTTAAAAACAGTGAATAGTCAAACACCGGGATATATGTCTCCATTTCAACACATGAGAAAACATACAATATGACATTACAATACACAAAAGGTATTAAATTGCAGTGCCCATTGTACAGTAGCTATCACTGTGTAACGTCAGTATAAACTAACATTATACAGGATTACCTAATATACTTTTAAATGCACATACTGCTGAACAACATGGCACTAAGAGTTTTTTCATATTTACTATGCATTATAAAGCTATCAATAGGCATACTTCTTTAATACTGATACATTAGTGAAAATATCTAACCTTGTCTAATGAAATATGGAAATGAGTTGGGAGGGAGAAAAGGGAAAAAGAAAAGAAAAGAGGGGAACCCTAAAATCCTAATGTAGTAGACCTTTTCCTTTTTTCTAATCTCATTGTTTTTAATACAAAAATAAAGAATAAACAACATAAACCTGGGCTTTCAAGTAAATTTGCACCCATAATCAAGCATACTATTTCATAGACCTTTACGACAGACAGAAAAGGGGCTATCAGTAATACTTCCTAGATTACACCAAGGTGGCACTAACACCATCAATTTGTGCCTCAGTATTTATAAAAGAGTACTGATGAATAAGAAATACTAGTGGCATGCAGTCCTGTGGATATCAAAGGAAAGAATATTGTTATCCACTTTAATCAATAGTACAAAAATCTATCATTCCCTTTTTCCGATCCACTTTTACTCCAATCCTAAGGAGATATGTGAGTCAGTGTTATAGGCAACTCTTGACCTGTGGGGCAATAAACAACAGGTATAATGACCAGTCTGTCCTATTCAAAAATACTCATCAAAAGAGTAGTTACTAAATATAAACTGCATGAATTAAAACAGACATAGAGTCAGACTATTGCCAACATTGTTTTCATATTAGCAAACTTTTAACCTTTTTTGAGGTTTTTTTTTTTTTTGACGATGTGGACTTATAAAATTCACTTATGAAGTGGAACCAGACATCCACTAAGTTAAGATCAAAAGTACAGTTTGACCAGGAGCGGGGATTAAAGCTCCTTCAGAACTACCTATTAGATAGAAATGGTTTCAGCTCTACGTGGTTGTTCAAACCTTTACCCATATACACTCCTAGTGTGTAGCTCCAGTAGTTTTCCTGTGGCTCAATAGCCCTTTTCTATCACCTCCTCTTGGGCCCAGATTCACTTGTTCCACCCCAACAAATCTGAGTATGTGTTTTTCTTGTCTATTGCTTGTTTCATATGCACAGCCCAGACGTCTCTAAATTATCATTTCTTATTGCCCCTAGATTTTCACTTATGCGTCCTTCCATTTTTTTTTGGGTGGGGGTTGCCTATATAATATTTACCACAGGAGCAGAATGAGTAGTATAGTACATGACATAGGTTGAATTACAAGTAATATGCTGTTTGATGTCATGCATTCTGTCACTGTGGGGTTTCTGAACATCCTACATTCAAAATGTCTTGGCAAAATTAGCAATTCTACATTTTGTGCATCCTATCAGGGTGGGGTAACCTTGTTCTTGGTTTTCTGGGTCTCAGAAATTGAATTTACCACTAGATCACTCAAATTTTTGCCCTCCCATAGGCTATTCTTGGGGAGTGTCACTGCTGTTTTCCTCTCTTACATCTGCTCCTAGTCTACGGAGCAAGTACTTTAGTTTTGCTGACACCTACTTAAAGGCCATGGGTGCATGAAATGCACTTCCACTCATTGCAACACTGAATAGTATTCCACAACTCAGGATCTTCTGTTCATAATTCCTTCTTTATTAAGAAAATCAGAAATCCACAGAAATAAATCCAGATAAAATCCAAATGATAAATTCCATAGAAACAAGGGTGGAATACAGTGATCGTCACACAGCTCCCTCACACAACCTAATATGTTGGCTGCAGGCTTCCTGACATGTTTCGCACGAGAGTGCTTTCTCAAAGGATGCCTGATACCCTTAACCACTCCCTTAAATAAGTCTATTGCTTAAAGTGACAGTGCAGAATTATAATCATGTTAGAATTAACATCTAAAAAACAACATCATATTGATATTATTCACAAACAGGTGCTTACCTAGAACTTATATTTGTTTGGTATTTGAACTTTAAGATTAAAACTTTATGTCACATACATACATACAGGACAAAACGAAATTGCACAAAGTTTGTTCTGGAAGACAAAACTCCTCAGCACTTTTCTTTGAACTGCTGGTGCAAATCTGAAAAACAAAACAAAGACAATACTGTTTTTAAGGAAGGGCCTAATTTATATCCTGTCATTCAGTCCTGGATACTCCATTGCTGGAAAAGCATGGATCCAATACTGTTCCCTCTTCAACAGCAAGTTGTCAAAATTTCCCTCTGAGGGCATTATAGGTCTTTCTATACCTGTAAAATAAATCCATGATCATCACTTTTTCTAGACTTAAAATGTGCATGGCTAGAGCATTTTGTACATCTTTATTTTCAGTTGCTTGGATGTGTTCACCTATTCTGGTTTTGAATGCTCTCTTGGTCTTGCCAATGTAGAAACTACCACATTTACACTGCCAGGTAAACAACACCACACGTGACACATGTGATGAACTCTAATTTCAGTATCTTTCCTGTTGCCTTGTTTATAAAGCTGGTGTTTTTTACTTTGCAATAAGATTTACAGTTGCCACATTTGTGGCAACTGTTGTTCCTTTGTGGCAACCACATCCTACTCTGTACTGCTCCTGGCTGCATGGAGTGTACTGCATAGTCCTTCACCGTTCTTCCTTTCCTAAAACAATCTTGGGACTAATTTCTCCTATATCTCTAAGCCCTGGGTCAAGTTTCACCATATGCCAGTGTTTCTCACAATGTCAGTAATTTCTGCTGATTGTGAGTTATAAGTACTGACAAATGTGACCTGTGGGTCTGTGTTCAATTATTTTTCTTTCTTTTAGGAGGTTCTCATATGGTATACATTCTGCCTATCTCCTTGCTTCCAATATCGGGGTTTTATCATATCCTGTCTTTCAGTCTTTCTACCAACTCATCCACCTTTTTTCAAAATGCTCTTTGGTGCCACAATTTATTTTTATACGGATAAACTGTCCCTTAGGGATGGCCCTAATCACATGCTTGGGATGACTACTATTGTCAATAATACAGTATTATGATCAGTTTCTTTCCTGCTTAGATCTATGATTAACCCCTTCTTCATCCTTAATAATGATCAAGTCCAAAAGCTGATTTGTTTATAACTGAAAGATACACTAAACCTCAAGTTTGGGTTACTATTCTCCAAACATCTGACAAAAGCAAATAGCTCTTCTTCTGCCCCTTTCTATACCATTAGTATGTCATTGATAAAATGTTTCACAAACAACTTGCCCTGAGGGATTTTATGGACCTATTAGGTCTATGTGACCCATGGCGCTTATTTAACCCCTCCGGACAGCTCTTCTCTTTCTATTCCCAAGTTCATCGGTCGTGGTCTAGAATTGATTTTATCTTAGTTAGTAACACTCTTTTGCCCGGTATCTACAGATTGGAATAGAACCAATTGTGATTTCGAACCATTCCGTGGCATGGATCTCGATTTCCTGACCCACAGGTACAAAGAGACTCTGCCTGGAGATTAAACACACAGCTTTAAAAGAAGAACATATAGTTTCTCATATTAAATCTCTGATATATTCCTTCATAGATACTAACAGATTCAATTAATAGGAAGACTTGATTTGGTGTTGCTTTAAATGTTTCATAAGGGGGAATTTATTAAGTTAACGCCGAGGAGGAAAAGACAGAGGGAAGCTAGGATCATGTCACTGTCAAATCAAATTAGCTAGCAGAAAGCAAGTTATCTCCCCATCTTCCCAAACAGACTTGGAAATCTTGTTGAAACTTAGGAATGAATATTCTGATTTGTTAAGAGATAAGGCAGAATATGCCATTCCAAAACCAAAGCCCGTTATTTTGACCAGGGGAAAAATGGGCAGGATGCTGGCCCTCCGCTATGGGAAGTGGAGGGATCAAGATGGATCCTTCTTGTCCTCCCTGATGGCTCCTCAAGACTTCCCTCAGGATATTTCCCAGGTTTCTGAGTCCTATTACAAGGATCTTTATAGTGTTGGTCCCTCTCGACCCTCCTACTCCCACATCGAACAATTTTTGATGGCCTTCCTCTTCCTCCCTGTAGGCCCAACAGGGGAGTTTTTGACCTCACCATTACATTGGCGAGGTGAAGAACCGATTGGGAGACTAGTTCTGGACAAGTCCCCAGGGCCTGATGGTTTTCCTCCAATTTTTTAAGTTTTCTGTAAGGAGATTGTTCCTTCTTCTGAAATTCTTGATTATATGTTTACCTCTGACCTCCTTGACCCTCTTTGTTGGAAGCCACCATTGTTTTGATTTTGAAACTAGACAAACCTCAGACAAACCCAGCAAGTTACCATCCAATTTCATTACTAAACTATGATATAAAGATTTTAACAAAATTTTGTCTCTTAGAATTAAATGGACTTGGTCTAACTTGTTGAGTCCTGAAATAAGTGGGTTTTGTTCAGGTAAATCTTCAGCCGATCATTTGCATACCTTTCGTGATATTTTCCAAGTTGCCCAGGATTCCCAGGCTCCTATGGTTTTGGTATCATTGGATGCAGAGAAAGCCTTGACAGAGTCCACTGGAATTTTCTCTGGTTTACCCTTGGGAGAACAGTTTATATGACCCTACCACTAGAATTTATTGCAATGGGGTCTCTCTTCTTGATTCCCTTATTCACTGGTACTGCAGAGATGTCCCCTATCGCTTTTTTTGTTCAATTTGTATCTGAACCTCTTTACTGAGTATTAAGAACTCACCCCAGATTATAGGATGTTTAGTCCATCAGCAATCTCTGATGTTATCGGCTTATGCTGATGACATTCTTTTACATTTGGCTAACTCGAGCCCTCTCTAACACACATATTACAAATTATTGATCAATTTGGACAGGTGGCCAATTATAAACTGAATTTATCCAAATCAATCATATTCCGTTATATGCCAGTATATCCCACGCCAGTTTCACCCAGTTTGGTATGAAATGGTCTTTTTCTCCTTTAAATATTTAGGCATACATCTCACTAGGGACCCAGAGGCTCTCGGAAAGCTTAATCTGGATGACTTGGTGTCCAAAATACAATCTGATCTTCAAAGATGGGCCGCTTTTCCTTTATCCTTGTGGTGTCGTATTAGTATTATTAAAATGAATGTATTGCCCCAGGTATTTTACCCACTAAATTTATTGAATATTTATCTCCTCTGTCCTATTTTCAGCAGCTCCACTTATTATCTCTAGATTCATTGGCATAAGGTAAACAGCCTAGGAGGGCCTTTTTCAAACTTAACTTACCCAGGAGTAGAAGTATGACTCCGCCTCCCCAATTTTTATGTTATACTATTGGGTGAGTCATATTTCCAAAATGGGAGGTGGTATGATGCTAGGACTGATGTATACTCCCAATCTGGTTACAGCTTGAGAGAGGGATTCTGGATAAGTATAGGCTCCAGTTACCTAGAGTTTTTTATTACACTTTTTCCACATTACCTCCTTTTATACAAAGTAGTGTTATAGGGATTTCTATTAAGGTGCTGACTCAATGTTGAACTTTTTCAATATCTCACCAAAAAGATATGGCTCAACCTCTTACTTTAAATCCAAATATTAAGATAGGAGGCTCTCTCTCCCTAGATTGGCTCCTCGCAACTGCAGGATTACTGTGTGGAAAGCCTATTTTCCCAGGACTCCTTCTTTCTTCGGTGGATATAATGGTTAAGTTTAACATCCCTCAGAAACTCATTTTAAAGTTTTCAGCTGAGACACTTTCTAATTTTGGATCCTCATGTACGGTGTCTCAAGTCAGGCCCTTCTTAGACCAGATACAAGAGTATGCCAATAGGTCCATGATGCTTCCAAGATATACTCCTTCCTATTGGGTATCAAATATCCCAACCCCTATTGGCTCTGAAATTTGGTCTCTCTTGCCAGATTCCCCTTGGTTTGGGCAGATTTGGGTGGACACGTACAGATATCTCACCCAATATAGACATAGGCTTATTCAGTATCATATACTGAATAATTTGTTCTACTCTTCAGTTAAGTTGGCTAAACTGGGCAGATTACCTTCAAACATTTGTACAAGGTGTGGTATAGCCGAAGGAACCTGGTACATATTTTTGGCACTGTGACA
This sequence comes from Neoceratodus forsteri, assembly GCA_016271365.2. Classification (NCBI taxonomy): domain Eukaryota; kingdom Metazoa; phylum Chordata; order Ceratodontiformes; family Ceratodontidae; genus Neoceratodus; species Neoceratodus forsteri. Next base: position 269,215,244 of record CM057455.1, read on the forward strand.
AAGTGGCTCCATTATGGCATTCAATTCAATTCAATCTAGATCCTCTTGGGATTAAGAGATTTGTTTACTATAGAAGTTTGTATTTTAGGATGTTTTCTAACATACAGGTTTTGGAACGAGGTTCCATATGGCTTTAATTTCTATAGCAGTTAAAAGGCTGGTTCTCAGACACTGGATGGACCAATTGGTCATATCATATGCAGAGGACTAAAGAATATCTCTCTGTTTCAAGACTGAAAGGCTAATAGCAAGTTCTAGGAATTGCCTGACATTGTTTGACCAGAAATGGGGCAAATTGTATGCTTTATATTTTAATTAATGTACATGTGTGCAGATCTCTGGCTGTTTGGGTTTGCACTATCTCACATTGATGCTGGTCACTGCACATTGATTACTTCTTGAAATATGTTCTGTATGTCCTCTGCTTTCTTCCCAATTAGGCACATCCTGGGTGGGGTGGGGGTTGAAGAACAGGGGGTGGGGGGTCTGGGAGTTTTTTTTTTTTTCTTTTTTCCGTGGATCTAATGTTCTTCATATTCTGGAATTCTTTTGTATTTACTTTTTACTCATGGTGTTCAGTACTTTATGTTCTTAATTGAGATACAGTTTGTTATCCAAAACTTAATAAAGATGTTGAATTTCAAAATGTTTTCCACAAGTCAATCTTGTGAAGAAATGGATTATCGAGACTTTTTATAGTGTCCTCTTCCATCTTGCCATGTAAAGATTTGCATAATTTTGCAAGACTTGCACCCATAGCTGTACCCTTTTTTTGTGGAAGAAGTCTTGTTTGTAGAAGAACACATTGCAATTCAATACAAATTCTGCTAATCTGGTTAACACTGTGGTGGAGGGTTCAAGTACAGATCTTTGATCTAAATAATACTTAGTGTCCCCACCCTCCCATCATGTGGTATGTTTGTATATAAAGAAGTTACGCTTAGTGTAACCAGTAAGCTTTCCTTTTCTATTGCCAGATTTTCTATTATCCCAAGTATTTCTCCTGTATCTTTAATATACAGTATGATGGAATCATTTGACCAACTCTAGCAAATGAGAATCAGTATATTTTGCCAAAGGTTCTGTAAGGGAATCATTTCCTGACACGACAGGGCAAGGGGTTCGCCATGTCTTTATGTATTTTAGGTGGGTAGTAAAGGTTGCTCTAACTGGGTGCTCAACCTGAGATATTTTATTACTTGCAGTGGTAAAAGACCTTCTCTTTAACCTCCTGTAGATAATCATCTATTCTTTTCTTAAATTTCATAGTTGGATCTTTCTTTATTTTTACATAAAATTCAACATCACTCAATTGTCTATGCACCTCTTTCTCATAATCTTCACTGTTCAATACCACTGTTGCCCCACCCTTATCGGCAGGCTTGATGGTTATAGCTTCATTCTTTCCTAATGCCTGTAGTGCCTGCCATTCTTCCTTTGTTAAATTAAAAGTTTGTTGTGAACAAATGTCTCATTCAGTTTCTCAATATCTCATTCACAACTATGTATATAGGTTAACAAAGCAGCAGACATGTGTGGCAAAGTCTGATTGTGGTTTAAACCTGTTTATATTATCAGAAATGGGTTGAACTACTTCTATTGACCTCCTGTCCTTCAAGATTTTCAGTAGTCCTCCTTAAAAAGGATTTTATACTTAAATTCTGTCCAAGTTTGTTCAAGTCCACGATGGTTTGAAAAGTGTCAAACCTTCTAGCTGGTGTAAAGGATAATCCCTTTTCAAGATGGACATTTCTGCCTTGCTGAGCTGTACCATGATATATTTATTACATTCATCGCAATCTTCTCCTGTGACCACATTTTCCACATCTGTCCTCTCTGTTCTCCTCTTCTTCCATTTCATTTCTTCCCCCAGTTCTCTTATACCATCTGGTCTCCACCTGTTCATTCTTGGTTCCTCCAGGGTATTTGGGATTGGGGTGGGGATAGGTTTCAAGCAGGGGTCCTCAGCACATTCCTCTTCCTCTCCTAAAAAATGTCCCTTCCAGACTTTCTTCTGGTATATCCTTGTATATACTGTCTTGGTTTAAATTTGCACCCAGATTTCTTGGGGTTTTTAGCTTATGTTCATCCTGACTTACTTCAGTGTCACCTGATTTGATGCTCCAATTGAATACTCTGCCTTCCCAAAAGTCTCTTTCATCACGATCAAATTTATTCTTTTACTGTCTTGATTTTTTCTTCATATCTACGTATATTGCTAGTAAAGTTCTCTAGAAACTCATCATAATTAGCTGCACCAGACAACTCTTTAGAACTTCCTTACGTTATCTAAAGTTCAGACTCCACCTCTTTCTGAATCACAAGGTTTTCAGACAGTATTAGTTCAATATATTCATGGCTTGCTTTATGTCCTATGTTTTGCCACTTCTCAATAAAACCAATTATTTTGAGGCCACAGGTAGATTTAAGAAGGACCTGTAGCCCTCTTGGCTTCTATCCACCTCCAGATACACACGTAGTGAAATTTCCTCCTACTGTAATCTTTTCAGTTTTTGTGCTGTTCTTTCAAATTGTTTAAATGTTTGTTTTTGTTAATGGATCCAAATGTTGGTGTAACATTACTAGAGAGAATATCTGTATAGCTCTCAGTACCACCAGTATTTCTTAAAACTAGGTCTTTGAGGGAGCGTGGATACGTTGTCCCACTGTACTTGCTGTGAGTTAGCCATTCAATTCAAAACTTGGCAAGAAAGCAAGAAATGCTGACCAAAGACAACGTTTTTCTATCTTATAAATGCCTTTTTCTGTAAGATAACCTGTGCATGCTACCTGTATGTGTAGTACAAAATGGAAAGACAAAATTGTAACCACACCAAGGACAAGCAGTGCACAGCAGAAAATGGAGCAAATTGAGCAAGTACCTTAGTTTTTCCATTTTCTCCTAGTATATGCCAATGTCTATAAAAATGTCAGCTACTTTGTTTGATCTTGTTCCAAATATATTCACAAAATTAATCCTGTTCTTTTGGCATGGTCATCTTCCTATTTGTTCCTTGATCCTTCAGTAGGTCCACTCTGTCCACTGCCTCACAAGCTGTTCTTGACTTGGTGATGATGTGCTGGCATACCCCTCACCTTAAACATGCCATCCTGATTTTTTAATTCCTTTCCAGGTCCTGCTCCTCACTGCAATTTCTTTTAATTCTATACATCTGTCTTTTGTTACATTCTCTATAATATGTTTCAGGTGACAACTGCTGGATAGTAATATTGTGTTCCTATCAATTGGTTTGGTATATAATGTTATAATTAATCTGGTATTTTCTATGACCATGATCCTACGATCTTGCACAGAATGCAAGGAGAGACAGCTATTATCAACCAGAGCACAGTGGATGAAAAAAAGATAACGATTCAGATAGAATCACAAAGAGTTTTTTCTTTGGAGATGGTTGACCCATTTGCTAATACTGTAGTGTCTATACCTGGACCAGGTAATGAGAGAGAAGCACATAACACTAGACCGGAACATGGGGAGGTTAGAGGAGCATTCTTTGCCTTTGAGAGAGTGGTGTTAAAATCAAGATGTAACTTGCAGCAGATAAAGTCAATCCAGGCTTATCTTGATGCTGATAGAGCCAAGGGGGCTATGATTATTAAAGACCCTACTATAGGTCTTGATGATGAGGAATGTTTGAAGGAGTGGAGGATACAGTGAAGGAAATGACAGGTTAGGGGATGCGATTGATTGTTAAAAGGTCTACTGCTCTAGAAAAGAAATTGAAACTGAACTTAAAGAAAAGAGCAAGTATTAGAAACATTCCAGGACAATTTACATTTTGAAAAATTCAAAGTGAACTACAAAAGAAATTCAGTATCAGGAAAATAAAATTATAGCCACCAAAGAGAAGGTTTACTAGGGACAGAAATTACTATATAAATGGACACATTTTAGCTGGTCAAGATGTGAACAGATAACAAAACAGTAGACAGAACTTCAATAAGAACAAGAAGAGTAAAGTCCATTTTGAGCTGGTATCCATTTTAGGGAATACTTTGGGGCAAACTTCTGGGTCAGAGGCAACGAGTGGATCCGACACTACCTTAAACAGTGACTCTGAAATCTCAGAAGGGCCTTTTTAGAACAGAGATGCCCACACCAAGGGAAGAGGAAAGGCAGATACCAAATAAACGATGGAGTATGAGACGAGGAAGAAGAGGTACAAGAACCACAAGGAGGGCAAGTGCAGAAGAGGAGATATCAGGAATAACATCTGATGCCCTGATACAACACAGACTACCTGGAGAAGATAACATTATTAACCTGTCGGACCACATTCTTGGCAGAGCAGAAGTAAGTGTCCTGAATAAGGCCTCTCTTCATCCCTACTAAAGACACACTGACTTTTTGAATTAACCATGGACTTACATAGACTCTGTAGAATACTTAAGTTAAAGTGTCATTTTCAAAGCCTGAAGAAATAGGGGTAACAGTGTAGAAAATGTTTCTGATAATGATGTACATGTACAATGTATCTCCACACAAGAAATAATGGAAGTCCTTAGGGAATTTGATAACCTATTGGAGGAGGAGGGGGAGAAAGTATAAGTGCCGGATCCAATATGGAACCTGATATTCAAGCAGTAAGAAGGAAACCCAGCACATTCTGCCCCCAGAACCATAAGCTGAAACAGTACTCCAAAGGTTATGTGAGCAGGATATTGAAAAATTACAAACTGAGGATTTTGTGCCTAGATTTAATAACCTGACAGTGGAGGAAAGAGGAGCAATAAAAATAACAAACATATTACAGTTAAGTCAGCAGATACAGGTGGCAATGTGGTGATACTGAACACATGTGACTATGTAAAGGAAGTAGAGAGACAACTAAGTAACAGACTGTTACTTACCTGTGGGTAGAGACAGAACTTTTCTCATTTCCTTTGTTTTTGACTGCCCTTCCTCCAAGCATGCCATTTAATTTTGTCCTCTCACCTCATCTCCCCAGGAGACTACTTCCTGCCCTTTCAGGCTGTTTTCTCTCAAGCAAACTGCATTCTGCAGTTTGATAAGCAGACTTAGGAGAAGCTGCTCGAAGCTCACCCTCCAAGCAAGGTATGGGTTGCAACTCTGAATTTTGGCATCTACCCCTGGAGGAATCTCACTTGCTCCTGTTTGCCAGTGTTTCCACACTATGTGCAGCAATTCAAAAGTCTTCTAGGAACTGCTGCCAAAAATTAATGTTAGGACTGACCTCTGCTTGACATGTTTTGATTTCTCACTTTAGGTAATGTATAGTTTGATGTAGAGATTTCTTAGAGTTGATTTAAGTTTTGAGAGAGGTTTTAAGGTAGTGTGATGCTATCTGCCCTGAGCCCTGTGCCCTTCTCTTAGAGCTGTAAGTCTGTGGGCTGCACCTTGACCTCTGTATCCATTGAGGCTGCTGCAGTGCCCCCCACAACTTGCTTCAGAACCTCCTGCTGACTTTTCCATTAGCAGATTACAGTATATCTTTTAGCCACTAGAGGGCCCAGTTATAAGCACACTTACCCACTCAAACCCAATACAATACAATTCCGTCTCATTTCACTTATTGTGTGGTCGGTCTATCACTATTCATCAGTCTTTGCCCCTCCCTCTTCTACTGATTGATACTGATAGACTGGCCATGCCTGGCCAAGTTCCTACCCAATCTTTATGTGTGCTTCTCCTTCTTAGAGCTACCGATCTACACATCAGGCTTGCTGTCTCTGGCAGGCACGACATTTCCTAATCCTGTCTTCTCCTATCCACTTAACCGACTGTGTCCATAACTCTCCTAGTCCTCATATTTGAGGTGCCATGGCACACCCTTATAATTAAGCCTTTCTTGTTCCTAATCACCTTATCCATAGTGGCTCACTACAACAAAGAACAAGGATCAGGTCCACCTCTGAAATTTCCAATCCTGTAACCGAACCTCATTCCACTGCACCTCCCTTATTTAATATATCCACCTCCTTTTATCCTCAGCCCATATCCTTTACCCTTACACTTTCTGCTCCCTTCATACATGTCAATCAGAGCACTCTCCTTAGCTTCCCTTCACTGCCACCCTAACATTACATCACACCTATCATCACCTCATGGAAGGTCACAAAGGAAAAAAGTGCTCCTATCCTGAAAAACTGGATCAAGAAACTGCTTTTTGCTCCTTCTCTGTTCAGGTAACCTGAAGCTAAACCCTGGACCCCTTTACCACTTGCATCTCCCACAGAATTTGCATCTGCACCTGGACTTAAGTTAATGTTAGTCAACATATTAAGCCTCACAAAAGTTTGATCAGCTCCAAGTATGGGCTGCCCATACTGAGCCGGACCTCATTATTATAACGAATCTTGGCTCAAAAAGTCAAACAGTAATCAACAAGTCTCCTTCCTGGCTGCATTCTGCACAGGGCAGATAGGGAAGCCAGAGGGGCGTGGCCAATTACACTAAATCTAAGTTTACAGTCAGTGATATTCACTCTAAATCTAAACCTAAGGAGTACGAAATCATATCTCAAACTATATCTTCCATCCACTGAGTATCTCACTATTATTGGTGGTTATCACCCCATCTGGTGGCACTGACATACTCACCATACTTGAATCCTTAATCGTCTTCGCTGACACTGAAACTTTAATACTTTGGAATTATAATATGGACTGGCTTACTCCCAAGTTGCATGAGTCAAAATCCTTCGGTGATGAAGTCGGCTTAGCCCAGTTAGATGGTGAGCCCACTAGAACCAACACATCCAATCCGACAACAGTCTCTCCTTGATGTCATACTTTCATGCATCCCCACAAAAATCTTCACTCTTCAGTCTTCCACAATTACATGAGTGATCATGGGGTGGTTGTTTTCACAAGATCACAAATTATAGCCCGATAGCAACCAACACTCATAACTAAGTAGTCCTTTCACAAGTTTAATGCATCAGACTACTTATCTGACTTGAGCAAAATTAGATAGCAAGACCTCTGCCTTGCCAAAATGATCAATGAGGTGGTCATTGTTCTTAACACCAACCTCACCATGCTGGCCAACAAGCATGCCCCTCTGATCAAAGTCAGGGTGCGTAAAACATCCAACCCATGGTTTATATCAGATCTCAAGGCTACACTGCTACGCTGTGATAAACTTTGGGCTAAGGCTAAAAATCCAAAAGCCCAGCTGATCAGCAATCAGAGCAGCTAGAAACACCTGCATTAAACAAAACCGTGCTAGCAAAGCCAACTATTATGTCTCCACCCTTGAACAGGCAAAAGGGAATTCCCAAAAATCTGGAAGACACTCAAGTCCATTGAAGGTCAGCCTGTAGCCCCCCCATCCCTCTAAAGATCCTCAGCAGTGGTAGGGCTGTAGAAAACAGTTGCCTAATCCTTGAGAAATCAACAATCACTTTGTAACTGCTGGCCTAGCTTTTGACTCTTCACCTTATGCAGCCTGTAGTAGCAACCAATACTGTAATGACATTGACTCACAAACTTCGACCTGCCCACTCCAGTTGTGCCCACTTAGCTATAAAGAAGTCTAAGATTCACTTTTAACATAGAAATTCAAAAAGTGCAGGGGATGATGGTCTAGAACCTTTTTTCTTAAACTATGCTATCTTGATCTCACCATCCCTATCCTCTACATATTCAATCTTTCCATTTCCACTGCCACTGTTCCCTCCTGCTGGAAATCTGCCCATGTCCTCCATTATTCAAGCAGGGACCCATGTGACCTAAACGACTATAGGCCCATTTCAGTCTTACCTGTCCTCTCCAAAGTCTTCGAAAAGCTAGTTTACTCCCAAATGAAACTCCATATTAAATCATCTTTAATCCTCAACCCTATGAATCTGGCTTCCGGCCCAACCATAATACAGTTACTGCTCTAGTCAAAGTTACCAATGAATGGATTACTGCCATGGACTCCAAGAAAGTTACTGGTGCAGTATTTTTAGATCTCAGCAAAGTACTCAACACTGTTGACCACAATCTGTTAGTCTCAAGCCTAATAAAGTAGATGCCCCCCTTGCTGCCCAGTGACTTACCAGCTAATTATCTGGAAGAACCCAGAAAGTAAAAGCTGGTGGCTCTTTCTGCATCCCTCCCAGTTGTCAGGGAGTCCTGCAAGGCTCCATATTAGGTCCCATCCTCTTCTCCCTGTACATCAATAACCTTGACACACATATCCCAGTCCCATCTGCATTTCTTTGCTGATGATACTGTACTGTATACATCAGGCCCACACTGGCTGAAATGAGATGTACCCAAGCTGACTTTGCACAACTAGAAATCAACCTAATCAATGCCAAACTACTCCTAAATGCCAAGAAAACTAAGGCCATGATCTTTGCCCTAAACACCACCTCCACTTCCCTTGCAAACACGCCAAAAAATTCATCACTACCTAATTAGGTGAACCCTTGAAATCACCTCCAAATTCAAATATCTTGGTATGTGGCTAGATAACAAGCTTCCTTTCATGACCACCTCGATGACCTGGCAAGGAGGCTAAAAATTAGGCTAGGTTTCGTCTTCCGTAACAAGTCCCTCTTTCCATTGGGTACCAGAACTACAGTACAAGTCACATTAAACTGTTCCTCCAATGAGTTGTACTAGCATTTCTGACTGAGTTGCATAAGTGTTGCTGGATCCAAACAAAGCCCTGCACAAGCTGTTCCTGAGAGAGTTAAAATAGTTTTGCATTGCAATATGGCTGCACTGCAGATACATTCCAAATGAGAAGTAAAAACATTTGACAAACATTGCTCTTGAGCTGGTTAAGCATTGAAAAACAATGCAATATGAGTTGCCAGTACATTTCCAGCTGTAAAACCAATGATAAACCAACTCATTGGTGGGACAGTTTAATGCGACTTGTACTGTAGGCTGGTCCAGGCCACTTTCTTGCTGCTACTCAACTATGGAAATCTAATCTATTCCTCTGCAGTGGCCTCAGAACTCAACAAACTAGATGTCCTCTACCACTGCGCCATACTGTTCATGACAAACCTACCCTACCGAACCCACCATTATGATTCGCACTAGCCGCTGGCTGGACATCACTCTCAACCAGACGCATGCTTCATGCCGGTATCTGGTTTCTAGCTACTCCAGAACAAGCTCCTGAACTATCTCACAACCCTTTTCCATATTTCCCATAGTGCCTACTCTCTTAGGAAAATGACCTCCTCCTCCTCGATGTATCAAGAACTCGTGCCTCACTCGGCAAGCAGGCCATATCGAGCGTACTCCCAGCTATCTGGAACCAGCTCCAAAGTGGACTGAAGCTTCCAGGTACTGTCCCTGTCAGCCTATTTAAAAGGTTGGCTGCAGCAAAAATAAAACATTAGTGCAGCTGTTTCTAAATTCCAGCTCACTGCTCTAACCCTAGCCCACTGCTTCCTCTTACTTACCTAGAAATTAGCTGCCTTGATACTTGAAACAAGCACTTTGTACCTTTTTCGTGCTTGTATTTTCTCTGTCATTGTCATTTTATGCAACATGTTAATGCTTGCCCATAATTCTGTACTTGAATTTGTACTGTTTCTTTTCGATTATGCAATCTGTAACTACCTGTCTGTGTCAGAGGACCTCCTTGTGAATGAGCTTGCTTAGGGAGTTTTTCTATAACAAATCTGAACTTGAACTTATACTTTGAAGAAAGAAACAGATAACTTTTGGAATGGGCAGTCTGAGGGTTGTATCACCAGAAAAGAAAAACAGTTTTTAACCATGGAATACCCTCTGAAATCACAATTGTATATGATGCAGAAAGAACATAAATCTATGCAGAGTCCACCAGTCTGCCCTATTGTTTCTAGGGGTGGAACAGAACCACTAGCTAAAGTATAGATGACAACATAAAGGATGGTCATCCACTGCTATCCTACATCAGAGATACAGGACATGTGCTGAGAACGTTGGAAGGTTTAGGATGGCAGGGTAATAGTGTATTAGTGACTCTCAATGTAGGGTCACTATGTAACCCTCTACAAATGGGGGTTCCTGAAAAGTCTTCTCGAGCTTGCCTAAATGATCACTGCCAGGCTGATGTCCTACATTTTAGCAGTTTAAATGTGATTGCCAGAGAGTACCTGTATAGCCTCTGCATACTGTCTCTTTAAGAGCTGCCTGGATTGCAGTCATAAGTAATCTGAGAGGGAGCTCTGTTGAGAGATGTAACTATTTGCTGAAAATCATTTAAAGAGATAATGATAATGTAGTTTGTCTAACCTGCCTTCTTTGCAGCAAGGACTATTTTGTTTATCTCCACTATCTTGGTCCTGGACAGCTGAATTTGACTAATCACCACTGGTGGGACCTAAAATGGAGCCGACTACAGGAGCTGTCTGGAATCAGAATCTGTAGGGATTGTAGTTTTGGGCTTTTGACGCCTTTTTGCACCTGAAGGGGAGGTCCTGTTATGACTGAACGATGAATCAGCCAACTGAACCTTTTAGATCTTGGGGAATTTCCCAGGCTGCTGCAGCTAGTTTCAGTTTTGAGCTGAAGTGAAGAAGAACAGCTCAAGTGATTTCTGAGCAGCAGTTCTGTGTAGTTTTGCATGGGAGAACTATGAAAGGGCTGAGTTTTGGCCTGCTTGTCTGCCTAATGTCCCTGAGAGGGAAAATAGAGTTTATTCTGACTGAATCTGAGTTGTGAGGACTATTTAAGCCACTGGACTGTGACCAGGCTTTAACCTGAAGAAGATAGAAGATTTGCTGAATGCGATTGGCCTGTCAGGATTTCCAGCTGCTTTTGAATCCCGGTTTGTATAGAGACTTTACGATCATGACTGAGAGTGGTTTGCCTAGTACAGTAGAATTTCCTTTACATGTAAATGTGCTGTGTATTGAAAGTAGGTCGTGATTTGGTTCCCCACTGTGTGAACTGTGTTCTGCCTGCTGGAAGCTTTATCCAGCCTAATCGGACTGAACTGTGTTCACCTCCATTCGGCCTGGGCCATTGCATGCTGGCCCTACCAGACTACCCCACTGCACAGAAAGCCACAGACAAGAGACCTGTCTGGGATCAGTCCCTGTTCAATGCTTGAACAGGAATGACGCCTGGCTAATCGTGTGAGCCGGTTTTCCTGGCACTGCAGATTAACCATCTGCTGTCTCGATTTTAATCCAGCCTGTGTCCAGTCTTGGGTATCATGTTTAATCATCAGGTAGCTCCCTGCAACAACAGCCTAATCTAAGTGTGTCATCTGATTGCTTTGTTGTTTCTTTTCACGGACTGAGCCCTCCAGCTCCGGATTACAAATAGTGTGTGTTGTGCATGTTGTTTTCTTCCATCACAGGGCCCCAACCAGCTGCTATGTTCCTGGCTAGCCCACCATTCTCCATCTGGGTACCCAGAGTGTGTGACTGTTTATGGACCCTGAAGTGCATGCATAACTGTTTGATAGCGTCTTTAAGCAAATTAACCTGATTACGCCCTCCCTTGTTCAAGCCCCTTAAATAAATTAGATCTAACTCTTTTTGCATTTGCCCTGACTGTGGTTCCAGTTGTGCAAGAGTACTGTACTGCTGTTATTTGCTGTGTATAACCTTGTTTTACAGGGTCCCCAGGGCCGGGCCAGAGGAAAGCCCTGGTGATAAGTGCTAACAGTGTGGGTACTTGTGTGGTGTATCAGGGGTATTGTGAAAGTGATTGTGTGTATTGTTCTGGCCACTAGTAAGGAAAGAGGGGTTACAGTGTCCCAGAGGGCTGTGCCCAGGTTAGCTTGACCACTACCAACCCTGACCCTGGGTGGAGGCACCCGTTCAGAACTCAGGCCCCTTAACCTGCTACTAGCCAAGCAGGCAGGGTAGTAGCCCTTTGATAGGCGCCACCTAGGGGTTACATTTTGGAGGCTCACCACTGGGATTTTGTGCCTTCTAGTGGCCAAAATTACGAATTATTGTTAAAGATTAATGGCTACCCTGTGGAAATGTCTGTACATCAGTTAGTGGGTGGTGTATTGGGCAGGAGAGCACCCCAAAATGCTCTACTTATACTGGATGTTCCCTGGGTACCAGTAAAGATACTGTAGATGGATCACTCTCCAAAGTTGAGTGTTTAAAAACCTGCAGTGGTGGGTTGACAGGCTGATTTGATCGCCCAAACTTTCATAGCTTTGGAAGAGAGTAGTGACCTCATAGACAGCTCTAAAGTGCCACAGACTATTGTCCCAGAAGGGGTTTCAGCTGTCTGGAGAGTGATAACAAAAGAGAGTAAAGACCCCAGGTAGGATGAGCTCCCACCATTATCTGAGATTTTGAGGAGAAATTTGCTAAGTTGTTGCTGGAGGAAGGGAAAACGAGAGGATTTTAAGAAACTATACCCTTCCCACTCCAGCACCTGTTACTGCCCCACCTTCTGTGCCCATGTCAATGCTGGGCCCTATATCTGTACCTGCCATTAGTCATGACTCCTACCAAGGCTGAGAATCTTCTCAGGCACTCTCCCCACCCACCAGGGGAGGATGACTGGGAGACCTGGACAGACTATATTGCCCTCTAGTACTTCAGTGGCAATGCTCAGAAGCAGAGAAATGAAAGTGGTTGAGTGAGATCCTCCAAGGTCCTGCCCTGGCTACCATCCATGCCAGTGGGCCAATAACCTGAAGCAACTGCACAGGACTATCTTGATGCATTGTTGTTTAGTTGTTTAACCAGGAATAGCACACTCGCTGGAAGCTTTTTACAGGAACATCCTGGGAGCACAAGGAAGTTAAGTGACTTGCTCAGGGACACACAGTATGCAAGTGGGGCCAAACCCAGGTCTGGTCTGCTGGATATCACCAGATTTGCAGCTCAGAGCCTTGACCTCTGCAGCTACTGCCTCCTGCCTACTGCATTGGAAAATGTGTATGGGAGCCCAGATTAAGATGAAGATCTGTGGTGAAGAGTAAGAAATGCTCAGCAATACCCAGGGGAGCCATTGTCTGTGTATGTACCCGGCTGAAAAGCTTCTAAAAGAGTGCCTCAGAAAGGTAGTTTGCTATCAAGTGAATTAGATCAAACTAGGCTGGACTGGATCCTTAAGTCTGCTCCATTTTCAGAATTGTTACTGCTTCAGTTGCCTTGCCAGCAGGTATCACCCCTCCTATGACGAGCTAATGAAAGAAATTCTAGGGGTTGAGCAAAAGCTGACCCTGGGGAATTGCACCCATATCTGCTGCTGCTGCTGCTGCACAAGTGACCGAGAGTGATCAGCCAAGTGAGGCTCAGAGGGCAAAAGTCGGCATATAGTGAGCACTCTGAGAATGCAAAGGACTTCCTGCCCTGGGCCCAGCATTGGAAAGATGAGCTACTGAAGGAAGTCCAAGAGCTGAAGATGTGTGCCTCTGCAAGGGTTTCCCTCATGGAACAAGATTCTGGTCCCTTTCAGGATGTGACTGCCATGGGGTGGGGTGCACCCTCGGGCATCCACTACGAGGGTGGCTCAAGGCTGAGATCACCAGATTAACTGCCACGCTAAAGGAACTGTTAAGACATGTTGCACCATTCTCACTGCTGCAAGCAGATACTAGACCCCAATCTCTTACTACTGCTTCAGTTCCTCATACGATGTTCTCTCCTAGGATGACCCGGAGTCTATCATTTGTCACAACTGCGGAAGGATTGCCATATGAAAAGAGAATGCCGGTCTCAGAAGGACTTAGAAAGAGTAGTAAACAGACTCAAAGGGAGCTCAAAGAAAATCAATGGCCATGGGGTGCCTGAAATGACCACAGTGACGGTTCGAGAAACCCTAACTCAAATTTTTGTGGCTAAATCGTCTGTCCAGGCTTCTGCTGCCTCTCCAGACTGGTCCAAAATAGTGGGCCCTTCAATGGAGACTACGGTGACAGTGAATCATATTCGTACTTGGGCTGTGCTTGACAGTGGGTCTAAGTGACCATTGTATTCCAGGACTGGCATGACAAACACTTATCTGATGTGCCTTTGCAATCCCTGGAAGGCCTACTTGTGTGGGGTCTGGCGACAAGTCTTATCCCTACCTAGGGTATGTCTGCCTCTGATTGTCTTTTCCTGCAACTGTAGTGGATGTAGAGAAGCGGTAGAGACATTGGCCTAGTGTGTCCCCCACCAGACTGTATGATGGGGTCCCCCTGTTAACTGGGACAACGCCCATGTGTTTGGGAGACTGACGCAACTCTGTCACAAGAAACAAGGGCAGGACTGGGAGGGCCCTGAGAATTCCAGCTCTGATCAAGAGGGCCTATGATTTGCAACAGAAACCTGAGAAGTAGACTAGGATGAACCGGTGTGGATCGTGTGGAAGAAGGATCCCAATTCAATGGTACTGGCCCTAACATACAGTGTACCATTCAAGGGAGATCCCTCTGGAAAGATGTCAAGAACAAAATACTGATGTTGGATGCACCAGGCAGTGGAAAATTGCCAGAAGGATTATTGGTTAAGCTCAGCATCTTGACTGTTCGTGCCCATGCCTATGCACGACGAGTGATGGTCCAGATTCACAATGTGTCAGATTGGGAGATCTGGGTGAACAGAGGATGCACCCTAGCTATGGTATACTGTGCAGACACTGCAGTATTGCCCAGCAACAAGCACTCTTGTGAGAAGGAGAGAGTGACTTCAGACTTGTTTGACTTTGGTGATTCCCCATTGCCAGCTGAATGGAAGGCTAGAATTAGCAAGAGACTTGCCCAGAGAAACCAAGTGTTTTCATTGAAGGAATGGGATGTGGGATGTGTCCAGGTTATGGAGCATCACATATGTCTGCATGATGAACGACCATTTTGAGAGAGGTCCCACGCCTAGCCCCAGCAGACATAGATGATGTGAGAAGACACCTGCAGGAAATGCTCGCTGCTGGCGTGATACAAGAACCAGGAGCCCACACACTCTCCCATTGTGGTTGTGTGTAAGAAGAATGGGTCTGTGAGGATGTGTGTTGATTATCGAACCCTGAACGATGGACCATCCCAGACCAATACACTATGCCTTGTATACAAGATGCCCTGGACTGCTTGAATGGGAGCAAATGGTTCTCACTGTTGGATCTTTGCAGTGGATACTACCAGATCCCCATGGCCCTGAAAGACCGTGAGAAAACAGCCTTCATCTGTTCATTGGGGTTCTACGAGTTTCTGAAGATGACACAGGGATATTGGGCACCGCCACCTTTCAGCGACTGATGGAATGTGGGGAGATATGAATTTGCTGGAATGCCTGGTGTACTTGGATGATGTCATTGTGTTTGGGAGCACCTTAGAGGAGCATGAGAACCGACTGTTTAAAGTCCTAGACCAACTGAAAGACTTTGGCCTCAAGCTGTCCATTGACAAGTGCCAGTTTTTCCAAACCTCTTGAAGTATGTGGGGCAGATAGTATCTACAAAGGGTTAGAGACTGATCCCAGTAAGGTTGAAGCACTGACTACCTGGCCCCAGCCCCATAATCTGAAAGAACTACAATGTTACCTGGGGTTCTGTGGCTACTACCGAGGTTCATAAAAGACTATTCCAGATGATTCACCCACTCTTGAACCTTACCCAGGGTTACCCTCCTTCCAATTGTAAATACAAGAAAGAGGCCATTAAAGAACCAGAAAAGTATACTTCTACCCAGGTGAACTCTTCAGGCTCCGCTGGATGCCCGACTGTGAAGCAGCCTTCCATGAGATCACATACCAGCTCACCCACACCTCTATTCTCCCTATGCTGACCTCACCAAACCCTATGTGCTGAATATGGATGCTAGTCTGCAGGGTCTAGGAGCGGTGTGTATCAGGGCCATGAGGATGGCCTGAGACCAGTAGCTTCGCCAGTAGGAGCTTGACCCCATCCAAACAAAACTACCCTGTGCATAAGTTGGGAGTTCCTTGCTAAAATGGGCCACCATTGACCAGTTTCATAAATACCTCTATGGGGAAAAGATATTGGTGAAGACTGACAATAACCTGTTGACCTATGTAAAGACTTCAGCTAAATTAAACTCCACTGGGCACGGTGGCTTTTGCATTATCAACCCATGATTATGCTGTCAAATACAGACTGGGCCTGAACCATATTGATGCTGATGCCCTTTCACGATGACCCACTTCCAAGAGTGATTTGGGTCAGTCTGTCTGAACCTGACATTCGAGCATTGTGCCAAAAGTTTGATAGAGATGAACAGATGTCTGCGGACACAGTGGACTGTTTAGTAGATTGCTTGGGCCCTTCTGACACCTGCATACCAGCTGCTTATTGCTACTTCTCTGCTCTAGATATTAGTGCACTACCTCAATTTCACAATGACAGCATTCAGTGGGCTCAATCCCAAGATCCTATGATTCGCCAGCACTTGATGCCCTGTGTGTGGGAAAGATGTGTCTAAGTTACATTCCACTAACTTGTCAACTGCTTTATTGTTTAAAGAAGGCCCCATATTGAAGTTGCTCAATTTGTTGTTGTATAGAGACAGTAGATCATGTGCAAAGTAGACAAGCAACACTGGTCCTGCCTACGGCCTTTAAAGATTTGGTACTGAGATGATCCTCCACAATCACATGGGGCACCTCGGTATTGACAGAACCCTTGACCTGGTACGATCTCCTGTCTACTGGCCCAAAATGGGACCAATGTTGAGCACCATGTAAGACTTGTAGTCACTGCCTGCAAAGAAAAGCCCTGCCTCAGAGGATGCCCCTTGTTAATATTACTACCAGTGCCCCCAAGGAACTAGTCTGCATAGACTTCTTGTGTTTAGAACCTGATCAGTGGAACATTGGCAATGTGTTAGTGGTTACGGATCATTTCACACGGTATGCAAAGCTTTTCCCACCAAAGATCAAACGGCATCTACCATGACCAAGGTGCTAGTAGAAAATTTCTTTGTCCACTATGGTGCCCCAGCAGATTCATTCTGATCAAGGCAGGGACTTTGAAGTCAGCTAATCAAAGAAATGATCTCTCTATGGGGTGTAAAAGTCAAGAACCACCCCTATCACCCACAGGAGGCCCTCAACCAGAACTTTTAACCTCACCCTTCTAGACATGCTGGGCACCTCCACCCAAAGACAAGCATAAATGGAGCCAGCAGATTAGCACCTTGGTACATGCATACAATTGCACAAAAATGATGCTACTGGGTTCTCTCCCTACTGCCTCATGTTTTGAGGAAAGGCCGGCTGCCAGTTGATGTCTGTTTTGGGGTCTCTCCAGATGGGGTCCAAGCTGAAAACTACTTGCAATATGTACAAATACTGAAAGCTCAATTGGACCATGCCTATCAACTGGCCCTGACAATGGCAGCCAAGAGAAATCTAGCCAACAAAGAGAGGCATGATAAAAAGTAAAGGCTCAAGAGCTTTGACCTGGAGACCATGTGTTGTTACACAATTTGGGACTGCATGGTAAACACAAAATTGCTGATTGGTGGCACCAACTTCCCAATGTAGTAGTTGGAAAGTTGGATGATTTACCTGTGTGACAAGGTGGCCTGAGAACAACTCCAAAGCTGTCAAGACCACGCACTGTAACCACTTGCTACCTATTGGCCAAGTCATGATTGAGGCTGAACTCGAAATTGAGCCCCTGGGCCCAGTGACTCATGCTGCTGCAAGAAGAGAAAGAGTCAACCTACCCCAGTGGTCACAGATTTAGGTTTCCTCCGCAGAAGGCCCAGAATGATAGTGACTGTCAGTCCACTTCCGACAAAAGTGAATACGACCATGATTATTACCCTCTTATGAACTGAGTCAGCTGTTTCGAGGTAACCCCTGATAAATTGTGGGATGAAACTGGGCCTTCTGGACTGCCTTCCCCCCAGCTTCATTCTTGTAGCCAATGATCCCAGAAAGTGAAGTGCAAAGTATCACGCCTGAAGATGTTCATTCTCTGTGTATTGTGGAACTGTATGATTTGCCTGAGGGAGGGGCTGATGGTTTGAGTCTTTGGTGACATACCAGAACTTGAAGAACACTATGAGAGTGCTAAAACCCCCTTCAGTGCCTCAAAGTTTGATTGTGCCTGAGCCTTCGCAAAATGAGTCAAGTGTTACAGAAACAGAGCCTGCAGAGCAAGGGCCGACAGTGCCCAAGTTTGGACATTCCCACCAGGCAGAGGCACCTCACAAGTGACAAGAGTCCCAGACCAGTGCTGAGAGTACAGAGACTGTAGTTGTCCCCCTCAGAAAACTGTCCGAGCTGTCGAAGCCAGTAGTACTCAGTTATGATTCTCCCGGGAGGCCAGTGGACTTGCCTCTCCATGTAGTTCACAAAGGTGTTTATGTTTCACCAAGCTCATTGCCCAAATTGAGCTTGACGCCATTCCAGGTTACTTGTTCTGCACATCACCATGGTGCCCCTGCCCCATCCAGCCTCAAGTTAGCTGATAGGAAGGGCCCCTCTTGCATTATTGTTCAAGGTACAAGTTATTACCTGATTTAGTATAGTAATGTTCAACTGACTTGTGTGAAATATGCCTAATGTATTGTCAGAATGGACAAAGTATTGGTAAATGTAGTGAATATGTATAGCAAAGTAATAAGTTTATGTTAACTGATGCATGATGGTACAGTCTTGACATGGATGCCAAGTTTTCTCCAGGCAGGAAGGGTGTAACCCCACTACAAATGAAGGTTCCAAAAGTCTTCCTCTAGCCTGCCTAAATGCTCACTGCCAGGCTGGTGTCCTGTGTTTTAGCAGTTTAAATGTGATTTCCAAAGAGTGCCTGTATAGCCTTTGTGTACTGTCTCTTTAAGAGCTGCCTGGATTGCAGTCATAAGTAATCTGAGAGGAGCTCTGTTGAAAGGTGTAACTATTTGCTGAAAATCATTTAGAGTGATAATGATCATGTAGTTTGTCTAACCTGCCTTCTTTGCAGCAATGACTATTTTGTTTATCTCACTATCTTGGTCCTGGACTGCTGAATTGGACTAATCAGTACTGGTGGGACCTAAAATGGAGCCAGACTACAGGAGCTGTCTGGAGTCAGAATCTGTAGGAATTGTAGTTTTGGGCTTTTGGCGCCTTTTTGTACCTGAAGGGAGCTCCTGTTGTGATTGGCAGATGAATCAGCCAACAAACCTTTTGATCTTCGAATTTCCCAGGCTGCTGCAGCTAGTTTCAGTTTTGAGCTGAGAAGTGAAGAAGAACAGCTCAAGTGATTTCTGAGCAGCAGTTCTGTGTAGTTTGCATGGGAGAACTGTGAAAGGGCTGAGGTTTGGCCTGCCTGTCTGCCTGCTGTCCCTGAGAGGGAAAATAAGAGTTCATTTGGACTGAATCTGAGTTATGAGGACTATTTAAGCCACTGGACTGTGGCCAGGCTTTAACCTGAAAAAGACCAAAGATTTGCTGAATGTGATTGGCTGTCAGGATTTCAGCTGCTTTTGAATCCCGGTTTGTGCAGAGATTTTGCGATCGTGGACCGGAGAGCGGTTTGCCTGGTACAGTAGATTTTCCTTTACATGTAAATGTGCTGTGTGTTGAAAGTGGGTCGTGATTTGGTTCCTCTGTGGAACTGTGTTCTGCTTGCTGGAAGCTTTTTCCAGCCTAATCGGACTGAATCTGCATTCATCTCCATTCAGCCTGGATCATGTCACACTGGCCCTGCCAGACTACCCCACTGCACAGAGAAAGCCACAGACTAGAGACCTGCCTGGGGATCAGCCCCTGCTCCAAGCTTGAACAGGAATGATGCCTCAGTGAATCATGTGGGCCCTTCTCTCCTCCTGGCACTCCAGATTAACCACCTGCTGTCTCGATTTTCGTCCAGCCTGTGTCCAGTCTTGGGTATCGTGAGTAATCATCAGGGTAGCTCCTGCAACAGCAGCCTAATCTAAAAGTGTGTCATCTGATTGTCTTGTTGTTTTCTTTTCACGAACTGAGCCCTCCGGTTCTGGATTACAAATATGTGTGTTGTGCATGTTGTTTTCTTCCATCACAGGGCCCCAACCAGCTGCAACATTCCTGGCTAGCTCACCATTCTCCATCTGGGTACCCAGAGTGTGACTGTTTATGGACCCTGAAGTGCATGTAACCCCTGCAAATGGGGGTTTCCAAAAGACTTTCAGGAGCTTGCTTGAATGCTCCAAGCCTGAATGGTGTTTGGCGTTTAAGCCATTTATCTGTGAGTGTTTTAGAGCCTCTGGTACTGTCTCTTTAAGAGCTGTCTGCTTGCAGACATAATTAGTTTATATGGGGGACTGTGTGTTTCTCTGCTTGAGTACCACTCGAACTGCTGCCAATTCACTCCATTTTTGCAGTCACTAGGAGTGCAAGGGAACCTATCTGAAAGATGTAACTGTTTGCCAGAAATCATTTAGAGTAATAATGAAAATACAGTTTGTCTAACCTGCTTTCTTTGCAGTCAGAACTGTGTTTGCCTAGTTCCCCATTCTAGTTTTGAACTGCTGAACTGGACCAATCAGTGTGGGATAAGGTAGCTCTAAAATGGTGCCTTGGATGAATCAGAACTTGGACTCGTAATCTCAGCCAGCCACAAGAGGATTATATGGGCAGTGACTCTGGGAGATGTAGTTTGGACTTGGCGCCTTTTGGACCAACAGGGCAGTCTATTGTGAGTGACAGCCAATCCAGCCAAGAACTGGGAGGAACTCAAAGGAAGTGCCCGGTTTTGTCTGCTGGAGTTTCAGTTGAGCTCTGGCAGTGAAGAGGAAGGAGCCCTGTGCTTTTGATTGTGCAGTTTTAGTCGGAAGCGTGTATAGGCCCAGAGTTCCAGTCTGCAGCTTGTGTAACTGCTTGTTAGGACTGAATCCATCCTGTGAAGAGAATCAAAGGATATCTGAAGAGTAGAAACCAGGCTCACCCTGTAGAAGACTGGAGAAATTGCTGAATTGCACTCGGTCTGTCAGGAACTGAATCTGCTGTGTGTTCTCCGGGTATTGTGCAGTAATTCTGATCGGGATAGAGAAGCAGCCTGCCTGGTATAGTACTTTCTTTTTACCATATAAATGTATGAGGAGGCTTGTGCAGCTCAAGTGAATCCTGCTGCCAATAAAGGACTTTGCCTGTTACTGTTTACCATATAAATGTGTGAGGAGGCTTGTGTAGCTCAAGTGAATCCTGCTGCCATTAAAGGACTTTTGCCTGTTGCAGTTTGCCATATAAATGTGTGAGGAGTCTCGTGAAGCTCAAGAGTAGCCCTGCTGACATTGAAGGACCCTATCTTGTTTGGAGGTCGTGAGTACTAATTCAGAGTCGCTCCTGCTGAATTGCCACATTGAATCCAAATGGAATTACTGTACTGCCGACTGTTTAACTAATTTTCGTTTCTCTGTGAGAAGGGCCTACCAGCTGCCATGGTTTGGACTAGCCACTAGGGCTTGGGTACCCAGGGACAGTAACTGGTAGGGATAGGCTGTGCACAGAGCCATAGATAGATGAGTAAAGTGATAAGCTTATTAACCTGATTTCCCCTGTCCTTGTTATATCCCTAAATAAATCAGAGCTGCTTGTTTCAGCAAAGTTATACTGCCTTGAGGTATTTGTCTATGTTAAAGTATTGTACTGTGATTGTTGCACTGTATCTTATTTTACAGGGGTCCCAGTGCCTGAACCAGTCCTGGAGTAAGTGTATACTGTGAGGTAATTCTGATATACTGTGTGGGCCACTAGTGGGAAGAAAGGGGTTGCAGTGTCCCAGAGGGCTGTGACCAAGTAAGTTTAACTACTGCAAACCCTGACCTCTGGGTGGAGGCACCCGCCATTGGATCCAGGCCCCTCAACCTGTTAGTGGCAAATCAGGCAGGGGTAGTAGCCCCTGGGATAGCGCCATCTAGGAGTTACATGCATAACTGTTTGATTGATAGAGCCTTTAAGCAAATTAACCTGATTACGCCCTTGTTCAAGCCCCTTAAATAAATCAGATCTAACTCTTTTTTTGCATTTACCCTGACCATGGTTCCAGTTTGTGCAAGAGTATTGTACTGCTGTTACTTGCTGTGTATAACCTTGTTTTACACGGGTCCACAGGGCCGGCCAGAGGAAAGCCCTGGTGGTAAGTGCAAACAGCGTGGGTACTTGTGTGGTGTATCAGGTGTATTGTGAAAGTGATTATTGTGTATTGCTCTGGCCACTAGTAAGGAAAGGGGGGTTACATGTCGGTGTTGCCCAGGTTAGCTTGACCACTAACAACCCTGACCTCTGGGTGGAGGCACCGCTTCAGAACTCAGGCTCCTTAACCTGCTATTGGCCAAGCAGGCAGGGGTACTAGCCTTTAGGATGCGCCACCTAGGGGTTACAACTATATACTAATATACCCAATGAGGGAGGTCTTAGGGCTATGTACTATTTCCTAGATAAAAGAGGTTTAGGAGTAAAACTAGACGCTGATTTTTCAGTGGAACTGACTAGAATGGTCCTGGAAGGCAACTCTTTTGTTTTGGTGATAAGTTTTTAATCAGATAAAAGGTATAACAATGGAGGCAAACTTTGCTCCTAATTACACAAATCTGTACATGGGCATTTGGGAGCAAGGAGTTATTTGGGATTGTAACAACAATCCATACTGGACCAATGTCCATTTATGGAAGTGCTTTATCGATGACATTCTGTTGGTGTGGGCAGAAATGAAGAACTCAAACAATTTATAGACTACCTACATAAGAGCAACAGCAATTTGAGATCTACATACACTGCTAGCAGAGAAGAGATTTTGTTCCTAGATCTTGGATTAGGGTCATAGAAGATTCCCGAATAATTACAACATTATATACCAAAGCAACAGATATGAACACAGTATTACTCTCCAGCAGTTGTCACCTGAAACATAATAGAGAATATACCAAAAAGCCAGATGTACTGTATAGAATCAAAAGAAATTACAGTGAGGACCAGGACCTGGAAAGGAATTGAAAAATCAGGAGGGCAAGTTTAAAGTGAGGGGTATGCCCAGCACATTGTTGTCAAGACAGTGGACAGAGAAGACCTACTGAAGGATCAGGTAACAAATAAGGAAGATGACCATGCCAAAAATAACAGGATTAACTTTGTGACTACATATGGAACAAGATCAAACAAAGTAGGTGACATAGTTTATAGACATTGGCATATACCAGGAGCAGATGTAAGACTGAAGGAAACAGCAGTGATATCCTCAAGAATGGCCCATAGGAGGCAAAGAATGTGGGTGATCTAGTGGTAAATTCAACTTTTGAGACCCAGAAACAAAGAACGTGGTTACTCCCCTCGATAGGATGCAAAATGTGAGAATTGCAATTTTGTCCTGAAATCTTTGAATGTAGGATGTTCATTAAGTCCCAAAGTGGCAGAATGCAAACATCAAACAGCTTATTACCTGTAATTCGCCTATGTGTGTACTACTCATTCTGCGCCTGTGGTAAATATTGTGTGGGCAAAACCCAAAGGAAATGGAAGGAATGCATAAGTGAACATCTTGGAGCAATAAGAAATGATAATTTGAGTATGTCTGGACTGTGCATATGAAACAAGCACAAGACAAGAAAAACACATACTCAGATTTGTTGGGGTGGAACAAGTGAATCTGGGCCCAAGAGGAGGTGATAGAGAAGGGCTATTGAGCCTCAGAGAAATCTACTGGATCTACACACTAGGAGCGTAGATGGTCAAAGATTTGAACAACCATATAAAGCTGAAACCATTTCTAACTAGTTGGGAGTTCTGAGGAGCTTTAATCCCCAGCTCCTGGTCAAACTGTACCTTTGATCTTAACTCAGTGGATGTCTGGTTCCACTTCATAAGTGGATTTTTTTAAGTCCACACCATCAAAAAAATCCCTCAAAATTTTTTAAAGATTTGCCAATATGAAAACAATGATGGCTATAGTCTAAATCTATGTCTGTTATAATTCCATTCAGCTTATGTATAGTAACTAGTCTTTTGATGAGTAATTTTGACTAGGACAGACTGGTCATTATACCTGTTGTTTATTGCCTCACAGGTAGGAGAGGTGCCTATAACACTAACACATATCTCCTTGGGATTGAAGTAGAAGTGGATCAGAAAGAGGAAATGATACATTTTTTTTACTATTGATTAACGTGGATAACAATATTCTTCCCTTTGATATCCACAGGACTATGATCCACTAGTATTTCTTGTTCGTCAGTACTCCTTTATAAATACTGAGGCATGAACTGATGGTGTTAGTGCCACCTTGGTGTATTCTGGGAAGTGTTACCGATAGCCCTTTTTCTGTCTATTGTGAAGGTCTATGAAATTTTATGCTTGATTGTGGTGTGCAAATTTACTTGAATGCTCAGGTCTATGTTGTTTATTCTTTATTTTGTATTAAAAACAATGAAGCGTAGGTAAAAAGGAGGTCTACTACATTAAGGTTTTAGGGTCTCCTTCTTTTCTTTTCCCTTTTCTACCCCCAGTTTCCATATATCATTAGTCATGGTCAAATATTTTCACTAATGTGTTAGTATTAAATCAGTATGCCTATTAATAGCTTTATAATGCATAGTAAATATGAAAAAGTCTCTCAGTGCCATGTTGTTCAGCAGTATTTGTATTTAAAAAGTATATTAGGTAATCTATATAATGTTAATTCATACTGACGTTACACAGTGATAACTACTGTACAATGGGCACTGCAATTTAATACCTTTTGTGTGTTTGTAATGTCTATTGTATGTTTTCTCATGTGTTGAAATGGAGACATATATCCCGGTGTCTGACTATTCACTGGTTTTTAACTAATTGTTATGCATTGGCCCTTTAAGAATTAGTTTAGCACATGTGATCATTGATGGCTGCTATTTAAGGGATTGACACTAGAGGGTATTATCTTGGAAAAGCCCATGTTTGGGTGAAATGTAAGATGTTGCTGAGTCTGTACTGTTCATTAATTTTTGCCGCTGTTGTAAAAGTGCTTTGTTTTGCACAATTTCATTGCCTTCAACCTTTTATTTTCTGGGTCTGAGGTGGAGTGTTGCGACTTACTTGTTTTTTACTATACATTAGGCATCACTTTCTGGTGGCTCAGGAATGATTAATGTAGTAAGGTACCAGAAAATTCTGAATTTTCGGAGTCCTTTCTTGTGTTAACAGCAGCGATTCCTTGAAAAATTTGTGACAATCAAAAGAAGGGTAATACTCAGGCCAAGCTCATCTTCTGCAGATTCTGAATTAGTGTCTATATTAACAGTTGCACCACTGGTTGAAGGCTGAGGCTGCTGAGGAACAGAGGGTTGTTTTTGCTACAGATCTGCTATTAGCCCATCTGGCATATCATTTTGAGGTGCTATACCCACTATGACTTGACCAATTGGCAGCTGGTGGTTACGGTGCATTGTTTTTACTGCTGCAGAATTCCCTTCTGGCCTTATTTTATATACTGGCAGGTCATCCAAGTTGCTGAAGACTACATAAGAGATGTTGCATGGCCAGTCTGCTATTTTGTGCTTTCCCTGGTGACCCAGATTTCTAACTAACACCTGATCTCCCAGTTGCAGCTCTGGGGCCTTCACTTTTTGTCGGAACTGATTTTGTTTGCCAGATTTCATTTGGCAGCCATGGTTGGACTAACTGATATGCATGATGCAATTGATCTTTGAGCTTTTGCACATACTGGAGGTAGTTGTCAGCCTTTGTTCCATCCAGTGATACTCTTAGCATAGGTCAACCAGCAGCCAAGCTTCCTTCCAAACATTAACTTGTAAGGTGAGAACCCAGTGGCATCATTTGTGTGTGCAGTTATAAGCATGAGCTAATGAACTTACTTGCTGGCTCCATTTAGGCTTATCTTTGGGATGGAGGATGCCCAACATATCTAGCAATGTGTGGTTAAAGTGCTCAGGGTGTGGGTCACCTTGTGAGTGGTAAGGGTGGTTCTGGACTTTCTCACTCCCCATAATGACAGCATTTCTTTAATTAGCCTGCTCTCAAAGTCTCTCCCTTGATTGGAGTGGATGTGCAGGGTGCGCCATAGTGCACAAAGAACTTTTCTACAAGCACCTTTGCTACTGTGGATGCCTTTTGGTCTTTACTAGGATAGGCCTGAGAGTAGCGAGTAAAATGATCAGTCACTACCAGGATATTGCTTATGTTTTCTGAATCAGGCTCTAAGCACAAAAAGTCTACGCAGACTAGTTTAATTTGTGCACTGGTCTAAATGTTTACCAACTGGGCAGCTTTTTGTGGCTGGGCCTTCCTCTGTAGACACCTGCTACAAGTTTTGATCTACTGTTCTATGTCATCTGCTAACTTTGGCCAGTAAAAGCGTGCTTTGGCAAAGTCTGTTGTCCTTTCTGTACCCAAGTGCCCCATCTGGTCATGTAATGCCTGTAGTACTACTTGTTTAAACCTGCTGGGTAGAACCAATTGTATTCATATGACTTTATCTTATCCCACTGTGACTTCGGAGCAGTAAGCCATCTTTATTTTAAACGTGGCCACTCACGGTATAGCAGGATAGTCCTTTTGTCAGTAGATCTCATTTTGATATATCCTTACCTTTGTTGATTGATTGCAGTATAGGCTCAGTCATAGGATCATTATATTGCTCTCTCATGACATCAGCTTTGGTGAGCTATGGCAAAGTGCTGAGATCCAAAGCTGCAAAGATACAGCAGGTGGCTGAAATACAGATTTCTGGGGTCCCAGACAGTCGGCCAAACAGTTTACTGTGGTAGGGAAGGCTGTTCCTCATGATCAAACTTTTGACAAAGAGCTTGGATTAATTGTTCAGACATTTTAACCCATTCAGTCTTAGCAGCTGGCCTCTGGGATAAGGCATCCATATCAGTGTTGTTTAACCCAGAGTGGTATTCAGCTGAGTAGTTGTAAGGTGACAGGGCCGAGAGCCACCTGTGGCCTGTGGCATCCAATTTAGCTGATGTTTGAACATACATGAGGGGTTGTTATCAGTCTTTACAAGGATGTTTGCCCATACAAGTACTCATGAAATTGGTTGACTATGTGGCCTACTAAGGAACTCTAGCTTGTGCACAGGATAATTTTCTCTGATGATGTTAGGCTTTCTACTGGTGAATGCCACTGGGCACAATCCTTCCACGTATTCTTGGTAGAGCACAGCTCCAAGACCACTCAGGCTGGCATCAGTGTGTGTAGAATAAGGTCTGGTGGGATCTGCATAGGCCAGGACTGGAGTGTTTGTGAGCAATTGGATTATGTCACAGAAAGCTGTGTCACACTCAGGAGTCCACCTGTTTCCAAGCGGTTCATTTGGCCTGAAGTAAACTTCGTCCCCTCTTTGCCAGTATTTTTCTATATTTGTGGTTTGCAGGAGAGTAATCTTAAATCAGGTTCAACAGAGGCCAAATCACTTTGGTATGGTCTTTAACAACTCACCTGTAATAGCATAGAATCCAGGAATCGCTTTGCAAGTAAACACTCTTTATTTCATTAGTTACTAGTGTATAAAAGGGAAAGAATTAACAAACAAACACATCAAGCATAATACATAATTAGGAAATTCAAGCACCAGACATTATTGAACAAAATAATCATAGAAAAATAAGGATCTAAAGGAAGAAAATAAAACAACCCAATCCCTCTCCCCATACCCCAGTACCCCCTACCCACTACTCCAAAACCCTCCCTAGGCGTTGCATGAATAGATATTGGAAAGGATTCCTGACTAGGGGATGATAGGGCAAGTGTAAGGGAGTAAAATGACATCCAACAGTCACTAAATCTGTACCAGGATGCATTAAATTTATTTTTATTTTGTTATGCAAACATTTGATGACCAGGAAAGGCATGCTGAGCCAAGGCTCATTTCTAGGTGCGACCAGGGGTAGGGAACATGAGATTGAGAGAGAACAAATACAGTGGTACACAGGAGCAAGTATTACATTGCATATGGCTAGTGCAGCATAATACAGTGTACAAAAGTTAAGAAGTGCACAACAGGAAGTATACCAATACATTCATGATGGCCAATACAACAAAAAAGGCCACGCTAGTGTTTAATGTACAAGGTGGGGTGCAGGAGGAAAGACAGAGGGCTATGAGTAAACAACCTGGGAGATAAACAACTTGAGTGATATGTGAACAATATGGAACAAGTGGGAAGGACTATCAATGAGCTGCGTCTGATACGATTGAAAATATAAACGACAGTAGTTCTATTGGTAGGTATGGATACAAGCAGGGTAGAGCAGGAGGCATAACAGACATTTGACAGAGAAGTGAGATGTAGAGTTCCATAGGAGGAATGCTTGAGAGTTCCACAGTGAGGGAAGGTGGTTGGTAAAAGCAGCTTTGCCCATGTTGGAGGAGGGTGGGGAGAGGGCGGGATCAGTTGATACATTTACAATTTAATATTATGTACAATTTTAATATACACCCTCAAGATTATTGGTGTTTGGTTAAAGGGAGACTTCATCTTTTTAACCTCTATGTATAAGATGGAGTCAATCCTCCTTCCAGTCTCGTAATATAGTCAGTTTAGTCACTAATGCAATCATAGCCATATGAATTCGCTGTTTCACTGAGGGTATAGTGGAATAGTCCCCAAGAAGGCAGATCGCCTCAGTGAAGTATGCAGAGGGTTAAAAGGATGAAGTCTCCTCTTCAACCAAACACCAAAAGATTGAACCTTGGTACAGGACCAGAATTTATGGTACATGGTAGCTTCCTCTTGCCCACCCGCACACTACTGATGAAATCCTTTCCATTCTGAATAATCCTGAGGGTACATAATACAAATTGTGCATAATATTAAATTGTAAATGTCTCAACCTATCCTGCTTGACCATTTTATAAATATCATTCCAGATTGTTTGCCAGCGGAGTCTGATGAAGTTATACCCAATTGGTTTTTCCAGTAATCGCCACTGGGAAATTATTCCATAGCAGAGAACAGAAAGTTTTATAGAGACCAGATATTGGCTTATTCTTTACCACTGTCATATAGAGTTGCCTGAAAAGATCCAAGGTTATATATGACCATAGAACTGGGCCTAAAAATTATGTGATGCAATGCCTTAGCTGATCTAATTTAAAAACCTTGAGATCAAATGAAGAACTTACACCTTATGTCTTCTACTGACATATGCTAATTCCTTCCACCAATTGACCTATTGAGGATGTAGGTAGATTTAGCCATTTGTTCAGGATCAGAGGATGCTTCAATATTCAACAATTTAAGTTATAATAAAGGGTTGGCCCAGATCTCTTACGTGTAAAACTTTAAACTCCTTGTATAACTGAGAAAGAGCCTTCGATCCCATCCTATGGGGGTATCTTTTAACTCTTTAGGTAAACATTTGAATGGAGTATACAACAAGGAGGGTAGTGATATATTATTTTATTTCCCAATAAGCTCCTCCAGATATAGCCAATTTGGACATGTAACTCCCCTCTCTACCCCCTTGAACCGCAGGTATATCGAGCTGCATGAATCACCAAATAATAATAACAAAAATTAGGTAGCTGAAGACCTCCCTTTCTTTCCACTTACAGAGATTCAGTAATCTCACCTTGGTGGCTTTCCTGTCATTAAAAGGAAGAATCAAGTGAGTGAATTTTGTCAAACCAAACCTTAGGGAGGAAAACATCAGAAACATAGAATTTGATGGCAGATAAGGACCGCTTGCCCACCTAGTCTGCCCATTTTCCTACCTAAAGATAAGCTGCAGATCCTAGTTAACCAACATTAAGCATGTCCAGGGGTAAAACAACGTAGGCAAAAACCATCATCTTAATAATATTCACCCTGCCCCACACCAACATAGGCAACTGCTGCAAACAGTGCAAATCTTCTTTGAGTTTTTAAGGAGAGAGTTTAGATTCAAAGACCTCAACTGGGAATAGTCCTTTGTAAGAATATGGACTTTTCTGCAGGGAGAAGATACCCAGGAATTAAACAAGTGGGTTAGAAGGGGATTAGTTCCTTCTTGTACGTTTTGTAGAGTAGCTGAGGAAAGCCGTCTGGCCTGGGAGCCTTGCCCAACAGGAGGGACTCGAAGCCCATTCTACTTCAAGCTCTGTGATTGAACCCTCCAGTTGGGAACTCTGTTCCAGAGACAAGCTTAGGAGATGTGCCAATTCCAAAAAATGAGACACAGATTCCTCTTGTAGAGGGACAAGGCTGAGGATGAATGTAGCTGTTGGAAATAGGACTTAAATTCTTCTGCCATCTCGTTTGCATTATTAGTCAGAGTAGCAGAATCAGGACTCTGTATAGCTGAAATCCATCTGGCATCCCTTTGTTGCTTCAGCCTCATGGCTACAAGCTTTCCAGCCTTCTTACCTTGCCTATATAACTGGCCTTGATTCGTGAAGCAGCTGTAGTAACCTTGTCTAATATAAAGGTTGAATATTCTGCTCTTAGCTGAATCAATTTAATCTTATCCTCTTCCGGTTTTGAAGGGTTCAAAGTTTTCTCTAAAGTTCTAATGTCTAACAGCTATTTGTCTACCTGGGCCTGCTGCTTTCATTTCTTTACAGTTGCCAACCTTATCAATTCCCTCCCAAACTGTTTTCAAGGCAGCCGGAGTGTATCACAGCTGAGATCAACCCCTTATGACATTGAATAGAATATACTAAAAAATCTCTGAACCTAGGTACTAAGCTTAGACCCTTCAGCAATAACAGGTTTAATGACAAGATGTGAGGTCTTAATGTCAAATGAGGAAATTCCAATGTCAGCAGAACAGGAGAGTGCTCTGATAAAACCTAGCTTGGACCTGGCAGCCTGTTACAAAGGAAGTAGTTGTTTACTAACCAAAAATAGTCAAGTCTTGAATATACCTCATGTGCAGCTGAGTAAAAGTAAAATCCCTGGCTGAGGATTAACTAGACACCAGGGGTCAGCAAGTCTATATTGTTCAACCAATATATTGAGAGCCCTTTGAGCAGGGGATAATCCAGCTTTACACTGATATGCTATATCAAGGTCATTGGCATAAGCGAAGTTCCAGTCTCCTCCTATCAACATAAGTAAATGACTCAAGGGGGCTAAAGCGGCAGCTAGTTTTGTAAAGAAGGAAGGGAATCTAGATTTGGTCCATAAATTACTCCAATAACAATTTCATAGTTGCCTTTCAGCCCCTTAATAGCAAGACTCTACCCCTTTATCTGCTATCTTCTGTTGTAATACAAATGGAAAAGTTTTCTCTACTAAACAACAGCTCCTCCTCTTCTTGCACATATCCTGCCCCCATTGCCTGGGCCTACTCAAAGCTTTTGACATGGTTAACTTGTTGGTCAGGAGGTGTGTCTCCTACAAGAGAGCAATTTGTGGCAAATACCTCCTCATGTGTCATAGAATTAAATATTTCTTGCTATTATCCTCTCTCCCTTAATGTTCCATGTAAAAGATTAATCATGTTAGTCATACCCTTTAATAATGAATGTGTCTTTATGCCCTGCTCTGTGAGAACGATGCTTGGAAATGCCCCTTCCCTCCCCTCCCAAATAAGGTACAATTCTGAGCTATCAACCCAGAGTACAATGAGTCCTTCCTGGGATAGACCTCTATTGGAACCAAACTGCAGGCTTGTTATCCAGGTCATTCACCCTCTCCACACTGTCTGGCCTATGTCACTCACTCATCCCCATTAGGATATCGATTTGAAGATTAACTCTAATCACCCTTCCCATATCATCATCAATTCCCATTATAAGGGTAAAACTTAATAAAACCAATATTTATCTTTACCAGTAGGTCAAACTATCCTCCGATATCCGGGAGACCAGGCTACCTTAATTGTCACCATTGACGTGCTAAAGTAATAACATAAACATACATCTTCCCAGATTAACCCTTTCCTATGGGCTATTAGTAAACAAAAGAATCACTGTGGTTACTATCATCCCATATCTAAATAAAGTAAAGCCTCTAGGAGGTAAATAAGTAAGTAACCCAGTTACATTTCTATCCCAGAAACAGTCCTACCCATAGTAAGAATTCAAGTCTAAAAAGAAAGGGAAAATAAAAAAGGCATTTAGATGCCTAGCAGCTTCTCATAAGAGCATTCTGTGATGCTCTGCTCTAAAAGATAGTAGAATGAGTGAGTGGAGCATAGGTCTGAATTATTGTGGATAAAGTTACCCAGACAAGGAGAGGCAGGAGTAATCCAAGTCATCCTGTGCCCATAGGGCATTTATTCAGTACCAGTGGGTAAGAAGACACAGTCACAAGAGAGGTAGACATCACAACAACAGGGCAATAGAAAAAACAGAATTACTTTTATCTAACACTTCTAAAACTAATTACCAAGGATTCTAAGATGCACATTGGTCTATTGCCACTTATACTTCTAAAATTCCTTAGCAGTAACCTATAAGTGCAACTAGTGCTTAGACAGAAATCAAATGGTACCCTCTACCCACTGCATATGGTTTTACAATGACCACAAAATCATCACAAAGTCAAATGTCTGACATCTTCGTGCTCACCATCGTTCTCTGTTGGTAGCTACAAGGGAAGTACAACAGAACCATAGAACACTTAGACACAATTCTCAGCACAGACCTAGTTAAGGCCACTGGGGTGGTGAGAGGTTTGGTAAACAGACCATAGGTTTCTCGGCAAAACTCACTCTCCAAGGCTGCTGGAAAGAAAGAACTAGAGAAGCTGATTCCTGGAATGAACCCACTTACGGGCTGTTGGATATAACATTGTATGCAAAGGATTCCTCAGCCATAACCCACTTCTAGGGCTGCCAAGGGTGAAGAGAAACCAGGAAGTGCATGGTGGCAATCCACTGGAAGACTACCACGACCTGAACGACCTGCAGCACTCCAAGGGCCAGCAAGACTTTGAAGGATCTGAGGTGAAGATAGATCTCGATGCAACCAGGAACCAGAAAGATCTGAAGTGAAGATGGCTGATTCTGTAATCTCATCACAAGGAACTAGAACAAAACAAGGAAGCGGTGGATGCATCCCGAACTGGGCTTTGACTGACTCGACTTGTGGCAACGACCAGGGGCACA
Organism: Neoceratodus forsteri; assembly: GCA_016271365.2. Taxonomy (NCBI): domain Eukaryota; kingdom Metazoa; phylum Chordata; order Ceratodontiformes; family Ceratodontidae; genus Neoceratodus; species Neoceratodus forsteri. The sequence goes on from CM057455.1 coordinate 269,248,086, forward strand.
GACCAGATTCTCCAGGATGTGCACACTCTTCTGCGGAGGTGACGAACGGGACATCGGATCGGGAACCAAATGAAACGACACTGGCATGATGGTCATGATGCGCTTGAACTTTGGTGAATGTAACCGAACTGTGAAACAGAAGAAATGGTGGGTGTGACTTGTATGGAGACGGCAGAACTTGACTTGACGAATTACATGGATGGAGCAGATCATCTGTTGGTTGGAAACTTTCTGATGAAGAATGATGATGAAGACATCTTCCTCCAGGTAGAGACTGATTCTGGATAAGTAGAACAGCAAACTACACCATGGAACATCAATGTGGTAGAAGACTGAGACTGTCCCTATATACTGGCAACCTTGTAGCTGTTAGATACACCTTCTTGCAATGCCAAGAGAACTGTGTAATGACCAGATAATTTGCAAGGAGAATGGGTAAATTATCAATTTGGGGCAATTATTTACTTGTGGGGCAATTGCTCAGATGCATGGGCAATAGTTCATATACCTGGGGCAATAGTTCAGATGCACAGGACAAAAGTTCAGATACATGGGGCAATAGTTTAAATGCACAGGGCAACACTTCATATGTCTGGGGCAATAGTTCAGATACCCAGGACAATAGTTCAAACAACCAGGAGCAAATAACCACAATCCTAATGTCACAATGCAGTCTTGGTGCTTTCAGCCAATACACAATTGTTCAGATGCTTGAGCAATAAACAGTGGTATAAATAGTACAGTCATTGCAGTTACTTTGTAATCTATTGTGAGCTAAGCACCCTTGAATGGGCCCTTTTTCTGACTGTAGGGCCTTCCTGAGTGGGATCTGGCTTCCCTGAATGTTTGCTATGAGATCCCCAATCACTATACTAGGTGTGTACCACTTGCCCTATACTAGTTGCCCTGAACACTAGAGGCCCTAAATGCCTTATTTGCTATGGGGCCTATATGCCCTACTTACTACTAGGCTGACTTGCCTTCACTGGCTAGGCTTGGGCTGCCCTTACTACCACTGTGCTGGCTTGCCCTAAACTCACTAGGAAGGGCTGCTCTTACTACCACTGGGGTGGCTTGCCTAACTCACTAGGCAGGGCTGCCACTACCACTGGGCTGGCTTGCCCTAACTCACTAGGCGGCGCTGCCACCTACTACTGGGCAGGCTTGCCCTCATTCACTAGAGCCAGGACTCCCTTACTACTAGGCTGGCTTGCCCTCACTCACTAGGCTGGGACTCCCTTACTACCAGGCTGGCTTGCTCCCACTGACTAGACTGGGACTCCCTTTATTCTGGGCCTGGTAGCCCTGCTTTACCTCAGGCCTGGTGCCCTGCATTACATCAGGCCTGGTGCCCTCCTTTGCCCGGGCCTGGGGCCCTAAGCGCTACTAGCCTGGTGGCCTGCTTTATTTTGGGCCTGGTGCCGTTTATACCTCGGGCCTGGTATCCCTAAACATTGTGGGCCTGGTTTGCCTCCTAGCTGAATGGCCCCTTTAAATTTCTCTCTGGCTCTGGGCCTTCTGTCACTCCTGTGTGATCGCAGTCCCAAGTACCACCCACACAATGCATATTAATAGGCCTTTACTCTGGCCTCATGGTGTTGACCCCTTCTCCATGGGCATCGCTAGCCTGCCCTAAATAATTTTACATATTTGGGTCCTTTTCCCATGACCCACGGGCTCAGCCACTTCCTACAGTGCCTACAGCGATTAACCACAAAAAATACACAAACAGTATTTCTTTTTTATTGTTGGACGACCAGCACACCTATTCATGTTGCCATCTGACTCACCACACGCCGGGAGATGGGAGCAAGCGGGAGGTGGGAGGTCTTGCTGGCAGAGGGAGGCAGAAGAGCAGCTGGAAGGCAGGCACGGGAGGGACAGCAGGAGGCTTCCAACGGCCATCAGCTTTCCGTGTCACGATGCGGCTCTTCTATGCAGCCAGTAGGGGACTGAAATATATATTTTTAAAAATAGGGCACAGGCAAATACAACAAGGCTATACTACAGAGCCCAGCGCAGCAGGAAACCGGATTTTCTGGGTGGGACTGCGGACTCGACCGCCAGCATGGACAGCAGCAAACAGGAGCAGCAAGAACAACTGCAGGGATCTTCACTGACTGGAGGAGGCACCAGACAGAGTTAACAGGACAGCTTCAACCAGGCTCAGGTAAGACATGTCTCCATTACACTCTGCAGGTCCTCATACTCCACAGCCCAGCATGATACTACCCAAAACAGCTAAAGCCATTCAAAAATGCTGGGGTTCCGCTTCTTGATCCTGGGCTCACGCCCACTAAAGGGCCTGGGGCTCGACATGGCATCCTGCTGACCAGGGACAGCGGTCCTAGCATGTGGGTGCCATACTCTTGCTGCCTGCTCTGGGAGGGGTGGAATGGAGCAGAAAGGCAGCAGGAGAGAGAGAAAAACATTTTATTTTGTACCAGCCCTGCCTAACGCTTTCCCAGGGCACTATAGGAGACCCTCATCCTGAAGCCCTGAACACCACAGCACATCAAGGGACCCTGGGGCAGAGAAAACCCCAGACTATTTCTATGATTCTTCTAAAAGCTGATGCACACGCATACCCACAAGAGATAGGACACAGAGCTTCTTTACCATTTAAAATCTTATTTATTAGCTTTCAGATCGCTTGGCAGCGTTTGGACAATAGTCCTTTATCTAAAGCTGAACATATAAAATACAAACATGACTTAAATACTAAAGACATATGACATCCACAATAACATGTAACATCTCATTGGTGCAACAATTAAATAAACTACCACCACCTATTGCAAACACTTCACCCTAAATATATAAGGCAGTCATCAAAGCTGTATCTGCCTAATAAAAACACAGTCAGTGTTACAATCAAATATAAACTCATATAACAATCACATAACACTTAAAAATATTTATCTATATTCCAAATAAGGTCTTAACTCTAAATGAGCATTAATACCAAGTTTTTGGTAAGCTTTCAATCGTAAGAATCCACTCATTCTCTTTCTTTAAGATTTTATTACGAAATTCCCTCTTCTTAAGCCAGGGTACACCTTTTCAATACCCATAAATTTAAATTAGTAGTTTCTTCTTTATTTTTATTTTCCACTATATGAACCGATGTAGCATATGACAAATCCTGTTTGTTTATTGCATCGAATATGTTCCAACACCCTAACTATAAATGTCTTTCAGTCTTGCCAACATAAAAGTCCCACAAATACATGTTGCCAAATATATTACACCTTGTGTATTGCATGTAATGAGATGTCTGATGTCAAATATTTTATCTTGTCGATTAGCAACACTGAAGTCTTTCCCTTTTTAATGTATTGACAAGCACTACAATTTCTACATTGATTACAGCCTACAAGTTCTCCAAACCAATTATTGGTGTGTCCCATTGTGTAGTAAAATGGCTATGTACCAAAGAATCTTTTAAAGTAGGGGCATGTCTATAGGTCATAATCGGTGGATGAGAGGCAATTTCTTGCAATCCTAATTCACATGATAATACATGCCAGTGCTGTCTAATTATTTTGCATACTTCATAACTCTGTGCACTGAATGTAATTACAAAATGAAATTTATTTCCTTTTATGTTTTCTTTATTTTTATCAGTCAATAATTCACATCGACTGATATTTGTAGCAACTTGGTACCCTAAAAGGCCTCTCACACAGTTTGCAAAAGGATACTAACAGAAGACATAAACATGTGTTTCATCCTACCAGGACTCATCAGTATGCCTCGTTTGCTTGACACCCCAGTGGAGTGGACCAGCTACCCCTAAGGCAGTGTGCCTTGGATATATTGTGGTGAACCCACCACACAGAGGTTCTTTGTCTGGTAGGATGAAACACGTGTCTGCTCTTCTGTTAGCACCTTTGCAAACTGTGTGAGAGGCCTTTGGCACCATGCACTTGCTTAAAGTTGGACCAGAATAACATTCTGTGGTGATTTGCATATATAGCCCATGATGCTTTGCATTGTGGGGAGTGTGATTTTGTATTTTCTTGAAACTTGGCTCCCAGCCAAATACCCTTTAGGGTAACTTGCCTTAGTGTTTGCACACAGAGGTTCTTTGTCTTTTAAATAGTTTTTATTTTAATGGGTTCACCACAATATATCCAAGGCACACTGCCTTAAGGGTAGCTGGTCCACCCACTGGGGTGTCAAGCAGACGAGGCATAATGATGAGTCCTGGTAGGATGAAACACGTATCTATGTTTTCTGTTAGCACCTTTGCAAACTGTGTGAGAGGCTTTTCGCACCATGCAATTCTGCTTAAAGTTGGACCAGAATAACATTCTATGGTGATTTGCATATACAGCCCATGATGCTTTGCATTGTGGGGGCATGTGTGATTTTATTTTCTTGAAACTTGGCTTCCCAGCCAAATACCCTTTAGGGTAACCCTTGCCTTAGTGTTTGCACACAGAGGTTCTTTGTCTTTTAAATAGTTTTTTATTTTAATGGGTTCACCACAATATATCCAAGGCACACTGCCTTAAGGGTAGCTGGTCCACTCCACTGGGGTGTCAAGCAGACGAGGCATACTGATGAGTCCTGGTAGGACGCAACACGTGTCTATGTCTTCTGTTAGCACCTTTGCAAACTGTGTGAGAGGCTTTTCGGCACCATGCAATTCTGCTTAAAGTTGGACCAGAATAACATTCTGTGGTGATTTGCATATACAGCCCATGATGCTTTGCATTGTGGGGCATGTGTGATTTTGTATTTTCTTGAAACTTGGCTTCTCAGCCAAATACCCTTTGGAGGTAACCCTTGCCTTAGTGTTTGCACACAGAGGTTCTTTGTCTTAAATAGTTTTTATTTTAATGGGTTCTACAATATATCCAAGGCACACTGCCTTAAGGGTAGCTGGTCCACTCACTGGGGTGTCAACAGGCGAGGCATACTGATGAGTCCTGGTAGGACCGAAACACGTGTCTATGTCTTCTGTTAGCACCCTTTGCAAACTGTGTGAGAGCCTTTTGGCACCATGCAATTCTGCTTAAAGTTGGACCAGAATAACATTCTGTGGTGATTTGCATATACAGCCCATGATGCTTTGCATTGTGGGGGCATGTGTGATTTTGTATTTTCTTGAAACTTGGCTTCCAGCCAAATACCCTTTAGGGTAACCCTTACCTGTAGTGTTTGCACTAGAGGTTCTTTGTCTTTTAAATAGTTTTTATTTAATGGGTTCACCACAATATATCAAGGCACACTGCCTTAAGGGTAGCTAGTCCACTCACTGGGGTGTCAAGTAGACGAGGCATACTGATGAGTCCTGGTAGGATGAAACACGTGTCTATGTCTTCTGTTAGCACCCTTTGCAAACTGTGTGAGAGACCTTTTGGCACCATGCAATTCTGCTTAAAGTTGGACCAGAATAACATTCTGTGGTGATTTGCAAATTATATATGTATTCAAAGTTCAACATATAAACATCTGCATATGCAGGGCCATGCTGCTGCTCATGGCCGTGCTTTGTTTTGTTGATAGTATCATCAGTCAATTTCAGAATGATTTCTGCTCAAAATTAGTTCTGCCATTTCCTGCAGAACTCTGGTCTTAGGTTTTGCCCCACATTCATTTTGTCTAGTAACTTTCCCAGACATTATATTCCCTCCTGGTGTAGAATGGATGTGTACAAGTCTGCAAATATAGTTTTTACTGAAATATCTTGTATTTTGTGTATTAACAGGAACAATTGAACAATAATCTTTAAAAGACTTGTAAAAGAATTATAAAAACAGAAGATCTCTCTTCCCAACCCTCCTCTCCTTTATTCCACATAGACTACATAGCAATTCTTCCTCTCCCATCTATCCCCATCTTACCCACCTCTTCTTGCCTCCTATCCCCATCCTACCCCTCACTTCTTCTTGCCTCCTCCCTTGCATTTTCCTCCTCCTCCCTGCCCTCTTTCTCCTGGTATGAGACTTTCCTTCTTTCTTTTGACTCAGGCACAATCCAATTATAGGCCTATGTTGTTAGTTGTACAACTCTACTTTTAAACCAGATTCCTCTTGTTATGTTACCATTACCTAGTGAATCGTTAGCCTGTGTTTAGACTCTGCACTCTGTACGTGCTTAGATGTGTAACTATTGATAGAATGTATGTCTGGAGACAGTTTTTAATTGTTTCTTGCTGTATCTGTATCTGTGGAACATAACTGTATCCTTGTTTGTGTCATACTTGATGTGGACCCTATGAAAGACCTTTATGTTCAAAGGTGTTAATCCAATACCTCAATAAATAAGTAAATAAAGAAGATAACTGTGGTAAGCCTAAAGGCAATTCATAAAGATACACTTTATTTACCTTTTTAAAACAAGTATATGAATATATTCCTGTAAGAAAATGAATAAGATATTTTTGTCTGATTTACTAGATTGAAAAATGAAAACCCCATGAACAAGCTCTGCATAGAGCAAAACACAAGGAATGCAATCACTGAAAATTAAAGAATATTGAATGAAATAATGAGTGAAGAAAGCATCATTTACTGGCTTGCAATTCTTTATAAACATTACTACATTACACCAAGGCAGTCAGACCACTGCTAAACCTGCGGCAAGGGTATCCACCTACTAATCAGAAATTTAAGAAGAATGCTGTCAATGAACCTGACAAGACCTACTTTAAGCCCAATAAGTTTTTGGTTAAAGATGGACCACAGACTATGACCCAGCTTTTCAAGAGATCATATATCAGCTCACACATGCTGGAGTGTTAGCTATATGTTGATCCATGCAAGCCATATGTGTACTTCACACAGACACCAGCCTGAGTGGCCTTGAGTTGTAATTTCACGAGAAGTACCCAGAGGGACTGTGCCCAATGGCACTTGCAAACTGAAGCCTGACACCATCAGAAAAGAACAGTTCTGTGTCATAATAGCAAACACAAATAGTGATCGCTACTATGGTGAGTGTATATCACCGAAAAAAGCAAATCAGTGATATACACTCATCGTGACCTCACATCTGAAAAACAAAAACAGTGTTTTGTGGAGGGCTGTGCCCCTGCACCCCCCTCAAGGGGATATGCCCCCCTACACCCCAAATAAAGATTATCATCTCCAGGATCTTTCATGTTGGGAGGGCAAAATCTCTGGGAAAAATTAAGGGTCACCGCCAAAGGAGCGGCAGAAAGTTCCTGCACCCAGTTCTGAACCCTGTACCTGCTGAACTTGAGCTAGCCACCCAGACCACCACACCACACCACCACGGCTAGCTCAGTGGCAGCAGGCACACTAGTCCCAAAACCCTTTCCCTGTCCCTCTCCTTCTCCTCACTATGTCCCTTTCATTCGCCCTTTCCCATGGCGCTGTCCCATACCATCACTGGTATGCATGGTAACCCAGAATAAATGCACCCAAAATGAGTTGCTATTTTTGTAGTCACTCATTTTGAGTCACTCTTATCACTGGACACCAAAGAACTGCCCAGTTCACAAACTGGAGTTGCTTTGAAGTGGCCATTGTGGGAACAGTTTCATGAGTACTTGAATGGCGCTAACATCTTGGTGAAAATGGATAATAGTCCATTGACTTTTGTTCAAACCTCTGACAAGTCAGGTGCAACAGGATATCAATGGCTTTTGGCTTTATCATCATATGACTATGTGGTGGAATACTGGCACAGTTTAAATCATATCAAAGCCAATGCCCTCTCCAGAATGCCTGCCTCCAACCAGGAGTGGGTCCATATGTTTGAACAGTCCGTGAAGGCCCTGCGTCGTAAGTTTGATAGAGATGAAACTCCCTCTACAGAGACTGTAAACAGCCTGGCTGATTGTTTGGGACCACCTGATACCCATTTCCTAGTGGCCTATTGTAACTTGGCAGCCCTAGATTAACATGCATTACCCCAGCTAGCCTCAACTGGCATCCAAAAGAAAAGTATCATAACCCTATGATGAGGCCATTAATAACTGCTTTACAGAAAGGGAAGATGTCTCCAAGCTGTGGTCAAGTGACCCAAGAACTGCATTATTGTTTTGAGATGGGCCTAAACTTAAAGTAGTGTGAAAGGTTGCTGTATAGAGAATTAACAGACAGTCAAGAGGAGTTTCAAAGAAACAACAAGTGTTACCCTCAAATTCAAGTATACAGTGCTGAAAGCTCTCCATGACCCCATGGGACACTTAGGTAGTGAAAGAACTTTGGATTTAGCTCATGCACACTTCTACTGGTCGAAAATGGGTGTAGATGTTGAACAATATATCATGACCTATGGTTGGTGTCTACAAAGAAAGGCTCTATCCCAAAGGGCAGCCCCTCTGGTCAGTATAAACACTAGTGCCCCATGGAGCTAGTATGCATAAACTTTTAAGTTTAGAGCCAGATTCAAGGAACATTGGGAATGTGCTTGCTGTCACTGATCATTTCATCTGATACATGCAGGCCTATCCGAGAAAAGATCACAAGGCCACTACAGTAGCTAAAGTACTTCTGGAAAAAATATTTGTCCATTACAGTGCTCCACCAAGGATATATTCTGATCAAGACCCTGACTTGAAAGTCACCTTATTAAAGAGTTGTTATCCATCTGGGGTATGAGAAAATCCAGGACTACTTCCTTCCATCCACAAGGAGATCCACAACCTGAACAGTTTAATAGGACTTTGCTTGACATGCTTGGTACGTTGCATCCCAAAGATAAACCAAGGAGGAATCAGCAAATAAGTACACTTGTGTATGCATATAACTGTACAGAGAATGGCGTGATAGGCTCTTCTCTACCACCTCATGTTTGGTTGTGAAGCATGCCTCCCAGTGGATATCTGTTTCACAGCTTCACCAGATGGGATTCAAGCAGACAACTATCTGCAGTATGCAAAAACCTTAAGCACAACTTGATCATGCATATCAGCTTGCTAATACCCTGGCTGCCAAGAAAAACTTAGCTAACAAAATACGCCATGACGAAAGAGTCAAAGCTCAAGAATTGAATGTTGGAGGCCATGGGTGAATGAAAATTTGGGTTTCAGGAAACATAAAATAGCTGATCATTGGAGCCACACCCTTACATAGTAATCAGTAAATTTAATGAACTGCCAGTACACAAAGTGCACCTAGAAGGATCCTTGAGCCATAATGACAATCCACAGGAATCACCTTCTGCCCACTGGACAAACTGTCATAGATACAGCACCTCCAGATGTTGCTCCAGCAGGCCTGTTACCTGATCTGCTACTCATAAGAAACAGTCATCAGCCTTCTCAGCCAGCTCAGCAACCAGAGCCTCCACCAAGTAGTGATGCAGTCAATGATGATGCTACCTCTGAATCTAGTTTATTACTCCTCTTTTGAGCTAGCTCAGCTATTCCAAAGCAACCCCTGTACAGTGTTGGAGATAATGCTAATAGTCAAGTAATGTCAGATGATCTTGCTCTCTCAACGACTCCAATACCTCCTGAAAGTGAAGTGCATAGTGTAACCTCCGAGGTTAACCGATTTGTTGTGTCTTGTGGAATCATCTGAAATCGACATGCCTAATTGTGATCAAGAAGATGGTGATCACACCAGTGAACCTTCATGTGAAGCTGAAATTCATGGGTCTAGTGAACTTAATCTTGTACTTGAGAGGGATGCTATCCCTGCAGAAGACAGCTGTGTGTTAAATGACTCAAACTTTGCTAGAATACCTCACTCAGATGAACCTGAGTCTCAAGAACTAAAACATTCAAGTGCTACTACAAACATAAGAAATATTTCCAGGTCTGAATCTCACAAGCATTCAGAGTACCCTTTCCACAGAAGCTGTCTTGTTGGTGGACAACGAGCTCGGAGCAAGAGCTGTAAACCAGTAGTATGCCTCATTTATGATTTGCCAGGAAACTCTGTGGACTTGCCCATGAATATAGTTCATAAAGGATTTCCATTACAGCCAGTTCTCTACCTAAACTAGAATTCACTGCATCCTCCAAGGTGATAGTTAAACCCTCCAGTCAGTATCTTAGGGGTTGCCATTATAGACTTCAAGGGTTAAGAAAAGTTCAAATCTATTGTCCACATAGGTCCATGCCTTATGGGTTTCAAGGAAAATGTAATTCCTATGAATAACTGTCTGAAACAGTATGAGGAACGTGCATTTAAAGCAATTACTAAAAGAAATATCCTTTAAAGTACAGCATGCAGTAGTGTACATAATTATAGTAAATCTGCACAGATAGTGTATATAACAATTATGGCTGCAACCTGTATATAGTAGAAAGTCTTATTGAGTAAACAAAGCTACTATTTGTGTATAGACTTACACGGACACCACGTTTCCTGGGCAGGGACAGTGTAGCCCCCAAATTTGAGGGCTAACCATGAGTGTCTCCCTGGGTTCCTTGGATGCCCACTACCAGGTAGATATTCTATCAGAGAGGTTAAACCCATGTTTGGGGCTGTTCTGCTGTTGCTCTGCATGAGTGTGCAATGTTTTGACTCTGCATTGTCCCTTTAAGAGCTTCAGCCAGGTGTACCGTGTAAATAGCCTGGGATGGGTTTGAGCACTACAGGGCTCGTGACCAGCCTGGCACCTCCTGTTTGGCTCCACTCTGCTGTCTCTAGCAGTGCTGAGGAGCCCTTACTGCACTGTAATTACATAGATACATAGACAGTGTCGGCAGATAATTATTTAACTTTAAAGTGTCCTTAATAAACTAAACATGTTGAATGTATATATCAGTACTGCCAGTATCCACTCCGTGATGGGAGCAATATGGGATCTGCCACTGAGGTAGTTAGAGAACCAGGTGATTTTTTTGGGGAAAGGACTAAAGAAGAAAGGAGTCAATTAGGATATCATGGTTGACAGTGTTGAATGCTTTGTCAGGTCTATGTACGCAGACTTGACAGCGTTGAGGTCTTTACGTATGAAATCAGTATATTCCAGAAGGCAGTGGTGGTGCTATGACCCTTCAGGAACCCATGCTGCTGTTGACACATTATGTTATATTTTGAGAGATAGTCTGAGAGTTGATCATAGACTATCCTCTCGAGAGCTTTAGAAAGAGGGAGGATGGAGATGGGATGGTTATTGCTAGGTGTGTTTATGTCACCATCCGTGAGAATGGGGGTAACCACAGCCAACTTCCATTTAGAAGGGAATTGCCCAAGGCAGAGGAGGATTATTGAGTTTGGTGAGGGGTTAGGACCACACCAAGGGCTAGGTGCAGGAGTTTTAGGTCAAGGAGTCTTCACTAAATCTGGATTTACCAGGACCCGGGTTAGGTATTTTTTACTTCACAGGGAGAAACAATCCTTAAAAGATAAGGAGGAATGCCTATGGGGGCAGGGGTAAAGGGGAACTAGGTCTTATTGAAAAATAAGGTGGGAGAACACTACAAAGGTATGAGAAAGCAGTGTTAAAGGTATCAGCGATAAGCTGAGGATCCTGGGTGGTGTTACAATTGATATTAATTAGAGAAGGAGATGAGTTTAGTCTACCTGTGAGGTCTTCAATGTTATCCCAGAAATTCCTCTCTTGGCCAGTGTACAAGGCCACTAGGTGGGACTGTGGGTGGTTATAGCTTGAAGAAGACTGTACCAATCTTTCTGCACTTAATCATTTTTCTTTATTAGTCACACATGTACACAAAGATACAGCATGGTATAACATTCATGTTGGAGTTTCCCATTTTACACGCCCTAAACAGCAATTCTTGTGTGATCTTACTCTTGTAATACAACAGCATGCAACCATTTATATTTGGTTCCTCTGTGGAAAATGTAGTCGATAAGTATCAGTGCAATCTGTTCTTAAGTTATAGGACCTTGGAGCAGCATACTACTGGGGTGTATCCTGCCCGAAATATGCCCAGCCACTGGGGCCCTGTCAAGTCTCTGTGATCCCAGCCAGATTCCTCTCAGAGAGAGAACACTTGTGTTGCATAATGACGGATTGCCCCCACACTCGGGTAAACACAACAATGTACAATAAAACATAACCTATGAACCATTGGTAACCATCACGGGGTGGGAGTGGTTGGGGATTAAACCTTACTCCTGAAAGAGGTCTGAGGAGGGCATATCCTTATATGGAGGTTACAGCACAGTCTGGAGTCAAATAAGGCCTGCCAACATTCCACATGTTTCTTAGATGTACCACTTGCAAAGCTGGACATCTTTTCATAACTAGCCACCTGGCTCAGGGAGACAATGCACTCTGCAGAGGTTTGAACTCTGCAGAAGTTGGACCTCTGCGGACAGCCATCCGGTGAGTAACATGCACTTGGCTGGGGCCCCTGCTACAGTGATCCAGTCTGCATTTGGGTCTTGTCGAGGATGGTTCTTGGAGGTGCAACCCAGGAGCATGAGCATTGGTGTGATAGTTGCATGGGGGCCACTAGGCAGCATGCGTTTATAACTTCCTCCCAGAATGGGGCTATGTTAGAGGCATTCCCACATAATGTGATACAGATGAGCCTTCTCTTTCCACACCTCCAGCATTCATCACTGTCCCTCAGACCAAGTTTTTTTCTGTTGGGCTGGGTTGTGGTGGTATCTTAGCATCATTTTATTGATTATCAGCCTAGTCTTACCATCCCTGCATGATTGGTGGATCCTATGCCAGCGATCAGCCCATTGTGCCTCAGAGGATATTGCAGTGAGCTTCTGTTTCCCATTGTGCTTGCTCCTAATGCTGGATCAGGGCGAGTCTCTGATTCCTTTATATAGTGCTAGCCTTAACAACCTGTGACGTGATCCAGGAGGATTTCTTAAGGGGCTAACCTTTTCTCCTGAACTTGTGATGCTTGATGCAGGTTATGGATGATGTCCCTTATCTGCAGGTATTTCCAGAATTGATTATGGTGCAGCATACATTCAGTCTTAATGGCTTGGAAATCTTTCACTACTATGGCACTTGGCATCAGAGTTCCCTGACCTGTCTTATGCCTTTTCTCTCCCAGTCTTTCCACCAGATGAGCGCATTGTCTATTTTATCACTTGGGTTATTCCAGAGTGGTATGTCTTCCCAGGGGCACTGAAGCAGTGTATCAGTTGGTGAGTTCACTTCCAGTACTGGTAGGAGAGGAGACAATGGGGTGATCTGAGCTGGTGGCTTTTTTTTCCTGTACAGCCATTGGGCTGGTGAGGGTGCTGCTAAGTTAGGCCTCCAGTGAGAGCCAGATTGGTGAGTCTGCCTTATGGGCTGGAACCATTGTGCCATTTGTACAGCAGTATAGGCCATGAGATAGTCCTGAAACCAGGAGGGCCCCAGCCTCCCTTGCTCCAGTGTTGTCTGAGCTTCTGTTTACTTAGCCTCTGGGGGCCTTCCAAAACATCTTAACATGGTGTCAAACTTGTGGAACCATTTTTTGGGACTTTGGATGGGGAGAATGGTTTGGTGAGGCAGACTAGCCTTGGGGCAAGCATCATTTTCACGCTGTTGATTTTGCCTGTGAGGGAGAGGGAGGGCTCTCCATCTCTATGTCTCTTCTCATAGCAGTCCCAGGAGTTGGGCACAGTTGGTGTCTACCATTTTCTGAAAGTTGTACTGCAGTACAATACCCAGGTATGTAGTGCCCTGTGGTGCCTATTTGAGCCTTACTTTGATGAAATCATCACCTGAACAAGCACTGTGGAGGGGAGGACCTCTGTTTTGGCCTGGTTCATCCTGAGGCCAGATACCTTCGAAATTGTATCAATAGATTCAGGGTGGCCTGAATGGTCTTTGAAGGAAGGCAGTGGTAATGAGGAGGTCATCTGCGTTGAGGAAAGCTTTCATGGTGATGTCCGCTACATGGATTCCGGGATATTTTGTTCCTCCTGATGGCTATTGCAAAGGATTCAATAGCCATCACAAAAATTAGGGGTGAGAGTAGTCTAGTGCCCTTGTGTAAAGGGAATGGCACAGAGCTGGTGTTGTTTGTTAAGACTTTGGCCATTGGTGAGGAGAATTGCAAGGACACCCACTCTCTGTAGCCCAAGCCTAGGCCCATGGCCTCAAGGATGGCCAAAGGTAGGCCATTCGACAGAGATGAATGCCTTTTGAAGTCCACTACTAGGGCACATACTGCTTGGGGTTTCGAATATGCCTAGTGTATTAGGGTCATGAGTGATCTATGGTGACCCGAGCCTATACCTCTCAACTGTCCCTGATTTTCACGGATGTCCCTGATTTTACCTCAAAATAGTCCTCTGTCCCTTGTAAAATTTATGTTTTGTGACCGAACAGTGGGGATTAAAATCACAAAATAATTTCAAACATTAAAGTTACAGACTTGTTCTGCTTCTGAAAATGCATCTCAACACAAATCCTTATTCTATCAGCATTCTGAGTGAATAGTACCAATTTTTAAGATGTGTCCCTGATTTTGGGTCTTTGACCCTGATTTTTAAGCCTTGTCCCTGATTTAGGAGGCAAGAGGTTGAGAGGTATGCCAAGCCTTTCTCCCTTTCATAAATCCTGCTTGGCAGATGTGCTTCCAGGCAGGTGGCAAGAATTTTGGCCAAGATTTTGGTGTCTGCATTGATCAGGGAGATGGGGTGGTAGTTCCCTGGAGCAGTGGGGTCTTTGCCTTTTGAGGATCACCGTGATCAATGCTTCTGAGGATGGTGGGCATTGTTCTTTTTCCTGAGAATCTTCAAACATTCTTTTCAGGGATGGGTCAGGATTTTACTTAGGGGTTTGTAAAAGTCTGTGGAGAACCCATCTGTGCCAGAGACCTTGTGGGAGTTAAGGTCCTTATGGCTTGCTACTTCAGCCTCTGTTATTGGGCCATCAAGGGTGTTGCTGGCCTGGGGGTTAAAGCGGGGATAGGGAGCCTCTTTAGGAAAGACAAGATTTCTCCCTGTGGGGGAGGTGATGGGGATGAATAGAGGTCTGCATAGAAGCTTACCATTGAACTATTGATGCCCTCTTGGGAATGGTACCGTTAGCCATCTTTGCCCTTCAGACTCCAGATGGTTCGAGCTGCCTTTCTGTGTTTGAGTCTGTATGCTAACAACTTCCCAGATTTTCACATCCCCCAGTATGCATGGCTGACCCTTTTTAGTGCCAGTGCAGCTTTCCTATTAAGGAAGTCATTGAGCTTTACACAGGTGTGATTGAGCTGTGGTAGGAGGGAGGGTCAGGATTCTTGTGCAGCCTGCTTTATACTGTTTTTGTAATGAATATAGTTGGATCTCAAGTTTGGCTTGTTCTGGACGCTCTCTTTCTATATCTCTGAGTGGCATAGACAATGATATGACCCCTTATGATCACTTTATAGGATTCCTACAATATGGAGTCTGAAATGTCATGAGTATCATTTGCATTCCATAATCTATTAGTTTCAGGGTTAACCCATTGGAGGAAGTGAGTCTTCTAGCAAGAAATGATCTAGTTGCCAGTTGCTGGCTGGAGGGTTTCTAGTCCTGTACAAATTCTTGGTTCCACTGGGGCATGGTCAGACACCACGATGGGGTATGTGAAGTGACCTCCACCATGTTTTCAGTGATTCTGAGTATGAAATCATCCAGTGATCTGATCAACTAGCAGAGCCCTGTACTGGGAAGATGTAAGTGTATTTTCCAGGGCTGAGATTTCAGGTACGCTAAGGGTCCAAGAGGGAATGTTCCTGTGCCAGGGTGTTTAATGCTTTAGTGGTTTGTCTGTGGGATTCTGGGTTGCCCCTAATGCGGTCAAGTGAGGGGTCATCACTAAGTTAAAATCCTCCCTATCAGAATGGGTATCTTGTTTTCCTGAAGTTCCCAAGAGCTTGGTAAGCTCATAGAAAAACTGGGGTCATCTACATTTGGGGCATATACATTTGTCAGTAGGAGGCATCCAAGTGGGGTCCGGACCTCCATCGTAATCCACCACCTTCCCTGTCCCATTTAGTCTTTTGGATTTTCCACTTATGGTATTTGAGTATTAATATAGATACTCCCTTTTTCTTGGCTCAGGCCATGCTATGGCTCTCCTGTCCCACCAACCTCTTTTTGAGTTTCCTTGCCTCTAGGGAGGTCAGCTTGGTCTCCTGGAGGAATACCACATCAGGTCTCAGTTTCTTCCAGTGAGAGGTACAACTTTCCTCTTTATAGGGGAGCTGAGCCCTCGAGCATTCCAGGAAATCAAGCGGGTCTCCATCGATGTGTGTGATATTGGTGTGGAAGATGGATTATGATCCGTGGAAGCCTCTAGAGGCTGTTTAATCTCTCTCTCCCCACCCCGTGTGCTCCCTTCCTTCTTGTTCCCTGGCTACCAATCTGTGCACAATCGAGGGGTAGACAACTCACTACAAACAACCATAAGATATGTACAGTAACTAATTTTCCTACCCTTGGACACCCCAAACCCCGGGTGTTCCCCACCCATTCCTCTGCTTCCAGAAACTAGCCATTGCACTAGCACATCAGCCACCAGGCCCAGACGTATGCAATCACTGCTAGGGAGGACTGTGTCCAGTAAGCCAGTTAGGGGTGCGTCACACTGAGAAACACTAGGCTGCAGTCAGCCCCCACTGTACTTCTTGGATACGAAAAACCTGATTAAAGGTTCAATACAGGCGGGTACTGGCCCACCACTCTGACAGTGAGCTATGTGGTAACAACTTGTGGCAACATCCTGCCAACTGTTAGTGTACCATGATACCATCGCCTGTAAGGCATGAGCTGCCGTGGCATGGTTACTCTCCAGTAGGCCCGATGAAGATTATAGTGTCGGTTCCTGTTTCAAGTCATGCCCTGCCACCTGTTACTTATGAAGGGGGGGCCTGGGGCAACAGGGCACATGGAATTGCTAAAGGGAGAAGAAACAAGAAACTTCTCCTGATGTCATAGGAGGGTCCCTCCTCCCTCATTGTGCCTGCCTGTTTCCCTGCTGCTCCTGATGTCCTCTCCATAATTCCTCGTAGAGAGCTGATGTGGATCCGGTTGATTTGGATTGGGGAGGTGTGGGATGGGGAGGGCTCCATCCCTGCACCATGCACAGCCAAGCTGTCTCAGTTCCTCCTCCGCTCCAAGGATCAGGCAAGGGATTAGTTAGCCATAGTGCCCAGTGTAATGGAAACCTTGGATGGGAAAAATGTGCCAGATAAGGCAATGTCTGACACCATTCAGGATGATCGGTATGTCACCCTAGATACCTGTTATCAACTATGAAATCCCTCCCCACTGTCCCAAACCTGCACTAGTATGGAAAACTTACTGAACAATTGCTGATACCAGTGGGTCAATGTGGAAGCGGAACTGAGCCAGCCAGTTGAGTCATTACAGATTGAGTAACAGAGCACGAAGGGTAAAGAGGTGGTCCCTGTCTCTTTAAGCTACATAGAAACATAACATAGAAACATAGATTTTGACGGCAGATAAGGACCGCTTGGCCCACCTCAGTCTCCCATTTCCCTACCTAATGGATAAGCTGCAGATCCTAGTTAACCAGCAGCTTACTTCTTCCCACCTCACCCTAGAATTGCCTTATGACTGTCCCATGCATGCTTGAATTCCACCACTGTTTTTGACTCCACAACCTTCCTCCGGAATGCAGTTCCATGCATCCACAACCCTCTCTGAGAAAATACTTCCTTACATCACCTCTGAGCCACCCCCATCTTCAAATTGTGCCCCTTGTTCTTGCACACCTCTTTTTTTGAAAGATGCTACCCTCTTGGACTTTGTTGATTCCCTTGAGGTGCCAGAGTTTCTCATGTCCCCTCTCCCTCCTTTCCTCGAGGCTATACATATTCAGCTCCTTAAGTCTCTCTTCATATGTCTTCTGGTGCAGACCCTGCACCATTTTAGTGCCCTCCTCTGGACAGCCTCCATCCTGTCTATGTCTTTGTGGAGATTGGGTCTCCAGAACTGCACACAGTACTCCAGATGGGGTCTCACCAACTGTCTGTACAGAGGGATAATAACTTCCTGTTTTCTACTGGTGCCTCTCCCTATGCATCCCAGCATCCCCAACCCTCCTTGCTGCCCTGTCACATTGCTTGCCCACCTTTAGGTCATCTGATGTGACTACCCCAGGTCCCTTTCCATTTTTGTTGTTGTTAGTATCTCACCCCCATTGTGTACTCTTCCCTGGGTTTTGTTTCCCAGGTGCATTACCTGCACTTCTTAGCATTGAATCTAAGCTGCCATACATTTGACCATTCCTCTAACCTTGCCAAGTCCTTCTCATCCTTCCACCCCACCTTGTGCATCAACTCTGTTGCAGATCTTGTGTCATCTGCAAGAGACATCCTTTTCCTTCCAGTCCCTCTGCAATGTCACTTATAAAGACATTGAAGAGGACCGATCTAATACTGAACCCTGTGGTACCCCACTAGTAACCCCCTTTCTAGGTGGACTCCATTTACTATTACTCTCTGTGTCCTATTCTCCAGCCAATTCTTTACACAGGCTGTCATCTTGGGACCCACTCCCAGGCTGGCTAACTTGTATATTAATCTTTTGTGTGGGACTGTGTCAAATGCCTTGCTAAAGTCTAGGTAGGCCATGTCCACAGCCCCTCCCTGATCTACTACTTTGGTCACCCAGTCAAAAAATCTATCAGATTTGTCTGGCATGACCTTCCCGCTGTGAATCCATGCTGCCTTGGGTTCTGAGCCCCTCTTGCCTCTAGATACTCAACAGTTCTTTCCTTCAGAAGTGATTCCATCATTTTCCTACCACTGAGGTTACACTAACAGGTCTGTAGTTTTCTGCTTCTGCCTTGCTCCACTTTTGTGAAGGGGAATCACATCTGCCCTTCTCCAGTCCTCGGGTACCACCCCATCCTCCCATGATTTGTTAAAGAGGGTAGTCAGTGGTGTCACTAGTTCTACCTTAGTTCTTTTAGAATTCTGGGATGAATCCCATCAGGCCCCATTGCTTTGTCCACCTTCAGTTTTAAGAGTTCTTTCAGTACTCTTTCTTCTGTAAATGGCTGGTATCAACTTCTGTATCCAGAGTGTTCTACTGTTTGTTTTGGTACCTCCTCTCTTCCTTTGTAAATACTGAGCAAAATATTTGTTTAGTATCTCTGCCTTTCACAGTCACCCTCTGCCCACCCTCCCTCCTCTTTATTAAGCCTCACTAACCCTCCCTTGGTCTTCCTTTGCTCCCTGATGTACCTATAAAGGTTTTATCCCCTTCTTAACTGAGTTGGCTATCTTTTCCTTGGTTTGGGCCTTTGCTGTTCTGACTGCCTTCCCAGCCTCCTTTTGCTTTAACTGATACAGTTCTCTGTCCTACTCCTTCTGTGATTCCTTGTACTTCCTGAATGCTTTCTTTTTCTCTTGAACCTTCCTGCCACTTCCTTTGAGAACCATAGTGGTTTCTTACATCGTTCATTTGTTTATTTGCTTCACACAAAGGCTTGTTATCTCTGTGATGGCAGTTTTATTATTCCCCATTGTTCTTCACCCCTCTTTCCTGCCCATTTGCTAGTGCATTCCTTAGGCACTCACCCATTTTAGCAAAGTCAGCCCTACTAAAGTCCAGTACTTTTGCCTTTGTATGGCTTGACTCTATTGCTGTGTTTATTGTGAACCATACTGTTTGATGGTCGCTAGTTCCCAGATGGCTACCCACTTCTACATCTGTGATCCTCTTCATCTCCATTTGAGAGAACCAGGTCTAAGATTGCTCCCTCTCGGGTGGGCTCCAATACTAGTTGTCTAAGGCATGCCCCTGTAGCGCATCTAGAATAACCTCACTCTTTGAAGTGGCTGCTGCAACTGCACTCCAGTTAACATCTGGCATATTCAGATCACCCATCAGCAATATCTCCCTTTTCTGCCATTCTAAGTATTCTTTCTATCATTTCCTTGTCCATTTCCTACCCCTGAGAGAGGGTCTGTATACAACCCTGTGTGGATTGTGGTGCCGTTGCGGTCTCCAAATTTACCTACAGTGCTTCTTCTCCTCCCTGTTTTCCCTTTTGTTCTGTTGCTTTGATTCCTTCCCTTATGTAAAGAGCTACTCCTCCTCCTCCTCTTTTACCCTCCCTGTCCCTCCTGTAGATAGTGTATCCTGGTATGTTTATGTCCCAGTCATGGTTCTGTGTGTACCATGTTTCTGTGACTGCCACAATATCCAGATGTTCCTCCTCCATCAAGGCCACTAATTCAGGAAGCTTATTACTCAGACTACGGGCATTGGTACTCATTGCTCTCCATTTTTTGATGGCTTTACCTTCTTTTGCAGCATCCCCACTGACCTGTCTACCTCGGTCTTTTCTCATTTAGTACCCTGTTTGTAGGAGAGGCTGGGATTTTCCTGCTGCTTATCAGTGCCTCCCCTTGACTAGTTTAAAAGCTTGCCAATGAAGCATTTAAACCAATTGCTCAAAGACTTGTTCCTTCCTGGACAGATGCAGACCATCCTGCCAGTATAGACTGGTGTCCTCAGGTGGAACCCCAGTCCCAATAAAGCCAAACCCTGTGCTCACACCATTTTTTAACCATTCATTAAACTGCATGGTGCAAAGTACCCTCACCTCACTCATGCCATTGACAGGCAGCACCTCAGAGAAGGATATTGTGTGTGTGCTACTTGTCTTAGGCCCTCCCCAATTCTACAAAGTCCTTCTGCACTGCTCTGATCTCATGATTAGCCAAGTCATTTTGTCCCTAGGTGGACTATGACGTCCAGCTCAGACTCCCGTGCAGCTGTTCTCGTGATCCTGAGGATGCACTTCCTGTCTCTCAAGCCATGGCACCAGGCAGGCACCTACTTCAGTTTTCCCTGCTCCCCAGTTCTATCCCCTAATAATTGGGTCCCCACCAGGGCTGCTTCCTTTCCTTGTGGTGTCCTCTGCCTCCTTCCTGTGGGCCTCCCTGTGACAGTTGTCCTCGGCCTCCTTAGTCTCCTTTGCAGGTGCATAAATAGGGAGCTATGCTCCCCAGAATGATGTATGGATTGTGGTGTGGAACAACTGACTGGGTGTGCCTCTGTTCCACCATCCTCACCCTCCCTGGCCCACTGTGGTCCAACTGCTGTGCTTTCTTCCAACCTCTGAGGTAGTGGTGGTGGCTCTGGTGCTCCCTGGATGGGAGAGGTTCCCTTCCTACCATCCAGTGTGGTCTGGGGAAGGTCCCTTACTACTGTCTAGTTCCCTGGGGCTGCGTGGCATGGAGGTCAGAGGTTGAGTTGGTCCCATGATCCCCTGTGACCTCGCGCTTAAGGCAGCCTCATGGTATAACAATAACAAGACAAGAGTCCCCCACAGTATAACAGAACCATCAGTTTGAGCAGTTTTACCCAATGCCCAGTACAAAGCCCCTAGCAGGACAGAAAGCTAGTTAGAGTTCTGGCCACCATCTATGGTGGTGATTCCGATGATTAGAAAACTCTGAGAGGTGCAGCTTTATTATTGGACCCTCTCCGTACTGTCTCAGTGTCAATGTCTGGCCTTGGTCCTGCATGGGGTGGTATTGTCAGCAGAGGGAGGGCGCCGTCTCGGCCACATCAGGTAAGTCTGAGTCTGGATTCATTGCTGGAGCTTCCATTCCCAACACTGGTGAGAGAGTGCTGGAGAGCATTGAAGCAGCTGGCCAGGGCTGAAGGGGCTGGCTGGGCCCTGTTGTCATATTGCAGGAGGGCTCCCCAGTCTCAGTGAGCCACCACAGTGCAGCATATTGATTGGCTCTCAAAGTGGGGGAATTGTCCTCTGGACTGCAGCAGGAGTCATTGCTGGAGCAGCTCCTGGGTGGAGCCTAGGGGCCTTTTGCTGGTGGACTCTGTCTTTGGCCTTTCTGCGCTGGACCCAGCACTGTGATTTTGGTGCAGCGAGCCAAGGGTCTGCTTCCATGTCTAGGAGGCAGGGTATGGGAGGGTTGCTGCAGGTGAATAGTTAAGGGGGACCATGGACTGCCTGTGGCCTTGGCCTCCATGAGGTCACTATCCCCATCCCTTCCACTAACACTCTCCCTCTCCTCCCTCCCTCCTCCCCTCCCTCTCTCTGTTTCTTCACTTTGTTCTCTCTCCTCTACCCCCGGGTTTTCCTACATAAGCTACATTATGGCAGCTCCCTCCTTGCTCTTATTTTGCTCCGTCCACCCCCAATTCGACCCTATCCTTCTCTCCTAGTAATCTCTTCCACCTCTCATCAGACAAGGCCACTGGCTGCACTTGAGACAATATTTATCTTGCCATATTATTCTTTTGTTTATGTAATTACTTTCCTCATGTTGTACTACTTACTGAAATAATTGTAATTTGCTACTCTTGTGACTTGATGTGGAACCTCGATAAAAGAGCCCTTGGCTCAAAGGTCTTTCTGATTTGTTAAATAAATAAATAAAGTCTTTTATATTGTGCTGTCACATAGAAACATAGAAACATAAATTTGGCGGCAGATAAGGACTGCTTGCCCTCCTAGTCTGCCTATTTTCCTACCTAACAAATAAGCTGCAGATCCTAGTTAACCAACAGCTTACTTCCTCTTACCCACCCCTAGGACTACCTTACGCCTGTCCCATACATTCTTGAAGTCCCCCACTGTTCTTGACTCCACGATCTCCTCAGGGAGGCAGTTCCATGCATCCACAACCCTCTCAGTGAAAAAATACTTCCTCACATTACTCCTGAGGCCATCCTTCCTCTGTCTTCAAATTGTGCCCCCTTGTTCTTGCACATCTCTTTCTGGAAGGTGCTACCCTCCTGGACTTTGTTAATTCCCTTGAGGTGCTTGAAAGTTTCTATCATGTCCCTCTCTCCCTTCTTTCCTCAAGAGTATACATAATAAGCTCCTTTAGTTTTCTTCGTATGTCTTCTGGAGCAGACCCTGCACCATTTGGTTGCCCTCCTCTGGACAGCCTCCACTCTGTCTATGTCTTTGCAGAGATGGGGTCTCCAGAACTGCACAGAGTACTCCAGATGGGGTCTCACCAACTGTCTGTACAGAGGGATAACAACTTCCTGTTTTCTACTATTGACTCCTCTTCTTATGCATCCCAGTATCCCCCAGCCTTCCTTACTGCCTTCTCACATTGCTTGCCCACCTTTAGGTCATCTGATATAATTACCCCCAGGTCCCTTTCTATTTTACTGTTGTCAGTATTTAACCCCCCATTTTATACGCTTTCCTGGGTTTTGTTTCCCATGTGCATTACCTTGCACTTCTTTGCATTGAATATGAGCTGCCATACATTTGACCATTCTTCCAACCTTGCCAGTCCCTTCTCATCCTTTCCACTCCATCTTGTGTATCAACCCTGTTGCAGATCTTTGTGTCATCTGCAAAGAGACATACTTTTCCTTCAGTTCCTCTGCAATGTCACTTATAAAGGCATTAAAAGGACCGGTCCCAGTACTGAACCCTACGGTGCCCGTTAGTAACCCTCCTTTCTTCACTGTGTACTCCATTTACTACTACCCTTTCGTCTGTTGTCTAGCCAATGTTTTACCCAGGCTACCACCTTGGGACCCATTCAAGAGCTGGCTATCTTGTGTATTAATCTTTTGTGTGGAACTGTATCAAATGCCTGTCCTGTGATTTCTAATCTCGACATGTTTTCTAGCATCATATCAAACATACCCCTTATTTCCTGCAGGTTGGAGTCAGGTTTGGAAGTGGATGCCACTGCCATCTTGGGTTTCAAGCCAGCAGCAGGCACGCCCAGTAGAAGGAATCTTCAGACAATGATCCCAGATCCCCAGGTATGTTTGCTCCAAATATAAGTACTCATGCAAGTACAGTTCACCAAGTTGTAGTACTGGGTATCTTCAGAGTAATAGTACCAGATCTGTAACAGATGTTTTGAAGGATGTTAGTTGTCAGGTGGGGGCTCTAGTTTCAAGCAGCCATCAGTGTTAAGGGCTAGCCACGCCCCGACTGTACCAATCTTGACAGATACCCAAATAAGCATTACTCTGGGTGGAAGCACCAACATTTTGGTTTACTGAAAGCAAAGGAGACCCGGTAGCAATTAATTTCAAACCCAGGCCCCTCAGCCTATATTCAGGCAGCAGGCAGCGGTAGTAACCCTTGGTATAACAGCGTCAGGGTCATGTTATGTTATGTTTATTTATTTATTTAATTTTGGTAACCTGGTAGGCCCACTAGAACCAGAGACCAGTCCATTTTCAGGTGCAACCTAGAGTTACTAACATGTGGGTAGAGCAGATATTATAACAAGTGGTAAAGAAGGAGAATACAGTCGAAAGGTAAATTTATAACAGTGACAAGAAACAGTTGTTACTGTATATACAGCAGATTACATTCATACAGTGGAGACAAGCAGGGCTGAGCAACTTCTTAAGTGCAGCTAGACTAAACATTTGGGGAAGTTGAGCACACTAGAGGGTAGCGAAGCAATGCTAGAACTACATGCAACAACTAGCAGGTACATTGGTGTGTCATATAGAAGCATGTGCTTTAGACCCTTGCAAAAGGAACTGAGTGTAGGTCATCTGGTATGGTATTCCAGAGTTTAGGGGCTGAATGGACAAGGATTTACTTCCAAGTGCAGTCCTTGTCCTGGGTACCTCAAGCAATGCCTTGCAAGCGTGGAATGTTCTGCAGGAGCGCTTTGGGATGAGGAGACCTTCAAGGCTTGGGGAGTTACTCTGTTGATTAGTTTGCATGCTACAGTTAGTAGTGGGTACTGGAGCCTACTAGGCAGTGAGGGCCAGTTTAAGAAGGCCAACAATCACAGTGGTGTGTCCTAGAAGGAGCATTGTGGTGAAATGTCCTATTTTGTAGTATAGGAACTCCATCCTATTAGCTTCAGTTTTTCCTATGGACTGGAGGATGGGAGTGGCATAAGGAAGTTTAATAGTAGGATACTGTACTTTTTACAATTGCAGGTCTAGAGTCAGAGGCGAACTATTTGTTTAGCAGAAATAGGAGACACAGTTTCTGTATGTTTAGAGTTGATGTAGTTTATTCATCCAGATTGCTACCTGCACAGGAAGTGAGTGACTCCTAAACTGGTTCTCCAGTGAGGAAGTTCAAGGTCAGATATTGACATGCTTCTAGTGCCACATTGATTGTTCACATGTTGGAAGCAGCTTCATATGGTCAGAGGGTAAGACCTAGTAGTGCCTTTTTGGCAAGCAGACAGGATTAGTATTTTATTCTGTCATGCAGAGAGAACCAGTTGGTCAGTGAGTATAGAGTACAGGTATAGGTAAACTTATCAGCTCCTAGATCACTTTGATCTTATTTAATGAAGTGTCACAAGCAGCAGCATGCAAAGGAGGCCATACCATAGTCCATAAGGGACATGATAGTGCTAAAGATAACAAGGTGTCTGACTCCTGGTGTGTGGTTATGGTGGTTCCTATACAAGTCATCCAGACTTCTGTTAGTAGTGGCCATGATGCTGTCCATTTGCAGAACAAATGAGAGGGTATCATCCAGAAAGACACCAAGGTATTTAAAAGTCTGCACTTGTTCTAGACTTTGTCTCTTATTGTTTGGGGTAACCAGCTGGGGATCTTTTATTTTCAGTTGTGAGCCTGAGAAGAGCATAGTTTTCAATGTTTTTATAGTTCAGTACCAACTTGCACAGAAAATAAGAGTTTGCTGTACGAGGAGACCATGTGGTCCATCTAGTCTGCCCAAGATATCTACCCCCAACTATTGATCTTGTTGAGATGGCTACACTGACTATCTCATTTGAATTGCCTGTCTTTGCTACCATCCGTCATGGTAGGCTGTTACAAGGTCCACAACCCTTTCTGTGAAAAAGTACTTCCTAACATTAGTTCTGAACTTACTGCCTACCAGTTGGAAGTTGTGCCTCATTGTACATGCAGTCATATAATCCTGGAAGAGGCTTCCAGTTTGTTCTATGTTTATCCTTTAACAAATTTAAATGTTTCTATCATGTCCACTCGGTTCCTTCTCTGCTGTAGGGAGAATAGATTGAGCTTGGTGAGGCTAGCTTCATAGGGTTCATGGTGCAGACCTTGCACCATCCTGGTAGTCTCCTCGGCATGGATTTCAGATGGTATATATCCTTTTTAGATGAGGTCTCAGAACTGCACACAGTGCTCTAAGTGTGGTTTACCAAGGGCCTATAAGTGGGATGATTACCTCACTCTTTCTGCTAGTAATACTCTTACCTATGCATCCAAGGATGCTGCTTGCCTTAGTGTTGCTTTTGTATTGCTTTCCAACCTTTAACTCATTTGGTATCATAACACCTAGATTCTGTTCCGCCTTTGTCTCTTCAATTGCCGCCCATCCAGGACATATGTATTTCCTGGATTTCTCTTACCAAGTGCATTACCATTCACTTTTGGCACTGAATCTCAACTGCCAGTTCCTGGACCATTCCTCCAGCTTTCTGAGATCTGAATCCATACTTGAGACTCCTTCCTATGAGTCCACCCTGTTGCAGAGCTTTGTGTCATCCATGAGCAGGCAGACCTTCCCTTTCAGTCCATTGGCGATGTTGCTGATGAATATGTTGTAGCTGCTCTACCTTGTCTCATATTGCCTACCATCTGCCTCTAAGTACTTACCCTTTCTTCCTCTGTTTGTCTGCCATGGTTACCAACACCTATGTTTGTCTGCTGTTTTGAAAATATTTTCTCGTTTTGTGTTTCTGATCCAAATTATTGTAATGAACTGTTGCTGTATTTTTCTTTATGTTTGGCATCAATTTGTAACTAGCCTTAAATGTCCAATGTATAATGCTTTCTTGTTTTACTCCTGTGCCATTATCTTGGCCGGGTCTTGTCTAAAAGTGGTCACTGGGATCAGTGTACTTACCAGTTATCAACATCATAAATAAATACATAAATGTTGAAGAGGATCAGGCCAAGCACTGCTCCCTTGGAACATGCAACTTGTTGGCAGTGAACCATTTTTCCAGGTACCAAATTGGTCTGGAGGTCTGTGGTGATTTTACAGTGGCTGGTGTTTCTGGAGAGTACTGCATCATCTGCATATGGTAGTACTCTAGCAGACCAGCAGGCCTCAAGTAGATTATTAATAAACAGTCAAATTGGAGGGCTGAGTACTTAGCCATGTGGCACCCTGACTGAAACATTACTTGTGCATGAGAGAGAGACATCTAATTTACTTGCTGAGAATGGTTAGAGAAGTAGTTTTGAAACCACATTACAATGTCCAGTGATTGGCCAATGGAGAAGAGCTTGTCAAGCAGCAGCTTGTGATGTATGAAGTTGAAGGCATTAGTCAGGTCAATATAAATGGCTCAATCACATTTCCATTGATGAGTGCTTCATGCAGGTAGCTAATGAGTTCAATAAGGGCAATACTGGTACTATGCAGCTTTCTGAACCCATGCTGTTGTGAACCTTAGATACTGTATTTCTCCAGATGGGCAACCAGTTGGTCTGAGGCAGTTCTCTCCAGGGCCTTAGACAGAGGGACAGAATGAAGATTGGTCTATAGTTTGCCAGGATACATAAGTCACCATTATTGAAGACAGTTGCAACTGGTGCAATTTCCCAAACCCCAGGGAACTGCAGAGAAAGCTGAAGATCATGTATATGAGGAGAATGAGTCCTTCAAGGGCCAGTGCTTACAACTTTATATCAATTGTGTCACTGCCAACCTTGGTTTTACCGGTGCTGATGGTTCCCTTTTACGAGTTGCTGACTCCTTTAAATACTTGGGGTTACCCTCGATCCTCAGCTCAACTTCTCACTGCATATATATGCAATATATGCAAGGCTGCAAACTGCAGGTTGGGCCTGGCATACAGAGCAAAAGTTGTCTCACCCCAGCAGCGAGTTTTGCCTAGCTAATGGGATTCTACTTCCCACGCTTTGTTATGGTCTGGTCTCCTTTGCACATGCTCCAAAAACCTGTCTATCAAAATAGGACATTGCTTACAGTAATATATGTCACTTTGCTCTCTGCCCCCATCTCACACTAATGCAAGTTATACAACAAGCTTGAGTGGCTCTCCTGACAACCATCACACTTTTGTTCTCGCAGCTTCATTGACAATATCATCAGAACTGCCACTCCTCTCTACGAGCTGAACTATTTAAGTCTACAAACCTCCTACCTATTAAGATCTAGCAACCGCAATTATTCCTGAGTTCCAAAACCCGTTCCCTAATGGGTGATTGAGGCTTCGCCCGTTATGCGCCCAGATTGTGGAACTTCCTCCCTGCCCATATTTGTTCCTCCCTCCACTCCTGCTTCAGAAACTCCTCTGGGGCTTCCTGAAACTTGTCTCATCTTGTCTTTGTAACTAAGGTACCATCCCCCTTTTCCAGACAGTGCTGCACTTTATGGGCCCGTCCAGTGAGACCAGTGTGTTTATGAAATCATAGTTCTAGTTCATGTTATGTTAAATGTTATTGTGTTATGTGCAATACCTGATTATGCGTGTCTATCAGATCATAGTTCACGGTATGTTAAATGTTACATTGTTATGTGCAATATCTGACTGTAAATCCTGTTATGCATGTTTTCTGCCTGTACCTTGTAATTTTCCCAGGTCGCACCTGAAAATAGGCACTTGACTGTCTAGTGTGCTTACCTGGTTAGCAAAAGCTAAATAAATGAATAAATTACCCAATCTTATTTCGATGTTGTTTTGGGTGTTACTGATGGAGATTTTATAAAAAGAATTTAGGGTGTCCAGACTCTGAGTTATGACTGCTAAGTGTTACATAGTCTTCTCCTTTATGAGACACATGTGGTGGTCTGACTAGGATGACTGAGCTAAGATATGAACATGCTGTAATTCCTTGTCTAACTGGATAATAAGATTTTCAGAAAGACTATGGAAAAACATGAGGCACAACTGTTAAAAGTATTTGATTGATTAGAAGATTTGATCGTAAACTATTTGAAGGCAAATGACAATGTTTCAAAGGTTCAGTTAAATCGTCGGTCACATCATTTCTCAAGACAGAATTTACATCAACCCGGACAAAGTAAAAGCTCTGCCCACCTGGCCAAAACCAAACAGCTGAAGGAACTCCAAAGATTCCTAGGTTCCTGTGGGCATTCTCATTGTTTCATCAAAGACTATACCAGCACTGTATGACCACTACTGGATGTAATCCAGGAGGACTATCCACCAGCTAACAAGAAACTTAAAGCAAATGGGATAGAGTTCATTTTCTTGAGTAACTTCAGAATAAACAAACTGTTTGGACCTCCAGTGATTCTGCTCATGACAAGGTTTTAAGAGATACCATTAAGCAACTGACAAATGCACCTGCCTGTCTTAGACTGTGTAGACCCAAAGCAAACCATACGCTATACATTCAGATTCTAGTTTTCATGAACTAGGAGCAAGGCATGTACCAGTGCTACCTGGAGGGATTATCACCTGTTGCTTTCACATGTAGGAGCTCCACACCTTCTGAATGCAACTGTCATGTTTACAGGCTCAGATTCTTGGTATTACAATGAGTGTCTGATAACTCGTTTCATGAGTACTTGTATAGATCCCACACAACAGAAGGGCTGGAGACAAGCCCACATCATATATCAAAACAACTCCAAAGCTCTCATGAGGTGACCATCATTGGCTTTCAGCATTTACTGTGTACAGTATTATCCTGGAATGAGACATATTAATGCTGATGATCTATCTCAGTGCTCATAGCAATACCCAGAATGAAGACTGGATACAAATTCATAATGCTACAGTTTGGGTGCCACTGCTGAATGTCTGCCTACTGCAGTTTCACAACTCTTGATAAGTCTTCATTGCTACACTTAAACCAATGAGAACTTCAAAAGAACAGTTATGAGACATGCACTTTAGATACATCATTCAGGTACTTCAGAAAGAAACTGCTGAACAAGTAACTGTTTGTCCATTAGGACACACCTTTGTTACTTAGAGAGTGGTCCATGTTGAAGTTATGTATTGAACTTGTCAATGAATTTCAAAGCCCTGATGAACATTGGAAATGTCAGTTGTTGCTACCAGACAAGTTTCAAATGAACACCATGAACATGCTGCAGGATGAAATGGGACACTTGGGTCTAGAATGGATGCTAAACCTTAATCAAACCAGATTCTACTGGTCAAGGATGGCAGCAGATATTGAAAAGGTACTATTGACAGTGCATTTGCTGCATTCGACAAACAATTTTGAAAAAGCATGCTGTGCCACTGGCTAATATCATAACTAGTGCCTCCATCTAAGTCATCTGCACTGACTTCCTCAGTCTTAAACTAGACACCAAAAACATAGCAAACATTCTGGTAGTAACTGATCATTTCCATGATAGAAACATGCCTTCCTGACCAAAGACCAAAAGTATCTATCGTAGCAAAAGTCCTGCTAAAGTTCATAGTTCACTATGGTGTACCTCAGAGGATCCATTTAGATCAAGGCAGGGACTTTGAAAATAAGCTTTTAAAAAGCTGTTATACCTTTAGGGGCTTCAGAAGTCAAAATCAACTCTACAACCCTTTAAGGTAATCCATGGTCTGGATGGTTTATAATACTCTTAAATGTGCTTGGTACCTTGGATCACACATGAGTCAAAATGGAGTCAGTCACTTAAGCAATAATGCACTAGAGGTGTGGGTCATGCTGGGATAACCTCACGCCTGTGTGATTGGGCACAAGGTCACAAGCCAAGTGCGACTAATGTCCCAGAAGAGAGGTTATTCCAGCATAACCCACAGCCTGGAGTGCATTATCGCAATTATACAATGGCTGGTTGTTATACAAAATAAAAAAAAAACATTTAAAAAATGTTTTAGTAGATTTTTCATGTAGAAATATATGTTTGTTTCTAGTGAGGCCAATCAATCAAATCCATACAGTGAGGTTGTGCTCAGACAACTTCACTGTTGCCAAAAACAGACAACCAGTCAGGTTCCAGGATTTTATTGCCATTGTATATTATGCACAACCGCATACCAAGACTACTTTACTGCTGGCATGGTCGGTAAACACAAAATGAACTAGAAGCTGCATACACTAGTGTGCTCAATTGGTGTAAATTTTTTTGAAAATATGGTGTTATAGGTAACACTGCTAACTGGTCAGTGCTGTATTTGCCTCTTAATGCCCTTTGTGCATGCCTTCAATTTTACCAAAAGTGGCATGACTGGCCATTTGCAGAACTACCTAATATTTGGAAGAGAAGCTAGACTTCCAGTGGACATGTGCTGTGGAGTCTCAGCTCCAGTATGTGCAGCAGCTCTAAGATCAATTGTATTTTGTCTACAAACTGGCATCATAAGCAACTTGGAAAAGGAACCAAGCAAGTAAATGTGACATGACCACAAAATGTGTTCACATCACACTGACCGAAGGGCCTATCAGAAGGCCAGAGTCCATGTTACAAAAGGAGTCATTTTGTAGTTTGGTGCAGACTGAGGGGATGCTGACTGGAGAAGGTCACAGCAGGAATGGGATGTAACTAACTTTATTTGTTCTTTGTTTGCTGCTGTGGGGACTAAAGAGTGGCTGTGATGGTGTAGATCAAACAAAAAAACAGTAAACTGAGTTTGTGTGGGGAAACAGGAGGATGGAGGAGGAAGGTAGGCCATAGAGGGAGGGACTAAATAAGGGAAGCCGGCAAACTATGTGGCTTGAGAAGCCTATCAGAAGGCCAGAGTCCATATAAAATTTTCTGAGGGCCAAGTGAACCTTTGGTGAGCAATCCAATGCATGAGTTCCATAATGCAGAAGTGTGGCATCTGACTAGGTGGCATCTGCAAGAGCCATCAGCAGGGAGGACAGCAGGCAGAAGACCACACTGGGTAGGGAGAGAGGAGATGGGGAGAGTTCCCTAAAGGATAGGCTGGCCAGTTATAGCACAGGAAGTACAATCCGTGGCAGGGAGCCCAAGGAGGATGAGGGACCTTAGGGAGTGGGACAATAAGCAGGCATGGGAGGAGGATGTTTGGGGCAGTCAAGCAGGAGGGAAGGTGGGACAGGTGGTAAATTGTAATGGATGCAAGGTCACATAACCATGCTGGTGGTCCAGTGAGGTACAGGTAGCAGTCAGAAAAGAAGGCAGCCTACAAAAATATATAACAACAAGAGGATAGGGATAAGGAAGTGTGCCATCTTGCATCTAGAAAAGTCACCCATATGGTGGGGGAGCAAAGTCCAGTAAAGTGCAGTGGCTGGGCGCAGGGGATGCATGGAGGAAAAGGTGTTCTTCCTGTACATTGGGAGTGGAGAAAACTAAGGGCCATCTCAGCAGATTGAGATCAGAAGGAGGGTGGGTGGAAGAGGCGGGGACCAGGCAGGTACTTGAGTACTTTGCCTCTGTGTTCACTAGGGAGGGATGGGATATCTACAAAGCAAGGCACAGAAGGGATAGGCTGCAGTAAGTGGGATCAGGGAGCAACAGAAATGGAGCAAGAGGGAGGAGAGGTACCCCAGGGGTGTCACATCTGGATAAGGATAAAAAGGCCAGTAAGGTGGAGGGGACGGATGATGCTACCTCTGCCAAAAGGGTGTGGTTAGCTCTCAAGGCCCTAAAGAAAGACAAATCTCCTGGGCCAGATGGCATTCATCCAAGAGTACTATGGAATTGGCAGACATACTGGCTGCACCCTGGCGGAGCTCTTCAACAGGTCACTTGA
Organism: Neoceratodus forsteri; assembly: GCA_016271365.2. Classification (NCBI taxonomy): domain Eukaryota; kingdom Metazoa; phylum Chordata; order Ceratodontiformes; family Ceratodontidae; genus Neoceratodus; species Neoceratodus forsteri. The sequence goes on from CM057455.1 coordinate 269,280,526, forward strand.
GACAGGGAGGTACATAGGATTGGCGAGAGGCATATGTGATGCCAATCCATAAAGGGGTCGAGAAAGAGGTAACTGTAGACCCATCAGTTTGACCTCGGTGGTGGGAAAATTAATGGAGAGTATACTAAAGGAACGATTGGGGTGTACTTGGAGGAGGTGGGAGGTCTGGATAGTCGGCAACATGGGTTTGTGCCAGGTAGGTCATGTCAAACCAACCTTGTGGAGTTCTATGAATGGGTAACATCAGAACTGGACAGGGAAAGCCTATGGATGTATTATTCTTGGACTTTAGCAAGGCGTTTGACTCTGTCCTCCACAATGGTCTGGTGGAGAAACTGATGGGGTTAGGAGTAGGCCCTTTGATGGTCAGATGGATTGAAAACTGGCTAGCTGGATGCACAGAGAGTAGTGGTCTGTGGGGAGCTCTCGAACCCTAGAGAGGTTGGTAGTGGGGTACCGCGGGGCTCGGTCCTGGGTCCGATCCTGTTTAATGCATACATATCAGACATCAGGGAGGGTATAGGGTGTGAAATGAGTCTCTTCATGGATGACTCCAAGATGGGAGCAGTAGTTGAGGGAGAAGAGGGAGGCTGGCCCTGCAAGGGACCTGGACACCCTGGAAAGCTGGGCTCACACATGGAAATTAAATTTCAATATCATCAAGTGCAGGTGTTGCATCTTGGTCGGGAAACCCTAAACACAGGTACACTCCTGAGGAGGCACTGGAGGCCTCAATAGGGAAAAAGACCTAGGGGTCATGGTGGATCCATGTATGAATAACTCTGAGCAGTGCAGGAGGCGGCTAGCAAGGCAAACAGGATGTTGGGATGCATCGTGAGGGGATCACCTCTAGGAGCAAGGATGTGATTCTGCCGCTGTACAATGGACTGGTTAGACACACCTTGAGTACTGTGTACAGTACTGGAGACCACACTTGAAAAGGGACATACAGTTCCTGGAGAGAGTACAGAGGAGGGCAACTAAGATGATATGAGGGCTGGGGATTTGACGTGATGAGGACAGACTTGAGGAGCTCTGCCTGTTTTCACTGGAGGAGAGGAGAGATGGGGGACATGCTTGAGGTCTTCAACCCTCAAGGAATAAATAGGGTAAACATGGAGGGATCTTTAGACTAAAGCAGGGAGGTATCACCAGAGGGCATGGTTTGAAGTTGGAAGGTGGAAGGGTGAGGGGAAAAGAGGAGGAGGTTTTTCACTGAGAGAGTGGTGGACCCTTGGAATGCACTGCCTGGCGAGCTGGTTCAGAGATCCACAGTGGAGGGCTTCAAGAGAGAGGGACAGACACAGAAAGTGGATGTATCAGATGATGGCCTGTCCCAGGGGGTGGGGATGGATGACAGGGGTTTCTGGAGCACAAGGGATGGGAGGCCTCGGCACCCAACTAAGGATCTAAGGTTCGAGCAGACTCGATAGACCATAAGGCCTAATCTGCTGGCAAATAGTATGTTAGTAGCCATATTCTTGGGGAGTGAATGAAGGGTAGGGTTGTATGGTATGTAGGTAGGTGAGACAACTTAGGGAGGTGACTGGATGTTTGAGAGGGAGCTGGGTAGATGGGGAGTGGGCAGGGTTGGGGGAACACCTATGGAAAGGGGACCTGTGGAGGCCTTCCCACAGATTGCAGTAAAAACAAAAGGGTAAACAAGGCGGGAACAAGAGGGGCAGACAATCAGGGGCAGCTGGGGACAGGGACTGATGACTGGAGGGTGGTCAAGCACTAGAGGAAGACAAGAACAGGGGCAGAGCAGGATATAGATCACAGGAAAGGGTGGCTGGAGTAGCCAGAAAAGGGAGAATGACAATAGAAAAGGTTCTCTGTGTTGTCTAGCCTAGAAGAGCAGGAAAGGAGGGAGGAAAACACAGAGAAGGGAAGGAAGGAGGACATTACAAAGGGTAAAGGATACATCAGTAAGGTGGAAGGCACAAATGGTAGCCCAGGAGGCAGCAGAAGCACTGGAGGACAGAAGAATGGAGGTAGAGCAACAGGTACTGGACGGGGAGAGAGGAGGCAGGTAGAGAATGGACAGGGGACACAGTAGGTAGCCCTGAAAAGGAGAGCACAGGGAGGAGAGGAGGATACAAGAAGGAGAAGAGCACAGTTCAATGGGGACACAGGGTGCTGGTGGCAAGAGGGGGTGTTATGGTGGGGAGATGGGGTAGTAAGTACAGGAAGGTCAGGTACAACAGATGAGGAATGATATGATGGTGGAATTAAAATGTCCAGTCACAAGTGTTAGAGGGTGAGGACGGGACAAACAACAGGGACAAGCATGGCTCAGGGAAGGCACAAGGGTAGAGGCAGGGAGGAAGGAGGCGGGATTAGTTGGGGTGCAGAGGTCAGGCTTAGCAGGCAACAGGAGGTGAAAAGGATAAAGGTCATCATTCTGGGGACTCAATACTTAAGGGTGTAAGATGGGAGGAAGGGGAACCAAGTAAAGTAGCATTTGGGTGGAGTGCATGCCAGGCATGACTGCAGGTAGAGTGGGACAGCATATTAGCAGATGTATGGGGAGGGTAGGGGAAAAATACACATTGTGGTGCTCCTGATCATGAATGATCTGGAAGGGAGATGGATAGAGGAGATGCAGGATAGTTTCAAGGAACTGGGGAGTCTATGTAGTATGGTGGTAGGTCGGTAGCCTTCTAAAAATCCTTCTAGTACTAAGAGCAAATACAGACAGGAAACAGAGAATCACTGACTTCAATGAATGGCTGAGGGAATGGTGTGGGTCCATGGGATTTGGATTGGTGGGGAGGTGGGGCAACATGTGGGAGAACACAGACCTGTACGTACAGGATAGGTTGCACTTAGTAGGGAAGGTTTGCAGGTACTGGAAGCTGAGGCTGGGGAGTTTATCAAAGAAAAGTATAATTTAAACTAGGTAAGGGGGCAAGGGGTGGAATTCATCTGAAGAGTGGGTCCTTTGACCTCCCCCAAAGAAAGGCAAGAGCCAAATTCAAGTAGGAGAGGGATTGATGGGAGGTAAAGGTGCAGTGCAGATAAGATCAAAATAAAATGTGGTATCACTGAATGCTAGGAGTCTGGGGAACAAGATGGCAAAATTGCAGGCATTGAAGGCAGAAGGAGGTGGACATAACTGCCATCACCAAGACATGGGCAACACAGTACCATGACTGGGACCTAGCCATCCCAGGTTTCAAGCTATACTGGAGGGACAGAGAAAAAAAGGAAAGGGAGGGTGGCCATCTATGTTAGGGAAGACATAAGGTGTAATAGGGAGAAGGGGAGGAAGACAGGATGGAAACCATATGGGCTCAACTACACCACCTGAGTGGCAGTAAGGTCAGACTATGGGTAGTATATAGGCCACCAACCCAGAAGGAGGAAATTGACAGGGTGCTGGAGGAGCAGTTAAGGAGGCTTAGTGGCAAAGGAACACTGTGGTGGTGGGGACTTTAATCTAGCAGGGTGGACTGGATCATCCGGCTACCTCATGTGCCAGGAACAGATACTCCTGGAAGCATTCCAGGATGGCTTCCTGACACAAAGAGTTATAGAGCCAACTAGGGTGGGGATCATCCTGGACCTGGTGGTGGCAGATGGGAAGCAGGTCAGGGAATGTTGGGGTGAGGATCCCCTGGTGTGAAGCGAAAACCTCACTGTGTGGTTCTCAATCAATCTAGATAAGAAGGTAGCCACTACAACGGCTAAGGTCCTGAACTTCAAAAGGCATACTTTGGCAGGATGGATACTATACTGGAAGGGCACATAGCTAGCATCTGCCCTAATATGGACACTAAGCAAAAATGGACAGTCATCAAGCTGGGTCTGACTGAGGCCACAAGCACATGTGTAATGAGCCAGAGCAAGAAATCCAGGAGCAAGAAGACAAGCTGGATAAACAGGGAGGTAGGCAAGGCAAGGCATCTTTATTTATAAGGTGCCCACTCCCGGAGGGTAAGCAATGACCTGGCTGGGAACTGGATCAGAGCAGTGCAGGAGGAATTTGAGGAGTTGGGGAGGGACTTAAGCAAGTAGCATGCACGGTAACCTTCTTGAGGTGCTGACTGAATATAGCATGGGTGAGGCTAGGGTACACCGCACCATGGGATTCAATGAATGGTTGGAAAACTGGGTGCAGAAACTGAGGGTTCTGGCCCATTGGGGATTGGGGGTCCCTTCCTGAGGTATGCAGGCCTACACTAGTGCGATAGTCTGCATCTGTCCAGGAGGGAATCAGGATCCTTAGTGATAAGTTTAAATGCTTCTTTGATGAGCTTTTAAACCAGCCAAGGGGAGGCACTGAAAGGAGCAGAGAAATCCCAGCCCACCCCCCAAACATGATAATTAGTGAGGTAAATACAAAGATAGAGAATCCAATAGGAAGCAAGAAAGGGGTAAGTGGAGAAAAGGCAGTAAAGACAGGGATGGGGCTAAAAGGGTAAGGTCATCAAACAATGGAGGTGATGAGTAGCAATGCCCATAGTCTTGGCAATAAACTCCTGAACTAGTGGCCTTGATGGAAGAGGGATGCCTGGATACTGTGGCAGTCACAGAAACATGGTACACAGAGAACCATGACTGGGATGTCAACATACCAGGGTACACAATATACAGGAGGGCCAGGAAAGGTAAAAGAGGGGAGGAGTAGCTCTCTGCATAAGGGAGGGATCAAAGCAATAGAACTAAAAGGTAAACAAGGAGGAAAGGATGCACTTCAACACTGAGACGGAAATGGCACCACAATCCGCACAGGGTTGCTACAGACCCCATCTCAGTGCAAGGAAATGATAGAAAGCATCCTTAGAATGGCTGAAAAAGGGGAGATATTGTTGATAGGGGACCTGAATATGCCAGATGTTAACAGGAGCACATTTTCTGCAGCCACATCCAAGAGCAGGGACATTCTTGATGCCCTACAGGGGCATGCCTTAGACAGCTAGTGTTGGAACCCACTCAGGAGGGAGCAGTATTGGACCTGGTACTGTCAAATGGGGATGGAGAGAGGATCACAGATTTAGAAGTGGGTAGCCATCTAGAAGAAGTGATCACCAAACAGTGTGGTTCCAATAAACACAGTCGCAGAGTCAAGCTATACAAAGCGAGGGTACTTACCTTAGATGGGCTGACTTTGGTAAAATGGGTGAGTGCCAAGGAATGCACTAGCAAATGGGGAGGAAGGAGGAGTGGAAGAACAATGGGGAAAAGTCAAGACTGCCATCACAGAGGCAACAAGCCTTTGTGTGAAGCAAATAAACCAAACTAAACAAAGGAAAAAACACTATAGTTCTCAAAAGAGGTGGCGAGGGCGTTAAGGAAAAAAGATAGCATTCAGGAAGTATAAGGAATCGCTGATGGAGCAGGACAGAGAATTTTATCAGTTAAAACTGAAGTAAGTGGGAAGGCAGTCAGAATAGCAAAGGCCCAAAACTGAGGAAAAGATAGCCAACTCAGTTAAGAAGCGGGATAGAACCTTTTAGGTACATTAGAGAGCATAGAAAGACCATGAGAGGGATAGAGAGGCTTAATGGGTGGGGGAGGTGGGCATTGGGTGATGGTGAAAATGCAGAGATATTGAATGAATACTTTTGCTCAGTATTCACAAAAGAAGAAGAGGGTGAGGTACCTAAACCAAACAAAAGAAGCACTCTGGACAATGGGGTTGATACCAGTTCATTCACAGAAGAAAGGGTTCTGAAAGCAATGGGGCATGACAGGATTCACCCAAGAACTGTAAATGAACTAACATGAGACCTAGTGACTCCACTGACTACCCTTTTAACAAATCATGGGAGGATGGTATGGTACTTGAGAACTGGAGAAGGGCAGATGTGATTCCCTTCACAAAGTGGGAGCAAGGCAGAGGCAGGAAACTACAGACCTGTTTGTTTGACCTCAGTAGTAGGGAAATGATAGAATCACTTGAAAGAAATAATTGTTGAGTACCTAAAGGCCAGTGGGGTACAGGACCCAAGGCAGCATGGATTAACAGCTGGAAGGTCATGTCAGACAAATCTAATAGATTTGTTTGATTGGGTGACCAAAGTAGTAGACCAGGGAGGGGTTGTGGATATGGCCTATCTAGTACAAATGCCTGCACAAAAGCCATACGGCTAATGAAATCCACCTATTACAAAGATGCTCTCACCAATACATGGGGAAATGGTCGTGCTTTCTGGGACAGTATCAAGGATGTCACAGGAAGCAGCCAAAACCTCTCGGCCATGTTAATGGTTGATGGATCTTCAACCCTTGACCCCAAGGTGATCGAAACATCTTTAACATGGCTTTTTAGACCTTATTGCTGTTCTACCCCATGACTTTTTTGAAAACAGGGCCTACTCCCCAAATACCTCAGCCCTCAGTCTAACCATCCCTCTTCTACTTCAGGAAGGTAAGGCTGAATGAAGCTCTCGCTATATTACTGCAGCTATCTCTAAATCTAGATCTAGTAGCGACACCCTGTACCTTAAGCTTCTTTTGCTCACCCTTGATGAGGTAATTCATCCATTAGCAAAAATCCTAAACCCTCTCTCAGCTGTGGAAAATTCCGGACCTATGGAAAACTGCCACCGTGACACCCATCCATAAAAGTGGGGACAAGACGATTCACTCAAATTATCGCCCTATCTCCATACTGCCCCACTCTCTAAGGCACTTGAGTGCATTGTGGCTGATCAACTTACCGACCACTTGGATAAATACAATATACCTTGTCCACAACAACACGGCTTACAGAAAGGTCACAGCACCACCAGAGCCCTTCTTGAGTTCACTGGAGCTTTGCACAAATCCCTAGACAACGGCCTTCTCACAGGGGCCGTTTTGTCACGCCTCTCAAGGCCTTCGATACAGTACACCATGGATTATTAATACACCAACTACTGAATGCCAGGCTATCACCTGACTCTTCTCTCTCTGGTTTAAAAGCTACTTAGAAAACTGGTCACAGAGAGTGAAAATTGCGGACGCTCTTTCTAACACCCTGCCTGTTTGCTCGGTGTCCCACAGGGATCCATACTGGGACCCCTCCTTTTCAGCCTTTCTTAAACTCCCTCCTTACCACTGCTCTGAGCAGATCATACTATATGCTGATGATGCTGTTGTATTCTCCACTCACAAAGATCCTGCAACTCTTCAACACAACCTTCAACTTGGTTTCAGTTCTGTAGAGACATGGTTTCTTAATCATAAACTGGTCCTCAATGACAAGAAAACCAAATCTATGCTCTTCTGCAGCTCTCATAACCCACACAAGCTACACCACTTGGCTATCTCCACCACCCAGGGAACACTCTAGATCAGGTGGGGTCCTTCAAATACTTAGGGATACAGCTTGACCCTAATCTCCTATGGACTTCATGTAGATAATGTAGCTAGAGCTGCTAATACATGGCTTGGTCTCCTCTACAAACACAGACCACACCTCACGCCAGAAGCTTTGAAGGTTGCAGTCCTGAGCTCTGTGATCTCTGTAATAGACTATGGTCTCATCATTTATGGCTCGCCACAACCACAACCCTTAGATGCCTCTCAACTACCTTAAATAAAGCATGTCGGCTCATCACTGGTGCTCACCATCTCACCCACACATGTGATCTGTACACTCAGACCGGCTGGCTCCAACTATCAAACCGCATAAAGTTTCTCACCTGCTCCATGGTGAAAAAATCTACCTTGGTCTTGCACCTTCTGGGGTCTCAACTCTGTTACAACACGAATTAACAAATGGCACCATTGTCACACTTCACAGGGACAACACTCTTTTGCTTATCGAGTGCCACTCTGGTTCAATGGCCTCAGCCTAACGATCTCCTCTGCCCCAACTATTGTTATGTTTAAAACTAGGCTCTGGCACTATCTCACTACCAACAGCTCCTGTGACTGCCCAACTTAACCTTGTTTCTCCACTTCCTTTTCTGCTCCAGTTGTCCCCCCACTCATCACTGGATTCTCCTCACATCATGGTATACCCAATGCTGCACTTTTCACCCTCTTGCCACCCATCCTACATTCCTTCTCCCCCACCCTCTTCCCTCTCCCTTTGACTCTGGTACTTCTTATCTGTTGTCTATTTTCTGACAAATGCCGCTGGCTGCCTTGTTACAATGCTACCCTTGAACTGTATTAATCTGTACTCTGTTTGCAATGTCCACATTGTTGTAATGCCTGTCTTGATGTTCCCCATAATTTGTATTTCTCTGACATGGAACCTTTGTAAAGAGCCATGGCTCAAAGGTATTTGTAATCCTAGACTTGATAAATAAATAAGACTTTAGCAAGGTATTTGACACAGTCCTCACAAAGATTAATAAACAAGTTAGCCAGCCTGAGAGTGGGTCCCAGGGTGGTACCCTAGTAACAAACTGGTTGGACAAAGGACGAGAGGGTAATAGTAAATGGAGTACACTCAAAGGAAAGGGTGGATACTAGTGGGGTAGTGCAGGGTTCAGTACTGGGATTTGTTCTCTTTAATGTTTTATAGGTGACATTACAGAGGGGCTGGAAGGAAAAGTATGCTCTTTGCAGATGACACAAACATTTGCAACGAGGTTGATACATGGCGGGGCAGAAAGGGTGAGAAGAGACTTGGCAAGGATGGAGGAATGATCAGAAGTATGGCAGCTTAGATTCAATGCAAAGAAGTGCAAGTAATGCACCTGGGAAACAAAACCCAGGGAAAGAGTACACAATGGGGGCACTAACAACAGCAAAATTGAAAGGGCCTGAGGATACTCATATCAGACGACCTTAAGGTAGGCAAGCAATGCAAGAATGCAGTAGGGAGGGCTGGGGGGTACTAGGTTGCATAGGAAGAGGCATCACCAGGTAAAATGGGAAGTTGTTGTCTGTCTGTACAGCCAGTTGGTGAGGCCGATCTGAGTACTGAGTGCAGTTCTGGAGACCCTGTCTCTGCAAGAACATAGGATGGAGGCAGTCCAGAGGAAAGCAACTAAAATGGTGCAGGGTCTGCACAGAAGCCATACTAAAGACAGACTAAAAGAGCTTAATATGTATACCCTTGAGGAAAAGGGGGGCATGATAGAGACTTTAAGTTACCTCAAGGGACTCAACAAGGTCCATCAAGGTAGCATCTTTCAGAAAAGAGATGTGCAAGAACAAAGGCACAATTTAAAGATAGAGGGGGACGGCTCATGGGCAACGTGAGGAAGTATTTTTTCACAGAGAGGGTGGTGGACATATGGAATGGCCTTCCTGAGGAGGTCAAGGGTCAAAAACAGTGGAGGAGTTCAAGAATGCATAAGACAGACATAAGGCAGTTCTGGTGGAGGGTAAGAGGAAGTAGGCTGTTGGTTAACTAGGATCTTCATTATCAAATAGGTAGGGAAATGGGCAGATTAGGTGGGCCAAGCAATCCTTATCTGCTGTCAATGTCTATGTTTCTATGTTTCCTTTAAATACCTCAGTCAAGGGAGCATCCCAGACTGCAGCTGGAAGAGAGTTCCACAGGTCGACCAAGAGACACTAAAGCATGGTCTCCGAGGTCCTGAGCCGGACCTGGGAACATCCAGGAGGCCTCTTGAGATGGAGGGAGTGAGCAAGGACACCAGTGTCAGGAACTCTGACAGGTAGCTAGGACCCAGCCTGTATAGGGCCTTATAGGTGAGAAGACCCACCTTGAAAAGGATCCTCCACCTGACCAGCAGACAGTGCAGAATGCAGGACTGGAGTCACATGACTAGACCCGAAAGGTCAATCAGCAACTGGGCAACTGCATTCTGCACTGTTTGCAGTCTGTGGAGGTCCCTCGAGACCCCAGTATAATATAGTATAGGGAGAGGGAGGAGAACAACTGCTTCTGTTCAGTATTTACCAGGGAGAGGGATGGGCTCATACCTAGGGGAAGGTGGGGTGGGGTGGGAGTGGGGGAGGAGAAGGTGAAAGATGGGGAAATCACAGAGGGAAGAGTGATGAAGGGCCTTAAGTCCCTGAGAATAGATATGGTGCCTGGGCCAGATGGAGTTCATTCTAGAGTACTGAGAGAATTGGCTGAAGTCATGTCAGGGCTGTTGCAGACCTGTTCAACACATCTCTGGAAATGGGATGCATGCCCATGGATTGGAGGATAACACATGTGGTGCCCTTCCATATGGGTGGGCCCAAGGATGAACCAGGGAACTATAGACCAGTGAGCCTAACCACAATTGTAGGAAAGTTCATTGAGACTATCCTCAGGGAAATGCTGGTTAAATGTTTGGAGGATAATGATCTCCAGAACAGCAGACAGCATGGGTTTGTCATGGCAGATCTTGCCAGATGAACCTGGTTGAGATTTTCGATTGGGTGGCATGGGCACTGGATAAGGGTCATGCAGTGGACTTCCTCTACCTGGACTTCAGCAAGGCCTTTGATTTGGTGCCTCATGGTATACTGACCAGCAAATTGAGCAACCTGGGAGTGGGGAGGAAATTGGTTAGATGGGTCAGGAGCTGGTTACAGGATAGGCAGAAGGTAGTAGTTGGGGGTGAAGTATCGAGCCCAGGTGGTAACATGGGGTCTCACAGGCTCAGTGCTGGGACAAGTGCTGTTTAATGTTTTCATTGCTGATATCATAAACAGGATATAGAGTAAGATCAGTCTCTTCACCGACGACACTAAGATCTGTACAGAGGTGGAATGGGGAGAAGGTGGTAAAATACTCAAGGAGGATTTGACAAGACCAGAAGAATAGTCAAACACATGGCAACTTGGGTTCAATGCCAAGAAATGCAAAGTAATGCACTTGGGAGCTAGGAACCCTGCAGATAATTACTGGTTGGGAGGGTGCAGCTATCCATGTCAACGGAAGAGGAGGATCTGGGTGTACTGGTAACAGGGTGAAATGAACCACTCAGACCAGGTGCAAGAAGGCAGCAGCAAAGGCCAACAGAATGCTAGATTGCATTGCAAGAGGAATCATTTCTAGGAGAGGGAAGTCATCCTGCCCTGTATAGGTCCTTGGTGAGACCACACTTGAATACCTCATGCAGTACTTGTGCCCCTATTTGAAAAAGGACATCAAGCTACTGGAGGGGTACAGCCCAGGTGACAAAAATGATCCTGGGATTGGGAGATAATCCTTATGAGGAGAGACTTAGACAGCTCAATATATATTCCCAGAGAACAGAAGAGAGAGAGAGGGATATGATTGAGACCTTCAAATATCTAAAGGATATGAACAGAGTAAGCACCGGAGTAGTTTCAAATTAAAAGGTGGAAGGGAAACCGGAGACACAGTCTGAAGTTGACATTTAGCAGATTCATGAGGGAAATGAGGAGGCACTTTTCACTTTTTCACCAAAAGGGTGGTCACAGGGTTGAACGTGCTGCTGGAGGAGGTGGTATTACTGCACACAGTGGGTAGCTTCAAGAAGGGTGGGACAGGATCAAAGAGAGGGTTCAAACCACGAGAGGGTGGTGGGTGAGTGTGAAGAAACATGGGCAAAAACAGTGGTGGGGGTGAAGGGAAGGGGCAGCTGCAGTCTAAAAAGGCTGAAGTACTGCACACCAAGCAGACTAGATAGCTGAAAGGCTTGTATCTGCTGGCAATTTTATGTGTTCAGATGTTCATAAGAACTGGTGCCAGGCGATAGGGTCTTGGTGAGGAATCTTAGTTTGACTGGAAAACACAAGATTGACAGCTGTTGAGGAGATGTCCTATGCTGTAATGGAACAGCTGAACATGACTGTATATAGAATTTAGCCTGAAGAGTCAAGAAGATCAAGATACTTAAAACCATCTGCTGCCAACTGGACAGATAGAGACAAATGCAACTCAGGAAGTGCCTGTGGCACTCCAGTGAAGACAAACTAAATCTGTAACTTGCGGATGACAATACATGATGTATTCAGTGATGAATTCCAGCAAAACATCCTGCAACCAGCCAGCTGACTGCAACCTCACTGGTGTCGCTGCTGGAGGACTCACTGATGATGAAATTGAATCAGTTTGGAACTACTCTACAGAGGACATTCCTGGCCTCCCCAGGAGGTTTCTGCATGACACCTGTCACAACCGCCTCAGCCGGTCAGCCCTCTACTCCCAAAGTGCCAACCTCTAAGCGCATGATTTGTGGACAGTGAACAGAACAAGGTAACCCTCTTGTCTGTTTTGTGGGTTCAAGTCACCTTAGTCTCAGGTTCTGGAGGGATTCAAACTGATAACCTCTTGGTTAGCATACCCAATTATCAGGCTCAGATAATTCTGTCTTAGGGCCCAGATATCTTTGCCTCACGGGCACCTAATCAGGTATTTGAAATGAACCCTACAACTCTATACAAGACTTCAGAGAACTCTAGCCATTTCCCAGTTTGTTATATCAATAAGCTCATACACAGTGTTAACTGTAACCTTTAAAAGCTTAACTTAAATAAAAAGAAATGTCAAGGCATTTCAGGAAGTTTCCATTTTAAAATACATATTTTACTTTAAAATATGAAAACAGAAAATATTACAGAACAAAATATCCCAACACATACAGCCTTACAAACTACCAGGTTTAAAGTGCAATTTTCTACAATACATACATTGAGACAAGTCTAATCTTACTCTCTTTCAGTGCTGTGATGTTTCTTCCTCAGTCAGATAATATGAAAAGTGTGACTGTCAAGGTTCTCTTAGCAATTAAACACAATTCTGAGCCGGCCTTCTCTAAGGTCACCAAACTCCACCTTGGTGTAACAAAATCTATATTTATTCTAACACAGGATGTCTAAATAAAATATTAAAAAAAAACAATATAGGTGACCTCACTGACTTTCCTCTCCTCAAGTAAACCAGACAAAACCAGTTTGTGCTCCACTACATATACATATCAAATGTTTCTTTGATATAAGTCACTGTATTCAAAGTAAAAGTGTATTTGACTCTTTAATCCTGTCTGGGCCTTGGTATCTACACATCAAAGGTCTCTCAGATGTCATTCACGGGTTTCCGGAATAGATATTGGACCTTCCAAATTGCCTTGGTCCTGTTTTGCCCAGATATCAACCTCTTTGATGAAATAAGCTGGTTTCCTGGGCTGATATTAAAACACATGCTCTGTTAGGGCATCCGTGATGAGCTGATTGGGTAAGGCGTGTTCCGAGCGACTCCGAGGCCTGTAGCACAAATTTAAAGTTTTATTTTGCCCCAGGACCAGCAATAAGTGCTATTTTCGGCCGTAAGTGCTCCGGGAAAGTCGCGGGAACCCCTCCTGGCGGACAAAACAAGACCGCGATTTCTTTTAAGACCGGCGAAGAGCTCCTACTCGACAGAGCGCGTTAGTGAAATCAGACGGCGCTCTGCCGGAGATGGAAGCCGACTTTGGGGAACCCCTGGTGGCGCGCCCAGCAACCAAACAGCCCAAATCCCAGTCGCCCACTATATTGGATCAGGGCGAGGAACCTGTGAAAGAGGGGGTTCGGGCACAAATGCTGACAACATCAGGGAGATTAAGGCACTTCTACAAGGACTGGTGTTGGATTTCTCAGAGGTTAAACCGCTACAGTCTTTGGCACAAAGAATGGGTGATGTTGAGGCCTGGATTTCCTCACAAGAGAGGAAGGTGTCGGTGTTGGATCAGGAGGTGGGACGATCCGGAAAAAGCTGAAGAAATTGGAGGAGAGGATGGAAGACCAGGAATCAAGAAATGCAGGAATAACCTGATTTTGGCAGGGCTTCCAGAGAGGGCTGAAGGCCCAGATTGTGTCTCTTTATGCGGAGCTTTTATTAAAACTGCTGGGCCGCCCTTCGGGAGGGTATAATTTAGAAAGAGCCATCGGGCTTTCTGGAGATCCCACCGCGGGCGAGGCCCCGAGTTATAATTATGCGATTCCTTAATTATAAGGAAAATCCCACATGCTTCTGGTTGCCAGACAAAAAAACCTCTGCAATGGAATGGTGCTTCATTATGGTTTTCCAAGACCAAATGCCTGCGATTAGAAAAAGCAGAAGAATGCGCTGACATCAGAAGAAGCTCTACCTTGCAGGGATAAAGTTTCGGCTTCAGTATCCTGCTACTCTGATGATGCGTCTCCAGACTGGAGAAAAGAAGTTTCTCGGCAAAGGATGCGCTGGAGGAGCTATGGGCTGAACTTCCAGACTTATTTAAACCCCCAACATGACTGTTTGCGGCAAAGAGGTCAAGCCCCCTGGAGGACTGTGATGGAAGAAAGATAAGGGGTTGTATGTAACCCCTAGATGGCGCTATCCCAGGGCTACTACCCTGCCTGATTTGCCACTAACAGGTTGAGGGGCCTGGATCCAATGGCGGGTGCCTCCACCCAGAGGTCAGGGTTTGCAATAGTTAAACTAACTTGGTCACAGCCCTCTGGGACACTGCAACCCCCTTTCTTCCCACTAGTGGCCCACACAATATATCAGAATTATCTTCACAGTATACACTTACCCCAGGACTGGTTCAGGCACTGAGACCTCCTGTAAAATGAGATACAGTGCAACAATCACAGTACAATACTTTAACATAGACAAATACCTCAGGCAGTATAACTTTGCTGAAACAAGTAGCTCTGATTTATTTAGGAGGAATAACAAGGACAGGGGAAATCAGGTTAATTAGCTTATCACTCTACTCATCTACCTATGGCTCTGTGCACAGGCCTATCCCTATCAGTTACTGTCCCTGGGTACCCAAGCCCTAGTGGCTAGTCCAAACCGTGGCAGCTGGTAGGGCCCTTTCACACAGAGAAAAGGAAAATTAAACAGTCAGCAGTACAGTAATTCCATTTGATTAATGTGGTAATTCAACAGGAAGCGACCCTGAATTAGTACTCACGACCTCCAAACAAGATAGGGTCCTTCAATGTCAGCAGGGCTACTCTTGAGCTCCAAGAGACTCCTCACACATTTATATGGTAAACAGTCACAGGCAAAAGTCACTTAATGGCAGCAGGATTCACTTGAGGTACACAAACCTCTTCACACATTTATATGGTAAAAGAAAGCACTATACCAGGCAGGCTGCATCTGTATCCCAATCACAATTACTGCACAATACCCGGGAGAACACACAGCAGATTCAGTTCCTGACAGACCGAGGTGCAATTTTGTAATTCCTCCAGTCTTCTACAGGGTGAGCCTGATTTCTACTCTTCAGATATCCTTTGATTCTCTTCACAGGACAGATTCAGTCCTAACAAGCTGCAGACCTGAACTCTGGACCTTACATGTTTTTTTGACTAAAACTGTGCACTGAAGGAGCACAGAGTTCCTTTCCTTCACTACAGGAGCAGACTGAAACTCCAACAGACAAAACCGGGCACTTCCTTTGAGTTCCTCCCAGTTCTTGACTGGATTGGCTGTCACTCACAATAGACTGCTGCTGTTGGTCCAAAAAGCGCAAGTATAAACTACATCTCCCAGAGTCACTGCCCATACAATCCTCTTGTGGCTGGCTCAGATTATGAGTCCAAGTTCTGATTCGTCCAAGGCACCATTTTAGAGCTAGCTTCCCACACTGATTGGTCCAGTTCAGCAGTTCAAAACCAGAATGGGGAACTAGGCAGACACAGTTCTGACTGCAAAGAAAGCAGGTTAGACAAACTGTATTTTCATTATTACTCTAAAAGATTTCTGGCAAACAGTTACATCTTTCAGATAGGTTCCTTTGCACTCCTAGTGACTGCAAAATGGAGTGAATTGGCAGCAGTTAGAGTGGTACTCAAGTGAAACACACAGTCCCCCATACAAACTAATTATGTCTGCAAGCAGACAGCTCTTAAAGAGACAGTACCAGAGGCTCTAAAACACTCAGTGATAAATGGCTTAAATGCCAAACACCATTCAGGCTTGGAGCATTCAAGCAAGCTCCTGGAAGTCTTTGGGAACCCCCATTTGCAGGGGTTACAGATATATTAAGGGCGGTGGCACCACTACTTCTGGCCTGAATCTGGACAGTCAAATTAAAAGGCTTGGGGTATTAAGTAGTGACTAAGGGGAAGGGACTTTGTTAATGATATTATTTGAGTCACCAGACTAATGGAATACTCTCTAGCCCCTGAGATATTGGAGAAAGTGGCTATAAGGGGTGATAAGAGATTTTGTTTATTATAAAAGGATCAACTAGTTAAGTTTTGGTAGCCAATGGCGCTACTAGTTATAAAGCAGGCGTTTACCAGCCTTTGGGAGGGACGGAAATGGCTTAAGGATTGGAACTGTTTCAGCATCAGCCAGGAGGGTACCTCTTTAAAGTACAAGAGATCTCGAATAGAGTAAGGTTAGTTTAGATTTATTTTTCTAAGGAGGGTTTGAGGGTCTCCCCTAACTACTCTGCTGTTTATTTCTTTTTTATGTGTATTTGAGAATTATATAGGGCGACACTCTATTGAGAAGATGGGGCCTTTACTATTATATTTATGGGGAGTTAAGGGCCAGATTCTGGGTTTGATGTCAATGGTTGGGACTGAGGGAGGTAAGGCAGGTTCATCCATGACTCAACATCAGGTGGTTGGTCGGTCAAAGGACCGGGGCTAAGGGGGGAGGGTACAGGGTGGAAAGAGAGAGAGTCCAAGACTGGGAAGTATGGGAATGCAGACCTTAGAAGGCACAATATCTGGATCTTTGTGAAGAACTTTGATGTTTTAGATGGCTTGCTTTAACATAATTTCTTGGAATGTAAAAGTACTCAGGGGACGGACGTAAGAGATTGACTATTCTGCGGTACATTGAGCAGCAGGGGGCTCACATTGTAGCATTACAAAAGCGCATTTATTGACTGATGAGTTAAATGGTCTCAGGAAGCGTTGGGTGGGGCAGGTATATGGAGTGGGCAGGAGAGGGCCTCTGGGGGTTGCGATTTTAATCAAGAAATCTTGCCCTTTTAAGTGACCCAAGTGTTAACCCGGCAAGATGGTAGGGGATTTATTTGATGGGCACTCTGCATGGCAAGGCAGTCTCGGTGGCTTCTATATATGGACCAACTCCCCCAATCCCAAATTTTTTGCCTCGATAGAAGGGATATTGTCACTTTTCCCCACTTTCACTCATCTTGGCTGGGATTGGAATATATATCTTGACAACAAGGAGGATAGGATACCTCCACATAGAGGCCAAGTCAAGGCCCAGTCTGCCCTGACTAAGCTTTTGGAGTCAGCAGCTTTAGTTGACCCAGTTAAGATCCTTCTAATAGGGGCCCTAGCATGACATTTTACTCAGCAGCACATAAAAGTCATACTAGGATTGACTTTTTGGTAAATAGAGGCTCTTGCAGAGACCAGAGAAGTGCTGACTGAGGTAGAACTCTCTCAGACCATTCCCTTATCCAGTTGCAATGGGAACCAAGACCTGCGCCGCCCTAGACCTTATAGGTGGAGGCTTCACGACTGGCTTTTAACAGAGGATAAGAAGGAATGAACTAGAGGGCTTTGCAGGAAATTATTAGATTCCAACTTCCACACTGAGCGATAAAAGGCTAGCTTGGCCTACATGTAAGTTTCTGTATTCGAGGCAGCTAGGGCTTTAGCTGCAAGGGATAGGTTAGTTAGAAGGGCCAAGAGAAATTCTTGGCTGGGGCAATAAACTTTCTGTCGCAGCATGAAGGGTCTCGGAGGAAATAGATGTGGAACTTAAAAGTTTGAGAAAGAAAATGTGGAGATTCTTTATGGGAAGACAGAGTTCTGGTTAAATAAGATTAATGCCAAGTTTCTTTGCAGGGTGATGTTCCAGGGCGCCTCTTAGCAGCTAGAATTAAAGAATGGGAGGCTAGTAGGACAGTTATATCAGTTAACCATGAAGGAAGCTGGTCACAGACCCTCAGGAAATGGCTGAGGCATTTGCATCGTTCTTTGCAAAAATTTTCCAAGCGAGTGATTTAGTGGGGAGAAGAGGTTAATAGTTATTTAGAAGGAATCCAGTTACCTATATTGGATTCTGCCTAAGCTTGGAACTGGATGCCCCAATAAGAGCATCTGAGATTGTCGGTGTGGTGCGGTCTCTTCCTCTAGGCAAATCACCAGGACCTGATGGTCTTCTGAGCTAAATTCTACCAAACCCATATCCAGACCATACTCCCTATACTTCATGAGATTTTTTCTTACTATAATGAGGAAGAAATCACCACTCACCCTCTATCAGCGTATGTTACTTAATACCTAAGCCAGATAAGCCCAGGGATGTAATAGGTAACTATAGGCCCATAGCGTTAATCAATCAAGATATTAAGATACTTACCAAAATTTTGGCGAACAGGATCTTGACTGTTGCTCGAGTCTAATTAGTCAGGAGCAAGTAGGCTTTATGCCAGGAGGAGGCGAAAGGCGCTCTCAGGAAAATTCATCATATTATAAACTTTGCCCCAGACTCTCAGCTACCCTGGCCCTGATTTCCTAGATGCTGAAAAAGCATTTGACCGGTCTCACATCCATTTCTCTTTGCTACAATGGAGAAAATGGGGTTCCCTGAGGGCCTTATTAGAGGTATTAAGAATTTATACGGCTCCACAGCCAGAATTCTATGTAATGGTTATATCTCAGAATTCCAACTCAATAATGGGACTCGTCAAGGATGTCCTCTTTGCCGATATTGTTTAACATTTATTCAGAACCCTTGTTAAGATCTACCAATAGGGATGTTAGGGTCCAAGGGATTAGGATTGGGGAATGGAGTTAAAACTTTCAGTCTTCAGTGGATGACATACTTCTTCATTTACGAGACCCAGTATCCAGCTTTGAGACTGTTAGAGACTTAATAGACCGTTTCTCTAAGGTCTCTAACTATAAGCTAAACCTTACCAAAACACAAATTCTACCCTTGACCCCACATGTATTAAAGGCAGATTTCTTATCCTTGGGGTGCAGTGGAACACTGACAAGTTGAAGTATCTTGGAATTTTGATTACAGAAACCAAGAGTCTGGGGTGGATGTCAATTTGGGGGATCATTTCGCGATTAAAGGAGACATCACAAGGTGGAACAAGTTACCTTTGAACTTCACGATGCGCTTGGGCATTATCAAGATGAATGTCTTACTGAGGTTGATATATCCGATATATTTAGCCCATATAACATTCCTGTCAGGTGGTTCAGTTTAATTAGAAAACTGATCTTAGGATTCTGGGAACAACAAACCAGCTAGGATTAAGTATAAGGTCTTGCATTTGCCATATGAGGAAGGGGCATTAGATTGCCTGATCTCCATGCTTACTATGTGGCAGGCCAGTTAGGTCTGATGGCCCAATGGGCGGTAAGCGTGGAGAAAACTACTTACCTGCATGGCTGCTGATCGAGAGGCAGTTGCTAATGAGCTCTGGTTGTTCCCTGAATCGATGCTATATGCTGGGCCTAAAAAGGTTTATTTAGGGAAGGCATGGGAACCCAATTAGGAAAACCCTGGAGGCCTGGTGGTCATTTCTTACTCAATACAGAGATGCTGTCAAATGAGGTCAGGATCAGCCCATACTAGGTAACCTAACTTGGTCATAGAGTCGGGTACTTGGACGTTGATGGGCTACTCATCTGGGTGGTTTAAGTTTGAGTGATATGCAACAGAGAGATAAAATAGTTCTACCACCACCACAATGTGAGGGACTGTCCTTTTTCAAAGGTTACAGCTTAAACAAATGATAGCAGGGTCCCGGAAGGGACTGGGGATTTTCAGACAGTTTCCTCTCATGGAGGAGCTTAGAGGAAGCCTTCCGGAGAACTAGCCCACTCTCACGAGTGTATAAGCTTCTTTGGATTCCCTGGGCCCAAGCACTTCTACTTCAATCCCATACTGGACAAGGTGTTGGCTCTTAATTTAAGGTGGGAAAGTATCTGGAAGGCCATTAAATATAATGTGATTCCCAAATATAGGAACATGCAGATCTTTATGGTTCATAACATATATTATACCCTGTAAAGCTATATGCTAGAGGGTTGAGACAGACAGATCTGTGCTTCAGTGTGGGATAGAAGTGGGTGACTTGTTGCATGTCATGTGGGATGTAGCAAAACTCTCCTATGGAGAGAGATTACATGGGGCATGGATTCAATGTTAGACTATTCTGCTTACATGATTCCAGAAATTTGCGTTCTGGGTGACTTCTCTCAGATTAGGGTCTACACCCAGATTTCACCTCTCTTTAATGGTGTCGATAGTCAAGGCGTTCATAGTAAAGCACTGGAAAGATGATCAGGTTTGTCCATATGAACAATGGGTGAGAAATTGTTGGGGTATTGGCCAAGATCAAGAGACACCTATTTTCTGAGGGAGACAGGAGCTATATGCCAAAAGATGGGCAACATTAGATCGATCTACTCCAGCAACATACAGGCACTAGAACACAGATCTGTCTGTCCGATAATGATTAGCAAGGGATACATGCTGGAGTATCTAAAGTATCCAGGGTATTGTGCCATGTTAATATGCTTTTTCTTCTTGTATTTTCCCTACATTCTGAGTGATGTTTAGACTCCAAGTCTTTCAGTTGATTAATTCTGGTTCGATCTGGGTCTTTTATTAAGGCCACAGGGATTAGATGTGGTCTGCAGGGGTTCATGGGGATGAAACTCTCTCTCTCTTCCAGGGACACACTGGAAGGTCGTCGAGGATGACTCAGGCTATATGGGGCCTTAGGATGCAACACACTTGCAGTGGACATATAAGGAAGGATTGAGTTAAAGAAGGGACGGTGTTCTCATTAATCGACAATGTCCTATGTTAAATATCTCTGATTCTGATTCTGGCTATAATGTGGGCGGCTTCCCAGTGTGCTTGTATATAGGGTGTACATAGTTTACACAGCCAGTTTTGGGTTGTGTCCCTGGCTTGCCGGCTATGTGTATTGTGTATGTTTGTTGTCTGATTTACTGAAAACGAATAAACATCGTTTTGAAGCAAAAAAACACATGCTGCTCTTTCCATATGACAACTAGAGAAAAATCAAAGGATTCTCTGGGCATGCCATGAATGTCTAATTTCATTTCCTGGGATCAAAGCAAATTTAACATGCTAATTGAACCTCAGATCTCTGTAGTTTAAAATACCTCCTGTTCTTTGAACTTATCCCTGGGGGTTTTGATGTGTCAGTTCAGCAAGACTGTAGTTTTCTCAAACTGATCTTCCCATTACATATTTTATATGTAATAAAAAATTGATACAGCACTCAGAACTGGCTGTCTACATCACACTTCCTCCCACCTAGACTGAATTTGGGGCTCTGTCCCTACATTGGATGAGCTTCCCAAATCAGTTCCTCCTCATAGACCATAGACAGCTCATCTGAGTTCTGATTCTTGGCCCTGGTCCTATATCGATTTTCAAATCATAGCCTTGTAAAGCAAGACTCCATCTGAGCAGTCTGCCATTGTTTTCCCCATCTGCATCAACCAAACGGGGCTGTGGTCAGTCTGCACCACAAAGGCTGCCCATACAAGTATGGCTCCAATTTCTTAGGGCCACACTAGGGCAAGACACTCCTTTCCACGATGGAGTATACTTGTTTCCTTGGGAGCAGATTCTGGCTCAGATATGCAATAGGGTGTTCAGACCCATGGCTGGATATCTGACTCCAGACTGCCCCAATACCCTGTCTGAGGCATCCGTCTGTACTATAAAAGGTTTGCTATAGTTGGGACTTGTCAAAACAGGAGCACTGCACAGTGCCTCCTTTAGTTTGGAAAAGACAACCTCACAGGCTGGGCCCAGGGTAATTTTCTTGGGCATCTTTTTCTTTGTCAGGTCAGATGGGATGAGCCAGGGCACTGTAATTGGTACAGACTTTCTATAGTACCCAGCTGTCGAAAACTCTTGACCTGTTTCTGAGTTTCTGGTCTGTGCCATGCCTGGATTACCTCTATCTTGATTTGGTTAGGATGGAGTTGTGCTTGGCCTACCACATGCCCGAGGTTGCCACTCTCCCATGGCCACCTGGTACTTCTCGGTTTTACAGTGAGCCCAGCCCTCTGTATTCTGCCCAGCACTTCCTAAGGTGTGACAGGTGTTCCTCCAGGTGGTACTGAAGATGGCAATGTCATCCAGGTATGCCACAGTGTACTCCTCAGCACCATTTAACACCTGGTTCACCAACCTTTGAAAGTGGCAGGGTAATCTTCATTCCGATAGGCTTTACATTGAACTCAAATAAGGCTATCGGAGTGATGAAGACTGACCTCTCCCTAGCTGTGTCCATCAACTCTACCTGCCAATACCCTTTGTCAGGTCAATGATCTTAAGGTAGGTTGCCCCCAACTTGTCCAGGAGTTGGTTCATCCAGGGCATCGGGTGGGCATCTGACCGTGACTGCATTCAGTTCATGATAGTCTACACAGAATCAAGTTGAGCCATCTGGATTGGGTACAAGGACTACGGGAGGCCCAGGGACTGTGGGATCTCTGGATTCCCCTGAATCCAGCATCTCCTCCACTCCCTTCTAATGTCCTTTTGGATAGCCTCTGACACACGATATGCTGTCTGCTGTATGGGTGTCTGTGTCTGTGTTCTCCACCGTGTGTCGCTAGGGGTTAGTTCAGGCTTGGTGCTAAACAAGGGGCAAAGTCTGCTAAAACCTACTTCATTTTCTGGATCTGGTCCGGGGTCAGCTGGGGAGACAATTTGACTGCCTCCACAGAGGACTCCCACCACTCTCTTCCAGCAAGTCCAGAAGGGGTCTCCTTAGTCCATCCCTCCCATGACTACACACTACGAAACACCATGTCAGCCCTATTTGCATATGGCTTCATCATGTTGACATGGTACATCTTTTCTGTCTGCCTATGGTCAGGTAACTCCACAATGTAGTTTACGTCATTTACCTTCCTATCCACTTTGTATGGTCCTGCCCACTCAGCTTGCAGCTTATCTTTCCAGGCTGGAATAAGGACCATGACTTCCTGACCTACTATGTATGAGTGAGCTCTGGCTCTGCAGTCGTACTCTACCTTTTGTTTCTGTCGTGCAGCTGTCAGGTTGCTCTGGGCTGTCCCCATAAGCTCCTTCAGCCTTCCCTAAACC
The DNA here is from genome assembly GCA_016271365.2 of Neoceratodus forsteri. Lineage (NCBI taxonomy): Eukaryota > Metazoa > Chordata > Ceratodontiformes > Ceratodontidae > Neoceratodus > Neoceratodus forsteri. Next base: position 269,303,438 of record CM057455.1, read on the forward strand.
GTAGGACATAATCCACAATGGGAGTTCCCTGGGTGGCCTGCTTACCTTCCCAGTCCTCCCGGATCAAGTCTATGGGCCCACGTACCTGGTGTCCATACAAGAGTTCGAGGGGAAAATCCTGTCAACTCTCGGGGCACCTCCTGTATGTGAACAACAGGTGTGGAAGGTATTTCTCCCAGTCCCTCCCAAGCTGTTCAGCAAAAATCCGTGCATTGACTTTAGGGTACCATTGTATCATTCCACAAGTCCATTGGCTTGTGGGTGATATGGTGTTGTGCATCTCTGCACCACCCCACACTTCTTCCATTAACATTTCATTAGGTCCAACATGAAGGAACCCCTCAATCGGTGATTACCTACCGTGGAAACCCAACACGGAGAAAATCCCAAGTAAGGCATCTGCCACTTTGTCTGTCCTCAGAGAGGAAAGGCGACTGCCTCTGGGTACCGGTGACATTATCCACCACAGTCAGGAAGAATCTCTTCCGTGAGGAGCTGGGAGTATTAAAGGCCACAATATCCATTCCCACCCTTTGGAATGGCTCTTCCACTATGGGGAATGGGATCAGAGCGGCTTCGGTTTTCTTGCCCACCTTCCCTATTTCTTGGCACGGTGACAAGACCTGTAATACTCCTTCACCTGCTTGGTGAAGTTAGGCCAGTAGAAATTCTGGGCCAACCGCTGCATTGTGCGTGTGATTCCCAGATGACCAGATAAGGGAATATCATGGGAAACCTCAAGCAACTGCTCACGATATCCCTGGGAATGACAAGCTGCCTGCCTAGCATCCCTCCCTCTGTCTGTACTGCCTGTGTATACATAAATCCATTTTCCCAATAAACCATATGTCTGCCATCACCTCCTTGTGCACCATCTGAGTCTGCCCAAGCCCTCAGCTTCTCTAAACTAGGGTCACTTCACTGAGCAGCTGCAGACCCCTCACACCTTCCCAAGGCATGGGACTGGTTCTCTTCATTCACTAAACTAGGGTCCCTAGCACTAGCATCAGGTCCATCAGGATCACTGTCAATCCCACCCTCTGACAGGGGTCACCATTCCCTTTTGGAGTAACCCTCTGTAGCTGGGTGGTTACTTGCCTCGGAAATTTCTACCTTTTATCAGTCTCCCCATCTGGAGACACAGGCTGGGAACCAGCCACTCAGTGGTTTCCACACTGTTTTCTGTGGGGTTCAGGGGCTACTATTTTCCCTCACCACTTTGCTACGGGTAACTGCACATACCACCCCTGCTAGAGATTGTTCCCAGGATCACATCCATTGCTAATGTGTTGGCTACAGCCACCTGTTGCACAGTTCCCTGTTTCATCCCAGTCCAGGAGAACACTAGCAAGTGGCAATGTTTTTCTTCACCAGTAAACCCTTGTACAGTTACGTATTTAATAGGCATAAGCTGACCAGGCTGTACCAGATCCCCTTTACCAATGTCAGGATGCCATTGTGACCCTTAACCCCTGTGTCTGTACACCATTTACTATGACTGGGTGCATGTGTTCCCTCATGTTCACTGGCATGCTCACAGAGACACACAAATAACCCACTTCTTTCTAGCACCCTGTTGTGTGTTATGGCTTGCCTTTTGGGCACTGTCTGGCAATATGCCCAGTTTCCTTACACTGCCAACAGGCATTTCTTACTTCAGATAAATCTTTTATTTGAAACCTGGGCTAACTGGTTTCAGTGGAGGCAGTGAGGGTTTTAGCTGCCTGAAGGAGCACTTTCCCTTTCTGCACTGCCATGCCTGCCCCATTCATTCTCAGAGCAGGTCTGCTCTTGGCATAGCGTTCTGAGAGTTCAGCAGCCTCTGCACTGTTTTTGGATCTCGGTCCTCTAGCCAGGTTTTTAGCTCTGTAGGCATGCCCAATAAAACTGTTCTAATAAAATTACATTTTCAATTTTATCAACAGAGTTTGCCTCAATTCCTCCACCAACGCTTTTAAAATTGACGTTGTTTCATGGCTAGCTCATCATAGCTCATATCAGGGCTTCTCCTGAGCTTACATAATTTAGCTCTGTATGATTCAGCAGTTAATTCAAACTTTTTAACAGTGCAGCTTTTAGCTTGCTGTAATCATCACTGTCTTCATTGCTCATTTGACCAAATGCATCCGAGCTTTCCGGTAAGTATCGGGGATAGCTGGAAGCTTCAGGACTCTCTAGGAATGTTAGCCTGAATGCAAACTTTTCAAAAAGAATTTAAAAAGGCATCCATGTCCTCCCTTCCTTATACTCAGCTACTAATTTGGAGTTCAATTTGTAACCCAGTCCTGCAGTCCTGGTTAAACCCAAGCCACTTACCTGCCCTTGTGCCGCTGGTTGAGTCATAACTTCTCCAGTTCATGTTGCCACTGGCGCTCCTCTCCTCTCCTCTGTAGCTCACTGTTCTCACTCTTCCTCTGCATTCTCACTCTCTCTTTCCTCTGCCTCTCGCTGACACTCACGCCTCCTCACGGTCTGCCTCCTCTGTTGTCGCTCTTCCTCCAGTTCCAACCTCGCAACTCAATTTTCAGCTTGAGTACCTCTGGATTCAGAATACTTGTGACCTTCCTCTGCTGCTGTGTCCCTTCACTGACAGTGGCCCTGCTGTCTGCCTCATCAGCTCGGGACCCTTCACTGGCCTCTAGCCTCCCACACTTGAGGTCTGGTTCCTTTCAGTCATGGTCTGTGACTCCCTGCTCTGGGTATCTGCTACCATCAGGGCCTCTATGAGGTTCTGCTTTTGGCTATCAACTTGAACAGGGCTCCTCTGTCCTCGCACAACTGTTTTAACTGTTCTACAGTGTGCCGGCTGTAGTTGGACGCCATCTTTCCTAACTACTAATACTATTCTGACTGGCACGTCAGAAAAAAAGTAAATGGGTAGGAACTTGACTGTAAGCCAAGGATATAGTTCTGTTTCCTTTAAATATAAAACACTGCCTTTCTTTTTCCAAGAGAGCTGAGCGGTCTCAAGCTGACCCACTATACAATGAAGCTTATACCACAAACCTTTTCTGCCACCGCTACAACCAATGTGTCACAAACTCACTCAGCTGGTCAGCCCTCTACTCCCAAAGTGCCAACCTCTGAGCACATAATTTGTGGACAGTGAACAGAACAAGGTAACACTCTTGTCTGTTTTGTGGGTTCAAGTCACCTTAGTCTCAAGTTCTGGAGGGATTCAAACTGATAACCTCTTGTTAGCATACCCAATTATCAGGCTCAGATAATTCTGTCTTTGGGGCCAGATAACTTGCCTACAGGCACCTAGTCAGGTATTTCAAATGAACCCTTAGAACTCTATGGAAGACTTTAGAGAACTCTAGCCATTGCCCAGTTTGGTATATCAGTAGCCGATACACAGTGTTAAATGTAACCTTTAAAAGCTTCACTTAAATAAAAGAAATGACAAGGCACTCCAGGCAGTTTCTGTTTTAAAATATATATTTTACTTTAAAATAGGTGAACTGAAAATATTACAGAACAAAATATCCCAATACATACAGCCTTAAAAACAAACAGGTTTAAAGTGCAGGTTTCACAATACATACATTCAGACTGGTCTAATCTGACTCTCTTTCAGTGCTGTGATGTTTCTTCCTCAGTCAGATAATAAGAAATAGTGTGACTGTCAAGGTTCTCTCAGCAATTAAACACAGTTCTGAGCGTGCCTTCTCTGAGGTCACCATACTCCACCTTGGTGTAACAAAATCTACATTTATTCTAACACAGGATGTCTAAATAAAATATTAAAAAAAACAATATAGGTGACCTCACTGACTTTCTTCTCCTCAGGTTAAACAGACAAAACCGGTTTGTGCTCTGCTACACATACATATCAAAAGTTTCTTTGATATAAGTCACTGTATTCAAAGTAAAAGTGTATTTGACTCTTTAATCCTGTCTGGGCCTTGGTATCTACCCATCAAAGTCTCTCTGATGTCATTCAAGGGTTTCCCAGAATTAATATTGGACCCTTCAAATTCATCTGGGTCCTGTTTTGCAGACATCAACCTCTTTGATGAAATAAGCTGGTTTCCTGGGCTGATATTAAAATCACATGCATGCTCTTTCCATATGACACCTAGAGCAAAATCAAAGGATTTCCCTGGGGATGCCATGAATGTCTAATTTCATTTCCTGGGATCAAAGCAAATTTAACATGCTAATTGAACTTCAGATATCTGTAGTTTAAAATACCTCCTGTCCTTTGAACTTATCCCTAGGGGTTTTGATGTGTCAGTTCAGCAAGACTATGGTTTCCTCAAACTGACCTTCACATTACATATTTTATATGTAATAAAAACAATTGATACAGCACTCAGAACTGGCTGTCTATGTCACAACACCCAGCAATGAAAACACCCACTGGACCCTGAAGTTAAGCCATTTGTTTCTCGGTATATGGCGGACCCTAAGGAGGATGATAAGCCTACAGATGTAGAGAGGTCCAATGCACATGAAGAGGAAGCAGAGCCCATCCTGATTGATTCACTCCCTTAGTAGACAAGGAGGATGTGAAAGTACACCAGAGGTCTGAGGCAGGAATGTCTATTCCACTGAGACACTCAAAACGACTTGGAAAACCTATCTTAAACCTTTCGTATGATATCCCTGGTGCCTCAATCAATTTGCATATGCATGTAGTTCATAAAGGTATTTACATCACCCTTGGGTCTTTGCCCCAAATAACCTTTAGTAATACCCTGGGTAATCTAATGGCAAAAAGTGTGGAAAGTGGTTTAAACTGTGTTAGACAGAACATATTTTTCTAGAGTATCCTAAATGGTTGTGATTTGCCCATTACTCAAGAAAAGAAACTTTTGTGTAGAACACGCTGCTGTAAATATGCCTTGTACATATGTTTCTATCATTGATATATAGGATGCAGTTGTATAGACAGACTGTTTTATAAATATATAAATATACTGGAATTTCATCTCTATCCAGAACTGATGACGATGTCCATTTTTCTGCAAGCGGAGAGTGTAACCCCCATTATGGGGCTTACCTTTGGGTCCCAGAGGCTCAGATTGGGTCCTCCATTGCTGCCTTCCTTCTCTGACTGAAGCTAATGTTGGGGACAAGATAGCGAGGAGGATGGCAGAGCAGATGCCTTCTCAGTGCTTCATGCCATTGACAAAAGAATCACCTTTGCTCTCAAAGATGACATTTTCCCAGATGTTTGACATGATCAGCAGGGCTGTTACTGACAAACCAAATATCACTTTCAGCAAGGCTAAATTCAAGCATCATTAATGAGAAGCAAATAGACTAACTGTGGCCTATAATACTGTAATATTTGTCAATTTGTTCAAGTGCCCACACACTCACCACTATCTACTTGAAGGCAGTATAGCGTATACTACTGAGGAGGCTGTATAGCATAGTGGTTAAAAGCACTATGCTCCACATCTGGAGATCTTGATTTTATACCCATCAGCCACCACTTAGAAACACAGAAACATAAACTTTGATGGCAGATAAGGACCGCTTGGCCCATCCAATCTGCTCATTTCCTCCCTATTTGATAAGTTGCAGATCCTAGTTAACACACAGCCTACTTCTTCCTACTCCCCACCAATATTGCTTTATGTCTGTCCCATGCATTTTTGAATTCACCACTGTTTTTGACCCACGATCTCCTCAGGAGGCCATTCCATGTATCCACAATCCTCTCTGTGAAAAATATTTCTTACATTACTCCTGAGCCATCCCCATCTGTCTTCAAATTGTGCCCCTTGTTCTTGCACTTCTCTTTTTCTGAAAGATGCTACCCTCTTGGACTTTATTGAGTCCCTTGAGGTACTTGAAAGTTCCTATAATGTCTCTCTCTTCTTTCCTGGAGGGTATCATATTAAGCTCCTTTAGTCTCTCTTCATATGGCTTTGGTGCAAACCCACACTTGCACACCATGCAACTCTGAGCAAGTCACGTAACTGCTTTGTGCTCCCAGGTTGTACCTGAAACAAGCTGTAGACTTAGTGTGCCTTTTCTGGTTAAAAAATCCCTACTCAATACTTCTCATTACTTCTCTGTTTTTTCTAGAAAATCAACTGTTGATCAGTCTGCTTTCTCATATCACTTTCCTAAGCTCTGGTCTTCCTTCCCCTGTCAATTCACTCTGCCTCTTCCACTTTCTCTTTAAAAATCTCTTCTTCATGACTTTTCTTCTCCCACCTGCACCTGTCCATGACCCTCTCTCCCCTCATAAGTTTTCCCTGGCAGTCTATTTCACCCATTATCTGATTCATTTTCTGCACTCATAAGAGTAGTTTCCTCACTCAGCTTATCTCAGTTTTATCTAATACATGTAGCTGTTATACTGATTTGCCTTCATTTTTGATTAGAAACATAGAAATGTAGAATTTGATGGCAGATAAGGATTGCTTGGCTCACCTAGTCTGCCCATTTCCCTAACTGATGGATAAGCTGCAGATTCTAGTTAATCAACAGCTACTTCTTCCTAACCCCACTAGAATTGCCTCATACCTGTCCCATGCATTCTTGAATTCTCCCACTGTTCCTGAATCCACAACCTCCTCAGGAAGGCTGTTCCATGCATCCACAACCCTGTCTGTGAAAAAATACTTTCTAACATTACCTCTGAGATGTCCCCCATCTTCAAATTGTGCCTCTGTTCTTGCACATCTCTTTTCTGAAAGATGCTACTCTCTTGTACTTTGTTAATTCCCCTGAGATACTTAAAAGTTTCTATCATGTCCCCCTCTCCTCCTTTCCTCAAGTGTATACATATTAAGCTGCTTTAGTCTTTCCTCGTATGTCTTCTGGTACAGATCCTGCATCATTTTGGTTGCCCTCCTCTGAACAGCCTCACTCTGTCTATGTCTTTGCAGAGATGGGGTCTCCAGAATTGCATGCAGTACTCCAAATGGGGTCTCACCAACCGCCTGTACAGAAGGATAACAACTTCCTGTTTTCTACTGTTGATGCCTCCCCTATGGATCCCAGTATCTCCAGCCCTCCTTACTGCCTTCTCACATTGCTTGCCCACCTTTAGGTCATCCGATATAATTACTCCTAGGTTTCTTCGATTATGCTTGTTTGATTTATTTTATTGTATTTGATGTGAATTTACCACATCCCTTTACTCCTAGAATGTGTTTGGAAATAAGCTGCTAGTAGCTCAATATGTCTGTCCTGGTAAAACTTTTGAAATAACTAATAAATCTACATTACTCTCAGCCTGTCTGAATGTGCCAATTTTTTGTATGTAATACTTTTGAGCTGTTTAGCTCATAAGACTATTAATAATACCTATTGTATGGCTTTAACTGGTTTGTTGGTTGTCAAAAAATCCTTGTTTATAACCACAAAAAATCTGTCAAACCAAGATCGCAGAATGAGCTTTCACAATTCCTGTGCCCATCCTTTGAAATGCCTCCCTGATGCTATTCAGAACATCAGGTCACACAAACATTTTATCAGTTATTTAGATCAACATTTGCTTGAAAAATCAAATGTACATGTCTATTATTATATTCTTTGCAAAAAAACTCTGTTAATGCATCAGTTGGGTTGATAGCACACCAACAAAAGTATGGAAATTTGAGGTTAGGGTTGCCACCCCACCCCACCTCCACCCCCCAAACCACCCTCCATACACCAACAGGCATCAGGGCATGCCATGGGGTTGTCAGTCCCAACTCTTACCCATTCCATGTGTAAATAAGCAGACACAGTACAGCATATGAGAATGGGATGAGAGTTAGGTATGATGATCCCATAGCATGCCCTGACACCTGTTGGTGTGGAGGTGGGGTGGTGGGGGGGGTGGTAGGGTGGCAACCCAAACCCTCGAGTTTCCATACTTTGTTCAGTATGCTATCAACCCTAACTGATGCAGTACATGTTAATTTGCAAAATGTCCGCTCTTTTGAGAAAGTGTAATGTAACTGATATGTGGGGTGGGAGCATGAGCCGCTTGGGTCCTGTGCTCCCACTCAGACCACCGCTCACCTCACACTACCCATTTTGCATAGTGATATCTTGTGGGAGCATGGGCCCTCTGGGCCCTGCCTCCCCATATCTGTGATGTGGGTGGCCCTCTGGGCCCTCTGCTCACGTATGTAGAGAGTCTGACCCTCAAACCTGTGTTCCCACTGCACCCTGTGCTCCTCACACATAGGCAGGAGAGTAGACCTCCAGGCCCTACGTTCCCCTCATGCAACCCAGTTTTGCATAGTGATATGCATATGTGGGAGTGTGGGCCCTCTGGGCCTGTGCTGCCACTTACACAACATACCCCGGCCTATAGTCATGAATAGGACCCTTGTAACAGTAATGTGGCAATATCTCAGTAACCATAGCAGCTATCACAAAATTCCACTGCAGGTGAAAGCATGGCTAAAAAGGTGAAATGGCATTTAGTCTGAGCCACCCTTGGCAAAATTTCTGTATCTTGCATAATTTTCAAGATATGGGCTCTGAAAGATGCCATTGGCATCTCAATGTTATCCTATGGAAATTTCTCAAATTCAGAATGCCTTAACTAGGGAACTGTTGGAAATTTTTCACCAAACCAGAAAAAGAAACATCTGTGCATCAAGGGCTTGCCACCCTGCATATTTCTGCCCAAAAGTCCTAACCATTTAGTGGCAGTGAGCTGACAAAGAAACAATTAATGGGACAATGTTTAAAACATTGTTTTCATTGAACACATTTTGTTTTGCGGTATCCCATTGATTGTAATGGAGTGTTGTCATGCCACAAAAAATGTTGTCAAGCCACAAAATGGTAAAATTGGGGAAAAATTTGAAAACATATTTCCAGGCTACCTGCACAAACACTGATGCCATGGTCATGTTCCTCAGGGCCGTTTAGGTAAACACAAGTGTTGGTGTTTACCAGAGCCAGTATTTTTTAGTTATAACATTTTTTTCTCTCACTACTAACTGAAAACAAGATGGCAGTGGCACAAAAACTTTTTTCAGAGCTCTACAACAAAAATGTGTGCTGTGAAAGTTTTTGCAATACACATATGCATTTTCCCATAGGCTATAATGGGAGATGAAAAAATTGCATCATTTTTGAACAGATTTAACTTTTTCACCAAATCTTTGAAAGGCATCACCTTTACCTATGCCACAAATCCACATGGCCATTTGAACCCAGACAGCCCCATAGTTTGGTTTGTGGAGTGTGACAAAGAAATGCACAAACGTTGAGGATTGTTCATATTTGTGATGCTCTACAGTTCCACAACTGTACATCCGAATGGAACAACCATTTCCAGATCCAGAGATCTATGTTTGGAGAGCGCAAATGCAAAATGTCAGGCAAATCAGACAAACAGTTGTAAAGTTATTAAAGTGCAAAAGTTTGAGGATTAACATAGAAGTGCCCTGCAAACCCTAACTATAGTGCCGGTATAATACTGTATTTTTGTTTGTCTTATCTGTATTTATTTGAATTTGATTGTGCCAGACACTTGGTAAAACAAATTTCCAATAAAAATAAACTGATTGTCAGTGTTTTGAGTAAGAAACAATTTACAATAAGTAACTCTGCAATTCAATGCCTTCAACAGCATGGTCATCATATCTTAATTTGTGTATTTATTTCTTATTAGATCATCGGTTTACAGACCTTTGAGTCATAGACTCAGTTACAAAGAGCACCTCGTCAAGAGAACAATACATCACAGCAAACAAACAGTATAGTACATAACGCTTAGATTAAAAAACAACCAATGTTACAGACATTCACTGGTGGTACATGCCTGGTAATAGGTAGATCACAGTAGTTATAATATAGGTACATGAGTACCACGTCAGGTAGCAACCAGAGATATTTTATTACATCAGTCAGCAGATGTTGCATGATACCCCAGGTATATGCAGCAAAAGTAGATGGGGCAGACCCGGCCATGGGGTGAAGGTAAGGGTAGGTGGTAGATTATGTGCAATTGCAGCAGTGCGTGCTTGTCAGATGGCTTCTGAGGGAGACCTGAAAGGACCAAACTTAATGGAGTCAGCTATATTGGCTGGGCTGACCACTGAGTGCACGACCGGGCAACTGGAGCCTGTGAGTCACAGAAGAAATGCCTGAAATATTCTGGGTGCTAATGGGACAGTGTCCTGGAACTCTTTGCACCAGCCCTGGGTCAAGTTGTGCTACTGTAAGTGACTCAGCCAAAACATCCAATACTCAGAATGTCTGTGGACTATTCTGGAACCACTTCCCATAAGCTAGAACAGGTTTCAAGCAGTTCTGCTCAAGCATCTCAACAAGACAGATGTGCTGAAAGGAGAAGGGATGAAATCTAATCCACATTCAAAGTCAATGGTTGCTGTTTTGCTGTTAAAGCTTGCTGAAGTTCAGTACAGATAAATTGCTGCTGATTGCTTCTGAGAGGTGCCGTTTCAGATATTTTACATGAACTGCTGCTGGAACTTAGATGTAGGAGATCAGTCCATTCTGCCTCTGCTGGGGTGACTGTAGAAAGGGTGAGGCCAGGAGCTTAGGCTGCGGTACCCTGGTACCTTGACTGTGTATATGGCCTAGGGAGAGGCAGACCCAGTCTAAGCTTCACCTTGGGTTTGAGCACTGTCAAACTACTGTTATGAGCCAGAAGGAAACTGTCAGACAGCAAGAGCAAATAGTCCAGACTTGATAACAAAACACTATTCAGGTGGGGTTAACTGCTGCAAACTTTAAAAATCCTAGAATAAACCAATGCAAGATCCTGGGTACTGAATCATCAGTCCTACAGCTGCCAGTTAGCCTGGGTACCCAGTAACTGTTTAGGTGCAGTAATTTAAATATTCTTGAAAGTAAAGTCTTTTGCTGTAATTGGAGCAATACTGTTGGATTGCCAGTACTATGGATAGTGAGGCTAACAGTACAGTTAGGAACAAAGAGGCACCTACAGTGGAGACCAAGGAGGATTGGAACCTCCACAAAGGAGACCCACAGGAGGGTGGCGGGGACCCTGCAGGGGAAGGAAACAACTCTGGTGGGGGACTCCATTGTTAGGAAGGTAGAACTGGGCAAGGAAGGGAGAGGGAGGTAAGGTGCCTGCCTGGCGCCATGGCTTGGAGGGACAGGGAGAGAATCCTCAGGATTGCCAGAGCAGCTGCACAGGAGGGAGCTGGATGTCATTGTCCACCCTAGGGACAAATGACCTAGCTAAGAAAGGGATTAGAGAAGTGCAGGAAGAGTTTGTGGAATTGGGAGGGCCTTAGTCAAGTAGCACGCATGGTAACCTTTTTCGGAGGTGCTACCCATCTATGGCATAGAAGAGGCTAGGAGTGCTCCGACTCATGGGATTCAATCAGTGGTTCAAAAACTGGTGTGGAGCCCAGAGATTTGGCTTCATTGGGGACTGGGGTCCACCTGGAGTGATGCAAGCCTATACTGGCATGATGGGCTGCATCTGTCGGGAGGAACCAGGATCCTAGGTGATGAGTTTAAATGCTTCATTGGCAAGCTTTTAAAGTAGCCAGGGGAGGCACTGGAAAGGAGCAGGAAAATCCTAGTCCCCCAAACAATCACGGTAGTAAGTGTGGCAAACACCAACATGGAGGTGTCAATAGGGAGAAGGGCAGGGGTAAATGGAGAAAGTGACAAAGGCAAGAAGGACAGGGATGGGGCAAAGGGGTAAGGCCATCAGGAAATGGAGGGTAATGAGTACCAATGCCCGTAGTCTGGGCAACAAGCTCCCTGAGCTGGTGGCCTTAATGGAAGAGGGATGCCTGGATATTGTAGCAGTCACAGAAACATGGTACACAGAGAACCATGACTGGGATGTTAACATACCAGGGTACATAACTTACAGGAGAGACAGGCAGGGAGAAGAGGGAAGGAGTAGCTCTCATGTAAAGGAAGGGATAAAAGCAACTGAACAAAAGAGTAAACAGGGAGGAGAGGAGGCACTATGGGTCACCTTGAGACTGGAAAGGGCACCACAATCCGCACAGGGTTGTGTACAGACCCCATGTCAGGGGAAGGAATGGACAAGGATATGATGGAAGGCATTCTTAGAATGGCAGAGAAAGGGAGATACTGTTGATGGGAGACCTGAATATGCCAGATGTTAACTGGAGCACATTTGCTGCAGCCACATCCAAGAGCAGGGCCATTCTTGATGCCCTACAGGTGGCAGGCATTAGACAGCTAGTTTGGAACCCACTCGAGAGGAGCAATCTTAGACCTTGTACTCTCAAATGGGGGCAGTGAGAGGATCTCAGATCTAGAAGTGGGTTGCCATCTGGGGACAAGTGACCATCAAACAGTGTGGTTCACGTTAAACTCAGCTACAGAGTCAAGCCATACAAAAGTAGGGTACTGGACTTTAGGAGGGCTGACTTTGACAAGATGGGACAGTGCCTCAGAAAAGCACTAGCAAACAGGCTAGAAGGAGGTGTGGAGCAACAATGGGAATTATCAAAACTGCCATCACAGAGGCAACAAGCCTTGTGTGAAGCAAATAAACAAATTGAAACGAAAGAAAAAGCCACTATGGTTCTCAAGAGAGGTGGCTGTGAAAGTCAGGAAGAAAAAATAGCATTCGAAGTATAAGGAAACACAGAAGGAGCAGGACAGAAGCTGTACCAGTTAAGGCAGAAAGAAGCAGGGAGGAAGTCAGAATAGCAAAGGCCCAAACTGAGAAAAGATAGCCAACTCAGTTAAGAAGGGGATAAAACCTTTACAGGTACATCAGCGGAGAAAGACAAAGGAGGATAGTGAGGCTGAATAGAATGAACGGTGGGTGGGCAGAGGGGACAGTGAAAAGCAGGAATACTGAACGAATATTTCTGCTCAGTATTCACAAAAGAGGAGGGAAGTGCCTAATCCAATTAACAGAAGCACCTCTTGATAGGAGGTCGATCCCAGTCCTTTCACGGAAGAAAGGGTTCTGCAAGAACTCCTAAAACTGAAGGTGGACAAAGCAATGGGTCCTGATGGAATTCACCCCAGAATTCTAAAAGAATTAAGGAAGGAACTAGTGAAACCACTGGCAACTCTTTTTAATAAATCATGGGAGGATGGTGTGGTACCCGAGGACTGGAGGTAGGCGGATGTGATTCCCTTCACAAAGTGGGACCAAGACAGAGGCAGGAAACTACAGACCTATCAGTCTGACCTCTGTGGTAGGAAAGTGATGGAGTCACTTCTGAAGGAAAGAATAATTGAGTACCTAGAGGTCAGTGGAGCACAGGATCCAAGGCAGCACGGGTTCACAGTGGGAAGGTCATGTCAGACGAATCTAATAGATTTCTTTGACTGGGTGACCAAAGTAGTAGACCAGGGAGGGGCTGTGGACATGGCCTACCTAGACTTTAGCAAGGCATTTGACACAGTCCCACACAAAAGATTATTAGTCAAATTAACCAGCCTGGAGTGGGTCCCAGGGTGGTAGCCTAAGTAAAACATTGGCTGGACAACAGGACACAGAAGGTAATTGTAAATGGAGTCCACTTGAAGAAGGCGGTTACCAGTGGGGCAACGTCAGACATTATTGGGTCCAGTCCTTTTAATGTCTTCATCAGTGACATTGCAGAGGGACTGGAAGGAAAAAGTATGCCTTTTGCAGATGACACAAAGATCTGCAACAGGGTTGATACACAAGGAGGCATGGAAAGGATGAATAGGGACTTGACAAGGTTGGAGGAATGGTCAGACTTATGGCAGCTAGGATTCAATGAAAAAGTGCAAAATAATGCACCTAGAAACAAGAACCCAGGGAAGAATACACAATGGGTGGGAGGTAGTAACAACAACAAAACAGGAAAGGGACCTGGGGTAATCATATCAGATGACCTTAAGGTTAGCAAGCAATGTGAGAAGGCAGTAGGGAGGGCCGGGGTATACTGGGATGTATAGGGAGAGGCATCAGCAGCAGAAAACAAGAAATTGTTATCCCTCTGTACAGACAGTTGGTGAGACCCATCTGGAATACTGTGTCCAGTTCTGGAGACCCCATCTCCACAGAACATAGACAGGATAGAGGCAGTCCAGAGGAGGGCAAACTAAAATGGTGCAGGGTCTACAAGAAAAGCCGTATGAGGAGAGACTAAAGGAGCTTAATATGTATACCCTTGAGGAAAGAAGGAGAGGGGACATGATAGAAACTTTCCAGTACCTCAAGGGAATCAACAAAGTCCAAGAGGGTAGCATCTTTCAGAAAAGAGACTTGCAAGAACAAGGGGACACAATTTAAAGATAGAAGGGGCAGTTCAGGGCAATGTGAGAAGTATTATTTCACAGAGGGTAGTGGATGCATGGAACAGCCTTCCTGAGGAAGTTGTGGGGTCTAAAACTGTGGGAGAATTCAAGAATGCATGGGACAGACATAAGGGCAATTCTTGTGGGGGCAGGAAGATATAGGCTGTTGGTTAACTAGAATCTGCAGCCTATCCTGTAAGTAGAAATGGGCAGACTAGATGGGCCTAGCGGTCTTTATCTGCCATCAAAGTCTATGTTTCTATGTTTCAAAGATCCCTATGTGGTGTAGAGGAGGGTCCGTTCCCATCACTGGGGCCTATATTGTTTATTAATTGAAATGCTATGCCTGTAGTTCAGTGGCCAAACAGCCAGTCAGTCCCCCTTCCTGTGCTATATAAGCAGTTCCTTCCAGCCTCTCTCTGAAGCACTTTTTCCTTTGCCAGCTGGAGGTCTGTTGGTCTGTCCTCTCCCTTAGTGCCTGCTGGGGCTTGCACCCCCAAGTCTTGCTGTGTTTTGTCAAATGGCTCTGCTCAGTTTCTGCTTGACTTCAGTCTGGCTGCTGTGCTTCTTTGTGGTGCTTGTTCCTACCCTGTGTGTGTGTGTTTGCTTTTGCTCTTTGAGGACTTTTGGCTTTTCTAGTATCCTGTTGCCTTTGTATTGTGCTGCTCCCATGCTTGTGTTTGTATGGCTGCCATTTACTCACCAGATTTCAGCAAAATCTCAGGTGCAACTTCACTTGTTATCTGTGTGTTTCAGTGAGAAGCTACTTCCCTACTTCTGCTCTCCTGTGCTAGCCACCTTAATTGTTTATACCTCGTTCAGGTTCACTCTGCAAGCTTGTCCATGGAACTCAATCCTGCTTCCTGAAATTTACCAATAGAATATTGCTGCTGTTTTCATCAAATTTTGCTGTTTTCACTGCATTTCCTCTCTTTACAATTTCTCTGTTCATTCAGATAGCTACCTCTACAAGGATAGCTACCCGACAAGCTGTGCTATTTTGGCTCCCATTTATTCACTGGATTTCAGCAAACCGTCGTGCAACTACACTTGTTATCCATATGTTTCAGCTCAGTTGCAGCTTCTCTGCTTCTGCTTTCTCAGTCCTTATTGACCTTTATTGATTGCACCAGTTCAGGCTCACCCTGTAAAAGCTAGCCCATGGCATTCACACTGCTTTCATGCATTTGTACCAAGCTATCCTTGTGTTGTTTTCGGTGCATTGCCACTCTATAGTCCTATCAGATACTCTGTTTATTCAGTATAGCTGCTCCTAGAAGCTATAGTGAATTGCTGTGGGATGCTGCTCACCTACTTTTGAGCAGTGCTTCTTTATACTCTGGAGGTCAGCCCAGCTACAGCTGTTGCTGTAAATTAGCTCTAAATCTGCACGTGTGTCATGCCACTTACTGTTGCTTCCTTGTTTTTCCTACAGTGGGGATTTGGGAGATGTAGTGCAGTGTCGTGGTCCCATGTGGCCCAAATACCTCTTGTTGAGTTACTACTTCCACAACTAAAATCCTCTGAGTATTTGTCACCTTTAATTGGCATTCATTGATGGACTAGTTGGCTAGCCTTGCAGTGCTAAATACCCAGGTTACTTGAGCTACAACTTGCCTTAAAACATATATGACCTACGTGAGGGTCTGCAACACTCAGCACTTCCATTATTGCAAATGCTTTTCATGCTATTCATTGCTGTCTGTACCACACCTACTGTGTTTCTGTGTTGTTAGTACCTGATATTCTCTCCAGTACCTTGTATGGCCAGCACCATTGCTACATGAGATTAGCGACTATTCTCATCAATTATTGAATCAAATCAGCTTGCAGCCGAAGGTCTGCGCTGAGATCTAGTCTGCATCCTGAGTGTGTGAAGCCTGGTGTGGGGTCCTTCCTTTCCAGCCCATAGTGGGAATGTCCTTCCTCTGGGTGAAGCTTTAGCTGTGCTCCAGGTGGAGCTTTAGCTGTTTATACACAGCGGCATCTCTTGATGTTGAATTTTGACTAAGCTGCTCTCTTTAACTGCAGCATCAGCTGCCTAGGCACCTTCAATGCTATTCTCCCCTCAACTGCCTCTGGTTCACCTGGTTTGTTTTTAGATTGGTAAGCCAGCTGAGTGCCTCAATAGTCATTGCTCTTCTCTTCTCGCCTTGGAGGAGCCGTGTTGCAGAGTTCACTCTAACCCTTCACATTATTCCCATTAGAGGATAGTGTGAGTCTTCTTCAAATTGGAATATCCCCCATTGGGTTTTCAAATTGAAGCAGCAGAGCCATCACTAAGCAAACTATCCCATGCCTGGAGGAAAGTGACCTAGCCTTGGATCCTCAGAGATTTCCTCCTCAAAGTTTTTTCTCTCCTCCAAGCCAAAGGTCATAAAACTTAATGTTCTGTGGTATTCACTAGTTTACATTGGTAGGTTCTGCTGTTAGATGAAGGTAGATGGGGTCCCTACTTGTTGTTCCTCTCTCTCCTGAGGAAGCCCTCTGCACTTGTCAGTGCAATCCACTGTACCTGTGCTCTTCTGATAACCAGCATATATCATTTATGTTTATCATGCTGCCTGTTGCTGTCACTCTACTCTCTGCCTTGTGGCCACCGATCGGTGCTGTTCCTTTTGCATTTCTACAGTTTCTTGGGATTCTTCCTAAGGTACCTCCACTAAGGGAAACTTCCCACAGCACATCTGGGTGAAACCTCTTTCACGGTTCCTTGCTTTCGTACCGTTACAGGGTAGTAATTCCTCATGGAATAGAGAGTGCAAATGGCCATAGTAAAGTAACACAGTTGCACAAATGTAAACTAAACTTTTGTGTAGGCCATTGAAATGAAAGGCTATGCCTGTAAATCAATGGCCAAGCAGTCAGCCACTCCCCTTTCCTGAAGTATATCACCAGTTCCTCCCAGCCTCTCTGAAGCTCTTTTCTCTTTTCCCACCATCCTCCCCTTCCTTCAGTGGCTCACCTGTATCCTATGGGATTCTTCCTAAGGTACAGTACCTTTAGCCAAGGAAACTTCCTACGGCACCTCTAGGGGTGAAACCCTTTTGAGGATTTTTGCCTTTGGTACCTTAACAGGTGGTAATTCCTCATGTAATTGAGAGTGCAAATGGCCAAAGTAAAGTAACACAGCTCCACAAGTATAACACTAAACTGGTTATGAGTCATTGAACTTATTATTGCTAATTGCAAAACCACCACTTCCTTTTGTGAGGATTGTTGTAGCATAAAAAGTCCTGTTGTTATTTTTGCAATGTTATGTGTGAGCATATTATTAGTGATTATACAATGTAGTCTGAGAATTTTTAATCTGTTTGGCTGACTGGCACGTTTACCATGGTAAAGCCTACGTAAATATATAAGGAAAAAAGGTGCCAGTCAACCTCATCTGTTGCCCATCAGAACTTACTTAGTTTACTTACTTAGTGTATTTGGACAAAAAGGCATACTCCCATCATGATTGTCCCCACACTAGTGGGACTTCACTTACTGTTGGTGGTCTCTCAACCAGTAATCTAATCTGGTTTTGAAAGTATTAACAGTATTTGATTCAATTATATCAATTGGAGGGCTATTCTAAGCTTTTGCAGCTCTAATTGAGTAAAAGAATCCTTTTGACAGTGTTAGCCCATTCAACTGCTAGTTGTCGGTGAATTTGAGCTACATGCTGTCTATTTGAATAATCTAAGCCACACTGTTCCATTAAACACTGTGATTTTAATATTGTATTGGTGAGGAACAAGTCTCCTCTATAACTTCTGCTTTGAAGTGAGAATAAACCAGTTTCCATGAGTCTATTTTGATAATTCATTGCTGATAGTCTAAGCACCAATTTAGTTTAGATTTAAACCTGTACATCAAATATGAGAACTGTCAAATGGGGTCATGGCAAGCACTGATTCCCCTATTACAAAAGGGACTGGCTTTATTCACTGGACATGAAGGATGCATACTTTCATATAAGATCAGAATATCTCACAGACAACACCTCTGCTTTATGCTGTAGGGACAGAATTATCAACTCAAGCTATGCCTTTCGTTTGCCCCCTGCACCATGGGTCGTCACAAAATGCTCAGCAATAGTTGCAGCAGACTTTCATAGGGAAGGCCTGTATGTTTTCCCTTATTTAGATGACTGGCTCCTGAAGGCCATCTCTTGGGAAGTTCTGCTACACCCTATCTCAGACTCAGCTGTATTCCTTCAGCCACCCACATCAAATTAATTTGCCACCATCTTGTTTGTCGTGACATGAGGCCCAAAACTACATGGCACAGTGCAAAATAAAAAAAAATGGACACGCATTGTAATTTGTAGAGCCCTGAGGAAGTTCAATAAATATTTTCTGCCATAGGCGAAAGTTCACCAAGAAACACTACCTCCCTAATACTTCTGGGTGAACTTTTCTCCTCCATGTATACTGACCAAACAACGAAACATCAAGAACTAAGTCCATTACAGTGACAACTTCAATGTTGTCACCATAATGAACAAAAGAATGAAATGTTGCCGTTTTGCCCTTTTGCTATTTGCCCCATGAAATTTTGCTATTTAGCCATATAGCCCCCCACTAACAAACTCAGTAACACTTTATTTTAAGTGTTCTTAAGTAGAAACATAGAAACATAGACTTTGACGGCAGATAAGGACCGCTTGGCCCATCTAGTCTGCCCATTTCCTACCTACAGGATAGGCCACAGATCCTAGTTAACCAACAGCCTATTTCTTCCTACCCTCCACAAGAATTGCCTTATGTCTGTCCCATGCATTCTTGAATTCTCCCACAGTTTTAGACCCCACAACCTCCTCAGGAAGGCTGTTCCATGCATCCACTACCCTCTCTGTGAAATAATACTTCCTCACATTTCCCTGAACCCCCCCATCTTTAAATTGTGCTCCCTTATTCTTGCAGTCTCTTTTCTGAAAGATGCTACCCTCTTGGACTTTGTTGATTTTACTGAGGTATTTAAAAGTTTCTATCATGTCCCCCTCCTTCTTTCCTCAAGGGTATACATATTAAGCTCCTTTAGTTTCTCCTCATACGGCTTCTCTGGCAGACCCTGCATCATTTTAGTTGACCTCCTCTGGACTGCCTCTATCCTGTCTATGTCCTTGCGGAGATGGGGTCTCCAGAACTGGGACGCAGTACTCCAGATGGGGTCTCACCAACTGTCTGTACAGAGGATAACAACTTAATGTTTTCTGATGCTGATGCCTCTCCTATGCATCCCAGTATACCCCCAGCCCTCCCTACTGCCTTCTCACATTGCTTGCTAACCTTAAGGTCATCTGATATGATTACCCCAGGTCCCTTTCCTTTTGTTGTTGTTACTACCTCCTCCCCATTGTGTATTCTTCCCTGGGTTCTTGTTTCCAGGTGCATTATTACACTTCTTTGCATTGAATCCTAGCTGCCATACTTCTGACCATTCCTCTAACCTTGCCAAGTCCCTTCTCATCCTTTCCACGCCTCCTTGTGTATCAACCCTGTTGCAGATCTTAGTGTTATCTACAAAGAGGCATACTTTTCTTCCAGTCCCTCTGCAATGTCACTTATGAAGACATTAAAAGGACTGTATCCAATACTGAACCCTGTGGTACCCGCTAGTAACCCCTCTTTCTTCAGAGTGGGCTCCATTTACAATTACCTTCTGTGTCCTGTTGTCCAGCCAATGTTTTACCCAGGCTACCACCCTGGGACCCACTCCCAGGCTGGTTAATTTGACTATTAATCTTTGTGTGGGACTGTGTCAAATGCCTTGCTAAAGTCTAGGTAGACCATGTCCACAGCCTCTTCCTGGTCTACTACTTTGGTCACCCAGTCAAAGAAATCTATTAGATTCATCTGACATGACCTTCCTCTGTGAACCCATGCTGCCTTGGGTCCGCAGCCCCACTGGCCTCTAGGTACTCAACTATTCTTTCCTTCAGAAATCACTCCATCACTTTCCCTACCACAGAGGTCAAACTGACAGGTCTGTAGTTTCCTGCCTCTGTCTTGGTCCCACTTTGTGAAGGGAATCACATCTGCCTTCCTCAAGTCCTCGGGTACCACACCATCCTCCCGTGATTTATTAAAAAGAGTAGCCAGTGGTTTCACTAGTTCCTCCTTAATTCTTTTAGAATTCTGGGTGAATTCCATCAGGACCCATTGCTTTGTCCACCATCAGTTTTAGGAGTTCTTGCAGAACCCTTTCTTCTGTGAAAGGACTGGGATCGACCCCCTATCAAGAGTGCTTCTGTTAATTGGATTAGGCACTTCCCCTCCTGTTTTCTGAATACTGAGCAGAAATATTCGTTCAGTATCCCTGCTTTTACACTGTCCCCTCTGCCCACCGACCATTCATTCTATTCAGCCTCACTATTCCTCCTTTCTCTTTCTCGCTGGCTGATGTACCTATAAAGGTTTAATCCCCTTCTTAACCCGAGTTGGCTATCTTTTCCTCAGTTTGGGCCTTTGCTATTTTGGCTTCCTCCCTGCTTCCTTCTGCCTTAACTGGTACAGCTCTCTGTCCTGCTCCTTCTGTGTTTCCTTATACTTACGGAATGCTATCTTTTTCTTCCTGACTTTCACAACCACCTCTTTTGAGAACCATAGTGGCTTTATCTTTCATTTTGATTTGTTTATTTGCTTCACACAAAGGCTTGCTGCCTCTGTGATGGCAGTTTTGATGATTCCCATTGTTGCTCCACACCTCTTTCTAGCCTGTTTGCTAGTGCTTTTCTGAGGTACTCTCTCATCTTGCTAAAGTCAGCCCTCCTGAAGTCCAGTATCCTCACTTTTGTATGGCTTGACTCTGTAGCTGAGTTTAATATGAACCACACTATTTGATGGTCACTTGTTCCCAGATGGCAACCCACTTCTAGATCTGAGATCCTCTCACTGCCCCGTTTGAGAGTATGAGGTCTAAGATTGCTTCCTCATGAGTGGGTTCCGAAACTAGCTGTCTGAGGCCTGCCACCTGTAGGGCATCAGGAATGGCCCTGCTCTAGGATGTGGCTGCAGCAAATGTGCTCCAGTTAACATCTGGCATATTCAGGTCTCCCATCAACAGTATATCCCATTTCTCTGCCATTCTAAGATTGCCTTCTATCATATCCTTGTCCATTCCCTCCCCTGACATGGGGGTCTGTACACACCCCTCAGCGGATTGTGGTGCTCTTTTCCAGTCTCCAAGGTGACCCATAGTGCCTCCTCTCCTCCCTGTTTACTCTTTTGTTCAGTTGCTTTTATCCCTTCATTTACAGAGAGCTACTCCTCCCCTCTTCTCCCTGCCTGCCTCTTCTGTAGGTTATGTACCCTGGTATGTTAACATCCCAGTCATGGTTTTCTGTGTACCATGTTTCTGTGACTTCACGATATCCAGGCATCCCTCTTCCATCAGACCACCAGCTCAGAGAGCTTGTTGCCCAGACTATGGGCATTGGTACTCATACCCTCCATTTCCAGATAGCCTTACTCCTTTTGCCCCATCCCTGTCCTTCTTGCCTTTGTCACTTTCTCCATTTACCCCAGCCCTTCTCCTATCGACTCCCCTATGTTGGTGTTTACTGCACTTATTACCGTGATTTTTTGGGGGGCTAGGATTTACCTGCTCCTTTCAGTGCATCCCCACCTTGGCTAGTTTAAATGCTTGCCAATGAAGCATTTAAACCTATCACTAGGATCCTGGTTCCCCTCCTGGACAGATGCAGCCCATCATGCCAGTATAGGCTTGCATCATTCCAGGTGGACACCCAGTCCCCAATAAAACCAAATCCCTGAGCTCCACACCTGTTTTTCAACCACTGATTGAATCCATGGTATGGAACACCCTAGCCTCCTCACGTCATAGATGCAGCACCTCTGAGAAGATTACTGTGCGTGCTACTTGTCAAGGCCCCTCCCAATTTCACAAACTCTTTCTGCACTTCTCTAATCCTTTTCTTAGCCAGGTCATTTGTCCCTAGGTGGACAATGACATCCAGCTCCCTCCCTGTGCAGCTGCTCTGGCAATCCTGAGGATTCGCTCCCTGTCCCTCAAGCCAGGCAGGCACCTTACCTCTCTCCCTTCCTCCCCAGTTCTACCTTCCTAACAATGGAGTCCCCACCAGTAGTTGTTTCCTTCCCTGCGGGGTCCTCTGCCACCCTCCTGTGGGTCTCCTTTGTGGAGGTTCCCAGCATCCTCCTTGGTCTCCACTGTGGGTGCCTCCATAGAGGAACCACACTTTGCCATAATGGCATAGGAATTGTGGAGAGGTACAACTGGAGGGATGCACCTCTGTTCCACCACCCTCACCCTCCCTGAGCCCACTGTGGTCCAACCGCCTCTTTCTGGCAACCTCTGAGGCAACGGCAGTGGCACTGGTGGTCCCTGGATGGAAGAGGAGGTCCCACAAATCCTGGCCAACTCAGCCTGAGATGAGCAACCTCCTCCCTCAGCCCATAGAGGTGCCTGCAGATGGGACAACACCGCATCCTCCAGAATGTCTCCCGGAAGACTGCTGCTGCACAGCCACTGCACTATACCACTCCCATCATGTCTTATTTCTGGCCCATTAACTGTTTGCAATCCTTACTCTTTCCTCTGTTTTTCTCTCTCTCTCCTTACCTTCTGCCTGTGTGCCCTTTAAGTTCCTGATTGTCCTGTTCTGAGACAAGAATATCCTATATTTCTCAGTAGACCCTTACTTGCTCAGAGGCAGACCTCCAGCAGCCAGAGGGGGCCAGCAAGCTATTCTTGCCCTTCTAAGATGGTGGGTCTTTGGTGGCTCTGTGATCACTCACTTCCTGCTCCCAAACAGGAAGTTCCTGTTGTCAGTCAAATCCTGTGCCTATAAAAGTAGAACTAGCTTTGGGTGGGAGGGTGGAGGGAGGAAGGAGGCCAATATAGTCCCAGTAGAGAAGTCCAGTCACACAGCAGTCTTTTCTCCTGCTGCCTTCTGCCAAGTACATTGTAATTACTGTATAACCACAATGTAACAGCTATATAAGTACTGTGTAGTTACATGTAACTACAACATAGTTGGTAATTAGTTTCACATTTGCGTATTATGTAGTTAGACACAAATTTCTATGACGTAACTACACTGTTATTGCACTGTAAATCCTATGTAATTGTTCATTACTTCACATTTGACTGGTATGTAATTATATAATTTGCATGAAGTGGTAGTTACATGTGCCACCACAACTGTTTCTCTTTGGCACAGACTGATTTATGCTGGAAGTGTAACTAGACATGTAACAGCTGTTGCAAAGTGGAACAAAATATTTGATTTATGCTGGAAGTGTAACCATACAGGTAACAGCTGTTACACAGAGCAACATACATAGTTACATTTGCCAGAAAGAATTGATTTGAGGCAGAAGGAGGCAACAGTAATTGCAGTAACTACCACTTCATGCAAATTGTGTAACTACAGCACAATACTACCAATCTTCCTGTGTCAATCTTCACCATTCATCACTGTCTGTGTGATAGCCAGAGGAGCAGCACCCAGCGGAACTTTTTTTTGCAGGGGAGAATCGGTGCTGGAGTTGTAACTGCCCTCAAGGCCGACGTGTTATGTGGCTCGTGGGTCAACCAGCAGTGGTCGCTGGCTCCTCCTCCACCCCAGTTGTGCTTCTTCTGCAATCAAGAGTGCAGCAGCTAGCACCGCTGAAGAAATTTCATCTTCAACATTGTGGCCTAGTCAGCTGTTTCAACGCCATTGTCGATGTCATTATTGCTTCATTCCAGTTCTGCCATCCGCTAGTAACTTGGCTTTGTTTTCTGCAGGAATCTGGTAAAACCTTTTGTTTTCTATCTTGAAGCAGTGCCGAGTCTGTTTCTTCTTATTATTTTAATTACCATGAGTCGTGTTGGGTTCATCTGGGGACCAAAATCTCTCTTCCAAGTGGGCCAGCCACTTATGCATGGGGTAACTGTGCTAGCATATGTTCATCAAGGAGTGCTATGACCGATGCCACACCTGCCTTGGTCCATCTCACAATATCGATAGTTGCGATGCTTGCTTCTCCATGGACTATGGAGTACTGGTGCACCATGTGTAAAAAGTCGCTGTCCTCTGTCAACTTTCGGAGGGTGGAATTGTACAAGGGCTCCAAGTGAATGTCTCTCCTTCCTCCAGGTCCCCTCCTGGTTCTGTACAGACCGGTCCTCCCTTCTAGCCTTGTCAGGAGGAGATCTCTTCCATTGTGCCAGAGGAATGGTGTGGCCCTCTCTGGTGCTGGGCCAGGAGCACTGCATAGGCAGTCACCTCCTCAGAGGTGCAGGCTCCCCAGTGTCATGCACACACCTGATGGGTCCAGCATGGTGGCTCCTCAGCACCACCTGCCAGTGCTGTTCCAGATCCCAGGGCTGTTTGTAGCTCAATGATTGGCATTGTGAGTGGTACTGGGCCATCCCACTGTGCCAGTCATAGCCCTGCAGGTTGGAAAACTTCCGGGGCCATTTATCTGGAGGTCTTCTGAATCTCCTCCTCTCTGGAGCCAGATGATTGAGGGACTGATCCAGACTGGCTGCCCAACCCCTCAGAGTTAGAGAGTTCTCTGGTACTCAGTACCTCTACACCCTCCCAGGCATCTCTTCCCTTGACACTGACAATTATTGTTGACACTGGCTTCCATGCCGATGGTGACATCAGGAGCAGGCCTGCCGATAGTGGCCCTTGGTTTGAGGTGAAGGTGGTTTGGGTCTCAAGGCCCAGAGAGTTGCTGGTCCTGATGCTGGTGATGTTCACCCACCCCAGGGCTGGAACAGGGACTCCTTCTTCTGCAGTTTCCTCAGGGGCCTGTGGGATTGGAGCAGTCTCTAGCTTTGGGAGTGACAAAGTGGTTAACCTCAGAATTGATGGAGTTGAGGGGGCAGGGTGTGGGGCAGTGACCTTTCCCAGGGACCCTTCAGGGTTTGGGGAGGAGTCACAGCACCGAGCCCTTGTTCTCTCCCTCATCCCCTTTGAGAGGCCTTATTGGGTGAGGTTGGGGCCTGCCCTTCTTCTTCCATGTGGCCCTGCTCTCTCACAGGGAGTTTTCCTTCAGGGCTTAGTACTGACTGCTTCAAGCTGGTTGAGCTGCTAGTAACTGTGCAGACCAGTGGATCCCCAGAAGGTCCAATCAATCAATGAATCTTTCAGCTTTATTTATAAAAAGCACCTTTCCAAAACCAAGGCGCTTGTACATAATTCATTAAAATAAATCAAAACAATTTATTAAAACCAGAATAAACAAGTTACAACTCATGGCTGCAACATTAAAATCAGGATATGCTAGACTAAAAGAAATAAACTGTGTGAGAGGCCTTCGGCACCATGCAATGTTGCTTAAAGTTGAACCAGCATAACATTCTGTGGTGATTTGCATATGCAGCCCATGATGCTTTGCATTGTGTGGCCATGTGTGATTTTGTATTTTCTTAAAAGAAATGTCTTCAATGCTGCTTTAAAACTTTGGATGGTCGGGCAATCTTGCACTCGATGAGGTAGAGAATTACAGGGTTGGGGCCATTAAACTAAAAGACTTGGCCCCAGATGTCTTTAAACAAACCTAGGAATCTCTAGCAATCCTTCATCAGTGAATCAGAGAGAGCAGGAGGGACAGTAGGGATGAAGGAGATCTTGCAGGTAACCAGGTCCCTGGTTGTGTAAGGCCTTATAGGTCAGCAAACTGACCTTGAAGGTGATCCATCACTGTACTGGCAGCCAGTGCAGTCTGTGAAGCACAGGTGTTATGTGACTGGTCCTAGATGAACCAGTCAATAGCCTGGCTGCTACATTCTGCACGAGCTGCAGGCGGTGGATATCAATCCCCAGTAACTCAAGGTAAAGGGAGTTGCAATAGTCAAGGCGAGAGGTAATGAAGGCATGGACCAAATTTGGAAGATTGTCCAGAAGGCACCAAGTGCCCCATCTGGGCAATATTCCTCAGATGGTAGAAAGAGGTTTTGAAAACTGCTGACACCTGCGATTTAAGTGTCAAACAGTCATTAAACATAACACCCAGGTTCCGCACCCGGTCTGAGGTAGTTAGCTGCACACACCAAGCCATAAACTTGAAAATGATCCCGCCAACAGACTCATCTCCCAATGACCTGGGTCCTCAACCAACACCTCATTTTTTCTGGGTTTAACCGCAGCTACCCTCATTCATCCAATCCTGGATTTCACGAGACAGTTGTTAAAACCGAAACAGCAGCATCCTGGCCAGGCACAAAGGACATGTATAGCTGAGTGTCATCTGCACAACAGTGAAAACTCAAGCCATACCACCTAATAATCACTCCCAATGGCAGCATGTACACTGCAAACAACATGGTTGCCAAAATGGAATCCTGAGGCACCCACAGGATAGGGAGTGATGCCGAGGAAAAAATCCCAGACACCACCGTCCTGAGTCCTACCCTCTAGGAAAGATCAAAACCATCTGAGGACCATATCAAACAGTCCACAGATGAACTGCAGGTGCTTCAATAGCACATCATGGTCTATGGTGTCAATGCCACAGAGAGATCAAGAAGGACCAAGATGGAATGGGTCCTTCGATCTCTCGCTATTAGGAGGTCATTAAGTACTCTGACAAGGACTGTCTCAGTACTATGTCTCTTCCTAAATCCAGACTGGAGAGAATCATAGACATTGAGGCTGGTCAAATGATCATCCAGCTGTGACTCAACCACCTTCTCAATAACCTTACCCACAAAGGGCAGGTTAGAGACAGGCCTGTAGTTAGCCAGACAGTCTAGGTCCAAGGAGGATTTTTTAAGAAGGGGCAGACCACGGCCTCCTTCAGAGGATCAGGAAAGATCTCCTCTCCAAAGACATCCAGACTATCTCAGCAAGGACTGGACCGATTTTATCCACAGCCCACTAGGAGATATGTGGGGCCTGGGTCCAAACTACAGTTGGTCGGATGCAGTGACTGGATGATCATTACAATGTCACTGATCATGGGAGGCTGAAGTCACACCACACAAACTGGGTGTCCAACATCTTCTGCTGACCATCACAGCTCCCATTAAGGAGGGCCAAGTGGATAGGACCTGATTGCAACAACCTTTTCTGAAAAGAATCGAGCAAACTCCTCACGCTGTTCTTGAGAAAAGCACTTCCAGGCTGAAGACAGATTGGATTGCACAATCTGTTCACAGCTTGGAAAAGCTGAGCTGGTCGATTCTGTGCAGCAGCAATCTCCTGGACAGGAATACTGCCTTCTTATGGGTAACTGCTGATTGATAGACCATATAATGGTCCATTAAACTAAGTCTGTCACACTCCAGGCCAGACTTCTGCCAGTGCCTCTCTAGCCTTTGTCCCACTCCTCAACTCCCTCAAAGTCTCATCAAACCAAGAAGACCTGGAGTAAAGGAGCGGATGAACACAAACAGGAGCAATGGAATCCAGGACCCTACCACCTCCTTATTATAGGCAAGTACCAGGTCCCCTGGATCCATGCATTCACTGTAAGCCCAATAGGTCCAGTACCGCCATCAGACCATCTGGGAAACACCCCTCAAAGGGTGGTACCGGACCATCTCCGAGGCTGGCCTACTGGGGTGGCCTCGAAACTGAACCAATGGTGTGATGGTCAGACCACCCAACTGGTTCCACCATCAAATCGGATATCTTCCTCCCCAGGAGAAACACCAAGTCCAATGAATGACCACCAATATGGGTCAGGAGGAAATAACCTGTGTGAAGCCTAGCGAAGTCATTAGCTGGAGGAATTCCTGGCCAAACTGCGAGTTCATCATTGACCCAGGCATTGAAATCCTCCAGAACTGTCCAAGATCAGCAGTGAGGTCCCTAGTCCTGACAGAGGTCACTCAAATAAGGTGAAGTGTGCTCCCATCACCTCTGCAGCCCCTCCTCATTTTCCACGTCATGTGGGTCCTTCAGGGCCCTTGACCTGGGAGCAGTTCAGAGCCACTACTGCCACCTTCCCCAGGTATGTCAGGGCTATGGACAAGCAGGTCTTTCGCTTGTCTGCCCTGCAGCAGCCAGACTCAGACTTTTCAGATTCATACGAACATACGAAAATTGCCAACAGCAAAGACCATCATGGTCTATCTAGGCTGCTTGAGATTGCAGCTGGCTCCCTATTCAGCAGCTGCCCCACCCCATGCCCCTTCATATGAACATACAAAAATTGCCAGTAGCATCAGCCTCCTCATCTTCCTCCTTTGAGGAAGAAGATACTTCTATCCATCTGTCATCAGATGCTGATCAGACAGAGTATTAGCACATCCTAGCAATGCTGGTCAATGATCTGCACCTATCCCACATCACAAGATGCAATACTGAACAGATGATGCGTGTCTTCCTTAGTGAATTCAGTGTGGACCACCTGGTATCCCTTCCTGGCTGATTCCCTCATGGGGTGTCGCCCCACACTTGGCAGTGCCCATCTGCCCTTACTCCAGCCCCTATGGAATGCCAGCACAAGTACTGTGCACCAGGGGTCTCCAGGGAATTTTCTTCATCCCACTTTGGGAATGAGGGTACTGGATACCCCTTCTGGGCATAGACACCCAGTGTGCGACTGACCCCTGGATGCAGATTCTGCAGAGTTTGACTGCTGGGGATGGAGAGTGTTCTCCTTGGTGCATATCATGCTCAGCATTGCTTTTCATCAGGCACACCACGCATCTATAGCTGGCATCTGTGATCAATCCTAGGCCAGGTGCTGGCATCACTGCCTGACATGGTGGCAACCATACAGGATACTGCCTGTCCAGGCAGGGCCTGGAGCTCCAGCTGCTACCAGGCAAGGGCATCTTATGACACCAATGCAGTAGCTTCAAGGCTAGGGGTGACAGTGATCTGCATTAGGTGGATGGCTTAGCTTTGTCTGTCAAAGTTGTCACCCATGGCCCAGCATAGGCTGCTTGCCTCCACTTTCCAGGGACCCACCTTTTCTCCCACAGAGTGAGGTGGGAAATACAGGGTGACTTCCATTTCCCAGGCAATGGAGACCCTGCCTCACTCTGACCAGTCGCTGGCCCAACTGGACTGCAATGGTTCTCCTCCTTTCATGGTCCTCTCCCATGAGAGGCTGAGGGACTCCATCTCTCAGAAAAATGATAGGCCCCTTTGGGGGCTTGGTACTCACCCAGACAAAGATGAATGATGAATATTGACACAGCGAAGATATGAAAATTACATTCTATCGTAATTCTTTTCTTCCTGTGTATCTTGCCATTTATCACTGGCACCTGCCCACCTTCCACTGTGAGCCTCAGTCCCTGGGTAATATTCCTCTCTGCTTGCCCTCCCTCCTTGAAGCCAAATGTTGGCAGGTTCCCACTGGTACCTCTGGGTCCTGTTACCTTCCTAAATGATAGAGGGCCCATCCTGGGAGGAAGGGCAAGTAGGGCTTCTTGCCCTGGCCTTAGGCACTCCATGTAGGTCCTTTCCTTTTCAGCGGGTGGGGGTCTTCAGGACTTGGTCTGGTCCTGTGGGCCATGATTAACTCCTAGTGGTGGGAATCTCCCCAAGGTGGGGAGGGAGTAGAGGCCCACCAGGACTCTCTTATTCTCCTTATATAATGTTTCCTCCTCCTCCCCTTTTTGGGGTATGACTTTTCCTCGAGCAAGATTACCCCTGAACCTGTGGGTTCTCCCTCTTGAAACAATGGTAAACAGAGGGGTCCTGTCCTGGGTGGCTGTCACCACCCTGTACTGCAGTGTGGGAGGGAGATCTTCTCCACACCTTTCTTCGGGAGAAATTAATGTCGAGACTGCCCATCTAATATGCTGCTCTCACTTTTTCAAGCCTGGTAGTACTTGGTACTGAGTCTCCATCTGAATTGCTGTTCACCTCCTCCAGCTGGAGGTTCTGGGTGCCTGGCCTAGCTTTGGTTCAGCCAAATTATGTAGTCCCATAGGACAGCAACAGGCTCAGTGATCTCCCAGATGTCAAACCAGACTAAATTTACACCATTTCCCTGCCTGAGCCCTGGCTCTTTTTGAATTAGGGCACCTTCTGCTGCCTCCCTCATGATTGGTGGCTTGCTTGACCAGGTCCGCATCTGATTGGTTCAATACCATGAGTTGGCCAATCAGACTATGGGAACTGATTCCTGGCTTTGCAAGCTGACTGAGCCATGATAGCAGCGGTGCTCCTAGCTTCTTGCTTGCTGGCTGCTCCTGCCCAGCCTCGTGGATTCTCAGAAGTCCCTGAAACAGTAACCTGGGAAAAGTTTCTCCTCTCCCTACCCCATTCCATGCACACTTTAAATATAGTTGCTCCTTCAAGCTACCAGCTGTACTGTACTACAATTGGCTGTCTCTTGATCTGGGCAGTGCCTTAAAGGAGCTGCAGGATTTTACCCTTCAGATATTCTACAAGTACAAAGTGCTCCTCAAGGCGGTGTCTGTGCCTTTAGCCAGTCATGTTGCCTACCTTGTCTCTCTTGTTTCTGTGCATCTTCCTCTACCTCCTTTCACCCCCGCCTACCTTGCCCACCTCAGGGTGCTCCTTCCCTTCCTACCTCCCGCACTCTGTCCCACTCTTTTTGCATCAACCTCTCACTCCCTATCTCTGCCAACTCCGGGTTCATTCCCCACACCCTCCTGTAAGCTTAATAGCTCCAGCTTCCTGCCTGCCCATATATGCTGCTCCCTCACCCTCATTTATTGTGCCAGGCATTCATCATACATCCTCAATACCATCAAAGGCTGTATACAGCCAGCCACTTACTCCTTGCTATTTTTCTTATTACTGATGGCTGGTGATATCGAGAGAACCCTGCCCTCCCCCATGTCCCCAAAGCACAAACCCACCCACAAAGGTCTGAAAGTAATCCACATGAACATTAGAAGTCTCCTCCACAAGCAAGATATTTTAAACTGCTGGCTAACACAAAATCCCTGACATCCTCTGTTTGACTGAAACTTGACTATCTGCAAAGACGCTAGACTCTGCTCTATCCCCATACCAGTTTATACATCCCACGGCAAGATCAAGGCAGGTGAGCAGGTGGTACAACCATGTTCATCAGACAGCACCTCTCTATCTCAATCACCTTGAAGGAATCTTGCCTAGGATCCCCAAACCTATCCCTACCCCATACCCTTCCCACCTTCGTCGGGTTGTTTATGCATCCCCTCATCTCAGCAAAGAGGCGCTAACTGCATGTATCTCGCCATCCTGCGCTGGCCCAAACTGGAGAACTAATTCTGCTAGGGATTACAATCTTGATTGGCTGTCTCCCTTGTTTAAACCCACAACTGCCAAACTTGAATCTTTAAATCTCACTCAGTTGATCTCAGGTCCCATCTGCTATAATATCCAGTCAAGCGATCACTCCCTCTTAGACTGGGTCCTCGTCTCTCATCCTCACCATATGTCTGTGGCGGGCATCCTCAATCTGGCCCTGAGTGACCATTGCATCACATATTGCATAAGGAAAGTTCACCTTCCTAAGTCAGCCCCAAAGTACATTGAAACACGCCTTCTCACCTCTATCAACATAAATGCCCTCCTTCGGTTTGCATAATGCAGACTGTGCACCAGTGTTTACAGCCACCACAGTTGATAATGCCTGGCTCATTTCTCTAAAACCCTCAAACATGTCTTGGACTATCATACCCCACTTAAAGAGCCAGGGTCAGGAAGCGTTACCATCCCTGGATAACTGCCCCAATAATTGCCATGTGCAAAGCCTGTGACAGAGTATGGTCTGCTTTTAAATCCTCTCTTTCCCCCAGCTCACGACAAATATATAACTTTCGACCAGGAATGCCTGCACAAAGGCAATTAGTAAAGCC
This sequence comes from Neoceratodus forsteri, assembly GCA_016271365.2. NCBI lineage: Eukaryota > Metazoa > Chordata > Ceratodontiformes > Ceratodontidae > Neoceratodus > Neoceratodus forsteri. The sequence goes on from CM057455.1 coordinate 269,335,370, forward strand.
AAAGGCCAATTATTTAAACATCATCTGAATACAATTTTACATCTTCCTTTTTGGAACATTGTTTAGCCCATGGTCAGCCCTCCCAAAGCCTGAATATCTGCATGCATCATCCTCTCCCAAAGGAGGTGACCTCACTTTCCCAGGAACTATCACCTGATCTCTTCTCCTCCTGCTTTAATAACACTCCAGGAATGGCTGGTGCAAGTTAGGTTGACTGATTTCCTCTCTTCCACAAATTTCCTCTCCCTGTCCAATCAGGTTTTAAGAAGAACCAGTCTACCTTGTCCTCCCTTCTCCAGATCACAGGCCATATTCAGTCAGCTGCAGACAAAGTCCATCTCATGGCTGTGGTCTTCATTGACCTGGCAAAAGCCTTTGACTCAGTATCCCACCTCTCCTCCTAGACATTATTGCTGCATGTGGCTCACCCTCCCTGGCCATACAATGGTTTAAATCCTACCTCACCAAGAAAGAAAGAAGAAAGAGAAAGAAAGACTCTTTTAATAGTCTTGTAACCCTCTCCCTACCCTGGACCTCTACATAAACTGTATATTGGGTGCTTTTTAATCTGTTGTACCCATCAACCTGTTATATCTATACATGCATACTTTCATATATACTTTGTATGATGTGTTACTAGTTTAGATCCCTGACCTATATCCCAACTGTCATTCGTTACTATACATGCCTCTAGTTGTTAATTATTGTATATATTTTTATTGTATATATTCCTGCCTTGTACATTGTTCACTGTATTTTCTGATCTGTTTTATCCTGAAAACTCAGGTCCACCTCGAAAACAAGTTATGCTCAACGGTGATCGCCTGGTTAAATAAAGATTTTGATTGACTGGCAGTGTGTGTGTGTGTGTGTATGTATATGTGTGTGTGTGTGTTGGGAGGTACATGAATATAGCAGGTGTGGGGCTTGTTGTCACATTGAGGTAGGCTTCTATTTTTTTTTGTTCAACATATCTTTGTTGAATTTTGATTAACAATCAACATCCATTACAACTAAAAAAAAACTGGAAAAACCAGGGTATACAGCCCAAAAACTGGCTGTATGAACTATATACAGTCCCATATGTACATACCAGCAGGAATCCATCTCAAAGCAGTACACGTATCCAATAGGGACCCCTGTATAGAAACTACAACCCACATTGCCAAATAGAAAATATTATCAAAAAATGATCTAAACAAATAAACAAAGAGCAGTTCACCAATCCGCATGAGAGAGGAAAAGAGAAAATAAGAAAGAATCCAAACAGGAGTCAACTCCCCCATATCACCATATATACTATTTCAAGGTACTAATCCAATGGTGGAGATTAAAACACCCCTTGGGTTAACTCAGAGATGGAGTCCTGCGCGCCCCCTAGAAAGAGAGAGAGAGTCCCCATCCCACCTAACATCTGGAAGGCTTACACTCCAGTCCCTTTATCCCTTACTAGAATCTCAAGTTATCTATATATTGACCGCCTTACTCGATCAAGTCAAAGAAAGGAAGAAAGAGAAAAAAAAAAGGAAAAACAAGGTACTAATCAGCCAATTCCCTTTCTGAAAAGAAGAAAACTAAGCCCTTGCTACTCAGAACAAGACAGATGGACCTGCAGCAATCTCTGAGGTGAATAAATTGCTTCTAAAGATGCCCATCTCTTAGCGTATAACCTTTATTCCCCTCACTCCAGAGCTGTCTCCTTACCCTACCAGAATAACCATCAAGTCCCGCACCCACTGACCATAGAATACTCTGGTTGTCTTTCCAATGCTGAACTAAAAGACTTGACTAGTTGCAGTCATCAAAGTCAAATGGAATTTGGCTTAGACTCCAGGAACTTTTGAGAAATCACCCAGAACACACCTCTGGGGTTATATATTCTAAGTAGTTCATCAGTGGGTCCATACGCTGCTAATTTCAAACCACAAAGGGAGATTTTATAGCACTCCCACATCACATGTAGCAAATCCCCAATTCCCATCCCACATCTAAACAACGGTCTGTCTGCCTAAGCTTTCTATCGAATAGTTTGCCGGGTAAATAGAGATCAGGCATAATAAAATACTGCATGGTCCTAAACTTAGGAATTGTTATATACCTATGATCTTTCCAAATTGAATCCCAAACAAGAATCTTGGGAGCCATTACCTTGTCTCAGTATGCCACCTGCATGGGCAAGGGTGGACTAACAAACTCTACCAGCTTCCTATAAATCTGAGAAAGAGCATTTGCCTTGGATCCACTGCCTTCAGAAGATCCCAAGTAAATGACCCATCTGAAAACCCTCCAATCTTTCTCACCACTCCCTCCAGCATCCGAGTTAGTTGCAGTTTTTGAAAAGGCATCCCTCCATCGAGGCTGGAATAACAACCCTTTCACCTTGAACAAGGTCCCTCACCTTTAGACCCCTCACCTGGTAGGTCCATCGCTCACTTATCGCCTGCCTCAATTTCCGATGTGGGATTACCCACCAGCGGTTGGTCCCAGGATTTCAACTGCAATTTCCTCTGCACCGGGAGAGAAAGGACCACCACGCCCTCAATGACTTCTCAATCGGATTGCCACCCTCTTTCGTGAAATCCTTTGCAAGATTAGCATATATTAATGCCTCGGACGAGAAACCTCGCTCTTTCAACATTTGCCTCTCAATTTGTAGCCATGTTGGGATATATGCCTCCCATCAGTCTCCCTAACCCAGCTAAGCATAAAGCCCAATTGCCCTGCCACATAATATAATAGGAGATCAGGCAGTTTAATCCCACCCATTACCTGGGGCAAACAAAGTGATTCATACTTCTTCCTAGGTGGTTTAGAGTTCCATAAAAAGTCAGAAAGAAGCTTCCTGATAGTCCTAAACCAAGTGATATGAATATCATACGGGGCAATATATAGTGGGTATAAAAGCCTGGGCAACATATTCATTTTAATAAGGCTAAGTCTAGCCGTAAAATTCAAGGGATCTTATTCCATCTCAATATATCTCTCTATAGCCGATACCACCCACTCCATGTTTGCCTCAGCCCCTCTTTCACTATTTGCCGTGATCCGAATGCCCAGTACTTAATCTCATCCGCCTCCACTGGAGACTAAGATGATTGAAATCCACCCTAATACATGCGGGTCAAGGGAGAACCTGAGTTTTGGTTAAGTTCAGCTTAATAGTTTGACACCGCCTGAAAGCAATAAAACCCTTGCTCTCTCAAAACTTATGGCTGGGTCCTCTAAATGCAGCAAAATATCATCATCAAAACTGAAAACTTAAGTTCCTCCCCTACCCTTACCCCTTTTATAAGTTTGTCCTCCTTAAGAGCTCTTAGCAAAGGCTCCAAATAAATATTAAATAATATTGGCGATAGAGGGCATCCCTGTCTAGTCCCATTTTTCAGCAATACTTCTCGTGAACTATACCCATTGCACAAGATCCTAGGCCGTGAGGGCATAAAGGTGTTTAATACCCTTAAGCAGACCCTCCGGAAAACCCATCTTCCGCAATTGTGGCAAGCGAAAACCATGGGAAACCCTATCAAATGCCTTTTCGGTGTCTAATGCTATTAAAGCTAGAGGTAATTGAGAATCCGATGCATAGCTGATTATATGATGAAGCTTCCTATGGCGTCCTAAGCCCCCTCCCGCATAAATCCCACCTACTCCTCACTGATTAAAAGTGGCGCAATGCTCAATATTCTGTTAGCCAAGATTCTCATTAAGATCTTGATATCCTGGTTCATTAAAGCTATAGGTCTATAGCTGTCCACCCTATCCCTGGGTTTGTCTGGCTTGGGAATCAGAGATATAAACGCCTGGTACAACGGTGGATGGGACAACCCCTCTTGCATAATAATATTAAAAAGTCTAACAGAAGGGGGAGTACCGTCTAATATGTGCTTGGTAAACTTCTCTAAGACCATCCGCCCCGGAGTCCTACCCACCGTAAAGACTGCACCCCCAGTATCTCCTCCTCCGTAATAGGAGCCGCTAGCTTACTAGCCTGCACCGTCCAAAACCAGGAGGTATTCCTCAAAAAACATTTATTTCCTCCTCTCCAACTGTATTTCCCACCCCATATATGTCGGTAAAATAGGACTTAAATGCCTCTGCTATTTTTGAGGTCTATTATCAATTGCCTCCCATGCCAAATAGAGGTAATAGTTCTGCTAGCTTCCCATTCCCTAATCCTGGCCGCTAGCAGATGACCTGGGACATCTCCTGGAGGAGATATTTAGCCTGTATCCTATCCAACCAATATTCCACCTTACCATATCCAATATCCACCCATTCCCCGTGAGGATTTAAGTTCCTATCAATTTCTCCTGAGGACCCTCCAGAGGAGATAACGAAGCTATCGCCCCCAAAATGAATTCCTCCTTAGCCTTCCTCAATCTGTTCCTCCTAGCTGCCAGAGCCTGAACCCCTCCATATAGTACTTTACATGTCGGCCACATCAACTTTTGATTTTGTAGGGATGGTAATTGAAACTGAATGAATCCTCTCAGGTGCTCGTCTTGCTCCTTTGTACCTTCGGTTCTGCCAACAACAAATCATTCAATCTCCACCTACCTGGCCTGGGAGGAGCAGGACTTGGTTCCCACAACAACGAGAGGGGAATGATCCGAGAGAACCCTAGCCTCAGTCGTCATACCCTTCACTTCCCTAAGAACCGCTACTACTAACCAAAAGAAGTCAATACATGACTGGGACTTATGAGCCCCAGAGTAGAAAGTCATAGTGTTGCCCTTCTTGGAGTGAGTCCTACAGGATCCACCAAGGCAATCATCTCCACCATCCTATTCAAGGCAACCTGTGCCTTGGTTAAAGGCTCACCAGATGGAGGTATCCTATCCTCCAAATTGCTGGCACACACGTTCCAGTCCCCAGCCAAGATAAGTAAGTCTGTAGGTAAAGTTGCGATGTCCCTTTCTATGGAGGCAAAAATCTCAGGAAGAGGGGTGGGACCATAAATAGAGGCCAAGGGAATTACCTTACCAGCTAAAACCCGGACAGATATAGCCCCTACCATCCTCCCTAACAGCCCCTGTTCCATCCTAAAAGGCAATTGTTTCTTATTAGAATCACCCCTCGAAGCATTTTCCTTACCCTGCCCATACACCTGGCCTACCCATAATTTTTAAGACAGCTTAATTCCTCCGTTAGCAAATGTGTCTCCTGTAAAGCGGCTATGTGAGCCCCAAGTAATTAATATGCCTCAAAATAACCATTATTTTGCGTCTACCCCTAAGCCCTTTGACATTCCAAGAAATTATGTTAATACAGGTCATTATCCACCAAATAAATCATAACATGAGATCCATTTCACCCAAACCTTACCATTCCCTTCCCTCACTACACACTCTAAAACTCTCTCTCTCTCTCTTCCCAACCCCCAATCCCACCCTCTCCCTGCCCCGATCCTTGATTGTCCTCCTAACGGTTCATCGGTCATGGATGAGCCTCCTGTGGTTTCCTCCCACCTGTCCTCCTAGCCCTATCCCAACAAAAGTCTACCCATCACTTAGTCCTGCAGCATCACCCTGTCTCCGACAGTGCCCTCCCAGTTCCCACATATCCCCTAATAATTCAAAAGAACACAAACACCAGAACAATGCCATGTTAGCAATCCCAAGCAGGTCTGTTCACACTGGCAACTGGTCCTGCATAAAACTGATTCCACCAGATATAAAAGGAATCAAACAATGCCATCCTTACATGTTCCCTTTAATAAGAGGTGGTGCGTCACCCGACCCCTGGAGCTTTGCCCCCTGGAACCAAACAACCCCCCAGACCCCACTCTAAACCCCCAAGACAACCCACACAGACCAAACAAACGTGATGTAATCCCGGGATACTACACAGTGAGAGGAAAGGAACAAAAAGCAATACAGCCATGGCTAAATTAAGCTTAACGACTTAGAAACTTCATATTGTCCTTGTCAAACTGTAAAGGTCCACAGCCCCGCTTCATCTGGGCAGTCCATCTCAGGTCTGAGATTAAAATAGGTTAGGGAGTTCAATCACTAGATTTTCCAGTGCATCCCTCATGGTCAAATATCGCTTTTCTCCAGATTGTAGTCTTACCAAAGCGTTGCTAGATACTGCACACGAAATTTAATTCTGGCTAAATATAGGTTTTCTTAATCTCCACATTTTCCTTATGCTTCTCTCTGATTAAAGGGTTTGATCCTGAAACATCAAAAGGTCGCTGCGTTCCATTGAAGAGATTTAAGCTGCCTGGCCTTCCATAGGATGTGCATCTTCTCTTTAAAGTTGAGGAATCTCATAAAGATCACTCTGGGCCTCGCTCCAGTGGAGGAACTTCCCTTAGCGCCCTATGGGCCCTCTCTAGGTTATATGCTTCTCCATATGGTGTCTGCCCAAAAGCTTTAACAGCAAGTCCTGAATGAATGAAACACAATCCCCGCCTCAGCTCTTTCCGGCAGCCCAGCCAGTACCGGTTATTTCTCCGGCTTCTTGACTCCTGGTCATCAATATGATCCTCAAGTTTTTAATTTGTTTTTGGCCAAGATCAGTTCCTGCTTCATTGTCAGCACTTTCCTCTCTTGCGATGCGATCCTGGCCTCAGCATCCCCATCGTTGTGCAAGAGATTGCAGTGCCAGTTTTACTGCAGCAAAGTCCACTACCAATCCCTGTAGCAGCTTCTTAATTTCCTGCAGGTCCTCATTAGACCCCATTACCTCCCTATCTGTATCTTCCTCCGGTTCCGTAGGGGTGGGGATTGTGGCTTAGTCTTTTTGATCAGGGGGATCTCGCTGAAGAGAGCTCCGTAGTTTCAGGCTCCATCCCAACTTCCAGCTGCGGCCTGCAGCTCCCAATTACAGCGCACCCAAGCAAAACCTGTAACAGTGCCCCAAAGGCTTTTTACAGATTAATTGCCGCTCAAACTCCACAGCTACAGTTAGCACCCCTCCTAAGCGGAGGCGACCAAAATAGGCAGACCCTAAAAATTAAACAAGTAATTTGAAGCTTGGGCCTAGGAGGCGCACGGAGGACGTCCGACCGTCTCAGCACATCACGTGACCCGCGAGGTAGGCTTCTATTTAGATACATGGAGTTACATGTGTTACTACTCTTACTTCACACATAATGAATATTAATTCTTCCTTACTATTTACCTTCACCTGGGAGTGGAGTAGATTCCATTGCACCATATTCAGATTCCTAGCATGTTACTGTACATACAGCAAGTTTATTATAGACTGTCACATTTTTTTAACTCTGAACATATTGGGGTGCGAGATCTCATTTGCATAGGGATCCTGACAGATTGATTTACATTAAGCTAATATTGTAGTGATTTGTAGAAATGTAGGTATGTTAGGACTCTTGTCTTACACATACTTTATATTTACTTCTAGTTACCGTACCCTGGGAGGATGGCAGTTTTATTTCATTGTGGTTGTATCCAGAATCCTTGGAGATGTCTCTCATGAATAGGAGTAAGGTTAAACAGTGTCACATTTTTGCTCTGTAGATATTAGGATACATGACCCCTTTTACTTGGGATTTCTGACAAGTTGAATTGCTTTGGGAACAATTGCAGTGATTGATGTGAATGAAGGTGCATTAGGAGTGTACGTGTGTGTGTACATGTGCGTGTGTGTGTGTGTGTGTGTCTGTGTATACACATCTCCTTAAAACTAGTTATCCTCTCTCCCCACATTCTGGGGATGTGGGGGGTAGGTGTGTGTGTGTGGAGAGGAGGAGATAATTTAATTTTTTATCTCTTATTCAGATTCCTTAGACACTTTTGGAACATCAGGTTGTTATACACTGAGAAATTATTGACATCAGTAGATATCAGGCTGCATGGTCTTAATTCCTCGGTGGTCCTTGACAAGAGTTTTTGTTTGACACTAATACTGTCAGTTTATAGTTATATCATCATTTAAGAAGTCCTGTTACTACACTAGAGACTTCTGAAGTTTGTGGGGCATAATATCTAGCTGGAGAGTATAGCTGGGTAATGGGTCCAGCTAAGTTTTGCACATCATACAATGTGTACTGATCTTTTAAAGACAGCTTTACTGGTAATTTCTTGTCTGTAATACATACATTGAAACTTCTTGAGTCCTAAGACAATGTCAGTATGTCTTTAATCCAGGTGGGGGTTGTTTTCAGTAATTGCATTCTTATACACATTGTGACACTCATAGTTTGATTTAAGAGCCATCTGCTCAAGTAGTGATTATCTCATGTCAATTGAACTTATATACAGTAGAATTATTTATGCGTGTTTTGCACCAAGCACATCTGACCCTGGGACCACCCCATCTTAAGGTAACATGGTGCTGTTAAGCTTCTCTGACATCTTCTGTTTTTTTAAATGAGTATTTTAAACCAATGGGGATTTTTTTCTGTTTTTTCTGCATGATCTAGTTGTTAAAGTATTGTTTTTCTAAATAACTATCATTGCGCTTCTGACGAAGGACTTGTTGGTCCAAAGCTCAAGCACTCTGTTCTTGTTGTTACATCTATGTCGGTCAATTAAAGGTATCAAATCATTTGTTTCTGGATCATCTCAATCTGAGTAACATAATAACTCACACATTTCTGCCATGGCAAGCACTGCCCTTACCTATCCCTCCTCCTTTTGGGCTGGACTGCCTGCCTGCCTGGAATTCTTAAATCTTTGCCCATTACTACTCTTTGAATCCTTCCTCCGCTTCATGCCACTGCCCACCCCTCATGACAAGTCCACAAAATAAACTGCTACACTGTCCTAAATTGCTTAAACATGTTTTATTTCAATGTGGGTTCTCTTACTCCTTCTCTCAGGGAATTTCCACCCTAATCCTGGCCCTATCTCCCAGCACCATCCTACTATTTGTAACCCAGGTGGACTCAAGCTCACCTCAGTGAACATCTGTAGCTTGCTGCAAAAAATTGATCTACTTCAAGTCTGGGTTGCTCAACATAAGCCTGACATTCTAGTGGTCATTGAAACCTGGCTTCCTCCTAAGATACCCAACTCTGCCTTGTCCTAAATGGCTGTACTCTTTACAGAGAAGATAGGGTGGGAAAGAGGGTGGGTGTACCATCTACCTTCTTGATTCCCTTAAAGGCCAAGTACTTCCAAAATTCATCTCTGGCAGCACTGCCCAGGCCCTAACTATGAAAATCACCATAGGATGTAAGGGGAAGTCACTTACTGTACTGTTCATCTACATCCCTCCCTGGGACACCAAACTTGGCCTCGGCTCCATTATTGACTTTGTCTCTAATCTTCCTAACCAGTCAGAAGTGATCCTGCTGGGTGACTTTAACATCAACTGGTTGGCCCTGATGCTGCTCCTTATAGGGATTCAGTTGCTGCAGTTGCCCTTACCCAGGTTGTGTCTTCTCCACCAGGATCAACTACAGGACAGGTACTAGTACTCTAATTGAACTCATCCTCTCCAACCACCCTGAGAGGCTTTCTAATATTGTTGTCCTCCCAGAAAACTTAGCAGCCACTGCCCTATCCTCTGCCACTGGACCAGTTGCTCCCAAAAACTCCTAGCTAAGGTATCTTATCAGTACACTCTTAAGAAAGGCATGCTCCAGCAATTCCAGGACTATGTCCTCACATGTGACCTAGTCTCCATAGACTCCACTACCTGTGCAGACAATGCCTTGCATATCTCATCTCTACCATCAACTCTGCCTGTGATACTTTTGGCCCTTCTCCAAACACACAATCAAATGCTCCAATAACCCTTGGATCACTCCTGCATTTCTAAGTCTCATGGCTAGTGATAACCTCTGGCACAAAACCATAGTGACATTTTTCCCAGCTGACAGGCAGCGCTATAGGCGGGGGTCAATCTTAACTTTTTGCACTAGCCAGCTGGACTAGTGAACCAGAGATTGCACTAGCCTGCAGAAGTTTGTAGTAGCCCACAGTCAGTATGGTTAGCAGTGATTTGTTAAACAAAGGCAGATAAAATTGTATTTGTCCTGCCAACAGTTTGGACACCTACCAACTGATTTTGCACTATGCCTTTGACTGCAAACCGCACATATACTATCTTAGCTTCTGTGATTGAAGTCCGTGGTTCTGTCACTGATGACTGAAATGAACTTTGTTCCCATACTTTTTCTCATAGCACCATGTGTTCAACCTCAGCTACACAGTGGATAAAATTGCAGGCATATTTGTCATTCTGATATGCTGAACTGATATCTAGCCCTTTCATGTCATCAAGGCTGTATATCCACACAAAATCTGTGAAAGGATGTCCTTTCTTAGCAATTGCATGGCCTGTATGAAACAGTTTATCTAGACTGTTAAGCATTGCTTCATTCATGTTATTCAGCATTCTCTCAGCATTACTTGTCCCTGGAGTAGCAGTGCTGGCATCCTCCTTTTCCTTTGTCCTACCATGAGCTTCATCAATATTATGGGATGAGACAGAGTCAAGCCAGAAGTTATCTGTACTGAAATGAAAACTATTGCTGTTGCCTGCCTTGCCAACTGTATTTTCATGTTGAATACACAGATGGCAGAACATCAGATCTTTTGCACCATCATGCCCCAACCAGCCATATTTTCTAGCCAACATTGCTGGAACCAATGGCTTCACTTTGTCTTTTAGTACTCATGATCTTTTATTTGTTTATCATCATCAGCATGCTTACTATCAATGGCAGCTGGGTTACTGACTTTTAATATATTTCCACATTTTCAGATTTGTAATTAATAAAGTTGCATCAGGAAAAGTGTATGTGTCTTTTTTTCCTTTTTCCTTCCTTTTCCTGCCCTGGCCACAGATCTCAGAAATGCTTGATAGTCCCAGTTCTATTAAAAATATTCACCCCAAAAGAGTAAGGATAAATTCAACACCATCAACCCACGCTGTTATTTTTTGTTCTTGGGCAACCGGTAACTCCTATTGGGCACAAGACCCATTTACAGGGGTGGCCCAGGAACACAGGGGAGGTTATGGATTTGCTTTCTAGGGTCACACAGTATGCAAGTGGAGGCTGTGGAATTGAACTCAGATCTGGTGGATGTACAAAGTCCATTCACAATCTGCTCTCTCTGTTAAACACTTTTCAGTTTTCCTTTCCATGACAGCCATGTATTCTGATATGCATTGACCACCTTTTGACAATTGAACTATCAGTACTTGTGGTATCCTCAGTACTACATTGCATTCCCTTTACCTCATCAGCTATTGCTGTTTCTTTTCAAATATCTAAGACATCATATTCCACAATTTCAGACACACCATTCCATGCGATTTATTCCAATGGCCAGTAAAGGTGTAGCTAATATCATGAAATGTTCAGGTTAGCAGTATAAAAATAAGAGCAGCAACTGCTGAGGACTTAGGAGAAAAATAATCAACACAGTGACAAAGGCAATACAAATGTGAAAACTAATTTGAAAAAGTAGGTCTAAAAATATATGAGAATATAGGGAAAAAGGAACACATTACAGCATATAAAGGTGTAAAAACTGTTTTCTATCATGGCAGTAAATGACCATACTTAAAGTTCAGAGTTGAAAAGATTAGGTTGATTTACTGCTAATGGTAGTAAAGGCCATACTTTACACCTCCTAGATAGACTGGTTTTACAAAGACCTGTGACTAGTGACATCAGAACTTTTTTTCTTACCTGGGTATGCATGCAACAATTAATGATTTGATACAATCAGTTTTAATACTATCTGAACGTCAAAATGGCCCCAGACCTGGACTACATTTAATCAAAACCAGATGATCAGATAAGGACCTGAAAACCAGATTATCTGGTCTACAACTGGACAGGTGACAACTCTAGAAATAAACTGCTCCTGGACACATTCACAAATCCTCTGCCATGAATACTGAGCTAAACAATGATAGGAAAAGGAGAACGTATCTTTACCAGCAAAAATAAAAGTAGTAGTTAGTATAAAATGAAACAGTTTGTAAATGCACTACACACAGACATCTGTTTTTAATTTAACTAGTGCTAAGGCAGCACATAGTTAAACCTCCATGAAAAGGACCTGACTTTAAATTAAATAACAGTTATATTTATGTATTTATTTGTTTGCTTATTTGATACACGGGTTGAGAGTGAAATACAGCTTTCCACAGAAGGAGCTGCACTAACTAGCAGGGCAAGTAACAAGATTCTGCACTAGTACCCGGTTAGTAAATGAATGTTAGCACACTTGGCTATAGGGCTGGAAGAAATGAGTGTACTCTATGACATTTGCCTTGCAAAAGCTGCCACTTCAAAACTACTTTCTCTTCATTCTGGGGAAATGGGAGGAAGTTCTAGGACAATATTAGGAACTCACCAGGAAGCCCAACACCTTCCCCCTTCCTTACTAAATATTAATGGTGTCACCACTCAAGACCCACAGTGTAACATTTAAAGCTGCATTCATAGATATTAGTAGTGTGCTCCCCGATTGTTTTCTTTGATAACCCTGGCCCTTACCAACCTTGGACCCCAAGCCCACCCCCAATTCTGCTTTTGGATAATCACCCTTAGTGAGGAAAGATCATACCTATCTTGGGTCTTGGGAAAATCCAGGTTTAGTGGTGACTCATTGGACCTTAATCTACTGTACCTGGCCCTGGAAAGAGTTCTACCACCACTCACAACAATCCTAAACCTCTCTCTCTGCCTTGGCAATTCCCATCACAGCTGAAGGCAGTGGTAGTAACTCCAGTTTACAAGAGAGGTGATAGTACATCCTGTAGTAACTACAGTCCATCTTTATTCTCCCCCATTTCCAAAGCCCTTCAATGGATAGTAACCGACCAGCTTACAAACTACTTTACCAAGTACAATCTACATTGCAGACAGCAAAAGGGTTTTGGAAGGAACACAGCACCAGCACTGCACTCCTAGAATTTACTGATTTCACTAGAAAGCCCTAGACCATGGTCACTTAGTTGGGTCTGTCTTTATAGATCTAACTAAAGCATTTGACAGAGACAATCATGCTCTTTTTTAAAGTCCCTCTCAGTGTTGGGCCTCTCCCAAGAAGTCACTTCCTGGTCTTCCAAATACTGAAGTGGGAGATCACAAGTAAAATCCATGACATTTTGTCTTCCAGTCTTCCAGTTTGTTCTGGGGTATCACAAGGGTCCATATTAGGACCACTACTTTTCAGCCACTTCCTTAACTCCCTTCCTCGGCGTGCTCTAGCAACCTGGTCCATTATGTGGATGATGCTGTCATCTTTCTATTTATTTATTTATTTAGACAGCAGTTTGAAAACCTTTGAGCCATAGGCTCATTTACAAAGGTACCTTGTCACAGTAAAACAAATGAAAATACGTCAGTATAACAGTATAACACAGTATAACAGTAACTTAAGACATAGATACAAACAAGCTGGTACAGGTAGGATTGATGCAAACAATACCAGAGTTATGTTGTCCTTAGCAGCTTAGTAGTAAGTTTGTTCATAAGTATCGGTATGGCTTTGATAAGTGGCAATTACAGCTTCGGGTGTTAACAAGGTGGTTCCGTAAGGACGTTTTGAAGCATGATATAGTTGGAGCTTCGGAGATGGAGGGGGGCAGTGTGTTGAACCAGGAGGGGCCTTAAAGCTTGAAGGCTCTTTGGCCGTGAGAGGTTCTAGCTCTAGGGATAACAAGAGAGGTTTTTCCCAGAGGTCCGGTATGAACTAGTGGGACAGAGTGGCGGATGGTGGTGGTCAATCCTGGTGGGGATAGCCCAAGGAGGGTCTTTTTGTAAGGGTACAGGTCAGATATTTGAGGTGCTCTCAAGATCAAGTACCAGTGCTTTGGCATACAGTGAACAGGGGTGTGTTGCGTAAGCCTGAATGTTAACCTGGTGGCCTTATTCCCAGAGAAAAGGACTTTGTGAGTGCGTCTGATCAGCAGCATCATACACCGCAGTCCATAGTCCACTAGGGACAGGATAGAGGAGGTGATCATAGGTCAAGAGCCTCTGGGGAGGCAGTGTTTATACCGATGTAAGATGCCCAATCAGATATTAGTGGCAGTGGCTAGGGCAGCGATGTGTCCATGGAAGGAGAGGGAGGGGTCAAATGGATCCCTAGGTATTTATAGGAGCAAACTTGTTTGAGTGGGAAAGAGGACCCAGAGTGAATGAGGAGTTTGAAGTTGCAGGACTTGTTTAGAGGACGAATGAACATGGTTTTAGTTTTTAAGATTTATCACCAATCTATGTTCCTTGAACCAGCCCTCGGATCCGTGAAGGACTTCTGCAGCGAGTCCTGAGGGCAAATAGGGATTACGACTTGAGGTAAAGATGACTGCATCATCAGCGCATAATAGAATGTTCCCCAAGTAAGAGCGTGGAAGGTGTTAAGGTAAAGGGAGAATAGTAAGGGCCCAGAATGGAGCCCTGGGGAACACCAGAAAGATGCAACAGATGTCTGAGTAGGTCCCATTAATTTTTACACACTGTGAGTGGTCAGACAGATAACTGGTGCACCAGGAGATAGGCCCAGCAGCAAAACCAGAGAGACTAAGGGCACCAAGAAGGAGGGGGGAGACAGTGTCGAAAGCTTTAGAGAGGTCAATGAAGACCGCACCAGCCAGAGAACCAGTGTTTAAGGAGGAGTGGAGAAAGTTGGAGAACTCTAGGAGGGCTGTGTTGGTACTGTGGCCCGCTTGGAAGCCATGCTGCCTCAGGACATAGGACATTGTAGGTGGACAGGTAGTCAGAGATTTGAGAGGCCACCACTTTTTTGGAGAGAGGAGAGAGAATGGAGATTGGCTGATAGTTTCAGCCACAGTCCTATCACCACCTTTAAAGATAGGAGTGACAGTGGTGACTTTCAGGCAGTTGGAACCTTCCCCAGGCAAAGAGAGTGGTTGATGAGGCACGTGTAGGACTGTGTCTAAGACCAGCTGCTGAGATACACGGATCCAGGTGTCACTGCCCATACTATCACTCTTAAAGGCAGTGACAAGGTGTGGCCTAAGTTCTTGGGCAGAAACATCATGGAGGAAAAATAAGGCAAGAAAGATTTACGGGCAGGCGCTGGGGAGGAGGGTCAACAAAATTTGTAGGGAGGATAGGGCTAAGGTCGGTGAATGAGGTGTTTGGCTATGAGGCTGGGTCTGAGGAGATCACACCATTGATGTTGATCTGGGGGTGGGGGGAGTGTGCACTCCATTTAACTGTTTAATGTTATCCCAGAAGGTTCTGGGTTCCCCCATGAGGCAGTGAGTGAGGACCCATAGTGCTCAGATTCTGGCCTTCTGATGGCCCGGTGCACTTGTTTTGGGCAGCAGCATATAACTGCCTGTCACTGGGTCGGCCAGTCTCAATGGCACGGTGCCATAGGTTGTCCCTATGTTTGAGTTGGTGGATCAAAGCTGGGTTACCTAGGAGGCATTCTGCCCCTTGGGAACGGTGGGCCTGACATTGGGGCAAAGATATCACACGATTATTAAAAGTTCAGGTAAAGAAGGAGAGAGCTGTGTCGATGTCAGGAGTTGCCTGTTTAGGGACCAGTTAATTTGGGACAGATGTTCCTTAAGTTTTATCAGTCCACCAGGTATTAGACACCACCGGCATGTGGACTGTGCTATGGGTTTGGGGACTGAGGATGACCAGTGGAATAGAATGGGAAGTGATCGCTGAGAGAGTCTGGGAGGACTTGTACGTTGGGGATCTGATTAGGGCGGTTGGTGAGTACCACATCAAGCAGGGTACTGGAGCCTCTCTTGGGGTTAGTCCTGGTAGGGTGGGTAACTAGTTGCGTTAGTCACCATGACCCTCCCTTGCAATACAGCTTGCAAAAGAACTGTGAAGAAATCGAATCCTGTTTTGCCTTGCACTAACTCATTTTAAACTATAAAAACAACAAAGTAATGCTATTTGCCAACCCTCAGAATAAACATAAGGATGCCCTCTCACCATTCTCAATAGCCAATGCCAGCCTCTGGAGCAGGTTGCAAATTTTAAGTCCCTCAGCATCACCCTTGACCCCTCCCCTTCTTTCAGGAGTATGTCAACCAAGTCTGTAAAGGCTATCGATACCAGACCTGGTCTATGGTATAGGCGAGATCTTGTTTCACCGTTAATGCCCTCAAGCCAATTATCACTTAGGGTCAGTGACTGCATACAAATATAGGGCTTACAGGCATACTAGATGGGCCTAGCAGTCCTTATCTGCTGACAATTTCTGTGTATCCTTGTAAGCTGGCTGTTGCCAGCTCAGTTCTCTCCATAATCGACTATGGAATAGTGATCTATGGCAGTGCATATTACACCACATTAAAGAGGGTTAAGGTCACCCTCAATTAAGCTTCTCACCTTGTAGTAAGTGGTCATAGGCTCACCACACCTGTGACTCTATCAACAAGCAAACTTGCTGAATTTTACAGGGAGACTTCAATACCACAATCTGTCTACTGGCCTGGCAAGTTTACCCTTACTTCCTCAGAATCCACTGTCCAGCAATCCTCACTGTTGCCCCTGCTCCTAGGGCTACCAGATGCTCCACTAAAGCCTCCTTTCTCATCCCATTTTGCTAAACCTCTCATGGACAACATGCTTTTATGTACAGGGCCCCTCTGGCTAAACAGTTTACCTCCTGAGATTTTCTTTTTTTTTTTTTGTAATTCATACTTTATTGAGATTTTTAAAATACAAAAATTGTTTTTATATATATGAGTAAAGAAACAGCATAAACATTGACATGCCGTAAACTATAAATTGATCATGTCTGAAATAGTGAAAGAAAGTAAACTAATTAGCAATGAAATTGTTAAACACTAAATTGAAAGATTAATATATAATATAATTCTAACAATAGACTATCTAAACAGGATGTTCCTTTGTGTTTGTATAATATCAACCATAAAAAGCTTTCATATCTAAAGCAAACATTTCAATTGGATCAATTATAGCTACTATTGAAGGGGCATTTCAGATAAGGTTCCCATATATCTAAGAATGTGTCTACTCGATTCATATTTACATAGGCAACCCTTTCATAACTAGCTCTTGTAGATACATCTAATAACCATTCTTTATTGCAGGAATTGTTTGGCTATTCCAGTATCTAAAATTAACATTTTGTGCTGTAATAAATGCTGCAATTAACCATAATATCTGACATTCAGATAAACTCATAAGCTCAGTACAAATGCCAAAAATTGCAAACTTGGCAGAACATTTAAATATATAACCAAGAATTTTGCTGCATACTGATGGCCCTTTTCCCAAAAAGTATTGATTACAGGACAAAACCGTAAAATATGGGAAAGCATACACTTATCGTTTGCACATCTCCAGCATTTATCTACAGTTGCTATACCAAGTTTTACCACTTTTCTAGGTATATAATATCATTGATGTGCTAGTTTGTATTGTGTGAGTTTGCTTTTAGCCTCCATACAAGCCTTTAGATTCATTTTCACATGTTCTGCCATTCTTTGAATGTGATTTGTATAACTAATTCCTTTTGCCAGCATTTTAAAATAGATACATTTGGATTGGGTAATGAGGCTAGCATTTGTAAATAAACTAGGCCCATTTAAACAAAGTTGAGCTACATCTATTGTATTTAAAGAGCTGTGACTTTTCCTAGTACTGCTCCCCTCAAACAGTGCATATCCTATCACTTATTCCTCTTCTGTCTATCCCTTACTTAATCTTTTCCTCTTCCTACTTCTGCCTCCCTACACCCCACTCTCCCTGGCTCCTTCCATACCTCACCCTCACTCACCCTCATCCTCTCCCCTACCACCCCTTCTGCTCTTCCTCTCCTCAGTTCCCTTATATCCCTCCTCCTCCTCCTCTCAAAACTCACATACAGATTCCTCCAGTTCCTCCCAAAAACCCACATGTAGTTTTCCCCAGTCCCTGCCCCCACCCTAGTTCCTGCTACTTCCTTCATTGACTGTTGACAAGGACCTTTCAGACTGCCTCTTCCTTACCTGTGCCCTCCTGATCTATTCCTTCTTCACTGTGTCCTCCTGACCATTCACAGTATGTTTTGGTATTTGATGTATTCTTACAAAGTTTCTTGGCACAACCATGTACATTTTGTCTTTGTATTAATACTTATACTGTCATGTTGCACTGTTGTTTGTATTTTGTTCTTACTACAGTATGTAATCACTTTTGTAAACTTGCACTGTAATCACTTTGTTATTTTTCTGATGTGGAGCTTTGTAAATGAGTCTCTGACTCAAAAGATTGTAATTCTATACTTCAATAAATAAATAAACAAATACACTTCTCTCTGCTTTGACATATCCCAATCTGGATTGTCAATTAAGCATTGCAAGATTATTAACAACCACAAGCTAATCTAGGTGTTTAAATAGGCTAGAGGTTAAAGTAATGACTTGTTAATGAGCTTGGTACATCCAGTAGATCTGGGTTTGATTCCTGCAACCTCAATTTGCATATTGCTGACTCTGACCAATTATCTTAACCTCCCTGTGCTGCTGGTCACCCTGAAAAGTGACTCTTGTGCCTAGTGAGCATGGCCTAGTTACCAAATAATTAAAATGAAATTATTTCAATTTAACAAACCTAGAGACACATGATATGTAATTTGGTGTTCCATTAATTCATTTAAGCAATATACCATGACAGATTGTGGGTTATGCTTGGATTTACCATGCCTGGTTTGGTTTGGTCATGGGGCATAGTTGAGTGAATAAAACACACCAGAAGTGGGTAAATCCTAGCATAACCTATACCCTGGAGTGATATACATATTTTTAAACTCAGTATTATTGAAGTAGTGCTTCATACAATCACATACTGTATTATACATTGATCACTGAATAACATGACCTATTGCCTAGACTAAGTGACAAAATACCTTACTATAACATTGCTACACCTCATGTAGGTACAAGTATGATTTAATGACGATCTACTATTCTAGGCTGTAGTCGCTGTACTGTGTATGAATTTTCAAGACTTGTAACTACTGAAGAAATAAAACTATGTTATAGCATTAGTTTAGTTGTCTTGAGCCATTATTTGATAAACAACTTTGTTAATAGCCAAACTGTTGTAATAACCAAACTGTTAAAAGAACAACTGTGACTGTCTGCCCCCAAATACTCTGTCAGATAACCATTATCCAGTGGTTTATTAGTGAAAAGAAAAAGAAAATGCAGATGAGGAAGGAAGGAACAGAGGGCCCTCTTCAGGTTTGTGAACAGAAAAAAAAGAGGGGGAGTTATTTGAGAACTGTCTCCCACCCTTGTTGTGGGTAATGCCAGCCAATTGCCTGGGCCTCACTACAATGAGATCAAATATCAAGAAGGGGAAATATTCACCAGTCAATGTTTAATCCTGATCTTGGTGGTCTGCTTTATCCGGCACCTCTTGTCCCCATCTCATACATCTCCCATACATATCACTGCTCCTGAATTTCTCTGGAATGAGACACAGTGCTGCTGTGATGTGCTCCATCTCACAACAGAGCGCTTTTACCTTTATATGCCACTTGTCAAGTGTCAATATTGCTCTGGTAAGCCAGCGTGATGTAACACCCTTTTATAGCTGCAGGCAAATGTCCTAAATAGCATTTGCTGGGGTAGACGCAATCCCGACATTTTTTCCCCAGGATTAAATGTTTAAAGATGTAGGGGATGTTCATTCCCAAATGTCTCCAATGCTCCATGTGTCTGGGACCAATAGGTCTGCAAGTCGGGATCCCCAGAAATTTGTCGGTGGTGTATACATACAAGCTTCAAGTTCCACCAACACAGTTCTGAGCCCCTCAAGGCTGAAAGTGTTTGGTAACTTAGGTGTATGAAAGTACCTAATTAGGCACTTTCACCTAAATTCTCACCAAGTGGGTGATAGTGTGGTCTGCCAACCAATCCTCTGCATGTAGCCCCAGCCCTCCTCACTTATTGTGATCTATGGATCTTGCTCCCAGGCTTACCTTACCATATAAAACTCAGAATGGTCTGGGCCTTGCAGCACCTTATAGGCTAAGGCAATGTTACTTGCTGCCTACAAGCTTAACAGCCCAGTATAGAATTGCTCAAGTCTTGTCAGAACCCTAATGATTAGAGCACATCTTCCCTGGATTTTTATATAGTAGCAGACTTTGTGAAATCAAAAAGAAATCCTGCTGTGGTAAGTTGAACTGTTGTTGTATGTGTGCAAATGGGCAGTATGTCCTATTGTGTAGAAACTGTCTGAATCTTATTAAAAGAGTTATGATTCCAGCGCTGAATCCCACATCCCTAATGAAGGGGTGAGTCTGGATCCCTATTATGGTAGTTTGCTGTCAAAGTTCATTGGGCATCCCTGAGATCCACCTGGCCTTTAAGAACATGCAGAGAGTGTGCCTCGTGAGTGGGTTTTAATGGATGCTAGCAGATTCGGAATAATCTGGGTGTGAAGCAGCATGAACAAATGCACTGGAATTTCCAGTACCAGTCTCCAAGTCCAGCCAACATGAGTCAAAATTCTGTTTAACCCACTTCAGGACAGGCAAGAACTGTGCCACTACATAACAGAGATGCATATCAGGTAGTGCCAATCCCAGTTTCTCAGGGAGGGTTAGCAAATGTCTTCTGATCCCATGTTGATGGCCAGTCCAGATGAAAGATAGCATGGTCTTCTGTAACTTTTTACAAAAGTATTCTGGGACTTTTATGGGTAAGACCTGGAAAAGGAAAAGGTATACAGGCAGAATGTTCCTTTTAGCTGTGTCACTCCGACACCCCCAATGGGAGGAGGTTCCAATGCTCAATGTCTGCCCTCACCTCCCTCCAGCTTCCCATAATTTAGGTGAAAGAGAGAACTAAGCCTAGATGAAATCCACATGCCCAAGTAGTGTACAACCCTTTTGTTGCCCAGTGGAATGGAAGTCCTCTTTAACTAGGAGGAACTGTACCATTTAACTGGAGGCCTCTGACTTAGAAAAGTTAATCTTATATCCTGATATACAGTAGTACCGCACTTTCCAATTCCTTGAGCAACTCAGATACAGAGTCTAGAAGTTGAGTGAGAAAGAACGTGTTGTCAGCATCAGTGAAATTTTATGTTCCCATTCCTGACTTCTCACCCCTAATCCTGGGGTTTGCACAAACTGCCTGTGCTAATGGCCCCACACACAGGGCAATAAACAATGGCGTTAATGGGCAGCCCTCTGTGGTGACCCTGGTAAGAAAGAACTTATATGAGGTTACCCCATTTACCCTCACAATGTCCTAGAGTTCCCTCACACAGTTAAGGAATGTGCCTCCAGTTGCATCACCTCTAATGTTTTATGCAAAAATCCCCAGTTCACCAGGTCAAACTCCTTTTCTGCATCCATGAAGATGGCCAGTGCCAACTCTTTATCCTTTTGATCCTTAACCATTATGTTCAACAAGCATCTGATGTTATCATATATTATTCTGCCATTAATGAACTCAGTTTGATCTGGGTGAACAAGGACGTCACACATCTCTGCAATCTGAGTGCCAGCATAGATGTAAAGATCTTAAGATCTGTATTCAAGAGAGATGCAATGGTATGAGCCGCACAGTGTTCTGTCCTTATCCAGTTTGGGAAACACAGAGATTTGATTGTATTGCCATGAGGGCAGAGCTGTTTCCTTCCTGAATCCCTGACAGATTTCCAAAAGAATAGGGTCTAGTTTGTCTTGGAATTAAAACAAAATTCAGCTCCTATCCTATCAGGCCAGGAGCCTTGCCCACTTTTAATTGAGCTATCACTCCCTAAATCTCTACTATCATAAGGGGAGCAAAACAAAAATATTTTCCCGCAGTATATCTGAGAGTTTCAGTATCTGAACTTTCCAAAATATTCGCCCATCCTACTCCCAAGGTCAGGAATTGGATCTTGTTTATAAAGTTCCTTATAGAACCCGGTGACATGTTGCAAACTCACAGCTGGGTCTGTATCACAATGCCTGGGCCCAGTCTACATATACGCACTTACTGTCTGTCTTGTAGCTTCTATATGGAGTTGCTAGACCAGGAGGCACCCTACCTGCTGCCCTGACTCACAGAACCATTGTTTTGAGTACCTCTAGTTCCCTTCTAGATGTCAGCATAGCTCAGTTGGTAGCACATCCGTCTCTAGACCAGAAGGCTGTGGGTTCTCGTCCCACACTGGGATTGGACTTGCACCTAAAATCGCTGGCATTCGGGTGCAGTATTGGGGTGCTGTACTGCAGGGGTGCCGTCCTTCGGATGGGGACGTTAAATCAAGGTCCCTTCTGCCCATTCTGGTGGTGTCCAGGTGGAAGTAAAAGAACCCAGGGAACTCTTCGCAAAGAGCAGGAACATTCCCGTGTCCTGGTCAACAATCCCTTCCCATAAACCAGATCATGCAATTATCCAGGCTGTGTGTGAGTGATGTGCGATATGGCTGTCACCCACATTCAGTCACTTCACTACCAGTCTAGCGTTGCTTGTAAAGCGCTTTGGGATATTGTGTATGAAAAGCGCTATATAAATGCTGATTCTTCTTCTTCCTCTATCTGTACTCCAGGTGTTGCTTCAGCTGTGCGCAGCATCTGTCCAACTTTCCTTGACTCCTGCATGTAGTGTAATTTTGAGCTCTGCCTCAAGGTCAAAAACTTCTCCTCTAGTTCCAGTTATTTTCTGAGCCCTTCCTTCATCCTCCTAGAGGCACAGCTGATGATGTGGCCCATGAGGACTGCTTTGAGACCATTCCACCAGGCAACCCCGATAGATGTTCTCTGGGGTTCATAGCCTCATAGATATTTGTCTTTGTCTCTACCACCTACTGTAATTCAACCTGATTGAGAAAGGAAACATTCAACCCTAGCTGCTAGATCTCACCACTGGGTGATCAGCATCTCAGTCTTACCAGAACATGATCTGAAATAGTTATTGGTCTATGTCACACCACTCTACTGCATGAAACCATTCATCAGAAATCAGGAACAAATCTATACTGGAATAGGCCTGGGAGGATGAGATCAGAATGTATAGTCTGGTTTTGGGGTGTAGTAGTCACAATATCTCCACAAATCCCAACACTCTTAATGCACTGACCCACTTTGGTTTGTGTTGAAGTGTTGCTTCTGGATCTGTCCAACTGGGGTTTGATTATCCCATTGAAGTTCCTCCAGTCAGATACAGAGTACCTGGATCATGGGGCACAGGGAGCAGCATCTCTTTGAGAAATGCCATGTTCTCCTTTCCAAATTCAGGGCATTTACATTCAGTGTAGTACATGGGACAGAGACACATGTGCCTCTGTCACATACATACCTTCCCTCAGGATCTGTCTTCATGTGCATAACCTCCATGGAGCAGTCTCTGTGCATCAAATGGAAACTCTCCTTTATGGGGGTGAGTTGTAAAGAGGCAGCATGCACCTGGTCTACCCAGGACCTCTTTAATTTAACAGGCTCTGACTTGGTCAGAGGGGTCTCTTGCAAGATGACAACTGTTGTTCCCTTTTGTTTGATCTCCTGTAGAAGATGGGTTCTCTTTATTGGGCTATTTAGGCCTTTTATATTGTATGTTACCACCCTACCCTCCATGACATCCAAAACTCACCTCCCTTCCCACTGAATCTCATCAGAACAGACAGTCACCACATTGTAACCAGAATAGAAAAGGAGTAGAAAACAACAGAAACTTTGAAAACTGAAAACTGTGAACTGAGGTCTATTCTCAAACTTTGGACCTCAGTGGAATGAAGTGAAGCCCTGTCCATCTCTGGGCATGGTTTCCTAACATAGTTGCATCTGTGTGGATAGTCTGCAACAGTGCAAACATATTGGGCCAGATATTCAAAACTTTGCGCTGGGCAAAATCATTTCTTGCAGGTTTAGCGGGATTAGCTGGTCTGCCATATTCAAAGGCCAAATAGCGCTGGCAAACTGCATTAGCGCTAGGCAAAAGTATAATGTATGCAAGGGGCAAACTGACACATGAATACAAAGCGTACTATATTTAAGTGGCTAGCGCCAGCTAAGTGGTTTAAGCGCGACCTATTATGACAGTGCTGTAGCGTGTAGATTACGCCAGAAAAAGCTGGTCTTAATCCTGGCATCAGCTTGCGCAACATAAATGGCTGTGCGCTGAATTTGTTGGTTTAGCGTGGTCTTAGCGACCCTAATACATAAATATAACATAAGATAAAGCCAAACATAGTGGAAGCTTGCTGCTAACCAATGGCATCACAATGATGCCAACATCTGCCACCAGTCCCAGCCATGCCAGGCAGTAAGTGGTGACCCGCCGCCAGTGGACAGCATGGCAGTGTAGCCATACAGCACACACCTGCTGACCACACATATCTGTGGACAAAACAGATGCCAGCACACACATGCAGCACTGTGGGCATGGAGGATGTTGAGGGGAGTGTATGGGTGGCCAGGCTGTGCCACAGACCAGGTGTGGCCACAAGGCTGGACTCAGCATGCAGTGCACATGGGCCAGTATTAGGAATACCCCCAACACTAGTGTGCCTTTCGGATACTATATGCCCCCACCAGCCACATACCAACAGCTGTACAAGCTGCCACAACACACAAAGCCAGATATGTACATGTCACTGTGGGCATCACATGCCACAGGTACAGCATCTGTGGGTCACACAACAGTGTAACAGTAATGTCGACTGTCAGTAAACACCTGCAGGTTGGGCCTGTCACTGTGTACAGTGCAATCAGCATCACTTGCCCTACACACCATAGGCAGTGCTACGTCCCTCACACTACTGTCTCCCTTGCTACTGTGAGTCTGTTGTGCACTGTAGCATGCCCTACAGTGTGACAGTTGCATGCAGCACCACCACCACCTGTGCCTATGCTGTCCTGTCCCTGGGTACAATATGCTATGCTATGCTATGCTGTACTGTTTACCTGTAGCCTGTAGCTATCATCATGCACTGCCAGACTGACCTACAGATGGAGCTGCGGTTGGACCTTGTCTGCCCTACTTCCAGACTGACCTACAGGTGGCTCTATGGGACCCTGCAGTAACGCTTAGGCAAACTGTGTGCAAATCAGGGTATAATGAGATGCTAATCCGTTGTTTGTCCAGAGACTACCTAAGTAGGCTCATTTGCATGGCACTTTGAATATGGTACATTTTAGCCCGGCAAGCGTGTTTGCTCCAGGTTAATCGCTTAGCTCCGCTAATGTGTTAGCCGGGCGCTAATGGTACGGGAATATTGTAAAGTTTTGATCACTGTTCTTTTCATCTGCTGCTTCCTGCAACTGTACTGAGTCCATGCATTTGCTGGCACACATTGGCCAGTAGTTCGTCTGTACCTGCCCTCACGTTGCTGTGTACTGTGTTGTTGTTGTGGGTTGCACTTCCTGGTTGTTTTATTCAGTGCTGTCTTATTCCAGGGCAATGTTTGCCCTGCACTCCCAGCCCAGTTTGCATGGCCTCATTACCATGCTATATTCAGAAGCTGTTTGCCCTGGGCTATTCCATTTGAATATGGCTTGCTTTGTGCCCGGCTCAGTTTGTCTGGGCTGGGCAGTGCTAATTTTGCCCCGGGCAAAGTTTTGGAATATCTGGCCCATTGTGTTTAATGAGCCACACTTACTCTGAATTCTGTCAGTGACTCTATTACCACCTATTGTATCAGTTGTATGACCAAAATCTCACCCCTGCCCTCAGGGACAAAACCTGTCCAAGACAGTTATGCATGTCTCCTGCAAACTTGGATTGTCTTTGGTATATCTTGTAGGCCCCACATTAGCAAAATAGTGTCAAAAGGCCTCTGTGGCTTTCTGCCTCTGGGAGGGGTGGATAGTTGCAGGATTGTGTTTTCCCCATTCCCTTCCCTTCCCTTGAGTAATGCTAGTGAGGTGAGTCGACATTCCCTCAGTTTCCATCACCACTGTGGTGCACTGCTTTGAGAGTTGGCAGGGCAGGCCCTCCTATCTTAGGGTCCAGTTACCCACTGCACACACAGTGAAGGCTATGATCCTTGTCTCCTGGCCCACATAGATTCTCATGGCTCACTCATCATTATGTCTAGCAAGGGAGCCACAAGTTCAAACCCTTGCTGTCTAAGTCTGTCCATCTACCCCTGTCCATACTCCTGACAGGGTTTTCTTCTCATGATGCCCTAAATGGTTCAGCATGGGTGGGCACCCACCCATACCTGGGCAGCACTATATCCTATGCACCTCATGCCATGCCTACTCTCTTGCCAATTGAGAGTTCAAAGGAAAGTTGTGCCATGTGGCATTACCTGTGAGCCCATCCTCTGGAGCCATGGACTGAGTTCTCTCCCCTTTTGCAGTTTACCATACCTCATAGGTTAATGGAACTGGGTCTGTCTAACATCAGATAGGTGGCTGTCACCAGTATCATGTAAAACCAATCTCCCAAAGTTTAAGTGCCTTGGTTTGGTTCAGGGCTGGGTACCCCTATGTACAAAGGATGATCCTCATTTCTCTGGGCTCCTCTAAGGGATGCAGTTGGGGCATGGGTCCTTGCTGTGCACTGTCCCAGATCCCTTCAGGTAGTCTGACCCCAGCTCCTCTCACCAGATCCCTTCAGGTAGTCTGACCCCAGCTCCTCTCACAACACTGGGTGTGCCCACCAGTCAGACACACCCAAGGCCAAGGCAAGACCACTGGAAAATTCCCTATATGCCACCCTCACATTGGGAGAAAGAGCTTATCCCCAATAGGAATGTCATTAGGCTGGTGTCTGTGAGTGGAGCCCGTCCCAGGTACCCCAGTCTCATATGGCTGACACCTCAGTTTATGCCAGCCCTGCTTCAGAGCCCCGACAGACCCAGTGCTCCATTTCCTCCTCCCAGCTAAGTGAGGTGGTGATGTATCAACACACCCCACCCAGAGCCCAACCCTGTGAGCCCATCCCATCCCAACACTCTTATCTATGTATAATCACCATATTTACTATACATGAAACCAGAGTGCACAGCAAAATCAATCATATGCCCACACTAAGTTGAATCCTCTTTGGCTTAGTGCAACTGCTGCCCCAATGCTGGTGAAGAGACAGTCCAGTGTGTGTTACTTGTTTGTAGTCCCACATGGGCCAGAACAGGAGTGGAAGACAGCCCAGTGACCAATGTGGAACCTCTGTGCTGTCCATATCCCCCACCCTCTTCTCCAGAATGGGCAGATCCACCATCACTACGTGCTCCAATATATGTTCTGGCTAACAGTGCACAAAGCCCTACTTTACCTTATGACCGCAGCTCCATCCCAGCAAATGGCTGAAGTACCAGCCCCCACCACAAAGTCATTTAATTTTTCATGTTATTGTTACTGAAAGGCATCTGAGCAAAGATGCCTGTTTTCACATGTGTCCAGTGACAAATGTGGTACAACAATACATATTGGTAAATATTACATGGTTTTGAATGACAGTGCATAGAAAATTGGTACAATAACACATATTGGTGAACATTACATCATCAGGAATAACACATACAAAGGAGACAGAACATAATAGGGAAGGTAATGTTAAGATAACAACTATATAATAAATTTAAAGAGGAGAGCAGACATACGCTAGGTGAGAAGTGCAGGAAACTGAAAAGAAGAGATTAGCTGCCCCTAGGTGGTATGACAGCAAGGAATTGTAAAGACATGGGTACTTGAGTGCCTGATGGTCCTGGTGTGTACAGACTTATTGAAGGTGGTGGAGATGCTGCTAGGCATGGAGCCCAGTTGGATTTTAAAGAAAAAGAAACAATTCTGCTGTCAAATCTATCCTCCAGAGGGATGCAGTTTACAGCCTTGTACAAATCACAGTGGTGCATCCTAAGGGGAGGCATGTGATGAAATGGATGATGCTGTGATGTGTAGTCTTTAATCTAATTAGATTTTTCTTCGAGATGGAGATTGAGTACACAAGGGAGCCTTAGTCTAAAATAGTAGGAGCAGGAAACTGTTGGCAAGCAAGGCCCTAGTTTCTGGTATGAGGAAAATGCTTTAGTCAGTGTAGGATGCCAAGTCTTTGGTGCATTTTTAATTAATTGATGAGTGTGTAGCTCATAGTTCAGGTGACAGTCCAAGTGAATCCTCAGGTATTTGAAGGTGGAGACACTCTCGATTGAGTTGCCGCAGTTGTCTGTAAGTGGAAAATCAAAATTTAGGGACTTCCTAGAACTTGAGAATACCATGACCTTAGTTTTCTTGGAGTTGAGGACCAGGCCCTGGGAGGAGAATTAGGAGTGTAGTTAACTGAAGTCATGTTGCAGTTTGTTCTGAAGGGAGATTGGGTTCATATCCTTGCAAAAGAGGGCTGTGTTATCTATATAGAGGATGAGCTCTGTTGATGAACTTATATTGGGGAGGGATTTGACTACAAGAGAGAATAGAGAGGTCTGAGGATGGGCTTACCTATGCCGATGTGACAATATCGTTGTCGATGTTAAGTATAGTGAGATCCCCAATGTCGACAGGTGAAATTTCGCACTGATATTGAAATGTTTCACTTGGGGAGCTGTGCCCTTCTAATGATTATCAACTCTGTGTCAGAGTTGATTTGAAGGGGGGCACACATGGTGAAAGGCAAAATTTCACTTTAG
This sequence comes from Neoceratodus forsteri, assembly GCA_016271365.2. NCBI lineage: Eukaryota > Metazoa > Chordata > Ceratodontiformes > Ceratodontidae > Neoceratodus > Neoceratodus forsteri. The sequence goes on from CM057455.1 coordinate 269,363,832, forward strand.
GTCCTCCACAGTGACAATTTTGAAACCTTTTCAAAATTGTCACTGTGGTGTTCACCATAGGGTTTCGATGTTTGATAGGTACATCCTGAGGATGGAACCCTGGGGAACTCCATAAGTGATGTGATGAATTTTGGAGTATTGGCCTACTATTGTAGTCCTGTGCATCTGATTACTGAGATAAATTTTCAAACCATTTTATTACTTCAGCAGAGAAATTTAGGCTAGATAAGGTGTAGAGGAAAATGTTATGATCAGCAAGGTCAAAGCCCTTTGTTAGGTCTACAAACACTGAGCTGGTGAAGAAACCTTTGTCACTGGCCTTTTCAATGAAATTAATAAGCCTTACTAGGGTGGTCTCAGTATTGTGACTGATTTGGAACCGATGCTGTGAGTCTGTGAGAAGTTTGTGTACTTAGGAAGTTCATGGTTTGATCAAAGATGATCCAAGGGAAAGGTCTCATATTATAGAAAGAAAATTAACTGTAATACAGACCCATGTAAGTTTTGGCATACGTTAAATCACTTAACCAATCCTAGTGGAGGGATTCACAGACAAATATAACACTATGGGTTGAGGATGCCCTAACTGATGAACCTAAAGGAATTTTGGACACTTTAAATAATTTCTTTACAAATCTCCCAGGTTACAAAGATGTTGATAACCCTGGCTGTGGGGATGAATCTAAAGGAACAGCTGGGGCACCAAACTATTTGCCACCTTTTAGATTTAGGGCCTGGAAAAATCAGAGGTCTGAAGGGATAAATAGGAATAAATGTCCATAAATCCACAGGGCCAGATAGTTTAGTTTAGTTCAGTTTATTGTTCAACTTTGTGTGCAGTTAACAATCAAAATTTTTACAAAAAAGAAAAAAATTACACAAATTACAGACATAACAAATAAAGTAGCAATATAGCATCAAATACAGCTTATTATGTGGCTAAAATCTAAGTGGTTATATACATAATAGATTACCCTATACAATTTATGTTTGCTATGTGGTTAAAAATATTGGAAAAGATTTCCATAGAATGCTCTAAACCCTATTCATACATAGTTAAATTTTAAATCATGGGAACTCTAGCATGTTTTCCTCTATCCCATTTACCATATAGTTTAAATGTCATCAAGCCTACAACAACATTTATAAAATATAACAATAATATAATTCAGAATTTCTAAACCGTCTGTTTCCAGAACAAGGACAAAAAATATAAAGCACTGTATGTGGCTTAAAAATTCAGATACCATTAATTCTGGCATATTTTTTCTTTAGCCTAATTATGGATGCAACAAATTTAGATATTATTAGGGCATCAGCAACATTTCTAGGGTGTAGAAGTATAGATACTGGATCATAGTCAGTTTTATCATACAGTTTCAAAAAATGTCCAAGCAAGTTGTTTCTAGGACCAGAGTAAATAGGGCAAAGCCTGATTTTGTGATTTAATGATTCAATCTGTGTTAAATCACATCTATAAAGATTGATGTATTAACCGTCCCTTTAGTAGAAGGACCTTTATTAAAAAGTATAACTTGAATTAATCAGTCCTGCACGAGCCACGTAATTAATTCCCTATCCGAAAATGCTATAGGCATAGTTAAGGCCAGATGAGATCGAGGGAAGATTTTTGAAGTTAGCAGCAAATTATATAGCTCCAATAATAACTTATATTTTTAATTGAGTCTGCAATTAGGATACTTTCCAGCAGGCCCAAAATAAGAGGGGGCAAATGGGGCAAATGCCATAGCCACGGCCGCAGTGTTTTAGAGAGGAGAGCAGAACAGACATGGCTTGGAGGTTCCGTTTGCAAACAGTTAACTGCACTGTATTTACAGACTTCAGTTTGCAGACCAAAAGTCACTCACACACTGGTGTATGAAGCAAGTGGGGAGTGGAGCAATTAATCAATATATAAGCAAAAACTTATGCTGGGGAGACGGAGGGACGAAGTCATGCCTGAGGCCTGGATGGTTAGGTGTAGGACCAACCGTGATGCTGACTGAGTGAGCAGGGACAGGGATGGAGACTGGGAGAAGCAAGCGATTGGAACCGATCCTCAAAGACCAGCACTGACTCAGTTGTTGTGCCCAGCTCGAGCTCAGCTCACCACTGACACCCAACTAATCAAACCAAATGTTGTTAGTTACCTCAAGTCAGAGTCAGACACACTCGCCTGTGTCGAGGACTGAGAGTAAATAAAACCACCATTGCATGGCCTGGCCCAATGGCAGGCCCAACTAGCAAGTGCCTGCCAGGAAGAGTCACCAGTCAGTGGCAGAGGCACATCTGAAGTGATTTTTTGCACCAGGTTACTAACTCATAAATTGGAGCCTTGTGAAAAGCTCCTGATTTAATCCCGATAAGCTCTGCATATAAACTTTAGACTAGTTAAAAAAATTACATGAACTGTTCTGGCATTCAGACAGAGGTTCATAATGCCTGCAGCATGCAGAAAAAGACATGAAAAATGCCAATGGTCACAACTTAAGGCACAAAACAATAAAGCACAGCACTACAAGTTGCCGATGCTGCATTCCAAATTTACTGAAGTGAAATAAGTCAGATTCAATGACAAGTTCCAATAGAAGCACAGTGACAGCACCAGCAGGAGAAACTCTCAGCCAAACCAGTTTCTCTAACATTTTGCCTTGCACTGACAGGCTTCGGGGTTGTGGGAGAAACTTTAGGGAAATTAGCTTGGTTGTGAGTTCTAGCACTGGTGTCATAGGTCTCGCTGGTATGCCAGTCCTGTAATCAGAAACCTGGCACCTACACTGACTTGCAAGAACCAAATTCTGACATACCTGCAGGAGGGGTGTCCATGACAGATGCTCCATTTCTCAGAGGAATACTTTTAGATATACTATCTGGAATCCTGCTTGCTCCCTTCATCTTTTACCATATCACCTCCTGGTCCTCCCTAAAGTATCCCCCAGCCTTGTATGTTATGGATCAAAGTTCTAGTGGCAGTCTTCAACTCCTCCCCCAGCCGCTTAGACAGTCCACCCTCCATCACCGTGGTGGGGGCCTAGGAGCAGTCCTGGCATCATTGAATGGTCTTTGTCACAGTCTGCTTACAGTCACTTCGGTTGCTAGGCAGATCAACTCCAATGTGTCAGACAAACTGAGATCTACCACTGTGTGTGTGTGTGGGGGTGATTGAGGTTGGAGTGTGAACACTACTTCCACTGGGCCTCTGGCACATAGAACATACAATGCCAGGAAGGATTATGGTGGTGGGGTACTTTAAGGACAGAGTTGGAGGGCAGGCAGGATGCCAGATTGGATTAAACTATGTCCACTGGGCACAGGGACCTCAAAAGTACAGCGTTTGTGATATTACAGTTCGTGGTCATGTCAAGCACTGTGCTGACATTAACAAAGGCAATATGAAGTAAGTTGGGAGCAGTTAATTATTTATTAAATGACTTTCTGACCTGGCCCAATGGTTCTGGCTGGTTGAGCACTGCACTGCTACTTGGGAGACCTGAATTTGTGTCCTTTTCCTGAATCCTCAGTCCTGGGCAGGGGGCAGAGCATTATGTGAGCATCATGCTAAAGCCCTGGCAATGGTGTAGGTCCACCTTCTGTACTGTTGCCTGCTGTGTTCAAATGTAGTGTGGCATGGACTGTTTGGAGTCCTGCCATATGGGGGCAAACCATTAAACCCCATAAAGGTAAGCAGGATCATTCAGGATGGGGAGCCAAGTTGTTTGAGTACATATGTGAGAGGGATGTCAAGGTTACAGCCTGAAGGAAGAGCAGTGGTGAGAGTCAGTGAGTGGCTGAGAAAAATTATAACTGGCCTTTCTGGATAGATTATTAAGATGTGTTCTAAAACATGGAAAGGAAAGGTGAAATGTATTCTAACATACTAACATACTATTTGCCAGCAGATTAGGCCTTATGGTCTATCAAGTCTGCTCGAACCTAGATCCTTAGTTGGGTGCCGAGACCCTCCCACCCCTTGTGCTCCAGAAACCCCTATCATCCATCCCCACCCCGGGATAGGCCATCATCTGATACATCCACTTTCTGTGTCTGTCCCACCCTCTTAAAGCTCTCCACTGTGGATCTCTGAACCAGCTCACCAGGCAGAGCATTCCAAGGGTCCACCACCCTCTCAGTGAAAAACCTCCTCCTCTTTTCCCCCTCACCCTTCCACCTTCCAACTTCAAACCATGCCCTCTGGTGTGCCTCCTGCTTTAGTCTAAAGATCCCTCCATGTTTACCCTATTTATTCCCTTGAGGTACTTGAAGACCTCAATCATGTCCCCTGTCTCTCCTCTCCTCCAATGAAAACAGGCAGAGCTCCTCAAGTCTGTCCTCGTAAGTCAAATCCCCTAGCCCTCGTATCATCTTTGTTGCCCTCCTCTGTACCCTCTCCAGGAGCTGTATGTCCCTCTTCAAGTGTGGTCTCCAGTACTGTACACAGTACTCAAGGTGTGGTCTAACCAGTCCATTGTACAGTGGCAGAATCACTTCCTTGCTCCTAGAGGTGATCCTCTTGCGTGCATCCCAACATCCTTTTGCCTTGCTAGCTGCTCTCCTGCACTGCTCAGTGTTATTCATACATGTATCCACCATGACCCCTAGGTCTTTTTCCTGTTGAGGCTTCCAGCACCCTCCCAGGGTGTACCTGTGTTTAGGTTTCCGACCAAGATGCAACACCTTGCACTTGGTGATATTGAAATTTAATTTCCATGTGTGAGCCCAGCTTTCCAGGGTGTCCAGGTCCCCTTGCAGGGCCAACCTCCCTCTTCTCCCTCAACTACTGCTCCCATCTTGGAGTCATCCGCTAAGAGACTCATTTCACACCCTATACCATCCCTGATGTCTGATATGTATGCATTAAACAGGATTGGACCCAGGACCGAGCCCTGTGGTACCCCACTACCAACCTCTGTAGGGTTCGAGAGCTCCCACAGACCACTACTCTCTGAGTCGCCCAGCTATCCAGTTTTCAAGCTATCCATTCTCTAGTAAACTGTAATAATTAAGTATTAAATAAAACTACATGTTGAAATATGTAGGTGCTCTTTAGCTAGTACAGTGGTACAATTTCAATTTGGCTTATCTTTTAGTGCTGTTCATGTAACCTTTCGCAGTCTGTCTTCTCAGGTGCTCCAGTGCTCTGACTGGGGGCTAAGCAGGATGTTTACTGGCTGCACACTGCAGTAACTAATTTCCACCCACTGGTTCCCTCTGCCCTCTAGCCTTGTGTCTCAGCATGCAAATGCCTCTCACTGCAGATTGTTATACTGTCTAGCAGGTTCAAAGCCCATGCTTGACAAATAATTTTTTCAAATGATGGGACAGACACCAGTGGGTACCTCAGGGCTCAGGACTGAGATCAGTCCTCCTTCAGTGTCTTCCTAGGTGACACTGCAGAACAACTGGTAGGGAAAGTATGCACTTCTGCAGATGACAGCAAAATCTGAAACAGAGTGGACACTCAGGAGGGGTTGAAAGAATGAGCAAGGATTTTGTGACTCTTGAGGAGTGGTCAAAAGCATGGCAGTTGCCAGTGTTTAATGCCAAAAGTGCAAAATCGGCACCTAAGACACAGTAACCAAGAAGCTGAGCATAGGATGGGGGTACTGACTGTCATTAAGCAGGAAAGAAACCTTGGGGTTATCATATCTGAGGACCTCTAAGTGGCAGGGCAGTGTGACAAAGCAGTGGGATGCTAGGGGTACATAGGAAAGGGCATCTCCAGCAGGAGGAGGGAGGTGGTGTTGCCACTGCACCGCTTATTGGTTAGATCCCACCTAGTATACTGTGTCCAGTTTTGGAGACTACACCTCAGAAAGAACATATATGGGGTGGAAGCAGTCCAGAGGAGGGCAACTAAAATGGTGCAGAGGTTGCATTAGAAGCCCTATGAGGAAAGACTGAGGATCTCAACATGTACACACCTCAAGAGAGGAGGGTAGAGAGAATGAACAGGGTGCAGGGAGAGTTTCATTCAAATGAGGTGGACCACCAGGATCAGGGATCATGCAATGAAGCTGGAGGGTGGGAGTTCAAAAAGATGTGATGAACTATTTCTTCATTAAAAGGGTGGCAGGCACTTCTAACAGACACACTGCCAGCAGAAGTGGTATAGGCTAAAACAATGGGGGCTTCAATTATGTGAGGGATAGACTTACAATAGGGGTATATTAGAAAATAGGCAGGAGAGTCAACAGAGACCATATAAGGTCTGCAGAGACAGATTAGGTAGACAACATGTGGGCAGACTGGTGGTGCAAGTGGTCCTTTCCGCTGAAAAATTATAGGTTTTATATGTTTCCATGTTTACAGGGCATTATGTACTATGCCCGTTATGGCAGAAAGCACTCCATGCCAAGAGTGCAGAGATCTAGAAACTCACTGTAATGTAACCCCTGCCCACGCCACCATCAGCACTGCTGGAATTTGAACTAACATCTAACAGTAGTACTATCAAAATGAGGTAAAGGTTCCTCCCATGGTGCTATGTACCTATGTAAGTACTGATTTCTGCACGTGTCCTGGTGCCAGTGTGCCAGTATAGGTGCCGATAAGCTGGTGTTGTTATCAAGTCTCCTGTATCTGGACGGCATGTCAGCAAGCAATGCCAATGTCAGGGTTGCAAGTCAAAGATAAGTTACTGCATCGCTTGAGTCTCAAAATATTTTGCAGCATGTAAATATATGTGTTAAAATTTGAAAAGTCAGTACAAGTGTATTAAAGCAGAAGCTAGTTCTGCAGAAGCCTAATTTTTAAATTCCTTAGTAACCAGGTATGGCCCACTGGGTACAAGTACTTGTTTTCAGGGCAACACAGGAGCACTGGGGTGATTAATTAACTTGCTCAGAGCCACACAGCATACAAGTAGAGGTTTTATTTATTTATTTAATAAAAAGTTTCACCAGGAGGGCACACTGAAAAACAAGTTGCTCATCTCATGGTGCGACCTAGGGAAGGGGATTATTGTGTGAATCAAACCAGGTCTGCTGAAAGTACAAGGCATATTCACAGCTTGTTACTTTGATATACTGAAAAAGAGAGATTTAATTTTGTTTTCTTTCATCTGAAAATGCTTTTGTTTGGGGAATACTTGACCTAAGTGTATAGAGTGGTGACATTGATCATGACTGATCTTTTGTTCCAAGTCCTTTTTAGTGCACTTAACTATGCAGCAACGGTTAACTTGCTGGTTGGGGTATGTGTACAAGTAGCATTCCACTTGCTCTTCATTCTTAGATGTTGGCAGTGTGGTGTTAGGTTAGGCATGCATTTTATTTATTTAGTTAATTATTGTTAGTTCTAACTTCTGGAAAGACTGAACAACAATTAATGTAATAATAATACTGAGGCATAAGCAGATACAACACTGATATTGAAAAGCAACACCCTCTCTTTCAGGCATGCTGGCATCTCAGGATATCAGTAAGCTGCATGCTAAGATGCCAGAGATGTTGGCATGCTGCCCATTTTTGGCATGCTGTCATGTCAGCAAAACAGCATGCAGTCATACTGGATTAAGTTCCAGCCCCTCCCCTGCTAGTACTGTGCTGTTAAATTTTAAATCAATCACTAATGGTTGTTTCACTTCAATAAATTTGGAATCACATCATCTGCAACTTGTAGTACTCTGTGCCTTGTGCATATCAGCATTTATGTATTGCTGCCTGTTTGTGTCTAGTCTGCCGCCCCTCAATGGCAGTGCCATCTGCTCTCCTTAGGAGCATTACTGCCTTTCCTTTTGTACTAGCTGAAGTTTTCATTTGGGAGCCACAGTAAATAAAACTGTTTGCATGGCTTGGAAAATTGACGTACCAACAACAATCCTGTTGGCATCAAACCAGGACAGTGCTGCTGGTGAGCAGGTGTAGGTCACTGTTCTGCAACAACCCGCTTTAAGCGTAGTGGTAAAGTGTATGGTGGCCCTGCATGCAATAAGGAAGCCTGGCAAAGCCTGGTGGTGCGCATTTAACTATTTATTTTAGAAAATGGGAAAATTACAGTGACAGAGATATTGCATTGGCAAAAACGTGTTCCATGGGTGCCTTATCTCTCACGGTGGTTACGCTGTCATAATTACAACGGTACTTGAATTTTTTCATAGCTGCTATGGTTGCTGAAATATTGGCAGATTTGTGTTACAAGTGTTCCTTGTCCTATAGGGCAGCTGTATGACTCCATAGTTATGTGTAAAGTGGGAGCACAGGGCCAGACCCTTGCTCCCACATATGCATCCATTACGCAAAAATGGACAATGGGGGTCTCTTGGTATTCACCTCAGGGCCTTGCTGTGAGGTCACCCAACTACATCATAGAAATAGACAACCCGTCAACTGGGTGACTACTCTTAGCTGCATGTGCCTCAAATAGTTTCCATTATATAGGGTGCATCAGCCTAATATTGGCTTAATTAAGGTGTGGACCCTAGCCAATGTGTAGGTAACTGGTGTTTTGCTAGCTAAAGTGAAAGTCACACTTTTACATTTACAAACTTTATTGAATATTAGCTACTTACTTTTGCTCATTCACAAACTATAAATGGGATTCTAAATGAGGGTGCTGCTGCATATGGCATACATCGACAAAAAACAACAAGGCAGTGCACACCCTGACCCCCAGCGATGGTCTGCATCTGTCCAGCAGGGATCCAGGATCCTGGTGATAGGTTTAAATGCTTCATTGGCGCATTTAAACAAGTCAAGGGAGGCACTGAAATGAGCAGGGAAGTTCTAGTCCACTCCCAAAAATCAGGGTAGTAAGAGGTAAACACCACGGTAGAGATGCTGATAAGGAGAAGGGTGGGGTAAATGGAGAAAATGACAAAGGCAATAAGGACAGGGATGGAACAAAAAGGGTCAGGCCATCAAGAAATGGAGGGTAATGAGTACCAATGCCTGTAGATTGGGCAACAAGCTCCCTGAACTGGTGGCCTTGAAGGAAGAGGGATGCCTGGATATCATGGCAGTCACAGAAACATGGTACACAGAGAACCATAACTGGGATATTAACATACCAGGGTACATAAGCTACAGGGGAGAGACAGGAAGGGAGAAGAGGGACGGAGTAGCTCTCATGTAAGGGAAGGGATAAAAGCAAAGGAACAAAAGAGTAAACAGGGAGGAGAGGAGGCACTGTGGGTCATCTTAGGGACTGGAAATGGCACCGAAATCCACACAGGGGTTGTATTCGTGTGTATAAGGAGTGAGCAGTGCTCTCCCATAGGGGTGTTTAGGCCTCGAAGACGCCCTGGGGCGAAATGGGTTCTGGAGCGTGGTACCCCATTCTGGTCTCCATACCCAGGGCACCTCTTTTCCTAGAGCGACAAGTGGTTGGGACAATTCGTCAACCTCTTCCAACTTTAGCGTTGTTGTGCAATGCCAGATCTGTCTGCAATAAGACTGCTCTTATTGCGGACTTTGTTAACTAGGGCAGATCTGGCTTGCATGAGGACCTGGTTGGATGGGAATGTAGCCCCATTTTAGAGCTGCCGTTCCCACGGGTCTCGGTTATACATCGCCGAATTGGATAGCAGGGTGGGGTGGGGTGGCGGTCTGTTTTAAGACCGAATTGGGCCTAACTGGTGTTCCAGTTGAGGAAGCCAGATCATTTGAGTGTACTGTGATAGCTGGTGGGGTGCAGGATTGCTCTCATCTACCATCCACCCGAATGAGAAACTTTTCCTGCAGGAAATAGCAGATTTCGCCACTGACATGGCCTTGGAATCGCCCAGATTGATGGTGCTGGGCAATTTCAATGCATGGATCGATTACTAATCTTCACTTTTGGTCAACATTTCCTCCAGGTGATGACATCACTTGGCTTCACTCAGGTTGTTTCCACAGCCACAATTATACTTACCTGGTAGGGAGATACCATCACGCAGGTGGTTTTCCCAGGGTGAGGCTTATCCATTGCACTTCGGATTTGTTGACCCTTCGCATGTCCCCAAATGCGGATACCGACTGCATAATTTGTGGTAGTGGGGACTGCGCTCGCTATAAAATCATGGTGTATGAAATGGTTAGGGACTGTGGAGGAAACCGGATTTCTGGTGCATTTGGGAACTAATGATCTAGAGGAAATAGCATTTTGAAATCAAGCAAGGTTCCAGAACTTGCCAGAGTCTGTCGGGATAATGGATGCAACATTTCCTTTTCAGAGATATTGCCAGTACCAAAGGCCTCAGTGGACAAAAAAAGAAGCTTACAGAGGTTAATGACTGGCTCAGGAAGTGGGGTGAAGAGAATGGGTTGGGGTGTTAGGGAACTGGAATGGAGTTTGGGAGGATAAGGGACTATATGCCAAGGACAGGTTTCATCTTGCCCCATTAGGAAAGGAAGTCCTTAAACAGGGGATGGCTGACTACATACAAGAAAGGTGGGGTTTAAACTTGTAAGGGGGAAGGATGAGGAGGGTCTGACCAGAAGCCCCTCCTCCAGATGAGGGAGTAGCCGTCAAGCCCAAGAGGGGAGGGGAAACAGACTGGAGGTGGAGGTTTCAGGAGGAGCAGGGGAGGATGGAAGTATAAGGAATCTGGGTGGGGTTGAGAAAGAGGATCAGGGATAAGGGTGGGGTTGGTGTTAGTAAATGCCAGGAGCTTGGGAAACAAGTTGCCGGAGTTCCAGGCCATGCTGTTCGAGGGTGGATGTGGCGGTGGTCACGGAGACGTGGACAACAAAACCATGACTGGGACCCTAAATGTACAGGGGTACACTATGCTTAGGAAGGATAGAAAGGAGGTCAGAGGGGTGGAGTGGCTATGTTCATTAGAGATGATAGAAATTACTATGGTAGAAGAGGCAGAGGGAAGCGTGGAGGCCTTATGGGTCTCTCGATCCCCAGCAGGAGAAAAGGTCAAGCTGGGAGTTGCATAGGCCCCGGGATGAGTGATGTTCTAGAGGATGGTTTGCTGGACAACATCATTGCCCAGTGTGGTCCAAAAGGGAAGGAGTGGTGTTGATGGGGACCTTTATGCCAGGTACAAACTGGGAACCATGTCCCTAGGGTGGCCAAGGAGCAGAGGCTGCTAGATGGCTTCCAGGATGTGTTCTTAACACAGCATGTGATGGAGCCCACAAGGGAGGGGCATATCCTGGATGTGGTTCTGGCAGATGGGGATCTGGTAAGGGACATAGTTGTACAGGACCCCCTGACTGGGAGTGACCACAATACTGTCTGGTTTCAAATAAGCATGGGGAGTGGGGGTGAGATCTAGGACACTGTCAGTGGACTTCAGGGGCCAGACTTTATGGGCATGGGAAATATTCTCAGAGGATCACTTGAAGGGGATTACCTCAATGACAAGTGTGGAAAGGAGATGGGAGGTCATAAAAGCGGGACTTCATGAGGCAGTCAGGATCTGCGCCAAGTTGAAGCAGCGTAAGGGAGCAGGTCACGCTAAGCCATGCTGGTGGTTCAGTGAGGGTACAGGTAGCAGTCAGAGAAAAGAAGGCGCCTACAAAAATATAAAACAACAAGAGGGATAGGGATAAGGAAATGTACCAGCTTGCATCTAGAAAAGTCACCTGTATGGTGAGGGGAGCAAAGTCCAGTAAAGAGCAGCGGCTGGCAACAGGGATACATGGAGGGAAAAGGGTTCTTCCGTACATTGGGGAGCGGAGAAAACTAAGGGCCATCTCAGCAGATTGAGATCAGAAGAAGGGTGGGTGGGTGGAAGAGGCGAGGACCAGGCAGAGGTATTTAACAAGTACTTTGCCTCTGTGTTCACTAGGGAGGGGATGGGATATCTACAAAGCAAGGCATGAAGGGATAGAAGCGGCAGGAGTGGGATCAGAGAGCAACAGAAATGGAGCAAGAGGGAGGAAAGGTACCCCAGGGTGTCACATCTGGATAAGAATAAAAAGTCCAGTAAGGGAGGGACGGATGATGCTATCTCCACCAAAAGGGTGTGGTTAGCCCTCAAGGCCCCTAAAGAAAACAAATCTCCAGGGCCGGATGGCATTCATCCCAAGTACTATGGGAATTGGCAGACATACTGGCTGCACCTCTGGGAGCTTTTCAGCAGGTCACTTGAGACAGGGAGGGTGCCTGGTGATTGGCGAGAGGCACATGTGGTACCAATCCATAAAGGGGGTCAAGGGAAGTACCAGGTAACTATAGACCCATCAGTTTGACCTCGGTGGTGGAAAATTAATGGAGAGTATACTAAAGGAACGATTGGGGTGTACTTGGAGGAGGTGGGAGGTCTGGATAGTCGGCAACATGAGTTTGTGCCAGGTAGATCATGTCAAACCAACCTTGTGGAGTTCTTAGAATGGGTAACATCAGAACTGGACAGGGGTAAGCCTGTGGATGTATTATTCTTGGACTTCAGCAAGGCATTTGACTCTGTCCCCCACAATGGTCTGGTGGAGAAACTGATGGGGTTAGGGTAGGCCCTTTGATGGTCAGATGGATTGATAACTGGCTAGCTGGGCGCACTCAGAGAGTAGTGGTCTGTGGGGAGCTCTCAAACCCTAGAGAGGTTGGTAGTGGGGTACCATAGGGCTCGGTCCTGGGTCCGATCCTGTTTAATGCATACATATCGGACATCAGGGATGGTATAGGGTGTGAAATGAGTCTCTTCAGGATGACTCCAAGATGGGAGCAGTAGTTGAGGGAGAAGAGGGAGGTGGCCCTGCAAGGGACCTGGACACCTTGAAAGCTGGGCTCACACATGGAAATTAAATTTCAATATCACAAAGTGCAAGGTGTTGCATCTTGGGGGAAACCCTAAACACAGGTACACCCTAGGAGGAGGCGCTGGAGGCCTCGATAGGGGAAAAAGACCTAGGGGTCATGGTGGATACATGTATGAATAACTCTGAGCAGTGCAGGAGGCAGCTAGCAAGGCAAACAGGATGTTGGGATGCTTTGTAAGGGATCACCTCTAGGAGCAAGGAAGTGATTCTGCCGCTGTACAATGGACTGGTTAGGACCACACCTTGAGTACTGTGTACAGTACTGGAGACCACATTTGAAGAGGGACATACAGCTCCTGGAGAGGGTACAGAGGAGGGCAACAAAGATGATACGAGGGCTAGAGGATTTGACTTATGAGGACAGACTTGAGGAGCTCTGCCTGTTTTCATTGGAGGAGGAGAGACAGGGGACATGATTGAGGTCTTCAAGTACCTCAAGGGAATAAATAGGGTAAACATGGAGGGATTTTTAGGCTAAAGCAGGGAGGTATCACCAGAGGCATGGTTTGAAGTTGGAAGGTGGAAGGGTGAGGGGGAAAGAGGAGGAGGTTTTTCACCGAGAGGGTGGTGGACCCTTGGAATGCACTGCCTGGTGAGCTGGTTCAGAGATCCACAGTGGAGGGCTTCAAGAGGGTGGGACAGACACAGAAAGTGGATGTATCAGATGATGGCCTGTCCCAAGGGGTGGGGATGGATGATAGGGGTTTCTAGAGAACAAGGATGGGAGGTCTCGCACCCAACTAACGATCTAGGTTCGAGCAGACTGACAGACCGTAAGGCCTAATCTGCTGGCAAATAGTATGTTAGTATGTTAGCATGTTAGCTACTCACAAGGAGGTCACCTCTTGATCTGGTTTTCCTCCTGGGATTGAGGCATCCGATTTGGTGGTGGAACCAGTCGGTTGGTCTGATCATTACTCAGTTGGATTCAATTTTGAGGCCCCCTGGGTAGAGTCGGCCCTTGTGGAGTTGGTCAAGTACCGCCATTGTGGGCGTTGTCCCTGAAGACCTGATGGTGGTTATTGACCTCTCGTTGTTTGACGAGTTGTGCTGTGATCCTGGTGGCTGGTGATGGCCTACAATGGGGCCATCTCGGCTGCCATGACCAGATTGCACCAACCCGTGTTCGCCCCTTCCATGCCGTCCCGTTGCACCTTGGTTTGATGGGGCGCTGAGAGGGTTGGGAGGTTGGGGCATAGGTTGGAGCATCGGTGAGGAAGACTGCTCTGAGGATGACCATCTTATTTTGCTAGAGCATTATAAGCTCTACCAAACAAAAATTTCCCATAAGAAGGCAGAATTCCTGTCCAGGAAATTCTGTCACCGAATCGACCGGCTCAGCTCTTCAGAACTGTTGACAGACTGTGCAACCCAGTCTGTCAGCAGATCCGTTGAGTTTTACGCAGAATGACTGCGAGGAGATCACTCGATTCTTTGCGAATAAGGTGGAAGACATTCGGAGGCAGTGTCCTCGACCACACTCCAAGGGTGTTGCAGTTGATCAGTGTGTTGTCGCAGAGCCGGAATTTCCTGGGGTTCCTTTAATCTTCCAGACTTCATAGACACTATGAGGATTGTCCATGAGATGCCCAACATGCTGTATTTTGGATCCGGTCCTACTTCCTGATTATAGGATGTAGTGAATTTATCGGCCGTCCTTGCTCGATTATTCGGTGTTCTCTGGAGATAGGGTTTTCCTAGCTCTCTGAAGGAAGGGTGGTGACTCCCTTCTGGAAGAAAGCTTCCTTAGACCCGAATGACCTAGCTAACTACGCCCATTTCTACCTCCCTTGTGGGGAAGGTTATTGAAAAAGTTGTGGTGGCTCAACTCGATAACCATTTGACCATCCATAGTTTATATGAGCCTCTCCAGTCTGGTTTTCGTAAGAGGCATAGCACTGAGACTGCTCTGGTTCAGGTGCTCAATGATCTCCTGATGGCGAGAGATCTGAGATACCGCTCTATTCTGGTTCTCCTTGATCTATCATCAGCTTTTGATACTGTGGATCATGGGGTTTGCTTGAATGCCTGAGGTCCATTTGCAGGCTTTCAGGCGTGGTCCTCAGATGGTTTTCATCCTACCTCCAGGGGGAACACAGAGAGTGGTCTCTGGTTTATGTTCATCCGGGGCCTCTCTCTACTTTTGTGGGGTACCTCAGGGTTCGGTGTTTCCCCATGCTATTCGCGTAGTATAAATGCTACCCTCAGAGACATTGTAAGAAGGTATGAGCTGAGGTTTCATTGCTATGCTGATGATACCCAGCTCTACCTGTCTTTGCACCAGACCAGGTTAGTGCTATCTCGGTGCTGAATAACTGCCTCGCTGATGTCCAAGACTGGATGAATACCAGTGGTTTGAAGTTGAACCGGGAAAGACTGAGGTTATGGTGGTGGACCCGGTTGCAGGGTTGAGGGTTTAGGCGGGTTCCCTCTGGATTAATTCTTGGGGTAGACCAGATCCCACCTCTGAATGGGTGCATAACCTGGGTGTGGAGCTTGACACTGGTTTGACCCTTCGTTATCAGGTGTCTGCAGTTGTCAAGACTTCATTTTTCATCTTAGAAACATCTCCAGGATTAGGCACCTGGTTCCACCAGGTGATTTGCCGGTTTTGGTCCACGCCTTTGTGACATCTCATCTTGATTACTGTAACTCTCTGTACCTAGGGCTTGCTGGGGTTGATATCCATCACTTGCAGCTAGTGCAGAATGCAGCAGCACGTTTGTTGACTGGGGTGTCTAGAAGATCTCACATTACCCCTGTGCTGTGCACTCTGCACTGGCTGCCATCACAGTGGTGGATCACCTTTAAAGTGGGTCTATTGACCTACAAAGCCCTACATGGGTTAGGTCCTGACTACTTGAAAGATCTTCTGGTGCCTTACACCCTCTGAAACAGCTTCGCTCAACTGACGAGGGGTTGCTGGAGATACAGAGGGTGAATTTGAAGTCCTGGAGCCCATGCCTTTGGATTCATGGCTCCCACCCTGGAATTCTCTGCCCCACCAGCTCCGAGAAAGTACAATGGTGGATAGTTTTAAAAGGGCTTTAAAGTCAATTTTATGGAATTGGGCATTCCCTGCTGTACTGTAATTTGTTTATTTTAAATATTTTATATTGGCTGTATTGTTTCAGTGTATGTACTAATGTGTTGATGTTACGATGTTTTAGTATAGCGCCTTGAAAAATTTGAAAAGGCGCTTAACTAAATAAATTTTATTATTATTATCATTATTATTATATAGACCCCATCTCAGGGGAGGAAATGGACAAGGATATGATGAAAGGCATCCTTAGGATGGCAGAGAAAGGGAGATACTGTTGATGGGGAACCTGAATATGCCAGATGTTAACTGGAGCACCTTTGCTGCAGCCACATCCAAGAGCAGGGCCATTCTCGATGCCTACAGGGGCATACATCAGACAGCTAGTTTGGAACCTACTTGGGAGGAGGGAGCAATCTTAGACCTGGTACTTTCAAATGGGGACAGTGAGAGGATCTCAGATCTAGAAGTGGTTAGCCATTTGGGAACAATTGACCACCAGTGTGGTTCATGATAAACTCAGCTACAGAGTTGAGCCATTACAAAAGTGAGGGTACTGGATTTCAGAAAGACTGACTTTGGCAAGGTGGGAGAGTGCCTTAGAAAATCACTAGCAAACAGGTAAGAAGGAGGGTGGAGCAACAATAGGGAAACATCAAAACTGCCATCACAGAGGCAAAAGAGGTGACGGGCAAGGTTAAGGAGGAAAAAGATTGCATTTATGAAGTATAAGAAAACACCAAAAGAGCAGGACAGAAAACCCTACCAGTTAAGGCAGAAGGAAGCAGGAAGGGAAGTCAGAATAGCAAAGGCTCAAACTGAGGAAAAGATAGCCAACTTGGTTCAGAAGGGATAAAACCTTTTATAGGTGCATCAAAGAGCGTAGAAAGACAAAGGGAGGGATAGTGAGGCTGAATAGAATGGATGGTGGGTGGGCAGAGAGGGACAGTGAAAAGCAAGGATACTGAACAAATACTTCTGCTCAGTATTCACGAAAAGAGGAGGAGGAGGAGGAGGGAGGTACTGTACCTTATCCAATTAACAGAAGCACTCTGGATAGGAGGTCAATCCCAATCCTTTCACAGAAGAAAGGGTTCTGAAAGAACTCCTAAAACTGAAGTTGGACAAAGCAATGCAGTCTGATGGGATTCACCTAGAATTCTAAAATAATTAAGGAGAACTAGTGACACCATAGACTACCCTTTTAACAAATCATGGGAGTATGGTGTGGTACCTGAGGACTGGAGGAAGGCTGATGTGATTCCCTTTCACAAAGTGGAAGCAAGACAGAGGCAGGAAACTACAGACCTGTCAATTTGACCTCTGTGATATGGAAAGTGATGGAATCATTTCTGAAGGAAAGAATTATTGAGTACCTAGAGGCCAGTGGGGCACAGGACCCAAGGCAGCATGGGTTCACAGCGGAAAGGTCATGTCAGACAAATCTAATCAGTTTCTTTGACTGGATAACCAAAGTACAGTAGTAGACCAGGGAGGGCTGTGAACATGACATACCTAGACTTTAGCAAGGCATTTGACAGTGCACAAAAGATTAAGAAACAAATTAACCAGCATGGGAGTGGATCCCAGGGTGGTAGCCTGAATAAAACATTGGCTGAACAACAGGACACAGAAGGTAATTGTAAATGGATTCCACTCTGAAGAAAGGGGCTTACTAGTGTGATACCGTGAGGGTTCAGTACTGGGTCCAGTCCTTTTAATGCCTTTATAAGTGACATTGCAGAGGGACTGTAAGGAAAAGTATGTCTCTTTGCAGATGACACAAAGATCTGCAGAAGGGTTGATACACAAGAGGCATGGAAAGAATGAGAAGGATTTTGGCAAGGCTGGGGGAATGGTCAAGTATGGTAGCTTGGATTCAATGCAAGAAGTGCAAAATAATGCACCTGGGAAACAAAACCCAGGGAAGGGTACACAAGGGGGTTTGTAACAACAACAAAATTGAAAAGGACTTGGGGTAATCATATTAGATGACCTTAAGGTTAGCAAGCAATGTGAGAAGGAATTAAGGAGGGCTGGGGGATACTGGGATGTGTAGGGAGAGGCTTCACCAGCTGAAAACAGGAAGTTGTTATCCCTCTGTACAGACAAATGGTGAGACCCCATCTGGAGTACTACATCCAGTTCTGGAATCTCATCTCCGCAAGGACATAGATAGGATGGAGGCAGTCAGAGGAGGGCAACTAAAATGGTGCAGGGTCTGCAAGAGAAGCCATACAAGGAAAGACTAAAGGAGCTTAATATGTATACCCTTGAGGAAAGGAGGAGAGGGGATATGATAGAAACTTTGAAGTACCTTAGTGGAATCAACAAAGTCCAAGAGGGTAGTATCTTTCAGAATAAGAGATGTGCAAGAAGAAGAGGACACAATTTGAAGACAGAGGGCTCAGGGCAATGTGAGGAAGTACTTTTTTTTTTTTTACAGAGAGGGGTGATGGACACATGGAACAGCCTTCCTGAGGAGATTGTGGGTCTAAAACTGTGGGAGAAGTCAAGAATGCATGGGACAAACATAAGGCAATTCTTGTGAGGGGTAGGAAGAAATAGGCTGTTGGTCAACTAGGATCTGCTGCTTATTCTGTATGCAGTGAAATGGGCAGATTTGGTGGGCTAAGCGGTCCTCTTCTGCCACAAAGTCTATATTTCTATGTTTCTACTATGAAAAGTTGTTAGGTTTGATAATACTTGTTTTGATATTGATGTAAACAAAAAGAATTGTAATTAAATTGTGACAAAAGTATACTTTGAACTATGGCAATTTTGGCTTGCAAAGTCAGAGTTATGAAATGAATATGTCAATTGAAATGTCCAAAATGCACCTAAGTATTTAAATTGTAACACCTGTTGCAAACTTGTTCTCTTACTATCACACACAATAAGTTTACCAGTCTTTTCTAATCTTTGTTTTGAGCCAGATAACATACACTTTGTTTTAGAACTGTTTAGTAGTAATTTTAACATAGTTAAGCAATTTTATAATTCCAGAAAGCCATTATTTAATTTACAAGTGATGGTGTCCACTAAACTTCAGCTTGTGTAGTAAATAATATCATCAGTGTAAAGTAGTGTTTGAGTTTTGGTTAAGATCTCCAAAATGTTGTCGATAAAAATAGAAAACAGAAGAGGCCCCAAAACTGATCCCGTGGGACCCCTTGTTTCAACTCCCTAGTTTCAGATAGGGTACCTCCATATGATGCCTGCAGTACTCAATCAGTTAAATAGCTTTCTAGCAAGTCCCTGGGAGATTCAATACACCCCTCTCTGCAAGGTTCCTGACCAGCAATCAGTGATTTACCAGATCAAATGCCTTGGACAGGTCCACGAATACAGTGCCAGTGAGTTCTCCCTTATTCATTGCTTCACTGATGGGATTCGTGAACCTGGCCAAGTCAGTCCCAGTACTGTGAAACTTTCTGAATCCATGCTGCTTGGGAGCCCTTAACTCACAGTTCTATAAATGGGAGGACAGTTGATCATTTACCAGTTTTTCCAAGATTTTCCTAAGGGATGAAGCAGGGAGATTGTGCCGTAATTACCCAACTCCCTGGAGCCCCTCCTTTAAATATTGGTGTGACAACTGTGCTTCCTTTGTGTATGAAAACAGCCGGTAATTAAAGATAGATAAAAATTGTTGTAGTGGAATGATTATTTAGGAGCTACAAGTTTCAAATATTTAGGTTGTAGATTATCAATAGTATAATTTTTGGTGGAATTTGTTTTAATCATTTATTTACCTGGGAATATTTTCTCACCTTAAAGTAGAAATTCTAATGCACTTTGAAGCAGTTTTTGAGACCCTCAAAATCTTGCAGGGATTGATTTGGTTATATTTACTCATATCCAAAAATAATTAAGAATAGCATTGTTTATCTCCTGATCATTTATGTTTTATCATTATCCTTAAATTCATTTGAATATTCTCCTATTTTGGATTAAAGAGTTACTGAAGTCCAGAAACTTTTGGATTCTGTAAATTAGATTCCTACTGTTTTAAGTAATACTTTGATTTGCTTTGTTTCAATGGTGCTTTACATTCATTTCTTAGCCTTCTATCATTTTCAAGCTCTTTCATTTCCTGTGTTATGTTAAATCGTTTCCATGCTTGATGTCTACGTTTCATTAACTTGAAACAAGCAAGTGGTATTCATATGCTAAGGGTCCCCTCACTCTTCTTATCAGATGATTAGATATTAAACGATTTCCAATGGATCTTTGAGGGTAGGTTTGAACTAGCAGCTTGAGGGTCAGACTTGGTATGGCCTGTGGTGGTGTGAGAGGAGTGAATGAGGAAGGTAAGCGGGAAAAAAGGGACAATGCCAGTTTTCTTGAAGGTGTTGGGGCCCTGGTCAGTGTGAGGATGGGGATCACAAGACCTGTACCCACATGGGAGGTGTCTAGGTCCAGCCTCAGTGGTGCATACTGCAAGGTCGGTGACACCAGGTGGGGGCAGCTACAGAACCTTGGCTGTGTGACCTATCTTCCTACAGCTGAGGGACACTTTAGCATGTACTGGAAGGAATTTCCCAGGTTGATAGGTGATGCGGTACCTGAGGTATGACACATCCTGCCGGCAGTGCACACTGCTCAATGGTAAGAAGGTTATAAAGTATCACTCTAGAATATTAATATCTGAAGTATGAATTAAGACATTCCATAAAGATAATAAAGATTTATATTAATATTTGTATATTAAATAAATGCATGGTTGCAGTTTTTCTTCCAAGATACATGTGTGCATCTTTCTTGGCGGGGTGGGACTGAGGCCTACCGACAATACAAAGGCTACCCAAGCATTGCAGCAGCTGCCATTTGTCAGAAAGGCCCCCCACTGTCCAAGCAGTGGTAATTGGATGCCTATTATGGGGGTGGTCAGTAGTTTCTGGACACATTCTGGGAATGGGCATCACCATGCCTCTCCAGGTGGGGAGTTGGGTGGGAAGGAGCTGGAAGGATAACTTGGACTGCTGACCAGGGTCCCATACTCTGTACCCTCTCAACACTGGATCTCCCACCCATCTGGCCTCAAGATTGGGAGACAAGGTAGATAAGGGGTGACAACACAAAGGGTTGGGGAGTGACTTTTCCGTTTTCCCTACTGGGGATTTTCTGGTTTTACCTCATCCAAAAAGGGATGTAATCAGATTAAAAAATAAAAAAAAAAAAAAAAATATATATATATATATGTAATGGTAGCACACAGTAGTGCTACCATAGTTAAAACTAAATAGCCCTTTTAAGGTTAAATAGTTAAACTTTGCACCTTAAAACTTTGCCACTATTTAACGGATTTGCCTGAAGTTTGGAATGCAAGATCAAGAATCATACATCTTGGGATCTGCCAACTTTCGTGAGTGATTAGGATATGCGGCTGTGGAGTTATTAAGTGAGATCTGCGCCGCATTCGTTTTGTGAATTCTTTGCTCGCGCCTACAGGTCACATGGTTTGCATGACTGGTCTGAAAACTTCAGGGAATGTGAGGTCAGGGTCCCTGATGTGCCCTTTGAAGATTTTGTGAAAAAATATTAAATGGTTCAAAAGTTATTAAAAATAAGTTCCCATTATAAGTCAATGGGAAAAGTTAACAAAAGTTTGACAGTGTCGCAAATGCACTTTTAGTGTCACAATGGCCCTAGTAGTGTTGCAAATCTGCCATTTTGTTTTCAGCTGATGATCACAAAACTGCTTAGCATTTAAAATTGGGACCATCTAGGGACACAATTATTTTTGTGTTTACCTAGTCAAGCCCTGAGGATGCTAGGCATGTCTTTATCTTGAGGTTAAACACCCCAGAAAGAAGTTTTTCAAACTTTTGTAAAAGTTGATGTCATAGTAGTGTCTCACTTATGACATTTTGTGATTTCATTTGTGAAAGTGTCATGATTTATGACACTATTTTATGACGCTATGTCCAAAATAACAGGAATGTTGCCACCCTGCTGCAAAAGAATGGTTTGGTCTATTGGGCTGCAGTTTGGAGGGAAGACAGATGTGCCTTTTCATTGTTTGGTGAAAAATATTGAGGGCTGCAAAGTTACAGTACTCTGAAGCTGACGCTTTTTCTCATAGGATAACATTACGGCATCTGCCACATTACAGGAATTCTTTGCCACCCTGCTACAAAATAATGTTTTGGTCTTTTGGGCTGAAATTTGGTGGGAAGAAAGTCAACATCCACAGATGTGCCTTTTGGTGGTTTGGTGAAAAAATACTACAGGGTGGCACAGTGGCGGCACTCTGAAGTTGACACTTTGTCCCGTTGGATAACATTCGGCATCCGTCACGCCTTCGGGGCCCGTATCTCAGAAACAGTGAAGATACGGACTTTCATCACAAAATGCTTAGCCTCCACATGGGGCTGAGTACAAAACTAGCTATGAAAGTCATACTTCATATGAAATTTACTATTTTTTCTACGTCACAGGTTCCTGAGATATAAGCAATTTAGTATTCCAAGTCCTCATTTCTGCTCCCAGGATCATTGTTATATATACATTGTTTGTTTTCACTGTACTTTTCAATGCAGTTTTGGGGAAAAGAAGGGCGTGCTCTTCGTTACTGTGCCAGTTAGCAGTTCCAGTTGCATTTCCATTACCGTTCAACACCGTTCCTGTCAACGCCACTGTATGTGCGTTATGGTTTCGCGTTTTCACTTGTGCTTCCATTTGCATTTCTGTGTCATTTGGTGTTATTATTGCTGTTACCATTACCAGTTGCATTTGCAATTGCGGTTCCGATGCCTGTGCATTATGGTTTGCGTTTCCGTATGCAGCTTCATTTCTGTTTCATTTCTGTTTCCTTTGGCATTATTGTTGCTATTACTGTTACCATTTGTGTTTACAATCGTGGTACCATGACAGTCGTGTAACGGTTTGCATTTCTGTATTTGCTTGCATTTGCATTTCTCTTTCCTTTGGCGTTATTGTTGCTGTTACTGTTACCATTTGTGTTTACAATTGCGGTTCTGTGACCATGCCCATTACGGTTTGATGTTCGTATACAATTCCATTCCTGTTTCCATTTCTGTTTCCTTTGGCATTATTCTTCATGTTAACTTTACCATTTGCATTTATAATTGTATACGCGTTCGTGCTCATAACAATTTGCATTTACGCGTTACTTGCATTCGAAGTTTTCATTACTGTTCCTTTGCCGCTCTTTTTGTTGTAACACTTATCATTTGCATTTAAAATATCAGTACCATCACTGTGCAAGTTACCAGTTGCATTTTCAGACATGCTTACGCATCCGCTTGGCTACTGTTCGCTTCCGCTACTTTGTATTTTGCTTTTCTATTAACGCTGTTTAACATTTACATTTGTGTTACCATCTCTGTAACTGTTGGCACTT
Source organism: Neoceratodus forsteri (assembly GCA_016271365.2). Taxonomy (NCBI): domain Eukaryota; kingdom Metazoa; phylum Chordata; order Ceratodontiformes; family Ceratodontidae; genus Neoceratodus; species Neoceratodus forsteri. Next base: position 269,386,939 of record CM057455.1, read on the forward strand.
GTGTTTGCATTGCTGTTCTTGTTACTATGTGACAATACATTCAGGCCCCACACTCCCCACCACATTTCATTCACTATTTATCATCCTCATTCTCAAATTGAAGGAAATTAGAGGCAAAGAAATCCTTTTAATGTATTAGTTAGGGTTGTTCACAAGCGACAAAGTGAAGAAATTGAGTGTTAGGGTTGAAAGCCCCATGGATCCCTCCACACCCTTCCCAACTGGCTTCAGGGTGCGCGTTGGGGTGCGTCAGTCCTAACTCTCATTCCATTCTCCTATACCTCTGCTTCTTTACACATGTGATGGGGTGCGAGTTAGGACCAACAACCCTAATGTGCACCCCAATGCTGGTTGGGGGTGGGCTGGGGGTTCTAAGGAGGGCTTTCAATCCTAACACCGAATTTCCACTTTTGTCACTGCAGAACAATCCTAACTGGTGCATTAAACAGAGTTTTTTGCCTCTAATAAATATATATATTATAGTGGCACAGTAGTGCCTACTATAGTTAGAGGTGAGTACCCCATTTAAGGTTAAAGTCTGAAATTTGGCAGCTTAATAACTTTGCCACCCTATGATAGATTTGCACAAAATATGGCATGCAGGAGCAGTACCATATATCTCTGGATCCGCTAAGTTTCTCAATGGTCAGCTATACAGCTATGGAGCTACATAGCGCTCGTATAACGTGATAATTATGCAATTTTGCACATTTTTGCTCAAGCCTGCAGGTTGCATGGTCTGCATGACTGGTCTGAAACCTTCAGGGAACATGCAGCCAGGGCCCCGATGTGCCTTTTGAAGATTTTGTGAAAAAATATTAAACGATTCAAAGTTAGTCAAAAACAAATTTCCATTTTAGTCAATGGGAAAAGTTAACAAAAGTTCGACAGTGTCACAAATGCAGTTTTCACTTTCGCAAATGACCCTGTGGTGTTACAAATCCACCATTTTGTTCTAGTTACTGGTCACAGAAATGATTGGCATTTAAACGGGGCCCTCTAGGAACACAATTCTTGCTGAACCTAATTGAGCCTTGAGGATGCTAGCCATGTCTTTTTGGAGGTTAAACACCCTAGAAATATGTTTTAAATTTTTGTCGCACTGTAGTGTCACAAAGTAGTGTTGCACTTGCGACACTTTCATGATTTTATTTGCAGTGTATAAATCACGACACTACTTGCGAAACTTTGCCCAAATAACAGGAAATCTTTGCCACCATGTTGCAAAAAGAACAGTTTGGTCTTTTGAGCAGAAAACTGGAGGAAGAAAGCCAACATTCCGCTTGATGTGCATTTGGTGGTTTGGTGACAAAATATTAGAGAGCTGCAAAGTTATGGCACTCCAAAGTTGACTATTTTTCCCATAGGCTAACATTAAAGTCCGTCGCCTTCAAGTAGGCCTGTATCTTGAAAACACTTCAAGATACAGACTTTCTATCAGAAATGCTTAGCCCCCAGCTAGGGGTCTAAGTGGAAAACTAGCCAGGAAAGTGATAAATAATATGAAATTACATTTTTTCTACGTTGAACGTTTCCTGAGATATAAGCAATTTAGTATTCCAAGACTTCATTTTCGCTCTAACAGCCATTATTATGATACATTCTTTGTATTCACTGTGCTTCTGAATGCATGTTTTGGGAAAAAAGTGGGTGCGTTTATGTTACTGTTACAGTTAGCATTTCTGCTTATGTTCATGACTGCTTGCATTACTGATTCAGTTTAAATCACCGCTCATGCTACTTGTGTTTGCATTTGTGTTACTGTTACTATTTGTGTTTCCATTAATGTTTTTGTTTGTGTTTGCATTTTCTTTTGCATCACCATGGTGCATTTTCTTTTGCTTCACCATGCGCATTGCCTTTACGTTTGTGTATGTACTTCCGTTTCCATTTCTGTTTCATTTGGCATCATCGTTGGTGTTACCATAAGCGGTTGTGTTTCCAATTACATTACCATGACGCCGCACGAACATTTTGCGCTTAATCATGCACCCGCATTTCGCTTCCATTTGTGCTACTGTTCCCTTTGGCATCATAGTTGCTGTTATTGTAACCGCTAGTGTTTCCCCCACTTGTGTTACTGTTATTGAAGGCCCTCTGCGCTTGCACCACCACATTCCATTCACTATTTATACTGTACATTCTCAATAAGAAGGAAAATTCATGGCAAAAACTCTGTTTAATGCATCAGTTAGGGTTGTTCCACAGCAACAAAGTGAGGGAATTTGATGTTGGGGTTCCCACCCTTGCACCCCACGCCACCCTGCCCCCATCACCAGGCATCGGATGCTCACTGGGCTCATCGGGTCCTAACTCTCACCCCATTCTTCTATACTGCATCACCTCAGCTTGTTTACACATGAGATGGGGTGAGAGTTAGGACCGATGACCCCAATGCACAACCTGATGCCTGGTGGTGGGTGGGGTTCAAGGGGTGGGAACCTAACATGGAATCTCCTCACTTTGTCACTGTGAGACAACCCTAACTGATGCATTAAATGGATTTTTGCCATGAAAAATATATATATATATGTAATTTAAAAAATAATAACAAAAATAACCTATTTAATATACATAGAGCTCAATTAATAGTCAAAAGAAATATAGTAATATAGTTGGAAAGTAGACACTAACATATCTAGTGGGTAAGAGTGTAAAAGGAGATGGCACTATGCTAATAGTTATCCCATTTCATGCTAAACAGTAGCATATGAAAGTAGAGCTGTAGGGGCATACGTAGGTATACAAGGTTTGGTACGGTATTGTAAATGTCGCAGCCAGGTGGCGGGTGGCATGGGAGGAGCAGATGCTAAGGTAGCAGGAAAAAGGGGATGATGCCAGTTCTCTCAAGGTGTCGGGCCTCTTGTCAGCATGAGGATGGGGATCACAAGACCTGTACCCACACCGTGGGGGGATCTAGGTCCAGCCTTAGTGGTGCATACTTCAAGGTCAATGACACCAGAAGGGAATGGACACCAGAACCTTGGCCATGTGACCTATCTTGCTACCACTGATGTATACTTTGGCACACACCAGAAGGATTTTCCAGGTTGATGGTTGGTGCGGTGCCTGAGGTATGGTGCATCCTCCCAGCAGCACGTGCTGCTCAATGGTAAAAGGTTCTAAGGTATTAATCTAGAATATTAATATTTGAAGTAGGAATTAAAAAATCAGTAAAGATTAATATTAATATGTGGCCATTAAATAAATGCATGGCTGCAGCCATTTCTTCTAAGATGTGTTTGTGTGTCTTTCTTGGCAAGGTGAGGGGGGTGGGGCCTACCTGAAAAGTGCATTGCCCTGTCACATAGAAAGTAATGTGATGAGGTGACAATTGCATCCTGTAAATGTTCATACTGTTCTTATAATCAGTTCCTGTAAGTATGGCATGACAATCTGTTTTATCTTGTTCTTTTAGTGACCATAAAAGAAGGAAAACTGAAACTTTGGGCTGTGTGGAATGGGTGTTTCTACTGCTTCTGTACAGAATGTGACAGGGATATGTGACATGGAATTCATTGGGAAAGCGTGTCTTAATTGTGGTTGCTAGCTTCTGTACAGTGAAGTCAATTTTTTCTGGCTCTTTCAAGCCCCATCTTATTTTCAGAGTTCTGACTTGCACTCTGTTTCACATGCACTTTAGACACACTGATTTTAAAGCTAATTGTCAGTTTTGATATAGAGCTATGAACATGCTGCAAACCAATAAATCAGGAAACTGGTGAGAAAAAGTGTGAGAGATGCCAGGAGCATTGTGAACTAATTCCTGAGCACTCCTTGCACTTCAGTTCTTTGAATAACTATTTTAATCTATTTATTGCATGCCAATGCATGCTTTTCATCTTTCCTGCTGACTGTTACCGTGAGTGATTCAGCTTTATGGTCAGGCTACAGCTTTGTATTCACCGTATCATGGCAGTTCAGGCAATAGTTTTCCACCAGCTCACCATACTTTTTGAAAGTCTATAATATTTACATAAATTGTTGAAATACAATTTTGATATTTACTTTTATTATTTTTACATCTGGTATGGAGCATCTTGAGAGTGATGCAGATGTTGGTCTGCATAATATAATATAGTACTGGGAACTAGTACCAAAGTCAGTTAAAAATACTCAAAATAACAAACAAGGATAAGTTTTCATTGTGATTGGTTGGCATCCATGGCACTCAGTCATTACCTCATGGGTTGTAGCCCACCTGATAGGCTAGTGATGCACATGACCCAGATCAAATTTCTAGCATATCCAGGTCCCAGGATCCCCTGCTCTCCAGTTTTGAATCGTGCATCTGATCAGGCAGGAAGCACACCAGGGATCCCTGTCTACTTTTATAAGGTAAGATCCTGTATGGGATATATATATATATAAACCTATTATCAACCTCGCAGGCATGTATGCAGTTACAGTTTAAAAAAAAAAAAAAACCTCCTGGGAATTTAACTGGGAGAAATCTATTGGGCTAGCCTCAGCCTCAGTGTTAGCTAGCCTTTTGTTCCTAATTCAGTCACAAATGTCTCTGTGCTGGCAGCTACTAGGTAGTTTAGGCCAGGGGTGGCGTGCCTCAGCAGAAGATATAAAGTGTACCTGTTTGTCTTGGTGCTAAGGGGCAACAAGTTTTGGTGTCTGCCCCCATGTAGCCTATCTCGATTAGGCACCTTAGCTTTGGAGCATTGCTGGCACTAGCCCTAAAGCACCGCATGGTGCCTCGCTATCCACTCCCCTCCCTTTGTTACAGTAATCCTCCTTGTGGCCTGTGTCCTCTCCCCCCTCCATGAAGTCCTCAGCCCTCCCAGACCGCTGGCTGGTCGGCCTGCCCGACCACGCCACGACCGCGTGGCCTTCCTAGGTCAAGGTTCCTTCCACCGCCTCTCTGTCCTGAGGGGAGTAAGGGGAGAGTCATGGCCGCTCAGCGCGGAGTGTTCTGCATACCGCCAGCCATTCAGCGGCCTGTCTGTCACCAGCGACTCCACTTGTGACTCCAGGAACTAGTTCCTCTCCTTGCCTCTCGCTCTCTCCTTGAAGAAGAAGAAGGAGCTGTCAGCCGCCCAGTCACTGCTCCCTGTTCGCCGCCCCTCAAGGGGGAGCCACAGAGATCCTGACCCCATGCATCCAGTCATGACGCCTTCTCACGCTACGGGCGGCCTTCCAGTAGGCCGCTGGTTGGGCCTTCGCTTCCCAGGCTTCCTCCCTCAGCCCAAACAGTACTGGTGGCTTAATTGGCTTCTCCTCCGCTGCCTGCTCTCGCTTCGCTAGGCCGCCACTCTGAGTGGGGGAGCAACGCCAGGTGCTCTTCGCCACGGGCCTGGCTGGAGCAGGGGGGAGTCCCTGTCGCAGAAGGGGAAAGCAGTGCCTCGCGCCTACAGGAGGAATGCTGATGGCAAGGGGGCAACAGTTCCTTCAGGGACCGTGTCTCGGCCCCTAGACAGACCCACAGCCTAATATGGTAGGGTGGGGGACCACCGAATTGCCGTGCTCTTCTGGCTCATTCCCAGTAATGGGGAAGGGAAGCAACAGAACCTCCTAGGCCAGGGGCATTGAGGACCCCCCAACGGAACAAAAACAAAAACAAAACAAAACAAAAAAAGAGAAAAGCAGGCAGTAGAGCCTGCAGGTTAGAGGATCAGGTGCGATCGAGTTGATTGCATCAGGTACACCAGCCCTGAGTTTGAGGCTTGCAACTCTCTCTCGCTTAGGGTTATCTCTGGGCAAGTCACTTAACCACAAGTCCTCCCAGGTCGCACCAGGACACAGCTCCTATGCCCAGTGGGTCTCACCTGGTTATTGAAAGAGAATTTTTCCTCAAGCGGGGTAGTTATCTGGGCCAACAGCAGATGTTTGAGGTTCCCTCCCCATGGGTCCCTCCCACAGTGACCCTCCGGTGGTCTTTCCCCCACAACAGGTCTACCCACTCTTCCTTCCGGAGCTCCTCCCTTCTCTCTCTTGTCTCCTACCACTCCGTCCCTCCCACAGCGACCCGAGAAGGTAGTCTTCCTCCCGGTCGCTCCACTGCTCCCTCCCCATAGCGAGCCCTGGTTTCGAACCTGTGGACCAAAACCCTCCCTCACCTTTGCTCCTGGTTGGGGGCCTCACATAGCTCCCCCACAACCTGCATTCAGTTCCTCTCCCCACAACAGGTCTATCCACTCTTCCTTCTGGAGCTCCTCCCTTCTTCTCTCTCTTGTCTCCTACCACTCCGGTCCCTCCCACAGCAACCCAGAAGGTAGTCTTCCTCCCTGTCGCTCCACTCCCTCCCATAGCGAGCCCTGGTTTCAACCTGTGGACCAAAACCCTCCCTCTCCTTTTGCCCTGGTTGCAGGGGCCCTCATAGCTCCCCACAACCTGCATTCAATTTTTCAGTTTATAAAAAAAAAAAAAAAAAGGAGAGAAATATTGAGGGACAAGGTATTGCCTGGCACTTGCTTGTTCGGCCCGTCCTCCCGGACCAACACCGCCCATGGGCCCCCACAACTTGGGGCCCAGCAACTCTACAGCTTGGTTCCTGGCCCCCATTCTCCCCGTCCGACCAGACCACCGAACCCGGAACCAGACAGATCAGAGGGGCAGTCAGAAGAGTCTCCAATCCTGAGGACTCCGTCCTAGGCGTCCCTCACGTCAACGCGTCACGAGGACAGGGAGAAGTAGTCATGCCACTTCGCCTCGACCCAAGGCGCCACGAAAAGGCTAAGACCTCTCACGGGAGTTGACATTCCGTAGTCAGGCGCAAGGCCACGCTCATCCCCTGACCTAATCGGTTGTGTCTCACAGAGTGCCTTCCAGCGGCTCGCGGTCTAGGATATCCTCAGTAAGGGATGACATCCCCGAGTTGGGCAAGATATCAAACCGCAAGAAATCGACAGGTCGCCTGGGTCCGGGGAGACCCAGACGCCCGACACAGGGCACCCCCTGTTGGCCCCAGGCAGCGGCCCTAGAAAGGACGGTGCTACCATGCGGTACATTAGCACCCAAGAACGCCGATAAGGAAGGCCAAGATTGCTCGGGGGTTCTTGTCCCCCACTATCAACGCACCACCGCTAGGCAGTCACCAGCCAACCTTTTTTGCTCCAGTGAACCCGCTAACCCTAGGACCCTCAGGAGCTAGTCTCCTGAATCCAGGGAGGCGGAACTGCAGGGACGTGCTTAATGCAGCCAAAATTCCTGGCCGACTTGGCGGTAGTCACCACGTATCTGCATGCCAGGCCACTGCCGCCCCACAGCACTGTAGCCAAACTAAGGGATGCGCCTCACATCAACAGACACTGCTCCGAGTCAGAGGATCCCGACCCCATGTACTGCACTCTCAGGGTCCTCAGCCTCCTCCCGGAGCCTGGGGTAAGTAATCCAGAGGACGATAGAGCTACAGGGGAAGCAGTGACTACCCCTCGCAACATCTCAAGTCAATCCAAATGCTGTGCAGTTCAGGCGTATGACTTGATGTCCAGGGGATGAAGACCACTGGGTGCAAACCCCGCCTTTCCTCTCAGCTCGGATAAGGGTTCAAGTCACAGTACCAAGGATACTCCATAAGCCATCCAGCACCTATTTTTTCCCACGGGTTAACCCCCCACCACCACAGCTAGGAGAAGGGCCCTCCATACCGCTTTTATTGCGAACAGAATCTTGGGGCACTCACTATCTTCATCCTGATACCAAGAAGTCGGGGGCCCGACCTATCGTGGGCCTGTTACACCTATGCCACCACGTAGCATCGCACCCTGTCAAATGAAGACCACGGGTTCATCATACGATGCATTTGGTAGCCCTTCCTGCCGCATAGACCACATGGACGCTCTCCCCATATCGTCATCATACGGTAACTCTGACAATTCCTCTGATTTCAATGGCTTCCACCCTACAGGCACTCGAAGACCATGGCTGGATGGTAAACAGAGAAAAGCATCCACTCTCTCGCTCACAGGTCAAGCAAGGCGAGCACTCACAATTCTACTCAGGAGGGGACACAAAAACCCCAAAACCCCAGAGTCCACAGCTTGATTACCTGTAGGGCTCCATAGCTCAGGGGTTAGAGCACTGGTCTTGTAAACCAGGGGTCGCGAGTTCAATCACGCTGGGGCCTGTCATGGCCCATGGAATGAAGGCCCACCCTGAGCCAGGTGGCGACACGCCCTCCAAACCTACGACAGATTCGGGAGGGGCGTGCCTGAGCGACTTCACTAACAGGCCATGGCACTGCCGCCTCGCAGTGAGGTCAGCCTGGGTACGATGGACAGTGGAGACCAACTGATATGGGGAATCCTCAGGAGGCACCTCGCCAACCACCATTGAAATGGACGGGTCTTCACGGCGGAAGAGCTTGCCTGGGAGACGAATAGCACAGGGCGGGTGACCACCAGCAGGGTCGGGCTTTCCATTCCATACTGGAGGCGGAACCTGTCGCATGCCATAAAACCTACAAACATTTACTCACCTGGTAAGGTGATTGTGTTGGTTCCAGGTCCACGCTCAATCCGTCCCTAACCCGGTCTGACAATCGAGCTATGGCCCACACAGCAAGCTAGGTGGGACTCAACCCCAGCTGCCTAGGAACGGCTCACCTGGCAAGAGGGATCAGGTCAGGGTTACTATTCCTCCGCCTCCACCGACTCCTCCTTCCCAACCAGGTACGGAGTCATGGCGCCAGCCACTGGTGACACCCTACCGCCACGCAGGGCCATGACTCGTAGTGGCCAGGCAGAAGGTCACTTCCAGCTTCAGGATTCCAACCGAACAGGCATGCTTTCTCAGGGTCAGGGCTTCACCAACGCCACGGACCCTGAAGCTCACTGCCCGTTCCAGGGAGGAGGAGTCCGGGGGCAGCAGGTTTCTGATCACGCCATCAACACCCCACCCCAGTCAGACGGTCCTCTCTCCTCCCCACGATGGGAGACATGGTCCCATTCCAGCGGTGGTACCCGGAACAGGCAAGGCCCCCGAGCAGGCCGACAGGGCTAACATCCTACTGCTCCGCCAACTGAGAGTAGACGAGAGACTAGCACACTCCGTCCTCAGGGTGCAGCTACCAGTTGTAGGCGGCTACAGGCCTCATCGTGAGACCCTCCAATCGGGACACGACCGACAACGGCTCCGTGGGACTTCCTTTAGTCCTAGAGTCTCTCGACTGGCCTCGCTAGAGAGGTTCTCTAGTGTAGTGGTTATCACGCCTGCCTCTTACGCCAAGACCCTGGGTTCAGGCCCCAGTGGAACCAAGATTGGACCCCACGTGAGGCGGATCGGTTGGGGTCTGCCTCAAGACTGGATCTTGGGGCAATCTGCTCAGCTAGGAGTGCTGGGGAGCTTGGGCCCTATCCGGCGCTGAACCTGGTACGGTGCTCATCCCATCAGGGGTTCGTCGGAGATCGGTTCCAGTCTACCAGCCAGGGCATTCACTGGTTTCACAGAGGGCAACCAATCAAGCTAACCGCCTGGAAGGGCCCCAGTGCGGTCCCACGCTACCTGAACGTTGGATCCGCCTCTGGATATCTGACTGGAACCCGAGTCTTCCACAAGACAGAGAGTCTGCTGTCATCTCGAAGGGACAGCGAGCAGAACCGCCTCCGAGGGCACCGTTGAGGGATGGCTAAGGAGAATCGCCCAGAATGACGGTTCTGCTAACTGGATGACTCCACCCCTCATGGGGATCAGGCTCACCCTCCAGAGCGATCGCCACGCTTGACAGAGTGAGCTAACACGGCCTCGGGGGACCTAGGTGGGCAGTCACGCGGAGTCCATTCCACTCTGCTTCCAGGCACCCAATGCTGGTCCAGTCATGGGCCAGAGGGCCCACTTGCCACCCAGGTCCCCACGGCGACATCCTCAGCCCCTCACTCTTAGACCACTGGTTCCCACTCTTGGGTACTATACTGCTTCTTATCTCCCATGAGGTATGACTGAGTGCCATGGATGCCAACCAATCACAATGGGTGTTTACTCACCTGCTAAAGGTGATTGTGTTGGCTGGCATCCATGGCACCCAAGGCCTTCCCATCCAAGTGCTCAGAGTGACCGGGACTGATCAAGGGGATCTCCCCATGGTAGACCCAATAGGGACTAAACGCATGTTGTTTTTCTCTAGAACTATTTACCAGTCGGGCCTCTGGACCGAGACTAGTCCGTACATAGTAGAGGAATAAGGTTCAGCCAGCCCATCGATACCCTCTTGCAGCCCGCATTCTCCTTTGTCTTTGATCCTCTCTTTTAATTTTTCACTTGATTGTGCCTGCAGGTATGTTTCTTCTTTTGCACTAACTAGCCTTAATTTCAGCCATGGAAGATTCGAACTGGAGAGCAGGGTTCTGGGACCTGGATATGCTAGAAATTTGATCTGGGTCATGTGCATCACTAGCCTATCAGGTGGGCTACAACCCATGAGGTAATGACTGGAGTGCCATGGATGCCAACCAACACAATCACCTTTACCAGGTGAGCAAACACCCATTAGCATACCTGACATGAGATATTCAAGTTTCTCTTCTAAAATATTCAGTTGCAGTGCTGTACTTTATTTCTATCTGTCCGAACAGCATTAGATAATTACATCAGGGAAACACATTTATGGTCAAACTGCTCTACAGCGTGCAATTTAAGAGGCTACCAGAGAAAGTGTGATGATTAATGTAAAGGTGCTCCTGACCCCAGCCTCTGCTAGAGGTCCAGGCAGCTCCACCTGCTGGAGTCCCTCTCCCCAGAGGAGAGCTGTCCAGCGAGATACTCAGTCCTTCTCCCTCCCCGACCCCTGACGGCCCACACTGCTCCTGTCTGGAGAGAGGTGTGGCACCCAGCACCTGAAACCTCAGTGCCACCGGCTGACCAATATTTATTCTATTAACTGAATATGGTTTTGACAGCTGTCAGCTGTTTCTTGAAGCTAACACAAATTGATGGTGAAGTAAAAACACAGAAAAAGAACTTCATTAAATAAAAGTATGTTAGTTCACAGTTTTCATTTATTACATAACTGATCTGTGAAACTGGGCATCAGCTAATGTAAAAGGGCTAGGTATTGGTCTGACAAGCTTGGTGACTTTTCACGCTGTCTTCACCATCATCCCAAATCCTTCAACTGTTAATATTTTTCTCTCACCCCTCCTTGCTCTGATCCTCCCCTGAACTCCATCAAGGCATATAACTGCCATCTCTTCTGCATTTGCGTAACCTGCATTGGCCTGTCATTGATTTGTTAATTTTTTTCTCTTGTATTATTTATAACAATCCTGCCACTAGGGTTTCCTCAAATGGCCTGCAGAGTTGATTTTCAGAACTAATTTTATGTTATACAGTGGTCACATTGTGTATTAGATTGCTGATGGTAATTTCTGAACTTTTCTTTTAAAGTTTAAGACCTTTTCTGCATTTCTAATCTGTCTGGCTACTAGACCTGCCCAGGACCTGGCACTAAACATTTCAGGTCAGATACATGCCCCCATTTAATACCCTTTGTTTGAACTCTGTGCTGCAATGTTGTTGCTAGCACCTAGTCAGAGTCTATAACACAGCCCCTCCCATCATCCCAAGTCCTTCAACTGTTAATTTTTTTTCTCTCACCTCTCCTTGCTCTGATCCCTCCCCTGACCTCCACCAAAGCTTATAACTGCCAACTCTTCTGTTGCTTTCTCTCAGGCTGATTGGAGCCCACTGGGCTGGTACCATTGATGCAGTCCTCCACAAGCAACCCACTGCCTAGGACAGACTGAGAAGGCGCCTGCTGCCCACGCTCCTCCTTGGCCCATAACGTAACAATTGGTCCTGAACCCAGAACAAGGGAAAGAGGATTTCTGAGCCTTCCTCCCAGTGGGAACTGAAAGGTTCCAGATGGCCCGGAGCACTGACACTGGTTTCTGCCCAACGCTGAAGCCAGTGCTGAAATCACTGGACTAGGGCATAAGACTGCAGAGAAACACTGTTCAGTGCAGAGCAGCATTTTGTAACCTGCACTGGCCTGTCAATGATTTGTTGATTTTCTTTTTTTTTACTTTTCCATTTGCAAATTATACTGTAAAGCCACTAGACGGCAACAACACAAGTAGGTTGCAATCCTCTACTCACTAATCTCCCTTTACTCCTAGTCCTGGGTTATTCATACCTAAAGCAAATTATAAACGTTCTAACATTCAGTGGTGTGATCTGAATCTGTAAGCCTGTACAAAGCCTCTACTACCCTACCCAGGATGGTTTCCATCTCCTTCTATTCACACCTTTCCTGGTTCTTACCCTTATCCCAGTCTCCCATCTACACCTACTGCCATGTCTCTTTCCCTTCCTTCCAGATACCTCCTTCATTCTTGTCACCACTACAGCTTCTCTTGTAAGCAGATCCCACTTTCCTACTACCCTCCAGCATCTCTGTTTTCCCTTTCTAGTCACTTTGCCTTTCTTTGTTTCTTATCACCTTCTCTCCACCCCTCCCCTCTTCCCTCCCTCACGTATTTCCTTCTCCAATTACAAAGTACAGAACTTCACTATTTCATCCTTGCCCTCTTCCTTCTTTCATCAGAGAACATCTACCCATACCCTGGCCCTATTTCTTCTCCTACTCTGGCTCCTTACCCAAATAACATGTCTCCAAACCCCACTCCCACTACAACCCTCCTAACTAGTTGAAGCTCCTCCACCTGAACATCTGCAGCCTGCTACCTAAAATCGACCTCCTACAAACTCTTGGTTTCACACACCTGACATCCTAATTTTAAGCGAGGCGTGACTCAAAAAAGCACCCCTGACAGTGCCATTGCTATCCCTGGGTATTCCATCTCCAGAGAGATCGACGGCTCATGGAGGGGAGTGGCTATGTATATCCCTGAGGAGACTGGAGGTCAGGGAGGGCCTGCTCTGAAGCCCTCCCTGCCCAAAGAAGCCTCGAACCTGAGGCGCACCAGAGACCACCCCTCCCTGAGGAGACGGAGGTCACGAGGCCTGCTCTGAAGCCTCCTGCCCAAAGAAGCCTCAACCAGACACACCAGAGACCACCCTCCTCTGAGGAGACCGGAGGTCACGAGGGCCTGCTCTGAAGCCCTCCTGCCCAAAGAAGCCTCGAACCCGAGACACACCAGAGACCATCCCTATCCCTGAGGAGACGGAGGTCGTGAGGGCCTGCTCTGAAGCCCTCCCTGCCCAAAGAAGCCTCGAACCCAAGACACACCGAGACCACCCTCCCTGAGGGAGACCGGAGGTCACGAGGGCCTGCTCTGAAGCCCTCCTGCCCAAAGAAGCCTCGAACCCGAGACACACCAGAGACCACCCCTCCCTGAGGAGACTGGAGTCGCGAGGGCCTGCTCTGAAGCCCTCCTGCCCAAAGAGCCTCGAACCCGAGACACACCAGAGACCACCCCCTCCCTGAGGACCGGGTCGCGCGGGGCCTGCTCTAGGCCCTCCCTGCCCAAAGAAGCCTCGAACCCGAGACACACCAGGTAATTTCTACCCTTGATCCAGGCTGCCACCATCGCTGGCCATCTGGTGTCTTTTCTGAAATGGCCACAAGCTCCCTGCTCAGCGCATGAATCCCAGCCAGAGTAGCACCTCGAGTTGCTGCCCAGGCTTAAGCGGACTGAACTGTTACTTTTGTGCCTGATTTTGAAACTATTTCCATTTGCCTATAACTGTATTTAAGCTTAGAGTCACTGCAAGCCCAGGACCTGTGTTCTGTCTGAAATCCCCCTGTGCAAATCAGACTGGGGACTGTTTGTTAATTTGTAAAGTGCATTTCAGTTGTAACTGAATTACCCCCTGTGAGAAACTCATTTGGGGACTGTTTAACTTCTAAGTGCTATTCCAGTGTTTAGAATTTGAGTTTTGTCCTGCTAGTAATTGCCTTCGTTTTGAATCACAATAGTCCTGATAACCAACAGCCCATTTGCTCTTCTCCCACACCACTACAGCCCACCCCAGCAGGTTAATCGTTTGCCTGGGCTGCCTATTTAATCCCCTCTCTCATTCTTCTCCATGAGACCACCCCTCCCTGAGGGAGACCGGAGGTCGCGAGGCCTGCTCTGAAGCCCTCCCTGCCCAAAGAAGCCTCGAACCGAGACACACCAGGTAATTTCTACCTTGATCCAGGCTGCTGCCACGCATCGCTGGCCATCTGGTGTCTTTGCTGAAACGCGACCTGACTCCCAGCTCAGCGCATGAATCCCGCCGAGTAGCACTGAAGTTGCTGCCCAGGCTCAAGCGGAGAACTGTTACTTTGTGCCTGGTTTTGAAACTATTTCCAACTTCTCCATTAGCTCCTTATATTGTTTTGCCACTAGAGGAGCCTAATTAAGTTTGAACAATTTGCTCCCAGTACCTCACTTGTCACATTTTACTGCTCGCTAGTAGTTGTTTTCATTTGGTCATCACCCCTCATCACTCCCTCATCACCCCTCTCCAATGTCGAAAGTTATCCCGCCATTGTGCACTCCCCAGATCAGCCCTCCTCCTCCTGCTCCTGTCAGGCAATGTCCACCCCAATCCCGGGCCTGGCAGCACTGGTCCTCCCCTGAAATCTCCTGGGCTGCATTGCTTCTATGAACATCTGTAGCCTCCTGAAAAAACTGGACTCTCTGCACTGCTGGGTGACTCTTCATAAACCTGATGTTGTTGCCTTGTTGAAACCTGGCTGTCTCCCTCCACTCCTAACTCTCATGTCTCTCTCCCGGCTACCTCTCCACTGGTTGGACCGTGTCGGCAGGAGAGGTGGGGGCTGTGTCTTCTATTTGAAGGATTCTCTGGTGGGCTACCACTCCCCGCCTGACCTCGACCATAAGGCCCAGGCACTTACTCTAAAGCTGTCCCCGGACCCAGCTAGAGGCCCATTATTCCTAACCGTGGCCTACATACCACCCTAGAACCAATCCCAGGCCCTGGGCCACTAATTGACTACCTCACCTCCCTACCCAACTTCGTGGGACCAAATCTTGGTGGCGACTTGAATATAACTGGCTCTGCCCCTCATCTTCTCTCCCACCGTGAGGCTTTATTCAATTGACCTAACTCAACTGGTCTCACAGCCTACTAGAAAAACCCTAGGGGGGACAAGCACCCTCCTGGATGTGGTCCTCACCAACAGGCCAATCCGCATCCACAACATCCAAATCCTCCTGACTGCCTCAGTGACCACTCCCTGTGCTTTTCAACTGGGAAACCCTCGGCTCTCATCCCCGGTCAAACCACCTCTCAAGGCGGCGTTAGGCCTGGGGACTCATAGGCCTTAAGCGCCTTGCTCACACTGATTGGTCCTCTCTAACGAGGCAACCAACATTGACTTGGCCCTGGGCTTCTTTGTAACATTCAACTTTGCCTGTGATATCTTTGCTCCCATAACTGCTAGGAGGTCCAAAGTGAAACATGCCCTTGGATCACCCCTGCCCTTCTGTGGCAACTCAAGCAACGTGACAATCTTGGCACCTTGCTGTTGCTACTGGCCGTTCAGCTGACAGGCAGTCCTATGCTGCCGCCCGAACCAGTGCACCTGGGCCATCCATAAAGCAAAGGCGGAATACTACCAAGCCTCTCTTACCTCCTCCTGGGGAACCCCAGGTGCTTCTGGGACAACATCAAGCAACTGAATGGTCACCCCAGTCCCCTCTCCTCTCTTCTCAACATCAATGGTACTGTCTCCTCTGACCCTGCCCTCATTGCCTCCCACCTCAATAACTCCTTTACCGACCTTAGCTCAGTACTTCCTGGTAACTTTTTCAGTCCACCTCTCCATCTGTACCACCACCCATTGCCTGCCGCTTTTCCACTCAAGGCCGGTCACCATGCAAGAAGCTAGGCCTTACTTGCTAAAAGCCCTAAAAGGTAACACCATCAGTAATGACTCACTTGATCCCGCCTTTACGCCAGGTCTTGGATCAGGTCCTTCACCTATTACATGCATTTTCAACAAATCACTCTGTCTCGGAAAATCTCCTCTGCCTGGAAGATTGCCACAGTTACCCCTGTCCATAAAGGTGGTGACAGGACTCTTCCGGTAACTACCGACCCATCTCAATCCTCTCCCCTCTCTAAGGCGTTAGAGAAAATTGTGGCATCCCAAGTCTCTGACTACCTCTGTAAGTATAATGTTCTCTGCCCTGAACAACACGGGTTCAGAGCAGGTCATAGTACCAATACAGCACTCCTGGAATTTTCCAACTTCCTCCATGCCTCCTTGGACTCTGGTGCCCTGGCTGGTGCTATATTCATTGACCTGTCTAAAGCATTCTGATGCTGTTTCGCATCCTCTTTGCTCTCCACCCTCGACCTAATAGGCTTTGCCTCAGGACCTGTTTCCTGGTGCACCAGCTATCTCTCCGCCCACTCCCAATGTGTGAAAGTCAATGCTACTCTCTCTGAAACATGCCCCATTCGCTTGGGGTGCCGCAGGGCTCAATTCTTGGACCCCTACTATTCTCACTCTTTCTTAACTCCCTACCCAGCAGTTGTACGGGTAAGATGCTTCTCATG
Organism: Neoceratodus forsteri; assembly: GCA_016271365.2. NCBI lineage: Eukaryota > Metazoa > Chordata > Ceratodontiformes > Ceratodontidae > Neoceratodus > Neoceratodus forsteri. The sequence continues at coordinate 269,403,361 of CM057455.1, forward strand.
CTGATGATGCTGTTCTCGTTGCCTCCCACAATGACCCCATGCTGCTACAGAACTCCCTCCAACTAGTCTTTGACTCTGCAGCTACCTGGTTCACTGAGCACCGACTTGTTATCAACCTTAAGAAAACAAAACGATGCTCTTCTCCCACCCCAAAATAAGTACAGCAAGTTTCCTTAGCTGTCCACTCCACACCCAATCTCGTCATTGACCAGGTGCAATCCTATAAATATCTTGGTATAACCTTTGACCCTGCACTTTCATTCCATGGACATATATCTGCCCTAAATTTGTCGCCAACTCACGGCTAGGCATTCTTTACCGCACAAGAAATGCCTCCCTCCTGATGCCCTCCGCCTGGCTGTCACCTCCTCTGTCATGTCTCTCATTGACTATGGCCTTCCGGTCTATGGCTCAGCAGATCAGACTGCCCTCAACAAGGTTCGCCTCACAGTAAATAAGGCCTGCAGACTTATCACTGGTGCTCCCAGACTCACTCACACATGTGAGCTGTACACCCTGGCTACCCCTACTCAACCTGGAAGAGCGACTCATGTATCAGACATGCCAGCTCACCTTTAAAGCCCTGCATGGCCCATCCCCCATAGGCCTATCCAACTCCATTCACCGTACTGCACCGACCCTGATCACGCGCAGCTCACAAGAGCTACCCTAGTTATTCAGAGCCAGGACCTCTCAAGGTCAGAGGGCATTCCCTCACCGTGTGCGCCCCACTGGTATAACTCCTCCCTGCCAGTGTCTCAAACTCTCTAACCTTAGCTTGCTTTAAGCCCAGGCTCAGAAACTTCCTGCTTAGTCTCTCGAAATGCAACTGCCGCTAGCCTAGTGTAAAAAAATATATATATATATATATACTCTGTTTGACAATGCTCACTGAGCAGCTCCCACCTTCCTTTCCCTACTTATTCCTCCTCCCTATCTCCTCCCTTCTACCCCCACCAGCTCTCCCCGACCATAAGTTTTGCACTCTTTGTTATCTTTTGCTTGTTGGAGATTGTATTCTATTGTAACAAAATTGTAATTGAACTGTAACTTTTTGTTTGTAAGTACTGTGTCCCTTGTACTACTGTTCTGATGTCCTCTTTGTGACGAGGTACTTTTGTAAATGAGCCTCTGGCTCAAGGTTTCTAAACTGATGTTTAACTAAATAAATAAATAAATAAATATCCTGTCCTCACTGCAGTTTACTACCACCCTATCTATGTCCATCCCAGCTACCTATGAAGCCCTTGTCACATGTATTATGCTTCCTTTCTCAATCCCAATCTTTGTGGCTGGCATCTATTGCCACCCAAGCATTCAACCCTCGGTTATGACTGAACTCTTTGCAAATATCACCTCCTCCCTCTCACAAGCTGGTGAACTTTTCATAATGGGTGACATGAATCTAAATTGTTGTCTCCCAAGTTTTGCAGTTATGCAATGATTTGCTGCTCTAAACCTCACTCTGCTTATACTTGAGTCCACAGCCTCAATCCCAAAACACAAAATCACACCTGCTTGACTGGGCACTCACAACCCTCCTGCACCGTGTCATTAAATCTGGTCTCCTCCCGATGCCCTTAGTGACCACAATCCCATTTCATTGTACATAGGTTCATCACCCACACCGCCCCTAAAATCATACAACTCTGGTCCTTTAAATCCTTAGACCTTACCCCAATCAGCTCTGCACTCACTTCCACTGACTGGGCCCCCTCTCCACTGCCATTTCTGTTGACTAAGCACTTGACTATTTTAAGGATAAATTCATTGCTACTTGGAATGTCTTTGCTCCTTTCAGATGGACCAGAGTCCGTGGGTTTCACCTCCCGAAGCACCCCGAACTACTGGCCTGCTTGGGGAGCATGATCGGGCCTGGAGAAAACACAAATCTACTAAACATCCAAACAACTATGCCAAGTAGAGAATGCTATACAATCCATGTACTAAAGCTACTAGACTGGCTAAGTCTGATTATTTCAACTCCTTATTCCTGACTAACACTAACTCTCTATCTAAATTCTGAAGGATAGTTGATGCTCTGTTCTCTCCCCCTCTCCCTCCTCCAGTTCTCAAGAGTAAATAACTCCTATTTTCTGACCCTGACTCCATGGCCAATGAATTTAATGCCTACTACACCTGCGTCGCCACATCTCTTCTAAATTCCCTGTCCCCATTGCCACCTACTAACTTCAGCCCTTCACCTCAGCCAATACCCACCCTCCCTCATTTTCCTTTTCTATTATCTCCCTGATGAAGCTCTTAATGCCCTCCTATCTCTCAACCCCTCTAAAGGCTCCTCACCAGATGAGCTTGATCCTAAACTTCTCTACCTTTCTGCTCCTGCAATTGCTTATCCTACCTCCTTAATCCTTAACCTGTCCTTTATTTCTGCCTAAGTACCCTCATCCTGAAACATACTGTAATCCTTCCTCTCCCCAAGGGTGGTGACTCATCCACTCCTGGCAACTATCGCCCATTTCCTCCTTCCTACACTTGCCAAATGTCAAGAAAATGTAGTTCTCTCTCAACTATCACCATTCCTCTCTGATTCCTCCTTCTTCAACCCTTCCAATCTGGTTTTGGAAGAACCACTCAACAACCACCTCCATCCTTAGGCTTACTGACTCCATCCTTTCAGGGATGGATGATGACCTGATTACCTCAGTCATCTTTGTCAACCTAGCCAAAGCTTTCAACACTGTTTCCATCCCTGCTTCTTGATTCACTCTTCTCAGCTGGCCTTGCTCCATCAGCCATGAACTGGTTTAAATCCTACCTCATTGGCTGGACCCAGTCAGTGAGAATCCTTGATTCAACTTCCTCCACTCCCCATCAACATTGGTGTCCCTCAGGGCTCAGTGCTTGGTCCTCTACTCTTCTCCATTTTCCTTAATGATCTTCCCACAGCTTGCTCATCCTCTTCTATCCACATGTACGCTGATGATACTGTTTTGTACAGTTCCAGCAAAACCCTGCTGCCATGCAAACCAGCTTATGGCATGACTTCAACCAAGTTCAGCTCTGGTTTGCTTCTCACCAGCTTTTCTAAATGCAAGGAAGACAGTTTCAATGACTCTTTGGCACCAGACAGAGACTGTCTAGGCTCCCGGCCCCACCCATCTTCCACACCCTTGATGGGACCATCTTGGAGGACACCTCCTCATTTAGATATCTGGGAGTTTGGCTGGACCAGCACCTCAACTTCTCTGTGCATATCGATGCCATCCTGAAGAAACTGCACCCCAAGCTTGGTGCTCTGTACAGGAATTATGTTGCATCCCGCTGACTGCAAGGCACAAAATTGTCAGAAGATGATACTCCCCATCTTTGACTACTGCGGCGTAGTCTATGGTGCTGTTCCCAAATCTTCCCTGACCAAGTTGGACACTCTCTTTAACTCCTTCAGCCGCTTTGCTATCGACTCCCTTCCTGCTCCCACCACTGTGAACTCTATCACTGTCTAACCTTCCTTACTCTATCTCACAGATGCATCTCTCACTGTGCCAACTAACCTCCAAATTCTGGTTCAGGGGCTCCTTCCTATCTCTCATCCTCTCTGTCCACTCCACCTCCCCACCCACTGTCTCAGATCAAATGATGCCTGCACCTTGATGGTCCTCGCTGCTCCATCCTCATTGGTCAGACTGGTTTCGCCATCATTTCCTAAAATCTGAATTCCTCTCCGAAATACAACACTCCTCCTCCAACTATCCCTTACCTCTGCCCTACACAATTTCCTTTCCCTCAGTTGTTCTGCTTTAACCCACCTTTATACCTGTCCCCAGTTTCTGCCTTCCTAGCATGACCCCCCAGCAAGGTTCTCATCATCCTGAAGGGAAATCAGGAAATGGCTACCCTTCCCTCATATTCAGTTCTTGCCTCTACCCCCCACTGTCTCTCCACCTACCCATCTGGGTCACCAGTGTGTACAACCTAACCCCATCCTTTTTACTTCAACAGCACTTGCATACTATCTCGAGCCTGCTCCTGGTACACTCAAGCACTATAAATGGTTCTATAGGTTTTATACGTTCATATGTTCTTTTGTATGATTTTGGATCTGTATTGTAATTTACCCAATGTTCCTTTACTGTTTATTGTACAATACCTGTATTAACAACTGTTGCACAATCTTACAATGTTGTATTGTTTGTACTATCCACATACTATTATAACTGATCATCCTTCACAACCCTATGTAATCCTCTCCCCAGCTCGCACTGTGAGACAAGCAACTTGTTGTTCAGTGTGCCCTCCTGGTGAAACATTTCAATAAATAAATAAAACTACTGTCTGAATGTGTGTGTGTGTGTGTGTGTGTGTGTGTGTGTGTGTGTTTGTTCAGCTTTCTCAAGAAATGTCAAGCAGCAAGCAAGGAAGCTAACAGTCTTGCTGGAATATGCAGCCTGTTTGAAAAGACCACACATTGCTGTGAGGCTGCTCGAAATAATGGCTTCACTTTTTCTTTTCAGTGGCAGTAAAGTAAGGAAAACAGAAAAGTTTGGCTGCAGGAAATGGGTATTTCTACTGCTTTTGTATAGAATATGGCAGAGATATGTGATGAGGAATTGACTGGGAAAGCAAGTCTCAGTCATTGTTACCAGCTTCTGTACAGTGAAGTTAAGCTTTTTCTGGTTCTTGGGAGGAGAGACACTGAATCTCAGGGTTTCCATTTAAATGTAATAAAAAAAACTGCTCTATTCAGCTTTCTTAAGAAACGACCAAGCAAAAACAAGAAATAGATATGTACGAAATGTGTAAACTTCGTTCAGTGAAATATTTTGTAAAATGCATGAATTTCATGAAGCTATTTTGTGGGTGCAAAATTCCACTAGCAAAAATCGCATTTCTACCATGAAATGTAATTTTGCCTATAAACTTGATGGAATTTCAACACTATCTAATTAAGGGGAGGCGGAGCTGCAAGATGGCTGCAATGCTGCTCTGCTCCTCATTGCTGGCTGCTCACCACTCTGCTACTACGAAATAACTGACCACTGTTAAGCTTATTACCTTTCAGTTATATTTGGCATCTGGCAGCAATGGGGATTTTGCTTTTGGCTGAGTATGATGAATGGGACCATGCTCCTTGAAACCCAAAGCCCGAGTTCTGGCAGTTGACAAGGAGTGCTTCTTGTGGGTTTGTTTTGGAGGCATGTATGTAATGAGTAATGTTATGTGTTCTTTTGTGGTCAAAATAAATGGCAATAGAACGATAGAGAAACTGAGCACTAAATGTTTGAAACAAGGCCAAAATTGATAGTAAGTTGCCTCATCCTGTGACTGAGGTCAGAGGTAAAAATGAGTGTTAATGACTGAAGGAGGTATCCTTCCTTTCCTGCAAAGATGTCTACGAGGCAGGGTTGATAGTGAGAGATCTCGCTGCACTGTATGTGCTACTATGTTTGTAACCTATTTTAAAAAAGGTATGCCATCACTGTCTGAGTCTGGGGAGCTTCTGTATTTTAAATGATGTATAAAATGTATTACACTCAGTGCAGTGTGTATGTGTTTTCTTGTTTCTCCAGATTCCTGTAAACTATTTTACACAGGGATTCAAAAGTTACAGAGAACAGGTAGCTGAATCTGTGAGTTTGATGAGTTGTTCGGGATGATCCCTCCAAAACCCCTTGAGAAATCTGTCTTGGCTATCTGATCCTTGATTTTAAAGACTCAAAATGAGGGAGAAAATGAAGATATGTATGCCTCGTGTTGTATTACTTTTGTCACAACCTCACACATGGACCTCAGTTTATTATTAAAACAGCTGTTAGTGGTTGTGTTACGAGAGGTCCCATTTGAGATATTGCTCTATTTTATTTTGTTTTACTTGTTTACTAAAGGTATAACATGAATGGAGCAGTCACCATTACTGAACTGAAACGGAGGCTCTAAGTCTAAAAGTAAGTAATCATACCATCCCACCAGTTACTATTTAAATGTTTCTGAAATTAAATATAAGAAACAAGGTATGGCAAAAACAACAACTTTTGAACTCAATAATAAAACATAAACAAGATGTTGGACCTATATTTAAAATGGAGCCTCTAGTTACACATTAAAATTAAATAATTATAAAAAGATGGACTCCTCGTTAAATGGAGTCTCCTGGTCTTGATCTGACCGTGTCTTAATCAGACCTGGGATTTGCCACAGTGTTTCGGTAATCCCCATGGAAATTATGAACACCACTGTGGTGCTGATCTTAATGCTTAACTTTTTATGGACCAGTGGGCCATTTGGGAGTTAAAACAATTTATGCAAGCTCATATGGCTCTTTTGGGTTACAAATGTTTAAATATGCCCACTCTGCAATTAACTTGAACCCTGAGTCATAGACAGGTTAATCACTGACTGAGCATTACAGACTGCTGATGAATGATATTCTTTCTGGACTGGTCACAGCTCTAATCAGTTTTGACTTTATGCCAAGCTGATTAGCTAAAAACAAGGATTCTAAAGAATGATTCTTAAACTAGTATTTAATTCCCTGAGGTCCCTCGGCTGATATCTGATTTAAAACAAGACTAACTTTTGATGTTGGGTTTTGAGACTGCTTATGACCCACCCTGCATCTCTGATGGTGAATGTTATATACCTAGACAGAGACATTTAATCATGTTACTTCTTATTTTCTGTTTTTAAGTATTTTATAGCTTATGTGCTAAGTTGATGCCTGTTTAATGGATAAGCTATACACGCTTTGATCTTAGCACAAAATCACATGCTAAATTTACTACTAATCTCCTAGGGTTTATTGGAGTTACTATTTTAAAGGGATCCTTTACTTATATCTATTTATAAGATGTTTTGATTATATGGAATTCTTTGATACCAGACACAAGGGAAAATCAGTGATATGTTAAATTACTTTTATGGTGAAAAAGGTTATTATGAGAGAATTTCTGGCAAATAGATTTTGACAGCTCTCTGAAAATATTTTATTTTATATCTTTGAATCAGAAGATTTTCTTCAATGGATACTTATAATTTTAGGAAGTGTAAGTCAAATGTTATCATTTTCTGAAAATGGTTTTATATAACTTTTATGTTATTTGTTTTACTGTCTGAACTATGCTTTTTCTTTTCAAATGTGCTATGTTTGTATGACATGCTTTATTCTTTAGTGTATTGTAATGGCAACTTGCCGAACAATAAAATCAAAATCAAACTCCACCCACCATCTGGCAAAATTATGCCACTCATGATTGAAATTCTGCATTTTCGGTGAAATTTGTGATTTGCTAGCAGAATTTTGCATTTTGCACCTGCACAATTCATGGGCAAAACAAGCAAATTTCAGAAAACATTTTATGTGGTGAAATTTGTGATTTCTCTGGAATTTCACTGGCAAATTGAATTTCACTGCAACACTAGCAAGGAAGCTAATGGTCTTGTTGGAACATGCGGCCTGTTTGAAAAGACTACACACCACTATAAAGTTGGTCAGTGATGACTTCAATTTTTTTAGTGGCAGTAAAAAATTGAAAACTGAAAATTTGGGCTTTTGGAAATGAGTGTTTCCACTGCATATATATGTGATTCATTAGCCCAACTACCAAGCCTCTTAGCAGAGCTCCTGTTACTTCTTAATCTTGTGGTACTGGAGAAATGTTAGACATCTGTTTATGTACTATGTGGTATGTTTACCTTCATGAGTCGAGCTCCTGGTCTCTTAATTTACCAAGGTCTACTTTCACCCTCATGAATCTGATCCATTACATAATCTATGCTCAGGGAATTTTTCCAATTCAAGTAAATAACTGCTAAACCTTTACTACATGGTTCAAACACAGCTCAAGCAAAACTGCATGGTAAAATATTGCATCGGGGAAAAACAGTGAGGCAAACATCTCTGCAAATCCAGCGCTCCTGACATGACCACAATGGAGTTTGCCTTTTAAGGGCAGACCAAGTTGTCCTGGTGCACCCTTCACCTTACCTAAGGATGGTGTGCTCAGAGGGGAGGAGGAATGGAAGGGATGAGCAAGGGACAGAACAATAGGCAGGAAACAGGAAGGAGAGGGGCTAACGGAGGTAAATAATGGACAACACAGGAGTGGTTCAGCCACTTTGCTGAAGTTTTGATCATTCTAAACTGCAGCACATCAGACTGGCATCCATTGGAACAAAGGTTGGTGAAATATTCAGGTAAGAAACAAACAACTGTGGAGCCAAGACTAAAGTGCAGGATGTATATGGTGAAGAAGTAACAATAATAACCTGGAATTGTATTCAGTGAAATTGTGTCAGGGCCAGGTGAATTAGGAACCAGAAGTAGTAGAAACACATTATATAAAAAAAAGATAGAGTCCTTGCTAGTGAGGACAGACAACAATGTATAGTAGTTTTGCTTGCAGTACAATGCTAGGAAGCAGTATGTCATATTTTGCTAGTGGGGCTGATAGACAGGCCGAGGAGTGGCCATTGGAAGAAAGGAGAGAGAGCACCATGTGGTGGTACCATGTTCAATCGGTAGGACATGGCCCCAGTTTGTTTTAAAGATAAAATGGCTGGCAGAAAAAAGAGTAGATGTACAAATTGTTGGTTCAAACAGGTGCTGTGGTGGAGGGCAGAGCATTGATACACATGTGTTGTCTGTTGATGGGGCAGCAGGGCCTAAAGTTGTGGCTGGTAGAGGCTGGGCAGTGATTAGGAAGCGAGTGCAGTGGTGGAACTTGGAGGTTTCCTGCAGTCATCAGGCCTGTTTTTGCTGCATTTTAAATGGAGTTGATCAAAAAGCAGTGAATAGACCTCTTCCGGCCTTAGTATGGGAATGAGGGACGTTTTCATTCAGGGTTTTGGGGTAGCAAGCTGTGGAGTGTTTGGGGCTGGAGAAGCTCCTATGGATGCATGCTCTGGCTGGCGATGGGCCGGGAGAGGGAACAGGACCCTGAATGGGTTTGGAGGAAAAGAAAGAGATCGTGAGGGACAGTCAGAAGAGGCAGCACAAGTGCTGGCTCATGGAGAGAGTGGAGGGGGCTCAGAGCAGGAGGCAACACATTAGGTCACATGGCATGACGTCACACGCCGTGGGGGCCCATGAGATAGGCAGGCCACATAGGTGGGGGTCAGGTAGTAGCCCTCAGAAGCTAGCAGTTTACAATGCAGTCCTCAAAGGGTATCAAGCGCATAGCGACAGCCTGGGGGAGCAGGATAGTGCAGCCATCAGAATCGGCCTGCAGCATGACTGCCACACACAGTGGGGTGAGGCCCTTGAGATGAACAGGATACAAGGAAGGAGTGTGGGGTCAGGTGGTTCCCTCAGAAGCCAGTGGGCTGTTTTTATGCAAAAAGCATTTTGGGGCTATGTTCAAGCAAAGAGAGGGTGGGGAAGCACTGAGCCAGATTGGGGCAGCCACATGGCATGGCATCACACGCCGTGGAGCAAGGCCAAAAAGGAAACGGGGACAAAAGGGGAGTGAGGGGCTCAGTGAAAGCCTTCAAACAGGAGGCAGAGGGGAGTGATGTCATGTCTGCAGTTGTAGACTAGGAAGAGAGGACAGTAGGCACAGGTGCAAGGACCAAATGGGGGTGGCCACATGGTGGAGGAGGCTGCTGATGAGCAGCGCCTGGGAGAGAGTGAGAGGAGAAGGCGACAGAAGGAGACATTACAAGAAAAGGCCTGGTGATTTGGCCCAGTCACATATGCATGGGGGATAGCGTGGAGTCCTAGAGGGTCATGTGGGAGACCAGTGGCACCCAGGAGACTGGGGATAGTAGGCTAGGTGACTGCAGGCATTTGGGAGAGGGGCAGCAAGGCCCCAGAGGAGGCCAATGGAGAGCAGAGATTTTGGGGCCTAGAAGGCTGCAGGGGGCATGTGCAGCCCAGAAGGCCACAGGAACTACCCCCAAAAAAAATTAATAATATATATGCAGGGTTATTTCAGTTTAAAGGATTAATGAGATTTTCAATGTTCTTGGTTTTGGCTAGTGTCTCTACAGTTTCCACAGACCAATACAAAGACATGGCACGAGGAAGAGCAAGCCGTCTAAGGAGATGCCTACAAGGCCATAATGGAGCTCATGGAGAAGGCCAACAGAGTGTGGCAGATGGTGGAAGGAGGAGGAGCTGAGAGACCAGGGAGAAATGGAAAACAGGAAAGGGAAAAGGGGTGGCAGGAAGAGGCCAGCAGGGAGACCAAGAGTCTCACCAGGTTGCAGCCCTGATGGGGTACCTTCCAGAGTGGCCAGCCCAGTACCATTGCAGCCCCAGGTCACTCCCCCATCAGTACCTCCCCAAGAACAGGTGGCAGTTCCCCAGTGGAACCCCAACCGATCCCCGAGCACACCAGCCCTCCCACAACCAACAATACAACTGGACAACTCAGGGCATCCTGAGTCCAACAGGCCACAAGAAACTGGCAAGGCAACAGGTGAAGTAGACAGGCAGTAGGAGAAAACATAAAAGAATACATAGGTCAAATTATTGCAGCACTCGGTCAGGAGTTGGTTCAAATGGAATCTGCACTGGCAGAAATTAGGCCAGATTCAGTGACAGCGGTAGGGGATGAGAAAGGGTGGGGAAGACAGGAAAAGGAACAAGGGAAATAGGAAACCCAGGAATGTGAATAGAGGAGCATGTACCATTGGCCATGTGTCTTGCCTAATCAAGAGTCACAAAGGAATAATCACACTTGGCATTCACACATCAGCACAATTTATTGCAAGCAAAAGATAATTACACTTCATTTAGCAGTAATGTCACTATCAGCATTAATGATTACACTTTAGCATTCATTCATTAGCAATATTACTATCAGCATTAATATATACTTCAATTAAGCAAAACATGATACATCACCGATTCTATGCTACATCCAAGCCTTTTCCCAGTAGCTGGGAGCCCCTTGTCAGCCTGGCTAGGAGTCTTGAACCGGAAAAGTTCCACAGCGATGCGTCCACCCTGAAGATGAGGCTTCAACCAGGCATTGAGAAAGCTACATTTATATCTTATTCTATGCTAAAATAACCGTGCAACCTTCATAGTGTTGTTTTGCCACATTCTAGAAGCTGGCCGGGCTCCCAGGATGCTGCAAATTCACACCATAAGGACTGCTCAGAATTCCCTACACCTGCTAGGTCACTGTGCTCCAAACACTGGCCGGGTGCCTAGAACACTATGAGCTAAGCAGAAGTTTAAACAAAACTACAAAAACAGGTTGCCTGATAATATGCAACCTTCAAGTCAGCAAAATACACTGTCTGAAGCAAAACATAATAATGAGGCTATCTAAAGAGCAAAACACCAATAAATGAAGCAGCATGTAAAATGGAGTCACACAATACAAAATGGAGTATAAAATGACATACATTACATGAAATAACATTACAATGGAGTAACAATAATCAACATATTATACTATCACTACATATTCGGTCCTTTGATTATTGTGAATACGATTTGTATGATATTGGTACCATAGCAAAATTACTAATAATATAACATGATAAGTAACAAGTCCAAATAAGCAAGATAATTGTCACTACAGCAATGATTATGATAGGATGTATCAGAATATTTAACACTTTTATAGCTGATGGAGACCATCCTGTAAAATATCCACCAATAATGAGTAGTCTCTTGTTGAATCTTGGAACTTAAATCAATCATTTTATTTTAACTATCGTAGTTTGCACCTGACTTTGCACTAATGATTTATTTCTTATTGCCAAATGAGCCTGCATTACATCTGTTTCCTGAATTATCTGTTTAATTTTATTTAATGAGATACTCAATCTTGATTGATCTAAAATATTGGGCTGCCAATACAAAATAAGCTTCTGCTCATTATCAGGGATCTGTGCATTTTACTGTGGTGGATGACATTACAATCCAATGATTACTAGGAATCCATGATTTGAACACGGTCCTCCACACATATTCATTATTACTCATTAAATCACTCTGGGCCTTATTTCTTTGCATTATAGAATACATATGTCGCATTGTGCATTCTGTCCAATCAATAAATCGCAAATATTTTCTGCTACTCCCATTCCCCATACCTGTGAAGCATTAAATAACTGCAAGAACTCAAAATCATAATTCAAAGTTAATCTTTGGGGTAAGAAAACAGTTGGCATCCATTGAGCTTGTAAGTTAATTAAGCTAAATACATCAATTCCTACTGCCTGAAGCCTGTTAGTCAGTGTTTCTATATCAACACTATTTAAAATTCCCATGCCTGCCCCTGCTCCACCTAATAGCTGATCATACCAAGCTCTTTTATATTTGCATTTTCTACTAAACATAAACGTTATGTTAAAATGGATTACATTTTTCTGATACCGCTGCGCTACTGATGTACATGTGGATGGAACCTTAACTATACTATCATTGCTAATTACAGGATGATTTTTCAACACTGTAATGTGATCTGCCCAAGTAGTTCTATTAGTTATTGTAGCATTCATGCAGAATAAAGTGTCTATGTCAATCAAAGTAATTTGCATTGAAAATGTCTCTTTGATTCATGCAGCAATCAAGTCTATGTTGTACAGTCACCATGCAACTATTCGTAAGTTGCAGCATCTAATAGCAGTCTGGTTCTGTAATTTAATCCAATTTGTGTCCTGCATAGGTTGGACATATAATCGTCCTGCCATTGTCTCAACTGGTTTCCAAATGTTCACATCTGGTGAAAAGTAATGTTCACTATAGGACATCCTTGGTTTTCAGGGCAAGTAAAGTTGTCTTGACCCGTAAACTGATGGAAGATTTCCAACCCCATTGTACAAGTGGATCGTCAAGCTTCAATATTCTTCCACCTGGGGTAATAGGCTTTACCGAATGGACCGTGGAGAGAGTGTTATTCCTTTTAGAATCCATTGAAGAACCTAGAAAATACACAGACTGATTATTCTCGAAGATAACATGTGTTCGCTGGTACATATTCCCATCTCTCTTCCCTGACCTGATAATTAACACTGTGTTGTCTCGTCCGGTGGCTATCACCTCAGCTGGTTCAGGAGGGCCATTTGGGTTTGTAACCCATATTTTGGCACCATTGTTAAAACCTCCTGTAGATATAAAACCTTATCCCCCTTGCTGTTAAGAGTGGGGCTTGTCCTTTATAGGGGTCACTTTGTTAACTGGAATAATTAACAATTGAGCCACTCTGTCATACTGTTGAATTAACAGATTTTGTTCTCTACTATTCAACAAAATTACTTTCACTTCTCCTTGGTAATCACAATCAATCACCCCTCCCAAAATTTGTATTCCCTTGAGGCTAGTTCTGATTTAGGTGCTATCCAACCAAAATGTCTCGTGGAATTTGTATTCCAATACCAGTTTCTATCACTTGAATGTTTCTGCTGTTTATTCTGTATTCTTGAAGGGCATGTAAATCAAGTCCAGCAGCTTCTGGGTTGCCCTGCAAGGAGACAGAGCTCCTGGTGTAATTTCCCAATATAACACTGTTTCTGTAGTTGAGTAAGCCTGCACTTGCAAATTAGGAGTTATCATTCGCATTAAGGGGTCTCAGATTCTCCAATTGGTCTATTATTTAAAATCTGTAATGCTTCATGCAAATTCTCTTTCCATTTTCGTAGGCTCTCCCCCATTTCCTAAACTGTTCTTTCAGCAATCCATTCATTCTCTCAATTAACCCTGCTGCCTGCGGGTAATAAGGATGTGAAATACCCACTGTATGTTATGGGCTTGAGCATAAGCTTGTACCATTTTCCCCTAAAATGGGAACCATTGTCACTTTGTATCTGCAAGGGTATTCTCATAGTACAACATAATTAAGTTAATTGCCTTAATGGTATTTTTCTGTGTAGCTTGTTTACAAGGGTATGCCAATAAATACCCTGAATATGTATCTACAACTGTGCAAGCATATCGACATCCTCCACTAAGGGTAGAGGTCCAATGTAATCAATCTGCCAAATTTGTCCCGGTAATTTTCCCTCCCCAATTGTCCTTTCACAATATGAGGATTGGTCTTTGTTGCCCATGTTGGCATATATGACACTGAGCAATAACAGTTTTAACCAAATCCAATGTTAGGGGTACACCTCACTATATGCCCACCTGTAAGTGGCTTTCTCCCAAATGTCCACATTTTGATGTGCCCATTTTGCCAGCCCTGATAACTGCTGACTTTGAGTTTCTTCAATATCCACTGGAAGAATCTTAGCTCTTTCATCTGCAGTAGAATTATACCTTCGTTCTAGTGTATCTGAAGCACAATGAGCATCAACATAAAATACAGTGGTCTGAGTATTTTGCACCATAGTCCTATTTTGTGAGTTCTAGGGAGCTTTTTACCCATTGCATAATGGGTATCTCTGAGTCTCAATGCTCCTCATGACCCACTGTCATTTGTTCTGTCTTTATCAGAGCCCAGTAGCATGCTTAGTAGTTGTCTCTCAAAGGTGAGTATCTGCTACTCCCTCTGGGAGTTTCCTATTCCAAAACCTAGTGGCACTTTCTGTCTCCCTTGTTTCTGCCACAAAACCCAGTTTGCATACTGCCCAGTTACGGACACATTTAATTCTACCTCCCTCCTGCAGGCGCCAAGGTCTAAGGCTTGCTGCACTGCTTCCTTAGCCTTATCAAATGCTTTTTGTTGCTCATCCCCATTCAAACTCGTATTTCTTTCTGGTCACTTTAATAAGGGAGCTAGTATTTGCCTAAATGGGGTATATGTTGTCGCCAAATCCAAACAAACCCACAAATCTTTGTGTTTCAGTTTTGTCTTGTGGAGTCGAAAAGTCCAGTATTTTCTGTCGTGCCTTGGGCAATATTCTCTATGCCCCCTGTTCCATTGAATTCCTCAAAATTTTACTGTTTGGGAAGGACCCTGTACCTTGTCTGGATTAATTTCCATCCTTTCTTCCTCATATGATCAATGGTCTCATCTAGTAACTGCTGTACTTTATCTTGATCAGCCCCTGGATCAAGATATCATCAATGTAATGAGAAATCTGCATGCTATCCGGCAGCTTCAACTCATCCAGTGTTCTGCCACCATCCGGTGGCAGATGGTGGGCTATGTACATATCCCTGAGGTAATCTAGTGAAAGCATATTGCCTCCCTGCCATGTGAAGGCAAACTGGTCCCAAAACTTTTCCTCAATCAGAATAGTAAAGAATGCATTAGTTAAATCAATAACTGCATACCATACCCCTTTGTGCCTTTGTATTTGCTCTATCAGGGTGATGGTGTCTGGAATGGCAGCCGTCAATGAAGGGGTGTACTTGTTCAATTCCCTATAATCTACTGTTATCCATGCATGACCCGTCCACTTTTCTTGACTGGCCACACAGGATTGTTCCAAGCTGTTGTTGTGGGTTTAGCACTCCTGCCTCTAATAGATCTTTAATAGTGGCAGTTATCTCCTCATGCCCTCCTGGTATTCTATACTGTTTCATACAGATAATTTTTGTAGCAGGTGGAATGGCTACTGGAGGCATCTGCACCTTCCCACTACTACTGGTCTTGCTGAAATGTAAGGTTTTACTCCAAATTGATATTGTCCATCAGACAATTGCAACGTCATCCCCTTTAGTATGTCTATTCCTATAATGTATTCCGAATCGAACAATCATTACACAATATTTTCTCCGGGCAGTTGACCTCATTTTCAGTTCCAAAATGGTCTGTATTGCCTCAATTTGTTTACTTCCTAATCCTGTAATTACCACTCTAGACCTTTGTGTTTTGCTGGGTTCCCATAAATTAATGAGGCCGCCCAGTGTCAATTAAAGCTCGTACTTTTGGGGTGAGCCACTTTTCCAATTAATTTCCATTCTACATGAGGTCTAAATCCTCCTAGCCCACCCTTCTACTGGGGCTTGCCTTCATTTCAGTCATATTTAGGTTTTTCAGTTGCTGCAACTCCTCAACCGGTACAAATCACTAGGATACAGATCTGCATATTCCTGCTCCGTCGGGTGACTCAATGGATCCTGAGTGGGAGCCCCCACCCTGGGACATACTTTCATCATCAAACTCTGCTGGGGAGCAGTTGGACTACAGACTCCTCTGAAGAGACATGTACATCTGTCTTTAACTTTGAATTGATCTGCGTATTTACTCACTTCTTAGTGTTCAATCCCTCTTTTGTACATTTCCACATATCAGGGGTACTGATCCCATCAATGTTTTCCTTGCCACCCCATCCTTTAAGAGAGCCAGGAACATATCTCTCCTAGAAACTCAACCCTCAGGATTGGACCGCTGTTTATCCTGTCCTGAAGAATCATATAAACTAGACCCTTTTGGGCCCCAATCTCCCCAGTTCCCCTAACTGCCATATTGCCTCTAGCACTACACCTACTGTTTTCCCATCTGATTAATCAACAAAGTCATCATTACCTTATATGCAGGTGGTGAGTTTTGATAATCTTATTACGTACAGACACTGGCACAACAACACTCATTAAATCAGCATGGTCTTCTGTGGAGACCGCAACTTTCATCATTTCCATTTTAATGTTTTGTATACAGTTCTTTGAGGTAAACCATGGTTTACTATCCTCCGCCAGTCACTCACCGTCGGATACTTGTGTTTGCAAGCCATAGCCACCATGTCCAGCATCGTTGCATAGCCCTGCCCCTTGTATTCGGAGGGTCCGAAACGCCTCCTTCACCACAGGGTCATAGCTTAGTGACAGAAACCTAGGGGCACTGTCTCATCTAAACTTACCCATCTGCCCCTGTGTCATACAACCTCACCAGCCATCTAACAAACTCTCCCCCTGGTGTACCGCCTCCAGGAGGTCTGATACCTCCTGTTGAGAAAAATCCTCCACTACATCTCGATTCCTAGGATTTCCTGATCCAACACTTCAGTACATCTTCTAGACACTGGCTGTGCATGCAATATTGGAACCTTACGTCCTCAGCCTTTTCTTCTTTATCTGAGGCTGACCTTCCTCATCTGTAGAAAACAAATATCTCCATCCCATGTTTCAGGATCCCAGTGGGCTCTTGCCCCAGCTATTGCTAGGCTTTCACCTTTTCCTACTAACTCTGTCCCTCCTCTTTATACTTGTGGTTTGTGTTACTCGGACAGCTGCATTTTCTGCAACCGTCCGATAGGTATCCAATTTATCACTCAGCAAATGATTTTGACATTGTAACATCACAGCTTTACTTTCCAAATCACAAACCTTCGTTCCAACTCTGCCTTTTCACTAAGAAGTCCCACTACCTTTTCATGCATCTTCCTATAGGCAGACAATCAAATCCACCCCTGCATGCTCAAGGCAGCACATTTCTTTTCCTTGCCACAGGCACTCTTTTCATACATGTAACAACATCTGCAGGCTCAGAACCTTTAAACAGAATTCCCAGTGTTCACTCAACCCTGCACAACATGACCACTAGTGGCTAAATCAGCATAAGGTTGGTTTTCTCAACCAGGAATTTCCACTTGTGCACATGCAACATTAGACTCTTTTTAAACATTTTCACTTCACCTTAGTGTACTTTCCTCTATGAATCCTGTCGACTACGCCAAAATTGTCTTGCCTAATCTAAGAGTCACAAAGGAATAATCACACTTGGCATTCACACATCAGCACAATTTATTGCAAGCAAAGATAATCATACCCCCATTTAGCAGCAATGTCACTATCAGCATTAATGATTACACTTTAGCATTCATTCATTAGCAATATTACTATCAGCATTAATATATACTTCAATTAAGCAAAACATGATACATCACCGATTCTATGCTACATCCAAGCCTTTTCCCAGTAGCTGGGGAGCCCCTTGTCAGCCTGGCTAGGAGTCTTGAACCGGGAAAAGTTCCACAGCGATGTGTCCACTCCTGCAGATGAGGCTTCCAAACAGGCATTGAGAAAGCTACATTTATATCTTATTCTATGCTTAAATAACCGTGCAGCCTCATAGTGTTGTTTTGCCACATTCTAGAAGCGTGGCCGGGCCCCAGGATGCTGCACCCACACCATAAGGACTGCCCAGAATTCTACACCTGCTAGGTCACTGTGCTCCAAACACTGGCCGGGTGCCAAGAACACTATGAGCTACAGAAGTTTAAACAAAACTACAAAAACAGGTTGCCTGATAATATGCAACCTTCAAGTCAGCAAAATACACTGTCTGAAGCAAAACATAATAATGAGGCTATCTAAAGAGCAAAACACCAATTAAATGAAGCAGCATGTAAATGGAGTCACACAATACAAAATGGAGTATAAATGACACACATTACATGAAGTAGCATACAAAATGGAGTAACCATAATCAACATATTATAATTATCTACACCATGAAAGAGAAGATTTGAAGGGTGAGTGACATGGACATATTTGCTTGAGTGAGCCGGAAGGCAGCAGCAAAATATGAGGAAACTGAGACTATAGGGAAGAGTGAGATGGCCGCAGCAGTGGTTTTGTTGGGCAAGAAAGAGGAGGATAAATTTATCAAAGGAAAGACATGGATGTATGGTTTGTAGGTTTTGCTACTTACTTAGCCACAGTGCTGGAAAAGAAACCTGAACTGGCATATCATTGATAACTATTCCCTGATAATAAGATGAGAAATGCAAAGATGGAGTAGGCTGATATATTATGATGAATTCTTCAGGCAAAGGATGGCAACCTATGGGGATGTAAGATGGGATACAAAAAGTTGGATCTGTGGACAGATTATGTAACCGATCAGTCCACACCGGAAGGGAGATGGGAAAAGGGGAGGGGCACCTCAGGTGGTGGTGTTGTTGGGCTTACAATAGGGCTTTCTGCTCTGGGCCCCAATGCCATTTTTTGCATGCTCACTAAAATGTGGGGTCACACTCAAGTAGCAGATGCAGAACAACATTGATGCTTAGGGATAAGGAATAGGGGGGCAAGACACAGGCCAACAGTTTTTGGGAGGGGCAGGGATATGGGGCAGACTTGAATAAGGGGGAGGGGTAGAGGGCATGCAGGCAGAGGGAGCCAGAGTTACTGGAATGCAGGGAACCAGAAAGTGGTGGAAAGGGGGATATACTAGAAAGGGGAGGGACAAGGGATTGGTTCCAAGCAGCAAGAATGCCCATTAAGACGGAAGTGTGGAAAATTGGTTAAGAAAAAATCCTGATAGGGAGATGGCGTTGTCACTTAGACAGGTTTTGAGATGGGCTTCCTGTTACAATGCGAGGCCCACAGCAAGCGAGAGAGGAGAATAATGTGGGTTCAGTAAGGGAAATGGGACATCTTAAGACTAAAATAGAAAAGAAAAGGCGGTAGGTAGGGTAGAAGGATCACGACACAAAATGCTACTGTAGAACATGAGAATATCTCCACTGGGGTTAGTTCCCCAAAACAACAGGGGGAGTGCATATAGTCATTCACCACCTGTCATTTCCGAGGGGGAATCAGTGAACGATTTCATAAGCAAGGAACATAGTAAGGTGAGCTACGCCACATTAGAAGAGGCGGTGGAAATCATCCAGGCAACCAAGGATGCCTGGATGGCAAAACAAACATAGAATCCACATTCAGATTGCTTCCAGTTAGAGGGAAGATTGGGACCTACAGGGCTTTAAGACTGGGGAATAATACTATTTTGACAAGGCAATGCCCATGGGGTGTTCCAGTAATATGCGCGACATTCAAGGCATTTATCACCTGTTTGCAGTGGATATTTCAGGAGCAGAGTGGGTATAAAGCAATAATACACTACATGGATGATTTGCTAATAGGCAGCAGTAGAGGAGACAGAAAAAATGTTAGCCAGCTTTTAAGAGTTATGTGGAGAATTAGGGTCCCGCTGGTCTCCAGATAAAACAGAAGGGCCCAGTAAGGTTTTAGAATCTAGAGGAATAGAATAGATGCCCTGGAATTAACTCTTTAGGTTGCCAGATAACAAAGTAGTGAAACTGAAGGAGCTGATTAGAGGGGTCATGGGGAGGAGAAGGTGCAGTAAAACAGGTGCAACAGGTCATGGGTCATTTGAACTTTGCATGCAGACCAATCAGACCGGGTAGGGCTTTCACAAAATGACTGGCAAGGGCAACAGCGGGAGTATCAAAACCACACCTCTGGGTAGACATAATAAGGGGAGTAAAGAGGATTTCACAGTATGGGAGACGTTCTCAATACCTACAATGGCTGTTCCTTTTGTAAGATGAGGGTATATAACATGGATCTGGAGCTTCACAGGATGCAGCAGGGGCTGGGTATGGGAGGCTATTTGAAAGGGAAATGGTTTGCAGAACCATGGCCAGCAAACTGGGTGAAAGATGGCAAAATATGGACATCATGCCCATATGGACTTGTACCACTGGTGTGGGGAGAGGACCTGAAACCAGAAGGTCACATTTTGGTGTGACAACAAGGCAGTGGTGAATTTTAAATAACAGGGAGCCAGATCAAACACGGTCATGGGGGTCTTGAGACAGCTAGTTTTTAAGTACTCTGCAATTAAACATGTCATTCAGGGCAAAACACATAGAAGGGGTACAAAACATCCTAGCTGACTGCCTTTCCATCTGCAGCTGGACCTGTTTCCAGGATGCTGGCACCAGCAGCAGAGGATCAGAGAACACCAGTACCAATGAACATCTGGGACGTTGGCAAAGGAGTAGAACTACTGTTTACAGCTCATGGGCACCACAGACTTTGAGGGCCTAAAGGGGCATGGGGGTGTTTCAAATATTCAGGGTCACGCACATATGGAGGTAAGGGGCCAACTACAGAGGAACAGTTAGGGAAGTTTACAGTAGATCAGTGGGAGAGGCACAGCTCACAACACAATGGGAGTGTACCTTAGTGGAATTAGCTTAATCTGCAGCCTTAAGAAATGGGGGACCCAACAAAGTCCATGTTGATCAGGAGAATAATACAAGGATGAGGAAGACTGGAAGTTAAGACCCACTTGATAGTAGAGATCTAATCTATAGGGAGAACATTGGCTGGCAAAATTAAAAGGGCCATTGCAGTGTCTGCAGATCAAATAACGAGGCATGGTTGTTTCACGAATTTACGTGGTAATGTTTCGTAGGCGCTGAGAGGAGCGAAGCAGTGGGCATGCAAAAAGAGGGAGAAGGGTTGAATGGGAAGATATAAGCTGGGGGATGAAGGATATACACATACTAATAAAGAAGTCAAAGACAGATCAAAGGGGTCAGGTTGCACAGTGACTTTGAAGTCTGAAGAGGAAGACTTCAGTGTGCCCAGTAAAAGCTTTGTGAGCTTACACGCTGCAGAGCTGGATATAGAACAGGTTTTATTTATTCATGGGGTGGAAAAGAGTCACCAGTTACCAGGTTACAGCCATGCTCAAGAAAGGCATGCAATTTCTGGGCAGGACCCTGGCATTACTCCTCCCACTTTTTTCGGATAGGTGCTGCATCACAGTGGGCAGCTGCAAGGAAGACAGGACAACATGTTAGAAAAAGGGCGCTTGGCGTCTGCCAGTTACAAAAGATATATTCGCATTGCAGTATGAGACTCAACATGTCATCTGTTTTCGCTTCAGGTACAAGGCCAAAAAAGGAAGGGGGGCAAGAAAAAGGGGAATGCGGATGCGGAACAAAAACGTGCTTTGCTATTATATTCTGCTTACTTTCCTAGGAAAAGGGAGGATCAAGGAAGTATGGATCTGTGGCCACTCATACGCTTATTAGGCAGAAAAAGAGAGAGAAAACCCTGGGGAAAACAGTTATACCGAGATGTGCCACAATAGGTTGGTTTGGCGTGGCATTCGAGGGGATGAGATGGGCAGCTACTTCCTATACTAAGAGAGATGAAAGAGTGGTGGCCAGTTCTGGACCTAATTATTGACATCCAGGGGCAATGACATTGGGGGAAAGCCATGGGTGGATACATATGTGCAGGTAGAAAGGGATTTAGAAAATCCAACAATGTAGGCCAGGGTATGTCTCGCCTGGTTGGACATAATCCCGAGGAGGGTCTGAGACATGAGCACAGCCATAGAGCTTTAGACAGGGTTAGAAAAAAATGAATAGGAGTGGGAACATTGATAAAGAAATGGGGGGAGTTAATAATGACGGGGTGGAGGAGTGGGTAGAAGATTTTATAGGTCAGATGGAGGCACCTGTCACGATCTAGCTATAGATATATGTTTAATAGAAATGATGGGCTATTGTAGAGGTATGGAGAAGATGTGCAGATGGTAACTATATAAAAAAAAGGAAAGGAAAGGGGGAATTCCTAGCCATTTTTGAAAGGAAAGACAACCATCCAATGCAAGCTGGAGACTGGCTATAATGGGAAAATGGGGAGAGAAAAGGGAAGAGGATGGAAAGAAGGAGAAGCTGAAGGAGAAAAAAGCTGTCTCGGTTCTCACAATTACCTAATAGGAAAAAGAGGAGAAGAAGGCACCCAGGTTTTCACCTGGGGGAGCGAGGATAAAAGGACATATGGATACAATAAAATGCAAGGTGAGAAATATAAGAATAAAGAAATGAGATGAAAATGGAATCATAGTATATATAATAAATTAATTGTTAATCTGAGCACAAATAACATACAGTGGGTCTATGTCTCTTTGTGGGAGAAAAGGGGAAACCTGACAATGGAGTTTGCTTTAAGGGCAGACCAAGTTGTCCTGGTGCACCCCTTCACCTTACCTGAAGATGGTGTGATCAGAGGGAGGAGGAGGGAATGAAGGAGGAGCAAGGGACAGAACAATAGGCAGGAAACAGGAAGGGAGGGGCTAAAGGAGGTACATAATGGACAGCACAGGAGTGGTTCAGCTACTTTTGCTGAAGTTTTGATCCCTCCCACCCACCCCATTAAATATGGAACATGTGGGAAGACAGTCAATAAGGGTCTGTGTGTATGAGGGAAGACAGTCAAAAGGGACTGTGAGTATGGTCTGTCTAAGGTGGATGACAGAATTTGTCCGTAGGATGGTATTGGACTGCCAAAGGTGGATGGCAGAGAAGGGAAAGGGGAGGGAGGAGGGAAAGAAAAGGAAGAGGATGGAAAGAAGGAGAAGCTGAAGGAGAAAAAGCGTCTCGGTTCTGACCATTACCTAACAGGAAAAGAGGAGAAGAAGGCACCCAGGTTTTCACCTGGGGAGCGAGGATCAAAAGGACATATGGATGAAATAAAATGCAATGGTGAAAATATAAGAATAAAGAAATGAGATGAAAATGCAATCATAGTATATATAATAAATTGAATGCCAGTCTGAGCACAACAACATACAGTGGTCTATGTCTTTAGGTGGGGGAAAGGGAAAATCAGGACAATGAGATGCAGCACGCTTATATTTCACCCATGAAGTGTGGAATGTTGTCCTCTAACTTTGAGGGTGAAATTCTACATTTCATGACTAGTCTGCCACATTGAAACTGGGGATCAGAAAATGTAAAAGGGCTAGGTATTGGGCTGACAGGCTGGTGACACCTCTGATGCATGAGTGTGTGTGTGTGTGTGGTGTGACAATTTAGCTAAGTCCACTGAAGTGTGAACAGAGGGAGTGAATTCTGATGTCTGTTGACTGGAGTTCACTCTGGGGAGCAACTGTCTGTGGGTGTTAGGAAGTAAAACAATATAGGCACTTGTAAAATTTATTTTCTGTTGAATAAAATTAGAACATTAAAATAAATTCATGGACATCACAGCACACTGTGAGAAACTGCTTCAGAAGAGACATTGACATTTCACATTTCAAACTGTACATTAATGGTGTAACATCAGACAGCATCAAGGCAATAAGAGAAACTGTATTTGAATTAAGTTATTACATTGGTTAGCTATTAATGAACACAAATAATTGTCTAAAACTTGTCACTACTGTGTGTCTAAAATTACCTTTAATAGTTATTTAATGCAGAGTAAATGAGTAGTGTGACATGTCAGGAAAATGCACCCCCACCACACACACACACACACACACACACACACACACACGTGTGTTTTGGATCTCCTGATACTTGCAGACATTGCTTCACCTGTATGGCATAATTCCTGCAAAGACATTACAAAGCACACTCATCTACTGTTTAAGGTAATGCAAATACATATGAATGTAATAAACAAACACTAATTTGTAACATTTTAAGTGAAGCTTGCAATTGCTAACATCTGATCCTGCTAGCAGATACCAAATCGAACAACTATATCAGTTGTACACATAAAATCATTTGAACCTCAACTGATTTTCCATTTCAGTCCATTGAAAACTGCAGGTATACATTGCTTATGAAACATGTGGAATTTAAGGAAGCAGACAAAGGAGGAAAGTTGTAGTATTAAATAAGGAACAGTATGAAAACGAAATATATAGGCAATTGGATGATAAAAAAAAGTTTTCAAAGATTACAAACTAACCAACTAAAGTTATTAAACAAAAATTGGATTCTTTTTGGATGAGGCTGAGTTCAAGGGCCATATCCATAAACAAGAAAGGAAATTTTTGACAGTCCCTTTTCCTACAATTCCTACCATATACCTTTTACCTAAAGTGCATAAGAAACATAGAAACATAGAATTTGATGGCAGATAAGGACCATTTGGCCCACCCAGTCTGCCCATTTCCCTACTACTGGATAAGCTGCAGATCCTAGTTAACTAGCAGCCTACTTCTTCACCCCACCACCCAGAACTGCCTTATGACTATCCCATGCATGCTTGAATTCCACCACTGATTTTGACTCCACAACCTTCCTCCGGAAGGCCTGCTCCATGCATCCACAACCTCTCTGTGAAAAAATACTTCCTTAAATTACCTCTGAGCCGCCCCCCCTCTGCCTTCAAATTGTGCCCTTGTTCTTGCAAACCTCTTTTTGAAAGATGATACCTCTTGGACTTTGTTGATTCCCTTGAGGTACTTGAAAGTTTCTATCATGTCCTCCTCTCCCTCCTTTCCTCGAGGCTATACATATTAAACTCCTTAAGTCTCTTCATATGTCTTCCGGTGCAGACCCTGCACCATTTTAGTTGTCCTCCTCTGGACAGCTTCCATCCTGTCTATGTCTTTGGAGATTAGGTCTCCAGAACTGCACACAGTACCCAGATAGGGTCTCACCAGCTGTCTGTACAGAGGGATAATAATTTCATTTTCTACTGGTGATGCCTCCCTATGCATCCCAGTATCCCCAGCCCTCCTTGCTGCCCTCTCACATTGCTTGCCCATCTTTAGGTCATCTGATATGACTACCCCAGGTCCCTCTCCATTTTTGTTGTTGTTAGTATCTCACCCCCATTATGTACTCTTCTCTAGGGTTTTTGTTTCCCAGGTGCATTACCTTGCACTTCTTAGCACTGAATCTAAGCTGCCATACATTTGACCATTCCTCTAACTCTGCCAAGTCCCTTCTAATCCTTTCCACCCCACCTGTGCATCAACTCTGTTGCAGATCTTAGTGCCATCTGCAAAGAGACATACTTTTCCTTCCAGTCCTTCTGCAATGTCGCTTATAAAGACATTGAAGAGGATCGTCCTATACTGAACTCCCGTGTACCCCACTAGTAACCCTTCTTTCTTCTGAGTGGACTCCATTTACTATTACCTCTGTGTCCTATTCTCCAGCCAATTTTACCCAGGCTGTCATCTTGGGACCCACACCCAGGCTGGCTAACTTGTATATTAATCTTTGTGTGGGACTGTGTCAAATGCCTTGCTAAAGTCTAGGTAGGCCATGTCCACAGCCCCTCCCTGATCTACTACTTTGGTCACCCAGTCAAAGAAATCTATCAGATTCATCTGGCATGACCTTCCCGCTGTGAATCCATGCTGCCTAGGGTCCTGTGCCCCTCTGGACTCTAGATACTCGACAATTCTTTCCTTTAGAAGTGATTACATCATTTTCCCTATCACTGAGGTTAAACTAACAGGTCTATAGTTTCCTGCTTCTGCCTTGCTCCCACTTTTGTGAAGGGAATCACATCTGCCATCCTCCAGTCCTCGGTACCACCCCATCCTCCCATGATTTGTTAAAAGGGGTAGTCAGTGGTGTCACTAGCTCTACCCTTAGTTCTTTTAAATTCTGGGATGAATCCCATCAGGCCCCATTGCTTTGTCCACCTTCAGTTTTAAGAGTTCTTTCAGAACCCTTTCTTCTGTAAATGGGCCGGTATCAACTTCTGTATCCAGCGTGTTACTACTGTTTGTTTTATGTATCCCCTCTTCCTTTGTAAATACTGAGCAAAAATATTTGTTTAGTATCTTTGCCTTTTCACAGTCTTCCTCTGCCCACCCTCCTACCCCTTTATTAGCCTCACTATCCCTCCCTTGGTCTTCCTTCGCTCCCTGATGTACCTATAAAGGTTTTATCCCTTCTTAACTGAGTTGGCTATCTTTTCCTCGGTTTGGGCCTTTGCTGTTCTGACTGCCTTCCCAGCCTTTTGCTTTAACTGATACAGTTCTCTGTCCTGCTCCTTCTGCGATTCCTTGTACTTCCTGAATGCTTTCTTTTTCTTGAACCTTCACTGCCACTTCCTTTGAGAACCATAGTGGTTTCTTACATCATCTTGTTTTGTTTATTTGCTTCACACAAAGGCTCATTACCTCTGTGATGGCAGTTTTATTATTCCCATTGTTCTTCCACCCTTCCTTCCTGCCCATTTACTATTGCATTCCTTAGGCACTCACCCATTTTGGCAAAGTCAGCCCTCCTAAAGTCCAGTACTTTTGTCTTTGTATGGCTTGACTCTATTGCTGTGTTTATTGTGAACCATACTGTTCGATGGTCACTAGTTCCCAGATGGCTACCCACTTCTACATCTGTAATCCCTCTCCATCTCCATTTGAGAGAATCAAGTCTAATATTGCTCTCTCAAGTGGGCTCCAGTACTAGTTGTCTAAGGCATGCCCCTGTAGGGCATCTAGAATAACTGTACTCTTCAGTGGCAGCTGCAACTGCACTCCAGTTAACATCCGGCATATTCAGATCACCCATCAGCAATATCTCCCTTTTCTGCCATTCTAAGCATACTTTCTATCATTTCCTGTCCATTTACTCCCCTGAGAAGGGGTTTGTATATAACCCTGTGTGTATTGTGGTGCCATTACCTGTCTCCAAATTTACCCACAGTGCTTCTTCTCCTCCTGTTTACCCTTTTGTTCTGTTGCTTTATTCCTTCTCTTATGTAAAGAACTCCTCCTCCTCCCTTTTACCCTCCCTGTCCCTCCTGTAGACAGTGTATCCTGGTATGTTTATGTCCCAGTCATGGTTTTGTGTGTACCATGTTTCTGTGACTGCCACGATATCCAGATGTTCCTCCTCCATCAAGGCCACTAATTCAGGAAGCTTGTTACCCAGACTATGGGCATTAGTACTCATTGCTCTCCATTTTTGATGGCTCTACCTTCTGTTGCAGCATCCCCCACTGACCGTTCTACCTCAGTCTTTTTCCATTTAGTACCCTGTTTTGTAGGGAGAGGCTGGGATTTTCCAGCTGCTTGTCAGTGCCTCCCCTTTGACTAGTTTAAAAGCTTGCCAATGAAGCATTTAAACCAATTGCTCAAAAGACTTGTTCCTTCCTGGACAGATGCAGACCATCCTGCTAGTATAGGCTGGTGTCCCTCCAGGTGGAACCCCAGTCCCAATGAAGCCAAACCCCTGTGCTCTGCACCATTTTTTCAACCATTCATTAAACTGCATGTTGCCACTGCCTCTCCTCCCCATGCTTTTGACAGGCAGCACCTCTGAGAAGGATACTGTGTGTGCTACTCTGCCTTAGGTCCCTCCCAACTCTGCAATGTCCTCCTGCACTGCTCTAATCTCATGATGAACCAAGTCATTTGTCCCTAGGTGGACAATTATGTCCAGCTCGGAATCCCTTGCAGCTGTTCTCGTGATCCTGAGGATGCGCTTCCTGTCCCTCCAAGCCATGGCACCAGGCAGGCACCTTACTACATTTTTCCCAGCTCCCCAGTTCTATACCCTAATAATTGAGTCTCTCACCAGGAGCTGCTTCCTTTCCTTTGGTGCCCTCTGCCTCCTTTCTGTGGGCCTCCCTTGTGACAGATATCATCAGTCTTCTCTGGTGCATCCATAGGGGAGCTATGTCCCCAGAATGGTGTATGGATTTTGGAGTGGAACAATTGACTGGGTGTGCTTCTGTTCCACCCTCCTCACCTCCCTGAGCCCACTGTGGTACAACTGCTGTGCTTTCTTCACAACCTCTGAGGTAGTGGTGGTGGCACTAGTGCTAAGGACCAGTAATAATAAGGTAATAAGGTAATAAGTAGTCCTTAGTAATAAGGACCAGAGCAACCCCCAGACTGACCAATTATTTGGGGAATTAGATCCTTTATTGAAAAACATTCAATTTTGAGAGACTCATATCTTAAACAAATCGTTACTGTCCAGAGATTATATTTAAGGAGATTCTGTGGATGTTCTATCACAGCTTGGGGAGCTGGTCTGGTCCACCGAATTTATATGGCTTACTATTGATGTTACTAGTTTATACACATGTATAACACATGATCTTGGTCTTTTGGCTTTAGAGTATCATCTTAATCATAACTGTATTGCTCAAAATTTTCCCAAGGATTTTATCTTGGAAGCAGTAGAATTCATTCTGCACAATAATTACTTTGTGTTTGATCGAAAATACTATTTGCAATAATAGGATCATGATGGGGTCCACAATGGCCCCATCATATGCCAAACTTATTTATGTCCTGGTGGGAAGAAACCTGTGTTTACTATCAAAACAGAAATCCTTTCTTTCCTAATATTTACTTTTGGGGAGATTTATTGATGATCTTGTTGTTATTTAGAAGGGCGATGCGCTGTCGGTATCCAAATGTGTTAATTATATTAACACTAATGATGTAGGATTACATTTTACCTTTAACACACACACTATGGAAATGTCATTCTTTGATTTAATTTTAATGGATGTAGAAGGGCAAAGATACAGAGCAGAACTTTTAAAAACCCACATCGGTAATATGGTTTTGCATGCTGACAGTGCACACCCAGTACACACTATAAAAGTAATACCTTATGGCCAGTTCATATGCATTAGACATAATTGTTCTAGTCTGATTGAATTTGAAAAAGAGAGTTAAATGATGAAAACTAGATTTTTCTCTCATGGTTATACAGAGGAATGCATAAATAGGGCATGTGATGAAACCAAAAGATAAGAAGAGGTGTATTATTACAGCCTAAAAACTGCTGAAGTGCTGATTAATCAACAACCCATTACATTTGTCACTGAATACAACAGAATTTCTAAAAAGTATCAGCTATTTTGGTTAAACATCGGAGTGCTCCAGGGTGACCTGGACTTCAAATATGTGACCCAAAATAAACCCAGAATATCATATTCCAGGGGCCCAAATTTAGCTGATTCTTTAACTAACAGTTTATATGTAAAAACAAAGTGCCCCGATCTACCTAGTTACCCCTCAACCACTTGGTTGTTTTTGTTGTGTGACATTGTATAGTGTGCAGATTTTGAAAGAAAGACTATATTTTTACATCCCAATTTTGACAAAATAATAAAGAATAGAAATTTTCCATTTCATTAACTGCTCTACAACATATGTAGTATATGTTGTACAAAGTACTTGTCCTCTGATATCGTAGACCATATTAAAAGGATGTTACATGAGCGTATGCAAGAACATGTCAGGGCCATAAATAAAATTGAACCAAATACCCAATAGGCATTCAATTTGAATTATGCCATAATAAAGATGTTAGTGCATTTACTTTTATGGGAATATATCATGTAAGAGAAAATATTAGAGGTGGTAACAGACTAAATAAGTTATCCAAACTTGAACAAAATGAATTTACACTATACAGGCTTTACATCCTCTAGGACTTAATGAAAATTTGGCTATTACAGTGTTTTTATAACAACCAAGATTTAAATTTAAATTTCCTTATTAATTGCTGCTGCAAATATATTTGATAGGGTGTATGCCCTCTTATGCTGCTGTTTTCTATTAAGATGCATACAATTCTTATCAAATGATGGAATTAATAAAATTAATACTTCTACTATTTAAATGCATAGATATTATACATGTTTAATGGTTAGGAATGCTGTGATAAAAATTGTGCCTACACTGTTTAGTGTATGAATGCTTCTGTTTATTGATTTATAAATTGGAATCAAATGTATTATCATGTACTGTCACTTTAAAACCTTTTTAAATAAATATCACTGGCCAGCATTCAGGACACACCCTTGATGAAGAATCATGCCTTAGACTTGAAGCACTGGGTTGTAGCTGCCATCTCTGGCCATTTGTATTACTGCTAATTTGGCTTCTTGTATATGTTTTTGACTTCAGGTGTTGTTTTTCCTGTATTTCATTGCTTCTGCATTTCTCTTAACAGCACCGACCCTGCTACCATTGATGCTCCAAACACCTGTGTTTTGTTCCTTGAGACTATATGGTGATTTTCTTCTTGTTTGGAGCTGCCAGGACTGCATAGAATTTTGCCAGTTGGGTCTCTTTGCAAGCATAATCAAGTTTTAGTTATTGGGAATCCTATCATCTTGAGCACAATAACTTCCTTGAACTAAACTTTTAATATTTACGGAAAGTGAAGTGGTGTAATTTACTACTGTGTGCAGATTTCAAGATGTCTTCACAACAACATGGAAGATAATTTGGATTCCATTGCCTTCTCTTGCCTTGAGTCCGCAGCTGCATCAGTGAGACACCATCTTCAACGGAACCACAGACACAACAGCAGCCACAGAGTGGTAATGTACCAGAGACTAACTTTAATATGAAACAATTGTTACAACAACTTGAGAAGTTAAAATTTAAGGAAATCAATACTTACTACAACAAACATTTGCTCCTAGATTACAAAACTAAAGGCTGGGCACCTAGGGGCCTGAGATTTGAAAAGGTGCCAAATGGTGGTTTTCTAAATGAGTCATATCAGGCCAGATGGGAATCTTCACTTACTTTGTGTTCTAATACTTTGGTTAAAATATTAGCAGATCAAGATATTGAAATACATGATTTAGTTTCTGCCAAAATTGACACCATTACCACCAAAGCAATTGAGTTTAAAGAGAATGCTTTGTTTCAGACTTCTGAGATTAATTTAAATAAAAATTGCTTGCACATGAGAAGGAAGTTATGGAAAGAAAAGTGACAAAACACTAAGAGATGCAGGCAATTATGAAAGTAATAAGATTTTTCCATGGCAAAGACAAAAATATAATGACTCTGATACCAGCATTTCTAGGAGTCGATCACAGTCAAGAGGAAGGTCTAAAATCACGGCAAAGCTAATGATAACAAATATAATCATTCTAGGGGTTCTCAGAACTCCAATGCTCCATCTGGCATTAATAACATTGAATCTGAAACATCACAATCTGCAAGCTGTCCTGAAATATATACTAAATGAGTTACATTTGCTAAGAACACAGAGACCCTTTAAAAGGGTGAAAACAAGATGTGCAGAAGGGGAGGGGTACAAGCAGCATCTTAGACAAACTGAGGAGCAAAACAAAATAAATGAAGTAATTAACCTATCAGATGTGGAACTTAACTCACAGTTCAAACTTCTCAGTAAAGGGTT
The DNA here is from genome assembly GCA_016271365.2 of Neoceratodus forsteri. Classification (NCBI taxonomy): domain Eukaryota; kingdom Metazoa; phylum Chordata; order Ceratodontiformes; family Ceratodontidae; genus Neoceratodus; species Neoceratodus forsteri. Next base: position 269,434,828 of record CM057455.1, read on the forward strand.
TTCCTTCATACCCCATCCAAAAATAAATGAGTTTAACATATATATTTACATTAAGAAATTAATTTATAAAATATGTTTAAAAATTCTTCAGTACAAAACATGCTACCTCTGCAAGTTTGCCAGTAGTGAATGAATGTTCATTGATTGGACTGGAATGCCGAACCGAGTGATTCAATTGAGACTTTAGAAACAACAGCTACATCTGATCGGGATCCTAACGTTATGTTGTTAGTGGGACTTGAACATTCAGACTGTTTGTCTGTTATAGAGTCAACGATAGATCAATGACTGGTCCACCTAATGATTTTGAACATGCAGCTCCTGTGACTATCTTGGGAGCTATACAAGAACCAGTGATGGGAGTTGAACCTTTTAATCTTGGGGATTTCAATGAAACATGTGATGTTTTGGAAAGTTTGTGGGATGAGGCATGCAACACTACCTCTCCCTTTCAAGGATCGTTATGTCAGAATGCTGATTTACAACAAGTGAATATCAAAAACAAATCTGTGATTTTTAAACATAGGTCAACATTTAACCCCACCTCCTCTATTTCACCAGCTATTCAAACTTATGAATCACTAGTTATGCAAGATTTTAAACATCTTTTCGATTCCAAATGGCCCAGTCATAAAAGTAATTTGAGTGCAGATGAATCCTTGGCTTTTAAAAGATTTACAAAATATGAAACGTGGAATTTAAGGAAGCAGACAAAGGAGGGAAAGTTGTAGTACTAAATAAGGAACAGTATGAAATGAAATATATAGGCAATTGGATGATAAAAAAGTTATAGAAGATTACAAACTAACCCAACTAATGTTATTAAACAAAATTGGATTATTTTTGGATGAGGCTAAGTTCAAGGACATATCCATAAATAAGAAGGGGATTTTGACAGTCCCTTTTCCTACAATTCCTATCATATAATTTTACCTAAAGTGCATAAGGACCACAGCAACCCCCAGCCTGACCAATCATTTGGAATTAGATCCCTTACTGAAAAACTTTCAATTTTGATAGACTCATATCTTAAACAAATGGTTACTGTCCAGAGATCATATTTAAGGGATTCTATGGATGTTCTATTGCAGCTTGGGGAGCTGGTCTGGTCCACTGAATTTATATGGCTTATTATTGATGTCACTAGTTTATACACATGTATAACACATGATCTTGGTCTTTTAGCTTTAGAGTATCATCTTCATCATAACTGTATTGCTCAAAATTTTCCCAAGGATTTTATCTTGGAAGCAGTAGAATTTATTCTGTACAATAATTACTTTGTGTTTGATTGAAAATACTATTTGCAACAATAGGACTACGATGGGGTCCACAATGGCCCCATTATATGCCAACTTATTTATGTCCTGGTGGAAGAAACCTGTGTTTACAGTCAAAACAGAAATCCTTTCTTTCCTACTATTTACTTTTGGGGAGATATATTGATGATCTTGTTGTTATTTGGAAGGGCGATGCACTGTGCATCCAAATTTGTTAATTATATAACACTAATGATGTAGGGTTACATTTACCTTAACACACACTATGGAAATGTCATTCTTTGATTTAATTTTAATGAGTATAGAAGGGCAAAAATACAGAGCAGAACTTTTAAAACCCACATCTGGTAATATGGTTTTGCATGCTGACAGTGCACACCCAGTACAAACTATAAAAGGAATACCTTATGGCCAGTTCATACGCATTAGACATAATTGTTCTAGTCTGATTGAATTTGAAAATGAGAGTTAATTGATGAAAACTAGATTTCTCTCTCGTGGTTATGCAGAGGAAGGCTTAAATAGGGTATATGACAAAGCCAAAAGATAGAAGAGATGTATTATTACAACCTAAAAAACTGCTGAAGTGCTGATTAATTAACAACCCATTACATTTGTCACGAATACAACAGAATTTCTAAAGTATCAGATATTTTGGTTAAACATTGGGGGTTCTCCAGGGTGACCTGGACTTGAAATATGTGACCCAAAATAAACCCAGAATATCATATTCCAGGGGCCCAAATTTAGCTGATTCTTTAACTAACAGTTTATATGTAAAAAACAAGGTGCCCAGATCTACTTGGTTACCCCTCAACCACTTGGTTGTTTTCGTTATGGACATTGTAACATGTCAGATTTTGTCAATAAGGAAAAATATTTTAAATCCCAATTTTGACAAAAATAATAAAAATTGAAATTTTCCATTTCATTAACTGCTCTACAACATACGTAGTATATGCTGTACAATGTACTTGTCCTCTGGTATACATAGGCCATACTAAGAGGATACATGAGCGTATGCAAGAAACATGTCAGGGCCATAAATAAATTGAACCAAATACCCCAGTAGGCATTCAATTTGAATTATGCCATAATAAAGATGTTAGTGCATTTACTTTTATGGGAATAGATCATGTAAATGAAAATATTAGAGGTGGTGACAGACTAAATAAGTTATCCAAACTTGAACAAAATGGATTTACACTATGCAGGCTTTATACCTTCTAGGGCTTAATGAAACTTTGGATATTACAGTGTTTTTATAACAACCAAGATTTACATTTTGATTTCCATATAAATTGTGTTGCAAATATATTTGATAAGGTGCATGCCCTCTTATGCTACTGTTTTCTATTAAGATGCATACAATTCTTATCATATGATGGAATTAATAAAATTAAAACTTATACTATTTAAATGCATAGATATAATACATGTTTAATGATTAGGAATGCTGTGATAAAGATTGTGCCTACACTGTTTAGTGTATGAATGATTTTGTTTATTGATTTATAAATTAGGATGACATGTATTATCATGTACTGTCACTTTAAAATCTTTTTAAATAAATATCACTGGCCAGCATTCAGGACACACCCCTGATGAAGAGTCACACCTTGGACTCGAAGCACTGGGTTGTAGCCATGGGCTCTCACTGTTTGTATTACTGCCTATTTGGCTTCTTGTATATGTTTTGACTTACGAGTGCTGTTTTTCCTGTGTTTAGATTACTTCTGCATATTCTTAACAGCACCGACCCTGCTACCAGTAATGCTCCAAACACCTATGTTTTGTATACATTGCTTATGGTACAAAGATGCAGAACTATTAATGTGTTGTATTGGAAGCAAACAGAATAAACAACTGTTCACAGTAATGCATTTAAATCTGCAGCTCCCAGTAGCAACACTGATCTTCAGAATTGTTATTTCCGGTTTGTGAGGCTGGCAGGCTTTTTAAAATGGAGACTGCAGGTAAGAGCAAATAAAAAGAAATGAAACATGACATATTTGCTGTACTGTACGTATTCCTTCACAGAAAGTGTCAGTATACGGGTGAACCTTATTATTAATGTCACTAACATGCAAGCACTCCTCTTTAAGTGATTCTCATGTCATATGAGAAACAAGGAATAGCTATGGTATTTTCATCCCAGCCCGAACACAACACATGAATAAACAAGCCAATTTTGTTAGAAGGTGCAACTGATTTAAATAGGAGAACAGCATTGAGAGTGGGCTGGATGGTAATGTAGTGGATTGCTAATCTGTAGACTACAGAAATGTGTTGACAGGATTCCTCCTCTGATTCTTCACCAAGTTTTAATGATGGCTTAAGAGGATTTTTTATGTTTTAACAATTTCTAGTTATGCTTGTTTTAAATATCACTGAGGTACTGTGCATAAAACATCTATAGTTTAAGAAAATTACGTTTTCATGCCAAAATGTATAATTGACATTATTTTGTACTCGTGCTACCAGCTGAATCGAAAAATACACCGAAAGTCAGTTTTCTTCAGAAATGTAACTTCTGCATACATTTTAAACTGACTCTTTAGCTCACAAATTGTTTCAGTGCCCATATTCTGAGGTAATACCCCATTCTAATAAGGTGGACAACAAATGACTAACAATTTTCAAAGTATCATGACAATCATGGTAGCAATTTCGTAATTTTCTTTAAGTTTTCACATACTCTCAAAATCTGACATAAAATGAAGTACTCAAACTATGGAAGTATGTATGACAGTACAGTTTGAATGCCTGGGTTTGTTTATGCAATTGATTGTAAACCCTGAGCTGGTGTATTTCTGGGACTGTCTGCCACAAGAGCTCAGCAGTGAAACAGAGCTGGTGTTTACAAAACTGGAAAAGTTAATGGATCACAAATCCACAGAGCTGTTCTTGCATAACTGTTAGTACATCCTCCCGTTTCAACTGAGGGTAAACTGACATTTTTAGTTTTGTAAGTTTTCAGTTTATTTGCAGCTTCGTGGCATGCTCGCCAATGTAGAGTAGTACTTTTTCCTTTTACTTTACTTCTGACTTGTGAATTTGTTTTGTGCCACATCAGTAAAAGGTAAATTGTAATGCTGTTGCTCCACAGTTTCATCTGAGTCATATCACTCTTAATTCCAAGCATTTTGTATGAGCAAATATTGTTCCTTGTACTATGTCCTACAACCCACCTGCATGGAGGTTCGCATAAAGGCACCATTCAGAATAGACTGGATTATTTCTAAATCCCATAAATGAGAGAAGGTTACTGTTATACCAAAGTGTCAGGTCCGTGTTTAACCAAACAGGAACCTCTTCAAAAAGCAATTAGGACTCTGTCTTAATCACTGGTCTGAGTAGAATGACAAGGTATATAGTTTACATTTTAAGATGCAAGTTGCTAAATGTGGCATGATTAATTAAATTACTGAAAGAACTTGCACATAATAGTGCAGCTGTTATCAGGCTTCCCAGCTGTACCAGTTTGCCTCAAGATGGCATGCTGAAAATTTGAACTTAAACCCACATTGATCAAGCTCATTTGGTGACACAGTAAGTAAATGCATTACTGAGAATTGGGATGCATTTCACTTGATCTGTTACCACACATGTGACTTTAACTCTGCTGTGACTCACCTTGGATTTTCTGAACATGCATAGGGTATACAATATACCATCATTTTTCCTTGCATGATGATCTTCTGCTCCATGAATAATAGAGTACTGTATTTAACACAGACACATTTTACTGGTAGAAAAAGACTAGAGGCACTTCTGTCTGCTTGGTTGGTTCTTTATAACTGTTTCGCTGATATAACCTCAATTTAACATTTCAACATCTACTAATTGTATGAAACATTTTCGCTGGTCCTCTGAGCACGCTGCACCCGTGTAGCTGGTTTCAGTATAATACTGATGTTACCAGTTGCTCTATATAGTGTGTATTTTGCACAGTCTTTTGACAGTAATATGAGAAGTACACAGTGATACAGTTACACTAGGGCCTACTGGGTTCAGCCCCAGTAGCTCTGCAAGAAGCCCGGTAGCTATGAAAAATAAGTCTTTTAGTACAGCCAGGATCATAGCCCGACAGCTGTTCATTCTCTGGGAACTCACATGCTAATGCCTCACACCTATGAAAAAACACTTTTGAGAAAGGGATCTATTCAAGGTTATCACTGCAGTGGAAAGCAAGACATTAATGGGTTAAGGTCCCATAAACAGTTAAATACAGCATTAAGCAATTGAAACACTAGACTTTTTAAGTCCTGAAAAGGATTATGTTCATTTTCTCTAGGTGGAATGAAGACCAGAGATAAACCAGGTATACTCCCTCCATTTGAGAACACACATGAGAAGATTCATTGTTTAGAAGGAGGAAGGTCACAGCTGCTGTTAATTAAGAGGATATATTTTCAGTACCATCTGACTGGAATATGACATCATGTTCCTTGGTGCTGCTTGGATCCTAGGAAGAGTGGCAGCAGGGAGAGACAATGAGGGCTCTTTGAGCTGGATTGTCCTGTTTAAGGAGACAAAAGGTTGCTGATCTAGTAAGTGTGGTCTAGTTACCAACCTGTGGGCATCTGAGACTGTGTGAGAAAGCTTGCATTGAGACAACATTGAAAAATATACCTACATCAGTCCTGCAGACATTCTGGGAGAATGGCTGGTTAGTACTACTGCCAGGTACTAACTTGTATACCACACTATAATCCAGAAGCCTAGACATGTTTCTGTGGTGGGGTTCCTGCTCCTAAGATCGATCTGTTCTGCCAAAGAGGAAAGGAAGAAGAAGTAGAGAGTTCCATATGAATGTGAAAGGAGGGCTAGGCAATTCTGTATATTTTCAGTTTTTTCCCTAGGAATAAGGTTATTTATTGGTGGAATTTTCCTAAGAGCAGGATATAGACTTGAGTTCACCAGGATTTGTGGTATTTTTTAATGTGTGTATACTCTTTAGTAGCCTACTATATTAAGATTTTTACAATGTGGCATTACAGCCTAGCCTAGAGATCAGAGTAATGAGCTGTAAATGAGCTTGGTATATCCAGCTCTGCTGGGTTTGATTCCCACAATCTCCACTTGCCTACTGTCATTTAACCTCCCCAGTTCTCCTAGATTGCATCTGAAAATAGGCACTTGTGTCTCGTGGACCTACCGGTTACCAAAGAAAATTACTTGTACTGTTTTGCTGTCGGCCCTCCTTCATTGCATTGCTGCTTAAAAATCAGTTTAAAATCAGTTACAAAACTGAAATTGCAAAACATGATAGTTTGAATACTGTAAATATTGAAGCCTCCATGGAAGTCTCTTATGGTAGAAGTGGCTCTGAACGTGAGGTTTGGGTGAGAGGAATGCAAAACCTAGTAGAGCAGTTTTGGCTACTGCCTGAACCTCAAGAGAGCAGTTTGATTGTCTTGTACCATAAGAAACACCACAGGGCTCTATTAAATCCTTAATAACCACTCAAGCATACAATAAAGTATGGGAAGTGGTGCACCTGACTTTGAATTTTTTATCCTGTCTAAAACTTGGGGTGGTGGGAGGAATTCAAAGTTATGAAAGAAGGAAAATTTTTTGTTGAGCTGGTGTGGAATGGGTCTTTCATGATTCAGCATGTAATAACACATGACAGTATGGTGGTGGGCCTTATGCAGAGATAACTATCCAACTAGCTGCCTAGGGAATTGTAAGACCCAGTGCTGAAGGCAGAGGTCTACAACCCTGAATGGTGGTTATTGTAGCACATGGGACACCCTGTCATGTCTTGTTGCATTTATAAAATGTGTGAAAGGTAGGCTAATTGGAGCAGCATGGGTGTGGGGTTGCATTGAATCATGTTTTTTCTGCTACTGCATCAAACACAGCAGAGACACCCCTGGAAAATTTAGTAAGATGATAAGAAATGTGATTAAATCTTGGTGAGCGAACAGTAGTAGACAAGTTTTCTTCACCTTGGTTTGCTAACAGGTTTGGATGGGGAAGCATTACATATTTTTGAAAATGTGGCTTTTATACGGCAGCGTGATATTTGAGATGACGAGCCAGGGGCAGGCTGGCACTGGTGCATTTTCCTCAGATGGCATTTTGCTATGCAGATGCTGACATAAATGCTCTGTTGTCAGCTTGTCAAAGGCATCAATAGCTTGGATTTTCTCTTCCCATTTTATAGGCCTTATATAATTACTTCCAGCTTTACTGTGCATTTTTTGGGGTGGGTTAACAAGGTTCATGCTTAACATTTTATTTGCACTGGTCATGCTCAGAAAGTGGTATCCACTTTGCATTGGTGCCCCAAGATCATTATTACTAACATACTAAAATGCCAGCAGAATAGGCCTAATAGTCTTTCATTGTCTGCTCGTTTGGTCAGCTCCCACCCTGGGTGCTGACCTTGCTGTCCCCTCGCTTCTCTGGCTTCTCCCTTCCCAGTTCCGGATATTCTTGCTGCATTGGATTTTGCTTCCTGAACCCTTCCCTGTACCTGTCCCACCCCTCTTGAACCCCTCCACTGTCTCTGCCTCCACCAGCCCCTAGGTAGTGCATTCCATGGCTCTACCACCCTCAGTGAAGTAGCACCTCCTCCTTTCTCTCCTGAATATTCCCCTCCAGCTTCAGACATTAGTTACTACGTAAATAACATGCCATGCTCAAATATAGTTTTTAGAAAATGCATTAAAACCATATAACACAAGGCTTTGCATTGTATGCTTATTTTACTAAGAAAATGGGCCACGAAACCAGTGAGTACTGTTTAGTGCCATGTGTCTTCCATCTGACCCATTGGCATCGTTATGTACCGATTTAAAACAGCCACTGATGGTCCATGATCCAGCCTTTTAAGAGCTCTTTAGTAGCTCTGGAAATATAATTCCAACACTGGGAGTACATCATTAAATCAATACGGCTTTGTAGGGGTTATATGCTGTAATGGATTTTCCTTTAAATGAATGTTAAGAGTAATCATAGTGTGCAAAGCAAATACTTTTTCTTGTTTATATTTAACAGGGTGGGATAGAGGCCTGTAACACCACAGTACTATTCCCATGCTTTTTGTAAAGTTCACTATTTCCAGTGACGAAAGTGTAAAAGAAATGTCTTTGAATACTGCTCTTGCAGGCATTGTTCCTGTAACCTATATAATAAAGGAATTCCTAGGTGTTATATCTATTCCTGTAATGAGGCTGAGGGTGACCAAGAGGTAGGGAACTGCTCCCTTGTTGATACTTTCTAAAGTTCAGCTTAAATGAATTATTTAAACCCTTTACTTCAATAGCTACATTAGATGTACAAACCATCTAGTGCCTAACCTGGATACAAAATGGCTACCTAGATGAACTAGTATTTTCTTTTTCAACAAGATCTCTGCATTCTGTAATGTCCCCATAGTTCCTATGGCATTTGGAAAAAGGGTAGTTGCCATTTAAATCATCTGACTGATTGTATCCATGTTTAAGGGTTAATTTAGCACCCTGGGGTGCTGGCTCTATTATGGGTGGTTGGGCCACAGGTGGAGGGGCAGTTCTGCCACGTGAGAGGTGGCAGGACTGAGCCCAGAGCCTTCTTGATGGGCAATTGTAGTGGCACGATGGACCTGTGAAGAGCTGCAGTCTTATTTATTGGATCTGGCCTAGAAAGAGAGACCCTTAAAGTGGTGGGCCCATGCTTCATGAGTGCCCTGCCAGGGCTGTTGCTAGGGGAAGTGTTGGAGTTTACAAAACCCCTCACTGTTAAATGTTGGTGTGACTTTGAGATTATTTTGCCTAGGGCAGTTGCCCACTGAGTTCTAGAAGCCTAATGAGTGATGGCGAAGGTTGGAAGAGTTCTATGTGAGGGCTGCTGCCCAATGTCTTTATGGGCACCTTGAGATCTACTAATTGTACCTTGCTGAACATGGGGTGTAAGACATATGTCCCCCACTGTCTGTCTACAGGGCCACTGGCTGGCAGGGGTGTGAGACATATGTCCCCATCCATTCCTGCTAATGGCATGTCTACTGATGCCCCTGGTGTTCCTTCTGGTCTGGTTTAAAATGTAAAGATTGCTGCTGGGAGGAAAGCCCCATAGTCTCTCATTCTGGAATCTCTAGAGTCTGGACCCCACTAAACCCCATCGAGGAGAGATGATAAGTTCCCCATGGGGCTTCTACACTGCTATATGGAACTTGAAAACTGTCTGAGCCACTGTAATCATGTAATCTACATCATAGGACCAGTGGCCCACTTGTAAAATAATATTGCTATGGGTACCTACTGTGTTCTTCATCAAGTTTCAGTAAAGGTTTGAATGCATCTGTAGTTGTGTACTAAGTTTTGTCAAATTTGGACTGTGACTAACCAGTTTCTCCACAGCAGTATGAGTTGATCACCCGTACTGAACCTGTGGCTTGCAAGAGTGACAATAACTGTGAGTACCCAATTGTTTATTACTTTGATATAAGGGATGGTCTGAGTGTAGGATCCCTGGTAAAAGATTTTAACTCCCATCAATATGCCCCTAGACATAACCAGGGACCCCTGGATCCATGGCCTACACCTGTACTTAGCGTTTATTTTTATAGCTGCACTGGCCATATTGATGTGTATGCATCTCAACTACACATCCTGACTACTCCTCAGGTCAAGGTGTACACTTTACTGAGGTATACCTACAATAAATAGAATTTAGGAGTACTTCAGCTACATCTAAATTACAATTTAAGTGCACTGCTGTCTTGAGTAGTAGTATCAATATTTTTATTTATTTTTTGTTGACCGGGTAAGTGCACTAGACAAATCCTGCCTATTTTCAGGCATGACCTGGGGAAGGGGATACAGATGAATGCCAACTGACCTTGAACCAGATTAAGCTGTTGGTAGTATTTTTAGTCAATGAGGGAAATTTGACCAGGACACCGGAAATTCCCTACTCTTTTCGATAAATGCCATGGGATCTTTAACATCCACCTGAACTACCTCCAATCCAGGCAGATGGGACCTTGGTTTAACGTCTCATCGAAGGCGGCACCTCAGAAGTGCAGTACCCTCTCATGCTGCACTACTGTGTCGAATACTGGGATGATTAACCCAAGTGCCAGATGTGGGGAACTGAACCCACAGCCCTCTGATCTCCCGGCCTCAGAGGCGAGTGTGCTGCCTACTGAGCCACTGACACTGCTAGATTTTGTTTATTTATTGTGCCCTTTTCTGGAGGCTCAGGGTGCCATTACAATCAAAATATTAAACATAAAACACACATAACATATCTGCATCATAAAACATTAAAATCTGAATAACAAAACAACATATAAATCCTCATAAAACAATCTCAAAAGACTAAAACCCACCTAAAGAGGACATAAAATGTGCTGGAATGTTAACCCACCTTCCCAAATGCCTGATTAAAAATAATGTTTTCAATTGTCTCTTAAAATTATCAAACACGGGGCCTTCCTCCCTGTCCTGGGCATAGTGTTACAGAAGTCCGTGGCAACCACATCAAGCACATATTCACCTGAAGTCTTCAATCTAACCCTAGCCACTAGAAGGAGGCCTTTCTGGAAGAATGAAGTGAGTTAGTGGGGCATACGGGTGCAAGATATCCCCGAGAGACTAGCCCCAGTCCATGTAGAACCTTATAGGTTAATAAACCTATCTTAAATAATATGTGCCACTTCACTGGCAGCCAGTGCAGATCATGCAGCACCGGTATAATATGACTAGATATTGACAAACCCATCAGTAACCGAGCCGCTGCATTCTGCAACAGATATAGGTGCTGTAGCACACCCCATTGATCCGAGATAAAGAATGTTATAGTAATCAAGTCTTGAGGTCACAATTACATGGACCAGTATGACCAGGTCCTGAGAGTGGACAATGGATCAAATCTAGTGGATGTTTCTCAGATGAAAACAGCCATTCTGGAAAATGGCTGACAACTGAGCCCTCATAGTCAGGCTCACATCCAGAACAACACCCAGAATCTACACCCTGGGACAGGCCAACAGACTGGAGCCACCGAGTCGAGCCCAGTATCTCTTTCACTATCGGCAAAGTCCTCCCACCCTTGGCCTGGCTCAACCATTAATACCTCAGTCTTCTCAGGGTTTAATCTCAGCCAGCTTGAGACCATCCAAGCCTGGATCTAGTCAGCAGTTATTAACCATGTTCATGGCCCCAAATGTCCTGGGCACAAAAGTCAAGTAGAGCTGGGTGTCATTTGTATAGTAGTGAAATCCCAGCCCACACCTCCTCTAATTGACTGATCCGTTGGGCCTGACACAGGTTATTACCACTGCAACCCACCAGGGGCACATTCATTGGACTTGATATTCCATCTGGGGATGGAAGTATCTGATGTGGAGGTGGAGCCCATCAGTTGGTCTGACCATCATGCCCTGAGGTTCAGTTTATGCCCCCTGAAAGAGGCCTGCCCCTAAGGAGATAGTACAGTTCCATCCTTTGAGAGGAGTTACCTCAGAAGGCCTAATGATGGAGCTTGACTTCTCCAGGGTCTTTAGTGCTGGCCTATAATAGGGCAGTTGTGAGGGTCCTGGATGTCATTGCTCCTTTCTGTGTTTGCCCATGTACTTTTCACCCTGGGGCCCATGGTTTACCATGGAGATCCGTGAGTTGAAGAGACAGGGCCGAAGACTGGAGAGACATTGGCGGAAGACTCACCTGGAAGTTGACAGGCTTAGACTGCTAGATCATTATAAAATCTACCAGTTAGCAACCTCCCATAAGAAGGCAGGTTCCTGTCCAGGAGATTGCTACAGCAAAGAATAGACGGGAGCTCTTACGGACTGTGGACAGACTGTGCAATCCAGTCTGTCTTCATGCCAGTGGAGCATTATCACAGTTACAGTGTGAGGAGTTCATGATGTTCTTTGCTGATAAGGTGTCTACTATCAGAGATGAGATCAGCCAGGGCCTCCCATTGGGTCTTGCAGTGATCAATCAGGGACACAAATACCCATTTGACTTGGTTCACGCTCAGTCAGCCGATAGTCGTGGACATAGTGAGAATCGTCCAGATTTTGCATCCAACTTTCTGTGGCTTGGATCCGGGCCCTACTCACCTACTTGTGGGGTGTGTTGAGGTTATTGCCCGATCCTTATTAGGATAGTAGTGGCATCATTGGGAGAGGGATCTTTCCTGATCCTTTGAAGGATGCAATAGTATGTCCCCTCCTGAAAAAGCCCTCCCTTGATCCCGACTGCCCAGGAAACTAAGACTAATCTCGAATCTTCCCTTTTGGGAAGATTATCGAGAAGGTGGTCACTTTGCAGCTAGAAGATCATTTAAACATCCACAATATCTATGACCCTCTCCAGTCTGGCTTCAGGAAACGGCATAGTACTGAGGCGGCTCTTGTTCGGGTACTGAATGATCTCCCTGATGGCAAGAGATCGGAGAACTCATTCTATCTTGGTTCTCCTCGATCTTTCAGCAGCATTTGACACCGTGGATCATGGGGTGCTGCTCTAATGCCTGTGGTTTCTCTGTGGACTAAGCGGGGTGGTCCACAGTTGGTTTAAATCTTTTCTGCAGGGTAGGACTCAGAGAGTAGTGTCGAGTTTATTCCTCGACCTCTCGCTGCCTACACTGTGAGTGCCACAGGGTTCTGTGTTGTCCCCATGTTATTTATGTGTACATGCTTCCATTAGGGGACATTATAAGACATTATGGTTTGAGTTTTCATTACTATGCCGATGATTCTCAACTTTATATGTCTTTTGTGCCATAGCAGGAGTCTGAGTCAAGTACATTGTTTAACAACTGCCTCCAGGAGATACAGAACTGGATGAGCACCAATTGGCTGAGGTTGAACCCGGGAAAAACAGAGGTATTGGTGGTGGAACCGGGGTGAGGATATCAAGTGCATGGGTGGGAAAACCTCATGTTTATTTCTGGGAGGAACCCGCTCATTGCATCTGGTCAGGTGTGTAACCTTGGTGTTATATTTGATGAGGGCTTGACCCTGAAGGCGCAGGTGTCAGCCGTAGTCAAATCATCCTTTTCATCTCAGGAATATAGCATGGGTGAAACACTTTGATTCCATCAGAGATCTTCCTACCCTGGTCCACGCCTTTGTTGCCAATCATCTTGATTACTGCAATGCCCTTTATCTAGGGATTGGATTTCTGCCACTTACAGCTGGTGCAAAATCGGCAGCTAGGTTGTTGACTGGAAGCCCAGGTCTAACCATATAACACCTGTGCTTCTCGAATTGCACTGGCTGCCTGTACAGTGGCGGATCTCTTTCAAGATCATGTTGATGACCTATAAAGCCCTACACGGTTTGGGACCTCACTACCTGAAAGAATTCCTGACTTCTTACTGTTCTTCCCGCTCCCTCCGATCCTCTGGTGAGGGATTGCTGGAGATTCCCAGGGTAACTTTAAAACATCTGGTGGAAGAACATTTGCCTTTATGGCCCCTACCCTGTGGAATTCTCTACCTTGCCAGATACACAATAGCCTGACTGTGAAGAGCTTTAAAAAGCTTTAAAGACCTTCTCTTTTAACCAAGCATTTTAAGTGACTTGAATTATATCGGATTGTGTTTTGAATTTAATGTTGTTCATAATTATGGTTTTAATACTGTATGAAGGATATTGTAAAGGTGCCCTGAACTTTGAAGGTGCCTGATAGAAATCAATATTTACTTACTTACTTACCATCAAACAACTGAACCCAGAGGCAGCACAGGACAAAGCTGTCAGGTTTGAGAAATAATTCCCAAAAATACCCTCTGAGTTCTGTTTTGTAAAGAAGACTAAAACCAGTGGATGACAGTGCCAGTGAGTCTGATGTACTCCCTCAGCTGGCCAACAAAACACCATGGCCCATGGTATCAAACACTGGGAGAGATCAAGAGATGAGAATAGAATGCACTATTCCATTCCTCACCTTGAGCAGGTTGTTGAACCTCATGTACACTTCTTACACAAGAGTGAAGTTGTGATGTATACCTTAAAGTGTACCAAAGTGTACATACTGTATTATTTAAACCTTAGCTACACATCAAAGACACCTCAGTTGTATTAGAGTTGGGGTAGCATTGCAGTTGATAAACTGTTAATGTGTGTCCATTTTGAAACTGCGTATGTCACTGCCATGGCAGGAAATGTGAACAAAATAGACCATGACTCCATTCCATATCATCACATTACTATATAACTACTTAAAATGGGATACAAATAGCAATAACATTGAAGGCAAGTAGTACAAAGTCAGTCTTGCTGAAAATGATTTGAGTAATGCTATAGATCCCACACCTTTGACATTTATTTTCAAGGACAGAGTCTATAAAATACAGAGAAAGCCTTGAACTTTCCTCCATCCTCAGAAGTGTTGGGTGAGGAAATGTTTGCCAGCTAGGGATACATTTTATCATATTTTTATAAGTAAATCCTACAGATCCCACACCCACAATGTAACCTCATCTGTAATTTTACATGGTGAAGGCCCAAACTTTCAACGTATCTGCTGAACCACAGACTATGGTATGTGAGTCAAAGGGCAATTAGAAATTACTTACTTGACCTCTCTGTCACTTAGAGGACAGTCTGGCCTCACCATAGCCAAGAAATAAGTGACAGAGGAATGAGAGAAGAGGAAGTGGCTTTAGATTGTCCACTAAGGAGATTATCCTTTTTCACAAAAGAGAAAAGAAAGGAAATGCATTTGTTATTCACAGAAACATAGAACATAGACTTTGATGGCAGATAAGGACTGCTTGGCCCACTTAGTCTGCCCGTTTCTTTACCTATTGGATGAGCTACAGATACTAGTTAACCAACAGCCTACTTCCTCCTACCCCCACTATAATTGCTCACCTTTAAAGGAGATAGGAAGTATTGCAGCACTGCCAATTCATATTCACTTACTCCCTGTTCTCTCTTGCTTCATTAATCTCTATTGCTGTTTTTACACCAATGGTTTTAATGGGACATTGTCAACACCCTTAGGCCTCAAAGTGTCCCTAGTTTAAAAACAAATATGGCAGTTCACATTCTTTAAAGACTACTGATGTAGTTATTTGTTTGATTCTGATTATTTTCTTTATTTAAAAGTAAAAACAGACTGTCTACCATATTGGTGTTACCATACAAAAACATGTTTGTTTAGATTCTTGATCAACTCCCTGTGCGTCTTTGCAGGACTTTGGAACAACTCCAACAGAATCTAGCCATTCATTATGCAGTGACAAGAAGAGACTATTGCATCATGGCTAGTGTTGTGCTAACCCACAGCCACCTAGGCGTATACTGTGTGATCCTGAGCAAGTCACTTAACTTCTTTTTTGCTCCCAGGTTGGATCTGAAACAAGCTTCTGCTTAGTGTGCTACTCCTGGTTAAACAATGTTCTGTCTTTCCTAAACTGGGAAATTTCATTATATAAAATGTTTCATGAAATTTGTACATTTGCAAAATATTTTCTGGGTGCAAATGCCGAAATGTGTGAAAATTTTGAAATTCACTTGAAAATTGTGAAATGTTGCCTGACATTTGCAAAATTCCACCTAAAGTGGAAAAAGGTTGCAGTGAAATGCAGAATTTCACAATTTGTGGACAAAATGTCACAATTTTCTGGTGAAAGTTTCCAATCTTCAGGTGATGTTTTGCATTTCACACCGTTAAATATTTTGCAAATTTCACAAAATATTTCACATGGTGAAATTACCAATTAAGCTAGTGAAAATGTATTTTGCTACATCTCTAATCATGACTGGTTGCACTATTTGGGCTGTTTCTAATGTTCAGGAAGTATACAGGAAAAACAGATCCAGGGTTTGAAACAAACCAAAGTTGGTAATAACTATACATTAGCATGCATTTCAGTTCTACTAAACAAAGAGGCATATAAAATAATGAGGAACCTCAATGAATTTTAGAAAAGGTAAGCTATCATAAAATGTGGGTTTTAACTGCAAACTTTATAATGCAAAAAGTTTGACAGTGTCCCTTTAAAAGCAACTCTATAAATAGTCAGTCTTGTTCTCCATTACACTTTATGGGATGCATCCAGTGACATCATCAGTCGCAGTCAGTGGCTACTGATGCTGATACTGCTACTTGCAGAAAATTGCTGCTTTGGTGACTAATGAGTACATTTAGCACAGACAGGTACTTTATTTTCATCAACTACTGTTTAGTGATAGTCCATGGAAGTAAGGATATTAGCACTGGAGTCACTGAATGCAACCAATCATGCCAGAGCTGTGCAATAGAAGTGTTCAATGACACCCTGCTGTATGCAGTAGGGGTGTGTGAATATCTGCTAGTAAATATTGGACCAGATTTCATATTTGGGATCCAGAAATATTAGGTATTTGTTATTCATCTACATACTCACTATACTCCCAATCTCTAGCTAAAATCCAATAATCCCTAATACTATGTTATCTACATTAAACTCCTTCCTCATATCTACCTCCTTCCTCTCTCCTTCCAATCAGGATTTAGAAAAAAAACACTCTGCCACCTCCTCTTCTCTGCCTTACTAATTTCATTCACTCAGCAATGGACAAAGGCCACATAACAGTTGTCATTTTCATTGACCTGCTAAGGCCTTTGATTCCATCTTGCATCAACTTCTCACTAACGTTTCTTCTTCTGGACTCTCCCCACTTACATTGCATGGTTCAAATCTCACCTATCTGGCCACACAGTATGTCCAAGTTGGGAACTCGACATCCCTCCTCTCCATATCCTATCCTAGCAGGTGTCCCTCAAGGATCCATATTTGGACCTATCTTGTTCTCCATTTTTGTAAATGACCTCCCTCTCTTTTTTTTTACTTTTTTTTTTCCACCTTCCCCTGCCTCCTGTGCTCCACTTCTTCATGATGCCTCGGCATCTGTCACCGGTTCCTTCCGTACCTGGAGCCCTGTGGCGGTCCCATGTAGCTTGATTCCCCCAGGCGGGATGAGGTGGGGCCCAAGCACCCTGAACTAATGGCACTCGCTAGGCCACTGCATGGGACAGGCAGGGGACCATTGAGGTCTGTGCTGGTGCTCCATCTACCCAGAGCAAAGGAGGTGTTTTTGCCTGTTTTTTCCTGGCCGTGTCATGTGCCCTGATGTCAAAGGAGGAGCTCCACTGGCGTCTCCGCGCCTGACCCCTCCTGGAATGGCTAAGCATTTGCTTACCCCAGGCCTCCACCTGGGGTCAGTCAAGTACTGAACCTTTGTCCCTCCTCTCTGGAGAAGGCAAGCAGTCCACGGATGCACAGCCTTCTCCCCTGCCGCCCTCCAGCTCCCCAGGCTTGTTCCCAAACCCGCGCCAGTGTCGTGAGTGGTAGCACTCACAGCCTAATGGGCCAACCCTTCTTTGCACCCTCTCACATGCACATGTATGTGGACAACACTGACATCTTTTTAACATTTTATTATTAACAGGCTAACTGACATACATTTACAAAGCCAAGTTCATACAATAACAATGTTATATCCTTACAGAGTCTGTTACATACTGTACATATATTCCAGTCCTGGACTAAAATAGTGTGTCCCTGTTTATTTTGACATGAGTATTTGATTGCTGAGTTTGATCAATTGTAAAACACTTGCTCTGATCTCATTTGTACATTACAGTAGAATGACCACTGACTTAACAACACCTATTAACCAGAAATTGTTCCTGCATCTATAACATTCATCATTGGTTGCAGGTTTTCTGAAAGGTCGCTTGCATACCATTGGTTGTTAAATGGCACTTTTCTAACCTCATACACATTTTCAGATTGCTGACCCAATGAGATATGTTTGGGGCCATTATAATGGCCCAGTGTTGTGCTATTGTTTTCTAGGATTCATTAAGGCAATTCCATGAGCCTGTGTCTTATTCTGGTGTTGTCCACCTGTGTGGTCCACCCCAAGCATGAATTCCAAAGGCGTATTTGGGAGGTTGCATTTAAGACTCTCTGCACAATGCACTTCAAACCAAAAGGGTGCTACCTTTGAGCAGGTCAAGGCCATATACAGAAAGTCCCCCTCTCATCCCATTGGCACTTTGGGCACTGATTAGGCCTATCTGAGGACATTATGTACAATGCATATGGTGTGAAATATGTTTGATACACAAAGTGCAACTGGATTCTGTAGCTTATTGGAAACTAAACATTCATGTATGTGTTTTACCACTTCTGATCACATGACATTGTCTATAGGTATGTATAAATCAGTCTCCCGTTTTGCTAGATTTCACCACAGGTGTTGGTGCTGAACCAAGAAATAGCTATATAGGGCTGATAAAGTAAAGGATCCAGGTTGTGGCCTGCACAGTATTTCTTCTATGAGAGATATTGTTGGATTCAGGTTATTGCAATATGGTTTGATTTTGTGGTAGAACTGATGGTCTACTTTGAGGATTTCCTTCTGCTTCTGTAATTCCTAGATGAATTTATTCCCACCTATCAGGTGTCCAGTTGTTTGTACCCCAGTTTTCTGCCATTGCAGTAAAGTTTGAGGGAGAAATACATTGTAGCCTTTCCTCTTCTGAAGTTTTTAGATGGGACTGTGTTTGGGAGAGGCCTCTTGTGTGTACAATATACTTATGGACCCCTACCCACAGTTGGGAGCGAGTCTGGTAAGGGGTTCCAAATTTTTCGCTTATAAAACGGGAGAGAAACTCCAGCTTTCCTATTGGTTGTTACATGTGCATCAAATACGTTTGATGCATAAGTGTAAACAAAAGCTAAAATGCAGAACTGAAGTGTGTAAAAAATCACTGTGCCGGTAGACTACATAGGTTTAAATCCAGCCATTTTTTCTTCATTTAGCAAGGACAATGCATCTGTATGAATACATATAATATATTTAGCACCCTAATAAAATTATAGCCCCATAATCAGGCAATTAAATGGTTTTCAAAACACATGCAGTTTCCAGCTAATTCTTAAGTTTAAGCTACCGGTCTCACCTGTAATTACACTTCGCTTCAGCGGTACACCTCTCTTCCATACTTTGTCTGGTCTCTGTGCATTTTCTCTAACTCACAGCAAAATGCAAAATTTTAAAAGTATTTACAAACTAGTAGAAGATTTTTTCCGTCACGCTGCTGCTGCTACATAGCACATCTCCTCCCATCGGTATCAACTGTCAAATGCATCGTCTCATCTGATGAACATACTACAGGCAATCATACTGCCACTTCAGCAGCACCGCTTTCACTGTCTACAATTGTGAGTGCACTCTGGCCCTTGTTGCCGGCAAGCTCTATCTTTTGTGCCATGCCAGCCTGATGCTCCCTCACCCTGTCCCTCTTGTCCACGTAGTTTCATTGACCAGGAGGCACCAAAATGGAACAACCCTCCATGTTCACTTTTCAGTGGGTGACACATTCATAATCAGCCACTGATTTTCTGTTTAGCTCAACTGTGTGTGTGTTGGCAGACTAGCCTGCTTGATCTTATCTTTTGTTGTGTTGCATGTGTGGTCTCAGCTGCACTCAGCTACTTTCTACCCACCCAGTTGGTCATATGCCTTCTCCTACCAACAGAAACAAACATTTTAATTTACCAGCACCCAGCTACACAGCCTGGCTACACAGCATAGGGATCAGATTTCCTCCCTGCCACTTGATCGCCTCACCACCCACACTCAACAATGCAAGAAAATAAGGAAAGGGAAAAATTACTTACCACTCTACAGAAGTAGTACAACTAATGTTTATTTACAGCACATTACTCAGCATTATATCAGGAACTATAGCAAGTCATGTTGTATGTGCAGGAGGTAGCTGACAACCATAATTCTTCGGTATACTGCTATGGAGGCTCCAGCAGGACAAAAGTTGTGAGTTTGGAAAAAAGGCATCCCACTAATGCAGATGGAGGAACAATTTTACTACAAAATTAATAACATTTTTGGCTGTTTTATATTGAAGCATATCAGTTTCAGTTTTAACATACATATTAATTAAAGAGCCCCATTTTATAAGTGCAATAAAACACTCTGAGGTATGCACTGAACAGAAATTACTCACGCTGGGGGAATAAAGGTGCACAGCCTGCAGGCTCATGCCTTATTATGCCCCTGGGCATTGCGGTAATATCTGTTCAATGCACCCCATTGTATCTTATTGCTTGCATAACATGGTGTTTAAGTGCAGGGGACAGTATGCCTCTCAGAATTCCTCCAGTGGTACCCTCCTCCTCCACCAATCTCCATGCAGGGTCAGTTTCAGAAGTGTTTGTCCAAGAATGCAATCTGAGTAGCCCAATAATAGAATTAAAATTTTGTAGTAAAGTACTCCTCTCCTCAGAGGAAGCTGCAAGATGGTCTTTCTAATTTATGGGTTTTCGGACCACATAAATCTGTTTAAAATACTATCCAACTGCTGGAAGAAATATTCAGGTATTTAAATTGGCAAGTTTGGAACAGATACAGACATTTAGGCAGGATTGTCATTTTTATAGAATTTATGCACCCTATTAAACTAATTGGTAGTCCCCACCTGTCACTGTCATGTTTGATATTCATAAGCAGGTTCTCCAAATTTTCTTTATATAAATTTCAGTGGTTTGGGAGGGATCATGGTACTACATATTCTAATGCTTTAACTAGTTTTAGTTTCAACTGGGGATTATTCCATGAACCCTGCCCACCTTCCCTGAGTAGCAGCAATTTGCTTTTTGTCCAATTGCTTTTGTGTGCAAGAGAGCTCCCCATATTCTACAAGTATTTCAGACAGGAATGATATGCCCTTTTGGTTCTTGTTAATATACCAATATATCATCAGCAAACAGTGTAATTTTATGATATATATATCCCCATTATATATCTCGCTATTCTTTCATCTCCCTAATCACTGTTGCCAAGGGCCCTAAGGATATAACAGAGGGATAGTGGGCACCCTTCTGGTACAACTGCTCAGAATGAAAGGCCTGGTGGCCATCCCATTCATCAGTACTTGCACACTTGACATATTGTACAGTGCACCTGATGATGGTTCCCCTCAACCAAACCTGAAAAGTGTTTTAAATAGAAATCTCCATTCTACTCTGTGACGCCTTTTCAGCATCAGATGCCAATATACCCAACCCTCCGGCACACTGTCAGAGCACCATTTCACACTATATTTAATGTCTGCCTTATATTAAATTTCACTTGCCTACTTTTTACAAAACCTGATTGGTTGGGATGGATAACAGAGGATAGAATTTATTCTAGTCTCCCAGGTATTATCCTAGCTATTATTTTGTAGTCGGATGTGAATAATGAAACAGGGCAATAAGAGGCACACTGACTGGGGTCCTTCCCTGGCTCTGGTAATGTGGATTATAGTGGCCAAATGCATTGATAGGCATAATATACTTGTGTCAAGTGTTTCTCTAATCATATCTAGTAGGAGTTACTGTAATCCTATGCTGAATATCTTAAACAAAACAGTTGGGTATCCATCAGAGCCTGGGGACATCCCTTCCTTCAAGTGCCAGAAAGCCTTACTAATATCTTTCCACTCTACCTGTGCTTCTAGCCCCAGCCTATCCTCTTCTGCAATCTGCTATAAATCTGCCTTCTTAAAGAAGGAATCCAACTGAGAGTCAAGCAGTGCCAACTCTGCACTGTACAGATCTTCTTAGACCTGCCAGAAGCACTCACCTATTTCGCTATTCCCCATGGTGCATATTCCCATACTTATCCTGAATCTAGGCCACATTTTTATCACTCTGCCTATTATGAAGTTGCCAAGAAAGCCACTTCCTCCTGAGTCACCTTCAAAGCATGCTCCAGCCTGTGTGAGCAATACAGCCCTCTCCAAATTTGCTGTATATATTGTATTGCACTGCCATTTCATTGTTTGTAATGAGTTGTTATTTTCTGTGGTGGTGCCATCTAGATGCATTTGCTCAAGGATTTTAATCCTCTGGAGTAGTTAGTTGCTGGCTCTCTATTCTTTTTTTGTGAGCTGAGAAGAAGTACCACCCCATGCAGCACTGCTTTTAAAGAAGTCACCGTATCATAGTTGAGGTTTCCTCTTTTGGGTTATTCACTAGAATATCAGTAGTTTGGGCCCCAATAAATTCTTTAAAGTCTTGACTTTTAACAACGTAGGGTCCTGCTTCCAATCTCTTGGAGTTCTCATGGCCCTCAGGGTGGTCAGGGACACCTGCACATGTGAGGGATCAAATATCAATATCAATATATATGTGACTGATGCTAGAGTCTGCAGTAGATCCTAGCTTCTAGCTGAGTATGAGAAAAGAATATTCCCTCCCAGTAGGGTTTAAATGCCTCCAGGAGTCAATGAGTCTATGATCATTCTTTAGACAATACTAGTACTCCTACTTGGTTAACTCCTTGTTCTGGAAGATCTGTCAAGCACAGGGTCTATCACACAGTTAAAGTTCCCATTGAGAACCCATGGCCTGGTGGAACCCACCATTTTGTTTTGACAGTTGATTGAAAAAAGTAAAAATATCAATGTTAGGGACATAGATGGAACATATTGCTAGGGACTGACCAGTGTTTAACTGGAATTGCAGGAGGCCATACCTTCCCCACCATCACAAGTGACTTTAGTAACCACCCTTCTGAATCTTGGCCTTAGCCATATTGCTACATCTCTAGCTTTAGCAGTGAAATAGAATTCATACCCCCCCATTTTTGGCAATTTGTTCAACCTTTTTACTGGCCATATGAGTTCTTGAAGACACACAATGTCTGGACCTGTTCGCCTTCATTCTATTCAACACCTTCTTTTCTTTTATATGGGGTTTCATGCCATTAATATTTCAAGAACATCTGTTTAGTTTGTTATCCATTATGTCATGATTTGCTGACACTGACCGTCATGATCCTGTTTACACTCACTGGGTTGGATTGTTCGTTATTATGACACCACTGACTACCCTCTTTAACAAATCATGGGAGGATGGGGTGGTACCTGAGGACTGGAGGAGGGCAGATGCGATTCCTCTTCACAAAGTGGGAGCAAGGCAGAAGCAGGAAACTATAGACCTGTTAGTTTGACCTCAGTGGTAGGGAAAATGATGGAATCACTTCTGAAGGAAAGAATTGTTGCGTATCTAGAGGCCAGAGGGCACGGACCCAAGGCAGCATGGATTCACAGAGGAAGGTCATGCCAGACAAATCTGATAGATTTCTTTGACTGGGTGACCAAAGTAGTAGATCAGGGAGGGGCTGTGGACATGGCCTACCTAGACTTTAGCAAGGCATTTGACACAGTCCCACAGAAAAGATTAATATACAAGTTAGCCAGCCTGGGAGTGGGTCCCAAGATGACAGCCTGGATAAAGAATTGGCTGGAGAATAGGACACAGAGAGTAATAGTAAATGGAGTCCACTCTGAAAAAAGGGGGTTAGCAGGTACCACAGGGTTCAGTATTAGGACCGGTCCTCTTCAATGTCTTTATAAGTGACATTGCAGAGGACTGGAAGAAAAGTATGTCTCTTTGCAGATGACACAAAGATCTGCAACAGAGTTGATGCACAAGGTGGGGTGGAAAGGATGAGAAGGGACTTGGCAAGGTTAGAGGAATGGTCAAATGTATGGCAGCTTAGATTCAATGCTAAGAAGTGCAAGGTAATGCACCTGGGAAACAAAACCAGGGAAGAGTACACAATAGGGGTGAGATACTAACAACAACAAAAATGGAAAGGACCAGGGATAGTCATATCAGATGACCTAAAAGTGGACAAGCAATGTGAGAGGGCAGCAAGGAGGGCTGGGGAGATACTGGGATGCATGGGAAGAGGCATCACCAGCAGAAAACAAGAAGTTATTATTCCTCTGTACAGACAGCTGGTGAAACCACATCTGGAGTACTCTTGGCATGATTCTGAGTCCCAATCTCCTCAAAGACATAGACAGGATGGCAGCTGTCCAGAGGAGGGCAACTAAAATGGTGCAGGGTCTGCACCAGAAGACATATGAAGTGAGACTTAAGGAGCTTAATATGTATAGCCTCGAGAAAGGAGGAGAGGGGGGACATGATAGAAACTTTCAAGTACCTCAAGGGAATCCACAAAGTCCAAGAGGGTAGCATCTTTCAAAAAAGAGGTGTGCAAGAACAAGGAGGCACAATTTGAAGATAGAAGGTGGGCGGCTCAGAGGTAATTTAAGGAAGTATTTTTTCACAGAGAGGGTTGTGGATGCATGGAACAGCCTTCCAGAGGAGGTTGTGGAGTCAAAACAGTGGTGGAATCTACATGCATGGGACAGTCATAAGGCAATTCTAGGGGTGGGGTAGGAAGAAGTAGGCTGCTGGTTAACTAGGATCTGCAGCTTATCCATCAGGTAGGGAAATGGGCAGACTGGGTGGGCCAAGCGGTCCTTATCTGCCGTCAAGTTCTATGTCTATAGCCTAGTTTTAAAATGTTTTAAAACTGAGGTGTTCCCATCTCTTACAACTTTGAAAACATAGAACAACTAAGAAAAACATAGAAATCTGATTAAACTGTAATCCCAGTCTCCCTTTACTCACCTCACCCTCCCACCCTCTACTTTATTCTTGTAACCAACCAGTTCCGCCCTCCCACTCTGCCCATAACTGTACATTGTTGATTCTCAACATTCTTGGATTACCATGCCTGGCTGGCATCTTCTTAGTGGTAACAAGAAACACATCCCTTTCAGCCATCCTATGAGGCAACAAACTATGCCTATTGTAACATTTAATATAGGTCAGCCCCACCACCATTTAAGAAGAAGGGAGGAAAGTGCTGCTGAACCATTTATTTTGCAGCTGACTTGAGTTTCATAGCTGTACTCACACCTATCATCTTAGTCTTGCTGCAGTAAACATGAACTTCAGATCATAATCTTTTTTTTATTTAGTTGTTTAACCAGGTATAGCACACTAAGCTGAAAGCTTTTACAGGAGCGACCTGGGAACACAAGGAGGTTAAGTCACTTGCTGAGATTTTACAGCATGCAAGTGGAAGCTGTGGGATTCAAACCCAGGTCTGGTCTGCTGGATGTCACCAGATTTGCAGCTCAGAGCCTTAGACCACTACGCTATACTGCCCTCCCTAAATCTTTGTAGCAGCTTGGACCTCTGAGGGCTGCATCTGTCTCCAGGATCAATTGTGAAGGGTAAAATACTCCTTTATGATTCCCCGCATTTTTTGTTATTTTATTGAAACTAGGAATAAAAACCTTTGAGCTAGAAGCTCATTTGCAAAGGTTCCACATCGTAAAAAGAGTAAACATTAGACCAGACGGTTACAATGCATCAGGACAGATAAAAGTTATAAAATGCATAGTGGTAGAGCAACATATACAGAGGAAAGGTTATATACACTTACAATACTTACAATTAAGAACAATAGCTTGTATTGGCAGAATGAGTACTATAATCTAAGCAGGTAGCACAGTTCATACATTAAACTGCTGTTGTGTGTGTCCACCTTGACTGCAACGTAGTAGTGGTGACCCGAACCAACAGACAGAAGATTTCCTGGCTTTAGCAACCTGCAGCCCTTGGGTTATTTGACCATGCTGCTGCTTCCACCCACCTCCCAAGGCCAATACCCACCCTCCACCAAGGCCCCTGGCACCACTCTGCATCTGAGCTAACTTTGTATATCTTACAGGGCCATTATATATGTACCATCACAGTTGTCCTTAACCCTGCTTAAGCTGAGTCAGTCACTTCAAGCCCAATCAAATAGCCATATCTTCACAATTAATACCCATTTCCCAGGGCCAACATTCCTAACCTGTACTCCTCCCTTCACTCATTCACCCATGGGGTGACCAGATCTCACTTAATAATCCCCATCAAATAGCCATCCAGTGGCCTGGTGCAGTTGTGAAGGCCCAAAACCTGTTCTGCCTGCCCTCCCCTGAACCGCTGGAATTGGAAAATCCAGTGGCCTGGTGCAGTCATGAGAGCCACAAAACATATTCTGCCTGCCCTCCCTCAAACTGCTGGAATCAGAAAATCCAGTGGTCCTGGTGCGGTCGTGAGGGACCCAAAACATGTTTTGCCTGCCCTCCCAGAACTGCTGGAATTGGAAAATCCAGTGGTCTGGTGCGGTCGTGATGGCCCTGAAACTTGTTCTGCCTGCCCTGCCCCATACTGCTGGAAGCAGGAAAATCTAGTGGTTCAGTGCAGTTGTGAGGCCCTGAAATTTGTTCTGCCTGCCCTCTCCAAAACTGCTGGAATGGAAGAAACCCAGGTACGACGTGGTTCCTGCCTTCTTTCTTGGCAGTTTCAATGGCTACTGTTTGAATTTTGTATTTTGATGCGTGTTAAGGGAATGCGACTAAGGATGGGACTGATCTTACTCTACTGCCTTCACTAAATTCTGCTGGCAGAGTAGTGCAGATAGTTTATTTATTTAATGGCAATCTTTATATTTTAGACATGATTTTCCTGCATTTTAAATAGTACCTTTATTCAATTTAGCTACTCTGGACCCTCCTAATGACATACTTGTGATTATGGAACCGGTCAGGGTTCTTGGTAATGGTGGACCAGCTAATGGTGGCTGGGCATTCTTTTGATAAAGCTGCTTTATTCAGCCAAGGAGTGTGTTTTTGCCTTTTGGATCACTACATGTTGATCCTCCACCCTCTTTCATTGTAGAGCTTTTTTGCTTTGCTTTTGGGGCTGCAAGCAGCTCTAGATTTATTTAAGTTCATTTATTTCATTTCATATTTTATTCAACACATTATAAGCATACATAGTTATTTAAACATATAAAATTATATGAATTAGGATTAACTCGATTGAGCTTTTGTTCATTTACAATGAGATCCTGAAGATTAAAACAGTGATTAATCACAGGTACTAGAAATGATACATGAAACAGTAAATAGATACATACAATCAATCTATAGATACAAAATAACATAAGTCATTCACTCAGGGTTCCAGGCAAAATAAAAAGGACAGAAGACATACAAATTGAATTTCAGGGGTTACAAATAAGAACAACATGGTCTAGTACTAATGACAACTTTATTATACCAAGTCTTAATCCCTGTACACAGGTTCCTACCCTTAAAACTTTTAATGTTTACTGGTAGTTTGTTCCACTCGAGGGACCCCCTATAAGTAACTGATTGCTGGCCTATTTCTAGATTACATATTTAGGATTTCAAAGTCTGGGGCATTGCTGAACTTAATGAGTTCAATTTATTCAAGTTTTGTCACCCTGTGGCTATATATCGAGGTATGTCACCCAAGCAACATTTGCACAAGAATGCAATTAAATGTTCCTGTCTATAGTCTGAAAGTTTCAACCAATCCAGTTGATTAAACAAGAAACACTACGAGCAGTACATGGAACATTCAAGATAAATCTAGCCAATCTACCATGACACTTCTTCAAATCTCTCCAGATCACTCTTTTTGCCACTACCATAAATAAAATCTCCACAGAAAAACACAAGTATAGTCATAGAGTTAACCACTCTCCTTCTTACTTCTGGCCCATACAATGTCTAATGCTATACAGGGCTCCAAGCTCCCCCCTCCTTTTTTAATTAATATATCTATGTGAATTCCCCAGTTTAGGAATTTAATGGCAATCACTTGTATTAATTATGTTAAGTGTCCTGCATTATAGCCAGGTACTTTAATTGATTTAGTTAGTCTGTGACGCAGTTGTTTATTTGGGGATTAACAGCCTGTGCTTTTGCTTGCTAATATTTACACTAGTTCTAGGCTGCAAGTAACTTAAGTGGGTTTTTTGTCTCTGGATTTGGGTGCAGTTTTCAGCCCATAATCCCATGTTTCAGCTTCCTAAGTTCTCTTCACATAGCCTATTATTGTATAATTATCCTTCCTTGCTGGGCTGCCTAGATTGCATCTCCTGGTGCGCCTCTGGGTTAGCTTTAATTAAGTATCCCCAGCCCTTAATATCCAGCTCGTTTGGGGCAACTGTAATTCAAACAGCTTTTGGTGTGTTTTAAACCTCTAACCTCAGTCCACAGACTGCATGTACTCCCCCTCCTAGCTTGGCCCCTCTCCCACTCACCTGTATTAATATTGCTCCTTCTCCTTTCTTCCCCATTGGACTGGTGTGGTTGTGAAGGCCCCTGAAACTTGTTTCCTGCCTTCCCCTAACTGCTGGAATCAGAAAATCCAGGTATGTCATGGCTCCTGCCTTCTTCTTGGTGGTTTCAAATGGCTGCTGTTTGCCCCACCCTCATCACCACCGCTGGTGAGGCATCTGTACTTATACTAGTGTAGGCGTCATGTGATGACAAACAGTACCCTATCAGTCAGCTTTGCCATCTGCAGATTATCAACACCCACCATTAGAGGTTTATATGAAAACTCATTCTACAGTCCACACTGAAATACTTAAAGCACCCCTTGCCACTACCTGCTGGCTCTCTCCTTTCCTACAAGCCTTTTCATCATGCCCTTACTCCCACTTGTGATCCTCCTCCTCCTTGTGCCCCTGGCATACCTATCACCTTCCTCCTTCCCAATGGATCTGGACTGTCACTCACTCGACCACCTCTGGTCTCCTCCTCCCTCCACTTCTGTTACTACCTCTTTCACCCCTGTCAGTTATCATAATCCCCATCTCCTGGGTACCTGACCCCTCCATACTGCCTCCCAGTCTCCATACTGGGCTGCTTGCCCTTACGTTCACCCATCAGGCTACTTCAGCTCTGCCTCATAAGTCTGGTTCCTTCTCCAGGAAGGCTAAGCTAACCCTGACAAAGACCTTGATAGTAATGCTGCTACTAATGGCAGTGTCATTAAACCCAACCCAAGGCCAATCCCCCTTCAACTTCCCAGGGGTCTAAGGATGGCACACCTAACATATGTAGCATCCTCCCAAAATCTCTATACTTCAGCCAGTTGTCTCCTATCCTTAAAGCCAGACATTATGATCATTACTGAGACCTGGTTAAAACATCACACTTTGGACACTAACATCTCTATCCCTGGCTACACTGTTATCCAGCTCAACTGGCCAGGCAACAGAAGAGGTGGGGGCATATCCTGTACATAAATTTCTCCATTCAATTTACCTAGAATTTTCTTCTTCTACCACCCTCACAGTCCTACAAAACTCATTTCCCCCTCCATCCCCATTATTTACAGTCAGTTTCTACCATCTACTGATTCCCCAAATCCTCCATAAGGACCATTTAGCTGTCCTTAAATCCTTCACCTTGGATTGGGATCTCCATGTCTAAGTGACTTTAAATTGAATTGGCTCACCTCCTTTAGCTCCCAGATTTGGAATGAAGTTGCAGCACTAAATCTATCTCAATTGATCACTGAACCCTCCTGCCTAAACACCAAAACTCAGAACCACTCACTTCTAGACTAGTCCCTCACCTCCCACCCCATTGGATAATTTCTGCTGGTCTCTTACAAGACTCCTAAGTGACCATCACCTAATCTACTCAGTAAGGAAAATCCACAAGCCTAAGGTCCACCCCACAGGACCCTGTTGTTTTGCTCTTAAAAATCTCTGGACCTTCAATCATTCTTATTCAACCTGGCTAACATAAACTGGTCTTTCATATCTCGCACCTCCTCTATTGATGCAGCCCTGGACTACTTCAAGTCCAGTTTACTTTCTGTCTGGGATACCTATTCCCGCTCAGTCATACTCAAGTACAGGGGCTCATCGACCAATGATATCAGCTGACATCATGAACTGCCTCAGAGCCAGGGATCAGGCTTGGAAGGCCTGTAAAACCTTTGGCTCCTCCTCTGAGTACCAGAAATAGCATGCTGTCTGCAATGCATGTACTAGACAAATCTGCCAGAGCAAAATCCAACTTTTCTGATCCTTCATCCTCAACAGCATAAACCACTCAGTTAAATTTTGGAAGGTGGTCAACTCGCTTTTCTCCCCTCCATCCCAACTACCTATCCCTGTAATTATCACAGGATGCACCACAGTAGCACACCCACTCCTGTAGCCACTAGTTCAACTCTTCTTCACACCAACTGCTAGTGCTCCAATGGTATCTCTCCTTCCTGCATGGCCCAGTCAGTACCCCCACTTCCTGCCCAAGACCCCTCTCACATTCACCATCCATCCACATTACCCCAGTGATGTTTACAATCACTGCTTGCACTCAATTCCTCCAAAAGCAAATGTCCCACTAGGCTGGACTCCAAAATGCTTTTCCTGTCTGCCCCTACCATCACTCCCCAGTGGCCTGTCTTTTCTTTTTCAGTGTTTTTCGTTTATCTGCCTACCCATACTCCCTCAGTCTTTCCTTCAGGTCTCCTAGGCACACTCTGCTGCTCCTGCCACCCTACTACAGCCTCAACCCCATATGTAGCTCCCCAGGTAACCCAGTGTTTCCTTCACTGGACAGGCCCCCTACAGGAAGAAGGCACCAGCAGGGACAGGCCCAGCACCTCCAATCATTGGCCTGGGTGCTGCTGAGGAAGATACAGACAGGCTGTTTTTGGGGCCTTAGAGCAGTGGGGACCAGAGGCCATCATCTGGCTGGATAGGAGTGAGTGTTTTCCTGCGAGGCAGCAAGAGCTGACATCTGCCACGCACCTCCCAACAGTGAACCCGACATGGTGTCCTACCCTGGCCTCCACCAGCAGTCATCCAACACTGGGTTGTGGCTCCCCTCCCTCCCTGGAGACAGCGAGCAGTCGTGGGATGCTCAAGTTGTCTTCCCGGCCAGCCCTCCAACAAGTCGAGCTCAATCCCAAACCTGGGTCACTGATGTCCTGGCCAGAAATCCAACCACTGCGCTGGTGGGCTGGCCTGGCTTCTCTTTTCAACCTCTCGTTCTCCTGTCCTCCATCCCATCTGAATGGAAGCATGCTATGGTCATCCCCATACTGAAGGGTGGTGACCCTTCCTCCCCAAGAACTATTGCCCTATCTCCCTCTTCCCCACTTTAGCTAAACTTCAGGATCATCTGGTGCTCTCCCAGCTCTCCTTCTTCCTTTACTCCACTCCTCCTTCTTCACCCCTTCTAGTCTGGGTTTTGAAGTCCCTGTCTCACCACGGCCCCCTAAGGCTCACTGGTATGGACAATGGCCACATCACCTCTGCAGTCTTTGTCGGCCTCACAAAGGCTTTCAACACTGTCTCTCACCCTTGCATCCATGCTTTCCCTAGATGGACTTTCCAGCATAGCCACCACATGGTTCCACTCCTACTTGGTAGGCAAGACCCAAATTGTCAGGATTGGAACTCCACTTTCCCCCCACCAACCTCATCAGGAGTCCCCAGGGCTCTCTCCATGGCCCGCTACTGGTCTCCATCTTCCTTAATGACCTGCCTGCCCACAGACATCCATTCACATGTACGGATGACATTGTCCTGTATACATCCAGCCCCTCCACCTCCTCGTTGCAACCAGACTGCAGCATGACTTCAATGATGTTCAGCTTTGTTTGTTCTCTAATCAGCTCTTCCTGAATGCCAAGAACACTGTCTCCATGTCCTTTGGCACTAAGAACTCTATTGGCTCCCTCTCCTCTTTCTGCACCCTGGATGGGACACCACTGGAGTACTGCACCTCCTTTAGGTACCTCAGGTTCTGGCTCAACCATTGCCTCAACTTTTCTGTACACTTTGAGGGCTATCCACATGAAGCTTCACCCCCAAGCAAGGTGCCCTGCATCACAACCATGGCTGCATCTCTCTACCGCCCAATGTGAAATTGTACAGAAAATGATCCAATCTTTGACTATGGTGATGTAGTCTATTGAGTCACTCCCAAAACTACCCTAACCTGACTGGATACTCTGTTCCACTCCTTCTGCCAGTTCACCCTCAACAACCCTCCTAGCACTCATCACTGCAGCCTCTACCAGGCTTTGTACCTCCTCTCCTTGTAGGACAGGAGACAATCCAGTGCACCAGGCTGCTAGCAAAATTCTGGACCCAGTCTCTCCCCTGCTTATTCACTGTCCTGTCCCTACTGCCTCCTCCTTTGCACTCCCTTAGGAATCATGGACACCTGCTCTTTGTGTGTCCCTTGCATGACCACCTCTGCGGGCCAGACAGTCTTCTCCTATCCTTTGCCTAATCTGTGGAACTCACTCCCCACTGCAATACACCATGCCCCCTCTGCCTATCAACTCAACTCTCTCCTCCAAGAGTATTTCTGCACTGTCTGTGCATGCAAAACCCTCCATATTTTCTATGACTTATTCCCGTGGTCAGTTAATTCCTGGAGCCCAGGAGTCCACCACCGGCAGATAGATAATTCAGGTTGGGTAATCTCTGATATGGCCATACTCTCATATGTTTGTAGCCATGTAGCCCAACTGACAAGGTTAAAATTGTAGAAGAAGAAAGGATCATGAAGGAACTCTTAAAACTCAAAGTGGACAAAGCAATGGGGCCTGATGGGATTCACCCAATATTTCTAAAGAACTAAGGGGTGAACTAGTGACACCATTGACTACCCTTTTAACAAATCATGGGAGGATGGTGTGGTACCACAGGACTGGAGGAGGGTGGATGTGATTCCTCTTCACAAATATGGGAGCAAGGCAGAGGCAGGAAACTATAGACCTGTTAGCTTGACCTCAGTGGTAGGAAAATGATGGAATCACTTCTGAAAGAAAGAATTGTTGAGTACCTAGAGCTGGAAGCGGGCACAGGACCCAAGGCAGCATGGATTCACAGCAGGAAGGTCTTGTCAGATGAATATAATAGAGTTCTTTGACTGGGTGACCAAAGTAATAGACCAGGGAGGGGCTGTGGATGTGGCCTACCTAGACTTTAGCAGGGCATTTGACACAGTCCCACACAAGATTAATAAACAAGTTAGCTAGCCTGGGGTGGGTCCCAGGGTGGTAGCCTAAGTAATAAGCTGGCTGGACAACAGGACCCAGAAGGTAATAGTAAATGGAGCAGACTCTGAAGAAAGGGGGTCACTAGTGGGGTACCACAAGGTTCAGTATTGGACCAATCCTCTTAATGTCTTTATAGGCGACATTGCAGAGGGAATGGAAGGAGAAGTATACCTCTTTGCAGATGACAAAAGATTTGCAACAGGGTTGATACACAAGAAGGGATACAAAGGATAAGAAGGGACTTGACAAGATTGAAGGAATGGTCAAAATATGGCAGCTTAGATTAAATGCAAAAAGTACAAGTAATGCACCTGGGAAATAAAAACCCAGGGAGGGTACACAGTCGGGGAGGATACTAACAACAACACAAATGGAAAGGGACCTGGAGGTAGTCATAGCAAATGACCTTACGGTAGGTAAGCAATGTGAGAAGGCAGTAAGGAGGGCTAGGGAGATACTCGGATGTATGAGGCAGAAGCATCACCAGTAGAAAACAGGAAGTTGTTATCCTCCCTACAGACAATTGGTGAGACCCATCTGAGTACTGCATACAGTTCTGGAGACCCCATCTCCACAGGGACATCAACAGGATAGAGGCAGTCCAGAGGAGGAAACTAAAATGGTGCAGGTCTGCAACATAAGCCATGTGAAGAGAGACTAAAGGAGCTTTTTTAATCAAATACTTTATTGCAGTTTTGAGCAGTCAAAGGTACATACAATTATTGTGACAGACATGAGTAAGACTGCATTGTACAATGACACTTACAACAAATACTATTACAAAACAAGTCAAACAAACTATCCTACCTCCTGCCTCCCTCCCTCCCCTGCCCCATCCAAGTGTCAATTGCAAAGCATTGCCTGCAGAGCTGTCTGTCTGATAAGGAGGTTATAAAAATAAGTTGGGGCTCTATATAGCTAATAGCATATCAAGCAGGCCCCTGTATATTGAAAGGCCTGGAATCTATTACACATGGGGCAATATGTTTTCTAGCTGGAATGGCAGAAGTATCTCTCTATACCATTCAATAACGGTGGGCAATCATCCTTCCGATGTCTCATAATAATTAACTTGGCAGTTGCTGCCACTAGCACAAGATGCGCTTTTCTGATTTTAGGGTTCCCTGGGAGAAAGGTACAATAAGCAGGCCTCCAGGGTAAACAAGAGTTCTAATCCCAAAAGTGGATCCAATGCTCCCCTAATGGCTTGCCAGAAAGCTTGGGCTTTTGAGCAGCTCCACAACATGTGGAACAATGTTCCTTCCATCTCTCTGCACCTTGTGCAGTTAGGAGAGGGAATTTTACCAATTCTATGTATACAGGTGTATAATATAGAAGGTGCATGATGTTGAACTGGACCAGGCAAAGCCTATCCTGCTTCACAAATCTATAACTGGTTTCCAGAGCTTTTCCAGGTATCAAAGTCTTCAGGTAAAATTAGTTCCTGGGTCCAATAGTAACAAATACCTGAAGGCAAATGTGAATCTAGTGTTTGTAACTTCATATACACATTAAAACTGAATGAGGTTGGTTTGCTACTTAGTATTGCCTGGAGGTCCGAATCAGTTGAGACTGGCGAGGGTTCGTTCCTATAAAGGAAGAGATTACCTCCCTGGTCTGTATAAATCTGAACTTATGCCAATCTGGCACCTTGTGAAAAGTTTGGAAGTGAGAAATGGAAATCAATTCCCCTGCCTGAAAAAGTCTGTAAGCTTACAGGTCTGTAGTGGGGCCCAAAGCGAAGGCAATATAGGATTATTGTCGATTCTAAAATGAGGGATTGCCTATAACAGGCTGTGCAAGCATCTTACACCAATTCAATGAGAGATGATTTTGTGTCTGATGAAGCATGAGGGACCACCTATCAGTGTATTCCTAAGTGGTTTTGGGATCTATGAAGTGGTAACATATAATAGAGCAAGCGATGAACAAGAACATTTGGAACCAAATATTTCCCCACTTCCACCCACAGAGGAAAATATCCCATTGGGTTTAAGGGAATGGCACTTTGTACCCAGAAAGTAAGCTTACTAATGTGGTGGGCGCAATAATATTTAAAGAAAGAATGAGTTTTAAGTCCACCCTGGATTTTGGGGGCTGTGAGTTTAAAGTAGGCTCTTCACCCTTTTCCTTCCATATAAAGGCATTAAGAACTTTTTCAGCCTGGTAAACCAGACTTTGGGGAGAAAAACACCCCAACATACCCAAGGGATATAAGAGGTTAGGAGGCACGTTCATCTTGATGATGCTAATTCATCCCAAAAGAAAGGGAGCACCCCATCTCTCCATATCTGCTTTCAATGTTTTCAATAAGTCAGTTAGATTGTCTGTAACCATTGATGTTATGTCTCTTGTCACCCTGATGCCTAGATATGTAAGGATTTAGGTTCCCAAGACAAATTATAGGACACCACTTGAGCCTGATTGATCCTATTATTCAATGGGAAGACTTTGGTTTGGAACAGTTCAATTTGTAATGAACACTTTGGAGAAAGCCTCAATTTCTGTTAACTGTAGCGGGGATGGTAACTTGTGGGTCCTCTATATGCAGAAGTAAGTTGTCTGCATAAGCGGAGAGCACATATCTCTTCCCCAACTCTAATTCCTTTAATCTCTTGTGAAGCCAACAACCCGACAAATCAAGGGTTCCAGGTAAATAAAAGAGGGACAATGGACATCCCTGTCTGGTACCACAGCAAAGTGGGAATGGACTAGAGAGAATGCCATTGCACCAGACCTTTACTTGTTGGAGAGGTGTACAATAATCAGACCCATCTAAGGTATCCATCAGGTAGGCCAAAGCGGGTTAGAGTTGCAAAAGAAAGTCCCAGGAGATCCGATCAAAGGCCTTCTTGGCGTCCAGGAAATCAAAGTTGCTGGTACTACAGGTCCCTGGATGCCGAGATGAGTGTAACAACTTCCCATATGGCCTCCTGAAGACCTGTCAGCCATAAAACCACCTGCTCATTACCAATGTGATCTCTCATAATTGGAGCAAGCCTATTGGCCAAATCTTTTCCAGGATTTTAAGGTCTGAGTTAAGCAAAGAAATGGGGTGATAATTTTCAGGGTGCAAAGGGTTTCCTACCAGGTTTCGAATGAGAATGATCAATGCTTCTAGAAAATTTGGTTCCGAGAAGCCAGTGTCATACCAATAATTATAGACCTCTCAGGACCAGAGCTAATATTGCTTGGCAAGATTTATACAGATTATTGGGTAGTCTATCCGGACAAGGGATTTATCTGGAGGCAGCTGTTCTATAGCCAGCTGTATCTCTCTGGTGGTAATGCATTCACCTAGGAGATCACATCCATGGCAGATGCCTTGGGAAGAGTAACCACATCAAGATAATGGGCTATGTCTTCCTGAGACTGGTTATACTGGAGACTGTCGAGCAAAGCTTTTGGAAAAATATTCCAAGACTGGCAGCCTTCTCCCTGGGATCAGTGCTGACCAGACCATCTCGGGAGAAACAAAGACCTGGGATAAACGGAAGTTTCTACCTGTCAAATTCAGATTGCCAGCAGCTTGCCTGCTCACTCTCAGATTCAATGTACTTAAGTTTGTACGCCGCAGTGACAATTCAGCTCCAGGGTCAGTAAATCCATGTATTGAGCCTGTAATTTATGCATTTAGCCCACTCCTCGGGACTGGCTTGCTTTTTCAGGGCCTGTTCTAATGTCCGAATTGAATCCAGCAGCATATGCACTTGAGTCTTGTATTGGCGTGCCTTAGTGGCAGCTAACGGATGCAGTTAGCCCGTGAGGAGCATTTCAGAGTAACCCACATGGGTCTATGTGATAATGGTGAATGCCTAAAGCGATCACCGTTATCACTCAGTCAAGTGCCAAACACATTTTGGCACTCTGACAACCTGACGCACCAACTGCGGTGCCAGGACAAATTTTTACTGCTTTCTGTGTGGGGGGGCTGCATCCGCCCCACCCTCTGCACCGCCTACTTAGGATTCTCAACTCCAGGGGGTGTATGTCTGGGGGATGAAAGCAGAAATAAAAGGTTCGGCTGACGCATTAAAAATCACACCAGTGCCCGGACCCGAACCTGGTACCTCAGCCAACCCAGCCACTAGCCAATCCCTGACACCACGACGCAGGTCAACCAGCAACCACAGCACCACTCCCTACAGCCTCTCCACCCCTCCCAGCCCATGCTCGCTGTGCTTGCTCACAACCCCCACGCATATGTATAGCAAAATCCTGTCACCTAGTTCGCCCACCCCTCATCCAGTCTCCCTACCTTTCCGTTGCCGTGAGTGGATTGCGCAGGGAAAGGTGTCGCCGTAATAGATGGCGCCCTTCCTCATGCACCCACTTCAAGGGTTACCAGCCCACATGAGATCTGTGTTGCCGATTGTCGCTCTATTAGTCTCCAGGAAAAGGAAATTAAGTCGGTAATGTGCTTAAGAGAGGTCGGCCTCTGTAGCAGCTGAGTATTCAGGCACCAGAGAGTCCCTTTTAATCCCTGGCCCTAGTAGATAAGTAATGCCTAGAGGGGAATGGTCTGATATGACCCTGGCATGAATGACAGCATCCAGTATACCTGGGAGAGCAAAGGCACTCATTAAGAAATAATCTAGTTGGGAATAGGAACGATGGGGAGGAAGAAAAAGAATATTGCCTTTCAGAGGGTTTAATATCCTCCAAACATCAAGTAAACTGGTGCCATCCATGAGTTCTTTCAAAGCCCTCGGGGCTGGGGTTAAACCGCATGGCTTGCTGTCTGATCTGTCCATATCTAGCTGGGGAGTGATGTTCCAATCCCCAATACTGTTAATTTAGGAGGCTCCATGGCAATCAGGCTGAAAAGATGTGTGAAGAAAAGGGCAGATCCTTGTTGTGGCCATATATTCCTCCCAGCAGGACGGTTGTGTGGCTAGCACACCATGAACCAAAATGAAGCAGCCTTCAGGATCCCATATTTCTTCCACTAACTTAAAGGGGACTGCCTTTGCTATCAGGATGACTACTCCACCCAGTCATGGACACCCCAGATCCAAAACCTGTCCCACCCCTACCTCTGCGCAATAAGGAGTGTCCTCTCTCTCTAATGTGCATTTCTTGTAGGCAGGCAGCCCCAGTCTTAAGGTGGAGCAGGTGCTTAGTATCATCTGCCTACATCTATCTTGGACTCCATTCACATTTCAACTCACACAGATGTATGGACCCCCATACTTTTTCTCCTGTGGTGATCTCAGAAAACATATGTGAGGAAATAATGCTTCTGCAATACACCCTTAAACACTTGTGAGTGTGTACCATAACGACACTTGGTAGCCCCCGGTACCTATGAATATTAAATAAGCGCATCTAGAGTGCTTCCCTCATACCAGTGTCCAGTCCCCCTTCCACATCACAACAATAAGTAATATATACATCCCTGACTAACAACTAAAACACCCCAGTTCTGAACAACTGCATTACCACTCACTGTCAGGTGATATTGTAGTGCAGATCTGAGAAAGTCATTAATTCCATCACAACCCCTCCTCCTCCCTCCCACAAGCGCATTAAGCAGATCGCCATATGTAGAGAGGCAATAAACCTTCAGGGCTAAACTCTACCTAGCGACAGTTGCCCCACAGATCAGGACCTGCAGCATACTGGGCCCTCTCAAGCGTACTTAAAGAAAAGAAAAAAGAATCAGTTATTATCTCTGTCCCGTGCATAGCACCAATATCCATCTCACGGAGTCCATAGCATCAGCAGACTCCATATCATAGGGGCAAAGATACACCACAAATTACCAAAAAGTATCAAAGTGTAAAAGCCTATCAAATGGAGGTACACAGTCCATAAAACAGAAAAATCCATCTTCGGTTTACACCCTCCCAACAGGCAAACATACTGAGGAAATCATGCAAAGTTCAAAACAAGTGGCACAAGGTACCGGGATTACAGTTAGTCGGGCATTTGTCCTGGGTTCCCAAACAAAAACATGAGGCTCAGAGTAAACACACTCCAACTGCCACATTTCAGTGACAAGCAAAAATATAATCCCAAGGGCCTAATCTTAAATTAGACAGCTTCTCTAATTTGAAGGCTCTCAGAAAATCACAGACTCAGCTAATGAAAAGTACCTGAATGTCCCCAGAACTTGCTGCATCAGACTTCCAACACTGCCATCTGCATTAGAGTTCACTGTCAGGGTACCATTTACAAACGTGATGAAATGAAATGGGTAATTTCCCAGCTGGTCATCCTGAGTACGCACAACAGCAGGTTTACACACTATCATAGCACATCCACAAAGATGAGACAGTCAAATCTATCTCACTTGAACAAGTCTAGGAACAAGGATTTGAGCTCTAACATAGCTTGTTCAACAGTCTCAAATGTCAGCCACTGTTCCTTGTGCTTAACTTGTAGAATGAGCAGGCTATTTGACATGAAAAGGCTTTCCAGCAGAAATTAATTTCATAACTTTCAGATGTAGCTCCTGTCATTTGACTTGCACAATGTGGGAGATCCTGGGTGATTCGAATTTGCCAGCCTTCAGATTGAACTCGTGGAGGTTCTTAACTTTTCCAGGATATGCTGTTTGTCCAAGAAGTTAACTAGTTTGAAAATGAGAGGCCTGGGTGGGAGCCTGGCAGTGGTGGGGGCATAGGGCACAGGGACGCAATGGACTCGCCCAATAATGTAAGCCACTCCATTCGGAGAGGGCCCTGCTATTTTTCACAACACCTCTGGAGAAACTGAATGGGTGCATTGCCCTCCTCATTTTGGAATTCTGATTATTAAGAGGTTGTTACAACTACTCCGCCTCTCCAAGTCCTCTAGTTTGTCCTCCAGCTTTTCAGTCTCCTATTTGTATTGACGCTTCCTGTTCGGTTCTCCCTGCTTGTTCTCTAAAGAGATAATCCTGACTTCCAAGTCCCCACCGAGTTGTAAGAAAGCAACCAAGGATTTAATCTGTTGCAAATCTGCCAACATAGTAGAGATGACTTCTTGCATCGGCAGCATTATTTCTAAGTTTCTCCTCGGATAGTGCAGTCTGTGCCACGAGATTTAGGTGAATTTGCAGCCTGATGTTTTAAGCACTTTGCAGCCTTATCCTTCTCCGGGTAGGAGGCAGCGAATGCTGAGGTGAAACCTTCCTCATGTGTACCTCCGTGTTTCCTGATCAAGAGCAATTCCTACAGGTAACCAGCACATTTGCTGAAATAAACTGGTTCAATAACAAATTTTAAAAGATTGTTTGCGGGAAGGGAATGGAGCTCGCGAGGTATGTTGCCACTTCTCAGAACACCATCATGGGACCTCTGAGACTAAAGGAGTTTAATATGTATACCCTTGAGGAAAGGAGAGGCGCATGATAGAAACTTTCAAGTACCTCAAGGAATCAACAAAGTCCAAGAGGAGAACATCTTTATTAAAAGGGATGTACAAAAACAAGGGGCATAATTTGAAGATAGAGAGGATGGCTCTGGGGCAGCGTGAGGAAATACTTTTTCACAGAGAGGTGGTGGATGCATGGAGCCACCTTTCTGAGGAGGTTGTGGGGTCAAAAACAGTGGGGAATTCAAGAATGTATTGGAACAGACACAAGGCAATTTTTGTGAGGGGTAGGAGGA
Organism: Neoceratodus forsteri; assembly: GCA_016271365.2. Taxonomy (NCBI): domain Eukaryota; kingdom Metazoa; phylum Chordata; order Ceratodontiformes; family Ceratodontidae; genus Neoceratodus; species Neoceratodus forsteri. The sequence goes on from CM057455.1 coordinate 269,475,434, forward strand.
GGAGGAAGTAGGAAGAAGAATCAGCATCTATATAGTGCTTTTCATACACAGTGTATCCCAAAGTGCTTTACAAGCAATGCTAGACTGGTGGTGAAGTGACCAAGTGTGGTGGCAGCCATATCGCACGTCATCACCCACAGCCTGAATAATTGTATGAACTAGTTAATGGGAAGGGAATGTTAGCCAGAACACCGGAATGTTCCCTACTTTATGTAAGAATGCCCTGGGTTCTTTTACTTCCACCTGGACGGGCAGAAGGGACCTCAGTTTAACACCCTCATCAGAAGGAAAGCACACCCCAGCAATACAGCACCCCCAATACTGTACTTGGATGCCAGTGATTTTTAGGTGCAAGCCCAATCCTGGTCTGCGGGACAGAACCCACAACCTTCTGGTCCAGAGGCAGACATGCTACCAACTGAGCCACGCTGACACCCAGTGTTGGGTAACTAAAACTGGAAACTGCAGCTTATCAGATGGTAGGAACTGGGCAGAATAGGTGGGCCAAGCGGTCCTTATCTGCCATCAAAGTCTATGTTTCTATGCACTGCACTGTTCTTTAATTATTTCCTGTTGCATATGTAATTTTCCTGTTTGAATCAATGTAAGTACTGTTCTATGCTACAAATTGCTGTTGAATGTATTCTATATTGTTCTCCATACCCCTTTCCCCAGAACACATCTGGAATTAGGGTAGTCTTCTCAGCATGCCTTCCTGGTAAAACTTTTAAATAAATAAATAAAATCCCTGCACCCACTTTAGTGTCCTTGTTTTCAGGACAGGTCCAGTTCAAAGCCCCAGTGAAGCCCCGAGGTGCTGATCTGTCATACTCTGTGTCTCATCTGTTGATTTTATTGGTATCCCTTGGCATCTAAAAGTCAAGTGGCCACTCTATAGCCCTTGCCTGCCTCAATCCCCCACCCTCCCCAACACAAAGCTCAAACCACTTGAGATGCCAGCAAAGTCGAGCATAGCATCTTCCGACTCAGAGAGAGTCTTGTGCTTCTACCGTTCCCCAAGCCCGACTAACAAATATAGTGCAATCCACCTTGGAATATGTAGCACCAGACACTGGACTGGATTCATAGCCCCTCCCATAAAAATAACAATTACTGAAGGAGAAATGAAGAAACAACAGGGACTACAGCTCCATAGGAAGACAAGTGGATATATAGTTATTTCCAGGTCAGCATGGACCCAAATTAACCACTGGAGCCAAGTAAGTTGCATGTCAGTCCTCAGGTACACAAATTGTTTTAAATTGCTCTTCAATTTTTTCTTGCTCCTCCATGGTTACCCATGGCTCTAGCCATGGTTGAGTAACAGCGTTACCATGCCAGTATCAGCATGGGGTGTATGTTAGAGGTTCAATTCCCCCACACCACACGATCACTGCCATGACTCCACAAGGCATCAGTGAACAAAAGTTAAACATTGGAAGCTCAGTTCACTCCAGGGTCAGGTGCCTATATAGAAGACTGATGGCGATCTGGGTTTTAATATCAAGATGGGATGACGGGCACTCTTGGAAGCAGTGCACAGTTAATGTCATACATCTTGGTGCCCTGTCTCTTTCGACCCAGGTTGCCACAACAACCGTTATCAGGTGGTGAAACTGACATGACCAAAGGGGTGTCTACCTTCCTTCAGCCCTTGACTGGCCTAGCTTGCACTTCCATTGACATTTGGCTGTCAAACCCACCTTGACACTGACAGCAGGAGCAATAGTAGAAATCTGCCCATGAAGCATCACCATCTGGCCTCATGTTCTCCTTGGGCATGGCAAGTGGACATTTTAGTCAACATTTTCAGGGACACATTTATACACACAAACCGTTATGTTCCATGCTGAGATGCCACTTTAACATGCACTTACTATTTTACATAGAGGTTGTATTACCAAGAGCAGCAGGACATGCATAGCCGGGGGTCAGATTTAATCACGGATTGTCATTATATCGGCCCTCTGATTTTCCCCACAGCAAAGTGACCAGGAGTTGTGTTATTCCACACACTGTTTGCTTTAAATCAGTTAAGTCTATGTATTAACCCTATCCCTGCTTCTAAGGCTGCCTTTGATAACAGCGTCTGCCACCATGACAAAGCATTTTGCATCTTGCAGGTTGGTAAAGAAATGGGATGGGCACCCTGGCATGTTGATTTTCAGCTTCACCAGATATAATAAGGTGAAATCCTAACCTCACTGATGCAGTATTGACTTAACCCCAGTTCATTTTGTCTCTTTTGTTGTACATCCCAGAAAAGTCCTGGAAGGAAGAACCATCTCGTTTTCATGTTGAATCAGCCCAGGGGCTCTCACTGCCTGGAATATTTTTTCCTTTTCTGGAAATCTCATATATTTAATTAAGCAATGCCTTGGTCTGTCTCTGTATGGCAGCCCCTTCCCTGCCCTCCAAGCCTTCAGGCATCCCCACAATCTTGATGTTGGGTCTGCAGGCTGTGTTCTCCTGATCCTCAGCCCATATGGCAAGGTTATCATTCTGGTCCTGTTATTCTTTCTTATCTCTTACCATGCCAGCCACTTAATCCTCCAGATCACCAATTCAATTTTTGCTTGCTAAAGAATAATGTGTGATCTGTGAGGATTTCAACCAGAGAAGTGGCTATTGACTGAACATGTCATATCTGCGCTTCCATATTCACAAATCCATTTCTGACTTCATTCTGCAGGTTTACAATCAGCCCCAGTTGTGCTGTAAGAGGGATGTCTGGTGTATCCTTTCCACTCCATTCTTAGCCACTGCCACCTGCGATCTAGTGCAGCTGTCCAGTTATCGGCACCCCTTCAATCCTGGGACTCAGAAAACAATATAGATTTTTTTTGCAGCTTTAACAGTCAACATCATTTTCCAGTACCACGCCTGTTATTTTATTTCATTTTATACGTTCAGAATATCTAATAGTTGTCTTTTAAGTTGATACCAGTGGGAGCTCAGTTAATCAGCAACCGCCATGCTAGATGCCAGGCCACACCCCAACACTGTCATCTTTGTCTCTGGCTTCTCAATAGCATTAGTCCAGTCAACTCTCCAAAATGACTTTCAGAATGCACTAAAATAGTTTAATGCCAACCAACTTAAGTGCAACTCAGAAAACTGTCTCCATGTCTTTTGGCACATCCAGAAACTGGCCAAGCTTGCATCACCCACTCTTTTGCAACCTGCATGGATCTAAACTTGACACGGTACAAACCTTCAAATAGCTGGGTGCCTGGCTAGATCCCAGACTTGATTTTTCCACCATAACGATGTTATCCACACCAAGTTCCGACACAAACTAGGTGCCCTATACAGAACCAAGAATGCCTTGCCTTACCAACCCACGGAGTTAATCACCAGGATGATTCTTCTCACTATTGACTATGCAGACACAGACTATGGCTCTGCCCCTCAATTATCTCTCTCAAAATTAGACCCACTTTTCAACACCTTCTGCCAGCTTGCTACCAAGTTACCCTACCATACCCATCGCTGCTCACTTTACACTGCACTCCCCCATTTCCCACCATGCTCACTGCATTACTTTTGTCACTAAATTCTAGCTTGGATCCCTCCCAAGCTACCTATCTTCCCTTCTTCAACCATCCCCTCACTCTGGCTATTCTCTCGCTCCCATGACTCATGCTCTTTATCCCTCCACAACCACACTCTGCCTCTAGAAAATCTGTTTTCTCCTTTATACAGAAACATAGACTTTGTTGGCAGGTAAGGACCGCTTAGCTCACTCAGTCTGCCCATTTTCCTACCTAATGGATAAGCTGCATATTCTAGTTAACCAACAGCCTACTTTCTCCTACCCCCATTAGAATTGCCTTGACTGTCCCATGCATTCTTGAATTTCCCTCTGTTTTGACCCCGACCTCCTCAGGAAGGCCCTTCCATTCACCCACAACCCTCTCTGTGAAAAATACTCCGCACATTATCTCTGAGCCACTCCCCATCTTCAGAGTGTGCCCCTTGTTCTTGCACATCTCTTTTTCTGAAAGATGCTACCCTCTTGGACTTTGTTGATTCCCTTGAGGTACTTAAGCGTTTCTATCATGTCTCCCTCTCCCTTCTTTCCTCGGGGTATACACATTAAGTTCCTTTAGTCTCTCTCTGTATAAGGCTTCTGGTGCAGACCCTGCATCATTTTAGTTGCCATTCTCTGGACAGCCTCCATCCTGTCTATGTCCTTGCAGAGATGGGGTCTCCTGAACTGAATGCAGTACTCCAGATTGCGTCTCACCAACTGTCTGTACAGAGGGATAACAATTCCTGTTTTCTACTGGTGATGCCTCTCCCTGTGCATCTTAGTATCCCCAGCCCTCCTTACTGCCTTTTCACATTGCTTGACCACCTGTAGGACATTTGATATAACTACCCTCAGATCCCTTTCCATTTTTGTTGTTGTTAGTATCTCACCCCCAATTGTGTACTCTTCCCTGGGTTATTGTTTCTCAAGTGCATTACTTTACACTTCTTTGCATTAAATCTAGGTTGCCATACATTTGACCATTCCTCCTACCTTGCCAAGTCCCTTCTCATCCTTTCAATCCCACCTTCTGTATTTAACCTGTTGCAGATATTTGTGTCATCTGCAGTGAGGCATACTTTTCCTTTCAGTCCGTCCACAGTTTATTTATTGATTTAAAGGTTTTACAAGGAAGGCATGCTGAGCAGACTACTGTTTGATTCCAGATGTACCCTGGGGGAAGGGAGGAAGGGAGTACAAACATCTAATACATGAACAGTTCATTTACAGATAGAACATACACTATAGACATACAAGATCCCATAAAATGATAGCATTCAAGATACAAGTGCACTCCAGCCAGCAGTGTACAAGGAAAATGACAGAAAAGTGCCACAGATTAAAATTTCAGTGGCGTGGCGCATGATTAGAACAGTACAATAATAAGGATTCATCTAGAATACAGATGGCTCTGCTTTCCTATTCATGAGCTCACATGCTGCAAGTACAGATGGGGTAAGATGTTTTCTGAGAAGGAGTTGAGGTGCTGACTGGGTGGGGGCATGCCCGATTTCTGGGGAGTGAGTTCAGAGTTTAGCATGCGATAAGTGAAGGCTGCCTGGCTTGTTGTGGTTGTGATGAGTGGAATAGAGAGGAGACACAAGTCATTATTCTTCAGTGCGTAGCCTAGGGGTGTATGGGTTAAGAGGACAGAGGCGAGATATGGGGAAGTGGATGCGTCCAGTATTTAGCCATGAGGCTGGCACAGTGGGAGCAGTGCTGGGCCTGCAATGAGGTAGGCAAGGCAAGGCAAATCTTATTTTCTGTCACCCAATCCCAGAGGTTCTGGGTGCCATACAAACATAAAAAGTTTAAAAACATCTCACAATATAATAAATAATTACACATCAAAACAGGCGATAGTCTGTGTATAAGTAATAACCCTATTTACTTTAAAAGGGCTGACAGTCTGTGTTCTCATCCAGTATCCAAGAATACCTGGCTAAACAGATGGTACTTAAAGCAGGCTTTGAATGTCTCCAAAGAAGGGGCTTCCCTTACCGATGGCGGAAGTAAATTCCACAGGATGGGGCTGGTGATACTAAAAGCTCTATCGCTGGCAGTTTTCAACCTTGTCCTGGGAATTGCCAGGAGGCCCCTCAAGGAGGCTAGAAGGGAGTGGACCAAGACAGTGGGTATAAGAAGGTCCACCAGGCAGCAAGGGCTCAGTCCATGTAGGGCTTTAAAGGTGAGCAAGCCAACCTTGAAGAGCACCCTCCATTGAAGCGGCTGCCAGTACAGTTCACGCAGCACCAGGATGACATGACAGTATTTCGACTGTCCAGTCAACAACCTGGAAGCTGTGTTCTGCACCAGCTGCAGTTGATGGAGGATGCCTCCAGAGACCCTGAGGCAGAGCGCATTACAGTAGTCAAGCCTAGATGTTACAAAGCATGCACCAAGGTGGGGAGGTCCTGGAGCGGAATCAGATGTTTGATCCTGGCAATGTTTCTCAGATGGAAAAAATACCCTGACAACGGATGTCACTTGATGTTCCATTGTCAGACTGCTGTCCAGAACCATGCCAAGATCACACACCCTAGGAGGCCATCGATGGGACAGAGCCTAGAACTAGTCCAGTATCTGCACCAGAGGCCATCCTATCACACCTCCTGTTCAACTCCACCACAAGTACCTCCATCTTATCAGGGTTCAGCACAACCAGCTAGAGGCCATCCAGTCATTCATCTCGACCAGATAGTTATTTAACACTTCCATTGCATTGGATGTCCCAGGGCAAAGAATAAGTACAGCTGAGTATCACTGGCATAACAATGAAACCCCAAGTTGTACTTCCTAATAATCTCATCATGTACATGGCAAACATCGGTTACAAGTCCAAACCCTGGAGGTACCCACAAGACAGAAGGCTAGGGAAGGAGGAGAATTCCCATCACCACCTTTTGCCTTCTGTTTGTCAAAGGACTCAAATCAGCTGATGACAGTGTTGGTGAGTAAAGAAAAGTCCCTCAGATGGTCAAGTAACACATGATGGTCCACTGTGTCAAAAGCTGAGGAGAGATTGAGGAGAATGAGAATTGTCCCTCTCCTTGATCCCCCGCCCTGAGGAGATCATTATTAGGGCTGCAAGTTCAGTTCGACCAAAGCTAAAAATGGTTGAACCCCTATGGTTCTCCATAGTCTGACTGTGGTAGAACTTCTGTGGAAAAAAAGCGAACTTGCGAACTTTGGTTCACCCTGAAAAGTAAAACAAAATCACATACCACCAGTCCAGATGCTGGGCTTCAGTGCAGCCATGCTCCTTCAGTTCTCTCCCTCCTGTGGCACACTGATGCGCCTCAGACAGCAGAAGTATCTGTGCATGCACTAGTCCCTTGAAACTGAGAAAAAAAAGTGGAGAAAGGGAGGGTCAGGTATGCCTGCAGGCTGCTACATGAGGAGGGGATTGGTTTTGGTCAGATTACCCTACGTCACTGTACATTTAAGTCAGTCAGCTATTGGAGGGTGTCACAGAGAGACCCATGTGGGTCATACTTCTTGAGCTGCTTGCTGCAGTGAGCATGGCACATTGTGGAGAATTTGAGAGAGAGCAGTATCATTCTGTTCTCTGACTCTCTTAACATTTTGTGGTGTAAAAAACTATGTTTCTGGCGGCGGTCTCTCCTTCAGTTGATGATATGATAGGTAGCAAGGTGGGGGTCGGGGAGTTTTGGGAGGGAAGAAAATTTTAACAACAAAATAACGAGCATAATAAGATGATGAACGATGTGTTGGGCCTGGCAGACAGCTTTGGTGGAGTGGTGTGACTGTCTGAGGCCATTATTAATTTTGTTGTCTTTCTTGTATGAAACTGGGGTAGCTCAGAGCTGACCTTTTCTGAGAGCTCCTGATCCGATTCAAATACATCACACACAGAAATTATGATAGCAGCAGACTGTAGCAATCAGCTGGTTGTTGTAACTTGTGTATTTGATTTTTTTTGTTTAATTTATAACTTCTGTGTATAGACTAGAGGAGAGTGTGTGTGTGTGTATGCACATGACTCGAGCACAGTCACATTCAACCTAATAAACAAATCTCTTCTACTGGGTTACAGAGCAAACTTGACTCGGCGCAGCAAGCAGTGCTGTATTTACCTGTAAGGAGAAAATATCCCTGTTCCTTACCACTTAAAGTACTTGACTCGATGCAGCCAGCAGTGCTGTATTTACCTGTAAGGAGAAAATATCCTGTGCCTTACCACTAAAGTACTTGACCCGATGCAGCAAGCAGTGCTGTATTTACCTGTTAGGGAGAAAATATCTGTGTATTTTGCTACTTAAAGTACTTGACTCGATGCAGCAAGCAGTGCTGTATTTACAGGTTAGGGAAAATATCCTGTGCCTTACCACTTAAAGTACTTGACTTGACGCAGCCAGCAGTGCTGTATTTACCTGTTAGGAGAAAATATCCCTTTGCCTTACTACTTAAAGTACTTGACTCGATGCAGCAAGCTGTGCTGTATTTATCTGTAAGGGAGTAAATATCCTGTGCCTTACCACTTAAAGTACTTGACTCGATGCAGCAAGCAGTGCTGTATTTACCCATTAGGAGAAAATATCCTGTGCCTTACCACTTAAAGTACTTGACTCGATGCAGCAAGCAGTGCTGTATTTACCTGTTAGGAGAAAATATCCCTGTGTCTTACCACTTAAAGTACTTGACTCGATCGAGCAAGCAGTGCTGTTATTTTCCTGTTAGGGAGAAAATATCCCTGTGCCTTACCACTTAAAGTACTTTGACTCGACGCGAGCAAGCAGTGCTGTATTTATCTGTTAGGGAGAAAATATCCCTGTGCCTTACCACTTAAAGTACTTGACTCTCGACGCAACAAGCAGTGCTATATTTACCTGTTGAGGAGAAAATATCCTGTGCCTTACCACATAAAGTACTTGACTCGACGCAGCAAGCAGTGCTGTATTTACCTGTTAGGGAGAAAATATCCCTGTGCCTTACCACTTAAAGTACTTGACTCGACGAGCAGCAAGTAGTGCTGTATTTACCTGTTAGGGAGAAAAATATCCTGTGCCTTACCACTTAAAGTACTTGACCTCGGACGCAGCAAGTAGTGCTGTATTTACCTGTTAGAGAAATATCCCTGTGTCTTACCACTCAAAGTACTTGACTCGACGCTGCAAGCAGTGCTGTATTTACCCATTAGAGAGAAATATCCTGTGCCTTACCACTTAAAGTACTTGACTCGGCGCAGCAAGCAGTGCTGTTATTTACCTGTTGGGAGAAAATATCCTGTGTCTTACCATAAAAGTACTTGACTCGGCAACAAGCAGTGCTGTATTACCTGCTAGGGAGAAAATATCCCTGTGCCTTATCACTTAAAGTACTTGACTCGGACGCTGCAAGCAGTGCTGTATTTACCGTTAGGAGAAAATATCCCTGTGCCTTACTACTTAAAGTACTTGACCCGATGCAGCAAGCAGTGCTGTATTTACCTGTTAGGAGAAAATATCCTCGTGCCTTACCACTTAAAGTACTTGACTCGGCAGCAGCAGCAGTGCTGTATTTACCTGTTAGGGAGAAAATATCCCCTGCCTTACCACTTAAAGTACTTGACTCGACGCAGCCAGCAGTGCTGTATTTACCTGTTAGGGAGAAAATATCCCTGTGCCTTACCACTTAAAGTACTTGACTCGACACTGCAAGTAGTGCTGTATTTACCTGTTAGGGAGAAAATATCCTGTGCCTTACCACTTAAAGTACTTGACTCGACACTGCAAGTAGTGCTGTATTTACCTGTTAGGAGAAAATATCCCTGTGCCTTACTACTTAAAGTACTTGACTCAATGCAGCAAGCAGTGCTGTTATTTACCTGTTAGGGAGTAAATTTCCTGTGTCTTACTAAAAGTACTTGTTCGACGCAGCCATGAGTGGTAAAAAAAATAGCAACACATCTCAGGCAATCCAGGCAACAGTAACAACAGTACAGAAAATTCAGGACCTTGCAGGAGCAACCCCGTCAGTACTCAGAGGATGAGCACAAGTGCTATAATAGTGCGGCAGCCAGTTTTAGTAAGCAGAGTGATGGATGATGATGAGGAGAAGAAGACTGATGAGAGTGAGGGGAAATCAGTGGAACAGATTCTGAGTTTGTAGTAGATAAGGCAGCAGTCAGTATGTCGGTAGTAGTAGCTCTGGGAGTGGGATGAAAAGGAGGAATACAGAGGCAGAAAAAGAACAAAAACAAGTTCTTGAAAGGATGGCTGTGGTGCTAAAAAACATTAATGATAGTGGGGCATAACTTGGAGAGTCAGACACCCACACATGTAGAGGAACAACAGAGGACAGAAGATGGACAGGCTTCACGAGGGGAAGAAAGTGATGCAGTTCAACCAGTCAGAAAGGTTGTTCATCTTCAAAATTATGTGCAGATGGGCATGGAAAGACCTCAGAGAGGTAGTGGAAATAGTAGTGGCTGTGGTGGTGGTGGCAGTGGTAGTAATGAACCTATCCTGCCTATAAGCAGCAGTGCAACAAAATCTGTGAAATCCCCATTGTGTGGGATTTTTTCACACAAGATAAATCATCTGGCAGCCATGTGGTTTGCAAATTATGCAAAACAAAATTAAGTCATGGTAAAGTGAGTTCTCATCTGAGAACATCAACAATGATAAGACATATGAACAGGTCTCACATTTATCAGTATCAAAAGGACAAAAGGAGCACACAAATATCGTTGCACTTCTGCACTCAGCTGAGGAGGATGAGGTAATGGATGTTTACCAAGGAGATGAAGTAACTGATGCAGAGGTGGAGGATGATGAAAGTCTTCCTTCCAGTCAAAGCACAGCATCCTCTAGTTCTCATTTCTTTACTCCTCTGACTCCACCACCACAGCCCAACTGGAATCATATACCATCTATGGCCACAACATCCACCCCTTCATGGTGGTAAAGGTCAAGGAAGCAGCCCAGAAAATCAAATGATATCAGCAAGCATAGCGGCATCAAATTTCTTTGAAAGACTGCTTTAAGCGGTCACAGAAATATAAGCCCAATAGGCCTGAGGCAAGGCGATTGACAAAGGCTAATTGGGAGATGATAGCCACAGACTTGCTCCCATTCTCATTTGTGGCTAACCCAGGTTTTAAAGCACCATGGAAATCACTATGCAAAGTATCAGGTCCCCAGCTGGACCTATTTCTTCAGTGTTGCCATTCCAGATTTGTATGATGCTGTTCGGAAAAGTGTGTCTGATGCTCTGAAAGGTTCAGTGGGCAAAAGGTTCATGTCACGACAGATATGTAGACCTGTGGTCAGATGACTGACTACATGGCTGTGACTGGCCACTGGGTAAACTTTCCTCCCTCCTCTGCTTCCTCCTCCTCCTCCTCATCATCATCATCATCATCTTGTGGTGGCACTGGTGACAGCAGCAGCAGCAACAGCAGCAGCAAGAAGGAAGGGAATTTCACAGTTCAAAAGTAGGCAGCTTTATGCATTTATGGTTTTGAAAAGATCACAAAGCGGAACATCTTCTGAGGGCCTCAAGAAAAGTTTCCTGAGTGGCTAACTCAAAGTCTTTGCAACCAGGGTTTCTAGTGTCTGACAATGCTTCAAATATTGTGAAAGCAGTAAGACTTGGTAAGTTTACACATGTACCATGCTTTGCACACACTATTAACTTGATGGTAAAAGACTTCATCAGTGAGGACGAAAAGTGCAGAACTTGATTGCAGCTACCTGCACTGTATGCACTCACTTTAGCCATTCTGTGAAAGCCTGAAAGTTATTGCGGCAGATTCAGATTGAAAACAGCCTCCCTCTCCACCAGATGATACAGGAAGTTCCAACCCAGTGGAATTCCACTTATTATATGATGAGAATGCTTGAACAACAGAAAGCCATCCATCAATATGCAGTCCAACATGGTATTGGGAAAGGAGATGTGAATATCAGCCCCAATCAGTGGCATCTGATGGAGAATCTTTGTTGTACCCTTAAACCCTTTGAGGAGGCTACCCAGTGGTGAACTCTAATGGTGCCAGACTAAGTCAGATCCTACCCTTACTTTCACTCATCAGGATGAGACTGCAGTGTCTCAGTCACAGTTCTTTGACAATGATGACATCAATGCTGCATCACTTGTTGGAAAAATAATACAAACCTTCCTGGATGATGAGCGCATTGTAAATATGTGCAAAGCAGAACATTACATTTTGGCCACACTTCTGGACCCTTGATTTAAGGATACAATTGAGACATTCTTCAAACCACATGACTTTAAAGACCTGGAACACTATCATGAACTGTTAATTGAGAAAGTGTCCTCACATATAGTTCAGAAAAGTAGTACATCATCAGTGTCCTTTGGCAACATTCAAATTCTGACCAAAATCTGGTGGAGAGGGAGGGCACAATCTGCTGTTGCTGCTGCTGCCACCACTACTGATGTTTTGGCTCATCAAGCATAAACCAGAACTGCTGCTACACCACAAGAGGATAAACCACTGTGGGACATGCTGTCAGACTTTGTAATGCCCCAAAGGTGGTCATTGCAGAAAATAAATAAAATAAACAAATAAACACAGAATACACAGGTGTCTAGGTACCTGCTGCAGGGGTAGGCAGCAGGGAACTGTACAAAGGGCCCCTAGACATAAAAATCAACCTCCTGCACACAAAAAAAACACTGTAAATAACAGAAAAAGTGCACTTGTGCACTTACAGCTGATCAAAAGATAGATTTTGTAAGCATTCACGTTATAATGGCCTGGATGGAACGCTGTGCTATGGCTCATGTACAGCATTCCAATCCAGCCATTCTAGAACCCAGTCAGTTTTATCTTTAAAAATAATTCCATAACGTTTCAGTTTGTCAGTTGCTGTGGGACTGTGGGTAGAGGATCACAGGAGTGCAACAGGGACTTGGCTTACCTGGTGGTTGTGAAGCCAGTCCTGTTGACTCCCTGGTGAGTCCCTTCTCCAGTCCACCGAAAATTCTCTTCTACTCCAGTTTGTGTTCGGGGTGGTGCCATGGGGGGCACCACGAAGGCTAACGCCCTTTTCACCACGTTTATGGGCTTAAAGTCCTCGGTTTTATTATTTTGGCCCCGATGTTTTAAACAGGTTATTTCGTCCCTCATCGGGCAGCCCTGCCAGCCGCTCGCTGGGTCAGACTCCTTGTCAGCCCGCGAGGCCCCTAGTCTTCCCCAGCTGCCTGTTGCATTCCCTCCCACTGCCAGCATCCTCCCGCCTCCCAACAGCACTTACCTCATTCAGGATGTCAGAGCAGTGAGTCGGCGGCACATGTGTGCTGACCGCCCGCATTGAGGAACTGGATTTTGTTGAAATAGCGCATTGGAGCTTTCAGAAGGCAGCTAAGCGCGAAGGACATCGGGTCATTAGGACCTGCAAATTTAATATTAATTTGGGAGGCGGGTTAGCTTGGCGCCAAAGGAGGCCAACTAGCAAGGCCAGCATAGCGGCTATGAATATTAATAAAAGGGGCGGAGCGGAGTGGGATTTGCTGCACATAAATGACAGCAGCACTGGGAGCCTGCAGAATTTAAAGAGGCAACACCATTTAAAAGGGCAATTCTGGCCAAAATATAAAGTAGGGCATTAGGCCCATTATAAAGTGGGGCATCAGGCCCATTGTAAATTGGGGCACCAGGCCCAAGATAATATAGGGCTTCGGGCCCGAGGTAAAGGTAGGGCATTAGGTCTGAGGTAAAACCTGGTCTAAAGGGAGGCCCCAGCCTAGCGGAATAGGGCAAGCCAGCCTAGTGGTACTATAGGGAGGCCCCGCCTAGTGGAATAGGGCAAGCTAGCCTAGTGGTACTATAGGAAATAGGGCAAGCCAGCCTAGTGGTACTAAAGGGAGGCCCTGGCCTAGCGGAATAGGGCAAGCCAGCCTAGTGGTACTATAGGGAAGCCCGGCCTAGTGGAATAGGGCAAGCCAGCCTAGTGGTACTAAAGGATTCCCTAGCCACAACGTACAGTAAGGGATCCTATTCCAGAATACCCTACCTATAGAAACAAGGGTTCATTTGAGAGTGCTTGATTTGCCTATACTGTGAAATTACTGTGATTTCTGTACGCTTATGCTGAACTATTGCCCTAAGTACCTGAACTATTGCCCTAAGTACCTGAACTATTGTCCAAGTACCTGAACTATTGTCCAAGTACCTGAACTATTGGTCCAAGTACCTGAACTATTGCTTTAAGCACCTGGACATTGGCCTTATCAGTAACAATTACCCTTGAAGTTATAACTGCCCTCCCTGGCAAATTATTGTACTATTCCACAGTTCTTTGGGCATTCTTCAGTTATATGTTTTACTGTACGAAGACAGTCTCAATCTTCTACCACTGCAGTCTCATAGTGTGGTCTGTTACCTACGTGCTCAGAATCAGTCTCTACTCTGAAGAAGCATCCTTCCAGCATTCTTCACTCAGGAAGATCATCCATCAACTCATCCCGATTCGTTTGTGTCGTCCACTTGATCGAGTCCGTCAAGTCAATCGTACAAGTCATACCCGCCGTTTTCTTGTTTCACAGCTAAAGTGCACGTCTGCTGAAAGCATCACGACAGCAGTGCCAGTGTCGCTCCATATGGTTCCTGTTCCACATGTCCCGAGTTGGTCGCCTCTACAGAAGAGAGAGCCCATCTTGGAGAACCTGTTCTGCTCCCCCACTTGGTCTTTTCGCCGGAAGTCGAGTCCATCAAAGCCCAGTCCGGGATCGTCCGCCATTTCTTTGTTTTGTGTTAGTTCCTGATCTGAGGATTGCAGATTCAACCATCATCTCTTCAGATTCTTATGGTTCCTGGTCCTGTCAGAGTTTCTTCCAGTCCAGCTGGCCCTTGGAGTGCTGCAGCAGCAGTCGGATCGTGGTAGTCCTCCATTGGATTCATTGCCATGCAGATCTTGGTCTTTCTTCATCTTTGGCAACCCTAGAAGTGGGTTTTGGCTGAGGAACCTCTTGCTTAGTGTATTATTTCAGGAACCAGTTGCTTTGGTTCCACATTCGGCAGCCTCGGAGAGAGTGGGCTTTTGCCGAAGATATATGGTCTGTTTACAAACCTCTCACCACCCCAGTGGCCTTATCTAGGTCCTTGCTGGGAATTGAGATTAGGGTTTCACAGTTCTGTTTTATTTCCATTGTAGCTACCAATGAAGAGCGACGTGTAGCTGAGAGGCCGGATCTCTGGACTCTTGTAAAATCTGGACTCTTTTGTAGATGCGTGATGCTGATCACCCTAATGTAGTGCTGAGTAACCTATGTAACTGGATTCTTGTTTAGAGTACAGAAGTACAGTATAAACTAGTATCAGAATAAGACTGGAATCTTGTTTAGAGTATGAAGTACAGTATAAACTAGTATTAGAATAAGAGTGGCAGTAGGCCTAAAGTTTATGCTTGTAGTGGTAACCATAAAAGTGGTAGATAAAAAGTATTTCAGTATATCCCTGTTCCATTGCCCTATTGTTAATCGGGTATCCCTACTCCTTCTTGTGACTGTGTCTGTCTACTCCTTGGTACCAAATAAGCTACCCTGCGGGCATTGAATAACTAAGTTGACTCCTGCCTCTCCTTGTCCGGATAGCAGTTATCCTACCGAAATATAATTCGGACCTTTGGTGCCTCATCATAACATCTTCTTCTTAGCGCATCACACTTTGGTCTAATAAAGATAGCTGGGAAGGCTCAGGCAGCAATAGTGGTACCAGAAGTCCCTGCTGCAAAAATGGTTAAGGATTATATGGAGAAGACTGTACATCTCACTGCAGGTGATGAGCCCTTGCTTTATTGGCAACAGAAAAAATTGATCTGGCCTTCTTTAACTGAGATCACAATTGAATACCTCAGTTGCCCACCTGCCAGCACATATTCAGAGAGAATTTTTAGTGCTGCTGGGGCAATAGTGAATGACAAAGAACATGTCTTTCCATGAAGAATGTAGCGAGGCTCACTTTTAAAAATGAACCTGCCTCGGTTCAACAACATATACTGTCCCAAATTTATGCAGGGTGACAGCACACAGATGGCATCATGCCACGTTGATGATGACGATGATGATGGTGAAGATTCTGTTGCCACTAGTAACCACTAGCCTTTCCAGCTGTCTTTCATCCACTGGTGGGTCCCCTGTCTCCTCTTCATCCTGGAGTTCCATTAATTTCAGAAACAAACATCCACTGCTGGTTCTCATGTGCCACTAAGGCCCAGTCTGACTAGCACGAAGGCAGCATGGGTTCACAGTGGGAAGGTCATGTCAGACGAATCAAATAGATTTCTTTGACTGGGTGACCAAAGTAGTAGACCAGGGAGGGCTGTGGACATGGCCTACCTAGACTTTAGCAAGGCATTTGACACAGTCCCACACAAAGATTATTAGTCAAATTAACCAGCCTGAGAGTGGGTCCCAGGGTGGTAGCCTGAGTAAAACATTGGCTGGACAACAGGACACAGAAGGTAATTGTAAATGGAGTACACTCTGAAGAAAGAGGGGTTACTACTGGGGTACCACTGGGGTTCAGTACTAGGTTCAGTCCTTTTAATGTCTTTATAAGTGACATTGCATTGGGACTGGAAGGAAAAGTATGCCTGCTTGCAGATGACACAAAGATCTGCAACAGAGCTGATACACAAGAAGGTGTGGAAAGGATGAGAAGGGACTTGGCAAGGTTGGAGGAATGGTCAGAAGTATGGCAGCTAGGTTCAATGCTAAGAAGTGCAAAATAATGCACCTGAGAAACAAGAACCCAGGGAAGATTACACAATGGGAGAGGTAGTAACAGCAACAGAAAAGGAAAGGGACCTGCAATAATCATATCAGATGACCTTAAGGTTAGCAAGCAATGTGAGAAGGCAGTAGGGAGGGCTGGGGTATACTGGGATGCATAGGGAGAGGCATCACCAACAGAAAGCAGGAAGTTGTTATCCTCTGTACAGACAGTTGGAGACCCCATCTGGAGTACTCGTCCAGTTCTGGAGACCCCATCTGCTGACTTTGCTAAACCAGTAGGAGGAAGAGAGCTTACCTGGGGTGTGGTTTAGACACTACAAAAGCAGGTGAGTCAAATTACAACTTCCTGTTGCTAGCCTTGCTTGTAGAGCAGAAAGCAGCTAACTAAAAGAAGCTACATTTTCTTATTAATTTTAAACTTATAACTCAGCAGGAGTCAGTGTCTGTTAAGATTAAGTAGACAGATAACTTTATTAAGTAGAAGGGGTCTTATTTAGGGTTAAAAGAAAGAAAGAAAGAAAGTCAGTGTGTGTTCTTAGCTGGGAAGGGTACTGTAGCAGCTGACTTTGCTAAACTAGTAGGAGGAAGAGAGCTTACCTGGGGTGTGGTTTAGACACTATAAAAGCAGGTGAGTCAAATTACAACTTCCTGTTGCTAGCCTTTTTCTTACTAATTGCCTCCACCCACCCATCCAAAGCCAGTTCTACTTTCATAGCCACTGGATTTGACTGTCAACAGGAACTTCCTGTTTGGCAGTAGGAAGGAAAGGATCATGAGAAACATTGGTTTTGTCAACCCTAAAGGAAAAAGTAGCTCACTCCCCCAGCTGCTGGTGGTCTGATATTGAGCAAGGAAGAAAGAGGCTACTGAAGAAGATAGGAAGTTGCTGTCCCAGAACAGGAAGGGTCAGAGTTATAAGGAGAGGAGAGAGTAAGCATCCAGAGAAACAGTAGAGAGGACACAAAATAAGACATGATAGGAGTGGTGCAGTGCAATGGCTGTGGGGCTGCAGTGTTCGGGGACATTCTGGAGGCTGCAATGCTGCCCTATTTGCAGGCACCTCTCTGGTCTAGAGAGAAGGTTGCCCATCTCCAGGCTGACCTGGCTGGATTCGTGAAACCTCCTCCCCACCCAGGGACCACCAGGGCCAATGCCACTACAGTGCTCCCATGTTGATTTGGCATTTTCCTGTAACTCCAGGGTGATATTCCTGTATTTTCCTGTAGAGTACATTATTTTCTATGGAAGCAGAATTGCCCTGTTTTTCTGTATAACCAATGCAAGTCTATGGGAAGAATTTTCCTGCAGATGTCTCCAAATCCCTGTAAAATACAGGAATCCCTGTGAATATGGGAGCCCTGCCACTACCACAGAGGTTGCCAAGAAAGAGAGAGGATGGACCAGGGTGGGCTCAAGGAGGAGAGGGTGGTGGAACAGAGTTGCATCCCTCCAGCTGTACCTCTCCACAATTCATTCGCTCTTCTGGTGGATAGTGGTTCCTCTATGGAGGCACCTGCAGTGAAGACCAAGGAGGATGCTGGGAACCTTCACAAAGGAGACTCACAGGAGAGGTAGCATGGGATCCCACAGGGAAGGAAACAACTCCTGGTGGGGACTCAATCATTATGGGGTAGAAATGGGGAGGAATGGAGAGAGGGAGGTGGTGCCTTCCTGGCACCACGGCTTGGAGGGACAGGAAGCGAATCCTCAGGATCATGGAAGGAGCTGCACGAGGGAGGGAGCTGGATGTCATTGTCCACCTAGGGACAAATGACCTGGCTAGGAATGGGATCAGAGCAGTGCAAGAGGAGTTTGTAGAGTTGGGAAGGGGCTTTAGACAAGTAGCGCATCGGTAACCTTCTCGGAGGTGCTGCCTGTCTATGGCAAGGGAGATGCTAGGGCACTTCTCACCAGGGAATTCAATGAGTGGTTGAAAAACTGGTGTGGAGCTCAGGGTTTTAGCCTCATTGGGGACTGGGAGCCACTTGGAGGGATGCAGACCTATACTGGTGCGATGGTCTGCATCTGTCCAAGGGACCAGGATCCTAGGTGAAGATTTAAATGCTTCATTGGCAAGCATTTAAACCTAGCCAAGGGAGAGGCACTGAAAATGAGCAGGAAATCCCAGCCTCCCCACAAAACATGGTGATTAGTGAGGTAAACACCAAGGTACAGAAGTTATTAGGAGCAGAACAGATTTAAATGTAAAAAAGGCAAAGGCAGTAAGGACAGAAATGGGGATAAAAGAGGTAAGGCTATCAAAAGTGGAGGGTGATGAGTACCAATGCCCGTAGTCTGTGTAACAAGCTTCCTGAACTAGTGGCCTTGATGGAAGAGGGTTGCCTGGATATTGTGGCAGTCACAGAAACATGGTACACAGAGAACTATGACTTGGATGTCAACATACCAGGATACACAATCTACAGGAGGGACAGGGAGGGTAAAGAGGAGGAGGAGTAGCTCTCTATGTAAAGGAAAGGATCAAAGCAACAGAGCTAAAGAGTAAACAGGGAGCAGATGAGGCACTTTGGGTCACCCTGGAGACAGGAAATGGTACTACAATCCGCATGGGGGTTGTATACAGACCCCCATCTCAGGGGAGGGAATGGACAAGGAAATGATAGAAGGCTTTCTTAGAATGGCAGAAAAGGGAGATATTGTTGATGGGGACCTGAATATGCCAGATGTTAACTGGAGCACCTTTGCTGCAGGCACATCCAAAGCAGGGTCATTCTTGATGCCTTACAGGGGCATGCCTCAGACAGCTAGTATTGGAACCCACTCGGGAGGAGCAATCTTAGACCTGGTACTCTCAAATGGGACGGAGAAAGAATCTCAGATTTAGAAGTGGGTAGCCATCTGGGAACAAGCGACCACCAAACAGTGTGGTTCACGATAAACACAGCCATACAATCAAGCCATACAAAAGCAAGAGTACTGGACTTTAGGAGGGCTGACTTTGGGAAAATGAGAGTGCCTCAGAAAAGCACTAGCAAACAGGCAAGAAGGAGGGTGGAGGAACAATGGGGAGTGATCAAAACAGCCATCACAGAGGCAACAAGCCTTTGTGTAAAGCAAATCAATAAAACACAATGAAGGAAAAACGCTATGGTTCTCAAAAGAGGTGGCAGGGAAGGTTAAGGAGAAAGGACAGCATTCAGGAAATATAAGGAAACACAGAAGGAGCAGGACAGAGAACTTTATCAGTTAAAGCAGACAGAGGCTGGGAAGGCAGTCAGAATAGCAAAAGGCCCAAACCGAGGAAAGGATAGTCAATTATGTTAAGAAGGGGATATGACCTTTATAGGTACATTAGGGAGCGAAGAAAGACCAAAGGAGGGATACTGAAGCTTAATAAAGGGGAGGAAATGTGGGTAGAGGGTGACAGTGAAAAAGCAGGGATACTGAATGAATATTTCTGCTCAGTATTTCACAAAGGAAAAGGAGGGACTTACCTAAACCAAACAAGAGAAACACTCTGAAGGCGAGAGTCGATACCAGTCCATTTACAGAAGAAAAGGTTCTGAAAGAACTAATAAAATTGAAGGTGGACAAAGCAATGGGGCCTGATGGGATTCACCCAAGAATTCTAAAAGAACTAAGGTAGAACTAGTGACACGCTGACTATTCTCTTTAACAAATCGTGGGAGGATGGGGTGGTACCCGAGGACTGGAGGAGGGCAGATGTGATTCCTTTTCACAAAGTGGGAGCAGGACAGAGGCAGAAACTACAGACCAGTTAGTTTGACCTCAGTGGTAGGGAAAATGATGGAATCACTTCTAAAGGAAAGAATTGTTGAGTACCTAGAGGCCAGTGGGTCACAGGACCCAAGGCAGCATGGATTCACGATGGGAAGGTCGTGTCAGACAGAATCTAATAGATTTCTTTGACTGGGTGACCAAAGTAGTAGACCAGGGAGGGGCTGTGGACATGGCCTACCTAGATTTTAGCAAGGCATTTGATACAGTCCCACACAAAGATTAATACACAAGATAGCCAGTCTTGGAGTGGGTCCCAAGGTGGTAGCCTGGATAAAAATTGGCTGAACAACAGGACGCAAAAAGGGTAGTAAATGGAGTACACAGTGAAGAAAGGAGGGTTACTAGCGGGTACCGCAGGGTTCAGTACTGGGACCAGTCCTTTTAATGTCTTTATAAGTGACATTGCAGAGGAACTGGAAGGAAAAGTATGTCTCTTTGCAGATGACACAAAGATCTGCAACAGGGTTGATACACAAGATAGAGTGGAAAGGATGAGAAGGGACTTGGCAAGGTTGGAGGAATGGTCAAATGTATGGCAGCTCAGATTCAATGCAAAGAATGCAAGGTAATGCACATGGGAAACAAAAACCCAGGGAAGCATACACAATGGGGGTGAGATACTGACAACAGTAAAATAGAAAGGGACCTGGGGAGTAGTATATCAGATGACCTAAAGGTGGGCAAGCAATGTGAGAAGGCAGTAAGGAAGGCTGGGGATACTGGGATGCATAGGAAGAGGCATCAATAGTAGAAAACAGGAAGTTGTTATCCCTCTGTACAGACAGTTGGTGAGACTTCATCTGAGTCCTGTGTGCAGTTCTGGAGACCCCATCTCACGAAAGACATAGACAAGTGGAGCTGTCAGAGGAGGGCAACAAAATGGTGCAGGGTCTGCACCAGAGACATCTGAAAAAGACTAAAGGAGCTTAATATGCATACCCTTGAGAAAAAGAAGGAGAGGGAAATGATAGAAACTTTCAAGTACCTCAAGGGAATTAACAAAGTCCAAGAGGTAGCATCTTCTCGAAAAAGAGATTTGTAAGAACAAGGGGCACAATTTGAAGATAGAGGGCGGCTCAGAGGTAATGTGAGAAGTATTTTTCACTGAGAGGGTTGTGGATGCATGGAACAGCCTCCTGAGGAGGTTGTGGAGTCAAGAACAGTGGAAGACTTCAAGAATGCATGGGACAGGCATAAGGCAGTCCTAGTGGGGTGTAGGAGGAAGTAAGCTGTTGGTTAACTAGGATCTGCAGCTTATCTGTTAGGTAGGAAAATGGACAGACTGGGTGGGCCAAGCGGTCCTTATCTGCCATCAAATTGTATGTTTCTATGTTTCTATCTCTGCAAGGACATAGACAGGACAGAGGTAGTCCAGAGGTGGGCAACTAAAATGGTGTAGGGTCTGCAAGGGAAGCCGTACGAGGAGAGACTAAAGGAGCTTAATATGTATACCCTTGAGGAAAGAAAGGAGCGAGGGGACATATAGAAACTTTTAAGTACCTCAAGTGGAATCAACAAAGTCCAAGAGGGTAGCATCTTTCAGAAAAAGACATTCAAGAACAAAGGGACACAATTTAAAGATAGAGGTGGTGGTTCAGGGGCAATGTGAGAGTATTTTTTCACAGAGAGGTAGTGGATGCATGGAACAGCCTTCCTGAGGAGGTTGTGGGGTCTAATACTGTGGGAGAATTCAAGAATGCATGGGACAGACATAAGGCAATTCTTGTGGGTAGGAAGAAATAGGCTGTTGGTTAACTAGGATCTGTGGCCTATCCTTTAGGTAGGGAAATGGGCAGACTAGATGGGTCAAGCAGTCCTTATCTGTTATCAAAGTCTATGTTTCTATGTTTCACCAGAAACTGAAGGACCACTGCATATGGCAGTTCAACTAAAATAACCAGAAATGACTACACATTGTCATCAGGCTCTGTCTTCATCCATTTGTTTTATTGGATTTTATTGCAAAATACACACTCAATGAATGCTTATTAATGGCTGTTAACAAACAAAACATTAATAAAATAAATAAATAATAAATAACTGTTCTTCTGGTTCAATTCAGATGGGAATTTAATTTAAAATATTTTTTCTGCTGTAAAATGTCAACTTTAAATACATTTCCAGTTTCAATGTTGGACCCACTGGCATCCAATGTTTTGATCTGAAGGAACCATTCACCAGATAGAAACTGTTTTCATTATAACCTGTAAAATGAAAATAAAAAAAAGATTTTACAAAATGCTGTTCCCACATACTGCACTAACTGACTATCATGACAATTAAAAAAATCACTGATCTTACCCTAGCCACCGTCTGAAACTCTGTGCCCTCAAACCCGGGACACCCCTCTTACAAATACTATTCACCCTCCATTGTTAGACACCAAACCATGCACGTGAGTGACCTGGCATCATAAATAAACACAATTTGCAGATGGTATACTGTTATGGGGTTTTCAATTATTCTGAGTAAAGATGAGGAAGGGCAGATGTCTGGGAGGGTGGAACAAATAAAGTAATACAGTATTGACATAGTTACCTATGGGAGTATAGGGATCAGGACAGGAGAGTGTGGTGGGTAATGTATTACTAACATCGACACTAGTTACTCAAGAATAACAGAAAGCCTTAAACTAATAACTACACAGACAAAATTTAAAGTACAAACATAATTTAATCACACAGTCTGGTAAAGCAAAAGCGCCACTGACCTTTAGCGCATGGGCACCATGCCTTTCTGGGGAGGGGGGCACTGAGGAAGGTGGTGTGCAAGAAGCTGGGGCAGTGTGGCGTTTTGCTTTACCACATTGTGTCAATACATATTGTACCGTAAACTTCTGTCCATGTACTGATCTAAAACTAAAGCACTGAGAGACTATAGGTACCACGGGCATGATTATTTTTGAACTGGGCTCTATTAGTACCTGAGTCTAACAGTGGGGTAAGATTTTAAATTATTTTAACAGGGTGTAGCTCAGGGGTTAACCCTTTGAGCTGCCTGTAACCAGATTTAAAAGCTAACATTGTCAGGGATAATATCACGAGTCATATATCATCCCTGACCTTTACCACTTGTTAAATCTGTTTCAACACTAGTATTTTTAAGCATCTGCTGGGTAACCAGGTGGTTCTGTAATATATAAACAGTAAGCCCATTCCACCTGGTTCTACTTAACTATAAAAAATCCACATATTTTATTTTGCATGTTTGGGAATATACATGTAATACTAAGATTCTAACTTTAAGAATGGTAAGTTTTGCCAAAGCTTTCAAGCACCGAGACAGAATCCTATGCAAAGCTTTGCAATACTTAATTGTATTTATACCATTCTTAGTACTACTATACTTTCCCAAACAAAAACAATGCTTCTGTGGATTTCTTAATTAAGTAGAACCATGTAAACTTAAGTTTTTTTTACGTTATATATTATAGAACTTTGTTTGCCATGTAGAACCTGGTTTTACTTAGTAGAACTTGTTTTTACATAGTAGAACTTATTTTTTACATAGTAGAACTAGTTTTATTTGGTAGAACCTGGTTTTACTTTGTAGAACTTGATTATACATGGTAGAGCCCAGTTCTACCTGGTAGAACCCGATTCTACTGGATTCTACCTGGTAGAACTAAGTAGAGCTTTTAAGGTTCTACTCAGAAAGCCTGCAGGAGTAGAACTTTTAGGGATTCCACGCAGCCCCTAATCTTTATGCACTTGAACTAATGCAGTTTCTGTAGAATGTCCTGCATGAAAATCTGACTGGAGCAGCTCATAGATATCAAATGCTACAAGGTGTTCTCCCAGCTGTTGCTACAATCTTCTCACAACCTTTCTGGTTGATAATTCACCTTGATCTCAGGGGTCCAGTGATGGCTTTTCAGAAGGGGTCTCAAAGTGCCTCCTTCAAGGCATCTGGGAAAACCTCCTCTGACAAGAAACACCAGACAATCAAGGTGAACACTGGGCCAACAGTGTTGACACATCCCATTAAGAAATGAGCCAGCACGGGTCCAGTTTGCAATATGTGTGCTTTACTTTGAGGCCACCTCAATGACACCAACCACCTTCACTGGTTTAAACTCCCCATCAACCAGGTGGAGTGCCTCATCAATAATCCAGATGACCACTGTCGGCATAACATGGCTCACTGGCAGAATTCTCTGCCTGATGGCGGACATCCTGTCTGAGAAGAACTGAGCAAACTCATTGTACAAGGCCTCAGAAGCTACTTTTTGCTGTAGACAGGCTGGATGTAAAAGCCTGTCCACAGTCTGTAAAAGTATAGCTAGTCAGTTTCTCCGGTAGCTATCTCCCTGGACAGAAACACTACCTTCTTATGGTTGATTGCCCCTGGTACACACTATAGTGTATACATGAAACCAGTTTAACCACCTTCAACATGGTCCTCGCCAGCAGCACTCCAACCTCCGACCTTTGATCTTCAGTTCCTTGAGCTCCCATCAAACCATGGGGACCTCAGTTTAGAAGATATGGATCATACATGAACCAATGCAATGGAGTCAAGTGCCTCAGTCATAGACCTATTATAGGCAGCAACTGCTTAGCCCCACCTCCCTTGCATGCACTGTCCACACTAGATAGGTCTACTTCCACAAAAAACCCTCGGGGTCAAACCCTTAAAGGGCGGTAGCTTACCATCTCTGCAGGGGATGCATCCGGGGCCCTCAGCAAGAACTCCACTGTGCAGAGATCAGACCAAATGACCTGATCAGACCAAACAACCCTATTGTAGGTCATGGTTGTAGTACAGTACACAGGGATAAGTGTTAGGAGGTCAGCCAAGGGCAAAGTGACAGAAGGAATGGAAGGGTGGTCCAGTCTAGCTAGGGAGGACTTTGAGGCAGCACTGTAGACTATATCTCCATAGTCAAGTATGGGAGATCATCTTCTGCACAGCTGCAGCGTGAGCTGGCAGTGGGATGCATTCACAATTACAGTACAATGCGCCTATCTTGGGGTGAAGCTTTTGTGGATTGCATCGATGTGTGTGGAGAAGCAGGTGTTGATAAAGCCAGACCCTGAGATATCTGCAGGAGATACAAGACTCAAAGGTAATCCCATCCAGGGTATGGGAATGGGGTGAAGGGAAGCCTTCAAAGTCTCTACCTTGTGCCAAAGGTCATAATGACAGTTTTCTTGGCATTTAGAAAAAGCTGATTTGAGCAAAACCAGTGCTGAACTGCATTAAAGTCCTGCTGGAGTCTGGTTACTACATCAGAGATCAAGGGGTCGGATGTGTACAGAACTGTATCATCTGCATACATATGAATGGATGTGTGCAGGCAGACAGAGGGCAGGTTGTTGAGGAATATGGAGAAACAGAAGTGGGCCAAAGACTGAGCCTTGTGGAACACCAGAGGTAATTGGGAGGGAAGCAGAGTGGCTTTGTCAGTTCTGACAGATTGGGATTTGCCTATTAGGTATGAGTGGAACCAGTTGGCAGAATCACTTGGGAACCCTGCAATAGAGAGCTTAGATAGAAGAAGTGAGTGGAAGACAGTGTCAAAGGCTTTGGCCAGGTCGACAAGACGGGTTGAGGCTATATGGACCCTGTCCATACCAGTGAGGATGGAATCAATGAGTCTTAGAACAGAGGTGGTGGTGGAATGGGACTTCCTAAAGCCAGACTGGTAAGGAGGAAAAAGCAAAGGAATCGAGACAGGAAGAGAGTTGTGAGTGGGCTAAGTGTTCTTGGACTTTAGCCAGGATGGGTAGGAGGAGATCGGACAGTAATTTCCCAGAGTGGAGTGGTTCCACCTTTAGAAGTGTTTCCACTCAGTGGAGATAGTGGCCAGAGAAAATGATAGGTTGTAGAGTGATGCCAGGAGTCAGCAATGGCAGGAGCCACCAGATATAGCAATCTGGGTATAGGCCAATAGTGCATTTGTCTTCAGCAGAATTAAGGACAAGTAGGGCTTTGTAGACTTCAGCAGGGAAATCAGACAGAAGGTGAAGATGAGCCTTCTGGAGGAGCTTTGTTATGGGGAAAGTAGAGTGTGTTGGGGTCAGGATTGAGGCAGTGGGGAGAGGGGTGGAGGGGGTATGGGGACTGTGCGAAGGAGACCAAAAGTGATGCAGTGCATTCAGTGAAGAAAACTAAAATGAGAAGCCACTTCAAGGGGTTCAGTAATAATATAGCTGCCTATACTTAGAGTGGGGAGGAATAAAGTGAAGAGGGTTTAACCACTTTCCAAATTTAGATGTAACCCCTGCAAATGGGGGGTTCCAAAAGACTTCCAGGAGCTTGCTTGAATGCTCCAAGCCTGAATGGTGTTTGGCGTTTAAGCCATTTATCAGTGAGTGTTTTTAGAGCCTCTGGTACTGTCTCTTTAAGAGCTGTCTGCTTGCAGACATAATTAGTTATATGGGGGACTGTGTGTTTCTCTGTTTGAGTACCACTCGAACTACTGCCAATTCACTCCATTTTGCAGTCACTAGGAGTACAAAGGAACCTATCTGAAAGATGTAACTGTTTGCCAGAAATCAGTTAGAGTAATAATGAAATTACAGTTTGTCTAACCTGCTTTCTTTGCAGTCAGAACTGTGTCTGCCTAGTTCTCCATTCTGGTTTTGAACTGCTGAACTGGACCAATCAGTGTGGGGTAAGCTAGCTCTAAAATGGTGCCTTGGACGAATCAGAACTTGGACTCATAATCTGAGCCAGCCACAAGAGGATTGTATGGGCAGTGACTCTGGGAGATGTAGTTTAGACTTGGCGTCTTTTGGACCAACAGCAGCAGTCTATTGTGAGTGACAACCAATCCAGTCAAGAACTGGGAGGAACTCAAAGGAAGTGCCAGGTTTTGTCTGTTGGAGTTTCAGTTTTAGCTCTGGCAGTGAAGGGAAAGGAACCTTGTGCTCCTTCAGTGCACAGTTTTAGTCGAGGAAACATGTGAAGGTCCAGAGTTCTGGTCTGCAGCTTGTGTAACTGCTTGTTAGGACTGAATCCGTCCTGTGAAGAGAATCAAAGGATATCTGAAGAGTAGAAACCAGGCTCACCCTGTAGAAGACTGGAGAAATTGCTGAATTGCACTCTGTCTGTCAGGAACTGAATCTGCTGTGTGTTCTCCGGGTATTGTGCAGTAATTGCGATCGGGATAGAGAAGCAGCCTGCCTGGTATAGTACTTTCTTTTGCCATATAAATGTGTGAGGAGTCTCGTGGAGCTCAAGAGTAGCCCTGCTGACATTGAAGGACCCTATCTTGTTTGGAGGTCGTGAGTACTAATTCAGGTGCAGCTCCTGTTGAATGCCACATTGAATCCAAATGGAATAACTGTACTGCTAACTGTTTAATTTTTCTTTTCTCTGTGAAGGGCCCCTACCAGCTGCCACGGTTTGGACTAGCCACTAGGGTTTGGGTACCCAGGGACAGTAACTGGTAGGGATAGGCCTGTGCACAGAGCCATAGGTAGATGAGTAAAGTATAAGCTAATTAACCTGATTTCCCCTGTCTGTTATATTCCCTAAATAAATCAGAGCTGCTTGTTTCAGCAAAGTTATACTGCCTGAGGTATTTGTCTATGTTAAAGTATTGTACTGTGATTGTTGCACTGTATCTTATTTTACAGGAGGTCCCAGTGCCTGAACCAGCCCTGGGGGTAAGTGTATACTGTGAAGGTATTTCTGATATATTCGTGGGCCACTAGGTGGGAAGAAAGGGGGTTGCAGTGTCCCAGAGGGCTGTGACCAAGTAAGTTTAACTATTGCAAACCCTGACCTCTGGGTGGAGGCACCCGCCATTGGATCCAGGCCCTCCAACCTGTTAGTGGCAAATCAGGCAGGGGTAGTAGCCCCTGGGATAGGCCATCTAGGGGTTACAGATGTCTGGCTTAAGCTGGTGTTGAAGGTGTCACTAAAGTATGTGGCCTTGGCTTTGTGGATTTGCCTAGTACAGACATTCTGCAGGGCACAATATTTTTGTTTGTGCAATGACACTTATAAAGACATTAAAGAGGACTAGTCCAAGTGCTGAACTCTGTGGTAACCTGCCAGTAACCCCCTTTGTTCAGAGTGGATGCCGTTACTATTACCCTCTGCATCCTGTTGTCCAGCCAATTATTTACCCAGGCTACCACAACTTCTAGAGCTGGCTAACTTGTTTATTACTCTTTTGTGTGGGACTGTGTCAAAATGCCTTGCTAATGTCTGGGTAGGCCATGTCCACAGTCCGCCCTGGTCTATTACTTTGGTCACCCAGTCAAAAGCTATGAGATTAGTCTGACATGACCTTCCTGCTGTGAATCTATGCTGCGTTGGGTCCTGTGCCCCTGACCTCTAAGTACTCAACAATTCTTTCCTTCAGAAGTGATTCCATCATTTCCCTACCACTGAGGTCAAACTAACAGATCTGTAGTTTTCTGCATCTGCCTTGCTCCCACTTTTGTTAAGTGTAATCACATCTGCCTTCCTCAATCTTCAGGTACCATCCCATCTTCCTATGATTTGTTAAAGAGGATAGTCAGTGGTGTCACTAGTTCTCCCTTAGTTCTTTTAGAATTCTGGAGTGAATCCACTGACCCCATTTTCTTGTTCACCTTCAGTTTTAAGAGTTCTGTCAGAATCCTTTCTTCTGTGAATTGACTGGTATCAACCCCTTCTCCTGCACATTCAGAGTGTTTCTATTGTTTGGGTTAGATACCTCCTCTTATCTTCTTTTGGGAATATTGAGCAGAAGTATTTGTTCAGTATCCTGCTTTTCACTTTCATCCTCTGCCCACATTCTCTCCCTTTATTAGACCTCAGTATCCTTCCCTTGGTCTTTGGTCACTCCCTAATGTACCTGTAAAGGTTTTATCCTCCTTTTTAACAAAGTTGGCTATCTTTTCCTCAGTTTAGACCTTCTCTGCCTCCTTCTGTTTTAACTGATATAGTTCTCTGTCCTGCTCCTTCTGTGTTTTCTTATATTTCCTGAATGCTATCCTTTTCTCCTTAACTGTCCCTGCCACCTCCTTTGAGAACCATAGTGGCTTTTCCTGCTTTTGTTTTGTTGCTTTGCTTTACACAGCGTCTTTTTGCTTCTGTGATGGCAGTTTGATTTTTCCTCACTGTTCTTCCATCCTGCTCCTGCTTTCCTGTTTGCTAATGCTTTTCTGAGGCACTCTCCCATTTTGCCAAAGTCAGTCCTTCTAAAGTCCAACACCCTTGCCTTTGTATGGCTTGACTCTACAGCTGTGTTTATTGTGAACTATGCTATTTGGTGACCACTTGTTCCCAGATGGCTATCCACTTCTAAATCTGAGATCCTCTCCATTCCCATTTGAGATACCATGTCAAAGACTGCTCCTCCCGAGTGGATTCCAGCACTAGCTGTTTGAGGCATGCCCTTGTAGGGCATCAACAAAGACCCTGCTCTTGGATGTGGCTGAGTAAAGGTGCTCCAGTTAACATCTGGTATATTCAGGTCCCCAATCAACAATATCTCTCCTTTTTCTGAGATTTAAAAGATTCCTTCTATCATTTCCTTGTCCACTGCCCTCCCCTGAGACAGGGGTCTGTAAAAACCCTGTGCAGATTGTGGTGCCATTTCCTTTCTTCAGGGTGATCCATAGTGCCTCCTCTCCTCACATTTTACCTTTAGTTCTGTTGAGTTGATTCCTTCCCTTATATAGAGAGCTAATCCTCCTCCTCTTTTTACCGTCCCTGCCCTTCCTGTAGATTGTGTACCCTGGTATGTCAACATCCCAGTCATGGATCTCTGTGTACTATGTTTTGTGACTGCCATGATATCAGGCATCCCTCTTCCATCAATACTACTAGTTCAGGGAGCTTGTTACCCAGACTATGGGCATTTAGATTTCCTGACCTCTGGAACCATCTCACTCCCTTTCACATCTCTTCCTTCTTGCACTCCTTTAAGCAATAGCTCAGGCTCATCCCCTCCTCTATCTGCACTTACATTCCCTCCCAACCTCTTTGACAGGCCCTTCTCCTGCCTACCCTGACATCTGCACTAGCCTCTGATGTCTTTCTTGCTAGTCTTTCTCCACCCCTTATGGATGTTTTCTCTTCCTCAGTCCTAGTGCTCATCCTTTACTAATGCAGTACGCAGGATATCAGTTTTGAATATGCATCCTGTGTACCCATTATAGTGTATACTTTGTGTTTGAATAGTGCCTGTTAACTGTAACCCCTTTTCCCTCTTCCCGGGTCGCACCTGGCTCAGTGTGCATTTGCCGGATGCCAACATTTTAAATAAACAAATAACTAAATAAATAAATAATTTGTAATCATCTTTTTAAACCACTCCTTCCCTAACCCAATCTCAGGTCACTAAAGGAGGACAAATGACCCTATAAATATCTTCTTCTTCTTCTCCCTACCCTTGATCCATGATGGGGTGGGGTGTCAATAGGTGGCATATGCTCTTTGCCTCTCTGGTTGTCCTGCAGTCTGCCTAGTGTCAGTTGGAACCCATTGATACATTTACATCAATGAGCTACAATGAGGTCACTTTTGCATTCAGTCTGTCTAGCATCACATAATGCCCCGCCCCTGTGTTGAGGCTGACAGCAGACATCTTGTACTTTTCACAGTCACATGCTCTATGCGCTGTGGGTATTGGGAGGAGGGAAAGCAAAACAGCCTAAAATAATGCTGAGCCTGTGCTCCCATTAGGGCAGGAAACATGACTGGGTTTGGGAGGTGGGGTCCAATAATGGTGGTTTCAGGTGAGGAGGAGAGCTGCAGAGCAACAGATAGCCCACAGGGCATATACCACCCTTTGACATCCCCATCATGGATCAGGGTCTGGGTAAAGATATTTATGGGGCCAGTTTTCCCTACTGATGTAGAGATTGGGGGCTGAGTGGGGTAGCTTTAGAACTATTTTGTCAGACAGAGGAGGGGCTGGCAACGTACCAGATAAAGTAGTATATATGTGGGAGGACAGGGGAAAGATGACAGGAGGTGGCATGCATACCTCTCAACCGCCTGCCTCACAAATAAAGGACACGGATTTAAAATAAAAATAAAATACAAATGTTCAAAGTTAGGACATCTCAAAAATGTTTATAACAGCTCCAGAACCTGTTACAGTGTATAGCTTAGTATGAAAACCATTTTATGAATGTGAACTAGACTGTAATAATGACTCAAGTCTGGCGTTTTTATGCTTAAATGCCAATCCCCCTCTTTTGTGAAAAACATTCAAATTTAGGAGTGACAGAGGGCATTTACGGCAAAATAGGAACACCCTGAAAAGCAGAAACAGATATGGGAATAAACTTTCAAACAGGGCTCTGTGTACAGTTAGTGGGGAAGAGTACTCTGGTGTATATATTTCATTTTCCTTGCTACACTACTGCAGCAGGTTGATGGAGAAAGATTCTAATTGTTTCAGGTGGTGCCATCTTTCACGGTACCCAGTGATAAAGGCTCTTATGAAGAACAACCTGTGCAACAACAGCTACAGAATGCCGAATGGCAGTGATGAGAAACGGTAAGGAGTGGCGTATGTTAGATAATGGTGAGTACACCCTTTGGGGACCACCGTTAATATGGGAATGGCGTCATAGGGACGACTATCCCTTGGGTGACATGCATGATGGTGGGAGTAAGAACAGCGAACATGACAGAATGGCATTTTTGCATGCACACCCACACACTACATCACAGGCCAGCTGCAGCACGCTTGGCGCATGACCTGGGCAGTAGCCCCACGGTACATCACAACTGAAGTCCCTGCGTGCAGCCCCAAGTCCATTGTGGGTGGGCCCACAGGTGGTGGCCCCATCCCAAATCGGTGGTTGTGGCAAAGCAGGCATGGGACAGATGCAGGCAGCACACTGCATGCAAAGGACCCACCCCTCCCCACCCAGGCAAAGACACTGTCACAGAGGCCAGGAAACTGTGACCAGGTAAGCCTAGCATTCATTCATAGTGCAGTGGACAAATGCAGGTGGTGCAGTGGAAAGTGGTGGTGTGCAGCGGTGGCCACCGTTTCAACACCACACACTGCGACATCATAGGTAGGTAAGTAGGATGGTGTGATACAGTAATTAAAGTATGTACCTGTACAGCACATGAGTGCATCAGCAGCCGTCCATAGGACAAGAGCATATGCCAGCCTCTGCGATACATCATTCTACAGAATTGAATAATGCAGTACTGTGGCCTGTCCAAGGTAAATGGAGGACACCTGGCTAGGCAGGGCCATAGACAGGCAGGTGTGATGGCACCTGTTGTTTCCACTCAAGGCATGGAATGTCTGTGACACAATATGTACAGGCTTGGCACGGACTAACAACACAATCAAGGGCTGGCAACTGGGCTCAACAGTCACCCAGGTACCACCCATCCAAGCATATGGCACTTTGTCGACTGCCTCCAGGAGCAGCAGGGCCTCAGTGAGCTTTGCATGGAGCAGTTGATCTCTGAGGCTGCAACTGCCATGAAATACAAACACTACAAGGATCTCCACCAGTGGGTGGAGGGCATCATCTGGGTAACCATCACACAGCCACGGCTGACTACCTGAGGGGGCTCAGCCTACAACCTCCAGCTCCATGTGTTAGCTGGGTGGTGCATCTGAGTGCCCTGACACTTCCAGCCACTGCATGCTGTCATCGTGATCCCAGCCTTGTTGTAGGGCACCCTCCATCCTGCTGCTGCATTGTGCATCAATTGCATCTTGTGTCTGCCATACTTCAGCCACACATGCCTCTGTGTGGTCCTAGCCACATGCCTGTACTGATGCATGGCACCATTTCCATCAATTATAGCCCTTTCCCCCCTGCCCTATATGTATGGGCATTTACATGAGGTCCCTGCACTCTTATTGGTACCCCCAGAGTTACATTGTAGACAGCTAGCATTTAGTCATGTTATACTAACATAGGGCTAAGGGCATCTACCATATGAGTAGATGTCAAGATATGTAAACATATTATTATTATACACTTTACTTTCTAATATATATAGTATTTCTTGCTTACAAGATGTTAGGACATCTGTGTCCTTATAATGATTATGATATATAAGTTAGCATTGCCATCTTCTGATGATTTGTATTATTACACTGCTACATGTATAACTGTACTCCTTTGTCTTTACAAAGTGATGACTACTATAAAATTGTATAATGTTATCTTGGACTGAGGAGCCACCTCTAATTTAGCGAATAGGGCTCATCTCTGTAACTAGAAATGTTTCTGTCTTACAGTAACCATGGTAATTATCATAGGTATATAATGTAAGACATTCGTCTTCTATCTTGGGACCCCAAGAGACACGGAGAATACTCTTCTACAACGTGTCTGTGATTCCTTGCATTCAGTTGTGCCAAGAACCTGAGAGTGAGGTTTAGACCTCCTGACAATTGGTGACCGCGTGCAGGCAATGTATGGTGTTTGCAAAGTTTCACGTGCTGCTTACAACTTTTCCCTTACTAACAGGAACTCTAGGTTTGCATTCCCGCATCACCTCTCCCTTCTATGACCACTTTGTAATAACTTGCAAAGTCTGGCTGCTTTCTGGGTGTGGTCTATGATGACTCGACTCACTCCACAACAGTTTTGAATTGCAAACTTACAAGTGCACAGTAGCCCAACTGTGAATAAAGTGCACCTGTTATGGATCGATACATAACACTGTGCCTTTTCATGGTTTGATTTTATTCCTTCCCACACAATGACCACCATATCAAATATCTGCACAGAACTGAGACTCAACATCTCAAACTTCCTTTCCTTCCATGGAGGATGGGCTGACTTTGTGCAGGTGGGGCATAAGTCAGTCCGACAACCCTGTACTGGCGATTTCAACTCAGTACTCAGAGATGAAACAAACAGCCAGAAAGCGAGAGGCTAAAGGGCTGTTAGTTACCAAGACTCCAAAGTGAGGTTTCGAACCCTTGAACTGCAAATCACATCTCTTAAGCAGGAGATGAGGTTGCAGGAAAGTGAATGTGTGAGACATGAGCAGGATTTGGAATCTGAACTCCAAACACTGCGAAATGAAAAGGATTCCTTTGCATCATTCTGAACAGGCAGCCTAGCAAGAACTTTGTATGTTGAAGCAGTAGTGTGAAAGTTTGGGACAGGATAAGGGACTGGCTTTGCAAATGAATGACTTATTAAGTAGAATGAATGAACAGTTGAGTGAGGAGTTCGAGAGATACAGGACGAGATAAACCAGGTACGTAATGACTTAGAAGTAGCTACTAGGGACACTCGTGAATTGGCGTGTGTATAGAGTGTTGCAGAAACAGATGCAGGATGAGGTGCATGTGAATATTGCAAATGTGAATCATGCTGAATGTAAATCCAAGATGGTGAAACTGTGCCATCAGCGAGAGGTGTTGGCTGGACATGTCAAGGTGATGTGGCGTGGCCCCACCTTGACAACGTCATTTGAAGGGAGGTATCTGGATGATGACATCTCACAGCACAATGCCCAGTCACACCCTTGCTATGGCACAGATACCCCATCCTGCCATCTACAACATAGCGGACATCTGTCACATGTAACTCATGTCATACATCATCGATGTCATAGACGGACATCATGGTGACGCCAAAATGGTGACCCCCATGGTGGAGGGGGGATCAGGCCCAGGC
This sequence comes from Neoceratodus forsteri, assembly GCA_016271365.2. Taxonomy (NCBI): domain Eukaryota; kingdom Metazoa; phylum Chordata; order Ceratodontiformes; family Ceratodontidae; genus Neoceratodus; species Neoceratodus forsteri. Next base: position 269,510,012 of record CM057455.1, read on the forward strand.
CTCGTCCCAACGACACCACCGTAGCCATTATTTGTTTGGAAGACAAGCAGGAGATAGAGAGAATGATTGAAAATGCAGTAAGCAGCATGCCTATTCCAGAGAGAAATAAGCAGGTTTAAAAAACAAATAAGGCAGCTTATAAATGAAACTGGTACTCTAGAAGGCATAGTCTGGTCCATAGTGGAAGTCGAGCTCAGGTAGCCCTGGATGGCACCAGGAATTTACCTCCACCTGATCATCCCAATAATCCCCTACAAATGGCCTACTCTGTACAGCAAATAGCTGACAGCATTGGTCAGAATGAGCTCATCTGACAACCTCAGCTGCCACTTGGAAAGGTGCATGCAAAATGTGAAATGCTTAGTCTCACTGCAGACTACCAGATCCAGATCCTATGCCAGACCATTGATCCTGGACTGTGGGCAAAACTCCCTGATGTCATCCATCAAGACGACACTGCCACCTATGATGGCGTAGCAGCGAGCTCATTTCTGCACAGCCCAGGTATAGTAGGAGTGATGCTTGCATACCCCATAAAACAGAATGCCAAAAAAAATCCAGTGACTTACCACCAGAGGCTCTGGATGGCCTACTGAGCAGGGAAGCACCTTGCACAAGAAGCCGCAGATGTGGACCTTATTGAGTATAAGACCCTAGTCCTTAGGAATATGATCTCTGCAGTAAGAGAAGGTAGAGCCAACCACCTATCCCACCACAGAGAGGGTTGCTGATATTCTTCAGAAAACCGAGAGAGTTTATCAACTCTACATCCGTGATCTGGGCTCCGGTTCCAAGAAAGTAGCCACCATGGAAACTACTCCAGAGACCATGACGCACTATATGGTGGAAGGGCAGGCCCAGGAGAAACAGACCGTCCCGCAGACAACCAACACCCCAGCAGGCCCAACAACAACAACAGCAGCCACAACATCAATTATGGGGTGGGAATGGAACTACCATAAGAATAAGAAACACCACAAGAATAATAAGGGTAAACAACAAAGATCAGGCCCTTCATATAGGAAATAGCCAAAGAGAACTGGAAATTTTGAGAACTTCTTGGGCAAGTGCACTCCGTGACAGATGCTATTCCTGCTCAGGCCCTTGGGCCATACAACCGGGAGAAGGCCTGAACAGGCCGTGGAAGCACTGGAGTACAGGCCCTCAGGCCCGTACAGGCCCTGAACCGGAGCAGCTCCCTATATAGCATCAGTGCAGCATGGTGAAGTGGTTCAAAGAGCCAGGCCCAGACTCTCCATGCCTCCACTGGGACAGGTTGACAAGTATAGGCCTGGTCCATGATTGCAAACAAGCTGATCTTGGATACAAAGGAAGGCCCTGTACTGAGGCCGAGGTCAGGGGCTGCCTACTGGACAATACTACTGGATACATTTGCAGCTTTGTCTGTATTACATGATGACCACCCAGAAACATCCCATTGGTCCACGGATAGAGGATCAACATGTCGGGAGTAGCGGAACTAGGTTGCCTGCATACCGTTCCATGTCACTACCTGTGGAACCTGGGATGCCTGAGGCCTATCACACCTTCCAGCTAATGGTATTGCATGATCACCCTAGTATAATTGGAATTGACTTCCTAGCACCACATGGCTGTGTGGTAGATCTAGCCAACATGTTACTGATACAGATTCAGGGACAATACCACACCATCATGATTCCTGATTCACATGTGGTGACAACAATCTCTGCAAACAATAAAGTATGATGTCATAGATTTGTTCAAGAATCATGAGCTTTTCAGCTCCTCCCCATTCTACAAAGGCATCTGGAGGATTTGCCACCAACAAGCATGATTGCGGCAGAATGCACTGTCATTGAAGTGACAGGTACAGCACATGAAAACAACTTGGTAATACCCCTTTCACGGAGAGCTTGCCTTCTCTTAGGGAAACAATGAAATCACTCCTCAAGCAAGGTGTGATCAGGACATTTTTCTACTGCCAACTCCCCAGTGTGGCCTGTGAAGAAATCCACAAGTGCCTGGAGACTTACTATTGACTACAGGAGACTGAACCAGGTCACTCCCAGTTGTGCTCCAACTGTGGCATCAGCACCTGATGTGCTGCGATTATTGATTCCTGACCAAAATGTTTCAGTGCTCTGGATATCTCCAAGTATCTGGTCATTGCCAGTGGCCCCAGAGTCAGTATAAGTTTGCCTTCACCTTTGAGGGTAGACAGTACATGTGGACCTGCTTACTACAGGAATTCCATAACAGCCTTCCTGTTCCATTTACATGATGGATGCCCTTGAGGGTTTCTCTACACCCTGTGTCTTTTGCAGTATGTGGATGACCTGGTGTTGGCAACAGCCACACAGAACAACACCTGAATCTCTTGGACGAACTACCGAGCTCATTCAGAGCAGGCCTCAAAGGTAATCTGGCAAAAGCACAACTATGTCAGAAAGAGGTACTCTTTCTGGGCCTGAAATAACTGACCAAGGCTGAAGCCTGACCTGGAAGAAGAAACAAAGTTGTAAGACTTGCCATTGCCCACCAGTGTGGCCACTCTTAAGAGATTTCTAGGTATAGTAAACTATTCCAGAGATTTTATTTGTGATTTTGCACAGGAGGCTGCCCTCATTATGAAATGCTGAAAAGGACATTCCTGTAATTGGGATACATTCACATCAAGCTGTGATGTCATTGAAACAGGCCTTGGCCTCAGCTCCAGCTCTGGTCGCCCCAATCCAGTTGTGCCATTCCACCTGGGTGTGCCACCTCTGATATTGCTATGTCAGTAGTGCTTGCCCAGAAGGTCCACTGGCAACCTGAGACAAACTGCTAGCTATGCATCACAGCTCTTGACCCCAGTGGAACAGAAATACAGCCTTTGTAAAAGGAACCTTCACGCTACCTACTGGGCTGTCAAGCACTTCTTGTATATCATATGATACTCTCCTCTGATCATCAACACAAATCACACCCCAACTAGCTTTTGCTATCAGACCGAGTGAAGGATGGGTCAGTCTCCAACACCAGAGTGACACCCTGGTCCCTCCTTCTCCAGGATAGAGACATCCAGGTTCACCCAGCAAAATACCATCCATGCTGGTGCGTGGTCTCCTTTCCAAGGAGAACCCACGACTGTACACCGCAGCCACCTGATCTTCAGATCCAGGTTCTTTCCTCCCTGCTACACCACAATTGCTTGAGAACACCTCATTGTGTCATGTGTCTTTACAGATGGCTCAGCCTCCTATTATCAGGGAGAACAGATTGCAGGGATGGGCATATTAGTGATTTATCCTTATGGTAACACTGTTAAAATTTCTAAGCATTGCAGTATGGCATCATCACAGTACAGTGAGATGGCAGCGGTGGCCTGTACCCTCATGTTCATCCAGCATGGAACTGAGGATACCATCATTTTACAAACTCTGACTGGGTTCATTGTTCTCTTACAGAATTTCTTCCCCTCTGACAGAAGAAATCCTTCCTCTCTTCTGATGGCAGCCCTCCTGAGAACACAAAGAACTGGTAATATACATACATTCACTGGCACAAAAGTTTGCACACAAACTCTATATCCACAAAGTTAAAGCTCACTCCATACATGGCCCCTATCATGCCTTCAATGACAAGGTGGACACCTTGCAGAGGAAGGGGCCTGAGAGGGACACCTAGATGATGGACCATCCAGAGACCAGAGTGGCTATACACATTGCAGCAGTCAGGAGGAAACCTGAACCCTTTTCCCCTTGGACGTGTCAGCAGCCCAGCATGCTGACTCTGAGCTCAGGATGTGTTCAGATTCCTTGACAAGGGTACTGAAAATAATCTGCCTAACCAAAACCCCTACCAGAAGCATGAAGGAAAGGTACATCTATTCCCTGATGACAAGCTCATCTGGTATCAATGACATGACAGCTTACCCACCAAATTGTGGGTGGTTCTCAGACATCTTGGGCCTGAATTTCTGCACCAAGTGTATGACACCCCTACTGGTGGACACCAAGGGTGGAAAACATACTGCAAAGTTTTAAGACCACCACCTGGTGGCTCCAGGTATCCTCAAAAGACGTTAAATAGTACATAGATAACTGCCTCGCGTGTGCCCAAAATAATTCTATTCCTACCAGAAAATGCCAAACTACTACCACAAAGGCACTCTGGCCCTGCATACCATCCAGATTGACTTCATTGGTCGCTTTGACCAACACTAGCAGAAGAAATAAGTATGCCCTTGTGGTAACTGATCTTTTCTCTAAGTGGGTTGAGACTTTTCTCACTAAGACATGTCTGCTAAAACCACTGCCCAATCCTGGTGGAATAGACTTTCTCCAGGTGGGGCCTGCCTCTTAGGTAGACTCCGATAAAGGAACCAGTTTTGCAGATGAGTTGATAGAAAGAAGCACCTGAACTCCTTGGAGTTCATCAAAATCACATACTGCCACCACCCACAATCTTCAGGTCAAGTACAGAGAAAATGGTCAGATAGATAAAGCAAAATACCAGAATTCATTGAGGGATAATCCGAGACTTGGGATTCCCTATTGCCATTACTCCTTATAGCAATCAGGGCACTACCTCAGCCACCACCCAGTTGACACCGTTTGAGTGATGACTGGTAGACAGAATGAGATTACCTGAACACCTGTTGTTTGACCTGCACACCTTCACAGCTAGATCATTTGTCTGAACAGACCAATATATTTGGAAAAAACTCAGACAAGACCTCCTTACACTCATTTTGTATGCTGCCAACTCCATGGGCAGGCCAGCAGACAGTTCAAAATCAGTTTGACAAGCCGCGCAAGAAGTGGACTGGCAAGTTGGAGATCCAGGTAATAGTTCTCAGATTTGCACATCCACACCCCTTCTCCAATAAGCGGAAGGCCCCTACCCCCCATTTTCAACAAGCTCAGTCCAGCAGTCTGTCAGGTTAGACTCATAGAAACAACAACTAAACTGACTGACCAATGCTTACATACAAACCAGCTGAAACTGTATAAGGATATAATTACTTTTCCTTAACCTATGGGCAGAATAGTACTAACTTACTAATGTTTGGTTTTACTTTTCAGGTACACTGACAAGATGACTATCTTGTTTCATTTTATCCTCATCTCAGGAGTTATCCCCTGCATCCAAAGGCACAGTAAAGCACCTCCTTCCTCACCTTGATCCTCCAGCATCACCCCAGAGGATTTCATCACCATACCTGACAATTTGATTACTGTCAGGAAAGGTTCAGATGCCTACCTCACTGCCTCGTTTGTTGCTCTAGATAAATCTACCTACAAACTGAGTGGCAAACCACATCACAAAGACAAATTCTCCCTGTTGCCAAGCTTTCCAGGAACTTTCCATGGTTGGCCCAATGCAAACTTATCCCCAAATGGTTCGCTGTCCTTGCTCCAAACTGCTCGTAGACATTCTGGTTTATACAATATTACTGCCTAGATTGATCCTTCATATTGTAATTCCTTGTCTAAGGACTCTGCAAATAAATTTTGTGGTGTACACAACATGGTCTCTTTGCCATGTACCTTTCTCATGGATAAACAGCTTTTGGAATGTCAAAACATACCCTGGTCCTCATAGTGGTCTAACGGCCCTGCTTTTCCCTGTTGCACTAATTAACAACTTATAATTTATGAATATACCTGTTTTTTGTTCTCTTGACTTACTGGAATATGGAAGAATTTGGTATGTATCACACTAACATACCTGACATTTATAGTATTTTTATTGCTTGATAGCTTAGCGGCTTTTCAATTCATACTCAAGACCCAATTGCGGGGTGCAGCACCACCAAGCATGAGGCAATTTTAGGGGGAAAACCTAACCCTGATGATCAAAGCCATAAGCGTAACACTGCGTGAAGTTGTCCAGTTCTGATGTCACGGTGCCACGGCAACCATCACAGATCCCTTTTGGTACAGCCATGTCTATCTGAGATAAGGCTGCAACACTAACATATCAAATCACATTCTAAAATTCAAGCCTGGTTTGGTAAATGATATTTTACCCCATCATTGCATGGTGTGGATAGCCTGTAGTCAGGAAGAAAAGTCACACTGTGTACAACATGCAAAATAATGCTAAGGCATTTACAGATTCTAAAGATGAGATTAATGCTCTCATTGCACAAACAACAAAAGAAACGAATAAATGATATATTGCGGGTGAGATATTGTACTCAGCCTATGGCTCGCATTTATCACTACCATCCATAGCTTTTTTTTTTTTTCACGATCTAGAATCCAGAAGGATCCCTGATGATCATTCGTGATAGATGTATCTTTTAACTGGTTTTGACCACTCAGTGCAAAATCTTCCACCTGTATTGCAATGTGTATGCTACAAACTCTAACTATTCAACTTTCCACAGCTAGGAATTTGGGTTTTGTGACAGACACCTAACAACTGGTCCATGTTTTACTTCTTAGAAATGTTCCATTAAGGATACCATGTTTGTTTCTTTTACTGTCTCCACCATGTTTTGATCCTGCTACAGCTTTTGTTCGATAAGCTTGAACTGTTCATTCCATTGGGCACCTTTGATGAAGATATCTACAGAGAATACCTCTCTTACCTCTCTCTACTGGTCTTCCATCCTATTCTGGATGCCTGGGTCTCTCCACACAGATAGATTGCTGTGAAGAAAGGTTATATTTATTTGTGTCGATGTGATGTATTTGATGTTATTAAACCTGTATGTGGCTATTCTCAGACAGTATTAGCTGGTCCTTTTCCATGGATGATGACATCAGCACTAATTGCATAGACTTCAGTACTCAACATCGGCTTCAGACAAATATACTAGTCTTGTCGAGAAGAAGTTCATTGCCTGTCAACACAGATTTCCTAGACACACCACCTACAGTATAGATGCAAAATTGGAGACTTCCCACTGTTAAAATGCAATATAATTCTGACGGGAAGTACTGCATTGTTACTAACTTAAAATTCTATCGTATGGAATGCAGACATGTCTATAGATAACCGCACTTTCTGTTTTGTTCCCACCAGAAGTCAGTTATTGGACATACTGTTATTACACTCGTCCCTCTCATGGACACTGATATTATTGATGATAACCCTGATTATCTAACCCTTTCTGAGTATTTACCTTACATTCAATGTACACATTGCCCCTCACCTTGACATTAAAATCACTTTTTAGGAGGAAGACACCCATCTCATCCACATCAACAATAATATTTCTAAAGCTAATGACTGTCTTGCACTTATTAATGTTGGTGATATGAACAGTGCACTTACTAACACTTGGTTAGAAATTACATTTACAGGTTTTTATTATACAAGCATTTTTGATATTTTTCTGATTATTATGCTTTGCTGCCTGCTGTGCACACTGCATTAAAACTGTGAGCAGCTGGGTTCCTTTACAGGCTCATCGTCAGGTCTGTAAATGACCCCTGCTCCCTATCCAGTTCCCTATTTTTGCTGTGTTGCCCTTGAGGAGGCAACATGGGGGAAATGTTACGAGATCCTGCACCCTTATTGGTACCCCTAGAGGTGCACACCATGACAGCTAACATTTAAGCACACTATACTAATATACAGGATAAGGGCATCTACAACCTATAAGGTAGATGTCAGGATAATAATAAGCATATTATGTTATACACTTTTACTTTCTAATACATATATGTATCTTTGCTTACCCATCCAGATTGACTTTATTGGTCCTTTGACCAACACTAGCAGAAATAACAAGTATGCCCTTGTGGTAACTGATCTTTTCTCTAAGTGGGTTGAGACTTTTCTCACTAAGACTTGTACTGCTAAAACCACTGCCCAATCCTGGTGGAATAGACTTTCTCCAGGTGGGGCCTGCCTCTTAAGGTAGACTCCGATAAAGGAACCAGTTTTGCAGATGAGTTGATGAAAGAAGCACCTGAACTCCTTGGAGTTCATCAGAAATTCCACATACCTTACCACCCACAATCTTCAGGTCAAGTACAGAGAGAAAACAGATGGATTAAGCAAATACTTTCCAAATTCATTGAGGATAATCCGAAGACTTGGGATTCCCTATTGCCATTACTCCTTATAGCAATCAGGGGCACACCCTCAGCCACCACCCAGTTGACACCCTTTGAGGTGATGACTGGTAGACAGATGAGATTACCTGAACACCTGTTGTTTGACCTGCACACCTTCACAGCAGATCATTTGTCTGTAGACCAATATGTGGAAAAACTCAGACAAGACCTCATACACACTCATTTGTATGCTGCCAACTGCATGGGCAAGGCCCAGCAACAGTTCAAAATCAGTTTGACAAGCTACGCATAGTGATTAACAGGTTGGAGATCCAGGTAATAGTTCTCAGATTTGCACATCCCACACACACCTTCTCCAATAAGCGGGAAGGCCCCTACCCCATTGTCAACAAGCTCAGTCCAGCAGTCTGTCAGGTTAGACTCATGCAAAACAACAAACTGACTGACCAATGCTTACATGCAAACCAGCTGAAACTGTATAAAGGAATATAATTACTTTTCCTTAACCCTATGGGCAGAATAGTACTAACTTACTAATGTTTGGTTTTACTTTTCAGGTACACTGACAAGATGACTATCTTGTTTCATTTTATCCTCATCTCAGGAGTTATCCCCTGCATCCAAGGCACAGTAAAGCACCTCCTTCCTCACCTTGATCCTCCAGCATCCACCCCAGAGGGAGTTTCCATCACCATACCTGACAATTTGATTACTGTCCAGGAAGATTCAGATGCCTACCTCACTGCCTCGGTTGTTGCTCCTGATAAATCTACCCTACAAACTGAGTGGCAAACCACATCACAAAGACAAATTCTCCCTGTTGCCAAGCTTTCCAAGGGAACTTTCCATGGTTGGCCCAATGCAAACTTATCCCCAAATGGTTCGTTGTCCTTGCTCCAAACTGCTTTTAGACATTCTGGTTTATACAATATTACTGCCTTGATTGATCCTTCATATTGTAATTCCTTGTCTAAGGACTCTGCCAGTAAATTTTGTGGTGTACACAACATGGTCTCTTTTGCCATGTACCTTTCTCATGGATAAACAGCTTTTGGAATGTCCAAAACATACCCCTGGTCCTCATAGTGGTCTAACGGCCACTGCTTTTCCTGGTACACTAATTAACAACTTATAATTTATGAATATACCTGTTTTGTTTAACTTGACTTACTGGAATATGGAAGAATTTGGTATGTATCATACTACTAACACTTCAGCATTTTATAGTATTTTATTGCTTGATAGCTTAGCAGCTTTTCAAATTCATACTCAAGACCCAATTGCCGGGGTACATACCACCAAGCATAGAGGCAATTTTAGGGGAAAACCTAACCCTGATGATCAAAGCCATAAACGTAACACATGTGAAGTTGACAGTTCTGATGTCACGGGTGCCACCGGCACCATCACAGGTCCTTTTGGTACAGCCATGTCTATCTGGAATAAGGCCAACACTGCTGCTATCAAATCACATTCACAAAAATTCCAAACTGGTTTGGTAAATGATATTTTACCCCCATCATTGCATGGTGTGGATGGCCTTAGTCAGGAAGAAAGTCACACTGTGTACAACATGCAAAATAATGCTAAGGCATTTACAGATTCTAAAGATGAGATTAATGCTCTCATTGCACAAAACAACAAAGAAGCAGATAAATGATATATTGGCGGTGAGATATTGTGCTCAGCCTATGGCTCATACGTTATCACTACCATCCATAAGCTTTTCCACGATCTAGAATCCAGAAGGATCCCTGATATCATTCGTGATAGATGTATCTTTAACTGGTTTTGTCCTCAGTGCAAATCTTCCACCTGTATTGCAATGTGTATGCTACAAACTCTAACTATTCAACTTTCCACAGCTAGGAATTTGGGTTTTGTGACCAGACACCCTAACGCTGGTCCATGTTTTACTTCTTAGAAATGTTCCATTAAGGATACCATGTTTGTTTCTTTTACTGTCTCCACCATGTTTTGATCCTGCTACAGCTTTATTCGATAAGCTTGCAACTGTTCATTCCATTGGGCACCTTGATGAAGATATCTACAGAGAATACCTCTACTTACCTCCTCTACTGGTCTTCCATCCTATTCCTTGATGCCTGGGTCTCTCCACAGGGTTATATTGTCAAGAAAGGTTATATTTATTTGTGTCGATGTGATGTATTTGATGTTATTAAACCTGTATGTGGCTATTCTCCAGACAGTATTAACTGGTCCTTTTCCATGGATGATGACATCAGCACTAATTGCATAGACTTCCAGTACTCAACATCGGCTTCAGACAAGCTATACTAGTCTTGTCGAGAAGAGGTTCATTGCCTGTCAACACAGATTTCCTAGACCGCCTACACCTGCCCAGTATAGATGCAAAATTGGAGACTTCCCACTGTTAAAATGCAATATAATTCTGACGGGAAGTACTGCATTGTTACTAACTTAAAATTCTATACGTATGGAATGCAGACATGTGCTATAGATAACCCCACTTTCTGTTTTGTTCCCCACCAGAAGTCAGTTATTGGACATACTGTTATTACACTCGTCCCTCTCATGGACACTGATATTATTGATGATAACCCTGATTATCTGCTCACCCTTTCTGAGTATTTACCTTACTTTAATGTACACATTGCCCCCCTCACCTTGACATTAAAATCACTTTTAGAGAGGAAAGACACCCATCTCATCCACATCAGCAATAATATTTCTAAAGCTAATGAAGCTGTCCTTGCACTTATTAATGTTGGTGATATGAACAGTGCACTTACTAACACTTGGTTAGAAATTACATTTACAGGTTTTATTATACAAGCATTTTTGATATTTTTTTCTGATTATTATGCTTTGCTGCCTGCTGTGCACACTGCATTAAAACTGTGAGCAGCTGGAGTTCCTTTACAAGGCTCATGCGTCAGGTCTGTAAATGACCCCTGCTCCCTATCCAGTTCCCTATTTTTGCTGTGTTGCCCTTGAGAGGCAACATGGGGGGGAAATGTTACACGAGATCCCTGCACCCTTATTGGTACCCCTAGAGGTACACCATAGACAGCTAGCATTTAAGCACACTATACTAATATACAGGGCTAAGGGCATCTACCTTATAAGAGTAGATGTCAGGATATGTAAGCATATTATTGTTATACACTTTACTTTCTAATACATATATGTATCTCTTGCTTACAAGGGCCCAGATATTCAAACTGCGCTCAAAAGTAGCGCAACAGCAGGAGCAAGCACAAACCGGTTGAGCAAATGCGCAACAGGTGCGATATTCAAACATGGAGCACAGCAAATTGTGCAAGCAACCAACGTCTCAATATCGCACATACTGTGCCATGGCGCAACCAGGTAGGAGAGGCTGAGCCAAAATGCTGCGCTATGGAGCAACTAGGAAGCCTAGCTGAGCATTCCAGAGTGCCATAGCGCTACACAGCCCCCAGAGCAATGGAACTGCACATCCAGGGAGGCAGGCTGGGCCCACCGCCAGCCATGCCACACATGGGCACAGGAACACACTGCAGAACCCACACCACACCTGCACACCCCTAGCACAGCATCACTGGGGTGGGACGGATGATCCACGTGCCCATGGGGACAAGCCAGCAAAGCATAGCAGAGCCAAGACACCCCAGCACAACCACTGGCAGGCGGAGAGTGCCACACAGGGGTTGACAACCACAGTGCACATCAGCCCCCATACGCACAGCACACCCTGCACCGTGACCCCAAGACACACTCCATGTGCAGTGACTGGCACTGCAGGAAACACCATGCATCCCCTGGCACACGTCAACCCTGTGCTGCAGAGAGCATACAGCCAGACCCACCCTGTGCACCTCAGCAGTGGGTGGCAGCAGACAGCAAGACCAACAGAAAGTCAATGCCATGTTGGTGATACCTCCCCATGCACACACACGCACACACACACACACACACACACACATATGTACCCAGGACCATACCACCCCAGATGGTTTGTGTACACCACTGCAACTGAACAACCATAGCCAGCTGCAAATCAGAGATCAACACAGCATTCATATTCAAATATAAATGTATTCTCAAAGAGTAAAGTACAAAACAATCAACCAGAACTATTTTACAAGGGGGGATGGGTACAAGGTTGGGTTGTTCAAGGGTAGGGATTACAAACTTGGAGAGGGAAGGCAGGGTGGTAGGATGGGAGAAGTGGGAAGGGTAAGAACAATTTATGGTCCTGCCGCCTGCCTCCTGGCTGGTGTTGGCCCATCCCATGCCGCCTCCTCCGAAGGCCATGCCTGTGGATGGACTGCAGGATGGCTTGTTGTCCTGCAGCAGCTGTCTCAGGCCCGACATCCTCCCAATGTCTCGAGAACCTCGAGGCCTAGGAAAATGGGAACACAGTCAATGGCTGTGACTGACCACAACCCTGAACACCACCCAACCTGCAAGCCACATAGCCCAATGTCCTACACCTTGATGGCATGCACCCACCCACAGTGAACATGTACATGGCCATCACAAACAGGCGGCACCAGCTATGAGCACCACCGCCCACACACACTGCCCCACATCAATCACAGTACAAACTAGGCTGTCATGTGATGTTGCAACGTGTGCGATGCCAGTTACACAGCTATGTGCCCAGTGCATGCCTGACCACCTGTGATGGCACACAGACGTGTCGTGATGCTGCACTGTGATGCAGGTCACCTGTGTCACGCCTACATACATGGATACATAGACAGTGTCGGCAGATAAGGGCCTATGGGACACCCAGTCTGGCCATTTGGCCTTGTACGATCACTCTTGTCCTATAAGTCCGCTCGCCTCACCCCTGACCTCCAGAAGTCCCTCATGGCGAACCCACATACAGATATCCTGTGACCAAGTCAGTCCCCACCATATCCTCTTGCAGGTGTTCCACCTGCCACCACCCATTATGTGAAGAAACACTTCATGTTCCTCTTAAACGAGCCCCTCCAACTGCATCCCATGCCTCTAGTCCTGGAACATCCTTACGCTGACAAATATTGTTTCCTGCACTCTGTTCCCCCTGTACAATACTTGTATGTCCCATCATATCCCCACAGCCTCCTCCTCCAGGAGTACATGTTCAGTTCTGTCAACCTGTCTGCATAGGACTTGTGATGCAATCCATGCACCATCCATGTCGCCTCCTCAGAACGCCTCCACCCAGTCCCGTCCATACGAGGTATGCGCCCGGAACTGTACACTGTACTCCAGGTGGGAGTCACTAGTGTTTCGCCTAGTGGAACTACGACTCCCATTTGGTTGTGTCCATCATGGTTGGTGGTCCTGCCCCCAGCATGCAATAGCATCCATGACGAATGATACTCACTACCTCCAGCAGCTCTGTCTGCCGCTGCTGCTGCTGCTGTTGCTGCTGATGCTGCTGCTGCTGTGGCCTGATGGCCTGTGGCACTGGGGCCTGGCATGGCCCACATCAGCTCGCGTCCGTGCCCTCACCATCCGGCCTGTGGGAGACATATGGTGAGACAAACATCAGGTGACGCAAAAGCAGAGTGCCCTGCCCCAGTAAGACGCCTGCCCACACAGCCATAACCATCCATCGCACAGCTGCATTAATTGACACACCGGCGCACAGCCACCCAGGCACACACACACCCCTACAGAGGATATAGGTGAATAGATGGTACACTCACGTGGTCTAGGCACCAGGCCCGCCTGGTACGGGAACGCAGCCGCGATTAGTTCCGCCTCCTCGGCGGAGATCACTGTACCGTGCCGCACTGCTCTGCAGACCGCCCCAGCCAGTGACCCCACCAGGTCAGTGGCCACTTGCTGCCACACATGGGTCCTAGGTCCGGTGAGGGGGCCTCACCATATAGTCCCTCATAGTGGGCTCCACTAGGGCCACCAGGTTGGCCACTCAACTGCACTCAGGACACCGCCCTCCCGAGCCATGGCCCCAACTTTACAGCAGGCAATATGGCGCCTCGCGCTCTGTGACCCCACATGGAGTTGTTGCAATAGACCAGCACAGGCTCCAATTCCGCCAATCGCACAGCGCCATCACTCTACATGGCGCTGTAACCAGACAGCGCAATAGGGACGACACATGGCATGCCCACAGCGCCAGGGTCAGAGGGCAGACACAAGGTCACGGCAATGCCGAGCTCGCATGGCGCCATAGGATGTATAGGCATCCTGCACGACTGCTAAGCAGAGCACCAGTGCCACAGTGGACTGTCGCGCAGAAGTGCCTGGCGCCATATAGTGCCCAGTGCTGTAGCGCCACTGGCACAATGGTAGCTGGCCCAGAATCGCCTGTCGGCGCTCAGCAGGTCTGCAGCCTTGATCGGCGCCTCGCCCGCCTGTCTGGGCATGCGCAGTGAGTGTAGCACACAGCCACAAACATGCACCATCGGCTCAGCCGGACTTCCCTATTGCGCTAAGCGCAAATACGCCATATTCAGCCGCGTATATGCAAATCAGTCGATCAGCCATGCAAAGGCGAGTGGCACGATTAGCATGTCATTAAAGTTGCCCACACCTCATTTGCATGTGTTGCACTATAAAATGCGACACTGGGTTGTGGTGGCCAGATTTGGTTGTTGCAGCTGAGAGGTGAGTTACATGCTGTGTGATGCTCAGGACAATGCTCATGGGCAGGGGTGCTGGAGGATGTCACAGGTTGAGGGGCTGAGCATGATGAGGGCACTTAGAAAGGGCAGAGGGCACCCTTTCCATCAGTATCTGCCATGCGGCGAGGAAAGGGGGCAGAAGCCCCCCGCCTGCAGCTATGCTCATGGGGAAATGCTGTGGACTGCACAGTGACAGGTGTCCACTTCCACCCATACAGATCAGCATGACTGACGAGAACCAGGCTGAGGGTGTGGACGGCGGGCGTAGGAGGAGGCCGAACTTCACCACAGCAGAGACCGAGGCCCTCTTCCAGGCCTACCTGGAGGATGAGCCGCTTTTGAGTGGGCGGACGGGCACCCCTCAGCAGCGTGCAGCTGCATGGGAGGGGGTAGCTCTGGCCGTCAACCTGCACGGAAGCCACCAGCGCTCCGTGCAGGAGTGCCACAAGAAGATGGGGACTGACCGCAGGAGGCTGAAGGAGAAGGTGGCAGCCTTCAGGGTGGCAGGTGCTGCCACTGGTGGGGGACCACCAGTGGTGTTGCAGCTGACCCCGACCGAGGAGACACTGGTCGCGGCCATGCAGCCGAGTGCCATTGCGGGTGTTCCTGGCGGAGGATTCCAGACAGGTGGAAGCCCATCACTGCACGGTATGTCATGGTGATGTTGTGGGGGGCGGCTGTTGTTCACATGCACTCACATGTACTCTCTTTCTGTTTCAGATCCTGTTCATCTGCAGGAGACGGTGGTGGTGGGTGCTGACAGTGCGGCAGACCTGCTGGACCAGGAGGAGGGACCTTCCACCTCTGCCAGCAGCCTGCACGCACTGCAGCAGCAGGCCGGCTGGGCCAACAACTCTGCCGGCAGTGATACGGGTGCAGGGGGTGCACAGCCTGTGTCACAGCAGTCTGGCATGCAGGTGTGCCAGCATGCTGTGCCTATGGCAGTGGCACGCACCGGCACTAGTGATGATGGCAGGCCTGCAATGGCCAGTGAGAGGTGTGTGTCCCACGAGGGACACATGGCAGGCCAGCACGTGCCCCTGGGCTGTCCAGCTCCACACCTGTGTACCAGCATGCTGGCACAGTCACAGGCTGGGCCTGTCAGCACCGGTGGGGCAGCATCGGTGGCTGAGCAGGTGTCTGGCACTGTTGACAGCACAGGGGTGGAACAGGTGGACCTGGGGGCTCAGCAGTTGGAGGGGCGGCAGCAGCAGTTGCACACCAGGCCTGGGGGGACAGCGTCAGGCAGTGGCACTTGTCCACCGCCCTTAGATCAGCCCATACCTGGTCCTGGTGAACAGCGGCCACCCTCAAGGGTGCTGTCATCAGGACCATCCACCCTGGGGTCACGCGATGCCATTGGGGCACAGTACCCTTTGGGCGCGCACCAACCTGCTGCAGGAGTCGGTACAGCTGCAGGGGGGGTTGCAGGTCCGTGGAGGCACTGACTGTGTCCGTGGGCGGCTAGCAGGGAGTGTGCTCGACCGGCCGAGATGGTCCATATGCGGACGGATGTGACCGCTGCCATCGACAGGCTCCCGGCTGAGCAGTGGTCTCTGTGGCGACGCATTGACCACTGTCTGGTGACCCGTACCACGCACCCACACAGTGCGCACTCCACTCCCGTTCCGGCATCATGCGACACCAGGCCTGTAGAGCACGGGTTCTGCTGTGGGCATCCCGAGCACCTGGTGCAAGTTTGTTTAGCGGGATGCAGACCCCTGTGCGAGCAGGTCGCGGTCGCGCACTGGGACCCCTGGTGGTGCACTAGCGCCACCCGATGTAACCCCTCGCGGTCTGCCAGTGCTGCTAGGCCACGGCGGGGCCGCCCACGCATCCGTGGTGGCGTGGGACAGTGCTCCTGACTGAGCTGTCTCCCAATGCAGGCCCTGTCTGGTGCTGCCCTGTGTGCAATGTGTGTCATGGTGGGCAGTGCACTGCTGAGCTCTGCTCACCAAACTGACACACGGACCACCTGCACACTCTCCCAACTGCTGTCCACAGGTGCGTGTGGATGATGATGCCTGAATTGCACTGTACACCAAGGTGCACGGTTGCCCAGGTCCTGACACATGTACGTGGACAGTCCAGGTGGTGAGGGTGGTTGGTGGTGCTGTGTGATAGCGTGTAATTTCTGCAGTGCTGTGCTGCTGCCCCTATGCTGCCTGGTGTGTGTGTGTGTTCATTTGAGTGCTCACCTCTCTGATGATGTGTTGGTATGCCTAGACCCTTCAACTCCTGACCTTCATGCACGGTGTGTTCCCCTGTGTGCCTGTGGTTTTATGAAGACAGTGTTGCCTGCATGTCCCTTGACTTACCTGTGTTGGGCGTAGTGCTCTTCTGCAATGGTGTCCCGGTGCAGCTGGGCCTGCCGTGTCAGTCGGGGGTCCCTCCGTCCTAGGGGGGACGGCTCATCACCCATATCACCGGCACCACTGGCGTCCCCATCGCTGTCCCCCTCTTGGACCTGTACAGCTATCCCATGGTCTTTGGCCATGTTGTGCAGGATGCAACAGGCCAGGAATATCCCACAGGCCTTTTGGGGGCTGTACTGTAGGGCTCCGCCAGAGGTGTCCAGGCATCGGAAGCGTGCCTTGAGTATCCCGAACACCCGCTCTATGATGTTCCGTGTTGCGGCATGTGCCTCATTGAAACCGTGCTGCGCTGGGGACGTGGGGCGCCGGTATGGTGTGAGCAGCCAGGGATGGAGTGGGTATCCACAGTCACCTGTGTGGAGATAGTGGAGATCAGTGTTAGGTCAGGTCCATGTTGCCCATATCCTTGTGTGCCACTACCATGGCACCTGTGTCATTCCACCCTTGCACAGAGTTTGCATTCCATACATGTGTACTCACCCACTAGATGACCCGTGGGGATGTTCCCACTCTCGAATCGATGGCACAGTGCAGATTGGTGCCATATGAAGGCATCATGTGCTCCGTAGGGTGTGTGGCACAGACATTGATGATTCGCCCAGTGGCATCACACACCACCTGGCAGTTGACACTCGAGAAGCCCTTTCGGTTCCGATATGCTTGCCCGTCGGGGCCAGGTGGCGTGCGAATGGCCACATGGGTGCAGTCTATGGCACCTAGCATGCCAGGCATTTGTGCTACCCTGTGGAACTCCTGCATGTTTGCTGTACGCTCTGCCGCGGTGCTGGGGAAATGGATGTACTCCGCAGCATGAGGCAGCAGTGCGCTGAGGAATTGGGTGAGGATGCATGACGTGGCCGACTGCGTAATGCCTGTGGTGTCCCCTGTCGGCCTCTGGAAGGTGCCCGTGGTGAGCAGGCACATGCAGGCTGTCACCTTGGTCTCCACGGACAGAGCATGACTCCGTCGTGAGGGTGCCTGCATCACATCACTGCACAGCTCACTGAGCTGTCTCCAGTATTGCCCTGTTCCAGGCGGTACCGGGCCCACGATCTACGACATCGCTGTACAGCTCGTGAGCTGATGCGGGCACGATACAGCCTGTGGGGCGTCACGACGGGCCCTCCACGGCCACGCCCCCTGCAGCATGCTGTCTCACCCCCTCATTACAGCTTCCATGTGGAAGCTGACACTGTCCATCTCCTGGCTTCTGCCTCCCCAGCTGCTGTTCCTGTGTTACCCCACTGCCCCACTGCTGCTTCCACTGCACCGCACCCCCCACTGGCCTCTCTGTCCTCCAGGACCCACTGTCCCTCTCTGTCCTTCCTGCTCCTGTCTCTGTCTCTCTCTCTCTCTCTGTCTCTCCCCAGTTTTGCGGCCTGCTTCAGGTTCTTGCGCTCCCTTGAGCCGTTTTATTTTGGCTCACATCGGTACTGGCGCATCCTCGGCTGAGCCACTCTTGCGCAAGTGTTCAATCTCGCATTGCGCACTTTATGCATGGACCCGCCCCCTTGGTTGCATGCCTTCATTTCCATTGCGCTGTGGCTCAGCGTGTTTTCGGTGGCGCAACTGGCCCCTTCTCAATATCGCAGAATGGCGCATTTTTGGAGTTGCGCACGCGCAACCCTGTTGCGCATGGCGCAACCCTTTTGAATATCTGGGCCAAGATGTTAGGACATCTTTGTCCTTGTAATGATTATGATATATGAGTTGGCATTGCCATCTTCTGATGATTTGTATTATTACACTACTTCATGTATAACTGTACTTTGTCTTTACAAAGTGATAACTGCTTCAAAATTGTATATTATCTTGGACTAAGGAGCCATCTCCAATTTAGTGAATAGGGCTCATCTCTGTAACTAGAAATGTTTCTATCTTACAGTAACCATGGTAATTATCATAGGTATGTAACGTAAGACATTACGTCTTCTACCTCGGAGACCCTAAGAGACACAGAGAATCCTCAAGCTATAGGGTATGTTTAGCATTGGCTTCCAGTTCATATTGATAAGAACTGCTTAGGGCAACTGTGATTATCCTTTTGGTAGTAATAAACAAGTTTATTACTCTCATGCAATGTGTCTGTAATTCCATACATTCCCATTATTGCCAAGAACCTGAGAGTGAGGTTTAGACCTCCTGACAGCACCCATGCATTGGCGGCTGGCCACTCCATCCGCCGGTCTGCCTGTCATACATACATCTCCCCCCAACACACCGACACCCCCCATACCTGCCTGTCTGCATTGTCCTCTGTATTGTTTTGCTGGCATTACCCCAACCGTCCACTGTTCCTCCCATTTCTGTGCTCCTACCATGCATCAGTGCAGTACCAGTCTGGTCCTCTGCATGCTCCCTTGTGTTCCTCTCACACTGTTCTGCCCCCCCCATCTTAGTGGTTCATCCCTGTCCCTTGTATGTTCCCTGATGCTGGTGGTGACAGTCACATTTTTTTTTAATGTATGTTGTTCACGGTTCTGATGCCCACCATTCTAGCTGCTGTGCCACTTCCCCAATTGCTGTGATCCATGGGCCCACATTGCAGTCACCCTTCGGAACGGGCCGTCATGACAAGAAACCTCTTTCACCTTACAAAATTCCTTGGTGGGAAAAGTAAAACTTTGTATATTTCTTTTCTACAGTGATCTTATTAGAAACATAGAAACATAGACTTTGACGACAGATAAGGACCACTTGTCCAACCTAGTCTGCCCATTTTCCTATCTAGAGGATAAGCTGCAGACCCTATTTAACTAACAGCCTATTTCTTCCTACCCCCCACAAAAATTGCCTTATGTCTGTCCCATGCATTCTTGAATTCTCCCACAGTTTTAGACCCCACGACCTCCTCAGGAAGGCTGTTCCATGTGTCCACCACCCTCTCTGTGAAAAATACTTCCTAACATTGCCCCTGAGCAGTCCCCCCTCTATCTTCAGATTGTGTCGCCTTGTTCTTGCACATCTCTTTTTCTGAAAGATGCTACCCTCTTGGACTTTGTTGATTCCACTGAGGTACTTCAACATTTTTATCATGTCCCCCCTCTCCCTTCTTTCCTCAAGGGTATACATATTAAGCTCCTTTAGTCTCTCCTCGTATGGCTTCTCTTGCAGACCCTGCAGCATTTTAGTTGCCCTCCTCTGAACTGCCTCCATCCTGTCTATGTCCTTGCAGAGATGGGGTCTCCAGAACTGGATGCAGTACTCCAGACGGGGTCTCACCAACTGTCTGTACAGGGGGATAATAACTTCCTGTTTTATGCTGGTGATACCTCTCCCTATACATCCCAGTATCCCCCCAGCCCTCCCTACCGCCTTCTCACATTGCTTGCTAACCTTAAGGTCATCTGTTATGATTACCCCAGGTCCCTTTCCATTTTTGTTGTTGTTACTACCTCCCCCCCCCATTGTGTAATTTTCCCCTTGCTTTTTGTTTCCCAGGTGCATTACTTTCCACTTCTTTGCATTGAATCCAAGCTCCTATACGTCTGACCATTCCTCCAACCTTGCCAAGTCCCTTCTCATCCTTTCCACGCCTCCTTGTGTATCAACCCTGTTGCAGATCTTTGTGTCATCTGCAAAGAGGCATACTTTTCCTTCCAGTCCCTCTGCAATATCACTTGTAAAGACATTAAAAAAGACAGGACCAGTACTGAACCCTGCGGTACCCCACTAGTAACCCCCCTTTCTTCAGAGTGGACTCCATTTACAATTACTTTCTGTGTCCTGTTGTTCAGCCAATGCTTTACCCAGGCTACCACTCTGGTACCCACTCCCAGGCTGGTTAATTTGACTACTAATCTTTTGTGTGGGACTGTGTCAAATGCCTTGCTAAAGTCTAGGTAAGCCATGTCCACAGCCCCTCCCCGGTCTACTACTTTGGTCACCCAATCAAATAAATCAATTAGATTTGTCTGACATGACCCTCCCACTGTGAACCCATGCTGCCTTGGGTCCTGTGCTCAACTGGCGTCTAGGTACTCCACAATTCTTTCCTTCAGAAGTGATTCCATCACTTTCCCTACCACAGAGGTCAAACTACAGGTCTGTAGTTTCCTGCCTCTGTCTTGGTCCCACTTTTGTGAAGGGGAATCACATCTGCCTTCTTCCAGTCCTCGGGTACCACACCATCCTCCCATGATTTGTTAAAAAGGGTAGTCGGTGGTGTCACTAGTTCTCTGCTTAATTCTTTTAGAATTCTGGGGTGAATTCCATCTGGCCCCATTGCTTTGTCCACCTTCAGTTTTAGGAGTTCTTTCAGAACCCTTTCTTCAGTGAAAGGACTGGGATCGACCCCCCCCTCTCCAGAGTGCTTCTGTTAATTGGATTTGGTACCTCCCCCACTTCCCCTTTTGTGAATACTGAACAGAGATATTCATTCAGTATCCCTGCTTTTTCACTGTCACTGTCTACCCACCCACCATCCATTCTATTCAGCCTCACTATCCCTCCCTTTGTCTTTCTACGCTCCCTGATATACCTATAAAAGGTTTTATCCCCCTTCTTAACTGAGAGAGCTATCTTTTCCTCAGTTTGTGCCTTTGCTATTCTGACTACCCTCCCTGCTTCCTTCTGCCTTAATTGGTACATTTCTCTGCCCTGCTCCTTCTGTGTTTTCTTATACTTCCTAAATGCTATCTTTTTCTCCCTAACCTTCACCGCCACCTCTTTTGAGAACCATAGTGGCTTTTTCTTTTGCTTCACACAAAGGCTTGTTGCCTCTGTGATGGCAGTTTTGATATTTCCCCATTGTTGCTCCACCCCTCCTTCTAGCCTGTTTGCTAGTGCTTTTCTAAGGCACTCTCCCATCTTGCCAAAGTCAGCCCTCCTGAAGTCCAGAACCCTCACTTTTGTATGGCTTGACTCTGTAGCTGAGGGAGAACATGTATGCATCGACTGAAGAAGATATAGGGCCCTATATTCATTGCTAGCCAGTTGTGCCACACACATATTAGCAGCGCACATGAGATGATGCACAACCAGCCAGGACAATATTACTAGACTGTAATAATGATTTATGTCTGGCATTTCTATGCTTAAATGCCAATCCCCCTCTTCTGTGAAAAAAAGTAAAATTTAGGAGTGACAGAGGGCATTTTATGGCAAAATGGGGAACACCCCTGAAAAGCAGAGACAGGTACTGGAACAAACTTTCAAACAGGGCTCTGTGTACAATTAGTGGGGGAAGAGTATTCTGGTGTATATATTTTATTTTCTTATTTACACTCCTGCAGCAGTTTGATGGAGAAAGATTCTAATTGTTTCAAATGGTGCCATCTTTCACCAGTATCCAGTGATAAAGGCTCTTTAAGAAGAGTGACCTGCACAACAGTACCTACAGAATGCTGAATGACAGTATGTAGAGCAGCAGGGGCTTGTATTTATTTATTGAAATCTAGGATTATAAGTACCTTTGAGCAAGAACTGCTCGTTTACAAAGGTTCCACATCAAGTGATGGGGGTAAACATACATGTGAAGGTAGACAAAGTTACACAGTCATGAAACAGTAAGAAGGCTGAGCCTTCAATAAAATTCACAGACTTACAAGTAAGCCAGAGTCAGCTAGATTGAGAAAACTATCAGGGACTGGCCCAGTGGCGCTGAGGGTTGAGGCACTGGACACCAACACCTCGATCTATGCCGGTGGCCAAATTCGGGAGTGAACTCGGCCACTGGGGGTTGGCAGGGATGGGTCGAGGTTTGAGTGCCTGCTGGTCTGCCCTCCTCCCTGGGGGAGAGGGTTGGGGATTGACCAGCATACCAGCTTCTCCTGGAGGAGACCAGGGGCACCGCAGCACACAGAGCAGCACGTACACAGTGTGTCTGATGCAAGGCAGGGGTACCATGTGCTGTTGCATCAGGGCGTGTACCACACATTGGGGGGGTGAGCACCAGAACAAGGAAAAATCTTGGTCTGCTGGGTAGGTGACAGCACCTGCCCCCATGCCTTAGCCGGGTCCATCCTGCCTGGCCTTCCAGATTCCTTCTCCCAGGCCCTCACCCACAGCCGGAGTCCAAGAGTGCCCAAGAGGAGGGGCGGCCCCACCCAGGAGGGGTTAAGCTGGGGGTGCTGACTTTGGGATGAAGGGAAGGAGAGAAGAAGATCAGGTCAGAGGACAGAGAAGCCCCATAGACTGCGACCAGGGGGGAAAATAGTTAAAAAAAAAAAGACAACTTTCAGGGTAAAACATTATACATGAGCTGAAATTTTGTGAGGGTTGGGTAGGTGGGTAGAAAAGGGTAGGTAGGTAGGGAGGCCGATGTCAAATGGAAGGGGGTGTGGTGTGAGAAGTGCATAGGAGGAAGGAGTAGAGGGGACAGTAGTCCAAGAAGTGCCTTAGAGAAGGGGTGGGCAGGTCAGGTAGGGCAGTGGGGAGGAAGGGAGGGTGAGGGGGGAAGAAGGAGGGTAGCAGGATAAGGGGAGTTACTGACAGGATTCTGCTACTGTGCAACTGAGAGATGATCACCTTAGGCGAAGCAGTCACATTTGCTAGCTGAGGTGAGGTGTTGTCGGAGCTGCCTTTTAAAGGGGCCAAATGTAGCAGCTGTAAGTGTTTCTTTGTTGAGATGTTGTACCATTGTGGAGTTCTATGTGCGAAAGCCCTCAGACCCATCTGGGGACCTGGAAGGTTTGTTGTTGTGCACTTCTAGTATGCTGGGTGCTTCAGTGGACAGTGAGGAGCTTTTCAACACCTGGGAGCATAATCCTAAGAGAACCTTTTTGGTAAATAGGCAGGTCTGATACTGTATCCTGCTGAGGAGTGGAAGACACCTAGCCATGTCATACAGGTCACAGATGTGTGTAAGAAGGGCAGCGCCCATTAGAAGCCTGCATGCTTTGCTGAGTGCCACCGAAATCCTGCAGAGGGCAGAGGCAGAGACAGAGCCATAGATTGCTAGCCTGTAATCAATGATGGAGAGGTGACAGAGCTGTAGATAGCTAGTGTAAGGGTATCAGCAGACATACAGTGTTTGTGCCTGTAGAGTGGACCTATTCTTATATTAGTGGCTTTAGCAGCATAGTCGATGTGCCGATTGTAGGAGAGGGAGTTATCCAGAGTGGGGTATGGTGTATGTTAGGTAATGGATGGTACACTCTTTGGGGGCCCACTGTCAATACGGTGAATAGCGTTATAAGGACGATTATCCCCGTGGGTGACAGGCATGATGGCGACAGTAAGAACGGCGAGTATAACAGAAGAGCGATTTTTTTGCCCACACACACACACACACACAACATGACACAGACCAGCTGCAGCACAGGGCGGCATGACCGGGCAGTAGCTCCCCCCCCCCATGGTACATTACACCTAAAGCCCTGCGTGCAGCCCCATCAGTCCATGCAGGTTCACAAGCAGTCACCCCATCTCAAATCGGTGGTTGTGGCAAAGCAGGCATGGGACAGGTGCATGCAGCACACTGCATACAAAAGACCCCCACCTCCCTGCACAGGCAAAAACACAGTCACAGAGGCCATGGAACACTGTGGCAGAATAAGCCCCCAGCATTCATTCATAGGGCAGTGGACTAATGGAGGCAGTGCAGTGGAAGTTGGTGGTATGCAGCAGTGGCCACCGGTTCGAAACCACACACCGTGACATAGTAGGTAGGTAAGTAGGATGGTGTGATGCAGTTGCACACAGGATGGGGGCACTGTCACTGAACCAGCCACCCAGCGTGACCTGTGCTCAACGGTAGCACAGTTGCGGTTTCCACCGCTTGCTAAGAAACACTGTCTTCCATTGCCAGGGTCCACAATCAGCACAGATGCCTCCTTACCACTGCACATACCACCATGCCACACCTCCATCATGTCGATGAACCCGCAGCACCGGCAAAGCAGCTCCTTTTGCTGCTGGATGGCAATGATGGGTGCTTCAGGCAGTGCCACGCCCATGAGCATCCGGCACAGTCACATGTGCCACCTGGGTATATATGGTCTCTCCTCTGGCAGTACATGCTGTCTCAGTTTGACGGTGAAGAGGGATGGATACTGTGACATACCTTAAGAGCCAGAAAAGGAGACCCTTACTTTCCAAAGATAGATTTTTTTACATGCATGACAAGGAGGTACACGGTAAGGTCTATTAGCAATGCTGCCAGGACCACAAGTACCAGTACCCTGCATGCCTGCACATAGAGGTGGACCACATTGTATTCCGTGGATGGCCTCACAACCATCTCCCTGATGCAGAGGATATAGGCATGTGGACAGTAGTGTTGGGGATGTGCAACAGGGCATGGACCAGCATGGAGAGCACTGGACAGGTCACCTTCCAGTGCACCTCTGGCATGATGGGCACCATAACTGGCAGGCTGTCTACAGTGCCATTGCTCAAACAGACAGTGCATCAGTTATGGCAGACTGCAAAGGGCTGCCCTGTGACACCTGCCACTATGATGGAGCTCACCATCCCTCCGGAATATCGTGCCACTCTGTTAGGGGAGCCCTCCCGCCAGCATGATAGCAGACTGGCGGGCAACAGGGTGCTTGTGTTCATGATACAGCAGTCCCTGAATTTCCTGAGTGACAGCAAGGACTGGTACCTTGATGCCACCTTTCACATCTCGCCACCCATCTTCAGGCAGTTGTATACCATCCATAGGCTGCCCGCGAATGTTGTAGTGTCCACCGTGTATGTGCTTATGTGCAGGCGATGGGAGCAAGAGTATGCGCATGTGTTTGGGGAGGTTCGGTGCTTGTTTGGGGACAGTACACCAAAACAGCACTCATGGACTTCAAGCGGGTGGCCTGGCGCACGTTCTCCAGTGTGTTCCTGGGTACGCCTGTACGGGGTGCTTCCATGATTACTGCCAGGCAGCGTAGTGCTGTGTCCAGCACAGCCCTGTGCTGCTGTGGCGCTATTCATCCAATGAGGGCTTTGCGCTACAGATTTGGATGTTGCTCACCCTGGCATTTAGAAACATAGAAACATAGAATTTGACGGCAGATAAGGACCGCTTGGCCCACCCAGTCTGCCCATTTCCCTACCTACTGGATAAGCTGCAGATCCTAGTTAACCAGCAGCCTACTTCTTCCTACCCCCACCCCCTAGAATTGCCTTATGACTATCCCATGCATGCTTGAATTCCACCACTGATTTGACTCCACAACCTCCTCCGGAAGGCCATTCCATGCATCCACAACCTCTCTGTGAAAAATACTTCCTAAATTACCTCTGAGCCGCCTCTATCTTCAAATTGTGCCCTCTTGTTCTTGCACACCTCTTTTTGAAAGATGCTACCCTCTTGGACTTTGTTGATTCCCTTGAGGTACTTGAAAGTTTCTATCATGTCCCCCTCTCCTCCTTTCCTCGAGGCTATACATATTAAGCTCCTTAAGTCTCTCTTCATATGTCCTCCGTGCAGACCCTGCACCATTTTAGTTGCCCTCCTCTGGACAGCTTCCATCCTGTCTATGTCTTTGTGGAGATTGGGTCTCCAGAACTGCACACAGTACTCCAGATGGGGTCTCACCAGCTGTCTGTACAGAGGATAACTTCCTGTTTTCTACTGGTGATGCTTCTCCTATACATCCCAGTATCCCCCCAGCCCTCCTTGCTGCCTTCTCACATTGCTTGCCCACCTTTAGGTCATCTGATATGACTACCCCAGGTCCCTTTCCATTTTTGTTGTTGTTAGTATCTCACCCCCCATTGTGTATTCTTCCCCTGGGTTTTTGTTTCCCAGGTGCATTACCTTGCACTTCTTAGCATTGAATCTAAGCTGCTTATGCCTGTGGGGGACATTGCTGATGCATATGCCAGCCTCTGCGATACACCATTCTACAGGGTGAATGATATGGTACTGTGGCCAGTCCTAGACTGTATGGAGGACATCTGGCTAGGCAGGGCCAGGGACAGGACAGTGCAGTGGGGCTCATTGTTTCCACTCGAGGCATGGAATGTCTATGGTGCAACATGTCCAGGCTGACTTGGCTAGAATTCGTGAAACCTCCTTCCCCACCCAGGGACCACCAGGACCACTGTCACTAGCTCAGAGGTTGCCAAGAAAGAGGAGCAGTTGGATGAAGGTGGGCTCAGGGAGGGAGAGAGTGGGGGAACAGAGGTGCATTCCTCCAGTTGTACCTCTCCACAATTCATACGCTGGTCTGGCGGAGAGTGGTTCCTCTATTGAGGCATCTGCAGTGGAGACCAAGGAAGATGCTGGGAACCTCCACAAAGGAGGCCCACAGGAGGGTGGCATGGGACTCCACAGGGGTCTCGGTCATTTGGGGGGGTAGAACTGGGGAAGGAAGGGGAGAGGGAGGTAAGGTGCCTACCTTGGGCCATGGCTTGGAGGGACAGGGAGCGACTACTCAGGATCGCGGGAGCAGCTGCACTAGGGAGGGAGCTGGATGACATTGTTCACCTGGGGACACATGACTTGGCTGGGAATGGGGTCAGAGCAGTGCAAGAAAAGTTTGAAGAGTTGGGGAGGGGCCTTAAACAAGCAGACAAGTAGCACATACAGAAACCTTCTAGGAGATGCTGCCTGTCTATGGCAAGTGTGATGCTAGGGTACTCCGTATCATGGGATTCAATGAATGGTTGAAAAACTGGTGCAGAGGTCAGGGATTTGGCTTCATTGGAGACTAGGGGTCCACCTGGAGGGAGACAGGCCTATACTGGTGTGGTGGTCTGCATCTGTCCCGGAGGAAAGCCAGGATCCTAGGTGATAGGTTTAAATGCTTCATTGGCAAACATTTAAACTTGCCAAGGGGGAGGCACTAAAAAGAAGCAGGGAAAACCCAGCCTTCCCTCCCAAAACACAGTAGTTAGAAAGGTAAACACCAATGTAGAGGAGTCAAAAGAGAGCAGGATGGGGCTAAAAGGGGTAAGGCCATCAAAAAAATGGAGGGTGATGGACTTCCGGTGTGATGGCTGTCTGGTGAGAAGCTCTTGCTGGTAGATCCCCTGCCTTCCCCTGTACATTTGCTCTGCTCTTTACATAAGTGCCCCAAACGGTAAAGGAAACTCTCCAGAAATTGAGAAGAATACTCGGAGAATTCAACTATTTGATTAGCGGCAGTGTTCCGGCA
Source organism: Neoceratodus forsteri (assembly GCA_016271365.2). Lineage (NCBI taxonomy): Eukaryota > Metazoa > Chordata > Ceratodontiformes > Ceratodontidae > Neoceratodus > Neoceratodus forsteri. Next base: position 269,538,046 of record CM057455.1, read on the forward strand.
ATGGAGACTGAAATGAAAATGCCGGTTCTCCGGCACACTCCATCGTCGACACCAGGGAAGGAGAAGAACCTGAAAAGGCCCAAAGTGGGAGGATCAGAAGGTCCCACTTTAATAAAGCAGCAAGTGGCTCTTTCAGAAGAGCGATTTTTAGAGGAACTGGCACCAATGTAAGAAGCGGTAGAGGCAGTATAGCGCAGTGGTCTAAGGCTCTGAGCTGCAAATCTGGTGACATTCAGCAGACCAGACTTGGGTTTGAATCTCATAGCTTCAACTTGCATACTGTGTGACCCTGAGCAAGTCACTTAACCTCCTTGTGCTCCCAGGTCACTCCTGTAAAAAAGCTTTCAGCTTAGTGTGCTATACCTGGTTAAACAACTAAATAAAAAAAAAGCCCTGCTAGCCCTAGCCACAGATTTTAAAGGGCTAAAAATGGCAATGGAGCAGCTGAATGCTTGCACAAGCAATAACAAAGCTTGGATCTCTTCTCCAGATGACTGGAGAGAGAGAGGCTAGATCCAGAAGTTGTTAATCTGAGACACAGAATTAAAAAGGTAGAAGATCGTCTAGAAGATCTCAAGGGTCGCTAAAGACGGAATAACCTAGTAGTCCTTGGCCTCCCAGAGGGTGAGCAGGGGCGGCAAGCAATAACATTTGCTCAAAGGCTATGTGAGAAACTAGCAGGGCCTTCTCCTAATGGGCCTACGTTTACTATAGAGAGAGCCCATAGATTGCTGCACCCTATGCCTCCAGTGGGGTTGCCCCCTCACCCCTTTATCTTCAGAATGTTAAATTTTTGGACAAGCAGCACTTTTTGCAGAAGCTCAAGGATGTAGCAGAAGTGCAGTGGGAAGGGAAGAAAATTCGTGTGGTACAAGACCTCCCCTACACAGTTCGCCAGAAGCGTTCAGCCCTGCACCCACTGGCATCCAAATTAATAACTGCTGGTATCCGCTTTAGAGTGTGTTACCCTGCCACTCTGCAAATTAATAAAGAAGGTCACTGGCATTCATTTGATACCCTGGATTCGGCTATTGAGACTTGTAAAAAATGGTACCCAGATTTAATAAAGTGAGCCCAGTATACTGATATATTGTGGCGAATGCTGCCATCTAGTGGACATTTAGTAACATGGAAAGTTTTTTACAGTAATGTACACAGAGCTGTGTCTAATCATTTTGAGTATTGATGTTTGTTATGCTAGTTGCAGAATTTTTCTAAAAAGCTTAATGGCTACTGCTAGAGTGACAAATGCATCCTCCTTGTTTCTTTTTTAGTCCTATCGACACTAAGATAGCACTATAGAGCAATTAGAAGGTTATATAAGATGGCTAGTAATGCCAAAAATATTTTGTTTTTTATTTTGTTTTTATCCAAAATGAGACACATCTAGCTCTCTCTGGTAAGACCTCTATGCCTTTCAGCTTCAATAGGAGTTTTGCGGAATTTGGGACTTAGGGAAACTTTGGATATCTATACTGGTTATTATATATGGACTTACAGGGACAAGTTAATAGATACATGAGGTCGGAGGAAAGGGTTTGGGGTAAGATCTGCATGTTCACAGGTTTTATTGTTGTAGTTGCATGCTATAATTTTATAGAATTATATTCATAAAGTAAGGTAGGAATTAGATATTGTAAGTGTTCGACGGTATTATAGAGAGCATAGTCAGACTTAATAGTTTATGAGGTAAGAAAGATAAAGGGGTAGGGGGAAGGGAGGAGTAATCAGAGACAGCATGATAGACATCGTGCTGAACAAACAGTTGGGAGTTCAGTCTCAGGGACTGGGGGTAGTTTATGCCATATTATTTTACAGGGGCATAATTCACAGTCACGAATTTATGCCCGGGGGGGTATTTGGGGACAGTGGTTGCAATTTTATGTCTAATATACTACTTAAGCTCGTAGCAGGTGATGGGGTGGGGGTGGGGAAGAGCCAGTGTCTGAGGATATATTTTAAATTAAAAGTAAACTATGTAGGTCTAAAATTTAAGGATCCAATTAGGGGAACATATATCAAACCGATAAAAAGGAATGAGAATTACCTAATGGAATATTAAAGGGGCAAGAGCTAGAGTGAAACACCACCAAATTCTTAAACACTTGGCTCTTGTGCATTCAGATATTACGTTCTTGCAAGAGACACACTTAAAGGGGGGGTGAAAGTAACCTGTTTTGAAGAGAGCATATTGGCCTGGTTTATGTGGCTGGCAATTCCACTTCACAGAGAGGGGTTGCTATCCTAATTGCTAAAGGGTTGCAATTCCAATTGTTACCAGAGATAGGAGACCCACAAGGGAGATTTTTGTTTGTGAGAGGGTTGATTGATCATAAAGAAACTATTTTTGGTACTATATATGGGCCTAATCACTCCTCTCCCGAGTTTTTCTCCCAAATATCTCTCAGGCTAGCTCCATTTAAACAATTGCCAATAATATTAGCCAGAGACTGGAACTAACATATGAAGATAAGTTAGATAGATCTACACAGAACAAACTAACTTTATCCCCTGCACAAAAATCTCTGCACAAAATGGTAGAGAGACTGAGCCTCATAGACCCTTGGCATCTCTTACACCCAAAAGAGAAGACGTTCACCTTCTATTCATCTTATCATAAATCCTATTCATGGTTAGACTTCTTTTTAGTAAATAGGGTCATGATGATGAGCCCAATGGACTGTGAAATTTTCTCCACAGTGTTATCAGACGAATCCATGATATGACTGGAGGGCAGGATACCTCAATCAATCCCCAAGGTCAGTCAGTGGAAGCTTAACATTCAAATGTTATCCCAAGAGGATATTGTGAACAAGATCCGGGAATTAGTTAACCAATGCATGGAACAAAATAGGGGGTCTATTAGGGCATAAGACCAACTTTAGTGCTCCCTGAAATGTTTTTTAAGAGGGGAATTTATTAAGCTAGCTGTGACCCGTAAAAAGAAGAAAGAAGCAGTGGCGAAATCCCTGTTGGATTCCATTCAGAAACTGGAGAATGGGATGGGTACCTGCACTACAACTGCAGACTTAATTCGACTGGGGGTCCTTAAAGATCAATATGAGGTACTCTAAGAGAGAGGGCTGAATACTCCCTGTTTAAAACCCATGTTAGGTATCTGGATTAGGGAGACAAGGCCGGACACCTCCTGGCTCTTAAGTTGAGGCAGCAGGAAGAGTCGAGGTTAGTTGCCAGTACAACCACAGTGGAGGGTGGCAATATAATGACAACTCCTAAAGCTATAGTGAATGAGTTTGAAATGTTTTATAGTAATCTGTATAGTCACCCAGCCAATAGTCCCACGGAAACTGATATTCAACAGTGTCTTTCTAAACTTTCCCCTTCCTACCCTTAACCAAACTCAGGGAGAACTCCTGATCTCCCCTACCTCAAAGATGGAAATATCAACTGCCATTTAATCTCTTGCACTGAACAAAGCTCTAGGACCAGATGGATTCCATCAAATTTTTATCGTACCTTTGAAAGAGAGCTTACTCCTATTCTCCAAGAATTATACTGTCATATTTGTACTTATGGGATTGTTGACTCTGCTTTGTTAGAAGCCACTATCATTGTTCTACCAAAACCAGGGAAACCTAAAGATAAGGTAGCAAATTACAGGCCAATTCCCCTGATGAATTATGATGTCAAAATATTAGCTAAGATTTTGGCTTCTAGCATTACCAAAGTTTGGGATAACTTAATCAGTCCTGAACAGATTGGGTTTATCGGTGGTAGAAGCCCCTTCGATAATTTCCGAAAACTTGCCCATATTTTCTCCTCATCCAGAGAGACAAATGTACTAATGGCCCTGGTCTCTCTGGATGCAGAGAAAGCTTTTGACAGGGTTAGTTGGCCTTTTCTTTTTAATACCATGACCCAATTTGGATTTCCTCTAGAATTTATCGGGTAGATTAAGCACTTATATTCTAACCCTATGGCTAAAATAAACTGTAACGGGATTTTCTCTAACAGCTTTCGGCTATACTCTGGAACACGTCAAGGGTGTCCATTATCACCGTTACTGTTTAACTTGTATTTGGAACCCTTGATTCGTAGCTTTCAGTTATCCCCATCCATAACAGGTATTTCAGTGGGCCCATTAGAACTGGAAATTATCAGCTTATGTGGATGATATTTTACTCCATCTTTCATACCCTGTTGAAGTTATTCCCAAAATGTTAGATATAGTAGAGGAATTTGGTAGACTGTCAAACTACAAGTTGAATATTAATAAAACAGAAATTATGCCACTCAATGTTTATACTCATAAAAGAGATTTGGCTAGGTTTAGGATGGCCTGGACTAATAGACTTAAATACCTGGGCATTATTTTGTCAACCTCAGTCTCTCTCCTGAAGAAACTTAATTTGGACAACCTTCTCCTAATTATTCAGCAAGATTTAACAAGATGGTCTCTCTTATGTATTTCTCTACAAGGTAGAATTAACGTAGTCAAAATGAACATGCTACCCAGAATATTCTATCCTTTAAATATGTTAAATATTTATCTCCCCCTATCATGGCTCTGGAAACTTCAAAGTATGATTACTAAATTTTTGTGGCAAAATAAACCCCCATGGAGATCTTATAAATGCCTAAGTGCTCCGAAAGCACTAGGAGGACTGAAGCTCCCTAATTTCTATCAATACTATCTGGAGAGCCATATGGTCAAGTATATGCGGTGGGTGACTGCGCCTTCAAATGATAGGCACTCCCTAATATAACCCTTTATGGCTGCAAATATAAAGGAATCTTATTGTAGGGTCCAAAATAACATTTGATAATCTTTGGTATATACTCCCCAATGACTTGTCTAAGCCACTTCGGTCCACGGTTATTTACACTTCGGTTAAGGTTCATAACCAGATGTATAAAACTTTAGGTATTGCACATATTAGGGATGTTTCTCAACCACTATTTGGTAACCCTAATTTCAAGATCGGAAAAGCCTTTCTCTCACCACATAGGCTGGGTATACCGCCAAACATGAGAGTCAGTGATGTAATTAATTTAGGGAGGATACTTTCAGTTCAAGAAATAATGGAGAAGTTTCATCTAGCATCTAAATATGCTTTGTACATCTATCAAGTTAGACACCTGCTTATTACTCGCTTTGGTCCCAGCCAGTGAGACATTAATTATAGTGACATTTTGGTCCAATTTAAAGCCAAGGTGGATCTACCACATGCAGTATCTGGTTTAGTGGTGACCTTATATGGGAAAATGTATCCTAATACAGCTGACTACTCACTATATTGGATAGACACCCTTCCAAACAGTTGTGTCACCTGGGAACACGTATGGAAGGGAATTTACATATATAGTGCCAATGATAGGCTTAGATTGACACAATATTATATATCACATACTATGCACTTGACCCCGGTGAAACTGTATAAGATGGGCAAGCTGTCAAAAGACAAATGCTTTAGATGTGGTCAGGCACAGGGCTCCCTGATTCATATTTTTTGGGAATGTCCTTTAGTTGCTCCATTATGGCTAGAAATTAGGGCTAATGCGGACCCTTTGTTGGGGTTACAAGATCTCTTCACCCCTGAAATTTGTCTGTTATTACACAAAGATTGATGTGAAAGAAAGGATATACTTTATTCATTTAATTTCACTTATGGTGAAAACCCTGATATTAAAACATTGGAAAGACCAGACAGTTATTACCTATCAGGAATGGCTGGCCGGGTTATCATATAATTTAAGGATCGAAAAAACTATTGCTAGTTTTAGGAATACAGTTCTTAGGTTTAATGCTAAGTGGGAGAAATTTCATGACCTATGGTCAGTGGTTAAGCTATAGATTCAATGTATATTGGTGGAAGACTATTAGTCCCCTAAAAGATGAAGTTCTCATTCCTTCTTTCTTTCTTCCCTTAGATGGTTGACTTTAAATCTACTTCCAGTGGGAATAGGGAACTATTGGTGATATTATGATTTGTGTACTGGCTGGGGAGGAGGGTAATGGGGAGAAAGGGGTTCTGGGGGAGTATATATGGGGGTGGGTAAAGGGGAGGTTGGAGGGGTGAAATGGCTGACGACAAATTTGTATCCAATGCAATGTATCATTTACTGCACTGATGCTGAATATTAATATTAAATAATAAATAAAGCATATTTAATAAAAAAAAACATGGAGGGTGATGAGTACCAATGCCTGTAGGCTGTGTAACAAGTTCCCTGAACTAGTGGCCTTTATGGAAGAGAAACACCTGGATATCATGGCAGTCACAAAAATGTGGTACACTGAGAACCATGAATGGGATGTCAACATACCAGGGTACACACACTATAGGAAGGACAGGGAGGGTACAAGAGGAGGAGGAGTAGTGCTCAATGTAAGGGAAAGGATCAGAGCAACGGAACTAAAGTGTAAACAGGGAGTAGAGGAGGCACTGTGGGTCACCCTGGAGACAGGACATGACACCACAATCCACACAGGGTTGTATACAGACCTCCATCTCAGTGGGAGGCAACGGACAAGGAAATGATAGAAGGCATCCTTCGAATGGCAGAGAAAGGGGAGATATTGCAGATGGGAGACCTGAATATGCCAGATGTTAACTGGAGCACTTTTGCTGCAGCCACATCCAAGAGCAGTGTTATTCTCGATGCCCTTCAAGGGGCATGCATCAGACAGCTAGTAGTGGAACTTACTTGGGAGGGAGCAATCTCAGACCTGGTACTATCAAATGGGGATGGAGAAAGGATCTCGGATTTAGAAGTGGGTAGCCATCTGGGAACAAGTGACCACCAAACAGTGTGGTTCACGATAAACACAACCATAGAGTCAAGCCATACAAAAGCAACAGTACTAGACTTTAGGAGGGCTGACTTGCGGAAAATGGGAGAATGCCTCAGAAAAGCACTAGCAAACGGGCAAGAAGGGGGGGGGGTGGAGGAACAATGGGTTATAATGATAAGGTTTTAACTGCTGCTAGCACCAAATGTGATACGAGAGAATGACAAGATTGACTAAAAACAGAGGCAAACAAGAAAAAGTCTCAGATAGAATCACAGTATCGCTCAACTTCTCAGTCCATTTCAATACAATCAGATCTGTTATATTAGAATATTGGGACATTTAAAAAGCTAACCCACAAGGGGAAAAAAACCTTTAAAGAAATTCCTTTACTTACTGTGAAAAGAACCAAATCACTCAGTGATAGACTCTGCCATGCTTTGTATACACAACCAGAAGCGAAACATAACATCTTAGAAGGTAGAACAAGAATAGTTGGAAATTACCCTTGTGGTAATTGCCAAAATTGTAACAGTACCAGGAAAACAAAATCAGTCTATAACCCATATAAGGATGAACAAATCAAAATTAAACATTTTATCACCTGCTAGACTGATCAAGTGATTTACACATTGAAATGTCTCTGTGATTTACATTACATTGGACAAGAACATTAAAAGCTAGACTAATGAACACAGAAGTGATATTCGAAGAGGTGATCAGGAATCAGTAGTAGCAAAACATTATACAGAGAATCGACAGAGTCTATCCTCATTTAGATTTGTAAGACTAGAGAGAGTCAAAACACCTCCAAGAGGTGGCAACATCCAGAATCTCCTCCTAAAAAAGAGGCATCCTGGATTGACAGATTTGTAACATTAGACAAGAGATATGGTATCAATGAAGAGATTGTCTGGTCCAAGTTTGTTGAGTAATGGATGGTTCTGTTTTAAGCACTCAAACAGACTTCGAAGCCTTGTGTCCTATTTAGATACTTTGATTTACAGTCTGACCTCTTTTGGGAACCGCCAGCATACCGCTGGTCATATCCCAGAGCGGCCACCAGTTAATCATAGTGTGCACACTACAGGTGGGTCGGGACATGGTGCCACAATTTCCTAGTGGTACCTTATGTCCCGATTCAGCCTCCTGGTAATACACAAATTTGTTTTAAACCTAGAAATATATGAAAGTGAGTAAAAATGCTACACTGATGTAAAATAAATATAACACCAGTCAAGGGTGTCTGTTGTCCATATTCTATTATAATCATTATTGTTTAAATTGAGATATTAAAAACCTTATACATAGAGAAAGAAGACGATGGATGAAGCGAACAAAGAAAGAGCTATTTACTAAGTGTAAGTCTCAAAATGAGTTATTTGCATATGTCACAAGAAAACTCAGAAGTTTCTACTTAAAAATCAGACATGAATCTTCCAAATCGACCTGCACCAATGAAATACTGCCACATACAGAATGGGAGGTGCATTAAGTATGACAATGAGTGTTCTGCACATGCCACAAGAAAACTCAGAAGTTTCTACTTAAAAATTAGCCACAAATCTTCAAAATTGACTTGTACCAATGAAATGCTGCCCCATGTAGAAAGGGAGGTGTCTTAACCATTATAAAGCACTGTGTCATACCAAAATGGTGCCTATAGACAAAGCGAGTGTGTGCAGTAAGCTTCAGGAGAAGCAGGTAAGCTTCATATATTTTACTGTGAGATTTGGCAACTGCTTAACAAAATGTGTGAATAAAACGAATGCTACCTCAAAGCAGCTTGAGACTGCCACAGAAAAATATAAACTATAAAATTGTTTAGGAAAGTAAACTTTAACACTCCAGAAAACCAAGTCTATCTCTTAAAATGTATTAGAAAAAAAAACTGAATAAATACACAGTGCAGTATGTTTGAGTTAGAGAGACTTGTGATTAAAAATAAATAAAACAAAGAGTACATATACTGTATGTGAAAAGCACTGAGGGTAGTTTATGTTACAAAATTAACTCAAACAAAGGCTCTGGGCAGGATTCATAAAGAAGATGCACCTGGAACAACTCTGATGCGCCGGTGCAAGTCAGATGTGTCAAGCCCAAGCATTGGCATTCACAGAGGGATGTGCCGTGCCAAGCACCAAGCGCAACACCACTGTGAATCACCACAGGACACAACGGCACAATTGCAGATGCACCAGAGCAACCAGTGATGCACCAGGGCAGGCAGACAGCACTGCAACCACACAGGGGAGCCAGCAGAACAACTAGAGCAGAACAGCAGGGCAGGAGGAGCAACCACAGAGCAAATATAAACAGACCCATGGACACAAGTGAAGAGTAAAACATGTTTATAAAATGTGATGGCCATATAAACTGTACAAATCAAATGCCAGAAAAGGAACAACAACAACAACAACAACAACCACAGATGGGGAAGAGGGGGAGCAGGAATGGGAAGGAGGATGGGAAAGGGACAGAAACAGGGGACAGGGTAGGGCAACTATCTACACAGGATGGCCCCCAGAAATTGTTAGGGGGACACTAGCGGCGCCATTCCCTGCCACGCAGCTTCCTGGCATGGACTGGAAGGCACAGCACGATGCCCCACAGGGCAGCTGACAGGAGCTGAACAGTCCATGTAAGAGGATGCAGGGCATCCTGGGTGGTCACATGGATCATCTGGTCCACATCCACTGGCACAGCACCACCACCATCACCACCTGGAACAGCACAACAATCAAGAACACCTATAGAAAATGACAGAAGGAACACACACTGAGGGCCAGAACATGGAACACAACCCCACCCCACCACCGACCGCACAACACCAGAAAGACTGCAATCATGGAAAGCGGTACTCACCCGCCCCTGGTGGGACATCAGGCCTGGCACCCAAGTATCATCAATGATGCTCCTCAGCTGAGTCCGCGGCATGCTGGCTGGCCCCTGGTCCTGCAAAACACAACAAACAGCACCATGAGCAAACACTGCCACAGTGCAGAATACATGTCCCCAGCCCTCCCACCGCCATGCATGGCCATGCAGCAGACAGTGATGCTGGTGTCTGAAGCACCTGGTGTAAGCAGGCACACACAGCCATGCCCTGGCCCCCCCCGACACCAAGGCAATGCAGCACAGGAGCACCATGGGGGCAGTGATAGACACACCCAGCATGTGCCACAGAAGGATACAGCTGAAGAACACCTACCTGGACATGGCAGTGCACCCCTGTGTACATGGTGCCACAGTCACACAAAACTCTCTGGGTTCCACCTCTGGAGGTCACTATAGCGATGCCTGCACTGCTCCGCTGTGCATGGCATCCCAGTACGGCACACAATCCGGGAAGCAATGGTGGCCCACATCCGGGCCCTGGGCACATGGAGGTCCTCTTGTCCAAACAGGCAGCCCTCTACAGCCATGACCTGCGCTACAAGATGTAGCAGCTTCAAATGTGACCAGTTCATGGCCCTAGGCACCATTCTCCCAGCCCCAGGCATCTTACACTGTGTTCATACAGTGGCAAGGTGCAAATAGAGAATGCGGCGTCTACTTACCATTGTGCACCTCGTGAAACAGTGACACATGTGCAGCATAGCGCACACGGAACATGATGTGCAATTGGCCACTGCTGACAGACCTGCACATGCGCACACCACCACGCTATGGAGCCGCATGGCAAAGATACAGTCATGCATGGGCGGTGCACATGCGAGTGCCATGTTGTGTATGGCATGCACCATTAACATGTACCGAGCATAGTGCACAATCCATGGGGAGTGCCAGACAATGCCGCATGGGTGGCAAATTATGGGGCATGCTGTGCGATACAGTACATGGCACCCCATGATTGTCAGGCATGCTATGGTGCACTGGACTACGGCAGAACGGTGCATCATGGAAGATGTGCTGTATCACACGGACACCACGCATGCATGAGGGATGCACCGTGTAGACTGCCCCATGCCATGCAGATGCGCCACCCAGACCACGCATGCATTGGGAATGCGCTGTACGGTAGTTGGCACATCACACAGATGCTCTGTGCAAGGTGAGATAAGCTGGGAGCAATTATGCTATTCAGAGAGAATGCAACCCAAACAGTCTCATCAACCATGCATGGGAAACTCAGTCGATTAGCATTTCATTAACAGGTGCTCAGGCCTGATTTGCATGGCCTGAGCAATAAATGCTCCCAGTTCATCAGGCTGAGTCCAGGGCACTGAGAGGAGTCAGTGCCTACAGGGTGAGTATACAGCCATGTTTACAGGGCTACAGCACACACTAGTGTGCCTGCATTGGAGCTTACACAACGGATGGTGCCCCAGTACACTGCATGTGGGACCAGACATCCATTAGGTGGCTCCCATGGCAAACCGTGTTGTACAACTGCAGGGATGTATCCACAGGGAGACATTGGACTGGTCCCTGCCAAGTTCACAGCGGAAGACCAGATCGCTGGTACACACACAGCACAGCACGTACAGAGCACCGCTGCCAACCTGTGGCGCAGTTGGCATTACGCCAAGGCGGTGCAAATTGGGGGGGGGGTTCAACATGTACAGAGGACCACACAAAGTACACAGGGAAACAGGGATGGTATGGATGGCTGGGGGTGGACTGCACTGTGAGGTGCATGCAGCACCATGCCACATGTATGTACGTTGCACAGTGCAACACCAATGCAGGCACAGTGTCACCACTGCCAGCACACACACTGCCGCCATCCCAACAGGGCACGCCACCACATGGCAGTCCCCCTCCATCCTGCAGCCATCACAGGGGTAGCACCCAGGTATGATGTGGCACCATAGTGGTGGAACACACACTTCTGGGGTATTGGGACATACCCGCGGCAGATGGGTCAGTGTCACACACCCTGTGGTGGCTACACGATACCCCAACCGTGTTCTGGGTGCCATGTGGGGCATGTGGACCACCCCACATGGACCACACAACATGGTACATATCCACTGGTGCTTGGCAGCCCACACATGACCACAGCACAGGCCACATGAACACAGACCATGGTGAGGCTACAGACAGTGGGAGATGGGTGCGGGTCTGTATGTACACATGGGCAGGTCTGACACATGGTTGCTTCTCCCCACAGTGTTTGGAATGTCTGAGGAGTCAGGTGCAGCTGCCAGGCGGTGACCAGACTTCACGAGGGATGAAGAGATGGCACTCATCGAGGCAGGCCATCTACACCTGGATGTACTCACCAGCAGGGGTGGCAGCAGGACGATGCATGCAGAGGGCTGGGAGGAGGTGGCCCAGCATGTGAACACGGTTGTGCCATACAACCACATGGTGCAGGAGTGTAGAAAGCATTGGAATGATGGCTGATGGAGGGCCAAGGAGAGGGTGGCCAGCATCCAGGCCTCACTGCGGCGGACAGGGGGTGGACCTGGCTTGGTGGCACAGCTCAGCCCCAATGAGGCCCTCGTTGCAGCCAGTGTGTCAGGGATGGCTGTGCATGGCATCCCTGGGGGTGGCTTTCAGATGGGGGGCAGCCCATCGCAGTATGGTGAGTAGCTGTGCACCCTGTCTGCACCCACCATGGACAGGTGTGCATACCCGGCAGTGTGTGGCTGACCGTGCTGTGTGTCATGTGCATCCTGTGCATTAACCATGTTTCCCTTGCTCTCTTCCACAGCTCCATCATGACTCCAGAGCTGGCCATGGCCAACTGTGTAGCCCTCATAGGCAATGATGTAGGCCCACCCCATGGGGGTCGATGACACTAACATGGGCGTTTCTGCACCTGCGATGTCCATGCTCCACACACCATCAGTCACGGTTCCTGTGGTGGAGGGTCCTGCAGAACCCTCCACCAGCGATGGCGGTACTGCAGGTGGGTACATCACATGGTTATGGGTCCTGGCTGGGTTATCTGATGGTGACCCGGATAAGCTCGCCAGTGGCTTGCAGGGTGAGGGCATTTGCACTGATGCATGTTCCACCTTCAGCAGTGCTACTGCCAAGGGCGACTGCAGTGCACATGGCGTGGGGATGCCTCTGCACAGGACCCTGGGTGCCAATGGCACTCTCACCATGCTGGACACCAGTGCAGCAGTGGCACAGCTGCCTGGAGCTGTGTGTATCGTGCCCCCTACACTGCTTCCCAGCACAGTGCTGGCGGCATCAGTGGCATCCAGACAGGTCACCAGTGTGCACACACCCACTACAGTTGGCCCACTGGATGAAATGCATGGACAGCAGACACCTACGCCCAGCCCAGATACACATATAGCACAGCCTGACAGGGTGTGTCCATTGCCCGTGGATGACCCTGGTGAGGTCGACCATTCCCCAGTACATCGGCACCGCTCCCATGCCGCATCACCTGCTGAAGACATGGGTGTCTACCTTGACCTGTTGCGGGCAACTTTTGGACAGTTAGGAGGCACTCTGGGTGGAGTTCCGGAGTCACCGGGCCATCATGGTCCAGGAGCATGAGTCTGTGGCGGTGTGTCATTCCCAGATGCTGGCCGAGACACGCCTCATGCAGGTGGGCATGACCACAGCCATGGAGCGGATTGCAGCTGCTGCAGTGGCAGAGGCTGCTTCCACAGCATGCCGTGGACAGCATGCATCCAGTCGGATGCCCAGGAGCACATCCTGGACACCCTGATGGTGGGGCCAGGTGGGCCTCTTACTGCTGACCCCATCACCACTGGCATCCACTCCCACCAGCCATGGCTTAGCTGGTGGACATAGAACAGTCACCCCACTGAGCACCCATTCACAGTCGCAGTGCAGCACCCCTGTGGGGTCCCAGGGGACACTCCCTGTGGCCAGTGGTGGTACCCCTCTCAGCAGTGGAAGTGGCAGAGGATGCCTGCTTGTCTGTGGCAGTCGAGGGGCAGCCCTGTGATGTCCATGCCCAGGGGCCTGTGGTGGTGGGTGGCACGGCTGTGTGTACTGGCTGCCCTACGGTTGGTGCCAGTGCCACAGCGCATGGTGGTCTCCAACCACACGGTTGCCCTGGCATCCCCCATGTGTAACCTGTGCAGGTGCTCCGGAGTGTTTGTGTGTACCACAGTCGTGCCACGTGTCATGGGAATGATGAGTGCATTATGGTACATACAGTGTCCGTGTGCCAGCCGCAGTGCATACTCACCTGTGACAGTGTGGGCGTGGTCTGTGTGGTTCTGGTGTGGTGCATGCATGGTGCCTGTGTGTGAGTGTGTATGTCCCCCACCATGTGCATGCGCCTGCATGTGCGCCCCAGTATAGCGTACGGTGCCTGGCATTCCTCCATTATGCTGTCCCTGCACTGTGGTGCTCACACCTGCAAATGTACCAACCTGCGTACTCACCTGTGTGTCCTGAAGTGTTCCTCCACCACTCGTGTGCAGTATGCCTGTGCCCTAGCCACCAGCCTGGGATCCCTGTGCCCATGTTGCCTTCAGATCCATGGTCCCCTGGGTGTGCCCCTGTTGCACCCTCCCCCCCACCCCCTCCTCCTCCCTGGAACTGTTGCCCTCACTGGCCTCAACAGGTATCCCATGGTCATGGGCCATGTTGTGTAGCACACAACAGGCCAGGAATATGCCACATGCCTTCTCAGGGCTGTACCTTAGGGCACCACCTGACCAACACAGGCACCAGAAATGCATCTTCAGCATGCCAAAGACACACTCGATGATGGAATGTGTCATGATGTGTGCCTCATTGTAGCGTTCTTCCACCACTGTTCCGGGTTGTTGGATGGGGGTGAGGAGCCAAGGCCACAATGGGTATGCAGCATCACCTGTGGGGGTGGATGTTTCTCCATTAGTACATGGTGTTACCATGTGACGTGTGGCCCGACCCCATCCCGCCCTGTGTTGTGTGTCCCTGTTCTGCCCCCCCCCATCCATGCAGCCGCATGCCTGGTGGTCCTGCATCCCCTGCCCCAGTTGTTCCTGTCTGCCCCAGTCCATCTTGTGGTGCACATCAGTCTCATGCCACCCTGTGTCCACCTCAGCACTCTTCCACACCCCTGCTGTTCCAATGCCCTCATGCCTGCAACCTCCCACTCACAGCCCACCCCAGGTGTCCCAGACATGGTGCCCCCCCCCATGCTGCTGGTGCCTGGTCACATGTACCTAACAGGTGTCGACCTTGGATATCCCCGGCATTGAACCTTGTGCAGAGTGCAGACTGTTGCCATATGTATGCGTCATGTGCGCTCCCAGGGTGTGTGGAACAGACATTGGTGATGCACCCCGTGGCATCACATACCACCTGGCAGTTCACTGAATGGTACCCCTTTCGATTCATCTATGTAATGCCCTTCTCAACAGGTGGTGCATGGGTTGCCACATGGGTGCAGTCGATGGCCCCTATGACACCTGGCATGTGTGCCACCCTGTGTAACCCCTGCATGGCTTCTGTCTGCTCTGCCTGTGTTGTGGGGAATCTGATGTATTCCAAAGTGTGCGGTAGCAGTGCAGTGAGGAACTGTGGGAGTAGGCGGGATGTTGAGGCCTGTGATATGCCAGTGGTGTCCCCTGTAGGCCTCTGGAAGGTTCCTGTGGTGAACAGGCACATGACCATTGTCACCTTGGTCTCCACCAAGATGGCATGTCCTCATGCAGTGGGTGCCTGCGTCACATGATAGCATAGCTCACATAGCTGCCTCAGGCATGGCCCTGTTGAGGCGGTATCGCCCGACTGTCTCCACTTTTGTGAGCTGCTCAATGGACAGCTGGGTGTGGTATCGGGATGGGGCTGGCTGCCTACGGTTCCTTCCGGTGCTCTGCTTCCTCCTCATTAGGGCATCAGTGATGGTGACTGCTGCTGGGTTCATCCCCTCTGTTGCTGTGGTCCTCTGGTGTGGCTTGCTGCCTGGTGTTGTTGCTGGCTGTTTGCCTGCCAGTGCCTCTCCCTCTGGTTGAACTTCCCCTCTGGGTGTGACCTGCTGTCATTGTTCCATAGATGGCCTGCTGGTGTGCTGGACTTAAGTCTCCTTCTTTTGTACTTATCTTTCTTTGGTGCATCTTGGTTTTGCACTGGAGTTGCTCCATTGCTGCACCTTGGTAGTGCTGTGTGGATTGGGATGCATGGTGTATGCATTCGTATACTCCCTGTATATGCTACACGTCATTATGTCGTGCCGATGGTGCATGTTTTTTGATGCAGGACGTCTCATTTGCATTGGCGCTTCCTCCCTGTACCTGAATCGCCCTCCGGTACATTTCTGACTTGCGCAGGCGCATCTGAGTTGCACCAGGCACATCTGCTTTGTGAATCCTGCCCTCTAAGCAAATCTATTACCTTTCACCAGGTTAAAACTGAAAAAAGAAGTCTGGGGCTTCATAAAAGTGTCATTATATACCGGTAACCAGAACCTAAATAAATATTAGGCAAAGTATTAGACTGCTTTGAAGTACAAAGAGACAAAATATTAATTAAGCTCATTTTCTTCCTCTTTCTTTTTCCACAGTCCTATTTTATTTTTTTTTTTTGTATCTGTCACATCTACTTCTGTACAGCTACAGGTAGAAGCTGAAAAAAAGATTCCCATATTTCATGCATCACAAACTATTTCAAAAATTCATAATAGTTAATAAAGATATAGAAACATAACGTATTACATTTTAAACAGACTATTTGAAATTATGATGAAACTTCATTTTTTATTATGTTTTAGAATCAGACAAGATTTCGAATGGATGCACGAACTATATTAGATTTATTACACTAAGGTGGGAATGATTTAAATGATGTTATTTTAGTATAGTGTGACATTCATATGCTTTTTTTTTTGTGTGTGTGTATATATATATATATATATATATATATATATGAAACATACCCCTTTGACTGATTCTCATATTTATATGTATAGAAACATAGAAACATAGAATTTGACGGCAGATAAGGACCGCTTGGCCCACCCAGTCTGCCCATTTCCCTACCTACTGGATAAGCTGCAGATCCTAGTTAACCAGCAGCCTACTTCTTCCTACCCCCACCCCCAGAACTGCCTTATGACTATCCCATGCATGCTTGAATTCCACCACTGATTTTGACTCTACAACCTCCTCCGGAGAGCCGTTCCATCATCCACAACCCTCTCAGAAAAATACTTCCTTAAATTACCTCTGAGCCGCCCCCTCTATCTTCAAATTGTGCCTCTTGTTCTTGCACACCTCTTTTTTTGAAAGATGCTACCCTCTTGGACTTTGTTGATTCCTTGAGGTACTTGGAGTTTCTATCATGTCCCCCCTCTCCTTCTTTCCTCGAGGCAATACATATTAAGCTCCTTAAGTCTCTTTCATATGTCTTCTGGTGCAGACCCTGCACCATTTAGTGCCCTCCTCTGGACAGCTTCCATCTTGTCTATGTCTTTGCGGAGACTGGGTCTCCAGAACTGCACACAGTACTCCAGATGTGGTCTCACCAGCTGTCTGTACAGAGGGATAATAACTTCCTGTTTTCTACTGGTGATGCCTCTCCCTATGCATCCCAGTATCCCCCCAACACTCCTTGCTGCCCTCTCACATTGCTTGCCCGTCTTTAGGTCATCTGATATGACTACCCCCAGGTCCCTTTCCATTTTTGTTGTTGTTAGTATCTCACCCCCCATTGTGTACTCTTCCCCTGGGTTTTTGTTTCCCAGGTGCATTACCTTGCACTTCTTAGCATTGAATCTAAGCTGCCATACATTTGACCATTCCTCTAACCTTGCCAAGTCCCTTCTCATCCTTTCCACCCCACCCTGTGCATCAACTCTGTTGCAGATCTTAGTGTCATCTGCAAAGACATACTTTTCCTTCCAGTCCTTCTGCAATGTCACTTATAAAGACATTGAAGAGGACCGATCCTAATACTGAACCTCCGGTACCCCACTAGTAACCTCCTTTCTTCTGAGTGGACTCCATTTACTGTTACCTCTGTGTCCTATTCTCCAGCCAATTCTTTACCCAGGCTGTCATCTTGGGACCCACTCCCAGGCTGGCTAACTTGTATATTAATCTTTTGTGTGGGACTGTGTCAAATGCCTTGCTAAAGTCTAGGTAGGCCATGTCCACAGCCCCTCCCTGATCTACTACTTTGGTCACCCAGTCAAAGAAATCTATCAGATTCGTCTGGCATGACCTTCCCACTGTGAATCCATGCTGCCTAGGGTCCTGTGCCCTCTGGCCTCTACATACCCACAATTCTTTCCTTTAGAAGTGATTCCATCATTTTCCCTATCACTGAGGTTAAACTAACAGGTCTATAGTTTCCTGCTTCTGCCTTGCTCCCACTTTTGTGAAGGGAATCACATCTGCCCTCCTCCAGTCCTTGGGTACCACCCCATCCTCCCATGATTTGTTAAAAGGGTAGTCAGTGGTGTCACTAGTTCTACCCTTAGTTCTTTAGAATTCTGGGATGAATCCCATCAGGCCCCATTGCTTTGTCCACCTTCAGTTTTAAGAGTTCTTTCAGAACCCTTTCTTGTAAATGGCGGTATCAACTTCTGTATCCAGAGTGTTACTACTGTTTGTTTTATGTACCTCCCCTCTTCCTTTGTAAATACTGAGCAAAATATTTGTTTAGTATCTCTGCCTTTTCACAGTCTCCTCTGCCCACCCTCCTCCCTTTATTAAGCCTCACTATCCCTCCTTGGTCTTCCTTCGCTCCCTGATGTACCTATAAAGGTTTTATCCCCTTCTTAACTGAGTTGGCTATCTTTTCCTTGGTTTGGGCCTTTGCTGTTCTGACTGCCTTCCCAGCCTCTTTTGCTTTAACTGATACAGTTCTCTGTCCTGCTCCTTCTGCGATTCCTTGTACTTCCTGAATGCTTTCTTTTCTCTTGAACCTTCACTGCCACTTCCTTTGAGAACCATAGTGGTTTCTTACATCATCTTGTTTTGTTTATTTGCTTCACAAAGGCTCGTTACCTCTGTGATGGCAGTTTTATTATTCCCATTGTTCTTCCACCCTCCTTCCTGCCCATTTGCTAGTGCGTTCCTTAGGCACTCACCCATTTTGGCAAAGTCAGCCCTCCTAAAGTCCAGTACTTTTGTCTTTGTATGGCTTGACTCTATTGCTGTGTTTATTGTGAACCATACTGTTCGATGGTCGCTAGTTCCCAGATGGCTACCCACTTCTACATCTGTAATCCTCTCACCATCTCCATTTGAGAGAATCAAGTCTAAGTGCTCCCTCGAGTGGCTCCAGTACTAGTTGTCACAGGCATGCCCCTGTAGGGCATCTAGAATAACTGCACTCTTTTGAAGTGGCAGCTGCAACTGCACTCCAGTTAACATCTGGCATATTCAGATCACCCATCAGCAATATCTCCCCTTTTTCTGCCATTCTAAGTATACTTTCTATCATTTCCCTGTCCATTTCCTCCCCCTGAGAAGGGGTCTGTATACAACCCCTGTGCGTATTGTGGTATAACATTTGACAGAAAAAGAAATTTTACATTCTATAAAGAACAATCAATGACTATATGCATACTGTTTATTTGACGCTTCTGGTTTATAAGACTTATTTATAAATAATTTGCTTTGAAATTTAAAACTCTAGATCCTGAAGAAGCAGTGAGTGTGAACTGTGAAACATTGGTAAATGGTGCAATAAATTGCTTTTTTCATTGAAAAGTAGTCAGAATTCTAATTTCAGAAACATCAAAATAGCCATTACAGAGGCAACAAGCCTTTGTGTGAAGGAAATCAACAAAAGAAAGTGAAGGAAAAAAAACACCATGATTCTCAGAAGAGGTGGCAGGGAAGGTTAAGGAGAAAAGGGTAGCATTCAGGACGTATAAGGAAACACAGAAGGAGCAGGACAGAGACCTGTACCAGTTAAAGCAGAAGGAAGTGGGGAAGGCAGTCAGAATAGCAAAGGCCCAAACTGAGGAAACGATAGCCAGCTCGGTTAAGAAGGGGGATCAAACCTTCTATAGGAACATTGGGGAGCAAAAAAAAGACCAAAGGGAGGATACTGAGGTTTAATAAACTGAAGGGAGGGCGGGCAGAGGGGGACAGTGAAAAAACAGGGATTCTGAATGAATACTTCTGCTCAGTATTTACAAAAGAAGAGGAGGGGAGGTACCTAAATCAAAGAATAGAAGCACTCTGGATAGGGAGGTTGATACCAGGCCATTCACAGAAGAAAGTGTTTTGAAGAACTCTTAAAACTGAAGGAGGACAAAGCAATGGGGCCTGATGGGATTCACCCAAGAATTCTAAAAGAACTAGGGTAGAACTAGTGACACCACTGACAACCCCTTTTAACAAATCATGGGAGGATGGTGTGGCACCTGAGAACTGGAGGAGGGTGGATGTGCTTCCCCTTCACAAGAGTGGGAGCAAGACAGAGGCAGGAAACTACAGACTTGTTAGTTTGACCTCAGTGGTAGAGAATATGATTGAATCACTTCTGAAAGAAAGAATTGTTGAATTCCTAGAGGCCAGTGGGGTACAAGATCCAAGGCAGCATGGACTCACAACAGGAAGGTTGTGTCAGATGAATCTAATAGATTTCTTTGACTGGGTGACCAAAGTAGTAGACCAGGGAGGGGCTGTGGACAAGAACTACCTAGACTTTAGCAAGGCATTTGACACAGTCCTACACAAAAGAATAATATACAAGTTAGCCAGCCATGGAGTGGGTCCCAAAGAGATAGCCTGGGTAAAAATTTGGCTGGACAACTGGACACAGAAGGTAATAGTTAACGGAGTTCACTCTGAAGAAAGGGGGGTTACTAACAGGGTACCGCAGGGTTCAGTACTGGGAGCAGCCCTCTTTAATGTCTTTATAAGTGACATTGCAGAGGGACTGGAAGAAATGGTATGGCAGACGACACAAAGATCTGCAACAGGATAGATAAAGAAGGTGGGGTGGAAAGGATGCAAAGGGACTTTGCAAGGTTGGAGGAATGGTCAAATGTATGGCAGCTTGATTCGATGCCAAGAAGTGCAAAGTAATGCACCTAGGAAACAAAAACCCAGGGGAAGAGTACATAATGGTGGGTGAGCTACTAACAACAACAAAAATGGAAAGGGACCTGAGGGTAGTCATATCAGATTACCTTAAGGTGGGCAAGCAATGTGAGAAGGCAGTAAGGAGGACTGGGGGGATACTGGGATACACTGGGAGAGGCATCACCAGTAGAAAACAGGAAGTTGTCATCCCTCTGTACAGACAGTTGGTGAGACCCCATCTGGAGTACTGCATGCAGTTCTGGAGACCCCATCTCCGCAAGGACATACAATAAATGGAGGCTGTCCAGAGGAGGGCAACTAAAATGGTGCAGGGTCTGCACCAGAAGACATACAAAGAAAGATTAAAGGAGCTTAATATGTATACTCTTGAGGAGAGGAGGGAGAGGGGGAACATGATATAAACTTTCAAGTACCTCAAGGGAATCAACAAAGTCCAAGAGGGTAGCATCTTTCAGAAAAAGAGATGTACAAGAACAAGGGGGCACAATTTGAAGACAGAGGGGGACGGCTCAGAGGCAATGAGAGGAAGCATTTTTTCATGGAGAGGGTTGTGGATACATGGAATAACCTTCCTGAGGAGGTAGTGGAGTCAAAAACAGTGGAGGAATTCAAGACTGCATGGGACAGACATAAGACAATTCTAGCGGTGCCAGAAGGAAGTAGGCTGTCGGTTAACTAGGATCTGCAGCTTATCCATTAGGTAGGGAAATGGGCAGACTAGATGGGCCAAGCAGTCTTTACCTGCCCTCAGATTCTATGTTTCTATGTTTCTATGTGCTGGCCTGGCATGGACTAACAACACAATCAAGGACTGGCACTGGGGCTTCAACACCCACTTAGGTAGCACCCATCCAAGCACATGGCACTTTGTCGAATGCCTCCAGGAGGAGCTGCATCTCAGTGAGTTCTGCATGGAGCAGTTGGTCTCTGCAGTGGCAACCACAATGAAATGCAAGCACTGCAAGGATCTCTGCTGGTGGGCAGAGAGCATCGTGCCAGAGTATGCATCGCACAGCATGGCTGACTATCGAGGGGGCTCACCTACAACCTCCAGCCCCAGGTGTAGCTGGGTGGTGCATACAGTGCCCCTGACACTCCTGGCCACTACATGCTGTCATACATGACTCCAGCCTTATTGTAGGGCACCCTCCATCCGGCTGCTGCATTGTGCATCAGTGCATCTTGTGTCTGCCACCACTGCAGCCACACATGCCTCTGTGTGGTCCTGGCCACACCACCTGTGCTGATGTATGGCACCATCTCCATCCATTTCAGCCCTTTTTACACCCTGCCCTGCATGTGGTGGGCACTCCATCTGCAGGTCCGCCTGTCACGCATACGTCTCCACCCCCCCACACAGTGACACCCCCCACACCTGCTTGTCTGTGTTGTCCTCTGTATTGTTTTGCCAGCATTGCCCTGCCTGTCCACCGTACCTCTCATTTTTGTGCTCCTGACGTGTATCAGTGCAACACCAGTCTGGTCCTCTGCATGCTCCATGGTGTTCCCCTCATGCTGTTCTGTCCCCGCCCCCATCTTAGCAGTCTATCCCTGCCCCTTGTGAGTTCCCTGATGCTGGTGTTGATGGTTACATTTTTTTAATGTGCGCAGTTCATGGTTCTGATGCCCACTGTTCTAGCTTCTGTGCCACTTCCCCTGATCACCGTGGTCCATGGGCCCACATTGCAGTCACCATTGGGAATGGGCAGTCATGACATGAACATGTTTCACCTTACAAAATTCCTTGATGGGAAAATTAAAACTTTGTACATTTCTTTTCCACAGTGATCTTTATTAGGGTGAATATTTATGCAGCAACTGAAGAAGACATAGGGCCACATATTCAATGCTAGTCAGTTGTGCCCCACACATTTTAGCAGCGCACATGAGATAATGCACAGTCAGCCTGGGGGCAATATCCAGACAGGTAGCATGCCCTGACCAGGTTATGCTGCCTGTCTGAATGTGGGACTGTGTTGGCATAGTACATGGTGACTATGTGCCATGCTCAGACAGCCCCCTGCACAAATATGGCCCACAGGGGTGAATTGAGATAGTGCATCCAAAATAGAACAGTGTCATTGCTCCTGTGAGCCATATTCCACTATCTGCATGCCAATGAGCCAATAGTATATGTAAGGTACTAAGGTGCCACTTGCATGCCATTATGGGCTGATTATGCACTATGCAACCCTGCACAACTGTGTAGAATCATGCATACCTGTGCTGACCCCTCCATTCCCCAATCACCATTCATATGCCACCAGATTTGCTCCTATAGTGCTCCTGTAACAATTGTAACATCTGGGATCTTTTTAATTTTTTATTAGCTGTGTTATCTGTAAAATATTTTTGTTGGTGTGAAATTTAAGAGGTGAATGAGAAATTGCCATCTATGCAGTCCCAGCTGGGCTTTGGCATGAGTATTCCTGTGTTCTCACAGAAGTTGAGTATAGACGGCAGGGTTTCTATCATCTAATAACCTTTAGTTTATGGAGAGCTGAGTTCCTTTTATCAAAACGACTTATGTGTTGATTTTGAACAGTGCCCAAGGCAAAGGTGGTACTTCATGTTGCGCAGACCCATTGATATAGGACAGAGCCTGAATACACACAACCAGATTGGATTCGTTCAGAAGTGGAGTTCCCCATGGTTTAGAAGAAATGCACTTTGCAGTTACCAGGCAGTGCAAAATGGCTCCAACATTTCACTGTCAAGGAACTTTATCGTGGGTGGGCGACCCCTGCTGTGCTCTTTCCTTATATACACACAAAAGCCCTGTGCAAATGTATGCATTTAAAGAGACAGCATGATATATTAATGGACAAGTGATCACAAATGCATGTAAATATATACAACATGAAAAACACAAAAAAAGGGTTAAAAGGACATTTTCTTTCTTTAAGGGGTCTTTTTTTTTTAGCAAATTCTATATCTTAAAAACTCATTGGAACCTGTGGACACCATTTGGCATCAAGAAATGCATTCTCTGGAGTCCTGCAGCACCATTCAGTGTCTTCTTGCACAGAGCCAAATATCCCATGGTCGTCATGTGGCATCTGTGGTGCTCTGCCCCTTGCTTATGATTGTTGTATGATATTGGTATTATAAATACATGGTCTGTGTATGACATTTCAGTGTGTGAGGAATTGGGCCTGTGGCTACAAGGTGTCAGTGGTTAAAAACCACAGGATATTGTAAAACAGACCAGAAGAACCATGTTACTGACTTCCTTGCAAAATGGCATTTTATTACCTTTTTATGTCCTGCCCAAGCTTTTGAAGTTGAAATCAAATGTAACTTTATGACATCAGAAACAGGACGTCATTAGGCTGATTCCTGTTAGCTTTTTAACTTGGTGCCAGTGTGGGAATGTTAAGATCAAAGAAAATGTTTAATTAAAGGATGCCATATTTAGGAAATGTATTTTTCTTCTGATGTTACCATTAATTTTAAAATACCTCCTGGTAGGGAATTATGCTTGTAAGAATTAATTCTAAAAGAAGAAGCTAGATGACTCACCAAGGGGGTTGGGAGATAAGAGTTGAAAATGTATCAGTGTACCTGAAATGTGTGATGTGATATCTTGGGCTCTGAAAACAGAAACATCTAACTTAAAACACACATGCAGAGGTAATGCATTAGACAGCAAATATCTAAAGTGTTATAGTAGGAGTTTTATTCTGTAATTTTTTCCATTTTCTTGTGTGACTGTGAGCTCTTGATATTTGCTCTGTATTTTATTTTACTTATTTTACAATTTTTAGTAAATAACCATTTTCTTGAAATGCTGCCTGTGTCTTCCCAGTCCTTTTTGCATGGGATTGCTATGACCTGTGTTTAAACCTGACAGCTGTTAAAAGACTTGATGGTGTTACTAAGCTTGGAAAAGGTAAGAATATACCTAAGGTCTCTTATAGAGTTTTAGGAATTCATTTTGGAGACCTGGCTAGGTGCCCCTGGCAGAGAATTGTACCACAATCCCCGAAGAGGGTACATATCTGAGCCTGTACATTGGGTATGCTAGCATAAGGCTTATAGTTTGAATCCTCCCTGAACATGAGGCTAACAGGTGATTTGAACTCAAAGCAGACAGGAGGGTTACCCTGTCTGTTATCTATTCACACTATTGTGCTCTGAGGTTGGCACTGTGACAGCAGAGGGCCTGGCCTGTGGAGTGTATGTTTGTGACAGCGTCTTCAGCTTTAGAATGATGTTGCGGCAGAACCAATCTGTTGGCACCTCTGATATTGTATCAGACTATAGCTGACTCTGCTGGTAATGTAGGAAACATGTAAAAGGAGGGGCTTTATATAAACAAAACTGTGTTTTCCTACATTACAGCAGCCAAACTTCCCTCCCCGCGCCTTATGCCACCTCATGCCTCTGAAACCAGAAGTCTAAATCACTGTACGGCACTTGGAGAACTGGGATGTTTTAAGAGCAAACCAGCTGTTAGTATTTCAATTTTTAGGCAGAAGCTGGTAAAAAACATCCCGGTGTCCCAACTTAGCCACATACAACAGATTTAAGTGGCAATTTGAAGCTGAACTACGGTTTGAAAGTTTGCGATATGCAAATTAGGGACTATGCATATCGCAAAACCGGAAGTATAGCTTGCAGTGACAACATAACTTTATACTAAATAACTAAGATGGCAAATGCAAAAATAAACTGGACACTGTGCAGAAAACATGCTGTTCTGTCAGACCCTATCAAAAGATTGCATACCTTTAGTCAGACAACGATGTATTTTGACAGGGATCCGATGCATGTAAATGAGGAGTCACGGGGCATGATTATGACTGTGTATGAGGCACACATTGTAACAGAGGTAATTAAATTTATAAATAAGCCTCATTACAGACATAAATGCACAAGAACAACACAAAACAGCAAACTAGACAGTCACTTATTCACAGCAATGACTGTCACAGCACCACAACCTGTATTTTAAAACTTTATTTTGACAGCATGCTAATGAGGCAGGAGTGCATATTCAAGCCAGGAAGTATGGTTGCTGTCACATAGCTGAAGCTACGTCTCATTTTACTCAGTCCTGCAGGTGAAAATCAATGTAGCTGCAAGTAGTTCACATAAAACCCATCCCACCCTGCACAAAAATGCATATTGTGTCTCATAAATCATAGACACATAGAAATTGTCAGCAGATAAGTACGGCTAGGCCCATCTAGTCTGCCCATAAACTCTAAACTTTTATACAGTCACTGACCCTAAGTGATGAATGACTTTTCATCACTCCCTCCCCACCTAATGGGAAGAACATTTACATTTTTCCATCAAAATGACGTAAGGAAATGAAACCTTACTACGCTACCAAAAGCTCTTTTTTTTCTCTCACAGGCAGCACAGTAGGAGTCATGCCACACAAATGTAAATATCTCAAAAACTATAACTCTTGGCCATTCACAACCAGCATGAAAGTTTCTTAACACTGTATAAACAACACAGTTTCTCTAATTGGTTCTTCCTACCTCCTCTCTTTTCCTACTGGGATAGCCTCATCTGGGAGGAGCCCAGAGAGAGTATTTAATTAAAGGAAGAGGGTGGGAAACTTTTTTCCTCTCTTTGTTGCTGTTTCTTAAAAAGAAGACTGTTCTTCTACTTTTTAAAGGCTGCCCACAGTTTGAAAAGGGTGCCTTTTTCTGCTTATTTATTTATTTTATTTAGTTTTTGTTGACCGGGTAATTGCACTAGACAAATCCTGTCTATTTTCAGGCACGACCCGGGGGAGGGAGATACAGATGAATGCCAACTGACCTTGAACCAGATTAAGCTGTTAGTGGTATATTTTTAGTGAATGAGGGGAATTTGGCCAGGGCACCGGGGAAATTCCCCTACTCTTTTTCGATAAGTGCCATGAGATCTTTAACATCCACCTGAACTACCACCAATCCAGGCAGATGGGACCTCGGTTTAATGTCTCGTCCGAAAGACGGAACCTCAGAAGTGCAGCACCCCTCTCATGCTGCACTACAGTGTCAGTATTGGGATATTAACCCAAGTGCCAGATGTGAGAACTGAACCCACAGCCCTCTGATCTCCCAGCCTCAGAGGCAAGTGTGCTACCTACTGAGCCACTGACACTAGAAGCTTGAAGTGCTGATTGGCTCCCAGAAGCTGGATATGATTGGAGCCAATCACCAGTGTTTCAGTTCTTGTCCTGGTCCCACGGCAATGGCAGCCAGTTCCCTCAGATGGAGCTATGGCCACTGGTTGCCTTCCAAGAGGCAACAGTTACCAATCACTTCCCTTGTGGCTATGATCGCCTTTTTCCTCACCACAGCAATGGCCGTCAGTTCCCTCAGATGCAGCTATGGCCACCTAATCCCCTCCATGCGGCACTGGCTGCTGATTTCTTCCCTTGTGGCTATGGTTGCCGAAGACCCAACTTTCAGTTACGACTGCTCTTTGACTGTTGCTGTGTCTTCTGGTGTGCCTGAGGCATTCACATGCATGGCAAGAACATACTCCAAGCTGTAATTAGCAGTGAACTTCATGTGGTTCCCCAATGCATTTCTGGAACTGTCTCTTGGTCTTGCCCATACAGTACATGCCACAATTACACTAAGTCTCGTAAACAACATGCATAGTGTCACATGTGATCAGCTCTCGAATGCTTAATAACATGTTCTCTACTGGTCACCCCCTTTCCCGTGGATTGGATCCCATTTACCACCACCCTCTGCTTTCTCTCCCACAATCAGTTTCTAACCCAGTTCACTACCTTGTGGCCCACTCCCAGGCTACCCAAATTGTTTACCAGTCTTTTATGTGGAATGGATTTGAAGGCCTTGCTGAAATTGAGGTAGGCGACATCTGCTACTCTCCTCTGATCCATCTCCTTTTTCACTCAGTCAAACAAATATATCACATTTGTTTGACAAGACCTGGTGTGAATCCATGTTGCCTCAGATCCTGCACTCTAGTTTGATTCCAATTGTTCCAAGATCCTTTTATTAAAGAGCCACTGACACGTCTCTGTAGAGACATGCCAACTGTGCCCTACCCTGCCTACAGTACCGCCTGGTACAGAGTATTGCAAATGGAGGTACTGTAAGGCAATATTTTACAGTAAAGATACAGTGGAAAACAATGCACACCCCCTGCTGCAGCCTTAGGTCCCCTTCCTGATCCCATCCTGAGGATGACATCAGGTCAGGATGGGGACCTGGCGAAATTCAATTTTGCCAGTGAGAGTGCCGAGGAATTGGCATTTCACCAGTGAAATTGCTATGAAACGCTGATTTTGTGACACTTTTGCAGGAGAAATGGAATTTTAACCAGGTCCCTATCCTGACCTGACATTCTCAGGATTAGATCAGGAAGGGGACCCGAGGGTGTGCTCCACCGCATCTATACTGTACAATACTACTTTACAGTACCTCCGTTTGCTTTACTCTCTATACCGGTAGGTACTGTAAGCAGGGTAAGGGACAACTGGCATGTCCTTTTAGAAGTGTCAGTTGCTCTTCAAGCAGTGCCTCCATAATTTTACCCACTACTGAGGTGAGACTGACTGGCCTATAGTTTCCTGCCTCCTCCTGCTTCCATTCTTGTGAAGACGGACTATATGTGCCCTCTTCCAGTCCTCAAGAACCACTCCAGTATTAAGCAACTCATTAAACAGGGCTGCCAGGGGCACTGCCAGCCCCACTTCTTAGTTCCTTTAATACACTAGGATTTATGCCATCTGGTTTCATTGCTTTGTCCGCCCTCAGTTTTGTGAGTTCCTCTTGGACTCTCTCTTCTGTAAATGGACTGGTGCTCACCACCCTTCCCCCTTTGTAGCTGATGCCCAGTTGTGGTCCCAGTCCCTTCCCTTCTTCAGTGAATACTGAACAGAAGTATTTATTTAGTACTGATGCCTTTTCTAGGTCTCCCTCCATGCACACCCCTTCATTCCCTTTGAGCCTTTGTAAATGAGCTTCTGCACAATGGTTATTGCTAAAAAAACAAGCAAACAAACAAACAAGCCTTCCAATCCTAACCCCAGCCTTCCTTCCTTCCTTCTTTCACTGACGTACCTATAGAATGTCTTGTCCCCTTTCTTTACCATCTTTGCTAATCTTTCCACTGTTCACACCTTTGTCCTCCTAACAGCTTTCCCTGCTTCCCTCAATCTATTTAGGTACACCACCCTATCCACTATCCTATCCACTTCCCTCTGTGTCTTCCAATATTTCCTGAAAGCCAGTATTTTGGTACTTTCTTTCTCTGTCCCATCCATCGAGAATCATAGTTGTTTCATCCTTCTCTTACCCTTGTTTCTCAACCTAATGCACTGGTTAGTCACCTCCACCATATTTCCGTGTATGTGTGCACACTGCTTCTCCACCTCCTTCCTGCATCCTTCCTTGCCAGGGCTACTTTGATGCATATCCCCATCCTAGCAAAGTCCACTCTCCTGAAATCCAAGACCCTCACCTTTGTGTGACTTGACTGTGACCCTGTACCCATATTAAAGCACACTTTCACCCAGACTTCTGTGATTCTGTCTCCATTGGTCAGTACTAGGTCCAGAACTGCCATGTCCCTGGTGGGGTCTAAAAGTTGCTGCCTGACACTGCAGAATTCCAGGATGTTTCAACTCCTGGCTGAGAAAGCTGCTGGGGTGGTCCAGTCCACATCTGGCAAATGAAATGAAAATGAAAATCACCAAGCAGCAGTACCACACCTCTTTTGCTGCCCTTTTATGTAATTCTTCCATTAGCACCCTGTCTGCCTCCTCCCCCTGTGCTTGAGGCCTGTAGATCACCCCTGTTTGAATTTATTAATTTGGTTTAACTTGTTGTTGTTAGACAAAGTAGGCTAAAAACCCATTTAATTGTCTCCCACTCGTAGAGGGTCTATTGACTATTGTTATTATCCAGTAGAAGTTCATCCAATCTATATTTGAAACTCTCTAATAAAGGTGCCTCTACAATATGATTGGGTAACACATTCCATCTTCTGGCAGTGCGTATGATGTAGAAGTTAAAACGTTTATTACTGGAAACCCTCTGTATTTCAATCTGCCTACTGTGTGATGTGAGATTTGTTTTTTAATTTGGAATTTTATTCCACATTGTGTCATCACTAATGGGTCCTTTGTAATTTTATACAAGAGTAATAAGTGCCCCCGAATTCTTCTAGTTACTAATGGGGAAAGTTTTAGTTTGTCCAGCCTTCCATTGTAATCTAGACTCTTTATACCCTGAAGTGATTTAGTTAACCTACTTTGTATTCTTTTGATAGTAATTATGTCTTTCTTTAGGAAGGGACACCAAAATGGGGATCCATAATCAAGGTGGTGAGTAATATAAGTTTTATAAAGTTTCAACATACCGCCTGTCCCCAGAGACAAAGGCTTTCTTTACTGAACGAACAAGCCGATTGCAGTTCTAGGCTATTTTTTGACAATGGGTTAAGGAGGAGAGGTTTTAGTTGACCCATACACCATTACTCCTGAACTAGATTTGAGTGGTATACCATTAAGGCAGTACTGATACACAGGGTTGTTTTTTCCAAAATGTATTACAGCACATTTTTGTTAATGCAATTTTGTTTTATTGTCAACACCCCTTTGGTCAATAGCCTGTAAATCATTTAGGAGTAGTAGATGTTTGTATATGGACGATACATCACCTCCCATTTTAGTGTTATCTGCAAATTTAGAGATGACACTTCTAAGCCCCCTACCCATATCACTTATATATAATCCAAATAATACCAGGCCCAGTACCAATCTCTGGCATATTCCACTTGTTACATTACCATAATTAGAATAAGAAGAGTTAACCCTTATGGACTGTTTTCTATCTGTCAGCCAATTTCCTATCCATCTAATGATATCTTTGTTTAGACCCAAGTTGTCTAATTTTCTAAAGAGTGGGCCATGGGGGATGTTGTTGAATGCTTTTCTAATATCAGGAAATATTACATCAATTGGAAATCTTATATCTAATTGTTCACTTACATAATTATAAGAAGAGATCAGGTTAGCTATACAGGAGAAGCCCTTCCTGAAACCATGTTG
This sequence comes from Neoceratodus forsteri, assembly GCA_016271365.2. NCBI lineage: Eukaryota > Metazoa > Chordata > Ceratodontiformes > Ceratodontidae > Neoceratodus > Neoceratodus forsteri. Next base: position 269,568,779 of record CM057455.1, read on the forward strand.
TGTGCAATCTTGGAGTCCCAATCTAGCTACCTTACTGTCAATTATGTTTTTAATTATTCTTTCCAATAATTTGCAACATACCGATGTGAGGCTTATAGGCCTATAGATAGCAATGCATGCTGTGTTGCCCTTTTTATGAATCGGTATGACAGTGGCCTTACGCCAATCTAGGGGAACCTCATCAATCATAACTGATTTATTAAACAACATTGTTAGGGGCCACGCCACTGTATTAGCAACTTTGTTCCAGATAACTGGGTTTATGTTATCTGGACCTGGAGAGCAAGTTTCCTTTAATTAACCTAATTCTTGATGTACCATTTCTGGAGATTGATTTGTTCAGATTCAGCTAGGCAGGAGGCAGGTATCCACTGATTATTTGAATTAAATACTGAAATGAAATTCTGATTAAAGCAGTTAGTGATTTCTTTATTATTATTAATTGTTATGCCATTATACGTTATTGTGTTAATTCTGTTATTTGTTTGATTGATAATTGTGGTTTACATTTGCATAGAAACTCTTACAGTCTTTTTTATGTGCCCATCTGTTTTCCAACTTAAATTTCTGTTTTTTGATAAGAGATTTTAAAAGTTTCTGTTGTTACTTATATTTTAGTTGATTTGTTGGGGTAGGTTTACTTTTATAACTCCTGAATGCTTTTTGTTTCCTTCTTATTTGTCTTTTTATAGACCAAGAGAACCAGAGTAGAATACTTCCGTTACTGTTAGTGTTTTTTTCTTCTCATGGGGATATGGTGTTCTAATAATTCTTGTAATTTGTTTTTTAATTTATTCCACATTTGACAATGCTGAAACCCTCAAAGAAGTAATTACAATTAATGCTTGATAGTTCATATTTGATTTTAGACCAAGCAACTTTTTTATAGTCAGGTGGGGATGTATTATTTTTTAATTTAGATTGAATCAGATTAAGAGTACATTCAATGGTTTTATGATCACTGGTTCCCAGGGGAGCTCCTACCCCAACTTGGCTTATGCATTCTTTGCTATTCATTATCACCAAATCAAGAATATTTTACAAGTGGTACTCATCCAAAAGATGTTAATGTATCAAGAAGGGTTTGTTCAAAAGATGTCACACCCTTCATTGAGTCCCAGGAAATCCCTGGAACATTAAAGTCACCAACCATTACAGTATTGCCCAAACTAAGGATTGAGTTAATTTCATCTATTAAAAATAGAATAAAGTACAGGGTGATGTGTGTAACGAGATGTTTACACACACCTGAGAGGTTTGTGCAAAGCATCGAACCCCGAGGGTGTGTGTGAACTTTGTGTTTTCACACACACCACCTAGTATTTTATTTCACATAATTGCTGGGTCTTCCTTTTTGTCCACATCAATTATATAAAATTAAGAAAGCCATTCCTGATTCTGTTCCGTGCAGCCACAGTCTGCTTTGGACTGAGTGCGCACCATGGCAGTGATTTTTATTTTATTTATTACATGTTTTTTTTTTGTGTGTGGCAGCAAGCAAACATTTTAATATTTTATTCTGTTCTGTGGTGCCTAAAAGACTTACCACCGAGTCCCTTCAAGTGGTGATTCCATCTGTGTGATGGTGAGGTGGTGAGCGGTACTTGAGGAAGAGCTAGGGTGGGCTTATGTGCAAACTGAGGGAAAACCATGTGCCTGTTTGCCATAATGAATTCTCCTTTATTTCAGCAAATAATGCCACATTTGTTTCTTAGGTAAAAAGGAAGACACATTAATTATTGCATAGTTATCACTAGTATTAGTATTAAGTGGTTTGTAAAAATGCCCAACGTTATTTTGGGGGAGTGGGTGAATTGTAAATTTAACCACAACATCTCAGTGAGTCTATTATTGTGGTTATTATATGGAGTTATTTTGTAGCATTCAATGTGCTCAGAGATGTAACAGCATACTCCTCCCCCTTTCCTATCAATTCTAATTTCATAAAATAACTGGTATCCTGGGATGTCATTAGACCAGTCATTAATATCTTCCCACCAAGTTTCAGTTAAGCAAACAATATCCATTTTTTGGTTCGCCATTAGTATTTTAACTTCAGCTAGTCTGACCTGATTTAAACTCCTTACATTAATATTCCAGATGGACTGGTTGGACTGGTTATTTTTATTAATATTCTTTTTCCCAGTGATTCCCTTGTCCCCCTTTGTTGTTAGTTTAAAGATTTACAGATAATGTTGTTAAATGTTCTCCCCAATTTATATGCCCCTTGCCTGCTTAAATGCAAACCGTCCCAACAGAATAATGTTTTATTGTTACAAAAGGTTTCCCAATGGGAGACAGACAAGTAATATGAGATTGCCTGTCTGAAGGGTGACCCACAGTGCCTCAGCCTACCTTTCCCTACCCTGTACTACCGATGTCTTTATACCTTCTCTGACATTTAGGAGCATACCTCTCAACTGTACCACATTACGAGGAACGTTCCTCATTTTACTTAAGAAAAGGTCCCTGTTCCACATTGTGAGGACTTGTTCCACATTCAGAGTCAACATTTTAAAGCAAATATCCATAGTAAATGATGGAAAAAATAACTTATTCAATTAATAACAGACATTCTCAACATAAATGCAACATTTTAATAGTGTTTTGAGCTTCTCTGGTAAAGATTTGATTAAGTGTTCCACATTTTGCCCATTTGTTCCACATTGTGACAGGCAATGTTCCACATTTGGGGACAAAAGTTTGAGAGGTATGTTTAGGATCACCCCCCAACCCCACCATTTTTACCCTCCCTATCCCTTCTGAACAGTGCATACTATGGAACATTTTTGGCTGAGGTATTCTGAACTTTCTTTTGCTGATAAATTTGTGGAGTGGCATGAGTAAAGGATTTAGTTGCTGGTAAGCTTGGATTTGTTTGTGGGTGTGGCTGGACTTTCAGTTGTTGCTGAAGGTATTTAACAGCAGGTTCCAGTTAATTTCATTGGTTCTGTGGGGCCTCAGCAGACTCTGGCTACTGTGACCCAGTTTTGTTTGGGCTGAATTTCTGGAAGCTACTGTAGGAACAGGTAAAAGTGGGTGTGGCTGGATTTTCAGTTGTTGCTGAAGATATTTAATGGCGTATTTCAGTTAATTTCACTGGTTTTGTGATTAGGCTGTTGCCTTTAGGGCAGTAGTGCTGACTTTATTTAATACTGTGTATTGTTGTGTATGGTATCTGTAGTGGGAGCTGGAGATTAATTTATCTTTCCAACAGGCATTGCTAGCAGCCTTCTGGAAGGTTCTGTTCCCTCCCCTCAGCTAGGATCAATTTACAGCTCATGATGATTTAAAAACCACTTGCTTCTCTCACACAGCAGTAGTGCAGAAGCAGACTGAGTTTGGCTGAGGTAGTTTGAACGGAGATACCAGAGCATTAAGGATCCCTCTTGCGCTCATGGATAATTATGGCAGTTTCAGATGCTGCTCACATAGCACTGCTCCACCCATCACAGCATCGAAGGTCGGCAGTACACACCCATCATGACCAGTACATTGAAATAACTAGGAAACTATATAAAGCAAAATACAGGGGGCTTGGGGGCGGAGCCACCCAAATACAAAAAAGATCACCAAATCAATCGAATAATGTTCAAAGGCACAACTACTTCATTGGTGCACCCGTGGGGCTTGGGGAGCGGAGTGCCCCCACATAAAGTAATTTTTATAATTCTCTGACAATTAGCAGCAAGATGTTTGGAGGTCTAGGACTCACAAGAAAAGTTTACAGACACTTAAATCATTACTGGCTGCAGCTTCTGTCCGCACTTTGGGATAAACATTTTACCGAGACTAATACAGTGCAGAATCGTGGAATGTCTTGTTTGTTTTAGACCTTTTTGAGCTTGTGCAATACTGCATTTCGGACTTTTCAAAGTATGTGACTAGACTGTATGCAATACACAGCATGTTGCAAAATTGGGAGTGTCTTTGTATGACATTTCAGTCTTTGGAGGCTTGTGTGTGTGAAGTTGCTAGAACCTGAAGTACTGTAGTGCACAGAAATATTTTTTTCACGCAAGCGGGGACCTTAATCCTCCAGTATCACCATTTGAACTTTCTGTTGCTGATAAATTTGTGGAGGGGCAGGAGTAAAGGATTTAGTTGCTGGTAAGCTTGGACTTGTTTGTGGGTGTGGCTGGACTTTCAGTTTTTGCTGAAGGTATTTAACAGCAGGTTTCAGTTAATTTCACTGGTGTTGTGGGGCTTCAGCAGATTCTGGCTTCTGTGGGCTGTTGTAAGTATGTGTGGCTGGACTAGTCACCCCCTCGTTGTTCCTTGGCTGATTGTTTCTGGACATAGCCTGTGGGGTTATTTTTAATTAAGACTAGGAGAAGAATGCATTGCACTGAAAGAGGGGGGAGAGGGGAAATCTTGGGGAATATTTGGTATCCTTCATCTAGAAAGGTGGGGAGTTGCTAGTGGGTCACGACAGCAGTTGGTAGGTTGGTAGGCTGCAACAATTGCGGTGCACTAATCTTTCTAAAAATTGCCTGGTGGGTGGGGGGTGTTTAGTGTGCAATCATATAGAGAAACTTAGAAAGGAGATTGAGGGTCTGCAGGAGAAACTAAGACTGGCAAGTCAGACTGGAGGAGGTTATAGCCCAATACTGGAGGAAGGAAGGAGGGGACATGAGGGAGGGCAGTTTGAGCCAATGGTGGTACGGAGAGGGTCAGAAGAAGGAAAGCAGAAACGGGGGGCCCTAGCAAAGAAGAATGGTGTTGGGGAAACCAGGTCAGGGGACAGAAGACAAATGGATGGAGAAGATAGGGACTTGTGAGGGAAGGAGGAGAAGTAGAAAAAGTCATAGAGTCATAGGAAGGAATGGGTTACTATGAGGAGAGAGGAAGTGGGCATTGGTGAAGGGTCTTCAGAAAATTGTTTTGCAGTACTAGATGGGAAGGAGGGGGAAGGAGGTGATGAAATTGGAGGAGTAACTGATAGATGCCCAGATGAAACTGGAGTGGGGGGAAGTTCTGTTGGGGGAGTTACAACAGGGACCAAAGGGGGAACTACTGTTCAGGAGGAAGATGAGGAGCCAGGAGTGAGAGATGGGGAGGAATGGAAGAAAGCGGTGAGTAAGAGGGCTGGAATCTTAGTGCTGGGGGACTCAGTACTAAGTGGAGTCAGGTGGGTTAGCAGAGGGGAGAGGCATAGTCACATTTGGGTGAAGGCCGTGCCAGGAATGACAGAGAAAGCGGTGGGAAATCTGTTCTAAAATATGCTAGAAGGGGTAAGGACAAACCTCATTTAATTATACATTTGGGGACAAACAACCTGGCTGACAAGATGGCAGATATAGTCCAGAGGAGGTCTGAGGAACTAGTATAGTTGTGTGAGGGGGCAGGAAGATCAGTAACATTTTCAGAGATACTTCCAGTGCCCAGGGCAAGCACAGCAAGAAAACTGAGAATAGAGGAATTTAACAGATGGCTAAGAATTGGGTGTCATGCTAAAGGGTGTGGGCTGGTGGGGGTGGGGGGTTGGGAGGGACCTGGGAGGACAGTAATCTCTATGCCAAGGACAGACTACACTTGAGCAAGAAGGAAAAGAGTGTTGAAACAGAGGATGGAGGAGTACGTAGAGGAAGTTGGAAATTTAAACTAGGAGTGGGGGGTGCCTCTCAATATAAGAAAAATAGCAGGACAAGAGGACACAGCATGACATAAGATGGAGGCTGGTTAAGGGCTAATGTGGGGAAGTTCTTTTTCACAGAAAGGGTGGTGGATGCATGGAACGGCCTACCTCAGGAACTTGTGGATATGAATACAGTGCAGGGCTTCAAACAGGCATGGGGTAGGCATAAGGGAGTAATACAGATGAGCATGAATAGATAGGCCATTGACAGAGTAAAGGCAGATGGCACATTCATAAGGTAGAAAAAGAAATGGGCAGACTGAATGGGCCTTGCGGTCCTTATCTGCCGTCAACTTCTATTCAAGCATGCATGGGACAGTCATAAGGCAATTCTAGGGGGTTGGGGTAGGAAGAAGTAGGCTGCTGGTTAACTAGGATCTGCAACTTATCCATTAGGTAGGGAAATGGGCAGACTGGGTGGGCCAAGCAGCCCTTATCTGCCATCAAATTCTACATTTCTATGTTGCTAAGGGGCATGCAGAGACCACAGGTTGGGAAGCCATATGACCTTACCCCCATAACAGTGACAAAGAACAAAGGGCAAGTACTATTGGTGAGGCTAGTAAAGGAGGGCAGGATGGGAGGGAAGGGTGGAAGGTGGTCACCCTTAAAGCTAGGAGACTTGGAAGGAAAACTGTAGAGCAACAGGTGCTCATGGCAGAAGGAGAGGAGGATATTGCAGCCTTCACAGAAACATAGGCCGCCCAATACAATGACTGGGACCTGACTGTACCAGGGTACAGGTTATTTCGTAGTAACAGAGTGATTGGGAAATGAGGGGGGTGGCATTGTATGTGAGGGAAGGACTGAAGTGTGTAAGGGAGGATGGGAAGGAGGGTAGTATGGAGTCGTTATGGAAACAAATCCAGTATTCCAAGAACAGGACTCTCAGAATGGGAGTGATGTACAAGCCACCCTCTCAGATGGAGGAGTTAGACAGGGAACTAGCAGGACATTTCAGAAGGACCTGTAAGAAGGGTAGTGTGGTGATTGTGGGGGACTTCAACATGCCAGGAGTGGACAGGAGTACCAAACAACCAGGAATAGAAGGGAGCAGGTACTTCTGGATGCATTCCAGGACAGCTTCCTGATGCAAATGGTCAGTGAACTGACCAGGTATGGGAATATTTTTGACCCTGTGCTGGCAAATGGGGAGTTTGTGAGAGAACTTAGGCTGGAAGAACCGCTGGCAGGGAGTGACCATCACTCAGTATGGCTCGCTTTGGATATGGGCAAGGAAGAAGTGGAATCTGGCACAAGGGTGCTGAACTTCAGGAGGGCCAAATTTGGGAGGATGTGGGAAGGGTACCTAGCCCGAATTCAACGTAGTATGGGCACTAACCAGAGGTGGGAGCTCATAAAGCTGGGGATAATGGAGGCAAACAAAACCTGCAGCAAGGCTCAGAGCAAGAAGTCTAGTGCTAAGAAATCAAACTGGTTGAGTAAGGAGGTCATGAAAAAGGTAAGTAGGACAAGAGCTGCCTTTAGGAGGTACAAGAAAACAGTGAGTGAGGAGGACCGGGAAGAGAACCTGAAGGAATCGAAGGAGGGGGCATGAGTTGTAAGGGGAGCCAAGGCATCTAAAGAGCTCAGGCTGGCACAAGGCATTAAGAAGGGGGAAAAATACTTCTTCAGGTATATCAGTGAGAAAAGGAAAGGTAAGGACCACATAATAAGGATTAGGAAGGAGGGGGGTTGGGTGGACGCAAGGTGTAATAAGGCAAAAGTGCTAAATGATTACTTTTGCTCGGTATTTAATAAGGAGAAGAGGGGGTGTTACCCAAGGGAGGAGGAAGGACAGAAACAGGGGGGAGAGGGTTGACAGATGGAGAAATCATGGAGGGCAGAGTTCTGGAGGGTTTGAGGGAACTAAGGGTGGACAAGGCACCAGGCCCAGATGGCATGCACCCCAGGGTACCGAAGGAGCTGGCAGAGGTCCTTGCAGGACCTTTGGCAGACCTATTTAATGCCGCACTACACTCAGGGTGTGTACCTCTAGATTGGAGGATGGCTCATGTAGTGCTCCTCCACAAGAGTGGCCCCAAGGATGAGCCGGTGAACTACAGACTGGTAAGCCTCACATCCATTGTGGGTAAGCTGATGGGACCATCCTGAAGGAGAGGCTGGTGGTCCTCCTGGAGGCCAAAGGACTACAGGACAGCAGAAAGTATGGCTTCATGTGAAGCAGCTCCTGCCAAACCAACCTGGTGGAGTTCTATGACTGGGTAACTAGACAATTGGATGGTGGCCATGCAATGGATGTCCTATATCCGGACTTCAGTAAGGCATTCGACTCAGTGCCACATGTGAGGCTGGGAAGTAAGTTAGAAGGGACAGGGGCAGGTGCAAAGTTGGTGAGATGGGTGGAGAACTGGTTTCATGGAAGGCATCAGAGGGTGGTAGTGGGTGGGGAGCTCTCATCCCCTCTGTTAGTGATGAGAGGTGTTCACAGGGCTCAGTGTTGGGACCAGTGTTGTTTGGGATATTCATTGCAGACATATCAATGGGCATCAAGAGCAAGATCAGTCTGTTTGCTGATGACCCTAGATGGGAGCAGTGGTGGATGACCTAGGGGAATGGCAGGGGTTGCAGGATGATCTGATGAAGCTGGAAACCTAGTTAGACACCTGGCAACAGGGGTTCAATGCCAAAAAGTGCAAGGTGCTGCATTTTGTGGTGAAGAACCCAAGGAAGAGTTACCTGCTAGGGGGAGTGCAGCTAGCTGAGACAGTGGAGGAGAAGGATCTGGGGGTGCTCATTACAGGGTCAATGAACAACCTGGCACAGTGTAGGAAGGCAGCTGCAAAGGCCAATAAAATGCTGGGTTGTATTGCAAGGGGTACATCCTCGAGCAGAGCGGAGGTGATTCTGCCACTGTATAGATTACTGGTTAGACCACTCCTGGAGTACTGCATGCAGTACTGGCATCCATATCTGAAGAAGGAGATTAAGTTACTGGAGGGGGTGTAGTGCAGGGCAACAAAAATGAACAAGGAACTGGGGGACGTACCATACGAAAGGAGGCTGAGGGAGTTGAACATGTATTCACTGGAGGCGAGAAGGGACATAGAGAAATGATTGAAACCTTTAAGTACATGAAAGGTATAAACAAGGTGGGTATGAAGGGGCTGTTCAAAGTAAGGGAGGGAAGGGACACCCGGGGCCATGATATGAGGCTGCAGGGAGGAAGGTTCAGGAGGGAGATGAGGAGACACTTTTTTATGAAGAGGATGGTAGCTGGGTGGAATGCGTTACTGGTAGAAGTGGTATCCAGTACAACAGTGAACTGAATTAAAAAGGGGCTGGGGCAGTGTAAGGGAGAGGGTCAATGGACGGGAAGGGAGGGAGGGATAGCTACAGAATAAGGGTTGCTAGCTGCATATTCAAGCAGACTTGGTAGACCTCTAGTCCTTATCTGCTGGCAAATTTCGTATGTTCATACACTTACCTCCCAGTTGTGGAATTCAGGGTTCCACATCTCAATTACTGCCACTATGTCCATGTTGGCCTCTGACATTTTATTTATTTACATATTTATTTAAAATGTGTTAACCGGGAAAGGCACACTGTGCCAAGGCTCGTTTCAAGGTGTGACGCAGGCAGATAAACACTGATGAGGAGTACAATCAGTGGCATATACAGTTACCTTAGAAAAAGTACAAATACAGTACAGTGCAATGCAATAACACTAAAGAGTACAATCAAGACAATGCAATAAGTAAGTAATAATACCCGACATGGTGGGCGTTATTGGGACATAACAGACCTTCCAGGGGAGCAATGAGGCCCGACGCTGCAGGCGGAGTGCATTATAGCCCCTGGAAGGTCCATTATAGCCAATAACACCCACCCTGGAGGGTATTATTACACTTAGAAAATGGTCTATTTGGTGCTATAGTTTAAAAAAATATTTGGGAACTAAAATGTGTGTGTGTGTATGTGTGTGTGTGTATATATATATATATATATATATATATATATATATATATATATATATATAAAATGATCTTTGTATCAAAATAGTCCCTGTAATGTGAAGTGCTATAATTACCAGTGGAGGGCACTGCTGTTTTTAGGCATTTATTTTATTTCTGTTTAGATTTTCCTGCTGCTTGGGTACACAGATGCACACGGCGTTGCTGTGTTTTTTTGTTTTTTTTTTACTTACAGTGGACTTCTAAGTAGGTTGTGCTCCTGTTTCATCGAAGACATGCAAAGCGATTGATGGATGCTCTATGAGAATCGGAGACTGTAGCCTGCTGAGAATGAGGTAGTTTTGTTTTATTTCAGACGGAGTTAGAAGTGTGGCATAAGTGTGCAGCTAACTGCAAAACTGAGTGTTGACTTAACAGGGACTGCTATTACATTTGGTGAAGGAAAAAAAATAGTTGTTTTTAAGGGGTTTCTTTTCATTTTTTATTGCAGGGAGACAGTGTTAACGGACAGGGAGTACTGGGAGCATGCGAGTGTGACAAACTGCCAGTAGTATCTTCAGATTTGTGAAAAAAGATGATAGGCAGGATTTTGGGATTTGGGTTGCATTTTATAAAGAAACGAACCGGAGGTTAGTGCTGATGTCTACTGGGAGAGTTTTGTTTGTTTGCGTGGTATATGGAGGGGAGTCTTTAGTGAGCGAGGACAGGGAAAATGGCAGCTGGTGTATTTGAAATTCAGGATGGCCCAAGGATCATCTTAGTAATGGGGCACTAGAAAGTGGCACTCGCTATTTTGCGGGCGTTGTTGAGAAATAACAGCCCGGGTGCCAGGTTGTTTTAGCCAATCACGATACGAGTTTGAGTTTACCCATTTTCTAACACTAATAAACATAGAAACATAGAATTTGATGGCAGATAAGGACTGCTTGGCCCACCCAGTCTGCCCATTTCCCTACCTAATGGATAAGCTGCCGATCCTAGTTAACCAGCAGCCTACTTCTTTCTGCCCCCACCCCCTAGAATTGCCTTATGACTGTCCCATGCATGCTTGAATTCCACCACTGTTTTTGACTCCACAACCTCCTCCAGAAGGCCGTTCCATGCATCCACAACCCTCTCTTTGAAAAAATACTTCCTTAAATTACCTCTGAGCCGACCCCCCACTATCTTCAAATTGTGCCCCCTTGTTCTTACACACCTCTTGTTTTGAAAGACGCTACCCTCTTGGACTTTGTTGATTCCCTTGAGGTACTTGAAAGTTTCTATCATGTCCCCCCTCTCCCTCCTTTCCTCGAGGCTACATATTAAGCTCCTTAAGTCTCTCTTCATATGTCTTCCGGTGCAGACCCTGCACCATTTTAGTTGCCCTCCTCTGGACAGCTTCCATCCTGTCTATGTCTTTGCTGAGATTGGGTATCCAGAACTGCATGCAATACTCCAGATGGGGTCTGACCAGCTGTCTGTACAGAGGGATAATAACTTTCTGTTTTCTACTGGTGAAGCCTCTCCCTATGTATCCCAGTATCCCCCCAGCCCTCCTTGCTGCCCTCTCACATTGCTTGCCCACCTTTAGGTCATCTGATATGACTACCCCCAGGTCCCTTTCCATATTTGTTGTTGTTAGTATCTCACCCTCATTGTGTACTCTTCCCCTGGGTTTTTGTTTCCCAGGTGCATTACCTTGCACTTCTTAGCATTGAATCTAAGCTGCCATACATTTGACCATTCCTCTAACCTTGCCAAGTCCCTTCTCATCCTTTCCACCCCGCCTTGTGCATCAACTCTGTTGCAGATCTTTGTGTCATCTGCAAAGAGACATACTTTTCCTTCCAGTCCCTCTGCAATGTCGCTTATAAAGACATTGAAGAGGACTGGTCCTAATACTGAGCCTTGCGGTACCCCACTAGTAACCCCCCATTCTTCAGAGTGGACTCCATTTACTATTACTCTCTGTGTCCTATTCTCCAGCCAATTCTTTATCCAGGCTGTCATCTTGGGGCTCACTCCCAGGCTGGCTAACTTGTATATTAATCTTTTGTGTGGGACTGTGTCAAATGCCTTGCTAAAGTCTAGGTAGGCCATGTCCACAGCCCCTCCTTAATCTACTACTTTGGTCACCCAGTCAAAGAAATCTATCAGATTCATCTGGCATGACCTTCCCGCTCTGAATCCATGCTGCCTTGTGTCCTGTGCCACTCTGGCCTCTAGATAATCGACAATTTTTTCCTTCAGAAGTGATTCCATCATTTTCCCTACCACTGAGTTTAAACTAACAGGTCTGTAGTTTCCTGTTTCTGCCTTGCTCCCACTTTTGTGAAGGGGAATCACATCTGCCCTCCTCCAGTCCTCAGGTACCACCCCATCCTCCCATGATTTGTTAAAGAGGGTGATTAACCAGAAGATTATAATGAATACAATCAAGACAGAGTGAATTACAGTGATAAGGAAAAACATACAGTAGATAATAAGGAGCAATAAAATTAAAAAAAGATAAATAAAATACTATACAAAACATACCACTGAACTGTACAAAGGACACAAATGGCCATCAGGTCTTGGATTTTTTTTCCCAGGCAGTGGGCATTTGTAGGACCATTGTAATGAGGCTCTGTAAGTTTCATGACATCCCTAAAATCCTAATGATCTACTAAAGAGTATCTCGGCATGGTTCAGAAAGGTGCTACTTTCATTCACTGCATTACAATATTTACATCTTCTGCATCTCTTACATCCCACTGGGACAGGTGAGTCACCAAGTGTCAGCCCTGGGGACTTGTTGAACTGAATGGACAAGCCTGACCCTCAGGTTGCTCGCACTCTAACTTATTACACATAGAAGATTGTTTGCTACTGATTTGAGCCTGACAGCAGACTTCAAGATACCCCCATTCTTCTGGTTAATCTCCCTAATTTTGTGGGCCCTGATAGAGTAGGAAGAGATAAAATTCACTGCCTCAGCCTTTGTATTTTCTTTTGACAGTTAACAGCCCATCCCTGCTTGCAGTTTCATATTTAATTGTTGTTTCATTCACTGTAACAGTAGAATAGCCCCTGGCAGTAAACCTAGCTTGAAACCTATTAGACTCTTTTCCATATTACAGCTCCTCTGAGTCCTGCAGAACAGTGTGTTAGGTATTGTATGTGCTTTATAGTGTGTTGGGGTGGCAGGGGCTGGCTATCCAATTGTTTGACCAGGACTTGAACACTAAGCTGAAAGCTTGTTTACAGATACAACCTGGGAGCGCAAGAAAGTTAAATGACTTGCTCAGGGTCACACAGAATGCAAGTGGGGGCTGTGGGATTCAAACCAAGGTCTCCAGATTTACAGCTCAGAGCCTTTAAACCACTGCGCTACACTGCCTTTTCTATCAAGGCAGTAGAATTGTAATAACCTACTGAAGTTCTGTGTGGTGGTTCTACTGTAGGATTTTTGAAAAGGTTCTGTTGTTCTAATCTTTTTTAGAACTCTTTAGAACTTGAACCCTATTTTTTAATTGTGCTGCAAGTGAAAAGATTATAGTGAATTATACCATGGACATAAGTGAACAGCCAATGAAATTTTCAGACTGGCAGTTTACCAAATCCTCTGATAACCAACTCCTGTTGATGAGTATATAATCTATAATATGTGCAGCATAGGAATAAATACAATAAAAATAAAAATAAACATATCGACTTCTTTAATATTTGTATTTTATTACAGTAAAAATAATGAACCTTGGTATAATTGCAATAAGCCACTCAGAGGATATGGATTGTCGGGGAATTTACCACAGCTGGTGAGGATTTACCCACTCAGCTGCACCTTGTGAGCAATCCACTCCAGCTGTGGTAAATCCCCTGATAACCCACACACCCTCGTGGCTTATTATTTAAATACATGTCATGAACTTGTGGACTGAAAGAAATAAAATCTGTCGAGTATTTTGTGAGGAGAGAGGGATGATCCCATGTAAATTTGATATGACTATAGCTAGGTTTATCTGTGGTTTCCTATGTTTGGTCAAGGCAGCAACTTACAGCTGCTAACAGTGCCACCCACCCATCCATATTGTAAAAATGTTACTGCTGCAGATCTATTAGACTTCCTGAGAACAATAAAAAAAAGTGTAAGCAGTACATTAATTTACTCAGGTGTATCCTCATCATATTTCTTTAATGAAGACTGAAAAAGTTAACTGACATTAGCTAACCTCAGCAACTTGGTGCTGTCACATTTAAATAAGTAACTTGACAATTCCACTGTTTAAAACTTTGCAAAAGGCATTTTATTAACAAACAAGCATTTGTCAATGCCGAATGTTGTCTTGCTGGCATCGGCATTGGTAGAGCAGGAGCTAGAGAGATGCATAATAGGAATGGCAGTGCAATATGGAACCGATGTCAACCTCACCCCACCCTGCAGACTCTGGCAAGTGTCACGTTGTGCCATGGGGCCGTTGGGCCTTATGCTCACCCCATTCCATAAGGAACTACATTGAGATGAATGTAGTACAAGATAATGGGATGAACTTTGGAGCCGAAGATGTCAATGAAAATATCAAAGCTACAGAAATTCAGAATACACATAAGGAGCCAGAAGAACTGTGGGTCACCCTGGAAACAGGAAATGGGACAGTCATATGGACTGTGGTTGTCTATAGGCCTCCAGACTAGGGGGAGGACATAGATACATTACTGTTAGAAGATATACAAAACATTACAGATAAAGGGGAGGTTCTGATAATGGAAGACTTCAACATGCCAGATACAGATTGGTCAATACCAGCAGGAACATCTGCCAGAACTAGACACCTGGTGTATTCCCTGCATGGGGAGGGCCTCAAACAACTGGTACAACAACCCACAAGAGACAGAGCTATCCTAGATCTAGTACTGACTAACAGGGAAAGGATCACAGATCTCCAGGTAGAAGGTCACCTGGGGGCCAGTGACCATCACATGGTATGGTTCAATTTTGCTACTAGAACTAAATCATCCCATTCCAAGGCAAAAATATGGGACTTCAGAGAAGCTGACTTTGATAAGATGACCAACAGAGTTAAGCTAGCCCTAGCAATAAGAAATTCATGTGAGGGGGTACAGGCAAAGTGGACAAGCATTAAGGATGCAGTTCTTGAAGCAACATCCCATTGTGTTAGAGAGAAAAGGAAGTGCAAAAGAAGAAGGAAACCACTTTGGTTCTGAAAAGCAGTAGCAGAAATGGTCAGAACAAAAAGGCTGGACTTCAGGAAATATAAGGGAATGCAGCAGGATGAAGATAGGGAGGCATACCAAACTTCCCTTAGGGAAGGAGGGAAGACAGTAAGGCAGGCAAAGGCCCAAACTGAGGAAACACTAGCACAAACAGTAAAAGAAGGTGACAAGACTTTCTTTAGATTCATTAGTGAAAAGAGAAAGTCCTGAGGGGGTATTGCTAAGATCAAAGGGGATAAGGGGGCATGTGAGGAGGAGGACCATGTAAAAGCATCTATCCTAAATAGATACTTCTGCTCAGTATTTACTGAGGAGAAGGTAGGGCAGGGCCCACACCTCAGCACCATGAACACAGCGGGGAGGGAAGTGTGCACTAGTCCCTTCAGAAAAGAAAGGATCCTACAAGAGCTTGATAAGCTCAGGGTGGACAAGGCATTGGGACCTGATGGCATACATCTCAGGGTACTAAAGGTGCTAAGGGTGGAACTATGTGAGAGATAGGCTTGAGACCAGAAACTGACATCTCAGGGGTGAGAGCTTTGAGGGTTTTCTTTTATTATTTTCAGTTCTTAGTGGTGTACAGGTGGATGGAAATTGAGACTTTGTATCCAAATTGTTATAAGCTCCTTTGGAGGAGCTAAAATCTGCCTAGATTACTTAAGACCTTTTCTGGTTAAAAATAGGGAGCGGGTTCTTGTTTAAGACATTTTAGTGGGTTTTGATAGTAGAATCAAATTGGTTGATTAATAGTTGTTTTAAATATTTGTTAGCATGTGTTGGGACCGGGCTTCCATGGGCATGCGCTACTCCCCCTCTAGGCTGAAGGACCTGCGCCCTTTTGAAAGCCCCCCATTGCTACCCGAGGTTTATAGGCATTGTTGGGCCTTTGGGATTGCACGGAGGAGGTGGAGGGGGAAGGGGGTTCCTTGGCTATAGGGGTGGGGCAGAGTGAGCGAATTAGGGTGGTGAGGTCGGAGAGATGCCCTGGGACGAAATTGGTCCAGGATGGCGGGGTGCAATGCCTGTTTCCCATACCCAAGGGTTCCACTGAGGATGGGCAAGTGGCCCGCATCTCCAAGGCCTCTCATCCAACCCAGGCGGTGTTATGCAATGCCAGGTCTATAAAAACCAAGACAGCAATTATTACTGAACTTGTAGAGTCATCTGACCTGGCTTGCATTACCAAGACCTGGCTGGACAAGAATGCTGGTCCCATATTGGAGTCAATAGTTTCAGCTGGGTACTCGATCATACATGGCCCGAGGTTGGATCGAAGGGGTGGGGGGGTCGCCATTTGTTTTAAATCGGAATTGGGCCTTGTTTAAGTTCCAGTATTGTCCCCCAGATCCTCTGAGTGTATCATGGGAGCAGGTGTGGGCAGCAGAATCTTACTTGTCTACCGTCCACCAGGTGACGAGGAAGTTTTTCTGCAGGAAGTTGCAGACTTCATTGTCGACCTGGTGTTGGAGCCCTCCAGGTGGTTGGTCCTGGGGGACTTCAATGCCTGGGTCAATGATGAACTCTCGCACATTGGTCAAAACTTCCTCCAACTGATGACTTTGTTGGGCTTCGCACAGGTTGTTACCGCTGCTACTCATATCCAAGGTCACTCTTTGGATCTGGTGTTCACCCTGGGGATGGAGATCCCAGAACTGGTGGTGGAACCAGTTGTGTGGTCTGATCATCACTCTATAAGGTTCAGTTTTGCGACCCCCCCCCTTGTGAGACTTACCCCTTTGGAGATGGTCCAGTACCGCCCTTTGAGGGGAGTTACCCCTGTGGGTCTGATGGTGGTGCTTGACCTATCGAGTTGGCCTATGGAGTGCATTGAACCAGATTCCTTAGTAGTGCACTATAATAATATGTTGCTGAGGGCAGTGGATTCCATAGCACCTGTCAGGCTGCCTCTCTCTCGCCCTCAGTCCCCTTGGTTTGATGGGATACTGAGGGAGTCGAGGAGAGAGGGGTGAAGATTGGAGCGTTGTTGGTGGAAATCCAGCCTGGAAGATGACAGGCTTAGATTGATGGCCCATTAAGTGGACTATCAATCAGAAATCTCCCGTAAGAAGGCAGAGTTCCTGTCCAGGGAGATAGCTGCATCAAGAAATCGACAAGTTCAGCTCTTCCGGACCGTGGACAGACTGAGTAATCCAGCCTGTCTGTGGAGTCGGAGACCTTTTTCACAAATACAGTGTGATAAGTTTGCTCGATTTTTTGAGGATAAGGTGTAATTGATCAGGTCTGAGATTCACAGTGCATGTTCCAATGAGTGTTGCAGGGATCAATGTGGGGTTACAGGCCCTCGGTCTACCTGGACAGATTTTGACCGGCCAGTGATCATGAATATCATGAAGATTGTCCAGGGCTTGCGACCGACTTGCTGTAGTTTGGATCCTGGTCCTACGTGCCTCCTTGTGGGGTGCATGGATGTGATCGGATCAGTCCTTGCTGAGATAATCTGGTGCTCTTTGGACCAAGGGGTGTTTCCGGAGCACTTAAAAGAGGCTATTGTGACACCCCTTTTGAAGAAATCTTCCCTTGACCCAGATTGTCTTGCTAACTACAGACCAATCTCTAACCTGCCCTTTTTGGGCAAGGTTATTGAGAAAGTAGTCGCGTTGCAGCTCAATGACTTTCTTACCACCCATGAGGTCTATGATCCTCTCCAGTCCGGTTTCAAGAAGAGGCATAGTACCGAGACAGCATTGGTTTGGGTACTTAATGATCTCCTAATAGCGAGAGATCGGAAGAGCCATTTGATCTTGGTCCTCCTTGATCTCTCTGCAGTGTTTGATACTGTGGACCATGGGACATTGCTAGATCACCTTCGGCTATTCTGCAGACTGTCTGGAACAGTCCTCAGATGGTTCCACTTTTTCCTCATAGGCAGAAGTCAGAGCGTAGTTTCAGGAAGTTTTTCCTCGGCTCCCTTTGTTCTGTCCTGTGGGGTGCCGCAGGGCTCTGTGCTTTCCCCCATGTTGTTCACAGTGTATATGCTGCCGTTGAGAGACATTATAAGGCATTATGGGCTGAGTTTTCACTGCTATGCAGATGATACTCAGCTCTATATGTCCTTTGTATGCGAAGAGAATGACACATTATTGGTCTTTAATAACTGCCTCGCTGAGATCCAGGACTGGATGAGTGCTAACTGGTTGAAACTGAATCTGGATAAGACTGAGGTGTTGATTGTGGACCTGCGTCATTGTGCAGAGAAGTTGACTCCTGGGTTTCCCTCTGGTCTTGTACTAGGGGGTAACCAGTTGAGACCTGAACAGGTGCGAAATCTGGGCATAATTCTTGACAGTGGGCGGACACTGAAGGCACAGGTGTCGGCCGCTGTCAAGTCTTCCTTTTATCATCTAAGGAACATCACTCAGATAAAACACCTTTTTCCACACGATGACCTTCCTGTGTTGGTCCACGCCTTTGTTTCCTCGCATCTTGATTACTGTAATGCTGTATATCTAGGGTTGCCGGGAGTGGATCTCC
Organism: Neoceratodus forsteri; assembly: GCA_016271365.2. Taxonomy (NCBI): domain Eukaryota; kingdom Metazoa; phylum Chordata; order Ceratodontiformes; family Ceratodontidae; genus Neoceratodus; species Neoceratodus forsteri. Next base: position 269,587,040 of record CM057455.1, read on the forward strand.
ATCACCTGCAGCTGGTGCAGAATGCTGCAGCCAGGTTGTTGACTGGGTTACCAAGAACTTGCCATATCACACCAGTGCTGTGTGAACTGCACTGGCTACCAGTGCAGTGGAGAATCACTTTCAAGGTTGCGTTGCTGACCGATAAGACCTTACATGTACCAGGGACCGGGCTACTTGCAAGATCTTCTTCGACCTTACCACCCTCTTCACCCACTCTGCTCCACTGACGAGTGATTGCTAGAGATTCCCAGGGTTCGCCTTCAGTCATCTGGGACCAGAGCTTTTTCTTTCATGGCTCCAACCCTGTGGAATTCTCTACCTCGTTAGATTAGAGAGTGTCTCTCCATGGAGTCATTTAAGGCGTCTCTAAAAACGTATTTGTTTGAACTAGTGTTTGAATATGTTTACTGCTACTTTTATTGTTTTTATGCTGTTATTTATTATGTTTGATGCTATTTTAATTCATAATTGCACTTTGATATGCAGAAAAGTGCATTATAAATACATTTTGATTGATTGATTGATCAAACTAGCAGAGCCATTATCAGAACTGCTTAGTGAGTCTCTGAGCATAGAAGAGGTCTCAGAAGACTGGAGAAGGGCTCATGTGATCCTGCTCCACAAGAGTGGTATCAGGGAGAAGGCAGGGAACTACAGACCAGTCAGTCTTACCTCAGTAGTGGGCAAGATTATGGAGGCACTCCTTCACGAAAGAATAGTACAACACCTGGAATCCATAGGAGCACAGGATCCAAGACAGCATGGGTTTACAACAGGAAGGTCCTGTCAAACTAATCTCATAGATTTCTTTGACTGGGTAACCAGAGTGGTGGACTAAGTGGGAGTAGTTGATGTCGTCTACCTTGACATCAGCAAAGCTTTTGATACTGTTCCACATAGATGATTAATTAATAAGTTGGGTAGGCTTGGTGTGGGTCAGAAGTTGGCCAACTTGGTGGCAAACTGGTTGGTGGGCAGAAACAAGAGAGTGTTGGTAAATGATATACAGCCAGAAGAAATGCAAGTCACAAATAGGGTACCTCAGGGATCAGTCCATGGGCCAGTCCTCTTCAATATCTTCATCAGTGGCATTGCAGATGGAATGGAGAGTAAGGTTTGTCTGTTTGCAGATGACACCAAGATCTGCAACAGAGTAGATGATCCAGATGGGGTGGGCAGAATGAGAAGAGATCTGGATAAACTCGCAAAATGGTCGAAAGAGTGGCAACTGGGGTTTAATGCAAAGAAGTGCAATATCATGCACATAGGGAGGAGAAATCCTGATGCCACCTATAGGATGGGAGGGGAGTTGCTGGCAGTCACAAAGGAAGAAAAAGACTTGGGCATTATCATCAACAATGACCTTTAATCATCCAAGCAGACCACTAAAGCAGTAGGTAAGGCTAGCTGGATGATGGGGTGCATTAGTAGGGGTATCACAAGTTATAAAAGGGAGGTAATAATCCCTCTTTACAAGACACTGGTTAGGCCCCATCTGAAGTACTGCTTGCAGTACTGGAGGATGTACCTTCACAAGGACATTAACCAAACTGAGGCAGTCCAGAGAAGGGCAACCAAAATGGTGCAGGGACTGCATCAGAAAACATATGAGGACAGATTAATGGAGCTCTATATGTGCACCGTAGAGCAAAGGAGGGAGAGAGGTGATATGATCAAAACATTCAAACACCTTAAGGGCATTAACAAGGTGAAAGAGTCTAACATGTTTCAACATAAGAAAAATAGCTGGACAAGAGGACACAGCATGAGATTAGAGGGAGGCCAATCAAGGGGTAATGTGGGGAAGTTCTTTTTCAAAGAAAGGGAGGTGGATGCATGGAATGGCCTACCTCTGGAACTGGTGGATATGAATACAGTGCAGGACTTCAAACAGACATGGGATAGGCATAAGGGAGCAATACAGATGAGTATGAATACATATGCCATTGACAGAGCAAAGGCTGATGGCACATTCTTAAGGTAGAAAAAGAAATGGGCAGACTGGATGGACCTTGTGGTCCTTATCTGCCGTCAACTTCTATGTTTCTATGTAAGTGGGCAAGGGACATGCAGAGACCACAGGTTCGGAAGCCATATAACCTTACCCCCAAAACAGTGACCAAGAACAAAGGGCAAGTACTATTGGTGAGGCTAGTAAAAGAGAGCAGGATGGGTTGGAAGGGGTGGAAGGTGGTCACATTTAAAGCTAGGAGCCTTGGAAGGAAAACTGCAGAGCTACAGGTGCTCATGGCAGAAGGAGAGGAGGATATTGCAACCTTCACAGAAACATGGGCCACCCAGTACAATGACTGGGACCTGACTGCACCAGGGTACAGTTTATTTCATAGGAACAGAGTGATTGGGAAAGGAGTGGGGCTGGCATTGTATGTGAGGGAAGGACTGAAGTGTGTAAGGTAGGATGGGAAGGAGTGTACTATGGAGTTGCTATGGATGCAAATCCAGGATTCCAAGAACAGGGCTCTCAGAATAGGAGTGTTGTACAGACCATCCTCTCAGATGGAGGAGTTAGACAGGGAAGTAGCAGGAAATTTCAGAAGGACCTGTGAGAAGGGTAGTGTGGTGATTGTGGGGGACTTCAACATGGCAGGAGTGGACTGGAGTACCCAACAACCAGGAATAGAAGAGAGCAGGTACTTCTGGATGCATTCCAGGACAGCTTCCTGATGCAAATGGTCAGTGAATCAACAAAGTTAGGGAATACCCTTGATCCTGTGCTGGCAAATGGGGAGTTTGTGAGAGAACTTAGGGTGGAAGAACCACTGGCAGGGAGTGACCACCGCTCAGTATGGCTCACTTTGGATATGGGCAAGGAAGAAGTGGAATCTGTCACAAGGGTGCTGAACTTCAGGAGGGCCAAATTTGGGAGTATGTGGGAAGGGTACCTGGCCAGAATTCAACCTAGCATGGGCACTAACCAGAGGTGGGAGCTCATAAAGCTGTGGATAATGGAGGCAAACAAAACCTGCAGCAAGACTCAGAGCAAGAAGTCTAGGGTTATGAAATCAAACTGGTTGAGCAAGGAGGTCATGGAAAAGGTAAGTAGGAAAAGAGCTGCCTTTAGGAGGTACAAGAAAACAGGGAGGGAGGAGGACCGGGAAGAGTACCTGAAGGAATTGAAGGAGATGACATAGGCTGTAAGGGGAGCCAAGGCATCTACAGAGCTCAGGCTGGCACAAGGCATTAAGAAGGGGGAGGAGGACTTCTTCAGGTATATCAGTGAGAAAAGGAACTGTAAGGACCATATAATTAAGATTAGGAAAGAGGGGGGTTGGGTGGAAGCAGGGTATGATGAGGCAAAAGTGCTAAATGATTACTTCTGCTCAGTATTTACTAAGGAGTAGAGGGGGTGATACCCAAGGGAGGAGGAAGGACAGAAACAGGGGGGTTGACGGATGGGGAAATCATGGAGGGCAGAGTTCTGGAGGGTTTGAGGGCACTAAGGAAAGACAAAGCACCAGGCCCAGATGGCATGTACCCCAGGGTACTGAAGGAGCTGGCAGAGGTCCTTGCAGGACCTTTGGCAGACCTATTTAATGCCTCACTACACTCAGGGTATGCACCTCAAGATTGGAGGATGGCTCATGTAGTGCTCCTCCACAAGAGTGGCCCCAAGGATGAGCCGGTGAACTACAGACCGGTGAGCCTCACATTCTTCGTGGGTAAGCTGATGGAGACCATCCTGAAAGAGGGGCTGGTGGCCCTCCTGAAGGCCAAAGGACTACAAGACAGCAAAAAGCATGGCTTCATGTGAAGCAGCTCCTGCCAAACGAACCTGGTGGAGTTCTATGACTGGGTAACTAGACAACTGGATGGTGGCGATGCAGTGAAGAATGTCCTGTATCTGGACTTTAGTAAGGCATTTGACTCGGTGCCACATGTGAGGCTAGGAAGTAAGTTAGAAGGGACAGGGTCAGGTGCAAAGGTGGAGAGATGGGTGGAGAACTGGTTTCAGGGAAGGCATCAGAGGGTGGTGGTGGGTGGGGAGCTCTCATCCCCTATGTTAGTGATGAGTGGGGTTCCCCAGAGCTCAGTGTTGGGACCAGTGTTGTTTGGGATATTCATTGCAGACATATCAATGGACATCAAGAGCAAGATCAGTCTGTTTGCTGATGAAACCAAGATGGGAGAAGTGGTGGATGACCTAGGGGGATGGCAGGGGTTGCAGGATGATCTGGTGATGCTGGAATCTGGTTAGACTCCTGGCAACTGGGGTTTAATGCCAAACAGTGCAAGGTGCTGCATTTTGGGGTGAAGAACCCAAAGAGGAGTTACCTGCTGGTGGGAGTGTACTTAGCTGAGACAGAGGAGGAGAAGTATCTGGGAGTGCTCATTACAGGGTCAATGAACAACTTGGCACAGTATAGGAAGGCAGCTGCAAAGGCCAATAAATGCTGGGATCTATTGCAAGGGGTATATCCTCGAGCAGAGCGGAGGTGATTCTTCCACTGTATAGATCATTGGTTAGACAACACCTGGAGTACTTCATGCAGTACTGGCATCCATATCTGAATAGGGAGATTAAGTTACTGGAGGTGGTGTAGTGCAGGGAAACAAAAATGATTAAGGGGCTGGGGGCGTACCATACGAAAGGAGGCTGAGACAGCTGAAGATGTATACACTGGAGGTGAGAAGGGACAGGGGAACATGACTGAAACCTTTAAGTACATAAAAGGTATAAAGAAGACGGGTATGAAGAGGCTGTTCAAAGTAAGGGAGGGGAGGCACACCCGGGGGCATGATATGAGACTGCAGGGAGAAAGGTTCAGGAGGGAGATGAGGAGACACTTTTTTATGAATAGGGTGGAAGCTGGGTGAAATGCGTTACCAGTAGGAGTGGTATCCAGCAGAACAGTGGACTGCTTGAAAAGGGGCTGGGACAAGGTAAGGGGTTTGTCAATGGAGGGGAAGGGTGGGGAGGAGGCAGCTGCAGAATATAGGGTTGCTAGCTGCATATTCGAGCAGACTTGACAGACCTCTAGGCCTTTATCTGCTGGCAAATTTTACATGTTCATACACTTACCTCCCAGTTGTGGAATTCAGGGTTCCACATCTCAAGTTACTGCCACTATGTCCATGTTGGCCTCTGACATTTTATTTATTTACATATTTATTTAAAATGTGTTAACCGGGAAAGGCAACGCACACTGTTCCAAGACTCATTTCAAGGTGTGGACGAGGCAGATAAACACTGACGGGGTACAATCAGTGTCATATACAGTTACCTTACAAAAAGTACAAATACAGTACAGTGCAATGCAATAACACTAAAGAGTACAATCAAGACAATGCAATAATACTAATGAATACAATCAAGACAGAGTGAATTACAGTGATAAGGAAAAACATACAGTGAATAGTAAGGAACAATACAATTAAAAAAGACAAAATAAAATACTATACAAAACATACCATACCACTGAACTGTACAAAGGACGCAAATGGCCATCAGGTCATGGATTTTTTTTCCCAGGCAGTGGGCATTTATAGGACCAGTGTAATGGGGTTCTGTAAGTTTCATGACCTCCCTAAAAATCCTAATGATCTACTAAAAAGTATCTCGGCATGGCTCAGAAAGGTGCTACTTTCATTCACTGCATTACAATATTTACATCTTCTGCATCTCTTACATCCCACTGGGAGAGGTGAGTAGCCAAGTGTCAGCCCTGGAGACTTGTTGAACTGAACGGAGAAGCCTGACCCTAAGGTTGCTCGCACTCTAACTTATTACACATAGAAGATTGTTTGCTACTGATTTGAGCCTGACAGCAGACCTCAAGATACCCCTATTCTTCTGGTTAATCTCCCTAATTTTGTGGGCTCTGATAGAGTAGGATGTGATCAAATTCACTGCCTCAGCCTTTGTATTTTCTTTTGACAGTTAACAATTAGTCCCTACTTGCAGTTTCATATTTAATTGTTGTTTCATTCACTGTAACAGCAGAATAGCCCCTGGCAGTGAACCTGTCTTGAAACCTATTAGACTCTTTTCCATATTACAGCTCCTCTGAGTCCTGCAGAACAGTGTGTTAAGTATTGTGTAAGCATTAATCACTGACAGAGGAGGGCTCTACTGGGGATTAATGCCCGCAGGATGGTTGGAAGCACTCAGCTGGCATTAGTCACAGACAGAAGAGGGCTCTACCAGTGGATTAATGCCCGGCTTGGGGGTGGTGGTGCATGAGGCCGAAGGCCGAGTTCTTCCAACCACCCAGCGGGCATTAATCCCCAGTAGAGCCCATCGCTGGAGGTGATTAATGCACTTGTAACATGGCAAGTGCAAGGCAAATACTGTGCGAGTACTGGTTCACTTCACAATAGCAAGCGCTTGCCGACACTGATGATGTTTCCTCGTAAAGTATGCTTGATCATCTTGGTTTCCACTGAGTGTGCTGATGTGACAACGTACACAGTCATGGTGCACGCTGCACATTCTTTTACATAGTGTCGGATATTTTTCAGTTGAGAGCAAGAGAGGATTAATGTGTGCCAGATAGAATAGGAGTGTAATTTTTTGGATTCTGACTGGCCATTTTCATGCTCTGCCGTTGTATGTTATCTACCAATCACGAATGAGAGCAGTGCAGTGTGGGACAAATGCCTAGTCATAGTGGGACATGTTGAGAGAGTGATCATACGTTTATTCTTCTCATCTACATTGTGTGCCACAATACGTCCGTCCTTTATATTTGTTTCCCTTGCTAGTGCACTTGAGGAGCTCCTCTACTGAGTCAGTGGTGCATTGAGTCAGTGGGTGGCTGCACGCGACTGCACCGCCGAGGTCCTGGGTGTTTTCTCTACATCGCGATGTACTGCCCCGGGGACATGCCCACTCGTCCTGTGTGTGAGTGCTCCCGGCATGCCCCCGCTTGTTTGCATGACTTAGCTAGGCGTCATGTGATAGTGGCTTGTGAGGGTAGTGCTCCAGCGGGCTCTAATGCTTACATACTTGTTCGATTTCTACCCAGTTTATTGCCGACGCAGTGCTGCACCATGTGGCCGCTTGTGGTAGGGCACCAGCGAGCTTTACTGGATGGTTAATCACCGATTGTTTTGCATCAGCTGACGCATTTCAACCAGTCTCTGCTCTCCATTTCACTACCATTTTCCATGCCATGTTACAAATGTGCTTTATAGTGTGTTGGGGTGGCAGGGGGCTGACTATCCAATTGTTTGACCAGAAGTTGCACACTAAGCTGAAAGCTTGTTTACAGGTGCAACCTGGGAGCACAAGGAAATTAAGTGACTAGCTTAGGGTCACACAGAATGCAAGTGGGAGCTGTGGGATTCAAACCAAGGTCTCTAGATTTGCAGCTCAGAGCCTTAAAACCACTGCGCTACATTGTCTTTTCTATCAAGACTGTAGAATTGTAAGAACCTACTGAAGTTCCGTATGATGGTTCTACTCTAGAATTTTTGAAAAGGTTCTGTTGTTCTAATCTTTTTTAGAACTCTTTAGAACTTGAACCCTATTTTTTTAATTGTGCTGCAAGAGAAAAGATTATAGTGAATTATACCATGGACACAAGTGAACAGCCAATAAAATTGTCAGAATGGCAGTTTACTAAATCCTATGATAACCAACGGCTGTTGATGAGTATATAATCTATAATATCTGCAGCATAGGAATAATTACAATAAAAATAAAAAAAATATCAACTTCTTTAATATTTGTATTTTATAACAGTAAAAATAATGAACCTTGTTATAATCACAATAAGTCACTCAGAGGATATGGGTTGTCGAGGAATTTACCATGGATGGTGAGGATTTACCCACTCAGCTTCACCTCATGAGCAAACCACTCCAACTGTGGTAAATCCCCTGATAACCCACACCCCCTCGTGGCTTATTGTTTAAATACATTTCATGAAACTGTGGACAGAAAGAAATAAAATCTGTTCAGTATTTTGTAAGGAGAGTGGAATGATCATGTGTAACTTTGACATGACTATAGCTAGGTTTATCTGTGGTTTCCTATGTTTGGTCAAGGCAGCAACTTACAGCTGCTAACAGTGCCACCCACCCACCCTTATCTGAAAGGTTTTACTGCTGCAAATCTATTAGACTTCCTGAGAACAATTAAAAAATTGTAAGCAGTACATTTATTTACCCAGATATATCCTCATCATATTTCTTTAATGAAGACTGAAAAAAGTTAACTAACATTAGCTAACCTCAGCAACTTGGTGCTGTCACATTTAAATAAGTAACTTGAAAATTCCACTGTTTAAAACTTTGCAAAAGGTATTTCATTGACAAACAAGCATTTGTCAATGCCGAATGTTGTCTTGCTGGCATTGGCATTAGTAGTGCAGGAGTTAGAGAAATGCATAATAGGAATGGCAGTACAATATGGAACCGATGTCAACCTCACCCCACACTGCAGAGACTGACAGGTATTGAGTTGTGCCTTTGTGTTGTGAGCCATAATGCCCATGCCATTTCACCTCACCCTACCCTGCAGACTCTGGCAAGTGTCACATTGTGCCATGGGGTCGTTGGGCCTTACGCTCACCCCATTCCATAAGGAACTACATTGAGATGGGTGCAGTACAGGATAATGGGATGAACTTTGGGGCCAAATATGTCAATGAAAATATCAAAGCTACAGGAATTCAGAATACATGAGCAGCTAAAGGGGAGGTTCTGATAATGGGAGACTTCAACATGCCAGATACAGATTGGTCAATACCAGCAGGAACATCTGCCAGAACTAGACACGTGGTGTATTGCCTGCAGGGGAAGGGCCTCAAACAACTGGTACAACAACCCACAAGAGACAGGGCTATCCTAGATCTACTACTGACTAACAGGGAAAGGATCACAGATCTCCAGGTAGACGGTCACCTGGGGGCCAGTGACCATCACATGGTATGGTTTAATTGGCCACTAGAACTAAATCATCCCATTCCAAGGCAAACATATGGGACTTCAGAGGAGGTGACTTTGATAAGATGGCCAACAGAGTTAAGCTAGCCCTAGCAATAAGAAATTCATGTGAGGGGGTACAGGCAAAGTGGGCAATCATTAAGTGTGCAATACTTAAGCAACATCCCATTGTGTTAGAGAGAAAAGTAAGTGCAAAAGAAGAAGGAAACCACTTTGGTTCTCAAAAACAGTAGCAGAAATGGTCAGAGCAAAATAGCTGAACTTCAGGAAATATAAGGGAATGCAGTGGGATGAAGATAGGGAGGTATACAAAACTTCCCTTAGGGAAGGAGGGAACACAGTAAGGCAGGCAAAGGCCCAAACTGAGGAAACACTAGCACAAACATAAAAGAAGGTGACAACACTTTCTATAGATTCATTAGTGAAAGGAGAAAGTCCTGAGGAGGTATTGCTAAGATCAAAGGGGATAAGGGGCATGTGAGGAAGAGGACCATGTAAAAGCATTTATCCTAAATAGATACTTCTGCTCAGTATTTACTGAAGAGAAGGTAGGACAGAGCCCCACAGCTCAGCACCATGGACAAAGGGGGGAAGGAAGTGTGTACTAGTCCCTTCAGAAAAGAAAGGGTCCCAGAAGAGCTTGATAAGCTCAGGGTGGTCAGGGCAATGGGACCTGATGGCATACATCCTAGAGTAGTAAAGGTGCTAAGGGTGGAACTAGCAGAGCCATTATCAGAACTGTTTAGTGAGTCTCTGAGCACAGAAGAGGTCTCAGAAGACTGGAGAAGGACTCATGTGATCCCGCTCCACAAGAGTGGTATCAGGGAGAAGGCAGGGAACTACAGACCAGTCAGTCTTACGTCAGTAGTGGGCAAGATTGTGGAGGCACTCCTTCACGAAAGGATAGTACAACACCTGGAATCCATAGGAGCACAGGATCCAAGACAGCATGGGTTTACAACAGGAAGGTCCTGTCAAACTAATCTCATAGATTTCTTTGACTTAGTAACCAGAGTGGTGGACTAAGGGGGAGTAGTTGATGTTGTCTACCTTGACTTCAGCAAAGCTTTGATACTGTTCCGCCAGATGACTGATTAATGTTGGGTAGGCTTGGTGGGTCAGAAGTTGGTCAACTCAGGCAAACTCGCAGGCAGAAACAGAGAGTGGTGGTAAATGATATACAGTCAGAAGAGATGCAAGTCACAAGTAGGGTACCTCAGGGATCAGTCCTGGGGCCAGTCCTCTTGAATATCTTCATCAGCAACATTGCAGGTGGACTGGAGGGTAAGGTTTGCCTGTTTGCAGATCACACCGAGATCTGCAACAGAGTAGATGATCCAGATGGGCTGGGCAGAATGAGAAGTGATCTGGATAAACTCGCAAAATGGTCAAAAGAGTGGCAACTGGGGTTTAATGCAAAGAAATGCAAGATAATGCACATAGCGAAGAGAAACCCTAAAGGCACCTATAGACTGGAAGATGAGTTGCTGGCAGTCACAAGGGAAGAAAGAGACTTGGGCATCATCATCAACAATGACCTGAAATCATCCAAGTAGACCACTAAAGCAGTAGGTAAGGCTAGTTGGATGTTGGGGTGTATTAGTAGGGGTATCACAAGTCATAAGAGGGAGGTAATAATCTCCCTTTACAAGAGACTGGTTAGGCCCCATCTGGAGTACTGCATGCAGTACTGGAGGCTGCACCTTCACAAGGACATTAACCAAATTGAGGCAGTCCAGAGAAGGGCAACCAAAATGGTGCTGGGACTGCATCAGAAAACATATGAGGACAGATTAATGGAGCTCAATATGTATACCCTAGAGCAAAGAGGGAGAGAGGTGATATGATTGAAACATTCATCACCTTAAGGGCATTAACAAGGTGAAAGAGTCTAACATGTTTCAATATAGGAACAATAGCAGGACAAGAGGACACAGAATGCGATTAGAGGGAGGCTGATTAAGGCCTAATGTGGGGAAGTTTTTTTTTACAGAAAGAGTGGTGGATGCATAGAATGGCCTACCTCTGGAACTGGTGGATATGAATACAGTGCAGGGCTTCAAACAGACATGGGATAGGCATAAGGGAGCAATACAGATGAGTATGAATAGATAGGCCATTGACAGAGCAAAGACCGATGGCACATTCATAAGGTAGAAAAAGAAATGGGCAGACTGGATTGGCCTTGCCATCATTATCTGCAGGCAGCTTCTATGTTTCTATGTAAGTGCGCAAGGGACATGCAGAGACCACAGGTTGGGAAGCCATACGACCTTACCCCCCATAACAGTGACAATGAACAAAAGGCAAGTATTATTGGTGAGGCTAGTAAATGAGGGCAGGATGGGGGGAGGAAGGGTGGAAGGTGGTCATCCTTAAAGCTAGGAGCCTTGGAAGGGAAACTGCAGAGCTACAGGTGCTCATGGCAGAAGGAGAGGAGGATATTGCAGCCTTCACAGAAACATGGGACACCCAATACAATGACAGGGACCTGACTGTACCAGGGTACAGTTTATTTCGTCGGAACAGAGTAATTGGGAAAGGGGGGGTGGCATTGTATGTCAGAGAAGGACTGAAGTGCGTAAGGGAGGATGGGAAGGAGGGTAGTATGGAGTTGCTATGGATGTAAATCCAGGATTTCAAGAACAGGACTGTCAGAATGGGAGTGATATACAGACCACCCTCTCAGATGGAGGAGTTAGACAGGGAACTAGCAGGCCATTTCAGAAGGACCTGTGAGAAGGGTAGTGTGGTGATTTGGGGGGACTTCAACATGCCAGGAGTAGACTGGAGTACCCAACGACCAGGAATAGAAGGGAGCAGGTACTTCTGGATGCATTCCAGGACAGCTTCCAAATTCAAATGGTCGGGAGTCACGTGATGTCAGCTTGCTGAATGGCAGCAGGGGCTTAGAGCTCTCTCCTCCTGCCAACTTATCTGCCACAATCCGCGATCCTCCGTACTGCTAACTCAGTAACATTACCAGTACTGGATCGCCTATGCTCCGCCTGTCGGCCCTAGGGTGTCTATTTCGTCAATCCTCTTCGTTTCACAGGGAGATGGAGGTGGAGAAAAAACAGGCCGTGATTAGACATACGCCGCCTGCTACTCCGGAAAAGCTGCCTAAGAAGCCAAGGAATCAAGCGGGTACAGCATCCGAGAAAATGAGCGACAAGACTCAGCCGCCTAGCCCCCTCACTGAAGATAAGTTTATGCAAGAACTGGCCCCATTAAAAGATATTCTCCAGAATATTACCTCTGATCTAAAATCTATGCGGGGTGACCTCTCTTCCCTTACCACGAGGGTGTCTGATTCGGAGGCCAGGATCTTTTCTCTCGAGCAGTGGAAGGCAAACGCGGAATCTGAGATGTCTGTGCTGGCTCAACAGGTCAAGAAGCTCCAATTAAAAACCGAAGACCTGGAAGGCTGCAATCGAAGGAATAATCTTCTTATCCTGGGTCTGCCGGAGTTTGAAGAAGGGCCGGATCTGATTGCCTTCCTACAAAAATTTCTCTCCAAAATAGTGGGCCCTTCACCCCTTAACCCCCACTACCACCTGGAGAGAGTGCATAGATCGCTGAGACTTAGACCTCCACGGGGCTCCCCCCCATGGCCTATAATCATGAAATTCCTTAGTTATATCGAAAGGCAGCATGTCTTTAATAAGTCTCGTGAGCTGCAATCGATTACGTGGGGGTCAGCTAAATTACGCCTCACTCAGGATCTCCCCAAGGAAACAAAAACGAAGAGAGCTGCATTCCATCCTATAGTTCAGAAACTGATAGTGGCAGCTATTCCCTTTCGAATGGTGTACCCTACTACCCTCAAGATCACCATCGGCGACAGCACTCACAGTTTTGATTCCCCGGACATGGCCCATAAGGACCTTGTTACTTAACTTCCTAATCTCTTCAAACTGAATGGTTGATTTAGTGCCACCAGATGTAGTGGTTAAGATGAGAACTTGATCTGCTCTGCTATTGTTTTTTTGTAACCTGGTACCCTCGCTGGCCCCTTCCCCTTATTCCTTTTTGGTGTACCCTACCTGTCTGGCCAATTCTGGGTTCGTTGTGCTGAGCGAGGATCCTGGATGGTCGGGCGGAGTTTAAACTAGGCCACGATAGTGTTGTCTTCGGCTGCTTTCCCAGAACTAATTTTGGGTGGTTGCTGTATTCGGAGTACTGTCTTCTGGCGAGGGACCCGTTTTGGTCCCACCACTAAATAACTCCCCCCAGAAACTATTCGCTCGGCAGGGGCAGTATTCTCACCTCGCGGCCTACCTTCCCAGTCTCTGGCCCCCTCCTCTTCACCTGTTTCAGGGGGTGAGTAAATTCTCTCCCTTAGGTCTCGTTTTTCAGACAGTAGGGAGACTTATATTTGAATGGATCACTATACTCTATGACCTGTCTATAAGACAGGCAGTCTGTTGGTGTGGGGGGGTATACTCCTGAGCCCCTTGTGACTGTTGGTAGCTGCATTACGAGCTTATGGAAGGGGGGCTTGCTAATCCAGTCCCTTCTATAGGGTCCTCGCTACCTCCTTTGGTTTGGGTTGGGAATGGCTCTCCTTCACGTTTTTTGGTGTTCTGGTCATTCCCTTTTCTGGAGGATCCCTGTGGACTAGGGTTTTCTGGGTTCGCAATTGGGATCTGGTTTCCAGGCCCCTGGTGTTTTTGCTTTTGTTTTGGTAATCTTCAGGCCTGGTACCAGGCTGTACATAGTTGGTGTGTCTCATTTAGGGGGGTATTTGGGGTGGGGGGTGGGAGGATTTAGCCTGCCTGCCTTATTATCTTTATGGCTTCATTCCACTTCCAGTTAATCTATTTAAATTACTATCACTTTTGGTAAATTCTTTTTGGCAGGTTATAGGAGGATGGGATTTGGGGTTTCGAGTGTGCCTTTTTTTGGGTTTCATATCTGGTTATTCTGGTACCTGCCTTCCCCTCACCTTGTATTTGAAATGGCTATAAATACTGTTAAAATGGCATCATGGAACATACGTGGGCTCGGGGAGAAGGTCAAGAGGACTCAGATATTTAATCATTGTACCCTATCTCAAATAGACATCCTATTCCTACAGGAACCCCATTTAAATAATTCTGAGGTTAAGTGGTTGTCTCGATCCGGCTTTTCGCAAGTTTATGTTGCAAATGGATCCAACTCTAGCAGAGGGGTAGCTATACTTATCAAAAAATATATTTTGTTCCTGATAGACACAACAATAGCGGACCCAGAGGGAGATTTATACTGGCCAAAGGCTCCCTCAATGGGGGCGCCGTAGTCTTAGGCTCAGTCTATGGCCCTATTGGGGGTAGCCCTGAGTTTTTTATGACCCTTGCAGATAAAATCAGTGCCCTACTTCCCTCGCAACTCATCTTAGGTGGGGATTGGAAAGTTTAGCCTTCCCATTTTCTAGATAAAGATCCTCAGTCCAATCGCCGCTTACTGACACAAAGGGCTTTGCAGGATTTCCTGCATATATTAGGGTTATGTGATCCCTTGCGGCCCTCCAATCCCTCTCTCCGTGCTTTCTCATTTTTCTCCCAACCCCATAGATCCTGGTCTAGGATAGATTATATCCTGATTAGTAAAACCCTTCTTCCAGGCCTCCTTCAGTCTGGTATCGAGCCGATTGTTCTTTCTGACCATGCAGTTGTTTGGGTTAAAATCTCTCCGGATCCCAATTTTCAAAGGGATACTACCTGGAGGCTTAATACCCAACTGCTTAAAGATCCCCATACAGTGACTTATATCAGAACCCTAATCTCTCTCTTTCTAGAGGATAACCTTGGGTCTACCTCAAAGGTTGATATCATCTGGTGTTCCCTAAAATGTTATCTTAGGGGTGAATTAATTAAACTTGCCTCAGCAGAGAAAAGAGCCCGACAATCACGGGCACTCTTTCTAATGAACAAAATTAAGGAACTGAAAGCACTCACCTCCCTTCCTCTGTTGTCCTCCCTAGAAGCCCTCTTGGTAGCCAAAATGAATATACTGACCTCCTTAAGGAGAAGGCTGAGTATTGTCTTGTTAAAACTCAGATGGATATATCGACCACAGTGAAAAAGCCAGAAGGCTTTTGGCCCTAAGACTTAGACATTAGAAAGCTCCAGAATAATCCCGCCTTGCAATCACTTGCTGGCTCCATCAAAACTTCTCCCAGGAAATTGCAGATTTTGAGGACTACTATTAAAATCTCTATAATGTACCTCCATCCCCGCCTTTCTCAGACATCTCAGCATACTTAACGATATTGACATTCCCCAACTCCAGCCGCCCCATAATGAGATCCTGACTGCCTCTATTCTCTCTCTGAGATAGAAACGTCATACTTCTATAGCTCCTGATAAGGCACCGGTCCAGATGGATTTCTGCAAATTTTTACAAGGTTTTCTCTAAAGAGCTAGCCCCTCTACTTCTTAAACTCTACGACTACCTTTTTTCTTTTCCCACCGTAGATCCCACCCTTCTTGAAGCCACCATTATCCTAATTCTCAAACCGGGCAAAGCTCCCACTGATCCGGCGAGTTACCGACCCATATCTCTTCAAAACTATGATATGAAAATTCTTTCTAAGATCTTGGCCGAACGGATCAAGAAAATCTGGACCCATCTTCTTAGCCCAGAACAGGTTGGTTTTGTGCACTCTCGTTCCCTATCAGACCACCTCAGAACTCTCTCATATTTCCTACTAGGCGCGTGCATCTCAGTTCCCAATGGCCCTAATTTAGTTAGACGCAGAGAAAGCATTTGACCGTGTGGATTGGTCCTTTCTCTGGGCTACGATGACCAAGATGGGCTTCCTGGACTCCTTTCTCAAATGGATCCAGGTTCTCTACAACTCCCCTTCGGCCAAGATATACTGTAACTGAGTTTTCTCCTCGTTGTTCCAGCTTCATACTGGTACCAGACAAGGCTGCCCTTTCTCACCTTTCTTGTTTAATCTATATCTTGAACCCCTTCTAACATAGAAACGTAGAAACATAGAAGTTGACAGCAGATAAGGACCGCAAGGCCCATCCAGTCTGCCCATTTCTTTTTCTACCTTATAAATGTGCCATCGGCCTTTGCTCTGTCAGTGACCTATCTATTCATAGTCATTTGTATTGCTCCCTTATGCCTATCCCATGCCTGTTTGAAGCCCTGCACTGTATTCATAGCCACCACTTCTTGTGGTAAGCCATTCCATGCTATCTACCACCCTTTCTGTGAAAGAATTTCCTCACATCCCTTAATGGGCCTCCCTCTAATCTCATGCTGTGTCCTCTTGTCCTGCTATTTTTCTTATATTTAACACGTTAGACTCTTTCACCTTGTTTATGCCCTTAAGGTGTTTAAATGTCACGATCATATCACCTCTCTCCCTCCTTTGCTCAAGGGTATACATATTGAGCTCCGTTAATCTTCCTCATATGTCTTCTGATGCAGTCCCTGCACCATTTTGGTTGCCCCTTCTCTGGACTGCCTCAATTTGCAGTTAATGTCCTTGAAGGTTTGGCCTCCAATACTGCACACAGTACTCCAGATGGGGCCTAACCAATGTCTTGTACAGAGGATTATTACCTCCCTCTTACGACTTGTGATACCCCTACTAATACACCCCAACACCCCCTAGCCTTACCTACTGCTTTAGAGGTCTGTTGGATGATTTTAGGTCATCAGTGATGATGATGCCAAGTCTCTTTCTTCCTTTGTGACTGCTAGCAACCCTCCCAGCCAATAAGTGGCTTCAGGTTTTCTCTTCCCTATGTGCATGATTTTGCACTCTTTGCATTAAATCCAGTTGCCATCTTCTGACCATTCTGCTAGTTTATCCAGATCTCTTCTCATTCTGCCCACTCCATCTGATCATCTACTCTGTTGCAGATCTTGGTGTCATCTGCAAACAGACAAGCCTTACCCTCTAGTCCATCTGCGAGGTCACTAATGAAGATGTTGAATAGGACTGGCCCCAGGACTGATCCCTGAGGTACCTCACTTGTGACTTGCATCTCTTCTGACTGTATACCATTTACCACCACTCTCTGTTTTCTGCCAGTCAACCAGTTTGCCACCCAGTTGACCAACTTCTGACCCACCCCGAGCCTACCTAGCTTATTTATCAATCTTCTATGTGGAACAGTGTCAAAAGCTTTGCTGAAGTCAAGGTAGGCGACATCAACTGCTCCCCCTTGGTCCACCACTTCTTATCAAACTCAAGTCTTCTCCACTTATCAAAGGCTGTCTGGTGCATCAGCATGAGCTAGTTCTCTCTGCTTATGCAGATTATATACTTTTGCATGTTACACATCCCGCTGCTTCCCTAGAACATGCACTGGATCTTATCAGGCAATATGGTACCCTCTCTCAATACAAACTGAATATCTCTAAATCTGAAGTTTTCCCATTAAACATACACACTTACAAGCATGATCTCGCCAGATTTGGTATGTGATGGTCCCCCAAATCGATTAAATACTTGGGCATTCATTTCTCAACAGACTCCTCCTTACTCAGAAGACTCAATTTGGATGACCTCAAAACTCTCATCCAGCAAGATTTGCTACGATGGTCCAACCTTCCTATTTCCCTTTGGGGTAGGATTAATATTATTAAAATGAATGTCCTCCCCCGTATCTTTTAACCCCTCAACTTACTAGGCCTCTGGCTGCCTATTTCTTATTTGCAACAGTTTCATGCGATGTTCTCGAACTTTATCTGGCGAGGAAAGGGAGTTTGACGCTCATTTCTCGAACTATCCCTTCCTAGAGACAAAGGTGGACTCCGGCTTCCCAACCTCTTGCTGTATCACTGGGCTGCTCATCTTGCCAAATTAGGGAGGTGGTTCCCTACTTACCCTGACCCCTCTTCCCCGATCTGGCTTCAAATTGAGAAGTCGATTCTTTTGGACTCTAGATTGGATCCCTATGCAATTTTCTATACTCCCACCTCCGTGCTTTAGCAGTGGATAACTGACCATACAGTTCTCACATCCCTTAAGTCCCTTTTCCAATGTCTACACTTTCTAAAAATCTCTCCGAAAATGGACCTGGGTCAACCTGTCATCCTTAACCCCAACATCAAGCTGGACAACTCGATGATTACTCCTGAGTGGCTTCCACAAATTAAAGAAACCAATTTAGAACACTTTTATGGCCAAGGATCCCTCCTTTTTTCCTCGGACATGCTTGATAAGCTTGGTATTCCTAATACTAAGATCTTTAAAGTATATCAATTGAGGCACCTCATTGCGGAGAAGTTCGGTACTCAGTTCAAAGAGCCCGTAGTCCACCCCTTTCTTTCTCAAACCTTAACCCTTGCTTCTTAACCACATTCCATTTCGCTAATATATTCCTTCCTCTTGAATTACAAATTCCCAGAACCTGCTGCAGGCTCTAATATTTGGTCCTCCTTACTCCTGGTTCCACCTAAATTGGCCTCACATCTGGAGGGACCTGCACAGATATCACCTCAGGACAGGTTTAGACTTACCCAATACTATATTGCAACAATATGTATTATACCCTAGAAAACTTTTCCGGCTCCAAAAACTTCCCCTCCCCCTTTGCTCCAGGTGCTCACATAGTGAAAGGAACTCTCTACATATTTTCTGGGACTGTAATATGGTTGCCCCTCTGTGGTCTTCTATCCAGGTCAATTTGGATCCCTTACTAGGTCTCTAGAACCTTTTCACTCCTGAAATTTGCATTCTAGGTGATTATGCTAACATAAACTGTGTCGAACGCCGATATCACATTACTCTGGTGTCTATTGTAGTTAAGAAATTGGTTCTTAGACATTAGACTGACCAATTGACCCTGTCCTATTCTGAATGGTTGACTGAGCTTTCTGCCTATCTTAACACTGAAAGATTGGTAGCCAGCTCACGTAATGGACCTATTTCATAAAAAATTGGGTAAATTATATGCGTTATACTTGCACCAATGATCTCCTGGCCTCCTCCCTGATGCCCACAATAGTTTTCCTTGTTCCTCTTATCCTTTCTACCTACATTCCTTGCTTTGAAGGCAAGATTATTTTTGAGATGTTGCTACATTTAATAACCAGCTTAGCTGCATGGTTGTTTGGCACACTTCGCTGGGGGTGGGGGAGGGAGAGTTTGGATTTGGTAGGGGGATGGGGAGTTGGGAGGGAGAGGGGTGGGGAGGTGTGGGGGGTTGGGTTGGGGGAGTGGGGTTGTTGTTTTTTTATGTTATACCATGTATGGATGACTGACTTAATTTAGATCATGACTTTGTTATATTTGTCGTTTCTGTAAAATTAATAAACTTGAATTTCAAAAAACAAATTCAAATGGTCAGTGAACCAACCAGGTTAGGGAATATCCTTGACCCTGTGCTGGCAAATGGGGAGTTTGTGAGAGAATTTAGGGTGGTAGAACCACTGGCAGGGAGTGACCATCACTCAATATGGCTCACTTTGGATATGGGCAAGGAAGAAGTGGAATCTGGCACAAGGGTGCTGAACTTCAGGAGGGCCAAATTTGGGAGGATGTGGGAAGAGTACCTGCCAGAATTCAGCCTAGTATGGGCACTAACCAGAGGTGGGAGCTCATAAAGCTGGGGATAATGGAGGCAAACAGAACCTGCAGCAAGGCTCAGAGCAAGAAGTCTAGGGCTAAGAAATCAAACTGACTGAACAAGGAGGTCATGGAAAAGGTAAGTAGAAAAAGAGCTGCCTTTAGGAGGTACAAGAAAACAGTGAGTGAGGAGGACCGGGAAGAGTACCTGAAGGAATCGTAGGAGGTGAGATGGACTGTAAGGGGAGCCAAGACATGTACAGAGCTCAGGTTGGCACATGGCATTAAGAAGGGGGAGAAGGACTTATTCAGGTATATCAGTGAGAAAAGGATCTGTAAGGACAACATAATAAGGATTAGGAAGGAGGGGGGTTGGGTAGATGCAGGGTGTGATTAGGCAAAAGTGCTAAATGATTACTTCTGCTCAGTATTTACTAAGGAGAAGAGGGGGTGATACCCAAGGAAGAAGGAAGGACAGAAACAGGGAAGAGGGAGTTGACCTGATAGGGAAATCATGGAGGGCAGATTTCTGGAGTGTTTGAGGGCACTAAGAATGGACAGGGCACCAGGCCCAGATGGCATGCACCTCAGAGTACTGAAGGAGCTGGCAGAGGTCCTTACAGGACCTTTGGCAGACCTACTTAATGCCTCACTACACTCAGGGTGTGCACCTCAAGATTGGAGGGTGGCTCATGTAGTGCTCCTCCACAAGAGTGGCCCCAAGGATAAGCCGGGGAACTGCAGACCTGTGAGCCTCACATCCATCGTGGGTAAGCTGATGGAGACCATCCTGAAGGAGAGGCTGGTGGCTCTCCTGGAGGCCAAAGGACTACAGGACAGCAGAATGCATGGCTTCATGTGAAGTAGCTCCTACCAAACCAACCTGGTGGAGTTCTATCACTGGGTAATTAGACAATTGGATGGTGGCTATGCAGTGGATGTACTGGATCCGGACTTCAGTAAGGCATTTGACTCAGTGTCACATGTGATGCTTGTAAGTAAGTTAGAAGGGACAGGGGCCAGTGCAAAGGTGGAGAGATGGGTGGAGAACTGGTTTCAGGGAAGGCATCTGAGGCTGGTGGTGGGTGAGGAGCTCTCAACCCATATGTTAGCAGTGAATGGTGTACCACAGGGCTCAGTGTGTGGACCAGTGTTGTTTGGGATATTCATTGCAGACATATCAATGGGAATTAAGAGCAAGATCAGTCTGTTTGCTGATGACACCAAGATGGGAGCAGTGATGGATGACCTAGGGGGATGGCAGGGGTTGCAGGATGATCTGATGAAGCTGGAAACCTGGTTACACATGGCAACTGGGGTTTAATGCCAAAAAGTGCTGCTGCATTTTGAGGTGAAGAACCCAAGTAGGAGGACCTACCTGCTGGGGTGAGTGCAGCTTGCTGAGACAAAGGTGGAGAAGGACCTGGGAGTGCTCATTACAGAGCCAATGAACAACTTGGCACAGTGTAGGAAGGCAGCTGCAAAGGCCAATAAAATGCTGGGTTGTATTGCAAGGGGTATATCCTCAAGCAGAGCGGAAGTGATTCTGCCACTGTATAGATCATTGGTTAGACAACACCTGGAGTACTGCATGCAGTACTGGCATCCATATCTGAAGAGGGAGATTAAGTTACTGAAGGGGGTGCAGTGCAGGGCAACAAAAATGATCAAGGGGCTAGGGGACTTACCATACGAAAGGAGGCTGAGGGAGTTGAAGATGTATTCACTGCAGGTGAGAAGGGACAGGGGGACATGACTGAAGCCTTTAGGTACATAAAAGGTATAAAGAAGATGGGTATGAAGGGGCTGTTCAAAGTAAGGGAGGGGAGGGACACCCAGGGCCATGATATGAGACTGTAGGGAGGAAGATGAGGAGACACTTTATTATTGGGTGTTCAAACCCAGTACCCTCACAGTCAGAGTCAGCTGCTCTACCTCTGCGCCACATTGCCTACCTATTTTATTACTACTTTCTAAGCCTTTTAATCACTTACCCCCCCAAACCTGCCAAAATATAAGTTTGCCTCTTCTTCCTTGCAGGATTTGAACCCTGCGCCCTTATTTCCAAAGTCCACAGTTCCACCACTCACCTAGAACACCTGCCTATTTTTTACTGCAGGATCGCAAAACTATAAAGAACGCACTAACCCTGTGACACAACTAAAGTGTTATCTAAGTGCTTCTGCAAACCTTGAATACAACTCCCTGCTGCTACAGCCACTAGTCTAGCTCTCTCCTACTACCCTAATCAAGACTTGAACCTGGTACTCTATGAACTTCAGGCACATACACTACCACTACACCATAGCAGCAACTAGGCTCAGAGGTGATCTCTCACTACTATCTCCCCTCTTTCATCCTACTCCCCCCATTCTTTCCTCACTTCAGCTCCACCAGCCTTCCCAACTATGCACATGCATCCCCTGCTCACCAGCCTATCTCTTTTCCTTCTCCTTCCCTTGCCTTCCACCAACCCTAGTGTCCCAATTAACCCTCAGCCTCACTACTCCAGTGTTCCTACCTACCCTCCTGTCCTCCCCTCCTCCTTTACCACTGCTCCTCCCCCTCCCTCCTCCTCCACACATCCCATATGCTCCTCTCCACCTCACCCCCCTTCCAGACATTACCTGTCCTCCCCCCACAGCCCCTTGCACTTCTGATCACTCAGGCCTTCTCTGCCTGTGCTACCCCTACCCACCCCTTGTGCAACTAAACCCCTTCCTCATTCTATCGCTCCCGCGTAAACTCTCCATCTGCCTCCCTCTGACCAGAGCACTCTCTCCTCTACTCCTAACAGGAACACACATCCCAACCCAGACCCTGTCCCTCCCATCCACCCACTCAGCCCACTGGTCTTCAAGTAGCCTCCATGAACATATGCAGCCTGCTGAAGAAATTTGACGCCCTACAGTGCTGGGCCTTGGCTTACCAACCAGACATCATAGCCCTGGTTGAAACCTGGCTGTCCAAATCAACTCCTGACTCATTTGTCTCCCTTCCAGGCTATACCTTATACCGGGAGGACCGAGTAGGCAAACGAGGGGGAGGCTGTGCAATCTACACCAGGGACACAATACCTGGACACGCACTCCCCACCCCTGCCCTCATAAATGGGGCCCAGACCCTCACCTCAGACTCACCCCAGACCCTCTAGAGCCCTCTCTATCTCACCACAGCCTACGTCTCCCCAAAGAACCAGCACCCAGCCCTGGTATCTTTAACGGACTACCTGGCCACCCTCCACCATAAGGCAGAACAAATCCTAGTGGGGGACCTTAATGTAAATTGGCTCAGCACCTCCTCATCCACCACCAGAGACTCATTTGCCGCCCAAGATCTGACGCAACTCGTCACCCAGCCCACGAGACTTAACCCTAAGAGTGGTACCAGCACCCTTCTGGATGTTATTATAACTTACCGACCCCATAAAATCCAAAACATCCAGGTCCTCCCAGACTCCCTGAGTGACCACTCCCCTATCCTATTCCACTGGGTAGCTCCCAATCCCAAACCCAAAGCCCAGACCACCCTCCACAGGCGCCTCCGCCCTGGTGGGCTGAAGAAACTTAAAGCACTCCTCACCCAGATAGACTGGTCCCCCATCCAGCAGGCAACCAACATTGACACTGCCCTCACCTTCTTCACTCACACCTTCAACATGGCCTGTGATCTCTTTGCACCCTTAACCAAAATCTGGTCCAAAAAACAGAACGCACCTTGGGTTAGCCCGACCCTCCTACAATTACTTAGAAACCGGGATAACCTCTGGCACCTTGCCACTGAAACAGGTCGTCTGTCTGATAGGCAAGCATACAATGCAGCCCGGAATAAGTGCTCATGGGCCATCAGGAAAGCCAAGGCAGACCATTACCAGGCCTCCTTACCTCCTCCTGGGGCTCAGCCTGGACCTTCTGGGATAATATAAGCAACTCAATGGTAAGCTTGCTCCCCTGCCCCATCCAGCTCACTAGAAATGGCACCACCTCCACCGAGCCGGCCACCATAGCTAACTGGTTCAACACCACTTTCACTGACCTTAGCTCAGTCCTCCCTAGTAATTTCTTTGACCCTCCCCAGCCAACCTCCCTGTCCTCCAGCACCCCAGCTTCCTCCTGCGAAAGATTTCCACCCGGGAAGCCAGACCCATCCTAATCAAAGCTCTCAATGGCAACAATCCCGGCAGTGACTCACTGGACCCCAGCATCCTCAGGCTGGTGCTAGATGAAGTCCTTGCACCACTCACAAGCCTAATTAACCAGTCACTCTGCCTGGGACAATTCCCACAGCTTGGAAAACAGCCATTATCACACCTATTCATAAAGGGGGCGACAGGTCATTGGCCAACAACTACCAGCCAATCTCCATCCTCCCTCCCCTCTCTAAAGCCCTGGAGAAAGTGGTGGCCATTCAAATCACTGATTATCTGGCTAAGCATAACATTTTATGCCCAGAGCAACATGGCTTCCGCAGGGTCACAGTACCAGCACTGCCCTTATTGAATTCTCCAACTTTCTACCTCCTCCTGGATACCAGCTCCCTAGCTGGTGCAGTGTTCATTGACCTCTCAAAGGCTTTCTCACACTGTCTCCCATCCACTTCTGCTGAATGCACTCTGCCACACTGGTCTCTCGGCTGGCCCCCTGGCATGGTGTGCTAGCTATCTTGACACTCGATCTCAGTGTGTAAAAATTAATAACACACTCTCCGATACCCGTCCCATTCTCTCTGGGGTCTCCCAAGGCTCCATCCTGGGCCCCCTTCTCTTCTCGCTGTATCTGAACACCCTGCCCAGTGCATGCCCTGGCAAAATTCTACTGTATGCAGATGACGCTGTCCTTTTGCCACCCACCGCAATCCCATCTCCTCACAGGACTCCCACAGCAGTCTTTCAACAGTGCCGAGGCTTGGTTTAGGAGTGCAGACTCATCATCAATCTTAAGAAAACGAAACTATGCTCTTTCCCACCCCCAAAACAAAGCTAGCAACCACCCACTCTATATCCTTCCAAGTACCAACCAGCCACTGGAACAAGTCTGCTCCTACAAATACCTTGGGGTTACCTTGATTCAGCCCTCACATTTCACAACCACATCGCGCCCTAACATCCGCCACTACACACGGCATGCATCCTATTCCACCATAGAACCTGCCTTCCCCCAAATGCTCTCCGGCTAGCTGTTACATCATCCGTTCTGTCCCTTGTAGACTATGGTCTACCAGTATATGGTGCTGCTGACACCACTGCACTCAACAAAATTCACCTAACCCTGAATAAAGCATGCAGATTGATTACTGGTGCCCCCAGGCTCACACACACCTGTCAGCTGTATTTCGATGCCAACCTGCTTACCCTGGATGAACGGCTCCAATACCAAACCTGTCTCCTCACCAAAAAAACCCTACTCGAGCTCTCCCCCCCAGGGTAACGGCATCCATCCACCAGAGCCCTCCCACTATTGCAACACGGTCTTCCTACAAGACCACTCTAAAGGTCCCCAGAGCAAGAACCAGCCGTGGCCAGAGGTCCTTCTGCTATAGAGTCCCAACCTGGTTTAACTCTCTCCCTGCCACCATCACCAATGCCATCACCATCTCCAAGTTCAAAACCACACTTCGGAACCACATCTTCAGCACTTGTAACTGCTCCTGTCTCTGAACGTAGCCTCCACCTCTGCTTCTCTTGACAATGCCCCCCGGGCAGCTCTCCACCTAACCATCCCCACCACCGCTTCCCTGTACACCGTGCCTATGTTTAACCTGGCCAGTGCCAGCTGTTTCAGTGTTTACCTACCAGATTGCTCACTTGATACCAACTTGTGTAACACCTGTTATCAATTACATGTACCCTGTACCCAATTGTATGTGTCTGACCACAATGTGACGTGGCGCCTCTGTTGAATGCCTATTGTTTTGCAAATCTTTGCTATGTAACCAAAAACACAATGTATGTCTTTATGTGACGAAGTACCTTTGGAAATGAGCCTCTGGCTCAAAGGTTGTAAACTGATTCTTAAATAAATAAATAAATAAAAATAAATTATGAAGAGGGTGGTAGCTTGGTGGAATGTGTTACCAGTAGGAGTGGTATCCAGCAGAACAGTGGACTGCTTCAGAAGGGGCTAGGACAGGGTAAGGGGGAGGGTTAATGGAGGGGAAGGGTGACAGGGAGTGGCAGCTGCAGAATAATGGGTGCTAGCTGCATATTCAAGCAGACTTGGTAGACCTCTAGGCCTTATCTGCTGGCAAATTTCATATGTTCATACACTTACCTCCCAGTTGTGGAATTCAGGGTTCCACATCTCAAGTTACTGCCACTATGTCCATGTTGGCCTCTGACTTTTTATTTATTTACATATTTATTTAAAATGTGTTAACCAGGAAAGGCACACTGTGCCAAGGCTCATTTCAAGGTGTGACACAGGCAGATAAACACTGACTGGGGATACAATCAGTGGCATATACAATTACCTTAGAAAAAGTACAAATACTGTACAGTGCAATGCAATAACACTAAAGAGTACAATCAAGACAATGCAATAACACTAATGAATACAATCAAGACAGAGTGAATTACAGTGATAAGGAAAAACATACAGTGGATATTAAGGAGCAATCAAATTAAAAAAAGATTAACAAAATACTATACAAAACATACCACTGAACTTTGCAAAGGACAGAAATGGCCATCAGGTCTTGGATTTTTTTTCGAAGGCAGTGGGCATTTCTAGGACCATTGTAGTGAAGCTCTGTAAGTTTCATGACCTCCCTAAAATCCTAATGATCTACTAAAGAGTATCTCGGCATGGTTCAGAAAGGTGCTACTTTCATACACTGCATTACAGTATTTACATCTTCTGCATCTCTTACATCCCACTGGGGGAGGTGAATTGCCAAGTGTCAGCCCTGGGGACTTGTTGAACTGAACAGAGAAGCCTGACCCTCAGGTTTCTCACTCTCTTACATATTACACATAGAAGATTGTTCGCTACTGATTTGAGCCTGACAGCAGACCTCAATAAATCCCCATTCTTCTGGTTCATCTCCCTAATTTTGTGAGCCCTGATAGAGAAAGTAGTGATAAAATTCACTCTCTCAACCTTTGCTTTTTCCTTTGACAGTTAACAGTCCATCCCTGTTTGCAGTTTCATATTTCATTTTTGCGTCATTCACTGTAACATCAGATACCCCCTGGCAGTAAACCTGTCCTGCAACCTATTAGACTCGATGAGGAACTCCTAGCCATATTACAGTTCCTCTGAGTCTTGCAGGACAGTGTCTTAGGTACTGTATGTTCTTTATAGTGTGTTGGGGTGGTAGGAGCTGACTAGTAGGACAGTAGAGCTGTAAAACCCTGCTGAAGTTCTGTGCAGTGGTTCTACTCTAGAATTTCTGAAAAGGTTGAGTTGTTCTAATTTTTTTTAGAACTGTTTAGCACTTGAACCCTATTTTTTAATTGTGCTGCACGAATGAAGATTATAGTGAAATACATGTCATGAAATTGTGGACAGAAAGAAATAAAATATGTTCAGTATTTTGTAAGGGGTGAGAGGGATGATCACGTGTAACTTTGATATGACTATAGCTAGGTTTATCTGTGGTTTCCTATGTTTGGTCAAGGCAGCAACTTACAGCTGCTAACAGTGCCACCCACTCATCCATATCTGAAAGGTTTTACTGTTGCAAATCTATTAGATTCCTTGAGAACAATAAAAAAATGGAAAGCAGTACATTTATTTACCCAAATATACCCTCATCATATTTCTTTAATGAAGACTGAAAATAGTTAACTGACATTAGCTAACCTAAGCAACTTGGTGCTGTCACATTTAAATAAGTAACTTGAAAATTCCACTGTTTAAAACTTTGCAAAAGATATTTCATTAACAAACAAGCATTTGTCAATGCCAAATGTTGTCTTGCAGACATCAGCATTGGTAGTGCAGTAGTTAGAGAAATGCATAATAGGAATAGCAGTGCAATATGGAACCGATGTCAACCTCACTCCACTCTGCAGAGACTGACAGGTATTGAGCTGTGCCTTTGTGTTGTCAGCCATAATCCCCATGCCGTTTCACTTTACCCTACCCTGCAGACTCTGGCAAGTGTCACTTTGTGCCGTGGGGTCATTGGGCCTTATGCTCACCCCATTCCATAAGGAACTACATTGAGATGGGTGCAGTACAGGATAATGGGGTGAACTTTGGGGCCAAAGACCTCAATGAAAATATCAAAGCTACAGAAATTCAGAATATACATAAGGAGCCAGAAGAACTGTGGGTCACCCTGGAAACAGGAAATGGGACAGCCATATGGACTGGGGTTGTCTGTAGGCCCAAGCGGTGGGCATTTGTAGGACAATTGTAATGAGGCTCAGCAAGTTTCATGGCCTCCCTTAAATCCCTGATGATCTACTAAAGAGTATCTCTGCAATGTTCAGAAAGGCGCTTCTTTCATTTATCACATTACAACATTTACATCATCTGCATCTCTTACATCCCACTTGGGAAGGTGAGCCACCAAGTGTCAGCTCTGGGGACTTGTTGAACTGAACGGACAAGCCTGACCCACAGGTTGCTCGCTCTCTTACATACTACAAACAGAAGAGTGTTCATTATTGATTTGAGCCTGACAGCAGTCCTCAAGACATCCCCATTCTTCTGGTTAATCTCCCTAATTTTGCGAGCCCTGATAGAGTATATATTTATAAAATTCACTCCCTCAATCTTTGGGGTTTTTTTTGACAGTTAACAGCCCATCCCTGTTTGCAGTTTCATTTTTGCTTCATTCACTGTAACATCAGAATACCCCCTGCCTGAAAACCTGTCCTGAAACCTATTAAGCTCTTTGAGGAACTCCTATCCATATTACAGTTCCTGCAGAACAGTGTCTTAGGTATGTTCTTTATAGTGTATTGGGGTGGCATGAGCTGACTGTCAAGATAGTAGAGTTGTAGAACCTGCTGAAGTGCTACATATTAGTTCTAGTCTAGAATTTTGGAAAAGGTTCTGTGGTTCTAATCTTTTTTTGGGACTGTATAGAACTTGAACTCTATTTTTTAATTGTGCTGCAAGGGAGGAGATTATAGTGAAATACATGTCATGAAATTGTGGACAGAAAGAGAAATAAAATCTGTTCAGTATTTTGTAAGGAGAGAGGGATGATCATGTGTGACTTTCATATGATTATAGCTAGGTTTATCTGTGGTTTCCTATGTTTGCTCAAGGCAGCAACTTACAGCTGCTAACAGTTCCACCCACCCATCCATATCTGAAAAGTGTTAGTGCTGCAGATCTATTAGATTTCCTGAGAACAATAAGAAAACTGTAAGTAGTATGTTTATTTACCCAGTTATAGCCTCATCATATTTCTTTAATGAAGTTTAAAAAAAGTGAACTGACATTAGCTAACCTCAGCGACTTGGTGCTGTCACAGTTAAATAAGTAATTTGAAAATTCCACTATTTAAAACTTTGCAAAAGGTATTTCATTAACAAAAAAAGTGGTTTTCTAACTACATTATATCTTAAGGAACATGACGCTTCCACACTTATCATGTGATCTGTAAGGGACACTGCCATTACTCTTAGGCCTCAAATTGTCTCTATTTAATAAAAAAAAAAAAAAAAAAGTTTATGGTTGGTCACATTCTGTAGACGTTGCTGATGAAGCTTATTGTTTGATTCTGACTCCTTTTTTCTTTTTAAAAGTGAACCGCAGACTGCTCCACCATACTGGTTTTACCATTACAGTTTGTTTGCATTGCTTGATGAACTTCCATTGCATCCTTCTTAGTTGGGAATACTCCCACATAGTCTAGCCCCTCGGTATGCAGTGGGAGAAGAGGAGATTACAGTGGCTTCACTTTTTGTCCTTGGATTTGTATTGCTCCGGAGATATGCAATTAGAGTTGATTGATCAAGGTAGGATTTGAAAACAAGCATGGTAAGATATAATGTAATTACACCATTACTATACATTTACATTGTACAAAAAAGCTAATAAAACAACCATCAACAGGAATGAATTTTAGAGAAGCTACACAATCCAAAAATACGTTTTCAACTAAAAATAACATAATGCAAAAAAGGTGACACTTGCACTTTAATGCCATTGGTCCTTTTCCCTCTTATCTTAACTTTTCCTTTAGCCATATTTATGAAGCAGTTTGTCATTAAAAAGAAATGGTGAATGTGTTTTGTGGATATGATTTATGGTAGTTGAATGATAGTCACCAGATTTCACCAAATTATGTTCTTTAAAGATCTCCATGATACTGACAATATCTTGTCTTGTCTTCATATCTGTCTGTTTCTATCTATTGAGTCAGAACACTCGGATTATGCTAAATCAGCATTATATGTGGGACAACCTGTCTCAGAGTCACGCATTCTAAAGACATGTCCCTTTTCACTGCCTCAGAAGGAGTTACGATGTAGTGCACTGTCTCCTTTAACTTCCATTGTAGCAGAGAAAGCATAATGTCATCACCAGCAATGTAACTGAAGCAATATTCATATATAGCTGTTTTTTGTTCCAAGTGGCCAAGCAGCATATAAAGAGTTGAATTCCACCAAGTGGAAACATTTTGAATTGGCTTTCGGTTGGACAAGTTGTGTTTCTTCTACATTTTGGACACTATCCATACTGCCCTCTTTGAATGAGAATAGTGAGACACGTTTGTTTTTTTGCAAACAACAATCATGTCATCATCAATGCACGAAGCAAGAAGCATGATAAACTGTCCATCCTGTTCTGCTTTCAAGAAGCTAGTTCCATCGTCTCTTACAGTACTATAAAGCCACATTTTTGACCATGAGCACACATCCAGTCATTAAAGAGCTCATTTAGTTCTTGCAAGATATTTGTAGCTCTATGGCTGGCCAAACATCTTTATGTGCTGCAGCACCATCTTTTGTTGTATGTTTGTTCTTGAAGAAGCACAAAAAAAAACTGACCCAGTGAAAGGTAAGGGGCATATAATCTGTATCCTAACTACTAGTCCACATATCTGTTGTGACATGAATAGCTTCATCTACTGCACTTTTATGTGCAAGCACCAGTGTCACCTTTAGTAGCTGATAAATGATTTGTATTTCAACACAGGCAAAGTACCTTTGATTAAGACTCAGAAACACAGAAACTTAGACATTGATGGCAGATAAGGACTGTTAGGCCCATCCAGTCTGCCCTCTTACCCTTTCTGCATCAGTGGCCACTAAGCCTACTTGGTTATTGACTTTAGCCTCTCCTTCTCTTCTCTAAGGTTCCCTTATACCTACCCCATGTATGTTTGAATCCCCCCACTATGATGCATTCAGTGTCACCTCCAGTAGCCTATTCTATTCATCCACGAACCTCTATGTGAAAAAGAACTCACTCACATTCCCCTTATCCTGCCTACCTAAAATTAATTAATTTATTTTATTCATTTATTCTTTTGTAGTCAGGTAAGTGCACTGGTCCTGGGGACCATTTTCAGTCATGACTCTGGCCAAATAGTGGCAACCAGAACATAGTCACAGAGCACTGGACTTTAGGAAAGCTGACTTTAGCAAAATGGGAGAGTGCCTCAGAAAAGCACTAGCAAACAGGCAAGAAGGAGGGGTGGAGGAACAATGAGGAATAATCAAAACAGCCATCGCAGAGGCAACAAGCCTTTGTGTGAAGCAAATAAACAAAACAAAATGAAGGAAAAAACCACTGTGATTCTCAAAAGAGGTGGCAGGGATGGTTAAGGAGAAAAGGATAGCATTCAGGAAATATAAGGAAACACAGAAGAAGCAGGAAGAAGACCTTTATCAGTTAAAGCAGAAGGAGGCAATGAAGGCAGTCAGAATAGTAAAGGCACAAACTGAGGAAAAGATAGCCAACTAAGGTAACAAGGGGGAGAAAACCTTTTATAGGTACATTAGGGAGCGAAGAAAGACCAATGGAGGGATACAGAGACTTAATAAAGGGGAGGAAATGTGGACAGAGAGTGCCAGTGAAAAAGCAGGGATACTGAATGAATATTTCTGCTCAGTATTCACAGCAGAAGAGAAGAGAGAGGTACCTAAACCAAATGAGGCAGAAACACTGAATAGGGGGGTCGATACCAGTCCATTCACAGAAGAAAGGGTTTTGAAAGAACTGTTGAAACTGAGGGTGGACAAAGCAATGGGGCCTGATGGGATTCACCCAAGAATTCTAAAAGAACTAAGGGTAGAACTAGTAACACCACTGATTACTCTCTTTAACAAATCATGGGAGGATGGGGTGGTACCTGAGGACTGGAGGAGGGCAAATGTGATTCCACTTCACAAAAGTGGGAGCAGGGCAGATGCAGGAAACTACAGACCAGTTAGTTTGACTTCTGTAGTAGGAAAAATGATGGAATCACTTCTGAAGGAAAGAATTGTTGAGTACCTAGAGGCCAGTGTGGCACAGGACACAAGGCAGCATGGATTCACAGCAGGAAGATCATGTCAGATGAGCCTAATAGATTTCTTTGACTGGGTGACCAAAGTAGTAGACCAGGGAGGGGCTGTGGATATGGCCTACCTAGATTTTAGCAAGGCATTCGACACAGTCTCACACAAAATATTAATATACAAGTTAGCCAGCCTTGGAGTGGGTCCCAAGGTGGTAGTCTGGATAAAAAATTTGCTGGACAATGGGGCACAAAGGGTAATAGTAAACAGAGTCCACAGTGAAGAAAGGAAGGTAATTAGTGAGGTACCGCAGAGTTTGGTACTGGGACTGGTCCTCTTTAATGTCTTTATAAGTGACATTGGAGAGCACCTGGAAGGGAAATGTATATCTCTTTGCAGATGGCACAAAGATCTGCAACAGGGTTGATACACAAGGTGGGGCGGAAAGAATGAAAAGGGACTTGGCAATGTTGGAGGAATGGTCAAATATGTGGCAGCTCAGATTCACTGCAAAGAAGTGCAAGGTAATGCATCTGGGAAACAAAAACCCAGGGGAAGAGTACACAATGGGGAGTGAGTTAATAACAACAACAAAAATTGAAAGAGACCTAGGAGTAATTATATCAGATAACCTAAAGCTGGGCAAGCAATGTGAGAAGGCAGTAAGGAGAGCTGGGGGGATACTGGGATGCATAGGGAGAAGCATCAACAGTAAAAAACAGGACGTTGTTATCCCTCTGTACAGACAGTTAATGATACTCCATCTGGAGTACTGCGTGCAATTCTGGAGACCCCATCTCTGCAAAGATATAGACAGAGTGGAGGCTGTTCAGAGGAGGGCAACCAAAGTGCTGCAGGTTCTGCACCAGAAGACGTACGAGGAAGACTAAAGCAGCTTAATATGTATAGCCTTAAGGAAAGGGGGGCATGATAGAAACTTTGAGGTATCTCAAGGGAACTAACAAAGTACAAGAGGGTAGTATCTTTCAGAAGAAGAGATGTGTAAGAACAAGGAGGCACAATTTGAAGATAGAGGGGGGATGGCTCAGAGGTAATGTTAGAAAGTATTTTTTTCACAGAGAGGGTTGTGGATGCATGGAACTGCCTTCCTGAGGAGGTTGTGGAGTCAGGAACAGTGGGTGAATTCAAGAATGCATGGGACAGGCATAAGGCAATTCTAGTGGGGGGTAGGAGGAAGTAAGCTGTTGATTAACTAGAATCTGCAGCTTATCCATCAGGTAGGGAAATGGGCAGACTAGGTGGGCCAAGCGGTCTTTATCTGCAGTCAAATTCTATGTTTCTATAGGCTCAGTAGGTAATTAGGTAACAATACAAACATTAAAAATACAATTTTCACAATCAATAGAATTACAGTGGCAGTATACACAGAAATATGGTACATACATATGCAGATAAAACTTAACTCACTATAACGAACATACATATAGCAAGTATACAGTACACTGGTAAAAATGGACAATGCGATAGCCTGAGGGTGTAGCAGACAGTAAGAGATAGGGTGTGGGTGAGGCAGAGAAAATGGGGAGGGGATAAGAACAGAAAGGACAAAGCAGTCAAGTGTGACAGAGAACAGGTGTGGAGGTAAGGGGGAATGGATTCTGAGAGGTGCAGAAGTTATGCATGAAGAGTGCTAATGGGAGGGGCAGTGACAGCTGTATCTGTCAAGGAACCAGGATTTGAGGTTGCTTTTGAAAATTTGGTGAGATCCTGATAGTCTAATGAGGGTTGGCAGAGCATTCCACAAGGAGAAGGCCTCACTAGACAGGGCTCTCGCGCCCATGCCGGTGAGGGTTTTGGAAATCTGGAGGGAGGGCAAGGAAAAGGAATGTAGATTTTTGGTGGGTGGTTTGAAATTGAAGAGGGTGGTGAGGGAGGAGCTGGTTCCAGGTCTGGTGATGGTAGCTACAAGGCAAGCATGGGTATAGTCAAATCACCCCTGCAGGAGGAGCTAGCCTAGCGAGCGGTACAGGTCACAGTGGTGAGTGTTGAAAGGAGCAGCCAGGGCAAAGCTACAGGCATTATTGCAGGCTACTGCAAGCCTAGCCAGGTGGGTGGCCGAGGTACTGGAGTATATAGGGGAGCAGTAGTCAAAGAAGGGGAGTAGGTTTGCAGTGACTATGGCTAGTCTCGCCTCACTGGTTAGGTAAGATTTTAGGCGGTAGGTAGCACCCAGTTTCTGGTTTACTCTCTTGACCATGTTATTTATGTAATCCGTGTAGGTGAGCAAGGGGTTAAGTAGTACCACCAGGTACTTAAAAGAAGAGACATTTTCATATCATGCCCCCTCGTTCTTGCACTGTACCTCTCCTGTACTGAAAGATGTTGCCCACTTGTGCTTGTTTATGCCCATAAGATACTTGAAGGTTTCTATCATATTTCCCCACTCTATCCTCTCTTCCAGTGTATACATTTTGAAGTCTTTCAATCTCTCTTCATAAGCAATCTGGTGCAAGCCCTGCACCATCTTAGCTGCCCTTCTCTGAATTGCCTCCATCCTTTCTATGTCCTTTTAAAGATGCTGCCTCCAGAACTGCATGCAGTACTCCAGGTGAGGCCTCACCAGTGTTTTGTAGTGGTGTCAGCACCTCCCTTCTTCTGCTAGTGATACCCCAGCCTATGCATCCCAACATGCCACTGGCCCTCCCTACAGTCATTGCACACTGTTTGGAAACCTTTATTTCATCTGAGATGATTATCCCTCAATCCCTTTCCTTCCTGGTGACCATCAGCAACTCCCCCTACCCCAATCCTGTATCTCCCCACAGGGTTTCTGTACACTACATGCATGATTTTGCACTTCTTAGCATTGAACCTTAACTTCCACACTTCTGACCACCTTTCCAACCTTTCTTGGTCCCTCCTCATTTTCTCCACCCCATCTGGAGGGTCTACCCTTTTGCAGATCTTGGTGTCATCTCCAAATAAGCAAACCTTCCCTTCCAGCCCTTCTGCAATGTCAGTGATTAAGACATTAAAAATGACTGACCCCAGGACTGATACTTGAAGTACGCCACTGGTCACCCCCATTTCCTCTGACTGGATCCTATTTACTACCACCCTCTGCTTTCTGTCCCATGATCAGTTTCTAACCCAGTTCACTACCTTGTGTCCCACTCCAAGGCAACCCAACTTGTTTACTAGTCTTTTGTGCAGAACAGTGTCGAAAGTCTTGCTGAAATCAACTTAGGTGGCATCTACCACTCTCCCTTGATCCATCTCCATTATCACCAACTCAAAACAATCTATCAGATTTGTTTGATATGACTTTCCTGATGTGAATCCATGTTGCCTCAGATTCTCCACTCCATTGGATTCCATGTGTTCCACAATCCTTTCCTTAAGCAGTGCCTCCATAATTTTACCCACTTCTGACAAGAGGCTGACTGGCCTATAGTTTCCTACCTCCTGCTGCTTCTACTCTTGTGAAGAGGGACTACATATGCCCACCTCCAGCCCACATGAACCACTTCCGTATTGAGAAGCTCTTACTAAACAGGGCTGCCAGGGGCACTGCTAGCCCCCTTCTTAGTTCCTTTAATACACTAGGATTTATGCCATCTGGTTTCATTACTTTGTCCAACCCAAGTTTTGTGATTTCCTCTAAGACTCTCTGTTCTGTAAATGGACTAACGTTCACCTCCCTCCCCACTTTGTACTTAATGCCCAGATGTGGTCCCAGTCCCTCCCCTTCTTCAGTGAATACCGAACAGAAGTATTTATTCAGTACTAATGCCATTTCCAGGTGTCCCTCCATACACATCCCTTCATCCTCTCTGAACATTACAATCCCATCCCAGGCTTTCCTTCTTTCACTGATGTACCTATAAAATATCTTGCCTCCTTTGTTTACTGTCTGTGCTGATCTTTACTCTGTTTGCACCTTTGCACTCCTAACATCTTTTCCTGCTTCCCTTAGTCTATTTAGGTACATCACTATGTCCACTTCCCTCTCTATCTCCTTATAAAGCACCATACTGTATACATACTGCACTTCCAGGTCACCCCTGAAAAAGAGATTGCAGTTGTCTCAGTGGACTTACCCAGTTACCAATATGTAAATAAAATAAATTAATAATAAATAAAATTATATTTCCTGAATGTCAATATTTTGATACTTTCTCTGCCACATACTTTGAGAATCATAGTTTTGTCATCCTTCTCTTGCTCCTGTTTCTCAACCTAATGCACTGGTTAGTCACCTCCACCATTGTGCCTCTCATGTGTGCCTACTGCTCCTCAATCCCCTTCCTGCAGCTTTCTTTGCTAGGGCTTCACTGATGCATATCCCCATCTTAGCAAAGACCACCCTCCTGAAATCCAAGACCTTCGCCTTTGTGTGACTTGACTGTGACACTGTACCCACTTTAAACCACACTGTGTTGTGGTCATTTGACCCCAGGTGACCTTCCATCCAGACTTCTGTGATTCTTTCTCCTTCAGTCAGTACTAGGTCCAGAATTGCCATGTCCCTGGCGGGTTCTTGAAAGTTGCTGCCTGAGGCTGCGGAATTCCAGCATGTCTCACCTTCTGGCTGAGGAAGCAGCTGGGATGGTCCAATCCATGTCTGGCAAATTAAAATCACCAAGCAGCAGTACCCCCTTCCCTTTTGCTGCCCTTTCACATAATTCTTCTGCTAGTGCCCTGTCTACCTCCTACCCCTCTGCTGGAGGCTTGTAGATCACCCTATTTGAATTGCTATGACATTGCCTGACTCAAGGGTGACCCACAGTGCCTCAACTTCTCTCAGCCTACCCTGTGCTGCAGTTGCCTTTTTATCTTTCCTGCCATACAGGGTCACCCCTCCCTCTTTTACCATCCCTATCCCTTCTGAACAGTGCATAACCTGATACACTTACAGTACCTCCCAGTCATGGTTTTCAGTTTACCACATCTCAGTTACTGCCACTATTGTCTTGACCTGCCTAGCTCATCCCTGCACAGATGGTCCTGCTTGATGTATAATACCTGTCTTTCCCTGTGAGGACATCTGTTGTAAATGTTTAAAACTATTTATGTACCTGAGTTTGTTCATAATTACTGTATCTTGTACTCTCCTGGGTCCTGTCTGAAAATAGGCATGTCTATTGCCTAATGCATCAAAAGCTAATAAATAAATAAATGTCCAAGCTGGCCTCTGACATCAAGGCCACCGGGTCTGGGATTTTATTTCCCAGGCTGCAGGCATTTGTAGGACCATTAAAACGAGGTTCAGCAACTATCATGACCTCCCTAAAATCCTGATCTCCCAAAGAGTATTACTGCAGGGTTCAGAAAGGTGCTTCTTTCATTTACCATATTACAATATTTACATCTTCTGCATATCTTACATCCCATTGGGGAAGATGCACAACCAAATGTTGGTCCTGGGGACTTGTTCAATTGAATGAACAAGCCTGACCATCAGGTTGTTTGCTTTCTTAAGTACTGCTCATAAAAGATTGTTCCCTACTGATTTGAGCCTGACAGCAGACGTCAAGATGTCCCTATTCTTTAGGTTCATCTCCCTAATTTTGTGGGCCCTGATAGAGTAGGTAGTGAAACAATTAACTTCCTAAACCTTTGTTTTTTTCTTTGACAGTTAACAGTCCATTGCTGTTTGCAGTTTCATATTTTGATTTTGCTTCATTCACTGTAACAGCAGAATACCCCCTGGCAGCAAACCTTTCCTAAAACTTTTAGAATTTTTGTGGAACTCCCATCCATATTACAGATCCTCCAAGACCTGAAAAACAGTGCCTTAGGTATTTTCTCTATGATATGTTAGGTGGCAGGAGCTGACTAACAAGTTGGTAGAGTTGTAAGAACCTGTTGAAGTTGTGTGATGGTTCTAGTCTAAAATTTTTGAAAAGGTTCTGTGGTTCAATCTTTTTTAGAATGTGAACACTATTTTTAATTGTGCTGCAAGAGTGAAGATTATAGTGAAATACATATCATGACACTGTGTGCAAAACAAAATAAAATCAGTTCAGTATTTTGTAAGGGGCAAGAAAAAGATGATCATGTGTGACTTAGATATGACTATAGCTACCTGTAGTTTTATCTATGATTTCCTTTGTTTGCTCAAAGCAACAACGTACAGGTGCTAACAGTGCCACCCATCCATCCACATTATTTATTTATTTGAGTTTTGGTAACTGGGAAAGACCACTGAGACAATTACAGTCCCTTTTTTAGGGTCGACCCAGGGTACAATGAAGCAAATACAGGTTGTACAGAGATTCAACGAAGTATAGCAGTAAACAATGACAGTAGCAATAATAGTGTAAGGCTAGACATCGTAACAGTGGCTACATACCTACAGGTTCTATATTCATCAAGAGTTGGCTATACAAAGGTAGTTTGTAATTTCTGCCACATTAGAGAATTGAGAGTCAGTAAGGCTGACAGGCTAGGGTGAGCAGGAGAGGGAGGGAATGGAGTGAGGGGGAGAGGTAGAGGTTAGTGAGATAGACAAGGCAGGGGGCTTTATTGGAAGTAAGAGCAGGAGGAGGAGGAGGAGGAGGCTACAAGGAAGGCAAGCAGGTTGGACTTGAAGAGAGGAAGAGCTGGACTAGTTAGGATGTGAGGAGCGAAGGACTTCCAGTCAGAAACAGCAGCTAAAGAGAAGGCCCTCCTGGTGAGGGAGAGGTGAAGACTGGGGAGGACAATTAGGGGAAGGGAGGATGAGCGGAGGGAGTGAGGTGCTTGCCTTGGGCATATCAGATTTCTAAGGTGGGGGGAGTAAAGAGTTGGACAATTTTGAACATGAGACACATGGAGATGTATTTCAAATTAGCTTCATAGGGTAACCATCCTAGAGAGGAGAGAACATCACAGTGATAAGATCAGGAGTTAACCCCAAGGTGAACCTACCAACCCTATGGTAGACCTGGGAAAGGAGTTAGAGAGATGAGATATTAGCAGAGAGTAGCAGGTGGGCTCCATATGTTAGGAGGGGATAAGGGAAGAAGAGGCAATTCTTAGGCAGGAGACAGAGGTGAGAAACAGATGAATCCGATAGAGCTGGCCAAGCTTCTGCTTCATGGTTTGAACTATGTTGGAGATGTGAATACTGAAGGGGAACGAAGGGTCCAGGGTGAAGCCCAAGTATTTGAAGACAGGGATGGTCTCCAAGGTATCTCCCAAGGACGATGTAAGGTTGAGGGTAGGAGGGGCATGCTTGAGAGTGGAACAATGGGAGAAGAGCATACATTTCATTTTCCCAGTATTGAGAATGAGCTGTTTCTGGAAGAACCAGTCCTCGAGGCAGACAAAGTCCATAGCAAGTTCACGATTGATTTGATCAAAGTCTGGTTCGGTTCGGTAGATGATTCCATCAGCTGCATAAAGATGTACCAAGGCACCACCACAGAAGCTGGGGAGCTCGTTAATGAAGAGTGAGAATAATATTGGCTCCAAAATAGATCCCTGAGGCACGCCGTGGAATATTGATCTAAGTTCGGAGAGGGAGCCGGCCCATTTAACTCTTTGGGAGCGACAGGACAGGTAATTTGTTACCCAGTTTAGAGCATTTTTATCCAGACCTGTGGCATGTAGTTGGTAGAACAGGAGACCATGGCTTACAAGGTTGAAAGCTTTAGTGAGGTCGATGAAGATGACACCTGTGGTGCAACCTTTATCCATGGCATGAAATATATCTGTTGTCTCTTTTATTAGGGCTGTTAGGATGCTATGGTTCCTTCTGAAAACCATGTTGATGGGGGGATAGTAGGTTGTCTATAGACTTACCAGTCTGAGGGGAGTCCACTTATCTTGTAGGCCTGCCAAGCCTTATCACGGTGGGTCATGAGTGTCTGGATCTCTTTGGAGAGCCACAGACCTTGACATCCTTGGACCTGCACTTTTTCAGAGGGGCATGTTAACTAAGTGTGTGAATGTTTGGCTAAAGAAGTCTAGGACATGGTTGATATTGGGGAGTGAGTTGATGGGTCACCAGTCTGTAGTACTAATCGAGGTGATAAAGCTGCCTATGTCAAACCGAGACATGTCACAGACTGTGGATATCTTGGGAGGGGGTTAGGACAGTTGTTTCTCCACACGCAGAAGGTGGAGGAGTGATCACTTATGCAGTCAGTGAGTACGGCGACTGCTCTGATCCTTAGTGAACAATTAGTGACCATCCAATCCAGCAGCATGTGTTTGCCAGACTTGGAGTTGATATGTGTGGGGTGCTGGATAAGCTGAGTTAGGGAGGAGTCAGCCAACATTGCATGCAATTTCACAGCATCTGGTTGGAGCCAATCTTATTTAAAGTCCCCACACAGGATGAGGTCATGGTCAGGGAGATTGGGTAGTGAGGCTAGGAGCGAGGACAGGCCAGAGGAGGCTTGACTTGGGGGCATATAGACGCACCCAATTATTATTTTTTTGATGTTTCCAAGTGTGAGGGTGGCAAAGAGGGATTCAGTTAGGGGTGCCCCCACACCGGGATCAGGAAGTTCAGAGATGTCTAAATTAGATCTGAAGTAAAGGAGTACACCTCCAACCCTCTTGCCTATCCTGTCTTTTCTAAGACAGCTGTAACCAGGTAAGGATGCCTCATGCTGCTTGATGGCTGGCTTGAACCAGGATTCAGATATGCACAGAACATCTGGTTCCATCTGTAAGACCCAAGCTTCCAGTTCCGGCATCTTGAGGTGCATGTTGCGGATGTTCACGTGTACAATTTTCAGCCCCTTTACCAGGGGTACAAGTGTGGATGTGGGTGGGTGAGGAGGATTACAAGTGGGTCCCGGGTTAGTCTCTTTATCACCAGCACAGACAAGTAGTCAGAGGGTGAAGTGAAGGAGCCCAGGTGAGGTAAGGGATGATAGCCTGCCTAGGACAGTTGTGGTGGTGGGGGTATATGGAGTTGTTTGTGAAGTCAGTGCCCCAAGAGTGCGGTATCTCCTTTTGGGATGCATGGAGTATATAGGAGTACAAGAGAAGACTCAGGCCAGAGGTGGAGGTGGGGGGGATGTGAATTCTTCCTTGATGTATGCTGTAAAATCTTGGCAATAACCTGGTCAATGCAGCAGCTTAATAGAATGAGGCATGACAGGGAGGTCATGAGATGAATGCTTTTCATGATTGTGTCACCTAGCGAAGTGTGGGAGACTGGGAAAGTCAGAGGAGAGTGTGCAAATGGAGACAGGAGCTAGAATGTATTAGATGGGAATGAGAGGGCGCCGTCAGGAGCAGAAAGGGATCAGAGGGGAGCGAGAGGATGCCTGAGCAGGGGCAGGCAGGAGATCAGTGGGGACAGAGGCAGAAGAAGGTTTAGTGAAGAGGGGGCTAAAAAGGGATTTAACAAAAAATAATAAATGAGGGGGAGAGAAGGACAACAAATGGTCTGTGTACCCATGGGGAAATTAAAATACGAAAGAGTTAGGTGTCCGGGGGGGGGGGGTGGAGGAGAAAAATTCAGGGTAAACCTCAAAGAAAAAAGATAGACAAGATGTGCAGAATACCTGGGTTGGCCAGCAAGGTGGGATTAACTAGCAGCCAACAGGGTAACAGTATGAAACAACTAATCTCAAAAGGTAGTGGACTGGAGGCTCAGGTTGGTAAAGACAGAGGTGGGCTAAGGTCAGAGAGAGAAACAGGGAGAGAGAATATTGCTAGTTGGTACTTGGGTTAGACTAGAAAATTAGAGGAATAGGTCAGATAAGGAGGGGTATTCAAAAGTGGTGCAGTGCAGCTTCAAAATGGATCAGCAGTATCCACTTGGTGGCAGGGAGGGGAGAAAGGTCTGTGTGAGAAAGCAGAGTTTGAGTATGCCGTGGAAGGCGGGGACTGAGAGAATATTTAATAGGAGGCCTCGGCAGGGGTGGGAGGCTGGGAGAAAAAAACAGTTCAAATGTCAAGGAGCCTGGCAAAAATATAAATTTTACAGCAGGGAGAGGCAGTTCAAAGATCTGGCTTGCAGGCACACCAATCAGGAGCCTTGCAGTACCCACTTGGCCAATCCGGAGTTCGTAGCAAAAAAGGCACTTAATTGAATGCCGCTGTAAAGCCTTCCCTGCATGCAGCTATATTAGATTTCCTGAGGACAATAAAAAAAACTGTAAGTAGTACATTTATTTACCTAGTTATATCCTCATCATATTTCTTTAATGAATATTGAAAAAAAACCTGACATTATCTAACCTCAGCAACTTTTTTTTTTGCAAATAACTTTATTTTCCTGAGAACACATTTTAACATAAGCATATAAAAAAAAGCACAAAATAAAATTCCATCATGGCTGGACAAACACAGACATGTTCATATTACAATAATCATAAGCAACAAAAGAAAGCCCTAATAATAAATAACCCCCTCCCACCCTGCAGCAGCCTCCTCTTCCCTAGCCCAGTTAGCCCTGTGACAGATATCATATAAACCAATTAGACCCTTGTAAAGATTCATGTAAATATTCAAGTACAGATTCATGGCACAATCCTTTAACTACTACAGCACCAAATGTTGCGAAAAGGGCAGAGAAAAAAAGAACCTAAAAAAGGAAACCAAACAAAAGAAAATACTGAAGGATACTATGGCCACTCCATATAAACATAGTGATAAAGCTATCACCTTAACAGAAAATCACCTGTCAGTAAAGATATATAAGAGGGGTCCTAGGCCTTGACAGGAGGAAAGGGAAAAAAAAAAGAACTGATGGGAGCTAATTCAATATCCAAATTTATCCTTAAGGATTGAAAAAAGCTCACCCCAGCATTCTTGGAACTTCTCACCAGAGTAGGAGGACCTAGCTACACATCTTTCTGCATATAAAGCAGTAAGAAATTCCGTCTACCATTCTCTGAAAGAAGGTTCCCATTCCTCCTTCCAATGTCCAAGAATTACCAGCTTTGTGACCAAAGCCACCAATGCTAACTGTACTTTTTGAAAATAGGTAGGAACAGAAGAGTACATACCTGAAAGGCAAGTGTCCTCATCAAAATATGGGGCAATTTTAAGATAAGGTGCCACCCGCCTTTTGACCTTGTCCTAAAATTTAGCTATTCTGGGGCACAATCACAATTTATGGTGTAATATAGCAAAATGAGAGCCACAGTCCTTACATTCTGCAGAGGCCAACCTCTCTAGCCGATATAATTTACTAGGTGTATAATATAAATTGTGAAGAATATTAAACTGAATGTTCCTCAGTCGGTCTTGCTTAATTAGA
This sequence comes from Neoceratodus forsteri, assembly GCA_016271365.2. Taxonomy (NCBI): domain Eukaryota; kingdom Metazoa; phylum Chordata; order Ceratodontiformes; family Ceratodontidae; genus Neoceratodus; species Neoceratodus forsteri. Next base: position 269,630,051 of record CM057455.1, read on the forward strand.
AGAAAATTATAAATCCAGATCGTTTCCCGTGTTTTATCTGGAAAGTCCTTGGTATGATTATTTTTCCAGTAATAAGCCATGGGGGAGAACTTTGACACAGCATGCCTTTTAATTCTCTTATACAATTTAACTATTGATTTCCGAACCCTAGACAATGCCCAAAGGGTGTTTAAAACTTCCCCCGCATGATCCAACCATGGAGGTTTGCCCAGAAAATGTTTAATACACTGACATATTTGAATTAACTGAAACTAAAATTTCAAGGGCACTTTGAACCTATTTTGCAAAATAGAAATAGATACCACCGAGTTCCCCCAAATAAAATCTTTTAAATATAACTCATTGTGAGATCCCCCGAGGAAGGTTTTAACTATTTTCTTATCTATTTTTAAGTTTGGATTATTAAACAAAAAACTTCAGGTCTTTTATAGTATGGATCTGAAGCAAAGAACATAATTGTTGTAAAGCTCTCACATCCCACCCGAGAGGAGAGTCCCTGAGTTTTAATGGGATATTTGACCATGGATTAAACAACAAAGCTGCCAGGGCCATATTGCAAGAACAAGACTGCTGGTTATCCAAGAGCAACCAAGAGGGGCTCTCCAGAATATTGGCCGTAGACGTAAACCAATGTAAAAATCTGTTAGCATGAATTGCCAGATAATAAACATAAAAATCTGGTAATTGTAGCCCCCCCATTGCCCTAGGGCGGGTGAGTTTCCTATAAGCCCTACGCGAGGCCTTCACCTTCCATAGGAAATCCGAACATATCCTCTGAAGAGACAAGAAAAAGGATTTTGGGAGATAAATGTTAAGATTATTAAGGGGGTATAAAAATCTGTGCAAAATTGTCATTTTCAGGACATTTGACCTCTCCCAAAAAGATAACAGTACATTTTTCCATCTGGCCAGATCTTCTTTAGTTGTTTTTATCAATGGATCCAAATTAAGTTCCTTAAGTCTAGAAGTATCTTTAGAAATGTTGATACCCAAGTAAGTTAGGTGCTCTTTCTCCCATTGGAGGCCCATACTTTCAATTAGGTCCCTCGTAAGAAGTGGAGATAAGGAATATACCATAGTTTTATTTTTGTTGAGTTTGTAACCTGAGAACTCACTAAATTGAGATATAGTTTGGAGGGCACAAGGGAGGGACTGCCTACTGCTCGAAATATGTAAAAGTAAATCATCAGCGAACAGGGATAACTTAAATTCCAAATGTTCTAATCGTATACCTCTTATCCCCTGTTCTAAGTTGAGAACTCTAGCTAAAGGTTCTATTTACAAATTAAACAAATGAGGGAAAGAGGGCATCCTTCCGCATGCCTCTACAAAGTGGGAAGGAATCAGAAATATGATTATTGCACTGCAATCTTGCTGTTGGACAATGATACAAAACTCGGATTTGTTCAACAAAGGGCTGTGGAATGCCAAATTTTGACAGGACCTCAAACAAGTATGCCCACTCTACCCTATCAAATGCTTTTTCTGCATCCAGGGACACCAAGACAGCTTCCAGCTCAGGGTCCCTGGATGCAGAAATCAGGTGGAATAGTTTCCTAAAATGGTCTGATGAAGTATGCCCTGCCACAAACCCTGCTTGTTCTGGGCTTAACAAACACTTTCATACTCCCTCCAACCTGTTAGCCAAAATTTTTGCATATATTTTAACATCAATATTCAGCAGGAAGATAGGCCGGTAATTGCTAATCATTGTAGGATCCTTCCCTGGTTTGGGCAAGAGAATTATTCTTGCTTCAGATAATGACTGGTCCTGAACTAGGAAGAAACTCCAGTAAGAATACAGCTGAAGCAGCAAAGGAATGAGATACCTTTTAAAAGTTTTATAGAACCGGTCCGTAAAGCCATCTGGGCCCGGTGCTTTACCTGGTTTTAAAGAATCAATCACTGCCAAGATTTCCTCCACAGTGACTAGGGCTGTTAAGTGGGTCTGGTTATCACCTGATAAGGTGGGCAATTCTGCTCTAGTTATAAATGCTAACATTTTTTCATAATGGACACCCAATAATGGGTCCTGGGAATACAATGCCTTATTATACTCTCTAAAGAGAGTTAACATCTCCGGTGGACTAACCACCAAGGAACCTGATTGAGGGTGTTTAATAGCTGCAGTCCATTTTGATGTTGACTGTTGCTTTAATTGCCAAGCAAGTAGTTTATTTGCTTTACTGCCCTGGCCAATATAAGAAGCTTTTAGTAGAGAAGCCGACCTCTCTACTTTCCTCTAGTAAAGTACTTGCATAGTGTACTATTAGCCTAGTAAGTTCCTGATCTTCCAGAGGCAAAAGGCTGCCCAGTCCCTTATTTTCCAAAATCTTAATTCTCTGCAAACAAGTACTGGTTTGAATTGTCTTTTTCTTTTTTTGTACTGCAGCAATACGTATAAGTTCCCCCCTCCATATAGCTTTTAAAGCTGCCCAAACCAGATTCACAGCAGGGATTGAGTTATAGTTGACATGAATGGAGTCCTGCAAATATTGTTGGAATCTTGAAGTAATTTGTTTATCCTTTAATAAACTATTATTTAACGACCACATATGCAACCTGATAGGAAAGTTGGGTATTTCTAAATGAACAACAATTAAGGAGTGGTCGGAAATTACCCGGGCTAATATTTTGGATTCGGTAATACATGAAATTAACTGATGACTGACTAAAAAATAATCAATGCGAGAGAAACATTTGTGTGCTGGGGAAAAAAAAGTAAACTCTTTACTTGATGGGTTACGTAATCTCCAAGGGTCTATAAGACCCAATGAGGAGATAAATTCCCCTAAAGCCTTTTGAGCTGAAGATAGTCCCACCCCTCTAAGATAAGTACGATCCAGATCACTTACTTGAACTAAATTCCAGTGCCCACCAATTATAATAGGATATTGCAAAAAGGGAGCCAATACCAGTGCTAAATGTATAAAGAAGGAAGGGGTTTCCACATTGGGGCCATAAACTGACCCTAGTACTATATCACGGTTTCCAAATTTATCTACAACAAAGATAAACCTCCACTCAGGATCACTAACCGTATCTACCAGAATAAAGGGTAGTTATTTGGCTAGCAACAAGGCCACACCCCGCTTACTAGAGCTAAATCCCGCTCCGAAAACCTGGCCCACCCAGCTCTTTTTAAAAAACTTTAGCTGTTCTGGAAGCATGTGTGTTTCTTGGAGAAACACTATCATAGGGTCAAATTTAGCAAGATGGTTTAAAATAACATATTTTTTCCTGTTGTCTTTCCCCCATTAATGTTCCATGAAAGAATATTCAGACCGTTAAGCATAGGCTAATACATGGTTGTGCCATGCAGTGGAAGTGGATTGAAGGGCTGTGTTGCTACCACCTCCCCCTCCCAAGAAAAGAAAAGGGCTACCCCAAATATATCCCCCGAACACACTAAAACTAAGCTAGAGAACAAAATCCTTGAACTCTATACAGATCTCCTTACCCGGCCCCTAAGCCCCCTGCCTACATCGTGGTCCGTTATACTCTCAAAGGGAGAGCAATGCTCTAACACCTCCCCAAACTCTAAAAGAAGAAAAGAACACAGGAATAACTTCTGTCACACCCTCCGTCATCCCACCAGTATAGACCTCCCCTCCACAGCGTGTATGAGTAATTCAAAAGATGGGATGGTATATACCACAACTCAGCAGTGGCTAAGTAACAAACTCCCTCGGTTGAGCATACAAACGGGAAAATAAAATAAACCTCCCTACTTCCCAGCAGAGATAATTGCTGGAATTTATACATCCTGGCTTTGACTGGATCCCAAGAAACCAATAAAAAGAAAACTCCAGAAGGACAAATACTATTGTAATCAAAGCTTAGGATCCTGTCAGAGACTAACTTCTAATAATGAACCTTGTAATTCCATATATAAAAATGGCTCCAAAAAAGTTTTATAAATCCTACTGCAAGCACAGTTTAGGCTTATATCCAGAGCTACCACATAGATCGTGCTTCGCATGTCTAAACAGTCTGTACGTGCTGTATATTACGCCAAATTGATTAACCCAACTAGTAAAAGAAGGACCAAAAAAAAAAAAGTCAAAACTGCATGAGACTGGGCTGTTACAGCTGGGATTCCTCTCGCTTAATAACGTTTCTCTCCGAAGAAATTGCTATCCAGTACCCCTGTAAATCCCACTAAAAATTATACTTAGCTCACTCTAAGCTTATAACTCACTGAGGCATACGGAATGCTTAGTAATAAAGTCTTATTTTACAAAAGGGAATGATAAAGGGAAAAACAAATAGAGGGCAAAGATACAGAAAGCTTTGAAACATATGTAACCTCCCTGCAAATGGGAGTTCCCAAAAAGTCTTCCAGGAGCTTGCTTGAATGCTCTAAGCCTGAATGGTGTTTGGCATTTAAGCCGTTTATCTCTGAGTGCTTTTAGAGCCTCTGGTACTGTCTCTTTAAGAGTTGTCTGCTTGCAGACATAATTAGTTTGTGTAGGGGGACTGTGTGTTTTCCTGCTTGAGTCCCGCTCAAGCTACTGCCAAATCACTCCATTTCTGCCATCGCTAAGTGGGCAGAAGGAGCACTCTTCAAAGATGTAATTGTTTGCTTGTAACCTGTTAGAGTAATAATGAAAATGCAGTTTGAGTTAACCTACTTTCTTGTAGCAAGGACAGTGCAGAGCAAGCTCCCTCATGTTGGTTCTGAACTGCTGAATTGGACCAATCATGGTGGGGATCCTTTAAAATTGAGCCTGCTCTGGGCTAATCAGAACTTAGACTCCCCTCTGGAGCATCCTGTAAAGAGATTGTAAAGGCAGTGACTCTGGGAAATGTAGTTTTGACTTCGGCACCTTTTTTCCACCAACAGGGGGAGTTTACTGTGAATGACAGCTAAAACAGCCAAACCAGCCAACTGAACTGGGAGGAACTCAAAGGAAATACCCGGCTCTGTCTACTGGAAAGATCAGTTGAGTTGTGACTGTGAAGAGGGAAGGAGCTCCGTGCTCCTGCGCCATTGAGTTTCTGCACAGGAAGCTTGTGTGGGGCCCCAAAGTTTGGCCTGCAGCTGTTTGTAAGTGCCAGTGTGGACTGAATCAGAGTTATAAGGAGAAAGAAGCACCAGAAGTGAGGAAAAAAGATTCACCCTGTAGAAGACTGAAGAAATTGCTGAATCGTGCTCGGTCTGTCACGAACTGAATCTGCTGTGTGTTCTCCCAGGTATTGTGCAGTTATTGCGATCGGGATAGAGAAGCAGCCTGCCTGGTATAGTACTTCCCTTTTTACATATAAATGTGTGTAGTGCTTGTGGGGAATCGCGATTCAAATCCCCTGTACAGTGAACAGAGTGCGTAAAGCTGGAAGTAAACCCCAGCTTAAGCCAGACTACATTCATTTGCTTTAAACTGCAGTGGGGTCCAGTCACAAGGACCTTGTCCACATGGTCTGCTCCTCCTGGCAATCCAGGACAATCTGCCTTCCATCCAGTTCCCAGCACTGAGTTGTGAGTATAAAGCACGGTAGCTCCCTGCCATCTGTTTGTCGAATTGGAAGTGTGTCATCTAATGGTTGCTTTTTTAATTTCTTCACGAAATGAACCATCCGGCTCCGGATTACAATTGGGTATTGTGCACGTGTTTTTTCCATCACAGGGCTGCAACCAGCTGCAACCGATCCTGGCTAGCCCCCAACCCCCCATCCTGGGTACCCAGTGACAGTGACAATTTGGGACTCTGAATATGTGCACAGTACTGTGATTATTAATGTGTTTAACCTGATTAACCTGATTTCCCCCTGTCCTTGTTATATCCCCCTAAATAAATCAGATTTGTTTGTTTCAGCAGAGTTACACTGTCTAAGGTATTCATTTATGTTAAAGTATTGTTCTGTGGCTTTTGCACTGTATCATCTTGTTTTACAGGATGTCCCCGGGGTCCAGTTGATGGAGCCAGTCCTGGGGGTAAATGTACATTGTGAAGATATTCCTAATGCATTGTGTGGGCCACTAGTGGGAAGAAAGGGGGGTTACAGTGTCCCAGAGGGCTGTGACCAAGTTAGTTTAATTACTGCAAACCCTGACCTCTGGGTGGAGCCACCCGCCATTGGACCTAGGCCCCTCAACCTGTTAGTAGTTAAGCAGGCAGGGGTAGTAGCCCTTGGGATAGCGCCCCTTAGGGGTTACATCTTGGAGGCATCTCTGGGATTAGCGTCCTCTAGTGGCCAAGTGAGGGAAATTACCTCGATATATTTAATCTAAGGGAAAAAATGGAAGGGAGTACCACGCCCAGGTTAAAAATTGACCCCCATATGCTGATGGTGTGCAAAATGGTGAGGCGGAGTGAAACTGAGGGATAGATCCCCAAAAGGCTATTCTGTTGCTGGATGTCCCCTTAAGGACCAGTGATGCCAACATTGTATCCACTGTGGAACAAATTAAGGGCCTGGGCAAGGTTGAAGTAAGGGGATGAGGTACTGACTTATTTGAGCAGACTATGGTAGTACTGATCTCATGTAACTCCCCAGTGGTCCCAGAGAGAGTAACATAGAAACATAGAATTTGACGGCAGATAAGGACCGCTTGGCCCACCCAGTCTGCCCATTTCCCTGCCTACTGGATAAGCTGCAGATTCTAGTTAACCAGCAGCCTACTTCTTCCTACCCCCACCCCCTAGAATTGCCTTATGACTGTCCCATTCGTGCTTGAATTCCACCACTGTTTTTGACTCCACGCCTCCTCCGAAGGCCGCTCCATGCATCCACAACCCTCTGTGAAAAAATACTTCCTTAAATTACCTCTGAGCCACCCCCTGGCCTTCAAATTGTGCCCCTTTGTTCTTGCACACCTCTTTTTTGAAAGCTGCTACCCTCTTGGACTTTGTCGATTCCCTTGAGGTACTTGAAAGTTTCTATCATGTCCCCTCTCCCTCTTCTTTCCTCAAGGCTATAAGCATATTAAGCTCCTTAAGTCTCTCTTCATATGTCTTCCGGTGCAGACCATGCACCATTTTAGTTGCCCTCCTCTGGACAGCTTCCATACTGTCTATGTCTTTGCTAAGATTGGGTCTCCAGAACTGCACACAGTACTCCAGATGGGGTCTGACCAACTCTCTGTACAGAGGGATAATAACTTCCTGTTTTCTACTGGTGATGCCTCTACCTATGCATCCCAGTATCCCCCAGCCCTCCTTGCTGCCCTCTCACATTGCTTGCCCACCTTTAGGTCATCTGATATGACTACCCCAGGTCCCTTTCCATTTTTGTTGTTGTTAGTATCTCACCTCTATTGTGTACTCTTCCCTGGGTTTTTGTTTCCCAGGTGCATTAACTTGCACTTTAGCATTGAATCTAAGCTGCCATACATTTGACCATTCCTCTAACCTTGCCAAGTCCTTTTCATCCTTTCCATCCCACCTTGTGCATCAACTCTGTTGCAGATCTTTGTGTCATCTGCAAGAGACATATTTTTCCTTCCAGTCCCTCTGCAATGTCGCTTATAAAGACATTGAAGAGGACCGTCCTAATACTGAACTCCTGCGGTACCCCACTAGTAACCCCTTTTCTTCAGAGTGGACTCCATTTACTATTACTCTCTGTCCTATTCTCCAGCCAATTTTTACCCAGGCTGTCATCTGGGACCCACTCCAGGCTAGCTAACTTGTATATTAATCTTTATGTGGGACTGTGTCAAATGCCTTGCTAAAGTCTAGGTAGGCCATGTCCACAGCCCTCCCTGATCTACTACTTTGTCACCCAGTCAAACAAATCTATCAGATTTGTCTGGCATGACCTTCCTGCTGTGAATCCATGCTGCCTTGGGTCCTGAGCCCCTCTGGCCTCTAGATACTGACAATTCTTTCCTTCAGAAGTGATTCCATCATTTTCCTACCACTGAGGTTAAACTAACAGGTCTGTAGTTTCTGCTTCTGCCTGCTCCCACTTTTGTGAAGGGGAATCACATCTGCCCTCCTCCAGTCCTCGGGTACCACCCCATCCTCCCATGATTTGTTAAACAGGTAGTCAGTGGTGTCACTAATTCTACCCTTAGTTCTTTTAGAATTCTGGGATGAATCCCATCAGGCCCCATTGCTTTTGTCCACCTTCAGTTTTAAGAGTTCCTTCAGAACCCTTTCTTCTGTAAATGGGCTGGTATCAACTTCTGTATCCAGAGTGTTTCTACTGTTTGTTTTAGGTACCTCCTCTTCCTTTGTAAATACTAAGCAAAAATATTTGTTTAGTATCTCTGCCTTTTCACAGTCACCCTCTGCCCACCCTCCCCCACTTATTAAGCCCTCACTATCCCTCCCTTGGTCTTCCTTCGCCCCTGATGTACCTATAAAATATTTTATCCCCTTCTTAACTGAGTTGGCTATCTTTTCCTCGGTTTGGGCCTTTGCTGTTCTGACTGCCTTCCCAGCTTCCTTTGCTTTAACTGATACAGTTCTCTGTCCTGCTCCTTCTGTGATTCCTTGTACTTCCTGAAAGCTTTCTTTTCTCTGAACCTTCACTGCCACTTCCTTTGAGAACCGTAGTGGTTTCTTACATTGTTTAGTTTGTTTATTTGCTTCACACAAAGGCTTGTTACCTCTGTGATGGCAGTTTTTATTATTCCCATTGTTCTTCCACCCTCCTTCCTGCCCGCTTTGCTAGTGCATTCCTTAGCACTCACCTATTTTGACAAAGTCAGCCTCCCACAGTCCAGTACCTTTGCCTTTGTATGGCTTGGACTCTATTGCTGTGTTTATTAGAACCATACTGTTCCGATGGTCGCTAGTTCCCAGATGGCTACCCACTTCTACACATCTGTGATCCTCTTCATCTCCATTTGAGAGAACCAGGTCTAAGATTGCTCTCTCTGAGTGGGCTCCAATACTAGTTGTCAAGGCATGCCCCTGTAGGGCATCTAGAATAACCCCACTCTTCAAGTGGCTGCTGCAACTGCACTCCAGTTAACATCTGGCATATTCAGATGGCCCATCAGCAATATCTCCCCCTTTTCTGCCATACTAAGTATACTTTCTATCATTTCCTTTTTCATTTCCTCTCCCTGAGAAGGGGGTCTGTATACAACCCCTGTGCGGATTGTGGTGCCATTGCCGGTCTCCAAATTTACCCACAGTGCTTCTTCTCCTCCCTGTTTTCCCTTTTGTTCTGTTGCTTTGACTCCTTCCCTTATGAAAAGAGCTACTCCTCCTCCTCTTTTACCCTCTCTGTCCCTCCTGTAGATAGTGTATCCTGGTATGTTTATGTCCCAGTCATGGTTTTGTGTGAACCATGTTTCTGTGACTGCCACGATATCCAGATGTTCCTCCTCCATCAAGGCCACTAATTCAGGAAGCTTGTTACTCAGACTACGGGCATTGGTACTCATTGCTTTCCATTTTTTGATGGCTTTACCTTCTGTTGCAGCATCCCCCACTGACCTTTCTACCTCAGTCTTTTTCTCATTTAGTACTCTGTTTTGTAGGAAGAGGCTGGGATTTTCTTGCTGCTTATCAGTGCCCCCCTCTTGACTAGTTTAAAAGCTTGCCAATGAAGCATTTAAACTGATTGCTCAAAAGACTTGTTCCCTTCCTGGACAGATGCAGACCATCCTGCCAGTATAGGCTGGTGCCCCTCCAGGTGGAACCCCAGTCCCCAATGAAGCCAAACCCCTGTGCTCCACACCATTTTTTCAACCATTCATTAAACTGCATGATGCAAAGTACCCTTGCCTCACTCAAGCCATTGACAGGCAGCACCTCTGAGAAGGATACTGTGTGTGCTACCTGTCTGAGACCCCTCCCCAGTACCCTCTGTCATGATGCCCGAAGGTGCTCAGACAGGATGGAGGGTCATTCATTTACATAGTGGTCCAGCCCGCCCGGGTGGGTCTCCTAGTATAGATGGGTTCAAAGAGAAATTACTCAAACTGCTAACCTCTGAAGGGTGCACTGCTCAGGAATTGGTAAAAGTGTAAGACCTCTCAGGTGACCACATGCCCCTGCATTCTCCAGGTACATCCCCAATTCCCCACCAGAGCTCTTCAGTAGCCCTCTCCCCTGTCATAGTTCCCCTGATCCAGTTGGACTCTTACCGCAAGCTCAAAGTATTCTCTGGCATCCGCCCTACTCCTAATGGGGAGGTCAATCTGGAGACCTGGATAGACTCTGCTACCCTTGCGGTACAACTCTAGCAATGTTCCGAGGCAGAAAAAAGGGCTCGCCTGGGGGAGAGCCTCTGGGGACCTGCCCAACGTAATTTTCACTCCCTGAGGGTCACTGACCCTGATGCCAAAGTCCAAGAGTACTTAATTGCCATTGAAAATGTGTTTGGGGGAACCGCTAGTGTGGAGGCTTTGAAATGGAAGCTTAAGGATGTTAGACAACAGCAGGGGGAATTGTTATCTGCCTATATGGATTGATTAGAGGGGATCTTACAGACCATTTTTTGGAAAGGGGGCTGGTCCTCTAGTGAAGTGGACCGGGTAAGGCTGGACCATATACTCAGCTCTGCCCAGCACTCCAGCTGGGTGTTACTCAAATTGCAACTACATCAAAGGAAATCCAGTCCCTTGCCTTTCCATGTGTTGATGAGGAAGCTACGGGAAGTTTAGGAGGAGGAAGGTTTGTCAGAACCCTGCGCAGTTGTAGCTGCTACCACCCCTGCTCCAGGTGCAGGGTCAGATGCTGATGGCCCGGAATCATCGAAATCTCATGACTCAATCCGAAGTCCCCATGTTAGCCAAGGAAGGCCCAGTCAGAGAGGGATGGTTACAGATGTCCCACCATGGGGTGAACTGCTGAGAGAGTTCACGGAAATAAAAAGCAGTCTCTTTATGAAGTCCACTCCTGCAAGTACAGGCCCCAACCCTGATCCGACGGCATCTGCTTCGCGGGTGGGGGTACCCACCCATGCATCTCCTGCTGACAACAGCTCAAAATTTGATGCTTTTACCATGGAAGTGGGGACATTGATAAGATGTCTCCAAATGCTTATCACGCTGCAGACAGAGATGGCACCAAGGGTTTCTGTTGGAAGTACCCCAGCCCCGACTTCCAGTGTGATGCCTCGGCTAGCTCAATCCCTGCAAGGTATGTTTTGCTATAACTGTGGAAAGATGGGCACATGAAGAGAGAATGCAGGTCTCCAAAAAACACAAACAAAGTTGTATACAGCCTACAAGGAGAGCTTCGGAGGACTAATCAGTGGTTGACAGGTACACAAAATGATCGCAGGGAGGATCCAAAAAATGCTAACTCACGTCCCTTTGTGGCAAGGTCAGTTGCCCAGGCCCCTGCTACCGCCTCTCCAGACTGGTCCCGAATAGTGGGTCCCTCCATGGAGACCACTGTAAAGGTGAATGGGGTGTCTACAAGTGCTGTATTAGACAGTGGCTCCCAAGTGACTATTATGTTCCAAGACTGGTACCAGAAGCACTTGTCTGATGTACCCTTACAACCGTAGGAGGGGCTGCATGTCTGGGGGTTAAGTGAGAAGGCCTACCCCTACTCTGGATATATCCAAATTTGGCTGTCTTCTCCCACCTCCGTGGCTGGGTTGGACCAATGCACATATGTCTGGATGGTTGGCACAGTTGTGTTATGAAAAACAGGGGTCAAGGACTAGTAGAGCTTTAAGAATTCCGGCCTTGATCAAAAAGGCCTATGAAGCACAGAGAGATGCTGAAAAAGTAGAACCAGAGGAACCGGTTGGAATTGTCTGGAAGAAGGATCCTGAGTCTCTGATCCTGGCACCAAATGCCCAGTGTACCTTACAGGGAGAGGTCCATATCAAAAAGGATGTCAAAAATAAAATATTAATGTTGGATGCACCAGGCGATGGATAATTGCCAGAAGGACTGCTGGTCAAGCCTAGTATTTTGCCTGCTAGAGCCCATGCTTATGCCAGAAGGGTAATGGTTCAAGTTCATAATGTGTCTGACAGAGAGATTCGAGTAAATAGAGGTTGCACCCTAGCTAATGTGCATTATGCAGACACTGCAGTGCTACACAGTAGCAAGAGTTCAGGAAAGAATGACAGAATAACGCCTGACTTGTTTGATTTTGGTGACTCCACGTTGCCAGCTGAATGGAAAGTGAGAATCAGTGAGAAGCTTGCCCAGAGAGAACAGGTGTTTTCTTTAAAAGAATGGGACATAGGATGTGTGCAAAGAGCTGAGCACCACATCCGGCTGCATGATGAAAGGCCATTTCGTGAGAGGTCTTGATGTCTGGCACCTGCTGACATAGATGATGTGAGATGGCATCTGCAAGAGATGCTAGCTGCTGGTGTAATACAAGAATCCAGAAGCTTCTGTGCTTCCCCCATTGTGGTAGTGAGAAAAAAGAATGGGACAGTAAGGATGTGCATGGATTATCGCACTTTAAACCGGCGGACTATCCCTGATCAGTATACAATGCCCTGCATTCAGGATGCTTTGGACTGCCTGAACGGTAGCAAGTGGTTCTCTGTGCTGGATCTTCGCAGTGGGTACTACCAGATCCTGATGGCCCCAGAAGACCATGAGAAGAAAGCATTTATCTGTCTGCTTGGCTTCTACGAATTCCTGAGGATGCCTCAAGGGATTTCAGGCACCCCAGCCACCTTTCAGCGACTGATGGAGCATGCAGTGGGAGACATGAACTTATTAGAGTGCCTGGTATACCTAGATGATGTTATTGTGTTTGGCAGCTCACTGGAGGAACATGACAGCAGATTATTCAAGGTGTTAGACCAACTGGAAGACTTTGGCCTTAAACTGTCCATTGATAAGTGTCAATTCTTTCAAACATCAGTAAAGTATGTAGGACACAGTATCCACCGAGGGAATAGAGACCGACCCAAGTAAAGTTGAGGCCTTGACCACCTGGCCACAGCCCAAAAATCTAAAAGAACTGCAAAGATTCCTGGGATTCTGTGGTTATTATTGGCATTTCATCAAGCACTATTCAAGAGTGATCCACCCTTTACTTAACCTTACTCAAGGGTATCCCCTAACCCACAAAAAATACAAAAAATCAGCATCCCTTGAGACTGAAAGAGTGTATTTTCGTCCAAGTGAAGTATTTGGGGCCCACTGGACTCCTGATTGTGAGACTGTTTTTCATGAGATCATATATCAACTTACCCACACTCCAGTGTTGGCCTATGCTGATCCAACAAAACCTTATGTCCTGCACACTGATGCTAGCTTACAAGGGTTGGGGTCTGTGTTCTACCAAGAGCACAAGAATGGCCTGAGACCAGTGGCCTTTGCCAGCAGAAACCTGACCTCTTCCAAAAAGAACTATCCTGTACACAAGTTAGAGTTCCTAGCTTTGAAGTGGGCTATTGTTGATCAATTCCATGAGTACTTGTATGGGGCTCCACAAAGCATCCATTCTGATCAAGGGACAGACTTTGAGAGTCGTCTGATCAAAGAGTTGCTTTCCCTGTGGGGAGTGCGAAAGTCCAGAACCACCCCTTACCACCCCAAGGGGGACCCACAGCCTGAACGTTTCAACCACACTTTGCTAGATATGCTAGGCACCCTCCACCCAAAGGACAAGCCTAGATGGAGCCAACAAATTAGCACCCTGGTACATGCCTACAACTGCACCAAAAGTGATGCCACTGGGTTCTCCCCCTACCACCTGATGTTTGGAAGAGAAGCTCGACTGCCGGTAGATGTGTGCTTTGGGGTCTCTCCTGATGGGTTATGAGCTGACAACTATTTACAGTATGTGCAAAAGTTAAAGGCCCAGCTAAATCATGCGTACCAACTGGCTCAAGCCAAGGCTGCCAAAGAAATCTGGCCAGCAAAGAAAGATATTATAAAAAGGTGAAAGCACAGGAACTCCAGGAGGGAGATCGGGTATTGCTAAGAAATCTGGGAATCCATAGCAAACACGAGATTGCTGACAGATGGCACCATCTCCCTCACATTGTAGTGGGCAAACTAGATGATCTGCCTGTGTACAAAGTAAGGCCTGAGAATAATTCAAAAGATGTTAAAACAATGCATAGAAATCATTTACTGCCCACTGGACAAATCTTGATTGAGTCTGAGCCCCCAGAAAATGCCCCCTCTGGACCAGTAACTAGGGCTGCTGCTAAGAAAAAATCAAGAAAGTCTGCACCTACAGAAGCTGAGTTAAAGTGTTCCCCTCCACAAATCCCAGATGAGCTTGACTGTCAGTCCATATCTGAGGAAAGTGAGTGTGACTTTGAATACTACCCTTCTTATGAACTGAGTCAATTGTTTTGAGGCAATCCCCTAGTCAATACTGGAGATGAAGTTGGGCCTTCTGGACTGTCTAAGCCCCCAGCCTTGTCCCTGGAGCCATTGCTCCCAGAAAGTGAAGTGCAAAGCATCAAGTCAGATGATATGGAATCATTGTGTATGGCCGAACGGTTTGAGCTTTCAGGGGAAGAAAATGATGGACTGGAACAGACTGGTGATACACCAGTACAATAAGAGTATTTTGAGTGCCCTAATGGTCCACTACCAGTGTCCAAAAACTCTCCATGTGGGCCAAGTGTTGGGGACTCAGAGATTGTAACTTCTGGAGCTGAAAGTGCCCTAAGTTCTAGCTTCTCTACCCCAATGGAGACTCCCCTGACAAGTGAGGACAATGCTGAAACTGAGGCTCAGAGAGCAGAGACTGTAACAGTTCCCCTTAGAAAGACTGGTCGAGCTGTAAAGCCTATGGTGCACCTCAGTTATGATTCCCCTGGGAGGCCGGTGGACCTGCCTCTCAATGTTGTCCATAAAGGAGTGCATGTGTCCCCGAGCTCTTTGCCCAAACTGAACATCAGTGCTAACTCCAAGTTACTTGTGTTGCCCTCTAGGTATGGTGCCCCTGCCCCATCCAGCCCCAAGGTAGCTGATAGGGAGGGCCCCCTCTCTTCAGGTTTCATGTACAAGAGGCAATAACCTGAGTTATGGTACAATGTGTATGTAATACTGTGTAAAGAGTGACGCACTGCAAAGTTTCAGAAATGTGTTTCTGAAGTGATATATTGACTAATGATTACATGTATTAAGCCTAATGTGATACTGATGTAAATGTATATGGGTGTATTGTAACTTATGGGGATACTTGCTTGATGTGGATGCCAAGCTTTCCCAGGCCAGGAAGGATGTAACCCCCCTGCAAATGGGGGTTCCCAAAAAGTCTTCTAGGAGCTTGCTTGAATGCTCCAAGCCTGAATGGTGTTTGGCATTTAAGCCGTTTATCTGTGAGTGCTTTTAGAGCTTCTAGTACTGTCTCTTTAAGAGCTGTCTGCTTGCAGACATAATTAGTTTGTATGGAGGGACTGTGTGTTTTTCTGCTTGAGTCCCACTCGAGCTACTGCCAAATCGCTCTGTTTCTGCCATTGCTAAGTGGGCAGAAGGAGCACTCTTCAAAGATGTAATTGTTTGCTTGTAACCTGTTAGAGTAATAATGAAAATGCAGTTTGATTTAACCTGCTTTCTTGTAGCAAGGACAGTGCAGAGCAAGCTCCCTCATGTTGGTTCTGAACTGCTGAATTGGACCAATCATGGTGGGGATCCTTTAAAATGGAGCCTGCTCTGGGAGAATCAGAACTTGGACTCTCCTCTGGACCCTGCTGTAAGGGGATTATAAGGGCAGTGACTCTGGGAAATGTAGTTTTGACTTCGGTACCTTTTTTCCACCAACAGGGGGAGTGTACAGTAAGTTACAGCTAAAACAGCTAAACCAGCCAACTGAACTGGGAGTAACTCAAAGGAAATGCCCGGCTCTGTCTACTGGAAAGATCAGTTGAATTGTGACTGTGAAGAGGGAAGGAGCCCCGTGCTCCTGCACCGTTGAGTTTTTGCACGGGAAGCTTGTGTGGGGCCCCAAAGTTTGGCATGCAGCTGTTTGTGAGTGCCAGTGTGGACTGAATCAGAGTTGTAAGGAGAAAGAAGCACCAGAAGTGAGGAAACCAGGCTCACCCTGTAGAAGACTGAAGAAATTGCTGAATCACTCTTGGTCTGTCAGGAACTGAATCTGCTGTGTGTTCTCCCGGGTATTGTACAGTTATTGCAATCGGGATAGAGAAGCAGCCTGCCTGGTATAGTACTTCCCTTTTTACACATAAATGTGTGTAGTGCTTGTAGGGAATCACATTTCAAATCCCCTGTACAGTGAACAGAGTGCATGAAGTTGGAAGTAATCCCCAGTTTAAGCCAGACTACATCCATTTGCTTTAAAATGCAGTGGGGTCCAGTCACAAATACCTTGTCCACATTGTCTGCTCCTCCTGGCAATCCAGGACAATCTGCCTTCCATCCAGTTCCCATCATTGAGTTGTGAGTACAAAGCAGGGTAGCTCCCTTCCATCTGTTTGTTGAATTGCAAGTGTGACATCTAATGGTTGCCTTTTTCATTTCTTCACGAACTGAGCCATCCAGCTCTGGATTACAATTGGGTATTATGCAAGTGTTTTTTCCATCACAGGGCCCCAACCAGCTGCAACCAATCCTGGCTAGCCCTCTCCCCCCCCCATCCTGGATACCCAGTGACAGTGACAATTTGGGACTCTGAATATGTGCACAGTACTGTGGTTATTAATGTGTTTAACCTAATTAACCTGATTTCCCCCTGTCCTTGTTATATCCCTCTAAATAAATCAGATTTGTTTGTTTCAGCAAAGTTACACTGTCTGAGGTGTTCGTTTATGTTAAAGTATTGTTCTGTGGCTTTTGCACTGTATTATCTTGTTTTACAGGGTGTCCCCAGGGTCCAGTCGATGGATCCAGTCTTGGGGGTAAGTGTACATTGTGAAGATATTCCTGATGCATTGTGTGGGCTACTAGTGGGAAGAAATGGGGGTTACAGTGTCCCAGAGGGCTGTGACCAAGTTAGTTTAATTACTGCAAACCTTGACCTCTGGGTGGAGGCACCCGACATTGGACCTAGGCCCCTCAACCTGTTAGTAGTTAAGCAGGCAGGGGTAGTAGCCCTTGGGATAGCACCCCCTAGGGGTTACACATAGTTTAAAGATCTTGGCAATAATTGCTTGCCTATTAAGCAGAAAGTGTTTGGCACTATTTAGTGGACGAAACCGAGCAGCAAGGTTCACAGCAGCTTCTTAATGAAATTAACTAGAATATGAATAAAAGCAAAAATTAGCCTTAAAAAAAATAACTATGCAATGGTGCTTCTACAGCCGAACTTTGCCTTCTCTAGTAGGTGACTCCTTGTAACTGTCTACCAAACCGTCGAATACAACAGAGCCACACAGAGACGATTAAGCAATGCAGTACTACTCTGTCTCTTCTCGAATGTTCTTTATAACTGACTCTTTAGTCCCATATTTAACTATACTACATCTTTCTCATTTGGGAAACAAGTCAGGGTAGCTTTTTCTGAGCGTCTTTATGGCATCATCCGACGAGTCAAAACGCTTGGCACCTTCTGTTAGGGTAACTTCTAATTGGGCTGGATATAGAAGACGATGCTTTATGCCAGCTGCCCACAGCTTTGAAGTGATGGGATGAAATGAAGCTCATAACTGGTGAGTTTTCAACATTAAATCTGGCACCAGCCTCAGTTTTTTTCCCTCCCAAAGGATAGCCGATAGCTTCTTAGCTTCCTTATGGATAAATTCCCAGTCTAAGTAATTTAACAGTTTGAAGATAATTGGCCTAGGTGGGTCAGCCGGGGAGGGTTTTGCCCTAAGAGATCTATGTGCTCTTTCAATAATAAACTCCGGGCCATTTGGGGAGGGACCCACAGTTTTTTTCAAAAAGTGCTGTAGAAACGGTATTGTGTTGGGGCCCTCTTCACCTTTGGGAAGGCCTATCAGCACCAGATTATTCCTCCTGTTCCTCCCCTCCAGGTCGTCAAAACGGTCCTCCAGTTTAGATAAACTCCTTTTTATTTCCACCACCTCAGGCT
Source organism: Neoceratodus forsteri (assembly GCA_016271365.2). Lineage (NCBI taxonomy): Eukaryota > Metazoa > Chordata > Ceratodontiformes > Ceratodontidae > Neoceratodus > Neoceratodus forsteri. The sequence goes on from CM057455.1 coordinate 269,647,894, forward strand.
CCATCTTATTTTGCTTTCTTTCTATGGAGGGTACTCTGGCTTCCGCATCAGTAACTCTGCGGGCTAGCTGCGTAAGTGCTGGCTTAAAATCCGTGACTTCTTCAATAAGTATCAACAAAAGCCTCTTTAATAGTTGTGAGCTCCGAACAGATATGCGAGGATGAAAGCTCCTCTGAAGGTATTTGGGAAGAAGAGCTACGGCGGGGGCGCTTGGCCTCAGATTCTTGTGCCGCCTCCTCGGCTAGTTGCTGCGTAGACATATTTAAGGGAATTCCTGTCTTCAAATGCCAACAAAACACCACCTCTGCGTTTCCTAATTACTTAAACTTCCAAAAGATATGAATAAAGTGGGTGTTTATAGTGATTTAGGTCGGTGAAAGAACGGAGCTCCGACAAACACGTCCTATCCCTTGCACAGCATCATGTGACTCCCCTAACCTCAGCAACTTGGTGCTGTCACATTTAAATAAGTAATTGGAAAATTGCACTGTTTAAAACTTTGCAAAGGGTATTTCATAAAGAAAAAAGTGGAGGTCCCACCACATTAGATCTCAAAGAACATATAACTGCCACCTTTGTCATGTGATCTTTAAGGGATACATTTATCCATGTAGACTTCAAGTTGTTCCTATAAAAACAAATATATATGTATGTTTGGTCACATTTTGTAAATATTGCTGATGTAGCTGGTTGTTTGATTCAGACTCCTTTTTTTCTTTTAAATGTGAACCGAAGACTGCCCCCATACTTGAGTTACCACTACATAGTTTGTTTGCATTGCTTGATCAACTTCCATTGCACCCTTTTTGGTTGGGAATATCCCATCACAGTCTAGCCCCTCATTATACAGTGATAGGAGAGGAAACTTCATTGGCTGCATTTTTTGACCATGGGTTTGTATTGCTCAATAGGTATACAATTAAAGTTAGTCAAGGTAGGAAATGAAAACAAGCTATTTTAGATATAATGTAATTACACAATCACTATACATTTATTTTTTTTTATTTATTTTTATTTACAAAAAAAGAAGCCAACAAAACATCCAGCAACATCAGTGATTTTTAGAGAAGGTAAGCAATCCAAAAATACAGGTTTTTAACTCGAAATAATATGGTACACAAAGGTTGATAGTTGCACTGTAATGCCATTGGTCCTTTTCCCACTGATGTTAAATAATTGATCTCTCCTTCCCTGTCACCTAAAATATTTTTTTGGGTTTGAGATGCCACACAGACAAACACTGGACATAGAGCAATCCAAGGGAACACAGCGCTCTTGACAAGTACACCGCACTGGAGTCACAAATATTTTTATATGAATAAATGATTTGTGTCTTCTCCCCTGTCACCCGGAATAATTCTGGAATTTGAGATGCCACACACAGGCACACACTGGGCACAGTGCAGTCCAAAGGAGCACAGAACAGTTGGCTATTGTGCCACACAGGAGTCATAGATATTTTTAAATGAGTAAATAATGTGTCTCTCCTTCACTGTCACCCAAACTTTTTCTGGAATTTGAGATGTCACACAGGCAGACACTGGGCACAGAGCAATACAAGGGACAACACAGTTCACTGGTACACCACAGAGGAGTCACAGATAATGAATAAATGATTTGGCTCTCATCCACTGCCACCCAAAATATTTCTGAGATACAGGATGCCACACACAGGTGCACTGGATGCCGTGCAGTCCAAGGGAGCACAGAACAGTTAGCAAGCACAACCCACAGGAATCGGATATTTTTGGGATTTTTTTAGAAGATGTCATGAATTGGCTGAATAACAACAACAACAAAATCTGGTCTCTGCTGTATAATTTTTTTTTCATTAAAGAGAGAGTCACCCTCCCCACCACCACTGCCAGTCCCTCCATGCTTGGTCTGCCTCATTTTTCTTTACTTTAACATTTTTGTTTCCTTTTGTACAGTTACAATATCTTCTACAACCCTCCACACAAACAGAAAAGATTCATTTATGATGATTTTTTGATTTTGTGGTGCAACTGAGAGAAGTAAGGTAGCCTAACCACCCTCCGCTACCCCCACCGTCTGTCCCTCCCTGCTTGGCCTGCCACCTTTTTTCTTGCTCTTCCTTTTTTTTTCCTTTTACACTATATTTTCTCCAACCCTCCACACAAGGAGGAAAAATTGTTTAATTTATGAGGATAAAGATGGTGGTGGATTGAATGGAGTCTTGGACATACACTGCCAACCCGAGTCTCAAGGATGTTTCTCACTCTCTGCTCAAATCCTCATGAACTCCCCTCCATAACTGTGCTACAGATTTGTATTGTAGGCTGCTAAATTAACACTGAGTCATCACTTGACTGAATCACAGTTAGGCAATGCATCTCACAAGTTTTCACTTGCTCCCCAGTCCCCACACAACCTGTTGTCTCCTGCAATTCTCCACCATTTCCATCCAATCTCCTTCTCTGTGCATAACCCATCGGACTTCTCTTGTACTCAACAGCAAGTACACAGCAACAGAGCAGCATGCCCCTTAGTCCCGCCTCCTTCTCTCACAAAAACCCAGTCTGTGACATGCTAAGACAAGGGCATTGCAAGACCAAGCTAGTATACTGGAAAAGCAGGGACAAACTCCACTCAGAAAATAGTTTTTCTTAGGTTTATTTACTGTTTTGTTTTCACTCTGCAGGGATACTTTTTATAGTCAGGCCACTTCTTCTGGCCCACAGTGCTGATTTCCCTGCACTATTTTGGTTGCCCTTTTCTGGATTGCCTCAATTTGGTTAATGTCCTTGTGAAGGTGTGGCCTCATACAGTACTCCAGATAGGGCCTAACCAGTGTCTTGTAAAGAGGGATTATTACCTCCCTCTTCTGACTTGTGATACCCCTACTAATACACCCCAACATCTCTCTAGCCTTACCTACTGCTTTAGTGTCTTGCTTGGATGATTTCAGGTCATCTGTGATGATGACGCCCAAGTCTCTTTCTTCCCTTGTGACTGCCAGCAACTCCCCTCCCAGCCTATAGGTGGCTTCAGGGTTTCTCTTCCCTATGTGCATGATCTTGCACTTCTTTGCATTAAACCCCAGTTGTCACTCTTTCAACCACTTTGCTAGTTTATCCAGCTCTCTTCTCATTCTGCCCACACCATCTGGATCATCTACTCTGTTGCAGATCTTGGTGTCATCTGCAAAGAGACAAACCTTACCCTTCAGACCTTCTGCAATGTCACTGATGAAGATATTGAATAGGACTGGCCCCAGGACTGATCCCTGAGGTACTCCACTTGTGACTTGCATCTCTTCTGACTCTATACTGTTTACCACCACTCTCTGTTTTCTGCCTGTCAACTAGTTTGCCACTCAGTTGACCATCTTCTGACTCACTGTGAGCCTACCCAGTTTATCAATTTATGCTCACACCCACAGCCAAACTTGCTATTGCCAGGGGTATCCTATTACCCACTCTGTCTTATTGTGCACCTATCCTCACCATGGCAAATAAAACTGTTCTACAGAAATGGGACACCACCTACAATAATGTCTGTAGATATGCAGCTAAAGTACCATGTCTGACACACCATTGCCAACTATACAAAGGGTTAGGTTGGCTATCCCTTCCTCCACGAGGCTATACTACCTTTGCAGCCTATCAGACTCCATAATCAGAGTGTGAAACCTGCCACATTGTCTGAACTACTCCAACCTGTAGTACCATCAGCGTGACCTGAGGTCGTCAGACAAGTCTTTTTATCAGTTCCCACTGCCGCATCGCCAAGGATGCTGGTGCCTTCAGTGTGCTGCCCCTCTCACCTGGAACTTACTGCCTATGGATCTGAGAAGTGCTCCATCACACTAGCCTTCAAGTGGAGACTTCGCTCGTACTTCTACTCTAGAGACCATTGCACTTGTTTTGATCCCACTTAAGCTTTGTAACCTGTCTAAATCAATCCTCCCTTGCCATATACTCAATAGCCCACCTCCCCTCGATTGCTTTGTCACCTGGTTTGTCTGATTGCACTTTAATGAACTGTCTATAAGATTGCCTGCACTTACAATGTAATGCTTACAAACCTCTCACATGGACATTCTATTCCAATCATGTTTGCTGCCTAATTGCCTTAACGTTGTAATATGTATATTATTCTGACCTTTTTTACTGCATATCCAACATTGTTTATTCTCTTCTGACTTTGTGTATAATTATGACATAATCCTTCTTTTGTTTTATCCTTCGTCAGTTCTCCTGTGTAGTACTAAACCATAAGATGTATCTAATTGTTAATGGGTACTGGTCCCTCTTGCTTTCCCTCTCCCCTTCCCTCTCACTCCTCTCCCCCTCAGTCCTACCTGGTCTCAGTTCTAAAATCCCTCTTGCACCTTTCCCACCAACCCGTATCTAGCCGCACTTTACCGTATATGTCTCTACGCCCAGCCGAGTTCCAGTTCCATAGCCCCGGGTCTTTTTAGTGCCCTTTTCCGCAAAAGCCGTAACTAGCCGTACTTTGCCGCATGAGTCCCTAGAGCCCAGCCGAGTTTTAGTTCCACAGCCCCGGTCTTCTTAGTACCTTTCCCGCTAAAGCCTGCACTGAGCCGCCTTCCTTGCTGTACGTGCGCTCAGCCTAGCGCCTCTCCTGATCCAGCTCCGTTGCTATTGGATCTCTTTGTGCCTTCCCATTAAATGCTGCACCTTGAAATTGTGTCCCTCAGCTCCTCCTTGCCCCTTACCCTCTGGCGTCATCCTCTTGCTTTCTGCAACACTCTTCCCCCCTACCTGATGTTATCTAGCCATACTTTGCCATATGCGTCTCTGTGCCCAGCTGAGTTCTAGCTCCATAGCCCCGGGTCCTTTTAGCACCTTTTCCCGCAAAAGCCGCAACTAGCTGTACTTCGCTGCATGAGTCCTTGAGCCCAGCCGGGTTTTAGTTCCACAGCCCTGGGTCTTCCTAGTGCCTTTTCCTGCTAAAGCCGTAATTACGCCACCCCTTGCCGTATGTGCTTCAGCCTAGCCACCTCTCCTGATCCGGCTCCATTGCTATTGGATCCCTTTGTGCCTTCCCACTAAATGCTGCACTTTGAAACTGTATCCCTCGACTCCTTCTTGCCCCTTACCCTCTGGTTTCATCCTCTTGCTTTCTGCAACACTCTTCCCTCCTACTTGCCGTTCATCCCCTCCCCCCTGCTCTGCCATCCCTTGCCCAGCAACGCAAGGCTGTTAGCTGCTATCTTCTGTCCTTTCTTTCATTATCCTCCACCTCTCATCAGTTTCACACCCTACCTTGTTGTCCTAAAATCTCCCTTACCTTCCCTCTCCTCTCTCTCTATCCCCCTAAATGTGATCTCCTGCCAGTACCCTCTGCCTATTTGAAATCGTATGCCTGCCTTTGAAAATCATATTTCTGTACTTGTACCACTGTACCTTTGCCTGTATTATGTTAACTAAACTGACCTATTTTGTACTGTAATTGTGTCTCCCGGGTCGTGCCTGAAAATAGTCTAGTGGAAAATAGGCTAGTGCACCTACCCGGTTAACAAAAACTAAATAAAATCAATCTTCTCTGCGGAACAGTATCAAAATCTTTGCTGAAGTCAAGGTTGGTGACATCAACTGCTCCCCCTTGGTCCACCACTCTGGTTACCCAGTCAAAGAAATCTATGAGATTAGTTTGACAGGACCTTCCTTCTGTAAACTCATGCTGTCTTAGATCCTGTGCTCCTTTGGATTCCAGGTGTTGCACTGTCCATTCCTTTTTTTCCAATTTAAAGTTTATTAAGATTTTTTCAGATGCAGAGAATCGATCTTTACATGACAAACAGATATGTTATTTCAAGTATGAAAAATACAGGATCTATTCTCTCCCCATCATCCACCCCCCTCCTCTCCTCTCCTAAACCCCCTTCCCCCAACCATCCTGCACAGAGAATAACATACATGGAAAATGTACCTCAGACAGCAAATTACAAGGAATATAAAGATTGCAAAGGACCCCAGAGTCTGTTGAAATTTTTTTGATCTATTGTGAAGACTAGCGATGGATCTTTCTGTTCTCAAATTGGCCAAAAGTTCCTGCAACCATTCAGTGTAGGAAATACCTAGTTTATGTTTCTAATGCTTTAATACCAATTTTTTAACAGATGAAGAAATCATGGCTATATGATATTTATTGGCAAGAACAGATATCGAAGAGAAGTCCCCTAGTACACATATGTCTAATGAAAATAAATCAGCCAAACCCAGGAGAGGATCTGCTCTGTCTTTAATCAGTACCCACAATGGGGCAATTTTCAGACAGGTCCAAAAATATGGAGTAGATTGCCTTCATCCTGTAGACAGCGAGTACATGTAGAGGAAGGTATGCATCCCAATTTAGCCAACTTTTGAGAGGAATAGTAAAGATAATGCAGTATATGAAACTGCATGAGTTTGAGTCTGTCTTGGGAAAGGAATTTGTGACAATTTTGCCATAACAGGGACCAGTTAAAGGTTCTATCATGGAAAAGAGGGGACCAATAAGTAGAGGGACCAAAACTTTCAGGGCAGATCCAATTGAACAGGGAACTGTATATATTAGACACTGCATGAGGGCGGCCTGCCAAGGGACTTAGGTCAATGAGGAAAGATACTTTTGAGGGCTGTGGTGGGGTGGCTCCTATGGCCTTTATCAGAAGGTGACATAACTGGAAAACCTGAAAGATCTGGGTGTTGGGGATATTTGCTTTACGCATGATGTTCGGAGAGGGAAACCATTGCCTTGTATCTTACATGAAATAGGAAAGTTGGCAGTTACCAAGATGGAGGAGCCATGTACCAGGGAGGGGTTTAGCCTCTATCTTGAGATTGGGATTCTGGCTCAGATTTTGGGTGAGATCACTGGTGTGTGTATATTTTAAAAAGGAGAACAACTGAGTGTGCACTCTAACAGATGTAGCAATCAGATGAATTTTTAGTGGAGTGGCAGGGAGTTAAATTTGAAGAACAGTAGAGTAGAGGAATATCTCTATGAGAAGCCAGACTGGGAAATAGGAGAAAGGATCCAGAACCAGATCAGAAGTCAACCACATCAAATATTTATTTGCGTGGCTCACCCAGTAATAGAGACCTATGTGAGGTAGTCTAAAGTCCACCTTTTAATTTGGGGGCTGCCAATTTAAGAAAAGCTAATCTTGTTTTTTTACCGGACCAAATGAAATAAGCAAGAAGACCATGGACTTTTCTGAAACATATTAAAGGAAGCCAAATATTTAGCAGGTTAAGTGGGAAGAAGAGGCATGGGAAAACATTCATTTTAACTAGGTTAATTCTTCCCCAGAGAGAAATGGGCAGGAGGGACCATCTTTTCAGGTCTTGACTAATCACTTGAACAAGGGAATCAAGATTAAGTTGTTTGGTAAGTGCAGTTCTCCTTTCTATATTGTTGTTTATTGTTCTAGGAATTACTACCTTTGAGCCAGAGGCTCTTTTACAAAGGTTCCACGTCAATTAGGTACAGTACAAAAAAGATTACATAGATAACACAACAATTTGTGCTGTGTCAAGAGCGAGAAAACATATACAAATACATATCAAATCATTTGTATAAAGGGACATGAGATATCAATAATCACAATTATTATTACAAGAAAGAGGTCATGCCAGATTAGGAGAAACAAATAGGGAAAAAGTCCAGAACAGAGAGGGTAAGTGAAAGGTGTCGGGAGCAGACAATAGCAGGAGAAAAGGTTTCCCAAACATGTCTTTGTAAGGACAATGCCTAGATAACTCAAAGCATCAGATTTCCATATAAGTCCAAGGTCCAAAATGGCAGATTTTGAGATTCTGTAATTGAGAGGAAAAACTATTGTCTTTTCCACATTTAACTTGTAATTAGATATTTTACTAAATTCCTCAATAATCCTGAGCATTGGTGAATTAGAATCCACTGGGTGTGAAAGTCGAAGAAGTAAGTTATCTGCATAAGTGGAAACTTTAATTAGTTGGTTTTGAATAGTGATACCTTGGACTTCCTGAGAATCTGTCAGTCTGCGTATCAGAGGTTCTAAATATAAATTGAAAAGGAGAGGGGATAAGGGAGAGCCCTGCCTCATAACAGAATACAGGGGAAACCTTTCTGATATTACTCCATTACCAGATATTCGGGCAGGGGGTACTTATACAGGGACTCAATCCAATTCTGAAACTCCTGGGGGAAGCCGAAATCTTTAAAGTATGCAATTAATAGCTCCAGTTAACCCTATTGAAAGCCTTCTCAGCATTCAGGGACACCAAGGCTGCAGGGAAATCAGCATCCCTGGAGGCCGAGAAGTCATGGGACAACGTATGTAAGTGGTCTACTGAAGATCTTCCCTTCATAAAGCCAACCTGTTCCGGTCCTATAAGGAGTAGGAGAACTTTATTTATACGATCAGCCAAAATCTTGGATAGGATTTTAATATCCTGATTTAAAAGTGAGATTGGTCTATAGCTAGACACTAATTCTGGACTTTTATCAGGTTTAGGAAGCAGCACAATCAGTGCTTCAACAGGGATGTATCTACTTCAGTTCCAGAAAGTATATTCTGGAAAAGGGATGAAAGGGCTGGGGACAATTGTTTTATAAATAATTTGTAAAAGTTAGGGGAAAACCCATCCGATCCAGGAGTCTTATCGAAAGGAAGATCTTTAATAACTTGTTCCAGTTCTGTTTGAGAGATGGGCATAGTCAAAAGACCGTGTTGGTCTATCGGAAGAGTGGGTAACTGTGAGTCTAATAAGTATCTGTCCAGCTCTGGATCGGTTGGGGGATCTGCCATGGGGCTATACAACTGTGTGTAGTAAGAGGTACACTCTTTGACAATTTCAGATGGAGTTATTTTTATAGTATTGGCCCATGAAAAACAGTTCACTAATCCCAGTCTATCCCCTCCAGCCGCCCGTCCCATTCACAAATATACTGAACCACACTAACCTAGAATCAATAACCAGGTATTTAAAGTCCCCAACTAAACCTTTCAAAAAACATTCGAACAGAGGAATAATGAGTATTAAGAGCCTTTGATCTCTGTCAAAATTGGACTAGGGAAGGATAGCAGTGAGCATAGACAAAAAGGATGCATTAAAACCTGATATGCCCAACAGTGTAATAAAATAAAACTAAGAGGACCACTTCTCCCCCTTTATTTACTCTTTTTTGTTTACTTTTTCCTTTTCTTTTTTTTGTGTCCCTTTTCCTTTCCCCAAAAAATATGTTCCTAATAACAATCCAGCAGGAAAAACAACAAATTAACCCCATTAATGATCCGGTATGTCCAGCTAGAAAAAACAAAGTAAAAGAAGGAGGTCACATCACCCCTTTGAAAAGAAATTCTAGATGGATTAACAGGAAGCACTGGGAACAAAAGTCCTGTCCTCCGATTTCCATAAACAGAGAAGTATGGAACAGAAAGATCTGAGCCTAGAACAACAGTCCACTGTGCTCTCTTGTGGACAAAAGTTAGTATCGCAGTCTTCGCTTAGGAATCCAATACAGCACAAGTATGCAAGTTATGATCAAAAAAAAAAGAGCTTGCATGCAGGATCACTGCAAGGGGGTGAAAGCAGTCTTTTTACAATCCGGCAATACAGTAAAGGAAAATTCAAGTTCAGAAATTAAATTGTGGCCAGGGTATAGAATAAGAATGCTTCTTTTCTTCTTCTGTACTCTTCCCAGATTAGGCCAACTAAAATTGCAGCTGGGTAGCATAGGGGGTATTTTCTAACTTCTTCCTACATAAGGATTTTGCGATCATAGCAAAACAGACCAAAAGGTGAACATTTTAAGTGAGTATTCACTCAGAGATGCTTTAAACTATTGTCCTGCCACAAACCCAGCACAGGTCACAGAGCAGATCTGGGAAAGATATCTTGAGACCTGCTGTTGCTGTTCCAGAGCCTCATAGGTAGACCATGTGCCCACAATAAGAACTTGTAATCTGGCGGGTACCCATTCTGAATTTAATCCTGGAAGCTATTAACTTGGCCACCAACTGGTGGAAAGTTGCCCTTCTTTGCCTCATGGAGAGCGGGAGGTCTTGCACAACTCTAACCTTTGTATCTTCCCATTTGATTTTGTGGAGGTCTCTAACTTTAGAAATAAAATGCTGGCACTCCTGATAGTTAAGAAACCAGAAAATAAAAGTGCAGGGGGGGGTGCTCCTGGAGCTGGAGGTGGACGAAGGGCACCGTGGTCTCTTTCTATGATATACTTGGAGTCAAAAGGGAATGGACTGGCCACTTTCTCAACAAACTTCTGGGCGAACACAATTGAATCAGGCCCTTCTTTTTCCAGTAGCCTGATTAACACAGCATTGTTATGATGACTGCAACCCTCCAAATCTTCGACCTTGCTTTCCAACTTAGTAAGCTGCTGGCAGGCCGCAACCAGATCTGAGTTGAGTTGAGTTTGTTTCCCCCCATTTAATGGAATGGATATGGCCTTCATTGTCAGAAGTCTGGGTGCAGAGATCTTCTAAAGCTTGAGCCATTGATGTAATTTCATCTGTGATTTGCCTCAGCTCTGATAGGAATAGTTTAATCTCCTCCAAGAAATGTGCCAATGTAAGGGGTTCCATTTCAGGGCTTGAGGAGGGCGATCCCTGTGAGCTTACAGCAGCTGCGGCCCTCAGCTTCTTGGGAGCCTTTTTAGGGCATGGAAGGTGGAGTATATTTAAGTAATGTTTTTTTTTTCATTTCTACCTCCATCAGTCTGCTCCAAAAAGCAAATGGAGAAGGCGATGGTAATCAGAAACTAATACAAATCTGCACACCACTGAAGTTGCTTATTTTTAAGGGGTTTTAGTTGAAATAAGTGGTTGGGCAGCTGGAGCTAACTCAGGAGACTGTTAGCTGGAGCTCTGCATCACATGATCCTCCTGCACTATCCTTTCCTTAAGGAGTGCCTCCATAATCTTGTCCACTACTGAGGTAAGACTCACTGGTCTGTAGTTCCCTGCCACCTCCCTGCTACCACTCTTGTGGAGCGGGATCACATGAGCCCTTCTCCAGTCTTCTGGGACCTCTCCTGTGCTCAGAGACTCACTAAACAGTTCTGATAATGGCTCTGCTAGTTCCACCCTTAACTCCTTTAGTACCCTGGGATGTATGCCATCAGGTCCCATTGCCTTGTCCACCCTAAGCTTATTGAGCTCTTGTAGGACCCTTTCTTTTGTGAAGGGACTAGTTCACACCTCCATCCCCCCCTGTGTCCATGGTGCAGAGCTATGGGCCCTGCCCTACCTTCTCTTCAGTAAATACCTTTTGACCTTTTCTGCTACTGTTTTTGAGAACCAAAGTGGTTTCCTTCTTCTTTTGCACTTCCTTTTCTCTTTAACACAATGAGATGTTGCTTCAAGTATTGCATCTTTAATGCTTGCCCACTTTGCCTGTACCCTGTCACCTGTATTTATTTTTGCCAGAGCTAGCTTAACTCTGTTGGCCATCTTGTCAATGTCAGCTCCTCTGAAGTCCCATATTTTTGCCTTAGAATGGGATGATTTAGTTCCAGTGGCCAAATTAAACAATACCATGTGATGGTTGCTGGCCCCCAGGTGACCTTTTACCTGGAGATCTATGATCCTTTCCCTGTTAGTCAGTACTAGATCTAGGATAGCCCTGTCTCTTGTTGGTTGTTGTACCAGTTGTTTGAGTCCCTCCCCCTGCAGGAAATCCACCATGTGTCTAGTTCTGGCAGATGTTCCTGCTGGTATTGACCAATCTGTATATGGCATGTTGAAGACTCCCATTATCAGAACCTCCCCTTTAGCTGTCATGTTTTGTATATCTTCTAACAATAATGTGTCTATGTCCTCCCCCTGGTTTGGAGGCCTGTACACAACCCCAGTTTGTATGGCTGTCCCATTTCCTGTTTTCAGGGTGACCCACAGCTCTTCTGGCTCCTCATGTGTATTCTGAATTTCTGCAGCTTAGATATTTTCATTGACATAAAGGGCCACTCCCCACCCCCCTTTTTGCACCTTGGTTTTTTCTGAACAGTACATAGCCAGGTACTGAAGTCTCCCAAGTGTGGTTATTGGTAAACCATGTCTCGCTAATGGCTACTATGTCCAGTTTAGCCTCTGTCATTATTGTCTGCAAGTCTGGGACCTTGTTTCCCAGACTGTGAGCGTTTGTGTACATGATTTTCCATTGGCCAGATTTTGGTGTGTTAGTTGTTGGGCGAGGTCTGGTGTTTCCCCTGTGCGTCGTATGGGGAACCAGATCTTTTTCCTTACCTGGTGATGCAAATGAACTACAAACATGCTGAACTTCTATTTAACAACTAGCTAAGGGGGCAGGGATGTTCTTCCCATTCGACATATGGGGTGCTGCACCCCTCTCCTCATTTGCTAGTTTAAATATTCTGCAACTTTACCTTCATTCTTGATTTTGCAATCTACATGATACGTGAGAAGTACTAAATATTGGAAAGCACTAAAACAAGATAAACATTAAAGGATAAATGGTTACTGACTGAATGTTTTAAAATGCAAATACAGCATAATAAAGCTAAACTAGATATTGTTTCATAGGTGTCATGTAAACAGCCTATTAAAAGAAATCCTTAAAGAGAAAGAAACTACTTTAAGATTGCAAAATCAAGAAAGAAAGTAAAGTTTTTACAGTAAAACTCAATAAAATAGAAATGAAAAGGTTTTATAAAAAATGAACAGTTTTATTGTGAGGAAAATGCAACCTCTCCTACCATAGACTGGTCTGCTAGGGTTTAACTATGCTGACTCGACAACACTGTTGTCAAGCTTCAGCGTAGTAAGATCCCTGATGTTGACATGCAAAATTTCACCAGTCAGACCTCGGTGTGTTTTCTGTTGGGGGGCTGCATCCCCATACCCCCATATGTGGGAGGTTACACCCCCCATTTTTAAAGATTTCTAACTCCGAGGTGGAGTTTATTCAAAGGAGGGATGAAAGTCAGTAAAAGGGCAAAATTTCTCCAATGGATCCCCCACAACAACAATCTCAAAACTTGTTGAGAATGTAGCTGTCGGGGGGATTTCGCCATGTGGATTTTGCCATGCAATCATCATACCATCTGCTAGATATATAACATGAAGTATATTTTGTTTTGACTTATAGGAAGGATTTAAGTAACCAAAATATTAAGTATGAACTGAAATGTTTACTATTGAGGTAAACACCCAGGATGTAGGAACCTTTTTTGAAAGTAGGAAAATACTAAGATATTTGCTGATATATTTATTTGTTTATTATCAATAGAAGTCAACACTGTGGGCCTGAAGAAGGGGCCTGACCATAAAACATAGCCCTACAGAGTATGAGCAAAATAGTGAATAAACCTAAGAAAAACTATTTTCTGAGTGAAGTTTGTCCCTGCTTTTTCAGTGTACTAGATTTGTACTATTCACAATAAGGACCACCCAAGACAAAGAAATAAGGAAGAGGCTCTTAAAGGGTATAGCAACCTGAACTACCATTTCTCTTGAGACTGCAAGACCAAGCACATGAATGGCAGATCTAGCCCTGCCCTGTCCTGTACCCCCCCCCAGTTGTTATCCATCATCCTGATGTGCATTAACTTCTCTGCTGTTGCCTGCCACTTCCACTAGTGTTGCACCCCTGCACTGAGTATAAGCCTTGGAACAGAAGCTATTCACCCACAGAGAGATGAGCCAAAATCAGTCATCCAAAAATAAAGAAACTAGGTTCAAACCATTCTGTGGACCTCATAGAGTTTGAGCTCTAAATTACAACTTGAACACCAGAGTTCAAGCATGGTTCAAATCTTTTTTTGAACTACTTGTAGTTCTGACAATCCTGTTCATGGGCTTACAATAAGTACTAGTTTCCTTTTTGCCCGTACTGTCCTTCCTTACCTCTATTTGTTTTTCTGTATATGATATTCTTTATTGGAAATTAACACGGCAATCAAAAAAGTTACAGTCATGGAAACCTAGCCAAGAAATCCCCTTGGACATACAAAACTAATCAGTAACATGCAATAAACCAATAAAACAATAGAAAAATAAAGCAGTTAATAAAACAAGCAATATAGCACAGTGGTTTAAGGCTCTGAGCTGCAAATCTGGTGATATCCAGCAGACCAGACCTGGGTTTGAATCCCACAGCTTCCACTTACATACTCTGTGACCCTGAGAAAGTCACTTAACTTCCCTGTGCTCCCAGGATGTGCCTGTAAAAAAGCTTTCAGCTTAGTGTGCTACTCCTGGTTAAAATCAACTAAAAAAAATATCTCTTCATCTTCATTTTATTGAAAGAAAATAAAGAGAGATCGCTCATTTACAACTGTGTTTAATGAAAACAAACACAATTTGCTTATTAAGAGTTTCACTAATATGACTAAAAATATGTATGAAACTCTCAGTGATAACTCCTACTCCTCAACTTCAGAGTATATACCATGCAAACAATTTGAAAGCAGTGCTAGCCAAATTTAAAGTACTAAAGTCTAAACTACACCTGCCTATTAAAATGCAACTACATTGTCCCTCCACACCCTCAAATAGAGCTGACTAGATAATTAAATCATTACAAAAATTCATCTGTATATGGATCAGTTGCTATGTCCTAACAATTGCCCCTTGACTTCCCCGTTAAAATGAGGAAACACAAAAGGGCAAGTTATGGTAAGTATGCCACAGTTAATTCATTCTTGATATTAAGGAAATGCCTAGCCTTGGACTCAGATTCTCCATTCCTCCCTGACAAATATATAGTGGCTTGCACAGTCAGTCTGAACAATGAACAATGCGTAGGGCAAAACACAGACTACTGTAGCAGGATGAGGCCTTCCTTACCACTATGCCCAGAAATGTAACACTACTTGTTACGAAGAGCAGTAAACCAAAAGATAGAATTCACACCCTTAAATATTCCAAGAAGATTGGCAGCTCCTGCTCACTGCCCCACCGCACCATAAGCACATCATCTATTTACCACCTTGTTGGCATAACATTTTTTTCTGGCATCCCAGATGACACCTTCATGCTAATAAATTAGTTGGACTGGATGGCCTTCACCCCAAACTCCTGAAAGAAATGGCTTCAGAACTTGCACCCTGGATAGCAGACATTGGGAAAAGATCCCGACCAAATGCCTGTGTACCCGTTAATTGGCACCAGCCATAGTAATATCAGTTTATAAGAAGTGCAGTAAAACCAATCCCAGTAATCAACACCCAGTGCTCTTTTGCTTACACAGCCCCACATTGGATTAACAAACTCCCTGCTGAACTAGCCAACTCCAACAACATTGGCTCTTTTAAACAAACTCTGGCAGAGCCACTATGGCTGCAAATGCATTAACTAGGGTGTTTCATGGGCTTAAACATAAACATGAATTGCTGTTGCCTACACTAACTGAATCAAAGTATGGTATATTGAGAAAGGGCAGCTATAAAAAATAATGGCACCATCTGTATTATAGTCACCAACTGTATATGTTTTATATTTTATTCTATGCACTGTTATAGCAATCAATTCAACAGAACAGAGCCACCATATACATGAAGGTTCCTGTACCCTAACTGCAAACACTACTGAGACCACGATATATTGTAACAAGGTGGAAGATAAAGACAATGTTGAGGCATGTTTAGGACTTCTTTGTATTGAATCTAAGCTGCCATACTTTTGACCATTCCTTCAACTTTGCCAAGACCCTTCTTATCCTTTCCAGACCCTTTTTTGTTTCAACTCTGCTGCAGATGTTTGTGTTGTCTGCAAAGAAGCATACGTTCCCTTCCAGTTCTGCTGCAATATCACCTATAAAGACATTAAAGAGGATCAGTCTCAGTACTGAATCCTGCGGTACCCCACTAGTAGTCCTCCTTTCATCAGACTAGACTTCCATGTTGATTTACTATTTTGGTAGTGAGAGTGCCAGAATAGTTCTTTGGGCACTGGTTAGTGAGAGTTCCAGGTGCCCAGGGATTTTTAATGTTTGTTTTGTTTTATTTTTTGTTTTGTTGGGTTTATGGGATTTTGGGGTGTGGTTTATTTTTGAATTTTGTTTTTGTTTTTAGGTTCCTTTGGGAGTTTATGTTTTAATTTTAAACTGCAACTATATTTAGGATTCTATTATGAGGAAATTAAGATTTTTGGTGCTGTTTTTGCCACTGTTTGGTGGTTATTTGTGAAATGTGCCTGCTTGCTCCCCCAGTCTTGTGCTATTCATCCTCCTCTCCCCGGGCCCTCCACCCATTCTCTCCCCTCTCCACTCACCTCTGTTTACCAGTGCTGTTGTGCACTGGGGATCGCTCACGGGGGGGTAGGCATGGGCATGTAGGGGGGCACTGAAATTGGATATTGAATGAGTGGTTCTCTCCCATAGAGGTGGTTAGGACCAGAAGATGCCCTGGTGTGAAATAGTGTCTGGAACATCCATGTCCATGTCTAGATGCCATGCACAAGGGCACCACCTTTTTGGGTGGGCAAGTAGCCGGGACAGCTCATGAACATTGTCCAACTTGGGCATTGTTATGCAATGCCAGATCCATTATGAACAAAACTGCACCTATTGTAGATTTGTTGGAACAGCGGATGTGGTTTGCATCACTAAGACCTGGTTGGATGGAAATGCTGCTTCAGTTTTAGAGGCAGCTATTCCTCATGGGTACTCAGTGATACATCATCCAAGGCTGGATCGTGGGGGGTAGTGGTCTGTTTTAAGGCTGAATTAGGTCTCACGGGTGTACCAGTTGAGGAGGCCAAATCCTTTGAGTGCACTGTGGCAGCAGGTGTGGGGTGCAGGATAGCTATCATCTACTGTCCACCTGGGGATGAAAAGCTATTCCTGCAGGAAGTGGCAGACTTCACCACTGACATGGTTTTGGAGTTGCCCAGACTGATGGTTCTGGGTGACTTCAATGCCTGGGTTGATGATGAATCCTTGCTTTTTTAACAACACTTCCTCCAGTTGATGATATCACTGGGCTTCACACAGTCTGTTTCCTCAGCTACCCATAGTGGTGGTCACTCCCTGGATTTGGTCTTCCTCATGGGGATTGAAGCTTCTGATTTGGGGGTAGAACCTGTCGGTTGGTCCGGTCATTACACCATGAAGTTCAGTTTTTCTGCCCTCCTGTGTAGGCCTACTCCTGTGGAGATGGTCAGTTTCTGCCCTTTGCAGGATGTGGTCTCTGAAGACCTGGTGGCGGTGACCTCTCGGAGTTCGATGATGCCTGCTGAGGTCCAGATCCATTGGTTCTGGCCTATAATAAGGCCATTTCCTTGGATCTTGACCTGATTGCTCCAGTCCCCGTTTGCCCTCTTCCACTTCACCCTCAGGCCCCTTGGTTTGATGGGTCTTTGAGGGAGTTGCAGAGGCTGGGACATAGGTTAGAAAGGCACTGAAAGAAATCCACTTTGGATGCTGACCATCTTATTATGTTGGAGCATTATCAGCTGTACCAATCAGTGATCTCCCATAAGAAGGCAGAAGTCCAGTCCAGGGAAATCTCTGTTGCTCAGAATCAACCGTCTCAACTCTTCCTAACTGTGGACAGGCTGTGCAACCCAGTCTGTCTGCTGCTCTGTTGAATTTTTTCACAAATGGAGTGTGATGAGGTTGCTCGATTCTTTGCAAATAAGGTGGCCGACATCATGTTTGAGATCTATCAGACCATTCTATGGGGAATGCTGTTGGTTGGTGCTCAGTCACTATGCCTTTTGTTTCCTGGAGTACCTTTGACCTGCCGGAGTTCATTGATATTGTGAGGATTGACCAGGGGATGTGCCTTACATGCTGTAGTTTAGCCCTGGGCCCTACCTCCCTGATTTTAGATTGTAGTGATATCATTGGCCCAGTCTTGGCTCAGATTGTCCAGTGCTCCTTGGAATCAGGTGAGTTTCCAAGCTCTCTGAAGGAGGCGGTGGTGACACCCCTTCTGAAGAAAGCTTCTTTGGACCCGGATACTCTAGCGAACTACAGACCTATCTCAAACCTTTCTTTCATGGGAAAGGTTATCAAGAAAGTTGTGGCAACTCAACTGGAGAACCATTTGACCATCCATAATATATACAAACCTCTCCAATCTGGTTTTTGTAAGAGGCACAGTATTGAGACTGCTCTGGTTCGGGTGCTCAATGGTCTCCTAATGGTGAGAGATCAGAGAAACCACTCCATCTTGGTACTCCTTGATTTCTCTTCAGCCTTTGTTACTGTGGACCATGGGGTTCTGCTCTAGTGCCTGAGGTCCATCTGTGGACTGACTGGTACAGTGCTCAGATGGTTTCTATCTTTCCTTACTGGTAGAACTCAGAGAGTTGTCGCGGGAATCTTTTCTTCTGAGTCTTTTTCTCTGCCTTGTTGGGTGCCTCAGGGCTCAGTGCTGTCCCCCATGTTGTTTGCATTTTATGTGCTGCCCCTTGGAGACATTGTAAGACATTATGGGCTGAGGTTTCACTGCTATGCTGATGATACTCAGCTCTACCTGTCTTTTGCCGTTGACCAGGTTAGTGCTCTCTCAGTATTTAACAGCTGCCTCACTGAAATCCAAGACTGGATGAATTCCAGCGGTCTAAAGTTGAATGTAGGTAAAACTGAGGTTTTCATAGTGGACTCAGGACACAGGACAGAGGGGATAAGGACCGATTTGCCCTCCGGTTTATTCTTGGGGGACATTCAGATCCTTACCTCTGAACAGGTGCATGACCTGGGAGTGATACTTGACGATGGGCTGGCCCTTCATCATCAGGATCATTTAAGAGGAAATACAATATAAGAACCACCTGCCATTTCGTCAACATCCAACAGAAGAACCTCGACCGCAGAGGGTAGTTGGTCCAGGAGGTTGGCAGGTGGTTAGGAGGGGCAAATCAGGTGCCCCATCACTCTGTGCTCTCCAATATATTTCCTCCAAAAACCATATAAACACTACAAACAGGTATCTGCCTCTATCTCCGAAATCAAATAAAGGGGCAGAGGACACTGCAAAGAAGGACACTGCAGCACAGGAGCTAGCACAACAAAACTCACCCAAATCAGGAACCAAAACAAAAAAAGCAAAAACGAAATCCAAAAAACTTCTGATCATAAGAGACTCCATGATTCAAGGAGTAGATACCCATCTCCAGCCAGGGGTAATGGTCAGATGTCTCCCAGGTACATCAGCGTGGAGAGACACTGACCACATTGCTAAAATTGTTCACAAAGCAGGTGAAAACATTGATGTCCTGGTACACATAGGGACTAATGATCTCACCAGCCGGTCAATTTTGGAGACCAAGGAACATCTGACCATGCTGGGTGACAAACTATCATCCACTTTGTCTGACATCTCCTTCTCTGAGATCCTGCCAGTCTGGGAGGGAAGGAAGATGGACGGAAGGTCAGAGAAGGGGAGATAGGGGAGCTAAACATGTGGCTTAAGGGCTGGTGCCAGGAAAAAGGACATAGATTTGTAGGGAACTGGCAACAGTTCTGAGAGTGAAAGTTCTTTAAATTTGATGGACTGCATCTGACTAAGGAGGGAGTCAGTGCATTGGGGCAGAAGTTTGATGTCTTTGCAGAATATTTAAATTAGCAAATGGGGAGAGGGGTGCAGCACCCTATACATCGAATGGGAAGAACACCCCTCCCCCCTCAGCTAGTGGTCAAACAGGGATTCAAGCATGTTTGCAGTTCATTTGCATCACCAGGTAAGAAAAAAAGGTCTGTCTCCCCATACGATGCACAGGAAAAATGCCAAACCTCACCCAATAACTAGCACACTGAAATCTGGCCAATGGAAAATCATGTACACAAATGCTCACAGCCTGGGAAATAAGTTTCCAGACCTGCAGGCAATAATGTCAGAGGCTAAACTGGACATAGTAGCAATTAATGAGATGTGGTTTACCAGTAACCACACTTGGGAGACTTCAGTACTTGGCTATGTACTGTTCAGAAGAGACCAAGGTGCAAAAAGGGGGTGGAGTGGCCCTGTATGTCAATGAAAATATCAAAGCTACAGAAATTCAGAATACACATAGGGGATGGCTGGATTGGAAGGACGCTTAGACTATGCACTTCAGAGCCTGAGGAGGAGGAAATTCCAAAAGCAGGATTACATAGCGTGTTTTATTTTTATTACAGGTATATTACCATTGCCAGAGTATGTAATCTTTCCAGTAAAACCTATTGCTTATCCATCATGGCCGGTTGGATGCCCTCTTTCTCTGTTTTCGCCCCCAGGTTATAGCCTGAAGGGAAGTGGAGTGAAGGTGCCCAAACCCGTGGAGTTGTATTCCTGGTGTTTTTTTACATTTATGTAGCAGAAACATCAGTTGGAAGATGACAGAGGAGCAAGCTTTTTAAACTGATTATTCTGCTTTGCCTACTGACTCATAAAGGAAAGTTTTCCAGTTTCTTAGAATTCCTATTTTATCAGTGCTACTACATCTTAAACGTAGTGGATATTTGTGCTTGTTTTTTGAACTTTTGTATGCTTATTATTTGCATACTATTTGTAGTACTTTTATTTTATATTTATTTGTTTTTTATAAGTATATACTCTCTTAAAATGTTTAAAAAAAATGTATTTTCATGTGCTTTAGTCTTTTTGATCATGTGACTTGACAATATAAAGGTATGCATGTCAGTCAGGTGAGCAGATTGCTTTCTTCAGTAGCGAGATAGCAGCGTTTCTGGTTATATGCAGCATTAGATTAATTTAAAAACAGTTCTTCTGGGCACTAAAAAGTAAGTTAATAATTTTTTTGAAAATCCATGATAAACTGATTTGGTTTTATGGCATTAAACTTAGGTAAACCTAGGTAGCACAATAGTAGTAAAAAGTTAATTTAAGCAGCTAGTAGTTCTGAAAGGGCTGCATTTCCAAATATCAAATACTGCTGAAACTAATAGTAGTTTTTTGTTTTATCTAGTGTTTTTCATTGAGAGAAGCCTGCAATTCTTTACATCGGGGTGAACCAGAGTGGGAATAACAGAAGCAACCCTATTATCAGGCTGAATCAAGATTGCTCCTTGTGTTTAATCTTTAAACTGGTGTTGGTGCTGGTGCTTTACCTGTTGTTATGAACAAGAGACAGATTGACAGAGCATTGGATCTTGCATGTGACCCATAACTGCTTAAGTCTGTGAGAGATTATAAGATACCGATTAACGAATCTTTGTCCGGTATCCTGCTCCTTTGTTAGTTATTGGACAAACTGTTCATGCGAAGCATTTCATACGGCATTTTGGGGGCAGTTTACTCTGAATTTGAGACTCTGAAGACCCAGCATTGGACTATTTTTACATTTTGTATGTTAAACAATAGTAATTATTTATTAGTCAGGAAATTCCTGGTATTAGCTGTGTGGTGAACTGTAGATTGACGATTATTTCAAGATTATCATTTATTGTCTCCTATTGTACCAGTGGATAATTGTGGAGAACAGACTGTAGAGCCTTTGTGTGTTTGAATTTCATTTGCTGTATTCAATATATTATTAGCATCAACATAGTACACACTAGGAAACAGATTCTAATAATGGGGGGGGGGGATTTAATGGCTACAGACCAACGTGTAAGTGGTGATTTGGTTTTGAGTTCTCAAAATGGCAAATTAGAAGCAGAGTACAATCAAGACAGTTTCAGGATTGATTTGATGCTCACGTCATTTAATTTACATTCGACCCTGGTTATAATTTGCTCAAACTCTGAGCAACCAGAGACAGGAAATAAAAAAAGTAAAGGTAAAGGTGGAAGCACAAAGAAAAAAGTTAAAGATACTAAAGGTAAAGGCCAAAAGAGAAAGGGAAAGGAAAGTAAAAGTAATTTTAGCAAAGAAGATGAATCTTTTAAACCTTGCCTAAATAGTGAAACTTTTTAAATAAAAGGGAGAGTAGGGCAATTAGAGCAATCTAATATAAAAGATCACTATAGCCCTTTGACCTTGACTGAAAATAAGTTGTGCACACCATATAATGTACTTAAGGGACCATTACACTTAGAAAAAGATTGCTTAAACGATGATCATAATGATCATACTGAAATGCAAGCTATGGAACCTATAGGGGCAGGGTATGATACACAAACATTTGCAGACAATTCAAACTCGGGAGTTTATATTAATTTAGATGCTTCTAAAAGTATAACTGAGCTTACTGCACATACTCCCAAACATACGGAGGAGACGCTAGATTTTTCGCCAGACTATTTCAGGTAATCTAATCTGGATTCAGATACTTATTGGCAGAATGATTTAAAACACATAGCTGGGGAATTACAGGAAACCATAAATTGATTAAAACAGTTTATTATTTTGAACTCTTATAAACAACTCAATAATGGTATAACAGTAACCTTTACTACTGCTATAAGCAAAGAATATTGCACAGCTGCATCTAATACACATACTGGGCATTTGATGATTTTGGATCATTTAGTTGATTTGAAACATGACATAGATATTTTAAAAGAAAATATAGTGATAAATGGTTCTAGACTAGATGATGTTTTACATAAACTTGATAAAATACCCTGTTTTGAAAGTATATGCTCATTATCTGTTATTGAACCGGAATGTCCTCAAAATTTACCCCGCCCAGATTTTTCAGTGTTGGACTTTTCTGACATGCCTTCTACAACAGCAGCTGAATCCTTAGTTTTTCCATCAGTAACTAAGAATGATCGAGGTAGTAAGGGTATTAGTAAAAGCAAAGGAAATCTAATAAAAATAAGGGTAAAAAAAAGAAATTGAGAAAGGAAAAGATAATTTGTTAGCAAGAAGGAAAGAAGGTGTTAGGAAAAGAAAACATGTACAACATGAGTAAGGAAGAGAATGTTATGGATACAGCATGGTCATCTATAAATGAGGGGGGGGAAGCTGGCCTCTGATAAGTCTACTTATATAGAAAAAACAAAGATAGATGTGCATAAAGATTCTGTCCCTGAGAATGATAATGAACTGGTGTGTGGGGAAAATACTGTATTAGATTTAGATTGCAAAGAGGTGGATGGCTCAAATATGAGCAAAGTAATAAATCAAGATCTGAGGACTGTGAAAGGGTTAGAGGAATCATGTATGGAAAATGCCACAGATCTCTGTAGTGTGCAATTTTGGCATTATATGGTTTTAAGATGTTACACAGCTGGTCATATGAAGAGTTAAGGGATAAGATTGTGAACCTAATAAGGGCAGCAACTGGTGCTGATTTAACTGTATCTGATATTCTACAAATTTGGAATGATAAGGATGCTATGGGTTTAGACTGCCTATTTATATTTTGCACAGCTCCTCGAATAGCAAAGCAAATCTGGATTAATGAAGCAAGTTTTAGAAAATTTGGATGTGAACTAGAATATATCAACAGGGAACTTTTGAATAAGGGATTTCAAACACTAAATAATGAGTTCTGCCACTTAAGTATTTTTGGTGTAAAGTCAGCTTTTAGTAAAAACACAAGAAAACTCAGAAATACCCTGTTAAATGTATTTGGTCATGTCCTAAAAATCCCAGATCCAGAATTTATAATAGAAAAAAGTTTACAGCTGGAACAAAGGTACAAGTATGGGACAAGTGGATATTTTGGTTAAAAGTCCAGAGGCAGCAAGAAGCATTTTAGGCAAAGCAACATTACTAGATGATGCAGGGTTATATATAATGTAGAGGAAATTATTAAACAAGGGAAATAAACAGAACAAACAGGAAGCAAGTGCCTCAAATCAGGAAAATGTGGCTGATAGAGTTCCTAAGATATTGCATTTGTATGGTCTGGAAAGAATTGAAAATGAGAATAATAATAACCTAAAAGATCTAATAGTAGACATATTAGAACAAGTTCTGAATGTTTCTATAGAAGACCCTAAAGCACTAATCATAACAAGGCAGGGATTTGACCCAGATTGTGATTTAATCATTGTTAAAATCGGCTTTTTAAGCCTATATAACAAGATTATTGAGAATAAGGGTCTACTGGATGCTCTAGGCATACATATAGTCATTACAAATTATTTCTCTTACCATACCACTTCTAAATGTAAATCATTAAAAAGAATAAATCAGGAGGACTTGTTATTTAATGTTACAACTTGTAACAGATTTGACTTGCTGGACACACAATCAAACTGACTGGTAAAAGGAAAAGAACAGTATTTTGAAACAAAATCTAATGGCCTGCTATTAATTTCCTGGAAAATTGTGTTTTTTTTCCTCAAAATTAATGGATCAAGAATGGTTAGAATTCATATTTAAGTTTAATATTGTTTGTCTACAGGAGACTTGCAATAACAAAGATCAAGAAATTCTATTGAATGGCTATCAAACTTTTCAGATGCTAGGAGAAAAAGTTGCTAAAAAGGGAAGAACTGTAGGGAGTTTAATTACCTTAATTAAAATAAACTCTGACATTACTGCAGATATTTTATACACTAATAAGAATATAATGGTCATCTACATTAAGGTTAAAAAAGGTAAACATTTTTGTTTAGTTAACATATATATCCCTCCATTTAATTCAAATTCATATATTCCAGCACTTTGGGACCAATTGGAGGACTTTATTCATAGGAGTTGGGCTGTAACTTCTTGTGATGACATATTACTCTGTGGGGACTTTAATGCAAGGATCGGATCTTATGACAGTTACTCTGATAGTAACTTTCATAATTGGTGTCATCCAGAAGCCTCTAACTGGCCCAAAATTACAAAGGATAATAGAGTAAATAAAATGGGTCAGAGACTAATAGAATTATTAGCACTATGTAATTTATCACCAATTAATGGCAATATTTATGGAGACAAAGACAGTATCTTTACCCATTTTTCTGCTAATGGACCTTCAATTATAGATTACTTTTTCTGGAATGGGAATATGACAGATTGGGAATTTATGGAAATTCCAACTAGGGGCAAAAGTGATCATCTCCCTCTTGTCCTACAAGCAAAAGATATAAAATGTGTTATTGATGTTCCAATTAAACCTACACAATTTGTAATCTGTAATAATAAAATTAAATGGCAGGATAAGTTATCTCCCCTTATTAAACATTCCCTGCAGGATCTATGTATTAAGTTAAATAGTGACATCATGGGATATGGGTGCCTACATCATCTTCTATTTTCAAATCTTGAGGATATAAAAAAAACTACTTAATTCCTCAAAGACTATTAAAAGTGTGAAGAATAAAAATATGTGTTTTGATGAGGAATGCTGCAAAGAAAAAAAAAAAGACCTGAATAAAAAAATTAGAAAGGTAAGGCAGAATAAAACTTCCCAAAATATCATAGAACTAAATAGATATTGAGAAAATTATAAGAAGTTTCTCTTATTAAAACAAAGACAATATCAACAAAGGAATTGGGACTGTATGCTTAAAGCCATTTTTAATAAGGATTATCAGACGTGACATGATGCAGCTCACCAGATAGCAGCTCTCCTACACTGCTCCAGCTTCCCGACTCTTTGGATCCTTAAATATCATTGGTAACATCTGTTGAATTCATATTAAATACTTCCTAAAGACTTTAAGAAGGGGCCTAAATTAGTATATTGTCAAAATTTGGGCATATGGATGCGACAATGCGGAAAACTATGTCTAAACATACTCCTCCGGCTACTCCAGAGAAGGCCCCAAAAAAATCCAGGACCTCCAGTGGCGCAGAGGGGTCACTATCAGAGTCTACTACAGCTGAGCAACAGCCTCTCACTTTGCAATGATTCTTACAAGAATGTACTCCTTTCAAGGAAGAATTAAGTGTGATTACATCCGAAATTAAGAACCTAGCTCAGGCGATGGAGGACCTGCACCAGTGGACGGCAGACAATGAAGCCCGCATTTGCTCAGTGGAGAGGCAAAGCAAGAAGATAGAACCAGAGATCGTGGCTGCTCGCTGGAAAATGGTATGACTGGAATCTAAAATCGAAGACCTAGAGGGCCACAGCCACAGGAATAACGGGGTCCTCATAGGTCTTCCTGAAAAAGAAGAGGGATCTGATGCTGTGTTATTCGTGCAAAAAGTGGTGGAAAAGCTACCTGGCCCATCACCATTTGGGCCGTGGTACGTTATTAAATGGGCACACTGATCCCTTCACCCAATGCCGCCGGTGGGAGCGCCTCCTCGCCCCCTAATTTTTAGATTCCTGAATTATTTGGAATGTCAGCACTTCTTTGCCAGGATTAAGGAGCTGCACAAAGTGAGATGGGAGGGTACCAGAGTTAGGGTGGCACAAGATTTGCCAGTGTCTATAAGGCAAAAAAGAGCCAAGTTTCACCCTCTGGTCTCTAAGCTAATTGCTGCAGGAGTGAAATTCTGAATGGGTTATCCCACTAAACTGGGGGTTATGATTACCATCACATGGACATCCTTCGATGACCCTGAAACAGCAGCTAAGGGTCTTAAAAATGCCTTCCCAGATTTATTCAAGGAGCCATGAAGAGCCTACCCAGGTATTTCACCAGCTACTGTTTGGGATAAGAGAAAATTCAATTTGATGATGACCAGAAATCAATATCTCCCTTGCCAAGAGAAGATAAGCTAAAGGGCACCACTAATACCTAAGTTAAAGGACTCTACTGATTGCAAAGTCCTTTGGGGGAAGCTCCTGCATTTGACTCCTTTTCTGTTGGAATCAATGAGATTCTATTCCTTTTCAGTGGGGACTTGGTTTGGGTGCTCATATTTTGATGAGTAGAACTTAATTCAGACTCTGCTCTAACTGAATTATGCCGGTGACCTGCCCCAGCTCAGTGAAATCAGGGACATTTCTAATAGAAGGTGGTGAAGTGAGTTTATCCTGCCTTATCATCGATCTGGTGCAAGTTCTGTTTCTAGCAGCTGCTGCCACTAGAGGGAGCACAAAGCCTAGTTTTTAGTAGAAAAGCTGCAACTTGCAAGTGGTCAGAGCTGCGCTGTGGACATCAGATTTGGAGAGCTTGAATTCTGAAAACATGCGACAGATTGGTGGATTGCGGTCTTATATATGGACATTTTCCTTTCTTGTGCTGGTTTTTCAATTTTCTCTTTCTTCTTTTTGTAATTGCGCTAGTTTAGCATTTCAGGGGATGTAATAACTAGTTTAAAATGGGGCAATTGGTTAGAACTGGCCATTGGTTTGAGGGTGAATCATATGTTAATATGTCCAGCACTACAAGAGAATATTTGCCCCTCTGCTTTGTCGATCTCCCTCTACTTGTTTCACCCAGGGAAGTATTAAAGTTAATTTTACTAGTGGGGTATGTAGATCTCTGATAATGGCTGTCATTATCACCATGTTTTTTATTTAAAATGGGGAACAGGGTTTGGAAGAAGTATCCAGGTTGGTATTTTAAAAGGTATGAATAAGGAAAAGGAAGTTCCTTTAATTCACAATAACATGTGCCGGTTTAAGTTTCAATTAGATTCAAACAAAATCAATAACGAACTTGTAATTTTGTAATCATGGGCTGAGTCTATTCTGTTCAAATGTATGGGAATTGAACAACTTATGGAGAACTATTTTCATCTAAGATTACGTTGCATTACAGAGATTGAGGCATGTCAATGATGGGTGCAATTGCACAAATAGCAGCATAGTTGTTAATAGTCCATTAACTATTGTTATGGGATACCAAGTCCAGCGTTTTGTAGGGTTAGGTTGAATTTCATATAAAATTGTGCAATCTAGCATGTTGTTATTTTGCTATAGGAAGAGAAGGGAGCTATTTATTTTCCTAATCTATATCAGAGATTCAGATGTTAGACTGTTGTTATGTTAGCTTTTAAACATGACTAGTTAATATTTTGTAGCCACTGCGGATAGGCAGTAAGACTGGATATTTAGGGGTAGGTAGGGATAATCCCTTCTACATTCCCTTTTGCTTCATTTATTATTACTATCTTTCAATTGTATAAGGTGTCTGTTGGGTAACAGTGGAGTTGGGATGGCTGGAGGGTGGGTGAGCATAGTAAGGTGTACTGCTGACCGAAGCTTGTCGCAATAAGGGTTGGAGGGTGGGTTGGGAGAACACTATCACTAGGGTATTCTATCATTCTAGTTGTTCATTGTGGGGATTTTGGGATAAGGGGGAGGGAAGGGGGTAGGGTAAGGGGTTGGGTTTGCATGGATTTATTAATCTTTACCTTGCCGAAAGCAGATTTCATTGGTAAAGTATCCAGGGACCCTCTCAAATATTTAGTCCAAATCTATGGCTAGGAACTTAGTTTTTGCTACTTGGAATGTTAAGGGAGCTAGGCAGAAACTAAAGCAATATCAAATCCTGAAACATTTGCAGTTATTAAAATCTGATATCACCTTTATTCAAGAATCCCATTTATTGATCTCAGAGGAACTCAAGATGAGAAGGTAGCAAATAGGTCAGGTGTTTGCCGCTGAGGGTAGTACCCAAAGTTGTGGGGTGATGATTTTACTAAAGTGTAATGTCCCATTCTCACCAACTAAAGTTATTAGGGACACCCAAGGAAGATGTTTATTGGTCCAAGGGAGAATACACACTACCGAGATATTGTTAGGTAGTATATATGGGCCAAACAGTGACTCTCCTGGGTTCTTCATGGAGTTAGTTAACATCTTAACCCCTTTCCTATCTATTCCAATGATTTTGGGTGGGGACCTAAATTTAGCATTCGCTCCAAATATGGACTGTACAGGTAATAAGTTTAAAGGTCTTTCTCCAGCACAAAGGGCGTTAAGGGATATGTTGGACCAGGTGGGTCTGTGTGATGTGTGGTATATTCTGCACCCATCAGATAGATGTTACACTTTCACTTCCCCAGTCCACAAAACATCTTCTAGGATTGACTATATCATGATTTCTCAACAATTATTGTCAGGGGTTGTAGATTCATCCATTCATCCGGGGCCACCCTCTGATCATTCCCTTGTTATTTTCCTCTTTTCTTTTTCTACCCTTCCAAAGTCTGGAGGGCATTGGGAAATCAATAATCAACTCTTAAAGGACCCAAATGCAGTGAAATGTATTATAAATCATATTTCCCAATTCATGTCAGCCAATTTTAATACCATGGGCAAGCCTGATACAGAATGGTGTGCCTTAAAGGCTTATTTGAGAGGTCTGCTAATTGGAGTTGCATCTAAAAGGAAAAAAATTAAAGAACAGCAAATGGCACAGCTTATTTCCCAGATTAGAGCCATTGAATCGAATATATCCCCAAATACACCTGAACAAGTCTGTTTGGAACTTACAAAATTAAGGGATTCTTAGTTGGACCTCCTGAGGGAGAAGGCAGAATTTTTTATTTTAAAATCAAACGCTACTTATATTGATCAGGGTGAGAAAGCGGGTCACCTTCTAGCTTTAAGAGTTAAACAACAAAAATCTTCTAGGTTCATTGCTTCAATCCGGTCAGCTGATGGGGCACTGAAAAATAACCAGGCAGACATTATAGCTGAGTTTTATAAATACTTTCAATTATTATACAGTCCAATGGCAAATTATCCTTCCTTAGAAGATATGGATCAATACTTAGCCGAATCTCAGCTGCCTTCACTTTCAGAAATACAGCAAACCTCATTATGCACTCCCATAACTGAAGAGGAGATTCTTAAAGTTATTGATGATCTTCCCTTGGACAAATCTCCGGGACCAGAAGGCTTCTCACCCAATTTTTACAAAGTGTTCGAAAAAAACTAGTCCCTTTGCTCCTCCCTTTGTTCCAACAGATTATCACTGGCAATAGCAGTGACAAAACATTATTTGAAGTGTTGATCATCTTGCTGCCTAAACCCGGTAAACCGTCCGAGCTCATGGCAAGTTACAGGCCTATATCTCTATTAAACCAAGATATTAAAATTCTGAGTAAATTGCTAGCTGAACGTATTAACACAATTCTTCTAAATTTAATAAGAGTAGAACAGGTTGGTTTTATGAGGGGGAGGTCATCAAGTGACCATCTGCATACTTTGGCCCATGTCTTCTCAGTGTCCAGGGATGCAGAATTTCCAGCTGTCTTGGTATCCCTGGATGCCGAGAAGGCATTTGACAGAGTTGATTGGAATTTTGTTTTTCGGACACTACATGTTTTTGACTTTCCTTTAGAATTTCAAAAATGGATACAGGCAATTTACAAGGCCCCTATGGCCCGAGTATCAAGCAATGGAATTATCTCAGATCTACTTTCTTTATGTTCTGGCACGAGGCAGGGCTGCCCCTTATCTCCTTTACTTTTTAGTTTATATCTGGAGCCCCTCATCCGGAGACTGGTTGCTTGTCCTAAGATTCAAGGCATCTTTATACAAGGCTATGAAGTCAAAGTCTCGGCTTATGCTGACGATTTATTACTTCAAATATCCCACCCTGGCGAATCTATCCCATCTGTGTTGGAAATTATAAAAGAATATAGCTCCTTTTCCAATTACAAATTAAATGTTGAGAAGACTTCGGTGTTCCCCCTCAACCAGAGAGTATTAAAACACGAAATTAAAGCTTTAGGTTTGTCTTGGGAAAAAGAGTAATTGAGATACTTAGGTATTGTTCTCACTAGAAGCGCTGCACTTTTCCAAAAGAGTAATCTGGACTCTTTATTACTTACTATCACACAGGATCTAAAAAGGTGGTCCCTCCTCCCATTTTCCCTCTGGGGAAAAATTAGTCTTATCAAGTTGAATATTTTTCCCCGCCTTTTATTACCCACTCAGCCTCTTGAATCTATGACTGTCTCAGTCATGGTTCAAGAAAGTGCATAGTACTTTTATTAACTTTATCTGGGCTTGAAAGTGACCTCTTCCTGCTTTTCATAAATTAGCAGCTCCCAAAATCAGGGGTGGCCTTTGCCTGCCACATGTTGGCCTTTATTATTGGGCTAGCCATGCGAATAATTATCTTAGGTGACTTAGGCAAGGTGAACCAGAAAATCCCTCTTTGTATAAGCCCTTCTGGCTCAAAATAGAATTGGTTCAAATCCAACATTATAATCTCTCCCCTTTGGCATTGTTATATATGAAACCCAAGTGCCTTCCTGTACAGCTTCATTCGACACCAATTGCAACATCTGTCAAAGTGCATTCCCAGTAGTCTCATAAAATACAACCATTGCATAGATTTGGAACAACTGTTGCTAGGCGACCCTAATATCAAAATAGATGGGAGGGTCCTTTCTTCCCCGTGGCTTCCACAGGCCAGGGATGTTAATCTCACATATTTTTGGAATGATATAAAATGGACATGGCTTTCATCCCTGGAGATCCTAGCTAACATGGGTATTCCAATCCCTAATATTTTTTTACATTTTCCATCACTTACTTGTGAAAGCCATGGGGTGATGCCCCCTCCATCTCAGAGCCCTGCTTTCTGGTCAGAATTGGTCCAAATGGCTGGCCTCCCACATGCTGTATCGAGGATTTTCAATGCCCTATATGATTGGATTTATCCTGAAACATTTGGACCTTCTGCTTACTGGGCCTTGCTTCTTCCCGAGATACCTATTAGTTGGGCGATGCTCTGGCAAGGGTGCCACTAATTTATTACACAAGACAGGCTCCGACTCATGCAATTTCAGATATTGCACAATTTATATTACACTCCTCAAAAAATGGTTAAATTTGGTTTTGCTTCCTCTTCTAGCTGTACAAGGTGTGCCCAGGGGGAGGGTAACTTATTACACATTTTCTGGCTTTGTCCCAAGATAACTTCCTTATGGTTACAAATTAAACAGAGAGTGGACCCCCTATTGGGTCTTAATGACCTGTTTTCTGTTAAAGTTTGCCTCTTAGGAGACTACTCTGAAATCCCAGTAACTATTCGTAAGTATCATATGGCTCTAATATCCATGTCAGTCAAAAATTTAACACTTAGACATTGGAAAGGTAGTGAGGAGGTATCATATGCTGAATGGGTGAGGGAACTCCTGGTTAATCTTAGAGCCAAGAAAATGATTGCCAGTCTTAGGAACAGAATGAATAGATTTAACCAAATGTGGGCCCCTTTACTAACCCTTTATTCTCTTCAAACTACCCAGATTAATGGGCTTACTGCTGTAGATATACGGATTGACCAAGTTTTATTTATTTATTTATTTATTTATACATCGGTTTACAACCTTTGAGCCAGAGGCTCATTTCCAAAGGTACCTCATCACAAAGAGGACAAATACAATACAACATTTAGTTACAATATTGTGGTTACAGTGGTATTCATGCAAACCTGGGAGAGTGGGGAGGGGAGGTTGGGGGAGGAGGGATAGTGTATATTTTCTTTAATTAAAATATTGCTTTATGTTGGGGTGGGGTAAAGAGGAAGGGGAGGAGACACATGTTATATCCCAGTAATATTTGTATCTACTCTATGTAACTTGTGATGTGTTGTCCGTTGTATGCTGAAAACTTCAATAAACTTTGAATGAAAAAAAAAATATTATCGGACGTACTGGTTATTAGTTGCTAAGGGAACAAACAATATTAAACATGAATTAGATACCTATATTATGTTGGAAACCCGGATCTCCTTTTATTCTTCAAAATTTTTCTCCCCTAATGTTGAAAATGTAGGAACAGTCTTGAATATTAATATGCAAGTCTTTCGACCTTTTTTACCTGCAGAGGTGTATTTTATTATTGCAACTTTAAACAAAAGGAAGGTACCAGGGCCTGACATGATTCCTTCCAAAGTATATTTGAGTGCCCCTGCTTCATGGTCTGTAATTTTGACTAAATATTTCAATTTTTGTTTTCAAAAATTAGTATTTCCAAGTTCCTGGAAGGGTGCAATAATATTTTCAATATACAAAAAGGGTGATAAGTCAGATCCTAAAATGTATAGGCCTATCTCATTATTAGATAGTTTTGGGAAAATGTTTTCTAGACTAATTTTAAATAGATTAAAGGAAGAATTATTAAGAATGGGGGGACTTTCTGAAGCACAAACTGGATTTAGGGCTGGATATAGTACAACTGACAATTGCTTCATAATTAGACATCTTTATGAAAAATATGTTGTAATCAGGAAACATACTTTATTTGCTGCCTTTTTAGATTTTAGTACAGCATTCAATTCAGTTTTAAGGAATGTACTTTGGCTTATAATGAAGGAAAAAGGATTGATGGGGTAATTGATAGCAGTTATTAGGGAATTATATTCTTTAACGTGGGCCCAAGTGAAATCAGGTACTAGGGGACAATTTTCCTCAACCTTCTTTACATATATGGGAGTCAGACAAGGCTTTGTAATTGCATCTCTGCTTTTTTCCATATATATTGACAAGTTATTACAGTGGCATGAAAAAGTATTTGCCCCCTTCCTGATTTTCTCTATTATTGCATATTTGTTACACTGGATGTTTTCCGGTCTTTAGAGAAAATGTAATATTAGATAAAGGGAACCTGAGTGAACAAATAACACTTGTTTTTTTTTTTTTATTTCACTTATTTAATGAAAAAAAGTTAACCAACACCAACTGGCACTGTGTGAAAAAGTAATTGCCCCCTTACACTTAATAACTAGTTACGCCACATTTAGCTGCAATGACTGCAACCAAACACTTCCTATAATTCAATATCAGTCTTTCACATCACTGTGGAGGAATTTTAACCACTCTTCCTAGCAGAACTGCTTTAATTCAGTAACATTTGGTAGGTTTCGAGCATGAACTGCTCGTTTCAGGTCCTACCACAGCATCTCTATTGGGTTTAAGTCTGGACTTTGACTAAGCCACTCCAAAACTTTAATTTTACTTCTTTTTAGCCATTCTGATGTGGACTTGCTTTTGTGTTTTGGATCATTGTCTTGCTGCATGACCCAACTACGCTTCAGCTTTAGCTGACGGAAGGATGACTGGACATTCTCCTAAGAATTTTCTGGTACAGAGCAGAATTCATGGTTTCTTTAATTATGGCAAGATCCAGGTCCTTAGGCAGCAAAGCATCCCCACACCATCACACTACCACCACCATGTTTGACTGTTGGTATGGTGTTCTACTGTGGAATGCTGTGTTTGCTTTACACGAGGCATTATGGGATCCATGTTGTCCAAAAGTTCCACTTTGGACTCATCTGTCCATAGAACATTTTCCCAAAAGGCTTGTGGATCATCCAGGTGCTTCTGCAAATGAGAGATGAGCATTTATGTTCTTCTTGTTAGCAGTGGCTTCCGCCTTGCTACTCTCACATGAAGCCCATTTTTGCCCAGTCTCTTTCTGATTGTGGAGTCATGAACACTGACCTTAGCTGAGGCAAGAGAAGCCTGCAGTTCTTTGGATGTTGTTTTAGGATCCTTTGAGATATCTTGGATGATTTTACACTGCGCCCTTGGAGTAATTTTGGCAGGCTGCCCACTCCTGGGAAGGTTCACTACTGTTCCAAGTGTTCTCCATTTGGAGATTATGGCTCTCACTGTGGTTCGATGGAGTCCCAGAGCCTTAGAAATAGCTTTGTAACCCTTTCCAGACTGATAGAGGGCAACAAATGTTTTTCTGATCTTTTCAGGAACTTCCTTTGATCATGGCATAATGTGCTTGTTGAATCTTTGTGCTGGCACTGTGACTCTGATGGTAAGGGCCAAAATAAGTGAAGTTTATATTGAGCAGGGCTGGCTGTAATCAAGCCTGGCTGTGTTCAATCAGCTGACTCTAATTATCCCTTTAATTGGGTTGATTTAACTAGGGGCCAATTACTTTTTCACACAGTGCCAGTTGGTGTTGGTTAACTTTTTTCATTAAATAAATGAAATAAGTAAAAAAAAAGTGTCATTTGTTCACTCAGGTTCCCTTTATCTAATATTATATTTTGTCTAAAGACCTGAAAACATCCAGTGTGACAAATATGCAATAATAGAGAAAATCAGGAAGGGGACAAATACTTTTTCATGCCACTGTATGTGACTTAAATTCTAGTAACATGGACTCTTCTAAGATTAGGGATAAGCGTTGTGGCGTATTGGCTTAAGCAGATGATTTAGTCTTGTTCTCTCTTACTGAATCTGGACTGCAAGCCAAATTAAATATGCTTACAGTAACCGCTAATGAGCTTAATTTGTCAATAAATGTTCAAAAAAGTCAGATTCTTCCCTTTGGTTTGAAAGGAAATAAAAATAAATTGTGGGTGCTAGGTTCTGTTAAATTAGACACTGTAGATAGTTATACATATTTGGGTCTACATTTGACAAGGGATGGGAAGTGGAATGAACAGCTGGAAACAACTTTAGCAAAATTAAAGAGGACAGCAAACTCTTTACTTATATTTAGTACAAAATATGGTGGAAACACGATTAGGCATATTGTAACTACAGTACAAGCTAAATATTATGCCCAAGCCTTATCTAATGTTGAAATTTGGCATCATAATAAAATTTATATTTTAGATATTCCTATTAATAAATTGGTGTGCGGATCCTTAGGTT
The DNA here is from genome assembly GCA_016271365.2 of Neoceratodus forsteri. NCBI lineage: Eukaryota > Metazoa > Chordata > Ceratodontiformes > Ceratodontidae > Neoceratodus > Neoceratodus forsteri. Next base: position 269,683,156 of record CM057455.1, read on the forward strand.
TACCTAATTTTGTTCCTGCCGTGATACCGAGGGCTGAGATAGATTGTTATTCCTTGCAGGCATCAGCTGATGGCAGAAAGGTTAACTTCTGGGTCAAAATTCTTCAACATGGACAAAACAGATTAACGGCCATATGCTTATATGAAAAATATTCATGGTCTTCTTTAGGCTATTTAAAATCAGAATAGTTATCCTTGATATTCAAGTTATTACTGAAAGTGGGGTTAACTTACTTATATCAGTATAGGGCCAGAGGAATCACTATTAGTCTAAAATATCAGTCCCTCATTACAAAGGCTTTTCAAGAATATCTTAAGATTTTAGATTTAAATACTATTGAAAAGTTTAAAATGTTTCCATTTTTTAGGACAAATGATCCTGGTCATTATTATAGACATTATCTAGACATTCTTACAGAAGTAGAATATAGAAAACAGTTTACTAGATATAGGCTAGAAATATTTCCAAATAACATCCTGGAAGCAGTTTATGGGAAAAACACTTCTGTTAGTTCTAGATTCTGTTCTTGTACTTGTTCCACATTGGAAAACTTGAAACATGTTATGTTTGCCTGTAAATGGTATACTGTACCAAGAGAAAAATGGATTTGGCCCTATGTCAATCTAGTCAAACAATAGATCAGAGAAATTTACTTATTATTATTTTTACCACTAATGAAGATATTGTAATTGAGGCTGTGGCCAAATATTTGGGAAACATTTCTAGAATACGTCTTGGTAAAAAAATGAAAAAAAAAAGATGAACTAATATGCCTTTTCATATTTTTTAAAATTAGGATAGAATTTGTATATTCTGTAAGGATGAGTCTTATGCTTATAGGAAATTGTACTCAGTTTATTTTTGTCTTTGTACTTGTATTTATGCACTTTAAGGAGATAAAGGAAATTATTTCAAATTTTTAGTACTTATATTTATTATTGTTATATATTTATATTTTAGATAGGCTAATTATTTACTGTTCTACTTTATAAAGAGAGTATACTTTTTAAAGTATTAGGTTTCCCTTATTTTGTTTTCTCTTTTATATATTATTGTTGTAATTTACTTGTGCATATTGTCATAGTCTTTGACCGCTCAATAAACTTGAACTTGAACTTGAACAGAATACACATAAGGAGCCAGAAGAACTGTATGTCACCCTGGAAACAGGAAATGGGACAGCCATAAGAACTGGGGTTGTCTACAGGCCCCCTGACCAGGGGAGGACATAGGCACATTACTGTTAGAAGATATACAAAACATGACAGCTAAAGGGGAGGTTCTGATAATGGGAGACTTCAAAGTGCTAGATACAGATTGGTCAATACCAGCAGGAATATCTGCCAGAACTAAACACACAGTGGATTCCCTGGTGGGGGAGGGCCTCAAACAACTGGTACAACAACCCACAAGAGACAAGTCTATCCTAGATCTAGTACTGACTAACAGGGAAGGGATCACAGATCTCCAGGTAGAAGGTCACCTGGAGGCCAATGACCATCACATGGTATGGTTCAATTTGGTCACTACATCTAAATCATCCCATTCCAAGGCAAAAATATTAGACTTCAGAGGAGCTGACTTTGATAAGATGGCCAACAGAGTTAAGCTAGCCCTGGCAAAAGGAAACACAGGGGAGGGGGTACAGGCAAAGTGGGCAAGCATTAAGGATGCAATACTTGAAGCAACATCCCATTGTGTTAGACAGAAAAGAAAGTGCAAAAGAATAAGGAAACCACTTTAGTTCTCATATACAGTACCAGAAAAAGTCAGAGCCAAAAGGCTGGCCTTCAGGAAATATAAGGGAACACAGCGGGATGAAGATAGGAGGCATACCAAATTGTACTAAGGGAAGCAGGGAAGTCAGTAAGGCAGAGAAAGTCCCAAACTGAGGAAACACTAGCACGAACAGTAAAAGAAGGTGACAAGACTTTCTATAGATACATTAGTGAAAGGAGAAAGTTCAGAGGAGGTATTGCTAAGCTCAAAGGAGAAAAGGGGGCATGTGAGGAGGAGGACCCTGTAAAAGCATCTATCCTAAATAGATACTTTTGCTCAGTATTTACTGAAGAGAAGGTAGGGCAGGGCCCACAGCTCAGCACCATGGACACGGGGGGAGGGAGGTGAGCACTACTCCCTTCCCAAAAGAAAGGGTCCTACAAGAGCTCACTAAGCTCAGGATGGACAAGGCAATGGGACCTTATGGCATACATCCCAGGGTGCTTAAGGAGCTAAGGGTGGAACTAGCAGAGCCATTATCAGACCTGTTTAGTGTGTCTCTAAGCACAGAAGAGGTCCCAGAAGACTGGAGAAGGGCTCATGTGGTCCCGCTGCACAAGAGTGGTAGCAGGGAGGAGACAGGGAACTACAGACCAGTCAGTCTTACCTCAGTAGTGGGCAAGATTATGGAGGCACTCCTTAAGGAAAGGATAGTGCAACACCTGAAATCCATAGGGGCACAGGATCCAAGACAGCATGGGTTTACAAGAGGATGGTCCTGTAAAATTAATTTCATAGATTTCTTTGACTGGGTAACCAAAGTGGTGGACCAAGGGTGAGCAGTTGATGTCACCTACCTTGACTTCAGCAAAGCTTTTGACACTGTTCCACAAAGAAGATTGATAAATAAGCTGGGTAGGCTCGGGGTGGGTCAGACATTGGTCAACTGGGTAGCAAACTAGTTGATAGGCAGAAAACAGAGAGTGGTGGTAAATGGTATACAGTCAGAAGAGATGCAAGTCACAAGTGGGGTACCTCAGGGATCAGTCCTGGGGCCAGTCCTCTTCAATATCTTCAATAGTGACATTGCAGATGGACTAGAGGGTAAGGCTTGTCTGTTTGCAGATGACACCATGATCTGCAACAGAGTAGATGATCCAGATGGGGTGAGCAGAATGAGAAGAGATCTGGATAAACTTGCAAAATGGTCAAAGAGTGGCAACTGGGATTTAATGCAAAGAAATGCAAGATCATGCACATAGGGAAGAGAAACCCTGATGCCAACTATAGGCTGGGAGGGGAGTTGCTGGCAGTCACAAAAGAAGAAAGAGACTTGGGCATCATCATCACCGATGACCTGAAATAATCCAAGCAGACCTCTAAAACAATAGGTAAGGCTAGAGGAATGTTAGGGTGTATTAGTTGGGGTATCACAGCATGGGCCAATTGGCATGCAGACCATACTACATAGTCCAGATATGTGAATGGATCCATTCACATATTGGGACTGTGAAGTATGGTACAGTCTGCATGCCCATTGGCCTACACTGTGGACCAATAGGCATACAGCTATACTGTACACAGTCAGTCGGCGGACAGCAGGGCGGCTTGCAGGTGGGGAGCTGCCGCCTGCTGCTGACCGGGGGGGGAGCGGGGTGGTGGGTCTGAGTGGGCAGGTGGGGAGGGGGTAACATGGACCACCAAGGATAATTTAAACTGTCTTATATTATACATATGCCTGCGATCAGGCTGGAAGTGGTCCACTGAACCACTAGGGATATTTAGGATGTTTTTTATTATACTCATGCCTGCGATTGGGCTGGAAGGGATGTGTTCTCTATTACAATGCCCACGATTGGGCATGGGGGGTGCGATGCCGACAGACCCTGGCTCCGGTGCTCAGGTGATCACCCACAGCTGGTGGCTGCCGTGTTGTGCCCTGCAATATGGCAGCTCACCTGTGGGTGGCCAGCCCTTGCTCCTTTATTTTGTGGCTCAACTTTGAGCACCAGTGTGCGGTGCAAGTAGGGGTTGCACCTACATATGCTCAGCACATCCTGGGCTGAATATCGGGATGTGGCAAGTATGCATGGGCATGCCCCCTGCACTTGCGCCACATACATTACTGATGTGCCCCGGTGCATCGGGATTTGAGCAGCACAACATCCACTTCTGAATATCGCACCGGGGCGCATCAGTGGGTTTAGCCTGGCACAACACTGCTGCGCCATGTGCAACCCCTTTGAATATCCGGCCCATGGTGTGCAAGTCTGCACTACAGATGGACTGTTTTTCTCTGTTTTGTGCATTTAACAGTTTTCAACATAATTTTTTTAAATATTTTTTTTTATTTCTTTACTAGAGAAGTTTATGGGAGAAAGGGCCCATTTTATAATCACAATAACACACTCCGAGTTGTGGGTTATGTCCTGATAAGAGCATACCCATGTGCATATGACACTTGGTGCAAGTACCTCGTCCCTTATGATGCACCTGGGCGTCCTCTTAACAGGACATAACCCACACCTTATTGTGTGTTATTGCTTGCTTAATGTATTCTGCAAATCCAGGATATGTAATATTTTGTTTAACACTGCAGTACAAGCCACCTCTGAATACAAGCTTCAGGTAAAAATACAACATTTTACAAGAAAACATGCAAGGTACTAATTAGATATTTTTAAATGAAAAACAAAATTACATAACAATCCCTTTACAATTTTGTTTAATAAAATCTACCTGCTGCACAAATATTTTGAACATCTGCACATCAGTTTTCAAAACATTCATGCTGCACTATGGTTTTCAAAAGCTACGTGCTGCACTATGGTTTTCAAAATCTATGTGCTGCATGATGGTTTTCAAAATCAATTTGCTGCATGACGGTTTTCAAAATCTACTTGATGCATGATGGTTTTCAGACTCTACCTACTGTGCAATGGTTTTCACAAAACATTTGCACAGAAACTCTTCACAAAAGTTTTGAAAATCTAGCAGTTGTGTTATGGTTTTCAAAATCTACTTTCTGTATGATGTTATTAAAATGATAAAAGGGTTTTTGTTAGTGTTTAAGATCCATATGACTAAACACTTTAAGGTAAGATAACTTACTAAACACTTGAATGTTAACTGCAATACTTTCATTTTGTGTGTGGGGGTTAGAATGAGATACACAATGATCCCCATATTATGAAGGTCAGTGTAGCACTTAGGGCCAAGTTAACCTAACATAGTGCATCTGTACAGGGTGGAGACCATATCCAAAGGGTCATCTGGTACTGTACACAGTGAACAGTACTGATGTGAAGACTACACCACTGCAACCATAGCAATGAAGGTGCCGTCTTGCTGACAGCATGCAATAGTATATTTAAAGAGTTTTGTTAGATCTTAGTGTGACTCAGTTGGTAGCACATCACCCACTGGGCCAGAGGGCCATAGTTTCTAGTTCCACACTGCGACTGGGCTCATACCACGAACACTGTCTCCAAAGTACAGTACTTGGGGGATGCTGTCATGTCAGGATGTGGTGTCCTTCAGATATGAAAATAAACTGAGGCCCTTTCTGCCCATCTCTGGTGCTGTCCTGGTGGGTGTTCAGGTGGAAACAAATGAACCCAAGGACTTTTTGCAAGAGAAGCGAGGTTATCCTGGTGTTCTTGTCAAAATTCTCTTTGCTATAAAAAAAACAGTTAGGGCAATTTTCCAAGACTTTGTGTGGGTGTTGATGTGTTAAATGGTACCACTACACATTTACAGTTACTTCATTACCTGTCTCATTGTTTTATGAAAAGCAATACATGAATTCTAATTCTTCTTCTCATCTTCTTGTAATCACTAAAAGGCTGCTGAGTCAGCCCTAATAAACTCAGGAAATTTTGCTTTCATCATCAAATACAGTGGTGTGTGATTCCTCCCTCTCCCAGCTGCACTGATCCCAGCTATTGACTGCCACATCCCTGTTAGTACCAAGCTATATAGCCGATCCCAATCCTGGCAGTCCAGTATGGTACACTGCTTTACCTTTCTTCAGCTTTCAACATGGTGGACCACGAGGTGAAGGTGGCCCATCTGAGGCAGTATGTAGGACTTGTAGGGATGGTGTTATGGCAGTGAGAGTGCTACTTATCCAATAGGGTGCAGTAGGTGGCACTTGGCTCTTTCATCCCAAACAGTGCTACACTTCATAGCAGTATTCCTCAGGGGTCCAATCTATCTCCCATGTTGTTCACTGTGTGAGGTCTCTGGGGGGATCATTAGATGCTATGGCTTGGGTTTTCATTGCTATGCTGATGATACCCAACTATATGCCCTTACAGAAATATAAGTGTGTTATGTACATGAAGAATACATGCCACATGGTTAATTGTGCAATGTTTGCACGTGATTTACAAATAAAAAGTAAACCTAAGCAAACCAGGTCTAAAAAGCATTTCAGGTTCTCATGCTGCACATCAGGTTCACATGCTGAAAGCTTGTCATGTGTACAGCAGATACGCTTGTGTGGACATCTTTTAAAAATCACATCAGGTTCATGTGTTGCATGCTTGACATGAGTGCAGCATTTAAACTAATATGAACATCATTTAAAAATCACATCAGGTTCACATGTTGCTTGCTTGCTAATTGTGCAGCAACTAAGCTGGTGCAAATCTCATCTAAAGAAACACATCTGTTTCTATTTTTCATACTACTGCTAGCAATTACAGTAAAGCCATTAAAATCAATTTTTCATTGATTTCCCATTACAATTAGGTCAACTCATTAATTGTAATCCTTTTGCAATGGTTTAATAGCGTATCATTTTTGTCATCAAATTGCCATTAATTTGTGAAGAATTGTTTGCTTACTACATTAAATGCATAGGATATAATCAGACAACATCCCCCATTCCAGATGTGGGACAAGGGGCCTCTGTGTTGTGAAGCCTGACCTTTTTGTTTTAGGCCACACAAATCCCCTTGTGCATATTTAGTGCTACAAATGTGTTTCTCCATAACTGTTATGGCTTACTTTCCCTTTGTTATTCTGTATGGAGCTCGTATGCTATGGCCATGCTCAGCACTCTTTGTGCTGAGTAGGGTCTTCGAAGCATGCACCATACTTCACATTTTGCATTGAAATGAGGGACATGGACACTCAAAATGAGGGACAATGAAGAACTCTAACCCTCTCGATGATCGGGACACATCCTGAAACATAGAGTTACAGTACTTCAGAACTCAGTGGAAACCACTGTATTTACTTCTATTGATATTAGCACCTGAGAATGCACTTCTTCCAAAATGAAAGGGGTGCCATTTAGGTAGGGCAGAGGGAAGCAGTTTCTCCCTCCCATCACATTTGTGCCTAGGTTGTTCTTATGATGTGGCATTTGGATTTAATCATTTGCAAAATAAGTCCCCCCCCGGGTCTGTGTGTGCTCACACTGCAGGTGCACATCTGACTTGACTGTGTCTGTATTGTGTTGTTCACTCTATCCACTTACTAACAGTGGCACCATCACATGTGATGTGGAGGAGCTCCAGCCAAGCAAGAGCATGAGTCATGAGAGTGCAGTGCTGTCTTTCCCACCACAGAGTAGACAAGCTGCACACTACAGCTTGAAGGAGTCCATGAACACTGAACTTTCAATAGCAGTGTTGTGGTGGCATATTTTTGTTGGTCTACTCTTAGTGAGTCTCCTTCTCCCTTGGTAGCTGGAAGGGAAGGGGGTGAGCTAGAAGTTAACTCTAGACTAGGCTACCTACTTGCTGTACTAGACTCACCTCGCAAAAAAAAAAACAGTGTGGGCCCCCCCCGTGGCAGCAAGCTAGACCTAACAGCAGCAGTGATAGCAGTGTGGTGGGCCTTCATAGTCCTTGATTACTGCAGTGTGGCAGCAGACACAGCAGCTGCCAAGCAAGAAGCAAGTTACACAGGTTGGGTGTTTTTGCATGGTGAGGTGACTTGGTCACAAACCACGTTGGGGACCTGGGATGATCAGTTCTAGCATCCAGCTTTCAGCAGAAGGATGGAGGAGGAGTGGACTGGAAACTGGGCTGGTGACACACTGGGCCTAGCTGAAGGTCCTGGCCAGATGAGCAGGTAAGTAAAAGTAAATAATTTTTTTCACAGAGGGACTGAGGAAGGATTGAAATATTGATTTGTTTTTCACCTTTCTGCACCTTTGGGCAGCCTCATTACCCATATGGGATATGTATTGAATGAAATGGAGTTGGGGAGAGAAATTGGGACAAAGTTTTTTTTTTTGGGGGGGGCAGAACTTCAGTCAGGAAAAAATTGGTTAGTAACTGGGTGTGTTTAAGCCCAAATCGGATGCACTGCTCTGAAGTATAGACAGATGAATCTTATAAATTTGAATTTTTCATGATCTGCACATCACATTTCAGTCGTAACAAATAGGTTTTATCTTTTAGAGATGTTCCAGACATTTCAGAACTTGCTGCCTAGGAGCTTACTAGCACCTGGCCTCCACTGGTTGTTGGCTCCCCCCCTGCTGAAATCTAAAATGGCACCCCTGCCATAAAGTCTAAATTTACAGGACATCCTCTGTGTAAGCATCATGTTTTCCATTATGGACAGAGCAGTTTTCAGGAGTAAAATGAGGGCTGTCCTATACAACAAATAATAACCGGAGTCTGCTTATTCTTTATGATGATTTCTTTATTATTTCTGTTGGCTTGAGGCCAACTGAAATAATAAAGAAATCATCATAAAGAATAAGCCCGATTTGGGCTTAAACACACCCAGTTACTAACCAATTTTTTCCTGACTGAAGTTCTGCCCCCCAAAGTTATTATTTGTTGTATAGGACTTTGAAGTACCCTGCAAGAGTCAAATAATTATTACATTGGTCACCATTACCCAGATATTTTAGTTTCATGTAAAATGAGGGCTGCCCCTTGCATTCAGGGACAGTTGAGAGGTATGGTGCACACATTTGCACTTATTTTTATGTATTGTAGCCCCACTACAGTCAGGCTTATGCCCCCCCATGAAGCTGACCGCCACATCCCCACACTCAGGCATATTATGACATAGGGCAAGGGAGAGTGCAGGTGTGCACCCTTTTGAAATTAATGGGGGTCTTTTTTGATTATTATTTTATACATTATTGATGGAGAGTTGGAAATTAATGAAGGCCACCGCTCGACTAACAAGGGCCTTGTTAGTAGAACAGTGACCTTCATTATTCTCCAATTTACCATCATAATATATAAAATACTAATAAAAAATAACTCCATTCATTTCAAGGAAGTATGCTCCAGCACTCTGATCCATAGACATCATCTCTTAATGACTCCTGCCTCTGGTTCCCTAGTACTCATATAAGTGACTATTGACTTATAATTATACTTGGTGGGTTGTCTGTAGTAGCATGTTCACACCAGCTACAGTGTGTGTGTATGAGGCCATGTAGGTGAGCATTGAGCTATTGCTATTTTTGTGTTTGCCCCTTAAAGTCTGTTGGCATGGAAGCATTCAAAACTATGGAGAGAAATTAGTACGAGTACTGTCCAGACTAAAGTAATTAATAATTTTGTGGGTAAGTGTGTGTATTGGGGGTGGGAAGAACAACATGTGTTTCCATTGATAAGTGTGCTACAGTTCAGCTGTGCAGCTGAGATGGGGCAAAAGAACTAAAAATCAATGGACGCAAGCATCCCACATGCGTGCAGACATTTGCAGATGTGCATTGAAGTACAAGCAAGCCATATATATTCAGACAGTATAGCTCAGTGGTTAAAGACTCTGAACTGCAGACCTGGAAACCTAAAGACCTGAGTTTGAATCTCATCAGCTCCCACTTGTATAGTGTGTGATCCAGAGCAAGTTACTTAATTTTTATGTGCGCAGTTATCAGTGACCACTTGCCTTTTGCACACATTGAAACAAAGAAAGATAGACTTTAGCAGCACTTCTGAGGTGCCGTCTTTCAGATGAGATGTTAAACTGAGGTCCCATCTGCCTGGATTGGTGGTAGTTCAGGTGGATGTTAAAGATCCCATGGCACTTCTCTAAAAGAGTAGGGGAAAGTTTTATTGAAACAGAAATCTTATAACAATAAAAAAATTGTAACAGTCAAAACCAGAAAAAAAAAAAGGAAAACTAACACAAAGATAACATAGATAAAGAAATTAATATTTAGCCAATCGAGTAACTGCAACATCAGAGTCCGTTATCCAAGGAAGAGCCTTCCAAAGTTCCAGAAGTATCGCTTCCGATAATAAGGTACTTTCATGGACATAAATGTTCTTCAGGTCCTGTACAGTTTTTCTCTCAAGCTCCAAGTAAGAGCAGTCTTTTTGCTGTAAAGTACACAGACAATGTACCATCCAAATATTCCATTTAATTATGACAAAAACAAGGTTCAGAGTATCCTCGTTCCAAAGCGACCACTGGGGGAAAACGCCATAAACAATATTCAGGTAAGAAACCGTCTGAAACAAGGGAGTAGCCTAAACCTGTGCCAAAGAAAACCACCAATTCTTAATAAAAAAACAATCAAAAATAAATGAGAAATAGTTTCAGGTTCAGTAATACACAATAGTCGAAAACACATTCGATTTTGAGACTGCTTGTGTTTGTGATTTGTCTTTACATTAATCCTTTCATGGTATGACAGCCAGTGGAAATCCCACATATGGGCAGGCACCCTCTTACATCTTAACAGAGACAAGAGGGAAGAGAGGTGTTGACTAGGGCACTTTTCAAAGGGCAACTGTATAGCACAGACAGTCAGGAGTAAATTATTGTATAACACTTTGTGTGAATGGTTTAATAACATCCGGGCAGATATCTTCCATTGTTTCAAATGTAAAAACATATGTTTAACGTAAGTTGGTATACCAGAAGTTTTGTCATAACACATTTAATGAATTGCATTCCCACTGAAGAAACCAAAACCTACAAGAGTCATAGAACCAGGGTTCCCACCCCCTCTAAGCATTTATCAGCAAAGGCCTGAGATTTGCAGAAAGAAAAATACATGAAAAAAATAACAAAGGATTAATCATGTGAACACCACCCTCAGTAATAGGTAAATAGGTAACATTCCGCTTTATCGGATTAAACCTGCTTCCCCAAAGAGCCTGGAAAAATAGGCTAAAAACTGCAGTTTCCAATTGTTTAGGGATAGGGAATATATAGCTCAGAGAGAGAAAAGTCAGTATCAGATAGGTTTTAATCAGAAAGACGCGTTTCTTTTTCCCAATCTACCCCCTATTCCAAGAGGCCACCTTGAGTTTACCTTGTTGAAGTTTAGCATTCCATTAAAAAAATCTGAATCCAAAGTCCCCCCCCAAAAAACCCAAAATACAAATAGGGCCCTCAACTAAACGTAAAGGGCCAATATGATCCAAGGGGGCCAATGTAGAACCTAACCGACTACCCAAGCTTTTATTAAAATTTAAAACTGCACCAGAAAAATCATGAAAAGTGGAACACTCTTGAAGAGAAATAGACACAGAGGCCTGATCAGCTACAATAAAGCAAACATCATCTGCATATGCAATAGCCTTATAAGGCGAGAGCAGGGAAGAACTAGAGATAGCATGAATCTCAGGATGGACATTCAAAAGACGAAGAAAAACATCAAAAAAAAATACATATAACAAAGGGCTCAAAGGACAGCCTTGACGAACCCCTCTCTTTATGGGGATCATTGGTCCTACCCAACCATTCACTACAGGCACAACAGTAGCCGTTTTATAGAAAGCACGAATCCATCGTATTATAACATCCGGTACATGCATAAAACAAAGTCCTTCCCATAAAAAATCGTGACTAACAGAATTGAAAGCCGCCTTCTGGTCTACTGAGACAACAAGTCCCAAAACCATGTCCATGTACCCATGAGAAACTAATTCTCAAAGGAGAATCAAATGGTCAGAGATCCTCCTATGAGGCACAGAACATGACTGAGCAGGATGCAAAACCACCTCTGCAATCCCCACCAAATGCTTCACAATAATTTTCAGTAATAACTTAAAATCAGTATTTAACATACATAAAGAGCGCCAATTCTCAAGAGAGTGAATATCTCTTTTCTGCTTGTAAATATAAATCAAAGTACCCTTTGCAAAGTCCAGGGGGATAAGGTCGCATGTTAACAGGGAATTAAACACAGATGTTAGTTCTGGGACCAAGTGGTCACCCAGCACCTTATATAAGGCTGCAGGGAGACCATCCAGACCAGGAGTCCTCTGTAAAGGTAATGAGGAAATAGCCAATTTCAGGTCCTGCTCCATTATAGGTAAACAGGCCTGGTCCAAACTTGGCTGTGAAGGGGTTGGGATATTAAGGTCACTATACAAGGTCACAGGATTACCAGCTACTGCTGGGAGAGGAGAAAATAGGGCTGTAGTGTAATCTGTCACAATTTGACAAATATCAGACTGAGAGGTACATAAAGTACCTGTAGAATTAGTAAGGCACATCATATTTTTCTGGGCAATTTGACTCAAAAGGGCAAACATCACGTGTTCCCGCAATACTAAATTTGTGTTGATAATATAGTTGTTGTGAGTACCAAGATTGGAAATTCAACATATCATTCTGTATTCATTTTAATTGTTGAGAAAGGTCTTGCCCCATCGTATATGCTATTGTTAACAGTGACTGGAATTGTACCCTCTTCTGCAAATATTCTAAATACTCCCTCCTACATTTCAGGCGACTATAATTTTTCAAGAAAATAACCAAATCATGCTTTGTGTCAGTCCACCACTGAATAGGGTCCTCATAACATATAAAAACAGATTTACAGGCCTGAATGAAGGACAAGAGAGACTGCATGAATGTCAGTACTTGTAACAGGGATGTGTTGAATTTCCAAAGTCCTGGACCTTTATGGAAAGGGACAGCAGAGCCAAGACCAACAGAAAGCAGTTTATGGTCAGAAAACGCAACAGCTTGTACTACGGCAGAAGTAATTGTTAATGTACGAGACAAAAAAACAAAATCAATTCGAGTAGCCAGTTTACCCTTTTGGAATGTAGGAGTGTGTTGTTTAGTAAAAGAGTATAGTCATCAGTTAAATGGGCAGTGCGGATCAATTTTCCCAGTTCATGAGAGTCACAAAACAACTTTTTAGTAGTGGCAAAGGAGCTCTTACCATGAAGACTTAAGCCACGATTAAAGTCACCAGAAAATAATACTTGAAAAGAGGTGTGCAAGTATGGGCTAAGTAAAGAAAATAAAGCTATACGTGCAGTTTTAGTTTGAGGAGCATAAATGTTAATCACCCGGTAAGGAAAAGGCCCAATTACAAAATCTAGAATGAGCGCTCTACCAGGGGCCACATCAAATAGTTTGAGCAAGCGGAAATCTGGGATATTGATTAAAATCCCCAGTCCCAAACAGGAGTCCTGACCTATAGACCAAAAAGAAGGGCCCAATAATCAGTCCTGTTGTGCTTGTCAGATCTCTTGTGTGGTATGAATCCTAGTGTCCTGTAACAAAAAAATCCCCAAAGGCAAAAGCCTCAAAAAGGAAAAAAACAATCTCCTTTTTGTCGTACACTTCATACTATTTACATTAATAGTATTGCAAACAAAGTGAGACATAGTACTGAAACAAGGCAGAGAAACACATTACGATTTCCACTTCTCTACCACCTTTTCCCCCTTAAGCTTCACTCTGGCCTTCCGCTTCTGAGAAAGACCAGTACCAAGTTGAAATTCAGAATCAGTGGTTTCATCAGGGAGGGAAGAAGCAATAGAGGAAGAGTCAGACTCGCCTCCAGCATCATCTGAGACAGGTTGGAGAAGCTCAAAAGAATTAGACAGGGGCACAGGAGGGGGCTCCAGAACTAATGGAGGAGATGGTACAACCTGAGGGCTATTTCTCTTCGACCTCCAGCGTATAACACTAGTGGGCACTTGGGGGGGTGGCATAGTACCTGGACCTGGGACAGGCAAAATAGACTGAGCAGGTTCAGGGGTAGGAGAAGTCACAACTAAGTGTTTTTCAGAAAAAGAAACCAGCTGAGGCTCTACACCTGGGAGTACAATAGGCACCGAGGCCTGCAATAAGGGCTGTGCAACTACAGGAGGAGGTACAACCAGGGTGGTCTGAATACGTGCCTTCTTTGCTTGTGTAATAATAAATCACTGGTCCACTCCACCATCATGAAAATCCTGATTATGTGCAGCCCACTGACAATTCTGAAATGTATGCCCCATCTCATCACAAAGGTTACACACACTCATTCAAACAGTGTGACCCCACATGGCCCAATTCCCCATGGATATTACATTTTATCTTATCACACATATTGCTAAGATGTGAGGGGTCACCACACCTGTAACAAGCCTTAGGCTGACCTGGGTAAAACAGGACCCCCCATCACGACCAATGAAAAAAAGAGTTAGGTAAGTTTATAGGACCAGAGTCATTAGAGTGTAACAAGACCTTAACCTTTCAGCCCCCAGTCCAGATATTCTCGGTATCCAAAATAGCTTCAGGCTGACCCTGGATGTCACAATGCTGTTTCAGCCAGTAGACGACATCAGCCATGTCAACACCCTCGTTCCAAAGCAGAATAGTAATATTCTTGAAAGCTGATTTAGAAAGGGAAACAGCCTGAAATGAGGTCCATAGAGCAGTGTTCCTCAAAGCATGATACTTCGACCAAAACGCTCCAAGCCCTAGACGTTTGGAAACTTATATCAAAAGTGGATTTACCTGAGATGTGAATCAGAGCATAGATTTCATGAGAAAATAATTTTAATGAGTCCTTTATAAGTGTACGCACCACATACACACAATCTGGAGGCTCAGGTAACCCTCCCAGGTAAGCTAAGTGAACATTATGCCTCTTAGCAGTCTGAATCAGAAATTTAAATAAAGATGAAAAAGAACAATTTGGTTAATTTTTTTAGGAGGTGGCTGTAGTGGTATTGGAGCCAGAGTCTTTGGAGATAGTGTAGAAGAAGAAGCCCGAAGTGGAGAACCCTGTAAATGATCTAAAACAGGGTTCTGCATTAGCTCCAATTCTTTAGGCAGACACAAGGGGTCAGGAGAAGCCACAGATCTATCTGGTGTACGCTGCAGCTCAGGAAAGTCTTCGGGGTTGGGGGACTGCATTGAAGACGGACCCGAGATCCATTTTCCAGCAACAGACTCCTGCACCCAGCCAGCACCTTGTAACGCTGAATCCACTGTCCAGGTAGGTGCAGCAAAGGGATCCACAACTTGGAGTATGGACATAAAGGGAGACATTGTCATAGTAGGCAGAGAAGAAGTAGCAACTAGGGCTGAGGCAGTACTCACTGTAGTCATTGGGGAGGTGGGCAGTAAAGCAGCATCAATAGACTCACTAGGAGCTTCCAAGCCAGCTGAAACAGCAGTCACTAGAGTTGTCACTGTGCACTATCCACTAGAAACATCAGACACAGTAGAAGAAGTACACACAGCCAATCTGTCAGCTCGTATCCGATTGAGTTCCCAATTCAGTTTCATCTTAGCAATCAAAAATGGAGTTCTGCCGTGACCAAATGCTCCTGGATCTCCTTTTCTTCAGAACAGGCTACCTCAGGATCAGAGGAGGAAAAATCCTCTAGTATTGCAGCAGTAGGCAAGGAAGTTTGAGTGTCCATTCCAGATTGAGAGAGCAAAGGTCCAGGCATTGCGACCTGAATATTGTTTTCAGATCCTGAAGTAGAAACAATAACTTGCAAGATGTCTGTAAGTGCAGTCTAGGTCTCCATAAAATCAGAGGCAGGAGTTAAGACCAAGTCTCCCACCTCCATAGCTCCCTCCACAGCAGGCAAGAGTGCATCCTTCATCTTGGACAGAGGTTCCCCCTCTGAAGAGTAGGGGAAGTTTTATTGAAAAGAAACACAACATCACATAAAAGAAAAATGGCAATATCACAATATTATACAAAATTCACAAATAAAAAACAAGCATTATAACAAAGGTCATACAGAAATAAAATGTTGCCAAAAAGAATCCACTTTATCCATAGAAAACTTAACAATAACTCTAGTTTTGACAAATGATAAACCGTTCTCAATCTGTAAAAAAGATGATACTGTATAATACTGTCTGTTGTTGTAATACAAATTGACACCGGGCCTGCCATAAAAATATTGAATAAAGGAAAAAAAAAAACTTTCAAAGTGCTTTTATGATAAAGTCTCCAGATCCCTGTATAATCCCCTAAAACTATGGTCTGGTATGAAATATGAGATAAAAAGGGCAAATTCCAATGTGTGGCAGTGTCCTGCCAAAAACCTTTACTATAAGGACAAGTAATGAAAAAATGTACCATAGTTTCTTCACAGTTTATACAGGTAGATCTTAAACAAAACCATTCTGACATGGGTTTATATTTTAAATTACCTCTAACTCCCAATCTCCTCCCTTGCATAGAAAGCCAGACTGTATCCCAAATATGTGGGGGAATCCTAAAATCTGTTAACTTCCTTAAAGAAAAAAGCATTTTAGAAGGCACACATTCTGGAAATTGTAGAACACTTCTTTGAACATCAAATACAATAAAATTATAAAATGATTTCCTAGTAAAAGTAAGGTCGGAAAATGGACTTTCCACTGCTGCATCTTTTTTAAGGTAGATATACCATACAATGGTAAAAGGTCTGTTAATAGAATCTTAGGCGGTAATAAGGACCATTTATCAAAATATTGGGACCAGATAAATTGTGCCCACAACTGCCAGGACAGAGTATCAGGAGTCCATAAATAAGTAAAAAAAACCAAAAAGAACAGGGAGTGATAGAAGACAATAGGATTAACCATAGCCAAACCTCCTTTGTTAATATGTAAATAAGTGATGTCTCAATGTATGGGGTTCAATCTATTACCCCAAAGCATCTGAAAAAAGAGACTAAATACTCTAGTTTCCAGATGCAAAGGGGGAGGAAAAATATAACATAAAAATGAAAAGACAGGGAGCAAGAACTGTTTAATAATCATAATCCTTTTCCCAAATTTCCATCCCTTCCAGCGATGAATCTTAAATTCTCCAATATATAACTGTTTCTCCCAATTATAAGTTGCCAAATCCCCTGGACCGAACCAAATACCTAAAATTTTATGGGGAGAAGAAACAACTGGGATACCAGAAATATCTAAAGGAACTGGGAAGGTAGAATTTAGAGAAAAAAATAAAGCTTTTTTCTCTATATTAAGCTGAGCCCCAGATAAAATCCCAAAGTGGGAGAAAATCTGCAATGCATTAGTTAAAGAGGGAATATCCTGAATTAATAATGTAACATCACCTGCATAAGCAGTAACGTTTTCATGAGATAATGAAGGTGCAGGGGCCAAACCCAAAATGTTGTTATCCCAAATAATTTGTCTTATTACTGGATCTAAAACAAAAGAGTAAAGGAGAGGGCTTAAGGGACAACCTTGTCGTACCCCAGCTGTAAGAGGAATATCCATACCAAAAAGGCCATTAACCATTGGTACAATAGTGGCTCCATCATACAGGGAAGAAATCCAAAACACAAAAGGTTTCGGAAAACCATAGTGATGAAGTAGAGGAAATAGATATTCATGTCGAACTTTATGAAAGTCTTTGGCCTGATCCAAGGCCACAACATATCCAGAAATCTTGTTTGTATGGCCAACTTCAAATAATTCTCTTAGAAGATATAAGTTATGTTGAATACATCTGTTAGGAATGGCACATGTCTGAGCCGGATGTATAAGAGAATTAGTTACCAATAATAATCTATTGTTAACAATTTTAGCTAAGATTTTATAGTCACTATTTAATAAACTTAATGGTCTCCAATTAGTCAGCAAGGCTTTATCTCCAGATTTAAATAAAAAATAAAGTAAAGAGGTATTAAATCCAAAACATGAAGACAAGGATGTCAACAGAAAGTTGAAAACTTTAGGTAAAAAATAAAGCATGTAAGGCCAAAAAGTTTTGTAAAAATCATTGGGGATGCCATCCAACCCCGGTGAAGTACCCTTACTTAATTGAGAAATGGCAACCTCAACTTCCTCAGGGGAAATAGGTTGTAATAATGGGATTACCATAGAGATGGGGACCTGTGGTAACGGGGCAGTAAATCCTGAAAAAATCAGGAGAAGACTGCCGAAACTAGGAATTAAATGTATCATTAAATTGTTGTATTATTGCTAGCATCTCCAAATCTGTTTTCACTACATTACCTACAGGTGAGATAAGATGAGTCATGATAGTATTATCCAACCTCTGTTTACAAGCATCAAATGGATCTGAGGCTGGTGTTTTCCTGATACCAAATTTAAATTCTATTTGCAGGGATTTAGCCCTGTCATATTGAAAAGTCTTCATTTGTTTTTTTAATTCCAAAATTTGAGAAGAAAAAACTATACCTATCACCAGGAAGAAAGGACATTAATTTATACAACTGATTTCGTAAAAGAAAATATTTCAAATAGGAAGAATAAGCCTGATGTTTACCAAAGGAGAGTATACGTTTTTTTAACTCCATTTTTGTTTCCAGCCACCAATTCAATAAAGAATCATAAGAACTGATAACTGAATCTCTGCTAGCAAAAAAAACCTCAATCTGAGAAAAAAGGGAAGGTGAATGCAAAAGAGACATATTAAGTCTCCATCTATTATGTAAAGAAAAAAGCCTTAGGAGGGAGAGAATGTAAACTTAAAGTACGAAACAGAATATTATGATCTGGAAACTCCGAAGGCTGAGATATACAAAAAATAGGGAACAAATATTTGGAAACAAAAAACATGTCAATACGAGTGGCATATATACACCTATGATAGGTAGCTCCAGAACCCATAGGGTGTAATTTATGAAAAGCATCCGTCATACTAACCCCAGAGAGAATTTGTACCAAAACATTGGAGTTACAGTATATTTTTTTCTGGGTAACTCCAGTCAGGGTAGTATCCAAAGAGCAATTAAAATCAGCGCCCCAAATAATTTTTTTTTTTTTTTAAAACAAAAAAGGCGCACTCTCATCAAACAGCTCAATTCTAGCTCATTTGATTTGAGGAGCATAAATATTAATGATACGAAAAAAAAAATCCCCTAGAGAACCATCAAGTATTAAGGCCCTGCCAGGTCTAATATCAATGAGATGAGAAATATGAAAATGAGTAGATTTAAAGAGGATGCCTATTCCGTCTGCAACTTCTAAACCAAAAGACCAAAATGAAGGCCCCCAATGCCAACGTTTTTTAAGTAGCTCTACCTCAGTAAGTGAGGATAGACGAGCTTCTTGAATAAAAATAATATTGACTTGCAGTGATTCAAAAAAAGGAAAATAAAGAAATCTGTATTTTATAGGTTTTTAAACTGCAGACATTGAAAGACAGAAGCTTTAAGGTAGCCATAAAAAAGTTTTATCATGTCCCACTTTTTAGACTACTACTGGCTTTCCTCTTTTTACCTTTTTTTCCTTTCTATCTTTAGAAAGCTCAGTGGATCTACTATCTTCATCTTCAGTGACCAATTCTGATCTATGTGAAGTATCTGATTCTAAGTCAGAGTCTCCAAGATCTTCCTGAAGGGGAGAAAAAATAGTTGTGGTAGGAATAGGACAGGGAGTAGGGACTTTCAGAGAAGATCTAGTGAATCTCCACCCTTTAACAGTTTCAAATATGTAGGGGGGGGCATAGCTGGCCTATTGGGGCCTTGCATTCAGAAATATCAGGAGTAGAGCACAAATCAGGAGCAGGAACAGGTTCTGGAACAGGGGTATTGTAGACCCGACTGCAGCAGAAGAAGGAACAGAGTTAGTCATAACTGGGGATGATGCAGAAGTAAAAGTTGTGGGATCTGTGGATGAAAGTCCCTGATGTTTTTCTTGGGACTGAATCACTAACTCATCATGATCCCAACCTTTAGTCCTGTTTCGTTTAGCCCAGGGGCATTGATGAAAAGCATGGCCTTTATCATCACATAGGTACACTGAAAGATATTCTCACATAAATCTATAGAGTGACCATACCCCCCACATAATGAACATTTTAGCATATCACAAGAGCTGCAGATATGAGTTTGAGAACCACATTTGTAGCATGCTCTGGGTTGTCCACTATAGAAGCACACACCTCTATCCTTCCCCAGAAAGAAACTGTTAGGTAAGTGAATAATATCTGAATTTACCTGAAATAATTTTACTTTGAATTTCTAGCCACCCGTCCAGATACCTTCTAGATCTAACAGGGCCTCAGGAGGGCATAGTATGTCACAGCGATTCTGCAACCAGTGATAGATATCACTAATATTCACCCCTTAATTCCTGAACATAATAGTGACATACCAGATTTGAGGTCTAGTGAGGGGAATAGCTAAAAAAGGCACCCGTAATGGTGAATTTTGTCAGGGTTGAATATTTGTCCCAAAATTTCTCAAGGCTATGATTAAGTCTAAAACTAATGTCAAATGAGTCTTCCCCAGAAACATGAATCAAAGTGTACAAATCAGAAGGGAAAAAAGACATAGAACCCCTAAGTAAGGTATTAGCCACGTAGTATCTGTCAGGGTGAGAGGCAAGACCACCCCTATATCGTAATCGGACTGCATTCCTCCTGGGAGCCTGTTCCAGTTTGTTTTTGAACAAATCTGCCATAGGAATGTGTTCAGAATGCTCCATATTATTGATAATAACAGTCTGTTGCCCAGACTCAAAAGTACCCCCTCCCCCCCCCACCGAGGAAGTACTGGGGCGTAAACTGGCTTCCATCTCCTCTGAAAACAGGTGCACACCATTACTACTCTTTTTTGAGTTAAAACCAGTCTCTGTACCTGAGCTCAGACAGTTGGCATGCTTAGCAGGAACTGTTCCATCGCCCATCCAGTCAGGATCGGGTATCCAGGTTCCAGATGAAGTCTGAAGCCAGCCTGCTCGAGAAAGAGAGTTTTCAGCCGACCAGTCCTCAAATCCCTCTGAATTTTTGTCCTGTAGACCAAATTGTCGCCGAATGACCTGGGAAGTAGTAGAATGCTGTTTCTTCTCTGAAAATGGCTCCACTGCTTCAGTACACTCCAACACAATACCCAGAAGTGCAGTCACACAAAATGGGTCCGAAGGAATACTCGCATCTCTCGGAAGAAAGGTTCCCAAGTCACTGGGTAGAAAAGTAGACTCAACAGAACAAGTCGAAGTATAAGGTAGACTAGCAGACTCCTGTACCGGCGGCTCACCAGCTTCCTCCATCGCAACATTAGGAACTTCATACTGTATATAGATGCTCCATTCACCAGAACACCGTTTACTGCCTCCTGAATAGTTTGCACAGCTCCACTAATGGGAGCTTCCATGCTGATGACCGACTCCATACCATTCATCACTGCATCTGCCATTCAGCAGATCAACAAAGCCCTCTACTGGCCACAGAACGCCAGCAGAGTAGGGGAATTTCCCCGGTGTCCTGGCCAAATTTCCCTCATTCACTAACAATACCACCAACAGCTTAATATGGTTCAATTTCAGTTGCTTACCATCTGTATCCCCCCCCCGGTCACCCCTGAAAAAGGGACTTCTAGGCCTAGTGGGCTTACCGGGTCAACAAAATTCAACAAACAAACAAAACAAACAGATAAGGACCGCTTGGCCCACCTAGTCTGCCCATTTTCCTACCTATTGGATAAGCTGCAGATCCTAGTTAACCAACAGCCTACTTCTTCCTACCCCTCTCTAGAATTGCCTTATGTCTGTCCCATGCATTCTTGAATTCCCCCACTGTTTCTGACCCCGCAACCCCCTTTGGAAGGCTGTTCCATGCATTCATCAACCTCTCCATGAAAACATACTTCCTCATGTTGACCCAGAGCTGTCCCCCCCATGCCACATGCATATAATTTGTTCCAGTTTAACATAAAAATAATGCTTTCCACACTTGCAACTGGTTTTAATTTAACATATAAACCATGCTTGCAGCATGTATATCACTTGGGTAGTTTTATGTGAGCAGCATGAAAACATTTCATATAATTATTTCTGTAAGGGTGTGTCTTGCAAAATGCAGAAGACAGGGCTGTTGTCTTGAGACTGTGGAAGTTCTGGCTTGGGAACTTCAGGATCTGATGTTACCAACCAACTTAGACTGAACCCATTGAAGATGGAGGTTTTACTGATAGAGCCGGATCGGTGTCCAACAGTGACAAGTAACAGCACTATTCTAACTCCTTTAGATAGTGTTGTTCTGGAAGCTGTAGATTGGGTGAGGAATCTTGAGGTCATTGTGGATTCTAAGCTGACATTAAAACACCAGGCGTTGGCTGTTGTCTCCAGTGGCTTTTTCCACCTTCTTAATATTTTCTGCATCAAGCTCTCTCTGGAACCAACTGACCTAGCAACACTTGTGCATATCCTGGACTAATCAAGACTGGATTACTGTAATGCTGTGTAGCTTTCCTTACCCATAAGGTTGTTGCATCACTTGCAGCTGGTGCAGAATATGGCAGCCCAGCTGGTGACTGGTACCTCTTACTCTGAAGATATCACAATGGTTCTCTGTGTTCTTCACTGGCTGCAGGTGAGGTGGTGCATCAGCTTCAATTGGTGCTTGTTGACTTACAAGACTCTGCATGATCTGGGTCCAGGCTACATTTTATTTATTTATTTAGATCTTGGACTAACACCTTTGAGCGTATGCTCGTTAAATAGGTTCCCCGTCAGTAGACAAAAACAATAAATCACAAACAGATAAGCCATTATGTACAGTTGGTAAAGATAATTACAATGTTAGGTGAGAGGCTTGAGAAACAAGCAATAAGATATACTAACGCAATAAGACAGAGGTAGCTGAGGCATTGAACAATGTATGCCAGTGTCAGTATAAAATCACACTACTAAAATGGACAAACAGGGAGTAACAGATGGAAATGACAGAAAGGAGAGGTCAATGAGAGTGAAAGGGGAGTGGGAGAGGGGGCACAGGATGGAGGTGTGATGTAGGAAAGGTTCCAGAGAGGGGAGGCAGGGTGATGATCAGAGCAGTGCTGAGGTTGGCCTGCACCAACTGAGGAACAGTTGGCGGAGTAGGCTATGTGATGGTGGGTGATTCCGGATATTGAAGAGGACCTAGTGGAAGCAATCACAGTTTCCAGTAGTAACATGGTGTTGTTGTAGTTTGTGTTTGAAAGAACCAAGTGTTGCAGCAATGGTAATGTCAGGTAGAAAAGAGTTGGTACAGAGAGGGGCATAGTGGGGAGAACGCACATTGGACAGGGATCCATGGCATCGGGAAGATTGAAGACTTGACTGGTAGAACTTCCAATTTGACGGGTACTCATACGGTATGAGGGATTAGAAGGTTCTGGACCCCTACTGGTAGAAGATTTAAAGAGACTTTTTTGGCGAGCAGGCAGGTTTGGTATCTGATTCTGCCATTCAGTTGGAGCTAGCCTGCCCAGATATACAGATCACATGTCTGCATGAGTCTTGAAGCACCTGTGAGAAGAGAGCAAGCCTTGTTTAAAGCAACAGAGATGTGGTGGAGGGCCCATGTCAGTTGCTGACCCACACATAGCCAGACCATAGTCTATAAGAGATACAGTACAATCGAACTGTGGATGGCCAGATTCAGTGTTTTGTGGGTAAGACTATGTTTGTGATGATTAAATATCATGATTCTCATATTAATCACCTTTGTAATATTATCTACAGTATATGTTGTGCATAAGAGAAGGTGGAGTCGACTGTGATGCCCAGGTACTTGAAGTGCTGAATGAGTTCAAGGGAGGCCCCACTGTCATTCTTGATTGTTAGAGGGAAGGCCTTGTGTTTGCTTAAGAAGCTGGAGTACAACATGGTTTTAGTTTCTGTTATAGTTAATTAAAAGTCTGTTGTCCTTAAGCCAATTTTCTGCAGATGCAAACCCCTTTTTGAAGATCCTCCACTAGAGGCTTAGGGTGAGGGTTGCTAGTAAATATAACCATATCATTGGCATAAAGGAGGATCCAACAAGGACAAGAGACCAAGAGTTTATTAGAGAATAAACTGAATAGTAATAGCCCCAGAATTGACACTTGCAGGACACTAGAATGGACAGGTCTGTTTTCAGAGAAGACATCCCCAATCCTAACTTGCTGGGAGCAGTTGTATATCTAGCTGTTAAATCATCTCATGGCTTATGATGAGATCCCGATGTCTATGAGCTATTTGAGGAGTAGCACATGATGCACCATATCAAATGCCTTAGATAAGTCAATAAATGTTGCCCTACTCTGTAGCCTTGATCTAGAGCATGGTGAATGTAGCCAGTGAATTCTAGTAAAGCTGTGATTGTACTGTGTCCACTCCAGGAACCATGCTGTTCAGGACATTGGAGTTGGTGAAGGTCCTGATACTCGACAAGCTGGTCCATCAAAATCCACTCAAGAGCTTTAGAGAGTGGAGTGAGTATGGAAATTGGTCTGTAGTATTATGTAAAGTCCAGTCCCCAATTTTGTGTACTAGGGTTATAGTGACAGATTTCCACCATTGAAGGACTTGAGAGTGGCAGATGGACAGGTTGTTTATTTTAGTCAGGGGACCAAGAATTTCATCCAATGCCAGGTTACAAATTTAAGGTCCAGGGTATCCCTACTATGTCTAGATTTCCCAAGTATCTTTTCCATATATTTTCTGGCTTCAGCTTCAGAGACTTTCTTGAAATAAAGCAATGGGTGGTTATGAGGTTGTGCTGGTTTCCCCTGGAGTTCACTAGGGGCAATAGGATTGAAGTAATCTGCTAGGAGCACACTACAGTACTTAGGTTTGTGAATGCATTGTTCAGTGAGTTAGCTATGAGAAGAAGGCCCACTGTTGGTATGTCTTCAATATTGAGCATTGTGGGGACTGTTTTGGGATCCCTATAAGTGATGTCATTAAGGCTGGCCCAGAAGGATTTGCTGTTATTCCACGAGCTGGAGAGGGCTTCTTTAGTATGTACTTTTAGCATGTAGAATAGCTTTGTACACTCATTTCTGGCTTTTTTGTAGCACTGGATGTTAGAGGGAGTGCTGTGCACTCAAGCCTTATGTCATAGGTGGTCTCTTGTATTGATTTGTTCTATGAGGTCTGGTGTAATTCAGGGTTGTAATATCCTTTGATTTTTCTTGTCTTTACTGGTACATGCTCATCACAGACAGTGCTGAATTTAGATGCAAAGTGGTCTAGTGCTACATCCATGTCATTTGCTTCATACAAGTCAGTCCAGTTCAAGTGTTGTAGTCCACTTTTAGCTGTGAGATATGCCCCTTTAAGAGGACCCAATTAATTATATTTCTCATAGGGGGTTTACAGTAATTGTTGGACCAAAAGCACTTAATGGAGGAGTGATCACATAGAGAATTAGGGAGGACAATAGTATTGGTGATATGTGCAGAGTGGTTAGGCAGCACTTAAGCAAGGTGCTGGTCCCAGTTTTATAGTTGACTCTTGCTGGTGTCTCAACCAGTTGGGAGAAATGGATGGCTGATAAGTCATCCCTGACAGAGGCAGCTGCAGAGGACAGCCAGATGATGTTAAAATCCCCTAACATCACAATTTCAATATTTAGGCTCAGGGTACTGATATAATCCATAAGATTGCAGGTGCCAGCTGTGGTCAATTTAAGTGGGACGTAGATAAAGAGTAGCGTAAGTGTCGTGTTGTGTGCACCCAGCAGCAGTTTGATGGACAGTACTTGTCACTACTGCTGAGGAGGGGGTAGGATATGCCCATGGAGAGACTCCTTCATGTAGCTGACACATCCACCTCCTCTTTTCGTTAGGCGGTCCTGTCTGAACAATGTGTAGCAAGGCAGTATGATGGCCACATCTGGTATCTTGGGTGAGAGCTATGATTCCACTACAGAAAGAATGTTGGAGTTATGTTGAGTAACCTATACCATCAGGTTGTCCATCTTGGAGAGTAAACTGCAGATATTTATTGAGGCTAGTGTTAGCCTGGCTGGTCTTTGTGATTGTGTATTCGAGTTATGGGGTGGACCAGGATTAGGATGAATATTGACTGACAACAGAAGTAGTAGTATCAGCAGACGTATAAGATGGTCCAATAAATGTTTATTGTTTCATGACCCCTTTCTTTTACTGGATGTGTGTATTTTCCTGTTTCCTAGGTGAGCTACATATTCAGGAAAGAGTGGTACCATGGAGAGACCATAAGGCAGGCAATACTGTGACCTGATCCTGTGAGGCCCATCCTCGGTGCTGCAAGTAGCCATATCCAATCAACAAGGGGAGGTGATGGTACCATACACATTAAGCAAGACCCACAGGTAGTTAGGGTGAGCATTGAGGAGGGAGTATTACAATGAGGTTCCGAAAGGGAAACCAGTGTGGGCAGAATGATGCACTGGAAGGTCACAAAGGTCATAGGGAACATTGAATTGCGCACAGTAAATGAGGTGGGATACTTAGTTGACTGTTGTTGCCAGTGAGTACAACTTAGTTCTGCCCCTGTAGGATTGGTTTCCAGTTCCTAATTCTAATAATGTTTGTTGAGCAAGTACAGTGAATTGGGAAAATAAAACTTCTGATTAGAGGAAGGTAGAGGGCACAGGCAAGTAGAAGCCTTTTGGTGGTAGAGGCATAGAATTTGCCAATGGAGAAGTAGACACTTAGTAATATCACAAGTGGTCACATGACCTCTGGACAGTATAAAAGAAAGTGCCCAGATAGGGTGGATAGCAGGATGTGGGTGGGGAGCCAGCATGCAGCGTCGGCAGAAACAAGTATCAGAGCTGAGGCAGTCCTTCTCAGGGGAGAGCTGAATCAGTGCTTGTGGGTGGCAGCTACAGCAGAGAACAAACATGCTGCAGAAGCACCCGGATGGGTGTGCAGGAGCTGTAAAAGTCCTGGTTTGGGGAAAGCCAAGTCAAGGCTTCCCCATAATGTTTGAGAATGGTGGCAGGAGGGGAGGTAAGCCGAGCTGCAGGAGCACCCTACCAGGCTTCTAATATCTGTGGAGGGAAGGGAGAAAAAGAAAATTAAGCAGCAAAAGAGAGATTCAGTGAGGAGGGGTAGGAAACAGCTGAGTGAGGGCTGGTGGCAGCCAGCCAGCAGGAGCCTGGGGTCAGAGAACAATAGCAGGATTAGGCAAAAGAAAAGGGGAGGTCAGAAATTTAGTGCAAGGCAGGAGCTGAGAAAGGGGTTGGATTTCAGTCAGAGCCGCTTACTCCTGGAATGAGGCCAAATAGATTGGAAAGGGACAGTGAGAAGATAAGATTAGGCAGGGGCAAGTGAGGAGAAATCTAGGTAACCAAACAATCTGAAATTTTAAACAAAGTGCTGAGTGGCTGTCACAGGGCAATCACTTCAAATACAGTTACTAGCTGCTGCTACTGCAGCACAATTCAAATATAGTGTTTGAGAATCGCAGTCAAATGACTAACATTCCTAGCTACTTTGACATGTAAAATTCAAATATTAAGTCAGGGAACAAGCAGCTTAAGAAATTAACAGAGAATAGCTAAAAAAACAATCAATTGACAGCAGGAGAGCTGTGGACCAATAATCTTTTCCCCAAGGGGAAGAGCTGACCAATCAGGGGTCCAAGGCAGAAAGAGCCAAAAAGTCCCAGAAATTCAAAAGTAGGCACTAAGAAATTCTGTACCTTTGGAATGAGAGCTGAGGCAGTCCTTCTCAGGGAAGAGCCGAATCAAGGCTTCCCCATGGTGTTTGTGGGCGGTGGCGGCAAAAGCGGAGAAAAATCATGCTGCAGGAGTGCTTGGATGGGTGTGTGTGGGAGCTGTGGAAGTCCTGGCTTGGGGGAGCCAAGTCAGGGTTTCCCCATGGTGCTTGCGGCCGGCAGCAGGAGTGGAGGTGAGCCGCAACACAGGTGCGCCCTACCGGGCTTTCAGTTTTAATCACTTGAAAGACCTCCTGATCCCATGTGCTCTTGGCAGTCACCATTGGTCAATAGGCGCAGGCCTATTGTCCATTCCTCAAGACCATTTAAAATCATCTGGGGATAGGGCATTCAGAGTGGTTGCCCCGATTCTGTGGAATACCCTTCCCTTGGAGTTTAGAGGTGGCACGTCCCTGGCCCTGTTCAAGTCACGTCTGAAAGCATATCTGTTTGAAATGTGCTTTGTGCCTAGTGCTGCTGTATGACTTTATTTACTGATTTAATTGTATTTCATTATTATATGATTTTGTTATGGTTTTAATGCATTTTTTGAATGTTAGGTGCCCAGAGTCCAGGGAATGGGTGCCATCTAAATAAAATTGTCCTGCCTTACCTTGCTTTACACATTCCAGAATATGCAAATATTTTAGCAAATATAAACAGCAGGATTTATGTTCACTCTGAAGCCAAAATATGTAAACATTTCAAAATAACACACTGTTTTTTGTCAGCTTACCATTTTGACGTTTCTTTTTCATAGAAAAACTTAAAAACAGCAGTTGTCAGAAGATAAGGACCTCTTGGCCCACCTAGTCTGCCCTACAGTATATTCTGTACCTACTGTGCACTGCAAACCCTACTTGATCTCTGACCCCCCCCACCTTGCCTCACTTCTAAGTTCTCCATGGGCCTATCCCATGCATGCTCAAATCCTGTTACCATTTTAGCCCCCACCACTTCTGAAGAAGTATTTCCTCACATCTCCTCTGAGCCTTCCTCATTTCAGCTTCATAGCATGACCCCTTGTTCTAGAGCATCTTTTTCTATGGAAATGCTATCTTCCTGTACCTTATTAAACAAAAAGGAACAAAAAGAAGTGCACTCCTGGTCCTCAACAGTGTTTGTGATATGCGATCACTTGAGCCAGACACATGTCGAAAAACAAAGGTCGTAACACAAACTGGGTCAAATAGCTGGTGTGTGCTGCAACCTTTCTTTTCTTCATCTGTACCTTATTGATACCAGTGAGGTCTTTGAATGTTTCTATCATATCCCCTCTTTCCCTCTAGAGAGTAGTTCAAGTTCAAGTTCAAGTTCAAGTTTATTGCAGGAAAACTCCATTGAGCAAGCTCATTCACAAGGAGGTCCTGAGTAACTATTTAGTTCCTTGAGTCTTTTCTCATACGGCTTTTGATGCAGGCCCCGCACCATTTCGGTAGCCCTCCTTTATATCACCTCCACCCTGTCTATGTCCTTCCAGAGGTGGGGCCTCCAGAACTGGACACAGTACTCAAGGTGATGTCTTACCAATGATCTATACAGGAAACTACCTCCATCCTTCTGTTGGTGATACCCCTCCCTATGCACCCAAGCATCATGCTTGCCTTCCCCAGTGTCTTATCACACTGCTTAGCTTCCTTCAGATCATCATAAATTATTATTACCCAAGGTCCCTTTCCTGTTTTGTGCTTGCTAGTACCTCCTTGCTCAGTTGATACATTGCCCCTGGGTTTCTGTGCCCCAAGTGCATGATTTTGCAAATTTTTGCATTGAAATACAGCTTCCATTCCCTTGACCATTCTTCTATTGTAGCTTTCTCACATCATCCCTTACTCTTTCCTTCCCCCGATGTGATCACTATGTTGCAGATTTTTGTGTCACTGTGAGCTGGCATATTTTTCCCTCCAGCCCTTTTGCAATGTCACTAATAAAGACATTGAAGAGGAACGGGACTAGTACTGACTCCTATGGCACCCCACTTGTCACCTTGCCTTCTTCACATTGGACACCATTTACCACCACCCTCTGACTCCTATTGCTTTGTCAACTTCTTACCTGTTTTACTACTTTTGCACCTACTCCCAGGTTGCCCCTCCTTGCTCACCAGTCTTCTGTGTGGAATGGTGTTGAAGGCCTTACTGCAATCCAGGTAAGCCACATCTACCACTCCTCCCTGATCCACTTCCCTGGCCACCAGTGAAAGAACTTGATCAGGTTTGTCTGGCAAGACTGCCTCCCTGTGAACCCATCTTGTTTAGGATCCTGTAATCCACTGGTTATGAGGTATTCACCAATCCTTTCCTTCAGTAGCAAAGTCATTACTTTACCTGCTACTGAAGTCAGGCTGACAGATCTGTAATTTTCTGCCTCCATATTTCCACTTTTGTGTAGTGGGACCACCTCTGCCCTCTTCCAGTCCACCGGAACCGCCCCTGTTTCAAGTGATAAGTTGAACAGATCTGTCAGAGATGCAGCCGGCACCTCCTAGAGCTCCCTTATTATCCTTGGGTGCACGCCATCAGGTCCCATTGCTTGTTTACTTTTAGTTGTGCTAGTTCCCTAAGGACTCTCTCCTCTGTAAAAAAACAAAAAAACAAAAAAAACTGTTGTCTGCCTCCCTTCCTTTAATACCAATGTCCCCTATCCTTGGCCCGTCACCTACTCCTTCCCCTGGAAATACTGAATAAAAGTAATTGTTGAATATGTCTGTTTTTTTTTTTATTTGTCCTATTCCTCCCAAACCCCTCCTTTGTCTTTTAGCCTTACAATTGCTCTTTTGGTCTTTTTCTTCTCTCTTACTTATATAAAGAATGTTTATCCCCTTTTGTTTCTGACTGGGCAACATTCTCCTCCATTTGCACCTTTGTGCTCCTATTTACTCTCCCTGTTTCTCCTGGTAACTATCCCTATCAACCTTCTTCTGTGTCCTCTTGTACATTCTAAATGTTGTTTTGTAGCCATTACTTTTTCTGCTACTTCTCTAGAAAACCATAGCAGTCTCTTTTCTTTCTTGCCCTTATTAACCTGTCTGACAAAGAGATTTGTTGCCTTTTCAATGCCTCCTTTATTTTTGCCCATTGTTCCTGGACTCCCCTTAATTTTCTTAATACTGCTATGGTGTCACTGAGGCATCCTCCCATTTTCTTAAAATTGGCCATCCTGAATTCCATGCCCTCTTCTTATTGTGACTCAATTCTGACCCTGTTCTTAGATTGACAAACACTGTATGGTGATCACTGGTCCCCAGGTGACCACCCGCTGTGATGTCAGCAACACTGTCCCTGTTTGTCAGCACCAGATGCAGTATTGCCCCACCATGAGTTGGTTCATTAACTAGTTGCTGAGGAATGCCCATTGCAGGGCATCCAGGATGCCCTACTTCTAACTGTTGCCATATCTGGCAGGCTCCAATCCATGTCTGGTAGACTGAAGTCACCTCCCAGTAACACATCCCCTTTGTATGCCATCCTTTGGGTTGCTTCCATCATATCTTTATTCACCTCCACTCCCCATGGTTGAGGTCTGTAGATCACTCCTGTGTGAACAGCAGCCCCTATCCCTGTCTCTAGGGTGACCCACACTACCTCAGCTCCTCCTTGCTTTCGCTGTAGTGCCATAGCTTTTATGTTATCCCTGACATAAAGAGCCAACCCCACACTTTTTTACCAATCCTGTATTTTCTGAACTGAGTGTTCCCTGGTATGGCTACATCCCACTCCTGGTTTTCATTGCACCATGACTCAATTGCCACTATGTCCAAGTCTGCATCTGTCATGATGGCCTCTAGGTCTACAGTCTTATTGCCCAGACTTCGAGCATTTGCACACATTGATCTCCAGATTGTCTTGCAACATCCCTTATTTCCCATTTTCCCTTCCTTATTTCCCCTATTTTTTTACTACCTCCCTATCCTTTTACCCCTTGGATTCCTTTGTTATTTGGTTGCTTTTGAGATTTCACTCCCTTAGGATTCCCATTGCTGACCTCATGAGCCAGTGGGGGTGAGGGTAGTTTGTTTCCCTGCCTTATTCCACCTCCCCCTTTGGCTAGTTTAAATGCTTACTAACCTAACATTTAGCCCTTTTAGATCAGGTGCCGAGTATACTTGGGACATTCCTGCTTTGGTGCAACAGTGGGTGCCGTGTATACTTGGCTTGTAAAGGAACTTTGTTTTTGTTCATTTCTATGATGCAGTTTCAGTGTGACAGCTTTACTGAGACACATGACCACATGTGATCTGTCAAAGTAACGTCACGTGCCATGTGTCATGCAACCTAGCTTTTGTAGTGACATTTACAAAAGGCATAGGATATAGGCTGTCGCACCAGAATTTGGCGCCATTTGTGTCTGACAGGAGCTTTTGTTCTGCATTCCTTGCCGCACTTCAGATCCACGATCGGTAGTGACTAAAGGTCATTGATTCATCAAGCAGTTACAAGTCTTCATAGTAAAATAGTACTATTACTTGCATGGGTCACAAAAGAATAAAATAATACCAGTACAAGTAAAAAGAAATGGTTTTCTGACAGTCTGACGGCAGTCAGAACCACCAGGTGACTTCTGTTTTTACCTCATCGACAAGCACTGAAGTTTCCTTGCAGTTTCTCTTCATTACTCAAGCAGTCGTTCACAATAATAAAAAGCAAACTTCTGTTTACATGAGTGTAAAAGCAAGCTGCATAAACCAACCAAGTAACAGAGGTTCTCTGACAGACTGTCTGCAACCATGAAGTGACTTTTTTTTATGTCAACTAGCACTGAAGTTTTCTTGCAGTTTCTCCTGAGATCTCATGCAGTCATTTGCAGTATTATAGCTAACTTCTGTTTAGATGGGCATACCAACAAGTAATAAAAAGCAAATTTATGTTTACATGGGCATGGACTAACCAAGTAATAGAGATTCTCTGACAGACTGTCTGACCGCAACCACGAGGTGACTTTTTTTAACTCGTCAACGAGCACTGAAGTTTCCTTGCAGTTTCTCTTCAGCTCTCAATAAGTTTCTGTCAGTCAGCAGTCATTCACAGTAATAAAACACAAACTGCTGTGTGTAATAAAAAGAAACTGCACAAACTTACAACGGATGGTTATCTGATAGACTGTCAGACGGCAGTCAGCTAGGTAATTTCTGTTTTTACTTCATTGACAAGCATAGAGCACTGACATTTCATTGATGTTTCTGAGCATTTCAGTAAAAGTTTCTTTCAGCCTGTTGCAGCATTCTTTCACAAAACCATTAGATAACAAGCATTTGTCAATGCTGAATGTTTGCTTGCTGGCATTGGCATTGGTAGTGTAGGAGTTAGAGAGACGCGTAATAGGAATGGCAGTGAAGGGGATCTTTAGACTAAAGCAGGGAGGCATCACCAGAGGGCATGGTTTGAAGTTGGAAGGTGGAAGGGTGAGGGGGGAAAAGAGGAGGAGGTTTTTCACTGAGAGGGTGGTGGACCCTTGGAATGCTCTGCCTGGTGAGCTGGTTCAGAGATCCACAGTGGAGGGCTTTAAGAGAGTGGGACAGACACAGAAAGTGGATGTATCAGATGATGGCCTGTCCGGGGTGGGGATGGATGATAGGGGTTTCTGGAGCACAAGGGATGGGAGGGTCTCGGCACCCAACTAAGGATCTAGGTTCGAGCAGACTTGGTAGACCATAAGGCCTAATCTGCTGGCAAATAGTATGTTAGTATGTAAGTATTGAACTGAAGCCAACACCACCACCACCACCCTGCAGAGACTGACAGGTACTGGGGTGTGCCTTTGAGTCATCATGCATAACGGCCATGCAATTTCACCACATCCTACCCTGCAGACACCGACAAGTGTCACGATGTGCCTTGGGGTCTTTGGGCCTTATGCTCACCCCATTCCATAAGGAAATATGATGAGATGGGTGCAGTATAGGAGAATAGGGTGACCTTTGGGGCCGAAGAGTCCAAGGCACACCTCGATGCCTGTCACTGGCTGCAGCATGTGGGTGGGGGTGGAAATGTATGAGCATTACAGGCGACAATCCCAAGTCACACCCCTTATGCCTGTCAGTCTCTACAGGGTGGGGTGTTATGGCCAGAAACCCTAACGGTGCAGGAGTTCATTGGTATTTTCACTCCAATTTTTCAACATGGGTTTTTTGTGAACCCCAACCTCATGAGCAGTGGCAATATCAGTTTGTTAGCCAAAAGCTGATTTTGCACAGCGACTATGCCATTTGGCAGCAGAGGTGCGAAAACACATTTTGAACAGAATGTGAAAAATGACAGCTGTACTGTTCATGAGGAGGTGTAAAAAATGGCAATGCTGAAAATCTGGAGTGAAAATATAAAAAAAAACTTGTGAAGTCACAAGTGTGCGTACAGACTGCGCAATGCACACCCGTAATGGAATGGAAAGGAGTGAGCGGATAGGGATAGTGGGGACAAGGAGATGCCCTGGGGCAAAATAGGCCCAGAAAAGGGGACCTCCTTGTCTGGTGCCCCTAACCAAGGGTTCTGATTATAGTCAACAGGTAGCATGGTCATCCTCGGAGGCTCATCCTACTCGGGCGGTGTTGTGCAATGCCAGGTCTATTAAAAACAAGATGGCTATTATAGCTGATTTTGTTGGGTCATCTGACCTGGCATGCATCACTGAGACCTGGCTGGATGAGAATGCTGGATCAGTTTTGGCGGCAGCAGTTCCGGCCGAGTACTCAGTGATACACAGCCCGAGGGTGGATCGTAGGGGTGGGGGTGCCGCTATCTGCTTTAGAACAGAACTGGGCCTAGTGGAGGTACCAGTGGGAACTACCAAATCCTTTGAATGTATCTTAGGTGAGGGTGTGGGGCTCAGGATACTTCTCGTATACCGTCCACCAGGTGATGAGAATGTTTTCCTGTGGGAAGTCGCAGACTTCATTGTCGACCTGACATTGAGGTCCCCCAGATGGTTGGTTCTGGGGGACTTCAATGCTTGGGTTGATGATGAACTTGCATTTTGGTCAAGACTTCCTCCAGTTAATGATTTCACTGGGCTTCACAGAGGTTATTTCCTCCTCAACCCATATTGGTGGTCATTCATTGGATTTGGTGTTCCTTCTGGGGATGGAGACATCCGACTTGGTGGTGGAACCAGTCGGATGGTCGGACATCACTCCATTGGGTTCAGTTTTGAGGCCACCTCTAGTAGGTCAGTCCCTATGGAAATGGTCCGGTACCGCCCTTTAAGGGGTGTTTCCCCGGATGACCTGATGGCGGTGCTGGACCTATCGGGCTTACCGAGAGATTGCATGGATCCAGGAGAGCTGGCACTTACCTATAATAAGGCAGCGGCAGGGGCCCTGGATTCCATTGCTCCTGTTCGTGTTTATCCTCTCACTCTTCACCCCAGGTCTCCTTGGTTTGATGAGACTCTGAGGGAGTTGAGGAGAGCTGGATGAAGGTTGGAGAGGTGCTGGCAGAGGTCGGGTCTGGATGGTGACAAACTTAGTTTGATGGACCACTACGTGGTCTATCAATCCACAATCTCTCATAAGAAGGCAGAATTCCTGTCCAGAGAGATTGCGGTTGCACAGAATAGACCAGCTCAGCATTTCTGGACAGTGGACAGGTTGTGCAATCCAATCTGTCTTCAGCACAGAAGAGTCTTTTCTCAAGAACGGTGTGAGGAGTTTGCTCTATTCTTTGCAGATAAGGTTGCCAAAATCAGATCTGATGTCTGCTTGACCCTCTCCAATGGGAGTTGTGATGGTTGGCAGATGTCAGACACCCAGTTTGTGTGGTCTGACTTCAGCCTCCCCACAATCAGTGACATTGTGATGATCATCCAATCACTGCGTCCGACCAACTGTGATTTGGACCGGGCCCCACACATCTCTTAGTGGATTGTGTGGATAAAATTGGCCCAGTCCTTGCTGAGATAGTCTGAAGATCCTTGGAGAGGGGGATTTTTCC
This sequence comes from Neoceratodus forsteri, assembly GCA_016271365.2. NCBI lineage: Eukaryota > Metazoa > Chordata > Ceratodontiformes > Ceratodontidae > Neoceratodus > Neoceratodus forsteri. The sequence continues at coordinate 269,718,363 of CM057455.1, forward strand.
AGATCCTCTTAAGGAGGCTGTAGTTCACCCCTTCTTAAGAAGTCCTCTTGACCCTGACTGTCTGGCAAATTACAGGCTGTCTCTAACTTACCCTTTGTGGGTAAAGTTATTGAGAAGGTGGTTGCATCGCAGTTGGATGATCATCTGACCAACAACAATGTCTATGATTCTTTCCAGTCTGGATTTAGGAAAAGGCATAGTACCGAGACAGCACTTGTTGCTTTACTAAATGACCTCCTAATAGCGAGAGATCGAAGGACCTGTTCCATCTTGGTCCTTCTTGATCTCTCTGCAGCGTTGACACTGTGGACCATGGTGTGCTACTGAAACATCTGCAATCTATCTGTGGACTGTCTGATACAGTCCTCAGGTGGTTTCGATCTTACCTCGAGGGTAGGACTCAGAAGGTGGTGTCCGGGAATTTTTCCTCGGCATCAGTCTCCCTATCCTGCGGGGTACTGCAGGGTTCTATTTTGGCACCCATGTTGTTTGCAGTGTATATGCTGCCATTAGGTGTGATCATTAGGTGGTACAGTTCGGGTTTTCATTGCTATGCAGATGATACCCAGCTGTACATGTCCTTTGTGCCAGGATGCTACCATTTCAGTCTTTAACAACTGTCTTGCTGAAATCCAAGACTGGATGAATGTGAGTTGGCTGTGGTTGAACCTCGAAAAAACTGAGGTGTTGGTTGTGGACCAGGGTCACTAGGAGGCGGGTTTGTTAGCTGGATCGCCCTCGGGCTTATTGCTTGGGGGTGTCCAGCTGACAACCTCAGACCAGATGCGGAACCTGGCCGTTGTATTTTACGACTGTCTGACATTTAAATCTCAGGTGTCAGCGGTTGTCAAAAACTCTTTTTACCATCTGAGGAACATTGCCTAGGTGAATCATCTGGTTCCTCTAGATGATCTTCCAACTTTGGTCCATGCCTTCGTTACCTCCCGTCTTGACTACTGCAATGCCCTTTACCTTGGGCTACCGGGGGTTGAAATTCGCCACTTGCAGCTAGTGCAGAATGCAGCAGCCAGGCTGTTGACTGGTTCTTCTAGGTCCAGACATATAACTCCTGTGCTCTATGGACTGCACTGGCTGCCAGTTTGCTGGCGAATCACCTTCAAGGTCGGTTTGCTGACCTATAAGGCCCTACATGATCAGGGATCTGCTTACTTGAAAGAGCTCCTTTGTCCCTACTGTCCCCCCCACTCTCTCCAATCCACTGATGAGGGATTGCTAGGGATTCCTAGGGTTTGCTTAAAAACTTCAGGGGCAAGATCTTTTAGCTTCATGGACCTGACCCTGTGGAATTCTATATCTCATCAGGTGCGAAATTGCCTGACTGTCCAAAGCTTTAAAGAAGCTTTGAAAACCTACCTTTTTAGTAAAGCCTTTAATGATTTCTGATTATTTTAATGTTGTCTTAACTATTTATTGTTTTATGTAATATTGTACAGGCGCCTTGGTTTAAGAAAGGCACCTTATACAAATAAAGAATGATGATTGATTGATGAATGTAATTAGTTTGTGGATATTTTACAGCAGATTTTCAACACAGGCATTTTGGGACCTCCGCTCAAGAACAGTGTCACTGTGATTTTCTTAATGTGTCCCAAACACCGATTTCCCATAGCGACCACGCATTTCTGTGCTGGAAGTGCAAAAACTCATTTTGGCCAGGGTGTGAAAAATGACAGCTGTACTGTTCATAAGGAGGTGTGAAAAAATACCAGTGTAGAAAATCTGGACTGAAAATATTACAGATTTGTGAGCTTATGACGGTGCGTGGAAACTGCACAATGCATGTTCATAACACAGTCAGTTTATGACTTTTGTCACCAAGTTTTCAACATAGCCATTTTAAGACCTCTGCTCATGAACAGTGTCACTGTGATTTTCTTAATCTGTCCCGAACACTTATTTTGCACACCGATTGCACCGTTGTGAGCTACTTGCGTGAAAACACATTTTGGGTGAGATGTGAAAAATGACAGCTATACTGCTCATAAGGAGGTGTTGAAAATCTAGAGTGAAAATATTAAAAATTTGTGAAGTTACGAGCATGCGTAGGAACAGTGCAATGCATGCTCATAAAACATTCATTTTTGGGAATTTTTTCACCAAATTTTTGACATGGGGTTTTGGGGGGCCTACCTCATGAACTGTGACACTATCATTTCGTTACTTGGTCCCACAAGGTGGTTCCGCACAGTGACCAGTGAAATCACCTTTTCAAGACTGAATAGCAAAATGACAGTGTCAGAATTTATGAGGTGGGGTCCCAAAAACCCCATGTTGAACATTTGGTGAAAAAGTTCCCAAACATGCCTGAGATATGCATCAAAGTCGAGAAAACCCTATTTATTCCATTATAAAGCTTAACGGCATTTCCTCAGTTAGTGGTTGGCTTTGAAGAGTGCAGACATTGTTCCCAGTCCACCAAAGATCATTGCACCAGCCTCCAGAGGTAAGTATGGGGCGAGGGTGTGTGTGGGGAGGCAGGGTACAGAGGGTGGGCAGGGGCGGGGTGGGGTCAAGACAGTCAGTGAGGGCCATTTTTTCTTACAGGTCATTTTATTTTAAGACAACACCGGACTTTTGCCATGCTGGGGTGGGCTCCCAGTGTGGCAGCTAGAAGGTTGTTTTGGGGGGCAGTGGAGCCGATGGGGGATTGGGCACCCCATTGGTCATACGGATGTTTGCCATGCTGGGGTGGGATCCCAGTGTGGCAACTGGAAGTCAGGGTTTTTTATGTGTGTGGTGGGAGTACAGTGGAGCTGATGGGGGATTGGGCACCCCCATCACCATACAGAATTTTGCCATGCAGGAGTGGGCTCCCGGTGTGGCACCTGGAAATCTTTGGGGGGGGGCAGTGGAGCCGATGGAGGATTGAGCACCACTGTTGGCCATACAGTGTGTGTGGGGACTCAGGACTGCATGAGCACACCAGGGTGGTCTACCAGCATGCTACATAGGTGTGTCTGTGTGTGGGGGGGAAACTGTCTATGACAGTTCGGATGCAGTGGGCGCTGACACAGACAGTTTGCCTCCATGAGCATTGGTGTTTTACTTTCAACTGTATACCACTGCATCTGAATGACTGTCATAGACAGCTCGGACATTCATTTGTTCGGTGCAGCCGTGCCTGCAAAAGGGAGCAGGGCATTGGAAGTGGGGGAGGCACACCTACGGAAACTTGAATGGTGGCACTATGTTTCTTGCACATGCGTGCAAGCAAACATAAAAACAGAATTCTGTGTACAGTCACTCAGAGCAAATAAATACTATTTAGTCTGGAGTTTATCTTGTTGGCATAATCCAGTAGACACAGCACTATTTACAGATTTTATTTCTGACAGGGAAATCTGTCCCTATGTTTAGAAAGTCACTCAGAGCAAATAAATAATATCTAGTCAGGTGTTTATCTGATTGGCATAAACCAATAGACACAGCACTATTTACAGATTTTATATCTGACAAGGAAATCTGTCCCTATGTTTAAAAAGTCACTCAGAGCAAATAAGTAATATTTAGTCTGGTGTTTATCTGATTGGCATAAGCCAGTAGACACAGCGCTATTTACAGCTTGCATTTCTGACAGGACAAACTGTCATCATTTGCGAAAAGTCACTTGGAAAAACTTTTCCAAACTACATAAAATAAATTGGGTCATATAACAAACATCTATCCAGGTGTTTTGTTATTTGATGTAAGCTAATCAATATATAGACCCCATCTCCGCAAGGACATAGACAGGATGGAGGCAGTTCAGAGGATGGCAACCAAAATGGTGCAGGGTCTGCAAGAGAAGCCATATGAGGAGAGACTAAAGGAGCTTAATATGTATTCCCTTGAGGAAAGGAGGGAGGGGGGGACAAGATAGAAACATTTAAGTACCTCAGTGGAATCAACAAAGTCCAAGAGGACAGCATCTTTCAGAAAAAGAGATGTGCAAGAACAAGGGGACACAATTTGAAGATAGAGGGGGGAGGCTCAGGGGAAATGTGAGGAAGTATTTTTTCACAGAGAGGGTGGTGGGCGCATGGAACAGCCTTTCTGAGGAGGTTGTGGGGTCTAAAACTGTGGGAGAATTCAAGAATGCATGGGACAGACATAAGGCAATTTTCGTGGGGGGTAGGAAGAAATAAGCTGTTGGTTAAACAGGATTTGCAGCTTATCCTCTAGGTAGGGAAATGGGCAGACTAGGTGGGCCAAGCGGTCCTTATCTGCCATCAAAGTCTATGTTTCTATGTTTCTACTCCCCCATTCCTACCATCTCATGCATCTGGTGATGAACCTCGGCTGACTGAGCTGTTAGTGACACATTACTGTCTCTCAGATAAAGCACTCGGTTGTAAACACAAGGGAGTCAGCAGTCCAGTTCATATTCAGTCCATCTCGATTGTTGGAAGATCCCATGTGTAACTGAGTCTGCCATGTCAAGAAAAAGATTCACTGTGAGTCAAGCGTTAGATGAAATATTTGAGGACAGTGACTCCGCTGGAGTCACAAGCAATGACTCAGAGTCATGCTCATCAGACTCACCTGCTGAATCTAGGCTACCGGAGAACTGCACAATTGAATGAGACAGGGCCAATAAATGTAGCAAAAATTTAAAAGGACAAGGCAGGGCAAATATAAAAGGATGAGGCAGGGCATACAAAAATAACGCAGTTGCTAGAAGTGGAAGGGAGAAAGGCAGGGAAATAATGAGAATGTTGCAGAAAGTGCAACATGTCAAGGCAGGCAAAATAAAGATGACAAAACAATCCCAGCTATAAGAGGTAGAGGCAGGCTAACTAAACATTTGAGCAGTACTGAAAGTGGCAGGGGACAAGGCAGTCCAAACAATGCAAGAGGGCGAGGCACAGTACGTGGCATAGGTCAACAAATTGCAGTTGACAGTTGTTGATCAGTGTCTACCGAAGTGTGACAAATGGCATCAAGGGAAACAATAGAAGTAACATTTTTAGGTATTGATATGCAAACTGTTAGGGAAGAAAGCACAGACAGTGACAAAGAAGAAAACTCAGAGTAAATGGGTACGGGACTCCAAAAGTGATGAAGAGTCAGTCTCAGTTGAGAGGAGGGATGAGGTATCAGGAAACAAGACTAGGGGTGCAATAAGTATCTGACAGAGAGGGAGATGCCATAGAAGAGGAAGAGGCAGTGGACAAGCCCAGAGAAATTTAGCTACAAATACTACTGGGGCTAATCAGAGAAGTGTGGCTGAAATTACGAGGCATGAACGTGAACAGCATGTAGAACCTTTTGAGTTCACAGGATCACCGGGTATTAATGCCCCTTTGTCTGATAACCCTACACCACTTGAGTGTTTTGAAATCTTCTTCTCCGAGTCAGACATTGATAGTAATGATGGAATTATACATTTAATTTGTACAGAAACAAACCGAAATGCCAAACAATTTCTGATAAATGACAGTCATTCTGAATTCTCTCGTTCTTCTTCCTGGAAACCATTCAGTCATTCTGATGTGTTCCTTAGTATTTTCATGTTGACTGAGTTGATGAAAAAAACACAACTATCCGATTACTGGTCTACTAACCCATTCCTCTGCACACCTATTGTGCACTCTCTCATGAGCAGGGACAGGTTCTTGAACAGACTAAAATTCCTACATTTTGCGGATAATGATATATGCATGGAATCACCAGACAAGCTAAGGAAAATATGGAGTGTATTACATTTCTTACAGAACAAGTTTATGACAGCATATACCCCTGACTAATATATCAGCATTGATTAATCGCTTCTATTATTCAAAGGCCTTCTAGGATTCAAACAATATATGCCCTTGAAATGGCCAAGATTTGGCATAAAAACATAAATTGTGTGAAAGCTACTCAGATAATGGTGGCATGGGAGAGTATGTGTGGAATTTCATGGTGTACACCAGTAAAAATGTACTAGATATCACAGCTGAGCAGACCATCACACACACACTACTGTAGAAAATTTCGAACTGAATGCTCATCCACTTTCTTGTAATAATCTTGATGTAACAGCAGAGGTCAGGAATACCGCATCGACTACAATTACAGGGCAAACAATACATGACATTATAATCATGTTATTGGGAGAACTTGCAGGTCAGGGGGATATATTGTTCACAGACAAGTTCTACTCTAGCCCTAAAGCTTGTTTGACACTTACAGGACTTCAAAACCAAGTTCTGTAGAACCGTCAAAAAAACTCGATTAGAAATGCCTCAACAGTTTTAAAAGGTACAGCTGGATGTAGGAGATAGTATTTCACTCATTGCTAATGACTGTCCCAACATGAGAGCCATTATTTGGCGTTCAAGGCCCAAGAGAACACAGACCATACACATGTTGATCACTGTGCATCAGGGGGGCATGGTGTTGTGTGGCAACAAGCATGATGGAACCCCAAAGATCAAACCTGATGCTGTACTGCAGTACAATAGTAAGATAGGAGGAGTGGATATTAGTGACCAGATGCTCAAAAACTATGCATGTGTCAGAAAAACAAGAAAATGGTACAAAAAAATGTTTTTCCACATAGAGGATATCTCACTTTTCAACTCACTTGTGATGTACATGCATAAGGGTGGTAAAGGCACTCACTATCAGTATGTTGCTAAGCTCATAGAACAGCTTGCAGAAGTTTACCTGTGTAATGCTACTGCGAAGGTAAGATGTGTGTCAAGTGCAGAGACAGAGGTATGCCTTAGTGGCAGACGCTTTCCTGCTAAAATCCCTCCCACACCAAAAAATAACTCTACCAGACTTTGCAGGGTTTGCTCTGCCAAGGCCATACGTGCCTTGACAGATAGTGGATCTAAATGTAAGAGAGAATCACATGGTGGAGCATCTGACAGTACTACTGTCCTGACTGCAATGTGCCGCTTTGTGTTGGAAGGTGTTTCAAATTATTCCACACAGTGAAGGATTACGGGATCCCAGACAAATAATCATCTTCGACTTCAGAGTAATGCGAAGAATTACACTTTCAGACATTAAAAATGTAATTTGACTGACATTATTATCATATTCACAGCCTTTACCACCCTTACAGCAGTCCACACCTACAACACACACTTGCCTTGCTTTTTTTATTGTTTTGCCTGCCTCTGCCCTTGCTTCTTCCAGTGCTGTTTCAGCATATGACATCATTTCAACATTAGTTTGATTTTTTCCATAAATACATACACTACGGTGATGTAGTTAGGGGCAAAAATAAATAAATATCAGGGAAATGTTTATCTAATTTCATTAAATAACATCCATACTATTAAATAAATCTTCATGCGACCTTCTGTGAGCTTTTATTCTCAAACTTTGGCTCATGAATTATGAATATGACAAAAAAAAACATTTTTGAAAATTGCTTTATTTTAGCTAAATATGCAAGATTAGGTTATTATACAATGGCAAGAAAAAATTCTAGACTCTGATTGGTCATTCTTGGACTGGACCCATGCTGTTATCCCAGTACAATATCACGGGTCTAGTCTCAGCCTCACTGTGAACCTGTAGATGAGCTTTGGCTTGATGATGTGCTGCTTGATGTGCTTGATGATGTACTTCATTGCTTCATCTTCTTTTAAAAAACAAAAATATTTTTCCGCACAAAAACATCTTTAAAGTGATTTTTTTTATTCTGTATAACAATGAGCCATTGTATTGGTGGAGGGCATCTTGCCCTGGAGCTCCCGCGATGATCCTGAGCCGCCCCCCCCCGCCTGAAGTTGGTGGAGGGCATCTTGCCCTGAAGCTCCTGCAACGATCCTGAGCTGCCCCCCCGCCTGAAGGTAACTGCAGCTGAAAGCGAACACCTCGTACAGCATTCTTCTCCTTTGTCTGCCTTTAAATTTGATGCCTTCTGAAAGCTGCTCTCTGGAGCGGTAGCACACCAAGCTGTAGCTTAAACGATGTTGCAGCGTGGCTAAGCACCTTTTAGTGAAGTGCAGTTGCTGGCTTTCACTGCCTTCCCCTGACTCAACGAGCCGTCCCTCTCACTCTGCAGAGCCCTGGCCTGCAACGGCGCTCGGTACTGGACTGTAGGACCTGTGTGTTCTCTTCCCCGCAGTCGCTTTTATGACTGCTCCCACCCGCCCTCACCATACACTCCACCTTGGCTGGCATTTGCTTTATAGGGCTATGCCACACCTCTAACATGCCCCCTTGGGCCGAAAAATAACTATCTCCTCAGATTTTCATTTGCAGGTTATACCAGTCTACAACTAGAGGGCGTTCTGATTTATCCTGCATTATAACTGTTTAAAGTAATAAGTAAAATTTTATTTCCTTCAACCTGGTCTCCTTTTTTAGCTCTTTCTCAGACATTAAATATCCTGCTAAAATGTATACTCGATATGGACATTAAATACATTATAACCTTTCTATCTATTACAATCCTATTTAACCACTGTTTGGTCCAAGTCCCCTGCAGAACTAAAAAGTTATCACTGGGTTGTTTCCGAGACATTGATCCCAGGCACAGTTCATTTCTAACACCCTTTCCTTATCCCTTTGACACCTTCTCACTTATTATTCCTCACAAACTAGCTTACCACTTAGCCTACTCCCTCCATAAACCTGTAGGTTGCAAATTTCCCCTCCTAACTTTATCCTTTCATCATAAGCTATGGCACTTCCTCCGCCTAGCAATACTTCTATCTGGGGACATTGAACTGAATCCTGGACCTATAACAATGAACCAGTCACCAAATAATGTGACCTGGACAGATTCAAAGGGACTACGGTTGCGCATGAATATTAGGAGCCTTCGTAATCTACCAGAACTTGAGGCATGGGTGGCACAGAATCTTCCTGACATCTTATGCCTATCAGAAACCCGGTTAAAGCCCCCTCCATCATAACCGCTTGTGTGCCTTACCCACTATAATCTTATCAGGCAAGACAGAATCGCCACCAAGCATGGAGGTGGGGTTGCTATCTACTACAAACAGCACCTGCTGCTAGGCCAAAATGTTCTTCCTGCCCTATCTCTTTGTGAAGCCATCCATGCTATGCTCCTATTAGGTTCAAAGAAATTGCATTTAATCTGTGCCTATAACCCCCCTGCAGGAGGGTTAAAAGGCCTAGAAGAACTTCTCCAACACATTGATAGTACCACTGGTCATAACGAAGTCCTAGTATTAGGTGACCTAAACCTCAACTGGGCTAGTAAAGTGTCTCAAGCCCTCCATACCCTAGTGCAAAGTCATAATTTTCATCAGTTGATCTCTGACCCCACCAGGATTAGGGCCCCCTAGCAGTTTAGCACGCTTATAGACTGGATCCTTACTAATTGCCCTGATAGCATTAGCTGTGCAGGCACTTTACCAGATGTAATCAGTGATCACTCCCCGATCTACTGCACGTGGAGCTCATACAAAAAAAATCTCTGCCCCCAAGACTTGTAACTTTTCACAATCTTGCCAATTTCAACCCTTTTCACTTTATTAATGACCTTTCTATGATTGACTGGTCCTCCATTCATAATGCATCGGATGTCCAGTCTGCCCTAGACAGCTTCCTCACTATATTCCGTCGGCTCCAAGACGTCCATGCTCCATGGATCACCAGGCGCTTTCGTGGCACTCAGACAAAGTGGCTTACTAAAGATCTACTAACCCAGATTAGGGCCAGAGACAAAGCCTGGAGTCTCTTTAAGTCCACAAAGTTGGAATCTGACTACTGCTATTACTGTTCATTGAGGAATGCCTGCAAAAACAACATCCGTCTATCCAAAAGTACCTTCTGTAGGAACCTGCTAATAAACGCCTCTGGTGATTCTAAGAAATTCTGGACTACCATAAAAACTATCATTGGCTCTAATCAAAGTTCCATACTAATAGTATGTTACTTAATGGTATACACTGCACAACCTGCTAACCATAGCTAATACCTTAATAACCTTTTCTCAGATTTATCCAGCTACCTGTCCACCTTCCAAAATGCTAGCACTGTGCTGCCTTCTTGTGACATTAAACCACCACCCTCAAACCCCTTTTAAGTTCGGATCATTCATAAAAGAGAAGTTGAAAAGCTACTTCTCACTATCAATGACAACAATAGTCCTGGGTCTGATGGTCTTGAGCCAAGGCTGCTGAAAGCAGCGGCCCCCTTTATAGCCTCCCCAGTAACCACAATTTTTAATATGTCCCTTTGCCGTGGTATAGTACCAACTATATGGAAAATTGCTAAAATCACTCCTATTCCAAAGAAAGGAGACCAAAAGGAAATAAAGAACTATCGTCCCATCGCTATACTCTCTATCTTAAGTAAAATTTTGGAAAAACTAGTCGCCACACAAACAATTGAATACCTTCAAAAATATAACCTCCTCTCCAGTTCCCAACATGGTTTTCGTAAAGGCCATAGTACCACCTCTGCCCTGCTAAAGCTGACTAGTGACATTAACTCAGCCATGGGCCTAGGCCTCTTGACTGGAGCAGTTTTTATTGACCTAACTAAAGCTTTTGATCTGGTAAACCACTCGCTCCTTCTATCAAAACTACGGTCCTTTGGTTTCTCCCCAGATACCATAACTTGGTTTGAGAGCTATCTGACCGACAGGCAACAGACCGTGGTCTTTAACTCTGCTACTTCGGACCCTGCACCTATCCACGTTGGAGTGCCACAGGGCTCTATTCTTGGTCTTCTACTCTTCACTATATTCATTGATGACATCCCTTCAGTCGTACCGAATTGTTCATCTTTGCTCTACGTGGATGACCTGGTTGTCTATCATAGTGCGAAAACTTCAATCTCCCTACACCATCCTCTTGCATCGGATTTCGTGAGTATCCAAACCTGGCTTACTCATAATAAACTTGTCCTAAATTCTAGCAAATCTTACTCAATGGTGTTTGGCTCCCAGGCCAGACTCAAAACTAATCCTTATCCCCTTATCATCTCCTGTGCGGACAACTCTCCTCTACCCTCTACCAATTCTTTCAAATATCTTGGTGTCACCCTGGATGAATCACTTGACCTTGACCTTCATATCTCTACTATTTGTAAGTCAGTCAATGCTAAGCTAGGAAGTGCCTATCGTGCCAGCTCACTTACCCCTCAAGCCAGACTAGCAGTGGCTCAGTTTCCTTCACCGGCTCTAGTATATGGCTCGTCGATCTTCCTTTCTGCATCTAAATCTGCCCTTCATAAATGGGACATCACTTACAGTAACATTTGTCACTATGCCACGGCCTCACCACGTTTCAAGCACCACTGCCACCTTTATCGGGACCTAAAATGGCTCAGCCCGTCCGCCTATCGTCTTCAGACCTTTGGATCATTAATTGACTCTGTCATCAGAACAGGTCTCCCCTATCCCTTTCTTCTGCACTGGAAACTCAACCTCCTATTCATGAATTACAATCTCACTGATAAAGCCTTTTCATGGTGCCAAGATGTAGAACAAAAATGGGCACTCGCGCGTTTTCCTACACTGCCCCGGAATACTGGAACTCTTTACCTCTCTCCATCCGCCAAACAAACACCCATGCTATCTTCAAGAAACTACATCGTGAACACCTTCACACTCTACATCCCTGCACTTGTTTTAACCCACCTTGAACCCATATTTATGCTTGCTCTCTCCCTTATCTTCATCCTATCTACCCCCCTTTTTCCCTTCTCTACTTATGATCTTTACTCATGCTCTTTCATCCCCTCTTTCCTCCTTCTCTCCTCTCTACCTTTTACAGCACTTACTGCACTGTAACTTACTACCTTCCACGTTGTTTTCTTCTTTGATACCAATCCTGTTTTCTCCTTCTGTATTCATGGTATCTTATCCTTCACCATTCAGTATGTCAATGTACTTACTATACACTGCTTTTACCCATTTGTACTGTTTCATGTGCTGCGTCACATGTTTATTGTTATGTCTGTAAACTGTTTTCTCCCGGGTCGTGCCTGAAAATAGGCATTGTTTGCCTAGTGCACTTACCCGGTCACCAAAAGCAAAATAAATAAATAAATAATAGCAATAATGCCCTCCAGGGTGTTTATCGTTTGGGATAACATCACACCTCAGTTATTGGACGCACTCGGCCTGCTGCCTTGTGTCCAACCACCTGAGGCGTAATGTCATCCCAGCACGACACACACACCCTGTTGGGCATTATTGCTTAATTCACTTATCATTAACAATGGAAAAACAAAATTAGTACTGAGTATAGCCATTGACCCTAACATCATAAATAGAAAATGTCATTAGGATATCTTATACACAAAAAATGTATATAAGGCTGTACTTTTAGGGTACTAAGTTCAGCAAAATCGACAGCAGTAGGGGGTAAAATTTCCTAAAAGTATTTAATTTATTTAGTTATTCAAATGTTGGTGACTGGGTAGACTCACTGAGACCTAAACAGTCCCTTTTTAAGGGGCAACCCAGAATTAATTACATACATCTATAAACATAACAAAATACATACATGTCATTTCACAATTAACAGTCAATATAGAAATACTGACCAAGTCAAGGATACAGTGGTAGGCTAATTACAATCAACATCAACAGGAGAAGAAGTACTATTATACACAAGACAGGCACAGTCAGATTGATGTCCCAATGAGGTTAGATTGGCATCAGGGAGTCGGTAGACTCAGTGGTAGCAGTTGCAGAGGCTCAGTTCCAACAGGTGGGCTTTATCACCCTTCTTGAAGCCCCCAAGGGTACATTCCTGGAGACTGCTAGGGAGACCAGCAGTTAAAAGGTTAAACCATTCACTGAGGACCATGGTTCCCTTCCTGGATGTATGCTCTAGACTTGAGACTGACCAAATAATGAATGGCGAGCTATCATAGGATGGAAGGTCTGAAGCTCATGCGATAGCTACAGTAGAGTTTGAGGACCCCTGTGACTGGGAAATTAAATGCCTTTGTGACTACACCCCCCGATGTGTATTTTGCAGATTGTATGTAGTTGGGATTATAGTGGTGGGAAGAGCTTTACCGAGTCCTTTCTGCTTTTCTGTCAGCAACTAGCAACTAGGCAGGGGTCTGAAATAAACAGAAATCTAAACTATGAACTGTGCTTGCTTCTTTTTTAGAATACCTGACATGGAGAATACCCTGCCATACCTCTGTATTTTTTATGGAAACATCACAAATGTGCTGCCAGGGAAGTTCACTAGAAAAAATAAGGCTTACATTTGTGGAATTATACAGTGTTGTGTGTTATAAATAGAATAAAGTATGGGGCGATGCTTGTAATGAAAAGTTTACACCCCCCCCCGCCCAAGGCGTTAGATGCTACATAAACCCTGAGAGCAAAACTTGAAGAGTTTATAAAGCTTCTAACACTGGGGGAGGGGGAGGGGGGTGTAAACTTTGAGTTTACACACACTGCCCCATATTTTACTTTATATAATTGTTGAGTTGCATTTTTTCACCTCAACAATTATATAATATATGTCCAGCAGTGTGATGGTTGGAATCGAGGTAGTCTCGGGAGGTAGTCTTACCTTTTTTGAAGCAGTGCTATTTTTCATTTGTGGTCAAACAGTGGTTGGAAGAGCAGAAATAGTTAAGTGACTAGAGTTTCAAACAAATGATTAACTTTTAAAAAAAGAATAAGTCTTTTCCTGTATGCTTCATGTGCTGTAGCTATGGCAGTTGCCAAGGAAGTTCTAGTCGCTACGGTTACTGTATTAGGAGACCTGTAGAGGGAAGGGGGATGAGAAGAAGCGGAGGAGCTGCTGGTAGAGATTTTATTTTAACATTATTTTTAGATTCACTCTCTGAAAAAAAACGCCAATGGGGGAAAAGTGGAAGGAGTTCTGAGTGTTTTGTAAGGTCACTGTGTGAGAGAGGGAGATGGCTTCAGTGGGTGCGAGACTGTTCCGGCTCGTGGTTTTTGCCATAGCAAGGTGGCACGTGATTGCTGTTATAAACACTCCTTTATAATGGCAATTTACACACTCCTTTTCCTATGGGAAAAATGTGACCCATTAATTATATTACAATTGAATCAAATCTAAATATTGTAAAAGGTCACTGGACATGGGGTATAATTGAGCGGCATAGGACATGTTAAAGTTAGACAGGAAAAGCAATCTTATTCCAAAGATTTCTTAGTGTAGGTTACAGTATATTTTATTGGTGATATATCTGGCTGTTACTGCATTATAATACATAGTGGATAAAAATAGATCAATAATCACAGAATCACAGAACTTGACAGCGTAAAAGGACTTCATGGCCCATCCTGTCTGCCCCTCCCCCTACTAATCTTTCCACTCCCCTCCTAGAACTCCCACCCCACTTCCCTGCAACCTCTTATGCCTGTCTCATACTTTTTTGAAACCCAACACAGTCTCAGCCCCTACTCCCCCCTTCAGTGTCAACCCTATTGCAGATTTTCATGTCTTCTGCAAAGAGGGCAACATGTCCCTTAAGTCCATCAGCTATATCACATATGTAGATACTGAAGAGGAGTGGTTCCAGCACCAACCCCTGGGGTGCCCCACTCATTATTCACCCTGTCCTGGAGTGCACACCATTTACTACCACCCTCTGGCTTCTATCTGCCAACCAGTTTTCTACCCATCTAGTAATTTTTCCCCCATCCCCATGCATTCCAGCTTGTTGACCATCTTTCTGTGGTGTACGGTGTTGAAGGCATTGATGAAGTCCAGAGAGGCCATGTCCAACACACCCCACTGGTCGATTACCTGCATCACCCAGTCAAAGAACTGAATTAAGCTGGACTGGCATGACTTCCCTCTTGTGAACCCATCATGGTTGTCATCCAGCAAACTGTTCACCTCCAGGTATTCCGTTGCCCTTTACCTGATGAGTGCCTCAATGACCTTCCCCACCAATGTGGTGAGGCTGACATAAAAACATAGAAGTTGATGGCAGATGTCTGCTCATTTCTTTTTCTACCTTATAAATGTGCCATTGGTCTTTGCTCTGTCAATGGCCTATCTATTCATACTCATCTGTATTGCTCCCTTATGCCTATCATATGCCTGTTTGAAGCCCTGCACTGTATTCATATCCACCACTTCCTAAAGTAGGCCATTACATGCATCCACCACACTTTCAGTGAGAAAGAACTTCCTCACATTACCCCTTAATTGCCCTCACTCTAATCTCATGCTATGTCCTCTTGTCCTGCTGTTTTTCTTTTATTGAAACATGTTAGACTCTTTCACCTTGTTAATGCCCTTAAGGCGCTTGAATGGTTCTATCATATCACCTCTCTCCCTCCTTTGCTCAGGGTATACATATTGAGCTCCATTAATCTGTCCCCATATGTTTTCTGATGCAGTCCCTGCACCATTTTGATTGCCCTTCTCTGGACTGACCCAATCTGGTTAATGTCCTTGTGAAGGTGTGGCCTACGGTACTGCACGCAGTACTCCAGATGGGGCCTAACCAGTATGTTGTAAAGAGGGATTATTACCTGACCAGGTGGTAGTTCTCCCTCAACTCTCTGCTTCCCCCCTTGTGAACTGGCACTACAGTCACCCTCCTCCAGTCCTCCGGCACCCTCCTAGTTTCCAAAGACAGGTTGAACAGCCTCACTAGTGGGGCAGTCAATTCCTCTCTCAGTTCCCTGATCATGGCGGGCCCAGTGGCACTGAGGTTTGAGGCACTGGACATCACACCTTGCACCATGCTGGTGACCCAGGTTTGGGAATAATTCAGGGCCACTGGGGGTCAGCAGGGGGGAGAGAGAGAGAGAGAGAGAGAGAGAGAGAGAGGATTGAGAGCCCATAGGGCAGCTCTCATCCCTTGGGGTGGGATCAAGGGGACAGCCCAGTACCACAGCGGCCCCCGGTGGAAGCCAGAGACACTGCTGTGCTTAGGGGTCAGAAAAGTGGGGATGTAGAGGACGTCATCTTTGGGAAGGTGGTGGGGTGCACAAGGTGTGGGGCAGCCATGATACTGGCCTGGGCTTGGAAGTTTGTCAGTTGCCCAGTGTGCTACTAGCTGGCACAGCTTAGGGAGGAGGTTGAGCTGATTAGGAGCCAGCTGGGGGGGGGGAGGAATGATTGGAGAATAGGGCAGGGGCTCTCCCACGGGGTTGCACTAGGGGCGGGGGCATAGGGAAAGGAGTGCAGAAGAGTACTCTGGGGTTAGATAGGGACCCTGACAGAGGGGGCCCAAAAGGAGGACACTACCAAGGAAGCATGCAGGTATCTGGGGACCCTCACAGAGGGGAGCCAAAGGGAGGACATTCTTAGGGAGAGGGCTGAGGATGGACAGAGGGAAGCAAGGTGGGAGGTGGATCGAACCTTAAGCTCAGTAACCACTTCACTTCTTCTGCTTGGGGATAAGGAGGGTGATGTAGCCATGACAGGGGCAGTTAGAGATGGAAAGGGAGTGGGAGGCAGGAGGTGGGGGTCGGATAGCAGGAAGAACAGGGGGGAACTTGGAATGCGAGAAAATGGGGGGAGCGGGGGATCAGAGCAGGAGGAGTAAAGGAGGGGGTAGAGGGAGGAAAGCACAAGGAGAAGGACCAGTTGGGAGGAAAGGGAAAGGACCAGAAGTACAAAGAGGATACAGTAAAGGGAGCTGAGGGTTTAGGCCAGGGGAGCACGACAGGCAAGGAGGGGCTGAACAGAGACGGGAAGGAAGGGAGGATGAGCCATGCTCGTTTAGCACATGAGGGGGAAGGACCAGTCGCAAGCAGTAATGGGGGGGTAGTAGGGTACAGAAGGATACTCAGGAGGAGGCATAGGATCGGAGGGGAGGGGTGGCCAGTGTAAATAAGGAGGGGGAGACAGGGTGGCATGCAGATAGGGGGAGGAGCAAGGAGCTGGCTGGGGGGAGGCGCCAATAGAAAGGATGAGGGACATGCAAGGGGGGAAATGTAGGAAAAGGGGTGGTCAGTGTGCTTCTGTTGCATGATTCCATGATCAGGGGTATCAAATGGGATAGGGAGGGGGAAGCCTGCCCAGTTAGAACAAAATGCTTCCCTGGACTAACGGTGCACAGGGCCAAGCATAAGGTATATCACCTGGCAAAGGATTATGGAGGTTCTCTGGACATACTGGTCCACCTGGGTACCAATGACATTGAGGGAAATATTGAGCTAGAGATACAGGCAAGGTTCAGGGAGCTTGCCAGGGTCTGTCAGGACATAGGAAATCCTGCCGGTGCCAAGGGCTAGTGGGGAACACAAGAGAAAGATTAGGGAGATAAACCAGTGGCTCTGGGAGTGGTGAGGGGCCAGATGGTATGGTTTGATGGGGGATTGGGGGGAGACTTGAGAGGATAAGGGGCTGTATGCTAGAGATGGGCTCCATCTCAGTTTGGAGAGGAGGGAAATTCTTAGGTTGAAAATAGAGGGGTTCGTTGGTGAAAGGTGGGGTTTAAACTTGTGAAGGGGGAGGGATGGGAGAAAAGGCTGTCGAGGGGGTCCAATGAAGGAGAGACTTTGTCTCCACCTCCCCTGGGGAGCTGGAGGAATGCGGGAAAAGACCAACTGGTAAGGTGCAGACCGGGGAAGACGGAATCCCCATGGGAATGTGAGCAGGGGAAATGGAAGTATAGGGAAAGAGTGGAAGGTAGTCCTGCTAAATGCCAGGAGTTTGCCAGGAGCTTGGGTAATAAAATGCCTGAGTTCCAGGCAATGCTAACTGAGGGAGAGGTGGATGTGGCAGCAGTCATTGAGACCTGGGCCACTGCAGGACAAGACTGGGACCTGAACCTACAGAGTTACACCATGTTCAGGAAGGACAGGGGAAAGGGAAGGGGAGGAGGGGTAGCAATAATAGTCAAAAATTGCATTGGCATAGGAGGAGTGGAGGAGGCTGAGGAAACTGTGGAGGCAATTTGGGTCACCTTGATAACGGGGGGGGGGGGCAAGAGAGTAAAAATAGGAGTGGTGTATAGACCCCCTGCACTGGCGGAGGAGCTGGAGGAGATTCTGGCAGCAGATGTTGGGAGACACTGCAGATTAGGCAGCAGAAGGTGGTGGTATTGGGGGACTTAAATATGCCAGGAATGGACTGGGGGACTATGACATCCTCAGTGGCCAGGGAACAGAAGTTGTTGGATGTCTTTCAGGACACGTTCCTAACTCAGCAGGTGGAGGAACCAACCAGGGAGGCATGGATATAGGATGTGGTCCTGGCAGACAGTGACCAGATTGCAGGCCTGGAGGTAAAAGACCTGTTGGCGGGGAGCAACCATGCCACAGTCTGGTTCTGTCTGGACCTAGGAGGGGTAAAAGGCAGCATAAAGACGGAGGTAACTGACTTCAGGGGGGCAAATTTTAAGGAAATGGGAAGGATCCTTAAGGAGCATTTGAATGGGATTGGGCCAGACATGGACACTGACAGTAGGTGGGAAATCATCAGGAGGGGGGTGCAGGATGCTACCAGCACCTGTGCAAGAGTGGGATGAAAATTCGATAGGTCCCAAAAACCCTGCTGATGGACCAGGGAGGTTCAAGAGGTGGTGAGGAGGAAAGAAGGCAGCTATAGGCATTTCAATTGCTCAAGGAGTGAAAGGGGATCAAGGGGAGTATGAGCTGATGTCCAAAAGGGCCACTAGGGTGGTAAGATCAGCTGAGGCAAGGAAGGAGCAGAACCTGGCCAGAGAAATTAGCAGAGGAAACAAGGGGTTCTTTAGATACACTAGGGAAAAACGAAGGGTGAAGGGGCAGATTAGCAGGATTAAAACAGGGGAGAGATGGGCAAAGGCTCTGGGGAGCAGGCTGAGGTACTAAATGAGAACTTTGCCTTAGTTTTCACCAAGGAAAATGGGGGGGGCTGCATCATACATGGGAGGAAACAGTGAAACTGAGGAGGGGAGCCCTTACTGATAGACAGGTATAGGGAGAGGGGGGCCATCACTGGCCGGAGTGGGGAAGGCAAAGCAGGGGGACGAGGTAGCTGAGGTGGAAATCACGGCAAAGAGAGTGAGGGAAGCCCTCAGGTCCCTTAAGATGGAGAAAGCACCCGGGCTGGATAAAGTACATCCCAGAGTGCTGAAGGAACTGGCGGATGTCCTGGCAAAACTCCTGGCAGAGCTTTTCAGAATCTCTCTGAGGACAGGGTGGGTGCCCCAGGACTGAAAGGTGGTGCATATAGTGCCTATTCACAAGGGGGGGAATCAAGGGAGGTGGCAGGGAACTACAGGTCCATCAGCCTGACATCGGTGGTGGGCAAGGTGATGGAGGGCATAGTCAAGGAGAGTCTGGGGGGGACCTGGAAAAGTCGGGGTGCCTGGATGATTGACAGCATGGATTCATCCTCAGGAAACTGTGTCAGACAAACCTTGTGGAGTTCTATGACTGAGTGACAAGTGCCTTGGACCTGGGTAGACCGTGGACGTCCTCTTTCTTGATTTCAACAAGGCATTTGACTCTGTTCCTCACTGGGGCCTGTTAGATAAGCTGGGAGAAATGGAGGTGGGGAACCATATGATCAAATGGATAGGCAATTGGCTCCAGGCCCGGACCCAGAGGGTCAGAGTTGGTGGGTTAGTCTCATCCCCAAGGAGGGTCATTAGTGAGGTCCCTCAGGGATTGGTCCTTGGACCTCTCCTGTTCAATGCCTATGTCTCTGACATAAGAAAGGGTGTAAGGAGTGAGATGAGTCTCTTTGTGGATGACTTAAAACTGGGGGCAGTGGTGAATGGGAAGAAGGGAAGAGTGACCCTAAAGGGGGACCTGTAGGCTCTGGAAAGGTAATCTAGGAAGTGGAAACTGAGGTTCAATGCAGGGAAATGCAAGGTACTGCACCTGGGAGCCAGAAACCTGGGCTAAATGTACACCCTTGGGGGGGAAGCTACAAGTCTCAATGGCTGAGAGGGACCTGGGGGTGGTGGTGGATGTCAAGATGAACAACTTGGAGACTTGTAGGAGGGCAGCAGCCAAGGCCAACACGATACTGGGATGCATCGCTAGGGGGATCACCTCCAGAAGGAGGGAAGTGATAGTCACTCTGTATGACTGCTTGGTGAGGCCACACCTAGAGTACTGCGTGCAGTTTTGGAGGCCACACTTGAAGAGGGATATTGAACTCCTGGAGAGACTCCAGAGGATGTCAACCAAAGTGACCTGGGATTTGGGTGACAGGACCTATCAGGAGAGGCTCAAAGAGCTAAATATGTACACATTGAAAGAGAGAGACGGGACCAGGGGGACATGATAGGGGTCTTCAGGTACATGAAGGTGGTAAATAGGGGAGGAACAGTCAGGGTGCTCCAAAAGAAGGATGGGGGGCAACTATAGGGCAAGCTGGAGGAGGAGAGAGTCAGGGGAGAAAGGAGGAGGTGCTACTTCACTGACAGGGTGGTGGAGCCATGGAATGTGCTGCCCAGGGGACTGGTGGAGGCAGAGACAGTGGAGGTGATCAAGACAGGGTGGGACAGGTACAGGGAAAGGGTTCTGGAAGCAACGTTCAATGCAGTGAGAATATCTGGGACTGGGAAGGGAGAAGCAAGGGAGAGTGAGGGGGGCAGCAAGGTCAGCTCCCAGGATGGGGCTGACCAAATGAGCAGACATTGGGCCTATTCTGTTGGCATTTTAGTATGATAGAGCCATGGCAAACATCATCAGATGTCATTGCACGTCCAGGCTCTGGGGGGAGGGAGGGGTAACTACCACTAGAAAAAAACACTCCAATCCTGATAGGTGAAAGCTCCCTACAGCGCCGGCAGCCACATGCCCATGACTGGGTCTCCTCTCCAACCCTTCAGTCTCTCTTCACTGACCCAGATGGATGGTCTGGATTGAAGATAGAGTGACAGTTGAGTGGTCGGCTCAGAGCCAGGGCCTTGTCTGGCATGGGTTCAGCAGGGAGGCAGTAATATACATGAGGAGAGAAAGAGAGTACAGTGGGTGGTAGAGTGGCTCAGCAAGTTAGGGTAGCCTGAGAGAGTTCTAGGATGGAGGAGATAAAAAGAGTTAAAAAAAAAAACGTGTCCTGATCACACTCGGATGCAGCCTGTCCAGCCCCATGGCCTTGTCCACCTTCACTCTGCCTATTTCATCCCTGACTCTCTCCGTGCTGAAGGGTCTTGTTTCCACCCCTGTTCCTCCCTCCTTCTCAACTTTGGTCCACGTTCCTCCCCCTTCTTCATAAATACTGAGTAGATGTACCCATTCCACTCTTCTGCTTTCTCCCAGTCCTCCTGTAATGGCTTCTCTCCTTCCCCCCAAAGCCTTGCAATCCCTTGGCCAGCCCTCCTACTATCTATCATATATCTAAAAAAGTCTTGTTACCTCTTCTGGCCTGTTTCACTATCCTTTCCTCTGTGTCTGCCTTTGCCCTCCTAATTACCTTCCCCGCTAGTCTCCTTAGAGAGGCTGATTTCACTTAAGCCATAGCCAGTGGCTTTTGGCAGAGTGGGCCGCATCAGCGGCAGGAGCCTGATTGGGGACCGCATCGGTGAGCTGCAAGGATGGATCAGAGGCTGAAATCAGCAGTATGGAGAGCAGATGCAGAGAAGAATCTGTAGTGACAGCAATCTGTGGCACTAAGAAAAAATAATAACTGGTTAGTCTAAAAAAATACATGACAACCTAATGCTTTCATACTGTCTAATACATAAGTATGTATTATGAGCCCTGTATTATGGAGTTTGCCACAGCTGTCTCCTCTCCCATGCCAGATTAACTGTAGCACCATCGGCCCACTATATTCAGAGCCAGTTGGCTGTGCATGTAAAAAGTGCACCATGTGAAAAAATAGAGCTCTGGCACCATATTCAAACAGATAGCATGATCCGAACCGATCGCACTATCTATTTAAATGTTGGTCCCTGGTTGCATGGAGCAGAGCAAGTTCTAGTGGATGTGAAGAAGATGGCAGCTGTAGGTACACTTAGATCCTGCCTTCTCTCTCCATCCAGCTAGCACCAGGCAGATGGAAGGTCAGAGAAGGGGATATAGGGGAGCTAAACATGTGGCTCAAGGGCTAGTGCCAGGAAAAAGAGCACAAATTTGTAGGTAACTGGCAGCAGTTTTGGGAGCAAAAGTTCTTTAAATTCTGTGGACTGCATCTGACTAAGGAGGGAGTTAGTGCATTGGGGCAGAAGTTTGATGTCTTTGCAGAATATTTAAATTAGCAAAGGGGGAGATGGGTGCAGCACCCCATACATCGAATGGGAAGAACACCCCTCCCCCCTCAGCTAGCGATCAAACAGGAGTTCAGCATGTTTGTAGTTCATTTGCATCACTAGGTAAGGAAAAAGGTCCGGCTCCCCATATGATGCACAGGGGAAATGTCGGACCTTGTCCAACAACTAACACACTGAAATTTGGCCAATGGAAAATCAGGTACACGAATGCCCGCAGTCTAGGAAACAAGATCCCAGACCTGCAGGCAACAATTACAGAGGCTAAACTGGACATAGTAGCCATTAGCGAGACATGGTTCACCAGTAACTACACTTGGGAGATTTCAGTACCCAGTTATGTACTGTTCAGAAGAGACCAAGGTGCAAGGGAGGTGGAGTGGCCCTTTATGTCAATGAAAATATCAAAGCTACAGAAATTCAAAATACACATAAGGAGCCAAAAGAACTGTGGGTAACTCTGGAAACAGGAACTTGGATAGCCATACAAACTGGGGTTGTATACAGGCCTCCAGACCAAGGGGAGGACATAGACACATTACTGTTACAAGATTTACAAAACATAATAGCAAAAGGGGAGGTTCTGATAATGGGAGACTTCAACATGCCAGCTACACATTGGTCAATACCAGCAGAAACATCCACCAGAACTAGACACATAGTGGATTCCCTGCAGGGTGAAGGCCTCAAACAACTAGTAGAAGCAGACAGGGATATCCTAGATCTAGTACTAACAGGGAAAGGATCAGAGATCTCCAGGAAGAGGGTCACCTGGGGGCCAGTGACCATCACATGGTATGGTTCAATTTGGCCACTAGAACTAAATCATTTCAGGGCAAAAATATGGGACTTCAGAGGAGCTGACTTTGATAAGATGGCCAACAGAGTTAAGCTAGCCCTTGCAAGACAAAATACAGGTGAGTGGGTACAGGCAAATTGGCAAGCATTAAGGATGCACTACTTGAAGCATCATCCCATTGTGTTAGAGAGAAAAGCAAAAGGAAAAGAAGGAGGAAACCACTCTGGTTCTCAAAAACTGTAGCAGAAAAGGTCAGAGCCAAAAGGCTGGCCTTCAGAAAATATAAGGGAACGCAGAGGGATGAAGATTGGAAGGCATACCAAACTGCCCTAAGGGAAGCAGGGAAGGCAGTAAGGCAGGCAAAGGCCCAAACCAAGGAAACACTAGCACAAACAGTAAAAGAAGGGGACAAGACTTTCAATAGATACATTAGTGAAAGGAGAAAGTTCAGAGGAGGTATTGCTAAGATCAAAGGGGATAAGGGGGAGAGTGCAGAGGAGGACCAAGGAAAGCATCTATCCTAAATAGATACTTCTGCTCAGTATTTACTGAAGAGAAGGTAGGTCAGAGCTCACAGCTCAGCACCATGGGCACAGAGGGGGAAGGAAGAGTGCACTACTCCTTTCACAAAACTAAGGGTCCTACAAGAGCCCACTAAGCTCAGGGTGGACAGGGCAATGGGACCTGATGGCATACACCCAGGGTACTGTAACCATTATCGGAACTGTTTAGTGAGTCTCAGAGCACAGAAGAGATCCCAGAAGACTGGAAAAGGGCTCATGTTATCCTGCTCCACAAAAGTGGAGCAGGGAGGAGGCAGGGAACTACAGACCAGTCAGTCTTTCCTCAGTAGTGGGCAAGATTATGGAGGCATTTCTTAAGGAAAGGATGGTGCAACATCTGGAATCCATAGGAGCACAGGATCCAAGACAGCATGGGTTTACAACAGGAAGGTCCTGTCAAACTAATCTCATAGATTTATTTGACTCAGTCAGAAGAGATGCAAGTCACTAGTGGGGTATCTCAGGGATCAGTTCTGGGGTCAGTCCTCTTCAATATCTTCATCAGTGACATTGCAGATATATTGGAGGGTAAAGTTTGTCTGTTTGCAGATGACACCAAGATCTGCAACAGAGTAGATGATCCAGATGGGGTGGGCAGAATGAGAAGAGATCTGGATAAACTGGTAAAATGGTCAGAAAAGTGGCAACTGGAGTTTAACGCAAAGAAGTACAAGTGATCATTTCTTGTGGATTTTATTTGGTAGAAGGTTATTTCTTTTCTTTCTTACTACTTCTAAGGGGCTAGCAGGGTATTGTTTTGGGGCTGTTGGAATTTTGTGAACTGTTTTGGTGGCTATAAGTGGGCTTATTTGTTTGATGTTTCACTATATAGTAGGCTGCATTTGTAGAGGCCTATTTCTTCTGATTTAAAACCTATTTGGTGTGATTTAACTGGGGCTGTTTCTTTGAATCAGAGACCTATGTCTTTCTAATTTCAAGCCTATTTTGATGTGTCTTTGGTGAAGCTGTTTGAATTGGAGACCTGTTTCATTTGGTAGCAAACCTATTTTGCATTGCTATTGCATTGTGGAAAGGAGGAATAGGAGTTTGAAGAAGGTTGTGCAATAGCTACTTAAAGTCTATTTTTGACTGTGGATAGAAATGTTAGGAATATAAAAAGCAGTTGCTCAAGCTATCTAAATGTGTACAACAAAGGGGGTAAAGGTAATTAAGAAAAGAATGTTTTGCACAGAAAGAAGGGGGAGAGGGGAGATTTGGGGGAGTGTTTGGTATCCTGTATCCGGAAGGGTGGGGGGGTCACTGGTGGGCAACAACAGCAATGGGTAGGGTGGTAGGCTGCAACAACTGCGGTGCACCAATCTTTCTAAAAATTGCCTGGAGTGTGGGAGGATGTTTAGTGTGCAACCACATAGAGAAACTTAGAAAGGAGATTGAGGGTCTGCAGGAGGAACTAAGACAGGCAAGGCAGACTGGGGGTGAGTTTAGCCCAGTACTGGAGGGAGGAAGAATGGGAGATGAGGGAAGGCGATTTAAGCCAACAGTGGTGAGAAGAGGGTCAGAAGAAGGGAAGCAGGGACAAGGGGTCCCAGGCCAGGAGGAACAATTGCCGGGGGAAACCAGGTCAGGAGACAAAAGACAAATGGAAGGAGGAGATAGGGACTTGTGAGGGGAGGCAAAGAAGTGGCAAAAGTCATGGAGTGGAAAGGAGAGAACAGGTTGCTATGAAGAGAGACGGAGTGGGCATTTGTGAAGGGTCTTCAGAAAATAGTTTTACACTGCTAGAGAGGAAGAAGGTGGAGGAGGGAAATGATGAAATTAGAGGAGTAATTGGTAAAAGCCTGGACCAAACCAGAGCAGGGGGAAGTTCTGCAGGGAGAATTGCAACAGGGGCAAAAGGGGGAAATAATGTGTAGGAGGAAGAAGAGGAGCCGGAAATGAGAGAGGGAGATGAATGGAAGCAAGCAGGGAGTAAGAGTGGTGGAATCTCAGTGCTGGGGGACTCAATACTAAGAGGAGTCAGGTGGGGTAGCAAGGGGAAGAGGCATAGTCGCATTTAGGTGGAGGCCATGCCAGGAATGACAGTGGAAAGGGTGGGACAATCTGTTATGAAATATGCTACAAGGGGTAGGGACAAGCCTCATTTAATTATACATCTTGGGACGAACGCCCTGGCTGACAAGACAGTAGATATAGTCCAGAGGAGGGTTGAGGAACTAGGACAATTATGTGAGGGGGCAGGAAGATCAGTAACTTTTTCGGAGATACTTCCAGTGCCCAATGCAAGCACAACAAGAAAGCTGAGAATAGAGGAATTTAACTGATGGCTAATAACCTAGTGTTGTGCTAAAGGGTATGAGCAGTTGTGGGGGGAGGGATCTGGGAGGACAGTAGTCTCTATGCCAAGGACAGACTACACTTGAGTGAGGAGGGAAAGAAAGTCTTAAAACAGGGGGTATTGCTAAGATCAAAGGGGATAAGGATGGAGGATTACATAGAGGAAGTAGGGAATTTAAACTAGGAGTGGGGGTGGCAATTGGGCAAGAGACATGCAGAGACTACAGGTTGGGAAACCATATGAGCTTAACCCCCATAACAGTGACAAAGGACAAATGGCAAGTACTATTGGTGATGCTAGTAAAGGAGGGCAGGATTGGGGGAGGGTGGAAGGTGGTTACCCTTAATGCTAGGAGCCTTGGGAGGAAAATTGCAGAGTTACAGGTGCTCATGGCAGAGGGAGAGGTGGACATTGCAGCCATCACAGAAACATGGGCCACCCAATACAATGACTGGGACCTGTCTGTACCAGGGTACAGGTTATTTCGTAGGGACAGGGTGATTGGGAAAGGAGGGTGTGTGGCACTATATGTGAAGGAAGGACTGAAGTGTGTAAGGGAGGAAGGGGAGGAGGGTAGTATGGAGTCACTTTGGATGCAGATCCAGGATTCCAAGAACAGGATTCTTAGAATGGGAGTGGTGTACAGGCTGCCATCTCAGATGGAGGAGTTAGACAGGGAACTAGCGGGACAGATCAGGAGGACCTGCGAGAAGGGTAGTGTGGTGATTGTGGGGGACTTCAACATGCCAGGAGTGGACTGAGTAACCCAACAACCAGGAACAGAAGGGAGCAGGGACTGCTGGATGCCTTTCAGAACAGCTTCCTGCTGCAAATGGTCAGTGAACCAACCAGGTTAGGGAATACCCTTGACCTTGTGCTGGCAAATGGGGACTTTGTGAGAGAACTTACAGTGGAGGAACCACTGTCAGGGAGTGACCACCACTCAGTATGGCTCACATTGGATATTGGCAAGGAAGGAGTGGAATCTGGCACAAAAGTGCTAGACTTCAGGAGGGCCAACTTTGGGAGGATGGGGGAAGTGGTAAAAGGGTACCTGGCCAGAATTAATTCGAGTATGGACACTAACTAGAGGTGGGAGCTCATAAAGCTGGGGATAGCGGAGGCAACCAAAACCTGCTGCAAGGCCCAGAGCAAGAAGGCTAGGGCAAAGAAACTGAGCTGGTTGAGCAAGGAGGTAATGTAAAAGGTAAGGAGGAAAAGAGCTGCCTTTAGGAAGTACAATAAAACAGGGAGAGGGGAGGACAGGGAGGAGTACTTCACAGAATCAAAGGAGGTGACAAGGGCAGTAAGGGGAGCCAAGGCATCTATGGAACTCAGGTTGGCACAAGGCATTAAGAAGGCGGAGAAGGACTTCTTTAGGTACATCAGGGAGAAAAGAAGCTGTAAGGACCACATAGTAAGGATTAGGAAGGAGGGGAGGTTGGGTGGAAGCAGGGAGCTATAAGGCAGAAGCACTAAATGAGTACTTCGGCTCAGTATTTACTAAACAGAAGAGGGGGTGACACCCAAGGGGGGAGAAATGGCAGAAACAGTGAGGAGGGGGTGACAGATGGGGAAATCATGGAGGGCAGATTTCGGGAGGGTTTGAAGGCACTGAGGGTGTATAAGGTGCCAGGCCCAGATGGCATCCACCCCAGGTACTGAAGGAGCTGGCAGAGGTCCTTGTAGGACCTTTGGTAGACCTATTTAATGCCTCACTATATTCGGGGTGTGTGCCTCAGGACTGGAGGATGGCCCATGTGGTGCCCCTCCACAAGAGTGGCCCCAAGCATGAACCAGGAAACTGCAGACCAGTGAGCCTCACATCCATCATGGGTAAGCTAATGGAGACTATCCTGCAGGAGAGGCTGGTGTTCCCCCTAGAGGCCAAAGGACTACAGGACAGCAGACAGCATGGCTTCATATGGGGCAGATCCTGCCAAACCAACCTGGTGGAGTTCTATGACTGGGTAATTAGGCAACTGAACAGGGGCCATGCAGTGGATGTCCTGCATCTGGACTTCAGTAAGGCATTCGACTCAGTGCCGCATGGAAGGCTGGGTAGTAAGTTAGTAGGCACAGGGGCAGGTGCAAAGCTGGTGAGATTGGTAGGGAACTGGCTTCAGGGAAGGCAACAGAGGGTGGTGGTGGGTGGGGAGCTCTTACACCTAAGGGTAGTGATGAGCGTTGTTCCACAAGGATTCGGTGTTGGGACCAGTGTTGTTTGGGATATTCATTGCAGACATATCATTGGACATTAAGAGCAAGATCAGTCTGTTTGCTGATGATACCAAGGTAGGAGCAGTGGTGGATGATCTAGGGGGTTGGCAGGGGTTGCAGGATGATCTGGCAAAGCTTGAAACCTGATCAGACACCTGGCAACTGGGGTTTAATGCCAAAAAGTGCAAGGTGATACATTTTGGGATGAAGAACCCAAGGAGGAGTTACCAGCTGGGGGGGAGTGCAGCTAGCCCAGACAAAGGAGGAGAAGGATCTGGGGGTGCTCATTACAGAGTCAATGAACAACTCGGCACAATGTTGGAAGGCAGCTGTAAAGGCCAAGAAAATGCTGGGTTGTATTGCAAGGGGTGTGTCCTCGAGGAGGGCGGAGGTGATTCTGCCATTGAATAGGTTATTAGTTAGATCGCACCTGGAGTACTGCGTGCAGTACTGGCACCCATATCTGAAGAGGGACATTAAGTTACTGGAGGAGGTGCAGCGCAGGGCGACAAAGATGATCAAGGGGCTGGGGGACTTATCATACAAGAGGAGGCTGAGGGAGTTGAACATGTACTCACTGGAGGAGAGGAGGGACAGGTGGGACATGATTGAAACCTTTAAGCACATGAAAGGAATAAACAAGACAGGTACAGAGGGGCTGTTCAAAGTAAGGGAGGGGAGGGACATCAGGGGCCATGTTATGAGACTGGAGGGAAGAAGGTTCAGGAGGGAGATGAGGAGACACTTTTTACAGAGAGGGTGGTGGCTAGGTGGAATGTGTTACCTGCAGAAGTGGTATCCAGTAGAACAGTGGACTGCTTCAAAAGGGGATGGGACAGGACAAGGGGGAGGGTCAATGAAGGGGAAGGGTGGAAGGGAGGGGCAGCTGCAGAATAAGGGGTGCATGCTGCACATTTGAGCAGACTTGATAGACCTCTAGGCCTTTACCTGCTGGCAAATTTTGTATGTTCATATGTTCGTATAAGATCATGCACATAAGGAAGAGAAACCCTCAAGCCACATATAGGTTGGAAGGGGAGTTGCTGGCAATCTCAAGGGAAGAAAGAGACTTGGGCATCATCATCACAGATGACCTGAAATCATCCAAGCAGACCACTAAAGCAGTTGGTAAGGCTAGAGTGATGTTGGGGTGTATTAGTAGGGGTATCGCAAGTCATAAGAGAGAGGTGATAATCCCTCTTTAAGAGACACTGGTTAGGCCCCATCTGGAGTATTGCGTGCAGTACTGGAGGCTGCACCTGCATAAGGACATTAACAAAACGGAGGCAGTCCAGTGAAAGGCAACCAAAATGGTGCAGGGACTGCATCAGAAAATATAAGAGGGCAGATTAATGGAGCTCAATATGTATACTTATTTATTCATTTATTTATTGAAATGTTTCACCAGGAAAGGCACACTGAGCAACAAGATGCTCATTTCACTGTGTGACCTGGGGGAGGGTTACAATTGGAAAACATTAGACAAGCAGTGTATATAAGGAATAAGAGATTACAATTTACATGGTATTACAACATAGACTGAGGTTAAACATAACTGTGTTACAAAAGAGCCAGCATAACAACAACAGAGACACTGCACTAGGCTTTGAGAACATAGATTAATAAGCACAGTAGTAACAGTGTACAATAAGTGCAACACAAAAATAATCCAGCTTAATAAAAAAAAAATATATATAATATAATCCAGTTTACATAGCAATAGCTGTTACCGCTGGTCAGGCAATAAGTGGTGGGGGAAAGGGTGGGGGGGACATGGGGGAGGAGAGGCTTACAGAACATGGAGTAGGCTAAAGTGGGGGTCCAGGAGGGGTGAAGGAGAGGGAGAGGAGAGGGAAGAGGGAGGCTATATCAACAGCAGGAGCAGTTAACCACATAGTAGTTTGATAGTACAGCAGATAATGAATGAATGGAGAAGGAGTGGCGAATTTCATATGGCAGATCATTCCAGAGTTTAAGGAGATGATGTGAGACTAAAGCTTGGCCCACTGAAGTCCACCAGTGAGGGATTGACAATTGTTGGGAGTCAGAGGATCTAAAAGCATGATCATGAGTGGGGGGAGAAGACAGAGAGAAGGCAAGATGGGGGGGAAGCTGAGACAGAGTTTTGACACAAATTTTGTGCAATGGAGTAGGCGACAGTTTTCCAGAGGTTGGAATGCCAGCGAACAGTAGCACGAACAGTGATGGGAGCAAGGGGATATCGAGTGCAAAGTGGCAGAAAGCATTGAAAAGGGAGGTCCAGCCTCAATAGGGAAGACTTGGGAGCAGTACTCTAGACTACATCGCAGTAGTCAAAGGTAGATAGGTAGGATCATCTTCGGCAGAAGTTCTCATCTTGCAGTTAGCGGGAGGCTACTGCGGTTCCTGTAAGGGGCACCTAGCTTGGGGCACAGTTTTTTTAGGATTGCATCAACATGTGCAGAGAAGCATAGGTGTTGGTCAAGCCATACCCTTAAGTACCTAGAAGTAGTAGCATTCTCAAGGACTGTCCCATCATGGGTGTGGTAGATAGGAAGGGCTGTGAGCCTAGATAATCTCTGCCTTGTACCAAAGGTCATGGAGACTGTCTTTTTAGCATTGGGAGAGAGTTGATAGGAGCTAAACCAGAGCTGAACTTTATTGACGTCAGCCTGCAGGTTGGAAGCAACCTCACCAGGGGAATGGCTGATGGTGAATAGGACTATGTTATCTGCATACAAATGAAAGGAAGCGGACTAACAGAACAGTGGAAGATCATTAAGAAAAATCAAAAAGAGGATAGGGTCGAACACCGATCCCTGGGGAACACCGGGATTCATTGGGAGGGGGAAGGGGAGTCTGCAATTCTGACTGATTGCGTCCTGCCTCTAAGGTAAGCACTGAATCAGTTGGTGGCAGACTCAGATAGGCCAGATGCAGAGAGGCAATTTAGCAGGGGCAATGGGAGATGGTGTTAAAAGCTTTAACTTGGTCGACAAAGATGGCTGAAGTGATTTCACCTTTGTCCATCCCGGAGAGGATGGTGTCAGAAAGTCTAGTCAGCGATGTGGCAATGGAATGGTTCTTCCTAAAACTATACTGGAAGGGAGTGAAGAAGTTGGTGTCAGAGAGGAAATTGGATAGCTGAGAGAGCATGAAGTGTTCTAGGAGTTTCGCAAGGACCAGAAGGAGGGAGATGGGGCAGTAAATAGCAGTAGAGGTGGGGTCAACCCCTTTGGGCAATGGCAGAACAATGGCATGTTTCCAGTCATTTGGGATGGTTGCCATGGCAAATGATAGATTTAGGAGGTCGGTGAGTGGGATTGCTAAGATAGGTAGAGTAGTTTGGTGCCCAAGCCATCAGGAGAGTAGCCTTTCGAGGGGTTGAGGGCAAGCAAGGCATTCAAGGCACCAGTAGGTGAGATGATTGTGAAGGAGAAGGTGTTACGCTCAATTGGTTTCATAGTTTCAGTGGAGGAAGCAATAGGTGCGACAGTGGATAATGGATAGCAACAATGATACACATTTTATTATTACTAAATTTGGTTTGAGCTACTAAGTTAGAAAAAGGAAAAAATACACTTTACATATAGAACCTATCTCAACTGAAAATGTACTTTCAATAAATTTCTATTCAACTAGGTGCTGGTTAGGCATGGTATAGGTGCTATGGAAACCTGATAAGAAAAAATTAGATGGGGAGGGGGTAGCATGAAACAAAGGGCATACTAGATGGACGAAAAGGCCCCCTTCAGCTGTTACTTTTCTTGTGTTCATCTGTTCTTATAAATTAATATATGGATTTAGGATAATACAGCTTCTTTTTTTTTCTTTTTTTCCATATTCTATTAATGTTTCTGTCCTCCATTCCCCTTCAGACTGACCCTCCCAGCCCTGACATTCTGAAATTACCGGGGCTTACAGTTTTGCCTGGCATGGGAGAGGAGCCTGTGGAGAGTCGGGCTTCATCCTGTGGCCAGAGGATTGATTTTCTCCTTCATTTTCTCCCCAATCTCTGTTGTTGGCGTGTACATGCCAGATGTGCATGCATGGAGGTGTGCCTACATCTATAGAAGTTCTGCACCACCCACCCACCCCTTCAGTATACCAGGCTTATTCTTCTAGAGAACAATGGTTGGGGCTGTACAAATGCAATAACCTATTTGGTATTTACAAAACCAGGTCCTGGGGAGAGATTTTTTGCTAAGCATATGTTAGACCTATCTTCTGGATTGGCGCCCAGCAATTCCACACAGGAAGCAATTACGTAACTGTCCAGACAACAGTCTGCACCAGAAGACATATGAAGAAAGATGAAAGGAGCTTAATATGTATACTCTTGAGGAAAGAAGGGAGAGAGGGGACATGATAGAAACTTTCAAGTACCTCGAGGGAATCAACAAAGTCCAAGAGGGTAGCATCTTTCAGAAAAAGAGATGTGCAAGAACAAGGGGGGACAATTTGAAGATAGAGGGGGGATGGTTCACAGGTAGTGTGAGGAAGTATTTTTTCACACAGAGGGTTGTGGATGCATGGAACAGCCTCCCTGAGGAGGTCATGGAGTCAGGAACAGTGGGGGAATTCAAGAATGCATGGGGTAGACATAAGGCAGTCCTAGTGGGGGGTAGGAGGAAGTAAGCTGTTGGTTAACTAGGATCTGCAGCTTATCTGTTAGGTAAGAAAATGGGCAGACTAGGTGGGCCAAACGGTACTTATCTGCCGTCACATTCTATGTTTCTATGTTTCTAAAGGAAGATGAAATTATCGTGTTCCCTAATATCCATTTCACATATTTTACTATTACATTTTTGTTTTTCTATGTTTTACCAAATTACCAATACTCTGTACAATTCAAACCTTAAGAAACTAATATACCATAATATTTTGTAGGAAAAAACTCACTTGTACTTAAAAAAACATAAAAAGACCATTCCACAATTTCAATACTTTCCAAGTAGAGTGCAGATTTTTGTCTTTTATATAAACAAAAACCATAGCTTGCTCCACCAAGATTCTATAAGTGTCATACAAAATCAGTTTTTGATATAAAACCCATTGATATCTTGCCTGCCAAAGGTAGCATTTCAAACAACAGAAGAAAATCATTATAGTACCTGCATCGTATTTGGTTAATAAGTGAGGATAATGCTCTAAAATTAAGTTTTCATATGACAATGTAGTTATCCACCCCAAATTCCATTCTTTTGCAAGGTAAACCCATAAAGGTTTTGCATATGAACAGGAAAATAGGAAATGATCCATGGATTCTTCAACTGCTACACATTCATTATAAGGACAGTACCTTTCCTCCTGGGCCTTATGTTTGAAGTTCCGTCTGATATTTAATGTCCCATAAGCTGAGAGTCAAAGTATTTCCCACATATGAACAGGAATCCTTTTTATTATTCAGCTGATCTAGAACATTTTGGCTTAAAGCTGGAGGGCAATTTTTAAATTCTGGTTCTGTTGGGTGAATTCTAGATATAATATGATTATACAACAAGCATTTGTCAATACTGAATGTTTGCTTGCTGGCAATAGCAGTGGAAGTGCAGGAGTTAGACAGAGACAGTATAGGAATGGCATTGAAGTATTGAACTAATGCCAACTCCATCCACACTCTGCAGAGATGGGCAGGCATTGGGGTGTACCTTTGGGTCATCGGCCATGACAGTCATGACATTTCACCTCACCCTACCCTTCAGACACTGACAAGTGTCGGGGTGTGCCTTGGGGTGTTTGGGTTTTACATTCTCCTCATTCTATAAGGAAATATGCTGAAATGGGTGCAGTATAGGAGAATGGGGTGAACTCTGGGGAAAGGGTCCAAGGTGCACCTCATTGCCTGTCACTGGCTGCAGGGTGGGGTAGGGGTGGAATGGCATGAGCATTACTGTCGACAATCCCAAGTCACACCCCTGACACCCATCAGTCCCTACAGGGTAGGGCGTTATGATCAAAAACCCTAATGCTCTGGGAGTTTCTTGGTATTTATACTCCAAGTTTTCCACATGGGCTTTTTGTGACCCCACTGCATGAACAGTGACACTATCAGTTTATTAGGCAAAAAGTAATTTTGCACAGTGACTGAGCCATTTGATGCCACAGGTGTGAAAACACATTTCGAACAGGATGTGAAAAGTGACAGGTGTATGTTCATGAGGAGGTATAAAAAATGGCATTGCTGAAAATCTGGAGTGAAAAATATACAAAAACTGGTGAAGTCATGAGTGTGCGTAGAAACTGCGCAACGTACACCTGTAATGTAATTAGTTTGGAGATTTATTACAGCAGATTTTCAACACAGGCATTTTGGGACCTCCGCTCATCAACAGTGTCACTGTGATTTTCATAATCTGTCCCAAACACTAATTTCCCACAGTGACAGTGCTATTCTGCACCAGAAGTGCAAAAACACATGTACGGCCAGGGTGTGAAAAATGACCACTGTACAGCTGTAGTGCTCATAAGGAGGTGTAGAAAAATGCCAGTGTTGAAAATCTGGACTGAAAATATTACAAATTTGTGAACTTACAAGAGTGCATAGAAACTGCACAATGCACACATGTAACACAGTCATTTTATGGACTTTTGTCACCATATTTTCAACATAACCATTTTAAGACCTCTGCTCATGACCAGGATCACTGTGATTTTCTTAATCTCTCCCGAACATTGATTTCGACACACTGACTGCACCACTGTATGCTACATGCGCGAAAACACATTTTGGGAGAGATGTGAAAAATGGCAGCTGTACTGCTCATAAGGAGGAGTGGTAAAATGGCAATGTTGAAAATCTGGAGTGAAAATATAAAAAATTAGCAAAGGTACAAGCATGCGTAGGAACTGCACAATGCATGCTCATAAAACAGTCATTTTGGGGAATTTTTTCACCAAATTTTCAACATAGGGTTTTGGGAGGCCTACCACATGAACTATGACACTGTTGTTTTGTTACTTGGCCCCAAAAGGTGGTTCCATGCAGTGACTGCGAAATCACCTTTCGGGACCGAATAACAAAATTACAGTGATGAAGTTCATGAGGTGGGGCCCTAGGAACCCCATGTTGAAGATTTGGTGAAAACATTCTCCAAAATGGCCTAGATAAGCACCAAAGTTGAAAAAAAAAAACATTTATGTTATTATACAGCTTACCTGCATTTCTTCAGATCGCAGTCAGCTTTGAAGAGTGCAGACGTGTTCCCGGTCCACCTAAGATTGTCATGCTGGGCTCCAGAGGTAAGTATGGGGTCGGGGGGTGGGGAGGTGGGTGCGCAGCAGGTGGGCACGGGTTGGGGGAGGGGGCAAGACAGTTAACCAGAGACAGTTTTTTGTTACAGGTGTTTTTTTTCTTTTTCAGGAAGATGCCACAGGACTTTTGCCATGCTGGGGTGGGCTCAAAACATGGCAGCTGGAAGTTTTTTTGGGGTGCAGTGGAGCCAGTGGGGGATTGGGTACCCCAATCAGCCATACCGACTTTTGCCAATCTGGGGTGGGTTCCCAGCATGGCACCTAGAAGTCTGTTTTTGAGGGAGTACAGTGGAGCTGATGGGGGATTGGGCACCCCTGTCAACCATACAGACTTTTGCCACTCTGGGGTGGGCTCCCAGCGTGGCACCTGGAAGTCTGTTTAGGGGGGACAGTGAAGCCGGCCGGGGGTTGGGCACCCCATCAGCAATACTGTATCAGGGGTGCATGAGCATGCTGGGGTGAGCTTCTAGCATGCTACTTGGGTGTTTGTTGGGGGTGGGGAGCAGAAAAAAACAGAGCTGTCTATGACAGCTGTTCACATGCAGTGCTGAGTGTAGGCACTTTGCATACTGCCGAGGGCAGTATGTAAATTGCCTGCCAACAGCAGTATGCAAATTGCCTACACGTTACCACCAATGATTGTAGTGGTCTTTGACTTTCAGCTGTATGCCACTGCATCTGAACTGCTGTCATAGACAGCTCAGACATTTATTGGTGCAGGGCTGGAACACCTACAAAAATTTTTTACGGTGGTACTATGTGTGCAAGCAAACATAATGGGACCCTGTATATTGTCTAATCTGTCCTTTTTTTAAACTCTGTTTGTGAATTTTTTGTAAGGGGGGTCTCATGAATCCAGTGACTTGAGTATGAGAGGAGATTTGGGGGGGGGGTGGTATCAGTGGTCCAGAGCTGCAGATATTTTGAGAAATTATTGTGGAACCACAGGTACTGTAAGCTGTCTACTTGGTGTAAGCCTATCTTGATTGTTTAAGAGATGAAGACAGAGTATAAAAAACAATGGGATCTATCATCCCAAATCCTCCTTTAGCTTTAGGCAAATAAGTACAGATTTCTATGGGGTTAAGTCTACTGCCCCATACCATCTGAAAAAAAAAAACTGGTGTAGAGTCTTGTTTCCAAGTTGGGGGGGGGGACACCAAAGCTATATATAAAAGATGGAATCATAAATCTTTTTACTACATGTACTCTTTTGATCTTTGAGAGCTTCCAACTTTTCTAGCTTTGTACCTTATTTTTTAATCCTTTCAAGGCTGTATCCCAATTGTCCCCAGGAAGATTTTGGGGACCAGAACAAATACTCAATATATTTATAGGATTCATATAAATTGAGATTCCATTTATTCTTACTGTATTCTGGCCTGATGTGCCTATGAACAATCCTCTACACTTATTTATGTTTAGCTTGGAGTTTGCAACCCCAAATATTTATTCAAGTCTTGGAGTAAGCGGGTATTTAAGAATAGTTTGACATAAATATACAGATGTCATCTGCATACGCTTGTACTCTTGTCATACCTTGCCCTGAGGTCCCTATCAGTCCTTTGCTGCTAGAAGAGCTATTAAGCTTCCTCAAAAGAGGGTCCAGGGAAAAAATATACAGTAAGGGTCTCAGAGGGCACCCCTGGCTGACCCATGTTTGTATCAGAAAGCTTTTGCCAACTTGCCCTTTAAGCACAGGCTGTACTGTTGCAGAAGCATACGGATATTTATTTTATCCATTTTATGACTTCTATGGGTATTCCTTGATGTTCTAATGTGATAAACAAAAATGGGTGGTATATACTATCAAAGGCCTTGCATTGGTCTAAACAGATTATACATCCTTGTTTTTTCTGATCTGAAAAGAATTCAATAATATCTCTGATTACCATTCATGCATGCTGTATTTTCTTGTCCGGCAGGCAACAAAATTGTACTGGGTGTATTAGATGTTGAGTTACTCTCCATAGTCTAATATTTAATAGTTGAGACAATATTTTAAAATCTGACTTTAAGATGGTTATTGACCTCCAGTTTAAGATCTTCCTTCTGTCACCTGATTTTTAAAGAAAGATTAAGAGCCATGTAGTAAAAAATGGAGGAATTTATGAACTGTGCAAAAAATGGATAAATACTACTTCTAAGCATAAGGGATATTTCATTTGCAAATGTTTCGTAAAATTCATACGGCAGTCTATTAGGACCAGGTGAGGATCCCAACTTAAGTTTCCTTATTATTCCTTCTGTTTCTTCTGCTATAATGGGAATAGTTAAATCCCATAGTGTATCTGAGGGACCTTGAATCTGGATATCTTGCAAATAATGTACATTTTTATTCTGTGGAGGGAGGGTGGTTTATAATGTGTGACTGAAGCTGTTTAATAATTTCCTGATGTAACTCATCCACTGATTTGACCACATCCCCAGTGTTATCCACGTGGCTGTGAAAGGCCAAGGTATCTTTCTAGGCTTTATATGCCTCATAGGGATCTCCTTTGGGAGATTTCTGTATTCTGTATTGGAATTCTGCCCTCCTTGTTTTTGTCCTATCGTACTGATATTCTCTCATATCCATTTTTACTTTAGCTTTCTGGGAAGCAAAGTTCTGTCTTGAGGTGGCATATAGTGTGTACAAATATTACAGCTGACTGCACAATTTTTGATATTTAAAGAATTTAATTCTTTCAGTGTTCTTCCCATAGTTTTGAAACCATGCTGCCACATTCACTTTGGTGTCTTCCCACCATCCTCCTACATCATCATATCGATCACACACAGATGCCATAGCCCATAGTAATGATGAAACTCTTTTTTTTTGACATAGGGGTCCATTAGAATGGAGGTATTCAGTCTCCATATGTTACTATTCTGTTTAGGGAGAGGAGGTCTTGAAAATTTACACACAGAAGGAGATGATGAGAAAATTCTGTGGGTTGGATTGTAAAACTAGGGTCGGATAAATTCTTAGAGAGAAAGATGTGGTCAATTGTTCTGGTATACAGTATTTCCTTCTTCTGTATGTGTAGGTTTGGTCCTGAGTTAAAAACTGGGAGCAATTTTTAAGCTCTGCCAGTTCAATACACTTCTTAAGGGCATTGGAGTATTGGAGTCACGATACATTTTTTTTCCCTCAAGGGACTTGCCAGGCTTGAGAAGAACACAGTTAAAATCTCCTCCTACAATTATATATGCTGTAGTGTAAAGAAAGGGTTGTAGTTGTGTTAGTAAAAATACTCTTTCTACCTTGGACTGAGGTCCATAGATATTAATGAACCTATATGCTGCCTGGTTCCATTTACTATCCAACATTAATTGGCCTGGGATAATATCTACTAATTTAGTTAAGGAGAAGGTATAAGAATTAAAGACTACCTCCTGTCCATCTGCTTTATCCGGTCCAAAGGACGAGAAGGAAGCTCCCCAAATCCATTTTACTTGGAATGCTCTTAACTGTTCTGTAGAGACCATCCAGGTTTCTTGCAAGAAACAGATTTCAAACTTGTTCTCAAGAATATATTGAAACACAGCCTGTCTCTTTGTAGGATTAATCAGGCTACATCTGTTAACTGACCCAAGTCATAGTTTGGCCATGAGTTAGTTGCTCAAAAACTTTTTTTCTTTCTCTTTTTTCCTTTGTAACCCAAAACTTCTGCATTCTATACTGTATTCTGGAAAGGGTTATCTGGATCCCCTGTCTCTCCATCAGAGTCTCCCCAAGAGGTGGATAGGGCAGAAAAGGGGATTTTCTGTTTCTATTTCCGGTGGCTTCGGGGAGGGGGGGTGAGTTCCTAGTTACACGTTTCCTTAAAAGAGGTCCCATTTTGGAGGGTGGTGGATTTAGGATCCTTATCCTGAGGTTTCCCTGTAGTATCTTGGTAACACACTGGAAGGAGATCATCTTGGCTAGTACTCTTTGGAGTATTGGGACTTTCAGGGACTTCAATTACATTTGAGTTGTCTTTACCTCCCTCCCAGAGGGGGGTCCCAAGGTTGGAGGTGGAATGTTTTTTGGGCAGGAGGGGGAAGAAAGGTTTGATCTGTTTCAGCTTTATCCTGGGTTTTCTGGATGAGAAGTTCAGGACTTGAAACAGAGGCTTTGTTCTTAGCAGCCCAGGGACAATCTGAAAAGACATGTCCCGTTTCCTCACATAAATCACATTTAATGTGATTAACACGCTGAAGGCCGATGTGTCCCACTTCTCCACAATTATCGCATCTAGGTTTGTTGCATATGCTGACGGGAGGTGTCCGGGATCCACACTTATAGCATGTTCTAGGTTGCCCAGCATAAAAACAAACCCCTCTGTCCTTGCCTAGTAAGAAAGAATTAGGTATATGTTCTATCTCTCCTTCATTTTTTTCCTTATTATTTTGTGTCCTTGGGGGGGGGTTGTGACTTTGGTGCTCTCCTTCCAGCCAGCCTTCATGGCTGCTGCCCTGGCCACTGCCAGAGCTCAGACCTCCCTGCCACAGCCCTTCCAGGCTGCATCACAGTGGGTCCTTACCCCACAGCTGCGGAGACCTGGAGGGCAGAACCAGGAGGGAACTAACTTGGGCACATCCGTGGTAGTGCTGTCGGGGAGGCCTTCATGCTGCCAAGGGATTTTTTTCCTATTTTTTCCAGTGCGCAGAGGGGAGTGCAATGATGCCAGCAGAGGGAGCATGCATGCATCTGCATGTGCCCCTTCAGGCATCTGCCCCATCTCCGCCCCTCTTCTGCAGTATCAGCACACTGCCCCCAAGTCTCCACTGGGGGCAGTCGAGCATTGATCATTGGTGTCCCCCCGTTTCCCTGAGAAGGAGAGCAGTCCTTTGGATGTTCAATCCTACTCCAACCCTGTCAACCCCCCGGTGGTCTATACTCATTCCAAAGCACGAGTCGCTGGTGTAGCATGAGGTAGGGCATCCAATCTCTCCTTTATTTTCTCTAAATTTCACCTTATACTTCCACCTCCCCAGTCCAGAATAACTCAGAGTCTAGCATGGCCTCTGGTTAGTTCAGTACTTCACATTTCTGTGACAACCAATAGGTGATGTCATCAACGTGTACCCCTTCATTCCTAAACATGATAGTCTCATACTTAATTAATGTCTTAGTCAAAGGAATGACAAGGAAGGGGGTCCATAAGGCAGAAAATTTCACCTGGTTATAATGCTGCCAGAACATCTCTAAAGCACAGGTGGACCTAAAACTTGTATCAAAGTTGTCCTCCCCAGATATGTGAATAAATTCAAAAATGAATTTTGGGGATAAGTAAAGAGAATCATTAAGCAGTGCCTTCCCCACATGTTGCCTGTCAGTCCTGGTGTCTAACACTCCCTTGTACCTTTTTCTGACTGCATTTCTATGTGGAAAAGCTTCTTTCTTGGTTTTAGAAAACAATTCAGATAGTAATGGTCTCTGGGGAGCTGAGCTCCCTGCCTCCCCAGGATCATTACCCTCAGTTTGTTCACTTACATGGAGACCTCTATTGGCATTACCTTCAGTGGAGGGGAGGGGGCCTGGATTTGACTCTGGGGGTTCCTGTGGAAGAAAAACAGTTTTTTCACATTCAGACATAGTGAATTCCTTAAGTCCTTCCACATTAAACAAAATTTGTGGAGGAGGGCCCTGCATTTGAGCTGGTGGGC
Source organism: Neoceratodus forsteri (assembly GCA_016271365.2). Taxonomy (NCBI): domain Eukaryota; kingdom Metazoa; phylum Chordata; order Ceratodontiformes; family Ceratodontidae; genus Neoceratodus; species Neoceratodus forsteri. The sequence continues at coordinate 269,759,152 of CM057455.1, forward strand.
ACTATTCTTGTGAACTTTGAGCAACTGAGTCTTTTATTTTCCATTCAAGGTCAGGGAGTCATTTCCCATCTGTCATTTTCTTACACCCTGCCTCTAATAATGCTTTTTCAGGGGATCATTGAGCAAACAGATCAGAACTTTGCAGTTGCAGAGAAAAGGCTGCCTGAATAGCAGACAATTTAGTTTGGGACTTGAGGGGAATAACTCTGATGCATCAAAGTAACATCAGTATGAGTTTTATTAACAGTCACTGGGATAAAAGTAATGTTCCTTTTAGCTTGCGTGATAGCAGCTCGTTTATTTTTTTGACTTCTTTGAAGGTGGTTTTAGCCTGTTGTGCCCTTGCAGAGAAGGGAAAGGTAGTGGCATTTGTTTGGTTCTTAGAGCTCACTTGGTACACTATCCCATGCTAATTTAGCTTGGGATGTTTCACAGTGTCAATACTTAATTCCTCCTGCCTGCATTTTGATGTCGTATTTAAGGAGGATACAGTGCTTACATTCATGACTGTGTCTGGGGGAAGAGAGGCTTCAGAAACAGAACCAGGATCTTTACTCCATGCCACAACCATTTCTACAGAGGCAGGGGCAGTGTTTGGCATTTTTTGTAAATTTCCATTGTATTCTTTTGTAGGAGGCTATAGCAATAACTTGTTTCCCCGCAGTGGCACTTGGCACACACTATAGCAAGTACTTTCACTGCCAACTGTGGTACTAGTCAACATTTGTTTGTGCAAGTCGAAGGGTTTTACCTTAAGTGTGGTTGAAGTTTCTTCAGTCGGGGCATCGGTTCTCTGTGATGCTTGTGCGTGAGAGGCTTGCTTGTTAATCGGGCCACACTCAATGTTATTCATAGCACTCAGTCTAGCAATTTCAGCCTTCAGTGATTCTGTGTACTGTGCATGTCTGAGTTCCTCTTCGGCCATTTTTTTTGTGTTGCTTGCACACATGTGCAAGAAACACATTGCTTTCAGCAGTTAGGGAGAATGCCTAATTGAGTCAGGACATTTGGGCCATGTCACCACGCAATCAGCTATTTTGGTGCATTATAAGCCACCAAAACAGCTGATTGGTGTCCCCATGGTGATCGCTTCTCCATCGGCCTCTCACAGTCCCCAGGAAGTTGACAGAAAGCTGCTACCCACCCTTCAGTGCGCCTTCCTGGTGAAACATTTCAATAAAAAAAAAAATTGACAGGGTGCCCAGTCCCCCTGTCAGCATGACCCCCTTCCCAGTTATTTTTTTTACTTACTCCATCTATCCAAGTCCATTCAACATTTTCTGAGACTGAGACAAAGTCGCGCATCACTCCAGACATAATATTTAGCAGGAGTGGGAGGAACCAAGGATCTCAGCTTCTCATTCACTCACACGCTGCTCTGTGTTCATACACTTCTGCTGCACGCTGACAGTTGCAAAGAGATTTCCTAAGGAAAAAGACAATTTGGAAATGCCAAAGAGTGGAGTCCATTTGCATGTGCTGCAGTCAGCTGGATTTTACTGACCTTGTTGGGATTGTTTTCATTATTTTCCTATATGACCCGCAAGCACCTACATGGAGACTGCTGCCTGCACACAGTGCCACTGTTGATGGCAAGGCAAGGCAAAATTTATTTAAAAGACGCCCAATCCCGGAGGCTTTGGGCACCGTACAAATTTTTAAAACAAAATTTAGGCATAATAAACGTACAAATTTATACATAATAAAAGTACAAAATCTGATAAAATCATAGACATTACCATCAATATTAATCTAAACATCAAATGCTTTAGAAAAAAGAAAAGTCTTCAACTGGGCCTTAAAAATATCTACTGTGGGGGCCTCCCTCACCATAATTGGCAAAGAGTTCCACAGAACAGGAGCCGCAGCGCTAAACACTCTATCACCAGCGAATTTAAGCCTAGTTCTGGGAATGGCCAGGAAGCCACCACTAGAGGAATGAAGAGGGCGGGTGGAGAGGGCAGGTAACAGAAGGTCTGACAGGTAACCTGGGCCCAGCCCGTGTAGGGCCTTATAGGTGAGAAGACCCACCTTAAAGAGGACTCTCCACCTGACTGGCAGCCAGTGCAACTCACATAGAACTGGTATAATATGACAGAACTTTTGCTGCCCAGTCAACAAATGGGCAGCTGCGTTTTGCACCAGCTGCAGTCAACGGAGAGATCCTCCTGTGACCCCGAGATAGAGCGCATTACAGTAATCAAGCCTTGATGTGACTAAGGCATGTATCAAGGTAGGGAGGTCCAGAGGCTGAACAAGGGGCTTAATCCTGGCAATGTTTCTGAGATGGAAAACACAGGTACGAACCGTGGAGGATATTTGAGCCTCCATGGTTAGGTCCCTGTCCAGAATCACTCCCAGATTTTGCACCCAAGAGGAGGCCTTCAATGACACAGTTCCAAGAACAAGCCCAGTTTCTGAGTCAGAGGCCATCCTATCACGGACTCTGTTCAACTCCACTACCAATACCTCCATCTTATTGGGGTTCAGGCGCAACCAGCTGGAGGCCATCCAGTTGTTAATCTCGGCCAGACAGATGTTTAGCAGATCCACTGCATTTGATGTTCCTGGGGCAAAGGAAAGATATAGCTGAGTATCATCAGCATAGCAATGAAAACTCAGACCATACTTCCTAATGATCCCTCCCAGAGGCAGCATGTACACTGCGAAGAACATTGGGGCTAGTACCGATCCTTGAAGGACTCCGAAAAAAAGGAGACTGGGTATAGATGAGGAATTCCCCATCATAACCCGTTGCCTCCTGTTGGTAAGAAAGGACTCAAACCATTTGATGACAGTACCGGTGAGTCCACATAGGTCCCTAAGGCGGACGAGCAACACACAATGGTCCACAGTGTCAAATGCTGAAGAGAGATCTAGGAGAACAAAAATTGTCTTGTCTCCGTGATCTCTAGCCCTGAGGAGATCATTCTGCACCCAAACAAGTGCAGTTTCAATGCTATGTCTGGCTCGAAAAGCCAACTGGAAGGGTTCGTACAACTCGTGAGACACGAGATGCTCTTCCAACTGAAGCGCTACCACCTTCTCCACAACCTTCCCCAAAAATGGAAGATTGGAGATAGGATGGTAATTTGCCTTGATCTCCAGGTCCAAAGATGGTTCTTTAAGAGGGGTCTCACCAGAGCCTCCTACAAGGCATCCATAAAGACACCCTCAGAAAGGGAACACGGTACAATTAAAGCAAACACTGGGCCAGCAGAGTCAACATATCTCATTAAAAAACGCGTTGGCACCGGGTCCAGTTCACAAAAGGTATGCTTCATATTGGCTGCTACCTCGATAACCTCATTAACCTCCACTGGTCTAAACTCTCCCCAACCAGACGGAGTGCACTCAGAGCACATCAGGCGATCACTGTCAGCTATAACATTGCTGGCTGAAGAGGCCACCCACTGGACTGAGGACACCCTGTCCGAAAAGAACCGAGCAAATTCCTCACAATCTGTATTGGAAAAAACCCTCCCGGGCTGTAGACAGACAGGGTGGAGAAGCCTGTCCACAGTCCGGAAGAGTGAGGCCTGTCGGTTCTTCCCGGCAGCAATCTCCCTAGACAGAAACACTGTCTTCTTACAGTTGATTGCCTCCTGGTACGCACCATAGTTGGCACGCAGGACCAGTTTATCCGCTTCCAGACGAGACCTCCTCCAGCAGCACTCCAATCTCTGACCCATCTTCTTCATCTCCCTGAGCTCACCGTCAAACCACAATGACCTCAGGTATGAAGTTCTGGGTCATACACGGAGGGGTGCGAGGGAGTTAATGGTGTCGGATAACACCCTATTATAGGTGTCAACCCCAACCGCAACACCTTCCATGCATACAGCACCCACACTAGACAATTTCGTGCCGCCAAAAAACCCTCAGGGGTCAAACCCCATAAAGGGTGCAGCTAATCATCTCAACAGGGGAAGGGCTTATGGCGGGAGCCCGAAGCGTGAACTGCACCGTGCAGTGATTGGACCAAAGGACCCGATCAATCCAGAGATCGCTAATCTCAAGTCCCAGTGAGAACACCAGGTCCAACATGTGGCCATCCCGATGAGTCAATGCAGTAACAGCCTGATGCTGACAGATGGAGGAGCCCACCTGGATGGACAAACACATGGGGGTTATACTAACTATCTTCTCTGGGATTAAGAGCAAATGGTCTTGACTGTGGTCGCTTTGTTCCCTCCGTGATTGATTTACAAATACGATGGGGTGTTGCATGGGCCAGTGCACGCTGATCTTCCTCTGCACTTTACAGCTGGTGAGTACAATACTACCCACTACCCCACCAGTGGGAGTCAAACTAGAAAATGGGAGTTACTTGCTGGAAATGGGGGCAAAAACATTGTCACCTCTGATGTAGGATCAAATCTATCTGACCATTGTCTGTGGATAGGTTTCCTCATATATTACATTTATACATTTTGTTTAGGCATTTTTATCATTATACCTTCCAGGGTATGTTTTGACACCAAAGTTACTGGGTTCCCTGCCTTCTCTATGGGCTTTACCACGGTGGCTGTCCCTGGCGAGTCCTTAATTTGCACCGTTATAGAGTTTTGGTTTTAAGCTTACTAAAAACGGCATTTCCCCCAAATATGTTTGGTTAGCATTAACACTTGATCTAACTGAATTGATTTTCAAAAAGGCTTAAAAAAAAATTTGACATTTAAGAGTTGTTCAGTGATTTCCTGGTGTCATGCATCCTGTTTGATGTTATGCCATTATGTTTTTACAGTAACTGCTGAACGGGGCAAACTTCATCTTAAGTATAATTTTAAAAGGAGTACTTTGCTGCTTCAGGGTATCTGCTGCTACCAGTTCTGCTTGGCTAGTACATACCCCCTGTAGTGCATTGTACTGAGTGGACAATGAATGAACAACATGCATGCATTTCTGTTCCATCCATGCCTTTCGACCTCCTGCATATTGCAAATCAGGGACACATCTTAAGAAATGATATTGACACAATAATTTTGCCATAATGTTTGGCTTGGTGTAAACATTTTCTGAAGAAGAAATAAGACTTAATACTAAAATCTGGCATTAGTTTGTGCTTTGAATCACAATTCTTCTGTAATAGAAATGTCAAATTTACGAGAGAGGGTGGAACATTTTGAGGCAAAATCAGGGATAGTTGAGAGGTATGCTTCCATCCAAGGCATTACAACCAAAATGAGGCAAGCAGTACCTCAAACAATTGATTCCCCATCACGTGTTAATTGCTTCCCCCCCCCGGCCCGCTTATAACATAGTGAACTGAATCCACTTGAATGGGCCTTAGCTTCAGGACAGCAGGGTGCACTATTTTACAGAAAGCTGCCCGTTACCCCCCTTCCATGTTGCTTGCACGCATGTGCAAGAAACACATTGCTGTCAGCAGTTAGGGAGAATGCCTAAATGCGTCAGGAAATGTGGGTCATGTCACTGCAATCAGCTCTTGTGGTGCATTATAAGCTAACAAAGCAGCTGATTGGTGTCCCCATGGTGACTGCTTCTCTGTCAGCCTCTCACAGTCCCCAGGAAGCCAATGGAAAGCCACCGTCCACCATTCAGTGCACCTTCCTAATGAAACATTTCAATAAAAAAAAAAGCAAATGGAGTGCCCAGTCCCCCTGTCAGCATGACCACCTCCCCAGTTAACTAGAATCTGCAGCTTATTCAATAGGTAGGGAAATGGGCAGACTAGGTGGGCCAAGCGGTCCTTATCTGCCATCAAAGTCTATGTTTCTATTTTCTGACAGGGTAGCCCAATCCCTGTTGGCATAATGCACCTCCCCCATTTGTTGTTTACTGAGGGGTGTGCCCAATCGACCTATGGCTCATGCGCCCCCCAGCACATGGTATGGCTGATGGGGGTGCCCAATTCCCCTTCGGCTCCACTACCCCCAAACAAACTTCCATTTGCCACTCTGGGAGCCCACCCCAGAATGGCAAAAGTCTCTTTGGCCAATGTGGGTTCCTAATCCCCTATCGGCTCCACTGCCCCCAGACAAACTGCCTGGTGCCATGCTAGGAGCTCACCCTAGCATGGCAAAAGTGCCCCGTCATCTGTGTAAAAAAAAAAAAAACTAGAAGAAAAAAATAGTCACTCTTTGATTCTCTTACCCCCTTCCCCAACTCACACCCACCCTATGCGTACCCCACACCCCCACCTCACCCCACACTTACCTCTGGAGCCCAGCGTGATGATCTTCGGTGGACTGGGACCACGTCTGCACTCTTCAAAGCTGACCATCAATTGAAGAAATGCCGGTAAGCTGTATAATGGCATAAATGTTTTTTTTTTCAACTTTAGTGCATATCTCGGCCATTGTTTGGAATTGTTTCACCAAATTTCCACATGGAGTTCTTGGGACCCCACCTCATGAACTCAGTCATTGCAATTGTGTTATTCAATCCCAAAAGGTGATTTAACAGTCATAGTGCAGAACCACCATTTGGGACCGATTAATGAAATGACAGTGTCACAGTTCATGAGGTAGGCCCCTAAAAACCCTACGTTGAAAATTTGGTGAAAAAATTCCCACAAATGACCTTTTTATGAGTGTATATTTCACATTTCCTATGCATGCTCATAACTTTGAGCATTTTTAATATTTTCACTCCAGATTTTCAACACTGCCATTTTACCACACCTCTTTATGAACAGTACTGCTGTCATTTTTCACATCTAGCCCAAAATGTGTTTTCACACAAGTAGCACACAGTGGCACAGTTGCTGTGCAAAATCAATGTTTGGGACAAATTAAGTAAATCACAGTGACACTTTTCATAAGCAGAGGTCTTAAACTAACTATGTTGAAAATTTGGTGACAAACATCCATAAAATGACTGTGTTACGAGCGTGCACTGTGCAATTTCCACGCACCCTTGTAAGTTCACAAATTCATAATATTTCAGTCCATATTTTCAACATTAGCATTTTTTCACACCTTCTTATGAACAGTACAGCTGTCATTTTTCACACCCTGACCAAAATATGTTTCACACTTCTGGCACGTAATAGCGTGGTTGCTGTGGGAAATCAGTGTTCGGGACAAATTAAGAAAATCGCAGTGACAGTGTTCATGAATAGAGATCCCAAAATGCCTGTGTTGAAAATCTGTTGTAAAATATCCACAAACTAATTACACTATGGGTGTGCGTTGTGCAGTCTCTATGCACACTCGTGATTTCACCAGTTTTTTTTATATTTTCACTCCAGATTTTCAACATTGACATTTTTTTACACTTCTTGATGAACAGTGTGTGTGTCATTTTTCACATCCTGTTTGAAATGTGCTTTTGCACTTGTGGTGCCAAGTGGCACAGTCGCTGTGCAAAATCACCTTTCGGCTAACAAACTGATAGTGTTACTGTTCATGCGGTTGGGTCACGAAAAGCCCATGTTGAAAACTTGGAGTAAAAATACCAAGAAGCACCTAGGGTGTTAGGGTTTTTGACCATAATTCCCTACCCTGTAGGGATTGACAGGTGTCAGGGGTGTAATTTGGGACTGTCAACAGTAATGCTAATGCCATTCCACCCCCACCCCACAGCCAGAGGCAGGCATCAAGATGCTCCTTGGATCCTTTGGCCCCAGAGTTCACCCCATTCTCCTATACTGCACCCATTTCAGAGTATTTCTTTATAGAATGAGGTGAGTGTAAAGCCCAAACTCTCCAAAGCACATCTCGAAACTGGTAAGTGTCTGCAGGGTAGGGTGAGGTGAAATTTTGTAACTGTTATGGGTGACGACCCAAAGGCACACCCCAATGCCTGTTCATCTCTGCAGGGTGGGGGTGGAGTTGGCGTCAGTTCAATACTTCACTACCATTTCTATACTGCATCTGTCTAACTCCTGCACTTCCACTGCTAATGACAGCACGCAACACTTGGCATTGACAAATGCTTGTTAACATTTCCTCCTGTGGATATGCCTCCAACTGAGAATTTTTTACCAAAGCTGGCTACTCTACCATTGTAGCCTTCTAAGAATTCTCCATAGGTAAGCTTTGAACTTCAGGTTGAGCTGCCATTTCTGAGAATCTTTCAGGTTTAACACATTCTGAACAATCCATTGCAGTTTTTAAGCATCTTGCTGTAAGACGTCAGAGGAGGAGGGTGCTTCTCTGCCTCTAGCACTTCCATCCTCTCCATCACACCACTCTGAGTATCCATTTTGGAAGATGGCCAGCAATTCCCCTACAGGTGAGTAGGGGAAAATTTTATTAAGGGAAAACTGAACAATACATATCAGAAATGCAGTGTACAATAATGCCTATATAAAACAGAACAAAATTAGGTAGACAGAAACATAAAAGTAAAAAAAGAAAAAAAAAATCAGCCAATTTTATCTTTCATTAAAGGAACATTATTCCAACGAAGTACCCATGTACTGGAACACATATGTTGCTTTTCATACGTACATTGCTTACATAATTCATTTTCAACAATGTTAACAATCATCAGGGAGGCAGTATAGCACAGTGGTTTAAGGCTTTGAGCTGCAAATCTGGTGACATCCAGCAGACCAGACCTGGGTTTGAATCCCACAGCTTCCACTTGCATACTGTGTGACACTGAACAAGTCACTTAACTTCCCTGTGCTCCTAGGTCGCTCCTGTAAAAAAGCTTTCAGCTTAGTGTGCTACTCCTGGTTAAACAACTAAAAAAAAAAATCTCCAGATCTTGGTATATTTGTTGCAAGACAAACTTACATCTGGATTGCCACAGTATAAATTTAATGTATGAAAGAATTAAATGGACCATCCCTTTTTCCAAACCAAGATCTCCCAAACTAAGCCCCCTCAACCACTTCTGCATTATGTTATCTGCTGCCAATGAAGATTATTCCATACATGTGCCAGTGTTGCCCACATTTCACTGACAAAAGGACAATGAATGAGAAAATGAGACATAGATTCCTCCTGAGCTACACAGCTCATCTTAAGGCACATACGTCCTCAGTTTTTTTGTGCTTGGCATTCCCTTTAACAAATAAATGACCATGGGCAGATAAACAGGTGACTTCCCAGATCCTTGGAGGAATGCAAGGATCTCAAAAGGACTCCAACACTTTTAAGTAGAATTGTGGTGCTACCTCTTTAAATTGGACCATTGATATACCTGTTTGGGTTTGTTTTGTAACATAAACTGATTTGTTGGAAGTTAAGGTCAAAATATCCAATTACAGTTTCCACTGCTTCAATTTACCAAGGGCTGGCCTAAAAAAAGATGTATTTAGTCTTAACCTGGGCTGATAAAGCTCCCAGTTTCTCCCACATTTGATAGAGGGGTCTAATCCAGTGACTAGCATATACTATCAATGTGTTAAACTTGATCTAGTAAGGTCTATCAAATTAGTACGAAAAAACACACTATAAAAAAATACTACAGGGTGTATTAGATTCAAAGCCCCTTTATCTACCGGTAAATACAAGACCTCCCTTTTAATGGGATTCAAACGGCTACCCCAGATTATCTGAAAGACTGAACTTAAGAGGGAGGCTTCCAATGTTTTCGACAAAGGATACACGGCACTAATGAATAAGAATATCGGAAGCAAAAACTTTTTAACAACTGCCACCTTTTTCTTTTCAGTTTGGTATCAAGACTTCAATACCGCAACTTTAGCTGAGGTTAATTCTAGTTTGGATTTCCAGTTTAGAACACTATTGTCCCCTCTCCCAAACCATACACCGAGGTACTGAAAAGGGTCATTTGGTATCTTTAAGCCATGCCAAGCTTCCTGTGTAGTGACAGTACCACACAAAGGATAAACAATACTTTTCCCCTTATTAAGGTATGCCCCTATTGGTTTAGAATACTTGTCAACTAAGTCTAGTGCCCGTTCTCCCGACTGTTGATCTGTGACTATTACACACACATTGTCAGCATAAGCTGTCACTCATGCCTCCATCCCTCCTCCTAGTGGCTAAATGCCTGTAATGCATGAATCCTGTTGTAAAAGCCATAATAAAGTGTCTAAACAGAACACATAAAGCAAAGTGCTAAGTGGACACCCATAATGTAAGTTCCTAATTGCCCATTGACCAAAGGAATTGCCCTTGCATTCTCATAAAGTAAAGTAATCCATTTTACAAAGAAAGGTGGTATGCCATAATGGGTTAGTACCCATGAGATAAAGTGAAGTGGTACACTGTCAAAGGCCTTTTCTTGATCTAGGGACATAATATATCCCCTTAGTGCCTCCTCTTTACCCTGTTCAACTATTTCCCTTATTAATAATAAGTTATGTTGTATCGAACATTCTGGTACTGTGCATGTTTGGGCTGATGTAATCAGTATTGACTAAATGATTATGCAAAATTTTCAATATTTTATAATCAGTATTCAATAAACTTAAGGACCTCCAATTATCAAGATTTGTCCTGTCTCCATGTTTAAACACTAGAATTTGAATAGCAATACAAAAATGAAAGTCTACTGTTAAATGGCCTAGTACACAATTAAAAACTACTATGGAAATGTTTCAATAAATCGCTGAACACATCATAAAATTCTGAAGTTAGACCATCTATACCTGCTGCAGTATTCTTTTTAAGATTACCAATAACCAGCTCAATTACAGTCACAGAGATAGGCTTGATAAGATCTCTGAGATGTAGAGAAGGCAGTCTTGAAACATCAGTTGTGGTTAGGAACTCAGTCAATAACCACTCATCAATGGTGGGGGGGGGGGGTGAATACATTCTAGTCAAATATTTTGAAAGTACATGTAAGATTTTTGGGCCGTCAGTTACTAAAGTACAATCTAAAGCCCTAACAGAAGCCATGAACCTATCAGATGCCCTATATGAACAACATTTAAAGGCATCTCCCAAACCAGTTTTGCCAGGAGAGCAAATCCTGTGCTCATTTAGCATAGCTGTAGCCCTTGAATATTGTAATCCTGTAATAGCATTTTTTAGGTTCAAATCTTGAGGTGTTAAGCTAATATGCTGGGTGTTAATCACTGAATAACCTTTACTCAACTGTAATCGGAGTTTAAGGTATGCTTTATACTGGTTTTGATGACTTCTGGTGGAGTAAAATAGAAATAATAACTTCAAACCCTGTTTGTGCCCTCTCACCAAGTGCTAATATTACCAGCTAAGACAGTCACTGACATCCTTGCTTTTAAAAAGTCAGAGACTGTTGCCATCAATTGTTTCTCCTATAATACTGTAATATTCTATTTCCGGTAGCCACGGCCATATTTAGGGCCTTTCATGCCTCCCAGTATAATGTGGAGAATCACATGATCCAAAGTTTCTAAGGGAATCATTTCTGCTTTGTAAACACTGAAATCGTTCTTAGAGAATAAAAAATCTATCCCAGTAGACAAGGCACACCTATAATACATATGACCTCCCCTCTCATGTAAGGTTCTGAAGGAATTTAGTAAATTACAGTGTGCAATAATACCATTAAGACAATTAGAGTCACAATACATTTTCTTGGTAACAGCACCTCTATCGCATCTATCCACAACACAATTAAAATCTCCTCCCCAAAGTACATTCTTTGTTGTGATCAAAAAAGGCTTACTTGCATTAAACAGGGAAAGTCTGTCCTTTTTAGTAAGAGGGGCATACATATTGATCAACCTCTGACCTTCCCCTCCATACGTAAAATCTAACAATAATGCCTTCCCCAAAGAAATATCTACCAGTCTCAAAACCTTAAACCCATCCCCTTAAATAAAATTCCTACCCCATCACAAATCTCAGTTCCAAAGGAAAAAAAGGAGGGACCACAACACCATAATTGTTGTGCTGATCTAACCAACGAAACTGTGCTCAATCTGGTGTCTTGCAGCAAACAAACATCAAACCTAAGTCTTTCAAAACAGTTAGTGTGATCAATCTCCACTTAGCATTCTTTATACTATTAACATTAACTGTTGCAATGCTAAGCTGTGAATAAAGCTATGAGGAAGAAGGGGGCAGGATGTGTAAGGTGGTTTCCTTAACCTGGAGCTTCTCCACACCTTAGCACCTATCTGTTTTCTCCTTTCCTTAACTACCCTTAGGTCTTGTAATTCTCCTTCAGACTCTGAAGAGTGGGGGACTAAAGAGGAGGCCTCAGAATCTCATCCTTGTTCCAGATCTTGTGTATTTTTTGATAAAATGTTGTATTTGTTCGTTAATAATATCTCCTCATCCTCAGGTAGACATGCCTTTGCTACTTTAGGTCTAGGTCTAGACTGTTTCAAGCTTTGTTTTTTGGCCATATTCTTAACAGTCTGGGGTGAGGGGATGCATTTCATCCACAGTTGTTTCTGTCTCAGGTTCAACCAGAATGTCATGTACCGGAGTATCAGTCTCCGAAAGTATTACTAGTTCTGCAGGGTGTAGGGTATTGTTAGCTTTGTCTACTACTATCTCCTTTTTTGGGGAGGCAGGGTGTTTGTGTGTTCAGGTGAAGGTTTATTGCAATAGGATCTCCATTTAGTCATTTCTTTCTTGTGTGCCTCTTGAATGATAATATACTGATGTTTGTAGTCAGTGCGATTATGTATAGCCCAGGGACAAGTTCTATATGCATGTCCAGTATCAACACACAAGTTACACTTCAATTCTTCCTTACAATCAAAACTATGATGACCAAATGACAAACAAAAATTGCATTTTAATCTGTCACAGGCTGTACCTAAATACGTGTAGGCCCCACACTTAAAGTAGGCCTTTCATTGCCCAGGATAGAAACAATGGCCCCTCTCGCTACCCCCAAAAAAACTATTAGGGAAATGTACAGGGCCCATGCTATTATTTCTTAAAAGTACTCTGTACTTCCAACCCCCATTTCATATACATTCATCATCAAATATTGGTTGTAGAGTTTCAAGCACATCACATTTTTTTTGAATCCAATAGGTGATAACATGTACAGACACAGATTCATTCCGAAATAGCACTGTAACATTTCTAATGGAGGGTTTAGTTAAGGGTATAGCTCTGAATGGTAACCACAGTTCAGTATACTTTAAAGAATCATATTTAGACCAAAAGCGATCTAATCCTTGTGGTGAATTAAAACTGATATCATACAGTGCAGAACCAGAAACATGAATTAAAGCATGTATTTCATTAAAAAAAAACCTAATGAACCCTTCAATAAACTGCGTCCCACAAATAAACAGTCTGGTGCTATTTCTAAACCCCTTAAATATTCTAAGCGTACAGCATTATGTCTTTGCAGGGGGCGGGGATAAAGGATCTTTCTGACTGAAATTCTCCCATGCAGTTTCAGAACGTTCATTAAAGTCAGGTTTGTTACTGGGGGTCATGTCACATGTGTTCATCATCCTTAGTATCTCCCCACTCTGCAGTCTTCGCAGCAGAATCCTCCAACTCAGAGGAGAAAGATGCCATATAGTGAGGTAGTTCATTCTCCATGTTGATATGTGCTTCGTTACCACTTTCTGCTTGCCTCTCAATTCCTGTACCCTCCTGAATTTGAGTAGGCACTCCAGTACAGTTCTCAATATCATCTTTTGGGGGAGATTGCCATGGTATCGGGCTATGTTCTGGGTCTGGACTCCAAATGCCTGTATCTCCCTTTTTCCACCCTGTGTTTAACAAGGAGTGCTCTAGAGAGGTCGGAGAGCTCCCGCGAGGCAGGAAAGTAGTAATGTCACCAGCTCTGCCCTTCTGTAAACCAAGCCCTTTTACTTGCAAACAGTCACTTTTTGATACCGCATTTAATGCAGTACTCACAGTCTCTGCGGTATCTGTTTGTGGAGGCAGTGTTGTTTCCGGCATCAAAGGCCTAGCTTCAGCTGTCAGTTACACCTCCGCCGATTCTGACTCAGGCTGGAGGAATTCCTTTGATGCTAGTGAGTCACAGGGCTGAGTCACCTGGCTCTCAACTGCAAGTTTACCGGCATTTTCATTTGCCAGTACATCCTGTATTACCTTTACAGCTTCTTTCACAACAACCAGGTCCAACGTTTCAGGCTGTGAAACAGAGATATTCACATCTATTGTAGTCATTGTGTGTCCTCTAGTAGCTTGATCAGAACCTCCGTACTGCAAAGTTTTATTTTGCTGTGATATGTGGTCAAGCTAGATTTCATCTGAAGCAAAAAGTCCATGGGGTGTACTCACAGGATCATTAATCACAGAAAGCTCTGTGTTCTCAATTTCCATTAAAGCAACCATAACAGTAGTGGTCTCCTGAGCTGGACCTGTGGGTTTTGAGACCTTCACACCCACAGGTACACCAGCAGAATGAGCATCTGAAACACCAACCTCCATAGCAGCAGCGCCCCCAATGCAAGAGTAGGAGAATTTCCCCAGTGTCCTGGCCAAATTCCCCCCATTCACTAAAAATACCACCAACAGCTTAATCTGGTTCAAGGTCAGTCAGCATTCATCTGTGTGGGGGGGGGTGTAACTGGGGAGGGGGAGTGGCAACTTCAGAAACTGGGTGCTAGCTGCACACTTGAGCCTTAATACACCACATGACCTATTTCTGCTGGGAAGTAGTAAGTCAGTAAATAAGTAAGTAATGTGATATAGTCATACAGCTAGGCACCAAACACCTCAGCCAACTTTACTTCAAAGACAGTCTTGCATGTCTGTACTTACAGGAAAAGAAATTGTGCCTTCCCCCTTGGTATGGAACACAAAAGAACATGTACTAGTTTTCTATAGCAAAAGTCAGAAATCACTCATAGTCAGAAATTTAAGTCAGCTTCACATCATCCTGGATCAAATAGGGGTTTGTCCCATGGATCCACCAATTAGGAATCATTTTCACTCCTCCAGGGATGAAAATCAGGAAATCCTGCTGCAAACATGGTTTCCACCACTTTTTTTGGCAAGTTGGAGAATTTATTTATTTATTTGGTTTTTGTTAACCAAGTAAGTGCACTAGTGATAAAGACTATTTTCAGGCTCAACCGGGGAGAGTACAGGCACAATAATACAAAACTTCAAGGAGAATATACATGAATACTAGACTTTTACATGAGGAAATATTCGCCTAACAATGGAAATTTTGACAACAGGTATAAAGGGAGGCAAAACAGTGCAGACAAAAATGAAAAAAAAACAGTAATGTTACAGAAGGCAATAAATCAGATGATATTAAGGCGACACAGACATTTTAAGAGATAATGTAAAGTGCTAATGGTGTGAATGTCAATAGGTAGAGAGAGAGAGAGAGAGAGATGAAGAGGGGCTAGAGAGATAAGTAAGAGGAGTAGGGCAGGTGGCGGCACAGGCAGTATGGACCATGATTGAAAGGGGGGGGTTAGAGAAAGGGGAGAGATTAAGAATGTAATGGAGAGGGAAAGGGAAAGATAGAGGATGAAGGAGTAATTGATAAGACAGGAGACTGAGAAGAAGTGCTACAAGAGGGGTGGACCACTAACCCCTGCCAGCTGGGAGGGGGGGAGGGATTTTGGGATAGGGACTACCAGAAATAGGGTGAGAATGCAGGGCTCTCAGTTCAGAGCCTACAGCTGAGTAGTTCTCACTCCTTCCAACTTCAAACTGCAACTCCAACTGACTACTACACCCCACACTCCAGCTGGCACGAGGGTTATGCTGCTGCAAGTTCCAAATGAGCTCATTACTTCAGTCTCGGCTGAGGCCAAATAAACAGAAAAGTGAACAGGTGAAAAACCATTTAACTAGTTAATCACCAGCTGCCTCTCCTTGCCTAGAGTTGTTACTGAAGGGATTCTAGTAACCCCCAAGGGTCTGGGTGGTTACATGCATAGTCATAAAACAGACACTGACTATATTATCAAAATCTTTCCTCAATGTGTATCCCGTTGAAAACTAATAAAATTAAAACCATTAGACCATTCAGTCTCCCTCCACCAAAATCGATCATAACCTCAACTAAGCAATAAAAATTAAAATTGGTAACAACCTTCAGTGTTAGCAAAAAGCAAATGCATACTCAACCATCGCATGACTCGCCTGAAAAGTGAGAACAACCAGCCAAGGATTCGACTTGAATTAAAAAAAAAAATCTATATTTGATCAGTAAAGTTCCTGCATTGCAGGACCGCATATCCAAACTTCAAAGATTGCTAACTGTATGCAATAGAAATAGCCTATGTCTTAAATAAGGCAATGGAAATAGCCCACGTCTTAAATGATGCAATGGAAATAGCCCACATCTTAAATCTTGCAAGAAAAGAAAAAAAGAAGCTTCACACATTACATCCTGAGCCACTACAAACACACTCCTATAGTGCATTAAAAGCAATAGACATGATCCTGAGTGGCCCCATCCCACAATAGATAGTGAGACAAACTCCATAAATCTTTGAGCTCAGCCCCAGCCAGCAGAAATGACAGAGACAATGAGAACATCCCGCAACCGTATATTCAAAGTGAGGCAGTTCGCCTCTCATTTCAAATCACATCTACATTATATACTGTTTGACTAAACCAAAGTACAAAATCTATAATTTATAGATGTGACCATGGGATAAAATTGTTTAAAGCCATGCAGAACACAATATCCAAAAACCATTAAGCTGATACAAACTTATAGTAAGAGATCTAAAAAAGAAAGAGAGAAAAATTGGATCAGAAGCCATCCTTTTTTCTAAAACGTTAGTACTCTAGCAGTTATATATAAAGATCAGTTGTACACAAGATCACATTCAAATTATAGCAGTATATTATTTAATTTTTATTTTGCTTTCCGAAACAAAGCTGGTCAATGGTATCCAATCCACAGTCTCCGTTGGATCCTTACAAGTAACGAAGCGTTCAATGAAGTTTCAATGACACTCCTCGAACTTGTGAGAAGGAAAAAGATTATTGTGCAGCCAAACTTTGTAGTTGGGTGTACTGAACATGAACTCACTGTAAAATTTACAGCAGCAGTGAGCCCCATAAAACTAAACCTGGCAGACCATTAAATGAGGCAACCCTTAATATTGAATCAGAAGAAACTTTACTAGTTATTCCATTTATGTAATGTCGGACTCAAGTTTTCTAGTCTCTATATGTCCAACATAACAAAAGTAGGGATGGGTGGACCCAAAAAGGTCCTGACCCTTATTATCAGGATCAGGATCCTGGCCAAATTACTGATTAGTTCTGATTTAAATCAGAATCTTTTGTAAAACGTGAGGAAAACTGAAAATCTGCCATACAATTGCATAATTTGGCATGGAGATTTATGACACACACGTGGAACTGTAAACAGCTTTTTAGGAAATGAAAACTGAGATCTTATGGCACTGTTGTGCTGGTCGATGTAATATATGGCAGTCATGCAGTTGATCTCTCTTAAGCCCTTTTTAAACCACAGCAGCAATGTGAAAACTCCGCCGCTCCTTGTCCACTGTGCTGTCCGTCCGCCGGTGCATCTGAGTTTACACAGCCCCCTATGCTCTGCCACAAGTCACATCTCACAGCTACCGTTGCCTAGTGGGGGAGTGACAGGAAAATGGGCAGTACCGAGACTCAAGCGCACCAATGCATTTACATGCCGGGCAAATGCATTCAGTTTGATCAGGATACCCACTCCTGCACCGCAACAAAAAATGGAACCAAAGGCATCCCAATGTGGTGCAGTGAGTGTTCACACGGTTGCATTTGCAGCACATTAACCTCTGCGCATGGGTTAATAAGCTACAAATTGAGTAGTGTGAACAGGGCTTTAGTGTGTTCCCTGCCTCTGCAGTAGTGTAACTGTAAGCTGACCTGTCTGACCTTAGAGGGGGGATCCCATTCCCATTTGTAGTATCCAATGGCCATTTTACAGTTTGTCATTGTTGCTTCTTGTCAGCCTTCTTGCTACCAGTCCAAACTTCAATTAATGGAATAGTAGGAAGCTCCAGAATTCAGCTCCGTGTCACAATCAAGCCGACAACTAGAAGCTGTAAGACCATTTGAACAATGATCTTACAGCTTGTAACTGTAGCTTCCAGCTTGATCGTAGCTTGGGGCTGCATTCTGGTACTGCCTGTTATTCCATTGATTGAAGTTTGGACTCAGAGCAAGAAGGCTGACAAAAAAGCACTCTGTCTTCACCCTTCTACATGCCTGGAGAGCAGATCAGGTTAGAAATGTATTTTGTGCCTGATGCCATCAGAGGAAGGGGTGGTCCACAAGACAGCAGGGAACAGAGGATGCTGTTGGGGGGGATAAGAATCCTAGACCCAGCGACTGATTTAGGGCCAGTGGGTGAAAGCAGGGACTGACAAATCTTAAAATTAAGTACTTATCCATGGACTAGTGACTACCCTAAAAGTAGTAGTCCTGGTGCTTGAGGTGGTAGTCCAGTTAGAAACAGGTATAAGATTAGAACAAATTATTTTTCTTAAAACATATATTTGTTCTCAGTCAGCTTATACAGTACTTCTGGAGAGATTTCTCTATTACTGTGCTTAAATTTAAGTCTCTCTATATATCTTTAATTGAAAGATAAGTGAAACAACTGCTTCGGAACTTGGGACAGAACTCAATAAAATGTTGCCTGTTTTGTACTAGTATCCTGCTTGATTTTACCAACCATAAACCACTATTTGTAAATCATCCGGATTTGTAACAAATGACAATTCAACAGGACAACATATTAAACTCTCCCTCTGAGTCTAAGACTTCATAGGTAAAATAACAATCTGGGACAAAAATAAACACACTGCAGAAGGCCTAGTAGGCAACACTTAATCGGTGTAGAAAATTAATGACAACAGCACAATGGGAAAACAAATCAACGGACGTCGACATAATATATTTAATTGCTGATGAGGCAGTTACTCCCCCAATAAGTGAGAATGTCATTAGAAAATGATTAAGGGATTATCCCATCACTGCTTTAATCACCCAGACACTCCTTAGCAACACTAATCATTTTGCTAGCATTCACAAACTAAAGATTACAGGGTCGAGTTAAAACATAGCCGAAACTAGCAATGTAAAAACAATATGCTTCATGAGCTGTTACTAGTAACAAATACTGTTTAAAAAGTAAAGTTCAAATGCTGTCATGGATTGGATCCGCTACTACCACTGTCCATTGCCCAACTTCTCAGCATATACCATTTCCCAGGCTCCAACTGAAAGGGTAATGCTGAAGACTTATGGTGATTACTAGGTAGGCTCTCATTTCTGACCCTTCCCAATCCCTAGACTTCATGCAGCGTAACTGCTTGCTTTCCCTTTGCTGCCTGTCTGCTCCCACATTGCCTTCTCCAGCCTAGTACTCACCAGCATAGTGGCCAAGAAGGGAGTCAGGACCCCAGGTATTTTAACCAACGATATTTGTTAATTTTTTGTTTGCCATCCTATCCCTAAAGCTGCTGCTGCTGTATGCTGCACCATGGACACTCTTGACTGCTCCCTCCTGCCATTTCAGCCAACTCCATCATGCTGCTGACTTCCAGTTCCCTCTGTCCCCTTGTTCTCTTTCTTCCTTCCTTGGTTGCTCACTCCTGTCACTCTGATTCCTACCCAACTTGCCGACTACAGCAGTTTTCACAGAATGCGGAATCCCACGCAGTCAGGCACCCTAATGGCAGGTAGAAGAAGGCAAACAACTGAGGCAAGTAAAAATAAATAGCATTCACTGTTTGTTTTCCTGCTTGTCCCAACTTCCTGCCAGTATATGGAGGGAGGGCACTAGACACACCAGGGAATACATTATTTTTTCAATAATCTAGCCATATGTGACTGGTGGACCTGGAATCGGTACACTTATGGAATGGGTTCTTATTGATCCATGTAAGCCGGGCCATATAGGATCTGGGATGTTTCTGATTTTAGGCAGGTTGGTCTGCCCATCCTGTTCACATATGCAAGTGGTGTGGAACAATAACATCTGAACAAACATCTTATAATGCACTGAATCTGATTTTACTTTTGGGCAGTTCAGATTCTTTCAGAAGTCACCCCTCTGAATGAAGATGTCTGCTTTGAATCAGAGATGTTATCCCTATTGAACAGTAACTCTTGTAGAATTCTGTAGTCCGTTTTAACTACAGGATCACTGAGCACTATTATAGGAATCACTTTAATCTGAAGACTGTTAGTCACAAAATGTTCATAGATCAGTGCTCTGTACATGTAGATATCAGCTGTTAATTAACCAAATAAACTAAAGATAAAATTCTAGTAGTCATCATCTTACAGAAAAGGCATATCTGAGACCCTCCTAATGATCCATGGATTTTGAGATTGGAAGTTTTGGAGACAGTTTCTTAAACAGTTCAGGTAGTAAGTTCGGTAGTTGTGATCGAGCCACTTCAGCCAACTGATAAGAAAATGTTCAGCTGGAAATTGACTCTGAACTTAATATTTCCCTTATGCAGAATATTTTTTATCTGTGTAAGCCTCTTGTTTTTTTTCTTACAGACTGACTTGCGTTGTTAAAATTATGAACTTTGCGATTTTGCCAGTAAAGGGAAGGTTGCACTCTGGCAGCTTATTGTATTTTTATTTTATCTTGAAAATTGAGCATTTTACATTTAATAGCTCTTGGCTTTTCATCTGGTTTAGGTTTGGGCTGAAGAAATCTATGTGCCTTTTCTATTAGATAACACTGTCCTGAATTGTGTGGGCCGGCAATCTGGCAAAAGAAAGTATTCAGGAATTTAATGGCGTCAGGGTATTCTGCTCCCTCTGGTATACCAATAATTACAAGGTTATTCCTTCTAGATCTATTTTCTAAATTATCATTCTTTTCCTTCATCTTCAGCATTCTTCTCTGGAAAGCCATGATTTTTTTTTCGTCTTTTTGAACATTATCTTCAATTGAGCTAATTCTGGCCTCTGTACCTGTGACTTGTTCAGCCAAAGAATCCACTGATATTTAATTTAGTTTAACATCGATAATTAGCTCTGCAAGTATCATTTTAGTTGAGTTAATTTCAGCCATGTAGGACTCATGTTCTTTTGATACCTCTTTTGCAGTTGCAGCTGCACTTGTTTTCGGTTCAACTTCATGGCATTCGGACAGCTTCTGTTGTTCGGTACCCTGAAAGATAGCTTCCGAGGCTCCTTTTCTTATTGAATCCTGCTCTGCAATATTCTTCAGAATATTGAACCAGTTTTTCAAGTTTAATAGTAGGGTAGGCACAATATTGTTAAGGTTAACTTATGTGTGGAGAGTTTTTATCTATAAAATAGTAAAATATATAAGGTGGTTTGCCGGAGCGTTCTCAACCTGCTACTCACACTGCCATCGCTCTACCAGAAGTCCCTTCCCTCTCTTCTGTGAACACTGAATAACAATATTTGTTCAAGATTGATGCTTTCTCCAAGTCCCCTTCCACTCAGTCCCCATCTTCTGATCCCACCCTTGTCTTCCTCCTTTCACTAACATACCTATAAAATGTCTAGTTACCTTTCTTTACTGTCTGGGCTATATTTTCCTCTGTTTACACCTTTGAGCCCCAACTATTTATTTAGTTTTTTATTTAATTAAATTAGTATTTCGGAAAGACCTTTGAGAGTGAGCTCTTTTACAAAGGTTCCACGTCAGGGTGGACAATAAGAAAATACACATATGCGGTGGTTACAGAGCGGTGCATGCAGATGGGGCAGCACCATAGTCTCTAGGTCTCCATTAAGACTGCCACCTCACAGATGTTGCACTGTACCACTCAAATCATGTCTAGTCCTTTTCGCTAGACTTTACCCGCTACCCCTAAATAAAAACAAACTTTTTTTTTCCTCCCTACCCAAGGTTTGAGGCAATAAGCTCAGCATGTCAGCTCTTCCCTTTATGTGGCCTGGTGGTTATACCCCTCCTGCTCCTTAGAAACATAGAATCTGATGGCAGATAGGGACTGCTTGGCCCACCCAGTCTACGCATTTTCCTACCTAATGGATAAGCTGCAGATCCTATGAAACCTAGCCTACTTCATTCTACCCCCACCCCCTAGAATTGCCTTATGACTGTCCCATGCATGCTTGAATTCAACCAATGTTTTTGACTCCACAACCTCCTCTGGAAGGCCGTTCCATGCATTCGCAACCCTCTCTGTGAAAAAATATTTCCTTCCATTACCTCCGAGCCGCCACCCCTCTATCTTCAAATTGTGCCCCCTTGTTCCTGCACACCTCCTTTTTTGAAAGATGCTACCCTCTTTGACTTTGTTGATTCCGTTGAGGTACTTGAAAGTTTCTTTCATGTCCCCCTTCTCCCTCCTTTCCTCGAGGCTATACATATTAAGCTCCTTTAGTCTCTCTCTTCATATGTCTTCTGGTGCAGACCCCGCACCATTTTAGTTACCCTCCTCTGGACAGCTTCCATCTTGTCTATGTCCTTGTGGAGATTGCGTCTCCAGAACTGCACACAGTACTCCAGATGAGGTCTCACCAGCTGTCTGTACAGAGGGATAACAACTTCCTGTTTTCTACTGGTGATGCCCCTCTCTATGCATCCCAGTATCCCCCCAGCCCTCCTTACTGCCCTCTCACACTGCTTGCCCACCTTTAAGTCATCTGATATGACTACCCCCATGCCCCTTTCCATTGTTGTTGTTGTTAGTATCTCACCCCCCATTGTGTACTCTTCCCCTGGGTTTTTGTTTCCCAGGTGCATTACCTGCACTTCTTAGCATTGAATCTAAGCTGCCACATTCTGACCATTTCTCTCAACTCGACAAGTCCTTCATCCTTTTCCACCCTACCTTGTGCATCAACTCTGTTGCAGATCTTTATGTCATCTGCAAAGAGACATTTTTTCTCCAGTCCTCTGCAATGTCGCTATAAAAGACATTGAAGAGGGACATTGACAGGTCCTAATACTGAACCTCAGGTACCCCACTAGTAACCCTCCTTTCTTCAGAGTGGACCCAGTTACTATTACCTCTGTGTCCTATTCTCCAGCCAATTTTACCCAGGCTGTCATCTTGGGACCCACTCCCAGGCTGGCTAACTTGTATATTAATCTTTTGTGTGGGACTGAGTCAAATGCCTTGCTAAATTCTAGGTAGGCCATGTCCACAGCCCCTCCCTGATCTACTACTTTGGTCACCCAGTCAAAGAAATCTGTTAGATTCATCTGGCATGACCTTCCCGCTATGAATCCATGCTGCCTTGGGTCTTGTGGCCCTCTGGCCTCTAGGTACTCGACAGTTCTTTCCTTCAGAAGTGATTCCATCATTTTCCCTATCACTGAGGTTAAACTAACAGGTCTATAGTTTCCTGCTTCTGCCCTGCTCCCACTTTTGTGAAGAGGAATCACATCTGCCCTCCTCCAGTCCTCAGGTACCACCCCATCCTCCCATGATTTGTTAAAGAGTTTAGTCAGTGGTGTCACTAGTTTTACCCTTAGTTCTTTTAGAATTCTGGGATGAATCCCATCAGGCCGCATTGCTTTGTTCACCTTCGGTTTTAAGAGTTCTTTCAGAATCCTTTCTTCTGTAAATTGGCTGGTATCAACTTCTGTATCCAGAGTGTTTCTAATGTTTGTTTTAGGTACCTCCCCCTCTTCATTTGTAAATACTGAGCAAAAATATTTGTTTAGTATCTCTACCTTTTCACCATCACCCTCTGCCCACCCCCTTCCCTTTATTAAG
The DNA here is from genome assembly GCA_016271365.2 of Neoceratodus forsteri. Lineage (NCBI taxonomy): Eukaryota > Metazoa > Chordata > Ceratodontiformes > Ceratodontidae > Neoceratodus > Neoceratodus forsteri. Next base: position 269,782,655 of record CM057455.1, read on the forward strand.
CCTCACTATCCCTCCCTTAGTCTTCCTTTGCTTCCTGATGTACCTAAAAAAGGTTTTATCCCCCTCCTTAACTGAGTTGACTATTTTTTCCTCTGTTCAGGCCTTTGCTGTTCTGACTGCCTTCCCAGCTTTCTTTCGCTTTAACTGATACAATTCTCTGTCCTGCTCCTTCTGTGATTCCTTGTACTTTCTGAATGCTTTCTTTTTCTCTTGAACCTTCACTACCACCTCCTTTGAGAACCATAGTGGTTTCTTATATCATTTTGTTTTGTTTATTTGATTCAAGCAAAGGCGTGTTACCTCTGTGATGGCAGTTTTTATTATTCCCCATTGTTCTTCCACCCCTCCTTCCTGATCATTTGCTAGTGCATTCCTTAGGCACTCACCCATTTTGGTAAAGTCAGCCCTCCTGAAGTCCAGTACTTTTGCCTTTGTATGGTTTGACTCTATTGCTGTGTTTATTGTGGACCATACTGTTCGATGGTCGCTAGTTCCCAGATGGCTACCCACTTCTACATCTGTGATCCTCTCTCCATCTCCATTTGAGAGAACCAGGTCTAAGATTGCTCCCTCTTGAGTGGGTTCCAATACTAGTTGTCTGAGCCATGCCCCCTGTAGGGCATCTAGAATAACCCCACTCTTAGAAGTGGCTGCTGCAACTGCACTCCAGTTAACCTCTGGCATATTCAGATCACCCATCAGCAATATCTCCCCTTTATCTGCCATTCTAAGTATACTTTCTATCATTTCCTTGTCCATTTCCTCCCCCTGAGAGGGGGGTCTGTAAACAACCCTTGTGCAGACTGTGGTGCCATTGCCTGCCTCCAAATTGACCCACAGTGTTTCTTATCCTCCCTGTTTACCCTTTTGTTCTGTTGCTTTGATTCCTTCCCTTATGTAGAGAGCTACTCCTCCTCCTCCTCCTCCTCTTTTACCCTCCCTGTCCCTCCTCTAGATAGTGTGTCCTGGTATGTTTACGTCCAAGTCATGGTTCTGTGTGTACCATGCTTCAGTGACTGCCACTATATCCAGATGTTCCTCCTCCATCAAGGCCACAAATTCAGAAAGCTTGATACCCAGACTATGGGCATTGGTACTCTTTGCTCTCCATTTTTTGATGGCTTTGCCTTCTGTAGCAGCATCCCCCACTGACCTTTCTACCTTGGTCTTTTTCGCATTTAGTACCCTGATTTGTAGGGGGAGGCTGGGATTTTCCTGCTGCTTATCAGTGTCTCCCCCCCTTGACTAGTTTAAAAGCTTGCCAATGAAGCATTTAAACTGATTGCCCAAAAGACTTGTTCTCTTCCTGGACAGATGCAGACCATCCTGCCAGTATAGGCTGGTGTCCCTTCAGGTGGAACCCCAGTCCCCAATGAGGCCAAACTCCTGTGCTCCACACTATTTTTTCAACCATTCGTTAAACTGCATGGTGCAAAGTACCCTCACCTCACCCATGCCACTGGCAGGCAGCACCTCTGAGAAGGATACTGTGTGTGCTACTTGTCTTAGGCCCCTCCCCAACTCTACAAAGTCCTTCTGCACTACTCTAATCTCATGATGAGCCAAGTCATTTGTCCCTAGGTGGACAATGATGTCCAGCTCAGACTCCTATGCAACTGTTCTCATGATCATAAGGATGTGCTTCCTGTCCCTCCAAGCCATGGCACCAGGCAGGCACCTTACTTCAGTTTTCCCTGCTCCCCCCAGTTCTATCCCCCTAATAACTGAGTCCCCCACCAGGAGCTGCTTCCTTTCCCTGTGGTGCCCTCTGCCTCTTTCCTGAGGGCCTCCCTTGTGACAGTTGTCTGAAACCTCCTTAGTCTCCTCTGTGGGTGCATCCATAGGGGAACTATGCTCCCCCAGACTGGTGTATGGATTGTGGAGTGGAACAACTTGACAGGAAGTTCTTGCTCTGTCAATCAAATCCAATTTCCTATAAATTTCAGCTAGGCTCTGCTGGGTGGGAGGTAGAGAAATACCAGTCTCTAGAAGAGAACAAACTGCACTCAAAATGAGCAACTACAAAAACCTGTTTCCCTGTGCTGTTTCAGTTAGCAGTTAAGTGATTGGGGGGAAGGGAGGATGTAGCTGCCTTCCCTGTTCCTCTCCCAAATCTGCAGTTTTTAAAAGCTCAAAATGGAGCTGGAGCAAAACTGACTCTGCTGTTACAGGGTCAGAGGCCCCTCCCTGTTAGCTGTCTCAGCAGTTAAGGGATTGGGGAGGGGAAGCTGTAGCAGCTTTCCCTGTTCCTCTCCCAAGTCTTCTGTTTCCAAAAAGTTGGCAATAGTGACAAGAAGGGCAAGACAGCCACCATTGGGTGGACAGTAGAAAGACAGTGAAGGAGGATTTGATGTTCTGGTAATAATTATTGCAATGGGTTGATAGTTTGGCAAAATGATTGGGTACATTTGATTCTGCTGATGTTACGGGTGCTGAAGAGGGTGCTGCCACATCAGTAAGCACTGACAACCACCAACTGATGTCCTGCAAACACAGACTCTCATGGAGGAAGAGTTTCTCCATTTTGTCAACACAGATGTTGATGAAGTGACAGAAGGAGAGCTAACAGTGCAGACCATTTGTGTTGCTGTGAAGACAGTGAACCACATCAACGACAAAGAGGAAGCCATGGATTTAGATCACACACACACCACCATTAGCAACAAAGAAGCACAGCAACATGTCGGTCCTGTAAGGGATAGGTGTTTGCAGCATGGAAACTTTCTGGAGTGGAAGCAACTCTTCAACCTTGAGGGCCAGATTATAAGGGAGATGGCATCAAAGGAAGGTAAAAGAAGATCACTGCTCAAAAGAAGACCACTGATTTCTTCAATTGACATCTGAACCTGAAGATTGGATACTGTGCAACTTTGAGACACTGAGACCATGAGACCACAGGACAGTAAGTGTGAAGTTTAAAGTGTTTAAAGTTTCTCTTGTGTGAATCAAATAAAATTATGAACTCGAGATAACCAGCATGCAATCACAAAAGAGATGGCAGTATAGCATAGAGGTTAGAGTAATGAGCTATGAATGAGCTTGGTACATCCAGCAGACCTGGGTTTGATTCCCCAACCTGCACTTGCATAGTGCATGACTCTGAGCAAGTCACTTAGCCAGCCCAAAGTCCCCAGGTCACCCATGAAAACAGGTAGTTGTGCCTAGTGGGCCTTACCTGGTTAACAAAGAGTAAATAAATAAATCACTAATTTGGAAATACGCTAAATTTAGAAAAACACATCTTTGTTGCTGTTTTGTGGATTTCTCTTCAGCTTTTGGTAACATCAGCGGGAAAATTCTTTGGACAATACTCAAGGCATTAGGGCTGGAGAGTTCCCTGCTGAATGTCATCATTAGACTACATGAAAATACTTGGGCTAGAGTCCAATACAATCAGTATGGATATCTAACTGAGAAATTCTTTACAAACATAGGGGTTAGACGAGGATGCATTTTGGCACCCACCCTATTTAACATATATATTAACATAATTTTGGAACAGATTTCTATCCCCGACTTCCATGCTCCCAAGGTAGATTGCACTAGGATTGACTGTCTTGCATACGCTGACGATTTGGTTTTGCTGTCATCTTCATTATTGGGACTTAAAAGGAAATTGATAAAGTTTGAATCTCTCTGTGTACAGTACAAATTAAAAATTAAGTATGGTAAAACAAAAGTAGCAGTGTTTGTAAACCAGAGTAAAAGCATCACTAGTTTTAAGATAGATGGGGTAAACATAGACAGGGCAAAGTACTATGATTACTTAGGAGTCCGCTTTTCCTACAATCTCTCCTGGCATCAACATATGGAGGTAATTCAAAACAAAATGAGATCATCAGGGAATGCCCTAAAATATTTAATAATGAAATGGGAAAAACTTCAGTTAAAGGAATTGTGAATGTACTCAATGCTAAAATAAGAACAAGTATGTTATATGCTTGTGAAACATGGGGATATGCACAGACCGGAAGACTACAGACTATTTTAAATAATCTGTATGGACACATCCTCATGCTACCACAAGGGACACTAAAAATGTATTCTAGCATTGGAATTAGGACAGCGCACTTTACTTTCCCTTATACAGAAGCAACAAATTATATTCTTACTCAAACTTTTTTTGTTGCCCGAAAGTAGATATCCCAGAATGTGCCTTGAAGAAAGCATAAGAATGGCCAATTTGGGATTTACTTATCCCAGTATTCAGTTTATCAAGGAGGTTATGATGCCAGCTGGCCTGGGACATTTACTTTATGAAGTATATTATAGACCTCTAGTAGAAATCAAACAGGATGTCAAAATCAGACTGGGAGCATTGGACGAGAATCTTTTGCTTTCACAGCTCTCCAAGCTCAAACTCCATGATTATTATAAAACAATTAAACTCTCATGTAGTTTTGAGTTATATCTTTCCATGATAACAAGTTTTAGATTAAGGAGGATCTATACTAGATTTAGAACCAAGTGTTATACAACAAACTATGTGCAGCATAGATATAAGGAAAAGGCCTTGTCTTCCCCATTTTGCAAATGTGGTTTGGAATCAATAGATGATTTAAAACATGTTGTACTATTATGCCCCCTTTATGAAGCATCTAGAAAGAAATGGTTGGGTGAACTTCTTGGAGGTCTCAAGTATCCCTCCTTCTAATATGTCGGATTATCTTTTCAAAACTAAAGATAAAAAAATCATTGAATTGATGGCAAAGTTTCTCTTAACTACACATTTGTAAAGCATGGCTCATATTATGAAATTTACTTATCATGATCAAAATAATAGACAGCTTATTTATATATTTTAATATGGCATTCTTTGCTTTGGTGTTATATGTTGGGTGTATGTTAGACCCATAACAGTAGTTTTAACTTTTTACGATTTGTACTTTTTGTGATGTGTATAAAATCTTATATTGTATACGGCTTATTGCTGATCAATAAAATTGTTTACTTACTTACACTAAGAGCTGTGTTGTTTATCGTAGTGTACTTTCTCTGTCTCTGTCTAGTGTTGTACTGTACTCTGTGTGTGTTTTCCATACATTCATTGTCAGAAAAATGTATAACGGCTGTTTTAACATTTTTGTTTTTGGTCTCCTCTTAATTGAGATGACTGCTTAAAGGGGACAAAGTGCTTTCCACAGAGCTGTCATCTTTAAGCAGCTTGAACTGTGTTTGAAACAGATTTGGACCTGTACACTGATGCAGCAGGGTCATACTTTCAAGGAAAATGGATGTCAGAAAGTTGAAAAGATAAGTGGGTAGCAAGGGAACTGATGCACAACATCATGCTCCTGGGGATCTTCCCAATATGGGTGGCAATGGTATGGGGGAGAACAGTTAAGGAATCAAAAAGTGACTTTTTGATGTAAAAACAAGGCAGTGGTGGAGTTGCTGAACAGGCAGATGGCAGTGTCAGACACTGATAAGGGTGTTGATGAAGCAGTTGGTATTACAAAAGCTTATACTGAGCAAAGCACATTGAAGGGATTAAGAACACCATAGCTGAGCCTTTTCCATCTTCAGTTGGACAGGTTCCTTGCCATTGCTATGTAAATATTGTTTAGTGGGCAATGGTTCTCTTTTAGGTTCTTTGACTCCCAATCTAGGCTTTCAAATTCAAGAAAAAATATAGGAAATGTTGGGGGGCCCTTTGAGGCAAACACGCTTCACTCAAGTGATTGTTCTTCAATCTTTCTTTTTATTTCTCCTCCCCTACATTTCACTTGACTTGGAGCTTGTTCACGGGGTTTATTCTTTGTCAAACTTCTGTAAATACATTTATTTTATGTAATTGATCAGCATTTTTTTAATATGATATTGTTACATTTTTAATTCTTTGGTGTATACACATACCATTCAATAAAGATTATTGCTTGTGCACCCTTGTCTATATTCTTAATTTTTCATAGGGTTAATTTATTTGTACTTGTTTAGATCCTAAGTTGCACCCTAAAAAGACATACACAGTATGTTTGTGAACACAGTGCTGCTAACACCTTGGAACAAGGTTTAACTACTGCCTGTAAGGCTTGTTCCCCATATTTCTTGGTTGCAGCATACCATATATATATTACTTAAAACTTCTTGTCTTTCTTGTAAAGGATAATTTTGGGTCTGTAATGACATAAACATAATTTTTTGTAAAGCTTTGCTGTTGTTATGTTGTTTAATATTATAATGTGGCCACATTGTGGCTTCTATTTACTTATTTTGTTAACAGCATACCGTAAAGGAGTCTGTGAGCTTCTTAGAGTGGAATTAGTGTCCTTTGTAGTCTGTGAAAACATAATCATAGTATTCCCCTATTGGTCTCATAGCCATCATTTTACTTTTATAATTAAAGGTTCTAATACCAACTTCTAAATATTCTTTAATATTTTAACTGCTTACCCTCACTCCTTCTGGCTCAAGTTTCTCCTTTTTGGTTAAGAGAACTGTTGATATTAGCAAAAAATCCTCTTTACTCTTATGTCACCCTGTGAAAAGAAAATAAGCCCCAACAAAGGATCCAGGCACTATCTGATATCTTTCCAAAAAGGCACAACCTTTTCACATATCAAGAAAATATGAAGTAGTGAACCAGTTTCTTTCTGGCACCTGATACATAAGTCCGAAGCCAGCTTACCCCTCCTGTAAAGTTTAATCATGGTATAAAACATATTTTGTAAAATTTTAAATTGCATGAAGTGATATCGGTCCCATTTAATGTGTCTTTAAATAGCCTCCCAGATGTGAGACCAGTCATGAGAGCCTCCCTAGGAGGGAAGAGTCTGATTCCAGGAGTTAGAAAAACTAGACTCCTTCTCAGTGAGAAGTTATTGCAACCATGCATCATAGAAGGCTATAGCTTGAGATTTAGGGGTGGCCAATATCAAATGAAGCAATTTCTCCACATACAGCCTGGACCAGACATCAGTGCCAAAGTGGTGAAGCAGCTTGTGCCTGAGTCGGAGGTACTTGAAACACATAAACGGGGATCAACCAAATTTTTGTCAAGCCTCAGAAATGGTAAGAAGCTTGCCAGCATGCACCAGATGTTCAACAGAAAGTCACCAGATAAGTCCAGGCCATCTGACTTAGCACCTACCCGGCAATTTCCAAGTTAGGATTTCTCAAAATAGGTTGAGTGATGTCTGAGTAGGGGTCCATATTTAACAGGAGACATGGTAGTTTATGGGCATGAAGAGAGTTGCCTGCAAGAGTTTCTTTTAAAGATCCAGGTCAGTAATCTTTTTAGAAGGGACATACAATAGGACACAAGAGTCCAGGCCCAATTGGGAGTATAAAGAGCACTCAATGGCTAGCCAGTGAGGAACATAAACAGAGTCTGTCTCCCCTAATGCCAGGCGAAACCAGTAAAAATAATGGGAACTGTGTACAGCCAAATAAAAAAGGTAGATACTGAGGGCCTTCAAGCCACCAGCCTTCCTTGATCTTATAAGTTCGAAAAGAGCTCTCCGAGGAGGTTTCCCCCCACCAGAGGAATTTAAAGAAAATGTTATTGACATGGCGAAACCATTTCTTGGGCTGAGCTGGGTTAAACTTTATGACAGGATATAAAAGCCATGGGAGAACATTCATTTAAATTATATTCAAATGGCCCCACAGAGACAAGGGCAATAAAGACCAAGAATTTAGGTCAACCTGAATTTGAGCAAACACGTGGTCCAAATTATATTGCTCTAGTTTGAGCAAATCGGTACTAAGATATAGTCCCAGATATTTAAGTTTGTCCCTGCCCAGAGAAGGCCCTGGTGATCCATACTCACATAAGCAGCAGCAACATTCAGCGGCATAACCTCTGCTTTGGAGCAATTTCACTTGCAATTGGAAATTGCACAGAAATTAGTTTAAATGTCCAAATCAACTGGTAATGAAATGGAAGGAGACATTACATGCAGAAGAGTATCATCTGCATAAACAGACAATTTATAATGTCATGGGCCTAAAAGAACATAATGGACCTGAGGAGACAGATTGAGTTTTCTAATCAATGGCTCAAGATATAAATTAAATAAAAATGGGGATGGGGAAAACCCTGGTGTATTCCTTGCTGCAAGGGGAATGAGTCAGATAGTAGCCCATTATAAAGAATGTGTGTCGAGGGGCTAGTGTAGAGTACCTTAAGCCTATGAATGAATTCGGGGGAAGACCATATCTAGGAAGCAGGTGGAACAAGTAGTCCCAGGATACTCTATCAAAAGCTTTCTCTGCATCCAGGGAAGCCAGAACTGATGGATGAGAGAGTCCCTGAATGCGGAGTTAAGGTGCAGGAGTTTCCGGAGATGGTCAGCAGCCAGTCTCCCCAACACAGATCCCACTTGCTCCCTACTGAGGAGACAATCCCAGACAGAATTTGGCCTAGTGGCCAGGATGGATTTTAGCCAGGATTTTTAAGTCTACATTAATTAAGGATATAGGTCTATAATTAGAGACCAATAGCTGATCCAGGCCTAGTTTCAGTAGAACCACTATGATGGCAGCCGCAAGTAAAAAGTCTGAGAGTCCTTGTGAGAAGACATACTGGAACATGTCCAGAAGGTGTAGTGCTAACAGCTCTTTACATTTTTTTTAAATTCAAAGAAAAGCCATCCGGGCCAAGGGATTTATCGTGGGCTAAAGGGTCTATCACACTATAAACCTCTGATAGTGTTGAGGGGACCTCAAAAAGCTTTACCTGAGCATCACCCAGTGAGGGCAAGCCCAGATCCTGATGGATGGTAACAAACTGGGAAAAGTCAAAAGGATCCTGAGGAGCAGCATGTAAAGAGCTGTAGAAGGCATGAAACTGAGAGACTATATAGAATTGGACCAGATAGATAGAACAATCCTGTCCACTAGTTGGGTATGCAGATGCAAGTGAAGAACTTTCCAGCCTTCTCCCCTTGGTCAAAATACTTGACCTTGGTCCTCAAAAGATGTTTAGCTCTTTACCCAAGCAACCTGTTATACTGGGCCCAAAGGGTCTCAAGGTGTTCCCAAATGGGCTGCTGGGAAGCATCAGAGAGCTTCTGCTCAGCCGCTCTAATCTGCAGCAAAAGATAAGAGATGGCCTGGGATATGACTCTCTTCCATCTGGTAGCCAGCTGAATAATTTCACCCAGAAGGGTGCATTTAAATGTGCCCCAAAGTGTGTCAAGCTTTGACATTGTGGGTGAATTAACAGTAAAAAATACAGAGGTAAAGCGTTATAGCCATTCAACCACATCAGGGAGTTTTAATAACTGATTATTAAAGTGCCATGTTTTGTCTCGTACAATAGAAGGAGCAAGGTTGATCTGTAGTAGATCTGAGTGATGGTCAGATACCATCTTGGCACCATAATAGCACAAAACAACACCTGGCAAGGCTTCTATGCTCAGAAAGAAAAGCAATAAGGGAAAAATAATTATGTGGAATGGAGTGGAAAGAATATTCCTTTGTGACCAGGTGTAAGGTTCTCCAGGGGTCCACCAGCCTAAGGAATCTATAAGGTCTCACAGAGCCAGTTAGTTTAAACTACGAGCTTGACCATGTCTAGTGGTCCTGTCAAGTTCATTGTCTAAAACAACATTTCAGTCCCCAGCGAGAATCATAGGGAGAGAAGCCCATGGGGTCAACATGGAGATGAGTTATTAAAAAAAAGAGGGTTCCTCCATATTTGGCCCATAAAAGGAACCCAATATCACTTCCAGATGTCCCAATAGAGCTCTCACAAAGATGTATCTGTTCTGAGGATTGGTCACTTCCTGGAGGATACAGAATGGGACAGATCTGGACACTAGAATGGCCACACATTTCTTACCAGAGTCTGTTCCCAAGCCAACTGCTTGTTCAACCATGGAGTGCCATAACAACAGAACCTGGGCTGAGGGGAGGTGGGTTTCGTGAAGAATAGTCACGTCAACCTGGAACTTTTTGAGGTGCATCAATACATTAGAGCGTTTTGTCAGGGACTGGGCCTCTTTTGTGTTCCACCAACAATACCTAAAGTTATGAGCCATAGTATGTTATAATATGTAGGTGGGATAGGAGATTAACAAACCCTGCTACAGAAAACAAAGAACCCAGGTGAGATATCAGTCAGCCTCTGGAGAAAAACCCAACCCCCCGACCTCCAACTTCAACCCAAACACCCCATAACAATCATCATGTAGCTAAGTGATGTACAGGAGATCATGGTAGCTAATCCAGATCAAAGAGTCTCCTACCTCCCACCCCCAACCACCAAAAACAAGTAACAGAAACAACCGCTAGAAAACATCCTCTCCCTCACCCCCACTACCATCCCTCATCCAAAAGCAAAAATACCCATACCCCCAATCTAACTGATGCATGAAGCTCTAACCTGGCATAGCCCCACACCCAAAGCATTAAACAGTAATGGGTATTGCATAACCTCTTCCATACTCTCTAAAATGTTAAACAGTTTAAAGACAGGTTCAAAACACATGTAACAGTCCATGAGGAGTATATAAACCTGCACTGAAAAACTATGTCCCCACAGAACAAGGCAACAATGAGAAGAAGTATAAGGAAACATACTGTATAAGGGCGGTAAATAGAACCCCTGGGGCAAGGAAAACCCATTGCTGGGAGCAGTCCCCTAAGGTATTGCAATGAAGTACACTTTAAAAAGCCAACCAGAAACAAGGGGCCACTGAACCAAACTAATATTACCCCAGAGTCTTATGCAATCTAAAACAGAGTTCGGGTATCCCCCACAAGAGTAACAATACTAATGAGTCAGACTATGAAAAGCCCAAGGCCCAGAGTATAGGTGGCATCCTCCCTCTGATTAATAAAAGAAAACAGAGAAGAGAGCCCACCTGTAAAAGAGCCCAGAGGCTTAACTCACCCAGATGATTCTTGATAGTGCCCTTTGTTGAAGACCCAGTTTAGTAATTTAGACTAATGCTGGATGTTTTGCAGTCTCTAGGTCACAAATCATATGCGAGGAAGGGTAGCGTCATCAGCCTAGGACTAGAGATGCAGCGAATTTAAATTCTGCCAGCAAAGTGAACGCAAAGTAGGCACTTTGCATTGCCACTCTGCTATGTGGAGTGGGCAATGCAAAGTGCTCACTCCGCCTTGTCATTACCACTTTGCATTAAGGTGGAATGGCAATGCGAAGTAAGGTAAAGTCTTTGTTTTTAATGGACTTCGCGTTCCTCATTATGATTCTAAGTGACCCACTTGGTGTTTCAGATTTGGCAGCCCCCCCACATCACATGGTTTACAGTACTGTAAGTCACATGCTCTTTAGCTAGGCAGGAAGAAAGTGAGTCATACAAGCAGACACTTTTACTTTCTCCTGTGCAGACAGAGGGACAGAGTAGTGTGTTTTTTGTGACTGCTGATACTTTGAGATCAGAGAGAGGAGGAGATTTAAACTTTGATTTAGACCCAACAGCTTTTTTAAAAGCTACATTTTTTTGTCTTTTCTGTACTCTTTTTTACTTAATTTGTTCTTTCTGTAATTTTTTTTCTTACCTTTATAAGTAGTTAGTTTTTTGTCTGTGTCTGTGTGACTGTGTGTTGTGTTGTGTTGTGTTGTGTTGTGTTGTGTTGTGTTGTGTGACAGTGTGAGTAGTGATTGCTCAGACTGAGGGAGCTCAGTAGGAAAGATGGACCAAGGTGAGGGAATGTCTGGGGTGGGGGCAGCTCTGGGAGAGCATGGTAGTGGTAAGCGTCATACTATGCGCATGTACTGTAGTCTTTGGTAACCGGATAAGGCCCACTAGGCATAAGTGCCTGTTTTCAGGGGCAACCTGGGAGCACTGAGCAGTTAAGTGACTTGCTCAGAGTCACAAAGTATGCAAGTAGAGGTTTTGTGGAGGGCATGGGCATCTGTTCCTGTTGGACCACTCAAAACTTGTGAGTGCCCTTCCCCCAGAAGCAGGACCAGCACCGCCTCCTGTCCTGACTCTGAGGCAGCTGAACCACCACCACCACCAAGTCCTCTGGAGCAGGATGTGCCTGTTCCCCCAGGCCCAGGTGTCGATCCCATCCCTATTCAGCACCGTGACCAGCCAGCTGCCAGTTCATCTGGCCATCCTCTGCCTGTGCCTGGTCCTCCCCGCACCACCATTGTTTGGCAGTTTTTTGACTGTGTTGGGGGAGACAGCAGTGTGGTCAAGTGCCACCTATGTGAGGTGGAGGTGTGCCGTGGCTCCTGGGAGACTCACCTGGGGTCTGGGGCCAGCACACCCATATGCTCAATCACCAGTCACGGAGCTGAACAGGGATGGGATCCACACCTGGGCCTGGGGGAACAGGCACATCCTGCTGCAGAGGACTTGGTGGTGGTAGTGGTTCAACTGCCTCAGAGTCAGGACAAGAGGTGGGGCTGGTCCTGCTTCTGGGGGTAGGGCACTTACAAGTTATGAGTGGTCCAACAGGAATGGGCGCCCATGCCCTTCACAAAACCTCCATTGCTGGGAGCAGTCCCCTAAGGTATTGCAATGAAGTATACTTTAAAAAGCAAACCAGAAACAAGGGACCACTGAACCAAGCTACTATTACCCCAGAGTCTTATGCAGTCTAAAATAGAGTTCAGGTATCCCCCACAAGAGTAACAATACTAATGAGTCAGACTATGAAAAGCCCAAGGCCCAGAGCACAGGTGGCATCCTCCCTCTGATTAATAAAAGAAAACAGAGAAGAGAGCCCACCTGTAAAAGAGCCCAAGGGCTTAACTCACCCAGATGAGTCTCGATAGTGCCCTTTATTGAAGACCCAGTTTAGTAATTTAGACTAATGCTGGATGTTTTGCAGTCTCTAGGTCTCAAATCATATGCGAGAAGGGGTAGCGTCATCAGCCTAGGACTAGAGATGGAGCGAATTTAAATTCTGCCAGCAAAGTGAACGCAAAGTAGGCACTTCGAATTGCCACTCTGCTATGCAGAGAGGGCAATGCAAAGTGCTCACTCTTGTCTTGTTATTACCACTTCGCATTAAGGTGGAATGACAATATGAAGTAAGGTGAAGTCTTTGTTTGCAATGGGCTTTGCGTTCTTCATTATGATTCTAAGTGATCCACTTGGTGTTTCATATTTGGCAGCCCCCCCACATCACATGGTTTACAGTACTGTAAGTCACATGCTCTTTAGCTAGGCAGGAAGAAAGTGAGTCATACAAGCAGACACTTTATAGAAACATAACATAGAAACATAGAATTTGATGGCAGATAAGGACCGCTTGGGGCCCACCCAGTCTGCCCATTTCCCTACCTGATGGATAAGCTGCAGATCCTAGTTAACCAACAGCCTACTTCTTCCTACCCCCACCCCCTAGAATTGCCTTATGACTGTCCCATGCATGCTTGAATTCCACCACTGTTTTTGACTCCACAACCTCCTCTGGAAGGCTGTTCCATGCATCCACAACCCTCTGTGAAAAAAAATACTCTATAAATTACCTCTGAGCCGCCCTTCTATCTTCAATTTGTGCCCCTTGTTCTTGCACACCTCTTTTGAAAGATGCTACCCTCTTGGACTTTGTTGATTCCCTTGAGGTACTTGAAAGTTTCTATCATGTCCCCCTCTCCCTCCTTTCCTCGAGGCTATACATATTAGCTCCTTAAGTCTCACTTCATATGTCTTCCGGGTGCAGACCCCACCATTTTAGTTGCCCTCCTCTGGACAGCTTCCATCCTGTCTATGTCTTTAGGAGATTGGGTCTCAGAACTGCACACAGTACTCAGATGTGGTCTCACCAGCTGTCTGTATAGAGGGATAATAACTTCTTGTTTTCTGCTGGTGATGCCTCTCCCTATGCATCCCAGTATCCCCCCAGCCCTTCTTGCTGCCCTCTCACATTGCTTGCCCACCTTTAAGTCATTTGATATGACTACCCCCATGTCCCTTTCCATTTTTGTTGTTGTTAGTATCTCACCCCCCATTGTGTACTCTTCCCCTGGGTTTTTGTTTCCCAGGTGCATTACCTTGCACTTCTTAGCATTGAATCTAAACTGCCATACATTTGACCATTCCTCTAACCTTGCCAAGTCCCTTCTCATCCTTCCCACCCCACCTTGTGCATCAACTCTGTTGCAGATCTTTGTGTCATCTGCAAAGAGACATACTTTTCCTTCCAGTCCCTCTGCAATGTTGCTTATAAAGACATTGAAGAGGACTGGTCCTAATACTGAACCCTGCGGTACCCACTGCTAACCCCTTTTCAGAGTGGACTCCATTTATATTACTCTCTGTGTCCTATTCTCCAGCCATCCTTTACCCAGGCTGTCATCTTGGGACCCACTCCCAGGCTGGCTAACCTGTATATTAATCTTTTGTGTGGGACTGTGTCAAATGCCTTGCTAAAGTCTAGGTAGGCCATGTCCACAGCCCCTCCCTGATCTACTACTTTGGTCACCCAGTCAAAGAAATCTATCAGATTTGTCTGGCATGACCTTCCCGCTGTGAATCCATGCTGCCTTGGGTCCCTGTGCCCCTGGCCTCTAGATACGCAACAATTCTTTCCTTCAGAAGTGATTCCATCATTTTCCTTCCACTGAGGTTAAACTAACAGGTCTGTAGTTTCTGCTTCTGCCTTGCTCCCACTTTTGTGAAGGGGAATCACATCTGCCCTTCTCCAGTCCTCGGGTACCACCCCATACTCCCATGATTTGTTAAAGAGGGTAGTCAGTGGTGTCACTAGTTCTATCCTTAGTTCTTTTAGAATTCTGGGATGAATCCCATCAGGCCCCATTGCTTTGTCCACCTTCAGTTTTAAGAGCTCTTTCAGAACTCTTTCTTCTGTAAATGGGCTGGTATCAACTTCTGTATCCAGAGTGTTTCTACTGTTTGTTTTAGGTACCTCCTCTTCCTTTGTAAATACTGAGCAAAATATTTGTTTAGTATCTCTGCCTTTCACAGTCACCCTCTGCCCGCCCTCCTCCCTTTATTAAGCCTCACTATCCCTCCCTTGGTCTTCTTTGCTCTTGATGTACCTATAAAAGGTTTTATCCCCCTTCTTAACTGAGTTGGCTATCTTTTCCTCGGTTTGGGCCTTTGCTGTTCTGACTGCCTTTCCAGCTTCCTTTTGCTTTAACTGATACAGTTCTCTGTCCTGTTCCTTCTGTGATTCCTTGCCCTTCCTGAATGCTTTCTTTTTCTCTTGAACCTTCACTGCCACTTCCTTTGAGAACCATAGTGGTTTCTTACCTCGTTTCGTTTTGTTTATTTGCTTTACACAAAGGCGTGTTACCTCTGTGATGACAGTTTTTATTATTCCCCATTGTTCTTCCACCCCTCCTTCCTGCCCATTTGCTAGTGCATTCCTTAGGCACTCACCCATTTTGGCAAAGTCAGCCCTCCTAAAATCCAGTACCTTTGTCTTTGTATGGCTTGACTCTATTGCTGTGTTTATTGTGAACATACTGTTCGATGGTCGCTAGTTCCCAGATGGCTACCCACTTCTACATCTGTGATCCTCTTCATCTCCATTTGTGAGAACCAGGTCTAAGATTGCTCCCTCTCGAGTGGGCTCCAATACTAGTTGTTCACGGCATGCCCCTGTAGGGCATCCAGAATAACTCCACTCTTAGAAGTGGCTGCTGCAACTGCACTCCAGTTAACATCTGGCATATTCAGATCACCCATCAGCAATATCTCCCTTTATCTGCCATTCTAAGTATACTTTCTATCATTTCTTGTCCATTTCCTCCCTGAGAGGGGTCTGTATACAACCCTGTGTGGATTGTGGTGCCATTGCCTGCCTCCAAATTGACCCACAGTGCTTCTTCTCCTCCCTGTTTACCCTTTGTTCTGTTGCTTTGATTTCTTCTCTTATGTAGAGAGCTACTCCTCCTCCTCTTTTACCCACCCTGTCCCTCCTGTAGATAGTGTATCCTGGTATGTTTATGTCCCAGTCATGGTTCTGTGTACCATGTTTCTGTGACTGCCACAATATCCAGATCTTCCTCCTCCATCAAGGCCACTAATTCAGGAAGCTTGTTACCCAGACTACGGGCATTGGTACTCATTGCTCTCCATTTTTGATGGCTTTACCTTCTGTAGTGGCAACCCCACTGACCTTTCTACCTTGGTCTTTTTCTCATTTAGTACCCTGTTTTGTAGGGGGAGGCTGGGATTTTCCTTCTGCTTATCAGTGCCTCCCCCCTTGACTAGTTTAAAGGCTTGCCAATGAAGCATTTAAACCGATTGCCTAAAAGACTTGTTCCCTTCCTGGACAGATGCAGACCATCCTGTTAGTATAGGCTGGTGTCCCTCCAGGTGGAACCCCAGTCCCAATGAAGCCAAACCCCTGTGCTCCACACCATTTTTTAACCATTTGTTAAACTGCATGGTGCAGTGCACCGCCTCACTCATGCCACTGACAGGCAGCACCTCTGAGAAGGATACTGTTTGTGCTACTTGTCTTAAGCCCCTCCCCAACTCTACAAAGTCCTTTTGCACTGCTCTAATCTCATGATGAGCCAAGTCATTTGTCCCTAGGTGGACAATGATGTCCAGCTCAGACTCCCGTGCAACTGTTCTTGTGATCCTAAGGATGCGCTTCCTGTCCCTCTAAGCCATGGCACCAGGCAGGCACCTTACTTCAGTTTTCCCTGCTCCCCCCAGTTCTATCCCCTAATAATTGAGTCCCCCACCAGGAGCTGCTTTCTTTCCCTGTGGTGCCCTCTGCCTCCATCCTGAGGGCCTCCCTTGTGACAGTTGTCTGCACCCTCCTTAGTCTCCTCTGCGGGTGCATCCATAGGGGAACTATGCTCCCCCAGAATGGTGTATGGATTGTGGAGTGTAACAACTGACTGGGTGTGCCTCTGTTCCACCACCCTTACCCTCCCTGAGCCCACTGTGGTCCAACTGCTGTGCTTTCTTCGCAACCTCTGAGGTAGTGGTGGTGGCTGTGGTGCTCCCTGGATGGGGGAGGTTCTCTTGCCACTGTCCAGTGCGGCCTGAAGATGGGCAACTTCCTCCCTCAGGGCAGATAGTTGTCTGCAAACAGGGCAGCATCTCAGCCTCCAGAAAGACTCCCGGAAGACTGCTGCCCCACAGCCATTACATTGTACTACTCCTCACATAACTGTCTACCTTGTTTAGTTTTTTTTTTTTTGTGTGTGTGTGATTGGTGCATTATATAGAAATATATGTATTTATATAATGTGTATGCTTATATTGACCTTTCTTCTGTGCAGACAGAGAGAGAGAGAGTAGTGTATTTTGTGACTGCTGATACTTTGAGATCAGCGGGAGGAGGAGCTTTAAACTTTGATTTAGACCCAACAGCTTTTTTAAAAGCTACATTTTTTTTGTCTTTTCTGTACTCTTTTTTAATTAATTTGTTCTTTCTGTAAATTTTTTTTTCTTACCTTTATAAGTAGTTAGTTTTTTGTCTGTGTCTGTGTGACTGTGTGTTGTGTTGTGTTGTGTGACAGTGTGAGTAGTGATTGCTCAGACTGAGGGAGCTCAGTAGGAAAGATGGACCAAGGTGAGGGAATGTCTGGGGTGGGGGCAGCTCTGGGAGAGCATGGTAGTGGTAAGCGTCATACTATGCGCATGTACTGTAGTCTTTGGTAACCGGATAAGGCCCACTAGGCACAAGTGCCTGTTTTCAGGTGTGACCCGGGAGCACTGGGTGGTTAAGTGACTTGCTCAGAGTCACAAAGTATGCAAGTGGAGGTTTTGTGGAGGGCATGGGCGTCCGTTTCTGTTGGACCACTCAAAACTTGTGAGTGCCCTACCCCCAGAAGCAGGACCAGCACCGTCTCCTGTCCTGACTCTGAGGCAGTTGAACCTCTACCACCACCAAGTCCTCTGGAGTAGGATGTGCCTGTTCCCCAAGCCCAGGTGTGGATCCCATCCCTGTTCAGAACCATGACCAGCCGGCTGCCAGTTCATCTGGCCATCCTCTGCCTGTGCCTAGTCCTCCCTGCACCTCCATTGTTTGGCAGTTTTATGACTGTGTTGGGGGGACAGCAGTGTGGTCAAGTGCCACCTATGTGAGGTGGAGGTGTGCCGTGGCCCCTGGGAGACTCACCTGGGGTCTGGGAGCCAGCACACCCATATGCTCAATCACCAGCAGTCGGAGTGGCATGCTGCCAAATAACAGACCATGCCTGCACCTGCTGGCCATTCTGTGGCAGAGGGTGCAGCTGTGCATTGCAGCATCCCTAATAAGAGGAGGAGGGCCACAGCAGCACCTGCTGCTCCACCAGCATCCCCACCTCCCCCACCACCAGCAGGTCAGCCTGTAGAATGTGTGGACCCCAGAGAACTGCATGTAACACAGGCTGACTTGTCAGTCTCTGGAGTACTGTCAAAGAGAACAATGAGAGGGTGAGTGCTGTGGAGCAGTGGCTGGATCACATAGAGGGACATCAGTTGCAAATTATGTCTGTGCTGGAACTGCTGCTGGATCACCATGGGATCCCACGTTAGTTTTTTTTTTTCCTCACACCATGTCCACCCCCACACCTTCCTTGCTGTGTTATAAAATGTATTCCTCCACCATCCCCGACCCTTGTATGTAATTATGCCCTTTTTTGTTGTCTTCCATATGTGTGACACTTTGTATTCTGAGCAGTGCAAGTATAATGTGCTAAACTGCATGTGTGCAGTCAGTCTTCTTTCCAGTTTGTGTATGCACTGCAGACACTGTCCAACTCCCTGACTTAAAAACAAACATTAATGAGCACAATGGTGGGGTGGTGAAGCATGGAGAGATACTACAAAACAGACTTACAATACATCCAAGTAATTATTAAAAACAATTAATGTTGGGATTCGTGACGTGATCGCGAATCATGATTTGTGACTGCATTTGTGATCGGGATGATGAAGAACATGATTCGGTGTTGATGATGTGAGATAACCAGTATGAAACTGCATTGGGAACGCGAATGCCTATGGCAGTACTTCACTGATGAGCTGTAGCTTAAATCTCCCAGACTTAAAAACACATATCAATGAGTACAATGGCGGGGTGGTGAAGCCTTGAGAGTACTACAAAACAGGCTTACAATACATCCAAGTAACTAGAAAAAAAATTAATGGTGTAATTCGTAATGTGAATGATTGTGAATCATGATTTGTGACCGTGATGATGAATGTGATTTGCATTACGAGTGACTCGTGATGATGGTCCTGACTTAAAAATGCATATCAATGAGTACAATGTTCATGCAGAATTAAGCACTACACCTGTCCAGTAGTCTGAAGGGAAGCCAAAGAAACAACTGTGACTTAAGTTACAGATGGAGATTGTGCCCTAAAGAAATGCAAACGCACAGACAGATTAAGATTGCACTGTGCACTGAAGAGATGCAGACACAAAGACACAACACCTAACCAGTGCTCACCATAAGAAATTAAAATCTGGAAAAGAATACCTTTGCCGGTTGGAGCGGGCCATGGGGGGTAGTGTACTGCACTGCTGCAGTAACAGTCACTAGTACTGGTACCAGTAAAGATACCACAAAGAAGTACAAAAATCACACAGCTGCGGTGCATAGCACTTCACATTGCTGAAACCATTATGTGGCACAATAAAAGGTGTCTGATTTGATGACACGCACCACACACATACTTACACACACACTAAGTAATGCATAGCAGATTGAAAACTTCAGTAATATAACCACATATTTTAAACAAACTAAAATTATGCACTGCGGCAGTAACAGTCACTAGTACTAGTACCAGTAAAGATACCAGAAAGAAGTACTAAAATCACACAGCTGCAGTGGATAGCAGCTTCACATTGCTGAAATTATTATGTGGCACAATAAAAGGTGTCTGATATGATGACATGCATCACACAATACTCATACACACACACACTGAGTAATGCATAGCAAATTGAAAACTTCAGTAATATAACCACATATTTTAAACAAACTAAAATTATGCACTGCTGCACCACAACAGTCAGCAAAAAAAATGGCAAGAAATACTGAAAGTATTACTGTGTGAGCATTAACACAGTTATATAAGAAAAATATCACCAAGACAGAAAGCACTGTCTTGTCCTCCGAGTTAGTCTACCTACACCACAGATACGCCCCTTCCCCAAAGCACTCTTCAATTGTCTCTCAGTACACAGACTGAATGTTGTACATTAACATTCAAAATCCATACATAAACAATAAACGCTCGATGATATGAGCACAGGAGAGTTTCCTATAATGGATGAATTAAAGTTTCAGCAAAAAAAAATTACTCAAAAAGGCTTTTTTAACAGCTTTTTGAAGTTTTGAATCTCAGAAAGCTCTCAGAATAGATTGTCTCCTACAGCTTCCTACACACTCTACCCCAAACTGAGGCTGTGTAGAACAATCTAGAGCCCATGTGATCTGAAATCCCATGAATCACTACAAAATTCGCCTTTAGAGCTTAAAACAAGGCAAAGTGAGGTGAAGTACATTGTTTTCAATGTACTTAGCCTTAAGAATTGGTGGAGTAGTGGTTTGGGAAGGTGGAGTAACACAAAGTCATTGTTTTCAATGGACTTCGGGTTACCCATTATAACACGAAGTATTCTGCTTCGCGTTGCAGAGCACTCCATGAATTCGCCTTCACTCCACGAATCACTTTGTGGAGCGAATTGGGGCCACTTCACCCATCACTACCTAGGACAGTCAAACCATTGCAACAAAGACTTTCCAGTTCTGGACTGCAAACAGGACAGTAAAGATCACCAGGTCCAGTTGTATTCAGGCAGTGAACAGTGGCAACTGTCAACCCGGAGTTACCAACCAGAACAAGTGTCCTCCGAAGGATCTTCAGTCCAGGGAGCTGAAACTGCTGATGAGAATACAGATCATCAACCAAGAAGCAGTCTGGTTGCAGGAATCAGTAGAGTCAGTCAGCCAAGCAAGGGGGGTTAACAGTGACAGTGAAAAAGGAGCAAAGAACAGGTCAGTGGGCAATAATAGAGGTGGTAAATCTGTTAGCGCAGCAAACAAGAAGACTGCAATGGCAATACAGCAGGACTGGTATGCAGGACAAGGAACAGGCTAGGACAGACAGGGGTATTCAGTCAGAAGGGCATAAAATGCATAGACCATCTGTGCGGAAGGAGTGATCACTCCTGTGGGAAGGGGGCAAGTAAAAACAGCCAGATAAAAAGGTGAAGGAGTCCAGAGAATCCTTTCCTCACAGTGCAAAGCAAAAGAAGTGGAAGAGGAAAGTAATGGCCCCAAAGGAGCAGTCCATCCAAAGATCCAGGGATTGGGGAGGACGACAATGCAAAGTCCAGCACAGGGGATCCAAAATCTTATTCAGCACAAAGCAGGTGCAGCTAGCTGTCCAGAGACATGGAACCCCACATTAACCATTGAATTCACCTTTCTTTAAAGATTTCTTGCAGTAACTTCTTGAGATCCTGAGTGGCAGAGTCCACCACCTCAAAAGAGTGCCAGATGTTTTGAAGCATCACCTGAAGGCAAGATGGATACTGCATTCTAAACTTGAACCTCATGGCTATGAGCTTAGCCAACACGTGGTGAAAGGCTGCAAGTATCTGGTGGGTCCCAGATGGGTGATCCTGAGTCACTTTCAATATGGAACCCTCCCACAAAATTTCTTTAAGGTTCTGTCTTTTGTAGAATGTGCTGTTTGTCCCGAAAATTAAGCAGTTTAAGTATAAAGGGACAGGTGGAAGAGGGAGTCTATCATACGTTTTAGGTGGGGGGAGCAGTAAGAACACTCCACAATGTACATAGGACCATTTGGAGAGGGACCTGCAACTCTCTCAAGGAACTTTTGTGCAAACTGGGTTGGTGTGGCCCCTTCAGCACCCTCTTGAAGCCCAAAAATAATTAAGTTATTTCAATGGCTTCTCCCATCTAAGTCCTCCATTTTGACCTCCAGCTTGCTAATTCGTTGCTGCAAAAAAAGTGGCCTCAGATTCACTGTGATCTTTCCTTTTTTCTATAGAAAATGTTCTAGCCTCTAAATTGCCCACATGTCTGCCCGTGTCCCCAAGGTCAAACTGTAGTGATTTCAACTCCTCTGTGGTCTCTCTGAGTGAATCCTTGATTGGTGCAAACTCCTTTAAGAGGCACTCCTCTGAGAGTGGAGCAGGAGTTGTAGTAGGAGTAGTAGATCAGATGGAGCCAGAACCTTGGGCCTTCGGCAGCTTGGCATTCTTGTCCTGTGTCTGTGGGGGAGTGTGCTGCAGTCCAATTTGCTTCCTCTCCGATTCAGACATCTTCACTGGGATCCAGCTGAAACTTTTGCAGAACACTCCAGGCAAGTTGCAGAATAGATTCTTCAACTCAAATAAGTCAGAGACAATTTTAAAAGGTAGTTTTGAATAAATATAGAATGGAGTGGAAGGGAGTGCTGGAGATGGGCAGTTACTTGGTTGAAAGGATCATGTGACTCAATTTCCTTTTGGTTTTAATTTACTTTTTTAATGTAATTATGCTTATGTTATCAATTCTGCTGTTTGCAATATGGATACAAAACATGGCTTCCAGTGTCATATGTCCAGACAAGTATTATGGGCAATATTGAGAACTGCTCTGTGCACCATTCCCATAAACTAATTCTGGCTGCACATCCTTGCAGATGTGGAGGTGCAACTTAAAATACCTCAGACATCCTGAAAAACAAGTTGTAAAGTGGAGAAGGGATGTTGCGGCATGAAGGAAGAAAGCAGACCCAGATGATGTCATCCATACACACACACACACACACACATGCATTTGGAGGAAGACAGGGAGAACTGTCACTCAAAGGGGATGAGACCCCTTCCCACAGGGAGGAAAAGAATAAATTGAGATGCTGAAAGGAATAGAAGGGGGGATGACAAGGAAGAATAGAAAAAGGGACCATGGTAGGGGGCAAGAAGGGAATGGACAATGTAATCCAGTCTGGGTGTGCATCTAGATGGGTGGGGTACCTCTGGGTGTGCATTCAGAGGGACAGTGGGGCTCAGGCATGCATCTGGGCCTAGTGGGAGTTTGGACTGATGGTGAACTAAGGATATGTATCAATGAAGACAATCACTAGCACTGGTGTGCATCCAAGACAGAAAACTGTGTAATGTAAATTGAAAAGATGTATTCAATAAAAGCAAAAATTTGTAATAATAAATTCTGAAGTATGTGAAGTATGTAAATTTAAATGAGATGACAGCTTGTAACTATGAAACCATGTTTTATGAATAAATACAAAGCTGACTGAGCACCCAAAAGATGGTGTGGTATGGATTATTTTGGTCATGTGATTCAGTGACAAGGGGGTTTACCTGATTGAAGGGCCAGCAATTTTGTCACAGAGCACAAGACCAAAATGACAGGCAAGGTACAGGGGGAGGGGTGGGGGAAAGAGTGTTTGGGAGGAGTGTGACATCAGCAAAGGGAAGTCATATAAGGGAGGATATATGGGAAGGGGGCTAGGGAGCAAGTTTTCTTTGATAGGAAAAGAGTAGGGGGCAACAAGATAGGAAAATGTGATTGGCTGGTGCCAGAGGCATTAAAATAGGGAGAGCAGTAGGGATCAGCCTCTTTTGCTTTCTAGCATTTCTTGTTACCCACCTTTCCACCCAGAGATGAGAATGAGGGGTAACAAGAAAGAGTGAGGGGAGCCCACCGTGGGGCTGCTGAAGAAGGACAGCAGTATGTGGCTCTCAGAGGATGAGGCATAAAGTGTAAGGTGTTCAGAGATGCCAAAGTGGGGCTGCAGAAGGTAGACAGCAGTACATGGCTGGAAAGGGGGATTATTTGGGAGGGGCAAAATAAAAGGGGCCTGGGAATAAAGGAGAGATATGGAAGAAGGAAAAGAAAGGGAGAGGAGGGGAGGGGGAAGGGGAAGGAAGGATAGCAAAAGTGGTCAGGGGTAGGGGGCAGGGATGGAAGAAGTAACCCCATCTGCATGTGCATCCAGA
Source organism: Neoceratodus forsteri (assembly GCA_016271365.2). Lineage (NCBI taxonomy): Eukaryota > Metazoa > Chordata > Ceratodontiformes > Ceratodontidae > Neoceratodus > Neoceratodus forsteri. Next base: position 269,806,496 of record CM057455.1, read on the forward strand.
TGGGTGTGGTACATTTGGGTGTGCTTCCAGAGGGATAATGGGGCCTGGGTGTGTATCCAGGACTGGTGGGAGTTTGGAATGATGGTGAAATAAGGAGATGACTTGCTTGAGTGTGCATCCAAGACAGAAAACTATGTCATGTGAATGTAAATGGGAAAGATATATTAAATCAAAGTGAAAATGTGTAATAATAAAGTCTGAAGTATCTAAGTTGAAAATGAGATGACAGCTTGTCAATACGAGAGCATGTTTTATGAATAAATACGAAGCTGACTGAGCACCCAAAAGATGGTGTGGTGTGGATTATTTGGGGCATGTGATTCACTGACAAATACGATGGGCAAGTTTTGCTGGCTGAGTACAGCTGTTAGAGAAGTATCATGATACAGGTGGGCCCTGCTCCTTGCAGTAGGTAACGCCTGTTTGTATTTCTTGCTATCAGGTAATAAAGTATTACCTGTGACACATATGGTGTTCGTGTATATTGTCCTAGATGTCTGTAATCTGCCAACATAAGAGTGCCTGCCTTCTGCTGTATTGTTAAACTTCAGTTAAGCATTCAGGATTTGAATGTTATTCAGTGCAAGGACATGTTAAATATGAATAGATTGTGGTTTGTATGTAATATGCTGTTGTACGTGAAAATTTTATTGCATTCAAACAAAGGCAGAAGGGAGGTGTCCATAATGTGCCGTTGTATGCAGATATTTATAGCATTCAAATAAAGGTAGGCATATTTCCTTTTCCAGATTATGGTTAGAATAAAAATAAAACATTGCCTGTTTATTTTGTTTATCTATGTTTTTTTCTGTCATCAGGTTCAAGTTTCTATTACAAAGGGCAACAACTTGTGCTATATATATTGGCTTATCCTGACAGGTTTTTGAACAGCTGAAGCCTCAAGAAGAAGCAGTGATTTTCCAGTGAAACTACTCATACCTCCAACAGACAACAGGAAGGTCAGTCTAGTATTTTAAATAAAATCATATTTATTTCCTCAAGGGCAACGTAAACCTTTTTGTACTTACTTTGGTCATCTGGGTATCTCTTTAGTCCCCTTAACGTTATACAGCATTTTTCTTTTTGCTTTGAAATGATTTCATTTTTAGTGTCCCATGTTGTTGCTGTTCTTACCTGCCTAATATAGCTATTGTTATTGTGTTAGTGTTCCATAGGCAAAAGAAGTATACTGGCAAATGATCTAGAGATGTAAGAGCTTGACAGTGCCTCAGTAATACAGAAGGTTACAGTTTGGGGATTGGTATATACTGTATTCAGTCACAGAGGCTGGGCCATGCTAAGTTGCAAGTGTGCTCAGATGTAAATGTACAATAGATATGTAGATACAGACATAGATAAATACATGCAAAAAAATAATTTGTCAATGCAGAATGTTTGCCACTAGCATTGCTGTTGTATCAGGTCTTGTTTGTACACAGTTTTGCTATATAGCTATCCAGGATAAAGCAATGAGATGCAGTGTCTCATTTTCAGTAGTGTCCTGCCTTTACAAAATCTTAGATTGTAAGTACCTAGGATAGGGCAGCTGAGAGGCAATATTTGCTTTTAAGGGGGCTCCCACAGTTTAATCCCAAATGTCCAATGGCCTTTTTATGACCAGACACTGTTGTGTGAAAACACATTTTGGGTAGGGTTTGAGAAATGACAGCTGCCACCTTCATTAGGTGGTGTGGAAAAATGAGTATTTAAAAAATCTGGGATCAAAATAGTGAAAGTTACCACAGTTGTGAGCATGTGTTAAACAATTTCAATGTACGCTTACAACTTTGTTGATTATTAACATTTTATTCCCCAAATTTTTAACATAGCTTTTGTATGACTCCACATATCTTTCTTATGACCCCACCTCATGAACAAGGGTGGAGAAAATGTTCAAATCATGCCTGAATGGTGATTTTGAGCAACAAGTGGGAAAACACACTTTGGCCAGGATCTGAAAAATTAAAAGTGTCACATTCATGAGGTGGTGTGGAAAAATGACTGTGTTAAAAAGCTGTGTTCAAAATACTGAGAACTAACACAGTTAGGAATGTGCACTGAAAAATGTCAACGTGCACTCGTAATTTTTGTTTTAATATTTTTACCCTTATGACCTCACATAACCTTCTAATGATCTCACCTCATGAAATGGGGTGGAGAAAATGTTAAAATTGTGCATGAAACGTGACTTCGCACCACAAGTGTGAAAAACATTTTGGCCAGAATTTGAAAAATTACACTTGTTACATTCATGAGGTGGTGTGAAAAAATGGCTATGTAGCAAAGTTCAGATCAAAATATTGGAAATTACTGCAGTTATGAGAGTGCTTTGAAAAATGTCAATGTTGGCTCATAATTTTGTTGTTTTCTCATGTTTTTAACACACATTTTCAACATAGCCTTCTTATTTTATTTATTTATTTATGCATTTGTTTACCGGATAAGTACACTGGACCTTTTTCAGGCATGACCAGGGCCATCAAGATGGCATGCAAAATGCACAACACAATAACAAAGGATATAAGAAGTGGTACAACACAATAGAAATTATGATTATATGCTGTACAGACAGAGAGAGCAGAGGAAGTATCAACCATCAGCCTTCAACATTTAACACCTGTAGAGAGACACAAAAATCGATCATCCCAACCCCATTTGACAGTTCCGGGCTACGCAATGCTTTTAACTATAGACAGTCGGTCCACATTCTACTGCGTCAGCAGTAATTCAGGCCACAGAAGTGTATCTTAAGTCCCCATCTCCTAGAGATCTATCAAAGAAAGATTCTAGTGTTTGGTTGGGAAATAGTGAATTTGGGTGGGCTAACACTTGCAGTCTGTGTTTGTCATTAGGGTCTTCTGGAAGTGCAGTTTGAAGATAGAAAGGGAGTTTAATGACTGAAGCTTAGCCAAGAGAGAGTTCCAGAACCTAGGTGTATCATTGGAAAATGCTCTCTGCCCCATGGCTGTTATTTTGGGATATTCAAGGGCTAGACACAAGGATGACCTGATCTTTCTGGAGACCTGTTTCATGTTAAGCATGCTCAAGAGTGGTGAATCCCCATTGTAGAGTGTCTTACAGATAAAATTCCTGTACAGAAGGTCACTGTGAGCTTCAGGGGACAGACATCCTAAGGATTTGTGTAGAGTGCAGTGATGTGTGTTATAGGGAGCCAGGGAACTAAACCTGCATATGTAATTGTAGGCAGTGTTCAGTCTAGATAGAAGCTTGGCCAAAATAGGATGTAGGAAAGGCGAGCAGTGCTCCAGGATCAGAATGAGGGTGTGCTGTCCTATAACCAGCCTAGACTCATGCGATAGCAGATGCTTCACATGGTAGCAAGCACCCAGTCACTGATTCACCCTTTTAACTGCCTGACCCATGTGAGAGAGAAAGGTGAGTGAGGGGTCCAGGGTGACCCCTAGGAATTTTATAATTTCCAACCATTCCAGAGTGGATCTAGCCAGAGTTTGTACATTTGGAGAGAGCTTGGAGGCATCCAAGCACCTTGCTAACCTTTAGCCTGAGCCAAACAGCATGGCTTTTGTTTTTTTTTCACATTAACTACTAGTCTGTGCTGCCTGAATTATTTTTCAGTGGAGATAAACTCCCTGAATAAGTTCTGTGACAACTTTTCAGTGGATCTGTTGCTACAAAAAAGCACAAGGTCATCAGCATATGTGACTCTACTGTTTGAAGTGGTCACCAGTAGCAGTGGATTTACAAAGATCAAATATACTGTAGTAGTCATCCCAGAATGGCCCCTGTAGGAAACCTCACTACACTTGAAGGGGGCTGGATAGTGCTTCTTCAGTCCTTACTGATTGGGTTCTATCAGAAAAGTAGTTCCTGACCCAACATTCTGCACCTGCTGAGAAACCTATTACTTATGACCTCACATAGTCTTCTTATGACTCAGTGTCATGAACAAGGGTGGGGAAATTTTTCAAATCCTGTGCAAAGGTGTTGTGTCATAAGTGCAAAAACACATTATGGCCAGGATTTGAAAAACAACAGCTGTGACATTTATAAGGTGGTTTGATAAAATGGCTATGTTGAAAACTTGGGGTTACAATACTGAAAATTACCCAGGTTATGAGCCTGTGCACGTACATTTCTATGTAAACTCATAACTTTTTTTTTTATATTTTTAACCTAAATTTAGAACATAGCCCTCTTATGACCCACCCAATTTCAAATCCTACCTGAAAGGTTTTTTCACACAATAACTGCAAAAGCACCCTTTCAGAACAAGTTTGTCTAATTTTACTTTCATTTATCATGAGATGAGGCCCCAAGAATGGTGTGTTGAAAATCTGGGACAAAAGTAAAAATGTCCATGTTATGATGATAAGTTCAAAACCCCATTGAAATATATGGAACTGCATTCCCAATTTCCTCAGCATGGTCAAGTGTTGAAGAGTGAATATATGTCTTTGGACTAGAAACAATTGCTGTGTTGGACCCCTAGTAGGTAAATAAGAGCTAGAGGGGAATGTATGGTGGTGGGTGCTGAGTGGAAGGGTCAGGTGGAGGGGACACTAATGGTGGCGATGGCAACAGACATCAGACAGTTTTCTGTTTTTACAGGGTGTTTATAAAACCAAACTATGAGGAACAGTTTTCCTTTTTTCTTCTGACACTGGAGATTGGGCACCCCAGTGTATATGTTATGTTTGGAAATACATTGCATGTGTAAAGTTGGCGCGACTCCGAACCTCCTCTTCTTCTAAATACATCCACAAGAGATGTAAATGGAACTTCTGCCCAGATGCTTTTCTCTACAACCTCCAGTATGCTAACTGGCAGAAATTTGACCTTGCATCTTCTGTGGAAGAGGCACATGAGGTACGTCTTGAGATACTCACCAGAACCCTAGACCTCCATGCCCCAGTTACCAAAAGCAGAACTAAAAGAAAATTTGTCCCTAGTTCACAGATAACCTAAGTACTGCCTTATGGTATAGGGATGCTCTTTGGAAAAGAGCCAGAAAGTCTAAATTGGCCATAGACTGGTCTGCTTTCCAAACTGCAAGGAATTTCTGCATGAAAACTATCAGAGCTGTGAAGTCTACTTATTTCCACTCTGAGCTTAATGCATCCACTAAACCTGCTACTAAGTTTTGGAAAACTTAAAGGGAGGTAGAAGGCCATAACAGCACTGGCACACCACCTTTACAATCACTTTGCTCCAGCAGGGATGGCTTTTGAGACCTCCCCAGCAAATGCCATCAGGGCACAGTTCCTTAGTCAGTCATCTGATTGCCATGATCTGGAATCTATTGACCCGTACCACTCTTTCTCCTTCTCTCCAGTCACTGTCAAACAGGTTAAGGATCTCCTTCTTCAACCTGATACCAAGAAATGTGTAGGTGTGGATATGATTGAGCCTTTCTTCCTAATGTTGGCCTACTATATTTTGGCCCCCCCCATTACCCGCCTTTTCAATTTGTCTCTCAATCACAGCTCCCTCCCCAAGGTCTGGAAGATGGCCCATGTCATCTCTCTATTCAAATCAGAGGACCCCTGCGACCTAAATAATTATCACCCAATCTCCTTGCTGCTGGCCTTGTCAAAACTACTGGAGAAGGTAGTAAATGAACAACTCAGATCTCATCTGGAAAGTTTTAATCTACTAAACACAATTCAATCCAGTTTCCATTCAATGCATAGTACCTCCGCTGCCCTTGCCAAAGTAATAAATGACTCGCAGTCCACACTTGATAACAAGCAAGATATATGCATTTTCTTTCTGGACCTTAGCAAGCCTTTTGACACGGTGGACCATGATTTACTCTTGGCGACCCTGAAGAAAATTGGGGTGGACAACCTGGCCCTAAGTTAGTTTGCAAACTATCTTGTGGACAGAGAGCAGCACGTCAATGCTAAAGGACACCTATCACCAAAATATATACTCCTTAGAGGTGTCCCCTAAAGATCCATACTTGGTCCACTTCTCTTTGCCATTTATATTAATGTAATTGACACTGGCCTAAAGTCATCTAGTGCCCATCTTTTTGCTGATGATACAGTGCTATACATTGACAGATGAACTCTGGATCAAGCCATTTTGGACCTCCAGAACGATTTTGACATCCTGCAAAAAAATTTACTCAACTTGAAACTCCTGCTGAATGCAAAAATAAATAAGGCCATGATTTTCTCTCCACTGGCCCCTCATCTAAAAAAAAACAACCCAGGTAAGGTTCCTCACATAAGCACCCTTTTGGGAGAAGTCCTGGAGTTCGTGGAACAATTCAAATACCTGGGGGTCTGGATTGACTACAAATTGTCCTTCACCGATCACATTGTAGAACTCACTAAGAAACTGCATCAAAGGCTCAGTATTTTCTTCAGGATCAAGCACTCACTAATCCAGGAGGCTAGAAAACTTCTAGTCCAAGTTACCTTATTGCCATTCTTAGTCTATGCAGACTTCCTATATGGCCATAGTACTAGCACAGCTATCTCCAAGCTTGATACCCTATATCACAGAGCCCTTAGGTTCATTTTGGATGCCCCTTATGACAAGCACCACTGCATCCTCTATTCTTCCATTGGCTGGAGCTCCCTTAGTCCGAGGAGGCAAAAGAATGCTATTCTATGAACACATAAGGCAACCACTCATAAATTACCTCAGTACCTCACAAGCTGTCTAACTCCCCACATCCCTAGTGCCTATTCTGTCGGAAGTCTTAAGATCTTATTTCTGGCTATCCCTAAACTTATAACACTCTTTGGTAGAGCATCAATAAGCTTCACTCTTCCTACATTCTGGAATAAGGTCCAGAAAACCTTAATGCTCACTTCCCCTACCATGTTCTTCAAATCCTTGTTCCTGAGGACCTTCCCTGAGGCCCGTCATTGCTTCAAGTCAAGGTCTTAACATCACAATTTTTTACTGCTTTAAATTCTGGATGTAAACCTCAACCATTGCTAGAGGTGTCATTTGAGTCCTCCCTTCTGTCATTGTCCAAATCAAGGTCCCAACACCACGATATGTCTTTGCTTCAAATACTAGATTTAAACCCCAACCATTGCCTGTGGCATCTGCTGTGTTCTCCCTTCAAACAGCCCTTTCTCCCTAGGCCATCAAGTTCAACCCTCTCTTGTCTCAGCTGACCATCCCTCCTGACTCCCTGTACCCCCTTCCCTTCCCATCCCAATTGCCAGGACGTGCCTACAGTACTTATCAAAGGACTCTTACATTTCAATCTTCTTCCCGCATTGATGCTAGAGGAACTGCCACTCCTGCTCACTATGATTCCTCCAATGATGTTTACTGTATAAACTTTAGCTCATTACCTTACATCCATATATTTCATTTATTTATTAAAGTTTCAGAATTACAATCCTTTGAGTCAAAGACTCTTTTGCAAAGGCTCCACGTCAGTACAAACAGGCATATTTCTTTAAGACAGATTGAACAAACATCATTTAGTAGAATAATACATTAGATATATCTGTATCCATGCAATTGTATTTAAATGGCACTACCTCCTGTTGAACCTATTGCTATGTTCTGGTGCAAGTATCTTGTCACATGTGATAGTTATATGTTATGATGTTGTTATTATTACTATGTAATTGTTATGTAAGTTCAGTCAACCTGTTCTGTCTTAACCCTTTTGGCAATTGTTGCCCCAGGTCCATTTTGTAAATAAGCTTGTCTCGATGATGTTCCAACTGGCAAAATAAAGATTTTGATTGATTGATTGATTAATAGATTGATTGACTAGAAGTGGACTGTCAGGAGTCGCACAATTAATGGCCAGGGTGGGGTTAGCAACCTACACGGGGAACTGGGTACTCCCGTGCCAGAATAGACATTGAGGGAAGGTTTTCTTTATGTTTGTTGGCACGTGTGTGTGGTCTTCCTAGTGTTGTACAATGAAAATGGGTGTGATGGAGGGTCCTAATCACACTAGAAATTACATTGAGGAGGGCACATAGTCAAAATGGGCAGGGTTGGGGTAGCAGTTGGCATGGGGGATTGGGCACCCTCATGACAGAATACTAATAATGAAGATGTGGGAGACATTGAAGGAGGGTTTTCACTGTGGTTGGCAGCACCAGGGGATATGGATACTGGCACCAAGGATTATAAGAAAGGAGGGACCACAGAAGACTGATCATGACATATCAGAAGAAACAAGACTCAGCACTCCAAAACTAGGCATAACACACTGGCATATTTAATAAAGCAGACACCACAGAAAGCCTCAAGGGCTAAAAGGTACAAAGCAAGGCAAACTCCCGACCCGGTTCAGTTTCGCTGCGTCATCAGTTGGACGTGCAGTTAGCATGTTATCTGGATTTCCCCCCAGAGAGAAAGAAGAATCTTTGACCAGCGCTGTAATTTGTAATTTATTTTTAACAGAATCCATCAGTTCTTTAACATTTAAATTAAACATAGAATCAATCTGATTATGTATATAAATTCCAAGGCACCTCATACCCTGGTCTTTTACCCCTGACCATATATACTGTTGGATTGGACCTGGATCTTGAATAAAAAAAGTTATCATTTCAGTTTTCCCCTCATTTATTTTATAACCCATCACTTTGGAGAATCTTTTAATAACCTGATTTAATTCCTGAATGCTATGCACTGGGTCCTGAAATGTTAAATGAACATAATCTGCAAATGCATTTAATTCAATTTCTGTTGACCCTATTTTACTACCCTGAATATCCCTATTTAATCTAATTTCACCAAAAAGAGGTTCTAATCCTAATGCAAAAATGGAGGGGGACAATGGGCAACCTTGTTATACACCTCTATGGAGTGATATTGTCTCTGAAAGATGTCCATTTACTTTCATTTGAGCCTTGGAAGCAGAATACAACGTTTGAATGATAGCAATGACACCACAAGAAACGCTAAAAGCCTTTAAGATTTTAAATAAACAAGTCAATTCCAGTTTATCGAAGGCCTTAGTTGCATCTAACATACTAACATACTAAAATGCCAGCAGAATAGGCCTAACGGTCTTTCGCGTCTGCTCATTTGGTCAGCCCCCTTCCTGGGAGCTGACCTTGCTGCCCCTTCGCCTTCTCTGGCTTCTCCCTTCCCAGTTCCAGATATTCTCACTGCATTGGATTTTGCTTCCAGAACCCTTCCCCTGTACCTGTTCCACCCCCTCTTGAACCCCTTCACCGTCTTTGCCTGCACCAGCCCCCTAGGCAGCGCATTCCATGACTCCACCACCCTCTCAGTGAAGTAGCACCTCCTCCTTTCTCCCCTGAATCTTCTCCCGTCCAGCTTCCATCCATGCCCTCTAGTGGCCCCCTCCTCCTTCCTTCGAAGCACCCTGACTGCTCCTCCCCTATTTACCCCCCTTCATGTACCTGAAGACCTCTATCATGTCCCCCCAGTCCCTACATATTTAGCTCTTCGAGCCTCTCCTCATAGGTCCTGTCCCCCAAGCCCCAAATCATTTTGGTTGCCCTCCTCTGGACCCTCTCCAGGAGTTTAATGCCCCTCTTTAAGTGTGGGAACCAAAACTGCATGCAGTACTCAAGATGCGGCCCCACCAAGCAGTTATACAGAGGGAGTTTCACTTCCCTCCTTCTGGAGGTGATTCCACCTAGCAATGCATCCCAGCATCCTGTTAGCCTTGGCTGCTGCCCTCCTACGAGTCTCAGAGTTGTTCATCTTGACATCCACCACCACCCCCAGGTCCATCTCAGCCATTGAGACTTGTAGCATTCCTCCCCCAGGGTGTACACTTGGCCTGGGTTTCTGGCCCCCAAGAGCAGTACCTTGCATTTCCCTGCATTGAACCTCAGCTTCCACTTTCTAGACCATCTTTTCAGAGCCTCCAGGTCCCCCTGTAGGGCCACCCTTCCCTCCTCCCCATCCACCACCGCCCCCAGTTTTGAGTTATCCATGAGACTCATCTCACTCCTGATACCTGTTCTTATGTCAGAGACGTAGGTGTTGGTCCAAGGACTGATCCCTGTGGGACCCCACTAATGACCCTCCTTGGGTATGAGACTATCCCACCAACTATGACCCTCTGGGTCCAATCCTGGAGCCAATTGCCTATCCATCTGATCATCTGATTTCCCAACCCCATTTCTCCCAGCTTATCCAACAGGCCTTCGTGAGGAACAGAGTCAAATGCCTTGCTGAAGTCTAGCTAGAGGACATCCACTGGCTTACCAGGTCCAAGGCACTTGTCACCCAGTAATAGAACTCCACAAGGTTTGTCTGACACAATTTCCCCTGGACGAATCCATGCTGTCTATCGTCCAGGCACCCTGACTTTTCTAGGTCCCCCCCCAGCCTCTCCTTGACAATGCCCTCCATCACCTTGCCCACTACTGATGTCAGACTGACAGGCCTGTAGTTCCCTGCCACCTCCCTTGATTCCCCCTTGTGGATAGGCACCATATGCGCCACCTTCCAGTCCTGGTGCACCCACCCTGTCCTCAGAGAGATGGTGAAAAGCTCCACCAGGGGTTTTGCCAGGACATCTGCAAGTTCCTTCAGCACTCTGGGATGTAATTTATCTGGCCCTGGTGCTTTCTCCATCTTAAGGGACCTGAGGGCTTCCCTCACTCTCTCTGCTGTGATTTCCACTTCCGCCACCTCTTCTCCCTGCTTAGCCTTCCCCCCTCCTGCCAGTGATGCCGCCCCAGACCCGCCAATTGGTAAGGGTCCCCCCCCTCCTCAGTATCACTGTCTCCTCCCATGTATGATGCAGCACCCACATTTTCCTTGGTGAAAACTGAGGTGAAGTACTCATTATTACCTCAGTCTCAGCCATAAATATTGCAGGAAGGTTAGATTTTTGCAAGTATTCAATTAAGAATTGGATCTTTAGTAGCTCCATTTGAATTGTTCTGTTTGGAATGAAACTAGTCTGATTGCTGTGGATTAACTTAGTAAGGGAAGTATTCGATTATTTATTGTTTTGGCTAGTATTTCATAATCAGTATTCAATATTGCAATGGGTCTGTAATTTTCAACTTTTTTACTTGATTTACCTTGTTTCACTATTACTGCTATAAATGCTTGTGAGAATGACTGAGGTAATTTCCTACTCCCAAAAACCTGGTTCGACAGTAGATATGAGAGGGGTACTACTGTGCTTTCAAGCACCATATAAAATTCTAAAGGGAGACCATCCGCTCCCGGAGTTTTAGACTTTGCCATCTGATGCATCGTGTTCCTAATCTCAGCCTCTGTGATTTCAACCAACAAGGTCTCTGTCTCTGCAGAGTTTAATCTGGATCCTATAAATTGTTTGTAATACTCTACTTCCTTTAGGGAAGGGAAACATTCTGAAGTATAAAGTTCTGTATAAAACTTAGTAAATTCACCCAACATTCCTGCTTGGTCTGAGACTGTCTCGACATCCACAGTTGATAGTGAGACAGTCTTGGATTTTTGTCTTTTCAGAGCGTGAATTCTATTTGACAAAGTTTTCCCAATTGCCTCACTATTATTCTTCTTATTCTTATTATGCCAGGCCCAGTTTCTTTTTACTCGGAAATATAATGTCGATTCAACTAATTTCCTAAGACTTTTTAATTCTACCTTCTTTGTTAGATTCCCTGATTTCATTGCACTTTCCAGAGTTAGCAGTTTCTGTTCTACCTCTTTTTGTTGTTTCATCTTCCTTTCACTCCTCCAAGAGGATTCTGAGATCACCAGTGCCCATATGGTGGCTTTCAATGCATCCCAGCAATCTACTATGTTGGTTGCAGACACTTTATTTTCTGCTGTAAAATGTTCTATAGCCTGTGTCATTTTCCCCAGAAACATCTTATCCTGTAACAGACTAATATTTAAACACCACAGTTTATTGTTCCAATTGCCCCATTCTCTAGTAGAAGGCCATAGGTGACAGGACTATGGTCAGACATTAATCTGGTTTCAATTTTCTCCCACACCCTCCCACTATCAATGAGTAGCTCTCTTGACATAAGGATATAGTGCTCTTCATGCCTAGAGGAACAACATGTATAATCTTTTATATTCTCATTCATTTCTCTCCAAGTATCCACCAGATTAATAAGATCTGGAAAGTTTCCTACAGTTGTGCCTTATATTTGTCCCATCCTAAAGCCCTCAAAGTTTTATCTAATTCTGGGTTCAGGGTACAGTTCAAATCACCTCCTAATATAAAAAAATCTCATTTCAGGTATACATAAATTTATTTAATTCCACCAAAAAATTACTACAGCCTTTAAACTTTAACAGCACTGATCCAAAAATAATGATCTTACCATCAATTTTTGGTTTTAATAGAATAATTCTTCCATGTTTATCACATACAGAATCCAGTAATTCTCCCTTAAATCCTTTATCAAATAAGAGCGCAACCCCAGCACTCTTTTTGGAAGTTGTAGCTGAAAAATATAATCTGCCCGGGTATTTCTTCCCTAATTTATTTCACTCTATCTCATTCAGGAAAGTCCATTGCAACACAGAGACACTGGATTTTATTTTCTTTAGTCTGGATAATATTCTGGATCTTTTCACTGGTGAATTAATTCCATTTATGTTCCAAGTGCAGCCTGTTAGTAAATCCAGCGTTGCATCCAATAACCTTTAAACTGTGCCTTTTTTCAATACCACTGAATAGTCCCAAACCCGTGCCCTTGATTCCATCCTATATTCTCAAAGAACCCCCATCCAGTGTCTAAGACAAGTCCAGCATTCCACTTTGCCACTTGGTCACAATTATTGTAATTGAGCTAGTCCCCCCACCAATATCATTAATATTTCCACATAGCCGATTATAGATTTCTTGTTTAGCCATTCTCATGTCCTGTAAATAAAGTTGGTAATTGCAATTTTAAATCTAGAAGTGCTTCGGTTACAGAACTTTAAAATAAGGTTTGGTTATTTAATAACACTTTCAATTTAGCAGGGAAAATTAGATATGCCCTTATGCCTTCTGCCCATAACTTTTGTTGCAGCCCCCCCCAAATTTCTTCCTTTGTTCCCACCGAGCTTTAGAGAATAATCATTCTTAAAGTAAATCTGTCGCTCTCTATACGTAAAGTTCTTATGACCGTAGAAGGCTTGCATAATCAGATCTTTTCCTTCTGACGTTAGAGTTCTTACTATTGCAGGTCTGGTTCTCCTAGAATCTTTGACTACCCCTAGCCAATGGGCCCTATCTATAGCTGGAATTTCTTGATCTGTCGTTAACAACTTGGAAAAAATATCATTAATAATGCTTCAAAGTGGAAGTTCTTTTTCCCAGTCTGGCAAAATGGCAAACACACGTATATTTTTCCTCCTTGCCTGATTTTCTTGCTCATCCAGCTTAACATACTAACACACTAAAATGCCAGCAGAACAGGCCTAATGGTCTCTTGAGTCTGCTTGATTTTCAGAACCTGCACTGAGGGCCAATTTTGGTGTCCCCCCCCCCTTGGGTTATACCATTCCTAGTCCCAGATGTTCCACCTGTATTGGGGCTGGTCAGATTTACCCTCCCCCACTACCTGTCCCAACCCCTCTTAAACCCATCCACAGTCTCCACCTCTACCAGCTCCCTGGACAGTGCATTCCATGGCTCCACCACCCTTTCAGTGAAATAATATCTCCTCCTCTCCCCTCTGAGCCTGCTCCCTTCCAGCTTACACCCGTGACCTCTTGTTGCCCCACCCTCCTTCCTTTGGGGCACCCTGACTGGGCCTCCTTTATTGATCCCTTTCATGTACTTAAAGACCTCTATCATGTTCCCCCTGTCTCTCCTCTCCTCCAGGGTGTACATGTCGAGCTCCTTGAGCCTCTCCTCATAGGTTCTCTCACCCAGGCCGCAGATCATTTTGGTTGCCCTCCTTTGGACCCTCTCTAGGAGTGTTATGTCCCTCTTTAAATGTGGACTCCAAAACTGTACACAATACTCGAGGTGTAGCCGGACCAAGCAGTTGTACAGTGGAAGGATCACTTACTCTTTCTGGAGGTAATCCCTTTCCTGATGCATCCCAGCATCCTATTTGCCCTTGCCACTGCCCTCCTACTGGTCTCTGAGTTGTTCATTTTGATATCTACCACTACCCCCAGGTCTCTCTCACCCTCTGTGACTTAAATCATGTCTCCTCCTAGGGTATACCCCTTGCCTGGATTTCTGACTCCCAGGTGCAGAACCTTGCTCTTCCCCGCATTGAATTTTAGTTTTCATTTTCCCAATCACCTTTCCAGAGTCTCCTGGTCCTCCTGCAAGGCCGCACTCCTCTCTTCCCCATCCACCACTGCACCCAGCTTTGAGTCATCTGCAAAGAGACTCATCTCACTCCTGATCCCCCTCCTGATGTCTGAGATATAGGCAATGAACAGGAGTGGCCCCAGCACTGACCCCTGGGGAACCCCACTATTAACCCACCTTGGGGATGAGGCTAAACCTCCAACCACCACCTTCTGACTATGAACAAAGGGCCAATTTCCTATCCGTCTTAACAACTGTCTCCCTACCCCCATTTCCTTCAGCTTAGCCAGCAGGCCACTGTGGGGTGTTGAATCAAATGCCTTGCTAAAGTCCAGAAAGAGGATGTCCACTGGCCTACCATGGTCCAGGGCCCTCATTACCCAGTCATAGAACTCAACAACTTCTCTTCTATAATTGACTGATGTTTCTTTTAGAGTTTAACCTCTTTACTCAGTGGAGTTACAGTATTTTTTAAGTCCCTGTGCCTCTTTTCTAATTCAGAGACTCAATTTTAAACCCTTCTTCAGCTTACTGTCTAAATCAGAAATATTGTCAGAAAGCTTTATAATAGATTCAGGTAGATTTTGCAGTTTTCCTGGAGAGTTTTGTACCTCAGACATATTTTGAATTAATTGCAGGGCCCATACTGGTTGGGCATCTATTGAACTAGTAGTAGATGGATCCCTGTTCAATTGTTTAGAGCTAGAAGGAGTAAAAAGGGTAGGGGCTTCTTCAAAATCTGGTTCAACTTTGGAAGCTGATACTTGTTCTACCAAGGGGCCTGGTAAAGTCTCAGAGGCCTCTCTTGAGGTAAGTTTTTCCGTCTCTCCTGGGGAATGCATGAGTTTAATGTTACAGTTGGCATTTTTCCCTTTTCTTTTTTATTCAAATCAACTTTTGGGGCCATATTTGCAACTTTAGAACCAGTTAAATTGCAATGGTATTTAAAGGGTAGTCTCAATTGTTTAGTTTTCTAGTTCTTGTCTCTGCCCCTATTGTTACTTCTGACTCAGAATTAACAGTTCTTTTCGGGGAATTATAATTTTTCCTCGAGACTTGAAAAAGCTTAGATAGTCTTTTTCCCTGTAATTCAGCTTTATGTTGCATCTCTCCCATGTACAAAAAACTTTTAAAATTAGTGCCCCATTTTTTTGTGCAGAATCTTTCCTTTAGTAATACATATCTGAAGATCCTCCCTCCCCCATGCTGGAAAACAAGGTTAGCATTTAATAACATATTGAATAAAGGGTGATTTTTCAAAGTCTCGTTCCTCTGATATAAAGCACAAAGTTCCCCTCTTTTTTATCTTCCTTTGCTTTTGATAACGCTTTTAATAGAGCCAAGGGAAAATCAGAAAGTGAATGCCTAGAAAGAATATGGGCAGCCAGCATAGACAGTACAAATTGCTTCAGAGTAGCATAAAGTAGCACAATTTTGTTTCAGGTTAGAGAAAGGCTACTTATCTGTTAGTGAGCTGTGAGTCTCATGCAAATGTCCTCTCATAAAGCTTCAAGGAAGTCTAGCCATGCTTGTTTGAGTTTCTTGCAGCACCCTCAATCTGGCGTTCTGGCACTGGCCTATTTTTGGGCTTCAGCATAGATTCAAACTGTGACACGTGTAACGACAAAGGAGAAGATTTCCTTTAACTTTAACATCTCTAGAACTGACTCCAATTCCAACTAGGAACCAGATCGCTATTGCTGCAGATTGGTGTTTAAAAAAAGAGAAGCCCTCTCCAAGTCACAGCCATCTGTATTTATCAGTGCACTGTATTGAAACACCCATTCCTGTTAGAAAAAGACATCTTCATCTCTTGAAGGGAGAAAAGGAGGTGTTTGCTAGTGCCCAAGATCTCCAGCATGACTTAAACTCACTTCGGCAGCATCAAACTGCAAGAGAGGATAATATGTGCAGCTTTACCTTGCTGCCTAGCTCATCTTCCAGCACGTTGCGTTATCGCACAAGCCACCCTGGGACCTTTCCTGCTTTAAAACTGTTAATACCTCTCCTCCCAGCTGGTATGTTGTTCCCAGGTTCTAAGGTCACAAATGCATTATTTGACACTTCTTTTCATTAAAACCTAGCTGCCAAGCCCTTGACCATCCTTCCAACTTTTCTAGATCACTTCTCAATTTTCTACTCCTCCTGTTATGTGAACTCTGTTACAGAGTTTTGTGTCATCTGCAAACAGGCATACTTTGCCTTTCAACCCTTCCGCAATGTCACTGATGAAGATATTTAAGAGGATTGGCCCGAGCACTGATCTCTGTGGTACTCCACTACTCACTTTGCCTACTCCCGGGTGATTGCCATTTACCACCTCCCTCTGCCTCCTATTGCCCAGTAAATTTTCTACTCGTTTCACTGCCTTAGGACCTGCTCCTAGCCTTCCCAGTTTATTTAACAAGCTTTTATGTGAAATAGTGTTGAAGACCTTGCTGAAATCCAGGTATGTCATGTCCACTGCTCCCCCTTGATCCACTTCCCTGGTCACCCAATCAAAGAACTTGATCAGGTTTGTCTGGAATGACTTCCCACCCTATGAACCCATGCTGCCTCTGATCCTGCAGGTTACTGGAAACTAGGTATTTTCTTATTCTTTCATTTAATTGTGTTTCCATTACCTTGCCTATTACTGACATCATGCTGACTGGCCTGTAATTTCCTGCCTCCTCCCTGTTTCTACTTTTGTGGAGTGGGACTACATCTGCCCTCCTCCAGTCCCCCAGTATCTCCCCTGTTTTTAATGACATGCTGAAAAGGGCTGTCAGATGTGCAACTAGTTCCTCTCACAGTTCCCTCTGTATCCTGGGGTGCATACTATCTGGATCCATTGCTTTGTCTGCTTTTGTCTTTGATAGTTCCCTAAGTACTCTTTCTTCTGTAAACAGTTTTGTGTCCACTTCCCATCCCTTTATACCCTTGCTCTTTATCCTTGGCCCATTTCCTTCCTGTCCTCTGTAAATACTGAACAGAAATAGGTGTTTAATAAATCCATTTCATGCTGGTCCTCTTCCATATAACACCCTCATTCCCACTTTCTCATTTTCACTATTCTCCCTTGTCCTTCTTTTTTCACTTACAGTATGTATCTACAACATGTTTTATCTCCCTTTGTCACTGACTTGGTTATCATTTCCTCTGTCTGTGCCTTTGCATTTCTAACTGCCTTCCCAGCCACTCTTTATCACAGTTTAGTCTTCCATATTTTTCTTTTCATCACCTGGCTCATACAGCAATGTGTTACGCCTCCTAACCTCTTTTTGGTGATGCCCAGTTTGGCACCCACTTCAACTGCTTTCCCTACCTCAGATAGGATTTTACCAAGCATTGCCCCATCTTCCCAAAAGCTGCTGTTCGGCTGTCCAGGACTGTTTTATGTGAATTGGGTCAGTGGATTTCTAGAACTACACTAAACCCTACTTAGTTGTGGTTACTAGGCATTGGGAATCCTCTACGCTTATATTCCCAAGGATATCTGTATGTGACAGCACCAAATCAAGAACTGCTCCCTCTCTGTTAGGTTCTTTAACCCACTGTACTAGGAATTAGGAAGGCAGTATAGCGCAGTGGTTTAAGGCTCTGTGCTGCAAATCTGGTGACAACCACGAGACCAGACCTGGGTTTGAATCCCACAGCTTCCACTTGCATACTGTGTGAACCTGAGCAAATCACTTAATTTCTCTGTGCTCCCAGGTCGCACCTGTAAAAAAGCTTTCAGCTTAGTGTGCTACTCTTGGTTAAGCAACTAAATAAAAAAAAAGAGATTCCTATTTTCCATTCTACTTAGGCAGGTTTAGGCCACCCACTAACACCTCCCTGACTTACTCCCCTAATGACCTGTCCATGTCCTTCCTTTGGTTTGGCAGTCTATTCAGTACCAGTAGTCTGATATTTCTCTCCCTTACTGTTGTTAGCTGTACCTAGACTGATTCTTTCTAGCTCTTCTCCCCAGGGCCCTATCCTGGGTATATTGTGTTTTGTTTTTTATATAAAAGGTCACCCCTGCCCCACGTAGCCTGAACTTTATATGAAATACATAACCAGGGATATCTACTTCCCAGTCATGGTTTTGTAATGCCCATATACTGTATCTATTATGGTCTTGACATCAGCTCACCTGCTGCTACAGGTTTTCCATCTCTGTTTTCTTGCACCAGAACCCATATGAAGAGAGACTAAAGGAGCTTAATATGTATAGCCTCAAGGAAAGGAGGGAGAGGGGGGACATGATAGAAACTTTCAATTACCTCAAGGGAATCAACGAAGTCTGAGAGGGTAGCAGCTTTCATAAAAAGAGATGTGCAAGAAGGGGGCACAATTTGAAGATAGAGTGGGGGATGACTCAGAAACAACGTGAAGAAGTATTGTTTCATGAAAAAGGGTGGTGGATGCATGGGATGGCTTTCCTGAGGAGGTTGTGGGGTCAAAAGCAGTGAGGGAATTCTATCATGCATGGGACAGACATAAGGCAATTCTGGTGGGGGGGGTTGGAGGAAGTAGGCTGTTGGTTAACTAGGGTCTACAGCATATCCAATAGGTAGGTATATGGGCAGATTGGATGGGCCAAGTAGTACTTATCTGCTGTCAAAGTCTATGTTTCTATGTTTCTGCCAAGACTCCTGGCATTAATGCATGCCATGTTCCTGGATTCAGCTTTCCTGCCCTTTTTTTGTCTGGGACTTGGCCTCCCTCCCTCTACACCTTACTCATTTCCATGTTTATCCTTCCCACTCATTTGTCTGCTCCTTCTCTTTGCCAGTTGGCTTATCCTAATACCAGACTCCCCTCTCCACTGACATAGGGGAGACAGGCAGCGCAAATTATCCACATTCACATTATAGGATAGTTCAGAATTGCACTTTGTGTACAAAAAACATTTGTAACTTGTTATTTACTGTAGTTTAGTAGCTTGCATCAGACTAATTTAACTTACTTCCAGGCAGACTTCTTTTTACTGCAAATTCCAGAATTCACTGTAGCTGACATCAGACTAGAACTGCAGCAATGGGAGACACAATAGTCTTCAGTATATGTTACAACTTTTTTAAGATCCAATCACTGGCTGCTTCATCAGGTAGCAAATTTCAGGCAGACTGGATGGGCCTGGTGGTCCTTATCTGCCAACAGCATCTATGTTACTATGTATCTATGTTTTTTGATCTTGCTTTTCTCCTGGGGCTAAGTGCAGTCCTCTGTGATTATACTTAGCCCAAGGAGAACAGCGGACTAGCAAACATAGTCAGATCTTATATAAACTCTATTACACACTGCACGCTATTGAATGCCCCACTGCTGCAGTCATGCTCTGGTGTCAGCTGCAGGGGACTCTGGGATTTATAGTTAAAGAAAATGTCAGCCTGGAAGATAAGCAAGATCAGTTTCCTACATTCTGCTATAATATAGCAAACAGTAGGTAAAAAAAAGGTTTTGGCCAGCCCAGTGGCACTAAGGACTGAGGCACTGGTTGCCTTACCTCACGTCATGCCAGTGACCCGGGTTCGAGAATGAGCCTGGGTTGTTGGAGAGCCATCATGGGGGGAGGGAGGGAGCAGGATTGAGCAGCTGAATGGTAGCTCTCCTCTCCTGGGGAGGGCTTTGTCACCAGCCATAATTCCACTGCCCCTGGATGGATGTCTGCAGGCAGTGCAGGCAAGCAGGTAGCAAGCAGTGGGGGAGCACCCCGTTATCAAGGTGTATGAGTGCCTCCACACCAATGCACAGCTGGGACAATGTTGGGAGAAAATAGAGATAACATATAAATAAAAAAAGGTTTTGAAAATAAACTGCAAACTGGGACCAGCACTACATTTTGGTTATAGTCAAGGCAGAGGTGGGGTTATTCCAATCTACCTTCGAAAGAAGGCAAGTTTAAAGTGTGGAATACACTGCAGTGGTATTTCTTTGGTGGAGCACCTGAAGCAAATCCACCAATCTTATTGTAGAGAATTTTGAGCTTTTTAAATTCAAAGCACCTCAAGTTCTGTGGTAAAGGAGCACCATACTACAAGAGAGGGAGCAGATTACTCTTGGCAGTAACTAGACAAGATTTCTTTGATAGGTAGTTACCCAAGAGGTAAAGCAACCCCATTTTCAGATCCAAAGATCTTGAAATATTATCTGTGAGGGTTCTAAGAGCTACTCCCTGTTCCAAATGGTATACTGACTGCACAGCGACATACTGACAGTGAAACCCCCACAGCAACACCACAACGGACATTGCAGTGAGTCTTGATGGAAAAAATGTCAGCCATACACACCATACCATAAACAAATGCATACAACTCCTAAAGTATACATCACACACACAATGTATCAGTGGTACAGTTGTTCCGCACAAAATTACCTTTCCAATGGTTCTATGCAATCCGCTGTACTCAATTTGGTTTTAGTTTTATACTGGCTAAGATACCCAGAATGTGTGTTTTTTTCAAAGTGCTTAGGTGGTTCTAGATTGACAAAATGTCATAGACAAATATGAATAACTCCTAAAGTGAACATGATACACGCAAAATGTCAGTGGCAAGGTTGTTCAGCACAACATTATCTTTCTAATGGTACTATGCAGTCAATTCTAATCAATTCTGGCTGGTAAGTAATATTAAAATATGTGAGTGACTTCTCCAGATGTTTCTAGGGCACACAGGAAGTCTGTGAGTGACTTCTGTAGGCGTTCTGGGACACACTGTAGTGTGCATCTCATACCAGTAGTGTACCTTGACCACATGAACCCCAGTTGTTGTAGGTCAATTAACGCAGACAAGAGCCTATCGAGTCTAGCTGTTAAAATTGCCATGAATATTTTATAGTCAGTATCTAACACTGAAACAGAGTGGTTTGATTTATAGCAAACACAAAGGACCTCGAACTAGGATGGGGTGCCATGGAAAAATCAGAAACAAAAACACAAAAGAGGACCAGAAATGTGTCAGATTTTAAATTATATGTTTTAATTTATTACCTCTCATGTGGCAGCTTTATTGTGGTGGTGAGTGCCTGGATTTGTGTTTTTGTTGTTGTTGGTGTGATTTACACTAATTCAGATTTTTCCTTGCTTTTGATTTAGCAGATATACTGGCATAGTGGCATAGTGGCAGTGCAAATGTGACCATGTAAACTGCCTTTAAATGGCTGAGTCACAGCATACCAGACATTTCTGAGGTAAATGTAATCATTTAATTGTTAGTGTAACATTTTTAATCTGTTAATTTAACATTGGGACAATTTGTTGTCTCAAATAACATAGAAATATATATTTTTGTTGTTGTTGATTTATTTACTGTCCTCGACTGAAGGGGAGATTGTGCCTTTGGTTCCTCCCCCAACTAGCCAACCAGCCAGGCTGTTGCCCCGGTCATGGGCATAGCTCTGACCTCCCCATTACTATCCCCTGGTTGCTTTGCAGTGGGTACTTAGCCCATTACCACGGAGACCAGGAGGATGGACCAAGGAAGCAGCTGATTTGCACATTACTGTGGTGGTAGTGCTGGCGAGCAGCCTTCATGCTGCTAAGAATTTTTCCTGTGTGAGTCCCCCTGTGGGAAGGGGTGTACAGTGACGACAATGAAAGGAGCTTGCACGCTTCTGCACATGCTCTTCCTGACATCTGCGCCTTCTTGCCCCTGTTTCTGCAGCTTCAGTGGCACTGACCCTCAGTCTCCACCAAGGGTCAGCCAAAGCTGACTGCTGATATCACCCCCTCCCTGGAGAAAGAGAGCAGTCCTCTGGATGCTTGTTCCTTCTTCTACCCCGCCAATTCCCAGTAGCCCATGCTCGTTACCGAATACAGGTCACGGTTGCTGGCGTAACATGCAATAAGGTGTTCAGTGCCTTAGCACTCAGTGCCACCAGGCCAGCTAAATAACATATAAATGTAAAATTTGTTGGCAGAAAAAGGCCCTTTGACCCATTGTGTCTCCTCTTCCCTACCTAATTAATTCTAATAAATTGAAAATCAAGACAGTTTCATTTTTTATTGCACAATTTATTTATTTGTTTTTGATAACTAAGTAAGCTACGTTAGGTATAATGTACATATACCTATTTTCTGGGACAACTTGGGATAGATACAGTAGCTGTCATGATCAAATGACCTATAAGAAACATCATCAAATGGCAAGGTTGTAACAAGTATGAACAGACAAGGATTTACAGTTGAGCAGGATTTACACTAACATTTGGAATTCAGTAGCGCAATGAGAGTTAGCAACAGGAACATCAAAATGGTAACAGAAAAATACAATGAACAGTATACATTACAAAAATGAAGACCATAACAGTATAAATTACTTAAACATTTGCAGCACCCTAACATGTTACAGCAATTGGAAGGGAAGTGCAGAGTGCTAGGACAAGGTAGATTCAGTAATTTGAATGGAACTAAGGCAAGAGCAAAGGCCACTGGGGCATAGAGAGACCTTCAGACTCCTACAGAACAGTGGTTGGGAGTGCAGTGAACATTAGGAGGAAGAGGATGGAGGTAGAGTGGATAGGAAGGGTGTTAGAGAGGATTAGGGGAGGGAAGGAGATGACTGGAACAGGATTGACACCTCCTTGGGGAACCAGGAGTACAGAACCAGTGGAAACAGTGAGATGGGGAACATAATAAAATATTATAGTAGCAAGAAGGAAGGAACTCAGGTTAGCATGAAGAGAGAGGTGGACACTAGGAGTTCAAGGTCAGGAAATAGGTTTTCTGTGCAGGCTTCACTGATGGAGGAAGAGGGAGGGGCTCTCAGGGAGAGGGCAAGAGGAAGAGGTGTAGTGCAAGCCAACTATATGACATGGCAATGCTGCTTAACCTGGATGAACGACTCAGATACCAAACCTGCCTCATAACAAAAAACTCTCCTTGGAGTATCCCCACCTGGGCTGACAGCCTCCATCCACCTAGCATAACCCTTAGTTCAAACTCAAACCTCCTCCAAGGCCACTCTACTAGTCCCTAGGTCCAGGACCACACATGGACAATTGTCCTTCTGTTACAGAGCTCCCTCCTGGTACAACACACTCTCTACCTCCATCTCTGATACCCTCATGATCTCCTGCTTTAAAACTTCACTTCGGAGTCAGCTATTTAACACAAGTATCTGTGCTTGTCTCTAAGGTGATCTAGCTCACTATGCACTGACAAAGCTCACTGAGTGGATCCTCACTCAAACCAATCACCAACCACGTCCCATAGTCCTCTGAACTTTTTACCTCCTGCAGTCTCTGCACACTACCATGTGTATGCTTATACCAATGTATGGTAATCTGTTACTCTGTATCCAAATAACTGTAAAAGCTTGTGAATGCCAAACCTGTAACCTAAATGATGTAACAAAGAAATAACTGGATGTGACTGCCAAAGCTGTAACCACAATGATGTAACAAAATGTTGTAATGTATTTGTCCTCTTTGTGAGGAGGTACCTTTGGAAATGAGCCTCTGGCTCAAAGGTTGTAAACTGATGTACAAATAAATAAATAAATAAGCCCATGGGGAAGCAGTCTGGCAGAAGACGGGGACAGGAGAGTGGAGAGTAAGGGGAAGACAGACAGGGGTAGAAGGGAAAGCAAGGTGGACAAGGCAGGAGAGGGGTTGGTGGCAGGGAAGGTGGAGGGGGAGAAAGCACCCACCGTAGAAGGAGAGGGGGTAATGATGCTGGGAGAGTATTGGGGAGTGGGACCACAACCCTGATAGGGGGGCCAATAGGGGAGGGGGCAGAACTAGGGTGGAGGTAAGGGGCATGGCTGAGAAAAAGGACTGACTGGCAGAGGAGGGGGCATAGCAGAAGGGATGGATCATGCTGAGATTAGGCAGGACAGGGTGGTCTCTCAAAATAGGAGTAAAGATAGTAGGAGTGTGTGTGGGCCCAAATGTGAGAAGGAGGTGCACTTGGGTACAAATGACTTGGGGAGTAATATTGTCAAATTGGTAAGGGAGAGGTTCAAGGAAATGGGGTAGTTGTGTGAGGTGTGAGAAGGCAAAGAGATCGGTGGCCTTCTCAGAAGTGCTTCCAGTACCCAGGGCAAGCATGGTGAGGAAAGTCAGGATACCAGAGTTCAACACTTGACTGAGGGTGTGGTGTCAAACTAAAGGGTATGGATTAGTGGGAGGCTGGGGGAACACATGGGAGAGCAGTGACCTATTTGCAGAGGACAGGTTACATTTGAGTAAGGTGGAGCAGGGGTTTCTGATACAGAAGCTGGTGAAATACATAGCAACTAAGGTTTATTTAA
The DNA here is from genome assembly GCA_016271365.2 of Neoceratodus forsteri. Taxonomy (NCBI): domain Eukaryota; kingdom Metazoa; phylum Chordata; order Ceratodontiformes; family Ceratodontidae; genus Neoceratodus; species Neoceratodus forsteri. The sequence continues at coordinate 269,830,895 of CM057455.1, forward strand.
ACTATGTGAGGGGTGGGGGGGCGAATGTGCAATGTGAAGGCAGGGCTACTGGAGAGGGCAGCTGGACATGTTTACCTCTCAAGCTAGCAAGGATGGCATCTGGGAAGGGTCGCAGAGAGGGCTTGGGGTGAAATGGGTCAGGGAAGGGAGCAGGCTGGAGGATTTTCTCTTCATATGCATGAAGCCTGAGCAACAAATCAACCGAGCTACAGGCCCTCTTGGCAGAGGAGGTGGTGGACATGGCGACCACCATGGAAACTTGCGCCACCCAGTACCAGAACTGTGATCTGATGATCCCAGGGTATAGGCTATACAGAAAGAATAGGGGGAAGGGGAAAGGGAAAGGGGGGTGGTGATCTACATAAAGGAGGAGATAAGGTGTACAAGAGAGAAAGGGGAGGAAAGTAGGGCAGAGGCATTATGGATGCAATTCCAGGATTCAAAAAGTAGGACACTGAGGATGGGGTAGCGTACAGGCCACCAGCAGCCCAAGTAGGTGGCCTGGACAGGGAGTTAGCAGAGTAGATTAGGAGGGCCTGCGGGAAGGGGAACACAGTTATAGGGGGACTTCAATCTAACAGGAGTGGACTGGAGTGCCCCAGCCACTTTGAATGCAAGGGAGCAAGTCCTCCTGGAATCATTCCAGGACAGCTTCCTGACACTATCGAATGGGGAGGCAGTAAGGGAGTTAGGGAAGGAGGACCTGCTGGCTGAGAGTGATCGCCACTTGGTGTGGTTCATGCTCAACATAGGCAGGGAGGCTGGGGGTATGGAAACCAAGGTGGTTGACTTCAGGCAGGCGGACTTTAGCAAGATGGGGAAATTCTGAGGAGGCATCTAGGAAAAATTCACCCACACTTGAAAGCAAGCCAAAAATTGGAAATCATAAAATGTGGGCTAGTGGAGGATACTGAGTTATGTACCAAGTCACAAAGCAACAAGGGGACTAAGAAGCCTAGCTGGTTGAATTAGGAGGTCTTGAATTGGGTGAGGGCTAAAAAAACAGCATTTAAGAGGTGCAACAAATCCCAGAGCGGGGAGTTCAAGGAAGTGTATGTGAGGAAGTCCGAGGCGGTAACCAGACTAGTCAGGGCAGCCAAGGCTTCCAGAGCTGAGTCTGGCACAGGGCATCAAGGAAGAGGAAAAGGACTCTATCAGAGATATATAAGGGCATGAAGGAGTGCAAGGACCAGATAATAAGAATTAGGAAGGATTGGGAGTGGGTGGGTGGAGAAAGAGGTGGAGCAGGGAGAAGCATTAAATGAGTACTGCTTTTCTGTGTACACGAGGGAGAAGAGCGGACAACACCTCGGGGGGATGGGGCAGGTGGGCAGTGGAGAGGAGGGGTTGACAGATGGGGTAATTACACAGAGCAGGGTGCTGGAGGGGCTAAAGGCACTGGGGGTGGATAAGGCACCAGGACCAGATGGCATTCACCCTAGGGTGCTTAAAGAGCTGGCAGAGGACTGGTCAGGGCAGTTGGCAGACCTGTTCAATACCTCCTTGGATATAGGCTGCGTACCACAAGAATGGAGGATGGCTCTCATGGTGCCCATCCATAAAAGTGACCCAAAGGATGAACCCAGCAATTACAGACCAGCAAGCCTCACATTCATTATAGGAAACCAAATGAAGACAATCCTAAAGGAGAGGCTGGTGACCTTCTTGGAAGTCAGTGGTCTCCAGGACAGTCACCAACATGGGTTTATCTCGGGTAGATCCTGCCAGACGAACCTAGTTGAGTATTATGACTAGGTGAAGAGGGAACCAGACAAGAGCCATGTAGTGGATGTCCTATATTTGGATTTCCCAAGGCCTTCGATTCGGTACCTCATGGGCAGCTGGGGGGAAGCTGGAATATGTGGTGATAGGAACAAAGATGGTGACCTGGATATCAAACTGTTTGAAGAGGAGGCAACAATGGGTGGTGGTGAAACTCTCATCTCCAAGGTCTGTGATGAGCCGGGTTCCACAGGGCCACAGGTACTGGACCTGGTGCTGTTTGGGATATTCATTGAGGTTATCTGACAGGGTATCAGGAGTAAGCTCAGTCTGTTCACATATGATACAAAGATGAGAGCAGTGGTGGATGACACAGTTGGATTGCAGGGTTTACATGATGACCTGACTAAACTGGAGGAGTGGTCAAAAAACTGGCAATTAGGGTTTATTGCCAAGGAGTGCAAGGTACTGCACTTTGGATCAAGGAACCTGTGGAGGAGCTTTCAGTTGGGAGGGGTTCAGTTAGGTACTACTGAGGAGGAAAAGGATCTTGGGGTGGTCATAACAGGGAATATGAACAATTCAGCTCAGTGCAGGAAGGCAGCACCAAAAGCCAACAGGGGGTATATTGAGAGAGGAATCTCCTCCAGAAGTAGGGAGGCGATCCTGCCTCTGTTTCTGGTCACTGGTCAGTTCACACCTGGAGTACTGCATGCAGTACTGGTGCCTGTTTCTGAAGAAGGATGTCAGATTACTGGAGAGGGTACAGTACAGGGCAACAAAGGTGATCTAGGAATTTGAGAACAAACCCTATGAGGAAAGACTGAGAGAGTTAAATATGTACTCCCTGGAGGAGAGGAGGGATTGGGGGCATACGATTGAGACCTTTAAATAATTGAAAGGGACAAACAATATAAGTACAGGGGGGTTAATTTGAGGAGGGGGAAGGACACAAGGTGGCATGGACTCAGACTAGAGGGGAAAGATTTAAGGGAGAGATGATACATTTTGTCACATAGAGGGTGGTAGCTAAATGGAACACTCTTCTCAAGGAGATGGTATCCTGTAAGACAGTGGGCAGTTTTAAAAGAAGATAGGACAGGGTGTGGGATGGTGACTGTGGTGGGGGAGAGGGAAAGGAAGGAAAGGGAAAGTGGGGAAGCTGCAATGTAAGGGGGCTAGCTGTGCAATCGCGCAAACATGATAGACTGCAAGGCCTATTTCTGCTGGCAAATTCATGTGCTTGTATGTCCAAAAGCAGGGCCATAGATTGCAAAAGCCAGTTTGCAAAGCCCCAGCTCATATCTGCTCAAGAATAAGTTGTCAGTCAGTCAAACTCATTCAGTAGAAGGAAAGAGGGTGCTTCAGATGTGTGTCAAGGAAAGATGGGGAGCCAGTCCCTGGGAGTTCCTCAATGATGTGGCCTATGCAAAAGAATGCTGGCTAGTAGGGGAGGGTCAACCCAGACCAGGGTAAAGGTGGCAATAGTTAATGAGTCCAGGGGTGGCTGAGGCAAAGTGACATACACTGTTGTTATGTTATTTCCTATTTGAGAAGACATTTTTTATTTGCTACTAGGAAAACCAGGTGGCTTAGTCTTGGAAGGAGAACCCCCTGAGCTGTAGTTAGGTGGACAGCAGGGGTTATGCAGTATCGGACACTAAAAATCATGCCAAGTTAAGTATTCACAGATTTGCAGATTGAGATAACATGGGGATTTGCAGATTGAGGTAATAGCAATGATAACATCCCATGGTGTGTCCTAACATGGGATGCTCAACTTATTAGGTGCCTGCAGCTTCTTGATTTAAATTTCACCCAAGTCATGATGAGATCTCATGATATAGTGCCCTGTCATCTATATTTTATTAGTTATGAAACAAAAGTTTGAAACAAAGCTTTCTGACTGGCTGACAGCTTTCTAAGAAGGTAAGAGTAATGTTTGAGAACATTCGCGTAATGTTCTGTAATGCAATCGGAATTTTCATGGAAAACGTAATTTTATAAAAATTACAAAAAAAAACTAGAAGTGTTTTAAAGCAGCAGTGCATGGTAATTTTTTCAGAGTACACATTAAATAGGCAGGCACTTGTGTTCCAGTTTTAAATATGTAAATAAATGTTCTCCTTTTTGAGAATATCATGTAGGTGGTGGTGGGTGCCCGAATTTACTGTGTAACGGCACATTAAATAGCCAGAAAATGGAAGAAATAAGATTGCAGGCTTTTACTTTAATCATGATCTAAAACTGAAAAAAAAGAAAAGAACAACTTCATGCTTTTTAAAGAGTTTTCAAATTTTTCTTATCAGTATCTGTATGCCAAAAATAGTCTTTTAACATTTGGTTGCCATAGGCAAAGCATACATATTGGTAAAAGATGTGGAGCTTTAGTGACTTGGCAGTGCTTTACAGTCACGTGACTGGTATATGTTCATCCATTTGAATGAGGTAAGCTATTTGCAAGCGTTCTCAAATGTACTGTAACTATGTGCTGTATAGCACATGAGGAAATTATTCAGAAATATCCATGTTTGCTATTTGCAATGCAAATTCAACACCTGCTTGTATGCAGTTATCTAGGTGTCTGTCTCAGGTGACTGAAGGGGATTGTTATCTGTGCAGTTAACTAAGTGTAGCAAGATCTGTTAAGAAGGGGGAGTGGCTTAGCTAGAAGGAAGTCAAGTTAAAGCCAGATTTAAACACTGCCCTAGACAGTTTCTGGCAGAGAACACCAGGAGGAAGGAGCTGCTGTTGTGACTGGACTTCTCTACTGGGACTGGAGAAATAGAACTCTACTAGTGGGACCTTCAAGTTAGGGTAAAAAAAGTTAGTGTGTTTGGCTGAGTTGGCTGAAGTGAATTGTTATCTGTGCAGTTATCTAGGTGTTTGTCTCAGGCGACTGAAGGGGATTGTTATCGGTGCAGTTAACTAAGTGTAGAAAGATGTTAAGTAAGGGGAGTAGCTTAGCTAGAAGGAAGTCAGATTAAAGTTTGATTTAAACACTGCCCTATATAGCTTCTTGCAGAGAACACCATGACTTCCCTACTGGGACTATATTGCCCTCCTTCCATCCCCTCCACCCTAAGCCAGTTCTACTTTTATAGGTACAGGATTTGACTAACAACAGGAACTTCCTATTGGGAGCAGGAAGTGAGAGATCACAGAGCCCCTAAAGACTCGTCATTCTATTTATTTATTTTATTTGTATTTTTTTTATTTTATTTCAGTTTTTGTTGACCGGGTAAGTACACTAGACAAATCCTGCCTATTTTCAGGCACGGCCCGGGGGAGGGGGATACAGATGAATGCCAACTGACCTTGAACCAGATTAAGCTGTTGAAGTTCTAGAAGGAAGAGAGTAGCTCTCCATTTCTCCCTAGCTACTGGAGATCTGCCTTTGAGCAAGGAAGAGACTACTGTGAAATATAGAATCTTCTTGTCTCAGAACAAGAAGATCCACAGTTTAAAGGGCACAGAGACAATAAGTAGGTAGGGAGAAAAAATAATCAGAGGAAAGAGTAAGTATTCCAAACAACAGTGAAGGGGTCAGAAATAAGACATGATGGGAGTGGTGCAATGCAGTGGCTGAGGAACAGCAGTCTTCCGGGAGATGTTCTGGAGGATGCAATATTGTTCCATCTGCAGGCACCTCTCTGGGCTGAGGTAGGAGGTTGCTCATCTCCAGGCTAAGTTGGTGAGGATTTGTGGGACCTCCTTTCCCATCCAGGGACCACCAGGACCACTGCTGTTACCTCAGAGGTTGCCTATAAAGAGGAGCAGTTGGAACACAGTGGGCTCAGGGAGGGTGAGGGTGGTGGAACAGAGGTGCATACCTTCAGTTGTACCACTCTACAATTCATATGCCATTCTGGCAAAGTGCGGTTCCTCTATGGAGGCATCTGCAGTGGAGATCAAGGAGGATTCTGGGAACTTCCACAAAGGAGACCCACAGGAGAGGTGGCATGGGACCCCACAGGGAAATAAACAACTCCTGGTGGGTGACTCCATTGTTAGGAAGGTAGAACTGAGGGAGGAAGGAGAGAGGGAGGTAAGGTGCCTGCCTGGCGACATGGCTTGGAGGGACAGGGAGCAAATCCTTACGATCGTTGGAGCAGCTATACAGGGGAGGGAGCTGGATGTCATTGTCCACCTAGGGACAAATTACCTGGCTAAGAAAGGGATCAGAGCAGTGCAGGAAGAGTTTGTAGAGTTGGGGAGGGGCCTTAGACAAGTATCACACATGGTAACCTTCTCAGAGGTGCTGCCTGTCTAAGGTACAAGTGAGGCTAGGGTGCTCCACACCATGGGAGTCAATCAGTGGTTGAAAAACTGTTGCAGAGCTCTGGGCTTTGGTTTCATTGGGGACTGGGGGTCCACCCGAAGTGATGCAGGCCTATACAGGCTTGATGGTCTGCATCTGTCCAGGAGGGGAACCAGGATCCTAGGTGATAGGTCTAAATGCTTCATTGGCAAGCATTTAAATTATCCAAGGGGGGAGGCACTGGAAAGGAGCAGGGAAATCCTAACCCCCCAAAAAATCAGGGTAGTAAGTGAGGTAAACACCAAAATAGAGATGTCGATAGGGAAAAGGGCAGGGGTAATGGAGAAAGTGACAAAGGCAACAAGTACAGGGATGGGGCAAAAAGGGGTAAGGCCATCAGGAAATGGAGGGTAATGAGTACCAATGCCCATAGTCTGTGCAACAAGCTCCCTGAACTGATGGCCTTGATAGAAGAGGGATGCCTGGATATCGTAACAGTCACAGAAACATGGTACACAGAGGACAATGGCTGGGATGTTAACATACATGGGTACACAACCTACAGGAGAGACAGGGGGGAAGAGGGAGAGGAGTAGCTTTCTATGTAAGGGAAGGGATAAAAGCAACTGAACAAAAGAGTAAACAGGGAGAAGAGGAGGCACTGTAGGTCACCTTAGAGACTGGAAATGGCACCACAATCCGCACAGGGGTTGTATTCAGATCCCCATGTCAGGGGAAGGGACTGGACAAGCATATGATAGAAGGCATCCTTAGGATGGCAGAGAAAGGGGAGATACTGTTGATGGGAGATCTGAATATGCCAGATGTTAACTGGAGCACATTTGTTGCAGCCACATCCAAGATCGGGGCCACTCTCGATGACCTACAGGTGGCATGCCTCAGACAGCTAGTTTTGGAACCCACTCATGAGGGAGCAATCTTAAACTTCATACTCTCAAATGGGGACAGTGAGAGGGTCTCAGATCTAGAAGTGGGTAGCCATCTAGGAGCACATGACCACCAAACAGTGTGGGTCACGATAAATTCAGCTACAGAGTTAAGTCATACAAAAGTAAGGGTACTGGACTTCAGAAGGGCTGACTTTGACAAGATGGGAGAGTACTTAGAAAAGCACTAGCAAACAGGCTAGAAGGAGGGGTGGATCAACAATGGGGAAACATCAAAACTGCAATCACAGAGGCAACAAGCCTTTGTGTTAAAGGAAATAAACAAATCAAAAAGAAAGAAAAAGCCACTATGGTTCTCAAAAGAGGTGGCGGGGAAGGTCAGGAAGAAAAAGGTAGCATTCAGGAAGGATAAGGAAACACAGAAGGAGCAGGACAGAGAGCTATACCAGTTAAGGCAAAAGGAAGCAGGGAGGGAAGTCAGAATAGCAAAGGCCCAAACTGAGGAAAAGATAGTCAACTCGGTTAAGAAGGAGGATAAAACCTTTTATAGGTACATCAGGAAACATAGAAAGACAAAGGGAGGGATAGTGAGGCTGAATAGAATGGACGGTGGGTGGGCAGAGAGGCACAGTGAAAAAGTAGGGATACTGAACAAATATTTCTGCTCAGTATTCACAAAAGAGGAGAAACATAGAACATAGAAACATAGAAGTTGATGGCAGATAAGGACCGCAAGGCCCATCCAGTCTGCCCATTTCTTTTTCTACCTTATAAATGTGCCATTGGCCTTTGTCAGTGACCTATCTATTCATAGTCATTTGTATTGCTCCCTTATGCCTATCCCATGCATGTTTGAAGCCCTGCACTGTATTCATAGCCACCACTTCTTGTGGTAAGCCATTCCATGCATCTACACCCTTTCTGTGAAAAGAATTTCCTCATTCCCTCTTAATCGCCTCCTCTAATCTCATGCTGTGTCCTCTTGTCCTGCTATTTTCTTGTATTTAAACATGTTAGACTCTTTCACCTTGTTTATGCCCTTAAGGTGTTTGAATGCCTCGATCATATCACCTCTCCTCCTTTGCTCAAGGGTATACATATTGAGCTCCGTTAATCTGTCCTCATATGTCTTCTGATGCAGTCCCTGCACCATTTTGGTTGCCCTTCTCTGGACTGCCTCAATTTGTTAATGTCCTTTTGAAGGTGTGGCCTCCAATACTGCCGCAGTACTCCAGATGGGGCCTAACCAATGTCTTGTACAGAGGGATTATTACCTCCTCTTAAGATTGTGATACCCCTACTAATACACCCTAACACCCCCCAGCCTTACCTACTGCTTTAGAGGTCTGCTTGGATGATTTCAGGTCATCAGTGATGATGATGCCCAAGTCTCTTTCTTCCTTTGTGACTTAGCAACTCCTCCCATCCTATAAGTGGCTTCAGGGTTTCTCTTCCCTATGTGCATGATTTTGCACTTCTTTGCATTAAATCCAGTTGCCACTCTTCTGCCATTCTGCTAGTTTATCCAGATCTCTTCCCGTTCTGCCCACCCATCTGGATCATCTACTCTGTTGCAGATCTTGGTGTCATCTGCAAACAGACAAGCCTTACCCTCTAGTCCATCTCGAGGTCACTAATGAAGATGTTGAATAGGACTGGCCCCAGGACTGATCCTAGAGGTACCCACTTGTGACTTGCATCTCTTCTGACTGTATACCATTTACCACCACTCTCTGTTTTCTGCCAGTCAACCAGTTTGCCACCCAGTTGACCAACTTCACACCCACCCGAGCCTACCTAGCTTATTTATCAATCTTCTATGTGGAACAGTATCAAAAGCTTTGCTGAAGTCAAGGTAGGTGACATCAACTGCTCCCCTTGGTCCACCACTCTGGTTACTCAGTCAAAGAAATCTATTAGATTGGTTGACAGGACCTTCCTTTGTAAACCATGTTGTCTTGGATCCTGTGCCCTATGGATTCCAGGTGTTGCACTATCCTTTCCTTAAGGAGTGCCTCCATAATCTTGCCCACTACTGAGGTAGAGACTGACCGTCTGTAGTTCCCCCCTCCTCCCTGCTACCACTCTTGTGGGTGGGATCACATGAGCCCTTCTCCAGTCTTCTGGGACCTCTCCTGTGCTCAGAGACTCACTAAACAATTCTGCTAATGGCTCTGCTAGTTCCTCCTTTAGCTCCTTAAGTACCCTGGGATGTATGCCATCAGGTCCCATTGCCTTATCCACCCTGAGCTTAGCTCTTGTGGGACCTTTCTTTTTGTGAAGGGGTAGTGCTCCTCCCTCCCCTGTGTCCATGATGCTGAGCTGTGGGCCTGCCCTACCTTCTCTTCAGTAAATACTGAGCAAAAGTATCTATTTAGGATAGATGCCTTTACAGGGTCCTCCTCCTCACTTGCTCCCTTTTCTCCATTAAGCACAATACCCCTCTGGACTTTCTCCTTTCACTAATGTATCTATAGAAAGTCTTGTCACCTTCTTTACTGTTCGTGCTAATGTTTCCTCAGTTTGGGACTTTGCCTGCCTTACTGCCTTGCCTGCTTCCCTTAGGGCAGTTTGGTATGCCTCCTATCTTCATCCCGCTGTGTTCCCTTATATTTCCTGAAGTCCAGCCTTTTGGCTCTGACCTTTTCTGCTACTGTATTTGAGAACCAAAGTGGTTTCCTTCTTCTTTTGCACTTCCTTTTCTGTTCTAACACAATGGGTGGTTGCTTCAAGTATTGCATCCTTAATGCTTGCCCACTTTGCCTGTACCTCTTCACCTGTGTTTCTTTTGCCAGGGCTAGCTTAACTCTGTTGGCCATCTTATCAAAGTCAGCTCCTCTGAAGTCCCATATTTTGCCTTGGAATGGGATGATTTAGATGTAGTAGCCAAATTGAACCATACCATGTGATGGTCACTGGCCCCAGGTGACCTTCTACCTGGAGATCTGGATCCTTCTTTGTTAGTCAGTACTAGATCTAGGATAGCCCTGTCTCTTGTGGGTTGCTGTACCAGTTGTTTGAGGCCCTCCCTGCAGGGAATCCACTATGAGTCTAGTTCTGCAGATGTTCCTGCTGGTATTGACCAATCTGTATCTGGCATGTTGAAGTCTCCCATTATCAGAACCTCCCTTTAGCTGTCATGTTTTGTATATCTTCTAACAGTAATGTGTCTATGTCCTCCCCTGGTCTGAGGGCCTGTAGACAACCCCAGTTCTTATGGCTGTCCCATTTCCTGTTTCCAGGGTGACCCACAGTTCTTCTGGCTCTTATGTGTATTCTGAATTTCTGTAGCTTTGATATTTTCATTAAATACAGGGCCACTCTCCCCTTTTGCACCTCGGTCTCTTCTGAACAATACATAGCCAGGTACTGAAGTCTCCCAAGTGTGGTTACTGGTAAACCACGTCTCACTAATTGCTACTATGTCCAGTTTAGCCTCTGACATTATTGCCTGCAGGTCTGGGATCTTATTTCCCAGGCTGTGAGCATTTGTGTACATGATTTTCCATTGGCCAGATTTTGGTGTATTGGTTGTTGGGTGAAGTTTGGCATTACCCTGTGCATCGTGATGGGGAGACAATCTTTTTCTTACCTGGTGATGCAAATGAACAGCAAACACGCTGAATTCCTGTTTGACCACTAGCTGAGGGGTGGGTGTTCTTCTATCGACGTGGGGTGCTGCACCCCTCTCCCATTTGCTAGTTTAAATATTCTGCAAAGACGCTCAAACTTCTGCCCCAATGCACTGACTCTCTCTCTTTAGTCAGATGCAGTCCATCAAATTTAAAGAACTTCGCTCCCAGAACTGTTGCCAGTTCCCTACAAATCTGTGTCCTTTTTCCTGGCACCAGTCCTTGAGCCACGTGTTTAGCTCCCCTATCTCCCCTTCTCTGACCTTCCGTCCATCTGCTCCCTTCTCCCAGACTGGCAGGATCTCAGAGAAGGAGATGCCGGATGAAATAGATGATAGTTTGTCACCCAGCCTAGTCAGGTGTTCCTTGGTCTCCACAACTGACCGGCTGGCGAGATCATTAGTCCCTATGTGTACTAGTACATCAATGTTTTCTCCTGCTTTGTGAACAATTTTAGCAATGCGGTCAGTGTCTCTCCATGCTGATGTACCTGGGAGACATCTGACCATCACCCCTGGCTGGAGATGGGTATCAACTCCCCGAATCATGGAGTCTCCTATGATCAGAAGTTTTTTGGATTTCCTTTGTGCTTGTTTAGTTTTGGTTCCTGATTTGGGTGAGTATTGTTGTGCTGGCTCCTGTGCCGCAGTGTCCTGCTCTGCAGTGTCTTCTGCCTCTTTATTTGATTTCAGAGATAGAGGCAGATACCGGTTTGTAGTGTTTATATGGTTTTTGGCGGTAATGTGTTGGAGAGCAGAGAGTGATGGGGCACCTGATTTGCTCCTCCTAACCACCTGCCAACCTCCTGGACCAACTACCCTCTGCGGTCGAGGTTTTTCTGTTGGATGCTGGGGAAATGGCAGGTGGTTCTTATAATGTATTTCCTCTTCAATATGAAATTTGAGGCGTGCAATCTCTGCCCATGCTGCCTGGAGCTGAGACCTAAGATCTCCAAAGGCCCAGCATGTAGGACAGTGTCCTAAATCCTGTAAGACTATCCTTCTGAAAATTGTTCCACAGTACCTGCAGTTAATGAAATCCATTCCAAATAAGTTGCTGTGTTTGTAACCTAGTCAGAGTAATTTAGAAGGAAAAAAAAGGAAAAAATGCAAGTAATGGTTTAATTGTGCTTTGTTTAACTTGTTATAACAAGTTAAATTACTAGTGCCCTGTAAATGAGATCACCTTGTGGAGGCCCCACTGATCAGCCTCTTCCTGCTCTGCCACAGGAAATGTCACAACTGTGGTACCCTATAAAGGAGTGTAGCGGGGTGGTTGGGGATGGGGTGGTGGCTGGGCCTTCCCTGCCTAAAAGAAGAACCACGGATGAAAGAACAAGGAGGTAAGAGCAGAAACAATCAGTCAACAACAAATGCAGTAACCCTGAAAGCTTATCCTAATGTTAGATAAAACTGTAAAACCTGTAAAGCACCACCTGTAATAATTTCAGAGAAGATATACCCTGAGAAACACTTTGCTTCAGAGAAAATAAAGCAGTAACAGAAGATATACCTTACAAAAGACAATTTGAATCAGAAGATTACAGCAGTAATCTGTTAGCACACACCTGTAGGCACACCTTGTAATAATGCAGAAGAAGGTATACCAGCAACAACAATTTGAATCAGAGAAAAAATAAAGCAATGAAATGTTAGCAACAAACAATAGCAATCCCTGTGAGTAAAATATAAAACACCACCACACAGTAAATCTGTTTAGCCAAACTAAGTCTTAATCCTTCTCCCTTGCTCTGGTAGTTTCCTACTCTGCTTTTCAAGCAGTCTTAGAAGGAAAGAGCTCAGGTGAAGCTAGGTGCCTTGCCCAGCAAAACCAAGTCTTCTACCTCCAAGATATCAACTAACCTGACTTTTAACCCTTCTTTCTGTTTGGAAATTACTGACAGTTTGCCAGCTCCACCTCCACATACACACCCTAATCCTTTGGAAGAGCTGTGGGAGGAAAAGCAATTAGCTCCTTCAATGTGAGAAGGAGACTGAAACACCACTGAGACAACAAACCTTTTCAACAAGCAAGAATAAAATAAAACACAGTGTCAAACAATAATTTTGCTTAGCCAGTGATAAAAAAGTCACAAAAATGTAAGCTCCACCTGTAATACAGTAATTTCAGAGAAGATATACGCTGTAAGAAACACTTTGCTCCAGAGAAAAATAAAGCAGTAACAGAAGATATACCTTGCAAAAGACAATTTGAATCAGAAGATTACAGCAGTAATCTGTTAGCACACACCTGTAGGCACACCTTGTAATAATGCAGAAGAAGGTATACCAGCAACAACAATTTGAATCAGAGAAAAATAAAGCAATGAAATGTTAGCAACAAACAGTAGCAATCCCTGTGAGTAAAAATATAAAAACACCACACAGTAAATCTGTTTAGCCAAACTAAGTCTTAATCCTTCTCCCTTGCTCTGGTAAGTTTCTCTACTCTGCCTTTCAAGCAGTCTTAGAAGGAAAGAGCTCAGGTGAAGCTAGGTGCCTTGGCCAGCAAACCAAGTCTTCTAGGAGGAGGGGGAGGTGCCTAATCCAAATAACAGAAGCACTCTGGACAGAGGGGTCAATCCCAGTCCTTCCACAGAAGAAAGGGTTCTAAAAGAACTCCTAAAACTGAAGGTGGACAAAGCAATGGGGCCTGACAGGGTGATAGGGTGATGCTAGGGTACTCCTCACCAGGGAATTCAATCAATGGTTGAAAAACTGGTGTGGAGCTCAGGGTTTTGGCTTCATTGGGGACTGGGGAGCCACCTGGAAGGATGCAGACTTTACTGGTGCGATGGTCTGCATCTGTCCAGGGGGGAACCAGGATCCTAGGTGAGAGGTTTAAATGCTTCATTGGCAAGCATTTAAACTAGCCAAGGGGGGAGGCACTGAAAAGGAGCAGGGAAATCCCAGCCTCACCCCACAAACAACAGTAATTAGTGAGGTAAACACCAAGGTAGAGAAGTCATTAGGGAGCAGGACAGAAGTAAATGTAAAAAAAGGCAAAGGCAGTAAGGATGGGAATGGGGCTAAAAGGGGTAAGGCCATCAAAAAGTGGAGAGTGATGAGTACCAATGCCTGTAGTCTGTGTAACAAGCTCCCTGAACTGGTGGCCTTGATGGAAGAGAGTTGCCTGGATATTGTAGCAGTCACAGAAACATGGTACATAGAGGACCATGACTGCGATGTCAACATACCAGGATACACAATCTACAGGAGGGACTGGGAGGGTAAAAGAGGAGGAGGAGTAGCTCTTTATGTAAAGGAAGGGATCAAAGCAACAGAGCTAAAGAGTAAACAGGGAGCAGATGAGACTCTCTGGGTTACCCTGGAGACAGGAAATGGCACCACAATCCGCATGGGGGTTGTATATAGACCCCCATCTCAGGAGGAGGGGGGGAGGGAATGGACAAGAAAATGATAGAAGGCTTCCTTAGAATGGCAGAAAAAGGGGAGATATTGTTGATGAGAGACCTGAATATGCCAGATGTTAACTAGAGCACCTTTGCTGCAGGCACATCCAAGAGCAGGGTCATTCTTGATGCCCTACAGGGGCATGCCTCAGGCAGCTAGTATTGGAACCCAGTCAGGAGGGAGCAATCTTAGACCTGGTACTCTCAAATGGGGATGGAGAAAGAATCTTAGATTCAGAAGTGGGTAGCCATCTGGGAACAAGCGACCACCAAACAGTGTGGTTCACGATAAACACAGCCATACAATCAAGCCATACAAAAGCAAGAGTATTGGACTTTAGGAGGGCTTACTTTGGGAAAATGAGAGAATGCCTCAGAAAAGCACTAGCAAACAGGCAAGAAGGAGGGGTGGAGGAATAATGGGGAGTAATCAAAACAGCCATCACAGAGGCAACAAGACTTTGTGTAAAGCAAATCAACAAAACACAACAAAGGAAAAAAAAACGCTACGGTTCTCAAAAGAGGTGGCAGAGAAGGTTAAGGAGAAAAGGATAGCATTCAGGAAATATAAGGAAATACAGAAGGAGAAGGACAGAGAACTTTATCAGTTAAAGCAGAAAGAGGCTGGGAAACAGTCAGAATAGCAAAGGCCCAAACCGAGAAAAGGATAGCCAACTCTAAGAAGGGGGATAAAACCTTTTATAGGTATATTAGGGAACAAAGAAAGACCAAAGGAGGGATACTGAGGCTTAATAAAGGGGAGGGAATGTGAGTAGAGGGTGACAATGAAAAAGCAGGGATGCTGAACGAATATTTCTGCTCAGTATTCACAAAGGAAGAGGAGGGGGGAGGCACCTAAACCAAACAAGAGAAACACTCTGAAGATGGGGGTCGATACCAGTCCATTTACAGAAGAAAGGGTTCTGAACGAACTAATAAAATTGAAGGTGGACAAAGCAATGGGGCCTGATGGGATTCACCCAAGAATTCTAAAAGAACTAAGGGTAGAACTAATGACACCACTGACTACTCTCTTTAACAAATCATGGGAGGATGGGGTGGTACCTGAGCACTGGAGGAGGGTGGATGTGATTCTTCTTCACAAAAGTGGGAGCAGGACATAGGCAGGAAACTATAGACCAGTTAATGTGATCTCAGTGGTAGGTAAAATGATGGAATCACTTCTGAAGGAAAGAATTGTTGAGTACCTAGAGGCCAGTGGGGCACAGGATCCAAGGCAGCATGGATTCACGATGGGGAAGGTTGTGTCAAACAAATCTAATAGATTTCTTTGACTGGGTGACCAAAGTAGTAGACCAGGGAGGGGGCTGTGGACATGGCTTACCTAGATTTTAGCAAGGTATTTGATATAGTCCCACACAAAAGATTAATACACAAGTTAGCCAGCCTTGGAGTGGGTCCCAAGGTGGTAGCCTGGTTAAAAAATTGGCTAGACAACAGGACACAAAGGGTAATAGTAAATGGAGTCCAAAGTGAAGAAAGGAGGGTTACTAGTGGGGTACCACAGGGTTCAGTACTGGGCCCAGTCCTTTTTAATGTCTTTATAAGTGACATTGCAGAGGAACTGGAAGGAAAAGTATGTCTCTTTGCAGATGACACAAAGATCTGCAACAGGGTCGATACACCAGATGGAGTGGAAAGGATGAGAAGGGACTTGGCAAGGTTGGAGGAATGGTCAAGAGTATGGAAGCTCAGATTCAATGCAAAGAAGTGCACGGTAATGCACCTGGGAAACAAAAACCCAGGGCAAGAGTACACAATGGTGGGTGAGATACTGACAACAGTAAAAATGGAAAGGGACCTGGGGGTAATTATATCAGATGACCTAAAGGTGGGCAAGCAATGTGAGAAGGCAGAAAGGAAGGCTGGGGGGATACTGGGATGCATAGGGAGAGGCATCAATAGTAGAAAACAGGAAGTTGTTATCCCTCTGTACAGACAGTTGGTGAGACCCCATCTGGAGCACTGTGTGCAGTTCTGGAGACCCCATCTCTGCAAAGACATAGAGTGGAGGCTGTCCAGAGGAGGGCAACCAAAATGGTGCAGGGTCTGCACCAGAAGACATATGAAGAAAGACTAAAGGAGCTTAATATGTATACCCTTGAGGAAAGGAGGGAGAGATGGGACATGATAGAAACTTTCAAGTACCTCAAAGGAATCAACAAAGTCTAAGAAGGTATCATCTTTCAGAAAAAGAGATGTGCAAGAACAAGGGGGCACAATTTGAAGATAGAGGGGGGACGTCTCAGAGGTAATGTGAGGAAGTATTTTTTCACAGAGAGGGTTGTGGATGCATGGAACAGCCTCCCTGAGGAGGTCGTGGAGTTAAGAACAGTAGAGGAATTCAAGAATGCATGGGATGGACATAAGGCAGTCCTAGTGAGAGGTAGAAGGAAGTAAGCAGTTGGTTAATTAGGATCTGCAGCTTATCTGTTAGGTAGGAAAATGGGCAGACTAGGTGGGCCAAGCGGTCCTTATCTGCCCGTCAAATTCTATGTTTCTATGTTTCTATGACAGAATTCACCCCAGAATTCTAAAAGAATTAAGGGGAGAACTAGTGAAACCACTGAATACCCTTTTTAGCAAATCATGGGAAGATGGTGTGGTACCTGAGGACTGGAGGAAGGCGGATGTGATTCCCCTTCACAAAGTGGGACCAAGACTGAGGCAGGAAACTACAGACTGTCAGTTTGACCTCTGTGATAGGGAAAGTGATGGAATCACTTCTGAAGGAAAGAATTGTTGAGTATCTAGAGGCCAGTGGTGTCCAGGACCCAAGGCAGCATGTGTTCCCAGCGGGAAGGTTAAGTCAGATGAATCTGATTGATTTCTTTGACTGGGTGACCAAAGTAGTAGACCAGGGAGAAGCTGTGGACATGGCCTACCTAGACATTAGCAAGGCTTTTGACACAGTCCCACACAAAAGATTAATAGTCAAATTAACTAGCCTGGGAGTGGGTCCCAGGGTAGTAGCCTGGGTAAAACATTGGCTGTACAACAGGACACAAAAGGTAATTGTAAATGGAGTCCACTCTGAAGAAAGAGAGGTTACTAGTGGGGTACCTCAGGGTTCAGTACTGGGTCCAGTCCTTTTTAATGTCTTTATAAGTGACATTGCAGAGGGAATGGAAGGAAAAGCATGCCTCTTTGCAGATGACACAAAGATCTACAACAGGGTTGATACACAAGGAGGCGTGGAAAGGATGAGAAGAGACTTGGCAAGGTTGGAGGAATGGTCAAACATATGGCAGCTTGGATTCAATGCAAAGAAGTGCAAAATAATACACCTGGGAAACAAAAACCCAGGGGAAGATTACAGAATGGGGGGTAATAACAACAACAAAAAAGGAAAGGGACCTGGGGGTAATCATGTCAGATGACCTTAAGGTTAGCAAGCAATGTGAGAATGCACTAGGGATGGCTGGGGGATACTGGGATATATAGGAAGAGGCATCACCAGCAGAAAACAGGAAGTTGTTATCCCTCTGTACAGACAGTTGGTGAGACTCCATCTGGAGTACTGCATCCAGTACTGGAGACCACATCTCCGCAAGGACATAGACAGGATAGAGGCAGTCCAGAGGAGGGCAACTAAAATAGTGCAGGGTCTGCAAGAGAAGCTGTATTAGGAGAGACTAAAGGAGCTTAATATGTATACCCTTGTGTCGTGGGTTGAACAAATCAGGTCACACAGGAATCAACAAATTTGGTACAACATACCTAAATGGTATGATTTTTATTAAACAAACAAACAAACAAAAATAACAGCTTACAGCAGTGAACTTACAATAATAAACAAAATAAAACTTGAAAACAGCACAGCTTCCCTGCCAAGGGTCTAGCAGTGGAACATAATCTTGTGCAGTATAACAGAGAGCAGGAGGTCCTCACATGAACTCTCCCTAACAGCATCTCACCTGAGAATCTAGGCTGGCTTCTTTTAAAGAGTGGAGCTCCACCCCTTACCTCAAAGCCCCACCTAATTATTAAGCTATTTACAGGAAATCTTATTTCTTTGTACAATCAATTACTTAGAATACACATAAATGAAAGGCATAACAAATAATCCATTATTATGACATCAACATAAACACCCTAATGCTCTATCAGATATGATTGCACTTTTCTTGCAGAGTGGGCTGTATTATAGACAACTCCTCCCCTTTTCTAAAGGTAACCTAGGAGCTGCAGCATATAAAAGAAGGGAGAAAGGTGCTGCTGACTTTCTATAGGAGACAGCACCTTGCAAGGACTCCAGCACTGATTGGAGACATGATACTTCTGGGAGCTGTGTAGGTAAACCACATTTTAGTTCTTCTCTATTGTCCTGTATTTTAGTTAATTTGCTAACTATTTAACCTTTTCAAGAACAGGATATTCCAATCTGCACCTGTACATATCCAAAAGAAAAACATTTAAACTGGCATTGGTAATTTCTTAAGTTTGACTATCAATCCCAACTTGCTTTTTACATTGTGAAAAAAACTTTGCCTACCAAATCTGTTTACAGACCTTTAGTTACTTTCATTCTTTAAGTCTGCACATTTAAGAGCAGTACAGGGAAAAAGTGCTTATAGTTAACTGGACCATGACGTAGAAAAGCAGAAATAGGAAGGGGAAGAAAAATAGTTTAAATTGTAATACACAGCACCAGATGGTCAGTCTGACTGCAGCATATTCTGAATGTTTTACACAGAAAGGGGGGGATTAGAAAGAGACAGGAAGACATAAATGAAGGAATAAAGTGCTGTTGAGCAACAGTCTTTGGAACAGATATAGGAGAGAAGAAGAAAATGTCAGGTTCAGCTAAGCACTATTCACATGTGGGGGGGGTTCAACTACCACATTTCCCCCTCTTTAAGAACAAACCAATAATTTGGTTTGAAGACCACATTTCCTTTTCCACAACATAAACCCAAGGGAATGAGATGGGACTTCCACCCACCCTCACAGAAGTCCCACCCCAGGGCACCCTATAAACAAAACAATAAATGCAATTAACATCATTCATTGTCATACGTCATACTTTGCCCTGGGGTTGAAATAGGATACTGTATCCTATTCTAGATTCAGTTTTCTTAAGCACCATATCTAGAAAGGAAATCTGCATTTTTATGTTTGCTGCCTGGTCGTTGCTTAATCTCAAAATGATAGGGCTGCAGAGCCAAGTACCAATGGAGAATGCGTGCATTTTTATCCTTCATCTGGTTAAGCCAGCATAAAGGGTTGTGATCTGTAATTAAAGTAAAATGAGACCCCCAAAGATAGAATTTCAATGTCTCTATAGCCCATTTAATTGCTAAACATTCCTTTTCTATTGTAGCATACTTCTGTTCTCTGGGATATAGTTTCCGGCTGATGAATAAGATGAGGTGCTCTTCTCCATTGATATTTTGACACAATACAGCACCAAGACCAGTTTCTGAAGCATCTGTTTGTAATTCAAATGGTTTATTAAAATCTGGAGATTGTAACACTGGTGCTGAACACAGTACAGCTTTTATTGTTCTAAAAGCTAAAGCACAAGCAGGTGACCACAGGATTTTATTTGGGACTTGTTTCTTAGTCAAGTCAGTCAATGGGGTTGCAATTGTGGCAAAATCAGGGATAAAGCGTCTATAATAACTAGCTAAACCCAAAAGATCTCACTTGTTTTTTTGTTTCTGGGACTGCACATTGGGCTACTGCCACCTTCTCTATTTCTGGATGTACTATTCCATTACCCAAACGAAGCCCAAATATCTTGTCTCATTCATGGCTAGCGTACACTTGGAAGGATTAATAGTTAAACCAGCTTTTTCAATAGTATATAAAACATTAGACAAATGGGTAAGATGTGTTGACTGGTCTGAACTGAAAATCACCACATCATCCAAATAAGCAGAACAATAGGAAGAGTGATCATTCAACAATTTATCCATATATCTTTGGAAAGTGGCAGGGGCCCCATGTAAGCCAAATGGCATATAAGCAAACTGGTATAACCCTTAGGAGTGCTAAAAGCTGTTTTTCTTTAGACTGTTCTTCCAAAGGGATCGCCAATAGCCCTTTGTGAGATGAGAGTAGAGATGTATTTTGCCTGTCCAATGTGATCTATTATATCATCCACTCTAGGAATTGGATAACTATCAAACTGAGATACTTGATTGAGTTTACAGAAATCGAGACATAAACAGATACCCCCTTCCTTTTTAGGTACAATTACCATAGGGGATGACCATGGACTTCTAGAAGGTTCAATAATATTTAATTTCCGTAATTTCTCAATGTCCTGTACAACCTCAGACCTACTTCTTTCTGGCAATCGATATGCCTTTTGCCTTATTGGGACAGAATCAGTTTTAATCATATTATTCAATCGTACTACATCAATGGCTTTACCTGGGATAGTTGTGAAAACTTTTGTATAATGTTGTAGTACATTTTCCAATTCTGCATTTTGCTGGCTGGTTAAATTTGAGTTAATATGTACATCTCTAATAGTTTCTTCTGATTCAAGTCTTTTATAGGCAGAATCTAATTCAGTGTCTGAACTACTGGGCATAACATAAAGGTCAGCTTTAACATCAGAAGTAAGTCTCTCATGCCATTTCTTTAAGAGATTTGCATGATAGATGAGTGTACACTTTCGTCTCCCGGGTATCTCAACTTGGTAAGTGACAGGACCAGTCTGGGAAACAATGGAGTAAGGTCCCTGCCATTTCATTAAAAGCTTATTGTCATTGGATGGCAATAATAACAGTACCTTTTCCCCAGGATGAAATTGTTTTTCCTGAGTTTTACTATCATAATAGCATTTCTGCTTAGTTTGGGCTACCTTATTTTGTTCATGTGCCTTTTGTGTGTACTGTACTAATCGCTTTCTAAGATTAACCAAATAGTCTAGAATATTGGGATATTTCACTGTGGTCTCTCCCTCCCAAGTTTCTTTAACTATGTCAAGAGGTCCCCGGGGGTTTCTTCCATACAGCAAACTGAATGGTGAAAATCCTGTTGAGGCTTGTGGGACCTCTCGGTATGCAAACAGAAATAGGGGAAGATATTGATCCCACTTTTTACCTTCTTCGTCCACAAATTTCCTAATCATACGTTTTAATGTCTGATTAAATCTTTCTGTAAGACCATCAGTTTGTGGATGGTATGGGGTGGTTCGTAATGTAGTAATTCCTAAAGCTTTGTACAATTCAGTGAGTAGTGCAGCATTAAAATTTGTACCACGATCCGTCAGGATCTCTTTAGAATCTCCACGACTGCAGAATTCTACTACTTTTTCTGCTATTTTTGAGGCTGTAACTGTTCTCAAGGAAAAACTTCAGGATATTTGGTTGCATAATCACAAAGGACAAGTATGAATCTATTACCCTTACTGCTTTTTACTAATGGTCCTACCACATCCATAGCTATTCTTTCAAGGGTTGAGCTACAACTGGTAGGGGCATTAAGGGTACTTTGTCCCTGTGAGTTATCTGGATGATTTGCTGACAGGAAGGACAACATCTGCAATACTCAGCAACGTCCTCCTGTAGACCAGGCCAGAAGAATCGTTGCAATAGTCTAGCAGAAGTTTGGTCTCGTCCTGCATGTCCAGCACTAGGGATATCGTGTGCTAAAAATAGAAGATCTTTTCTAAATTTCTGTGGTACCAGCATTTGTTCTATCTGTTCTTGTGTTTTAGGATTCATACATATTCTATATAGAATTCCATTCTGTTGTACAACATATGGTGAACCTAAAGGTACTTGTTTGTTAAGCTGTGAAAAGAAAGGGTTAAGTATATTGTCATTTTGCTGTTCAGTTTTAATATCTACAATATAATATTGAGGCATGACATCACCAGTCCCATTTTGTTTTTGTTTCCAGTATTTCTGTAATAATTTCTTTTCGGCCTTTGTTTTTCGTGGCCCTTTACCCTCTTCAAACAAAGAATCATCAAAAGAAAATATAGGGTCCTGTTGTATTAGTTAGACTGAGCCTCGTGGTTACAGCTGATAAAGGCAGTGTCACATGAGGGTAAAAGGTCATTAAAGGCTGGAAAGTCTTGACCAATAATCAAAGGCACAGGTAAAGTGGGTACAACTCCTAATGTCATATCACATGTCTGTCCATTTATACATACTTGTGTCTGTGCAGTTGGGTACTGATGCACATCACCACGGATACAAATTACACCAGTGGGTTTAGTACTTAATAACTTGTTATCTAGTAGGTCAGCCCGGATTAAGCTTTGTCGGCTCCCTGAGTCCACTAGCCCTTCTACTTGAGTTCCATTTACCACAGTGTTTATAAAAAAGTTCCCCAAGTTCATAGAAGCTAGGTATGCAGACTTTTTCTTTGGGCAGAAATGGGCTATGTGTCCCAGTCCATGGCAATAATGGCATTCTATGGTGGATTCAGGTTTTTTTTGATGCCATCTCCTGACCTTCCCCTCTAGTCTTAATCCCTGTCCCAACTGATGAAACAATAGGTCTTACCGTAGTGGTTGCGGATGTTGTAGTAGGAATGACATTTTCTGTTCTCCTGTACCCTTTTTATACTGGTTGTCGTGCAGATAAGAAATCTCGCTAGGGTAATTGCAGCTTCAGCATTATCAGGATGGTGTTCCCTTACCCATAATTGGACATCACGAGGCATAATCTGTACAAATTGCTCCAACACAAACTGCTCAATGATGGCTGGTACAGTCTTTCCTCAGGTTGTAGCCATTTGTGACACAAGTCATTCAATCTGGTATAGGTCTCCGAGGTGGTACATGGGGTAAATGCTTTAAAGATCGAAACCTTTGTCTATATGTTTCTGTTTTAATGTCATATCTTTTAGTATCTCCTTCTTTACAGAGGCATAATCATTAGCAATATGGATATCCATACAGGTGTATGCCAATTGAGCTTTGCCAGATAGATATGGGAATGATCTTACCACCCATTGGGTAGCAGGCCAATTACAAGCCTCTGCTACATGTTCAAATGTTGTAAGATATGCCTCTATATCATCAGAGGGAGTCATTTTCATTAATTTTATGTCTCTGATTTGTATGGGCCGCTCCTTGACCAGCCCCAATAAGTTGTAAGGCCTCTAGTGTGTCAGCCCACCTCTGGTCTTGTCGCTTTCTTTCAACCTCTCTTTCCCTCAGATCTACCTCTCGCTGGCATTCCATCTCCATCTGATGTATAGCTAACCAGTGGAGTAAATCCTTGAGGTCTTCGGGGGTTCCAGCTGTTCTTCTTCTGGTCTCTTCACACCTGCCTCTTCCATCTTCTGTATGCCCTGTTTAACTTTAGGACGTGTGGCAGCAGGTAATCCTTCAAGAAGTGGTTCACCAACAGCAGTCGCTTGGGTTCTGGTCAAAACCCCTGATAAGGCACCAGCTTCCTCGAGTTTATGTGCCATGTACCTGTTGAAAACCACTTGTAACCTGGATACTATGTGCAGTATCTTTACTGGAGTCCACCTATTCCTTATGGATCTCCAATTTACCCCACTCCTGGTACCAAAATGTCATGGGTTGAACAAATCAGGTCACACAGGAATCAACAAATTTGGTACAACATACCTAAATGGTATGATTTTTATTAAACAAACAAACAAAAAAAAAAATAACAGCTTACAGCAGCGAACTTACGATAATAAACAACCAAAATAAAACTTGAAAACAGCACAGCTTCCCTGCCAAGGGTCTAGCAGTGGAACATAATCTTGTGCAGTATAACAGAGAGCAGGAGGTCCTCACATGAACTCTCCCTAACAGCATCTCACCTGAGAATCTAGGCTGGCTTCTTTTAAAGAGTGGAGCTCCACCCCTTAGCTCAAAGCCCTACCTAATTATTAAGCTATTTACAGGAAATCTTATTTCTTTGTACAATCAATTACTTAGAATACACATAAATGAAAGGCATAACAAATAATCCATTATTATGACATCAACATAAACACCCTAATGCTCTATCAGATATGATTGCACATTTCTTGCAGAGTGGGCTGCATTATAGACAACTCCTCCCCTTTTCTAAAGGTAACCTAGGAGCTGCAGCATATAAAAGAAGGGAGAAAGGTGCTGCTGACTTTCTATAGGAGACAGCACCTTGCAAGGACACCAGCACTGATTGGAAACATGATACTCCTGGGAGCTGTGTAGGTAAACCACATTTTAGTTCTTCTCTATTGTCCTGTATTTTAGTTAATTTGCTAACTATTTAACCTTTTCAAGAACAGGATATTCCAATCTGCACCTGTACATATCCAAAAGAAAAACATTTAAACTGGCATTGGTAATTTCTTAAGTTTGACTATCAATCCCAACTTGCTTTTTACATTGTGAAAAAAAACGTTGCCTACCAAGTCTGTTTACAGACCTTTAGTTACTTTCATTCTTTAAGTCTGCACATTTAAGGGCAGTACAGGTAAAAAGTGCTTATATTTAACTGGACCATGATGTAGAAAAGCAGAAATAGGAAGGGGAAGAAAAATAATTTAAATTGTAATACACAGCACCAGATGGCCAGTCTGACTGCAGCATATTCTGAATGTTTTACACAGAAAGGGGGGGATTAGAAAGAGACAGGAAGACATAAAATGAAGGAATAAAGTGCTGTTGTGCATCAGTCTTTGGAACAGATATAGGAGAGAAGAAGAAAATGTCAGGTTCAGCTAAGCACTATTCACATGGGGGGGGGGGTTCAACTACCACACCTTGAGGAAAGGACAGAGAAGGGGGACATGACAGAAACTTTTAAGTACCTCAGTGGAATCAACAAAGTCCAAGAGGGTAGCATCTTTCAGAAAAAGATATGTGCAAGAACAAGGGGACATGATTTGAAGATGAGGGGGCGGTTCAGGTGCAATGTGAGGAAGTATTTTTTTCACAGAGAGGGTGGTGGACACATGGAACAGCCTTACTGAGGAGGCTGTGGGGTCTAAAATGGTGGACAAATTCAGGAATGCATGGGACAGACAGAAGGCAATTTTTGTGTTGTTTAGGAATAAATAGGCTGTTGGTTAACTAGGATCTGCAGCTTATCCTGTAGGTAGGGATATGGGCAGACTAGGTGGTCCCAGGCGGTCCTTATCTGATGTCAAAGTCTATGTTTCTATGCCACATATATGTAGCATACAAGCCACTCAGGACTAGGCCTCCACCACTGGCAATCACGTAACACAGACCACCATCAACACGGCTAGACCTTAGACCTAGTATTCTAACTAGGGCTTGATGTTCCTGACACCAAGATTGTTCTGGTTGTTTGTTCCGATCACTGCACGGTGGAGTTCATGCCCCCCCCCATTGAGATGACCCACTACTGTCTATTAAGTGGACTGTCACTAGAGGTACTTTTAGCGGTAGTAGATTTTTCTGGTAAGAGTGCTGCCTGTGTGAATGACACAAGTAAGATTGTGGTAGCCTATAATGGGGCTGTCACCAAAGCACTTGATGTCATTGCACGAGTCCGCATATGACCCAGATCTTCTTGCTTGAGACCCCAATGGTTTGATGGGGCTCTCAAGGAGATGAAGACCAAAGGTTAGAAGTTGGAGCTTTGCTAGTGAGGACCCATCCATGGAGGACAGACTGGCCCTGAGGAGTCACTATAGTGACTATCAGGAGGCAATCAAACATAAGAAGGTAGAATTTCTGTCCAGGGGAGATTTCTGCTGCAAAGATAGGCCAGCTCAGCTATTTCAGATTGCAGACAGGCTGCTATGTCCTGTCTATCTACAGCTGAAAAGTGCATTTTCGGTTGCTATGTGTGAAGAGTTTGCTCTATTCTTCTCAGACAGGATGTCCTCTATTCAGACAGAGATCTCCCCAGCAGGACAAAATTTGTCCCACAGTGGTAGGTCTGGTCTGAACCGAGGCATTCCGATTGTCTGGGGAAGTTTCATCCAGTTGAGATGGCTGAGGTCATTGAGGTGATTTCGAAGCTGCGACCCACATACTGTGAATTGGACCCTGGCCTGATCTGTCTCCTAGTGGGAGGGGCTGAGGCCATTGGTCCAATGTTCACTAGGACAATCCTGTGTTTGATCTCAGAGGGGTGCTTCCTTGGCATCATGAAGGAGTTGCTGGTGAGGCCCATTCTGAAGAAACCATTGCTCGACCTGAACATCCTGGTGAATTATAGAGCTATCTCCAACTTCCCATTTGTGGGGAAGGTTGCTGAGAAAGTAGTAGCTCTGCAGCTCAAGGCACACCTTATGGTGTTTGACATCTATGAGCCATTCCAGTCTGGTTTCAGATCTAGGCACATCACTGAAATGGCATTAGTTTGGGTGCAGAATGACCTCTTCAGGGCAAGGGATACAAGAGAATGGTCAGTTCTTGTTCTCCTTGATCTCTCCTCAGCATTTGACACCGTGGATCACATTGGGCTATTGGATCACCTTGTAGAGTATTGTGGACTTACTGGAACAGTCATCAGATGGTTTGAGTCCTATCTCTCTGACAGGAGGCAAACAGTGGTGATGGAGAATTTTTTCTCCTCCTTGAAGCCCCTGTCTTGTGGAGTGCCTCAAGGTTCGATCCTTTTGCAGATGTTGTTTGCAGTGTATGCAGCCCCTGGGTGAGCTCATTATACAATACAGTCTGGGATTTCACTGCTATGTAGATGACACCCAGCTGTATTTGAACTTGCCCCTGAAACTGGAAATGCCATTGAAGTGCTTAATAAATGCCTGGATGAAATACAAGATTGGATATCCTCTAACTGGCTGAAGCTAAACCCCATCATGACGGAAGTGCTAGTGATAAAGTCTGGTCAATGGCATGATTGGGAGGCTTCCCAGAGTTGTACCAGGCTTGGTCTTGGCATCCACTCCATTGATGGCCTCCCCCAAGGTGAAAAATGTGGGCGTTAACCTTGATGACAGACTGACTATGGAGGAATAGGTGTCATTTGTTGTCAAAAGTGGGTTTTTACCACTTAAGGAATATAGCCCTAATTAGATCCCTGATTCTGCCCGAAGACTTGCCATCACTGGTGAGTGCCTTTTTGACTTCCATTCTAGGTTACTATACTGCTCTGTACTTCAGGGTCAATGGAGGGTAGAGATGCAGCAAAGTTAAATTCTGCCTGCGAAGTGGATGCGAAGTGGCCCACTTCGCGTTGCCATTCCGCTACTCGAAGTGCCCATTTAAAACCGTTACTTCATCACTTCACATTGTAATTATGACTTCATGTTGCTCACTCCACCTTACTTCACTTTAAGGTGGAGTGAGAATTCATAGGCAGCCCACACACATCACATGGTTTACACAGTGTAGCTCACATGAGAACATGTTCCAACCACAGTGTCATTATCATCACCCGATATTTTTGTGCCACACTTTGAATCATTGGGAAGGCAAAGGCATGACCTCAACAGCACTGAAAGAAATGTGACATTGTGAGTTATCGTCATCAGGATCAGAATTATGTTCAACTACCATGGGGATGTTAGGGAGTATGATATCATCCACACTGTCAGTCACATCTTTAGACTCAACTGTATTTTCTAAAATGGTTAACTTGTCAGAAGTGGAACTTGGGGCAGCAATACTCATGCCAGCAGCAACTGCACTAACAGCACCAGTGGGGACAACATCATCTCCTCCAACTATCAGTGAGGCAACAGGTTGCACAGTAAAAAAACATTGATGGAGAAATCCCTTTACTGGCATCAATACAGTATGCACTTGTGCGTACTACCACGCCTGCAGTCAATCTTGCCACTGGTAGTGACAGCAATGCCATGGCCAGAAACAGTCTCTTTGCAGGCATTTTTGGAGATCACCAAGAAAATTCTAAACAAATTTAGATTTCTGAACTTTCAGTCTGGGGCAGTGGATGGGAAGTCAAAAAACAACTGTAGCTTTCAGATGGAGATTGGTCACTAAACAGATGCATCAAGAGATGAAGACACAAAAACACAACACCTTAACCGTTGCTCACAAGTCACAAATCCAAGTCTGGAAAAGAATACAGTTTGCTGGTTTGGGGGGGGGAGGTGGTAAAAGAGCACAGCAGTAACAGTCCACTACCAAGATATCACAAAGCAGTACAAAATAATGCAGCTGGATAGCAGGTTCACAGTGCTGCGATTACTGTGTGGCCCAATAAAATGTGTCTGATTTGATGGCACGCATCGCACACACACTCACACTGACACACACACTACAGGTAATGCGCAGCAAACTGAACACTTTGGTAATATAACCAAATCTTTTAAACAAACTGAAATTATGCACCACACCACAACAATCAGCAATAAAATTTCAAAAATTACTGAAAATATTACTGTGTGTACATTAACACAGCTATACAAGAAAATATAACCAAAACAGAAAGACTGCCTTTCTCCTAGTTTATCTACCGCTACCACAGATATGCCCCTTCCTCAAACACACTTGACGTGTCTGTCACTACACAGACTGAATGTTCTAAATTAACATTCAAAATCCACACACAAACTATAAGAACTCGATGATATGAGCACAGGAGGGTTTCCTACAATCGATATACAAAATTTTAAGCAAAAACAAAATGGCTCAAAAAGGCTTTTTGCATGTTTTTTTACAGGGTTTGAATCTCAGAGCTCTGAGAGGAAACCGTCTCCAGCTACCACTACACACACACAACACAGAACTCAGGCTGTGCAGAACAGTCGAGAGCCCATGTGACCTGTAATCCCATGAATCAATGGAAAATTCACCTTGGAGCTCACCAACAAGGCAAAGTGATGTGAAGTACATTGATTTCAATGTATTTCACATTAAAATTGCTGTAAAAGTGGTTGGGAAAAGGCAGAGTACCGTGAAGTCATTGTTTCCAATGGACTTTGTATTCCTCATTATGATGCTAAGTACTCCACTTCGCATTGCGGAGTACTTTGCAGAATCTGCCTCAATTTGAGAATTGCTTTGCATAGCAGATTTTGGCCACTTCACCCACCACTAGTGGTGGGGTCCTCAGCTGGCTGCAGCTAATGCAAAACATGGCAGCCAGGTTACTGGTGGGTCTACCAAAGTCCTGACATGTGACATCTGTTCTGCAGGATCTGCATTGGCTGCCTATCAGGTGGAGGATAATCTTCAAGTTAGACTTGCTTATCTATAAGGCCCTATGTGATCTGGGCCCTGGTTACCTGTCTGATCTTTTAACTCCAGTCATCCTGGTATGCTCTCTCTACTCCTCCCCACTTAAGGCCTCCTCTTGATTCAGAGGGCTAGGCTGAAAACCTCGGGGGATCTTTTCCTTGAGGTGGCCAGCCCGGCCCTCTGGAATTTGCCACCAAGGTGGAGGCATTTAAAGGGGGCCTGATGGCCTATCTTTTTAAAAAGGCATTTTATGATAATTGATGTTTTATATATGATTTTAGTAATTATGAACACGGTTTTGTACTGTTTAATCTTGCCTTAACTGTAATGGCATCCAGAGCATCCAGGATTAGACGTCAGAATGCAACTAAAATATTACTTACTTATTTATCAATCAGGTGGCAAAAATGGATGTGCCCTTAATATAGGAATACCAATTTTAGTGGCTCACCACACAGCAGGATAGAGTGCAATGACAGAAGCAAATTGGTACATAGAAACATAGAATTGGATGGCAGATAAGGACTGCTTGGCCCACCTAGTCTGCCTATTTCCCCTACCTAATGGATGCGTTGCAGATCCTACTTAACCAACAGGCTACTTCCTCCTACCCCCCACTAGAATTGCCTTATGTCTGTCCTATGTTTTCTTGAATTCCTCCACTGTTTTTGACTCAACTACTTCTTCAGAAAGGCTGTTCAATGTATCCACAACCCTCTCTGTGAAAAAATACTTCCTCACATTACCTCTGAGCCGTCCCCCTTCAATCTTCAAATTGTGTCCTCTAGTTCTTGCACATCTCTTTTTCTGAAAGATGCTACCCTCCTGGTCTTTGTTGATTCCCTTGAGGTACCAACGTTTCTATCATGTCCCCCCCTTCCCCTCCTCCCCTCGAGGATATACGTATTAAGCTCCTTTAACCTCTCCTTGTATGTCTTCTGGTGCAGACCCTGCAACATTTTAGTTTCCCTCCTCTGGACAGCCTCCATCCTGTCTATGTCCTTGTGGAGATGGGGTCTCCAGAACTGCACGGAGTACTCCAGATGGATCTCACCAACTGTACAGAGGGATAACAGCTTCCTGTTTTCTACTGGTGATGCCTCTCCCTATACATTCCAGTATCCTGCCAGCCCTCCTTATGGCCTTCTCACATTGCTTGCCCACCTTAAGGTCATCTGATATGACTACCCTCAGGTCTCTTTCCATTTTTGTTGTTAGTATCTTACCCCCCATTTTGTACTCTTCCCCTGGGTTTTTGTTTCCTAGGTGCATTACTTTGCACTTCATTGCATTGAATCTAAGCTGCCATACCTTTGACTATTCCTCCAACCTTGCCAAGTCCCTTCGCATCATTTCTGCCCCACCTTCTGTATCGACCCTAATGCAGATCTTTGTGTCATCTGCAAAGAGACGTACTTTTCCTTCCAGTCCATATGCAATGTCATTGATAAAGATGCTGAAGTGGACTGGTCCCAGTATTGAACCTTGTGGTAGCCTGCTAGTAACCCACTCCCTTTCTTTAGAGTGGACTCCATTATCTATTACCCTCTGCATCCTGTTGTCCAACCATTTTTTTTACCTAGGCTACCACATTGGGACCTACTCCAAGGCTGGCTAACTTCTATATTAATCTTTTCTGTTGGAGCATGTCAAAAGCCTTGCTAAAGTCTAGGTAGGTCATGTCTACAGCCCCTCCCTGGTCTTCTACTTTGGTCACCCAGTCAAAGAAATCTATTAGATTTGTCTGACATGATCTTCCAGCAGTGAATCCATGCTGTCTTGGGTCCTGTGCCCCACTGGCCTTTAGGAACTCAAAAATTCTTTCCTTCAAAAGTGATTCCATCATTTTCCCTACCACTGAGGTCAAACTAACGTCTGTAGTTTCCTGCTTCTGTCTTGCTCCCACTTTTGTGAAGGGGAATCACATCTACCCTCTTCCAGTCCTCAGGTACCACACCACCCTCCCATGATTTGTTAAAAAGGGTAGTCAGTGGTGTCCTTAGTTCTACCCTTAGTTCTATAGAATTCTTGGGTAAATCCCATCAGGCCCCATTGCTTTGTCCACTTCAGTTTTAAGAGTTCTTTCAGAACCTTTTCTTCTATGAATGGACTGGTATTGACCTCCCTATCCAGAGTGCTTCTGTTCTTTGATTTGGGTACCTTCTGAGTCCCCCTCCTCTCCTTTTGTGAATACTGAGCAGAAGTATTTGTTCAGTATCCCTGCTTTTTCACTGTCACCTTCTGCCCACCTCCCTTCCCTTTATTAAGCATCACCGTTAATCCCTTGGCCTTTCTTCGCTCACTAATGTACCTGCAAATGGTTTTATCTCCCTTCTTAACTGAGTTGGCTATCTTTTGCTCAGTTTGGGCCTTTGCATATCTGACTGCCTTCCCTGCTTTCTTCTGTTTTAACTGGTACAGTTCTCTATCCTGGTCTTTCTGTATTTCCTTATACTTCCTGAATGCTATCTTCTTCTCCTTAACCTTCCCCACTACCTCTTTTGAGAACCATAGTGGTTTTTCCTTTATTTTGTTTTGTTGACTTGCTTCACAGAAAGGCGTATTGCCTCTGTGATGGCTGTTTTGATTTTTCCCTGTTGTTCTTCCACACCTCCTTCTTGCCCATTTGTAGTACTTTTGTGAGGCACTCTCCCATTTTCCCAACATCAGCCCTCCTAAAGTCCAATACTCTTGCTTTTGTATGGCTTGACTCTATGGTTGTGTTTATCATGAACCACACTGCTTGGTGGTCACTTGTCCCCAGATGGCTGCCCACTTCTAAATCCGAGATCTTTTCTCTGTCCCCGTTTGACAGTACTAGGTTTAAGATTGCTCCCTTGCGAGTGGGTTCCACCAGAAACTGTCTGTGGCATGCCCCATGTAGGACATCGAGAATAACCTTGCTCTTGGATGTGGCTGCAGCAAAGGTGCTCCACTTAACATCTGGCATATTCAGGGCCCACATTAACAATATCTCTTCTTTTTCTGCCATTATAAGGATGTCTTTTATCATTTCCTTGTCTGTTGCCTCCCCTAAGATGGGGGTCTGTATATAACCCCCATGCAGATTGTGGTGCCATTTTCTGTTTCCAGGCTGACCCACAGTGCCTCCTCTACTCCCTGATTATCCTTTAGTTCCATTGCATTGATCCCTTCCCTTACATGGAGAGCTACTCCTCCTCCTCTTTCACCCTCCCTGTCCCTCCTGTAACTTGTGTACCCTAGTATGTTCACATTGCAGTCATGGTTCTCTGGGTACCATGTTTCTTTGACTGCCATGATATCCAAGTGTCCCTCTTCCATCAAGGCCACTAGTACCAGGAGCTTGTTACACAGACTACTGGCATTGGTACTCATCACCCTCCATTTTTTGATAGCCTTGCCCTTTTATCCCCATCCCTGTCCACACTGCCTTTTTCTGGATTTACCTCAGTCCTCTCCTTATTGACTTCTCTACCCTGATGTTTACCTCTGTAACTACTGTGTTTTGTAGGAGAGGCTGATTTTTTTCATATTCCTTTTCTGTGCTCCCAACCCTTGGCTAGTTTAAATGCTTGCCAATGAAGCATTTAAACCTACCCCCTGGGATCCTGGTTTCCCTCTCAGACAGATGCAGACCATCATGCCACTTTAGGCCAGTATCCCTCCAGGTGGACTCCCAGTTCCCAGTGAAGCCAAAACCCTGAGATCCACACCAGTTTTTCAACCATTCATTGAATCCCATGGTGTGGAGTACCCTAGCATCACCCTTGCCATAGATAGCAGCACCTCTGAGAAGTTCACCATATGCTACTTGTCTAAGGCCCCTCCCCAACTCTTCAAACTCCTGTTGCACTGCTCTGATTCCATTCCCAGCCAGGTCATTTGTCCCTAGGTGGACAATGACATCCAGCTATCTCCCTTGTGCAGCTGCTACTGCTATCCTAAGCATTCCCTCCTTGTTACTTCAATCCATGGTGCCAGGCAGGCACCTTACCTCTCTCTCCCCTTGCTCCCCTAGTTCTACCCCCCTAAAGATTGAGTCCCCCACCAGCAGTTGTTTCCTTCCACTCTGGGATCCCATGCCACCCTCCTGTGAGTCTCCTTTGTGAAGGTTCCCAACATCCTCCTTGGTCTCCACTGCAGGTTTCTCCATAGAGGAACCACTCACTGCCAGAACAGCATATGAATTGTGGAGAATTACATTATGAATGTTGATATATGTGTTTTGTAATCGATAATGTGTTGCTGTTTACTGCTACACGTCTAATATTTTGAATATGTTTTCAAACTGTTTAGTGTACTAAGGATGGGCTTTTTATCCAGCAATTTTATAATAAGCTTTTTTTTTGTGGGGGGGCACTGTTGCACAATGAAGTTAGTTGAATTGCTCAGGGTAACACAGTATGCAATGGGTGGTTAATGGGATTCAAACCCATGACTCCATGATTGCAACATAGTGGTTTTATTCCCTTAGCTATGGTAAAAAAGGTTGTAAATCCGAATTGTGAAATAAGTAAATAAATAAAAAAGTACTACAACTGTGATTTCCTGAAGTGAATGAGTTTTCTATGCAATTGTTTCCTAAACAACTTTGTCATGGGTTATGAAAGCTGACTTCTGAAGCAGTTCTCTAGGCTGAGTAATTAACTAATGAAATATCATCCATCACCTCTGCCTACATAAAGGGTGTATGGATAAAATGGTCCATAAGTCTTTCTGTCGAAATTGTGTTTTTCAACCCTATCTAGGATCCTCTGTCTGGTGTGAATTGCACCTAACACCTGATTTCTCATGTACTTGGATATAGAAACATGTAAACTGATGGCGTATAATATGACCACTAGTCCCATATAATAGGTCCATTTTCCCTGCCTACAGCAAAAGCCCAGTCCCTACTTGATCAATGTCTGTACCTCTGTGTCCTATTGCTAGAGTTTTCCTTGTCCTTATTCCATGCATGTATGAATCACCCTACTGTGCTTGCCTCCCACCACTTCTGCTGGGAGACTATTCAATGCATCCACCATCCCTTTCTATTAAGTAATACTTTCTCACATGACTACTTAGCCTGCCCAGTTCCATCCTCATGTTAAGCCCCCTCATTCCTGTACATTTACTTTTCTCAAAGTTGCTACCTCCAGAATACTATTTATGTCTTTTAGATATTTGTTGGTTTCTATCACATCTCTTCTGTGTCATCAAGGTACAGATCAGGAAGCATAGGAAAACCAGGAGCAGTTGTAAAATCTGAACAAGTGATTTATTATTAACAGTAAAATACAAAAATTAAATTGTTCAGTATAACTACTTATAAAGGCAGTATAAACAGAGAAAGTCCATCTGGGTTTCTTCTCAATTCCCAATCTCAATCTCTCTCAGTCTCTGTGTTTTTTCTCTTGTAAGAAATTGCAG
Source organism: Neoceratodus forsteri (assembly GCA_016271365.2). Classification (NCBI taxonomy): domain Eukaryota; kingdom Metazoa; phylum Chordata; order Ceratodontiformes; family Ceratodontidae; genus Neoceratodus; species Neoceratodus forsteri. The sequence goes on from CM057455.1 coordinate 269,865,312, forward strand.
CTGTTTTTATAAGTCTTTGCAACTCACACTCATTAAGAAAACAGCATGCGTCTAACATAGTGTTCTTGTAGGTTTCAACAAGTGCATCAAAAATATCCTTATGACCCAGAACTGACCTCTTGCTTACAGTTTCTCAGAGAGTTTGCAAACAGGTTAACTCATTGAGTTCCAAACAGCTTGTTGCAATCATTTCAACAGTATAACTATTTACATTTCAACAGTAAAACTCTATATATTTCTAAACAAAGGGATCCCAGTATCACTTACATTTCCACATAATTATTCACATATATTTTTATATCAGCAGATATGCAAGGGGGAGAAAAGACAGAACAGCAAGAGATGGTAGAGAGATAGCGAGAGGCCGAGAACTGTTAGACCATCAGGGTGATCAAGTCCTAGGTCTCATGAGAAAACTTGGTTGTACAACCAGACAGAGAAGACAGAAAAGGAGAGACGAGAACAGCTCCTTTCATTTAAACTCTTTCTCCACAACAACTGGAACAGAGCCATATTCAACCCTGTCACATATCTCCCTCCTTAAGAGGGAACCTGTTTTACTAAAACAGGTTTCTAAAACTTTCTTTAAATTCTCCTTTACTATGACAGTGGCTTCTAATCTTTATAGTTCAGTGCAAATGCAGTATATCAAACAGAGACGTTTCAACTCACACATTGTTTCCAACCTTTGGAATTTTCAGTTCCTGAGCCATATCTAGACAGAAAATCAGCATTGACATTCTCTTTCCCAGATTTGTGCATCATTTTAAATTTAAATGGCTCTAGTGCCAGGTATTATCATGTGATTCTGGAATTTCTATCCTTCACTTGACTAATCCAACAGAGAAGACTGTGATCTATTACAAGTAAAAAGTCAACTCCTAGTAAGTATAACCTAAGGGACTCCATGGCGCACTTTGCTGCAAGACATTCCTTTTCAGTGGTGGAGTACATTTTCTCTCTGTTGTGTAACTTCCTACTTATGTAGAGATTAAGATGTTCTTTCCCATCTATATGCTGACTCAAGACTGCACCTACCTGCCTACCTCTGATGCATTTGTTTGTAACAAACATGGTTTCTCAAAGTCTGGGTTTCTTAAAACAGGGACTGAACTTAATGCAGCCTTAATGGCTCAAAAAGCCTTGTCACACTCTGGGGTCCATTTTACATTATTTGGGTACCATTTGTTTGTGAGTTCTGTGAGGGGAGTAGCTAACTCTGCAAAGTTGGAAACAAATCTCCAATAATAACCAGCCAGCCCTAAAAATTACCTAACATGTTTCTTGGTTTTAGTGACAGGGCTTTTGGCTACAACTTCTATGTTGGAAACCTCTGGCTTGACTGCCCCATTTCAGGTGGTCTGGGGCAAGGGTGTAGCCTGTGCCGACTGAAGGGAGGAGGGTGGCTTGGGATGGGATGTTGAGTGGGCTGGGGAAGGAGGTACAATTTTATATAATGTGTAACTAGAAGGGTGGGATGGGCTAGTTTGTGGGTTGGTGGGCAGAAGAATATACTGTTGTCTGTGCCAGGAGGGGGGTGGGATCTGGTGCTAAGTAGTGACCATTCACATCAGTCTTGTAGCACCATAGCCAACAGACTTATCAGAAACACTGGTCCAGATTATTGATGTTGGATAATTAGATTGGATAACGGAGAACTGGAGTATCCACTGGACATCTGTTGGACCAGATAATGCAATATCAGAGCATCACTAACTTCAATTGATGGAATAGAGGATGAAGTATGGACAATATATTACTTTATAAAATAGACCTTTGAACTCTGATGTTATTATGTTTTTAAGACAACATGAGATCCATAATCCTAGTCCTGCTTGTTTGGAGTTTTGGGATCAACCAGGCTGATGAATATGACCACAGGAGTGACAATAATAACTACAGATCTGGTAAGCAAACATTTTTAAAAATCTTTGATTACTGTAAGGATCCTTGGAAATATAAGATGCATGTTTTGTTACCTGATAGCATTTACTAACAATGAAAAATGAGATCACAGTCATACAAAAAGATCTCTGAACTGGCGCAATTTAGTGGTAGTCCCTTGGTCGCAGCACTTGGGTGTAGGGCTTTTAGTGCTGACTGTTCCCCTTTAAAGGGAAACAGTCAGCACTAGGATCTCCACACCTAACTGTGGAGCAGGACCAATTTACATATGAACATGAAAAATTGCTGGCAAAAAAATTTCCACAGGTCTATCAAGTCTTAGTTTCATATCACTACAACTGTCCCACCCCCACCCAAACACCTCCCTTCTTCCTTTTTCCTGGTCCTTTTTTCCTTTGTGTTTTTGTCTACACTAACACTGCTCTTGACTCTATTTGAACCCATCTTAAAGCAGTCCACTGTCTTTTGAGTGATTAACTCTGCTGGCAGTATGTGCCAACCCACCACCACTCTGTATGTGTAGTAGTGTCACCTCATCTCCCTCATATATATTCCCCCTTCCAACTTCAGACTGTGCCCCCTAGTGACCCTTCCCCTCTTTAAGCAGAACAATCCTCCTCCCTGACTTTGTTTATGCCTTTCAAGTACTTAAAGGTCTCTATCATGACCCCTCTAACCTGTCTGACTTCCAGTGAATACAGGTTGAGCTCCTTCAACCTTTTCTCATATGGCAGTTCTCCTAGTCCCATGATCATTTTTGTAGCCCTATGCTGCAAACCCTCCAGTAATATCACATCTGTTTTGAGGTATGGGCACCAGTACTGTACACAGAACTCCAAGTGTGGCCTCACCAGTGATCTATACAATGTCAGGATGACCTCTCCATTTGGAGAAGTGATTCCTCTGGCAAGGCACCCCAGCATCTGAGTTGCCCTTGCTGCCATCCTCCTATACTGTGATGATATCTTCATGTCCCCTGTGACTATTACCCCTGGTCTCTGTTCTCCTCTGAAGCCATTACCTCCACTTCCCCAACCAGTAGCTGTTCCTGGGAATTCTGGCTCCAAGGTGCATGATCTTGCACTTCTTAGTGTTAAATCCCAACTGCCTCTCATTAGACTAGTGTTTGAGTTTAGCTAGATCCTCCCAAAGTTCCTGCCTCACTTCCTCATTGGCCACTTTTGCATAAACCTTAGTGTCATCAGCAAACAGACAGATCTTACTCATGGCCCTCTCTGCAATGTCTACTATGAAGACACTGAACAAAACAGGGCCCAGCACTGAACCCTATGGTACTCCACTCATTACTAGCCATGACTTTTGTGTCTCCCCTTACAAATACCCTCTGTTGTCTGTCCTGCAGCCAACCTTCAACAAACACCACCAGTTTTCCCCCGCCCCCATGTCCCTCAGCTTGCTCACTAACCTCCTGTGTTGCACAGAGTTGAAAGCTTGCTGAAGTTCCAATACAGGACAGTCACAGTGTGACCTTAGTCAACCACCCTAGTGAGCCATTCAAAGAAGTCAGTCAGGTTAGTTTGGCAAGATATTCCCATTAAAAACCCATGCTGTCTGTCATCCTGCGGCCCATTGTTATTGAGAAAGGTTATCAACCTTTCCTTCAGTATGGTCTCCATCAGCTTCCCCACTATGGAAATCAAGCTCACCAGTCTGCTGTTACCCAGTTGGTCCTTGGGTCCACTCTTGCAAAGGGACACTATGTGAGCTATCCTTCAGTTCATGGGTATATTCCCCATCTCCAAGGAGGTGTTGAACCGGTCCATCAGAGGACCTGCCAACAACTTAGCCAGTTCCTTCAGGATCCTTGGGTGTACACCCTCCAGTCCCAGTGCCTTGTCCACCCACAAGGCTTTAAGGCCCTTTAGAACTCCAGCCTCTAGGATGATCATGTCTGTTATCTCCCCCCCCACCCTTGCCCCCTTTTCCCTGCAGTATTGGCCCAGCTGTTTCTTTTGTCAACATCAAGCAGAAATACTCATTGAGTGCCTCTGCCTGATCTTCCTCTTGTTCCACCCATCCTCCCTCTCTCTTGATTCTAATGACGTCATCCCTACAACTCTCTTTCTCCCTTATGTATTTAAATAACCCCTTCTCCCTCTCTCTGATCCCCTGAGCCAACTTCAGCTCCTTTGCTGCATTAGCTGCCCTGACTGACCTGATCACCTCCCTAGATGCCTTTGAAAACACTTCTCTATCCTCCTCATGCCCAGCTTTCTTGAACTTAATGAAGGCCAATCCTTTCCCCCCCCCTCACTTTCTCCTCCACCTCCTTGTTGAGCCAGCTATTTTTTTTTTTTGACCTCGACTGCTTACTCTGAGATTTGGCACACCTGATTGTGGCCTCATTTATCCCCATCCTAATGATTGCCCACTTCTGTTCAGCATCCATCCCTGGGTTAATTTCAGCTAAATACCCCTCTAGGTTGCTGACCATTCTGGTAAAATCTGCCTTTCTGAAATCCAGCACTCTTGTCCTGGTCTTAACTGACGCTCTCCCTACGTTGAGGAGGAACCGCACTGAGTGGTGGTAGCTTCCTGCTATAGGGTCCTGTGCTAACACATCGTGTACTTAGTCTCCATTTGTTAGCATCAAGTCCAGTATGTTCCCCTTCCTAGTAGGATCCATCACCTCTTGCACTAGATAACTGTCTTGGATAGCCTCCAGCAACACCTGTTCCCTTGCGTGTTCTATAGTTACTGTCTGCCAGTCAGCCCCAGGTAGATTGAAGTCTCCTTCTATAACTGTATTCCTGTTACCATTTACCTTCCTGATTTGCTCTCCCAGCTCCCTATCCACCTCCTCACTCTGGAGCTTCTTATCTTTAGTGCTTTGAAGCAATACCCATATGGCTTCTGGCCTCCTCTTGTCCCCTTCCTCCTTTGTACACAGTATTCCATCTCTGACATAAATAGTCATCTCTCTCCCTTCCCCTCCCAGTCCCTGTGGAACATCTTGTATCCCTGGATTGTGAGGTCCCAGTCGTGGTATTGGGTGGCCCAGGTTTCTGGATTGGCAGCAATATCTACCTCTCCCTCCACCATCATTGCCTGGAACTCTTCCACCTTGTTTGCTAAGCTCCTTGCATTCAAGGATACTATAGTCAACCTTGTGTCCTGCCCCTCCTCTACCCATCTCTTCCCCCTTTCACTTTCATCTTGGTAACTTCCCATCATTCTCCTCCTTCCTCACTGGGGGAGAGAGGCCTTCCGGTCTCTCCTGGAAGGTGCCTCCTCCCTGCTATCCAACTCAGCCCCTTCCCCTTCTCAGTTTAAATCTACGTTGTTTTTAATGTACTTATTTTTTTATTTATTGAACATATCAGAAAAAAACTTTGAGTCAGAGACTCCTTTACAAAGGCTCCACGTCGGGGAAGAGCAGAGATAAGAGACAGCGGTAACAACAACTCAAAGCATAACATGGTACAAAAGATTTGAGAAATTAGCAGGCATACAAAGGACTTTCATTACAACACAATGTTATTTACAAGATCAGTGCAGTAGAGCCTAGGTTAAAGTAGGGCACTAGCAGGGCATGTGCCATGGGGCATGGCTCCATGCAGCCCCTGTGTGAATTCCCTTGTATCTTTGATGTTGAGATGCAGCCTATCCTTGGCATAAAGCCCCTTATTGTTCCATGTCTCATCCCACCCCCCTACTACCCTGTACCCCATTTCTGCACACCAACCCTTCAGCTACCCATTAAACTCCTGTATTCTTAGCTTTCTTGCTGTGCTTTCCCTTGGTACTGGGAGTATCTCAGAGAATGTCACTGAGCTTCTCACCCAAGTGCCGATACCACACACTTCCCTGAACCTCTCCTGCATTTCTTCCACTGTACTGCCCTCTAGGTTATTTGTTCCTAGGTGCACAATGATATGAGGCTTACACTTTGTCTGCAAAAAAAAAATTTCTTTACTATTTACTGCATTATAATAGAGTGTATCAGACTGATTCTTTTCACTTCTAAACTGACATTTTCTGCAACTACAAATCTCAGTCTCCTGCAGCTGAGCAAGGCAGCAGCAGTAGAGATACAATAGCCTGCAGTGTGTATTAGAGATTTTATAAGATCTATACAGATGTCTGGGAGTCCCTTTATTCTACTTTGGCTAAGCACAGCCACCTTTATTGTCACCTGTGACTGGACTTAGCCATGGGAGTTTAGTGGGACCAGCAAACAAAAGATGAACTTTCGTGTCTCCATCCTCACTGGGCATATGGCCACAGCAACTCATTTGTGACCCCAGAGCATGCCATAGAGTTGTGTGCTCAATTTTCTTGCAGCCTCTTAATCAGCACATGTGAGCCAATCCATGGCTGAGACAAACTCGGGATGCATCCGGGACTCTGTGCCCTGTTCCAAAAAAATTGGGATCCTTGTGCCAAAGTCTCAAGAGTTTCCACAACCACAGGGTTGTGTCAAACATTTGGCAAACCTGAGGGATTTGATGGACAGTCCTGCCAAGCCCCCTCCCAGCCTGGCAAACCTTAATTTAGCCATGAAGATGGGGGAGAGGAATATGCTTACAGTGTTGGGTCGGGGCAGAGGGACCAGTGGGAATGCCATAATTGGTGGGGGCATTGTGGCAGTGGCAGGGTTCAAAGATGACAACCCGTTTAAGGTGCCATGGCCACTGGGACAGATTTGCTTGGCCCTGGTACACCAAGGTGACCATGGATGGACTCTGATCCCTGACCCCAGGTGGCAGCAGCCCTGACACCTGTTCCAGAGGTGGTGCACTCCTTGACATTGTAGTCAGGCATTGGCCTGGCTCCATGCAGTGGGCTGTGTAGGAAGGCAAAGTTGCAGTGCAGGGGGGATGTTCCTATCCATCAAATGTACCCTGAAGCCAATGCCACTTGCTGCATGTTGAGGACTGTGTAACCTCTGAGGCAGGTTCCAGGGCTGTTGTCACCTGAGCTCCAGAACAGGGTCTGCCTGTGCCAACTTCGGTGTACCCGGGCAGAGTGGTTCTGTTCCAATGGCCATGGCACTTCCACTGGGTGTCAGCTCTGCATTTACCCACTACCACCATGCACCTGTAACCCACTACAGCACTCTCACTGGACCCTTTGTCCCAGTGCAACCTTGCAGGCCCCAAACTGACTTTCCTCTGAGCCAGTGGTGTAGGGCCAGCGGGCTTTTCGCTGGTGTAATCTCAGCCCCCTCATGAGTCCATAGTGGGACTTCTAAAATCCCAAATAAGGGAATTGTACAGCCTTCTGCAGTACTTGCTGACTTGCAACCTGTTGCAGGGGTGGTACAGGGTGGCTTTAGTGCAACGCATCCTGAATTTAGCACAGCCTGCATTCAAAAATTGAAACTGCAGCAAAATTTAGCACAACGTGCCACTTGCTTCAAATCCTTTTCATGCAGGCACTTGTGCCAAATTTCAGGTTTTGAAAAATAAACCCAGTAAGCTATTGTAATAAATGGTGCAAGGCTTCTCTCAAAATGTAGGTAGTTGATAGCCCTTGCCACCCAGTGGTATACATTCCTGAATACCAAACTGGAGATAGAAAGGGAGAAGGTGGGTTGCCTGTATCACAGATCATGTAACCCCTACAGGGTCAGTATGTCGCACGCTGTTAAGCGTATAGCATTAGCACTAACCCAAAAAAATGCTGTAGGGAAAAGCGACAGGTGCAAAACTGCAAATACTGCTGTACATTGTACTGCACCCTCTCACTATCCCAGGCAGAGGATAAGATCTCTGCTGGGATGGGGTTCTGCTGAGCAGCTACCATGGCTTTATGGAGTAAGCCACTGGCATCAAGAAACACAAGCTGCGTGATTGGGACTGGGTTTGATTCCCGGTCCCAGAAGCAAGAGAATTGTTTTGTTTTTTTGCACTTTTGTGCAATGTCATTATTAAGAACCCATCCTGGAGTTAAGAATCCTTATTGGGGGGTGCAGCTCTCCCACAGCGGGGGAAGTGCAGGGCCAGAGCCCCTACCCCACAAAAAAATAGGACTTCTGCTACATGCACAAAATCGTGCTGTATTGGCAGCATGATTTTTCCATGCAGCAGAATGTCTTGCAACCCCGTGCCATATAACCCAGAGGGACACTTTATGGGTTAGCATAAGCCAATACTTTGCAGAAGACTGCAACTGGTAAGAGTACCTGTTACCATGTTAAGGCATGTGTTAGACTGACATTTACTGGCAGTGTAGCCCAGAGGTTAGAGTAATGAGCTGTGAATGAGTTTGGCACATCCAGCAGACCTGAGTTTGATCCCTACAACCTTCTCTTGAATACTGTGTGACTCTGAGCAAGTCATTTAACCACTGCAGTATTCCCGTGTCACCCCTGAAAATAGGCACTTGTGCCTCATGGGCATTCGCCAATTACCAAAAAAGAGAAAAAAAGGCATCGTATAGTAACTCTTTATCTCTTTTTTTCTTCTTTTTTTGCTTTGTTTTAGTTGACCAGGAAAGGACAGCTAGAAAATGCTGCTTATTTTTATCCGTGTCCTAGGGGGAATACAAACCAATTTAAAATGCATCCACTTTGAGCAGTTGGTGGTGTTTACTGAATGTGGGAACTCTGCAGGACACATTGGGGAATTCCCATTTTCTATTAGAAAAGTAACATAGGATCTTTAACATCCACCAGCAAAGGCAGACAGGGCCTTGGTCTAATATCTCATCTAAAGATAGCACACGCAGTGCAGCATCCCCTTAGTACTGCACTCTGGTGACAGCATTTATGGTATGAGCAGTCATACAACTGTGCTATAACTTCACTGAGTGCTCACAATGGTATTTTGACATTTGTATTTAATTTCATATTGTGGTGACTAGCTTTAGAAAGACTGCAATATTTTTGTATTTAACCCTCTGAAAATTATTAGTTCTGATTTAGCCCAGGAGTTTTGCCAATGCATATCTAGGGATATTATTCTAGAATGACATACTTGTGTAATAAAATTCTGCTTTTATTTTTCTCAGCTGAAAATGTAGCTCTTCAAGGGAGAGCTACCCAGTCAAGCCACTATCTTGATGCTACAAAGAGTGCCTCTTCTCTTGCACATGCAATGAATGCAATAGATGGGAACCTGGATAGTCGTTATTTTTATGGATCCTGTAGCCTCACAAATCCTGAGTCCAATCCTTGGAGAGTCGACTTGCTACGCTCTTATTCAGTTTCATATGTATTAATTACCAACAGAGGGGATTGCTGTGCTTCATCAATTAATGGGGCTGAAATACGTATTGGTGACTCGCTGGGAAACAATGGCAACAGCAATCCAAGGTAAATATTTGTATAAAGAGAACAATAAGTGCATTCTTAGTATATACAGTATTAAATGTTCTTCCATCAGCCTCAGCTAGTACCCCCGCCCCCCCCGGGGACCCCACAGCAATCTGAACCAGTGAGCTGAAGGGGAAATTCTCATTAGCTGTCATTAGCTGGAAGATTAGAATAAAAATTTAAAATATGATTTACTGAATCACAAAGGCATCCCATTCCACAAAAATATGCCCATTTCCAAAAAAGAAATGACCTTGCCATTAGGGAGGGGGTATAAAATCAGAGAACCGTTTGGAGGGTCCCAGGCCCTGCAACATTTAACCATTCATGCCCAACCAGTGAGGACATCAAAAGCCCTGTTAGCCACATTGAATTGCCATGAAGGGTGAAACTAGCCCCAGATCCTGCCGTCTGACTTTAAAATACCCTCACATGTCCATTGTTGGGTTACCAAACAGGAGGTGGTGGTGGGGGGGGAGGGGCGGCGGCAGGTGAGGCTAATACTTGATGGGCTGGGTCCTATCCTCTCACCCAGAATATATGCAGTCTTTAAAAAGCTAGGCCCCTCAGTCTCCACTCCAAAATCAAATACACCGGTGCTCTGTCATGAACAAATTTATTATTAATAAAATAACAAACCACAGTAGCATGTTGCTGAGTGTGCCCTCTCATAATCAAGAAAACTTTTGTGCACTACACTAGCACTTTCTCAAGGCTGATCTCAAGCAAATTGGCTACGGTTAAAGTCCACATTTAAAGTGACAGTACACCCTATATGCATAAAATACATAGACCAAAATACAAATACACAATTAATGCCACAAATTGCACAAACTTGAAAACAGGCATTAAACCATTCAAAAAATAATGCAGAAGAAATACCAATGAATCTATATTATAAAATACAATAGCAGGAAGGAGAGAGAGAGAGAGGGTAAAGAAGGGGAAAAGGGGGTATAGGAGAGGGAAAAAAGGGGGAAGAGAACAAAGCAAAAATGATTACATAGATCAAATCATTCACACCCAATGTATCAAAAAACATTTTGATAAATAGCCAGTCTAATAGATATTAACCATCAATTAAAAGGATAAAATATCATTGGACTCTCAAAATAATTCTGAAGAAGTATAAAAAGGGGGCCAACTGGAAGTGATCATTTAACCCTGGAAGATAAAAGATTTCATTTGATATTACTAGAAGGACCATTTTTGAAGTAGTTTCTATCCAGATCCTCACCCCTCACAGATTCATAAACTCTCTCTATTGCCTGAAAACAAAACTATGATCCCTACTTTTGCTCTGATAATGCTGAGTCAGACCACTGACCCCATCTGATTTCTGTATGCTTCTTTTTTTAAATTGATTATACTTTATTGACAATTTGAAAATTGAATACAGAAAACAAGGAAACAACACCCAAAAACAGAAGGAGAAAAACAGGGTGGTACACACATGGGACCTATGCACTATGTCAACGTGACACGGAAACTGGGCGCATTGGCATAGCTAAGTTGGCATGCCTTGGAGCAGTGGTTGTGTGGCATTCATGACTGCAGTGCATAGCTAGCACATTCCCGATACCCTGAGTGCACAAACAGCAGTGAACTGGGGGCAGGTCGGGGGTGTGCCAGCAGTACGCACCATGCACCATGGCAAGAACAGTAGTGATGCACACCAGGGTGCATAGGGGCAGGCAGGTATGAAGGGGAAAGCCCTACCATGAGTGACCCTACACACCCAACCCATGTGCACACTGAACAGGAAAATGGGCCCATGAGTGGCAGGCAGTACCCCCCCACACAGCTGTGGCCAACCCTGTAGCCCCACTAGCAGCTACCCCCAGCACTATATGGATTGAGCCCCCCCACTGCTTCCCCTCCCAGGGCTGCACAGAAATGCCTAAGCAGCCCGTCACCCAGACTATTGGCATGGCACCTGGTGGTACATGACCAATAATCCCCAGGCACCAACAACAACAACTCTCTGCACGTACCTGCTGGTGCGGCACTGGCAGCCTGATGGCCAGTGGCATAGCCCTCTACACACCTCCATGGCTGATGGCCATCTGACTTATGCAGGGGCAAGCAGCTGATGAGTGCTCTCATAGGTCAAATGGCCAGCAGCTGTGGAGGTGTACAGAGGGCTGTGCTGCTGGCTGTAAGGCTCCCAGTACCACATCAGCAGGTATGTGTAGGAGGTTGTCAGATGTGAGGGAGTACTTATTCAGAGAGGTGGACATGTGAAATGGAATGTATTTGTTTCAATACTTAGCTAGTATCAGCTCAATTTCAGATGCGTTCTGAAGGGATAGGGAAGAGAAGAGAAGAAAAGAAAAGAGAACAGAACAAATACAAAATACAGAGTACAAAAAATAGTAATACAATAATATGGAAAATAAATATAACCAAACCTGCAATTCACAAGAAAATGCTTCAAGAATAAAAACTGCATATCTTATTTACCATACAGTACATTTCAGAACAGAGAAAAGAGCATTAAACAGTGAGTACCAAAACAATGAAATGAGGAGTAGGGAGAGTGACTTAATGAACTGAGGGAGAGAGCCAGTGCTAGGGTCCAAATTTCAAAAGACTTAGATTGATGCAAGGGACTTGCATCAAAAGAGTTTGACTTAAGTGGTGACTTGCATCACAGCTTGCATTAAACCAAATTTTCTACTGTAGTCTGTATTAAATCCAGAAACAGCTGTGCAAAAACCCCTTGCATCAGGGTTGCACCAAACAACCTACTGCAAAAGGTCACAAGGGCCTTTCACCACAATGGGGCTGCAACATTCCCTTTAGCAGGATTCTAAAAGCCCTGCCATTGATGCATTGATGGGTAGTACTTAAATTAAACAGGATGTGATCTAAATGATTTGTGCCAGTGAGATGGGGTGGACATTGGGCCACTGGGGGCATGTGGGACAGGGGATGTGGCAGAGGGGGGAGTGGGGGGGCAACTGGGACTTATTTTTAGTGAAGCAGTGCCCAGCAGGGTTTGTGTACAGTGTTATAAATATAGTAAATGCCAGCATGTCCTCGTACTGTACTACAATGTACAGTAACTAGAAACCACACAGTACATACATATCCAGCCCTAAAAAAAAAACAAAAAACACAATAATGGAACGACCAGTGATAAAGCAGCTGAATGTGGCATCATTGATGCACTCTAACATAAAAGTCCGCACAACTGTACAGTGATACAGACATCACTGTACAGTTGTGCGGTCTGCTGTGGTACGGTGCATCATGATGTCGCATTATGCTGATCTATCACTGATCCCTCCATTATTGCATGCCTTTAGGGCTGGATATGTACATACTGTATGGTTTCTAGTCACTGTACATTGTAGTGCAGTAAGAGGGCATGATGGTATGTGAAAAGACTCTGATCCATGCCAGAGTGGATAGTATCAGGGAGACAGAGATGAGAGGTGGGGGTGGAGTGGGACTTTCTAAAGCGAGACTGAAAATGAGAGAAGTAGGAGGTTGAGTCAAGAAAAATGGAGATTTGGAAGAGAGCAAGTTGTTCCTGGAGTTTATTCAGTGTGGGGAGGAGACATGACAGAAGTTATTAGGGGAAGAGAGATCCCCAATGGGCCACCTCCCCCCCATAGGATTGGGAATAACAATAGCAAACTTCCAATAGTTAGGGTCACAAAATAAGGAGAAAGAGAGGTAGAGGAGATGAGTGATAGGGAGAGCAATGGCATGATCAGAGAGATACAGGAGCCTGGGGTCAGAGCCATCATGGCCTCCTCCCTTGTGAGTGTACAGAGCCAAAGGAGCATTAAGAGAAGTGGTAGGAGAAACTGGTGACAAAACATAGGGAGGAGTTGAACAGTAGGACTGGTAGAGGCGAGTGAAAGGGTAGAGAAGAAGAGAGGGAAGAGGAGGAGGAGGATGAAGAGAAGAGGCAGCAGGTACAACAGGTAAAGGTAGAATTCAAAGATGAAGTAGGATCAGAGATAGGATTATCACCCATCTTGAGAATAGGAAGAGGGGACTGGGTTAGAAGGGAGAAAAGGAAATGAATTCCCTTCCAGAACTTACAGGGTTATTCAGGTTGTTCTTGAGTAAGGCTGCAAAATGTTCAGGCTTTGCAAGTATAGTAGCTTTAGTATAGGCCTTAGAAAGGGTCCGGTAAATTGTTAGGTCAGAAGTTGAGCCAAAGGACTTGTAGGTCCTCCAGGTAAGGCCATGCACATGAAAACAAGCCAGTAACTCTACTGAGATCCATGTGAGATGAAATCCTTGTATCCTGGTTCTAAAGGGGTTGTGATGATCTCAGACAGATATGAATTTAGAGGTGATGAATTTGAGGGCATTATCAATGTTGCTTTCTGTAGAAATAGGGGACCAGTTGGTGGCTACCAGGTCAGCATGGAGGTGGGACAGGTCCAGCAGTCAGAAAGACTGTAGATTAATGAATTTTGAGGGAGGTTTGGGGCAATGAATCTTAGAACACACAATAGACTATGTCACTGAGAGTATCAGAGAGGATACTGGCCTCCTCAATACGATGCTGATGGGAGGAGAGGACCCAGTCCAAGAGGGACTGATTTAGAGATTTGAAATTATAGTAAAGACAGAGATGAGTTGGGTTAGAAGGAGAGACTTCATGTTAAGGCAAAATATATGAAAAGAAAGGGACAGTCAAGTTAGTCAGTTAGTTAGTTAATTAGTTTTGTTGAACAGGACAGGAGAGCTAGACAGTTCTGCCTATTTTCAGCCTCATCCTGGGGGAGGGGGGAGATTCACATTGCAACCATCTGAAATTGAACCAGATTAAGTTGAATGAATACTGCTGAAGATTTGCACTGGGATAGTGGTGCTTCAGGAAAAAACTATAGAAGATAAAAATAAAATAAGTCTGCCGGCCCGGTGGCGCTGAGGGTTGAGGCGCTGGACGCCACACCTCACCCACGCCTGGCAACCTGGGTCTGGAGCAGACTCGGGTCGCCGGTGGTTGGCCGGGAGAGACAGACTTGAGCGTCTGGCCAACAGCCTCGCCTGCCCGGGAGGGATTCGGCTGATGCTGCACTTGCACGACCCTGAGTGTAGGTCGGGGAACTGCAAGCCCCACTAGGGGATGGCTGGCCGTTGAGCAGCACGGACGTCGATGTGCATGTCATGACATCAGGGGAGGTCGTCAGCTGCTCAGGGAGGGAGAAAATGTGGAACGAGCCTGCCTCATCCGGGAAGATGGGAGGACTTTGGACGTGCCCATGATGTGCCCATGCCCGCCCAACAGACCATGAGACTGATGAAACGTAAGTTATGGGGTTAGAACCCCCACCTTGTCCCCACCCAAGGGGTAATCTGCAGCTCTATGGGGATCTATGGTCTGTGTGGGCAGGGTTCTGGGCAGTGGGATGTCCAGGGGTCCTCACTGAAGGGTCGGAGGAGGCAGGCTGAGAGGAGGATAAAGAGTCATTTCAAAAAAAAAAAAAATAAGTCAATCACTCACCACCTCACATTGACACAGACACCAGGGTCAGTTAAAACCCATTTTTATTGTTACAAAATGTACACAGACAGTTGTCTGACTCGTTTTGGATCTTTAAGGATCCTTTATCAAAGGCCTTTGATAAAGGATCCTTAAAGATCTGAAACTCATCAGGAAACTGTCTGCCTGCCTTTTTAAACAATAAACATGGAGTTTAACCAACCCTGGTGTCTGTGTGAATGTGGGTTGGTGAGTGATCATCTTATTTTACTTTTACAACCAGATTAAGCTGTTGGTGGTATTTTTAGTGAAAGGTGGAAATTTGGCCAGGACACTGGGAAAATTCCCCTACTCATTTTGAGAAGTGCCACAGGATCTTTACTGTTCACCTGAACAACCACCAGAACATACAGAAGAAGCCTCAGTTTAACATCACATCTAAAAATCATTGACTTAGAAAGATGTTAATTGAAATCACCTGTATGAGTAATTCTCAAGAGGAGGCCTGGGAGGTGATGGTGATGAGTAACTCAGTTACTGAAGGTGGAGAAATGCCAGTGCAGTGGTAGAAACATAGAAACACAGAAACATAGAAGTTGACATCAGATAAGGACCACAAGGCCCATTCAGTCTATTCATTTTTTCTACCTTATGAATGTTCCATAGACCTTTAACTCTGCCAACTGCCTATCTATTCATACTCATCTGTATTGCTCCCTTATGCCTTATCTATCCCATGCCAGTTTGAAGCCCTGCACTGTATTCATATCTACCACTTCCTGAGGTAGGCCATTCCATTCATCCATGCAAATACTGGTAATAAATATTGATACAGAGGAGGGCAGGGTGAGATTTTGAACAGCATCTCATAAGCAGAGGGGATAGAGATGGAGAACATGGTCTCACACTGAATGTGTGTAGAGGTAGATGGCAGCACCACCACTTCTCATTGCTAAATCTTGACTTCAATGATGAGCCAAAGGATGGCACCAGAGGAACTGGGGATCCTGGGGAAGCCAAGATTCTGAGATGACCAACACATCGGGTTTGAAGTTAACCATGAGTGGTTGCAACAAGTCTATCCTATAGGGAAAGCTATGAATGTTGACATGGGCCACTCTCAAACCTTTGGGCAGAGTGGATGACGGGAGAGCTAGAGTTAAGATCAATATCTCCAGCAACTAAAAGCAACAAGGAGATGAGGAGTTTAAGAGAACCTTTAAGGTGCTTATGGGAAGGGAAAGGAGGAACAATAGTTAGGCAGGAATGAGGAAGGGACACAAGGGTTTTGAGATGTAGCCAAGGAGATGATAAAAGACATCAACCGAGGTGCCAGGAGAGTGATGTAATGCTTGGAGACTGGAAGATAGAACGGTGTGAGAGGGTGAAGAAAGAAGGGTGGTGGATAAGGAGAAGTTAGGAAAAATGGAAGGTGGAGGGAGGTGAAGGGAAACACAAAGGGGAAGGGAGAAGTAATTTGGAGCTGCATGGAAGAAAAGTAAGCAAAGCAAAATACAACCTGCAATGTACACAGTAGTATGGGGGATAAGTTTCACTAAAAGAGCAAAAGCTTTGTAGAGTGACTGCGGTCTTTAGAGAAGTGATAGACTAGGATCAAAATTAATTGCTGGTAGGTCAGATTTTAAAATTAAGACCGGGAGGAAACTAAATTAGCATAAACGTAGTAAGGAAACTAGTAAAACGGAAAATTTCAAAATGACGAATGAGGGAAATAAAGACTTCTCACTGAAAGGAAAGAGTCTACAATGAAACAAAATGGGGGAGGAGGTAAGGTCTAATCCAGATAGAAAACTGCAGTCTCGATACTAACATGAAATTAAATGAGCATTATCACAATAACAACATTAACAATTAAGGCAGTACTAAAAATAACATGTAGACAGTGAATGGGAAAGCCATGTTTCAACACAATAATACAAGGTATATTGCAACAGAATATGGAGGTGGGAGACAAGTGACCTATTGGTGGGGGGGGGGTTGCAGGAAGTAGGCCGTTGGTTAACTAAAATCTGCAGCTTATCCAATAGGAAGGGAAATGGGTAGACTGGGTGGGCCAAGTGGTCCTTATCTGTCATCAAAGTCTATGTTTCTGTTTCTATATCTGTGTAACAGTGCAGTTCAGCTACAGCCAGATAAAACAGCAATGTGAAGGAGAACCAACCCTGAACACTTACTGCACTTATTGGGGCAGGAGCAAGGAAAATTGACAAGCTGAGTAGCAGGCTGACAACTGACCCTACAGTGGACACCCACAGTGTGACACCCTTGAGCTACATACCTTAAGCTTAATGACCAAAGCAGAGGACTGCCTGTGAACTAAAATACTATCAATATATGTTCCCAAATAGTGGCATGCTTCTGACTGGAGCACAGTTGAAGACAAACAATTGCCCACACAGTAATCCAGCCAGGGATATCCCAAGGAGGCAATGAAAAAAATCCAACAGTCCGCAAATTGCCCAATTGTCCCCAACAGGACACAAAACACAGCTCATGTTACTCAGGAATAATGAATGTCTGTGCAACATTTGTGTTTGGATTCAGATGTGGGTGGGACAGACACATGTGTCCAGTAGGGGGTGCAGAGGAGATGGAAATCAGGAGGTGGGAGATAAGTGACCTATTGGGGGCTCTGTCGCTGTGGCTAGGAAAGGCAAAGAGCTGAGTGGATAGATCAACTGGCCTTCTGCTAACAATTTTCTGTTTCCACAGTAAATATGAAAATGCATTACTTTACACACTGGATTGGCATTGGGAACAGCCTACGTCACGAGGCTATGGAAACTAGTGCTAGTCTGCTTTTACAGCTTAACTGAACAGTTTCCCTAGGGAGTGCTATTGAGCTACACAGCTTGAGAAAGGACAGTACTCATCTAATAAGTATGGATTTGTGTCCATATTTGGATTGAATATATTCTTTGCCTTTTGGCAGTAGGGTCAAATAAGATAAACCCTAGTCTCCTTCAGTCATCATAACAGTATATTACTCAGTAAAAGCTGCTGCACATGCATGATATATAGAAAGCTTTAGGATGCAGTATACATGATTGACAGAAAGAGATTTTGCTGAATCTTTCCTTTTGAGGACACCGCATATTGTAGATGCCCTGATATCTTCTAATCCTAACTGTAACTGGCAATTTGCTCATCATGAACAAGTTTATATTGATGGACAGAACTAATTGGTATTGGACAGTGTTATTGGTCCTGAAGGTGCCATTCCATTATGTTACGCCATGTGTTCCTTTGACAGTAGTTGTATTGGCTATCTATAGGACAGACCTCTCTGTTCAGTTATCAAAATCCATAGTAGACAATGGAAGCTACCCTGCTTAACATTCCTACTAAATACATGTCTTTTATTTCTTTCAATAAAATATGCAGAAATCATCAAATGTAAAAATACTAGTTTTACCTGAAGGGGGAAAAAAGTAAGAATAGGAATATCAACTTTGTGGTGTATTTTTATTTAACCTTCCAATAGAAAACCAATAGTTCCATGACCTGTTTGCTATTTTTCAGGTGTACAACTATTTCATCAATTCCTGCTGGAGCAACATACCCCTTTCAGTGCAATGGAATGGTGGGCCGTTACGTAAACATTTTCTTACCTGGGAATTCCAAAATACTCTGTCTCTGTGAAGTTCAAGTCTATGGCTATCGAATTGTTTGAGATATTGCAGCATGTTCAGCAATGCAACAGTGGCCATGAGGATTATATTGTTTGTTTGTTTTATTTTTAACCAGGAAGCTAACTGGGCACAGCTCTTTTCAGCCACTCCTGACACGTAACATTACAATAGAAAATGACATTTACACAAATACAAAACATTAATCACAAACAGTACCACAAAAAAAAAAACAGCATCACAATATAGCTTCTTTAACAATAAATGTTTAAAATGAGATTCTGAATGTGCTTTTTGAATCAATTCTCCAACTTCGTTTAAAAATGAAGGTGTATACCAGGAAAATGCTATTGTTATTTTTGTGTTGCTTCATCTATGGCAAGTCTTATTTCCAGGAGAACCATCTACTACTACTAGAATTCTGTAGAGAAGGGATGTTGCATACTGCATATTGATTTCTTAGCATAATTCTGTACTTACAAATCTACTACTGGCATTTCTGCACTTAATAAATTCTACTATTCATCAAACCCTTTCTGTGTGTAGTGCTGCTCTGTACTGCTGACTATTGTCTCCCCAGATCGTAAGAGGTGCCAATGTCAGACGTTGTCCTCTATCCAGGCAGGGTATGGTGTCATTTCATCACTGGCTCAGAAACTAATGTACAGCAGTTGTGTTTTTTGGTACCTTTTCTCTGACTGACAGGATGAGGCTGGGCAAGGGGCAGCCTTTAGAGTGGATGCCATTATCCACCCTTGTTTGGCCAGTAGGTGGTGCACAAATGTCCAGTTGCTCATATCCTCATTCACAGAGCAGATTATCTTACCTCCTCAAATTGTTCACTTGCCCCTCTCCAGTTGACTAGCTTTTTTTTTGTTAACTGGGTAAGGCTCACTGGACACAAGATTCATTTAGAGAGGCAACCCAGGGGCACTGGAGAGTTTAAGTGACTTGCTTATGGTCACACAGTATGCAAGTGAAGGTTGTAGGAATCAAACCCAGATCTACTTCTTTACCAAGTTCTATCACAGTTTGTTGCTCAAACCCCTAGGCTATACTACCAGCCTAAACTGGGAATCACATCAGAGCCTCAATTAGGTGGCTCTGCCACTACATTGGCCAGTTGTTAGCTAGAGTGCAATCAAAATTATCTGGCCCAGCTGGGATTTTTTGAACTCCAGATTCATCACATATTTCCTAAAAGAAATCTGTTTACATGGTTGACTCCCATTATCCATGGATTGCAATGAAAGGAAAAATATAGCACAAGTGTGACATCACATCCTTGCGTTACATAAAGGTACAGTACTGTTAACAGCAATGTCTTGCACCTACACAAAGCAAGTGTCTTAACTCCACAAACCATGTCATACAATGAATAAAATATGAGTACCCATCTTTAAGTGGCTCCATCTTGTGAACTGTGAGGAACAAGTTGTTTGGACATCAGCCTCTAGGGTTATTCTGCTCCAGGTTCACCAAGTGAATTTAACGTATTTATTTTATTTTTATTTTTACTGGGTAGGGTAATCTCAACAAATAAATGCCTATTTAGAGGTATGACTCTGGAGAGTACAAAGTATCGAACAACTGACCACATTAACAGGCACCTATGCGGGGTGCTGATGAGCAGCTATGAAGTAAGACTCATTCTCCTCGAGGTCCACACCTCAGAGACCTAAATATATCATTTTTTCATAAAATTAAGATAAATAGAATCAGATTCTTCTGCATAATTGCCCGGAGCCGCATAATGATGGATGACTACCTTTCTAATGCAACAGGAAAGCCCATTAGAAATGCTGGGAAAAGCCTGAAGAAACAGCCAGCTGGGCCCACACCAGAATCTATAGGCCCAATATTCTTCTCAGTGGCAGAATTGGCTGTACTGGGGCGAGAGGTGACAACGCAAGTGCTGGCAGCATTGAACCCCTGCTTTGAAAAGCTGGAGAACTAGATTGAAGCAAAGTTGCAAGAAATAGAGGAGAGAACCGCAGCACATGGTGAAAGGTTAATGGAGGTGGATGATCGTACAGCTAGAGTTGAAGATTTGGTACAGCCTCTACTGGAGAAAATCATCATTTTAGAGAAGGAGCTGGAGGATATGAGAGAAGCCTTCGACTATCAGGAGAATTATTTCAGGAGCACCAATCTGCACTTATGAGGGCTCCCTGAAGGGAAAGAGGGTGCGGACATAATGAAATTCTGTGCTGAAAAATTACCGAAAATATTAAAACTGCAACCTAAAAGGGGAAGCATAAGATTGAAAGGGCGCACAGAGCCATACTGCCAAAGTCAGGTCCGGGCCAACCTCCTAGAAGTATTATTATTCTGTACCATAATTTTCAAGACAGAGAAACAGTGATAAAAGCCTTTAAAGTAAACCAGCCTGTGGAAATTGATGGAGTGAGAGTCCATGTCACGCAAGATTACTCGAACAGATTACTTAAGAAAAATCAGGTGTTTGCCGCTGAGATGGCTCAGCTAAGAGAGATGCAAGTGGAGCACTACATGATCTACCCTGCGATCCTTAAAACAAATCATGAAGGAGCAGTGTACTCATTTTGGGAGATGGAGAAGGCGAACACCATTATAAAGGAACTCAAGAAGAAAGTGGGCTGAAGGGAGTGGCGACATGGTGGGAGAAGTGAGAAAGACCTGAGACACTGACTATCCTTTCTGGTTGGGGGTAGATCCCCCTTTATAAGTTGAGTTGCTCATGTTTAGTGTTGAAAATCTTTGAACTCAGGAGGCCAATGGCTAAACTGGTGGGTAATGGGGGCTGAATGAGACTGTTTTTGGAAGAATACATGCTGAAGTTTTGAAAATGTGGAGGAGAATGCTTGCAGACACGGGAGGAATCGCTGGAAGAGCACCCGTGGAGAAGGTAGGAGGGAGGAGTTGCTGGTGGCCTGGGCCTAGCATGTGTGGTTATTTGAAATCACGCGGCCTACTCCACTGGCCTCCATCAGGGCTGGCTGTTGACAGGAAGCCTCATAAATGAACAAGACTGTGCATGGGATTATGAAGCTTGATTGTGGAGGGGAGAGGGCATGGATATGACTGAGGGCAAGAATCAATGGGACTCAGAATGAACCAATGGGGGCTGAACCGAAGCGGTTCCAGTTCTATATCATATACATGTCATGTTATTATGTTATGAATCAGATGGGCCAGTATTGGTCACAGATGAAGTGGACTCTGGGGGGGTGAGGGGAGGTAGCTGCTCAAATAGCAGAATCTGGGAGGTGCTGTCTTGAAGGCAGAAGAAAGTAATGATGGGCAATGGCTGAAATGGTGGAAAGGAGAGTGCCGGGAGGAAAGGGAATGGTATAGGATGTCTGGGAGTAGGAGTAGTATGGGAAAGGGGGGGTGAAAAGGAGGTATATAGTAGTATCATTGGAAGGGTTAAAAACAATCGAGATTCACATTCAGATGATAAGGGTAAAAGGGCATGTAAGGATAGTAAGGCTGCCGATATGGTTGCTGGGAAGATGAAGCCTAGACTTGGGCTAAATAAGGGAAGAGTTGGAGGGAGGTTAAGAGGAATGCCAAATGCGGGAAGTATTTGGAGGGATAGAGGAAAAATGATAATGGAAAGGGATAATGGTGGGAAGTGACTTGGTGGTGCAATCCTGGAATGTTCTTGGTCTCTCCTCCCTGGTTAAATGGAGTGCAGTGCTAACAGCATTAAGGAGGGCACAAGTGCCAGTGGCTTTTCTGCAGGAAACACACCTGACACCGGTGGAGCATGTAAAACTCAAAGGGGGCTGGGTGGGTGGGTGCATGCTACACCACTTCTTTCAGCCCACGTCAACACAGAGTCGCAGTCCTGGTGCATAAAGATTTGCCATTACAGATCACAAAAATCCTTGCAGATCCAAGGGAAAGTAAATATGTGTTTGTTGCAGGGGTTCTCCATGGCATGAAAGTCACATTTGGGAGTGTGTACGCACCAACTAATTTAGACCCGGGGTTCTGCAATAACATACTGTCCATATTGATGAGAGAACAATTTGAGAAACTGATTATGGGAAGGGACTTCAACTGCATGCCAGATGCTGCCCTTGATCACTTGGAGGGGAATGGATGCAGAGATCCTTGTATTAGAAAATGGAGGGAAGGGTTAGCAGAATTGAATTTAGTGGATGCCTGGAGGACAGCGTACCCTCAGGATAGAGAATATACTTTTTATTCTAACCCACACAAAATGTGGTCGAGGACTGATCATGTCTATGTAACGCTGGACTGGTATGAGAAACTCAGGAAGGTGGCACATGGTCCCATACAAATCTCAGACCACGCAGGAGTGGTGGCGTCCTTTCAATCTCTGAGTGAGAGGGGGGAAATGCAGACATGGAGATTTCCTACTTTTATGCTAGGCTCGCAGGAGTTTCAGGATTATGTGAAGGAGCAATTTAAATTTTATATGGATCTAAATGCACCGACTGCCACTTCTTTTGCAGTTAATCTTTTTATTGAAGTATTTAAAAGATAAACAACAAGTACACTCTATAACAATACTATATAAGGTTATATAAATAATAAACTAAGTAGCATAGCATCTAACAAAGGAGGAAAAAAGACTATTCAATGGCAGTATAATAATTTTGGATTAACGACCTAAACTAGACAGTTACAATATTATAATGAAAAAAAAAGGCTTAGCACTACATATTACAGAGTGAAAATTGAAGAAGTAGAAGGTGAGAGAGGAGATATGAATAGTCATAGTTGTACATTACTATAATATATATATCGTTAGAGTGCTACTAAAACTTATATAGAAAGGATTAAGAATAACAAGAGAAGAAGAAGAAATAGCGAAGAGAAAGAGATTATAAAGTAAGTAGAGAAAAAGCGAGACCACAACCTGAGGCAATGGAGGATATCAATAGGAGGAGTGAGAGAGATATTATATAAAGTATTTTAATCCATACTTTAAGTGCCAGAATGGCTAGATGAATCCCAATATTTAAAATATTGCTGCCAACATTTATTATACATATTGAGTCAGTCAAAAGAAATATGTGTCATACAATCCATGGAGGCATATTGAGATAAATTATTAAGAATATCAGGGAGAGTGGGGATTATATTAGATTTCCAATACATAAGTATACTACTTTTAGCTAGAAGAAAAAGCATGGTTAACCACCTGTTCAGGGATTGGGGAATATTATGGGGATGAGGGTCAAAAATACCAAGTATACAGTGTTTGGGATCTAATACAAAGGGTTGACCAGTCACTTTCATTGCAAGTATATGAATATGATGCCAAAATTTTTGTATGGGGGGACAATCCCATAAAATATGAAGTAAATCGCCATTGGGCGAGTTACATCGCCAGCAGTTGTCATTATCCGTTAATCCCATTTTATGCAATACAGTTGGGGTCCTATACCATAAATGAAGAATTTTAGTCTGAATGAGCGAGCTACGTTTATCCTTAAAAGATCTGTGGCAAGAAAGCCAAAACCTATGCCATTGCTCATTTGTAATGTTATAGTGTAACAAGTTGCTCCATTTATTTTTTGTACTAATGGACTGGTCCGGTAGTGATTCTCTAATATCTTTATAGATGACACTATTCAATTCACATGTTGTTTTATCCATTTGGAGATGTGCTGATCATATAAGGATTGATTCACAATAAGTGTGAAATATTAAGTGCATGCTGTACAAAGTTGTAGATATTTCCAAAAATCCTGATGGGGAAGATTCCATTGAGTACATAGATCAGAATAAGATTTTATTCTTAACGTATAGGGTTCAAGTATGTCTCTTAAAAAAAGTATGCCTCTATTTTTCCAGGATCAACAGTAGATTGGATGGTTTTTGGATGACATTTGGCTATTTCCCCAGATAGGAGCATAAGCAAGAGGGGTAGGGTTTGATTTGAGATGTTTATGAATTATTTTCCAGTAAAACATGGATGGTACTATAGTGGGGTGAAATTTTAATTTAGAAGGGATGGGATTATAAATAAAAGAGGTAGCAATGTTGTTAGCACAAAGGGAGGCTTCCATATTAACCCATAAAGCTGAATTGGCATCAGGTTGAATAAACCATTTGATAGTCTGGGTTGCAACAAAAGCCCAAAAGTAGGCCTGAAACCAAGGGAGGTCAAACCCACCTCTTGACCAATGTGATCTAAATTTGCTATGACTAAATCAGGGGATTTTGCCCTCCCAAATAAAATTACCTATTAATTTGTCAATTTTGGTGAGGAAACAAGAGGGAAGTTTTAGAGGGATATTAGAAAAAATACAATATTTTAGGAGTTATTGTCATTTTAATAGCAGAAATTTTCCCATTAAAGGTAAGATTAAGCAATTTCCATCTGTCAAATATATTTTTAATGTTAGTAGAGGAGAGAAATTAGCATCCCATACTTTATCCAATGATGGGATGATCCGGATAACTAAATATGAGATACCTTGGGGAGCCCAGCGGAAGCCCAAAGGATCATTCATGTAAGATTTACAGAGGTTGTTTAATGGTAGCATTTCAGATTTATTAAGATTTAGAGCAAGTCCAGAGATAAAGGTGAATTTGTTAAAAAGTTTAACTAAAGGTTGCCCTGAAGATTGGAGATTTTCTAGGAGAATAAGAAGATCATCTGCATAAAAGAGTAAAGTGTAGTGAGAGTTACCGACAGGGATGCCTTTAATTATGCAGGATTGATGAAGAGCTGCAGAGAGAGGCTCCATGGCAAGTATAAACAAATATGGTGATAAGGGGCATCCCTGTCTAGTGCCTCTTGCAAGATGAAAGGAGGGGGATAGAGTTAAGTTAGTAAGAATTCGAGCAGAAGGGAGAGTGTACAATAATTTGATACAGGGGCAGAAATTGTTAGTGAAACCAAAATGTGATAAAACTTGGTATAAATAGTTCCAATTAAGGGAATCAAATGCTTTCTCAGAATCAATGGCTATGGCCGTGGCTGGTGATTTAAGAGATTTTGCTTCGTAAATTAAGCTAAAAAAGGAACAAAGATGATCAGAACCGGTTCTATGTTTAATAAATCCGGCTTGAGAAGGATGGATGAGTTTTGAAATTAATGAATCTAAGTGAAGGGTTAATAATTTAGCAAAAATGTTTCCGTCTGTATTGAGCAGTGATATCGGTCTGTAACTTGAGGGAAGAGAGGGATCGTTATCTTTTTTTGGTAAAACAATAATAATAGCCTGGGTCACAGTGTGGGGTAGTTTACCATTAGAAAATGCTTCCAGATAGACCTTAAGAAGCAAAGGCCAAAGAGTACCAGATAGGGATTTATAGAAATCAACAGGGAAACCATCACTCCCAGGGGATTTACCATTTTTTAAAGATGATAGTGCTGTTTGGATCTCTTGTAGGGTAAATGGTTCATCCAGCATGGCCATATCTTGATGAGAGAGGTGAGGAAGCTCCAGTTTATCGAGAAATTCATGTATTTGATTGGAAGAACTGGAATTTGGATGAGAATATAGTTGCTGGTAGAAATAATGCATAATATGGTTTATTGTAAGGTTGTCTGTATAAATTTGGCCTGATGCGTCTTTCAAACCAGCAATATATCTCTCCATCTGTTGAGTTTTAAGCTGATAGGAAAGCAACTTCCCACATCTATCTCCTTGTTCCCAATAGCAGTGTTTAAGCATTAAAAGGGCAAGTTCAACTTTCCTGGATATTAATTTGTTTATTTTAATTCTTAATTGAAGAATTTCAAGATGTAGTGGTGAGTCATGATTAGGTTTTTTTTGTTTTATAGTACTAAGTTTCTTTCTCTTTAAGGGAATTTTCTAAATTTGTTAGTTGTTGCTCTCTTAGCTTTTTCCTGTGAGCTGCTAAACTAATAATGTTGCCTCTACTTGTTGCTTTTAATGCTTCCCAAACTGTGCCTTGAGATATCTCATAGGTGTCATTAAATGAGAGAATGTTTCGAATCTGGGCTGTAATCCAAGGAATAAATTCTGGGTCCCTCAGTAAAAGTGGATCTAAACGCCAAGAAGGAGATTTAGAAGGGGGTGGACCCCAAAGTAGATGTAAACTTACGAACATATGAACATACATACGAAATTTGCCAGCAGATAAAGGCCTAGAGGTCTGCCAAGTCTGCTTGAATGTGCAGCTAGCACCCTTTATTCTGCAGCTGCCCCTTCCTTCCACCCTTCCCCTTCATTAACCCTCCCCCTTGTCCTGTCCCATCCTCATTTGAAGCAGTCCACTGTTCTACTGCATACCACTTCAGCAGGTAACGGATTCCACCCAACCACCACCCTCTCTGTAAAAAAGTGTCTCCTCATCTCCCTTCTGAACCTTCCTTGCTCCAGTCTCATATCATAGCCCCTGGTGGCCCTCCCCTTCCTTACTTTGAACAGGCCCTCTGTACCCATCTCATTTATTCCTTTCATGTATTTAAAGGTTTCAATCATGTCACCCCGTCTCTCCTCTCCTCCAGTGAGTACATGTTCAACTCCTTCAACCTCCTCTCATATGATAAGTCCCCCAGCCCCTCAATCATCTTTGTCACTCTGCACTGCACCCCCTCCAGTAACTTAATGTCCCTCTTCAGATATGGACGCCAGTACTGCATGCAGTACTCCAGGTGTGGTCTAACAAATGACCTACACAGTGGCAGAATCACCTCCTCCCTCCTCGAGGATATACCCCTTGCAATACAACCCAGCATTTTGTTGGTCTTTGCAGCTGTCTTCCTACATTGTGCCAAGTTGTTCATTGACCCTGTAATGAGCACACCCAGATCCTTCTCCTCTCTCTGTCTGGGCCAGCTGTTCACCCCTAGCTGGTAACTCTTCCTGGGTTCTTTCATCCCAAAATGCAGCACTTTGCACTTTTTGGCATTAAAGCCCAGTTGCCAGGTGTCTGACTAGGTTTCAAGCTTTGCCAGATCATCCTGCAACCCCTGCCATCCCCCTAGGTCATCCACCACCGTGCCTACCTTGGTATCATCAGCAAACAGACTGATCTTACTCTTGATGTCCCTTGATATATCTGCAATGAATATCCCAAACAACTCTGGTCATAACACTGAGCCCTGTGGAACACCGCTCATCACTGCCCTTGGGTGTGAGAGCTCCCCACCCACCACCACCCTCTGTTGCCTTCCTTGTAGCCAGTTTCCTACCCATCTCACCAGCTTTGCACCCACCCCTGTGCCTAGTAACTTCCTTCCCAGCCTTCCATGTGGCACTGAGTTGAATGTCTTACTGAAGTCCAGATACAGGACATCCACTGCATGGCCCCTGTCCAGTTGCCTAGTTACCCAGTCATAGAACTTGACCAGGTTGGTTTGGCAGGATCTGCCACGTATGAAGCCATGCTGTCTGCTGTCCTGTAGTCCTTTGGCCTCTAGGAGGACCACCAGCCTCCTTCAGGATAGTCTCCATTAGCTTACCCATGATGGATGTGAGGCTCACTGGTCTGTAGTTTCCAGTTCATCCTGGGCCACTCTTGTGGAGGGCACCACATGAGCCATCCTCCAGTCCTGAGGCACACACCCCAAATGTAGTGAGGCATTAAATAGGTCTCGCTAAAGGTCCTGCAAGGACCTCTGCCAGCCCTTCAGTACCCTGGGGTGGATGCCATCTGGGCCTGGTGCCTTGTCCACCCTCAGTGCCTTCAAACCATCTCAAACTCTGCTCTATGATTTCCATCTGTCACCACATCCCCCTGCTTCTGTCATTTCTCCCACCTTGGATGTCACCTCCTTCTCTTTAGTAAATGCTAGCAGAAGTACTATTTAGTGCTTTCCCTTACCCCTGCTTCCATCCAACCCCCTCCTTCCCTAATCCTTACTATGTGGTCCTTACAGCCCTTTTCTCCGATGTACTTAAAAGCCATTCTCCCTCTTCTTAATGCCTTATGCCAGCCTGAGTTCCATAGATGCTTTGGCTCCCCTTACTGCCCTTGTCACCTCCTTCGATTCTGTCAAGTACTCCTCCCTGTTCCCCCCCTTCCTGTTTTCTTGTACTTCCTAAAGGCAGCTCTTTTCCTCTTTACCTTTTTCATGACCTCCTTGATCAACCAGATTGGTTTCTTAGCCCTAGTCTTCTTGCTCTGGGCTTTGCAGCAGGTTTTGGTTGCCTCCACTATCCCAGCTTTATGAGCTCCCACCTCTGTTAGTGTCCATACTAGATTGAATTCTGCCCAGGTACCCTTTACCACTTCCCCTATCCTCCCAAAGTGGCCCTCCTGAAGTCCAACACTATTGTGCCAGATTCCACCTTCCTTGCCCATATCCAATGTGAGCCATACTAAGCGTGGTCACTTCCTGACAGCGGTTCCTCCACTGTAGTTCTCTCACAAAGTTCCCATTTGCCAGCACAAGGTCAAGGGTATTTCTAACCTGGTTGGTTCACTGACCATTTTCAGCTGGAAGCTGTCCTGAAGGCATCCAGCAGTACCTGCTCCTTCTGTTCCTGGATGTTGGGGTGCTCCAGTCCACTCCTGCATGTTGAAGTCCCCCACAATCACCACACCTTTTCTCGCAGGTTCTCCTGATCTGTCCCGCTTAGATCCCTGCTCTAACTCCTCCGTTGTTGAGATGGTGGCCTGCACACCACTCCCATTCTAAGAATCCTATTCTTGGAATCCTGGATCTGCATCCAAAGTGACCTGTTACCACCCTCCTCCCTTCCTCCCTTACACACTTCAGTCCTTCCTTCACATATAGTGCCACCCCTCCTCCTTTCCCAATCACTCTCTCCCTATGAAATAATCTGTACCCTGGTACAGACAGGTCCCAGTCATTGTATTGGGTGGCCCATGTTTCCATGATGACTGCAATGTCCACCTCTCCCTCTGACATGAGAGCCTGTAACTCTGCAGTTTTCTTCCCAAGGCTCCTAGCATTAAGGGTAACCACCTTCCACCCTTTCCTCCCTCCCATCCTTCCCTCCTTTCCTAGCATCACCAACAGTACTTGCCATTTGTCCTTTGTCACTGTTATGGGGTAAGCTCACATGGTTTCCCAACCTGTGTCTCTGTATATCTCTTCCCAACTGCCACCCCCCACTCCTAGTTTAAATTCCCAACTTCCTTTATGTACCTCCATCTTCTGTTTCAACACTTCTTCCTCCTCACTGAAGTGTAGTCTGTCCTTGGCATAGAGACTACTGTCCTCCCAGGTCCCTCCCCACCCCAATAGCCTTATCCTTTAGCACAACACCAGGTTCTTAGCCATCCATTAAATTCTCTATTCTCAGCTTTCTTGTTGTGCTTGGTTTTGGCACAGGAAGTATCTCTGAAAAGTTACTGATCTTCCTGCCCTCACATAATTGTATTAGTTCTTAAACCTCCTCTGGACTGTATCTACTGTCTTGTCAGCCAGGTCATTTGTCCCAGGATGTATAATTAAATGAGACTTGTCCCTACCTCTTCTAGCATATTTCAGAACAGACTGTCCCACCCTTTCTGCTGTCATTCCTGGCATGGCCTTCACCCAAATGCGACTATGCCTCTCCCCCTTGCTGCCCCACCTAACTCCTCTTAGTATTGAGTCCCCCAGCACCAAGATTCCACCTCTCTTACTTCCTGCTTACTTCCATTCATCTCCCTCTCTCATTTCCAGCTCCTCCTCTTCCTCCTGCACATTATTTCCCCCTTTTACCCCTGTTGCAATTCTCCCAGCAGAACTTCCCCGCTCCAGTTTGGTCCAGGCATTTATCAATTACTCCTCTAATTTCATCATTTCCTCCTCCACCTTCTTCCTCTCTAGCAGTGCACAACTATTTTCTGATGGCCCTCTCAAATGCCCGCCTCTCTCTTCATAGTAACCTGTTCTTCCTTCCACCCATTACTTTTGCCACTTCTTTGCCTCCTCACAAGTCCCTATCTCCTCCTTCCATTTGTCTTTGTCTCCTGACCTGGTTTCCCCAGCAATTGTTCTTCCTGGCCTGGGCCCCTCTGTCTCTGCTTCCCTTCTTCTGACCCTCTCCTCACCACTGTTGGCTTAAATTGCCCTCCCTCATCTCCCCTTCTTCCTCCATCCAGTATTGGGCTAAACCCACCCCCAATCTGCCTTGCCTGTCTTAGTTCCTCCTGCAGACCCTCAATCTCCTTTCTAAATTTTTCTATGTGGTTGCACACTAAATATCCTCCCATACTCCAGGCAAATTTTAGAAAGATTGGTGCACCACAGTTGTTGCAGCCTACCACCCTACCCATTGCTGTCGTTGCCCAACAGTGACCCCCCACCCTTCCAGAAGCAGAAACTTATAAGAGAGTGGTCTGATATGGTAATTGGGAGGATGTCTGTATTAATAGTTTTTTCTGTAATAAAAGGGGATGAAAGCCGATAATCAATACGACTGTAAGATTTGTGTAATGAGGAGTAAAATGTATAGTCACGCTGTCTAGGGTGGGAAAGTCTCCATATGTCAGAAAGGCCCAGATCTTTCATTAGCAATGTCAAGGCATTAATGCTTTGTGGATGGGCATCGTATGACTTATTACTTCTATCTAGGTGTGCTTCTAAGGTTAATTTAAAATCCCCACCCATAAGAATGGGTGAGTTATTGTTGTTATTGATCATAATTTGTTGAGCCAAGTTATGAAAAAATTCAGGGGAGTCAGAGTTAGGGGCATAAACATTAACTAACATAAAAGTACCTACAGTGGAAGATAATTGAATTATAATCCATCTACCATCCGAATCTGTGATAGTTTTCTTTGGGGTCCAATTAAGAGACTTATGTAATAGAATAGCGACACCTCACTTTTTAGAGGAGGCAGAGGATGCAAATACTTGACCAACCAATCCTTTTTTAACCTGTCAACATCCTCTGACATAAGTTTAGTTTCTGGTAAGAAAGCAATATGTGTTTTATGCTTCTTAAGGTAGGTAAGTATTTGTTTGCACTTACAAGGTGTATTGAGTCCCTTAACATTCCATGAATGTAATATCAGATCACTCATAATGGTAAATGGTAAAATAGGAAGTTACAAATCGGAATGAGGGACTCATAAAAAGCTAAGTCAGAGAATGTCAAAGGTTCTAAAGGCAGGTGAATAGGTTGTACAAATGTGAGCAGGATCCTTAGGATATATGGATTCAGAATAATATGATAAATATATCTATTGAGTCTCACTTAAGAGAAATACAGGGATAAAATAGTAGAAAGAATATTCATAGAAACAACGAAAACTTGTATATTACAGTTAGAACATTTGTGAAGTGTAGAGAGATGGGAGTCGGTACACATACCAGAGACTCTCTCGCCACACTACTAGGCATGTAAAAACGTAGATAACACTTAAGAAAAAGCAGCATGCTATATTTCTAAGGTATTAACTATGTGTAACAATATCTTATAAGTAATTATTATGACTAGAACTCAGGTAGTTAAGCTAGAACCCTGGGAAAGACCAATAAACATCATACCAAACAATGCAAAAAACATTTTTAAAGTGGTAATAAAACTAGACATGGTAATCATGTTGAACTATATCATATTAGTTCAATAAAAGGATAGTATGCAATATAACATCACATATCACTAAACAGCATAATCCAGAAGATAAAGGCTTATAAGATATGTAGACATCCACATAACCTATTAAAGAATGGATATGTGATATGTACTATTAACTTAAAGTAGTAGGTACTTTAAAAAGATATATAGATAACCACTATGTAAATATATGTATATAGCACTTGCTATAAAGTGAAAGTGAATCTTTAAATGTACTAAACATACATGGCGTTATGCTATGTTTTATGTTTCACTTTTTTATTTTATTGATAAGCTGATAGCTAGTAGAACACCTATGGGCCTGGGAAAGACCTAAAAGAAAAAAAAATGTATATATCCATGTAAATAGGTTTACACATTTAGATAAGTTCAACAAGCATATACTTGTAAATTTGATTCTTTGAAAAAATACAGCCCCTAAGTTTCAAACGCGATTTACAGCCTTGATACGACCAAACCTGCTGAATGTGATAGCGCTAACAAGTTAAGATAGGCATCGCATTTGAACAAAAGAAAAAGAGAAAAAAGAAGTAACCAAATGTGATACTGAAGTAAAGAGCTCCACATAAATATTCACACACAAAGTCAGAAACACATGGCAATCAATGCACCTTACAGTTCTGCATCAGATAAACAGTGTTAATTACATTGTTCATCAGCCTCCCCTTAGTTTTCTTTTTCAGGGGGTATGGGGAATCAGCCACCAGTTCTTCCCAGGAGAAGACAGGGGAATTAAAAGTAGGCAGTATATTTGCGAGGGCATCAGCAAGTGGCTCCTAGTCATCCTCTATAAGCACTTCACGAAGGTGGTAATGAAACATTATGAAGTGGAGCACACCTGTTAGAGCAAGAAAAGTAGAAAAGCCGACATGTTTACAGACTCCGAGTAGAATGATGAGGGGATGTTATTCCAGCATCGCAAGTGTCTGGTATGTAGAAAGCTGGCAAATTTCTTTCATACTCATATATGCAGAGGCTTGAGCAGGAGCAGATGGATTAGTTGTAAACTGTACAGGTTTCTCTGAGTTCCTGTTCATTTTCATAGGTGATAGCTAGGAAACGTCGGTCCTCCTAAGTGGGATTCAGAGCAATAACTAGATCTAATGCAGCATAGTTAACAGATGTGACGGGTGTAGTTCAAGGTGTGTTAAGAGATGCAGATGCGCTTCAATTAAGCAAAAAAAAAAGAGAAACTTTGAATACAGCCCCTAAAATTCTGGTGCGGTTTACAGCCTTACTCAGTCCAAACCAGCTGGGTGTAATAGTATTACATAATTTAGTATGAGATTTCGAGGGCTTAATATAGATATTCACAAATAATATCAAAACCTCGTATCAGTCAATGCTTGTAACAATTATTCATTTGGGAAGCAGTATTATGGATTCTGTTCTTTAGTTTCCCCTTTCTTTCCTTTTTGGGAGGTTCTGCTGATTTAGATGGGGAGCTAGATACCAGCTCTGCCCAAGAGGAGCCATGTGAATTGATATTAGGCAAGGCATTTGCATGGGTATCAGCAGGTGGATCTAAGTCATCTTCTCAAAGTTCTTCATGAGATGAGAGTGAATCTTCACAGAGTGGAGTGTATTTATTAGACAACGCAAGAGGGGTAGGGAAGTCAACATGCTTTTCAGTTTGCAAGTCCGACATTGAAGAAGTATCATTCGAGCAGCACAAGTGTTTAGAATGCAGAGAATGGACAGACTTTTTTCTTGTATGCACGTTGAAACTCTGGCAGGAGCTGAAGTTTTAGTTGAGGTTGGTGCAGGCTTCTCTATAGTTTTTTGATTAGTTTCAAAGACGTCGCTGGAGACTGTCGGACCTCTTGAGAGGAATTCGGGTCAATATTTAGATTGACTGCAGCACAATCAATGGCTATGGTATGTGTAGTTTGAGGTATATTGAGAAATGCTGATAAAGCTTCAGGTGTGTGAAAGTCTTTAAATGAATAGTTCAGAAATAGACGCATTGTGGCTAGGTAGCGTACAGCAAACTTAATACCTCACTGATGCAAAACAGTTTTGATAGGATTGTAAAGTCTGCGCTTATTTGATAGTTCTCTTGAGAAATCTCTAAAAATTGATATTTTATGATCCTGCCAAGTAGGCGTACCCACTTGCCTTGCTTTTTGAATAATTAATTCTCTGTGTGCATAGTTCAGAAATCTGGTGATGATGGGCCTTGGTTTTTGAGTAGGACCAGGCCTTTGGCTTAGATTACAATGAGATCTCTCAATAGTGAGGTCTTGGTCAGGTGGAAGTTTAAGCAACATTGGAAGTGCATGTTTCAGACGGTGCGCTGGTCTCTCCGAGCTCTGCACCTTCAGGAAATCCCAGAAATCTAAGGTTGTTACATCTGTTTCTGTTTTCTATGTCATCAATTTTATCATGAAGATTTTTAATAATTCTTCCTGCTCCCTGATTGTAGCTTTCAGATCCATAATAGAGCCTTCATTTTGAATTGTTTTAGTTTCTGTAGCAGAGATTTTTTTGGTCAAGCAATTGTACATTAGTAACATTTTGTTGTGAGATTATTTTTAAGTCATTTAACTCATTGATTAGTTGCTGAAACATTGATTCAATTCTGTTGAGAGAGCTGCTATGCAAAGGTTGATCAGCCATTGTTGCAGGCTGAAAATAGAGCAGCTGTCTGATTGCAGATCTAAAATACTATAACTGTGAGATAGCAAAAAATACTATACCAGAGCTGAACTTTGATGCAGGTAGAGTAAAGACCCAGTATTTGGCAAAGAATGAATGTCTGGGTAGAGATGGATGGATGATGATAGTTGGTGAACCCAGGAGCAACAGAATTAAGCAGCCATCTTCGGCTCAGCCAAGCCACGCCCCCCCCGACTGCCACTTCTAAACAAATGTTATGGGATGCAGGCAAGGCATACATGAGGGGAGCAATTTTAGGGTACATGGTGAAATATAAAAAAAACTAGATTGGAAAGACAGAAAGCCCTTCAACAGAAGTTGAGAATATTGATGGGGAGGATAGCAAGGGGGGAAGGAGGTGAACAGGCGAGGCAGGAGTTGGTAACAACCAGACAGACGCTTAATACCTTATTGATGGATGAGGCTCAGAAAAAAATTATTCTACCTGAAACATAGAATACATGAGTGGGGGAACAAGCCAGGGCCTTTGCTGGTAAACCTTGTGAAGGGTAGGAAAAATGTGGTGCACATCCTTGGCATCAAAAATAAAAAAGGGCAGACAGTTACTAAGTATGTGGAGATAAGGGATACATTTAAGAAATACTACGAGGATTTATACAGAGCAAGTGGAGAGGGAAGTGAAAAAGAAATGCATGACTTTCTGGCTAAGTATAAATTGCCCCAAGTAACAAAGCACCAACAGGAGCTGTTAGATAAGGAGATTACCAGAGAGGAAATTATTCAAGCCATCAACAAAGTGAAGCCGGGGAAGGGATGTGGCCCAGATGGCCTGCCTGCAGAGTACTATAGATTGCTGAGAGAGGAGGTAAAGGAGGTTATGTGGGAAGTATTTAGGGAAGGAAGAGAGAGAATGGGGAGCTGCCAGATACATGTGGCTGCATCTTGGTGTGTGTGAGTCCTAAACCAAATAAGGACCTAATGGAATGCTCATCATATAGACCAATATCCCTGTTAAATTGCAATGCTAAGGTGTTTGCTAACATTTTGGCTAGCAGATTGGAGAGTATCCTCCCAGAAGTGATCCATCCGGATCAAACTGAATTTATAAAAGGTAGGCATTCTTATCATAATATTAGGAAGGTCCTCAATGTCTTGGAACAAGCCAAGAAATCGGGGGGGGGGAGGCGGCCATATCTGTTTACAATCTTGGAATGCTTTGGGTTAGGGAAGAGTTTCACTAAAATGGTAAGAGCATTGTACTGGGCACCCAAGGCTACAGTACTAGTCAATGGGAACTTAACAGAACAATTTACTCTCTACAGGGGGACAAGGCAGGGATGCCCTCTCTCCCCTCTGCTATTTGCAATGGCGGTAGAGCCACTGGCTATAGCCATCAGGGAGGACCTAAGAATACAAGTGATAAAAGGGAAAAGTGGGGGACAGCATAAAATTACACTATATGCTGATGACATGATGTTATATGTGATGAGTCTTTCACTGTCTATGCCTTCCTTGCTGGAAATCATAGGTCAATTTGTTACATTCTTGGGATAGAAATTGAATCTGGGGAAGTCTGAAATCATGTTTCTGGGGGAAAAGAGGGGGTTGCGGGTGGTACATGGGGTTTGAAGAGGGTAGGTATGCACCTCACTTGTTTGGGGATCAAGATAGGTAGGGACTTGAGATCACTTTATAGGCTGAATTATACCCCACTATTGAAACTGGTAAGAGAAGATTTGGGCAGATGGAGAAACCTGCCTATATCATGGTTAGGACATATTAATTTACTTAAGATGAACATTCTTCCCAGAGTACTATATCCATTACAGATGTTGCCAATAAGGTTGACAGGGAGAGATATAAAGGCATTTGAAAAGGATTGCTCCAGGTTTATATGGCAAGGAAAAGAAACTGAGGACTAGTTTAAATAAGCTGAAAGCTGACCAATCTCAGGAGGGCTGAACTACCCAGACATGAAGTTATATTTCTGGGCGGCACAATTGAGAATCATTAAAGATTGGATGTACAGGCCAAAAGAGGCCAGTTGGGTAGATCTGGAGGAGGAGGGATATGGAGTTCAAATCTCTTCTTTGTTAGCAGAAGCAGGTAGAAGGGGGTTGTGGGATAAGTGGGACTCAAGTATCTTAGTGAAGGGGATAATAGATAGCTGGGATCAAATTAAGAAGGCGACGGGGCACCAAAAGGGGGAATCTTTTATTTTACCGTTAGTTGGGAACCCATTCTTTATTCCGGGGGTAGGAGGTCCAGTATTTCAGAGTTGGGAAGAGAGGATAGTAATGTGCCTTAATGATATAAGGAAAAAGGGAGTGATCTGCCCATTTAATGAACTTAGGGAAGAACTGGGCTTCCGGCCCATCACTTGTTTAGCTATTTCCATGCGAGGAAATATGTTCGGGGCATTGAGAAGCACAGAGTCCCTGGTGCTTGGATTCATGTTGTGGAGGAATTGCTGCAGCAAATTAAACAGAAATCTGTAGGTATTATAAGGAAGGCTACATCCCTCCTGTGCCTCCAGTGGCCAGATATGACAATTAAAACTAAACACCTGTGGGAAAGAGACTTGGGAGGTGTACTGTCCGAGGAGCAGTGGACTTTAATGAAAGGGACACACCAGGGGTTATTACTTTGTAATAAATATAAGGAGGCAGCATATAAATTTGTGCACAGGCTGTATACTCCACCAGTTGCAGTGGACAGGTACAACCCAACAATGTCGGCTATTTGTCAGAGATGTGGGTCAACCTTGGGTACATACCTACATTCATTTTGGACATGCCCAATACTCCAAGCCTTTTGGGGGGAAGTGGCAAAAGAGTTGTCAAACATTATGGGGCAGCAGGTTAGAGTGGAGCCACTTATAATGTTGTTTGGTGTAGATGACACACACCAGGATGAGGTGGGAGATGCTAGAGAGATGGGTGAGAATACTTTTGGTATTGGCAATGCAATGTATTTGGAATACATGGGTTTCTGGGGATAAACCTACAATTAGGCAGTGGAGGAATCTTGCATAGGATGCACTGCAACTAGAAACTTTGACATATAAGGCTGGGGGGTGAGAAAATCAATTTGTGAACATGTGGGCACCCTACTTGCATACTGTGCACCCCTTGGAACAAGAGGCATTAAGATGAGGATAAAATAAACTACAGGGAACAAAAATAGGGAGGTTAATAGTAAAATATTAAAAAGCAGTAAACGAGAATCTATGGAGTGATGGATGGGCCCCTCTATTAGGAGAAGTTGGCTCCAAGGGGTAACATAAACAAAAAAAGAAAGGGGGGTTACTATCAGAGTATGGTATCACAGGCTATAGTGAAAGGTATGGATATTCATAGTGGATGAAGGAATCTCTATTAATCGGGGAGGAGGGAAGGGGAAGGGGAGGGTGATACAGGGGTGTGGAGGTGGGAGGGAGGGGAGGGAAGGAGCCCTTTTCTTTTTTTCTCTCTGCTCTTTTTTCCTTGGGCAACTTTTGTGTCCTGCTTTTCTTTTCTTTGTTTCTCCTCCTTTATTTTTTATTATGATGTAACATCTTAAGATCAAATTATGGAGACATGTACCTATTCTGAGAATGATGTATAAGGTCTATAAGAACGGCACTTAAATTAATTGGTGGAAATTGATAGATGTAATAAGTGAGGCCTGTAAAATATGTATAAGAATGCTGTGTCTGCTGAGATGTAAACTATTGTTTTGCTGTGGTATGAAAAAGATAAACTAATAAAATGATTATGCAAAAAAAAAAAACAGGTACCTATGCATGTAATATTCTCTATGGATTTCACACTTTGTGAAAATACATTTATTTATAATATCTGAAAGAAACATGCCTGAGCCACATCAGGAGAGTGTGGTGAAAGGGTTCAATATGGCAGTCTGTAAGAAGAAAAGGGAACAAACCCTCGCCCTTTGGAGGAAAAGGTACAACTGCTAATACTACAAATCACACAGGTAAGAAGCAAATACTGACAATACAAGTCACACAGGTAAAAAAAACAACAAATAAGGTGTTTTTATTTAGTGCCAAAATCATGGTGGTACAAAGGAATATAGAGCATCAAACAGTACATTGGAAAACAGCGGGACTGACACCCAACATGTTTTGCATTATGTGCCAAATCATGAGACATGGAGAGGTGTTTTGCCATATGTGTGGAATAATGAGACTTGGAAAGTGTTTTGTAGTATGTGCTGAATCATAGGACATGGAGAGATGATTTGCAGTATATGCAGAATATTTCAGATTCATGGATTCATAGATTGGTTACAAGTTCAGTGAGCTGGGGCCCTTTAGTGAACTCACCACCACTTTAGTTGTGGAAAATACATTTTTTGGACCTCATGAATATATCTAATCTTTGTTTAAAAGTGTCCATGGTCTCAATAGTAACTATATTTCTTGGTAGGGTGTTCCATTTGGTGACAACTCACTGAGTAAAAAATGTACTTCTCCTCACTCCTATTAATTTTTGGGCATGGGATCTACAGGTAATTACTTCACTCCCTACATATCTAATCTGTATTTGGTGTATAAGGATCCTTCATATATTAATAAATTAAGCACATTTTACCCCTTATGTTTCTATATTGGGTTGAGCACAGATTTATTTTTCTTCAGTCTATCATTATATCCTAGCTGTTGAGATGTCCTAATATTTTACTCAGTCTTCTCTGTACCTTTCAACTAGTCTCTGGGTTTTGATATCTTGTGGTGTGCTAAGTTGGGCACAGTATCCAGGTTGGGATGCACCAGGGAGGCATAAAGTGGCACTATACCATCATTGTCCCTGCTTTTGATGTTACGTTATATACACTCTGTTAATTTCTAACATGTTTTGACTGCCTCTTGATTATCTCTAGCAAAGGATAGGTCATTTGTGATTAGCAACCCGAGGTCCTGTTCCTCTTTTACCTCTGTTAAAGGGATATTGTTAATTTTGTATTTGTACATAGGTTTTTTTTTTACCCAAATGCATCACCTTGCATTTTGCTATACTGAATTTCATTTTATTTATTTCGGCCCATAATACAAGCTTATCAATACTCGTTTGAAACAATCTAGTATCAGTGTCTGTTTTAGCATGACTCCCAACCTTTCGATCGCCTGCATATTTGCAGATCCAGATATTTTCTGGGGGGGGGGGATAGAAATCATAATATTAAAGAGAATGGAGCCTAAGATTGAGCCCTGAGGGACTCCACTAAACTCCTTACCTGGTCTACAGTAGTAACCTTTTATAGATACTCTCTGAGTTCTGTTATAATGGGACATGGAGAGGTGATTTGCAGTATGTGCTGAATCATGGGATATGGAGAAGTGACTTGCAGTATGTGCTGAATCATGGGCCATGGAGTATGTGGAGTTTGCAGTATGTTCTGAATCATAGGACATGGAGAGGTGATTTGCAGTATGTGCAAGAACCATGGGGCATAGAGAGGTGATCTGCAGCATGTGGTGAACCTTGGGATATGGAGAAGTGTTTTGTGCATGGGGTCATTCTGCCACAAGTCAAAACAGCATGGATAAAAATGTTGCAGCTAAACGGTGCTCAACAAAAACAGAGTCGGGGAAAAGACCAACTGGATTCACACACTGCACCATTTCAAGGCAATGGACAGTTATGTTTTTTGCAGAGGGCTTTGCCACCCACACCTCCTGCATGGGGTGGCTTCACCCCACACACCTTGGAACTTAAATAACCACCTCTGGGGAGGGGACCTTTGGGGATGGGGAGAAACCCGGGAGGGGGGAGTTTTTTTAAATGAAATCCCAGTAAAATGTTGTAGCAGGGGGCACCTGGGGGGGAACTGAACCATGGTTCCAGGTCTTCTGACTTCACTGTGTGCTGATGCCCTAGCTATTCTTCATGGGAGCAGTTGACCAGGCACTCAGCACATTACTACTCATCCTCTCTCTAGTTAAGTATGCAGTGACAGGGGTAGTGATGCCTACCACTGTTCTACCTCTGTCACTATAAATCCTGGTACTCCTTATAAAGCACAGTTAATACTGTGCTATTTTATGTGTGCAGTATTGATCTGGTACTGATGTTTTGCAGTATGTGCTGAATCAGAGGATATGGAGGGTTGTTTTGTAGTATGTGCTGACTCACTGGACATAGAGAGGTGATTTACATTTTATGTGCTGAATCAGGGGACATGGAGAGTTGTTTTGCAGTATGTGCTGAATCTTGGGACATTGGTGATTTATAGTACATGCTAAATCAGGGGACATGAAGAGGTGACTTGCAGTATCTGCTGAATCAAGGGACATGGAGAGGTGATTTGCAGTATGTGTTAAATCATGGGACATGGAGAGGTGATTTGCAGTGTGTGCTGAATCGTGGGACTTGGATAGGTGTTTTACAGTATGTACTAAATCAGGGGACATGAAGAGGTGACTTGCAGTATCTGCTGAATCAAGGGACATGGAGAGGGGATTTGCAGTATGTACTAAATCATGGGACATTAAGAGGTGTTTTGCAGTGTGTGCTGAATCATGGGACATGGAGAGGTGATTTGCAGTATGTGTTAAATCATGGGACATGGAGAGGTGATTTGCAGTATGTGTTAAATCATGGGACATGGAAAGGTGATTTGCAGTGTGTGCTGAATCATGGGACAATGGGAGGGATTTGCAGTATGTGATAAATCATGGGACATGGAGAAGTGTTTTACAGTATGTACTAAATCATGGGACATGGAGAGGTGATTTGCAGTATGTACTAAATCATGGGACATTAAGAGGTGTTTTGCAGTATGTGCCAAATCATGGGACAATCAGGTGTTTTACATTATATGCTGAATCATGAGATGTGGAGAAGTGCAGCATGTGATGAATCATGGGACATGGAAAGGAGATTTGCAGTGTGTGCCGAATCATGGGACATGGAGAGGTGTTTTACAGTATATACTAAATCATGGGAGGTGGAGAGGGGATTTGCAGTATGTACTAAATCATGGGACATTAAGAGGTGTTTTGCAGTATGTGCCGAATCATGGGACATGGAGAGGTGATTTGCAGTATGTGTTAAATCATGGGACATGGAGAGGTGATTTGCAGTATGTGTTAAATCATGGGACATTAAGAGGTGACTTGCAGTGTGTGCTGAATCATGGGACAATGGCAGGGGGATTTGCAGTATGTGATAAATCATGGGACATGGAGAGGTGTTTTACAGTATGTACTAAATCATGGGACATGGAGAGGTGATTTGCAGTATGTGTTAAATCATGGGACATTAAGAGGTGATTTGCAGTGTGTGCTGAATCATGGGACAATGGGAGTGGGATTTGCAGTATGCGATAAATCATGGGACATGGAGAGGTGTTTTACAGTATGTACTAAATCATGGGACATGGAGAGGTGTTTTGCAGTATGTGCCAAATCATGGGACAATCAGGTGTTTTACATTATATGCTGAATCATAAGATGTAGAGAAGTGCAGAATGTGATGAACCATGGGACATGGAGAGGTGATTTGCAGTATGTGCTGAATCATGGGACATGGAGAGGGGATTTGCAGTATGTGCTGAATCATAGGACATGGATAGGTATATTGTAGGCATTTTGCTGTACTTGATGAATCATGGGACATAGAGAAGTGTTTTACATTGTCTATTTAGTCATATGACATAAAGTTAATCACATAATCTGCCTTAAATACTTTGCTTTTTAAGTTGTACCTTCACTAGCTGGCCAGTCAGGGCAGTGATAGCACCATTGCTTCTGGTGCTGAT
Organism: Neoceratodus forsteri; assembly: GCA_016271365.2. NCBI lineage: Eukaryota > Metazoa > Chordata > Ceratodontiformes > Ceratodontidae > Neoceratodus > Neoceratodus forsteri. Next base: position 269,907,465 of record CM057455.1, read on the forward strand.
GTCCTGGTTTGGAAACACACTCGGGGCATTGAAGGGTCAGCTGGGGAGGGGAGCATCACTGCTCTCTTTCTCCTGAGTTGATTCTGATCTAGACACTGGCAAGAAGAGGTTCCATGTGCAGTGTGCAGAACGTACTAACTAAAAACTATTTCCTGTTTCAGGAAAAGTTCCACTTACAACTCAAGGGGACAGCGATGGTGGAAACCTTTGGCCCCAATTATGCCAACCTCTATCTGGGGCTCTGGGAGAGAGAAGTCTATGAGGTCCAGCACAATCCTTACAGAGATAGGATTCATATCTGGCATCATTTTATAGACAACATTTGTATGGTGTGGATGGGCAGCAGGGAAGAACTAACTGAATGTGTTCAGTATTTGGAGAAGAGCAATTCGAATCTAAAATTGTCAGTGCAGTGTGATTACTGTTGTGTCTCCTTCCTCAATTGTATGATTTTCAAAAACATGGATGGTATGCTACGTGCTGACTTGTACCGTAAGGAGACTGATAGGAATTCACTTTTACTGGCCACCAGTTGGCATCTGCACCATATGATTACTAATATTCCTAAAGCCCAGATGTTGCGACTTTGAAGGAACTGCAGTGATGAAGGGGACTTTGTGACCCATGGACTTGAATTATGTGACTGTTTTCATGCAAGAGGGTATGCTAGGGACACTGTTGAACAAGCATTTAAGTATGCCCTTGAATCAGACAGGGAGGTGTTACTAATCAAAAAAAAGCTTCTAAACAGGAGGAGTCTTGAATGAATTTCATATCTAAATATTCTAGACACAGTAAGGGCATTGAAAGAATTGTCAATCAGAACTGGAAAATATTGAATGCTGAACCCCTGCTAAAATATATAACCAAAAATAGACCAAGAATGGTGTATAAAAGTGGTACTAACCTGAAGGATAGATTGGTCCATAGTTTCCAGCCCTTGAAGACTAACTTAAATAAATGGGAGAAATACATTACAAATGGTATATTTCCTTGTGGGAATTGTAAATTTTGTACCTCCTTGATTAAGGGTAACATTTTTACTAGCTGCAACAGTAGTAAGAATTTTGACACAGGAGATGTCATTAACTCTATCACTGAGAATGTAGTCTATTTAACTACCTGCACTTGTGGTACCTTCTATGTGTGGGTAAAACCACGAGGCCTTTTAAGTCTAGAATAGGTGAGCACCTTCAGTAAGTGGCACATAATGCTACAAGAAGTGCCCTGGCCATACACTGCCAAAACTCTAGACAGAATAATACTACCCATATATTCAAATTTTGTGGCCTCGAGAGAGTCAGATTAGGATCAAGAGGGGGTTGTCTAAGATTACAAATTGTCAGAAAGGAAGTCCTTTTGGATCTTTATGCTAGGGGGCATTAAACTCACCAGGTCTGAATGACAAAATTGATCTGATGCCATGTCCAAGGAGATAGTCCATTTCCACAGTAATTCCATCAGAATGATGTGATTTCAGTAATTGTCTGTACCTGTTCCTGTAAAAAGACACAGTACTTTTTAGATTGTGTGTCAACTTGTACTTTTGTTCATTCTTTTAGGACTGGAAGGAAATGCAATGCCTGCCACCAGTTATTTAGATTGAGAAGCTGCCTTCTAATTAGATCAAATTATTTTGCTACTAATGGGAAGGAGCAAAGTTATTCTGTATTTTACAGATTATTTGAGGACGACATTAAGTTATACATTGTATATTGCTGTGATTTTGTGCTAAATATGTGTTTGTTGCACTAAGTATTTTGTTTAAGGAAGGTGTAGATTTTAGTTGTATCTGTTTAGATATATATTTTTAAAAAAATTAGTTCTGAGAACTGTTGCACTCATTTCTCTGATGTATATAATGTGCACTGTCACTTTAAAGAATTGTCCTCTTTAATGGGAACAGCATTTGCAATGAACCACCCCCAGTGAAGCACTGTATAAGAAACTGGTTGGGATAATTGTGTGATCCCAGCTTTCTGCTCTTAAAGCAGTTTGCTTTCCATACTTTTAGGCTTGAAAATAAAATTTTGGAAAATTTTTGCACTGATCGAGGTGCATCTTGCTTATTAATCTCCTTCTCCTGAGCAGATGGATTATGGAACCCATTGACTGCCTGGTCCCTAGCAGAAGCTGAGAGAAAGGCAGTTCAGTACTATGAGAGCGGGGGGGGGGGAAGGGTGACGGATACTGACGCATGTCATGTGTGGGTGCCCAGTGTGCATCAAGATAACATTGCATGCTGTTATTATGTCAGAAAATGGGGCAAACCACTCGCCAGTGGCAGGATGATGCCAGACAGACCATGCACCTGACCAGTCAAGCCCAGAAAGCAAAATCAGATCCTGACAGGTGGTGGAGTTGGGGAACCCAGTCAACCATGCTGGGGGTAAGCCCTGGGTTTAGACAGCTGGCTGGGTAACTCCTGATGGAAGTCAGGGTGATGAGACTGGTGTGTCCATAAGAGCCAAAACAAGAGTCTGGGAATCTAAATTTGCTCACGATACACGAATTGGAGTAGTTGTAAATAATAATGAGGATGCTAACACCCTGCAGTCAGCATTAAGGAAATTGGAACACTGGGCTGAACTATGTAAGTTCAGCTTCAGTACTGACAAATGGACTGTAATGCATCTAGGAAACACCATGAAGTTAAAGTACATACTGGATTGGTCAGTTTTGAAAGAGGTACTGGATGAAAGTGATCTGGAAATAGGAATTAACAATGACCTCAGTTTCAAGATGCATTGCAATCAGGTGATCAAGACAGCTAGCATCATACTGTATTGCATAAATAGACATATTACTGTGCCCAGTTGTGGGCTCCAGGTGGTGAAAAACAAAATTAAACCATTTGAAAGGGTTTACAAAAGAGCAACACATTGTTAGCCATGATCCAGCACCACTGAATGTATCCTCACCTTGTGGACAGCAACACATATGAAGGCATATATACTAACCTTAGGGCAGAGACATTTATCGTATAAGCATAAGTTTCAGGATCTGTATTCTACTATGTTTTACTAATGTATATTATGCTCCATTATGTTTTAGCAATGTATCTTAGCCATGAGAGATGCTTTTTACTCTATTTTTACTGTATTCTTATAAGTAAGGCAACAGTGCTATCTTTAGTGCTTGTACATCACTATAATTGCAACTGACTTTGGGACTTCTAGAGATCCCATTTTGTTACTCTCTATGCGAGCTAGCAACTGTTAGTTAGGATAATTACTCAGGCCACCTGTTTTTCACCAATTATACACATTTTCTGTATCTTCTTTAGCTGCTGCTATGACAATTATTAGGATATAAAGCCCTGTGTAGCATGTAGCTTCTCTGAGAATAGATGAGAGACAGCATTTACCTAGGTAAGCAAAATTGGCTTGTTCTCCCAGTGATAACACTGTTGGTAATAAGTCTGTATTACTGATCTTAAATTCTATTTATTACATGAGCACCACTTGTCTGTTGTCTCTTCCTTTGTGCCATTCCACCAAAAACCTGAGAAAGGTAATTTATTACCAGCTTACATTTTGGCGACTGTGTGCAGGTTGGAAGGTACAAAAGAAGATTCCATTCAATTTATTTAAATGCCAAGTAGTGCAGTGCGGTTTTTGCATACTTGGACCTACTCATACTTACAGTAGTAACGGTTGTGGTGGACCCACACCGTCATGGTCTCGGGCATGGCAGACCCACACTGGAACCCCTTACACTCTCTCTGCGAGTGACAGTGTACCACCTTGGCATCATCACTCACCCAGTGGGAACCAGAAAGCAGTTGGTGATGGTGCCAAGGATTTTGTCCAGTTTTCCAACTGCTTCTTTGTTTGTCTACCCCTTATTTGTCATGCCTAAACTTTGCACTGAACTGAGGTTCGATGTCTTAAACTACCTCACATCCCATGGTGGATGGACAAATTTCATGCTGGATGCAAAATCTGCAGATAAACCATTGCTGCTTACATCTGACCAATACTTAGAGTCCAAACAAACAACCAAGAAATACAACCTTAAAGGTCTTTTGGTTGCAGCTCTATATACCGCTGTAGAGGGTCTCACAGCAAGGTGTGCCTCCCTTCAACTGCAAAATTCCGCTCTAAAAAAAGATTGCAGGCATTGGAGTTACAGAAAAAGGAACAGAAACTAGAGGAGGAGACAGCACTCTGTGATGCCAATAACCGACTGTTGCACTGTTCTGCTCAAGGGTTTTACTATTCTGCTGCGACAACAGTGTTGTCAATGTGCAGCATAGAGACATCCCTGATGTTGACAGGCAAAACTCCACCTTTCAACATCAGCCATGCTTCTATCTGGCGTATGCACCCCCCATCTAGAATTGTTAACTCCAATCAGAGTTAAGTTGAAGGGGGGCAACAGTCAGCATAAGGATGGAATTCCACGGTAGGTCCCCCACAGTGACAGTTTCAAAATCTTGCCAAAACCATCACTGTGGGGAATTTCACTGATGGGGTTTCGCCCTTAGGTCGGTACACTCTGCTGAATACACTGAGTGAGAAATTTCCATGTTGTGAGATGACTGTGAAAGGTTGAAATGTATAAGAAACTGCATATTTGAATTACATTTTGAGAGATATGATTGAGGATTTGAGACAGGAGAATGCTGAGTTGAAGGTGTGAGTTGTGAGTTAGAGAAAGAACTTAGGAAAAAAGTTGAACTGGGTGCTGCATACACAGTGTTGCAGTGTGAGGTTGAGAAAGGTATTGAGCAGGGCACTACAAGAGTTTGTCATAAGTAGAGTAGAAAAAAGATGGCAAAGCTTCTCAAATCAACTGGTGGTTCTTGCCAGCCATGTTAAGGCGATGAACAGGTTTCAGTATACGTCCATTGAGATTGCATCATCCAGCGATGACGACTCTGGACTTTGATGATGCGGCATGCCACGTCACATGCAAGTCCAACTCCCGTGGTGGAGCAACTACTGCCAGCCATCCACAAGGTGGCACCTACATCGACACGCACTCTGCATCACTATGTCTACACAAACATGTCAGATGCCACATACAACACCAAGATTTCAGCCCTCATGACACAGGTGGAAGGCCTGTATTCCATGATGCACCTCCGCTCACTCCTCTCACCATGAGTGATGAGTCGGAAATCTGCAGCCTAATCCAGAAAGGTATCAGTAACATTACTGTACCAGAGGACTGAAAGAGGGCCTTCCAGGGCCAAATTGACAAAATGTTCAAAGATATTGTCAATTAGAATCATGTGTACAAGACAGTTGCTGACATAGCAGTGGAAGCTGTTCTTCATGGTGCCATGGAACATATTGAATTGAATGCAACTACACATACTTTCTATCCCCTGCAAGTTGCTCACTCTGTCCAACAAATTGCCCAAAGTATCAGACAGATGGGCCCAACTGACAATCTCAATTGCCATTTGGAGAAGGTGCACTCCCTCTGCGAGAAACTTTCTCTCCAACCCGAGTTTCAGGTTCAAGTCTTGCGACAGATGATTGAATCTACCCTGTGAGATAAATGCCTAGAGACAGTACACAACTCTGACACCTTTGCCTATGATGACATTGCCATGGCACTCATAGCCACCAATTCCCTGGGCATTGTGGGAGCCCATGTAGCCAACAAGGTTAAGCAGAAAGGCAAAGAAAGCCCTGTGGCCTACCACCAATGACTATGATTCACATACAACACTGGTAAAGACCTATCAGGTGAACTTGCAGACCGAGACCAAATTAAGTTCAAGGATTTGTACATCTTGAACATGACTCCAGCCTTGCTGGAAAAGGTTGAACTCAATGTTTACCCGAGTACCAACTCCTTTGTGAATATTCTCATGAAAACAGTGCGTGCCTATCAGGTCTACTGCCATAACCTTGCTTTCAGAAAATCCAACAAAGTGACTGCGAGACAGCCCACCCCTGAGACCCCAACCCACTTCACTGTACAGGGCAGCAACCAGAAAATGATACCCCTTCTGACGACAAGCGCGGGGGGGGGGACCAGAACTATACAAATAACAGGAACAGAGACAAAGGAAATTGGAAAAATTCAAATGCCCAACAGTATAGCCAGAACCGCAATGGTCCTAGCTATCGACAGATCAAAGACAAAAATGAGACCCTCTGCAAGCTGCTGCAGGAAATCCATGCCAAGAGAGAAGCTAAAGCTCCATGAACTATAGCAGCCCTAGGCCTGACCGCTGAATGGACAAGCGGCTAAGGAAATCCTTTCCTGACCCTGGCTATTGAGTACTCGAACAGCCAAGTTAATCCTTTTGTTGCACAGGTTACTGGCCAGGCCGATGTGACATCCAAGGAGGAACCGCCTGAGCAGACCGTCCCCATGAAGGCGACATCACAGGTACATTTGTAACCATTGGAAGATATACAGAAGGCCTTGAAAGATGCTGCAGGCCTTTGGTTTCAGGAACAGGAGGATGATGATGTTGATGATTCTGAAAATACTGACTGACAATTACAGGCCCCAGTCTGGATTGTGAGTAACTTGATTGTTGACACAAATGGACGACCATGTGTAAGGTCCACGGTTGGGGACCATGCTTCTGAATACTGGAGCAGTCATGTCAGTCCTCCATGATGAGGACCCAGTCTCATCTGACTGGTCTACTGACTGGAAGACCAGTGCTCAGGGTGTAGATGGTACCCAGTGACATGCCTACCAATTTGTTCCTCTACCTGTGGTGGTAGGCCAACTCATGATCGATTTTGCTTTTGACCTCATGGTATTATGTCATCACCCCAGTATATTGGGAATTAACTTCCTAGCACTACATGGCTATGTAGTGGACCTAACCAACAGGCTACTCCTCCAGATCAAAGGACAATGTCATGCTGTCACCATTCCAGACTCACACATAGTGGTAGCCATTTCCCATAATAATAAGAAATATGACTTCATGGCTTTATTCAAAAGTCATGACCTATTTTCTGAGCTTGCACCCTTGCTGCAAAAACACCTTGACATGTTTGCCACCAACAAACATGACTGTGGTACTACCATTGAAATCACAGGACCTAACCCTGTAAGGCAGTACCAGTGTCCATTCCGTGCTGAAGCCTTGCCACCACTGAGAGAGAACAATCACTATTACAACAGAGAGTGATTAAGACCTGTGTTTCCACTGTTAATTTGCCTATTTGGCCTATGAAAAAGCCAAATGGAGCTTGGAGATTCACAGTTGATTACAGGAAACTTAAACAAGTTACCCCCAGTTGTGCCCCAACAGTAGCATCAGCACCTGATTTACTCAAGCTGCTGACACCTGACAAAAAGTGGATCACAGCTTTTGATATCTCTAATGGGTTTTGGTCACTATCATAAGCACAGGAAAGCCAATACAAATTTGATTCCACCTTTGATGGACGCCAGTACACCTGGACCTGTCTTCTCCTGGACTTTCATAACAGCCCTCCCCTCTTCCATCTCCACATGATGGATGCCCTGCAGGGGTTCTCCACACCCCAGTGTCTCCTGCAGTACATGGATGACTTGCTTTTAGCAGCCACCATAAAAGGAGAACATTTTGCCCTTCTAGATGAACTTCTGTCACTCCTCAAGAGAGCAGGTCTCAAGAGCAATCCCTCAAAAGCACAACTCCATGAAAAAGAGGTCTTCTTCCTTGGTCTGCACATTACAGACCAGGGCAGAAGTCCAGCTGTCAAGAAGATCCAGGGCTTGCAAGATCTGCCACTTACTACTAGCGTGGCAACACTCAAACTATTTTTAGAAATGGTAAACTACTCCAGGGATTTTATCCCTGATTTTGCCTTGAAGGCTGCTCCCTTGTATGAACTTTTGTAAAAGGATGTTCTATGGACAAGGGTCCCCACTCATACTGAAGTGGTCACATAGCTCAAACAGGCCTTAGCCTCAGTCCCAGCACTGATCAATTCTAACCCAAATTTCCCATTCCATTTAGAAACTGCCACTTCTGATGTGGCCATGTCTGCAGTATTGGCACAAAAGCACAATAGGTACCTCAGACCCATTGCCTATGCTTCTCATATGCTGTACCAAGCAAAGAGAAAGTACAGTCTCCATGAAAGAACAGTTTTGGCAACCTACTGGGCTGTCAAACATTTCATGTACCTCATTGGGTATGCACCTATTGTTTTGCATACCTGCCACACTCCAACCAACTTTCTACTTTCAGATAAAGTGAAAGATGGTTCAGTTTCTGACACCAGACTCACCCACTGGTCTTTGCTTTTCAGGACAGAGACATCAAAGTACTACCTGAAAAAATGCCATCTATCTTAGCCCATGGCCTACGTTACACAAGTATGCCCCATGGCTGTGCATTCCAACCTTCTGATTTACCTGAGCTGGGACCATTCTTATCAGCTACACCAAATGTTTTAGAGAATACCAACATGTAACATGTCTTTACAGACCGCTCCACCTTCTATGTGGATGGAGAACAGGTAGCAGGATTTGGTGTGCTCATATTAGCTCAAGATGGCAATTTCAGTTGCATTTCCAGGAAATGCGCCATCATCTCCTCACACTATGCCAAACTGGCAGCTGTGGCCTGTGCTTTAGAGGTCATGACCCATGGTGACAAGGATGCCATAATCATTGCAGACCCTAGCTGGGTCTGCTTTTCCCTTACTGAGTTTCACCATTCTGGGAGAAAAATAACTTTACATCCTCTGATGGCACACCTGTCTAATATAGGGATCTGTTTGTGTCCATGCCCACCCTGACACAACAGTTTACTCACAAACTGTATATCCACAAGGTAAAAGCTCACTCTAAATCTGACCCTTACCATGAATTCAAAGATCGAGTGGAATTGCTTGCCAAATCAAGCACTTGATAGTGAGAGACATGAACAATGACTCACTCAGTAGCTGTGGCAGCTATTTTCTTAGCCACCAGCACCAGGCAGAAACCATTACCAAAACCTCCACTGAACTTTCTACTGCATAGAAATCAGACCCAGAATTAAAAGATGTGTTCAAACTTTTGGACAAAGGAGCTGAATAGGAACTACTGGCTGGTAGTCCTTACAAGAGATACTCAGACAATATACATTTGTCTAGTGATCAGAAGTTCATCTGGTATCAAAAAGGAAATACATGTGACAAACTGTGGGTTGCACCACAATTTTTACAAATTAAATTCATCCATATGGTTCATGATACTCCTACTAGTGGACACGATGGGACAGATAACACCCTCCAGAGACTCAAAATCATCATCTGGTGGCCTGGTATGGCCAAAGATGTAGAGTACTATGTGAACAGCTGCATAGTGTGTGCCCAGAACAATCCAAGTTTGGTGAAAAGAAATGCCAAATTGTTGCCACAAAGGCAAACTGGACCATGGAATGCAAGAAATCAATTTCATTGGCCCCCTTACCAACTCCAGCAAGAACAAGTATGCACTTGTTGTCACAGATTTGCTTTCTAAGTGAGTGGAAGCTTTCCCTACTAAGAATAACACAGAAAAGACAACTGCCAAGATCCTAGTGGATCAATTGTTCTCCAGGTGGGTTCTACCCCTTAAGGTAGACTCAAACCAAGGAAGATGAAACTAGTTTTACAGCTGAACTGATGAAGCAGACACTCCAATTGATTGGAGTAGATCAAAAATTCCATGTCCCATACCATCCTCAATCCTCAGGTCAGGTAGAAAAAGCAAATGGAAGAATCAAACAGATGTTATGCAAATTCATCAATGACAATCCCAAGGATTGGGATTCCCTCTTGCCATTACTACTGATGGCAATCAGGGGCACTCCTGCAGCAACTACCCAGTGCACACCCTATGAGGTTCTGACTGGTAGAGCCATGAGATTACCTGAGCACCTGTTGATTGATCTCCACACCCCTACTGCAGATAGAGTATCTGTGGATAAGTATGTTGGAAAGCTTCATGAGGATATCATGAAGACACACCTGTTTGCTGCCAATCAGATAGGCAAAGATCAACAACAAGCTAAAGCTCATTTTGATAAGCATGTCAAAGAAGTCGACTGGCAAGTTGGAGACCAAGTTATGCTTTTCCACTATAGGCAACCAACTCATTCATTTGCCAGTAAATAGGAAGGCCCAAATTCCATTGTCAACAAACTCAGTCTTGTTGTCTACCAGGTCAGAGTTCAACAGCAGACACAGACCACCGACAAGTGGTTCCATGCTCATTAACTCAGGTTGTATAAAGTTGACTACAATTACTTTTCCTACACTGTTTTGGGTGGAATAGTACCTCTCACTTAATCCTTTTCTGTTTCTTTCTGGAACACTGGCAAGTTGGTTGTCTTGCACCTCCTCAACATGGTGGGACTACTCTCTCTGAATGACTCTCAGAACAAACCCTTATCGACTACACACAGACAACATGTAGTACATTTGCTTAGCAAACTTGAACACTCAGCCCCAATGGGAGTTCATATCAGTGCTCCAAACAAAATGTTTGCTATTAAGGAAGGCTCAGACACCTATCTTAATGCCTTGGTAGTAGTTCCAAACAAGTCCACATTTCAAATACAATGGGAAATTGATCTTAATGGTTACACATTTCCTGTAGCTTGTTTATCCAAAGGTATTTTTCAGGGATGGCCCAACACAGGCATCTCATCAAATGGTACACTCTCCATTCGACAGACTTCTCCCAGACATACTGGTAACTACAACCTTACTGCTCTAATACATTCTGCCTTTTGGGATCGTCTCTATTATGAGAAGTCACGTGCTTTCTGTCTTCACAACTATGTAGCTACTGAAGCTCTGTTCCTTTCTGTAGTCCCACCCACCAAAGAAGAAATGACCGATTGTCCTCCCCAGGAGCCTAGTCCCCCCTAGTGGTCTGACTGACTCTTCTCCCCCAGGAACCCTGATTAACAATGTACAATGTATACATGTCCCAGTTATTTTCAATCTTACACTTTGGAATATGACTGAGTTTAGTCTCTGTCACATGACCAGCACTTCTAAATTTTTCAGTATGATGCTTATATATATTGTAGCTGCTTACCAAACCTTTACAAATGATCCAGTTAGTGGACCATGCACCACTGATTATGTAGGAGTTTTTGGACCTGCACCTAATGCTAAAGCTAGACCACATACTAGGCGTGACACTGCAGATGTTACCGGTGCAGCAGACATAATTTCTGGCCACTTTGTCTCAGGCATGTCTATCTGGAATAGAGCAGATATACCTTCTGTTAAAGCACAGACACTTAATTTACAGCAAGCTGTTAAGAATGATATCTTACCTCCACTGTTACATGGTGTAGATGGTTTAAGTAAAGAGGGACATTTTACTGTATATAACACGCAGGAAATTGCCAAAGCATTCAATGATACTCAGAATAAGATTAATGAACTGATTTTTCAAAATAACAAGGAGGCAGACAAGCAATATATTTCCCATGAACCTTTATGCTCCGCCTATGCTTTATATGTTATGGCCACTGTTACAAATCTCTTCAGGGATTTGGAAACAGGTCACATTCCGGATATTATTCATGATAACTTAACCACCCAGTGCTCCCAGGTCACCCCTCAAAACAGGCACTTGTGCCTAGTGGGCCTTACCCGGTTACCAAAAGACAATCCCCCCACCAAAAAAACAATGTCTAAATGATGTTGTCCTCATTGCAAGTACAATGCATGCATTACTATGTGTATGGCAAATTCTGTTAATATTTCTATGTCTGCTGCTAGAAATCTTGGGTAAGTTTCATGATATTTAAATCAAGCACCTTGTTACTTTACTAAGACTTGCTCAATCCATGACAATATGTTAATTACTTTTACTGTCTCACTACCATGCTGTCAGGAGGTCTAAACATCACTTTCAGGTTCTTGGCAATATTGGGTATGCAAAGAATCACAAACATGTTGCATAAGAGTAATAAACTTGTTTATTACTACCAAAAGGATAGATCTCAGTTGCCCTAAGCAGTTCTTACCAATACAAACCTGGAGCCAATGCTAAGCATTCCCTATATCTTGAGGTTTCTTTGTGTCTCTTGGGGTCTCCGAGGTGTAAGACTCAGTGTCTCACATTATATACCTGTGATAATTACTGTGGTTACTGTAAAATACAAACATTTCTAGTTACAGAGATGATGCCTATTTGTTAAATTAGAGGTGGCTCCACAGTCCAAGATAACACTATACAATTTTTTAGTAGTCATCAGTTTGTGAAACAATAGAATACATTATACAGAGTCTTACATAACTCAGTGTAGTAGTACAAATCACCAAAAGGTGGCAATGCCAACTTGTATATCATAATCATTCCAAGGACACAGATGTTCTAACATTTGTAAGTAAGAAATACACAGAAAATACATAGAGAATATATGTATTAGCAAGCAAAGTGTATTACTATAATAAGTGTACATATCCTGACATCTACTCTTATTTGGTAGATGCCCTTAGCCCTATATGTTAGTATAACATATGCCTAAGCACTAGCTGTCTACGGTGTACCTCTGGGGGTACCAATCAGGGTGCAGGGACCTCATGTAACAACGCTTTGATCCCAAAACATCTGTTTTTGTTAAATTGGCTGCCATTAATTCCATTGGGCATCTTAATGACAACATTTACCAAGAAAGAACTGATCTGCCTTCTCTGTTGGTCTACCACACCATTCTCAAAGCCTGGGTGGCACCCCATACAAACTGTTGTGCCAAGAAGGAATATTATTACTTGTGCCCCTGTGATGTTTTCAACATTGTTAAACCTGTTTGTTGATATTTTCTGGAACATTTCGACTCTGTAACATCTGAAGTACTGCGTGCAGTTTTAGAGACTCCATCTCAGCAAGGACATAGCCTGGATGGAGGCAGTCCAGAGGAGGGCAACTAAAATGGTGCAGGGTCTGCATCAGAAACTGTATGAAGAGAGAGACTAAGAGAGGTTAATATGTATACCCTTGAGGATAGAAGGGACATGTGGGACATGATAGAAACTTTCAAGTACCTCAAGGGAATCAACAAAGTCCAGGAAGGTAGTGTCTTTCAGAAAAAGAGATGTGCAAGAACAAGGGGGCACAATTCAAAGATAGAGGGGGGACCACTCAGGGGCAACAGGAGGAAATCTTTTTTTATGGAGGGAGTGGTGGACACATGGAACTGCCTTCCTGGGGAGGTTGTGGGTTCAAAAACAGTGGAGAAATTCAAGAAATCATGGGACAGACATAAGGCAATTATAGTGGGTGGGGTAGGAAGAAGTAGGTTGTTGGTAAACTTGAATCTTTGGCTTATCCAATAGGTAGGAGAATAAGCAGACTGGGTGGGCCAAGTGGTCATTATCTGCCATCAAACTCTCTGTTTCTACATGTTTATATGACTGATTCTTTACATTGGGTGATGATCTGCTGTCTAATGTGACTAACATTTATGATGAATCTGAATCTTCTCAAGCGCATCTTCAGCGCCTGATGCCGAAACAGCTGCATCTCGAAGCTACCTGGAAGAGGTACATCACTTCACTTCACAGCTCACCAACCAGTCATTTTCCTGTCCCATATGTCTACAGTGATGGAGGGTTCCAACTGTGAGAGTTACTTTTAATTCTGATGGGCAGTGTTGTGTAGTGACTACTTATCCATCATTTGCTTATGGTGAAAAAAAATTGTGATATTTCAACTGCTAACTTCTGTTTTACCCTACAGCAGAAAACAATTATAGGTCACACTGTCATTACACCTGTTCCTGTTCCTGAACCAGATGTTATTGATACCGATCCACAATACTTGCTTTATCTTGTCTCAATATTTGCCCATGTTTAACATACATATTAACCCTTTGACACTTTCTTTAAAGTCTCTTTCAGCTAGAAAAGATTTGCATTTGACTTATATTAGCAATAACATTTCTAAAGCTGGTGATACTCTTCATGAACTTATTCATTATGGTGATTTAAGCACTGCTGTATCCAATACTTGCTTGGCATTGACTTTTAAAACTGTTGTTATTATTCAAGCATTTTTGATTGTTTTTCTGATACTAACCCTTTGCTGTCTGCGACGTACTCTAAGACAACACCAAGAACTACTCAAATTATTTTACAAGGCTTATGTATTGGGCTTGTAAATGACTTTTAGCTCCATCCATACTACTTTCTTATGGTTGTTGCCTTTTCTTCTGAAGGCATCGAGAGGTGAAATGTTATCTATGGTTCAGCACCCATGACTGTACCCCACCACATGGACAGCAACACATATGTAGGTATATGTACTAACCTTAGGGCAGAGACACTTATTGTATAAGCATAAGTGTCAGGATCTGTGTACTACTATGTTTTATTAATGCATATTATGCTCCATTATGTTTTACCCATATATCTTCACCAAGAGAGATGCGTTCAATCTACTTTTACTGTATTCTTTTAAGTAAGGCAACAGTGCCATCTTTAGTGCTTGTGCATCACTGTAATTGCAACTGATCTTAGGACTTCTAGAGACCTCATTGTGTTACTATCTATGCAAGTTAAGCAACGTCTTATGTTAGTTAGGATTGTTACTCAAGCCACCTGTTTTTTTTGCCAATTACTGTATCCACATTGTATGTATCTTCTTTAGCTGTTGCTATGAAAATTATCAGGGTATAAGACCCTGTGTATCACATAGCTTCTCTGAGAATAGAAGAGACCTGCATTTACCTACAGTAGGTAAGGAAAACTGGTTAGTTCTCCCAGTGATAACACTGTTGGTAGTAAGTCTTTATTACTGATCTGTAATAAAATGTATTTATTACATGAGCACCACTTGTCGTTTGTCTCTTCCTTTGTGCCGTTCCACCAAGAACCTGAGAAGGGTAAATTATTACCAACTTACAATGTACCATAAAGGAGGTAAGGGGGCAAGGAATACGACAAGAGACTGAAGAATTAGGGATGTACTCCCTAGAATTCCATAGGCTAAAGGGTGATATGTGTCTGATTTACAAAGCCCTATCAGACACTAAACTATGGGAACAGCTAGGTCTGATTCTAAGAGATCAAGTGTACTGCACAAGAGCACATCTGCTACAATGATGTGGGGAAAAATACCATACAAACAAAAGGAAGCACTTTTTCAATTTAAGAGTAGTTAAGACATGGAATGAGCTCCCAGTCGAGGCAGTTACTAGCAGGAACATGACCAACTTTAAGACCTGTGTGGACAGCCACTTTGTTGCAAATAATATATAAGGGTATTGCTGATACAGTTGGTGAGCTACAATGGACCAATGGTCTCCTAAGAGCGCTGTAACAACCTATGAAACCTATGAAACTGTACTGAAGAGGGGAGAAAAAGAGTAACAAAGGTGTACATTCTTCAAAACAAAGTGGTACAGTATAAGTCACTTAATCAGGCCATGGTTAAAGGGGACGTTCACTTAATGGGGATGTCCCCTGTGGCACTGATTAACTGGCTATATAATCCAGTATGTTTGCTTCCTTTAATGGGCATTGTGTCTCCCTTTAAAGGGAACAATTATGTTCAGCTGCTACTGCTAAGTGCTCTTTAGCACTCTTTAGCACCTCATCCCAAAATAACAACATGACCCACTATCTTTAAAAGAAGGCCGTTTTAGTTAATCCCTTAAGTCATTGTTGCCTCCAGCTGCTGTTTTTGCTGGTTGTTGTGTCTCTGTGCCTTATCTTTAACATGTATTGCAAGAGTGTTGACCTCCTCCTAGCTAACAAGGTAAGAGTACTGGAAGCACCACACCACCCTGGGGCATCTATGGCCAAGGTAGCTATGCAGTTTTCTATCTCAAACAGTCAGGTGGGCTGTATCAGCAAGAAAATGGACAAACTGCTGCACACCTGGCAGACAAGCAGCAACCCATCTTGGAAACAAATGAAAAGGTAAGGACACTGTTGTCAATGATGCGCTTCATCTCTGGTATGCAAATGCTGTCAGTAAAGGCGCTTGAATATCAGGTCCTGTTCTTAAGAAAAAGGCATATGAGAAAGCTACTCCTCTCCAGCATGCTGACTTTGAGGCAACAGATGGGTGGCTATCACATTGGAAAGGGTGATATAGCATAGTCTGTAAAAAAGATCAAGGGTGAGTGCATGGATGCAGATGAGCATTCTGCCTCTGGATGGCTTGCTAATCTGCTCCCTTGTCTTCTAGCTGATTATGAACACCTAAACATTTTAATGCGGACCCAGACTGGGGTCTTCAATCAAGGATAACCAGACAGGGACCACATACAAAAGGATATGGAGTTAACAGAGGGTAAAAATGGTAAAGATCAGGTGTCCCTCCTGTGTTGCAGCAAACTACTGGGCACCAAAAATCTACCCGTGGTCATTATTGGTAAGAGCAAGCTGCTACACTGCATACCAAAAGAATTGAGCACACTACCTGTCAAATACATTAGCTCAGCTAACACATTGATGATGGGTGCAATCTTTGATGAGTAGCTGAACACCTGGAACTGTCAGCTCAGGAGAAGGCTTAGAAAAGTGCTTTTCTTTATGGACAATTGTAGTGCCCATCCTGCAAATCTTGCCAAAAAGTACTGTACAGTCACATCAAAATGCACGTTTTGCCTCGAAACACTACAAGCCTGATTCAGCCCTTAGATATGGGTGTCATCCATAATCTGAAAAGGAATTACCAAGCAATGTTTGACAAAAGGATTATGGGAATCATTGACAGTGGGTCTACATCTTTAGCGTCTGAAAGTATGAGGTGTGTGAACCTCCTGGATGCAGTCTTTATGCTTCATAAAGCCTGGACAGCCGTAAAACCCTCCATGATCTTAACTGGTGCCAATAGGCAGGGTTTAAGTTGAATAATGGTACTGATGGCACTGATGGGTTGTTGGGAGAAGCAGATAGTTCAGAACAGGCCATAGCTGCTAACCAAGAAGAAGAAGAAAATGCTCTATCCAATGTGCCCATAACTACAGACTTCACAGAAGACGAGTTTGAGCTATTGCTGGATCTCAATGCACACGAGGCAACTGAGGGAGAGTTCACTGTCCAATCAATCTGTGAATCTGTGATTTAGTAAGAACAAGGACAAGATGGTGAGGAAGGCCTGGATATTGATCCATCACCCTCAGCAGTTTCGAGCTGTTCTATACTTTGGTCTATACTTTGGCAATAGGGCAACAGGAGGCCGAGGCCCATGGATGCTACCCACCACTACTAAGTGGAAGTTTCACAAGTTTCTCTCCTGTATGAAGGCATTCAACCCTTTTTTGAACTTTGCCAGATTTGGTACATTCACCAGATGCCCCAGTAGCTGCTTCCAAAATTGAATGGCCCTTGGCATAAATGTGTTTTTCCTAAGTTCTGTGTTAGTTTGTCTACCTCTAAGTTTTTATGTACCACCGCTGTGTTACTATGCCTGTGATCCACTGAAATCCCCAGTCCTGTTTATTGGGATGACTGCTTATAGGGGACAATGTTACTGGCACAGAGCCATCCCCTTTAAATGTTTTTAACTGTAGTACCAATGAGGGATTTAAAAACAAAGCTTGAAGCACTTGCAATGCTGATACACATCATGTATTGTGCAATGCCATTTTTTCACATTTACGCACCCAACAGTTAACACATTTATGAGGATGGTGCAATCAGTCACAAGATGTAGCATGCTTGATTGGTAGGATGGCTTTATATCAGCTCCACTAGATAACTGATACAAATGTGGCTTTTTGCTGATATTTACTTTCAGTACTTTCTTAACTAAGCCTGCCTCCTGGGGAAATGGGTTGGAGTTTTGGAAGAATATCAAAGAAGTCACAGGGAAACAGCCCAAATCCTCCCCAACCATGCAAAAGGTTGATGAGTCCATCACCCTTGATCCCCTGGTCATTGGAAACACCTTCAATGATGCATTTACCAAACTCAGCAGCATCCTCCCCCCAGAGTTTTTCCTGGCTACTACTCACACTATCCCCTATTGATCTCCTACCCCTACTAATCACCCACCCTTCTACTTCAAAGAAGTTAATTTGCACGATGCCTGGAATCACATCACCAAAGCAAGATCTAAGTCAAGATCTAGTGGAGACTTGCTGGAACTAAAACTGCTATCCCTCACCCTGAATGAGGTTCTAGTCCCATTAACACATATTCTCAATCTCTCCCTTAGCCTAAAGCAGTTCCCTGACAAATGGAAAGCTGCTACAGTTACACCAGTCCACAAAAGCAGGGATAAGACCTTCCATGGGAACTATCAACCAATTTCTATACTATCACCTCTCTCCAAGGTACTCGACTGCATAGTAGACAATCAACTCATGGACTACCTGGATAAACACAATCTCCTATGTCCACAACAACATGGCTTCAGAAAAAGACACTGTACCTCTTCCGCCTTACTGGAATTCACTGGAGCACTGCATGGCACCTTGGATAGGGGACAGATAACCGGGGAAGTATTTGTAGATCTGACCAAGGCATCTGACACTGTCCACCATCGTCTGCTGATCCAACAACTCCAGCTTACAGGACTGTCTCCTGACATAGTCACGTGGATTGATAGTCATCGCAAAACTGATCACAAAGCAAAAATCGCAGGTGCACTCTTGGACCTCAGACCAGTCTGATCTGGAGTCCCCCGGGGTCTATTCTGGGCTCACTACTCTTCAGCCTTTTTTTAACACCCTCCCCAAATACTGCCCAGAACAACTCATCCTCTCTGCAGATGATGCTGTAATCTTCTCCTCCCACAAGGGCGCAGCACTCTTGCAGATCAATCTTCAGCAAGGCTTTGCCGCAGTGGAAAACTGGTTCAACCATCATAAACTGGTCCTCAATCATAAAAAAAACAAAGTCATGCTTTTTAACAGCCCTCAAAACAGGCATAGATCTCACCCCTTCGCTATCTTAACTAGCATTGGAAGCACCCTTGAGCAGGTGCAGTTGTTTAAATACCTAGGGATATCCCTGGACTCAAATCTCTCCTATGGGGTACACATAGACAATGTTGCCAAAGCGGCAAATACGTGCCTAGGCCTACTATACCGACATAGACAGCATCTTACGGCTGAAGCACTGAAGATCGCCGTCCAGAGCTTGGTGGTCTCCATCATTGACTATGGACTTATCATCTATGGCTCTGCCTCTGACACCGCCCTCAGGCGAGTAACAAAATCACTTAACAAGGCCTGTAGGCTCATCTCTGGCGCTCACCGTCTCACACATACATGCGACCTGCATGCCCAATCTGGATGGCTTCAACTTTCCAACTGCATAAAGTACCTAACCTGCATCATGGCAAAGAAAGTAACCAGGGGCCTCGCCCCACCAGGAGTTCAAGCCTTGCTGAGTTCAAGACTAAAGCCCCGAAACACCAGGAGCTCTGAATCCCAGCTCCTCCAGGTCCCCTGCTGTCGCACCTCCCAGGGCCAAAGATCCTTTGCCCACAGAGTGCCCAGCTGGCTAAATGAGCTCAACCCTGACATCTCCTCCACTACCACTGTTAGCTCATTCAAATCTATACTCCACCTCCATCTCATTAACTCTAGTTCCTATGACTGCTACCTATAATCTCCTCAGCCCACTCATTTTGACTCTCCCACTAGCACTTATTACTTCTCCCTCTTTTTCCCACTCCACCTCCTCTCTTTTCTTTTCCTGACTCTCCCCCTTCCCCCCTCCACTTCCCACCTTTTAAGCACTTTCCCCTTATGTTAACTAAGTTCAGTCTGCTCCTAGTTGTTGACCATGCCTCCGGCTGCAACTCCTGTCCACACTCAACCATTCCTAACGTTTTTGTTTTCATTTTCTTCCCTCCTACCTTTCCCTCTGTTACTCAGTGTTCTCCTGTGTTCTCATTGTCTAGAATAGCTTGTCCTATCTTTTGTCTTGATCTACCATTGTAACTAAATATGCTGACCTATTTACAGTATCGTACTTATTTACTGTATTTTGTATTGTATTTGTTCTCTGATGTGGAACCTTTATAAAAGAACCTGGCTCAAAGGTATTTTATAATCTAAGCTGCAAATAAATAAATCACAGCTAGACATAGTTTGCAGGAAGAAAAGTGAAGACTGGTGACCAAGCTTCAGTAATAATGGGAGAGATTTGTGACTACACATCCCAGATTATCCCTCGTGATTTCAATGCCTAAGAATTCAGTGCTGCCATGTGAGTTTCTGACAAAAAAAATCTAAGATTCAGATTTGGTTCTTCAAGGTATTTTACAAATTTTGGGGAGGACCTCATCATACCTTAAGCACATTGCCTACTATATATACCTTTGCTACATTGATACATCGGTAAAGTAAGGATTTCGGCTGTGTGGTTTTCTTTGTTTGTTTCCCATTCCCCATATGATGGTTGACATAGAGCAGGATTGTTTCTTTGGTGTTAGAAATGGCCATTGAACAACAACAACAATAACAAAACAAATTCTAATATGAATCTGGTAAGATCCTCTATCATCACTGTGTAAGGACCTTCCCTGTATTGTTGTTCCAGAGAAAATTTCAATTATATTAAGCCTTCATGCTGGTGTATATTAGTGTACAGGGCAGCCAAGTCCAGTGCGATTAGCCATTGCATGCTTCTCACTGCTTGTGTATTAGTAATGTCCCGTTACACATATATATCCATCTCTCTCTCTCTCTCTCTCACTTTCTCTGTATGTGTATATATATATATATATATATATATATATATATATATATATATATATACACACACATACAGGTATCTATATCTATATCTACATCTACATCTATATCTATATCTATATCTATACTGTATATTATAGGGGCAAGGTAGTGCCCCTATGGTTAGGATTGAGTACGCAGTTTAATGTTAAACCCCAAATTTTGCATGTTAATAACTTTATAACTCTTCAATAGATTTACACAAAATTTGGAATGCACTGTCTTGGAAGGAAAATTTCTTGGTATGCCAGGTTGTGTTTTGATTGGATTTGCAGTTTTTGTGCAACGAAGTGCCAAAATGTGTTTTTTGCATTTTTTGGCCCATTTTTTTTGGGGGGGGCATTATTCATTTTCCCCCTCCTCTCTCAGATGCTGCCATTCCTTCGGGCATTCCTAGGATCCCTCCCACCCTCTGCACTCCCCTCTCGAGTCCTGACCCCATCTACATGTCCCACGTAGCAGCCTACCTCATGGTATCTCGGCATTTCCCTTCCCTGGATGGGTCCCCCTCCCCCAAGGGGGAATGCAGTAGTGGAGGGGTGACACCATTACTTCTTTTTCTAGGCCACAGGGTGCTGCTGAGGTCTGCAGGGACTGGCTCCCTAGAGGAGGCAGATGGGCAGAGAATCCAGAGGCCGTCATCTGGCAAGCATCCAGCCATTTTCCTTCTTATGTTGTAGAGGGCAGCATAGTGATGGCAAGGAGTATGCCAGTGTCTGTTCCTCCCTCCTGTTGCAAGTTACTCCTGTGCATCCTGCATTGCTCTCAGCCTCCATTAGGAGCCAGCAGGTGCCGGAGCTATCCCACACCCTCCCTTCGGAGAAGGAGAGCTGTCCATAGGATACTCTATCCTCCTCCCCTTGACCAGCCCTCCAGTGACCTTGGCTCATTCTTGAATCCGGGTCTCTGGCACTGCAAGCGGAAATTAAACCACTGTGCTGATGGGCCTGCTGGGCCCATTTTTGCTGATTTTTTGCCCCTCACACTGTGGCCATGCTGTTTGGAATATTGGTCTGAATATTTCAGGGTAGAAAGAGGCTGCCCTAAAGAATAATACAGCATTGGTTTGGTGACAAAATATGAATCTGTTCCAAAGTTATTTAATTTTGAATATTTGGGTTCTGAGCATGGTCAGTTCAGTCTTTGGAATATATGTATGTTTTGTGAAAGAGGATTTGCCTCACGATCAAGGATTTTGTCACCTCATGAATGGGAATTTATAAAATCCTCATTCATGAGAAAAAATTCCCCTTTCACAAATCACCATCTTGTTTTGCTTTTGCCCCACAAATAAAACAATATAACTTGTCTCATGGATGTGCTGTGACTTAATTGAAGTATGGGTTTTGTTCATGGTGATGCCCTTTACGAATCCATGACTTTGCTTTGTTTGTGTTGAAAAACAGCTGTTTTCACTTTTTAAAATCATTGGTCATCACTCGCTAGCGATCCTTGTTTGCAAGGTGACCAAATCCTTGTTTGAGAGCTGATCCTTATTTGTAAGATTTCAAAATCCTTAATCATGATTTCTGGACCAGATGACCCTATCTCGCACATAAGGATTGACTTGAGAACAAGGATTTTGTCAGCTCACAAAAAGGAGATTGGCTCATGAAATGGGATTTTGGTAGTTTACAAAAGGGGATTTTTTTTTTAATCCTTTTTTGTGAGCTGTCAAATTCCCCTTTCATGACCTGTCAGAATCCCTTTTCACGTGCCAATCCTTGTTCGCGAGCTGTCAAAATCTTTGATTGCAAATTCCTGACCAGATGGCCCTAGCTTGCGAACAAGGATTGGTTCATGAACAAGGATTTTTGCCACTTCACCAAAGGGGATCACCTGGAGAAAGGGGATTTTGACAACTCGCGAAAGGGGATTATTTTCTTAAAGGGACACTGTCAAACCCCTTAGACCACGGAGTGTCCCTAGTTTAAAAAACACATCTTACAATTATTCACATTCTGTAGAGAGACTGCAGATATAGCTGATTGTTTGATTCTGATTATTTTTTTCTTTCAAACAATGAAAAACAGACTGCCCACCATACTGGTGTTACCACACAAAAATATATTTGTTTACATTCCTTGATCAACTCCCATTGCATTGCTGCTGGATCTAGGAACATCCCCCCAACATGGTCTAGACACTCATTACGCAGTGGGAGTAGAGGAGACTATTGCATCATACGTTGTTGCACTGTTTGTGGGTGTTTCTATTGTTCAGGAAGTATGCAATAAAAATCGATTCAGGATTCAAAACAAAACAAAGTTGTTTATAACTACACATTAGCATGCATTTCAGTCCTACTAAACAAAAAGGCAGATACAAAAAACAGCAACATCAATGAATTTTAGAATAGGTTAGCACTCATAAAATGTGGGGTTTTAACTAGAACTATTATGAAGCAAAAAAGGTTGATAGTGTCCATTTAAAGTCTTTTTCACCAGCTGTCAAAATCCCCATTCATGAGCTGTCAAAGTCCATGATCATGAAATTGAGATCAGATGATCAGATAGGGCCATCTGGTCCTCATCCCACCTCAGGAAGAGGGATGGTCTCATGAATGGGGATCCACAATGGTGGAATTCCCAATGGAAAAAAAACTCCCCCAGCATTTAATTTTTTAAATGCTGATATTGAGGTGCCCAATCCCAGTGTCAGCATATATCTCCCCTCCTCCCCACTAATATGGCACACAGGGATCCCACCCCAGTGTGCCAAATATATATATTTATTTTTTATTTAAATTAAATGCTTCTGACACCGGGGTGTTGGATGATGCCCCTCACACCCCAAAGCTGGTAGTGTTGAATTGCCAACACAGGGTGCCCAATCCCTGTGTTGGCATGTATTGCATTATCCTTGGACCAGTGCCACTGATTGTGCCCCACCTCATGGACAACAACACATGTATAAGTATATGCACCAACCTTAGGGCACAGGCACTTATAGTATAAGCATAAGTGCCAGGATCTGAGTTCTACTGTACTTTTGAAATGCATATTATGCTTCACTAAATTCTCACAATATAGTGTACCACTGGGAGATGTTTTCCATTATACAGTATATCATTGTATAATCATTAGTTAGGCAACTGTGCCATCTTTAGTGTTTGTGCACAACTGTAACTGCAAGTGACCTTGTAAGCATCACAAGACTTCATTGTTCATTTATCTTCTGCTAGCTAAGCAACTTCTCATGTTAGTTCGGATAGTTAGTCTGGACACCTGTTTTGGGCTAATTATGTGCATTTTATGTATCTTCCTTAGCTGTTGTCATGGTTATTATCAGGGTATAAGACCCTTTGTAACATTTATTTTCTCTGAGATGAGATGAGACTAGACTGCCACTATAGGTAAGGAGAACTGGATTTTCTCCCAGTGATCACACTGTTGGTTGTAAGACTGTATAATTTACCAGTAATAAATATTATTTATTACTGGAACACTATTTGTCTGTCTTCTTTTCACTATTGTGCAGTTCCAACAAGAACCTGAGAAAAGGTAATTTTATTATCCAGTTGCACCCCTCCCCCACACTACTATGGCACACTGGGAGCCCACCTGAGTGTGTCCAAATATGTAATGTTACAAAATACATGTAAATAAAGAAAACTATCCCTTGAAGTCTTTTTTTTTGTTTTAATTCTGCAAAAAAGAAAATGGTCCCCTTGTCATCTCCCAGTTCCCCCTCCCCTCCCACTGAGCACCCACCTCCCTGCACCCCTCTTACTCCACACTCCCTCCGGAGGTTGGAAGCAGTGGTTTTCTCTGGACTAGGATACATCTGTACTTTTCAAAGCCGAACCACAAACTGAAGAATCAAAGGTAAGTACTGTATAATGGCAGTTAATGGGGGAGGAGGTCAACTTAGTTTGATATCTCAGCCATTTTTAGGACTCTTAGCATCAAATTTTCAACATGAGGTTCTTGGGACACCACCTCATGAATACTGGCACTGTCATTTCATTTCTCAGTCCCAAAAGGTGATTTCCTGGTCATGGCATGAAATCACCTTTTGGGACCTATTAATGAAATGACACTGCCACTGTCCATGAGGTGGGGTCCCAAAAAGCCCATGTTGCAAATTTGGTGAAAAAATTCCAAAACAAATGACTGCATTATGAGCGTGCATTGAATAGTTTCTACACATGCTCGTATATTTGCCAATGTTTAATATTTTCACTCCAGATTTTCAACATTGCCATTTATTCATATTTACTTATGAACAGTACACCTGTCATTTTTCACATCCTGTCTGAAATGTGTTTTCACACCTGTAGCACAGAATGGTGCAGTCACTGTGCAAAATCAACTTTCGGGATGGACTAACAAAATTACAGTGCTACTGTTCATGAGGGGAGGTCCCAAAAACCCCACATTGAAAATTAGGTGAAAAAAATTCAACAAATGACTGTGTTATGAGCATGCATTGTGCAGTTTCTATGAACGCTCATAACTTCACCAATTTTTCATATTTTCAGTCCAGATTTTCCACATTACTATATTTTCACACCACCTTATGAATAATACAGCTGTACTGTAATAACTGGGGAGTGTTTTCTCCTATTGAGAAACCAAGTTATAATTCACCATTATAACCCCTGAGTTATAACAGTGAACACGCTCCTGGTTTCTCACATACTGTGCATGTCTACGCTCTTTTTCCTCACTTGCCAATCCCGGAACTGCCGCTTCATGAACTATGACTGTGGCACACAACACAGCAAAATCAGCATGGATTAAACAGTTCAATTTGTAGCAAATTTCCAGTCATACACTAACATTTGCCATCAAGAGTGAATTTCAAAGATAGCTGCCTTCCCCAGTCGTCTTCAAAAAATGAGCGATGATCATCATGACAGCACAAACATGGCCCTCTTATTCCTGATTCCTCACATCAGGTAGCAAACCATGAAAGCTGTTTATTTTTTCTTTTCTTGTATTGGTGAAAGCAAAAAAAATAAATAAAATGCATTTAACCCCAGGGGCTCAAAACAGCAACCTGATTTTTTTAAACAGCAGCTGCACAGAAGTCACACTCCAACTACTTTTAACAAAGTGATGCTGGGAAAACACTCTCTTGCAATTACATAAAACAATGCATGGGGTGAGTAAATAAATGAGAAATTATGTGCACCTTCAGTGTGGAATGCTCATATAAACCCCTTGGGCTTCGCCCTTGGGGTTTATGTAGCATTCCACACCTCGAGTGCACATAATTTCTCATTATACACTCAACCCCATACATTATTGTATATGTAATTTTTTGAATCCTGCAAAAATGTTTTTCTGCGCCTGTGACACAAAACAGCATTACAGTTGTGTAGAATTACATTTCAACAGGGATTTGAACTTTTTCTGTAGTGGGCACATGCAGTGAGGTGATAAAAAGGTTATGTTGAACATTTGGGCCGAAAATGTCTTGAGATGGCACAGTTATGTCTATTTGTTTCAATTTCACTATGCCTGCTCTTAACTTAATGTGTGTAAGCACAGGGGACAGAGACCCCTGTGTTTCCACAGCTACATATGTATGTGCATCTGCAGAAGGATAGGAGACAAGGTCCAAAGGACCTTGCACTCCCACTGTGATAGATGGATACTGTTGTACTATCTGGATGGTTGTCGGACCCTGTGCTTCCACAGTAAAACAAAGATACTATTATACTCTCTCAGAAAGAGAGGAAATACATTGCAAAAAACTTTGTTAATGCATCAGTTAAGGTTGAAGTGACAAAAGTATAGAAATGCGACATCAGGGTTGAGCCCCTAACCATCCCCACCTTACCACCCCACCTCCTATCTTCCATGCACCAACTGGCATCGAGCTGTGCCATTGTGTCATTAGGCTTAACTCTCACCCCATTCTTCTATACTGTACCATATCAGCCTGTTTACACATGGAATGGGGTGAGAAATGGGCTAACAACCCCTTGCACACCCTGATGCCTGTTGGTGTGTGGAGGAGGAGGGGGTTGGGGGTCTCACACAGCACAATGACTCAGGAGTATTTTTCAGACTAAACTGTGATTGGTCTAGAAGCATATTCATTACTCTGTTGGAAACAAAAGAGAAAAATATTGCCAGATCTAGCAACTTTTGCAATAATGTACCCCAGTTGTCCACCTTCAAGTGTATATTCAGAATGCATATTTGGTGCAGCTGGATGAATAGTCACTGACCAAAGAACACTGCTAATTCCTGTAAATGTGCAATGGCTTACATTTCTAAAAATGAATGCTGACAATTTCCCAATTGTCCCATATGCTGAATTATGTGATTCTGGCCCTGAACATGGACATGATGAACAACAGCCTACAGACAGTGATACTAGTTAATATGATAACTAGGTTGTGTATGAAATGAATAGAAACATAGAAAACATAGAATGTGAAGAGCCATTACCACTGCCACCATGCCAGCCACATGTGGCACACTACTTTTAGTTTTGTCAATCATCAGTTTCGTTTATTATGTAACTTTGATGCCCACCATTGGTATAGTTTTTGGACACAGCAGCAGGCTCAATCAGGCGCACCCGTCTGAGTGCACCCATCAATAGTGCACCAGGATTTTAATTTGCCACCGCCACCCACTTTTTATGCGGGGACTGTGCCCCCTACCACCCCCATGTGATGGGGCCATACCTCCATGCCTCCCTAACTAAAGATTCTAACTCCGGGGGGGGGGCAGACCTCATTGAAGGGGTAGTGAATTTTGAAATGTGGGGCCCTACTGATGGGTGCATTCAGACCAGTGCATAAATGGCTAGAAGGGCTTAATCAGAACAGCTGCAGCACTTGTACATACGTCATCAATACCTGCTATGGGTATAAAGGCTCGGGCACTTAGCAAACAGTATATTAGTCAAAAACAGCCTTTCTCATGATTTTTGTTTAGGTCATGATTGGGTAATAGGATAGCAGAATGAATTGTGTAGTAACTACCCAATCATAACCAACTATTTGTTTTCCGTTACAGTATTTTTAGGGTAATTTCAGGTAGTTTAGACTAGGTACCCATGGGTGGTCTTGAGGGTCTGGTATTTCACTACTCACCCATTCCAAGTCGTATCTGCCTCAGCAGTGGGTATAATTTTTGGAAACATCAGTAGACTTGCTAAGAGCAGGTGAGCCTCTTGCACCTGCCCAGCAATACTCACCATTGGTATAATGGCTCAGGACACCAGCAAACAAGGTAACTATCAAAAACAGTCTTTCACATGATTTTTGTTATGGTCAGGGTCGGGTAATAGGGTAGTAGAATGAACTGGGTAGGAACTACCTGACCTGAACCAACTACTTATTTTTCATCTGGATATTTATAGGGTAATGTATGGCAGTTTAGAGGTATCCACGAGTAGCGATGAGGGTCAACCATTTCACTACCACTGCATGCCTATTCTTGTGCCACCTTGGGCAACACATGAAATGTTGGTCTGCATGGATGGGGCACTTTTAGAAAATCCCAATCGTCCTTGCAGATAAAACCTTTTGCCAGGATATTGTCATGCATGGTGGTTTTGAGCAGTGAGATTCGATCACCTGAGAGTGGAACACAGCATTCAGTATCAGACAGCTGTCTGTAGACCTTTACTACATAATAAGTGATGTTCATAAACAGTACAGCCCCTCCCCCATCAGAAGTTTTATTCTGATGTTCTTTTCAGTTCTTGCATTTCCCATGTTGCACCTTTAATATTAAATATACCTGTAGCACTACATTTAGAGGTGAGAAATAATAATGCCATCATCAGGGGCATTTTAGGTATGGATAATGTGAGTGTCTGGGACCCTTCTGTGAAGGAAGATATTGCATCTGGTATGCCACCTGTGGTTTGTAGGTTTAATTCCCTGATGTTTGAACCTGTTAAAAAAAACAACTTTTTACTAAAAGTTCATTGCAGATGGATGAAAGAGGCTTTATCTTGCAGGTATACACACAGTTGATGGATGGGGAGGGTAAGTTGGGCATGGGGAAATTACAGACAAAGTGGGCAATGGAAGCTAACATACAAATTCCCTTAGAGGGGTGGAAAAATGTTGCAGGGAATACATAGTGCCACAGTCTCATTGTCCTGGAGAAAGTTTATATGGACAGGGTATGCAAGGTATTTTAGAACATCAGAGATATCAAAGCATTATGGAGCTGGGGCTTCAGATGGATGTTGTCAGGGATGTAGAGATAAAAGAACCTGATACATATTTTATGGAAATGTCCAAAGATACAATTGTTCTGGTCTGAGGTGAGTACAGCAATTCAAAAAATGTTGGGCATTAAGTAAAATCTCACATTTGAAAACCTGGTATTGGGAATTTCTCCTAGATGTGATAAATTGAAGCATGAAAGATAAAGGCTTGCTTCAAGCCCTGTGTCCAACCCTTTTTTGATGCAGCTATGCCAAACACCTTTGCCACTACTGCACCCATTTTTAGTAAGTTGGGCACAGTTGTGACAGTTTACCTGATTTATGGCATCTTGTGCCAAATATTTGGCACATGCCCCATAAAAACATGTGCTCAGGATTGCCATAAGCTAGACCAGAAAAAGCTGGTCTAACATGCAGTAATCAGTACACTGGATAGAAAATCCCTATAGCTGGTGAGGAGAATTCCGTAAGCTCTGTGCACCACATGTTTGGTGCACCCAGGGTATGCAGCATTTGAAAACTTTTGATCATATTGTGGGGACATTTTTATATATTTTCCAATAGTATTATTCTGTATATTTATATGTAACAACCTGGTTAGACACATCACCAGAATACATAAATTCAATTACAGCCTTATTACAGTATGTGTATTATCAATTCCTTCCTTAATATAAACCAGTCAGGATTAAAATTGCCGGATTTCTTACCATGTAAACAGTTGGCATCTTATATGGTGCCTGTGATTAGAATATTATAGAGCTGTTTATCATATTGACTTATTTTATGGTCTGGCAACTGCTAACTTTACAGCGCTAAATATTGTTTACAAGACAGGAGAGGGGTTCATTTCTAATTGACTGCATGTTGCACAGTGCAGCCAGGTTAGAAGAATGGAGGGTGGCTAAAACATGACTTCTGTGGACAACAGGAGTGATGTATAGAAAGAGGGTTCTCGGAAGATACTGTATTGGGGGACAATGCAGCATCAGTGAGATAAGATGCTGACAGCATAGAAGCCAGAAGTGGGAAGTCAGCGGCTGGCATCTTAGTCAGTGCCTCAAAGTAAAAAGGCAATGTTTTAAACAGAACTGCTCTGAAATTTAACTTTGATTTAAGAATAAGTTTTGTGTCATTTGTTGTTGACAAGAGGGTGGGTGTGATTCACATTGGTCAGATGTCTGCATGCTGATGGCTTAGAAACTGGAAATGGGAAGTCAGTGATCAGCATCTCGGAGTAAAAAAGTATATTTTTAGACAGAGTAGCTATGGTACTTCATATCTTAATTTACTTTATGTTTTTATTCTACCTTGTTTTTGATTTGTTTGAAATCTGTTTTAAGGATGCCTGCTTTGGAGAACAGGAGGCTCAGCAAGGCTAGAATGCTGATCACTCGAACACTGAAAATATGAACATGTCATCTAACATTAGATCTTATATTTATGTATATCTGAGCTGCAGTTAGTGTCTGTTTTACCATTCTTCTTTTTTAAGTTTATTTTTAAAGCATAAACGAAGATGAGGGGGATATCTCGTTGAGGTCTAGGGAAAATACTATAAGTAGGACACCCAGTGCACCATTTAGAATCTAGCATTCAGACATTAGTATAATGGGTTAAATTCAATGTAATTGTATTTTCATGGGACACTAGTGTCCTGTGAATATAGTGAAAATCAAATTACACCAAAAATAATCCATTCTATAAAATTCCACTTTGGCAATGGTTGGGCATAATTTTACATTATTTCATTGAAATTCAAAGAATAACTTAAAAACATATTCAAAATCACTCTAACAAACTATGCTGTTATATATGCCTACATTGGGTGCTTTCAAAGTCCACCTCAAGCAATCCCTGCTAAATGCAGCCTGCTGTGACTGTCACCCATAGCTTTGCCTCCCTCTCTTCTTGCTGGTATTCCTTGCTCTTCCCCCTGCCCTTCCCACTCCCTCCCCTTGCTTTGCCCCCTTTTCCATGCCCACCCACTGACTCACCCTACCCCTATTTCTCCCCTTGAGATCCTCTCGACCCCTACCCTCTCACCCCTTAACCTTCAACTCCTCTCCTGAGTCTGCTACTCCCCTCCTTACCTCTCCACTCTCCCCCTCACCTGCTATCCTCATACCTCCTCCCTGCCAGTTTATTTACTCACAATAATGCTTGCTCATCTTGGCACTTGGGGCTCCAACTTATCTACTGCTAACTCTATTTCCCTGTAGACAATTCATTGGTTTTCTCCATTCAGGCATCCCATACCTGCAAGTGTTTTGTTAGCTCCACTTTCCTTATCCTTACTGCCTCTGTAACATGTACTACCCGGTTGTATCTGCTCTACCCACTTCCACTGTCATTTGTACCACTCTGTTTGTATTACTATCATGACGTGGAACCTATGTAAAGAGCTTTGAGCTCAAGTAGAGTTATCCTAGGCTTCAATAAATAATAATAAAAAAAAAAATATATATATATATATATTTATATAACAGTGGCGCGGTCGTGCCACTATATTTAGGGTTAAGAAGGCACTTCTATGTTAAAGTCAAAATTTTGCACGTTAATAACTTTGGACCCATTCAACGGATTTGCCTGACATTTGGTATGCACGGTGGGGCATTGTAGATCTCTTGATTTCCCAAATTTTGTTTTGGTCGGACTTACGGTCTTTGCACATGAAAACACTGAAAAATGCAAAATTATCCAGTTTTAGAGGCAGGTTTGGGGATTTTGTCCATGAACCTGCATGGCAGTTGTGTGGCATGCCATTCTGCAAGATGGCTCATGTGAAAGAGCTTAGCAGCCCGAACATGCTGCTTTTCATTTAGTGAAAATATATTAAGGCATTCAAATGTCATGCTACTTTTAAGTTCCCATTATAAGTCAATGGGAACATTTATATGGTTGTTTTGCGAGCAAAGAATGGGGTTCTGGCCATCTGCTCCCACCTGGCAGTAAAAGAATTTGTAGCCTCACAGTTAAAGAATCTTTGTCCCCGAGAATTCTTTGACTGTGAGGTCTTCCATCTTGTTTTTGCTTTTCTGACCCTAAAAATTCAAATGTCTCGCATCAGGAGTCACTCCTGAAGTAAAACTTGAATGGATTTTATTCAGGGGGCCTCGTTCTATCAAGTCATGCCTTTGGTTTGATATAAAATGGTTCAAAAATAGACTTAAAAGGTTTTAAATTCTTTGATCGTAACTTGCTAATGATCTTTGATCGCGAGCCTGCAAATTCTTTGATCGCGAGATTCTTTGATCACGATTCTGCATTGTGAGTGAGGGACGAGATGGCCCTTTGAAAAATGCTAATTTCTCAGCTAAGGGGTGGCCTAGGAACACAAATGATGGTGGGTTTCGATCAGGGTGCATCATTCTATCAAGGCATGGTGGTAGTTTTATCTAAATCTTCCAAAAACTCACGTTTCACCATTTATTATTCTTTGATCATGACAGTGCAATTTCTTTGATCATGAGCCTAGAAATTCTTTGATCATGAGATTCTTTGATTGCGATCCTGCATCGTGAGTCAGGGATGAGATGGTTCTTTTAAAAATTCAATTTTCCCAGCTCAGGGGTGGCCTAGGAACACAAATGAGGATGAGTGTTGCTCAGGGGGCCTCATTCTATCAAGGCATGGTGATGATTCCACGTAATTCTGTATAAAACTTGAGTTTCAGCATTTTTTATTCTTTGATCGTGAGCCTGCAAATTATTTGATTGTGAGCCTGCAAATTCTTTGATCATGAGATTCTTTGATCATGAGATAAGGACAAGATGGCCAGATTTTATAATGCATTAGATAGGGCAATTTCAAATTTTTTGCTTTCCACTATCCTT
The DNA here is from genome assembly GCA_016271365.2 of Neoceratodus forsteri. NCBI lineage: Eukaryota > Metazoa > Chordata > Ceratodontiformes > Ceratodontidae > Neoceratodus > Neoceratodus forsteri. The sequence goes on from CM057455.1 coordinate 269,940,066, forward strand.
TCACCCTTTCCTATGTATCTTAAGGCAGGATAGTTTGATTTGATGGTTGGTACAGTACCATACCTAAGTAAAGTCACTCAAGCAAATACAATATTTTAACTAACTGAAGATACATCATTTATGGTATGCAATCTCAAAAGGTCGAAGTATGCAAACATTCTTGCAAAACTGCTTTGTCTGTTAAACAGAATTCATACAGGCCCACCTCTCACATTATATCCCAACAAAGTAAAACTAAGTCATCAGAAATCTCCTAAACAATCATAAATATATCTAAAGAAACTAAAATGAATCATAGCAGGCAGGGAAGGAATCCATTATAGAGAAAAACATAGTTCATTTATTATACAATTCAGTGAAAGACTGACTCTACAAAACCATGTAAGATCCTATATGGTGCAATTAAGATTCTGCATGACATCTCTGGGCTATGAAAACAGATGCGGTGCTGCCCCGCTCCTCACTACTCCAAGTTGGTCTTGGCGTTTTCTTGCCCTATTTGGAAGTTTCTGTATTTACTGTATAACACAAAATATCTATGCAGGTAAATTTCCGTGCGAAGGCACTACTGGAGGAATTTAGCATGATCTCATATTCACTGTATTATGGTACCTGGAAGTCTACAAAATGAAGAGAATACCAGTGAATGTGTTCCAACTGTATTCCATCATTTTGCAAGCTACTGCTGACTGACTACTAGTATCCTGGTTGAATAAAAAGCCTGTTGTCAAGCGAGACTTATCCGTTGAGCCTCTGAGTGCTGAAGGTCTTAACCAGACTGCTGCAGTCCCGCTGCAGGCTGTAGAGGCAGTGATCGCCGAACTCGCTACTGACATCTCTGGTCCTATCCCAAAGAAGCGCTGGACAGAATACACAAAATACACTTCAGGTACCCCCCCCCCTCACAGTTTGAACATTCATTTGGTTTATTCACCACTTTTTTTTCTACAAGCCACACTGACTCCATGGTTCCCTGACATGTCATAAGTATGGACACTACGTCCCCCCGCTCACTGTTTGTACATTCACACAGGACACTCACTTTTTGAAATGCTGTGCTGTGTTGTGCCCACTTTGTGAGTTGAACAATCCTTTAATCCAGTAAATCCAGTCCCTGTAATTTTTGTTTAGTTTAGTTTCCCTACACATGCACTTGTGACATGGAGAACAGAACAGAACCAATAGCATTTAGAATCACGTGAACTAACAGAGTATCACGTGATTCGATTTAGATGTTAGATGTTTGGCTACCTGTTCTACCACAACAAGCTGCTGAATACTTAATGCATGGCAAGTGCTTTAAATTGGATATCGGACACACTGTGGGGAAAGAGGTTAAAGTAAGCGTTATATAAATATATGCATGCACTTAATGTTCGCGGATACTAAGTGACCAGCGAATAGTGCAGAAATAAAAAGAAAATGGAATTAAGAAGTTATCCAGTACATTCTGAATTGGATGACTGAAACTTAAGCTTAATTCAATTACAGACTCATTGTATTGAGTTTATTTGGCATGTGGATACCACTACTCATAAGGGATAAACTAACTAAAGTTTGGCGGTAACAAGTTTCTTCAGCCTCATGAAAAATGGTTTGAGCATGCCACCTTGAATGCAACTGGTGCAGCTTATGGATAAGCAGGGAGTGCTGAAGATGTTTTTCTCTGATACAAATATGAAATGGGGTCTCATGTTGTGAATGAAAATAGAGAGAAGGATTTTACTTTGCAGCATGCTTTCACCTCAGAAAAGACTGGTGTGGCTGAGACAAAGCGCTATAAAGGCTAAGTCTGAAGCTGTAAGAAAATGTTCAGTACTACCAGCAAGGTCAATAACCTTTGGGGGCACAAACGTGCCAAAATGCCTGGGAATAATTTAGAAGAGGTATGATATCTTTGCCTCGGGGGTTCCTCCCTCAATTGATAAACTCTTTTTTAAGTTTTACTACACTCAGTGGAGCATTTCCTTTTCTCCAGTCTCTCCTAGGTGTACATAATTATTGGCGAACCCAGAGAGGACCTGCAGCGGCTCTGGATCTTGAAATGCTGACCTAGGGGAGAGTGTCAGCAATTATCAAAAAAGAGGAGAGAAGGGATGCCTTTTCATCTTTTGTTCAGCTCAAGTCTGCTTTATTCCAATGAAGCTTGATATTTGAACGGGCATAATGTCATTGTGGATAGAAAGGTGAAGGTCGAAATCAACCAGGAAATAGCCTGACAAGGTACTGTTTAAGAGCATTTTATTTAAACAGAGACCCTATATGAGACTTCTTAATTTATTTGAACCGCTGAAACGTATCTGTATGTACTCTGGAAAATGAATCTTTGCTTTTTAGCAAACACTCTCTATGCAATTTTGGCAGATAGCGGCACATGCTTCTTCCATGAAAATTCACCGCTCATTATAAAAGTTTAAACAACAGTATGCTTTACTGGAAATGGTGTTATTTTTACTGTTCCTGTGGCACATATTTTAATCCTGGCATAAAGTTCCTTTATTTATTGGTTCTGGGACTCCCATTTGAGGAGCTGAAGGTCACTGTTCTACAGGATGATTGTCTGGTTTGGTGTTACCGTAGGGATGCCAAGAGCGCCAAATATTTCTTTTTGGTACTTAAGGGGCCAAAAATCATAATTATGTGACTTTGGGAGTATTTTGTTATATTAGGCCGGATAATAATTCTAAAAGATTCAGAAAATATTTTATACTGGATGGAATTAAAAATCTGATTGCTCTGTGAACATTTAATGGTATTTAATTGAGTATCAGTTTAATTAAGTGGATAAGTGGGTAAGTAGTTGCCATCTGCTCCTTGCTGACCAATATGAGTATACTTCAATGTAATATATAATATGGTTTGGAGCTATTGAGCTTAATGAAGTATGCTTTTAAAGTTATTATTGGGTATATGCATTTAAAGAGTTTGAGAAAGGGGTGATAGATAACTATATAAAATTGTATTATAGTTATTTATCGTTATATTATACATTTTTCTTCATTTAAGATTTAAATTGAATGGACCTCTGAATATAAAGGAGCCACGTTTGCCTATTTGCCTTTTAGTCAAGTGTCAAGAGTGTTTGTGTATTTTTAGTTTAGTATCAGGATTTGTTATTGAGGCCATGGGATTGTGCTGAGGTCTCTGGTATCCAACGGGACAAATTCATTTACTATGAGTGGCTCCACCTGTGACATGGAGCCCCATTTTGTACTGCAGGAGTGGTCATTGGGAGTAGCTGAAACTGGAGCAATCCATGGGGCACAGAGCAGCATGAGTTGCATGGTGCCCCAGTGGACGTGCTTCAAGGCCGGTGTGTCCAATTGGCTATTAGAGATGCACAGTTGTGATATGGTGTGGATCGATGGGACTGGACTGTGACACAGAGTCCTGCTGTATGCTCAACAGTATCTGACAGGAGAAGCTGGATGAAGGGTGATCCATGGGCACGGAGAAGTATGCACTGCATGGTGCCCTAACAGATATGTCCTTAATGGTAGCAGGCCCTACTGGCTTCTAAATAGGATCAGAGTGGACATTGTGTGATCAGACGAGACCCCTCATGAAACATAGTTTCATTTAGTGCCTTGGGTTTGGCCAATAGGAGTGACCAGATAGGAAGTGGTCTGCAGGGTATGAAGCAGCATGCACTGCATGGTACCTACAGTATAATGATTGCCCTTATATTGCAGCAAATCTAATTGCCTACCGGGCAGTTGCTGATGGCTCAAGATGTGAGTGGTGGAGGTAAACTACACTGGTATGGATTGGACTGCTAGGGTGTCTTTTTGGCCTAATGGCTGTTTTCTGTCCTTTAGGAATCCTGATCTGGGTTTATTATTATCAGTTTGAGTACAGAGTGGATTCATTTACCTGACCGTCGGTTATTATTATTATCTAACTTTTAAAATACACATTTTATGTACTATGATGTATTGCATATTATAGTGTACCTCTAATTGATATTGATTTTTTATACCGAGCTTTGTATGAAATGTTTGTAATCATCAATATATTGTAATGGCTTTTTAGCTAAACAATAAACCTTACTACTACTACTCAAGAAATGACTACCTATGATGCAGACTTCCCAGAAGGTGATTGACAGTAAAGTAAACAAAACAGACACAGAAAAGCCTGAGGGTTTGCATTAATTATAAAAACAATAAGCTTTAAGTGGTGCACGCTCCATCACAGCATGGGCTAAAGATACAGTAGATAATATTTCTGCAGCAGTAAACTTTTAAAAACAATTGCCATTCTAATGAAGTTCATGACCATGCATCTTTTCCCGAGCATGAGCAGATGTGATGGACCAGGTGGTCTTCTTCTGGCTCTTTTCGTATGTTCGTATGCCCTTCAAAAAAAGTGGAAGACAATAGCTACGTTTCCCCATGTAACTGTATATATATATAATTGTATGTCTGACCTGTATGCACAATGACTAAGAACTGACTTCGTCAGCTAGGAAGTAAGTGTTGATTTGAAAGCTATCCCTTTCACTTTATTAACAGTGCTAGAGTGCGGCAGACATTAATTGGGAAGCTAATTAGGGCCACATCAAACAAACCATAGTTAAAAGGACTCTGAAAGGACTCTAAAAAGACCTTGGCCAAAATCGATGCCATAAAAATGATTTTCTTCATGTCTTCAGTTATGCACATTATAGCAGTGATGGACTTATAATGGGAAAAACATGACTGTAACGTCACATACATTTTTTTAATGTCTTTAGGTTTTCACTACCTAAGTAGTTGTGTTTTTTTCCCAGTAGCAGTTTTGTTTTGTTCATCCCCACCTGCCCCTAAAGTTCAAGGCTCATTTGCACGTGGAGGGAGGAGCGACTCTGCTCACCACCAGCCCAGTGCTCCATACCTGCATATTTGTGTCTAGAGTGTGGAACAGAGCAACTGCAGCCCGGACTTCTCCGTCTGTCCACCCGTTTATCTGTCCCTACAGTCCCGCATTGTTCTACTGCCAACCACCCAGTGGGAGCAGTGAACTCATCCTTTGGTTGTTATTTAATAGCGGCGGCGGTTGCTGCAGCGCAAAGGAAAATAATGGTGCACCCCAGATATCAGAGCAGAGCTAGCCAAGAGAAACTGCAGGTACAGTAGAAGGTGTTCTTTTTAATACTACTTCCATTCTACTGCTATACAGTTAGTTGCAACAATAATTAGTCGGAGCCACTGAAGAATGTGAGAAAGCAGGAGACAGAACCTTTTTTTTCTAATAAGTACTCGATTGAGTAACACACGCAATGTGCAAGTAGGGGAGGGTACAGTTTGAGAAGTTAGCACTAATTCAGTTGCCTATGAGGAAGAGATTTTTTTTGTTACTTTAGAAGTTAAATGTAATCTATTTAAAAACACTTTTAACCCTTGCTGTGCAGCAGACTGATATATATACAGTATATATACATATATATATACACCTCAAGCCAAAATTCCTATATGCTCTAATTCTGTTGGCAGCGTAAAGGTTAAACACAACTACAAGGAGCAAGGTTTGGTTCAAGTGCTTAGTATGCACTTCTAACAATGTACAATGCAGACAAGTTCTTTTCCAATAATTAACTGCCCTATACTATAATTTGATGTGCCTCATTTACCTTAGAAGAGGAGCAGATCCTGAACTGTCAGTTAAGAATTCCAATTCCTCCCCACCTGTTCATCTTGCCATTTTTCCTGATAAAACCAAAATTATGCAGTAATAATTTGAGTAAGAAGCCAGCTGGGTCACCGCTCCTGCCTTAATTAAACTTTCACACCACTACAAATCTCTACCTCCATTATGAGGCTGGGCAATTAATTCACCCCTCAGATTAATTGTCTGTTGTTCAATATTGTCTTGCTTACCAATTATTGTTGCCACTGCTGAATATCAGTCGTTGTGCCTATAAAATGTTAACAGGTGTGGAATTCTGCATCTCTGACGAATGAAAATCTCAAAATTTACATGTTATATCTCGGCGTGTGAATGGGGTGATATTTAAGCCTCACAATCCCAATGACACACGCCGTCAACTGTCAAAACAGTGGTGGAATTCAAGCATGCATGGGACAGTCATAAGGCAATTCTAGGGGGTGGGGGTAGGAAGAAGTAGGCTGCTGGTTAACTAGGATCTGCAGCTTATCCATTAGGTAGGGAAATGTGCAGACTGGGTGGGCCAAGTGGTCCTTATCTGTTGTCAAATTCTATGTTTCTATGTTTCAATCTTGGGATGATGGGCGGGTCCGGGGGAGGGGCAACCCTAAAGATTTTTCATTTCCTGACTTTTTATGCTTTAACCCTAAATTATGCATTAACACATTTTTTTTGCATAGTATATATATATATATATATATATATATATATATATATATATATATATAAATTATGGTAGCATGGTAGTGTTACCATAGTTAGGGTTGAGGAGCCATTTACATGTTAAACCCAAGATTTTGCACCTTAATAACTTTGCAACCGTTTGACAGATTTGCCTGAAATTCAGAATACACAATCAAGTCCCACATGCCTTGGGATCTGCCAAGTTTCGTACCGGTCACATATATGGCTGTGCAGTTATTAAGCGTGATCTGCATGCGCGTTTACGCTTTTTTGAAATTCTATGGTTGTCTCTACAGGTTGCATGGTTTGCATGACCAGTCCAAAATCTTCAGGGAATGTGTGGCTTGGGTCCCCAATGTGCCTTTTGAAGATTTCATGAAAAAATATTAAACGGTTTAAAAGTTATTCAAAAAACAAGTTCCCATTATAAGCCAATGGGAAAAGTTAACAAAAAGTTCAACAGTGTCACAAATGCAACTTTTACTTTTGCAAATGGCCCTGTTACTGTCGCAAATCTGCCATTTAGTTTTCAGTTAGTGATCAGAAAAATGCTTGGCATTTAAAATTGGGACCCTCTAGCAACCTAATTCTTTTTGTATTCACCTAGTCGGACCCTGAGCATGCTAGGCATGTCTTTATTTTGGGGTAAAACACCCCAGAAATATGTTTTTCACATTTCTGGAAAAAGTACTTTTGCAAAGTAGTGTCAAATGTGCAACACTGTTGAATGAATTTGCGAAAGCTTTCACAAAGTTTGACAGTACCTTTCCAGGGTGTGTGAAAATAAAAGCAATTCTTTGGCACTGTGCTACAAAAGAATGTTTTTGTCTTTTGGTCTGAAATTTGCAGGGAATGCAGCCAAGATGTCACAGATGTGCCTTTTACTGCTTCGGTAAAAAAATATTACTCAACGGCAAAGTGACGGCACTGTAAAGTTGATGCTTTCTCCCACAGGATAACATTACGGCATCCGTTGCATTACAAAAATACTTTGGCACTGTGCTGCAAAATAAAAGACTGGTCTTTTGGGCTGAAATTTGGAGGCAAGAAAGCCAACATCCCACAGATGTGCCTTTCAGTGACTTGGTGAAAAAATGTTACAGGGAGCCAAAGTTATGGGACTCCGAACTTCTCTTTTTTCCCCATAGGATAACATTACGGCGTTCGCTGCACCTTTCAGGGCCCGTATCTCGCGAACGGTGCGGGATACAAACTTTTGGTCAGAAAATGCTTAGCCCCTATTGGGGCTAAGCATAAACTAGCCAGGAAAGTCATAAATCATATGACTTTTACATTTTTTCTACTTCAGACGGTTTCTGAGATATAAGCAATTTAGTATTCCAGCTCCTCATTTTCTGCTCCGAGAACCATTATTATGCATACATTCTTTGCACTCACTGTCTTTCTCTGCAGCTTTTGGGAAAATCAGCCTGTGCGCTTACATTACTGTTACCATTACCGTTTCTGCTTGCGATTCCGTACCCGTTTCACTTACCGTTCATGTCTACGCCACCATGTGCGTTACCCTTCGCATTTTCATTTGCGCTTGCCTTTGCATTGTTTTTAACATTTCTGCCTACAGTACTGTTTCTCTTTCTGTTTCGCTTTGCGTCACCATGCGCATTACCATTTGTGTTTGTGGGCACAATGTTACTATGTGACAAGACATTCGGGCCCCGCGCTCCCGCTGCCGCATTACATTCACTATTTCTCATTATCATTCTCAAAAAGAAGGAAAATTAGAGGCAAAAAACTCTGTTTAATGCATTAGTTAGGGTTGTTCCACAGTGACAAAGTGAGGAAATTCGATGTTAGGGTTGAAAGACCCTTGGACCCCACCCACACCCCAACGGTGTCGAGGCTGCGTTGGGTTGTCGGTCCTAACTCTCACCCCATTCTCTTATACCTCTGATTCCTCACACATCAGATGGGATAAGATTTAGTCGGAACTCCCAACGCACACCCTGATGCCGTTGGGTGTGGGCGGGGGACCAAGGGCTTCAAATCGTAACACCTAATTTCCTCACTTTTGTCCCTGTGGAACAACCCTAACTAATGCATTAAATAGAGTTTTTTTCCTCATATATATATATATATATATATTTATATATTATAGTGGCATGGTAGTGCCTCTATAGTTAGGGTTAAGTACCCCATTTAAGGTTAAAGTCTGAAATTTTGCAGGTTAGTAACTTTGCCACCATATTACAGATTTACCTGAAATTTGGCATGCATGGAGTGATACCATAGATCTCTGGATCTGCCAAGTTTCAAAACAGTTGGATGTACAGTTGCGGAGCTACATAGCACCATGTAATGTGATAATTACTCTTTTTTGTGCATTCTTTGCTCGCACCTACAGGTAGCAAGGTTTGTGTGACCCATCCAAAACCTTCAGGGAACATGCAGCCAGGGTCACCAATGTGCCTTTTGAAGATTTTGTGAAAAAATAGTAAACAGTTCAAAAGTTATTCAAAAAACAATTTTCCCATTATAGTCAAAGGGGAAGTTAACAAAGAGTTTGACTGTGTCACAAATGCACTTTTTATTTTCACAAATGACCCCTGCAGTGTCGCAAATCTGCCACTTTTTTTCAGTTACTGGTCACAGAAATGCTTGTCATTTAAATTTGGGACCCTCTAGGGACACAATTATTGCTGCGCTTACCTAGTCAAGCCATGACTATGCTAGCCATATCTTTTTGGGGAGGTTAAACACCCCAGAAATATGTTTTTAAATGTTTTGCAAACTGTAGTGTCGCAAAGTAGTGTTGCACTTGCGACACTTTCGTGATTTTTTTTTTAATGAAAATGTTGCAAATCATGACACTACTTTGTTTAACTATGTCCAGAATAACAGGATCTCTTTGTCACCCTGCTGCAAAAGAACGGTTTGGTCTTTTGGGCTGAAATTTGGAAGGAAGAAATCCAACATCCCACTGATGTTCCTTTCCCTGGTTTGGTGACAACATATTAGAGGGCTGCAAAGTTACTGAATTCCGACATTGACTATTTTTCCCACAGGCTAACATTACGACGTCTGGCACGTGTGTCAGGGTCCGTATCTCAAAAACGCTTCAAGATACGGCCTTTTCGTCAGAAAAATGCTTAGCCTCCCACTAGAGGCCTAAGTGCAAAACTAGCCAGGAAAGTCATAAATAATATGACATTTTTATTTTTTTTTCTATGTCCTACAGTTCCTGAGATATAAGCAATTTAGTATTCCAAGTGCTCATTTTCTGTTCTGAGGGCCATTATTATGCATACATTCTTTGTATTCGCTGTGCTTCTGAATGCACCTTTTGGAAAAAAGTGGGTACGTTTGCATTACAGTTACAGTTAGCATTTCCGTTTCCGTAACCATTTGTGTCAGCGTTCACATTTAGATCACTGCATGCGTTACCATTTGCATTGTGTTTGTGCTTGTGTTAGCGTTACTTTTACCATTTATATTTCCATTGCTGTCTTTGTTTGCATTTCCTTTTGCATCACTGTGTGCATTACTATTTGTTTTTGCGTATGCGCTTCCATTTGCGTTTCTGTTTGCATTTGTGTTTCCTATGGTCATCTTTGGTGTTAACATACCTGTTGGCATTTCCAATTGTGTAACTGTGACTGTACATGTCACGATTTGTGTTTGCATATGCGCTTGCATTTGCGCGTTCATTTGTGTTAGTGTTCACTTTGGCGTTATCATTTTTCTTATCATAACCGTTTGCGTTTGCAATTGCATTACCATTACTGTTTGCATGTTTGCCCCCCATTTGCATCTCTATTGGACTTAGAGTTTGTGTTTTTGGTAGTGTTTCTGTTATTAAGTGTGTTACTGTTTCCTTCTGTGTTGCTTTTGCTATAACTGTTAGCGTTTCTGTTTGCATTTCTCTTACCATTTGGATTTCTGTTACTGTTTACGTTTGCGTTTCTGTTAGATATTGGATCAGTCAGTGTCAGTGGCTCAGTAGGTAGCACACTCGCCTCTGAGGCTGGGAGATCAGAGGGCTGTGGGTTCAGTTCCCACATCTGGCACTTGGGTTAATATCCCAGTACTGACACTGTAGTGCAGCATGAGAGGGGTGCTGCACTTCTGAGGTGCCGTCTTTCGGATGAGACGTTAAACCGAGGTCCCATCTGCCTGGATTGGTGGTAGTTCAGGTGGATGTTAAAGATCCCATGGCACTTATCGAAAAGAGTAGGGGAAGTTTTTATTGAGAAACAGAACATAACATCACAAGTAAAACAAAAAGCACAATTATTTAAAAACAGACATTATGTAAAAGTACAAGAAAAAGAAAACATTACAATACAGGAAATTTTTCCACAAAATAGACATTTTAACAATCAAAACGTTTTCTATCACTTGCATATAAAGAAAGTAAGTCATTCTGTACAGAGTCAATAATAACGGAAAAAGCGTCTGTTGCTGTTGTAACACAAATTTCTATCTAGCTTGCCATAAAAAGTATTGTATTAGAGCAAAAAAAACATTCAAAGTGCTTTTATGATGATTTTTCCATACTCCTGTATAATCCCCTAAAATAAGAGTATTGTAAGTTAAAGACATAAGATGTGGCATTTTCCAATACATTGCTGCCTGTGACCAAAAGGCCTGACTTTCTGAACAATCTAAAAAAAATGTTGTTGGCTTTCTTCAATATTAACACATTGGGGCTTGAGACAATACCTTTAGTCAAAGGTTTATATTTCATATTTCCTCTGACCCCTAATCTACCATGTGCTGACATCCAGACAACATCCCAAGTTTTTAATGGAAGTCTATTATCTGTTAATTTGTGTAATGCCAGAATCATCTTTGAAGGGGAACACTGAGGAAAAAGCAATGTCACCTTCTGAACATCATAAACAATATAGGTATAAAAAGATTTTCGTGAGAATGTCAATAATGTATGCAGTGGGATCTTCCATTGATAAAGTTTTTTAAAAGTAGCCAGGCCATATAGAGGTAAAGAATCAGACGCAATAAGTCTTGGGGGAAGCAAAGACCACTTAAAAAAATACTTGTGCCAAATCGACTGTACCCAGAAATGGCAAGGTAATAATGGTTGAGACCAAAGAAAGGAAAATGATGAAAATAAAAAGGTGGTGTGAAAAAAAACTATTGGATTAATCATAGCAAGACCTCCCTCTTTTTGGAAGGTACTGAAAGTCTCTTACAGGGTTGAGTCTATTTCCCAGAGCATCTGGAAAATATGCTGTATAATCGAGTTTCAACAGAGAGGGGAGGGAAACATGGCTTAGGAAAGTAAACTGAGGTAACAAAACTGTTTAATGATTCCTACTTTTTAATTTACCAAAAGTCCGACTTTTCCATATATTTACCTTTGCCTCTCCAATCTCTAGCCGTTTATTCCAATTATAAAGGGCCAGATCCTCAACTAACCATATCCCTAATATTTTCTGGGAAGATATGTTATAGGGATATTCAAATAGGAAGGAATTGTTAACGAATGTTTTGCAGGGAATTATAAAGCTTTTCTCTATGTTTAAAGAACCACCTGAAAATTTCCCAAAAAGAAAAAAATTCAACGCCTTCTGTAGTGATGCAGTGTTATCTAAAAGCAGAGTAACATCATCAGCAAAGGCCGTGATTTTCACTTTGTCTAAACCAGGGGAAGGGGAAAGTCCTAAAATCTGAGGGTCTGAGACAATAGTCCTGATGACTGGGTCTAAACTGAAAACATATAATAAGGGACTCAGAGGACATCCTTGTCTTACCCCTTCTTAATGTTAACTCGGAGCCTATGAGGCCATTAACTAGTGGAATTGCCACTGCATGACTATACAGGTTAGTGATCCATTGTACAAACATATCTGGGATACCATAATGTAACAAGGTAGAATATAAAAAGGAATGGCAGATAGTGTCGAAGGCTTTAGTTTGATCTAAAGCTACTATGATAGCAGAATCTGAAGAGTTATTTGGCGCCACTGAAAAAATATCTCTCACCAAATACAAATTGTGTTGAATAGTTCTAGAAGGTATAGAACAGGTTTGTGCTGGGTGGATTAAGATTTCAGCAGCTTTTAAAAGTCGGTTATGTAATATTTTAGACAATATTTTGTAATCTGTATTTAATAAACTAATTGGTCTCCAGTTAGAAATATGTGTTCTGTCACCTTTTTTTATAAAGAAAAGTCAGAAGCGAAGCTGACCATTTTTCTACAGGCGGAATATTCAGAACTGAATTAAAAACTAGTGGCAAAAAAAATTCCATATATGTAGAACAAATTTTATAAAATTCGTTTGGTATGCCATCCAAACCTGGAGCCGTTCCAGATTTTAAACGTTTTATGACTTCTGCCACTTCATGGGAAGTGATAGGGAGCACCAATGATTGCAAGATATCTTCTGGCAGTTTAGGAATAGAGGGAAATTTATGAAATGGAAATGACTCCATAGGTACTGTATCAGAAAAAGAAAAGCAATCCTGTACATACTTTTGAACAATAGATAACATCCCGATTTCGGTAGTAACTAGTTCCCCCTGGGGGCTAACCAGGCCCGTCATCACTGTATGAGCGATCCTGGTTTTACATGCCTGAAAGGGATCTGACGCGCCGGACTATGCTTTATCCCATATTTAAATTCTAAGTTTAAAGATTTTGCTCTATCATATTGGAAATCCTTCATGGATTGTTTCGTATCTTGAATTTGAGAATGGAATAAAGCACGAGTTTTAGGTGGCAAGGACATTAGTTTATACAATTTGTTCCTGTACAATAAATATTGGAGATATTCGGAGTTAACCTTAAATTTACCCCATGAAATAAACATGGTTTTATCTCCAATTTGAGTTGTGTCCACCATTCATAGTAGTTATCAAAAACTCATCGTAGAGTATTTAGCAGAAAAGAAAGCTTCCAACTTAGAATAATAATTAACATCCTGCAAAAGGAAGTATTTAACTGCCATCTGTTATGAAAAGAGGAAAAATAGGGGTATTCCCCAGAAGAAATAGTGCTCAACAGTATATGGTGGTCGGAAAATTCAGTAGGCGAACTAAACAATCGTGTGGAGAAAGGTATCTAGAGACAAAACCATATCAATACGTGTGGAAAAAGTATGTCTGAAATATGTGTCTCCCGCCCTGAGAGTGTAAACTTCTATGAACATCTTTGAGGCCTGTATCCTGTATTAATTTGTAAAGATAGTTAGAATCACAATAAACTTTTTACTCAGTGATCTGTTAAAATGGGCATCAGAGAACAATTAAAATCTCCCCCAAATAATGTGTTTTTAGTTAACAAATATGGTTTTATGCCTTCAAAAGATCTATGTAACGACTTAGTTTGTGGGGCATACAAATTCATCAAACGAAATAAAATTCACCAAAAGAAAAATCCAAAATAAGTACTCGACCGGGGTTAAGATCAATTACTCTGGAAACTTTAAATGCTGTATTCCCAAAGAGTATCCCCAACCCATCTGCAGAGTCTGAACCAAAAGTCCAGAAAGAAGGGCCCCAAACCCATTTCCGTTGTAACTGAGTAATTTCAAAGAGAGATTTTAACCTAGTTTCTTGCAAAAGAATGATGTCCAGATTCAAAGTCCCTAAATACATTAAAATAGGTAACTGTCTCTGGAATGCTTTTAAACTGCAAACATTGTAGGAAGCTAGCTGTAATATGGACATGGAGAAAAAAAAGAAAATTTAAGGATTATGTTTTTTGACTAACTTTCCTCTTCTTCCCTTTTTTTCCTTTCTTTTCCTTGGCTAGTTCGGTTGATTTAATCTCATCATCCTCTGTAATGAGTTCTGATACATGGGAAGTATCAGATTCCATGTCTGAGTCCTTAGGGTCTTCTTGGAGGGGGGAAAAGAAATTATCAATATGCAAGGGAGGTACAGTTACTTGCTTCATGGAAGCCTAGTCAGTATTCTACTTAACTATTTCAAATGGTGGTGGCATGGCAGGGTCAATAATGGGTTTATTAGGAAGAGAAGGTGTAGAAGTGACAGGACTATCAGTTAGGTTGGAATACCAAAACAGCAGGTCCTGCAGTTTTTGTAGGTACCCCCTGCTCTGCCCCTATGGTAGGTTGATTAACAAGGGTATTTTTTGCAACAAGGCCATGTTTTGTTTTTTGGGCTTTTCGTAATAATTCATCCTGGTCCCACCCTTCAGTGCAATTTCTGCGGGCCCAGGGACACTGATGAAATGCGTGGCCCTTTTCATCGCAGAGATTACACTGAAAAATGTTAGTACACATATCAATAGAATGTCCGAAACTGCCACACAATGGGCATTTCATCAAATCGCACACACTACTTAAATGAGTTCTTGCCCCACATTTATAGCAGGCCCTGGGTTGACCCCCATAAAAACAAACGCCCCTATCTTTCCCTAAAAAGAAACTATTAGGAAGATGCATGATCTCAGAGTTGACTAGAAAGAGTTTTACTTTAAACTTCCAACCCCCAGTCCATATGCCTTCAGAATCTAATAAGGCTTCGGGAGGGCCTAAAATGTTGCATTTAGATTGCAACCAGTGATAAATATCGCTCACATTTACCCCCTCATTTCGAAACATAATAGTAACGAAACGAATTTGGGGTCTAGTGAGGGGTATGACAAAAAAAGAACTC